>CM034146.1:105730380-108291284 GCA_019776745.2 Taxus chinensis
GAACTTAGTGCGTCATAGGGAGTTTGATGGTGCTAGAGAGATGTGTCATGAAGCACAAAGTGTGAAATGTGTAATGTCTATGATGTGAGTTCATGGATGCATTATTCCCTTAATAGTCAAGTGTGAACTATAACATAAGAGTGCATAATCAGGAAATGGTTTTGAACTGTTTGCTAGATAGGTATGATCAATGAAGTATAGCTATGTGACGATGTAAGAAAGACATTGCAATGGTGACGGAGTTTGAAATGTATCGTAATAAAACATACTAGTATCACAATGGTGGGTAGGAGCAAGAGTAGGATTAGGGTTGGATGTGGGGTCAAACGGAGGAAGTTGAAAGAGGCCATATAGAATTTTCTTGTCTTTCTTAGTGAGTGGTTGCTTGCTTGGTAATGTTGTAGAAATGAAAATGAGTTAGACTGATTTTTTAGAGGCAACTACTTAGGAGGTGGTGATGCGGAAGAAGACTTAATAAGAGGAGGTAATTGAGGACTAATATTGAGATTTTATTGCTTAGTTTGAGTGGGTTCTACAGGTAAAGCTTGAGTGATGGTAGAAGAAACATTAAAGTGATGCCATGATGCTCATTAGACATAGATGAATCAAATTTAGGAACCCAATGAGATTTAGCAATTGAAGATGAAACATGCAACAACATTTTGTGTAGAAAATGGGATAAGACCATAATGCTTAAGGTGGTTAATTTGTCATTTTAGATCATATCAATATTGTCATTATGTCCATTAATTCGATGATAATTATAATATGGATGACCCTAATATTTTGCAAGCCTGTACGAAGGATAAAAATGATTAGATGGAAAGATGATCAATCGATGAGTGAGGAGTTGAGGAATAATATCATGTTGATGAGTATTGAAATCAAACTTGAGAGGTGTGAGGAGAGCTAAGTGTTATCACCAAATTACAACACCCTCTGATTTTCTTGTAAGTGAGTTTTCTGGGCAATCAGTGTAACTGGGTAACATGGAATTGTCTCAAAGTGTGGGACTTTGCAGTTAAGACAACTCTCCAGAGAAAGTTGTTTCTTCTTTCTAAACCAATGCTAAAACTACTTCTAATGAAGGGAAAATATGTTATCTACTCCTAACCTATAATTTCTAAGGGACCAGGGAGAGGGAGAGAGTATAAAAATGAACAAATCCTACACTAAAGAGGTGATAACACTCAAAAGAGGGGTGTGAAACATATTGTCGAGGGAGAGAAAATAGAATGAAATACAGTTGAGAAGAGGTTAGACAAGATTTAACACAGTCCCAAGCATGCACCCAGTACTAAATATCTAATAAACACAACAATATGAACCTGAAGTGTTAGAGAACATGCACATAATATAACAATAGTAATGGAGAGGCATGAAAATTACAATAAAATTAAGAAAGGGTTAATAGAAGAAACCGTAATACACATATTTATTGCTTCAAATAATGCACAGTCCACTATATTTGTAAAATAGAGGCATATATACACTTGCAAAGTTTGTATGGAGGTCTACATAGCTTAATGAAGTTGAGAAATTTTTTTGAGAGAGTCTTCCCAAGATCCCAAAATATCTCCCTTCCAAAATGAGAAGTGTTTACAATATATAGAAGAATGTAGGAGGAGAGAAGAGAGAGAGAAAAGGAAAACTTTTGAATTTATATTCCCACCAACAAATAAGATGCATTAAAATTATGAAAAGGGGCATTGGAAGCCTGTCAAGGCCATTCCTTGATGATGTCTTTCTTGTCCAGGGAAGAAATGGGTGTCATACTTCATTAATTCTGGTGATTAGGAAGCCTGGAACTGTACTTTTTGGAGTCGAGTATGTTTTCTTATTTTTCACCTACCTAACCTATACCAAAATTAATATTTCAAGTTTTCATGGCATAAAGAATGTCAATACCTTTCCAACGATATAATTTTTTTCAAATTTCTAAAACCCGATCAAAAGTTATGGCCATTTGAAAATTTGAATTAATCCCCACAAGAGATGGCGAAAATGCAAATTCGTAAAATGGGCCCTAGGACCCGAAATTGCAAACTGCACAATTTCAAAAAATGCAAAATTGTGAAAGTGCAAAAAATCCCCCATGGCCTGAAATTGCAATGATGCAAAAAATACCCCATGGCTTGAAATTGCAAGAGTGTAAAAAATCCCCACATGGCCCGAAATTGCAAAGTGCAAAAAATCCCCCATGGCTCGAAATTGCAAGAGTGCAACAAATACCACATGACCCAAAATTGTAAAAGTGCAAAAAATCCCCCATGGCTCATAACTTGAAAAATATGAAGAGTTAGAAGGACTTCTTTATATTTTCGGAAAGGGGAAGAAATTTCATATCTGATGAAGATGCTTTCAGGAATTCTCAAGTACTTAAAATATATGAAAAATAAGATTTGAAGCAATTAAAGGGGAAAATGGTGTTAGTTAACCAAAATCAAGCATGAGCCTATTTTGGACAAAAATTTAGTGACTCGTAGGGGCCATCTTCCTGCTAGATGGGGCTGACTAGTGACGTGCATACTTATTAATTAGGAACATAGTATTTATAATGGCCCCAAATTGAACTCGATTTGAAAATATGTCCCCAAGCCACTGAAACACTGCCCAAGACTACCACTATTGTTTGATTATCTTGATCTGATTTGAATTAATAACCTATGCCCCGGGTCACTTGAAACACTAATGCTTGGACCTGGAACTTCCTTTTACTGCTTGCATTTCCCAACTTCAATAAGAAAATATTTTTGATCCTAATTTTTTTTCTTCATTCCATTTTCCTACAAATCGGTCCAATATGATGAAAAATGAACTATTGCAAGTGTTCCCCCAAATATGATCTTATCAAGTATGAAGTATAAACAATTTGATTTATTGACAAGATGGAGCATTGTGGAATTTTCAGAGACATAAGCAGATTTTTGGCACCATGGAACTCTATTAAAATTTGATTTTTTCCTTCTTAATCAATTTCTTGGGACATGGTTAAAGGGCTGGCCCTGTTCACACACTGGTTGGCCTGTTTACAAATTCATAACACTGTCATCTATTAACACTCCACAAGCTGCCCCAAAAATAACTTTTCTCATTTGGTGGAGGTTATGAGGAACTCAAATACTGATATGAAGGAGCAAAAGAATGAGAACATTGAAATCTTCTCCATGTCCTGATTTTAGTTGCTTTGCATTTGAATTTCATTGACAATGACAATTATGCTTGTAACTTAGATTTCCTACTATAATGTTTTCCTTGAAAACATAGTGGACTACGTAAAAGAGACACAAAAATAAATAAAACATGTGCCCAAGGCACTTAGGGAAATGGAAATCTATTTGAGAAACAATACAATGTGCACAAGAACTTGGAGGAATGAAAATTCTAAACTACTATGTATAAGGGTGAGAGTTCTTCCTTCTAGTAACAGTGCTTGAGATAGATTCCATTGAATAGAATCTGGAGTTCCTCACCATCCAACTTGGAAATTTAGAAAGAATTTCTACTATTGCATTTTGTGATCATATAGGGACCACTCTATATTGCATCAAATTTGGAATGCTTTCCTGGTTTTCCCTATCAACATCCCACTTCAGTACCAAGTCTCCTTCTTGGAAATTCCTTGCTTTGGCCTTCTTGTCAAATGACCTCTTGATCAATGCTTGATCCTTCTCTATGGTTTATATTGCATGCTCTCTTATCTCTTCTAACTCCATGAGTTTTGCGTACCTAACTTCCATGGGCTCAAATTTAGCTAATTCTAGCTACTTGAGTAGCTCCAATGCTAATAATTTGAGTGATATGGGAAGCCTTGCTTCCTTTCCATAGACTAGCTTGTATGGAGAGCTACCTGTTGACCTTTTTGTTGTGATTCTATCATCTTACAAGGATTATTTGATCTTGGTATTCCAGGTTCTCTGGTTCTCATCTAGAGTCCTTCTTATGATCCTAAACAAGTTGTTATTCGTGGATTCAACTTGCCCATTGCCTTGGGGGTAATAATTAGATGAAGTGCTAAGATATACTCCATTACTAACAACCCACACAGTGATCTTTTTGCTAGGAAATGATAGAGTGTTATATGATATAATAGTAGACGAGACTCCAAACCTGGTTACTACCCCCTCATAGAAGTCCAAGATGCTAGACTCATTTGCATCTCTGAGTGCCACTACTTCGGTCCACTTGGTGAAATACTCTGTAGCTATTAGAATCCACTTATGGCCTTGGCTTGAATTCAGATTGATGACCCCAATGGATTCCAATCCGCATTGCATAAAATGGTATGATCTACTGAGATTGGATGTAATGGAAGCTTTGTTAGCTTTTGTTTTCCGGTGAAGAATGCACACTTTTTACACCTTTTAATCCATGCATAGAAATCACTAAACAATGTGGGCTGATAATAACCAGATTTCATGATTTTGATAGTTGTTAATCATGGAGAAAAATGGCCCCCGCATCTCCATCATGGAATTAATATATAAACTTATCAATCTGATATGTTGGGACACACCTTTGGAGAAATCCATTCACATCCTTCTTAAACAAGATACCATCAATACGAGCATATGGAATGGACTGTAATATGAAGTATCTTCTCTTTATTTTATTCAACTTTGGAGGGCATAGACTTATTTGAATATGATACACCATATCTTGAGTCCAAAATTGAGTGGATACAACATCAACTATTTTTTCTTGATCATTTTGTAGCACCAGGACAACTTCTTCTTCATTATTTAGTTCAGCATGAGATTTGGAAGCTAGCTGCTCACATAAACCTTTGCCACAGACCACTTAGTTACCTTAATTTCAATATCATACTCCATCACACGGGTGATTGAACCTACTCTTTTATTATTTAAATATTTGTTTAGAAGAAAGTCTTTTAACCCAACATGAGACACTAACAACTGAATTTTATTGTTTGAGACCAAGTGTCTAAAATTCTTCAGGATTTCTTATCAAAATGAGGACATGTTTTTCAATAAAAGAGTACCTCACCTCATATTCTTCTAAGCTTTTACTGAAGAAATATATGGGATGCTCCAAACCTTATTTATTTAGCTGTACCAAGATGGCTGCTATTTTATCCAAACCACCAAAAGCATAGAGCATGAAGTCCTTTGAAAAATATGGGTTTATGAGAGGTGGGGCCTGAGATATGGCTTGTTTGATGGCCTCAAAACCTCTCCTTTACCATTCTGCAATCCACTTGAATTACACACTCTTCTTTAAAATCATTGTTAATGGCTTCAAAAGAGTCAAAAATTGGGCACAAATCTGCGAACAAAATTTATTCTCCCCAAGAAACTTTGGAGAGCCTTCTTGTGACTTGGAAATGGAAGAGCATAAATAGTTTCAACTCTTTCTAGTTTGATAGTCAACCCTTATTTTGAAACAATGAGGCCTAATAGCTTTCCCTCATGTGTCAAGAATATACATTTTTTAGGATTTAAAGACACTCAAAATCTCCTACATCTCTGGAATGTAGCTATGACATTTGATAACCCTAATGGAATTTGTTGATCCTATAAGCATATGTGCCCCATTTGGTGGCGATTTCCATTTTGAATTGATCATCCTCTTTTACTATTATCTGATTATAACCTTAGTAGCCCTCCAACAATGAAAACCTCTCCAAACCAACTGCTACTTGCAAGATTTGTTCCATTGAAGGAAGTGGATAATGGTATTTGAGAGAAGCACTATTTAGATCAGAAAATCCACACACAATCTGATTTCTCCATTTCTTTTCCATACTGGAAAAAAATTTGCAACCCAACTTGAGTGCTTGATTGAAAAAATGATGTTTGCCTCCATGATTTTATCCAATTATTTCCTCATTAGAGGTTCAATGTGAGGATTTACTGGCCTTTGCTTCTTCCTAATGGGTTTGGATTTTGGATCCAATTCAATAGTATGTTGTGCCAATTTTGGGTTAAAATCCTCTCAAATATTTATAATTCCAAGCAAAGGCATCTGTAAATTCTTGACAAAGTTGGATTAAATTGGATTTTTCTTGTTGAGTAATTACCTTACCGATATATAACATCTTACCATCACCTACCAAAATAGACTCTGAGTCTTCACCATTGAATTGAATACTTTCTTTCTCTTTTCGGAATTGGTCATTGGAATCAAAGATTGAATCCAAATTCATGAGGCATTTTGGGAGTTTGTTTGTCTTCAACTGCACCACTTGGTCACCATACTACTGCTTTAGTTTGTCCTAATTTCTAGTGGATAATTCAACTTCTTCTTGTAAGAAATTTATGATTTTTCGATCACTTTCAAATACTTGCCAACTTGTATTGTTATCTAGAACAACTGGCCTTATAACCACTTTGATATGAGGTTGAGTTTAATCTCTCTTGATACTTTCAACAACATCAAATGTTTCTTCAACTATTGAAAGTTTGTTCGCAGCCTCATTCTCCTTCCTCGGTATGGCCTCAATGTTGAATGCTTCAAAGTCTTCAATAAGATCCCATACCCGGTTCTTGTAGCTCTTTAGAAGATCATTCTAGGCAGCATTTAACCCTCTAACTTGGTTTACAATCAGCTTGCTATCTCTAGAAACTTGCAAGTTCTTAATACCTCTTTTTTTCCAAATGTTATTTGTGGATCAATGTTTCATACTCAGATGTGTTATTTGAATAGTAAAATTGAAAATGGAAAGATAAGAAGCATTTAATACCTTGAGGTGACAAAAGAATTTCTCCTCCTACAACACCTTTCCTACTCCTTGAACCATCAAAGAATAGTTGCCATATTCCATTATCATCCTTTTCATCTAATTTGGTGATGCTATGGAGATGTGGATTTTCTTTGTGCAAACAATAAATCCCCATTTCAGCTTCTTCTATCTACTTGTATGGATAAAACACATGCCTTTTATTTTCCCATTCATCAAGAGTTAAGTCTGGAATGCCTCCAACCTTGGTATTTATCTTTGGAGTGCTTGGAAAATATTCTTGATCAAAAGCTGAGTAATTTACATCGATCAGGCTTGGTACATATGGATCAATATGAAAGTTTGTAATAGGCTCAGATCTGATTGTAGCCTTAGCTCCATACCTCATTATGAACAACATATGTGACCAATCAGTAGATGAGTAGCCTCCAATTTTAACCATGAAGTCTCTTGACAAACACAAAGTGAAGAATGGTGGAAAGTCAATAACTGACACATCTTGCAAGATTGTGGCATTAGGGCATGCATGAAATGTAGGCTCAATCCTTTGATTACACCAACTATTGTCACTGTTGTTCCATTTAATTACACTACACCTTTAGAAATGACTTCATATTTAAGGCCCAATTGATCAGCTATTTGCTTTGGCATCACAAAATTGCTTGCTCCCGAATCAATCATGCAATTGTGTATAAGATTGTTTCCAATGATTAGAGATATATAGAATGGAGGAGGCTTCACATTTTTACCTTGTTGACCTCCTTGATTTCCTTCTCATTGAGCTGTATTAGTGAGCACATTTTCTTTCTCCTTGGATAAATCATTTGATGTGGACTAATTCATCATGACTGCTTGCAATAGGTCTCTTTGTCCCAAGATAGCTAATGAATCCCACATTGAGATGTTTACATTTGTCTTCTTCATTTTCTCTATGATATTGAATGGAGATGATTTATCCTTCTACTACCCCTTATTTTACATAACTTTCTCTTGCACATGAGCTACTACAATTGATACATGAGTTGGTCTAGAAGGTGGCTTGGGTTGATTATGCACATTTAGAGTTTTACTTGGATTGCTAACTCCTTGTAGAGTGATGGGGAGATGAGTATCACTTGGATTAGATGACTACCCTAAATTCCTCTTCTTAGACCTTGTGTTAGCTACCACACCTTAAGAAGGAACCTGATTTATGTCACAAAAATCCTTAGCTTGTCAATTCACAAGCGTAGTTTCAATTGTAGGTGCTTTTATAGTAGCTTCTTGCTGTTGATTTTTTTCTTGGTTTATCTCTTAAGGCACACCAATTGTTGTCACCGTCAATATTTGATTTAAAGCACCATTAAAACATGTTGACTAGTTGTGAGGTTGATTACATAGGAAACACCATTCATACTCTTATGCCATATTGTTTTGAACTGGTACCAAGGCTTTAGATATAGATGCAACATTAGGATTATAAGGTTGGAATTGTATATTAGTAGGAGGTTTTCCTTGGTTTTTATTAGCAACTTGAGCTGGTGGCCTATTGGGCTGATACAAAGGTCTATTGGGTTGGGCTTTAGGCTGATATGACCTAAAATTTTGAGTTTTTTACCTCTTAATTGCGACCAACTCATTGCCTAAATTTTGTAATTGCTTCATGACCTCCTAGAGCTCATTTGAAGTGCTAGAGGAAGAAGTAGAAGCCTCATTAGAATTCTAATTTTTTGGGGCATGAATGGGAGCTAATGTAGGTGCTTGACTAGAACTTGGATTCCCTAATTCTGGATAAAGAGGCATAGGTGCCCTAGGTACAAGTTTATCAACTTGGAACAAACAATTTTCAACTTTAATATCGATGTTATAAGCTATTGGAAAAGTTGTACCCCCATAAATGGTATTATCATGGCTATATTAAAATTTAAATCTTTTAGGAAGTAGAGAAAAGCACCTTCAATTGTCAATTTCACAGTAATTAGAATCCTATCCCATGTCCTTTGAAATCTAAAATTAAAATCAGCCATTTTCTCATTTAGTGCTCTCTTGATTATGGTTAATTACTGCAACAGAGATAAGTTGTCTCCTTTTTCCCCAAATTGGCCACAAAGAGTTGTGCACAATTGATCCTAATTATTAATTGATCTTGTTCCTAGGATTCTGAATCATTATAAAGCTTTTCCTTTGAAAGAAGAAGACAATAATTTCACTACCACATCCATCTTATTGACCTCATGTATTGCACAGACATTTGTAATGTCTTGAATGTGATCAATTGGAGTTGTATGTTTCTCTCTGATGAAATATGGAATATTTTTTAATGCTGTAACTGGAATTGGATTTTGTGCCTGGAGAGCAAGTGGTTTGCTATCAGTGAAATTCACAAAAGGATTTTGATCAAGGTTCATTTTAAGACCCAAAAACTAAGTTTAGAATTGGTGGCAAATCTCCAAAATTGAATTTTGCATCAATGGTGAATTTCTAAAAAATTCTTTCGTGGCAAAGTTGACTAGGTTGGACGGCCATCCATCGCATGTCATATAACCTAGGTTAGATGCCATCCAACCAAGGTTATATGACAGATGATGGATGACCACCATCCAACAAAGGTTATACGATAGACAATGGATGACTGTCCATCATCTGCCGTATAACCTTGGTTGGATGGCGTCCAACCTAGGTTGTATGGTAGATGATGGATGGTTGTCTGATCTGGGTTAGACAACCATCCATTGTCTATTATCCAACCTAGTTGTCCAACTTGGTTTGAATGATTTTCCATCGTCTGTCATCCAACCCATTCGTTCAAACTGGGTTGGACGACCATACATTATTTACCATCCAACCTAGCCATCCAACCTGGGTTGGATGACTGTCCATTGTCTGTCATCCAACCTAGGTTGGATGACTATACATTATTTATTGTCTAACCCAGCTACGTAACTTGGGTTGGACGACCGTACATTATTTTTTGTCCAACCCATTCGTCCAACCTAAGTTAGATGACTGCCCATTATTTGTCATCCAACCCAACCGTCTAACCTAAGTTGAACGACCGTACATTATTTGTTATCTAACCCAGTCATCTAACCTGGGTTGGATGACTGTCCATCATCTGTCATCCAACCCAGTCGTCCAACCTAGGTTGGATGATAATACATTATTTGTCGTCAAACCCAGCTGTCTAACCTGGGTTGAATGACCGTACATTATTTTTCGTCCAACCTAGTCATCCAACCTAGGTTGGATGACTGTCCATTGTCTACCATCCAACCCAGGCATCTAACCCGGGTTAGACGAGCATACATTATTTACCATTCGACCCAGTTGTCTAGCTTGGGTTAGATGGTCATACATTATATGTCGTCCAACCCAGGTTGGATGGCTAGGTTGGACTACAAACAATAGATGATCATCCAACCCAGGTTGGACGACCATCCATCATCTGTGGTCTAACCTAAGTTAGAAGGCAGACAATGGCTGTTCATCCAACCTAAGTTGGATGGATAGTCACTCTTTATTGGATGTCTTTATTAAACAGGTACCCCCTTGCAACCCCCCAGGCTATGTATTATACCTCGGTGAATACATGCATAAGTTAATTTTTACATATAAATAGCAAGAAAATTGACCCATACAAATGACTTGTCGGCCAAAAATTTTGGCAAATTGGGTGGTAGTCGACTACTAAAAATTCACCATTTCCAATTTCCAAAATCCCTATTCACGAGTTTATGAAAAATTACCACTAAAATTTTCCCTGATTTTGTTGTGTTGGTGGTTTTTGATGAGCCATTTTGATTGTTCTAATAACTCTAGTTGACTGAATAAAAGGCCTACCAGGTGGAGGTGTGTATAATTTCCTATTTAGTGGAGATGGAGACCTTTGAGCTCGCCTTCTTCCTTTGCCTAGAGATAGCTGCAAGTATTCAAAAATACCTTCTTCGCTAGCTCTTGACCTTGTTTGGATCCTTCTCATAAATTTGATGAGCTTGGGTTGTTAAACTAGCGAATCTACCCTTTTGGAGTTGTCAGATGTGTTGTTACAAATCCTCTTACAAGATGGAAATTACAACAAGAGCACACCAATCTTGTTGCAATAAAATGAAGACTTCCTATGGTCCCACCAAGTGTGCCAGAACTATTATCACGAAATTACAACACCCTCTGATTTGCTTGCAAATGAGTTGTATGGGAAATCAATGTAATGGGTAACATGGAATTGTCTCAAAGTGTGGGACTTTGCAGTTGAGACAACTCTCTAGAGAAAGTTGATTCTTCTTCTAAAACTAATGCTAAAACTACTCCTAATGAAGGGAAAATATGTTATCTACTCCTAATCTATGATTTCCAAGGGACCAGGGAGAGGGAGAGAGCATAAAATGAACAAATCCTAAACTAAAGAGGTGATAACATCAAAAGAGGGGGGTGAAACATTCTATTGAGGGAGGAAAATATAATTAAATACAATTGAGAGAGGTTAGACAAGATTTGACATAGTCCCAAGGATGCACCCCTTACCAAATATCTAATAAACACAACAATATGAACCTGCAAGTGTTAGAGAACATGCATAGGATAAAACAACAGTAATGGAGAGGCATGAAATTACAATAAAAATGAGAAAGGGTTAAAGAAGAAACCACAAGACACATATTTATTGCCTCAAATAACACATAGTCCACTATATTTTTAAAATAGAGGCATAGAAACACTTACAAAGTTTGTATGGAGGTCTGCAGCTCAATGAGGTTGAGAAAACAATTTGACAGAGTCTCCCCAAGCTCCTAGAATCTCTCCCCTTCAAAATGAGAAGTGTTTACAATATATAGAAATGAGGAGAGAAGATAGAAAGAAGAGAAACTCAGATTTCTGCTCCCACCCACCAATAAGATGCATTAAATTTCTGAAACGGGGCATATAAAGCCTATCAATGTCATTACTTCATGATGTCTTGCTTGTTGGAGTAGAAATGGGCACCATACTTCATTAATTCTGGTGGTTGGGAAGCCTAGAACTGCACTTTTTGGAGCTGAATATGTTTTATTATTTTTCACCCACCTAACCTCATAAAAATTAATATTTCAGTTTTCCATGGTGTAGAGGACGTTGAGACCTTTCCAATGATATAAAGTTTGTCAAATTTCAAGCACCAAATCAAAAGTTATGCCCATTTGAAAATTTACATTAATTCACCAAGAGATGGCGAAAATGCAAATTTGTAAAATGGGCCCCAGGGCCTAAAATTGCAAATTGCACCATTTGCGTAAAATTGCAAATGTGTAAAAAATACCCCAACACCCAAAATTGCAAAAGTACAAAAAATATCCCATGGGCCGAAATGGCAAAAGTGCAAAAAATCCCCCAAGGCTCAAAATTACAAAAGTGTAAAAAATCTCCCATGGCCCAAAATTGCAAAAGTGCAAAAAATCCCCCATGGCCCGAAATTGTAAAAGTACAAAAAAATCCCCCATGGTCTGTAATTTGAAAAATATGAAGAGTTAGAAGGACTTTTTTATATTTTTGGAAAGGGGAAGAAATTTCCTATTTGATGAAGATGCTTTTGGGAATCCCCAATTACTTAAAATATATGAAAAAATAAATTTAAAGCACTAAAGGGGGAAAATGGTGTTAGTTGACCAAAATTAAGCATGAGCTTATTTTGGAGAATAGTAAGACTTGGGGTTCATTGATATGAGCACATGTAGAAGACATAGAACAAGTATGAGATGTAGAGAAAGAACAAGCATGAGCTTGAGAAGCATATTCGAGATCTTGGATTTCAGATTTATGTGATGTGATTGTTGATTCCATAGCTTGAAATTTATCTTAAAATAAATAATGCAAGTCTTGAATTGAATCTAAGATTGGTTGATTAGTTGGAGGATTGTGAAGGCTAGGGTCGTTAAAAAGACGATAAAAAATGGCACTTACTTGAGTAGGTGGCATATGTTTAGGGAGAAACATAGTGTCTAGGGCTTTTTGAAGAACCTCTTTGTAAGTTAAATGCATTTAAAGTAATTGAGACAAAGAGATTTGATGAACCTTAGGAGCCATGATAGAGAAGATGATATTCCAAAGAAGGATTTGAAAGATCAATCATGAGTGGGGTTCACCAAATGATTTAACAAAAAATAGATTTTTACTAAACCCTAGATATTTCAGAGTCACATACAATAGATAATAAATGAAGAACATATATGTCCTAAGCAATAAGCTAAATAAAAATGAAACCCTAGGTACAAGAGGGGGAAAGAGTGACTTAGCTAATTCGTAATAATACTGAAGTATGCTGGACTAGAAAATTGTTGAACAAAAGGAGAAATATGTTGCAACCGCACTTAGAAAATTGTAGAATTTCTAGGATAAGTTGGACTGGGGTGTTAAGACTGGGTCAGGGGTGCCTAGGCACTAAAGACTACTTATGAGCGCCTGTGACTGCAAAAATGGTCAAAATTTGTATTTTCTTGTGTTGTAAGATGATCGCTAACCTTCGTTAATGGTCACCTGTATGTCACACTAGGTCCACATAATTCACCTATAACCTGTAAAACAAATGATCTCTTGCAAAACCCCAAAACACATCAAATCCTAAAAAGAAAAAGATGCAAATGGGGAGTTGAACTTACCCCAGCTGTCAACTGAAATATTGAACTTACGACTGAGCATTGTACTACATCTCTGAATCCATGTAGTTTTGCATTCATGTGTGTAGAATCGTGCCCTATGAAGCTCTTGTGCAAGATGCACCGAATAATGAGCAATAGCTAGATGTATCAATTTAAGTAGATGCATAGATGCTAAAATGAACTTCCCATCCTATGAAGTGTATGCAAAAAAATGTAGTCCCTTATCCCTTGAATGATAGCCAGATGGATGTTTTGATGCTCTTAGAAATTCCTTTAAATGTAACCTTAGGTGGTGATAGTAGATGCTTATAGTTTGGTACCTTATTATGATCACATAGTTTTGTATTTATTTGATTCTCTTGTTTGAATTTTGTAATTGACAACTAAAAAGCCGAATTTTAAGAAAATAAGATGCCCAAAAGATAAGGGAGGTGCAAAAGGGGTAAGTAAGATACAAAGATGTCAGGGGCACTTGGGCGTTGGTGTCCAGATTCTAGAAAGATAAAGCAATGAAGGTCAGACTGGGCCATGGGGTGTGCAATACTAGAAAGAAAGCAAGAAGGACAAGAAAAATGCCAAAGATAGATGTCGATTACTAGTTTCCTCACTTAGGAATCATATGAATAGTAGTATGTGATTATGACCTAGAAATGTACCCAAGTGTGTGATTTAGTGTCTACAGATATTTCCCCTTTGCGTTAAATCCCATAATTCTCAATTAAGTCATAACCCAAATTCTTGTAATTGAAGATTACTAACCTTCAGAAGTAATTTACTTACCTTAAAAAATATTCATAACCAATCAAGGTGGCTAAAAACCTATAAAAGTACTTTATAATTACTTACGTGTTTTAGAATGGCCTCCATTCATATAATGAAGTTTTTAAAATTTGTTGATATTATTTAGGATTTAATCAGATTATACTTGATCAAACAGTTCAATCATATTTTTTTCATAAGTTTATGTGTGGTAAGGGTTCAAACCTACAAACCCTCACTCCTAAAGCTCTTCACATGACTAAGCGACTAAACTTTACTTTTAATATGCACAAGTGTGAATTCAAATTTACACAGTACCTAAGTTTTGAGGAGAATTTAAAAAAAAAAAATTAAAATATTGGTGGGGATTATGTGGATCAAATCCCAAACCCCATAGTTTGAGTATTGGTCACTTGAATAATAAGTCAAGCCTCGGCTTTGGGATAAAAAACATGCAAAATTTAATATATAAGCACAATCTTGTCTTCAAAGGTTTAGAAAAGAGTTTAATGTGGGTTAGGTTTGAACCCAAAACATAAGGAAAACTAATCTACATCTTTTCCATTATGGTCACATGTATACCTAAATGGGAAACTATAATAAGTACTACAATAACATAAAGATTAGAACATGATTATGATACCATTGTATTTTTTGACTCTTTATTCTCCTACGATCCTTTATAAAAATGCATATCTTCTCAACTCTATGTTTTCTTCTTCTAAATTTATTTTGTGTCTTTCAAGAACTCGCTCCTTTCCATTGATATATGGCCCCCTTTGCTTATTTTTGGATTTCTATTTGTTTCTAAATTAAGCTCTTGTCTAGATCAATTTTGTATCTTTCTCATATTTGGTTTTGCAATAATCTTGATTATTTTTGCATTGCCTTCATATAAGAATAATATTTTCCCCACCATTAAAAATTTAAAACTTGTTATGCAATGATTTATGGAGGTTTAATTTGTCACCATCTAAAACTAAATTTATACTCTATTAATAACAACGTGTATGTTTTTTATAACTGATCATTCAAACTCCAGATGACCCATTTTACATTACATATAAACAAGCCATGTGTACATTAGTTGTTGTCAAGGTAGTTTGGGGACAAGTTCAAATTCATGAACTGTAAGATCAAGTTAAGAAAAACTTGGAGGTGTTTAGTTTTAATGTAAGCTCAAATGTCAACTTAGTGGTGAGTTGGTTGGTGGAGCCATGCCCAACTTAGTCATGAACTTTGGGTGAGTGTCATGTTTGGTTACATTGGAATTTAATAGTCCCACATTCACTACATAAGTGAATGTTTAATTGTATATGAACAAATGCATTTGACAAGGTATACACATTTTTGGTAGCTTTTGCAATGCTTAAGATTTGTGTGCTTAGTATATGAAATGTGAAGCAAGTTGAATACTATGCAGGTGAGTCAAAGAAGTGTAAAGGTTTGAAAATTCAAAGCATTGGATGGTTAGCGAGTTGGAATCACTAGTGATCTTGGTGAACTCAACTCATTTATAACATATTGGAGCTTTCTTTTGACATGCATCATGTGGATGCTATAATTAGTATATAAATATAAACCACTTCCAAACATAGTATGTGGCTATATGTTATGCCACTCCTAGGTTGGTAGGTGCATGGAACACAAGGCATCCTCCATGGCTCAACCTAACTAGAGAGGAAATAATGAGGATAGAGGAGAAAATAAAGTGATAGAATAATAAAGAGATAGTTGGGAAAAATGATACGTAGATGGACAAGGCCACTTAGGAATGTCAAGCCAAGTATCCACCAATAACACACCTTTTATTACAAGTTATAATAATAAAATTTTCCTCACTAATGCAATTAAATTCATCATTTTTACAAGAAAACATCTTGAAATTAATCATGTAATACATAAACAAGATGATGATTGAAAAGTGACAATGCACCACACAACAAGCGCTAAATGTGGCATTGTACTTCTCACCACAATGAGAGCGTGTAATCCTCATTGTCATCGCAATGAGACTAAATGAACATGTTGCTTCACATGAGGAAACCCTAGTAAATTACTAACCAACAAAAGGAAAATCTAGTGAATACAAAATATAATTTATACTATTGAAATACACATGAAAATCTCTTTAATTTTACACATTATTACATCTTTCCGCCTCTCCCCGATGATGCCCTTTCTCGAGAAAGAAAACATATGCACATAAATAGAAAAGAGTACCCAATGCATTATCTATCCATTTCATGAAATTAAATCAACTAAAATTGAATATAAGCATCATATAAATATGTTGTCATGCAAATGTGTAACAAGAAAATTTCATATTTTCAAGCATGATAATGGATCTTAGTGTCAAAATTTTTTATTATGAGCCCTCCTGTAGATCAACTCACCCCCTGTGTCGGTCCTATACTACCATTTCAAGTGGTCTAGTGTGTTGTGTAGACATTTTCCATAGGTGATTTAGGCAAACAAGTTCATTCAAGTGCTTCCAAGATGATACTTTTCAAGGCAAACTTTTCAAGAGGCATAGGAATGGATATTTTTAGCCTTTCTAAGGCATGGTGCACACCCCTCATAGTGGAGTTGTGGGACCAAATTCATCGAGGAGTATTATCAAGGATCTAGGAACCCTACGCAAATTATTTTGGAAGATTTTGGAAAGTTCCAAAGGTCTTGGGACAAGTTCAATAAAAGCGGGTCTTGGACGGTGAAGGAGCTTGTAGTACAAACAACCCCTAAGCTTTGGAAAGTGATTTTGGGAGCTCCGTAAAAATTTGGAGGTCAAAATAATATCATTGGAAATATATATTAATGATAAAAATTTATGGTGGTCTCAAGTTCTTCACAAGACAAGCATTTTTTCCCACAAAATTGTTTTATGCATGCACAACCTGCAATCCCGTGATAAAATACTATTTTAGGGGGTTTCATGCAAAATCAGAGCATGAGACCCATCCAATTCTTCTCAAAATTATTTTTCTAGTCAAAATCATATAAATAAGTTATAAAAAAGAACTCCTGATGCTCAAGTTATGCCTCTGTCAAATTGCTCCCCAAGGTATACTCTCGAGACTAAGTCAATTTTTTGGGTGGACGCATGTCACTCCTAGGTCTAAGCACAATTTTTTACACCAAGTGTCCTGTATCCTTGGGAAAAAAGTGACACAAAAATACATCCAACCCCAAGATATCCCCTTGGACCCTCATGTGACCCCAACAGAGCTCAATCAACCCAGTTAAACCCATGTGTACCATTCTTAATCACCTTCCGTCATCGAATCCTGTAATGCATCTTGTCATCACCAGGTGAGGGAAAATTTTATTGCACCTTTTGTCCCTTCCACATGGGATGGATGGGACACAAAAATGTGCGTAAGCCTATCCCATTCTCAAATCCTCCATATGACCTTGTTTTAGCCACAAGGGCTTTTTAAGTGATTTTTCTCTCTCCTCCACCAAGCAATCACGGAGTGCCACTTGTCAAGCTGAGGGTGAGGTGAATTTTTTGTGTACCATATGTCCCATACCCTTGGGATATATGGGACATGAATTTTTTCTCAAGCCAAAGAAGTTTTAAAAAATTAAAAAATTACAAAAATATGACTATCATGCTACTTCTCCTTGTGTGTGCAAGAAAACTAACTGCTAGAAGAATTATAAAAAAACATTGCCCTTCTTCATTTCCCAATTGATTCTTCATTACTCCATGTTCATTACTACAAAGCACCATGAAACCTAGAATTTTTATAGACACCATGCCCAATTTTTGCCATAATGACTTCATAACCAAAATCATAAAAATCTCATCTCATAATCTGGTGCACGGATTGAAGTGAGATTTTTCACAAACTTCTCCATTTTCAGAGGCCTTAAAGAATAAATTTATGACATATAAAAATATTCCTTGGATATTTAATGGAAAAATACCCCCGTTTTGTGCCCCAAATTTCATTCCTCTGATTTCCCATCACTCTGGCAGATGGATCAAGCTAAAAAGATGAACACAGAGTCTAGAAGAAAAACCTATCCTAATGAAGTTAGTTTCATCGAAAGCTGAGGTGGGAAAGAACAATGTCAAAATATTAGTGATTCCATTAATGGTTGTCATGGTAGCTTCGTGCCTGAAACTCTAACCAGAAAAATTTCATTTTTTATTTCCAAGCATTTTGGTGGGCTAAACATAGTGAAATTTGGAGCACGAGATCACGACGAAGATCCAAATCCAAAAATATTGTTCCCATCACATAATAACATATTCACCTACTAAAATAACATATTCTATGTTCCTCAAAATGCTAAAAATAGTAAGTTACCTGAATTGCAAAGTATGGATCACCTAGAACAATAAAAAAAGATACAAATTGAAAGACATGGCAAAAGTGGCAATTTTCTCAAAATAGCAGGCCCAGAAAAAACAACCTTCTAAAAATATAAAGTTACTAAAATTAGAAATAAATCATCAATAGAAGAGGATGAAATGTTAAAAAAGGTTCAAAAGGTCATATTTAAGTAAAACAGGTGATATGTCCTAAAGTAGTAGGTCCGGTCCTACCTGTTAAAAATAGAAAGTCTCTAATTTGGGTGTTAAAAGTTGTAGATGGCTTCGTCTTCACTAATCTTTCCACTTTTTGAAATTTACACATGATTACAAGATGATCTCATAGCTCAAATAGATAAATGAAGTCTCCATTACCTAAGAACATGGTGAAGCATAACAAAGGAATGTCCATACCACCGAGCAGCTGGAAAAAATTCAAAGAGCGTCAATGACTCCATTGATTCATTAAAGTAAGTCATCATGTTTATCATATGGGCTTGAAAACATCATCACCTCTTCAAGATGAGATGGTTGAAGTGATAAGTTGAGTTGAGATGAGTTGTGGCAATGAGATATGTCATGAACTCATCTTTTTTCATGAAAATGCACATGCGAGTGAACCAAGTCAAGCAAACTAGTTGAGCTAGTTGAATTGCAGTAAGATGAGTTGGTAAACCAAACAAATGTGGAAAGCTTGATGAGCTGGTTGGTTGGAGTGAGCTCAGTAAGATTTATGAGCCCAGTGAGCTAAAGGAGTTGATCAATCGAGCATCAAGGGAATCATCATGAGAAATTCCATCTTGAGTTCACATAGGGGTATCTCTCAACATTGGTCCTAAACACTTATTAAGAAACTCGAGGTGTCTATGCATCATGCAAAAGGAGGATATTATGATCCTCATTGGCAAGTTCTTCATCACGAGGGTTTCTTCATTGGACATGAAAACCTCCCCCCTTTTTGTCTCTTTCCCCCTCTTCCTTCTCTCCCACTTATAATTCTTCGTTGGGCGTAATCATTGTATTTTTTCTCATTCAATTAAGTGAATTTATAAAGTTACATTGTAAAAGACCCTTTTATTTATAGAAAGGGAACTTATTTTTCACTTCCTAGGAAGGTGAAAATTCACAAGTTGAATGAGACTAGAAAGATTCATGTGGGGGGCAAGCGAAGAGTAAATTCACATTGCTATAAATTGGGATGGATTCTCCATTCCAAGGGATCCTAAAAAATTTGTTCTTTGTATCAATAGTGGATTGTGATATATTGTTGAACTTTTTATCACCAAGACACATGAAATAAAATCTACATTTCTTCCCATTCTTATTTTCTCATGTTTCCTCTTTTCCCCTCTTACATGCACTTTGTAAGTATAGTGTTAGAGAGGAACTTTGCATCCTCGATATATGAATATAAGAACTTTGTTTGTTAATTCATTGGTCTCACTAGGTTTATTATTGCTTTCTTCTATATTAAATGTTAAACTACTTCGATTACTGGGTGTGAACTCTGTAGTTGGCCTACTCACAATAGTAACCTTCATGTCCTAATTTCCCTCTTTTCCCCTCATCGATGTGATTTCCTCCCTTGTACCCCATACAAGCACTTTGTCATAGGTTTAGTGGAGTATCCTTGTGTGATCCTTGGCCTATTTTTCCAACCCACAACAATTAGTTTAGGATTATATTAGTTATATTCCATAATGGGAGCTACACCATTCAATGTAGAGGGGCGTAGCCCTGTGAACATTGGTGGAGACACCGAATTTGTCCAACTAACAAATTTTATCACTAACAATTTTTGGTGACTCTAATGGGGAGATATTTTACCAAGTGTACCCAAAAAAGATCTCTACCCAAAAAAATACAAAAAAGAAATTATATATTACAAAATAAAATCAAAATAAATCATATTTCAAAGAAGAATCATTTTTGAAGGCGACTCCATCAAGGAATGAATATGTGTAAAGTTCGTTTCCCACAACACAATGAAGAAGTTTTCAAAATGGATTGAAGTACCAATAAGTGACAATGAAGAAGAAGATGGTTGCCAAGAAATGGAGATTTTTGATCAATCATGGTTCTGAACTAGTCCCTGTAGAGAGGAGAATTCAAGAACAATAGAAGGGTCCCTTTCCTCAAACAAAGATCTATCTCTAGAAATCAAGGAATGGTTGTCTAGAAAAAAGGAAATTCCTATTCATGAAGAACCTGTCATCAAGTGATGGTGGTTACAATTCAAGAAGAATATTGTTAAAGGAAAGAAAATGGGAATCATTTTTGCTGACGATCAAGAATCTAAGATATGGATGAAGAAGATCCACAGGAGGTACAAGATGGTGTATGAAGTCCACAAAGACCAAGAATCTATTGAACGTAACACCTTCAATCTCTCTCACCTGAATGAAAATATCTGAGCCATGCCTTTCCTCACTTTCCCTTAGGAGGATCTCCTTGTATATAGAAATGATGAAATAACAACCTTGAAAACTTAGTATGTGTAAAGAATCATAAGCATTGTACAAGGAGATTTCAATCCCCAAATCTACCTCAAAACTTTGAAATATGTTGAAGCCTCACAAGAAATTTATGAATAACTTGAAGCACTCCATAGCAAGGAAGAAGAAGATGAAATTTGTGCTATGGAGGAATATCCAGATGACTATCTGAACTATAAGGTGTTCGTCCCTGGAAGATTCTTCAACGCTTCCAAAAAATTTCTCATCCTTGGACCTCCTTATGTGAATTCAATCAACACAATTGAATATGATGAAGAATACATCGAGGTAGAACCATCATTCATCAAATCATTATGGCTCAAGGCACAACCAGTTGATGAAACAATTAATTTGGGTGACAAGGATTCTTGTTGCATAATAGAAGATCCAATGCTTTCCAAAGACGCCACCAACCATGAAGAAGTGCAAGGAATCCTTCCTTCACCTTGGACTCAAGATGATGAATGTAAGGTTTCATGGATAATTTTCCTTCCAATTTTGAATTTTCAAGTGACGAGGAAATGTTGAATGACGAGATAGAGGAAATTGAAGAATCAAATTTTTTTCCTAATATGATCATGGATGAACAAATGGAAGAGGCCAATTTATTTTTTAAATCCAAGGAGAATGAGAAAGTTGAGCATAACCCCTTCAAGGAGCTGGCTCCATCATTCTCACCTAAGGGACATAATGTTGATCACCACGATGAGTATGAAGTCTTCCATCTCCCATATGAGCAAGAAGATTCAATAATGGATGATCAAAATAGAATTGAAAATCTTTCCCATATTTCTCCCCCAACATGGTCCTATGTTTCCCATCAAGAGCATGATATGGATTTTGAACTCAAAGGAGTGCCCTTCTCACAAAGCATGGACCCCTTCTCCTTGTCAGAAGGTGTTATGAATCAAGTATTCCCATGATTACTAGAAGGTGAACCTTGGGCAATATAAATCATAGAAGAGGTGAACGAGGATTTTACAAATGAATCATGGGCACATGTGGATCAAATTTTCAACCATCTCCTGGAGGCAAAATGCAAATATTCTTCCCATGAGGGCAAAGATGAGCATATGGAAAGCTCAGAAGAATTATCTGTGTTAGATATATTGAGGGCTATGGAAGATACTGAAGATCCCCAACTTATTCTTGAGTTCCTAATTCAGGCTATGGAAATTCAAGATTATTATGAATCAGTTTGTGTTTCTCTTTTTGATACAATAATTTTTTATGTTGAGATGGAGCAGATGGATGAGCTTGATTTCCTTCCCAGTGCCTTGGCCAATGAGAGGGAATGTGAAGACATGGCTTTCTACTTCCTATTGTGTGAATAATATCATAAGTGCAAAATAAGGAAGGTTATTGAATTTCCTTTGAACATCTCCAATCTTGAAGACATCTCTATTATGGAGGATGATATTAAAGAAGGTGTTGAGTTGATTTTCATTAAAGATACTTGTTCAGAACAAGGTGCAAATCTATAAAATTCGTGTGAGTGTATCCAAGTTCAACTTGTTCTCACCAATGTTGGATTTCCTACCAATTTAGAACAAGAACCCACACCGTAATATTCACTCAAGGGTGAAGAATGATTCTATGACCAAAATAAGGGTTGTTGTTTTGAGGATTATTCTGAAACCAATTTTGAGTGGATGGATATCGATAACAATTGTTCCAGATAACAAAGGGAGAATGTAGATGAATCTTGTGAAAGAATTCAAAATCATAATGCACTCACTATTTCCTAAGCTCCAATTGGGCTCAAACATGTCTTCATACCACAACATTCACTCAATAATGATGAGGGCCTCCAATTTAACAATGTAACCTCTATTTTGGAAAGTACTTTCTTAGAGAACAAAGTGAGATGTCTAGGAAAGTTGTTGAATGGGAAGAAAATTAGTTTATTCTTTCTCCCTCTAAGTGCCTCACTGATTCAATAGATGTTTCCATGCCACAATATAAGGATGAAGAATATTTCCATGACAAGTTCAATTTTCCAACTCTTGAAAACATGGAGAAATGGTGTCTAATGATAACAAGACATCAAGAGGAAGCCTCAAGATGCAAGAGTTTTGAGAAGGTGATGAAGTGCTCATTAGATACAAGAACATTATCAGTGAAATGTGAGTACAAATATGGAATCATCATTGGTCTTATTATTCTTAAACCATGCAAATCCATTGCAGGAACATGGTATGATTGGATAACAACTTTTATGCTTCAAAGGTCATACTCTTATTTGTTGTTCCATGATGGCATGTACTTTTTCGAACCCGTCTCTGGGTATATGTACATTATTTCCCCACCTCTGTAAATATCCCTCCCCCTGTATATATTTTCCATTTTTGTTGTGTTTTGTTTCCAATTTTGGTGTGTTTCCCTTCTGCATGTTTGTTTGTTTGTGTGTGTGTGTGTGTTTGAAAGAAATGATTCCTTACGCCCAATGGATAAGGCACTAGTCCACGAAATGAATTGAGATTATATGATTCCTCATGTTATTTCCTTGTTTTTCTTGATCTACAACATGTCCTAAAGCTAGATCTAGTTGCTATCATGAAAATGTGTAACAAAAAATTTCATATTTTCAAGCATGACAATGGACCCCAATGTCAATTTTTTTATTTTGATCCTCCTCGAGCCCTCCTCTAGATCAAATCACTCATTTTTTCATGCCTACCTACCCTTTAAATTGGTTCTATGTGTTGTGTCAACCTTTTCCATAGGTGATTTAGGAAAACAGGCTCATTTAACTGCTTCCAAGACGATAGTTTGCAAGGCAGGCTTTTCATGAGGCTTAGGAATGAATATTTTCAGCCTTTCTAAGGCATGGTGCACACCCCTCATAATGGATTTGTGGGCCCAAATTAATAGGGGATTAGCATTAAGGAGCTACGAACATTGAGCAAATGATTTTGGAAAGTTCCAAAGGTTTTGGGACAAGTTCAGTAAAAGTGGGGCTTGAAGGGTGAAGGAGCTTGTAGTACAAAACAACCCAAGAGCTTCAAGAAGTAATTTTGAGAGCTCTGTAAGGAGTATTAGGTCAAAAAAATATTATTTGAAAGGTATTTCAATTCTCTAAATTATGGTGGTCTCAAATTCTTCACAATACATAAGCATTTTTTCCCACAAACTGTTTTCTGCATGCACAATCTACGATCCTGATAAAAAATGATATTTTAGGGGGTTTTAGATAGAATCAAAGCATGAGACCCATCCAATTCATCTAAAAATGATTTTTCCAGTCAAAATCGTATAAAGAAGTTCTAAAAAATACCTCTAGATGCTCAAGATATTCCTTCGTCAAGTTGTTCCTTGATTAAACTAAAATGGAATAATATTGGGGCTAATTTAGTTTAATCTAATATTATACACAACAGTAAATGAAAACTAAATGAATAAAGGAAATGACACAAGAAACAAATAAATTAGAAATGTAAAACCCTAATGTGTAAAGATGGTTAGGAAGGGCTTAGCTAATTCGACAAGTTTGTTAGACTGTATCACAAAGAAGATTGAATCGACAGTAAGAGGAATCAACTGCACCGAGACCTAGAAAAGTGCAGACACAAGCTATCTGAGAAGACTGGGCCATCTGGAGAAGGATGGGGTTCTTGGGGCACCCTGGTCTGAGATGTGGGTGCCCTGGTCTGTGTAGGAGGTCCAGAAACCAAATTTGTAGGGTCGTTAGGTGATGTAGAGCCTTCGTTGCCTGTCATGTGTATGTTGTTGAACTACGCCAGATGTATCTGATAATAAAATATGAAGAGAAGACCGGTAAAACCCCAAACTAATCATCAAAACCCTAAAAAATAAATATGCATGCGAAGGGGTCAGACTTTCCTCAGTAACCATAATGGTGGACTTACAAACTGCCCTGGTCTGTGTAGGAGGTCCAGAAACCAAATTTGTAGGGTTGTTAGGTGATGTAGAGCCTTCGTTGCCTATCGTGTGTATGTTGTTGAACTACGCCAGATGTATCTAATAATAAAAGATGAAGAGAAGACCGGTAAAACCCCAAACTAATCATCAAAACCCTAAAAAATAAATATGCATACGAAGGGGTCAAACTGTCCTCAGCAACCATAATGGTGGAATTACAAACTGCCCTGGTCTGTGTAGGAGGTCCAGAAACCAAATTTATAGGGTTGTTAGGTGATGTAGAGCCTTCGTTGCCTGTCGTGTGTATGTTGTTGAACTACGCCAGATGTATCTAATAATAAAAGATGAAGAGAAGACCGGTAAAACCCCAAACTAATCATCAAAACCTTAAAAAATAAATATGCATACGAATGGGTCAGACTGTCCTCAGTAACCATAATGGTGGACTTAAAAACTAAGTGTTACACTACATTTCATATGCAAATGTAATTCTAGGTGTGTTTGCATAAATTGTGCCCTAGGTGCTCTTGTGCCAATCACACTTTGTGAAGTAACGAGCAATAGTTAGATGTAGAAATGTAAATAGATTGTGGATGGAATAGAATAAACTCCCCTCTTATGAAGTGTGATGTAGATGAACCAGCCTTTTCCCTTGTGATGGAGCTAGATGGATGAAAATGAGCTCTAGATGCCTTGGATGGATGCAACCTTAGGTGGATAATAATAGTGCTTAGTGTTTAGTCCCTCATTATGGTCTCATAACTTTATATTTATATGGTTCTATTGTTCTAATTTTGTAATTAACCCTGAAAAGGCCGGCTTCTAAAAATATGGAAAGCTCAAACGATTATAAAGTGCCTAAAAGAAGAGAGTAAAGTGCAAAGAGGATCAGGGTGCCCAGAAGGGACCAGGGCACCCCAGTCTTGGATGGGTGCTCCAGTCAAGGATAGGAATAATGTAGAATGAAAAAATTGACTCGGGAAAGTACATGCGAGAAGGTCAAGAAGTGACAACAAAAAGCAAAGTAAAATGGCCAAAAGACATGGGTTAATTAGTACTTTCTTCACTAAAAAACCATATGAATAGTAGTATGAGATCGAGACTAAATAATACCCAAAGTGCATGATTTTGTGTCTACATTTTTCCACACTTTATGTTGGTGAGTGGAAAGCTTAGTAACATAAATTAGATAGATATGCATACTTGATATCCATGTGGAATGATGTAGAAAGTGTGCCAAGGGACTAGACAAAGCGTGGAGTGATAAAAAGATGGAGACTAAAGATGCAAAATACAAAAAAGTGATGAGAGTGAACCTAGGGTAGAAATGTGTGTGTAGCTATCAATGTGTGTGATGTACCTGCATGTTAGTATGAGGTACAAAATGTTGAATGATGTTGTTGTTGTTGTTGTTTGACACCTTTTTTGTTGTTTTTGACTACTCGCTTCTCATACAGATGGGCCTGTAAAGGAGAAGACGATCAAGTAATCAAATACGCATGTATATATGTAAAAATGCATGTATATAGTAAAGAAAACTTGTACGTGGAAGTATGAAAAATGTAAAAGGAACATGTGCACCTGATCTGTGATGAGAGAAAGGGTGTAGAAAGGATATCTTGTAACTATCGGTGAAGTGTGAGTTTTTTGGGTGATCTCATGCCATTGTGGCTGAAGAAGTGTAGGGAGAAAGCTATGTTATTCTCCAACTTATAACTGATTCCATGACAGTGTGAAGAGATCTTTGTACTACCTAGTTTTTTGGGTGATCCGATGCCGCTGGCTGAAGTAGTGTAGGGAGGAAAGTCAGTTGTATCCTCCAACCTGTAACTGCTCCCCATAATGCTAAGGACAACATGTCCTATAAAAGTTGTTGTGTATGGAGTTTTGTAGACTGGTATGAACCCACTCATTGTATAACCCACAATGTCAAGGATGGAAAAATGAAATGAACTGTACAGGTGTAGAGCGTTGTGTAGTGTATAAACACCAAATAATGCCCCCCTTTAGGGGCGCATGTGACATCGCGGATAGGAGGATGCAGCCCCAAAAGAGGACCAACCGCGTAAAATATGCCTTGTAGGGGGAGGGAATGCACTTGGTTGAAACCAAGGCACGCATAAACAAGTGGCTAGAAAAACAAGTGTTAGTACGAACAAGCATGCATGTAAAATACAAGTGTACGCTACCAAACAATGTAAAAGCAAGAAAGCAAGTAAACACACAAGAAGCCAATATAGATTGCCAAAGTGGGTTGCAAACATGGGACATCACTCATGATGTCACAAGACACTCAAGGCCATAGTGGCTACATATAAACAAACAAGTGTGCACACCAAACAAAGGGCAAGGCCTGCATACAATAGAAAACAAGAGACAAATAATAATAGGCAAACAGAAAGATAGCCATGGCAGTAAGTAGTCCTGTAAAATAAATGTTGCATATGAAGCACCCGTTAGCATGTGAGAAAGATAACCAATATGGAAAACACATGTATAACCAAGTAATGGAAAGTGCTAAGTATGAAATAAAACAATAACACATGTAGTAGTCGTATGAGGATGTCCCCAGTAAGCGTTGTGGGAATGGTAGTAGCCAAACATCCATGCTACATGTGAAAGACCTGTATCTACAATCACAACTAGAGAAGGATGTGAACGTGCATGTGTGTATGGTAAAGGTAATGACATACAAAATATTTGTTTATCATGTGTAATAAGATGAAACATGTAAAAGCAAATACAAGAAAGAGTAAATGTGACCAAGATATGCAACATGTTGTGGATGGATGGAATGGAATGCAAGATGGATGATAGGAGCCAGGTGCCCCCCGAGTGAGTGGAGTTATGTGCAATGACATTCATTTAGTTTTCCCCCTCAACAGTCAAGAATGAACCATAAACAAGAGTGCATCATCAGGAAATGGTCGCAGTGTGTATTGTGTATAACACGTTGTGATGATTGTGTATGTGTGTGTATGACATGCGACCTAGAGATGAAGTGTGTGCGAGTGACCCTATAGCCGAAGCATATATCACAACAAGATGAATAGAGGGAGTAGTGATGTAGCCTAAAGTATTTTCCACTACAATATTAATAGAGGGAGTGATGTTGTAGCCTAAATCGTATACCCCTACTAGATGATGGAATAGGTGACCATTTAGCCTATAGCATATGTCACTAACCTAGGAATGTCACACGATAGAAGGTTTAATGATGAACATGTGAGCTTGATAAGGTCCATTTTATTTGTAAACCCTCGACATTTGAGTATGGATCGAGGAACTAGAGTGTGTCATAGGGTAGTGAGTGCAACGCGTGTGAGGAGATGTAGTATATGTGATGATAGGATATGACCATGTGGTGAGCCAAAATGTGTAAATATGAAATTTATAAAATACAATGCAAGATGGGTAGAAATAATAATAGTGTGAAGTGTGTGCCATGTAGTATGTATGATGAGTAGTATGGAATGCTAGACTCGTAGGCAATAAGAGTGTGACACATGTACGATGAATATATAATATAGTGTGTAGAGTATGTATGATGTGTAGATGTGAAAAATGTCGAAATACGAATGATGTAGAGGAACTTGAAGATGTAGTATGCCAAATGCAAGATGTATTGTAAGATGTGTAAAGAGATGCAATATGTAGTGCATACTATGTAGTGTATGGGGTTCATGTGTAGTATGCCCTCAATAGTCAAGTGTGAACTAAAGCACAAGAGTGTGTCATCAGGTCATAATGACACTAACATAAGTGTGATGAGCTTGTCATGTAATAAATATGTAATATGTGTATGCTAGAAGTATGATATATTATGATGTTCATGAATGTTATGTTGAGGAGGGTGTATTGGATGTTGTGCCCCCAAGTGTGTGGTGGTGAATATAGTCATATGACATTGTCTAGAATATCATCATTGTCAGGATTGAAGCCTACAGGAGCGGTAATGGAGACATGATAAGTGATAGAATTAGGTGGATCATATAAAGAACCATTACGACGTAATGTTTAGACACTCATGGCATATTCTTCATCATTTAAGGGTAATAGTGGAAAATCGTGTACATACCAATGAGAAATATTTAGACCATAACTGGGAGCTTATTCATTACCTATGGAGACGTTTTCAAATGACATAGGGAACGTGAGAGTAGTGTTATCTGTGTCTAAATTACCACCAATATAGTCAAGCCAAGATTTCTCAAGTATTAGTCGAGAAGTGCGAGGAGCACGAGCAACGAATATTGTCAAATGAAACATGCGAAGGCCATAAGATTTTGTAATGTGACAATATCTATGATAAAGATGAGGTGAGTGAATTGGTGGTAATATATCATTAAGTGTTAAACCAAGTCTTGTTAAGCCCTCAAGTGTGTAAATAGTATCATGGGAAGTACGATCGATTAGAATGTTATGACAAAAGGAGTTGTTGATGAGTAGTGTGCATGTGAAAGGAGATGTTGAAGATGTAAATTGCATGGTAGAAGATGAAACAGTCTCGACAGTGGTAATAGATCCCTGATAAAGTATCATAACATTGGTGGAAGGAGGGGTCTTAAACTTATATTCACCTAGGCCATCGACCACAAATTTGTCTTCGAAGTAAAAGTCATATACGTCAATATGTGTGAAATTTAGTTGACCTAATCCTTCATCAGTGAGTTTGATAATGACAACTTCATCATCAGAGTCCTTAGAATCATCTATGTGGGCATCATCCTGTTATATGGCTTTATCAAGTATATTGCTAAGAGTTACACTAGGTGGAGGAATGGAAGGTCTCTCGATAGGTGGAGAAGAAGTGCTTACAGGAGTGGGAATGGTAGGTAAGATAATTGTTGTAGTGTGAGTAGAAATAGTTGGAATAGTTGAAGTGGTAGAAGAAGGTTACGAAGGAGGAATAGGCATAGCAGTAACGAGGTCTATATGAAAAAAATTGAATGGCTTGGGATCTACAGTGATAGTATGTTCATAGCCATCATGTAAGAACTTGACGCATTGGTGGAAAGTAGATGGAACTGTGTGCATTACGTGGATCCAAGGTCTTCCTACCAACATATTAAATTGGAATGAAGCATATATAACATAGAAGTTGATGAGAAAAATCTTAGTTCCAACCCAAATGTGTAATTATATAGTTCCTAAACATGTGTGAGTGGTATAATCATAACCTCATATGAGAGTTGAGTTATTAGAAATTAGATCATCTTCAATACCCAATTGTTTTAAAAGAGAGTGAGCGAATAAATTAACAGCTGACCCATTATCAATAAGTAGTCCTTTAATACAAGTGGTGTTAATGATGGTGGTGATGAGCAAGGGTGCACATGGATTACTTTTAGAAAAGGGTGATAGATCCTCATCAGTGAAGGATATAACATGTGGCATATTTCAGAAATATTGGATGAGGTGTGTAAAATCCATTACAGAATTATCACTTTCTATATGAATGGCATGAAGGGTTGCTTCTAGTGTTTGACGACAATCGGGTGCATTATGCAACAAATCATAGAGAAATATCTTAGTTGGTGTATTTTTAAGTTGTGCAATGATATCATAACCCTTAAAATGAGCCGAAAGAGTTAAGGAAGTGATAGGCAGAGGAATAATGATGAGTGGAGTCGTAGGAGGATGTGTACAATGATTAGTGACTATATTTATAGATGGGTCATCCCTAGGCATAACAAAGAGAGGGGGATGTTGATTACAGACTCCTATGAAATCAGCAGTAGTAGTAACTATACCAGAGACTTTAGTGGGTGCTAAAGAAGGATAAGATGATTGAGCCATAACTTGATAAGGAGATGACATTGTCAAAAGGAAGGGTTGGATCAGTCAGGTTCACCAAAATGATTAAAATAAAATGGAATAATATGAGGGCCTAATTTAATTTGATCTAATGTTATGCACAATAGTAAATGACAACTCAATGAATAAAGGAAATGACCCAAGTAACTAAGAAAGTAAAAATTTAAAACCCTAATGTGCAAAGAGGGTTAGGAAGTGCTTAGCTGATTAGACGAGCTCACTGGAGTTTATCATAAAAAATATTGGATCAATAAGAGGAAGAAACAACAACATTGAGGCCCTAAAAAGTGCAAAACCGAGCTATCTGAGTAGACTAGGGCACCTGGAGAAGGATGGGGGCACCTGGGGTGCCCTGGTCTATGCAAGAGGTCCAGAAACAAAATTTGTAGGGTCATTAGGTGATGAAGAGTCTTCACTTCCTATCACATGTATGTTTTTGAACAATGCCAGATGTCATTGATAATCAGAGATGAAGAGAAGACCTATAAAACCCCAAACCAAGCATCAAAACCCTAAAAAGAAATATGCATATGAAGGGGTCAGACTGTCCACAACAGAAACGCTAGTGGACTTACTAACTTAGCGTTGCACTATATTTTGGATCCAAATGTAGTTCTCAATATGTGTGTAAATAATGCCCTAGGTTTTTTTGTGTCAGTCAGACTTTGTGAAGTAGCAAGAAATAGCTAGATGTAGAAATGTAAGTAGATGGTGGATGAAATAGAATAAATTCCCCTCCTATGAAGTGTGATGTAGATGAACCAACCTTGTCCCTTGTGATGGAGATAGATGGATGCAAATGGAGCTCTATATACCTTGGATGGATGTAACCTTAGGTGGATGATAGTAGTGCTTAGTGCTTGGTCCCTTATTATGGTCTCATAACTTTATATTTATATAGTTAGCTTGTTCTAATTTCATAATTAACCCAAAAAAGGCCGACCATTAAATATATGGAAATCTCAAAAGGCTAGAAAGTGCCCAAAAGAAGAGAGTCAAGTGTAAAGAGGATTAGGGTGCCTAGAAGGGACGAAGGCACCTGGGGCACCGCAGACCTTGCTGGGTGCCCTAGTCAGGGATAAGAATAATTCAAAGTGGTAAAACTAGCTGGGAAAGTACATGCAAAAGGTCAGAAATGAAGACAAAAAGCAAAGTAAAATGGCTAAGGATATGGGTTAATTAATGTTTTCTTCACTCAAAAACCATATGAATAGTAGTATGAGACCGAGACTAAATAATACCCAAAAATGCGTGATTTTGTGTCTTCACTCCCTATGGTATGCTCTCGTAGTTATTTTTCTGGGTGGATACATGTCACTCCCAGGTATGGGCACAATTTATCACACAATGTGTCCTAACACCTTGGGACACAAGGGACACAAAAATGTTCCCATCCCCAAGATAGCCCCTTGGACCCTCATGTGACCCCGACATAGCTCAAACAAGCCAGTTAAGCTCATATGCACCATTCTTAAGCACCCTCTGTCATCGAATCCCGCAACGCCACTTGTCATCACTAGGTGATGGAGCATTTTCTTGCACCTTGTGTCCCATCCCTATGGGACAGATGTGACACAAAAATGTGCCCAAGCTTAGCCCCTTCCTAGGTCCTCCATATGATCCTGTTTCAGCCCCGGGGGCTTTTAAAGTGAATTTTCTCTCTCCTCCACCAGGAAATCACGAAGTGCAACTTGTCAAGTTGAGGATGAGATGCATTTTTTTGCACTATATGTCCCATCCCCTTGGGATAGATAAGACACAAAATTGTACTCAAGCCAAAGAAGTTTTAAAAAGTAAAAAAATTGTAAAAACATGATTATTGTGCTACTTCTCCTTGTGTGCGCGAGAAAATTCACTACCAGAAGAACTATAAAAAAACATTACCCTTCTTCATTTCCCTATTGCTACTTCATTCCTCCATGTTCATTAATACAAAACACCATGAAACCTACAAATTCTATAAACACCATGCCTAACTTTTTCCAAAATGACTTCATAACCAAAATCATGAAAAACTCATATCTCACAATTTGGTGCATGGATTGAAGTGAGATTTTTCATGAAATTTTCCATTTTATGAGGCCTTCAAGAATCAATTTACAACATATCAAAATATTCCCTAGATATTTAATGGCAAAAAAACCGTTATTTTCTGCCCCAAATTTCATTTCTCTGATTTCCCATCATTATGGAAAACGGATCAAGCTAAAAATGTGAACACGGAGTCCAGAAGAAAAACCTATTCTAATGAAGTTGGTTTCATCAAAATCCAAGGTGGGAAACAACAATGTCAAAAGATCAGTGACTCCATTAATGAATTTCATGGTAGCTTTGTGCATAAAGCTCTCGCCAGAAAAAATTTCAATTTTTAATTTCTAAGCATTTTGGTGGGTGAAACACAGTGAAATATGGAGCACGAGATAGTGACAAAGAGCCAAATCCAAAAATATTGTTCCCATCGCAAACCGAGGCCACTTTTGTCACTTACTAAAAATAGCATATTTTATGCTCCTCCACATGCTAAAAATAGTGAGTTCCCTGAATTGGAAAGTATGGATAGCCCAGAACAATCTGAAAAGATACAAATTGAAAGACAAGGCAAAAGTGGAAATTTTCCCAAAATAACAAGTCTAGAAAAAGTAACTTGCTAAAATATAAAGTTCTTAAAAGTAGCAATACATCATTAACGAAAGATGATGAAATGTTCCAGAAGGCTTAGAAGGTCATATGTAAGTAAAATAGGTGATATGTCCCAAAATAACAGGCCCCAATCCTACCTGCTAAAAATAGAAAATCTATATTTTGGATGTTAAAAGTTATAGATGGATTCTTCTTTACTCATATTTACACTTTTTGAACTCTACACATGATTACAAGATGATACCATAGCTCAAACAAATAGATGAAGCCTCCATATGGGTTTTGGAAGAATCTTTTTGGATCTAGTTGTGTATAAGAACATGGTGAAGCATAACGGAAGAATGTCTAGACCACTAAGCATCTGGAAAAAAAAAAATATATCGTCAAGGAATCCATTGATTCATTAGAGTAATTCATCATTATTATCATATGGGCTGGAAAACATCATCACCTCATCAAGATGGGCTGGTTGAAGTGATTAGTTGAGTTGAGCTGGAAGTAGTGAGTTTGAGTTGGGCTAGTTACAGCAGGGAGATATGTCATGAAATCATCCTTTTTAATGAAGATGCACATGCTATTGAACCAAGTCAAGCAAGCTAGGTGAGCTAGTTGAATTGCAATGAGATGAGTTGTTAAACCAAACAAGTTTGGGGAAGCTTGATGAACTGGTTGGAGTGAGCTCAGTAAGCTCGATGAGCCCATTGAGTTAAAGGAGTTGAACAATTGTGAATCAAGGGAATCATCATGATAAATGTCACGGTCATCTTGAGATCACATAGGGGTATGTCTCAACAGTGTTCCTAAATAATCATTTGGAAAATCAAGGTGTCTATGCATCGTGCAATAAGAGGATATTATGATCGTTATCAACAAGTTCTTCATCGTAGGGATTTCTTCATCAGACATGAAAACCTCTCCCCTTCTTCTCTCTTTCTCCATCTTCCTTCTCTCCTATTTCTAAGTCTTCATTGGGTGTGATCATTGTATTTTGTCTCATTCACTTAAGTGACTTTATAAAGTTTCATTATAAAATTCCCTTTGATTTATAAAAAGGGAACTTATTTCTTACTTCACAGGAAGGTGAAAAGTCACAAGTTGAATGAGACCATGAAGAGTCAATTCACATTGCTATAAATTGGGATGGATGCTCTATTTCAAGGGAACCTGAAAATTTTGTTCATTGTAACAATAATGGATTGTGATATGTTGTTGAGCTTTGTATCACCAATATAGATGAAATAAAAGCTACATTTTTTCCATTCTTATTTTCTCATGTTTCCTCTTTTCCCCTCTTATATGCATTTTTTAAGTATAGTGTTAGAGAGGAAATTTGCATCCTCGATAAATAAATCTTAGAAATTTATGTGTTAATTCATTGGTCCCACTAGCTTAATTGTTTCTTTCATATGTATTAAATGTTAAACTACTCTGGTTACTGGGTGTGAACCCTTTGATTTTCCTACTCATGACAATAACCTTCCTTTCCTAATTTCCCTCTTTTCTCCTCATCATTTTGATTTCCTCCCTTGTACCTACTACAAGCATTTTTTTATAGGTTCATTGGAGTGTCCCTGTGTGATCCCCAAACTATTTGGCCAACCCATAACAATTAGTTTAATATTAGATTAGTTAAATTCAATAATGGGAGGTGCACCATTCAATGCAATGGGGTGTATCCCCATGAACATTGGTGGAGACACCTAATTTTCCCAACTAACAAATTTTCTCACCAACAAGATATAAAGCAATCCAAAGCTGAAATGTAGATCCTCGCTATTATCTATTGTTGAACTAATCTATTAATAATGAATGTTTTACTTCTAAAAGATTTCATAATGATAGTTAAATCAAATCAAAGAAAAATACAATCTTGTATCAATATGAAAACAACTACCTAGTGATTTGAAAGTCTTCAAAGTAATAAATGTATGAATATGGGACATGACATATTGTCATATTTAAGGAACTTCCATACAATCTTAGCAAGCAGGGATCATTTCATTTAAGCTCCAACATGTGTAGGAATGAAAACTTTGTTCCATGGCACAAGTACAACTCAATTTTTTCCCTCTAAGCCTAATCAAAGGAATTTCCTTTGAATTTGCTCAATTTTATGAACAACATAACAAGGAATTATAAAAAGTGATTTGAGGTAGGTAGGGAGACTTTGGACTAATTTTTTTAGTAATTAGACCTTACATACCTAGAAAAAAGGAAAGCCTTCTCACCAACTAGTTTTCTTTGGAAACGATTAATGACATGCTTTTAAGTAGAGGAATGCAGACAACCTTGAAAAGGAGGCATGCTAAGATAGGTGGGGGGAATAATTTTTAGATGAATTAGCCTATATATTTCTATATAATAAGTTAATACAACAATTCATAAATAACTCAAGAGGTGTGGAGGTACACCTCAAGCTCAAACCCATTCAAAGGCAAGGGAAACAAAAAATTAGGATCTCGCAGGCAATAAACTAACTATAAAATCCTAACAGTGTGAATAATTAGGCCGCAACCACAAAGAGAGTTGAAGGTGGAGGATATATATCATTGATCTTACCCCACCCACTTTTTGGAAGGTCCTACCCATCAAGAATGGGGTCCCAACCAGTTGAAATGATGTCTACGCCATCCTCTTATTTATTTATATATTCCTACCCCTAGGTGGTGATGATTCACCTATTTTTTTTATTTTGGTTAAAACATAATAGGAAATAGGTTAGGATGAATACATATGATATGTAGGTCGGAGATTGAATGTTCACGTTACTAACCTTTTGATCTAAGCTTATCATGAAGAGCTTCCCTTTGGCTAGGAGGAATGATCTGTATAAGAAACAAAACAAGACCACCAAATCATATTAATAATATAGGTTAGTGGACTGCCTAGTGAGTGCTAGATCCAGGAATCGAGGTGCTTCCTAGAAGGATGTAAATCCACTTTCAAATACAATTTAATGCAAATATCATGAAGTAAGAAAATCCTATTGTTTTTATATGATTTAGGTATCTCGTGCAAATATAATAAGCAAATATAATCTAACAGGCAAGTTTATGATTAAATATGGAGGTTTAGCAAGTTATTCTAGGTTTTGCAGGTCTGACAGGGGTCTGGGCTTGATCAGGTAAGGTTTGGGCTAGTTTTAGTTTATCAAGAGGTTGGTTGGCCAAAAGGAATGAAATGACACAAATACCATTGTTGATATGGAGGTGAAACCGACGACGGTCAAGGAACCGATGTCGGCAGGGGCAATTGAAAATAATTTGATAAAAGTGGGTTTTGGGCTTTTTTATGACTACACAGAGAGTAAGAAGGGTGTGGTTAGGTTTGTGATATTACTGAGACGTCTCAGGGATACAGAGGGGGAAGTTGCGGAAGGAAAAAAAAGGATCTAGGTGGTTGGGTTGTAGATTGGTGAGGAGGTGGAGATAAAAGAATATAGGCATAAAGAAATTATAATGAAAGAGTTAAGGAATCTATACTTTAAGCAAGCACAATATGATTGAAATTACCTATAATTAATTGTATTTATAGATCTGGTAGGTGGAGGTGGAGGGTAGTTGATATGTGAACATATTCTAGATTCACTGCCGCGGCAGTACTCCCGTAATGTTCCTGTGAGTATTCCAATGCTCTAGAAGGAGAACTAGATACTTGCTTGGGTCTGTGGTTGAGTATTTTGTGTCATCTAGATGCTGAGAGGATTTGGATTCATGCTTGAATGTAATACTTCCCCCAAAACTGAAAATGACAAACCTAGGTAAAAGGTTGCAAAGTTGTATGTAAAGTAACTGATGGCGGTTAGGTGATCGGCGTCGGTCGAGGGATAACCAGCATCAGTTAAGGTGGGTAAGTCTAGGTTTACCAAAAATAGGTAGATCTTTACTATTTTTGGCGTGATTTTTATTTCCAATCTAGGCCTTAAGTGAGGGTTGGCACTTAGATAAGTGGGAGTGTTGTTGGAGAAGGAATATGACTTTAATTTTATGGTTAGACTAAGTCCCAGTTGGTTGGGATAAGTAAGGATCTAGTCTTAGTTAAATAGTGGGGTAGGAATAAGTTCATGGTGAGGTCACTAGGTGATGTGTAAATTAACTTAATCAAAGTAATTAAATTAATTAATAATGTGAGGATGAACATTAATTCAATTATAAGTAATTAAATTAATATGAATGTGGGGTAAGGGGTCATGGTTAGGTGAACACGTTATGTTAATTGATTAAAGGGGAGCGAGGGGAGTCTGACCCAAATTTGGTGTCTACATTTGCCCCTTTTTATCGCATAGCTTGTATTGGTCAGTGATGCTCACAAAAATAGGAAGTAAGTTTCCTAGGTGTGAGTGGAGATTAGATTGCCCCAAGTATTGATAAAAGTGATCCCCTTCAAACTAGGAATTGATGAGGTAAGAAATGAAGTCATTGAATGGTTTAATAAATAAGAAGATTTCAATACAAACAAGGGTGGCTGGGTGGTAGGTAATGGGAATGGTCAAGTTAGATAATAGGTAATGGTAATAAAATGCACACACACGTATAAATTATGATAAGGTACTATGTTGAATAGCTTACAAATTGTACTTCGTCAGAGGTTGATAGGTTTATCCAAACAACGTTCAAGTGGTTCCGGTATCGGATGTATAAGATATGGTCCTAAATCACAACTAGGCAAGGTGTAGGAATGGGTAATAGGTTTTGTTCTTGGTCACCAAAGGTTTGGTTAGGATAAACATCACGACATCAGGTAAGGTAAGGTCATTAGGCTGAACAACATGGGTAGCAACATCGCAAGTTATAGCGAGTACACAAATTTGAATGTCACAAAAGGCAAATGAGTTCAGGGTATGTAGGTCAAGGCATAGGTAAGGTTGAGGTATAGGTAAATAACATGTCCCTAAGTGCAAATAAGGAAATGTACAGGTAATATAGGCTTTTGGGTGATTTTTTAATAGGTGTTGGGAAGGGTAAAAGTTGTTTGAAAACATTGTGTTTAGGCAAAGTGGGCATAGTGTGGGTCAATTGGATATGTGTGGTGACTAATGTTAGTTAAAGCTTAACCGACATCAGTTGGCTAGGGCATGACCTGACCGATGTCATTCATGTTGATTTGGGGCTAAAAAAGGTAAAATTTGTGTTTACGGATTCATTTGTTACTTTTCCATTTGTGGAAAATGACATATAAGAAGTGGAAAGTGGGAAATTTGGTTGGGGGGAAAAGTGGCTGAGCTAACCTCCAAGGGCCCCATACCCTCAGAGTGTTGCCTACATAGCCCCAGTGAAAAGGGGCCTCATGTCGATGTAGTTCTCCCATAAGTTAGGGGAAAATAGGATGAGGATAGATGAATGGGTCGGTAGGTTTTAGGCATGATTGAGTCTGGGTCATTTAGGAATGGTTAAGTTTAGGTCATATAGGTATGGTTAAAATTAGGTCATATAGGCATGGTTGAATTTAGGTCGAATAGGAATGATTGTTGGCTATGGTGAATAGATATGGGTGATTTTGATGGAAGAGGAATTCCCAGAATGTAGGCGTCAAAGGTTTGGTCTTGTGTAGGAGGATCAATACATAAGAAAAGAGGTAAATGGTAAGAGGAGACAAAAGAGTCGCCTAAATGATAAGAACCATCACGCGTCTATCATACCAAAGATTGGATTATGAACGTAAGACCCTAAAGGTGTTGTATGATTGACTTCTCTAAAGGTGAATAAAATCACATGATGATGAAATGTCACATTTTTGGCACATCCTTTGAGTAGGTAGAAGATTAGAAAAAAAATACAGTGAGATGAAATGGGTTGTTTAAGCGTAACCTTGGAGTGAGGCAACATACCTCTTCTGCAAGATACCCAAGACCAGAATAGGAAAGTCCATGAAAAAAAAGTTATATTTTTATTTTTTATTTTGTTTTATAGACTGATCAATGTGGGAAATCTATGTGGGATGAATAAATATCTGATTGAGGTCTTTGCGAAGTTGATCAATCTAAGAAGCTTCAAAATATTTTAATTTTAATTTTTGTAGAAATAGTTTTCTTTTTATGATAGACTAAGTACAATAGGGATAGCTTTTTATAGCTATCATTTAAGGGTGTAGTCTATTTATAGTAGAAATATGGAAAGATAGATGTCCTTTTGGAGGGAGTCATCTATTTACAAAAATTTTGACTCAAGGAGTTTGAATTTGAAAATTATGGATACTACTGTGGATTTTTTTGGACTTTTAGGTCATGGACAATACTATAAAAGAGTATAGGCTTCTTTTATGAAGACAAACCCATAAAAAGTAGAGGTTATCTATGAAAGAGAGCTTTTCCGTGATGAACAACCATAGGATTCCATCCTAAAAAGGATGAAAATAATCCATGAGAATCATGCCACAAGTAGAGTCATGGTACTCATATTTAAGATAAGGCTGAAAGGTCATGTATAATCACATAATTATGGTCTAGTCATTGGTTCTTAAAAGAGGTAGATGGAAGGTGAATAGTTCTCAAGGGATGGGTGTTTAATATATAGAAGGTGATATATGACTTGATTCAACAATATAATGATCGAAGATGTAAGGAATTGAAGGGTTAAGGTTCAGGTTTACCTTCAAGTGAAGATAAACGATAAGCACCTGATCCATAGGCATGAGTAAAGATGTATGGTCCAAGCCAATTAGGAGAAAGCTTACCCCGTTTACCTTTCTCTACTTTGTTACATGTTTATTTTCCTTCAGGATGAGGTCACCAATCTTAAAGGTTCGTTCTTTGACATCTTTATCATAGGCACATTTGATAGGTTTTTGGTAGATTTGAAGGTGATCAAGATAATTTAGATGACATTCATCTAATAGCTCAAGCTTTTCCAAATGGTCCTAGAAAAGTCATCATCGTTGAGCATATATTTGAAAGAGATTAGAAGAGATGGAATATTTACTTCAAGAGGCAAGACAAATTCTCTACCATAGACTAGAGAGAAAGGTATGGCAGCAATTGAGGTACAAATACTAGTGCGATAAGTCAATAAGGAAAAAGGAATGTGCGCGTGTCAATCCTTACTAGTATCATCAACCACTTTCATAAGAATTTTATTTAGGATTTTGTTAGTCAATTCATCTTGGACATTTTTTTAGGATAATAAGGTGAAGAAAAACTAAGTTGAATGCTGAATGCATCACATATTTTCCATAGGGTTTTGTGTTTGAACTATTTTTCGTTATTAGTGATGAGGCGACGAGGAACACCAAAGTGAAAAATGATGTAATGGTTTATGAATTCATAAATTGTCTCAGCTTTTGTTGAAATGAGAGGTATAGCTTCCACCCATTTAGTGTAATATTCAATAGTAGTAATCATCCATTGATGGTATTGGAAAGAATGAGGGTTAATCTCTCCGACAAGATCCAAACCCCATTGAGAGAAAGGCCAAAGGCCTCATGTGACCTATAAGGCATGACTAGGTGTGTGATGAAGATTAGAATGTTGCTGAAACTTCATGCAATGCTTAACATAGTCACAAAAATCATAGTTTATGGTTAGCTGGTAATAGCCAAGGTGAAGGATGTGTTTATTGATAGCTAAGCCACTAAAGTGACCTCCATAAATCTCGTCGTCAACTTCCTTGATGGTGCATGGAATTTTAAAAATTGTAAGGCATTGTAAGAGGATACTGTCAAAGCCACATTTATAAAGAAGACCACCCATGATGACATAATGATAGACACTTTTGATGAAGGAGCGTTGTCCATTACAAGTAAGATCTAGAGGAAAAATTGAAAGGGAAAGGTAGTAAAAAAAACTCTTTATATAAAAGGTCAAGTGGGTCAGTTTCAATGTTTCCTACAAGGTTGAAATCCTAGAATAGATAAGAAGGTGATTACAACCTTTGTACTATGAATATTATTTTCTAGTTAGAGGGCGAAGCGGGGATTTGAGAAGCAAGACATGCCATGGTGGCCACAAATTTATTAGTGGAACATAGGGTGGTTTGAAGTTCATAATGGTCAAAGGTAGTCAAAATCATGTCAACATGATGTTTATGCTTTTTAAGAATCTCTTTATGACACTGGTATATACCATTAACTTGGGTCATAACCAGTTGAGATTCACCAAATATATTAATTTATTTAACGTCTAAGGCTATGGTGGTTTGAAGACCTAACATGAGTGCTTCATATTCAGTGATATTTTTAGTATAATCAAAATTTAGTTTGAAAAATAATGGCATAGGATCACCATCAAGAGGAATGAGGATAACTCCTGCACCACCCCCATGCTGAAATTTCTAGCCATCAAAGAATAAGGTCATTTAGTAAATGGTATCGTCTAGGGAGAGAGTAGCGATGGATTTATCATGGAAATCAAAGTTAGAAGATTGTTTTCTAGAGAGAGGTAAATCTGTGAGTTGGTTAGAAATGGTTTTTCCTTTGACATATTTTTTATGGATGAATTCAAGATCTAGGTATGTCAAAATAATGAGCTAATGTATAGCACGTTTATGTTGGTAGGGCTTAACATACATGTAATGTAAGGGGTCTTTATTTATGACAATGATAGTTTTCTGTTTGAGTAGGTGATGGCAAAGATGAGTGGCAACAAAAACTAAGGCTAGGAAGAGTTTATCAGAATGCGTATATCTAGTTTCGTAGTCTAAAAGTGTACAAATTATATAATAAACCACTTGATTCTTGTGTTTCTCATCATGATGGGCAATCATGGCACCCAAAAAATGATCAGCAGTAGAAATGTAAAGCTAAAATGGTCGATCATTATACGCACCAAAAATTACATGTTCTACATTATCAAAAAATGGTTATAAAAGTACCCAATGATGATTCATGTCCTATCAGAAGATGTTGAAGCTTGAAAACTCATCTACAGTGTATATATGTAGCCTAGACACCCTTACATAGCTTTTCCATGCTTTTTCTACTTTCTCACTTCATCCTGTGCATTTTTTGGCCTTTAGTGCCAAGACCACCACCTTTCCTGGAAGGTGGTTATGAAATCACCACCTAGGCAAGGCGATGGTCCTGTGATTTCCACCATGCGCCAGGTGGTGGTCCTGAGTGTTTTTTCTAGATTCCATCATGCATTTTTTAAACATGCGATGATTCACTTAACTTCACTTTTAGGGCACATTTAGGAACCAATTTTTCTAAAAATAGTTTTGATTTCTTGGTTCTCCTTCCCCCCTCTATTTTTGCATGTGCTTTAGTTAGTTAGAACTAACTCTTATTTCCTTGTGCATGAAGGTACCTCCCAGCCCCAATTCTTATATAATCCATTTTTTTGTTCAAGAAAAAGGCCCGAGAATTTTGTGTATCTTACATAGTATTGCTGCCACAATCGTGCTAGGAATTTCATAGCCAAGATCATATCTCTTGTGTTATCTCTCTTCTACTCGCATTGCAACCATACTAAATTCAAGTTACCATTTCTCAAGCATTCTCTTATGTTGTTATTGAATTCCTAATTCCTTGGACTCCTATGAACACACAAATAAAGAAAGGACAAAAATGAGGGGTTAGACACAGATACAATTGGATTTTCAAAAACTCTTGTTTATCCAAGTTGGAAGTATTTGTTTGTTTGCTTCATTTACCAAATTTTCAATTTTCAATCATTAGTTTCAATTGTATATCAAATAGAGTGGTAAAATTCTTTATTTTAATTGATTAGGCAATTACAAGTAGATCAAATCATTAGAAATTTTTCTCTTTGACATTACCAGAGAAGTTGTGGGGAATAATAGATCTTTCAGGGTCATGATTAGTTTTTCACCTCTAAGGTAGGGTTTGAAGGGTTTTGATTAGATTAGGTTATTTTTGTTATATTTAGATTCACATATTCGCACAAGTAACCAGCTACATCTGACTGATTACTTATCTTTAGTTTTCTTATTAGATTAGAACACATTTTCTTAAAAACTAGAAAAGATCAAAAACATTTACTTTTATTAGATTAGTTTTCTTTCATTTTTTTTTCTCTGATATATTGTGAAAATACAAAAACCATAGATTAGATTTTTTTTATAGTTAGTTTTTTTTTTATCAAGATCATTTCAATTTCATTTTGTATGGCCATCAATGCTCCACAAAAATAAAATATGTACAGTTGTGATCCTTTGGTCCCACAACCCAACGAGCCAGAGTTGATAACAAATATTGATACAAGTTTACGTTTAAACTTTATGCACACCTGCTATGTTCTCTAAGAAAATAGAACCACTAACTATGATAAACATCGCTGAAAATGAAGCCTATAATTATTGGAATGCTCTTGGTAATAGGGGTTGATTACGCACATGACCATAATAGGACCACAAACTCCATGAGTGGTTGTGATCCTTTTTGGTTGTGATCCTTAGGTCCTACAACCCAACAGGCATGATAACTAATTATATATAGACAATGGTTTGCGTGCATCAATATTTAGATCATCACCACTACCAACTGATATTATTGCACAACTTTCATTATTGAACATATTGGCCAATCAGGCTAAGACCTTCTAGACTAGACCAAAAAATAGTCCATAGTCCATTACAAAGAAATGGGTTCCCTATTTGTACTAAATAGGGCCCTTAAAATAATGTATTAAAAATTATCTTAAGGCTAATATTAGCCTCCCCATAGTATGTAAAGTGGGATAATATCCCATAGTGGGTGGCTTAACATATTTAATGGGATAAAAACCCATGTTAGCGGATATGGTTAAGTGGGTTAATCCAAAATTTGGTGGCATTTGTTGTTACTAAGGTATTTAATACCTTAGCTTCCCCTCTTCTCTCATGTGGAAACATCCACACATAGGCATTTGCCCCACCACCACTTACCACCTATCTACCATGTGGATTTAGCATTACTTGGGGGTTTGGAGGATTATGTGGGCCAAGCAGTTAGCAAGATGGAATGTCTACCCACGTGGGTGGTAATGTGGTCTCAGGACATCACCAAGATTCGACCCACACATTGCAAATTGAAATTGCATAGTAATATGGTGAATAATATAAAATTTGACCATATAAGACAATGATATTCAAAATGAAATATGGCTAAGTGGTGGCAAGCCATGTGGTGGCTTGTGGACCTAGCACGTTAGTGCTAAACTAGTCCACATGGCAGCCAAACTCCCCTCTATTAAAAAAGTTGAGCCTCTAGTCAAAGCCACAAACTTTTACACCTTTCCAAGACCATAGGTCGAAAACCAACAAATGGCTGGTTTTTCCTTTTCACCACATGTCATAGTGTTATTGGTTCAATATTGACTAATTGACTAGAGTTGACTTTCCCATTGGATAAACTTAGACCAAACATAACTAGAGCTCTCAATGTCTGTTTTCTGCATTCTCATAGTCGATGGAAATATCTTCCAACGATCTTCTACACTGACACAATTTAAGGATGTTTAAGGAAAAATTGATATAAAAAATGATCCCTTGATTATACCTCCTCACTGAGAAAGGATTTTTGTCCCAAAAATCTTATATTGGAACATTTTTCTAGCCTATCCTGAATCTGGAAACTCTACTACCAACTCGGAAGTGTTTATTTAGTAGAACCTTTGGTCTCTTCCTCTACAACCTCCTAATTTCTATAATTGGGTTCCTATCATGGGACCTGTGGGTTTTGGTCCCATGATGCTTCCGTTGTGCTATTTTGATATCCAAATAAGACCTCCACACCTCTGATGTATGATGATAAGCTTCTGAATGAAACCTCAATGCTCCTACTGTGTGCTCTAAGCTTCTAGATATCTAATAACAAGGATATTTTTTATTACTCTATAACACAGTTCCTGGCTCCAAGTTGATTCCATAAAATCCAAACTAGTTTGAAGGAACTCCATATTATTTAGAGTGATGATTGATCTGATGTCGGTGATGGACAATGACTTGTCCCTTTTTAGACCTCAACAAATTTGTTGCTTGATGTTATTTCTTGTAGACCTTGACACCTCCAATGTGCAGTGTTAAGTCTCTTCCAGACCTCAATGCCTGTGTTGTGCAATGCTAATTCTCTTGTAGACCTCAATGCTGTCAGAGGAATGACAAAGATCTAGAGGGAATCCGTGAGCATCAAAACGGTACACTCAACCATAAAATGGTACAACTTTAAGATTCAAGCAAGAACTCACCCATGGGAGTAATTTGCATGCATTAAGGGAAACATGGCTCAAAACCCATACTCTATTCTAGTTCATAGTATTTCTCAAGATGAAAGGGTGTAAATATAGTAGTGGTGTGTATAACTCCCCCACAAATGTAGCCATCAAGAGGTGGGAGTTACATTCCCAGAATAATCGATCAAATGTAACTCCTATGACACTATTTGATGCATGTAAGGTCATAATGAAACCCTATGACACCTAAGCATGGTGAATCACCTATGTGGAGGAATCCCATGTACTTAAAATATGTGCATAGTAAATATCCTACACCAACACCCCCCTTGAAGCATAGCTTAGGTGGACACATAGATGACAACAAGGAGAAGTGGGTCCCGAAAACAAGCATGATGAGGTACCCACGTACAAGAAAATCTCAAAAATTGGAGTAAAAGGAGAAAACCCAGTGCGAAAAACTCCCCCAAAAGAGAGACAAGTCCACTCTCTAATATAAGAAAGATGCCAAAGATGGGTCCTAGCCACAGACGACCCTGTAAAGGTACCCATGTACAAAGAGAAAATATCTCAGAAAGAAGAAGAAGAGAGAATAAGAGGGAGATGAGAGGAATGTAGAAGATGCCATGGATGGATCTGAACTCTGCAGCTCTAAGAAGTATCCCAGAAGAATGTTGATGATGATATCCTCTGCCGCTGGACTGGAAAAGAGCCATCCATACCAAATTGTGTGTCTGCCCTTAAGAAGGATATAAATGATGTGCTGGAATTCTACCCACTCCGTGAAGTAAACTAAAGGCAGTAGCATAAAGAACTCTAAGTCTGGTCCATGAAAGTGTGACATAGGTCGAACAAGTGAGTGCAAAGGAACTGAAGGTAATGTCATGAGTGCAAAACTGTCAGAGTGTGAAGAGTGAACACCTACAGAAAGGATGTCCAAGTGATGTGAAGGTAACAAAACCCCCACAATAGAAAAGGAATGCACAAGCAAGGGTGGATCAATGAAGGTCTCTAGAAAAGTGGAAGTGGTAAGAGTCCTAGAAGAGGCACTCCCAACAACGGAGATAATGAAATCCTCTGAAATACATATAGATGGATGAGGAACATGTAGTACATCACAAATGTACTTTGTGAAAAGATGACTAAGGTCAAGAAGATACTCATCCCAATGAGGGGGCTCAACAAACAGAAGAGTGATGTCAGATAGGTATGAGTAATCCAATGAAGGTAGAGGAGTGAAAGGGGACTCGCACACTGAAAGTGGAAAGGAGGCAGGTGTGATGACTGTATGAGACTGCTCAATATCTAATGAGATGTGGGATGTGTCAACATTCTCTAGAATAGTGAGAGGAGGAGAAGATTCCTCTGTAGTACTCTCGACATTAGAATTGGGTACAAAATCCTCATCATCAGAAGTAGAACCAAGTGATTCTATGTCATTGGAACTGTCATCATAGGAATAAATAGAGGATACAACTGAATCAACAGTAGCAACAATGGTGGCAGTATATGAAGGGTCTCCATAGAGGGACTGAAGAATGCTCTAGATATAGTTGGGTGGATCTGATTCTACCATGTGAAACTAGAGATATCGAGAGATATGAATCATGATGTGACTAAAAACATGGTCACAAGTGTCGATAAAATCCTCTAGATAATGATGATTAGTGGGTGCAAGAACTAGTCCAAGTAAGAAGGGTGAAAGACCCTCCTGAGTGAAGTAACATTCCATAGAAGCATGCCAATATGAATAGTTCTCTCTCCCAGTGAGAAGAGGTGAAGGCTTTAAGTTGATTCTATGAAGCACAAGTATAGAAAGAGAACCCTCCATGATGCAAAAGAAAAGAGTGCAAGATGCATGAAAACAAGACATTATACTCAGCCGATAATGCATCTGTGTGTAAAAACCCAAAAGTACTAGTAAACCCCCCAGAATGTGGAACTTTATAAAGTAGTGCATTTACAAAACTGACAATGTCATCATGTAATTTGTAAAAAATCATGCAAATTTGACTAAAGAAGTGCTCAAAACCAAGTAGCGATTCAAAATTTATAACAAGAAAATGATTTCTGCAACTGATGGAAAATGCTAATAAGCTTTGCAAACTGATTAAAAAAGTGCCTAAAATGGGTACAAATGGTGTCGTGTGGGTACTCGTTGGAAATGGCATCAAATTTTAGGTAGGTTTTTTTTTTGCTTACAAGGGGGGATTAGCCTCCTGCCAACCCTAAACATCACCCTCTATCTTCGACACACGAATGAAGAACATAATTACAAGCAAATTAAAGCCCAAAAATTATTACAATTCCAAAATGAATGTTTTTCCTAAAAAAATTAAAAAGGAGGGATTATTTTGACCACCAAACAATGTGGAAATGGGCTATAATGACTATGCAGGAAGTATCGAAAAGGATGGATCTAGTAAGGATCTAAGCATAGGACTCAAGCTTCATTGGATGGTAAGGGTTTAGGTGGAGCCTACGGGTGTTCTAGTGAAGAAAGGGGTCTGGCTAAAAACCCTGATCATGGGCATGGTGGGTTTGTTTTTCTGAAACTAATCTTTGGATAGGATGTGGAAGTATCATCTAGACACATTTGATCATTATGAGTTATAAAATCAAGAATTCAAAGGCATATCCTAATTCCATGTAATGTCACCAATCGAGATGAAATAAATACTGAGCACTGACCAAACTATGAAAATAGACACCAATGTAAGGGGGGATGATATGTGCATTTGTGTGTGTGAATCCTTGTCCTAGGTAATGCTCTTGTGCCAGATCCCACTTCGTGAAAGTAGTTCGCTTCAATAACTATGTGTAGAAATATAATAGAATATGTGCATGTAATATCAAATAGAATCCCTCCTCTTATGAAGTGCAATGCAGATGTCCTAGCCTTTGGATATATCTTGATGATGTATCGAAAAACAACATTTCCATTTGAGTTGATCTCCAAAGCAATTTAAATGGATGCAACTCTAGATGCATTGATAATAGTAAGTCATGCTAGGTCCCTCAGTGGTCGTCCAAGTCTCATAAAATTTTTACCGTTGTATAGGGTGGGATCTGATGTCTAATTTGATAATTAATCCCTGTAAATGGCTAACCACCAAAAAGATAAAAAGGAGAAACAACTTGAAAGATCCCAGAATCTAGTGGCAGTAAAAGGGTCTATAAGGATCATGACGCCCCAGTACTGGTCTAGGCACCCCCAGTCCAGGCTAAAATTATGTGGGATGATAGAATCTAACTGGGAACTTTTGGGTGTAAGAGGTGAAGAGTAAGTGTGTGAATGTAAAATAAAAGAAATATGGCCAAAATATTGGGGTTAATTAGTACTTTCTTCAGCTCAAGAGGCTTCCATAATAGTAGTAGGTGAGACCGGTGATTAGGTAATATCTAAGAGTGCAAAATTTTGTGACTACACCTCCCTACCATGATTGAAGAGAAGGGATATTCCATAGAGTAATGATGAGGATGTTTCTCATGTCATATCCCATAGAGGAGTGTAGTACAAGTATCAACAAGGATGTAACGGAGATGAGGTCTCGTCAGCCATATGTGGTAGGTAATTACAAGGTGCAATAGAAAAGGATTGTGATGAGGTATGCTGCTATGTTTCTTGTTTACTCAGGGTTGGAGGCTATTTAGCCAAGGTTGATGGGTTGGGACCTAGGATAGATGGAAGTGGTGAAGGTGATAGAGGGGTAGTGGGAGAAGTTGGTTTATGTGGCCTAAGAGGTTGGGTCTTCCTCTTAGGTGGGGGAGTAGTCTTTCCGATATCTTGTGAGGACATAGATAAATCCAATTTGACATGAGGATGGACTGGGCTTGATGTCGGCATGACTCCCAATGTGAAATGGGTCTAGACATGGAGGAAGATAGGTGCAAGTAAGGCTTTAAGCATAGGAAATAGTTCATTTGATGGTAAAGGTTTAGGTATGGGCGAGGGTGATGAAGAAGGGTTCACTAAAACTGACATGGGCATGGTGGGTAGTGATAGGTAAAGGTGGAGTAGGGTCCTCATCTAAAATATCATCATCGTCAAAGATTTCTTCGGGAGGACATAGTTAGAGAAGAATAGTCTTAAGAGCCTTACAACTTTCCACATCATGCCCTGGCACACAATGGTAAGCACAAATTTTTATATCATCAAACCCTTCTGGTTTAGGTTTGAGTAGATCATAAGGTCTAAGTGGTGGCAATGTGATGACAGAGGTTTACAAAAGGTTAGCTAGGATGTTGGCGTAAGACCCTGCCAATGGATCATAATGTGAAGTAAGTGTGGGTCTGGATGGAAGTGTGGGTGACTTTGGTGGGAGAGGCGTCACTGGTGGTGGAATCAGAGGTTGAGTAAGTTTGACCACCTGTTTGGTAGATAGTATAGTTTTAGGTTTGGATTGCAACTTCTTGGGTAAAGATGTAGCAAGTGAACTAGTTATTGAAGGTGGTGTAAGTTTAACTACCTCTTTGGAGGGTAATGGGTTCTTGAGTATTTGGTTGCCACCTTCTTGGGTAAAGGTGAAGAGTAAGTATGTGATGTAGAAGGGAAGGAAGATGGTATAAGGGGCCTAGGTTAGCCAAGGCGATAATGGAGGTGTGATGAAGGTTATAGTAAGAGGAAACATGGAAGGTACTGGTTGAAGAGAGAGGAATGGAATAGGTAATGATGAGGATACTGAAAGTGCTCTAGGTATATGAGGTAGAAAAGATGTAAGTAATGGTGAAGGCATAAGATGTGTAGGTAAGTTGGGTGCAACAATGGATTGTGATGAGGTAAGATACTATGTTCTTTTGGTTTACTCTAGGGTAGGAGGCTGTCTTGTCCAAGGTTGATGGGTGGGGGACCTAGGATAGATGGAAGTGGTGAAGGTGATTAGAGGGGGTAGTGGGTGAACCCTGGTTTATTGTGTCCTAAGAGGTTGGGTCTTTCCTCTTAGGTGGGGGGAATATTCTTTGTTATATCTTGTGAGGGCATGGTTAAATCTAGTTTGCACATGAGGATGTACTAGTCCTTGATGTCAGCATGACTCACAACGTGGAAATGGATCTAGATGCACGGAGGAAGATATAGGTGTAAGAAATGATTTAAGCATAGGTAATATTTAATTATGAAGGTAAAGGTTTAGGTATGGGAAAGGGTAATAAATAAGAGGTCTGCTAAAAATGGCAAGAGCATGATGGGTTTTGGTTTTTCTGAAACACCTTTGGATTGATAGTTCAAGATATTAGTAGACAACATTGGCATTTGAGTTGAGACGAGGAATTTGAATGCGTCCCCAGAGCATGCAATTTTTAACATAATCCAAATGCAGTTGGCCAAACATGAAAATGGCACCATTGTAAGGGGGATTATTTTGATTTAGTAGAAATACCTTTAAATAATGTCTGTGAGATAGGGAAATGGTTTGGATTCACAATTTATGGTTAAAATAGATTAGAGTAAATAAATAGGATCTTTTAAAGACAATGGATAATTATCACCCAATAGGAAGGAATGCTACTAATGGATCTCCTGTGGGTAGGGGAGATGACATGTTGGATGCAGGTAGGTTCATATTTTAGCAAAGAAGAAGGTGAGCCTGACTCTCCCGTGGGTAGAAGAGTAAGTATTGTGGGGTTGTTCATGTTAGCTTAAGAGGTGAGTCGGGAAATTGCATCGACAGATATGGAAGACTTTTTCATGGGTGAAGGAGGAAATAAGGGAGACTCCTTTGTGGGTAAAGGAGAAGATGAAACAATTACATCAGTGGATGAAGGGAGCTCATGCAAGAATTTCCTCGATAGATGGAGCAAGATGAAAATCGAGATAGGAAGAGCTAGTTTGATGTTGAAAATAGCATGAACCTCACGAACATTACCTATAATTGGTTGATGTTTTCTCTGGTTTGGTTAGATTGACGGGGTGTGCTTTGGGAATAATACTTCTTGAAAGATCTGAAGGTTCTTATTAGCCATGGTGCATTAGGATTGTCCAAGGCGATATCTCCATTATCAAATATTTCTTGGACAATATTTTTAAAAATTCATACAATTAACCATCGCTATGGACCTCTAATGTGATGATAGTTACAATTATCATTTTCTTTGTAAAATGTAAGCACAAGACGAGACAGGTCAAAAACTAGTATGTTGTTTGAGGGGAGGAAAAGTAACTACTCCTGGCTTTTAAGTTTTTTTTTGTAAAATTGAAGAGTAGGGTTCACCCATAGGATGTATATTTTCATTTCTCCCGTTTGAAATGGAAATCCTAAACATGAGAAATATTGGAAGAAGGCTTTTATTGATTGGTTGGGTGAGATGGGCCGGATTTCAAAACTACTACATTGGTAGATCATTTTGCTTTAAAGTAATTATTCTGTAGTTTGGAAGAAGTATATGTATTGTTTTATTTAAAACGTGACACTTTCTTTTTACGTAATTATATCTTCTTCTATTCAATGATGCAAATTTAAATTTTTTCTTGCCATAGTGAATGCCTCGTCAAACATGTACAGAAGGTTTAAACTTGGATAGTTTATGAGACGTGTCTAGCAAAAACTCTAGTGAACAAATTCTATTAACATAGTTTGAGGCATTTGGAATGTGAGCTAGTTGATCAGGATGCTCCACCAACGAGAAAGAAAATCTGTGATAGATTCTTCTTCATATTGGCATATCACATAAAAGTAGGCCATGGGTGACCTTCTTGACAATGTTGATAGAAAAGTGGTCTAGGAAGGATGGAGCTAATTGTTTGAATGAGAAAATGGAGTGCCTATGTAGAGCACTATACCAAACCAAATCATGTTCCTATCAATAATATTGGAAATGTTTATCAAGAGAAATGTGTCATCCTGAGTGATAAGATATCACCCATGAGTTTAAAATATCGCAAGTTTTTTTTTGAGGTCTTCTTTGCTATTCGAATTAGTTGAAATTTAGGCATTTCCAAATGTAATAGGGTATGGAATGAAATTTGGTACATGGAAAAGTTAAGTGGACTTGTTGTAGATCTCATCGTAATGTCAAAGCAGGTTACGCGAGATGAGATACATAGGATTATAATGATATGTATCTTGTCCATGTATAATTTTTATAAGATCTTTGCTAGGTTTTGATGATTGGGTACCCCCCTGCAGATAGTATGAGGGGGGTAGATGATGAAGGTTATGACATGGGTGATATCCCAGTATGTGGTAGTGTCGAGTACGAAATTTTTTGAGGAAAGAATGTATGCCGGTATAGATGTCGATGGAAAATATCATAAAAAAGTGATAGATGAAATAAGGGGCTATAGGTGATAAGTGTAGGTAGGTGGAGTGGGCATAAATAATCTCATAGAAATTGGAGGAAGAGACTACAGGATGGAGAGGAAAATGTTTTTGGAAAGGGAGTAAGGGATGCCAATCACCATTGGTGGCTGAGATGCAAGATGTATATGAGAGGATGGCAGATGTAGATAGACCTACACTCAAGGTGGTTGATAAAGGCAGTTGTTGACATCATAGAGAGCAACAGATGCATGAAAGTCATGACAGATGTCCATAGGTGCAGCTGATATCGATGATTGTAGGGTAAAGTTGGGAAACCATATGTGGTAAAGATGGAAAGAGGGTAAGGCAAAACTAGTATTAGCCAATGTAGAAGTGGGTATCGGGGGTGGGAGGAATGGACACATGCATGCTTGTATACAATGTTTCCCTAATGAGTCACAGGTAGATGAATGAGTGAGATAGTACTGTACAAAGAAGCGGGATTGGGATCAAGGAAGTCTCGTAAACTCGTTATCACCAGAGGGTATGGCAAGATCCTGATTATGGTCCATGGGTGATGATATTGAAGGAGGGTGATGGTGATATGTGGGAGTGTCTGGTGGCTAGCATGAAACACAAGGAGCATTATCTTGTTTAAAATTGAAAACCATGTGAATGAAATGATAAGAAAATGTAATATGAGATTCACTAATGATGTAGAAACACATAAGTAATCTGGGAAAAATCAGTCTAAAATGAGTCATTATATTGATATTCTGATTGGAAAGTAATAGATTACAGAGACCAGATGTCACTTAGTGTAACCAATCCTAGATATGAGGGGAAACCGGCACGATAGTCAGATCAGACCAATGTCGGTTACTATGAAAAAATAAAAGATTCAAATATTTGGCAATTAACAGGTGAAAATGGGGTCCACTTGGATCCTGAAAATGATATCAGAGATTAAAGAGTGGGATAAAAATATTGGAAAAAGCCACGAAAAGATAATAGTAAGGTAGAGAATACTATTATGGAAAAATTAACTTAAAAATACATATAAACTGATGTCGGTCAGTTAAGCGATGTCGGTAAGACAATGCAACCAATATCAATCACTAGAACGATATTGGTTTGCTATGAAATTTGGGAAGAGAAAAAAAAATGAAGTTTTGGTGATTTAGATCAAATAAAAAGGCTAACCCAGAGACTGAATTATGGCTATGAGTAGTCCAAATAAACTCAAAATAAAACTAGTAATACACCAATCGTGATGCGGGGGCAAAAAATGATAAGAAATAATGAAGAAACACAACTCACACCACAAAATTCAAGAAGACAAAAAGTTAACAAACAGGAAGTCCTAAGTTGTATATTTTATGTTGTGGCTTATACCATTTGGGACTAACTGTAAGTAAGATAAAATTTTTGGTTCAAAAAGGGGTGCCCTATAAAATCCAACAACTATGGTTGGTTCCATGAAATTTTTTTGCATGGGGAGATTCTTCTTTGAGATGATGACTGGATAGAAAAAAACTAGCTAGACCCCACTTCCAATCCTATGATCATGTGATCTTTGACATATTCTTCCTGTGAAAGGTGTTTTTTTAGAAGTGTGTAAGTTTGTTTTTAGTGATTTTGTATAGAGGGTGTAAAAAATGTGAGCTACAATTCAATTTTCCAACCATTAGCTGGGCATGACTTCCAACATATAATGTTTCCCACAATTTTAGATTAGTTATAATGCAAAAAACCTCAACAATGCAAGTGTACAAGTTTTAAAACCCAAATCCTTAAATTAGATTCGTTGAGAACAAATTATAAAGAGGTGAAGGGAATGACTTTCATTAAATTCGATGCAAGAAAAATAAAGAAGAGTTCTTTTTAAATACCAAAAAACAAGTGTTACTAAGATAATTAGAAGAATAGAATATTTCAAGAGAAGAAGATTAATGTGAAACTCATGTTTCAAATGAAAATAGACACACAATATTTTCCCTAGGAATGAAAAATGTTAAAGAGCACATGATGGGTCCCACCTGGGCATGCCAGACATGTTTCACCAAATTTGTTTCTTTTAGTTAAAAATGAATAGGAAATATGTTAGTAGCAATACATGTGAGATGTAGGTCAAAGGTTTAATGTGATGCATTACTGACTTTTTGATCCAAGCTGATCACGTGAAGAGATTTATTTTATCTATGAGGAACGCAAATTATATAAGAAACACAAACAATACTACCAAATATTATTAATAATATAGGTTAGTAGACTGCCTAATGAGTGCTAGATCCAGGAAGTGAGGCGCTTCCTAAAAGGATGTCAATTCACTTTCAAATAAAATTTAATGTAAATGTCATGAAGTACGGAAATTCTACCATAGTTATACTGATTTAGGTATCTCATGTAAAAACAATAACAAAATATAATCTAATAGGTAAGGTTCTAATTAAATCTGGAGGTTTGGTATGTTTTTTTGGGTTTTGTGAAGGTCTGACAGTGGTCTGGAATTGATTGGGTTAGGAGTAAGTTTTGGGTTAGTTTTTGGTTAATCAAGAGGTTTTCTAGTAAAAAGGAATGAAATGACACAAAGACCGATATCGGTCAGTGTGACCGATGTTGGTACAGAGGTGAAAAATGAAAACAGTTAAAGTAACCAACATCGGTAGGGGCAATTGACAATAATTTGATAGAAGTGGGTTTTGGGCTTCTCTGTAACAGTACAAAGAATAAGAAGGGTGTGGTTAGGTTCGTGATATTACTGAGAAGACTCAGGGATACAAAGGGGGAAGTTACGGAAGGAAAAAAAGGCTATAGGTGGTTGGGTTGGTAGATTAGTGAGGAGGTGGAGATAAAAGAATATAGGTAGAAAGAAAGTATAATGAAAGAGGTAAGGAATCTATACTTTAAGCAAGCATAATATGATTGAAATCACATATACTTACTTACATTTACAGATCTGGTAGGTGAAGGTGGAGGGTAGTTGATCGGTGAAGAGATTATAGAGTCAGTCTCATGTCAATACTCCCGTAATGTTCCCATGAGTATTTTAATGCTTTAGAAGTAGAATCAAATGCTTGGTTGAGTATTTTGTGTTGTCTAGATGTTGAGAGGCTTTAGATTTGCACTTGAATGCAATATTTCCCCCAAAATTGAAAATTACAAACCTAGGTAAAAGGTTGTAAAGTTGTATATAAAGTAACTGATGGCGGTTAGGTTACCGGCGCCGGTCGAGGGATAACCAGCATCGGTTAAGGTGGGTAAGTCTAGGTTTACCAAAAATAGGCAGATCTTTACTATTTTTGGCATGATTTTGATTTCTAATCCGGGTCTTAAGTGAGGGTTAGAACTTAGATAAGTGGGAGTGTTGTTGGAGAAGGAATAGGACTTTAATTTTATGGTTAGACTAAGTCCCAGTTGGTTGGGGTAAGTAACGGTCTAGTCTTAGTTAATTAATAGACTAGGAATAAGTTCATGGTGAGGTGTCTAGGTGATGTGTAAATTAACTTAATTAAAGTTATTAAGTAAATTAATAATATGAGGATGAACATTAATTCAATTGTAAGTAATTAAATTAATATGAATGTGGGGTAAGGGTTCATGGTTAGGTGAACACATTACGTTAATTGAATAAAGGGGACCAAGGGGAGTGTGACCCAAATTTGGTGTCTACAAGCGAAATGGAAAATTCCATGTGAGAGAACTTTCAAGTATCTAGAGGTGGCAGTGAGTTATGATGGTGACGATACCCACCCTTCCAGTAATCTCAATGAGGAGAGTGGTGATGAGGAGGTGAGCCCCACCCAGAATAGTTGTATGAGTGGTGATGAAAATGACTATGTTGAGAACCTCTACCCCTTAAAGAGGGATCTTGACTAGAAAGGGGTGACAAAACTCAAGTAATAGTGCAAGGGGCATTTCCCTAGTGATATAGAGAGGTTTAAATGTAGGCCACTTCCAGTGTTACCTTTCATGCTTGCACTTCAATCTGTAAAAAAACATTAAACACAATTATCACTTTGCTAAAAGTTGAAATATTGCAATCTATGACTGAATGAGCAAAAAGAGTTGAATTCCTATCTTTCTAAAATAAGAAAAGCATTTCCACTTTGAAAGTATATAATTTTTTTTTAAGGCCATGGGAAAGCCTAACCGATCCCCTAAAAAGATGTGTTCCCATAGAAAAGGTTCTGGCTAAAATGGATGGAAGAAGCCATGAATCCAAACCCAAATGGTTTGAGCTTTTTCACAAAACTATAAAATGTGTATAATGGTTTCAATTTACCTAAGAATGGGAAATGAGGATTGAGAACACCTAATTGAAGGAGCCATCCGCCAATGTGTAACTCTTGATAAATAATACACCATGCAAAATGAGCAAGTTTGGGATCAATAATGTAGACCAAATAGTAGAGAATATATACTACCAACACCAAACAAAAAAGTGAAATGATAAATAAAAGTTGAGTTTATCCACCATTGGAAGCTTGGAAGACAACAAATCGTAACCTTTGTTGGGTGAATAATTGAGAAAAGGTGTATCTGGAAACCATTTACAGTATTGAATTATAATTACAACTTAACCATTAAACATGCATTCACCGAGAATTTTAACCATACATGAGCAATGAGAACACAATAACACAAGTACACCAGATATAAGTGGGAAACCCTTGAAGGGAAGAAAACCCATAGAAATAAAGCTTGTACAAATTTTCCTATAAAACAATGAATCAAATTTAGTTAATCACCAACCCAACAAGGAGAACCAATCCCTAACAGTTTAGTAGAACACCAACCCTACCAGGAGCACCATCCCCTAAATTTAGTGAAGCACCAACTCTAAAAGGAAGCTACAACTCCCTGGATGACTCAACACCAACTCAGCCACCTGAATATTTGTCACCTATATAATGTTTCCACAACTGATGATGACACCTATTTAGCTCTCCTTTCTTCTATCTTCTTCAACTATGCCTTCTAGGCTTCTCTACACACTCTCTTCTCAACTAATGCCAATTAGGTCAAGTGACCTAGCTCTCTAGTAATAGAACACCACTTATATCTATGACATAATAAATACGCTCTCTTTGATGGTCACAAAGACCTTCTTCACCTCTTCACACCGCCTCTTACTCGTTCAACTCTCACACCATCAACTACCAAATAGGTCTTTTTCACTTGTATATATACATGACTCATGCACACCACACACCTCATTCGACCTTCATAGAGCATAGAACACTTTATCAACATGAATACATCATAAGAACATCATACAATATCCAAACTAGGTTAGAAATAGCATATGAAATCTCAAATCCTTCATTAGGACTCAATTAGGCCTAAATGCCTAAAACAACTCTCTCACCAAGTCTGGGTCTTCTTGGCCCACATAGTCTTCACCAAACATTAGGAACCACTTATACATATTTTCTAAGTCTTCTACCAACCTCCAACATGCTTGTTCAACTATGTACCACCATATCATACTATGAAGCCACCATTAAGATCAACTATCCTCATTAGGTATGTGACCTAAAAAACAAGTCTTCACATATTAAAGTAAAAGTATCATCAAATCACATAAACCATATATGTATGTCACATGAATAGGAAACTCACGACCTCATGGTCATCACAAGTTCCAACAGACATCCTCACTTGAACTGTAAGTGCCCAGGAGCCATTTTCCAACTAACACTTTCATAACTGTTCTAACTCCTCAAAACCAATCACGTAACTTTGACTATATAACACCTATGGGGGCACCTCCAATGCCTTATGATGGATGGATATGCTACTCTAAGAACTCCTTATCACTCTTAGAGAGATAGACATTATGGTTTGTTAGGATGAGGATACTAATTGTTAGAATAATAATATTAAGTGTTGATAATATTTAGTTTATAATTAAATAATATTGAATATAAGTTATTCTTTATTAGTTAATATAAACTCTATATTAGGTTATTAGTTATTAATTAACTATTTATTGAATTGGGGTGTACCCCATCACTTAATAAGTTATAACGCTTCGGGTTATTTAAATATGGCTAGTGGGTCATATTTGGATATATGTAATTCCGGGTTAAAAACAAGGAGCATGAAGTGAGGAAGGGAGTTACTGGACTGGGTGAAAAGTTTCTCAATAAGTGGAAATTTTCTTTGAGGTTTTTTACCCCATTGGGGTTTTCCACGTTATATGTTGTGTTAATATGTTATGGTGTGAATTACTTTACTTTGTTATTTATTTACTTATATATGTACATTAATGTTTACTCAATATTAATTTATTTTGGTTAATATTATGTTATAACCCTCGTCCTGATATGGTATCAGAGCGGGATAAAGTATTGGTTAAATAATTTAATTAATTTTAAAGTCATGTCGGTTGGGTAGTTGGTGGATTGGTTGGAACCTATTTAACCCTCCCACTCCCTCTCAGATAAGGGTAAATGTTTTTGGAGATAATGGTGTGTGCATAAGTGAAAGTTTTTGGATTGTACATGACATAATATTTACCCTTTTGAAATCTCATATGGAAGATAACAGGACCTGCAATAACATGTAAGAGTTAAATATTTATTTGAAATATTTTATTAATTTCTATAGTTTCATGTGTGTAGGTTAAAAAGATATTCAAAGGTTAAATCAAAGTTGAATAAAGGAGGAGACAACATTTCATGAAAATAGGATTTCCAATTTTTCCATTGGAAGGATTAAAATGTTGTCCCCCCTATAAGGAATGGAATTTGCCAAATTTTATTTCCCTTGGTATATTTATTTCTTGCCCTCAGTGTCCTAATTTACCCCCCGTTTACTATATAGTTTACAACCTGTTATTGATTAAAAATAATACTCAGTCTGTATATGTCTAAACTATAAGTTAATAACAAATAGTGCTTAAACTATACTATGTATAGTTATAAATATTATATTAAAAATATATCCTATAGTTTATAAACCTAAATTTAAGCAAACCCCTTTAAAAAAAACTAACCAACTTATATCAATTCTTAGATATGCTTATAACTATTATAATATATGTATTAAACTATACCTTATAACCTGCTATATGCTATGTGCGGTCCATATATAACGTATAGTTTATATTATTAACTATATAAATAAACCATGAAACATCCTATTTTGCTACTTTTAGATATTTTCTGAACACCATCTAGTAAGAGAATATGATCCCCCTATGGGAGATTTTTTTATAAATTTGTGCACGTGGCAATTTCTGCATTGATTAGATGAATTCAGTGGTTCCCACATACCCCTGAAGGTCACCGAACTAATGAGACCATGGCCTTATCAACCATATCAGGCATTTGATTTTCAGTCTTCCCACATGGGGACAATTGCCCAAGGAAGGATTTAAAATCATTATGCAACCAAATAGGGTTTTGTGACTTCACGGTCACACCACAGTTGAAATTTTGTTTCAAATCCCTTAAGGGATGCAACGACCCAGGTGGCAAGAGAGGGAGAGTCATGTGATCACAGGATGCAATGTTAGATTCAATCCCCCACCAAATTTTGCTTGGTTGTTCGTTGAGCGGGTTTATTAGCTTTACTCTTGGAATAAGAACGGTTTCCATTTTTTGGTAAACCTTACATATTATGACATCTTGTGGTATTCTGGGAATAAGCTACAGATTATTCTTCAATGGCCCATTGAATAATAAGAAGTAAAATAAATTTGGAGTTTGTAGTTGAGCTCATGGAATTCGGTGAGTTCACATGGCATATAGAAATTTAAGGTCAGTTGGTTCATGAAACTGCCTTGTGAGTTTATAGTTTTATCTGCAAGCAGTATAAAGGACAAATAACTTCTATTGTCTATTACTAAATTATTATTTTTTTTTAAAATAGAAATGATAAATTAATTCTTCAAAAGTTTTTTGAAAAAAAGTTAAATAATTAATCGTATTTTTTGAAATGATTATTTTACTACATCGATAAACTTAGATCTGTGTCATCATTTAGATTCTCTGTCACTCAAATTTCAATTTTTAATGTCATACTAATACATTTGTGTGTAGATTATCCACTTGGTGACCTCTTTGAGGATCATAAACTGATCCAGGATTAAACAATGACAGGGGGTTTTTAACCCTATATTTTTTAATACTCATAGATGTAATTTCTATTTTTTCAAAAAAAGGTCTAATTAGTTTGACCCGATTAATAAACTTAGACAAATGGGAATAATCAACATTTAGAATGAATTTGATTAAAGGTGAGAATAGATGGAGTCACAAACTATGTTAACAGTTGTGAATTACAACTGAATAAGGCTCCATTTTTTGAAGTACATATAAACTTAAAAATGGTCTACATTTCAAAAAAAAGTACAAGAGTTAATGTCGCATAATTTTGCAAAGACGTGTACAGGATGATTTTCTCCTTCATATCAGGAATCAAAAAAGTCCAACAGTGAGGCTCTTGGACCCTCAATTGGAATTGATGCACTAACTTATCCGCGGTTTATCAAAAATCATTAAATTTGATTTTAGAACTTATGACAACTCCCATAAGGCAGATGAAAAAGTAATAAATTATTTGGACAAAAATTGAAAATATTAAGTCTCAGTTGGATGGGTGTAGTTGTAACTTAATTAGATAAATTACTTTATTTCATTAGTTCAGTTGAATATTCATGCCTTAAATTTAGAAATTTCATTTCAATTTTGAATTCTAAATATCAAACAGAACAAGACATATTCTAGATTTGCAATCCCTATTGTGAGCTCTCTTTTGAGGAAGGCAAGTTATGAAAAATTTTGATCTCAAAAGAGAATGCCACACAGGCACTTCTTGGCTCAGAAAATGAAAATGTAAACCTTCTAGGTTCAACAAGAATCAAAAATCAACTTTTAAAACTCCTAGTTCTAATAAGAAACTAGGAAACTTACAAAGTTAGTTTTGATGGTAAATTCATAACTGTGGGAAATTTAAGACATAAGAATTAAGATTGTAAATTTAAGAAACAAGTCAAATTTCAAAAATAAAAATGGAATAAATCATCAAAATCAAGATGAAGATGATTGAGAATAATCATAGTGCTAATATAATAGCTTTATAAACTACTAATATTATTTCTAAATGAAAATTATATGATTTGTTGAATATAAGAGTTGAAAAAGGAGTTGTTTTCATAATTAACTCAGGAATGGATTAGTAAAAATGAACTTGGAAGTAGGTACGTTGAAAACATACACAAAATGGACTTATATATGCGACAAAATTTTGCTTCATTTTTTGTATAGTTTGTTCAAAAATAGAATTGTTGTTCATTTTTGGCATGAAAAAACTGATCATATATGGCATTCTGCTTAAGCTTTACCACCTATGAAATGTATTGAAGGGTGCTTACATGGTCATTTTTTGAAGCAAACTCCACCTTGAATGTATGCAAGAAGTGCATCAATGGATCATGTTTTTCAATGAATATGTGATTATTCTTGGTATGATTTGATTATCTGTTTAGATATGTTATCTATCAAGTCTTATCTAATTTTAAAGGCTTAAATAGATAATGAAGATATATATGTTTTTGATAAAACATTTCTTAGTATGTGATTACTAAAATATTATTATATGCATATCAAATGACACTTGGGGACGCCCTTGCATTTGTATTGGAGACGTCCAATACTGATTGCATCTAATACATATTTTACAAGAATAGTATGTTGAAAATTTTCAACATATTTTACCATGGTTAGTTGTTAAGCATATTGTTATATTAGTTATTATACAACTAATGTTTAACTTTTACAAATAATTAAAAGTGAAATCAATAATGATTTATATGTTTATTATGATGTCTATATGGATATTGTGACTCTAACCATGTTGATGTTGTGTTATATATAAAAAATAATGGATATGTGTTCAATTTTTTTTGGTGTAGGAACCATTACTTGGAACAACAAAAGCAATCAACCATCTCCATTTCTTTTACTAAGGCAGAGAAGTAATATGGAAGTAGTAAAAGAAGCCATGTGGTTGAAATGATTGTTAGAAGAGATACACATGGAAGCTGAAGGAAGTATTCATCTTCTATGTGGTGGTTCAGTAGTTGTATTACTCTTGCTGAAGAATCCTTTTCAACATCATAGAATGAAGCATATTGAAGTTCATATGCATGTTATCTGAGAGAAGGTTCTCTGTGGTGATAGAGATCTCCAGTTTTGCCAGACTAAAGATTATATTGTAGATATATGTTTACAAGCCATTGTGTGCTGTAAAATACTGCAAGTTTTGTGCAATGCTTGGCCTTTCAGAGTTTCCATTGAGGGGGAGTGTGCATGTAATGTCACCTCCTAATGGTCGGTCGGTTGTTGACTCCTCCTCTATACTTCTACTCTGGTATAAAGCATTGTAAAAAAATATTTTATGATCTATGTAAACTGATAGAGTTTACGGTAATACAGTCCAGTGTGTTGCATCTATTTGTAAAGGAGGTCCTTGTGTTATAAAAGGCTCCTAGAGATGTGGTTTTAAGAATTTTTCCATGAGAAACAGTGGGATGTAGTCTCACAAATCATGCTTAGCCTAAATCATACTTCTGATTTATGGATTCCAAATCCTTTTGTACCAAAAGTTAAGTTGAGCATGATGAAGGTGTTATAATTCCTTCAAAAAGACATATGCTAGCCTAAACCTTTTATGGTTTATGGATTTGTAAATCCTGTTGTACAAACAGGTAATGTTGGCATATGGATCCCCACTTAATATTAAGGGGGAGTGTTAGAACAATAATATTAAGTGTTCATAATATTTAGTTTATAATTAAATAATATAGAATATAAGTTATTCTTTATTATTTAATATAAACTCTATATTAGGTTATTAGTTATTAATTAACTAAATATTAAATCGGGGTGTGCCCCGTCACTTAATAAGGTTATAACCCTTCGGGTTATTTAAATATGGCTATAGGCCATATTCAGATATATGTAATTTCCGGGTTAAAAAATGGGAGCAGGAGTGAGGAAGGGAGTTACTGGACTGGGTGAAAAGTTTCTCAATAAATGAAAAAATTCTTTGTGGGTTTTTACCCCATTGGGGTTTTCCACATTATGTGTTGTGTTAATGTGTTATGGTGTGAATTAATTTACTTTGTTATTTATTTACTTATATATGCACATTAATGTTTACTCAATATTAATTTATTTTGGTTAATATAGTTTTCTAACCCTCTATTTACATTAAACATTAATGTGACAAATAAATAATTTAACATAGTAAAAAATAATAACACAAAACACGGTGATTACCCCCCGAGGGGAAAAACCACAGAAAATAGAATTTTCCGTTAACTAAGAAACAATAATTTACAGTCCAGTAAATCGCCTTCCCTCACTTCTATCCATATCAAATTTGCCTAAAAAAAGTGAATAAACAATATGACCCACGATCATATTTATTTGACCCCACGAGTCATGAACTATATCAAGTGACAAGGTGTAATTAATAACACCCCAATTTAATATAATTTTATTAATAAATAACTAATTAAACATAAACATTAATTTTATAGTAAATAATTAAGAATATAACTATTCTAAATTATTTAATTGTAAACTAAGGTTTATAGGCACTTAATATTACATTCTAACACTCCCCCTTAATATTAAGTGGGGAACCATATGCCAACATTACATGTTTGAACAATAGGATTTACAAATCCATAAACCATAGTGAAGGTCTAGGCTAACATATCACATTTGAAGGATTTATACACCTTCATCATGTTCAAATTACCTTTTAGTACAAAAGGATTTGGAATCCATAAATCAATAGTGAATGATTTAGGCTAAGCATGATTTGTGATACTATATCTCACAATTTCTCATGGAAAAAACCTCAACCAACATCTCTAGGAGTATTTTATAATACAAGGACATCCTTTATAAATAGAAGCAACACACTGGACTATACACCATAAAATTAGAGTGACAAGTTTCGAAAGATCATAGGGATCTTTTTTACAATGCTTTATAATTGGACCAAAAGTATAGAGGAGAAGGAGATATCAATTAACCAACCATTAGGAGGTGACATTGCCATACACACTCCCCCTCAATGGTTAACTCTAAAAGGCCAAGCATTACATGGAACTTGTAGAATTTTACGACACATAATGGCTTCATAAACATATCTGCAACTTGATTTTCAGTCGGATAGTACTGGAGATCTATATCACCGCAGAGAACCTTCTGTCAGATAAAGTGCACATGAATCTCTATATGCTTTTTTCTTTGATGTTGAATTGGGTTCTTAGCAAGAGAAATGCAACTTTGGCTATCACATAGAAGAGGAGTACTTCCTTTCACTTCCATATGTATTTCTTCCAACAACCACTTTAGCCACATGGCTTCTTTCGTTGCTTCCATTACACCTCTATACTTTACCTCAGTAGAAAAAATGGAAGTTGTTGGCTACTTTTTATTACTCCAAGTAATGACACATGCACCAAACTTGAACACATATCCAGTTGTAGACATTTGATCTATCGCATTGCGAGCATGGTCAGAATCACAATATCTATATAAATATGCATTGTTAGAAAAAGTATAATGTAAACCAAAATTGATTGTGCATTAAATATAACACAATATTCTTTTGGCTAACTTCAAGTGAACCTGATATGTCTCCTGCATAAATCTTGAAGCAATCCCTATTGCATAATAAATGTCGGGTCTAGTAATAGTAAGATGAATCAAACTACCTACAAGTTGTTTGTACAAAGTAGGATTAGCTTTTTCATATACAAGTTTAGGATGAAGTTTACATCTAACTTCTATAGGAATAACAAGTTTACAATCTGACATATTGAACCTTTTAAGCAAATTAGTGACATATTATGATTGAGATGCAACAATAGAATTTTTATCTTGATAAATAGCCATGCCTAAGAAATGATGCAATAATCCTAAACCAATCATTTCAAAGTATTGTTTTAATTTAGCTTTAATTTTAATAATTAAATTGTTAGAGTTACCAATAATAAGTAAATAGTCAACATACAATACAATGAGAATAATCTAAATTCCTTAAACTTTTACAAATAAATCATCATCAGAAGAACAGTTAGTAAAACTAACTTCATTGAAAAAACTATTAATCTTTGCATACCAAGCTCCAGGAGCTTGTTTTAAACCATATACAGATTTTTTCAATTTACGCATACATTTCTTTACCTAGTTCTTAAAATCCTTTAGGCTGGTTCATATAGATTTCTTCTTTTAAGTCACCATTCAGAAATACATTCTTGACATCCATCGGATGGATTTTCTGAACATATTGAGCAGCCAAGGCAATAAGAATCTTTACAGTACCCATTTTTTGCAACTGGTGCAAAAGTTTTAATGTAGTCGATATCGGGTTTTTCAGTGAAAACTCGAGCTACGAGTTTGGATTTGAATTTATAAACATTAACATCAACTTTATATTTGATTTTATATAACCATCTAGATCCGACTATACTTCGTTTTTCAGGAGGAGGGACTAAATCCCAAGTCTAATTTTTAATTATTGTTTTTGGTGTAAAATCTATTTATGGATTTTTTTAATGTTTATGGATTTTGGATGTATAGATTGTTTAATGTTGGATGTTGAAATTTTGGATTTGGGATGGGGGGAATGGTTGAGGATAAGTAAGATGAAAGGATTCACGATGGAATATCTCGTGGGGGGTGGGAAGGGATGTAAGGTGGGATGTGACTTTCTCCTATAAGTCCCAAAGCATATTCGGGTAGGATGAAGGGGAAGGATTAAGGGAAATTGGATAGAATGGATAGGATAGGGATTGGTTAATAGGTCAGGATTAGATGGGATGTGAGATGGGAGATAGATAGGATGAAGGATGTAATATAAGGTAATATGGGGGATATGGAAGATGATAAGATATGCCACCAAGTATGGGGGGATGGGTTGAGGGATATATGTAGTGTGCCCCCAAGTGTAAAGTAGGGTGGCCTATGTGGATGGAAAAATGGGTTTGATTTGCCCCTAGGTGTGGGCTAGGATGGGAATTGAGAGGTATTTAAAATGGATAATTCCCCCAATAAATGGTAGTAAGGTTCCCCCCAGTCATAATTATGATAGTTGGAAAGGGACATGAGGAGGATTGGATAAAAAGGAAAGGGTAATAATCATCTGCCCATGAATGTTCGATCAAAGGGAAAACGGATGTGGATGTGATTAATGGAATAACATCAGTGATGAACAAAATATGAGCCTAACGACACATGTTGTAAGGCAATAGTTGGACTAAAACAAATGTGTGACTAAGGTCTAAACAATACCTGCAAACATGTGAGCAGTATGTCTCTGTGATATCAAAGTGTGTGTGATTGTGATGATTAATTACCACTTGAAGTGAAGACTCAATATGTATTATGTTAAGACAAACTAGCTAATGTATAGGGAGTGATTAAGTCAAATAGGTAGATGGAGGGTGAACGAAAGGTTGAGTCGTGCATTGCTCCGTTGCCAGCTAGACGTCCATAGCCCCAATAGAGATGCTAGAAACACCCCTAGAGAGATTCTTGAGGTGAATTTTTATTTAATATTTTTAATTTTGATATGATTTTTTTTTTATATTTGGATTTTTTTTTGCATAAAGAGAATCCACTCTCTTAAGAACTCTCGAGGGGTTAAGAATCACTAGTGGCTAGATGGGGAGATGGAAATGAGTGTGGAGGTGACATTAGCTAGAGTGTCAAAAGAAAATCCCAAGGGTCTTCACCACAAGGTGATTAAGTATGTTAAAGTGTGTGGATCTCTATGAGGACAATTGTGCTTAAATGTTAGAGGTAATGATAGACCAAGGTGACACGGTTGTAGTAAGTACTATTGTCTTACAACATGTGTGAGAAAGTTTATCAAGTGTTTAAATAAATGGATTGAAAGAGGATATTAATGTATGTGATGATAAGAATGGATTAGATGCAAAAGGATGTATATGTTGGATAGGAGGATGAGTGGGAAGGAAATAACATGCGTGCGCAGGCAATAATTATGTGCTCAATCCATTTTTAGGTGTTTGGTATTTGTAGGGGATTAAATGATTTGTGATTGGGTTGAGTGGTTGGGATGGTAAGATCAACAAGAGGAGTGATAGAAATGGGTTGTGGAGTAATGGGAGGGACATTCTTAGTGTTAAGTTTATACCCTAATCCTAAATGACTTGAATTTTGATGAAGGGAGATGGGTTCGTGAATGCCTTGCTCATGCATGCCTAATCCTTTGCCACGATGTTTCATATTAGCGAACATATTTTTGGCTATAGGATATGAAGTGGATGGTAAGGATGATGTCATGTGTTCATCATGAGATAGGGGGGTTGGAATTTTGTTATCTATTAAGAGGCTAGATGTAATAAAGGATGGGAGGTGAGATTTTTTTTTGTTTTTTGGTCGGTGAGGGATGTTTGGATGTACGATGAGATTTGAATGGCTGACGATGGTTGGATGTTGAGTGGGATTTGGATGGTGGGTGATGGTTAGGGAGAGTATTGGGATGGAAAGGTAGTGGATAAATAGGTACAAGGAAAAGAAGCCCTTGGTGAATGAGGACTTGGACATAAGACCTAAATTACATGTAATAATTGGTCGGATGTCTATGGGTGCAATGGAAGTCACAATAATAGTGTTCCCAATACCAGGATGGTTTGGGAAGGTTTTGATCGTGTGATTTGGTTATGTGATGGATGATCATGTTAAAGGTTTTTAGATGATGGAATATTGTTGTCAAGGATTCTCCTAAAGGAGTGAAGTGGTTTGGGCCAAATGGTTTTGGGGGAGTAGGAAGTAAAGGTGCAGGATTGGGTGGATTATAAAATGTTTTGGTTGATTTGGGTTTATGATTTGAATTATATTATTGTGGATTAAAATATGAAGGGGATGAATTAGGCATGGGGGCCAAAGTGGATGGTTTGGGATTAGAGGCTAAAGTAAATTTGGTTGATTTTGGATTGGTTGGAGTATGTGGTTTTAAGGTAGATGGTTGTGGCTTAGGATTATATTGTTTGGGATTAGTAGATGTAGATGAAGGGGATGGGATATATTTAGATGAAGGGTATGGGTATGATATGTGGGTCACATTATATTTGAGTGATGTTGAGGATGAAGGAGATTTGGTATATGGGTGTAGTGTAGGAACCACATTAGATTTGGTTGATTTAGGGGATGAAGTAGATGAAAGTGGCATAGGAACCTCGTTAGATTGGGTAGGAGATGTGGTGGGGGAGGATTTGTATTGGATTTGTTAGGTTTGGGAGTTGGCGATTTAGGAGTCATGTTAGATGTTTTAGGATTGGTGGTGGAGGGTTTAAAATAGGATCAAATGATAGGATATTGTTAGGTTTAAGTGATGAAGGGCTTAAGATTGGATTAAGTGTGGATGAAAAGGATGAGGGTGGTGTAGGGGCCACATTAGATGGTTTATTATTTGGGATAAAAGGGGTTAAAGGTGACTTAGTAGTCACAGTGGATAGGATAGTTTTGATAGGATTGGGCGTAGGTGATGGAGGGGATGAAATAGGCCTAGAGGCTAAATTTGATGGTGGATCAAGGGATTTGAGACTATCTAGGAGAAATTATGTAAGATCAGATTATGATGATGAAGATGAAGAGGATGGAGGACTAAGATGAGATGTGGGGGATGATAATTTTGGGTTAAGTTGTTGAGATTGTCGTGAATATGTAAAGGGGACTTGATTATAGGTTTTATAATGATTGGATTTAGGAGCTAAGATTTGGGATGGTGGTGGATTATCTACATGATTTTTAATGGGAGGAAGGTGTAGGTCATGATGATCAATATGGTATTTGGAGGTTGGAATTTGGGATGGTTGTTTGGACTTGGGATTGGTGACTAGATTAACAAGGACATAAATGAGGTCCTCTTGGTCTAGGTCAAATTTAGTGAAGTTATCAAAGTCAATGTAATTGGCTTGTGGGGATAGTGGTTTATGTTGATTAGGTCGGGTGTGTATTGAGATGATTCGGGTTCCTTAAAGAGAAAGGCAATGGGGTGATGGGTGGGGATCTTAAGAAGGGGAAATTATGGATGGGGTTGGCTGGGAGATGATGGTTTAGGAGGTGATTGGTTGATACATGATTTAAGATTGGATATTTGTTGATTGAGTTATTAGATTGTTTTTAGAATGTTAGGATCGACATGGGATGGTGGATTTGGATGGTGAGGAGGGGATTGGTTGAGGTAGGATGTGAGATTTGATATTTATTTATTAAGGTGTTAGATAGTATGTGAGATTTTGTGATCAAAGCAATATAGTTTACTTTGATGGGTGGGGGATGATGTGATAGCTTGGTTAATGGGTTTAGAAAATAGGTAGGGGTTTGGAGAGGATGGGGATTGAGAATCAAAGGTCATGTTTGATAGGATGTGTGAGGAATTAGATTTGGATTAGGTTGGTTGATTTGGGATGGTGATGGGATTTGGATTGGGACTTTTTTATTAAGGATGGTTGATTATGATGATGTTTGATTGATTAAAATTTTAAGGTGATGTCATGGTTAAGGGTCTTTACAAGCAAGTAACAGACATGCAATAAACACCCTAAGTAGTCAAGTGGGATTACAATCAAGATATAGCCCGCTTTCAATACCACACATTTATGGTGGTGTCACAATTGGCTCTCCAACTATGTGTTAATGTGGGTTTGGCTAGCGAGTGATCTTGGGGAGTGTAGCCTCCTTGCACTATAGCTTGATATGCAGCAAAAAGGTTGTCTAAGATAGGATATATAGGCTAACTAAGGGTGTCCATGATATACCTTGTGGTTTGTGGGGCCTAATTCCATGTTGGAAGGATGTTGTCTAAGGCTTGTGTATTGGGACGTGGAAGCCCCTCACTTCGTGTAGCTCTTAAAACAAGCAAGTGCTTAGCTAATAACGACAACTCTCCAAGAATTTGTATACCCCCAAGAACACAAGGTGTGTCTAATACGTGGAGGTGAAGCCCACGGTCAGGAGACCCCTAGGACTATGGTAAGTGTGTGGATGTCACTTCCTCATCTTGTTACCCTTATAAATAAAAAAAGGAGGAAGGTTAGTTGCTTTTGATCCTCAAGATCATCCTAGGATGTGAGAGGAGAGCATAAACGATTTCACCTTTGGGATAAACAAGCAATGATGCAACACAAGAGAAATATGGTAGATGTAAGAGAATAACAATTAACGATAAATATTATGTGATTTTGTCTTTAAGAGGAGGCCCTGCAACACAAATAATACTAATTGTATTTATAAACCCAAATGTCTTGAACTAATCATGCTACAAAACAATGGGTTAGTAGTTTTAGACTGATTTTTATCTTTGGTAACCATAGGAAGCTGCACAAAAAGTGTTAGTAGTTTGGATCAAGAAAAATATAACTCAATGAAAAGATTTAGGAAAATTAAAACCATGAATAAATCATCTTATAAAATGATAATTTAACACTTTCGTTGTATAGATCTTTTCAATACCTTTCTGGGGAAAAAACAAATTCATTTCAAGTTCGGGATCAAAATTTAAGGCTCTCGAAAGGAAGGAAAAACAAAAGCACTACAACATAGAGCATAGGTTCTAAAGTATGCAATAAGCTCCAAAACAGGGCAAAGGCACCATTTTGTAGAGCATAGGCACCAAAACACAAGTCATAGGCATTGTTTTGTGTTGAAAACGGAAAATGGACACAACAACTCAAAATTTGAAGGTGTAAATGAAAATGAAAATTATTGAAACTTTGATAGCTTGTTATAGGTATAAGATAAGATTGGAAATGATGAAAATGGGGGGTAAGCCCCATATTGAGTGCCATAAATGTATGTGTTAGAAACGATTAGCTATGAATATGAGAAAAATAAATATACTTGCTTCTCTTCATCTAATCTTCTAGACAATACCTTAAATAAAGCAATATATGAAAAGGGGGAGAGACTTTATATCTACACTTACCAAGAAGATGCCAATGATCCTACTATGTGGTGTTAGATTTGTTCTTGATTGATTATTGATTGCTTTAGATTTGGTGGAGAAACTTGAGTAGCGCCTCCTCTTGATTGCCTTGGATTAATTGATTAATGAAGATGAATTGATTGTAGATGAATGATGGATTAATTGAAGATGGATGATTTATGAAACAAATGGTAGAGGTTTGTTATGGAATTGCTAACTTGCTCTCATGGAGTAGGAGAGCTCAATTTATAGTTGAGGGGTGGAGGATTAAAAGGCTAGGATGAATCCAAGTTGGATTTGGATCAAGGGTGGAGAATGCTTGTGAGGATGGAGGATTCTAGAATTTGAATTCAAAATTCATGAAGGGAAGAAGCTTCCATTAAATTAAAAACTCAATGGAAGGAGAGGTTTAGAGAGACTTATAGGAATAGAAGCCTCTAGATTTAGAGGTGGGAGGATGTGATTAGGATTAGAATTATATTATATTAATAAATGATGATTAGGGAGAGATTACATAGAAAGGCTAGGTGTGGAGTAGGTGGGTAGGTGGGTGTAGGAATATTAAATTCCTAGAAAATGATAATAGAGATTAATAGTAGGATAATATGTTATTAATAATGAATTAGAGCATTAAGGGTGACATGAGATTAATGAATTAAAAGGATTAATGATGAAATGATAAAGGGTAAAAAGGATTAACAATAATTAATTTTACGATTAAGTATTATATGGATTTAGATAGTGATGATGTTAGGTTATTTGTGATACAAAATAATTGTAATTAATTATGTCAACATTTTAGATGTATACACCCACCAACCACTTCATTATACCTCTTATTTCTCACACTCAGCAAGTGTCTTCCACCAACACTCAATATCTAGCCTCTCTTTATCAGGATCTTCAAGTTCAAATCCGTCAATTGCAACAGACTACTTCTTGTGCATTTCCATCTTTGGATTCCACCTTAATACTTCATACTCCTTTCACGCCCACCATTTCTGCTTACACACTTCCCCCTAATTTTTTCACTCCTAAGCTACCCATTTTCAATGGTCATGGTGATCCTCAAGAGCATCTCTGAGCATTTCATGTACCATGTCTAGATTATGTGGGTGATCACACTTTACTCACAACGATTTTTCCTCACAGTCTTCAAGATTATGCAATGTGTCTATTCTATGATCTACCTGTCCACTCAATAACATATTTTACGCAATTAGCTAATGAATTTCTTTCTCATTTCTCTATCAATATCAGCTCTAAGATATACTATGCTCAACTAGCACAAATCAAACAAGGATCTAATCAACATCTAGTGGATTATGTTTTGTGATATAATAAAAACTTAGCTAAGATGTCTAATGTACTCGCAGACTCTAAACGTCAAGATATATTTGTCCAAAGTCTATTACTACCTCTCCAGGAGAGTGTTATCTTTGAAACATCTCCATCATTCGATCATTTATGTCACACTGTTGAGCTACGTGAAAGTAAACTAGTATATATGGGTAAACTTTTAAAAGTATCCCGAGAAAGCTTCATCTTCTACACGCTTTCAAAGTAAAACCACTTTCAAGCAATCTACTAAATATGTTGAAGCTAAATCTATTGTCAACATTGTATTTATTGTTTAAAAGCTTCAATGGCAACCACATAAGCGTACATTTACAAAAACAATGTCGCTCTGCACATTCTATTGCCACAACTTGTTGAGAGCAATCTTATTATGCTTCCTCCTCCATTCAATCTAGGTGCATCTCGTCCTAAAGGTCATAATTACAATGAGAATTTAAGATGTAAATATCATCAATGTGCGGGACATTCTATTAATCGATGTTTCAAATTTTGAAATTTTATTCAAGATCTCATCTCTAATAATGTTATTGAACTTCCTGAGCCTATGGCATCCACTCTGGTTAATGAAAATCATAATCGCAAGATCTTCAACAATCCTCTTCCTAAACATGATAAGCAATCGGTTGAATCATCAACCAATCATGCATATCATACAGTGCCTTCTCCTTCATCGGGGGCTCTTGATTGGCTAGTTGCTCACATAGACGCATTTCCACCATTCATTGCATTCTCTGATTATGAATACCATGCTACATTATCTTCTGACACATTACACATCAATGCTTCTATTGGATCTTATGCTATCAATAACACTATAATCAGCTCCTCGTCTACGTTATGTGTATGTTCTATCACACTTCTTGTTTTTATTAACTATCTGATATCGAATATTTCATACCCAGTTCCTAAGTCATATGGTTATGTCAAGCTTCCAGTCACAGTTGGTCCTCTTACCATGTTTGTGCCATTTCTTATGGCACCTGCAATTAAAGGGTGTGACATGCTCTTAGGTCTTCCTTGGCTTCATGCTATTCGAGATATCATTTCTATGAATCACTTGTATCTAAATTTCATCCATGATGTAGTGCCACATACTATACTCAGTCCTTTCAAGAAGCTCAATAGGTTTTTAGTAACAAGTTTCCACAATAACTTTGCACTTAAGGATCCTAAGTAAGCCTATCAAGGATAAGAATTATAAAATTGGTAAAATTTTCACCTAAATAGGCCTTATCCTTAAACTAACCTACTAACACCTTCAATTTCTACCACATCACTCATCAATTTTATCTAATTTCATCAACTCTCCTTTAGACTTACCTTGCACCACTTTACCAATCTTCTTTTCTTCACTAGCCTTTGGCTCAAGAGTGCAACTTTTGTCTTTTCCACCTCCTCTTTGCTTCTTAAGTCCTCTCCCCTATTATAACACTTGAAACAAATGTTATTACATCATGAAATTCATTTAGTGCAATCAAAATGCCTACATCCATTCCTTTGTTCAAAACTACATACTAAGCTCTTAATACAAGGTTACCTTGGTTCAATCATGCATCTAGACATCTATGAATACCCAAAAAAGGATTTCAACTCCAGCCTAGACTCTTCATCACAATCAATATGCCTCCAAAATTTCATCACCTTATTCCTTGTACTTCTCTTACAACTTACCTTCTTTCCTTATAACTTCCTAGCTCCCAATTAGAGCTGGGACAATCAGCTTTTGCTCATATCTTCACATAAAGGAATAATCCAGACTAAAGCTCCATATTTTCAAACACCCATTATCAATTTCATTAAGTAGGGGAATTTTAAAGTCTTGACTCCAAAGGTAAATGACCCTTCCTATGTAAAAGTACCCCTCTTATTAGGTCTCTAAACTATGTACAGAGGTCAAATTAAGACTATCAAGAAATTCTTCAATTTCTCCTAGTGAAACATTAAAATTCCTTCCATTTATACTTAAAGACCTTCACTTCATGTCTTCTAATAAATTTCAATCCAAAATGCCTTAATTTGAGGCTTTAACTCTCATGCCCTAGCAACCTTCCACTATGCACCTCTATGAAACCTGAATTTCTAGTTTTTGCAATAACTTTTTGTAATCAAAGGTTCAAGGCTCTAAATTTGGAATATAAGTTTATAGTTATCTTTGCTTCAAGAAAACCTTACCAATAGACTCTATCTAAGACACTAATAAGCAAGATTCAAGTATATTTCATTATATCAACCTGTAAAATCAGGGTTTGGAGTACTTAAACCCACGGCTATGTGTGTAAAGCTCGATGAAAATTATTTCGAATGCTTCTCTTCCTTCTCTGGGCATGTATCATCCTCCTAAGAAAAATTTAGGACTGATATGGTCAAGAGTTAATGTGCACAGTTCATAGTCAAGGTGCATCTATTCTCCATACCTAAGTAATCCACCTTTTCTTATCAAGACATTGACTCTTCTTCCACCTATCTCTCTCAATCCTTCATTTTTTCATCATGTTAATACAAGGATCCTCAGTGACATCATGTCAATACTAACAAAGTTGGGATTTATTCATGCATGCACTGATTCAAACCAAGCCACTCAATCTCCCAGTGTGTTTCATCCTTCTCTCACATGGCTATGGTGACAAGATCAACACTAACTCTATGAACATGATTAGCAACTAACCCCTTAAGCTATTTGTCACAGTTAAACACAGTTAGATTTATAACTTTATTCAAATCATCTATACTTTATATCATCTATTCATTTCTTAATTGCAATCAAGTGAGTCTTCCATACTTACATGCAAGTTCATTTCTTTACCTTCCACACAAGACATTCCATTCATGACATATAAAGTTTTTTGTAGTCTCTATTTCTTACTCAAACCTTAGACATGTTGGCACATCACTCAGACATATTTGAGTGCTCACTTGAAGCATGCAAAGGTATCAGATCCCTCTTTTATACCAGCTTTGTCAAGGTGTTAGCATGATCATTCATATATTCCATAACCATAAGTAAGTAATCAAAGGTAAATCATAACAAGAATCACCTCACAACCACAGTGCATAATGAATAAAACAAGAATCAAGATCATATTCATCATACAATAGTCATAAGAAGTAACATCAACAATCATTATCCATCCACAAATATCCATTATATTACTTCATCACAAACCAGTAGTTGAATACATACAAATAGCATTGTCATAAGCTATGCATGCTCATAAACCAACAACATAACTCTAACCCATACAGTCTGATGATCATGATGATGCCAAAACCATGCAAATCAATACATGTATATAGGGGGTGGGGACTTTCCCTTCACTGCCTATGCATTCTCAAAATAGGTTACATGCTCAAAATAGCCATGTGCCGCTACAAAAGTAACTAAGGAAGCATGCAAGCTTCACCTAATAATAAACCATCTATTAATAACACTAAATTTTCATCCTATTATTAGCTCAAATCTACATGACACTTGATCTTCCTCTTGTTCCCAAAACAAATTTGCATAGCCTCCAAGTCTTTTATCTTTATCTAATGTGTGCTCATCAGTCCATGTCTATTTTAATCTCATAACATGCAAAAATGGCTAAGTCCCAAACTCTATCTTTCTAGGTGCGAATGTGCAGGGTGCAACTCTGTTATACTTCCATGCCTCCTTCCTTCACGCCACTATCAAATGTGCTCTTGATACTTAGGTACAAATTCGTCTAGTCAACATTACCCTAGACTAGCTTCATTGTCACCCCTGGCAAAGGGGAATCATGCCTTATCCCTCAAAGAACAAAGAATAATGAAATAAAATAAAGATTGTACACAATGAATGAAAATATACCAAAAATAATTTTGGCGCTCTATTCTCTTAAGGAAGTAATAACTCAGGGTACTCATTCTTGATGTTTGCCTCTAACTCATTCTAGTCACTGAGTGCCTTCTTTGTCTTTTCAGGAATGTCCGTAAGCTCTCCATCCATCTCATCCAAGATCATATTTCCACCCTCATTTTGTATCACCCTAAGAACATTTGCTAAACTAGAAACCATCTCATCCATGACATCCATTCTTCGCGCCATTAATTTCCCCAATTCCTTAATATTGTTGCCATGAGGATCACACGTTGCTTTGAGTGCATCACACTTTTCTACAAGTAATGTTAGCCTCTCCTCATGCCCCCAAAGATTCATTATTCTTTACTATAAGGACTGCATTCTCCTCTATCGACGTCCCTATCTTGATAATTAGTTCTGGCTCCTCACATATCTTCAGTGCAAAATTTTCCAATTTCAACTTCTCTTTTAAAGTATCGAGCAGGGAATCATACTCAACTATCTTTCATGCAACTTGCATCTTGGCCTTCTCTGACTCCACGATAGCATTCTTTAGTTCCACTGCTGCTTATTCCTCTCTACTTGGTGCTTTTACTTTATTCTCGTCCAAAACCAAATGAGCCAAGGTTTGCAACCAGTGTAATGTAGAGGGGAATTCTCTGAATACTTCCTTCTCATAATGTGGTTGGGCTGCTAGAATTTCTTCACCAATCTCCTCGGCCATGTCTACTACAGTGTGTGCTTTCACTTTTGCTTCCTCTTTTTCTTATGTCAAGCACTGAATTTGCTCCTCCTTGTCTTTCTTATCTTCCAAAATTGTTCTCAGAGTATCTGCCTTGTCTATATTTCTTCGTGCGACCTCTGCAGCTATCTTTGTCAGCACATTACTCGCTTGTTCATCTGAAAACTTTGTCAGCTTGATAGTCACGTGTCTAGAATGTGGATCCTTCTTCATCCTTCTCGACATGCATGACTCCTCGTACATGTCAAACACGGGCTCATCAGTGTGAGTATGTATACTCCATGATAATTACTTTTTGGTGTGAGTGTTTGCCATTTCTGGATCCATCAGCTCCCATCCATACAATTTCTCCTTTGCAATGGTGCTTTAGAACCTGGCGTGAATAATCTTTGTTGGGTCATTTACGTACTCAAGGTTCTACAACTACATTATCTCTTCTTCCCTTTTATCACTGACGCATTCACTTATATATTCATGTGCCTCAGTGCTCTCCTTTCTCTCTTCTCCATCTTCTCCTTCAGCTCCAGTATTGGGGCCACCAGTTAGCTACTCAACATTCACTTCTAATTCGGTATCCCCACCAATGTAGCTCTCTTCTTCATGCTCTTGTATACTTACATTGGGGAAGTATACATCGAACACTAGTTGTTTTTCGTCAATATCTTCATCCTTTCGTACCTCAAGGCTAGGCATGGTAACATCATCGTGTGTGCTCCCATGTGATGACTTCTCATCACTGCCCTTCAAAGGCACATACTTGCACCTTTTCTTCTTCTCCTCTTCAGCCTTCTTTATAAGTGTTGCATGTGGTGATCATCTCAAGGGCTATGAGAGGCCAGCGCTAGCATATGCACTTATACACCTTCTGTATAGTTGTCTCCTCTCATGATCAAGCGCAGTGTTGTCTTCTTTCTCTTCTTCACTGCACTCAAGGACATTATCCGAGCCTTGTTTCTCCTACCTAGGGGGTGTATTTTAAAGCAGCCTCTTCATGCCCACAATATTTTTACCTTTAGGAGGACCCGGTAGGGAAAAGTCCTCACCTATAATAATCTTTCCTTCCTTTAACCTTGGCCTAAGGTATACATACACATGTGTGGGCTCAGTATTCCCTATCACCATGACCTCCAGAGTGATGTCAATAATATCTAACTCCATTATCTCCACATATGCCTCCTTTTTGGAGTAGACATATGTCTTGCGCAAAATATGGATATCCACGTCTACTTTATCAACATTAAAATTTTGCTTTTGCATGTTGTGTAGGTTATTCACTGAATCTTGAGTAGTAAATGTAAAGGGAAACTTACACCATGGGCTCTTCTCTCCGGTCTTCAAGAAGAATTTGTACAAACATAAATGATGGTACACCGTGAACTTTGTTTGTCCCTTCAAAACACTAGATAATTCACATGGTATGCTCCACTCTCCCTCAAATGCCTAGTGCATCCTCCTAAACCACTTCTTTTGGCATTTCTTATAAGTATTTGAAATTGAACCGTAGCACGTATACTTCATGAACTTATTCACAAAGGATTTTTTTCCATGGGATACTCCCGTACCTTCTCCTTCAGCCCATTGGGCACACCAATTTCACTAAACATAATTAACAGCAAGATGGCACCCTAACTCATCTTCTCACCGTTGTATGTTTGATCGTGTGCCTCTACCATCAAGCTCTCAATAATGTACCCTGCAACGTTGTAGTATGTCTTGTTTTCCATTTTATGTGCTACATGCAACCAACTCTTGTTTACTTCCTTCCACCTCTCCGAGGTGCCCAGCTTACAACTAGCCAGATGTGTCGCTACCATGGTGGCTAAGTATTCTATGTTATCAACATTAAAAGCCCAACCCACCTTATGATACTGGAAGGTGGTAGTCGCCGCTTTTACTACATCATCATCTAACAAATCACCTGTAATCTCTACACCAGAGTCACGTAAACTTGTAACTTTACCAATCAATTTCTATGTAATCCTCGTTCTTCTCCCAACAAAGTAAAAGAAGTCTTTGTACATGCTGGACATGAGCCACTGGTATAGTTGTTTGGGCTTACCAAAGTACGAAAGCTCATACAACTGAATAACTCCAACACTCTCTAGTAGCTTATAAATTGAATTCTCCATTACCCTCTTTCCATCTGTAATTCTCCTATTTGTTTTCAAAACGGTCTTTGCATTAAGATCCTTCAAGTTTTTCTCATTCTTATGATTAACATCACTGATCTTGCATTTAGTTAGCTGAGATTTCCATGGCCTCCCTTCAACTACTTCTTATGGGTAATGCATCTCTACAAACTACTCATGTGGTGCTTCCTTGGTCTCCCTCTCAATGGTTGAAGCTCTCCTTGGTGTCATTGTTGTTCTTAATTAATAGATGTGCTCTACAAACTACAACCTTTCCACTACCTTTCCCTTGCATGCCTCAAACTCAACTGATCCCTTCAATTTCCCATGCCCTAGTGTACCCTAGCCATAAATCTACCTCCATGAAACCCTAACTATGTGAATGTTTCTTCCTCACCCATTTGACAAGCTCAAACACACATGTATGCAAAGCTCTATCAATGCCATGTTATAAATTCACCTAGTTTGTCATTCAATAGCTCACTCTTCACACTACATACTTCACCACTTGATAGCTCAAAGGATGCAAGGTAACAATAATTTTGCAAGCACCAAATTTTATAGGTTTTTCAAAATTCCCTGCATTAATTCCTCCTCAACCACCATCATACGCGACATTAATTCCACTCCTTTGCTCTTCTGCACGTCGCATCATATTCTTCTATGTCTCAGTCATAACCTTCTGGCAGGCCCACTACTTCTCGGCCACAGAATTCCTTACGCACACCTCCATGAGCTGAAGTACCTATCTAATGTGCCTCATACCAAGTAGTTTCCAATGATGTTTCCTAACTCGTGTTACACTACGCGTCCATCCATTTACACATGGTCTTCAACATGAGGAAATTTCTTGGAATTCTCTTCATAACCATCTTTACTCCGAGCACATGTAATTTCATAATGAGCACCAATCTACATCAAGGCACTAATCACTTTCCGATCCACCCCACACTAAAATTATGTGTAATCCTTTGTGCATGAATTCACTTAGATAGTAATTAGCTACTAGCGCGTAAGCACGCTTAATAGAATAAAACATTGAACTGAATTTATAAAGCATAGCAACAATGAAAGGAAACACATATAAAGAAAATGCATTGAAGGGAAAACTAATCTAAATGACACTATTGCGTTATTACAAACACCAAGAAGACTTATTTAGAGTAGGGCTTCAACCTACTGCCATTGAATTAATCAGGAAACCGAGTGTCATCCAACGCCTATAACTGAAAAATGCCTGAATCAAGTATATATATCACCACATATGGTCCAAAAAAATGCACCTTTAATTTCCTAGGGTGGTGCGCAAACTTGGAATCGTAAAGAAGAACCATTTATCCAACCTTAAACTAATTATTCTTAATATGTCTATCATGTCATGCCTTCTACCTGGCCTTTTCTGTCTTCTAGCTCCAACATGTGATGGTGTGCCTCTCATCCAACTGCATCAGTTTGTCTATGTGCTCTTCAATTCCTTATTCATCATCCAATCCACTTGTGCACAATACGCAGGGAGGGTAACATAAATTCCACTGGTAGAATAGCCTCTATGCCAAACACCAACTGAAAGGGTGTGGCTTTGTTCAATATTTTGTAAGTTTTCCTATATACCCAAAGTAGAGTAGATAATTTATCATCCCACTATATAACACCTTCCTTAGATGGCTCAAGCAATTTTGTATCCCTAACTATGAGTGCATATATCTTATTCAGATCCTTTTCACTCAAGGGTTCTACATATGGTGCAACCTTCCCATTTGTCAAAGGAATAATTACGTGCTCCTCTTTGTTCTCAAAACTAATATAACCTTTATAAAAGCATAGATTGAAATTATTCACGTAACACCAAGGGCACCCAAGCAATTCTAGAAAATTATCTACATCTGCAAGCACCAAGACCTCGAAGTCCCCAGTAAACTTGGCCCCTTATATAGTAATAGTGGCATCCTTCAATACTCCAATGGGTGTGTCTCTAGTCCTGTTTGCCATATACAGTACATTCGAAGAGGGATGTAACGGTGGTCTCCCCATATGATTCCACACATCCAAAGTAAGTACATTTACTTATGCCCCCGTATCAATCAGTATGTTACTCAATAGCCACCCATCAATAACTACATTTAGAGTGATCTCTTTATCATACTCAAGACTATGAGGAGGTAAGTTCACACATATTATTCATCCCTCACACTCAGATTCAACATGTGGTATCTTCTCCCTCAGCCATTCCCCTAATAAAGGAATGATATCCTCTTGGCGCAACATCTTACAAACCTCCTTCAAGTCATCAACATCTTTCTGAGGAAGCTCAACTTTCTTGTTTGCTCCAGCTTCTGTGACTACTCCTTCAAGCATTGTATTTCACCCTGTAAATTCCTAATAACCTCCATAATAAACTTCCTTCTGATGGGCAAGGTTTGGATATTTCTTATTTATAACCTCTTGCTTTGTAATAACAATTTTCCGCTTTGTGATCTCACAAGCGCATGCAGCCTCAGCACATGTAGTCACTAACACAGGTAGCATCTCACGATCAAACGCAATCTTAGGCATCCACTTGTCTTCTATGGTGTGCTACACTTAAATCATCCTCACACCCTTTTCATTCCTCTTATAGTTATTACTCATGTGAGCATATAACTCAGGACATTATTCAAACTTATGTTGCTTCCCGCACCATGAGTAGACTATGTTCTGTGGGCATTCACGCCTATAATGATCAGGGGATCCGCATGCAAAACAGGTTCCATGAGGGAAGTCACTTCTTCCACCGTCATGACCATGACCTCTGTATCCTCCATGGTAACCTTTACCTCTACCACCTCCATCAGAGCGCCCTTCATGATGTTATCCTTCATGCTCCTTTGAATTATTCACAACACTAGTCTGACACATACCAATTTCAATAGCTTAATGAATCTGATCAATCAGGTGATAATTCTATGTATCATGAGTGTGGGACTTACAAATATTATAGTAACAAGACACGTTCTTCTAGATCGTGTGTTGCAATAACAGGCATCTACTCGAATCATGATCCAAGTGATAGATCTCACAATCTAGCAACATGACACACATTGATTTACAAGGGCAGTTATCCTTTGTGCATCCTTCAACCTCGCAATCTGTACACCATATTCCACTACACGTCTGATGAGCTGAATTGGCCTATAGTTTCTCTACTTGTTTCACCATCGATGTAATTTGTGCCTCCACAAATGGGCTAACTCCAGTGTCTACACTCCCAACTACCTCAACACCTAGAGTTGCCTCCAAATCCTTAGGTGGATCTATAAAAGTCTTATGAGAGAGTTCCCTTCTAAAAGGTGTGATCAAACTACCAACAAACCACACAACATGTTGGCTAGGGTGAATATCATAAGACAACTTTGATAACAAATTTTTAAAGTGTGTATTACACTCCCTCATCCTCTCAGTCATGCCCTACTTAATGTGCTTCAGTGCACTAATGTTCTTCTATTCAAACTCATGTATATGAAACTCAGCCAAGAAAGTATCACACAATGCGTTGTAATCTACAATAGTCTGGTTCAAATCATATTTCCTATGCCAATTATGAGTGTGCCCTTACAAAGCAGTAGTAAACTAACTTGCCTTACACTCAAGAGTTGTGATACTCTTAATGCACCATAGTATCTCACACATGTGCACATGCTTCTCTACATCCTCAATGACTCTATACTTTGGTAGGCAAAGAGGCATCTTATAATAGACTTGTTGTGGTCGGTGTGGACCATGCCCACCATATTAAAAACCTGTATTACCTCCAGTATTCCCTCCATCTCTAGAACCACTAGATCCACTAGATCCTGAACCTCTTGATCCTTCTGACCCACCTCTTATAACAAGTACCAAACCAGAGGATGAGATAATCTATGTTCCAACTGTTGTACTAAATTTAACTCCCATGGTCTGTGAAGTTTTGCTACTTATATATGTATTACCCACGTTCTGCACACCCACACTGTCCTGATGACATACCAAAAAATATACCACCAATCAGACCACCAAATAAAGAAGATGTCTACACAACCATAGATGAATTTTTTGTCTGAAGAACTTATGTATTCAATGGAAAATGAAAGCTACATGTCGCTACTCTATCACCAACACTGACATGTTTCTCAATATTTTTTTTTAGGAACTGAAACACCAAGTGTAAGGGCAAGGTCATTAGGTGGGATCAGATGCACACCTATGGTCCTTATCCTTTCTACTTCTGACGCGCTCTCATCGGAACCTAAAGGGGATTCTCTTCCGTGCTTTCCTAAATAAGGGAGTATCGGCTGCTCAGGTTCTATGTCCTCTGCGAGAGCCTCGAATCCTTCATGCATCACCTGTCTCCACAACTCCGTAGACTTCTCAATGTCGCGCTTCTTTGTTAATTCCCTCTCTCGTGCTTCATTATACTTAAGTCTTCTTTTCTCTCTTTCCTTTTCTATCTTAAGGTCCACCATATTTTACCACGCCTGCTCCTGCCCCTACGCGTGGTGGACATTTAGCTAGTCATAGGTCATTCTTCCAAATTCAGATTCACCAACAAGATCTTAATTGTTAAAGGGATAACACACAAATAAGATCCTCTGGGCTTGTATAAGAACTAAAACTTAGCAACATCTAAACAAGAATAAGTAGAAACAACATACTCTAATGTGTAACTATGTAAAGCACCACTCAACCAATGATCTACAGTGTGTGTCCAAGCCACATTAGCATCATACAGAGTCTATTAATATTCTTACGTTCAAACAATTCTTCTATACCTTCAATTTTGCTTTGGTGCATATGCTACCAACCACTTGTACAACTCTATAGGAAAACAAAAAAATAACATCTCATAAATTTCATGATACAAATGTTCTTTAACCCATGCAAGGGCATTGAAATTAGGTCTAGTATTATATCTGTGAGCAAACCGATCTTGTAAGTCCATAACCCAACTCTCAATGCTCTCTAAAGTCAAACGATAATTCTTCATCATGCAACATCCTTGCAACAACTTGAAAAGAGGTCCATGTTATTTACATTTACGTAGCTAAGAGAAATCCATTTGAAGCCAAATCTTCACCGAGAGAGGGGATTTAACCAAATTATAAAGAAAACTGAATGACTTGCAGACAACGACAAGTGTCAAGTGGGTACAGGTTTATAAGTCAAAAGGGGACAAAAGTCTCAAAATCCTGCACGAGACTGACACGTAGAGCCAACAAAGGAGTAGGATAGTTCATATACCGAGCCCGCCAGAAAAAAGAATCAAACTGACGATGCCAAGTGTCCACCCGATGCATCCCCCAAAGCCATAAAGAAAAGTAGAGCCTCAAGGATGTTCAGGCCTTCCACATGGATCTTGCAACAAATGGACTCCATTTTCAAAGCAGGCCATAAATATGACAAGCCATCTGCCACGTATAAGTGATTTGGGGTCTTATCTGTAAGATTTAATGCTCAAGACTTTTTCAAAATATCGGAGGTGAAGGGTCATTTCATTACAAAATATGCGTCATTTGAATCAAGGGGTCGGGAACCAATGCATAAAGGGTCAAAATATCTGGTTATGTAATAAATAGCCAAAAGATTTTCTTCTCAAAAGGTGAGTCCATCTCAAGGGAGTTAGTTACAGGATAATTAAGATGCATTAAATGGGCATGGCTCTCACTTTTCTGAAGGGGTCAAATTGTGTGAAATATTTGAGGCAATCTGTTTATGTCACTTCACATCATTTATCATAATTAAGGACAGATGGGAAGGATTCTCAAAAGTTCTTTCTTACCTCCTCCTCACCCTATAAATTGTAATGAAGTTTCGATGAAAAAAAAAGGAGGTAGATATGATATAAGAGATAGAGGATTTTTAGTTAGGATACAGGAGTCTTAATCTTTTCCTCTCTGTCACCAAGTTTCTCTTTTGTTAGAAAAGGCAGATATCTTGGAACTCTAGCCTTCTTCATGCTTTGTAATAACAATCTTGCCTCTTTCTAATGTAATACTATGCACAACCATTGGAGTAATATATATGTTTTGTGGTGTTTCCGGTTCATCATTCGCATATCTTTATTGTCTCTGATCACCTTTATTTTCATTTAGAAATTGTGCATCTTTGGGTGTTGTTGCAATCTTTGGTGTTGTGCTTAAGTAGTTTGAGATGATTGTGTATTCGGTTGGCTTCCTGGTGTATTATTTTCGGCGCATCGCCTTAGTTTGTTTTATGTTTTTTTTTTTCTTTCCAATTTTTCTGACCCCTATCTCACCCCACAGAGAAGAGCCAACTTCTTTAAAACCTCAAGGTCTCCTTAGGATGCACGTCCCACTAACCTAAGGATTCCCATGACTCTGACGGCTCTATCTGCCAAGGATGTCCATCAACAGTTTTCCTGGCACACCCGGTGGGACGACTTAGAGTGATACTTTATTATGGCATCAACTTGGTTGATTCTCAAAAAATTCAAACTTCCATAAAGATGGTTGTAGAGTACATCCAGCAACTCCCCGGGGCCTGACCAAATCATTACAAAGGCTCACAGAGTTCCCTCTCATCCATTTTCATTCATCTACCTTTCCACACCTCCCATTTCTCTTCATCCAATGGGGTCGTGAAATCGTGACTCCATTACCACCAAGGGATCCTCCTTTTGTTCATCTCCAAACCATGATTTCTGCACTACCACCATCTTCGAGCAACTATACCTCACACACCAGCAAAAAATAGGCTCCAAATCCAACAGAAGAGGAGCATATGGTAAGAAGTGATACGTGCTCACAAGGTTCGTGTCACCAGTCCAATAGAGGAAAGGTTACGAAGGTTGCCTCTGTTTGTCCCCCCCACAAAGTACCTCCCCTGAAAAGATCTTTATCAACAGGATTCGTTCTGCAAAATGAAGCCACATATGATGGAGACTTTATAGATTCAAAAACCATCACATCGAAGCATAAAGCTTTGACAAAGGAGGAAGGAGATAAGCTTGAGTGCTTATCAAAACTGGGGGAATGTCTTGATAAAGAGGATCCTATTGAAATCACATATTCTCTCACTTCATCAATCTCATGACGGAGGCCACCTTTTTCTCATGACCTTTTCATCGGACCTAATTCAGAGGCTCTAGAAGAAAGTATTATTGAAAGATTTTTTATTTCAATCGAAGAGCTTGGATTCACTGGCGAAGTTGCTAAAAAGGGAGAGCAGAAAGAAGATGAACAAGATGAAACTCTTCAAAGAGATCCACGAGGGAGCTTTGATCTAAAAGATACAAGCCAAAACAATGGACTTAAGAAGAAGGTAGGACCAAGCCCCACCTTAGGCTATATCTTATCGAGTAAGATGCCAGCACCAGTCATGTTCATTTTAGAACATGAGGATGATTTTCAAGACCCTGAGGATCAGTTACAGCACCTCCAACCAAAAGATGAACGAGAGGAGGTGTTCATACTATTCACTGATGCTACAGGTGGAAGAGTGAAAGGTAATTGTTCACTCTCATTAACAGCCATATCAATAGCAAAATTGATTACATGGCCGCATTTTATAAGAGAAGGAAGCTACTTTTCCTTGCTTGTTTCAGGATTTGTTTAGTTGGTTCAGAACCAATTAGACTAGGAGTAAGAGTAGATTTGCTTTCAACAGAATAAGTGCATATGCACACACTACATATCTCATTTGAGACATGTATGTTTTGTCTTTTTTATAGTCCCGCTCCTATGTTTTTCCAAAGGGGTGGTGTTAGCTCTGATGAAGGCTCTGGCTCGCCAAGGAATTCACCGTCAGCTGAAGATAGTTGCAGTTTTCACTTCAAACTAAATGCAGAGCAACTAAAATCAGCCAAAGGTTTCCCTTGGCCACCCTTTTTAAATTTTCTACTCTCAGAAAAAATAAAAGCTTACTTAGTTTCAATATGAGAGTGGGAAGGAGCTACAGTCAACTGGTAATTGCGAATAATCCACATAAAGCTTAAAAGAGGCCACAAACTCAAATTCACAGAGGCTTCAAAGCACAAGTTTCATAGTAGAAGATTATGGGTTCTTTTCATTTAGTAGGCTAAATAGTCCCAGTCCAGACTGTTATTTAAATTTTCACGGCTAATAGAAACTCATTTGAAGCCAAATCTTCACCGAGAGAGGGGACTTAACCAAATTATAAAGAGAACCAAACAGCTTGCAGACAAGGAAAAGTGTCAAGTGAGCACAAGTTCAGAAGTCAAAAGGGGACGAAGTATCAAACTCCTGCGAGACTGACATGTAGAGCCAACAAAGGAGTAGGACAGTGAGCCCGTGGACCGTGCCAAGTGTCCACCTGGCACATCCCCCAGAGCCAAAAAGAAAAGCAGAGCCTCAAGGATGCGCAAGCCTTCCACATGGATATTGCAACAAATGGACTCCATCTTCAAAGCAAGCCATAAAGATGACAAGTCATCCACCATGTATAAGTGATTTGGGGTCTTATCTGTAAGATTTAATGCTCAAGACTTTTTCAAAATATCAGAGGTGAAGGGTCATTTCATTACAAAATACATGTCATTTGAATCAAGGGGCCGGGAACCAATGCATAAAGGGTCAAAATATTTGGTTATGTAATAAATAACTGAAAGAGTTTCTTCTCAAAAGGTGAGTCCATCTCAAGGGAGTCAGTTGCAGGATAATAAAGATACATTAAATGGGCATGGCTCTCACTTTTTCGAAGGGGTCAAATTGTGAGAAAGATTTGAGGCAATCTATTTCTGTCACTTCACATCATTTATCATAATTAAGGGACAGATGGGAAGGAGTCTGAAATTTCTTTCTTACCTCCTCCTCACCCTATAAATTGTAATGAAGTTTCTATGAAAAAAAAGGAGGTAGATATGATATAAGAGATAGAGGATAGTTTTAGTTAGATACTAGGAGAGTTAATCTTTTCCTCTCTGTCGCAAGTTTCTCTTATGTAAAAGGCAGAGATCTTGGAACTCTAGCCTTCTACCTACTTTGTAATAGCAATCTTGCCTCTTTCTAATGTAATACTGTGCACAACCATTGGAGTAATATATATGTTTTGTGGTGTTTCTAGTTCATCATTTGCATATCTTTATTGTCTCTGATCACCTTTATTATCATTTAGAAATTTTTTGTCTTTGGGTTTTGTTGCAATCTTTAGTGTGGTGTTTAAGTAGTTTGAGATGATTGTGTATTTACTTGGCTTCTTGGTGTATGCTTTTTGGCGCATCACCTTAGTTTGTTTTATGTTTTTCCTTTCCATATTTTCTGACCCCTATCTCACCCCATAGAGAAGAGCCAACTTCTTTAAAACCTGGAGGTCTCCTTAGGATGCACATCCCACCAACCTAAGGATTCCCACGACTCTGATGGCTCTATCCGCCAAGGATGTCTGTCAACAGTCCTGACAATGGAACCAAAATGTAGTCTCTATTTCTTATTCAAATCCTAGATGCATTTGCACATCACTTAGATAGATCTAAGCACTCACCTGAAGCACGAAAAGTTACCAAGTCCCTCTTTTTATACTAGCTTTGTTAAGGTGTTAGCATGATCATTCATATATTCCATAACCATAAGTAAGTAATCAAAGGTAAAGCATAACAAGAATCAGCTCACAACCACATTGAATAATGAACCAAATAAGAATCAGGATCATATTCACCATACAATATTCATGATAAGTAGCATCAACAATCATTATCCATCCACAAAGATATATTATATTACTTCATCACAAACCAATAGCTGAATATATACAAATAGCATTGTCCCGAACTAAGTCTCGAACTCTATCTTCCTGGGTGTGAATCTACAGGCTGAAGCTCTGTTAGACTTTTGCACCTCTTTCCTCCGTGCCACTATCAAATGTGCTCTTGATACTTAGGTACAAATTATTCTAGTCAACAGTTTTCAACAAATACACACAAATGTACATGAACAAATCTTGCAATCCCTCTCACAAATCTGTACTAACACTCAACTCCATTGTAGGTCTAGTAGTACATATTATCTCATGTACATTAATCACTAAATGCTTTTACAATCCTTATATCCAACAATTCTATCTCTTCTTGATTGAGATTTATAGAGTTTAAGGCATTCATGGAACTCAGAACAAGGTATTTGGAAAAATATTACCTCTGATATCCTTGATGTTAACGTGCAATCTATTATACATACTTATCCTAGAAAAATCTTCAAACATATGGTTCTTCCACTGAAAAACTTGTTCACACCATTAAAGAATAGTCTTAACAATCAAAAAGGTGTTTGCAAAATACTATAATCTTAATATCAAAACAATGTAACATGGATCTACCTTGATTAATATTACATGTCATTACAACAACAAAAATCCTCCTTCCTCTCCTTAGAGTTTCCTTAATGCATTCCCTTTCATATCTCTTGGTTCATTAGTCCAATTCCTATCCAAGATGAAACACATAACAGATTATTACAGAACCCTCAAGAAGTATCAAGTGGTTTCTAATGTAAATACCAGTACATGCAATCAAAAATCATTAAAAATAAGAAGTATCACCCTTAATAGCATATAAATACTACCATTTGATGAGATTCATATCATTTACCCATTATATTCATTCACATTTAAGATCTTAGACATCAAAACTATAATACCTTCTATGTACAAATAAAGTACTTCCATATATACATATTTCATTAAAAAAATCTTCTTCTCAGGATACTTCCATGAGTCTATTCCTTTCCATCAATTTCCAACTCCTTCACACGAGCTTTTGCTTCACATATACAGGGTATATTAAACCCTAACTAACTTTTTCCCACATGTCATGACTCAAAACCATAGATAACACATTTCTAACCTTTAATTACACCATTTTCTCACTTCATACAAATTAGAAGTCTTATTAACATGAATAGACTCTCAACACAACCTTCCCCTCATTCTAAGACCACTATCATTCACATTATAAGCCAAGAATGGCTAAGACCCACTTAGGATTTCAAAATACACTTTTGGAGGGAAACACATCTTTTTGAATTTTTGAAAACTTGTCTTCATTCAAACATCATATCATAACTCTAATGAACTCCTAGAACACTTAAGACCATCATCCCAAACCAAAATTTATCAAAGACACCAAAAATTACACCTTGGAGAGATACTCATGAATCAATCCATAACAATCAAACTATAACTATCAATAGTGTTCCACCATCCACACCTTGGCCATAACCTCCCCTTGAGATTACCATTACACTCACTAGAACATTTAGGTCCATGTGACCTCTAAAATATAAATCACAATATCCTCCTAGCTCACCTATTTACACACAACCTCTTCAGTTTCATCAGTCTATTAATCCATCGCATCAGTCTAGGTCCACCACTGGGATGACTCCTTCACATAGGTATACATCACCTCCTCGATTTCCTTCACATAGGTATTCATCACCTCTGTGTTCTCCTTCACATAGGTGTCCATCACTTCGACACTCTCCTTTACCTAAGTGTACATCACCTTCACGGTCTCCTTCACATAGGTGTCCATCACCTCCACACTCTCTTTTACCTAAGTGTACATCACCTTCACGGTCTCCTTCATATAGGTGTTCATCACCTCCTAGGTCTCATGCACATAGTTCTCATTCACCAATACATCATTTATCTCATACACTACCGATTTTAGAGCATGGTCACAAGCCTTTATCTCCAAATGTATCAAGTGGAGGATCCTTGTCTTTAACTTTTATTGGATAGCATATTCATTTATGTACACTTGGGAGGCACCATACTTATTCTCCCCACTTCTAACATTATCACGTGTCATGCATTTTTACTTACACTTTGCATATAGTATTTCACTTGCGTCTTGCACATATTGATACACTTGTATCGTCACTACCCGATGACACACTCTTATGCTACACTTTACACTTGATTATTGAGGTCTCACTACATTCATGAACCTCACATCATACACACTACACACTTGGCGCATTCACAACACATTTCTCTAGCGCACATTCTCACACGACACATTGCTATATGACGCACTCTTGTTCCACAGTTCATACTCCACTGCTAAGGGTCTAAATTTTAAATGAACCTCATCCCACTCATGCACTATCTATGCTCTATGCTTTTAAAATCATACCTTTCTAGCGTACAATTCAAATGATTTCCCGATGATGCACTCTTGTTCTTTAGTTCATTATTGATTGTTGAGGGGGCATTTATAAATTAACATCATCTCATGCATTCTCATTCAAATTCACTCAGGGGGCACATGACTCCTATCATACACACATTGCATTCCATTCCATCTCACTCATCCACAACATACTGCATATATTGGTTGCACAATGTTCTTACTTACTTATGCTCACATGTTACACTTTTCTTACTATGTTAGATGGATACATTGTATGTCATTACCTTTTCTATATACACATGCATGTTCACTTGCCTTCTAGTTGTGATAGCATATTTTACATAGATTGTTACACATAGCATCTATGTTTGATAATGTACCTCTTACTAGTCCCGCGGAAGCCTCCTGGGGACATCCACTTTCGTACACATCATAAGTCTTATTGTTTTGTTTTATATTATTTCTTATTCATACTAGCACATTACTATATCAGATCATACATGTTTTGGCATACTTTCTATCTTTCTAACATGCTAACAGGTGCTTCATGTGCAACATTTTCATTATAGGAACTCTTTGTCGCTGTGGTTGTCTGATATCTTGTTTGTCTCTGTTTGTCATTGTTTTCCATTGTTTGTGGGCTTTTCCCTTTGTCTAATGTGCACACTGTATGCTTTTGGTCACTTCAGTCTTGATTGTCTTGCAAAATTGTGAGCAATTTCCCATGTTTGAAACCCGCTTTTCATGGTCTACTTTGTCTATATTATTTTTTGTCTACATTGTCTGCATTATTGCTTGTCTACATTGTCTACACTATTGCTTGCCTACACTGTCTACTTGTTTTCTTTCTTACACATTGTCTTCTATATGCGTATTTGTCTTGTTTTCACTAACACTTGTTTCTAGCCACTTTGTTTGCATGTGCCTTGGTTTTTACCAAGCACATCCCTTCCCCCTGCAAGGCTACAGTTTCATATCAGCGTTTGGTCCTCTCTTTTGGGCTACATACTCCTAGCAACGTCGCATGCACCCCAAACAAGGGGGACATACATTGGGTGAACTAGTCACCCCATTCTATGGTCTCAGCAATGGCCCAGAATCTGACTTGGGTCTTTATTTTTACACAGACACTAGCGCATGACCACTCATGACCCTTCCTAGGTGCTTATGACTAGGGGGCAGTTACAACATTTTTCTCATATTAGTAAATTTTTCAGCAGTTTACACAGCAGCTTTCATAGATCAGGCACAATCCTCCAGCAGTCGGCATGCATGCATTCCATCTCCTTTTTCTACTTGCATTGGATCAAACTGGATTACAATGGATCGAACTTAAACACACCATCTGCAATGGTGTATAAATTGTCAGGAAGTAGTTAAAGGATGGGGAATAACACTAGACCTTTCTCCCTACACCCTTCTGTTATGGTGTGAGATCACCCAAAAAACTCATACCTAACACAATTGACATGAGATCCTCCAAAAAACTTGTTCTTGGCATGATATTTCCCAAAAAATTGTTCTTATACAACATTTTTAGGATCCTTTCTATCTCTCTCACTCATCATGGATCAGGTGCACATGTTCCTTTTCACATTTTTTATATACTTTTTACACACTTTTTACCCATTTGGATTGAATTTCTCATATACACAACTTTGACTACTCTTTTGCTCTTCTCTTTTTTAGGTCCCTCCTTATGGGAAGTAGTAGTCACATCATCAAGCATCAAGTGACATTGACAACAGGTACAATGTGACATATACACATACACTTTTTACACCTAGGGTCACTTCTTCTTCTCTACCTTCCACATTTTATTTTTATCACTCCACACTTTTTTTGTCTCATTGGCACACTTTTCACCATCGATCTATATGGTTATTAGGTATGCATATCTTATCTAATTTATGTTATCAAGCATTCACTTAGCAACATAAAGTGGGGGAAAATGTAGACGCTAAATCACAGACTTTGGGTATATTTCTAGGTCCTGATTGCATACCACTATTCATATGATTCCTAAGCAATAAAAGTATTAATTGATCATTGTCTTTGGCCTCTTTTCTTTATTTTTGTTTCCTTCTTGGTATTACACACCCCATTGCCCAGTTTGACTTTTGACACTTTAGCTTTTCCGAGTCTGGACACCAACACCTAGGTGCTCCTGACCTCTTTGTATCTTGCTCACATATTTTGGGTCTTTTCTAGTCGTTAGGCATCTTATTTTCTTAGTGTTCAGCCTTTAGTGGTTAATTATAGAATTCAAACAAGGTAATCATATAAATATAAAGATATGTGATCATAATAAAGGACCAAGCTCTAAGCATCTACTACTATCACCTAAGGTTGCATCCAAAGGCATCTTAAGAGCATCAAAGGATCTATCTAGCATCCATTTAATGGACAAAGGACTACATTCTTCTGTATACACTTTATAGGAGGGGAAGTTCATTTTTCATGCACACATCTACTTGTATTTTTTACATCTAATATTGCTCGCTATCAAGTACAATTACATAAGAGCCACCTTATGGCAAGATTATTTCACACACACACAAGAACTACATGGAGTCTGAAATGTAGTGTACCACTTAGATCATAATTTCACTTCAGTTGAGTGACCATCAGGGTCAGTTCTAACTCCCCATATTGCATTTTTTCTTTTTAATATTTGATGTGTTTTGTGGGTTTTGCAAGTGAACATTATTCTCTTTGCAAGTTTCAAGTAATCTAGTGATCTTCCAGTGAGTTACATGTGATTAACAATCGACATCCAATGAACATCTCTTGTGACCATGCAAAATTCAGTTTCTGAGGTTCTGAGCAATCAAAGCACACCCCGTAAGAGGTTGGCAGGTCACCCCTTGCCCCTAATCTAGGAACCCATGTTCGCCTTCATTCCCAACATTTTTGCATAATTTTCTAAGTCGGTTGTGACAATCTCTGCCCTCCTGTTTCATTATTTTCCAGTCTACACCAACTTAGTCCAGGTTTAATTGCACAAATCAACTAATTATCTTTATTTCTTCTCTTGCACTCAGGGTTTCAAATGTAAATTGCTTATTGCTTAGGTCAAATCTATACTATATTGTTATACCATTGCGTTGTGACTTAATTAAGATTTAACATTTATTTTTCAATATTTTCTTAATCATTTGGTATAATTAGGATTGATGTGGATGAAATTACACCATTAACATCAACATTATGTAGATGCAAATAAGAAGAATAACCATGGTTGTAGAGGTTGATGAACATTGTGGGCATGGGACAAGAGCCTAAATCTCTGGGTTCAACTAATGAAACCGATTGGGCATCCACTTCTAAATTGTAGATCTTGATTTATATATTGATCAATGTAAAACTATCAAGTAAACTGTGATGTGAAAATAACAAGAACCTCCTTAGTGGGCGAGTGTCTAATTTGGAAAAGGTTTTTTGATCTCCAAGAAGTCGAAGGATCATATGGATTAAGTCAGAATCCAAGTCACTCATGTATATGAGTTTCGGTGACAAGGTCTTTAATAACTGTGCAATTTCTGAATGTTCATGACCAAAAATTAGGACTTGATGTTTCCTAAATAATAATACCTATGACTAATACAATATAGGAATTGGTTCTCCTTTATGAATCATCCAAAATGTCAAATGGGACATGAAGCTTAGATGTGATGGAGTGAGATTGACTTGCCAAATATGGAACATTTAGGATATCCCCAAGAGTGGGCCCAATAGTTCTAAGGATCTTCTAGGATCCTAGCTTTGTCCCCACATCTTCATAAAAAAAATTCATATATTTGAGGAGATATTTAACCATGACAACATTAGTGGTGTTCTTAGATTTTTCACCAGTGTGTGGAGGAATGGGCTAAAACAGACTTTAAAAGGTTTGATCGAAGCTTTTGGGATAAAATCCCATTGCCCAATAGGCGTGGAGTTAAGTTTCCTTAACCTCCCACATGATAAATTTCTCTTCAATTTTTTGGAATGATTATATTTAAGAAACAACAATATGCTTCACATAAAATCACTTGATAAAATGCAAGCCCTTCCAATGGGTCAGTATGACTGGAAGAGAGCTTTGATAGTTGCCACATCCATTATGTCATGCCATTGTGCAACGAAATTTGCAATAATTTCGTCACCAAATTGTCCTAATTTTGGAGATTATGTGATAGTGATCTTACGTGCAATATTGATTAAAAAGTGTTCTAGGAATAATTTCACGAGTTAAGTGAAACAAAACAATTCTTGGTGATGGGTTTTTGTCACGTATATGTTTTTCCATCTATCCGGGTAGTGGTCTAATGCAACTCGCCATGGTGTTAGGTGGCTCATCAGTATGAGGTCTTGATGTATGTGATAGCTTGCGTGCCTAAAGGCACCAAGTGTTGTTCGCCAACATAACTTGTCAATATAACTTCCCAAAGTATTTTGGTACTCGCCAGCAATGTGGTGCCTTAAGGCTTTATACCACACTGCAATATTTTTTTCGTGATCATGATGAATTGTTCATGATGATATCATGCGTCAAGATCAAGGTAGTAGCTTCAAGATAAACGGTCAAATTTTACTAAGCCCATTTTGCATGACTTTTCATCATATGGATATGGATGATAATTTTAAGGATGAGATTGTGGCACGTAGGAAGTAGACTAAACTTTGATCAGCCATAACTTTTGTGATACGGGCTCCATTTTCCAGGATGAGTCTTGTATTGGTCGGAAGTGGCTCACAGAGTCTACTTATGTACCATGGCAATCTTTAAATGGTTTAGAGAATTAAATGTCCTTGAATTATCCTTGATCAGTTGTATATCATAGGGATGTTACAAGATTACTGGGATTGCAGTTTGTTATTGAGTGGTTGGATCATAAAATTATATTGGTTTAGTATAAATCATAGTCCTTGGGATTATTTAATGGGTGGTTGAGTTCATTTTACAGTGAAATTGATTAGCCAATTAATTCAAAAATCACATCTACAATACAGGATATGATGGGAGCACATGGTTCAATTTCATTAAAAATTATTCATTGGACTAATTGATTACATTTGTACTTGAATACGATGAAACAAGAAATAATGTGATCTAGTAAAGTCATGGGTTAATGTTGTTAAGGTGCTCACATTAGCCCTACTCTTCTATATGATTGAACCAATCAACACTTAAGTTCATTATGTGGATGAAAGGTTATGGGGATAGAAGAGGTGACTAGTAGTTTTACATCCTACACAAATTAGGGGGAATATGGTGCACCAACACTTAAGTGGTTATCCCAAATCATGAATTGTGGATTACATTGATTGAGGATAAATTCATGTTAATTCATAAAAATTAGGGATTTATGAGCTCATAAATTACATCCTATACGAATTATTATATTAATGACTTGAGTGGATTCTGAAAGAGGGTACGAAAACCTGCAAGTGAGGATCATGAGGGACGACATGCACATCAACGGACATGCGAACAACAGTGTGAAGAGATCTCGGGAGGAGCTGAGCATCAACCGAAAGTGCATGTAAAGATTCAACAAATGGTTAAGAACCTCGATTAATCCACAAAACTCTCACTCTATCTCATAGATCCAAAGGGGTGTACATATAGGGGGTGTTGTGTTACCCCTAGTGCTGCAATCATGACAACTCGAGTGGAGAGGGGGAGTTACATTCCCAGAATGGGAATTGTAACTCCTAATGACATGCATTGACGCACTGACGCATATGAGAATCTCATAATGACCCCTAAATGACATGTAGACCTACGACCTCACCTAAGTGAGATGACTCACCTAATGATGTGGAAAATGATTCACACCAACACCCCCCTTCATCATAACTTAGGATGAGGTGATAAATCAAAAGAGAGAAATGGGTCCTAACACAAAATCCTAATGAGGTACCCATGCACAACAAAGGGTCCCAAGCAGTGAAGGAAAACCCAGTGGGAAAAATATCCTCCAAAAGAGAAAAACACACTCTTGAATCTAAGAAAGATGCCAAAGATGAGTCCCGACCATAGACAAGCCTGATAAGGTACCCATGTACAAAAGGGCAATCTCTCAGAAAGAAGAAGAAGAGAGAAGAAGAGGGAGATGAGAGGAATGCAGAAGATGCCATGGACGGATCTGAACTTTGCAACTCTAGGAAGTCTCCCAGAAGAATGTCGATGATGAGATCCTCTACCTTTTAGACTGAAGAAGAGCCACCACGTACTGAACTATGTGCCTACCCTTAGGAAGGAAAAAAATGGAGTGTTGGAATTTTGCCCACTCCGCAAAGGAAACCGAAGGCAACAGCACGAAGAACTTTATGTCTGGTCCACCAATGACATAAGTCTAGCAAAAGAGTGCCAAGGAACCAAAGGTAATGTCATGAGTGCAGGATTGTCAAAGTGAAGAAGAGGAACACCCATAGAAAGGATGTCCAAGTGATGTGAAGGCAACACAACAACTCCCATAGCAAAAAGAGTATCCACAAGTAAGGGTGGATAAATGAGAATCCCTTGAAATGTGGAAGTGATAAGAGTCCCAGAAGGGGAAATCCCAACAATGAAGATGAAGAACTCCTCTGAAATACCTGTAGATGGATGTGGAACCTGTAGTGCATCACAAGTGGACTCTACGAAAAGACGACTAAGGTCGGGAAGATAATCATCCTAATGAGGGGGCTCAACAAAGATAAGAGTGATGTCAGACATGTATAAGTCATCCAATGAAGGTGGAGGAATGGAAAGGGCCTCGCATACTGAAAGTGGAAAGGAGGCTGATGCAATGACTGTATAAGGTTGAGAATGGGACTACTCGATATCCGACAAGATGTGGGAAGTGTCAACACTCTTTGGAATAGGGAAAGAAGGAGGAGAGGAGTCCTCAGTGGTACTCTCGGCATCAGAACTGGGTGCACAATCCTTGTCATCAGAAGTGGAACCAAGTGAGTATGTGTCAGCAGAATTACCAACACACGAAGAAGAAGAGGAGACAACTGGATCAGCAGTGGAAACAACAATGGTAGTATGTGAAGGGTCTCTAAAAAGGGGCTGAAAGATGATCCATATGCAGTGGGGAGGATATGAGTCTACCACATAAATGCGGAGAGGTATGGTGACAGAAAACATCAAGTGACCAAAAACATGGTTGCAAGTGTCAAGAAAGTCCTCAAGATGGTAGGAATCATTGGGTGTAGGAATTGGCCCAAGCAAGAAGTGTGTAAGACCCTCGTAGGTAAAGTAGTGTTCCATGGAAGCACACCATCTTGAATAGTTCTCTCTCCCAAGAAGAAGTGGCGGAGGTGGTAAGGTGATTATGTGACGCTAAAGTTTGGAAAGATCGCCCTCTATGATGTGGAAGCAAGAACTGCAAGGTGCACAATAAGAAGGGTGCAAGAATGCAGGACGTTGGACTTAGTTAATACTACGTTTGCAAGCAATACAACACCCAAGAAGAATAGTGATAACCCCCTGTCTGCGTCACTTTATAAGATAATGTGTGACTAAAATAAGGTGTTGTTATCAGCGAATTTTGAATTGGAAAAATTATTAAAAGTTTCATTTTTTTTTAATTTTTCATATCATCTTTCATCTGCCATGAATTTTCTCATTTTGTCCGTCTTGACATCCTGAGGAAATTCCTTTTCATTTTGTCCCATTCCGATGAACCGTTCATTTTTTATGCTCAGTTCAAGTTCTGAATTAATTAATTACTTTCCTCCTATTTTCCAAAAATAAATGAATTAATTTAATTTGGGGAAAATTTATTATTTATTGAAAATATTAATTAATATTTTAAAACCCAAAAAGGGAAAAGCTTACCGGATTTTGTCATGAATGCCAAATTGGCTCTCCGCTTCCTTTTTCTCCCTTTTCAGGCAAAGCTTTCATTTTCTCCCACTTGTGGGAAATTCCCTTGTTATTTTCTAGCACAACCAGATATCATATGACAAAATATCTCCCATTTTCCCATGTGGAGAAATGGAGGGGAATTGTCAGCCTACTTTGCCATTGTCATGGGCAAATGGTTAAATTCTCCCCCTATTCCCCTGGTAATCAATGCCCATTACCTGAAGAAATTGGAGATTGGTTATTAACATGAAGAAGGAAGAAGTGATTACAAATAAAGAAATCTTATGGCATATTCAAAACCTCTCTTTGAGAAACTCAATGACAAAATATGTGCAAGAGAAATATTCACAGATAAGAAGATTTGAAGTTTTTTATTTCCAACTCTTTATTATTTCCATGTGAAGAAACATTTTTCGAGAAGAATATTTTCCAAGATTCTAAGGTTTTTACTTTTCACGAAAGGAAAATCACTTATCCATCACATAAACGCAGGAAGGTCCATGTACCAATTATTTACATTGGCCACACATAGGGAGGAAAAAAGGTAACATTGTTCATGCGAGCCAAGGGAATACAATTGTCCCACGCAGGCCAAAGCCAGAAGGCCACGTATAGCCAGGGAGAAGGAAGATTTGTTTAGGTAGAAAATCCCACACAAAGCACAAGATAACATCTAAAATAGGCACATCCCACATAGTCCATGCAAGGGACAAGAAAGATCCAGTCCACGCAAAGTAGGAGATCCATCACCCAAGTCAGAGCATAAAGGCCACACAAAACACAACACTGTCCACATGGGCCAAAGGAAACACAAGTCGTGCAACCCAAGAAAATAGCATGGTCCACATAAGGGAGATGTTTGGATAGTCCATCGAAAATTAAAGAGAAGGACACTCAGGCCATACATGAAAAAACCAAAAAGCCATGCAAAGTCAAGAATATAGCCCACATAGCCAAAGGTAGAAAAGGAAAACTTAGCTCCCACGCAGTCCAAAATAGTCCGGGCATTGCCCACGTAAGGGAGAAGAAAATAACATTGTCCACGCAAGTTGAAGAACACAAGAGCCCGTGCAAACAAAATAGGAAGGCCAACCATGTAAACCAAAGAAAACGCAGCTGGTCAAACGGTTCACATAAGCCACGTATAAGGAGATTTGAACACTTTTTTCCAGGTTAGATATGGTCACAAACTTGCAACTGGGGTTTTAATAAAATCAAAATATTCATCAATCTATTAAATTCATCCACAAAAAAAATAAGAACTTGGAACATAAGTCCGTGGGAGGATCATACAATTGTTGGAAAATAATTAGCTCGGATGGTTGTTTAAAGAACATTTTGGCCTGATTTGCAATTTGAGCTCAGGGTCAGGTTTTCATTGTATAGCTCGAGCTCGTACCCAAGCTCGAGCCCATATTACCATTTTGTAAAAATTGTAACCAAGAATTGCTCTCTTTATTTTATATAATAATATAATATATATATAATATATAATAATAATAATAAATAAAGAGCTATATTTTTCCTTATGGTTATGGTGGTTCGGAGACTAAGACCCAACACCATTTTGTGTGCTTCCTTTGTTCTTCCTTCAAAATTCATAATGGTTGAAAATCTTAACAAATCTTCAGGAAAGTCAAAGAAGCTCGTAGAAATGTCAAACAAGTCCGCACTCAAATATGAATTCCAAGGGATCCTTACTCCTACTTCTATCAAATCTACATATGAAAATATCACCGACACCGATCTTGGCCACATCAACGTAACACAATTTTGTGATCGGGTGAAAGCTGAGGGGAAAACCATCTTCTCAAATAGACTCTATCATAATGGTCTACCTCAAGCAGCAACTTTTCCTATTTCAATGCAATGCCCTGAGTTAGTTATTGCCTGTGTGGAACATTATGATCCCGAAAGGCAAGGAATCTTCAAGGATAATCGTGAGCCTTTCCTTTTGATCACACCAGAGCACATCGAAGAATTTCTCAACATCCCCAATTTCCCGAGAATGCTGACATCACTCAATAGTCAACACAAGAGTTTTGGGATGAAGAACCCCTTAGGTGGACCAAGATGGTCGACAACAATTGGCTAGTGACCAATAGGACTTGTGTTGATCGGTTTCCCAAGGAATTTTACCACATTGAATTTGTGGAGGAAATAGGTGATATAATCACTCTTTTGAGTCGAGTTTTTGGTCTCCCCTTTGCTAGGATTTTTCACCAATGGATGTATCCATTCATCTACATCATCATTGCAAAAAGAGAATTTGTATATTGGGCCACCATCATTAATGACACTCTCCACAAGCAGTTGATTGAGGTGAAGATGACTGGGCATTTCTACATGGCTTTGTACCTAACCTATGTGGTGGCCAGAAGGAAGCTATTTTTGGGGTTAGAGATGAAAGGTGTCATGGGTCCTTAAAACAATGTTTTCCACTATTATTTGCAACTGAGTTTCAAGAATAGCTCTCATCACTTTAGGAGAGTTAATGATGCTTTCATCTTCCACGTGATCAGAAACTTGAATAGGAATCTAGAAGAAAGATTCTCCAAGGATGTCATGGCAGTCATTTCTCAGTGGGGGAAATGGTTCATTCAGTTCCCATCCTTTTCTTAAATTCATGTGAGCAGGTTTGTAGGAACTCCATGGAAGCTTCCTAAGTATGTCAGTGATAATTAGGCGTTAATGGAGCTTGCACGGTAAATTTTCAAAGTTCATTGTCTTCTCAATGACAAACACCATTCAGGCATTTGCTTCCTAATCCAAATTGGGGAACACCAATGCTCGAATCTCTTCAATGCACAACTTATGGAGAAGGAGTTTTCTCTCATTACCATACATCCATTTCTGAAGAGATCCCAATTCGAAATCAATGGATTCATGCAAAAGGCTCTCAAAGTGAAGTACCGACACAATCCGACCATGAAAGACTACTAGGCTACCTGCTCAAATGAACATGAAGTAAGAAGGTGAGAATTCTCCTGCCTGACCCTTACTCAAATCAAGGCCTTCCACATCAGAGATCCTCCAGATTCATTAGTAGATGATGGTGACAATTTGATTGATCCCTCATATGATGTTGTTGCCTTCACCCCATTTCCTTTAGTTGATTAGACCAAGAGATGAATTTTCTCTTGATGGCAAGAATTAGCTTATTCTAGAAAGGATCATAGCCTGGTATGAAAGAGAACTTGTAAAGTTACCATCCATCCAAGTTCATACCCCAGGACCACAGTAATTGACAACACGAGGAGGTCTCTAGTATACTAAAACCTCTTCTTAGTCAACCTCCATGACATCAACTCATACACATAAAGTGAGGAGAGAGTGGTTGCCCAAATCCACTTCTCTAAAGAAGATGTCGCAAGGAGAAACATCCAAGGGTCCTGGCCCAATTGAAGGAAGAGAATGTGTCTCGGGGTTTTCCACTTCAAGTAGAGACTCATCTACTCACATTACTAATAGTTCAAGGAAGCTCATCATAAACACTACTTAACCATGTCATGCACAAGAGTCTACTCAAGTGCAAGTGGTCCAAATATCAAATGCTCCTAAGCCCCTAGTTCACGAAGAGGTTTCTCAAGGTTTCCCAGAGGTTCAGCAGGTCGATGTTGAAGTTATTTCCCCAAGGATTGAAGTTGTGGAAGGAACTCTTGTATAATCTAATGATGTCGAGAACGATTTGAATATTGTTTCAAACTCTAGGCTTCTGTGTGAATAATTGGTCAAGGAGACCCCTTATTGGTTTGACTGTGAAATCAAAAAAAGAAAGATGGTTGTAAAGGTGGTCAATATTGACTTTGATGCCCTTTCCAAGCTTTTAAATGATGTCATACCCAAGAAGCATAAAGTGTTCTTAATAATAATGGTGGATGGAGATGGAAACAAAATTGCAGATCTTGTCATTCCCCAAGTCAAGAAGGAGTGTAATTCCATGATGTCTGATGACTATGAAATATCATGGCTTGGACTTAGGAAGTCTACATTTGAAAGTGACATGGAAATGGCCTGAGATTCCATGGATATTGTGTTAAGAAGGCTTGAGAAATATAAATATCATAATTCTCAAATCAAGGCAAAAAAGAATCAGTTAGTGAATTATGTTCAACATCTGATAAATCCAATATCCTTCACTTTTTCGGTACCTGATGCAGTGGCTACCCCCGACAAAGAAACACTTAATCTGTCGAAGGAGGTAAACACTTTGGGCCATGTCACTAAATCTTGGCTTTCAAAAATTTTCATCTTTGGGAGAAAGATAATTGAAGTGGCCATAAAGCTCCATGAAGACATTAGTGCATACCTAGATCCAATCCTTTCTTTTAAGGAATCTTTTGCTTCTAGCATATCAAATTTGGATGAGATATTGCCCAGTCTATAAGAGATAACGAGTATGGAATCTACAATTCTAGTCATTGAAGGGATCCTTGAATTCAAATGCCTAGGGAAATGCTTTCTATGGTGTTTACATCTCAAGTCGCAAAAGACGCTTCTCAAAGATTCCATGATTCATTACGAAAGCATATGCAAAGAAGCTTTCACTTCACTTGCCTCAATTCATGAGTTCTTAGCTGAAATCCCTTGTGATTTTGTGGATGAGCATAATCAAAGGCATTCATCAAAACATGATGAGGAACAATTCTCACAATTGTTTAAGGACATGTACATTCCTGCCATTAACTTCTCCTCTACTTCAATGGAACGTTGTATCAAATTGAGGAACCTGTTTGGGGATGCTCAATCAAAAATGGTCAAAGTGCATAATATGCTAGGTAGGATTTTAGAATTACAGGTGTTCTGCGAGGCTGTGCTTCAACTGAGTGAACCTCTTGAAGAAGAGAAGATGTTCAAGACATTGAAAAGGTTCAAATATTTTCAATCAGCAAAGGTGGCAGATCCTAATTTCACCAATGGGATGAGGAGATAACATTCTGGTATCTAATGAAGCGAGAGAATCCATTTCTTATACAATTGAGATAGGTGGACCTCACTTTAATGGATAAGGCACTAGGTTTTGTTTCATGTTTTAAAGTGATGTTATTATTAAACTCATTTTTAGTAGACTTTTGATCACTTAAGTGATTTCTAATTTCAAGTTACTTTTTAAAAGTTAGTTGAAAAAGTCAAAGTCACTTAAGGTGCCCTAATTTAATGTTCATGTAAACCCTAACTACCTTCTAACTAACTTTTGGGTTATAAAAGGAAGTTAGGGGCTCATTTTTAAGGGTGACTTTGAGAGAGGAGAAGAATACTTTTGTGCAAGCTTTGTTTGAAGAAAGAAACTCTGTGTTCTTTTGTGAAGACATTTTGGAGAGTTAATGAAATATGAACTTTGTGTCCCATTCATGATCTCTTGTAGCATTTGATGTTCTTGTGTTCATTAGATGTTAGTGTTTAAATATTGCATGTGAATACTATATTTGATCTCATTGTCAACATTATTAATCTTTTGTTATTTTTCACAGTGATTAAGCTTTGATATCTACTTACTCATGTATGTTCCCTTTCATTTATTCTTGTTTAGCTGATTCAAACTCCATTTTATTTGAGTTAGTTATTCATTGTTCTTCTTCCTCTCTATACAATATTAGGCTCTGTTTTTACCTAACTATTTTATGCTCCTTCCATCCACTCCTTTCCATTTCTTTTCTTCATTCCATTCCATTTCCCTCATTCACACTTCTTTCCATTTGATGTCCCAAAACACCTGCCACATATAATTTCAAATCTATACATGTAAATATAGATTTTTGTTTTCAATAAAGGTAACCTCACCTTCATTAGGGAGGGACCTTTTCCCCTGATTGTTCCATATCATTTACATGCGTGTAAATTTATTTTCTAACAGGTGCGTTCATACGATGTCAGAAAGTTGGCCACTGACCTCGTAGTAGGCGACAAGTCACGCAAGAGTGGAGGCCATAATGAAGTCCTAAGTCGGAAGTAGAGGAACACATGAAATCAAGCACAAAATGTGAAAAGCAATACACGAAAACACTGCTCAATGTGAGAAAAAGGGTGTTTCATGGCACAAAAAAGAAGGCTCTTTTGTCGTAAGGTTGTGGTGAACACATCCACTAGCTGTAGGTGAAGAAGAGTGCTATAATGTAGTGAGACAAAAAGTGGCCCGAAAAGCCCAATAAAACTATATGCATAACACGGAAAAAGATACCCCCATATAAAATGAATTTTTAATAGTTTTTCCCTTTGCACTGGTTAGGAAATGATAAAAAAGAAAAAAATGAAAAATCCAAAACAAGGGTGAGAAAGAGGCCCTGGAGGTCTGAAGGAGGGTGACTTGGAAGCAGCTCGGGTGAGCTCTATAGGTAGCTCAGTGACCTAGGTGAGCTGGCTCAATAGGCGAGCTAACAGTGTGGCTTGATGTGCTCAAGGGCGAGCTATGTATCGAGCTTGGTGGGAAATGGAAGGAGACTCGGTGAGTTGATCACAGAGCTTGAGCAAGCTAAGTGGTGAGGTGTTGGCCGAGTTGAAGAGGAGTGGCTCAGGTGAGTCAGGGAACCATGGAAGGTGATGTGGTAAGATATCTGGTTATCTCGGCAAGTTAGTTTAGTGAGATGAACACCGAGTCATTGAGCGAGCAGTGCCAAGGATCGTCGAGTTATGCATGGGAGTCACATCGAGTTCTGTGTGGATGTGCCAAGTCAGATGTCAGATAGTGTTGATAGGACATAAGTGGCCACGCGTCTGGGAGTAGAGAGGCCTAGGTGATAGTGGGTAGAGTGAAGCGCTGAGCAGGGATCCATGTCAATGTCTTTGTGTTTGATTTGATTGGATTCAATGCCGAGAGATAGGAACGTCGCATGGTGGTAAGTCGTGCCAAACAACTCAGTGTAACAGGTGAGTGAAGTAGGGCACGTGTCTGGTGAACTAGAATAGACCAGTTGAATTCGGTGAGATTCTTGGAGGGTGAGGTAAGCGGTAATTGATGAGCCAAAACAATGAGGTGTCTGGGGAGGCAGTCGAGGTCAGGTGAACCAAAGGTGGCACCGAGATACAATGCAGGAACTAGGGACTGAGTGCATGCAAATGAAAAAAAGGGTCGAGTTGAGGAGCTAAACACAAGGGATGTCAATGCAACATGGGATGAAGGGTTTGAGTCAGTGCAAAAATAGGGCCCGATTAGGGTAGATTGAACACACTTGACCAAGGCCAAAGAATAAACTACCAATGGATGCAGAAGGGCTCGGGGCCAGATAAGATTCAACCAATACAAGTAGATCAACACATGTGGAAGTAATATGAGCAGTCAAAGACTGTAAAAAAACCTGATCCATAACTTCCAACACAGGCAGAGCTAAGCATAGTGAGTTGAGTGAGCAGGGTTTAGTGCATAAGGTGGTGAGCTGGGTCAAGTTGGGCCCAAGGGAAGATTTCACAAACCTTGAACAACACACAAAACCAACATTAAAACTTGATTTAACCTCTAAATCTACAACATGTAAACCTTAAAACATGCATGCAACCTTGGAAAACACAAACACTCAAAAAAGGAACCATGAACAAGATCTAAAGCCTAAAATCAGTGTAAGTAGAACACAACTAGAATATCAATTACGATGAATGCGAGCAAGAAACCTATTTATCTTGATGGAAAGATGAAAAACATGAAAACATCAAAGATTTGCATAGATCCACACAATGTTCACTCTAATACCATGAAAGAAGGTGTGAAAACCCGAAGCACGAGGATCACAAGGAACAACATGAACATCCACAGAAGTGCGAATGATAGCGTGAAGAGATCTCGAGAGGAGCGAGCATCAACCAAAAGTGCATGCAAGATTTGATAAAGGGGAAAACCTCATTAGAATCCACAAACTCTCACTCTAATCTCATATATCTAAAGGGGTGTACATATAGAGGGTGTTGAGTAAACCCTAGTGCTGCAATCATGACAACTCGAGTGGAGAGGGGGAGTTACATTCCTGGAATGGGAAGTAACTCCCAATTACACATATGATGGACTGACGCATTGATGCATAAGGGAATGTCATAATGGCCCCTAAATGACACACATACCTACGACCTCACCTAAGTGAGATGACTCGCCTGATGATGTGGAATATGACTCACATCAACAGATTCAAGATGGGAATGATAAGCATAAATTTGTTAAATAGGGGGTCCATCGAGAGGGAGGTTGGTAGATTTACGAAGGAGATAATCATGGAGATAACTAGGTTGGCATCGAGAAGCTCCTGGAATTCTACACATCCACAAGAGATGGTAAGAGGCCCAAAATCTTCGATAAAGGTGGCAGAAGGGGTATAACTAGTCTAGATGAGATGGAGTGATGATAAATAAAAGGGTTAGTTTCAACTGGGTGTTAGGTTGAATAACATGAGACTCTTGAAGAGGGGGAATGGAAACCATGGGTTGAGTAACCACAGAAGAGGCAACCAAAGGGGTGGACGAAATGATAGAAAGGGCGGAAGTTTATTGGGAGGAAATAGTGGAAATAGGAATGTTGTTGGGTGACATGGTTTGTTCCATTTTTCTTGCTTGAGAGCATGTAATAAAGAACATGAAACAAATAATAATACAAGAAACTATGTTGATTTCTAATTACTTCAAACAAGTCACACAACAAAGTTTTGATTATCTAGATTATTAAAGACGTGAAAAGAAAAGAAAAATGGGCTTGAAGGGAGCCCATAAAATGGCCAAACTATGGATGGTTTCGGGTTATTTTGGTTGAAGTCCTCCATATACCTGAAGGTATGTGAGGCCTGAATCTATTTTGGTGTCGGTACAGGGCTTGGTATTGGGGCCTACCCCCTCACTTCATGGTCTCCCAATGATAAGGGAGTCGGGTGCTTAGCCAATATACTGCCCACAAGCTTATTTATACTCGGTCATAAAACCGAGTAGGATTTCCTATTGGGTGATGAAATCCCAATAGTTCAACCTAGGAAGAAGATTTTTAAGATGTGTAGTTTTGACACGTGTGTTTTAGATGTGTGTGATAAAGTGTACGCTAAGATTTAACCTCCTAATTAGACTAGATTGTTAAGTTGATATGAAGGTCCTTTTTAAAGTCCAAAATGAAGTGATATGTTCGATGAAGATAATCAAACAAGGAAAGAATGATACAAACGAAGTGAATAGAAAATAAAAGAGGAATACCTGGATAACACTTTTCCTTTTTATTTTTATTTTTTTAAAGTAAGCAAATTGATCCAAGCAAAGCAACCCACGCACGCACGCAAGTAAACAAGAAATGCTCCTACCCGAGAGGTTGATAGAAGATGGATAAAAGAAAATGGAAATGAAAAGACTCACCAAAGAAGGGTGGGTCCCACTGGGCGTGCTAAAATGTTAAACAAATTTCCTCGTACATGTTTTAGATTAGTGAAATCATAACAAAGAAAACAAACAACTCCAAATATGAGAGGGTTTAAGGTATCTCTAGATGGGATGATAATGAATACGAGCGTAAAAGAGAGAACTCCTCACAGCGAGCTTGATCACCTGCACAACAAAGAGAAGTTGAACACGAAAAAGTGGATTAGTAGATAGGATGGTGGGTTTCCTAAAAAGGTCAGTACCAAGAAGTGAAAACTTCATAGGATGGATATTAGCCCATGTTTTGATAAAAATAAGAAAGTAAATGATGGATTTGATATAATGCAACAAAATATGAGATGAAACAGAAAGTTGAAATGATAGAGATAAATCAGAAATGTAGATTTGATCTAAGTAAATGTAAACCAAACCAAACCAAACCTAGGTGATTCGATGACAACCATAGGTTGTAGAGCCTAGTCGACGGTGAATGGAGCAGGCCGAGTCAAACAACAATAGAAAATGTAGATCTGAAGGCTTTAGAGGCAGATATGGGGTTGATGATGAGGCTGAGATGGAACATGAATATTGTAAGAAGATCTAGATCTAGATCTGACAGAAAGAATGGAAGAAAAATAATGGAAGATGAGGACTACATAACAGGGTCGATGATGACTAGTACTGATCAACACTATTGGATCTGATAAAGTTGGGATCTAGAGCTGCAAGTGTGCATGATGGCAAATTTGGAGATCTGAAGGACTGTGGGATCAAAAAGTTGATGAGTGGTAGAGTGAATGATAAAAGTCCAAAAAAATATGAACTGACTCGATGAAAATTGAATAGGGTTGATGGTGACTAGGAGTGACCTAGGGTTTGGTGAAAAAAATATGAGCGAAAATGACGATCTACAGAGTGAATTTGAGGACAGTTGATGCAGTGACATAACTCTAAAATGAATAGAGAACATACAAAACTGATGAGGGATGATTGAGGGAATGGAAATGAGTGATTCAAATATGTAAAAGAGAAAGAGACTCTAACTCTCCAAATGTGGGGCATGATATCTCCAAAATAGCTATAAGATAGTGATAATAAGCGTAAATATGAGAAATAAATGAAGGCCAAATTGCACAAAAGCTCGAAGTCTCCAAAGTTGCATTCTGGAAAAATGAGGGGTATGGTTGTATTTACAGGGTCAACAGTGACCCAGATGGATTGCCATTGATTGTGGAGGTCCATCCATTTGGGTGGTGGAAGAGTGACAGGCTCGAGACAATGAGCCCTTGTGAGGTGGGATTAGGGTTTTGGGATGTAAGTACAAGTTAGGGTTGTTTAGGATGGATAAACGGGTAGGTGGGAGGTGGAAAATATTATATAAAGGAAAAGGGGAGGTGAAATCATTAAATGAGGGCCTAGGGATGGTGCATAGGAAGATTTAGGGAGGATAAATGGATTAGATGGAGATTTAGGATTAATTAATAGCAATTAGGGATGATTGACTAAAGGGGTGATTAAGATGAGATTAAGGTGTGAAATTAAATTTAGAAACGAGAGAGGATTTTTTAAAGTGGGAAGAGAGGTATGTATGTAAATAATGATGACAAAGGGGAGCAAACGCGGGATAAGGGACGAGGGATACCAAAAAATGGTGACTACAATGCACTAAAAACACTAACATCATCATCAAAATCTAGGTCAACTATAGAATTAGTGTCATGATCTACATGTGGAGGAGAATTTATTTGCTCATGGTCACCACTCCAACCTACAAGACTATCTTAGGGTCTTCATGAGTTACATGAGGTGGGAATTGAATGAGGTCATCCAGAAAGGTGTCTCAAGGAGTATTTATAGGAGGTGTACGGAAATGAGGAGGATGATTAGTGAATGATTGACAAGTCAGATCTAAATCAAATACAAAGACTACATCATCCCTAAGGGAGTGTGAAAAATGGAATTACATGTTTTGCATCCTCATAAGTGGTATGACTGGGTTAAAGGGATAGTAACCATTATGCCTCTGTAAATCTTGAAAACAAGCCATGATCACACACAAGCAAAAAGTACACACAAACCAAACACCTGTGTGCCCTAAGATAACACTATGGTTGTAAAATCAATAGACCTAACCTATAAAAACTTGGTAAGATATTAGATTAGGTGAAGGATTCAGGTTCACCAAATGATTTCATTTTTTTTGTGAATTCACATTTCATTCCCTTTTAAGATAAGTGCATTTCTAATTAACATACATAAAAAGTTTGAAACAATGTAACAAGTGGATATTATGATTTAATTAACTTCTAACATTAATTTCCCAAATTAGAACAACACTTTATAAAGTGACCATTGACCTAACAACTATCAAAACAAAAAGGATAAATTGTAGTTATCTAATTCTGTGAGGATCTAGGAGATTCTAAGATGAGTGTAGAAATAGGTTGATTTGAGACTGAAGGTGATTCATTGCTGAAACTAACACCTAAAACTATACCTGGTTAAAACTATACAACTAGGTCAAGACTTCCCATATGATCCTAACCCTTGTGTATGGTCTTAGACCTGCTTGGATTATGGCTCTATAATTTTCTGTGTGCCTCACATGCTTGGAAATTATTGTCGTTGTGTGTTAGTCTTATTCTCTCTCCTTTGGAATGGTTATGTAACTCTGTTCAAATCCTCAAAACCCTCATAGTGCAAGATGAAGTTCATGCAAAAAAAATGGGTTGTCCACATCCATGTGCACCACTGATTTTGCCACTACTCCGATGAGGGATAAAATTGCACGTTGTTCTCCTAACATGTGATATCTACTGTAGTGCAATGAGAATTTAACAAACATGCTTTGATAATACCTTGTTTGAGTTTCACACTTGCTCAAATACTTGCGAAGGGTCACTTTGCTTGTTTATGGATAGAAAATGGAGAGTCATGAACCTTAGAGGAGACTTCAAACATGTAGAGGGTGCTTCCCTAATGGATTCACATTAGTCACTTCACTGTTTAGGGAGCAATAAGCGCCTTTAGTGTTTGTTTTAACATGACAAGAACATAAAGTGTCAGGACCCTAAACGAGGTATGATTGTCTTGCTTATATAGGTTTTTTATGATTATCATGTCATGAAATACCAACCAAGAGGTGATATAAGTTCATATGATGATGATGGAATTGAAATTTTGGACCCAAAATATATTAGTCCAAAACCATAAAGTAGGGTTAGGTTGTAGATCTGGACAAACCGACCCAAACTGGTGGTTTTCACCCAAAGGGAAAAATCACAGTTTAGCTTTATGTGTTGGAAGATTGATGTATTTATACGCATTTAATGTTATAAAACCTCAAGAACTTATGACATAAAGGTGTGCAAAGATGAAAAAGTAGTCGAAGAGTTATCATGGTGTGCTAAGTAAGAGTGAGGAGGGTATATTTGTGCATGCAAGTGTGCAATGTCGAGACCAACAATGTCAAAAGATAGATTGCCAATTTTGAGTGTCTACAATAACATGTATCCAATAAATGCTTAATGTGTTAGGTATGTGCTAGATGATATATAATGAACAACCTCAATCGTCTATTTTTAGATGTCTAAATTAAAACCTCGGAAAAAGTAGTGTTAAAAGTAGAAACTAGGTCATCTATAACATTAGTGTCATGATCTACATGTGGAGGAGATTGTATTTTCTCGTGGTCGTTACTCTAACCTACAAGACTATCCCTAAGGTCTTCATGAGTGGTAAAAGGTGGGAATTGAATGAGGTCACCCAGAAAGGTGTCTCAAGGATTATTTATAGGAGGTGATATACAAAAATGAGGAGGATGATCAATGAATGATTGACAAACAAGATCTAAATCAACATTAAAGACCACATCATCCCCAAGGGAGTGTGAAAATGGAGTTACATGCTTTGTATCCTCATAACTGGTATCGACCAAGTTAAAGGGATAATAACCATTATGAATCCGCAAAGCCTGAAAACAAGCCATGATCACACACTGTAGACACTAAATCACACACTTTGGGTAATTATTTAGTCTCAGTTTTATATTACTATTCATATGGTTCTTGAGTGAAAAAAGTACTTATTAACCCATGGCTTTGGCCATTTTTCTTTGCTTTTTGTTGCTACTTCTGACCTCTCACCTGCACTTTCCTGGCCTGTACTATCATTTTGCATTCGTCCTATTTCTGACTGGGGTGCCCCAGGCACCTTGGTCCCCTTTGGGCACCCTGGTCCTCTTTGCACTTTACACTCATATTTAGGGCACTTTCTAGCCATTTGAGCTTTTCATATTTTTAGTGGTCGGCCCTTTTGGGGTTAATTACAAAATTATAACAAGAGAACCATATAAATATAAATTTATGAGACCATAATGAGTGTCCAAACACTAAGCACTAGTATCTCCACCTAAGGTTGCATCAATCAAAGGCTTCTATTGCTCCATTTCCATCTATCTAGCTCCATCATATGGGACGAAGGTTGGTTCATTTGCATCACACTTCATAGGAGGGGAGTCCATTCTATTCCACACATCATTTACTTACATTCTACATCTAGTTATTGCTCGCTACTCACAAAGTGCAACTGGCACACGAGCACCTAGGGAATGATTTCCACACACACACACACCTAGAATTACATTGGGTTTGAGATGTAGTGCAACACTTAGTTAGTAATTCCATCATATGCATCTTTATTTTTAGGGTTTTGATGCTTTGTCTGGGGTTTTACAGATGATTCCTTTATTATAGGTTTATTGCGACATTGACGAACATACAACAACATACATGCGACTGAAAGCAAACACAAGTGATCATTCAACAACCCTTCAAAGAAGGTTCAGTGGTCAATTCCACAGACCAGGGTGCCCATATCTCAGACTAGGGCACCTCAGGCTCCCCAGTCTACTCACACAACTATGATCTACATTTTCTTCAGTTCCCGTGTGGTCATTTCAACCTCATGTTCAACCTCTCTCTACTACAACACAATCCCGCAAAATTTGTGAATTAGCTAAGGCCTTCTTAACCCTCTTTGCACATTAGAGTTTCATATTTTCATAACTTAGATTACTTGGGTTTATTTACTACATTTTATTTCATTTCTTTACTGCTCCTATAACATCAAATTAGGCTAATATAATTTTGTTTTAGTTTAATCATACACAAGCAAAAAGTACACTCAAACCAAACACTTGTGTACCCTCAGATAACACTATGTTTGTAAAATCAGCATGCCTAACCTATAGAAACTTGGAAAGATCTTAGATTAGGTGAAGGATTTAGGTTCACCAAATAATTTCACTTTTCCTGAATTCATATTTCATTCCCTTTTAAGATTTAGCGCATTTCTAATTAACATACACAAAACGGATGAAACAATGTAACAAGTGGATATTATGATTTAATTAACTTCCAACATTAATTTCCTAAACAAGAATAATGCTTTACAAAGTGACTATTGACCTCATGACTATCAAAACACAAAGGAGAAATTGCACTTAGCTAATTATGTGATAATTTAGGAGATTCTGAGTGATATGAGTGTAGACATAGGCTGATCTAAGACTGAAGGTGCTTCGTTGCTGAAACTAACACTTAAAATTGTACCTGGTCATAACTATACAACTAGGTTAAAACCATATGTACGATCCTGACCTTTTTGTATGGTCTTATACCTGTTTGGACTCTCACTCTGTAATTTTCTATGTACCTCACCTGCTTGGAAATGATTGTCTCTGTGTGTTAGTCTTCTTCTCTCTCCTTTGGAATGGCTCTATAACGTTGCTCAAATCCTCAAAACCCTCATAATACAAGATGGAGTTTATGTAAAACAAAGTTAGGTGGGTTGACCCATGTGCAACGTCGACTTTGCCACTACTCTGAAGAGGGATCAAACTACACATTGTTCTCCTAACACGTGATATCTACCATAGTGCAATTAGTATTTGACAAACATGTTTCGACAATACCTTGCTCGAGTTTCACACTTGCTCAAATACTTATGAAGGGTCACTTTGCTTGCTTATGGATAGAAGATGGAGACTCCTGGACCTGGGAGGAGACTTCATACTTGTAGAGGGTGCTTCCCTAATGGATTTCACATTAGACAATATTTAACCCGGTCTTATACTACTATTTAGAAGGTTCTCAAGTGTACAAAGTACTAATTAATCCCACCTTTTTGGCCACCTTTTTCTTATCTTTTATTTCATCTTTCCCGTGTATTTCCTGATACCTATCATCCCATTTCATGACTTCCCAAGTTTATAGCCCTAAATCAGGTGCCCCAACCTGTACTAGAATGCCCCAAGGTGCCCTGGTCCCATTCTAGGTGCCCCAGTCCATGCACAACCTCTTTTGCTCCTTTTTGGGTCACTTCTAGTTGTTGGTCATCCTTATCTTTTTCTCAGTTGGCCTTGTCGGGATTAATTATGAAATTAAACTTGAGATCCCTATAAATATAAAGCTTATAAGACCATAATAAGGGTCCTAGGTCATTGCATCCTATCACTACTATCACTCCATCTAGGGCTGCATCCATTACATCACTTACATCCACATAGCACCATACATTCAAGCTAGGAAGTCTGCATCACACACATTCTTAGAGGAGGAGGGATTCTATTCATTCTATTCTACTATCTACATCTTCTATAGCTACTATAGCTCGCTATTTCACAAAGTGCAACTGACACGAGAGCACCTAGGGCACGACATACACACACTCACTAGAACTACATCAGGGTCTGTAATGTAGTGCAATGCTCAGTGATAAGTCCACCAGTTTGGTAGCTGAGGTCAGTCTGACCCCTTCTTCTTCTTCTTGTGCAGGGCATCATCTAGTTCATCTGATGAATCCAGTGCGACAGACAACGAGTATTCAGAGACACTTAGCGACCATACCAAAATAGGGTTTTGAGCATTTATACACTATTCTAAGCACCCAGACTATAGACCAGGGCACCCCAGGGCCCCAGTACACTCCCAGGTTCCTGTGTCATCTTCAGACAGTCCAAATCTACCCTTCGCAGGGCCCCTGAGTGTTCGTCTGCACTTCCAAGTTCCAGTTCCAGATCTACGACAACCTGGGACCATCTCTTGTTATCAACTAAGTCATTTCCTTTTTGCCTCTTACCTATTAGGGTTTTGATTTCACTTAGAATAGTTTGTTTACATTCATTTCATATTAGTTTATGTCATTTATTACTGTTTAGTTCATTACAACGCATTTTAGTCCTCCTATTTAGATTAACACTAGAACCCTAAATACCCCATTTAGGACCTTATTTTTGTTAATCATTTTGGTGAACCTGACCATAATTTATACCACCTTCTAGGTCTTTTTCATTTCATCATCATGAATATCTCTATCACTGAATACTTGTTTACCCACCCTGATTTGCTTCATCGAGTCCAAACCCTTTTCCCTACTACTAATGTTTTTGCCGACATGCATCTGGACTCCCTGTATGACACATTTTCTGAGGCCTTTTCTCAACATATAGCATTCTGGGGCAATCCTCCTGCTGACATTCACCCTTTTGACAATGACCCACCACTTTACATCATGTCCCGCATCTACAATGTTACTGTCAAGTGTACTCTTATCGATAATGGCTCTGAGCTTAATCTGTGCCCCATGTCCTTTCTCCAAGCCATAGGTTTTTCTGCTCGTGACATTAGCCCTTCTTCCATTTCCCTCCATGCTTATGATGGTTCTATTCGTCCATGTCTAGGCCATGTTACTTTGCCTTTAACTGTAGGTCCTAAAACTCTCCCCACCATTTTCTTCGTTATTGATTTCCCTGTCTCATATAATTTCTTGTTAGGTAGACCATGGCTCCATGCCATGCAAGTTGTTCCCTCTACCATCCACCGTTGCATCAAATTCTTACATGAGCATGTTGAGTATACCATCTTCTGAGATTGTGATCCATTCCAATATTGTGTCCACGACCCTCATACTAGTATCCTTATTCCTCGCATTGACACCACCAATGAACCTCAACCTTTGGATGATCAGCCACATTTACCACCACTTGAGGGAGCTATTTGTTTACTAGATGCAATTCCCCCTCCATCACCCATTCCCATCACCATAGTTCCATATCAGCCACCCCCTGCCCATATGAACACTATCATCCCATCTCCGTTAGTATCAACCACACACCCACCCTTCACGTGTACCCTCTTTATCCATGACTCATTCTAGACCATGTTCCATTTGATCCCACATGTGATGAAACCATCTATTCTCCTACTGGTCTAGCTCACCTTGGCTTTACCTTTGATGACCTTCAGCCTTCTACTCACGCCTCTCATCTCTATTACGGTTTTGTCACCATTACTGTCGCTTATGGTTTGTGTGTCTTTGATCTCCTCATTTATCTACCGCACACCTTGTGTTCTTCACCACTCACATTAGGGGACTCCTGGCTTACTTACATTGGAGGTACATTAGACCCTAGTCACACTGACATCTCATTCCCCATGCCCTTTGGCCACATTTTCATTTGCAATAGTTCCTTTCTTGGCCATTCACCCAACCTCACTCGATGGTACGCACACAGTTGTCCACATCCTCCATTTACTGATGAAGAATATGCTATGGGCATGTACCATTTGTCTCTCACTGGCTCATTACGTGATCAACCTCATACTATAGCCTTCCAAGTTGCTAATTTGATCCATTTGACTTTGACCCAGAGGATGACGATCTCCTTGACGAGTTCACATAACCTCTTCTCACATTACTACTGGGGGGCATATCACATGACATACTCCTACCCCCTCGCTTCGCATACTTGTCCCCCTTTATGTCCTACACTTCATCTCTATCACTTATTAGCATCACCTTTCCACCTATCCCATCACATATTATCACACCCTCGTTACCCGATGACGCACCCTAGTGCTTTGGTTCACAATGGATTGTTGAGGGATTACCATTACACTAAACCCCACACACTACACTATAGACCTATACATATATCCTATCCTACACATCCTACATCATCCTATACATACATGCTACACTAGTTTCATTATATATGAGTCTAGTTTTCATTCCATCACTCTCATTATCATTTACATGCTACATCGTTGTATAGTGTCTCTTTATATCACATGTTCTCCATACACTTATCATCCTATCTACCACACCCATATACATTCCATACCCACATTGCATTCATACATCCTACCTATTCTACATCTTACACTAGATTTCCTTGTACTTGGGTCTAGTTTTTTCTATCATCATTACACATTTTGTTTCTATCCACCCACTTATTCTACCTCCATACCCATGCATTCTACATTGCAAATTCATCACATTCACCTACCTTGGTCATCTACACTCATTGTTCTATGTGTTGCACTCACCACCCTATGATGCACTCTAGTTCCTCGGTCCATACTCGACTGCCGAGGGTTTACCAATCAAATGGACCTTACCTACATGTGACATGTCATCATACCACATTCATTAGACTCGTGACCAACGCTCTAGGCTATATCATCACCCACACTCATCATCATATCCTGTAGTGGTATACACCTTAGGTTAAATCACCACTCCCTTCATCCATTATACATTATCCTCTTACATTCGATCATCACCTATTCTATCATCCTCTTCTAAGTCATTCTACTACATCATCATTTATCCTACTCATCCATTAGTGGCATACACTTTAGGATAAATCACCACCCTTGCCTTATTCATCACATAGTGGTCTATGCTTAGTGCTAAAATCACCACCTTCTGTTATCCCACCTCCTACTTATCTACACTTCATACACCCTCATCACCCATCTAGTAGTGACATACACTTTAGGCTAAATAACCACATTCTTATTCATCTTATAGTGATATACACTTAGGGCTAAATCATCACTCCTATTCTACCAAGTCGTGGTATATGCTTAGGCTATAGGGTCCACACATACCTTTCTACATGATCATTCCTATTCCATTCATCGTGTAGTGATATATGCTTAGGGCTAAATCATCACTCACCCATCCAACCAAGTCGTGGTATATGCTTAGGCTATAGGGTCCACACACACCTTTTTATACGATGCATTCCCATCCATTCATCTTATAGTGATATATGCTTAGGGATAAATCATCACTCTTCCGATCAAAAAATTCGTGATATATGCTTTGGCTATAGGGTTCACGCACATCTTCTCCCCATGTCGCATTTCATCACCACTACACATACACATTCATCACAGTGTGCTAGACACAACCAACACTACTCGACCATTTCCCGATGATGCACTCTCGTTTATGGTTCATTCTTGACTGCTGAGGGGGAAAACAAAATGAACCTCACTGCATACACTTCCATACACTCGGGGGGCACGTTTCTCCTATCATTCCATCTTGCATTCCATTCCATCCATCCACAACATACTACATTGTCTTGGTAGCATTTACTCTTGCTTACTAGTGTTTTGCATGCTCATTCTATTACACATGTTAGCTTGCTTTCCTATATGTCATTATCATACACACATGTGTTCATGCCTTTGTCTAGTGTGATCGCAGATACAAGACATTTACATGTGACATGGATGCTCACCTTCTACCCTTACTATATTGGTCGCTGGGGGCATCCACATTCATCTCATACAGGTGCTATTGTTTCATTTTGTACTTAACATATTTTACTACTTGTTATACACGCTTTGACATATTGGTTTTCACTCTAACATGCTAACGGGTGTTCCATGTGCAACACTTGTTTTACAGGACTACATGTTTCCATGACTACATGTTTGTTTTTACTTGTCTACGTTGTTTGGCATTGTTTGCGGGCTTTTCCCTTTACTTGTGTGCACACTTGACTATTGTTTGTGGCCATGATGGCCTTACATGTCTTGCGACATTGTGAGTGATGTCCCATGTTTGAAACCCACTTTGTGTGGTCTGCTTGTTTTCTTGCATGTTTACACTATTGTACTTGGTAGTTTTTCTACATTGTCTATGTCTTTTACACTTATTTGCATGCATGTGTTTGGACTAACACTTGTATTGGCTAGCCATCCCCTTTTGTGTGTGCCTTGGTATCTACCAAGCACTTTCCCTTTCCCCCTGCAGGGCAAAGTTCTACAAGGTCAGAGTGTGGTTGGTCCTCTTTTGGGGCTGCATTCTCCTTCCAGGGTCATCACATGTGCCCCCAAAGAGGGGGGCATCATTGAGGGTTTCTACTAACACAACATATCTACACTGGTTCACACACAACGAGTGAGTTTAGACCAGTCTACGAACTCCATACACAATGGCCTTAACAGGACATGGTGTCCTTCAACAATTCTGTGGAGCGGTTACAGGCTCAGGGGTTACAGTGGGTGGCCTCTCTACACTTCTCCGTCTAGTGGCGTAGGATCACCCAAAAAACTAGTGCAGTACAAAGATCTCTTCAACAAATTTTAGCAGAAGCAGTTAGAGTTGGAGGACACCGAGCATTTCCTCCCTACACTTCTTCAGCCAGGGTGGCGTGAGATCACCTGAAAAACTCGTGACATTACAGGATATCCTTCTACACCCTTTTTCTCGACATGGATCAGGTGCACATGTTCCATTTTTCCATTTACACTTTCTATTCTAGTGCATACTTTACATTTGCATACTTTACACAATGTTTTTACATACATACATATTTGACTACTTGATCATTTTCTCCTTATAGGTCCGCCGTATGAGAAACAAGCAGTCAAATTGGGGGAAATAACAACAACAACAACAACAATGATAACACACCATGACGGTACTTGCCATACTAACCATGCAGGTACACCACACACATGCAACAACTACACACGCGTTCCACCCTAGGTTCACTCTCATCACTTTTATTCACATTTTTCATCTTTAGAATCCACACTCCTCCACATTTTTCTTTTAGTCATTCCACGCTTGATTTTAGTCCATCATATGTTTTCTTCTACACTCTGCAGGGACATCAGGTACGCTTTTCCATCTATTTTATGTTACCAAGATGTTCGCTCACCAACATAAAGTGGGGGCAAATGTAGACACAAATATTGCACATTAGACAATATTTAGCCCGGTCTTATACTACTATTTAGAAGGTTCTCAAGTGTACAAAGTACTAATTAATCCCACCTTTTGGCCACCTTTTTCTTATCTTTTATTTTGTCTTTCCGCGTATTTCCCGATACCTATCACCCCATTTTCTGAACTTCCTGAGTTTTTAGCCCTAAATCAGGGTGCCTTAGGCTGTACTAGGGCGTCCCGAGGTGCCCTGGTCCCACCCAGGGCACCTCTGTCTATGCACAACCTCTTTCGCTCCTTTTTGGGTCACTTCTAGCTGTTGGTCATCCTTATCTTCTTCTCAGTTGGCCTTGTTGGGATTAATTATGAAATTAAACTTGAGAGCCCTATAAATATAAAGCTTATAAGACCATAATAAGGGTCCTAGGTCATTGCATCCTATCACTACTATCACTCCATCTAGGGTTGCATCTATTGCATCACTTGCATCCACATAGTACCATACATTCAAGCTAGGAAGTTTGCATCACACACATTCTTAGAGGAGGAGGGATTATATTCATTCTATTCTACTATCTACATCTTTTATAGCTACCATAGCTCACTATTTCACAAAGTGCAACTAACATGAGAGCACCTAGGGCACGACATACACACACTCACCAGAACTACATCAGGGTCTGTAATGTAGTGCAACACTCAGCGATAAGTCCACCGGTTTGGCAGCTGAGGTCAGTCTGACCCCTTCTTCTTCTTCTTGTGTAGGGCATCATTCAGTTCATCCGGTGAATCTAGTGTGATGGACAAAGAGTATTCAGAGACACTTAGTGACTATACCAAATTAGGGTTTTGAGAATTTATATTATTTCGAGCACCCAGAATCCAGACCAATCCACCCTAGGGCACCCCAGTACACTCCCAGGTGCCTGTGTCATCTCAGACAATCCAGATCTGCCCTTATAGGCCCCTGAGTGTTTGTCTGCACTTCCGAGTTCCAGTTCCAGGCCTGCGACAACCTGCGAACAGTCACATCAATCAACTAAGTCATTTCCCTTTTCCCTCTTGGACATTAGGGTTTTCATTTCACTTAGAATATTACTTTATTTACATTTAGTTTTTCATATTACTTTAGTTCATTTACAACGTTTTAGTCCTCCTATTTAGATTAACACTAGAACCCTAAATACCCCATTTAGATGCATTTAATGCTATAAAACCTCATGAACTTACAACAAAAATGTGTGCAAAGATAAGAAAGTAGCTGAAGAGTTATCAGAGTGTGCTAAGCAAGAGTGAGGAGGGTGTATTTGTGCATGCAAGTGTACAATGTCAAGACCAACAGACTCAAAAGATAGATTGCCAAATTTGAGTGTCTACAACAACATGTATCCAATAAATGCTTAATGTTTTTGGAATATATTGGGTAAAAGGAGGGTTTTAGAAGGTCCCACAACCTTAATACAAAGAGCCCATTAGGCCAGATCTAGCAGTTGAATTTACAAAGCAAAAATACCCGAGAAGATTCCAAAAAGGAGAACGAAGAAGAGCCAAGCCGAGAAAAGGAAGAGAAACATTAGATGAGCTTCTTCAGCTCAGAAACAACATTTTTAGCTCTAGGAGAGCCATAGTCATTTGCCAGAAGATCCGCCAGCTTGAGAAGCTCCGAACAGTCATTTGCTAAAGCCGCCCTGGTGGAATTCATGAAGTCCTCCCAAGCTTTCAGAGCTTTGAAGGCACGTTGCAGTTTACTCAGGATGGAGGAGATGCTATCAGCTCTGTTATTGTCATTTTTGGCATCAGCATCAATATCAGCAGTATTAGATTCCAACACAGGAGTGGAGAGAGGAGTGTCAGCGGTGAAATCTTTAAAAGCAGAGGGGTCCTTTGAACCAGCAGAATGGGAGGAAGGTTCCGCCACACATTGATTGATATCACCCTGCTCCTCTTCCGAGGAGTCAGGATACAGTTGAGCAAGCCCCAAAAGATCAGCCGCGCCAAAGAGGCCAGGGCTGGAGACAGGAGAAGGAGCGTGGCCACTGGCATTTGTGTCCTCCAAGAATAGACACGAGATGGGCGTAGGAAAAGGGGGGGAAGCAGTGGGAATGGAGGCGTCGCGGGGGGGGTTCATAATGGCCACGTCGGAGTCCGAACCAGAGGAGAGGAGCAAGTGGTGACGACGCCGAGAGGAGCGGTGGGAGGAGGAGGAGGGGCGAGAAGGAGGGGAGGGGGAGCGGCGGCGACGACCCATTTTGGGAGGGAAACGGAGCAGGTCAAAATGGGAAGCGGCGACGGAAAAAAGCAAATAGAGAAGACCTTGGTGGAGGATGACACCCTCGCCCTCCCGAGCCAGCAAAACAGAGTGTTCCAGAGACTGAAAAAGGAAGGCAACCAAATTGATTTTTCTCCCCCAACGGAGGTGGGAGAGGATGAATAGATGGGGGCCGAAAACCAGACGGTACCTTCCGTCGATGGTGAAGTACCTCATAATGGCTTCCGCCACTCTGTCCCAGGGAGAGGGAAGAGAGTCGCGGGTATAGCCCGAAAGATATTTCTTTGGTTTGTCACCTGGGGCGTTGAAATCTTGAATTTCGGCGTGAAGGGAACGCCTGTAGTAAATATCGCCCGCAGCAGGGAGCCCGGTGGCATCAGCGATGGCGTTCGTTGAGATGGTGAACCTAGTGCTGCCAATTTGGACACGACCTCTCGACCACGAAGCCGTTACAGCATAAGAAACTAGAGCCGAGTAACCAGACATTTTTTCCAGAAAAGTGGCAATCCCATTTTCCACTAAAATGTTCCAAACCTCGCCATCATTCCTAAACGACTCGCAGTTGTCGGGCTCAAGGCGCTTCAATTGCCCCCCCATGAGAAGAGAATTTGAATAGTTACAGAAGCGGAGATAGGAGAGGACGAGAACCAGCTTGAACAGGAGACTGACAAAGTTATTAAAACCCTTTCGCCACCTCCTCAGATGATTAATAAGTGAATAATGCTCGTTCGTGCGGGGATTTGCCACATCATTACAAGTCGCCTTAATCAAGTAACCCGTGTCCAGAATCACATCAATTAAATTCGCCATAATAACCGCCGCCTTTTGAGAAGGCCAAGGCGAGCAAGCCGAAATCTGAGTCAGCCCTTGAATCCACTGATCAGCAGTGGAGTGTGTCATTTTGAACAATCTAACAAAGGTCATTCGGGAAGTTATCAGTCCAATTTTGTTAATTTTCGATGAGGACACCCATATTAGCAAGAAGATCCGCCGCTTTATTTCCTTGCCGGAGGACATGCTGGAATTGGACTTGAAGGAAAGATCTTTGTATACTTCTAATATCAGCAATGATGTTTCTAATCGTCCAATGGCCAGGGTCATTAGATCGGAGGAGGTTTATGATGTTGAGGGAGTCACTTTCAACTTGAAGGGGATCATTGCCCAAATTGATAGCCATCTCAAGACCTTTGAGGATGGCTAAGGCCTCCGCTCGATGGTTGGAGCCAAAATTGAAATTATGAGCAGAAGCAGCAACAATTAAACCTGAAGAGCAACGGAGAATGGCCCCTCCTCCGGACATACCTGGATTTCCTTTCGAAGCGCCATCCGTGTTGAGTTTTCTCCAGCCCCTTGGAGGGGGAAGCCAGCAAACCAAATTCCGATCAGTATGGGATTTTCTACAAGGAATGGATAAATACTGTTGCCACTCCAGGGTGTGACAGAACTGTAGTTTTTGCTGATATTTGGACCAAGTGGTCAGGTTGATATTTTCCTGGAGAGCCAGAGCAATCTGAGTAGCCACCTGTCCAGGATTGAGACTTTTTTCTTTGAAGATTCTTCTGTTTCTTTCTTTCCATATGCCCCATAAACCATGCGGGAGGAGGAGTTTCCAAGCCAATTTTTGAATCGGATGAGTGAAGGGAGAACTCCATTGAGAAAGGGTGTCCTGAATGGAATCCGGAAAGATCCAAAAAACACCGAATCTCGATAAGAGCCACTACCAAATATCATGCGAGAAAGAGCAATGGACCAAGAGATGTGATGAGGATTCCTCTTCATTGGCACATAGAACACATTTGGTGGGAAGGGAGAAACCCCTTCTCTTCAGGTTCTCCTCAGAAAGGAAAGCATTTTTAGAGGAGAGCCAAGAGAAAAAACCAATTTTTGGGGTGATCTCCTTAGGCCAGAATTTTGTAAGAGGGGGGCCCATGTCAGCACAATGCATCGAGAGATAAGCAGCCTTAACTGAAAAGGAGCCCGATGTGGAGAGAGTCCAAATAATCTCGTCCTCATTATGGGAATACGGGATGTATATGGTAGAGAGCAACTCTCTAAGGGAAGACAACAGGTTTCTTTGCAGGACGCTGATATCCTCCCATTCCTTGATATCCCATGAGGGGATGGAATTCACCCTCTGCCAATAGCCCGAAGCTAATCTTCCATGTATATTGATGATACTTCTCTTGATAGGGTCCCAAGAGGGGTTGAGGTCAAGGGGATCATCTCCAATCCAAGTGTCCCTCCAGAAATCAATGAGACGCCCATTCCCGAATCTCCATTTAGTGCCAGCATGAATGATGGGGAGCGAGCTACAAATGGAGTTCCATATGGCGGAGCCTCTAGTGGGGATGGATGTGAGAAAGTCTTCATTGTTTGCTAGATACTTAGCTCTGAGCAAGTGGGCCCAACAGGAATCACCTTTAGCCACCTCCCAAGCAAGTTTGGCCAGGAGGGCCCCATTCATCTCATTCATTTTCCGAAGACCAAGACCACCTTGAACAGTTGGTTTACAAACCTCTTTCCAGGCCACAAGATGGATCCTTTTCTTTTCTTCAGTACCAGACCACAGAAAGTTCCTTTGAATTTTTTCCACAACCTCCCTAACAAAACTGGGAATCTTGAGCATGGACAGGAAGTAAGAAGGAAGATTCTGAAGAGTGGCTTTCACCAGCTGGAGCTTACTAGCCTGGCTGAGGAGAGCTCCTTTCCAAGCAGCGAGTTTTTTTTGATATCTTTCAATGACCGGATTCCACATAATTTTTGATTGCCTTCCATGGAAGAGGGGGATGCCCAGATAAGAGGCTGGGAGATCCACAATCGAGCAACCAAAGATATCAGCAATTTTCCTCTGGACTTTGGGGGGCGTGTTGATGAAGGAGATGCTGCTCTTGATGAAGTTAACCATTTGCTGAGAGGCTGATTGATAAAGAGAGAGGATATCCATAATAGCCCTGGCTTCGATAACAGAAGCCAAACTCAGCAATAAGGTGTCGTCAGCGAACTGGCTATGAGTGGCCGAGGGACAGTTTGAGGTGATTTTCATGCCAGAAATGATGGATTGATTTTTTGCCGCATCCAAAGCTCTACTGAGGGAATCCGCCATTAGAACAAAGAGAAAAGGTGACAGAGGATCGCCTTGTCTGATACCTCTGCTACTTTTGAAGAAACCCGCAGGGATGCCATTGATCAGAATAGAGAAGCAAGGGGTCGAAACACATGAGTAAATCCAGCTACACCATTTATTGTCAAACCCAAATTTTTCCAAGGTCTTGATTAAGAAAGGTCAGCTGACTCTGTCAAAGGCTTTTTGCATATCCAGTTTTAAGATCATACCTGGAGACTTCGCAAGAAGAGCCGAGTGGATGGCCTCATGGACAGTAATTATGCCGCCTTGAATAAGCCGACCTTTTATGAATCCATTCTGATTGTGGGAGATGAGGTTCGGCATAAGAGGTTTTAGCCTGGAAGCCAGCATTTTAGTGATGATCTTGTAAGACGTGTTGCATAAACTTATAGGCCGAAAATTAGAAACCTCCTTGGAATTATGCACTTTTGGGGCAAGGGCCACGAAAGTGGTGTTCCATTCCTTAAGCAGTTTGTCATTCATCTGAAATTCATTTACAGCGAGGAATAGGTCCTGCTTGATGATTTCCCAAAAAACTTGGAAGAAAGCAGCAGGAAAGCCATCCGGACCCGGGGCTTTGTCTCGCTTCATAGCAAAGACAGCTTTATGAATTTCCTCCATAGAAAAAGGCTTGGTAAGATTGTTGTTCATCTCAGGAGAAACCAGATGCGGAATGTGCTGGAGCATCTCATTCATAGATTGTTCCGAAGGGGCCAGATCAGCATGGAGAAGATTTGAGTAGAAGGATATAAGCTCATTGGATATATCAGATTCAGCTGTTAATAAAATCCCTGAAGGCGACACCAACTCACGAATCTTATCTCTAGCTTTATGTTTACATGCAGTGATGTGGAAGAATTTGGTATTACGATCACCTTGGTCAAGCCAGAGGGCCCGAGAACGCTGCCTCCAATAGGATTCTTCTTCTTTAAGAGTGTTGTGATAATCACTGAGGAGAGAGATTTCCTGTTGGTGAAGATGATCAAACCTTCCAACAGCCTCAATTTGTTCGGAAATTTTGACCAAGCTCTGAGAAAGCTCCTTCTTGCGAACCTTAATATTGCCGAAGACCTTTGACTTCCATATTTTGAGCTGTTTTTTGATTTCTTTGAGTTTGCTGGAAAATCTGAACATATTAGTTCCCTCAATCTCGATATTCCACCAGCTTGCTACCAGGGGAGTCAGATGGTTATTTTCAAGCCAAGCCAGCTCAAATCTGAAGGGAGGATTCTTGGCATTTACCTTGTGATTGGCGCTCAACAGAAGGGGGCTGTGATCTGAGCCAGCTCTTGGGGAGGGAGCTGAGATAAAAGTCCGGAAAGAGAGAAATCCAATCCAGAGAGCCAAGAGCTCTATCTAATCTGCATTGAATGTGATTCCTGCCCAATCTACAGTTTGACCATGTGTAAGAAGAGCCGTGGAGATCCATATCCAGAAGTGAATTCTCCCTAATGAAATCAGCCAAAGCTTCCATGCTAGCCAGCATAGCAGGCATACCCCCCTGTTTATCTGAGGGGTAAAGAGGACAATTAAGATCACCCATTATAAGAATGGGAATTTTTCCACAAGTAATGATGAAGTTAGTGATGTCTCTCCAAAGTTTTCCTCGATGAGTCTCCAAGTTTGGGGCATACACATTGATAGCAATCCAGGAGGAGTCAGCACCAATCTCTTGGAAGAGGATACATAGAAAGTTGGGGTGCTTGAACAGGCAATCCCCTTTAAGAATTCTGGGATTCCACAAGGTACAAAGCCCCCCAGAGTTTCCAGTTGAAGGTTGAGATTCAAAGGCAGCCACAGGCCAGATTTTATGAAGCCGAACCTCCGTTTTTAGCTTGGTTTCCTGTAACATGATGATATCAGGTGAGTTCTGGAACTTGATGTCTTTGATGATTCTTTGTTTTTGAAGAGAGTTGAGCCCTCTTATATTCCAAGAAATGATCTTCATTTCTTTTGTTTGGGTTTACTCCCCACCACCATGGGGATAGTGCTTTGGGTTCCTTGCGCCACATTTGTAGCTGCTTCTAGCTGAAGCTTAACACTGCTTGGAGTTCTACCTCTAACCTTTTCCAAGCCTATATTGGGTTTCTTGTTGCTGCTTCTAGTGAAACGGTGATTAGAACCATCATCGGTGGAGAGAACAGAGGGAGAGGGGGCAGAGTCTGAAACAGGCGGGAAGAGGGGAGGCAGGGTGGGGGGGGTCGAGGGAAGAGGGGAACGAAGGAAGGGGGGGGAGGGGAGAAAGAGCAGGATGCGGCGAAGGGGGAGGGGAGGAGGCAGCCATAAGGTCCTCACCAAGAGACGAAGAGTCGGGAACCGTAGGAGCCAGGGGAGGGGAGAGAGGATAGAGGGCTAAGGAGGAGGGAAGGATCTCAGAAGCAGGATCAGAAGAAGGGTTGATTTCTCCATCCTCAAGGAGAGCGAAAGAATTAGACGTGGGGATGATCGGGATCTCAATGGAGGACGATTTAGGAACAGATTTTTTTCTTGTATTTTGGGGAGAGGGTTTGGGACAATGGTTTCGGTTGAGGTTTAGAGGGGCAGCCAGAGGCTCTATGGCCAAGTTTTTTGCAGAAGGAACAAGCTTGAGGAATGTATTCATAGTCAATGGGTTGTTTCCAGTTCCCAAAGTCCGAGATAAGCTCGATGTCCTTTGGCAAGGGGCAACTAATATCAGCATTAACACAGAAACGAGCATGAATAAATCTAGTTTTTGCTTTCGTGGCTTGATCTATAGCTATCAAAGAACCTATAGAAAGAGCAATACCTTCAATAACTGCCGGATGCCAAAACTCCAAAGGGAGCCCCGGGAGGCGGACCCAGATTGGGGCTTGGGTCATGGATTCTGTGTGTGGGTTGAAACCAGGAGACCATTTCCTGAGATAAAAACCCCGCCTGCCAGAGAACCACGGACCACCCAGCAGCGCTCTAGCGAAGTCTTCTTTCAAGCTGAAAGAGAATAAGATGAATCCATTAGGCATAGCCGCTATTTCCAGTGCTCCACATGGTTGCCATTTTAAACGAGCCCATTTTTTTATATCCTCCAGTGGGGGCCTAGGGCCCATCAGCGTACCCACCAAGGACAGGTCATGAGAAGCTGGGCAGCAGCCTCCGTGATATGAGAGGGGATGCGCAGGGAAAAGGACCCTTCTGACAGTGAAGGGGAGAGCTTTTCCGAGCTGTGAGCCGATGTGGAACCCTCCACGACTTTTGACCACGCGAAAGGCTGTGATGGAGAGAGGGACCCTGACAGAGGGGGCCCCCGATCCGGACCAGAGGGGTCCGGCATTAGAAAAGGGACCAGAGACAGCAGGCAGAGGCAGCAGGCGGGAGCAGCCAAGGCACGCAAAATTCATTTCCCAATAAATGCTTAATGTGTTAGGTACGTGCTAGATGATATAATGAGCTACCTCAATCGTCTATTTCTAGATGTCTAAATTAAAACTTCGGAAAAAATAGTGTTAATGACTCACTTCCAATGCTTAGGAGTGAAAAAATAGAAAGCTACGACAAGCGCACTCAAATTTAAAAGGGACTGAAGAACATGTGCCTAGCTCACGAAGCCATTTAAAGAAAATAATACAATTAATAGGGAGATTTTTCAAACATGTTATTCGAGGAAAACTCTTGATAAGAAGATTGTTTTTATCACCGAAAAAACGCATAAATGAATAAATGAACGAGACCATAGTAAAAATAAAAAATAAGTAAAAGAAAAGCTAATTTCATTTAAAAATAAAATATCCCGATCCCGTCTTATATATAGACCGACAATCCCCAGTAAAATTATTAACTATGAAAAAACAGAACCTCTCTTGTTATTTGTTACAGAGCGTATTCTTTGTTATAATTATTATATAAGGATGTGAAGAAGCTAAGCCAGACCAAAGTGCCCTACAATACTCTTTTCGACGCGGCTCAGGATCGATCCCCGCACCTACAGTGCAACAACAAAAAGAGAGGAGAAAATATAGGGGGACGATACGAGGCCACGGCTTTGGTTCCAGTTAATAGGTATGTAATCATGTCTTCTGATTCATTTTCATGATTTTCATCTTCACGGGATTCGAACCCTGAACGTCCAAAGTTCGGCCTTTCCTTCTAGGGTTTGGGAGGGCCGAGTTCTGCGGCTTTTTGTTAAATTGATCGGTTTCTGCTAGATTTCGATTCGCCACGGCAATTATTCTGTAGGCTGTTTTATGCAACCCTAGGGGTTTCTAGGTATATTTGTCTGTCTCTGCTGGAATTTTAAGCTTACCCTAGTTTGGAAAATTCAGATTTGGGTTTCCTATGGGAATTATTTGTTTAAGCTGCTATTGTGCTTCCTAGAATTGACAAAATTAGGGGTTTCTCGCTAACATTATCGGGTTCTTCTATATGTTGAATTTCGCCCCGGAAATCATCTACGCAAGCTGCTTTTATGCAACCCTAGCTGGACAGCTTTAGCGGCACGTGGCTATATTTATCAGTTTCTGTTAGAATTTTATGCCACCTTAGGTCGACGATTATAGAGGGCTGTACTAAAATCTTTCCGTTTATAGTGGATTCGGATTTGCACCCGCAATTATTATTGTATGTTGATATCATGCTACTATGACTAATTTACAGGGGTTATCTGCTAGATTTTCCATGGTAACTATTTTGCTACCCTAGTTCAGCAAATATATTAGTTTCTACTAGTTGGATTTGCCCTGGAAGTTAGTTTCCTAAGCTCTGTTTATGCTACTTTGACTAATTTAGGGGATTTCTCATGCAATGTATTGGCTTCCGCTAGATTTGCCTTGTTATTTGTTTTGTCTGAGCTGCTTTTATGCGACCATAGTTTGTCAAATTTAGGGGCTTCTGGTCAAATTTATAAGTCTCTGATAGTTTGAATTTTTACAAACTGATTTAATGCTACCTTAGTTTGACAAATATATTACCCAGGCTGTTATTTTCCTACACTGGTCTCACATATTTAGCAGGGTTATCGAACAATATATTGGATTCTGGCAGATTTGCTGTGGTAATTATTTTGCTTGAGCTGCTTTTATACTTTCCAAAGTTTCAAATTTTATATGCTTCTTAATTTCTATGTAAATTTATCAGTTTCTGATGGATTTCTGTAATGTAATATGTCAATGACCCTAGTATTCCAAATCTAGGTGCTTCTTGTTATATTGATTAGGTTTTTCTGTATACTTGTATTTTGTTAACATCGGCGAGGATTTTCAATTTCTTTTGGATTTTCTTGGGTAATTGTTTTCTATTTCTATATGATAAGTAGTTGTTTTATGTTAACATGGTCTTCCAATTTTGGTGCCACATTGTAAAATTTATCTGTTTCTGCTAGATTTCACCGGCAAAAATATTCCAAAGCTGCTTTTATGTTCTGCGACATGCCAAATTTGATGTTTTTTTAATTAAATTTGTTACCTTCTGCTAGATTTGTCCTTGCAATTGTACTTTTGTGTTTTGGTTTGTACTTCTGTGTTTTGGCTTTAACAGATTGTATGCATTGCTTTCATGATACTGGTTTTGGTTACCTGCAATAAATTGTTAATATTGGCTTGAGTTATTACTGATTTGACATAAGATTATTTTATTTATTTTTCGATAGCATAGTTTGGGGCATATGGTTCTTCTTATGTGAAAGATCAAATAAGTTTATGAGGTTAAATCCCTGTATTTATCTATATGAGCTCTGCTAATGTTCTTGCTAGCCTTTTTGTCAACGGGTTTGCTTCCGGTAGCATATGCTGCTAGGTTTTCTCTGCAGTTGTAATGCTGATTTTTTTTTCCTCATCCAGGGTATGTACAGTACTTACTGGGAGGAGTAAGTAACGTCTTGTGTTGGAGCTGAGCTCCCAAGATAATGACGATGGCCGACCGGAAGACCATAGACCTTGAACAGGGGTGGGATTTCATGCAGAAAGGAATCAAGAAGCTCATCAACATCCTGGAAGGGGTTCCCGAGCAGCAATTCAATTCCGAGGAGTACATAATGCTTTATACGTATCCTTTTTGATCCATTGTTTTATCTTGATGTTGTCTCTTGTCCTCAATTTAATTTGTTGCCTGGTTATATTTTTGTCTAATTTGCTACTACTTTATTATTTTTTGCCATATGGATTGTGGTGTTATTCTTTGCATTTTTTTATAGAACAAATGACAATCACAATGTGTGCAGCATATCATTGGACTTTGAGGTTTTATTTTTGTGAATTTTGTTAGTGAAATTGAGTACATATCTGCTGCTATTCTTAACTGCAAATACAGGACTATTTATAACATGTGTACACAGAAGCCTCCCCAGGATTATTCACAGCAACTCTATGACAGATACAGGGAATCTTTTGAAGATTATATCACTTCGATGGTCTGTTATTTTCTAGACACACTACTGTTTTGTTTATTTATTAGTCTCTGATTTATGGATTATTGCTTTTTAAAAAATAATTCTCTAGGTTTTGTGGGTTTTTGTAATTACAGTTGAAGTTCTAAGAAAAACATCTGTCAGACAAGCTTGTAAAAGTGATCTTATACATTTTGTGATTAGTTTCCATTTGCGTTCACTATTTTCAAATATTTTTCAAAACGTAAGGGTGATGAATGGCCGTTAACATCCTAATTAAATGCATTTGATTAGTCTGCTTTGTAGTGTGTGTAGTCTCTTTTGTAGATGCCAATAAAAGCAATTATTCTCCATATACAGCTTTTGTAGTGTGTTGAGATTCCTTTGGAGATGCCGACTAAAGTGATTTATCTCCATATATGTCTATAAAGAAGTGTGGGTCAATGCACCTCTTAAATTTTGTGCTTTCACTGCAAAAAAGCAAGAACAAAAACTAAGAGTTGCAATCACCAAACTTTACTGATACTATCTCATTCCAAACATAAGCCATTGATCTTAACAGATTTTCAGAGATGCTTGAACTTCAGGAGTTGAGAAGTGTGCATGTGTGCACCTTTTAAATTTTGTTCTTACGTTTTAACAAAGCAACATAATTTGGTCAGCCTAATAAATCTCAAACCACTAAATTTCTAGCATAGGTCACATGTTTATTAAAGTTATGCAGATTAAAGTAATTTCTAGATTGTGAAATCTTGTGTAGCAAGTTTCTATAGATTTTGTTTTGGCTTAAATGTAGGTGTCCATACTTGATGTATCTGTTAGAAACTTAGAAGAAAGAAAGAAAGAATTTTAATGTCCACAAATGACCAAAAGTAGGTCAACGACATTAGAAAGTTCTAGGAAGAGAGAATCCTAGAAGCAATCCGACTATGCAAAGTACAAAGATATAAGTAGCGAAGAAACCAAAAAAAATCTAAGTTGCTAGGAAACGGAAATGGAAACGGGTACAAAACGCGGAAACGACAATTTTCAAAAAACCTTGGATACAAAACGTAGACGGAAACGTTCGTACAATATATTTTATATATGCATGCATAGTACTCATTTTATAATTGTAGATCATAAGAGATAATTGATAAAGCACTCAAAATATTTTGAATTCATTGAAATTTGAACTTCTAAGTTCTAAAGAGTCATCATTCAACATGGTTACAATTTCAATGATTCACATATACATAATAATAATCTAGATTCTAGAATATATCATCTAGATTTCCTCATAATCATCTCCATGAACAACACTAGCACCGACACCTCCACTCCCACTAGCTCCACTCCCCCTCCCTTCTACAAAAGATCCTGATTCTTCTTCATCAATGCCAAGCAGTGAAAGTTGGCTAAGAGTTGCAGTAGAAGCATCAAAGTTGCTAGTCTTAGGTTTAATATCCCAAAGTTTGTTGGGACCTCTAACATAGGCTCCACTCTTGTGTGATAGAATGCGCAAATTGGAATGCACATAAACTAAATCCTTAGCCTTCTTGGATGCTAACTTGTTCTGTTTGACTAAGTGGATGAAGGAATATGTACTCCAATTCCGCTCTCCTGAAGAATTGCTAGCCACCTGTTACAAAAAAGAAGTTAGAAATTTTCAATTAATAATACTAATAGTATTAATATTAATTTACTAAGTAGTGAGAACATACATTTTTAATTAATAAACAAACTATTGATTTAATTTTAATATTCGATACCTGTGAAAGGATTTTAATGGCAACAGGTCGCAGCTACTTGGCATTATGGCCATGTGCACACCACCACATGCATGGGGGCAACTTGTACCTGTCAAGTGTTGCATCTATTTCACCCATGCTACTATTAGATGAAGAGACAAAGAGCGTTATTTCACAGCGGACCGCACTAGTTACATCTGGATCAGGAAAAAGCCTTCGGAATGCTGCCTTAGCTCCACTTGCAACTTCATGGTCATCATATGGTTTTTGCCTACCAGGTAGTGCAAGTATTTCACTACTATAAAATTTGGGATTCAGGTCATAGGCTATGAGATGCAATGGGGTGGTCATTTTATTCCACCTTCTCATGATCACGTTCTTAACTTCACTGTAGAATTTTTCTTCAGGATCCTGCTCTTTTTGTTGTATGATGTCTCTGATTTTTTCAAGCATAGAGTCAATGCCATCATAGATCTCCCTTATGCAAGCATTATCTGTGTCTGTATATCTAATCATAGATAAAATGGGCTCAGTAAAACTAAGCAAGTATGCAACCTTTGCCCACCAAATATCAAGTATCACTGATTTTACTTTGATGGCTCTTTTTGTGTTTGATTGCCTCCACACGATCTAAACATCATCAATCACCATAAGCCTTGAGGCTTGCTTTACCTTCACAAGTCGTCTCAAGACGAGCGTGTGAGAGCCAAATCTTGTTTCAACAACCTATTAAAATAAATTAAAGCAAGTTAATAAAATATAAAATTAAATTGAAAAGGAATTCAATTGATAATTTGATATTTCATAAAAACTTAGCAAATAAAAATTAGAAGCTAGGAAATTGTTTGGTTACTTGCAGCAACTCCAATGTCGAGAACCTCCTAAAGATAGCTTGGGACATATGATGATTTGTGACTAACATTTGGATCTCATTTGCCTCTTTATAAACTTCCTCAATCCATGGTATTTTGCCAATCTTCTGCAACATCAAATTCAAGGAGTGTACTGCACAAGATGTCCAAAAAATGTGCTCATATCTCCCCTCAACAATCATCCCTGTTACTCTACAATTTTTGGCATTGTTTGTGATGACTTGGACAATGCTTGCAGGGCTCACTGACTCAATCGCCCCAATCAAAATATTAGCAATAAATTGAGCATCTTTCACTTCACCCTCATAATCAACAACCCTTAAGAACATTGCCCCTTTAGGGCACGCTGCAACAATGTTGATTAGGGGTCTATTTCGGGCATCTTTCCATCCATTTGAAATGATAGATACCCCCGAGTCCTTCTATGAATCCCTAATTGGTTGCAAAAAAGTATGTACATGGACCACTTCTTTCGCTAACAATGTGGTTCTCACCTTCTCATAACTAGGGCTTTTATACCGTTTTGGTGCATCATTAATACCTCTCACCATTTGTTGCCAATAAGGTGAGCGCATCACGTTGAAGGGTAGCCCACATGCATAAATGCTTCGAGCAACCAACTCATCAGCAACATCCTTTTTCTCATTTGCAAATGCTTGCTCTAATGGGCCTTTGGAAATTCTGTTTCGTGACAAACACTCTCCCTCTGTTGGAGTTTCAACTGCAACTTGGATAAAAAGATGGTTTGATGGGTTGGGTGGTTTTTGTGAACCCTTATTTTGCAAAGGAGTAGTTTTAAATCTAGCTCTTGAAGCTTCCTTATTAGCCTCCTCTTACTCTTTCAGATATGCCAATATATGTTTCGGTTCAACCTTGCCACATTTTTAAATCCCCATTCTTGATTTCCCCATTAAATGAGCTTTGAGTCGGGTATAAGAGGATTTAAATTGTATTTGACAATGATTGCATACCCAAACTCGAGAGCCACCACCCGCAAGGTTCTCCACAACTTGCACGTCTCCAAAGAGGAGCTTTAGGATCCACACCCCCACTTTGGCTTTTTTCCCCTTCCCCATGCCCTCTCACTGAAGCTGAGCTGGATGCCATTGAATCAAGCGTGCACTGAAAAATAAAAACATAAACTTAGATAACAATAAATTATTAAATAGGACCACACCCTACATATCCTATTTTGCTTTTGATCACCAAGGTCACCGTGTAGGCGCAAGGTGAGAGCATACATAGAGTTCGGATTTATTAATTTAAAAAAACAAAATAAACTTAAAAAAAAACAAAAAAGAATTAAATTTAAAAACCCTACACAATACACATCCTATTTTGCTTTTGATCACCAAGGCCACCGTATAGGCGCGAGGTGAGAACATACACAATGTTCGGATTTATTAATTTAAAAAAACAAAATAAACTTAAAAAAAAAAACAAAAAATAATTAAATTTAAAAACCCTACACAATACACATCCTATTCTGCTTTTGATCACCAAGGTCACCGTATAGGCGCGAGGTGAGAGCATACACAACGTTTGATTTATTAATTTAAAAAAACAAAATAAACTTAAAAAAAAAACAAAAAATAATTAAATTTGAAAACCCTACACATCCTATTTTGCTTTTGATCACCAAGGTCACCGTATAGGTGCGAGGTGAGAGCATACACAGAGTTTGGATTTATTAATTTAAAAAAACAAAATAAACTTTTAAAAAAACAAAAAAACAAAAAAATTTAGAAACCCTACGCATCATATTTTGCTTTTGATCACCAAGGTCACCATATAGGTGCGAGGTGAGAGCATACACAGAGTTCGAATGATATTTATAATTTTAAAAAGAATATATGCTTTTTATTTTAAAAACGCAAAGTAAATGTTACATTTTTTTTTTTTAAAGCATAGAGTTTTAAAATTACTAAATTAAACCTACATATTGACATCATGATCAATGATCACATTAACATTTTTCTTTAACAATTTTTTTTTTTGAAAAATACCTGGTTTTTCCTCCTTGAAGTCAATCCCACCTTCCAAATCTGATTTGAAATTCTTCCTTGAAGCCTTTAGCTCTTAGCAACACGTTCTAAACTCTTCCTTCAAGCTGCTCCTTGATGTCTCTTTGCTCTTCACAATGCAAAATGCTAGTTTAATGAAAACTGTATTTAGCAAGAGAAAAATGAGAGTGTGATTTAGAATGGACCCAAGAGGTCATTATATAGCTTTTAGGAAGTGTGTTTAGGAAGTCTAGGTAGTTGTATTAGGGTTAGGGTTCATTTAATGCAAAGTTTTTTCATTTTTTAAAAAGCAAAGTCGGTTCTAAAAAGAAAAAAGCGCAAGAAACGGCAAAAACGTTTCCGGAAATGCCTGTGCCATTTCCGGAAACAGCACAGGCGTTTCTGGAAACGTTTCTAAGGGGAAACGAGACCCCCCCAGGTGTTTCGTGGCATCCTAGAAAAAAATAGTAATGAGAGGCAAACAAAAGCCCCAAGAGCAAGTGCCAATGAAGACTGGAGGAAAATCTCATTGAATGTCATTGTCTGTGCTAAAATTGGAGGAATCATTTGAGGCCATTGTTGATCACTGTAAGAGATCTGAGAATGTTGTTTGGTGAGTATACAAGGTTGAAGGAGGGAGGTTGGGGGATCCTAGAAGGAAGCAAGACACTTCCTCTAGAATCACTCCTAACATCCAAGGCTATTATAACTCTTGTAGCAGAAAAAAGCTTGTAATATCAGTTTGCCCTTGTGGTTTGGGGGGCCACTTGTAAGAAGTAGATTCATGTCGCCGGAGAGGGGTAGAGCCATGCCGACGGGGTGGAGTAGAGCCACGATGGCGAGAGATAGCAGGCTTGGAGATTTGAGTCGTCTGAATGGTAGTGATGCGTTAAGAGAAGCATCACCTAACTAATCAATCAACTCTAATGTGTGATGTATCGGTGTCCAAAGGACACTTAGTGCTGCCAATAACCTGAATGGGCTGAAAGAAAGAGGTGATCAATATGGGAGCTCTAGAGCCGCTAGGCTCCTCCTATAGAGATCTGCGTCTGAGGGTGACAACCTTGCGAAGATAAAGAGCCAGGCACTGCTGGTCTGTATAGCTGAAGAAAGTAGCTTGATTGTTGTCTGAGATTTTGTAAAAACAGTGATATCTTCCTCGGATCTCAGAATAAATGGGGCATCTGAAAATGAAGTGGTCCTTGGTCTCCACCTCTTGGAGGGGGCAAAGGCGACAAATCTGGTCGTGATGAAGAATGTGATGGTCTATCTCAACCTGTAACTGGTGGGAACAAACTCTTATCTGGCCAAGGGGAAACCTCAAGCTATGAGACCAATGGCGCTGGAGATAGTGAGGGCGATGAATAGCACCGTTCGCCACCTTTAAGAAATGAGTGGCTTAGAAAGCAAGCTTGGGACTGAGCGGATCACCGGGGGAGATCCAGGTGGTCTGGATATACTGTCTGCAGATGTCTTTTCTGGCAGCCCTAGTGACGACGTCCTTAGTGGGAAGGAACCCAAGAGGGGTGTCTAGGGAATACATGAAAGGGGGTAGCCTGTCAATATAGATGTCAATAGAATGCTTAGTCTCAGAGTACCAACAGTGTCGACGTTTGGTGAGGACTAGTGAACCACTTCTCTTTGAAGAGCAAAGTGCTAAGTAGAGAAATATAATGGGAAAGTAGATTAAAATTCTTTAGTTTTTTCTATGTAGCAAATGTTTACATGAGGGGATGTTTAATGATTGTTTGATGTGATCCTGTTGGCAAGTGAAAGTTCAACTGTCATATAATCATGCACCTCCTTTGTGCAGAGTCCTTTTTGTTGATTTTCACTGTACAGCAGTTCCCGGGTTTATATATATGAATGAGCTTCTACATATATAAGACGTCTTGTTGTAAGTTGGACATCATTTCTCATCCTTGCTCCAAGTGTAACTGTTTTTCATTCTAATCGTTGGAATGCTAGTGTTATTATTATATACTTACGCTTCAAGCAATACTAGCATCTGAACATGTTATGGGCTGATTTATACATTATACTTTACCTCTTCACTTAGACTACTTCTGTAAAGATTATTTCTTGTCAACATATTTTTCCAATGGCTGTACAATGTACATGTCAATCACTGTTTATTGTGTTTGTTCATTCTGGACATCAACGCCCATCATTATTTTTTCTTCTACACCCCCTCTTATATGGCAAGTTACACGTTGGTGGAATTTATTCTGTGGGCAACTGGTGTAGACTGTAGCTTGTTAAAAGCATTTCTGATTCCTACTGTTGGAATTAAAATCCTTGGGCCTAAAGAGTCAACATACGAATGCACAAGCTTCTGATGTGAATTATAGAAATTTCCTGGGATAGGAAGACCGCATAATAAATAATATATATGTATTTTGGTCCCAATAAAGGAGTGACTAATAATAAGAATATTGCAATTTCGAGTCACTGTAAATAAGAAGACAACAATTATGGGTGACAGTATGAGCTAGTTTGGAACTTTTCAAATAAGACTAAGATTTATAACTGCTTTCTGTATTTAAACTTTTAGTAGAACTAGCTGTCTTTTACCGAGGTATACCAGTTTTTGTTTTTCCATTTGGCACAAGGAAAGAATTTCAATATTTTTTTTGGCGAGTCCCATCATTCCATGTCATGCTGTTCATGCAAGAACTGTCCAAAACAGGGATCTATTTTGTATTATATGATGTGGCAGTTTTGTTATTTTTGTTGTAATATGCAATGTTTTCAGGAGTTTTTGCGAGATTCTCATGTTATTACTTTGTCATATCATAACGGTGGGGATGTAATCTTTGCAGACTGAAAATCATTGTATTTTAAATGTTGAATTTAAGAACAGTGATGTGCATTGCATTGGTCTTTGGGCTCTGCATCTCGGCATTTGTTTGATTTATATTGGTTGTTTTCTTCAGGTTCTACCAGCCCTGAGGGAGAAGCATGATGAGTTTATGTTGAGAGAACTTGTGAAACGATGGGAAAATCACAAAATAATGGTTCGGTGGCTTTCTCGTTTTTTTAATTACTTGGATCGGTATTTCATTGCAAGGCGTTCCCTACCAGCTCTACATGAAGTTGGTTTAACATGCTTCCGTGAGCTGGTAAGCATAAAAGATAATATCTGACTTTGGGCTCTTCATTTTTTTACTGTCTCATCTCTCTTACTGTCCTAGTTCTTTGTCTTCTAGTGGTTGTTTTTTGATGCTAAATGATACGTGTGACAGCATACAGGGAAGTAGGATTGATAGTCATGGTGCACCTTACATATTCCAAATAGTATAAACAATTGTTGGAATAATGTTTCTTTTTTTGCAGGTGTACCAAGAAATTAGGAATAATGTAAAGGATGCAGTGATAGCTCTGGTATGTTTGTGCAAGTATTGATAAATAATAAGTAGTTCTATAGTTTTTTGATGTTGTCCTTTTTTGATGAATGGAAGAAGAGTAAGTTTCATTGGGCACATGTTATCTCAGATTGATAGAGAACGTGAAGGAGAGCAAATTGATCGGGCTTTGTTGAAAAATGTTCTGGGCATCTTTGTAGAGATTGGGATGGGTAGCATGGATTACTATGAAAAGGATTTTGAAGCAGCCATGTTGGAAGACACTGCTTCTTACTATTCTCGAAAGGCTGCCTCATGGATTTTAGAGGATTCTTGTCCAGATTATATGCTCAAGGTTAGCTCTGAAGGGGTAGCAAGTATTGGATACATGATTTGATAATTTTAATTTTAGTTTGAAACTGTCAAGAAGCTGATGTGCATTTTATTGTACTCAGGCTGAGGAGTGTCTAAAGCGGGAAAAAGAGAGAGTTGCCCATTATCTGCATTCCAGTAGTGAGCAAAAATTGCTAGAAGTGAGTTTCCATTAAACCCAAGCTATGTTAGTTACAATCTGTGGAATCAACTTACTAGAAAAAATTCAACTAATAGTTATTTCCATTAGCTAAGACATGCATTTATCTTTTGATAATTTATTGTAATATTTTATTATTTTGCATCCTAAGGCCTATATCTGTATTTTGCCAACAACACAAAATTTAAAATGAGATGAGAAAATTTTCCTGGATTTCTGTTTTTCTTTACAGAAAGTACAAAATGAACTACTATCTCAATACGAGAGTCAGCTTTTGGAGAAGGAGCATTCAGGTTGCCATGCCTTGCTTAGAGATGACAAGGTATGACTTTGACCTGCATTTTTTGATATTGCCACATACTTGAGACCATCTTGAGTACATTTTTATTGTTCATAATCCTCTACCATCTTTTGCTTTGTGTACAGGTGGATGATCTTTCAAGGATGTATAGGTTATTTCATAGGATACCCAAAGGCTTAGAACCAGTTGCCCAGATTTTCAAACAGGTAGATGCCTTCTTTGCATTTTGTTCGAAAATCTGCTAAATTCTAGTTTCACAATTCAGTGCTCACAAGGTTTTTCTATAGAGAATGTGTACTTTTCTGTTTGGTTTGTTTTTCAACTATCTTTTTCCTATATGCAGCATGTTACTGGTGAGGGAACATCATTAGTTAAGCATGCAGAAGATGCAGCAACCAATAAGAAGGTATTTTCAGCATTCATAGCTGGTGTGATGTCTTCTCTGATTAGTCTTTATGACCAGAGACTAATATCTAAATTTTTTATTTGAAAGTAGATTTCCATTTTTAATCACTTAGATGCTATCTGACTCCACTACCACTTTTTATTGAACCCCAGGCAGAAAAGAAGGACATGGTTGGTGCACAAGAGCAGGTAAAATCTTATTTGCATTTCTTTTGCCGCATTTATCTTTTCAATAAATGGAACAGCTTTCATGCCATTTGAATATTCAATATTGTAGTAATGAATCGAAAGATATGACCTTATATTTTAAACATTGCACAATGAGATTAGCCTTGGTGGATTCAAGATACGGCTGCATTTTCATTCCTAGATTTATCGTATATAATCAATTAACTTGTCTTTAACTTATATGGTTGATTTTCAGGCATTCGTGAGGAAAGTTATTGAATTGCATGATAAGTACTTGCAATATGTCAATGAATGTTTTATGAACCATTCCCTTTTCCATAAGGTAGGCGAGAGTAAAATTTGTTTTTTTCCTTAAAATATTTTGTCCAAGTTGTCAGAGGTAGGCTTATAGAAGCACTCTTCTCATTGATTCTTAACTCCATTCACAGGCACTGAAGGAAGCATTTGAGGTATTTTGTAACAAGGGAGTTGCAGGAAGCACAAGTGCAGAATTGCTTGCCACATTTTGTGACAACATTTTGAAAAAGGGTGGTAGTGAAAAATTGAGTGATGAAGATATTGAAGATACACTTGAAAAGGTTTGCCTTCCTTTTCATTCTGACAAAGTTGGCAGCTGTCCAGTTAGTGTGAATCCACTAATTTAACTGTCCTATATTATTTCAGGTTGTAAAGCTCCTTGCGTACATCAGTGATAAAGACTTATTTGCAGAATTTTATAGGTAAATTTCCTTTCATTTGTCACAAGTCTAGTAATGCTCCTTCAATCCATTATAAATCTTGGAAAGATAATGTAATATACTGCTTTGTTAACTTTTTCTGTATCATGAAACTGGCTTTCTTCTAAAGTGTCATTCTTAAAGGTCATGGGAGTAATGAAAGGCTCGCTGAAATGACAAATAGCAACATATTACGAAATGTCATAAGTGGGATCCATGGTCATTGCACTGTTCAAATTAGTATTCTGGTAGTAAGATTAGAATCAAAGCACAAAATTAGATTTGTGGTGGTAGAAATGAATTGTTCGGGCCTTGAATTACATACATGGCAGCAATTTAGCATGCTGTATTGCTATCTTTCTAACTTCAACATAAATCAGCCTCGGGCTTGATGTGCTCGCATAGTAAACCTTTTCAATAATTGTAACAGGCAGCTGATTTAAACAATGAAGATTAACAATTCGTAGCAAGTGTTTCACACCCTTGATATTGTTTTCTTTAGATGCTGTTAACAAGACCTCCCTTTCAGCTTGACTGCCACTAGCCTACCATTTAACCTGCTTGCCTGTTCTACTTATTGCTACACACAAAGCATTTCAATGGCCTTGTGCTAGTTGATAATTACTATGATTTGAGCTATAAAATATTTGGTAGTATGGTCACTTTGCAATCTGGTTTTGAGATTCAGTCAGTGTATGTACCCAACTTTTACGATAACTGTAGATATGTTGTAGGATTGTGGGATTAAATGAGGACTGCAATAAGTGCTTTTGGACTGCAATAAGCGCTTTCTTTTTTTCTGTAGTTACCATTTGAATGACAATTTTCTAAATTGCTGACAATAAATTGCCCAAACGAGTTTTCCGAACATTCGAAGTCTTGAGAAAGCTTTGCTCATGGGCTTGGAATGTTCGGTTAGAGTTTCACTTAAAACATCTATGGTGCCTGCATTGTTGATGTTCTTAATGAGATTTACATCTTACAATAAAAGGTTTATGAAAGGTGCAAGTTTCATGAAATCGTGTCCTAGGAACTAATAGATGGGACCTTGCATGTGCTGCTCTGGTTGATTACGTCTGGGTTAGACTTTAATCCTATATAGATTAAGCTAAGGGAACAACTAATTTATGAATTGAGGGTTTGTGGGGAATCATCCAGGGTGCTTTTGGCATCGTGTTGAAGCACAAATATTGTGGATATGCTAATATTAGTTGCCCTTTTGCTTCAAGTTTTATGATGTGTTAAGCTAGTTACTTTTTCTTGTTGATATTGCAGGAAGAAACTTGCACGCAGACTTCTGTTTGATAAAAGTGCAAATGATGATCATGAAAGAAGCATATTGACGAAATTGAAGCAACAGTGTGGAGGCCAGTTTACTTCTAAAATGGAGGGCATGGTATGCGGCATCTGCCTATTTCTTTTCAATGAACTTCATTTTACTTGATTTAATCTCAAAATCTATGTGCTTGCATGCAGGTTACCGATTTAACATTAGCGAAGGAAAACCAAGGAAATTTTGAGGAATATCTTAACGAAAATCCTCACACACATCCCGGAATAGACTTGACTGTGACAGTTTTGACAACTGGGTTTTGGCCAAGTTACAAGTCATTTGATCTGAATCTGCCTGCTGAAATGGTATGCAATTTTTTGGTATACAGCATGCCACTGAAACTTACCTATTTGAGCACCTTGTCTCATTGACTTTTGCTACTGCAACACAGGTAAAATGTGTAGAGGTGTTTAAAGAGTTCTATCAGACAAAAACAAAGCATAGAAAGCTTACATGGATATACTCTCTTGGTACCTGTAATATCAACGGGAAGTTTGATCCGAAGCAAATGGAACTCATTGTTACTACTTACCAGGTAATTTGTATATTCGGTTGATTAGGTGACAGTTAGATTCTTTGATTCAATTATAATTTCTTTACTTTAATGATTAGGTTATATCATAATAGGAATCTAGAGTTCAAATTCCTTATTTAGAATTTTGTTGAGAATGAGCCGGATGGGATTAAGTTAAAGAAACTTTTCTGGTTCTTTCCATATTTCTATATTGCACTGATTTCAACTTACACTTCTATTTGTTCAAAAGAAAACTATATTTTGTGCGTTATAAAACTGTTCTAACATTAACAAACTCATTATTCTTATTTTTTAGTGATTGATTAACTTGCTATGTGTGGTGATGATATACAGGCATCTGCACTGTTGCTTTTCAATGCATCAGAAAGGCTAAGCTATTCAGAAATCAAGTCTCAGTTGAATTTGACCGATGAAGATATTGTCAGATTGTTACATTCTCTTTCATGTGCAAAACACAAAATTCTCAATAAAGAACCAAACACAAAAACTGTGGCACAAACAGATTACTTTGAGTTCAATGCAAAATTTACGGATAAGATGAGGAGAATTAAGGTTTGAATTCTAAATCAACAATTTTGCACCATTTCATTTGTCTTTCCAATAACTAACGTATATGGAGGTTCATGCGGGAAATGATTTTTACCTGATTTTCAGATTCCACTACCACCAGTGGACGAGAAGAAAAAAGTGATCGAGGATGTCGATAAAGATAGACGTTATGCAATTGATGCATCAATTGTAAGAATCATGAAGAGTCGAAAAGTTTTAGCTCACCAGCAGCTAGTGATGGAGTGCGTTGAGCAACTTGGACGAATGTTCAAGGTGAGTTGCAAATCGGAAGCTGGATTTATTGCTGCATTAAATGAGCAGAATGAACAGAAAGCGACTAGTTTACGTTGAAATAGTGCTGTTAGTTAACTAATTTTAACGAACTTTTTCTCCACAGCCTGATTTTAAAGCAATCAAAAAGCGAATTGAAGACCTTATCACACGGGAGTACCTGGAGAGGGACAAAGACAATCCTAATACTTTTAGATACCTGGCTTGAAACTATTTCAAATGGGGTTTAAACATATTTCATGCAGCAGTCCATTTCTTGACTTCCTGCTGGGTTGTAATTATAGTGCTTTCAGTCTTTTGATAAAAAAGCTCACAAGAAAGCGTCATTGCTTATTGAAGCACTGAAGATTGTAAACCTCCTTGGGAACGAGCTAAGATTTTTGAGGATTCATGATGGAGAATATCCTTAATTCCCGCTATTTGATCCACTGAGTTGACTCATTATTTGGATAATGTGGTATAACCTGGTGTTTTTCATACTTAAAAAGCGTCGTAACTTGAATTTGTATCTGTTGGATCCTCTGTTGAAACAGTTAATGATGCAAAGCCAACAATGGCACAGTTGATTTTCTCTAACTAATCTGGTTGGGTATGGGATATTCTGGTAATGTTTTATATTTTGAGTACAACTTATCTCAAATTTTGAATTTGATCTGTAACTTCTTTTAAAAGATGAAGTTGTTTATATTAGTAGTCTCGTCACTGCTGTTACTCTTAAATTGGTTGTCATATCATCAAACATACCAGTCTAGCTTTTATGATCATTGTGCTGTATTACATTTGTTATCAAGTCTTTTTAATATTTGCAAGGTTATCATGTCTTCACACGAGGGTGAATTGTACTGTCAACACGTCTGCACGAGGGAGATTTGTACTGTCATCACGTCTGTGCCAAATGACATATAATTCTGAATGATAAGCGTTCTTAAAGCTTGTTCGACAACAGTCCCTTTGCTTTTCTATTAATTTAAAATAAAGAGAACAATCTTTTATTAGGTTGGGATTTTTTTGGCCCCATGTCTGCTCTGATTCTTTTTGAATCAGAGCCTTAGCATTCGAAGTTATTTTCTTATTGTGGGTATTTGGTTTGTTATGAATTGATCACCTCTCTGAATTATTGGGAAAAGATTCCACCCTCACGGAAATGGGCCATGTTGCAGATAAGACTAGACACAATATCTAAAATGATTGCCCATTCATCCGTCAAAATTGGTTCAGGTGTCTTGGAAATTTCATCGTGCTGGAAATTGTCCATTTTCAGCTGGAATTTGGAGAAGTTAGGATCCACGGACAGTAGTCTGGTTTTCGATGGTATTGGAGATCTGAAGGGCGATGTTGTGGTGGGTGAATTTTTGAGTGGGGCATAAATCTGCCAATTGGCAAAATCCTTGGTTTTTTCCGCCACAATCATTGATTGGGTTATATGCGTTTCTATGTGAATGAATAAGATTATCAACTCAATTAATGCGAAGAACAATTGAATACAACTTTATTGATCCTTTTGGCAGTGGTACTCTTAACAAAATTCGGTTCGAGTACAACTTCGGTCTTTTTTCTTTCTTTTGTTTGTTTTCCTTTCTTTAACTTACTGAGTATTGATGTTCTCAAAATATCAAATGGGTTGTTCAGTTGGAGTATGATGCTGTAAAAGATGTTGTCTAACTCTTTATTAGGGTAAACATTCCAGAATGTACCAAGTAATAAGGAATGAGGTTAGGATGGTGAATGAATTGGTGGATTGGAGTCCCTTAGTCATTAACGGTCAAGTGTAAGAATTTTAGACACTTAATCCATATAAATTTTGGATTCAAACAAAAATAATAATATCAAAATCAAGAATGCTAAAGATAAATTAGTGTATGAAGTTTTTTTGTATAGAATGCAATAACCACACTTAAGACTTGATTTAGGTTTGATCTAAATATAATAATAAATTAATTTTAATTAAAGGAAACAAGTGTTTAATTTAGGACATGAAATTTGAAAATAATTCGAATAAATATGTTGTTTGGAAAAGACTAGAGAATTAGGGTTTAATAGGTAATTTTTCTTCAATACAAATTAGAAAACAATTTATGTCAAGTGACAAAGATGATCCTTGGGTAGGGTATATATGGATGGATGGGGGGTAGCCATCTATGAGTTTTAGATGGTGTGGTGATTAGGTATTGGGATAGGTAGGTAGGTCCCTATATTATATATATATATATATATATAAGGTTGGTTTTTATTGTCTTTGTTTATAGCCTTAGCCCACAACTCACGCCTTAATTGTTTCAAGTCCTTCACATTGTTTTATTTGGTACTCTAGGGCCCTTATCTAATGTATATATAGGGTTTGATTTCCATTTTGTCTTTGTTCACAACCTTAAGCCACTCATGCCTCTATTATTTCATGTTTGACATCATTTGCTTTCTGTTTTATTTGGTGTTCACATTAGCGAATTTGACTTACAATCATATGGTATACAAGTCAAGTAGATTAGTTTGTGATAATGCTATCGTGATCATCACTTCGAATAACATGTAAATGAGGAGAAGATTCAACACTTAAGAGGCAAGACTCAAAAACCCTAAGGGCCATGTTTTTGGCAAAGGCCCATTAATTGGTAAGAGATCTATGAAATTGGCAGTGTTTGAGCAGGGTGAAAATTGTCCTTGAATATTATCTTTAGCCACTACTTTGGAAACTTTGTCACATTTTGTGGTTTTGTCGTGAATAATCGAAAATCTTATTTTCTTTGAGCCCCAAATATGTCAACTTCTCGCAATGCCCATAAAAGGGGGAATGTTAATGGTGATTTGTGTTATCCCTCCATTGTTATGAGAGCCTTTAATCACGATCAACACTCGATACAAGTCACTAATCAATCAAATGTATGTAATTGTCCTAACCTTTATTCTTTCAATGCAAGCAACTAGTACGAGCTTAAATGAATCTCTAAATGCTTGCATTCAATTTTTTACATGGGGTCGATTTAGAATAAAAGCGAGTTTACTCTTATTAGCTCCTTCAATATTTACTCTAGCATACGATTCTCTACCATATATTGTTTGTAAATGCACTAAAGCATCTTTGAATTTATAGACTTTTTGAATTTAAATTTGATCCTACACATGAGTGGGTAAGTCAGTAAGGAAGTCACATATCTCAAAAGAAGCCAAGATTAAGTGTCAAAGTGGCTCATAGAAATAATGGCTACAGGTAAAGGGTTGTGGTTTTAGTAAAAGAACTAAGTAATTGGTCACAACTCCAAATCATGTGCCAAAAAATGACACATACAACAATAAATGAGGTTGAAAGGAGAAAAATACCACAAGGGACATAGGAACAACACGACACCACAAGGTACAAAGAGGAATAAGATGATGAACGAATGACACGAGGAGTGATCCGCACCACAAAGCCCAAGACCATGTGCAAGGGATAATCATGCGCTAGTTGGAACAAAAAGGATTATAGAAGCACACACATATTATTGAATGCAATGTACCAAATACACAACAATGTAGTGCTAGAGTTACTTGTAGGAAATGCTACTTATATTCATTAATGGGTGAATACCAAAATATAGGTGTACAAAACATATAATAGAACTAACAGGGCGAGCTCTTGTATTAGAAGGGGAATGCATGCTTATTGATAGACTATTGTGAAAGATTACAAATAGATGAGTTGAATGCCGAAGAAGAACAAGCTAAAACTATCTAGTGTGTCTCAAATGAGTTTTGGGTGCTCCATTGTAGTGGTTATACTACACATACAATTGACAATAGCAATTTCAACTGATGGCGGTTGGAGAGATGGTTACATTCGTTCCATCTTCCTGTTAGCGAGGTAGTTGAGATTTGGCACATGGTATGTAATGAAGATGCTTTGACATGGCTTGGTGCAGGAGGTGCCCTCTGGGGTGCCACTTGGTAATGAGATGCTAATGAGCGAACATTAAAATAAAATGGTCTAGTCGAGATTTGTGGCGACAAATGGCATGCAAAGAAGCCAGGCACAAGTGTGGCGACATGTGAAAGGGGCAAGGTATCACACAATGTTGAGGTAAACTACAAATGTTGTAGAGGCTTTCCACGAAATTATGAAAGCTATGAATGCAATGTGGAATGGTTTGTACAAGATTGTGGATGTTGTCAAGGTTGCGAGGTGCTAGCACAAAATTACAAGAGTTGCATAGGTGGTGAATCAAGCACACATAATCCATGGATTATATGGGGCAAAACATTAAGGTGTTACCGAAGTCAACGAATGATAGTAAATGTGGGCATTTTACAGAAGGGTAGGAAGTTGTGTGCACTAATTTAAAGCGTTGCATTTGATGCTACGAGGTTGTATAATTTCTTTGAGATGCCACGACGCTAAGGCAAGCTGGGTAAAGGATGTGAGTCATGTGGAACACTGCAAAATTAAGTCGTCATCACACACTGCTCTGAGGCTCTATCCTTGCTGTGAGGTGCTATGAAGATAAGGCAAGTTATGTAAAGGGAGTAAGTTGTGTGGGATGCCGTGAAGAATTAGGTCTTTACCGACAAGGTTATATCCTTGTGACAAGATGCCACAAAGGTGTAGAGCCTAAGTTTTGTAGGAGGCTTGTGCGGCCTTTGAGCTGTAACAAGACATATTGCAAGGTTGTGTGGAACATTTTCCCTTTCTTAAAAAGCAATGGTATCCATTGCATTGGAGGTTAGCTGTAGAAGTTGACCTAGAAGTTGCTAATGGTTCTACAACTTGACTTGATCAACATACTACCTAGTGTTGACTACTTGAAACAATTGATGAGTGTTGTAGTGGGTGCGTGTTTTCATCACTTTAATAATATGGTCCTTATTAGTAGGGTGTAAATGTTCAGGGTCTAAATTAGAAGGATGGTGTGTTATTGTTGGCTCAAGAAGGGGAGGAAATAAGGCTTGAAAAACTCCACATCGAAGACTAGGTGCATGCCCAAGTACAAAGGTAGATCAAGGATAAAGATGTTCTCACCAGCTGTATAGAGAATTGTGTGATGACTATAACACAAAGGCTTGATCTTTTGGTGTGGACCTTTAAAGTGTTGTTTTTGAAGATGTTATTAATATTTATTGCTAACTTGAAATGCATGAGGCGTGATGTACATCATGACACTCTTTGTACTTATATTGAGAGCGGAGGAGAATCTACTAAACCTAATGATGAACAAATTGAATGTGGCGCAAAAATTTCTTAGCTTTTCCTCTTCCTTTTCTTGTCCGAGCATGCACATTATTGTACATGCAGAGATGAGAACTAGAGTGTGGCTCACAAATTTTTTTTGTCCATTTTTTGAGGATGAAACACCATTGAGCAATCCAAATGTGTAAGCAACAAGTCTTAGTGTTTCCAGAAATGAAATGAGGATTACAATCGAATATGATGGATGTTGGGAGTCCAAAGTGGACCCATACATGGGTGAAAAATGCAAGAGCAATGCTGACTACATCAATTTTCTTCCTACAAGGAACCATGTTGGTCATTTTCAAAAACCTATCCACTACAAGAAACACCGCATTGTGTTGGCACATTCTCATAGGCAATCTAGTCATATAATCAATGTTGGCGGTTTCCCTTGGCTTAGATGGAACTAGTAGAGGCGTGTAGAGCCCCAACTTCCTATTTGTGGGCTTGGTGATGTATTAAGAAATGCGGGAATTGATGTTGTGCTCAATGTCTATGAGCATGTGTGGAAAATGAAGTATGATTTTAATGTGGCCAATCTTTGTAACATTGAAGTGTCCTGATGTATAGGCATAATGTGCCTCTCAAGTGAGTCTCTGACAAGGTGCATTATTAGGGAGATATAAATGGGAAAGCATTCCATCTAGGTAGAACTCCCAAACTGTTCACCTTATGAGATAATGATACTGGTGATTTAATTTAATTTTAATTAATTAAATTCATATTATAGAGTAACTATTGTAACAACTGATCCAAAAAATGCTAAAATACCGTACTGACACAAGCAAACACACATATGATGTAAAAACCCTAAGCAAGGAGGAGGGATAAGAAGACATAGATTATTTTTGAGTGGACAAGAAGTGATCTGAGAAGGTAAAAGTGCTGAACAAGTTGTAAACATGGTCGTCACTGCTCAGTGTAAATTCTGGAACTCAGGAACATATCCGGATAGGGGCACTCAGTGTAGGGCAGAGGCGCCTGAGTGTTAGTGGCTGGATATGGGTTCTGGTGACTGTGCAAGAGCTCAGGATCTTTCTTCTCTGTCGCAAGGGTTTTGCTGTTGATTCTTGTTGATCACTTGGTATTCACTCCTTGATCGCCGAATATACCTGTAACCTGCAAGAAAGAGGATCACCTGCACATACCCACAAACCACATCAAACCTAAATAGGAAAATCTAGAATGAGGAAGTCAGACTGACCCCGACGGTCACCCGAAGAGTGAACTTACGACCGAGCCCTACACTACATATCAGACTCCATGTAATTCTTGTGTGCGCGTGTGTGCGCATGTAGAAATGATGCCCTATGAGGCCCTTATGCAAGTTGCATTAGATAGTGAGCTAGATCTAGAATGTAAAAATGTATAACATGTATATATAGAATATAATAGACTTCCCCTTCCTATGTTGTGTATGTAGAAGTATGCATCCCTTGTCCCTTGAATGGATGCTAGATGGATGCCTTTGGAGTGCTTTAGTTCCTTTGAATGCAAGCTTAGGTGATGATAGTAATGCTTAATGTTTAGTTCTTAGTCCTTGATTTTGAAAACATAACTATGCATTTATATGATTCCCTTGTTTGAATCTCATAAGTGACAACTAAAAGGAAAACCCATAACTGAAAAAGATGCCTAAAAGATAAAAGAGACCCAAAAAGAGCGGTAAGGAAAGAAAGGGTCAGGGGCATCCAGGAAAGACAAGAGTGCCTGGGCGTTGTTGTCCTGGCTGGGTGCTGATGTCTGAAGTCATAAAAGATAAACCAATTAAGTTCCGACTAGGCTATAGGGTGTGGAAAACCAAGGAGAAAACAAGAGATAAAGAAAAAAGGCCAAAGATTGTTGTCAACCACTAGTTTTCTTGCTTAGGAATCATGTAATTCCTAGCAAATTTTTAGGACCTAGAAATATACCCAAGTGCGTGATTTTGTGTCTACATTTCCCCCACTTTATATTGTCGAGTGAATACTCGATAACATAAAGTAGATAGAAGATGCATACCTTATAATCCTGTAGAGAGTGTGGCGAATAACATGCCGAGTGGACAAGTGAAGCGTGGAATGATTGCAAAGTGAAGTGTGGAGACTAGTAAATGGAAGTGGACCCTAGGGGTGAAGTGTATGCGTTATAGTTGTGCTACTGTAGGTTAAAGAAAGATAGAGAAAGTAGTCAAAGTTCTGTATATGATAGATTAGAGAAACATATGTATAAGTATGTAAAGAGTGTAAAAGTGTGTAAAAAGGAAAGTGTGCACCTGATATGTGAGAGAGTAAAAGGTAGAAAAGTGTCATGTTGCTTGAATTTGCTGATTTGAATGCTGAAGGTGAGGTTTTTGGGTGATCTCACGTTAAGAGAGTTTTTTGGGCGATCTCATGCCAAGTGAGAAAGTGTTTGGGAGAGAGGTTTGGTTTTACTCTCCTTCCATGAATCTACTCAATAAGCACCACTGCAGATGGTACTTCTCGATTTGTTCCGCTTGTCCCGAATTGTTCCGATTGAACTAATTATAGGAGAGAATGCATTATATGAATGAAGGATAGTGCTTGTTACTGTATAACTACTCTATAAACTATTATAGACTGTGTTGTGACGAGAAAATGACTTTATCTGACCCCAAGACATTAACGCCCAGGGGAGGATAGGAGCGCCCAAATGCTAGTGTTTGTTTCTGGGCGTTGGTGTTTGCTCTGTGTTTTGGACCCAAGTCAAATTCTGGGTAGTTCTGTGACTATGTTCATGTGCTTTTTCTGTATTGTGTTGTTCTAAACTATAGCTCTGAGCTTTTATAGGGGTGATTTGTTCACCAAATGTATGCTGCCCCTCGTTTGGGGCGCATGTGATGATAGAAGGAGAATGCAGACCAAAGGAGAGGACCACATGCTGTCCTAAAATGGGTACCTACAGGGGGTAGGGGCTGTGCTTGGTAGAAACCAAAACACATGCATACAAAGTAGGATAGTACAAGTGTTAGTAGTAATAATCAATGCAATAGAAAACAATGTAATAATCAAGTTTGCAGACAAGATAGACTGCAAAAAGAAGGTTTTAAATATGGGACATCACTCACAATGTCACAAGACAATTAGGGCCAAAGCGGCTAAAAGCATACAATGATCACATAAGACAGGGCATAAACTGCAAACAATAGCAAATAACATGACATGTAGCCATGGTTGTAATTAGTCATGCAAGGAAAATGCTACACATGAAGCACCCGTTAGCATGTTAGAAAGATAAGTAGTATGTCAAGGCGTGTGTAAATCAACAAAAGGTAAAGTAACTATGATGAGAAGTAGTGAAAAATGTAGCAATAGAACCTATGTAGTATGTGATAGTAGAAAAATTAGATGCCCCCTGGAGCGTTGGTGGTACTGGTAAAAGGTATAGTGCCAAGTATCATTGTAGCGTGTAAGAACTTGTAAGATATCCGCATTCACCTCAAAAAACCAAGTGAACACGCATGTGTACATATAGAAAGATGATGACATATTATGAATCCATCTAGCATGGACAATAAAGTGTAACATGTAAATAGAATAAGTTAGCAAAATTAAATACAACCAAGATATGCAAATGTAATGTATGAGTGTGATGGTATGATATGAAAAATGTGGTGATGGTAGGAGCAACATGCCCCCCAACGAATGTGTACGAGATGAGGTTCATTTATAAAGACCCTCAACAACCAAGAATGAACCATAGAACAAGAGTGTGTCATCGGGTAATGTGCGTGTTGTGCGAATACATGCTAGAAAGATGTATCATAAAGCACAAAGAGTGAGATGTGAGATTCATTTCAGAATTAGACCCTTAATAGTCAAGTATGAAATGTGGAACTGGAGTGTGTAATAGGGTAATGACGATAGAAGGTGTGTATCAAAGGGTGTGAGAGTGCGTAGGAAGATTAGTTATGAACTACAAAGTGTGAAGTATACTAGTAGGTGCTAGAGACAACTGATAGTGCTAGAAAGGGGGGACAGTGCATTGCCCCCCAAGTGTGCCGATGATGGAGAACTATGTGACGATGAAAGAGAGACATTGCGATGGGGATGAAGTTTGAAATACATCATGAGGAAGCATATTGTTGTCAAAATGAGAGGTAGAAGAAAGAATAAGACCAAGGTTGGGTTTTGGGTTGACAAGAGGACAAAGTTTTAAAAAATCTTGCTTAGTTGGAATGGGCAACATTGTAGAAGACTTGATAGGAGAACGGATTTTGAGAGGTGGTTGCTTAGTTGGAATTGGTAATGATGTAGAAGACTTTCTAGGAGGAGGGGATGGAGGAAAATTTTTGAGAGGTGGTTACTTATTTGGAATGGGTTGGATAGGTGGTTCTTGACTTACCAAAGAAGGAACATTAGTGATTATGGATTGATGCTCATTAGACAGGGAAGGACTTGATTTAGAAGCCCATTGGGATTTAGCAATTGGAGATGTACCGGGATGTTGTGAAGCAAATGAAATAAAAATCTTATGCTCAATGTGCTTAATTATTTGTTTTAAATCATAAGAATCATTGTCATGATGTTCATTAATTATGTGATAATTGTAAAATGGAAGACCTATGTACTTGACAAGCTGATAAGGAGGATAACAGTGAGTAGTTGACAAGTTGATCAATTGGTGATTGAGGAGCTCAGGAAGAATATCGTGTTGCTTAACATTTAGATCAAACTTGAGGGATGCTTGTAACGGTGAGACTTGAGGTTTACTTATATGAGCACATGTAAAAGACATAGGATTGAGATGAGGTGTAGAAGAAGAACTAGCACGGGCCTTAAGATGTTGGATTTCAGCTTTGAGAGATGTAATCATGGTTTCCATAGCTTAAAATTTGTCTTGAAATAAACAATGTAAAGATTGAATTGATTTGCAATTGGATTGATTGGTTGTGGTTTCACGATCAATAGGGTCATTAGAGAGACAATCAAATATGACACTTACATGTGCAGGTGGCGTATTGCGAGGGAGATACATAATGTTAAGCTATTTTTGGAGAACATCTTTGCAAGGTGGGTGCATTTGAAGTAAGTCATGCAAGTAGATTAGGGGAATTTTAGGAGCCATGAAAGAATATCCAATATAATATGAAAAATAAGGATCCAAGTATTTGGTCGCAAGTGGAGTTCCCCAAATGATTTAATTTATTTTTAATTAATTAAATCTATATTGCAGAGTAACTATTGTGATAACTGATGTACAAAATGCTGAAACACAATAATGACACAAGAAAACAATCATATAACGTGAAAACCCTAAGAAAGGAGGTAGGATAAGAAGACTTAGCTGACTTTCGAGTGGAAAATAAGTGATCTAGGAAAGTAAAAGCGCTAAACATGTTGTAAACAAGGTTGTCATTGCTTAGTGTAAATTCTGGAACTCAGGAACAAATATGGACAAGGGCGCCTTGTGTAGGGCAGAGGCGCCTGGGCACTGGTGACTGGATATAGGCGTTGGTGATTGTGTAAGAGCTCATAATATGCTTTCTTCCGTGTCATAAGGGTTTTTATGTTGATTCTTGTTGATCGCCTAACATTCACTCCTTGATCACTAAAGGTACCTATAGCCTGTAAGAAAGAATTTCACCTGCACATACCTACAAACCACATCAAACCTAAACAGGAAAATACAAAATGGGGAAGTTTGACTGACCCTGACGGTCACCTGAAGAGTGACCTTATGACCAAGTGCTATACTACATATCAGAATCTATGTAGTTCGTGTGTGTGTGTGTGTGTAAATGATTCCCTAGGAGGCCCTTGTGCAAGTTGCACTAGATATTAGGTTAGATATAAAATGTAGAAATGTATAACATGTGTGGATGGAATAGAATAGACTTCCCCTTCCTATGATGTGTATGCAAAAGTATGCAACCCTTGTCCCTTGAATGGATGCTAGATGGATGCCATTTGAGTGATTTAGTGCCTTTGGACGTAAGCTTAGGTGATGATAGTAATGCTTAGTGCTTGGTCCTTGATTTTGAAAACATAACTATGTATTTATATGATTCCTTTGTTTGAATTTTGTAATTTACAACTAAAAGTCCTACCCATGGGTAACTACATGGAGATGGGGGACAAATAGGGGGTAAAAAAGGGACACCTTTTTCCAAAAATCAGTGAAACTTGAACTTCATCGAATAATTCGGCATGCCTATGCTCAAAATTTGACAAAGTGATAAGAATAAGTACCGTAGATCTAATTTCTAAACTATTTTTTTTTTTTTGAAAATGGTTGAGATTAAGAGGGTCAAATGTGGTGCACACACAAAGTATGTGTATTTTTGTGTTAAAAAGATAAGAACCTATTGTGTGCGCGCCCCCCCCCCCCCTTTTTTTCAGTTCTATGTTTTTTTTTCAAGTCCTTTTAGTAGAAAGTTAGCTAAGACCATGTACGAGGTCTCATTAATGTTTCATAATTTTTGGATGAATATATAATTTTTTTATTAATTTTGAAAGTGCACATATCCCGAAAATGAAATATTTGTGTGTGCACCCCCATAATTTTGAGAAAAAAATTCATTTTTTAGTTTTATTAGTGCACGTAGAATTAGAAAAAACCACTTTTTTCTTAATTTGGATGAAAAAATCGTAAATTGTGCACCAAAATGTATGCATAGGTTTTTGCATGAAAATAAGGCACTAGTAAAAGACAATATGGATGAAAGCCTTAAACTAATTGGATTTTAGAAAGAATTATATCGTCATCAAGGTAAAACCAAGCTTGACATCAGAGTAGAATTTATTTTTGAATATTATGTTTTAATGCATGAGATATTGGGGTGCACACGTGAAATTTTGATGTTTTTTTTGTCAAACATGGTTTTAAACATGCAGAAACAGTCCAAACCTTTGGTTTGGTAATCCAAGGCAAATCCAACCCTATGGATCGGGAAATTCAAACCCAAAAAAAGTTGAAATGCGAGCGCGTTATAACGCACTCGTGTTTCAATGTGTTATGGGGTGTATGTGTTTGTGGCATGCTTTTATGTACAAAAATAAATGTTTTAAGTATTTTTAGTAAATATAAGATGTTAGGGTCACTCTGCACCTTATGGAACTATTCCTACAGTTCCATCTGTCATGGTTTAAAAGATAGTTTTTCAGATTCTAATCTAGTCAGTACATAGGTATTTTTCAGGATTTCAACATTCAACATTCAAGCTTGTAGGGTTTGGATTATACAAGTGATATCTGTTTTGTGAAAGAATATAGTCATTATTTAGGTTTTGGGGCCTTTTGGATTGGTTATTGACATTTTTAAGAGTGTTTAGGAAGATTTAGGAAATGTTTACTTATTCAAGGGAAATCTTCTCAACAATGGGTTTTCTAGGTGCAAGGAACAAACACTTTAATGGTGAAATTTGACTTCTTCGGATGATTTTGGGAGCTCCGTAAGGAGTTAGGAGGAAAATAAATAGGCACCGGAAAGATACGTGAATCTTATACATGTTGGTAACATTAATTTTAATCTAAGAATTGAAGGTTTCATGAATAATTTCAAGATAGTGTAGGTACCACTTTCGGTTCCAGACAAAAATGGCCCTAAATTTTTAAGCACTAAAGATATGATCACCACATGGTGATAGGTTAATATTTGTAAATGTTGATAAGTACCTCTAGGAATGGGTACTATCATAAATAGACTATTGTTTACCATGGGTAAGGATCTCATGAGGATGGTGTCAATTTTTGTGAGTTGAAAACACCTTCCTAACACCCCAGATTATGTTTTTGAGTGACAAAACTTATAACATAAACTTTAAAACCTAAACCCTAAGCCCTAAACCATGAACCCTAAACCCTTAACCTTGAGATATTGTTTAGGGTTTAGGGCTTAGGGCTCAGGGTTTAGGGATCAAGGTTTAAAGTTTAGGGTTTAGGGTTTAGTTTTTAGGGTTCATGGTGGTAAAAATAGGGTTTAGGGCTCAAGGCTCAGGGTTTAGGGATCATGGTTTAGAGTTAAGGGTTTAGGGTTTAAGGTTTATGATTTAGGGTTTATGGCTCAGGGTTTAGGGTTTTGGGCTCTAAGTTTAAGGTTTATGATTTAGGGTTTAGGGTTTAAGGTTAAGGGTTTAGGATTTAGGGTTTAAGGGTTAGAGTTTAGGGCTCAAGGTTTAACAATACCTTTCTAGGTGTAACTCCCATTTTGAGGATCATATTCATATTCAATGTATCACCGTCGAAGAGGGAAGCTCCCCTGTCAAATTGGTTATTCAGTATAATGTGGAAGATGAGTAAAGCAAATGAAAGATGGATAATTAAATTTCATTGGTAATTAGTACTAAGTATTAATAAGACTAATATAGCTTCCGACTACTCGACTAGGAGGCCATGACAATATTAGGACCATATTTCCTATTCTCATGCCTAGAACCATCATCGAGTTTGCTTGTGTAAAATAAACACATCGATATGTGTATGACTAAGAACACAAATGAGTTATCAATCGCCTGGTAAATATTTCTTATTTAGTTCTGAATGGGAGTTAGTTGGCCTATGACTTAATGACCTTCCATTCATTGATAATTCCTTCTATGATAAACCCATGAATGCTTTCAAAAGTTCCTTAAAAAAGATAGGGGTGGGTAAGTGCAGTAAGTTGGTGGACAATTAAGTAGACATAAAAACCTGAAATTTATGTACCATGATCGCGGAATTGTTTTCACAGGTTTGGTGATTTCTGAACCTAAAACCGTGATCGCGGTCCTTTGAGACAAAAAAATAGACCCGCAACTCCTCATTTTCCCCCCATTTTTCCCTATGAACCGTGATTTCTCCTAGACCTTTTGCACTTGAGCTTTGAATACCCCCTAAAAATTTCTCCTCAAACTTCTGGATCGTAAAATTTTCAACAATGCCGCCAAGACGAAGAGGTAAGCCCTCGATTTTGATCAAATTTCTTGCATTTTAAGTTTTTTTGTGATTTTCATGGGTTTTTCAATTTTTTGTTTATGTATACAATTTTTTTGTTTTGTTAGTTGCTTGATAAGCTCGTAATCTTGTAAACCATCAAAATATTCCTAAAATCCCTCCAAACATTCCTCAAAACCCTCCTCTAAATGTAGAACCACCTCTTGTGGCTCCTTCTGTCCCCATGGAACCAACAGGAACACAAGTTGATATTGTTGGAAGAATCTGACAAAATAAAATTACCATTGAGAACCTTATTCAGACTATAAGAAAAAATCATGCCACAAATCCGTCCCGCATGACTTTAGCCAACACATTGCAAACATTGATTGACGAAATCGACTCCGCAACCAATGAAATACCTTTAGAGGTGATTGTAGGCGGTGGTATGTAGATAAATTATCCCATGCGGCCATAAAAGACAAAAAATTGTGAAAGACCGCATTTGTGTATTATTTACTGACACAAGAACCAATGCCCCCGTACCTACTTGCAAACGGTTCCCAATCCATTGGTGCCACGACGATCGAATCAAGAACAATTTTTGGGACCGATGGTGGATGGTTTTTTATTATCCACCATGCAAAAACAATGAGGTTCCTCTCTATTTTTTGAAGAAATTATATTGCGAGTTCGTGCTTAATGAGGTCCCAAATTATTTTAACTTTTCTAAGTTTTATGGGCAAGGATGTGGCTCTGCACAGAGTAGACTTGGAGCACATGTTGGTCAACCAAGGATCCCCCATGCCCCAAAACCCCCACTACCTTCAGTTATCCCTCCTACAGTGAAGGAGGTTATGGAGATTGCCACACTACATGCATTAAGGGAGTTCACTGACACTCTGACACAACATAGTGATCAGATTGCATCTAGTGATGTTGGTGGAGGGACCAGTTTTAGTGCACCACACCATTGTGGATCATGTGGTGCCGTATGCACTGCGGGTGAGAGATCATTTGCTGGATCACATGATTTCTTTTCTCTAGATGAGATGTTGGCAGATATTTTTGTAACTGGTGCAAATGATCTTGGTCTTTCACAGGTAAATGTCAAATAAATATTTAATATATATATATACAATAGTTTAATTCATTTGAGATTTTAATATATATGTATATGATTACGTCATGTACATATATGTAAAAACTATTTTTTTTTTAATTTTAAACAACAAGAGCCGGTGAAGGACACATCTGGCATCGACATGTTAGCTACTGTAGCTGGGCATCTTACAAACGTAAGTTTCAAGTTGTACTTACATTTCAAATTTCATTTGATTGCACTTTTATTATTATAATGTTTCACATGTACATGTACATATTACTATGTTTGTCTTTTATATGCAAGAGCCTGACAAGTCATCATCTGCTATGGGCATTGAGGGTACTGGCACACCTCACATGAATTTTATGCAGGTTATTTTCTCTTTACACTTTGTTTCTAATTGTGGAAGTTCAGTTATGTATCTACTCTTGTAGGAATTTTGGAGACTCGAGTAACATCGAAACTTCCCTAGAAGATCATTAAACCTAGATTCCTTGGTTCATTTATATTAGAAAATTAATATGTATTAGTCTGTTATGTGTCGATTATGCTTTGAGTTTGTTATGTGGTAGTCATATAGATTAATATTGATTTGTACATGTTTTTTGTATAGCTTATGATTTCTAGAGAGACTCCTCTATATATGTAAACTGTGGAGGCTACTGTAGATATTGCCATAATATCTACAGATCCACTAACTGAGGTACAATTTTTCAAATTTATTAAATTTTAGAGGAATTTTTTCTTATTACTTAAATCTATAATATCAAATTTTGTACATGAAATATTTAATTTGAACTATTTATTTGTATGTAGGTTACCCCTCGTGATTCTACCGTTGACCCTACAATGCGTCGACGACAAATTGATAGGGATCATGAGATTGCGGTAAGATTTGACATGCATTAACTAAATTGTCAATTTCTAAATTTTGAATGTATTTTAAAAATTTTGGTGTTAAAAACTTATTGTTTATAAATGTGTAAATATGATTTAAGAACCGCGATCACGCTTTATAAAGCGCGATCGTGGTGCTTGTTATCAAAACTGCAATCATAGTTTACAAAATGCGATCGTGGTTCTATCTGTATTATAAAATATGACCCTGAGACTTAGGAATTTTTTTTTCCCCAACCAAAGCTATGGGAGGTCATTATGGCGTGTAAAAGGTCAAAAAACTTAAAATTTGCTCTTTTGCAGACTTGAACCATGCTGAGAAACTGAAAACATTTCACAAAAATGGTGCCATTACGTAGGGGAGACTGTCAGCTTCGTAGAAATATTGATTTTAAAGTGAATAGAATAAGATAAATATCATTTTATAATTTTTATTAACAATAGGTCTTTAACACATTTTTTCCCGCGAATGTTCTTGTCTACGTTTAAGATTGTAACTTTTGTTTCACTTATCAAAATGTGATAAAACTTATACTATCCCAAGCATGGAGAAATTATATACACGTTAAAAAAATATTTGATTTCGATATTTTTTGATATAGTTATGGCGGGCAAACGGAAAGTTCTCCGTTTTCTAAAAATTTTCAAACCATTTTCACGGAAAAAATCGTTAAAAAAAATATTGCTAAAAAAATACAAAATAAAATCCATCCTAAGATAGATAATGACTTCTAAATTTTCACCAAATGAAAAAAAACAAGATTTGGTCATCCAAATCGTGGGTAAACAGACTACAATCTTATAGTTTTTTTCAAAAAAAAAAAAGTCATATAATTTTGAATGTTTAATATTATTAAAATTGTCTATTTTTTTTTAAATTAGTAATTTAGAAACTAGATTCCAAATGCTACAATTCATATTTATATAAATTTTTGTAATTTTGAGTACACGTATTGCTAATAATCCCTACAAGTTAAGATTTCACTATTTTTTGTAATATAATGTCCACTTATGACCCCTTTTTTGTCCATCAACTTGATGCACTTACTTGAGTATTTATCAAGCCAATGAAGGCTATGATGTGATGTGTTAAAACTATATATTCACAAGAACCTCTTCTTCCTTGAAAGTCCCTGCTTTGTCTTAGTAATGATGTCTTCTTGTATCCAAGGATCGAGGACTACTGGGGTCTGTGGTAGGATTGGAAATTCAGGAATCATCGAGTGTTTGAATCAGAATTTTGTTACATCTGGAGAAATATTCTCAAACGTTGGAGTAATTCATCTTGGAAAATAAAATTGAACCTTCGAAATCCCCTAAAATTTCTAGTCTAGGTCATGTTCCTGGACATGTAGCGGGTATCAATATTTTTTTTTGACTAGAATTACTTACGAAATGATTCCTTTGCTTCAAGCTTATCTTTATAAATGCAATCTAGCTTTCCAAGTTCTCCATATTTGCCAAATTTGGGGCGAATTGACATTTTAGACCTCTGAAGGCATGAAGAAAATGACGAGTTTATTTCCTCCAACATTTCTTGAAGTGAATTTAAACGAAATAAAATTTGGAATTTTGAGGTGGCATGTGGTAGACATTGGTTGTACTGCCACTAATTTTGAGTGACAAAACTTCTAACATGAACGTTAAACCCTAATCCCTAATCCATAAACCATAAACTTAAACCCTAAACCCTAAACCCTAAACCATGAACCCTAAGACCTAAACCCTAAACCCTTAACCTTGAGCCCTAAACCCTGAACCCTAAACTATGAACCCTAAGCTCTGATCCCTAAATCTAAACCCTAAACCCTCAAACCTAAACACTAAAACCTAAATCCTGATTACCAAACTTTGATTTGAGGACCTAGAAATGTACCCAAGTGCATGATTTTGTGTCTATAATAGGTGTTTTTGAAGTCCTTGTCAATCGAGTAGAGGGATCCTTGATCTAGAAAGTTGTGGCCATGCATGTCCAACATTGTGATGAGCATGTGTAATGCCGATTAGCTAAGGAAATCATATGCTTTTTTATCCTTTCCTTTGTGCTTGATCAAGATATGGAATTGTTAAAGCTAAGAAATCCACTTCATGTGTTACAAATTCTCTAGCTTGTTTTGCATTTGCAAAAATAGAAGTGGCTTATGATCAAAACTAATATTTGTCTCTTTTCTGAGAATGCAGTGCTTAACTTATTGCACAATAACATACAAATATTTTTTGTAGGTGTACCTTTGCATCATGTCATTGAATGTCTTTGAGTAAATGCGATCAAATGTCCATGATGCATTAGTGTTAAGTTCAAAGCTATGTGCAATATATGGAATTGCGAGAACAAACACCATGTAGAAGTATTTTTTGAGAACCTAAAAAGTGCACAAGTCCAATCAAAATTTCCTTTGTCTCACATTATTTGGATAAGGGACACAAATATGTGTGAGAAACCAAGGAAAAAAAAGTGGTAGAAATTTGCGAGTCTAAGAAATCTCCATGTTTCTTTGAGGTTGCATGGAGCATGCCAATCCTAAATCACTTTGATCTTCTCTGGATCTACATGTATTCCTGTACGGTTAATAATGTAGCCTAGGTATTGAATATACTTTGTTTAAAATGTACATTTCACTAAGTTTACAAGTAACCAATGTTTGTGTAAAATTTCTAAGATGTACGAGATGTGCTCCACATGCTCATCCCAAGTATTATAGAAGAATGTATCATCCAAGAAGATGATGATGGAGTTGATGAAGGGCCAAAGTAGATTGTCCATCAAATATATGATTGTAGCAAATTAATTTGTCAAACTAAAAGGCATAATCAACCATTACCAATCCTTCTCATGTTTTGAAAGTTGTATTCTAAACATCTACAACATAGACTAGGACTTGGTGGCAACTAGACTTCACGTCAACCTTTGTGAAATATTGTCACCTTGGAGATGATCTAGAATGTTGTCAATGTGGGGTAGTGGATTATGATTCCTTACCATAATATTGTTGAGAGCATAATAGTTTATGTAGAGTCAACATGTACTAAATTTCTTGGGCGCTAGAACTACTGGGAACGTATGGTGAAGAGATAGGATTGACCTTGATCTAATCAAGGAGCTCTTATATTTGATGCCATATTTAATCATTCTCCATACTTGATTGATGGTACAACATTGCATTTGGAGAATCTAAAGACAAAATAAATTTGGTGCTTTATTATGCTATGTGTTGGCTGGCATTTTAGTTCTATGAATACTTCATTATTCTGCTTCAATAACTTGTCAAGCTACTGTTGATATGATGCAAGAGCATCCATAGAATATAAAAAATCTTGCATAACCCAAGTTAAAGTGGATTTAATCTAATTAGGATTAAAATTATAATATAAATATATATAAGTAACTTTACAGTAATATACAAAAATTAGAAACTAGGGTTATAATATTAAAAAACTCAAGACTTTCAAAGAGAGATAATAAGGGATATAAAGCATTCACTTAGATGTTATTCTGTTCTTTGAGATGATCTATATTTAGAACTGAAGCTTATGACAAGGTTGATTATATTTCATCCTCTTTAAAAAAATCTCACTAGCATTGCATTTGGACTCTAGCATGTAACACTTTTTCCTATTTCATGCTAATGTTTGGCACTGCTACACATTCTATTTATTCTAGGTCATTTTTCTTTATTCTTAGCTACTTCTTGCACTTTCATTTATTCCCGAATCTTTATGCATGCACATGTAATGATAAAAATCCTATTTTCCTACATCAACACTCATATATACATTAGATAACACAAAACAGTTAACATGATTGAGTTGGGATGTCCTTAGTGGCCAACTACTTGTTGATTTTGACCAAACATTGCACTACATTTCCCAAATGAGGGCTCAAACTCCATGTAGTTCTCCCAGTGATCATGCAAGAGTGAATGTAGGCCTAGAGTGCCCTCCCCTATGTTTTCCTTTGTGTTTGACATGACAACGGGCTAGTTAAATATACTTTAATGTGAAATCTTGTTGAATGTAGAATATAATGCTTGTAGATTGACGTTTTCTAGAGAATTTCACTTGTAGTGACTTTTAGGGTAGTGCCTATAGATGGATACTTGATAGTGCTTGATGGATTAGATGTATTAACAATATTATATATATAGGATCCTCTTATTTTGAAATGAGAACTTGATGGCTTGTAAAAATGACCCATATTATAAAAAACACATGAAAACAACAGTAACAACGGAACTAAATGGTGAAAACAATTGAAACTGGGCCTTGGGACACTACCATGAACTTTTGGACAATACCATATGATGCTAATGTCCAAGTTGATACTATTGTCCTTGTGCCCAAAATGAACAATGTCCCTAAACATAGTAAGGGACCTTTGTGACCTAGTGAGACAAGGTGACATGAAGTGTAACAAGACATCAAACATCAACAAACAAAACCACACACCACTAAATCAATGATTTTGTATTTTAAGGCTCTCATACATATAACATTTCTAAAAGTGTATTATGTAATATATATTTTTTAATTTTAGGTGTCTACATTTACCCCCCTTTAAATTATTGAAAAAAATATGTTAGTTTTTAAGAACTAAAAGCATATTCGTTTGAATGAATTTCTTGCTATAGGGTGCTGTTTACATAGAAATATTGAAAGTGTGTCACATTGTATTAACTAAATAGAAACAAGGATGATGAGTGAATTTATTGTGAACCTGCGAGTCTTTCCTTATACCCACTTATTTAGGAGAAAGGATTATTCTAGGTCAAAAATTATTGGAGAAGGTGATTCTAATAAACCCCTATTTAATTGAGGGTGATTAGTACTCAATTATGTGTACATGAAAAATAGAAACGAAGAAGTTGGGTGTAAAGTAATTTCTAACACCCAAAAGGAGTGGAACCACATAGACCCACAAATTGTAATGCCATATGGTGTTAGGTGTCACTACACCTTAACATGCATCTCTGAACCACATCGTCGTAAATAAATATAGGTTTGTAAATTCTTGAATGTATTGAACTTCTCAAAAGGCACTGTTATCCAAATAACTCTCCTAGTTATCTGGATAACTTATATTTTCATCATGACTCCGATGTTTCACATTTCAGGTTGCACACACTCAAGATTATTCTTTTAACACCTTGGCACAGTTGTAGTTCCTCTGCACGTCCTTGCGTGCCCTTGCGCGCCTTCTTTCTCCCATTTGCATTCTTCTATCTCCTCCATTTTTCCCTTCCTGCGCACCTCACACTTACTTCTATTAGCTAAGTCATTGGCCCTTTGTGCGCCGTGCGCATTACCTTGTAATAGTTGTGCCTTAACTGTATGTTCTTTGCTCACCAGTTTGCCTCGTCTCCCAACGCACATAGCGCGCGCCCCTCTTTGCCTCTTTCTTCCACTTCTCCCTTGCACCCACATTCTGCGCATTCAACTTCTTTATAGTCAGCTCGACGCATCTCCAAAGGTAAGAGCGGCCATTGAAAAGTCCAAGTTCCTGCAGAAGATTCCACGTGTCAACCCGACACTCCTTTAAAGGAAAAATCCTTAGCGGGATTCTAAATGAGAGCGGAGCCTCCACACATCCAGTTTCATAAAAGGATAGGATCGAGGTTGAATAGTCAAAGCATTGAGATAGGCCAGCAAAGGGTGCCAAGTGTCAGCACGACGCTAATTTAAGAGAAAAATTGGGGAAGGGTTTCCAAACAAGCACCAGGCTGCTGCGTGTCCTCGGTCAGATATATGACCCCGCCGAGCAAAAGAATTAGTCAAAACATGAAGAAACTAAGCGAGCTGTGGAAGAAGCCATGTGTCAGCCCGACACAACTTCAAAAATGAAATACAAAGGCTGCCCTTAGGCATGTGCCAACCCTCCACGTGTTTGGTTTCAAAAGGGGGCTCGTTTTGGTAGTTGGTTATTGCCATTTTATACAGAATCGATTCAAATTTCAAATGAGCATATATTTTGACTCAGTGCTCGAAATCTGACAAATCTGGCACCGTTGGAATTATCTCGGCCTTGTCTATGCCACGGGGATCTGAAACTTTAATTTTGGAGAGGTTTGGTAAATAGAAAATGAAGAAACATCTTCATGCCATTAATACAGGATATATTTTCCCCCAACAACCAGATCAGATTTGATTTGATCCGCCGTTCCTCCTCCTTCGAGGTGCCAAACAAGTAATTGATGCATACACGATAGATTTGGGGTAGATTTGTAGGAGGCATTAACGATGGTGGTTCAGCTTCGAATTAGTTTTCCCGCTTCTCTCTCTCTTTCTTTCCTATGTGCTGAATCTATAAAGGAAGGGTCAGGGCTCATTATAAAGGGTTGGACACTCCAGATTCTTACGCATGTTGCTAAGGACTCCATATTTTATGTATTTTAAGTTGCAGACCTCCATGTTTGGCTCTTGTATGTGGATATCAGCCTCCTTATCATTGTAACAATTCTATGCTTTTTGGAAGTAATAGAAGCATCATTTTGTGACTATTCTTTGTCCTAACGTGTTTGCATTCCTTCTTCTTTCCTCTTCTCTTGCATTGTGTATTTTTGTGCTATTTCAAGTCCTTTGCAGTTCTATACTTTGTTGTGTTCCATGAGAACAATCTGGTGAATGCGTATTTCACTGTGCTACCCGTGCCTAGCCTCCTTTCACGCATTCCCTATCATTCTCACTCATAAGAGATAGTGTTCACCTCTCTTTTTTGGTGCTATCACATTTTAGTGTAGTTTACTTCATGTTATCCTTCTTTCCTTGGTCCCTTGGCATTCTTAGCTTAGTTTCCCCTTTCAACACTAGGAGTAATAGTAACGGTATAAATAAATAGAGGAACCGACCTTCTCCGGAGATCCATCCCAAGCTTTCAAGGTCCCATAACTTGGGGATGATTCCATTGTGGTCTCAAACAGCTCAGCCCTTTCAATATCTAAGACACGGGTGCACATTTGAGAAACCAATAGTTTTTGGCACACCTTTTGGGACAAGCATTGAAAGCTCAAAGTTATGGTGTGTGAACTTAGTGTTTCAACCTTTGAAGAGGCGCATTTCAAACACATCTGGTGACTCCCAATATTTAAGATCTCTATTTTGGTAGTCTTGAGAACCTTTCATGAGAAGATTACACACAAGAAGAAGTGAAACAACTGAAGATTCTTTTGAATACCTCCAGCTATCCCCGAGAAGAGTTCATTCAAGAAATATCACGCGTGCATCTCTATCTCTAGCGCGCCGTGCTCATTCAACTCCTCCTAAAATCAAACAACATGTGTCCCCTGCAATGGTGTATCAGCCACCCCCTCCATTAAGAAACTTTGTAAACTTTTATGGAGGGATTCCCTTAGTCTTCGCTGTGCAACATGATATGCCGAATGACGCGATCAATATTATTCCTTACTTTATTAGTGAGAATCAAGTCACTCCTCAGGAGCATATCCAGGATGTGGAAAATGTGTGTTTACTCTATCTAATCACACATGATGATGTAGCAGTCAGGTTGCTTGCAGCCTGTTTAAAGGTAAAGAACTTTAATGATACTGAGGCTTGAGACTTGGCTCTATCACCACATGGGATGAACTAGGAATGACTCTATGCAATTATTTTGAAGACAAGTCAGATCACCTATCTTTGGTGGAGCAATTGACAACAACAAGGAGGGCGCCCAATGAGCAGATGACTGATTTCAACATCAAATTTTAGAAGACTTGGGACATAATCCCTCTTGTGGTAAGACCTACAACCCAACATGCTTTCCTTTATTATCTGAAGGTTCTCAACAATGATATTTTAGTTATGATACAATCTATGGGAGGTAGAACCTTACTAGTCACTTATAGTGTTGCAGTAAGGGTAGAAAATAGTCTTATTCAGGAGGGAAAATTAGCTCCCAGAGTGCCTATGCTCTTGTTCCCAGAAATGTCACAAGCACCCCAACCTTCTATAGCCTCTATTCTGAGAAGAGTGCACAACCAGTTGCCTCAACATCCTATTCTCCATCATAGCAAAAGGAAAACAAAGAAATGAAGACTGTGATCAGAAATTTGTCAAATAAAGTTATATCATTAGAAAATCAATAGGCACAAGCTTGTAGAGGTAATTCCAATCAGGCGCATGGCCATGGGAATCAACCTTGGCGGAATCAATATGAAAATCAAAGATACACACCCAATTAGTAGAATGATAGGTGTCATCCTAATGCACATCTGCCTTACAATTTGCTCTTCCTGTGTATTCTCTCCTAGCACCCAATGCGAGCTAGGTGCTTGTTCTGGTTCAGAAAAATTTGGCACAAGAGTCAGAATGTTGCTTCCCTTGCAAAATTCCTCATAGTCAATATCATTGTGTTAATGCTGTGCATGCCCAAGCTTTCATGATTAAGAATACTTCATCCTATGAGCCCTAAACAAGTGCCCATGAAGTCGATAATCCAAAAAGACCAAAAGATCCTTTGGAAACCAATTTGATGTTCTTTAGTTGCAGAAGATATAAATAGACCACGCACCCAAGTTGTAGACAACACAAGTTATAATAAAATAATATTAGAGTCAGGTGCACAGGTCACAGTCCCAACACAGTCCTAACAATACAAGTAGATCTTCAGAAGAAAAAAGAATCATACAAGATCTCTTGTAGCAAAAGCGTTCAAATACCTATGCAAGAGGTCCTACGTAAAGCTCCTTCTGAAGTTACACGCACCCATCCTTTGGTAGGCTAGGCCTCTGCTCCAGCTAAAATTCAAGCTTTTGTACCTGAAAAGTCAAGAAGGGATGTTGTTCCCCAAATGCACAAGGTGGGGGGGCTTTCGTTCAATATTGTTGACCAGATGAAGAAAACAAACATAAAAATCACAATGTGGCAGGGATAATTTTAGCGGCGAATATTCGTAATATGGCGAAAATTTCATTTTATGAAAATTTGAAAAGGCGAATTATTCAGAGTGGGTCGGTGTCCTATTCGCCTAAAATATATAGTATATTTTTTCTGGGGGGTCGGCTTCGCCTTCATTTGAAAACATCTCCTATAAAAACCTAGCTGATTCGCCGGGTAGTATACCTCAAGTAGCTTAACAAATTACCAATACTATGAAATTTTAACTCGCATACCCTTAAGCACCAGAGATTCAGATTACTGTTAGCCTGTGATTGTTGATGTGTGACAACAGCTGTACTGACGCGTGACATGGGCAGTGGTGACGTGCGACATGGGCACTGGTGACGCGCGACAGAGGTGGTATTGACGCGCGACATGGGCAGTGGTGACGCGCGACATGGGTAGTGGTGATGCGCGACAGAGGAGGTATTGACGCGCGACATGGGCAGTGGTGACGCGCGACAGAGGAGGTATTGACGCGCGACATGGGCAGTGGTGACGCACGACAGAGGAGGTATTGACGTGCGACATGGGCAGTGGTGACGCGCGACAGAGGAGCTATTGATGTGTGACAGAGGAGGTATTGACGTGCGACATGGGCAGAGGTGACGCGCGACAGAGGAGGTATTGACGCGCGACATGGGCAGTGGTGACGCGCGACGTGGGCAGTGGTGACGCGCGACATGGGCAGTGGTGACGCGCGACAGAGGAGGTATTAACACGCGACATAGGAGGTATTGACGCGTGACATGGGTAGTGGTGACGCGTGACAGAGGAGGTATTGACGCGCGACAGGAAATGGGTTGTTGACGCGAGACAAGTGCAGAGTTGATGAGAAAGCAGAGGTCAGAGGCTGCAGACGGGCGACAGGATATTTTGCTGTCGCGCGTCAAGAAAATGCAGTGACGCACGTCAATAGACCTTAGTGACGCACGTCAACAAGCTGGTTGCTAACGTGTGTCACTAAGGTCTATTGACGTGCGTCACTGCATTTTCTTGACGCACGACAGCAAAATATCCTGTCGCCCGTCTGCAGCCTTCTGTCGCGCCACTTGACAATCAGGTGAAATTTTTTCATACAACCCCCAAAAAATTCGCCTTCCCGCGAAACCAGTTCCGGGGATATTCACCAGGTATTCTCCACCTCTGATTTCCAAGAGGTCTCTTAAAATGAACCCTGCAATGTGGGATGCCCTGACCATTCCATCTCAGCGGGATCTGTTGCATGAAGCTATGGCGCAACTTCTGCGTACTGACCCGATTATGCAGAAGCCACGCGCTTTTGTCAAAATATGCCAAGAAGAGGAGAAACAAGTAAGTAAAGTTGATAAAACCCCACCCTTCTATATGTCCTTGATTATAGGCAAACACCTAGTGCATAACTGCTTGATTGACTTAGGCGCTAGTACTTCTATTATGCCTAAGAAGATAGCTGATGTCTTAGGTCTGAAATATAGCCCTTTGTTTAAAGGAGTCCTACAACTTGATGGCTCAATTGTAACCACCTTAGGAGTCATCAAGGATCTTGAGTTAACCCTCCATACATGTCCAAGCCTGACAATTACTCAAGATGTGTCAATTATTGACCTGCCTCCTTTGTTTTCCCTATGTCTATCAAGAGAATTTACTACTAAAGTGGGTGGTTACTTGTCTTCTGATTGGTCTCATATGTTACTCAAGACAAGGTATGGTACCTGGTTTACCATACAAGATGAGCCTATATTTTCTTATCATATAGAGCCATATGTCCCATCCCCTCTCCAAGCCAATTGTCTTATCCAGGAAGAACAAGTTTTAGTTCCTGAAGAGCAGTCTCTTCCATCATCTGTTCCAGACCTAGTGCTTGATGAATGGGTGGAAATCCATCATAAATTTGATCCCTATGCTGAAGAATTGGAAGCCTATGAAACTGGGATTGGTACTTATTACATTCTAGAAGAATACATTATGCTTCTGCGTGTGCTCATGGGAGACAAAGTTCAAATTGGTCTATGGAAGTTATATTTTGATGGATCCAAAAGTAGAAATGACGCGTGAGAAGGAGTGGTTCTCATTTCCCCTAAAGATGAGAAATTATTCTTCACACATAGATTGCAGTTTGCATGCTCTAACAATGTGACAAAATATGAATCGCTAGTGCATGGCTTGCTCATTACTGAGAAGAAGAAAATTAAGGCGCCGCAAATCTTTGGGGACACAAAATTGGTCATCCACTAGGTCACCAACAAATTCCAGATAAAGAATAAGCTTCTTAAAGCTTATAAACATAGATTTTGGGACCTACTTGAGAGCTTTGATGCCCTTAATCTGTAGGTAGTCCCGTGCAGAATGAACAAAGAGGCTAACCAAATGGCCGCGCTCAGTTCACAATTTTCTCCTGCTGAGGAATTTTTCAAAGGAAACACTCAACACATTAAGATGGTGATCAAACCATCCATTCCAGACAATAACACCAGCTGACTAGTGTTTGACAGTGATGCGCAGATCATCTAGTTTATCCAGAATGAAGCTGAATTTTCATCAAGTATGCAAGCTGACCTCCATGCCAGCTATGGTGACCAAGTAATATAGCTGAAGACAAATAAGTTACCTAAAGGTCTGGCCACCTTAGAGAAAATGTTCAGCCCTAATGATGAGTTCAAAAGTTAAGAAAGATATATGTGTTCCCATTACTATTGTGCACGGAAAGGAGCTGCTGCTCAGCAGGACTTGTGCGCATGAAGAAAAATAAGCCTTCATCTCTCTCTGTCAAAAATACAGTGACATTTTCTCATGGGAGTATGAAGACCTCAAAGGTTTTGATCTAAGTGTTGATCAACACTCTATTTACCTTGATCCTGGTATCAAGCCCATTAGACAGAAGCAATGACCAGTCAATCCAAAGATAGAGCCTCTCATGAGAAAGGAACTATCAAAACTCATTGAGGCAAAAATTATCTTTCCTATCAAATACTCTACCAAGGTTGCAAATATGGTTCCAGTACACAAGAAGAATGGTGAAATCAGACTTTTTTTTGATTTCATTTATTTGAATAAGACATCTCTAAAGGATCATTATCCTTTGCCTTCAATGGAGCAGATTCTGTAGACTATGGCTAGCGCACAAAGGTTCTCCATGCTAGATGGGTATTCGGGTTTCAACTAGATCCTAGTCAAGGAAGAGGATCAATTCAAAACAAAATTTACAACCAAGTGGGGAACATATGCATACTAGAAAATGCCCTTTGGTCTGTCAAATGTGGGCACAACATTTCAACGCGCCATGGATATTGCCTTCAAACGTTACATCAATGAGTTCATCTTGGTTTACCTTGATGATATAACTATCTTCTCAAAGCAAGGCGAGGATCACATGACACACGTGGAAAAGGTCTTTGAGAGATGCAGGGAATTTGGGGTATCTCTTAACCCCCAGAAGTGTAATTTTGCGGTGGCTCAGGGAAATTTCTTGGGCCATGTGGTTTTGAAAGATGGTATCACGATTGATCCTAAGCACGTTTTAGCCATCCTAGCCTTTTCCCTGCCAGCGCACAAAAAGGCCTTACAGTCCTTTTTTGGCAAGATTAACTTTGTTAGTTGTTTTATCCCTAACTTTGCATGACTGGTTCAGCCCATCACCATCATGCTCAAAAAGGACATAGCCTTCAGATGGACAACAGAAGGAAGAGAAAGCTTCAACAAGATCAAGAAATAGATTGCTTGTGCACCAAAACTCATCAATCTAGATTACTCAAAGGATTTCATCCTTTATGCTTATGGTGCTGATGCAAGCATTACTGCTATCCTAACACAAGAAAATGAACAAGGGATGGAACAACCAGTGGTCTTCTTTAACCAGATGCTGAAGGATTACGAATTGAAATACAATCACATGGAGAAGGTCTTTTCCATCATGCTCACGCTAAAAAAATTCAAGAGCATGCTCGCCACAAATCATATCAAGGTGTTATTCTCCCACTCATCTGTCAGAGACTTCATCATGGGAGTAGAAATTAGTGAGAAGAGAGTGTGATGGGTGAAAAAAATCATGGAATATGATGTGACTATTAAGGCCACAAAGCTGGTAAGAGGCAATGCACTCTACAAATAGATTGCTGAGGATGCGCAGAGTGAACTTGAGGCTTCATTATTTCTGGATGAAGACCTCCCGCGTGTAGAACACAAACAAACTAGATGAAGGACATGATCACATTCCTTTCAGAGGGAGTGTACCCTCTCGGTTTGAATAAAGAAAAGAGAAGGCATCTAAGGTTACAATCTATCCCTTATGTTTTGATTGATGGACTTCTCTTCAAAAGAAATCTAGATGTCGTGTTGTTAAGATGTATCAACGGTGCGCATAATGAGCAAGTGTTAGCAGAATTTCATGATGGATTATTTAGTGGACACTTCTTTGCCAAAAACAAATCAATGAAGATCATAATGGCAGGTATCTTTTGGCCTAACCTGTTTGCAGAGGCACATAGGTGGGTCACAAAATGCAAGGAGTGTGCTTTCTTTGTAGGAAAGAAAATATTGGTAGTGCTTCCCCTCTAACCAATCCAAGTGGATCAGCCTTTTTTGTAATGGGGTCTTGACTTCATAGGCATGATCAATCTACCTTCAAGCACTAGACATAAATGGGTGCTGATAGCTACATATTACTTCACTAGATGGACAGAAGTTGTCGTGCTTAAGGAATCAACTGAGGTAGTCATCCTTGACTTTCTCGAAGGTTTAGTCACAAGGTTTGGCATTCCTCAAACCATTATCTTTGATAATGCAAAGGCCTTCCTTGGTGCTAAAATCAATGATTGGGCTCTAAGTCTACGCATTTACCTGAAAACCCCTTCCAACTATTACCATTAGGGAAGCGGTCTGGTAGAATCAACAAACAAGAACCTGATCATAATCATGAAGCACACAATGAACATCAGGCAAAGATAGTGGCATACGAAGGTCTTATGCGCACTCTGGGAAGATAGAATCATAGTAAAAAAAGGCAATAGGAACTTCACCTTACGAGCTTGTCTATGGCAAAGAGGCTGCCCTTCCTTTGACAAACAAAATTCATTGGTGCTTGCCCAATAGTTGGATTTTTTTGGCGTGGATAAGAGAGAAATCAAGATGGCAGAGTTGGTTCATTTTGAAGAGCTCAAAAACTCTGCCATGATAAGGCTAGAACAATATCAACAAGAAACAAATAAATGGTTTAACAGAAAGGCTAGGCCTTAAGCTTTCAAATTTGGGGACCTAGTTCTAAAATGGGATGCTGATAGAGCTAAACTAGGGCACCATTCAAAGTTTAATGCACTTTGGAGTGGCCCATACATCATGAAGTCCTGTAAAGAAGCTAACTCTTTTGAGTTAACTCATTCGGATGGAAGCACGCTACAAATCCCAGTAAACGAGATCTATCTCAAACCATTCCATTAGGTTTGTTGCATCATGTTGTATATATTAAAGTAGTTTCAATTCCTCCAAGTGTGCTCCATGCACATTGTTTGTTTGTACATAGTTATTTCCCCTCGCGTGCTTCCTGCACGTGCTCTTTTGTTACTTTCAGAATGCAGAGCTTCTCTTAGCAGTTGTGAGGTTCAGTTCAGAGTTTAGACAACTTTAAGTGACTCCAGGGTGTTCTTCAAGTTGAGGACCAGATCTTCAAAACTAAGCACTCGACTCCATGCCCAATGGACTTCTAAGGCTACTGGTCTCTTCATATAATAGGTAGATGGCCCCCAAAAGTCACCAAAAATATTATCCAAATAACTCTCCTAGTTATCTAGATAGCTTATATTTTCATCCCAACTATGATATTTCACATTTCAGGTAACGCACACTCAAGATTTTTCTTTTAACACCTTGGCACAGTTATAGTTCCTCTGCGTGCCCTTGCGTGCCTTCCTGCTCCCATTTGCATTCTTCTATCGCCTCCATTTTCCCCTTCCCATGTGCCTCACACTTACTTCTATTAGCTAAGTTCTTAGCCCTTCATGCACCATGCCCATTACCTTGTAATAGTTGCACCTTAACCGTATGTTCTCTGCTCAGTAGTTTGCCTCATCTTCCTATGCGTATAACGCACTCCCCTCTTTGACTCTTTCTTCTACTTCTCCCTTGTGCCCACATTCTACACATTCACCTTCTTTTTAGTCAGCTCAGTGCATCTCCAAAGGTAAGAGTGGTAGTTGAAAAGTCCAAGTTCCTGTGGAAGATTCCACGTGTCAACCCGACAGTCCTTCAAAGGAAAAATCATGAGTGGGATTCTAAATGAGCGTGGAGCCTCCATGCGTCTGGTTTCATAAAAGGACATGATTGGGGTTGAATAGTCAAAGCATTGAGATAGGCCATCGAAGGGTGCCAAGTGTCAACACGACGCTAATTCAAGAGCAAAATTGGGGAAGGTTTTCCAAACAAGCACTAGGTTACTGCGTGTCCTCGGTCAGATATATGACCCTGCTGAGCAAAAGACTTAGCCAAAACATGAAGAAAATGAGCGAGCCACGGAAGAAGCCACATGTCAGCCTGACGTAACTTCAAAAGTGAAATAAAAAGGCTGCCCTTAGACATACATCAATCCTCCACGTGTCTGGTTTCAAAAGGGGGGCTGTTGTGGTATCTGGTTCCTGCCATTTTGTACGGACCCGATTTAAATTTCAAATGAGAATTTCGTTTGACTCAGTGCTTGAAATCCAAAAAATCTGGCACTGTTGGAAATATCTCGGCCTCATCTATGCCATGGGGATCCAAAACTTTAATTTTGGAGAGGTTAGGTGGAGAGAAAATGAAGAAACATGTTCATGCCATTAATACAGGATCTATTTTGCCCCAATAACCAGATCAGATTTGATCTGATCTGCCGTTCCGGTGCTGAGCAAGTAATTGATGTAGACATGATAGATTTGAGGTGAATTTGTAGGAGTCATTAACGATGGTGGTTGAGCTTCGAATTAGTTTTCCTGCTTCTCTCTCTCCTTCTTCCCAATGTGCCGAATCTATAAAGGAAGGGTCAGGGCTCATTGTAAAGGGTTGGACACTCCAGATTCTTACGCATGTTGCTAAGGACTCCATATTTTCTGTATTTTGAGTTACAGACCTCCATGTTTGGCTCTTGCATGTGGATATCGGCCTCCTTATCATTGTAACAGTTCTATGCATTTTTGGAAGTAATAGAAGCATCATTTTGTGACTATTCTTTGTCCTAACATGTTTGCATTCCTTCTTATTTCCTCTTCTCTTGCATTGTGTATTTTTGTGATATATCAAGTCCCCTGTAGTTCCATACTTGGTTGTGTTCCACGAGAATGATCTGGTGAATGCGTATTTTGCTGTGCTACTCATGCCTAGCCTCCTTTCATGCATTCCCTATCATTCTCACTCAGAACAGATAGTGTTCACCCCTCTTTTCTGGTGCTATCACCTTTTAGTGTAGTTTACTTCATGTTATCCTTCTTTCCTTGGTCCCTTGGCATTCTTAGCTTAGTTTCCCCTTTCAACACTAGGAGTAGCAGTAAATAGATAGCGGAACCGACCTTCTATGGAGATTCGTCCCAAGCTCACAAGGTCCCACAACTTGGGGACGGTTCCATTGTGGTCTCAAACACCTCAGCCCTTTCGATATCTGAGACGCAGGTGCACGTTTGAGCAACCAACATGCACATAACACACACTAATAGAAAGGAAAATTTAAATTGATGCATTGCCCACTACATTTGTAATAAATATAGTGAAATTGAATTGAATTGTTTTTGTCATTGTAACTTTGTCATTTGACTTATTATATACTGTTGATGTGTAATCACATCACCCCTGAATGTCTGCAACTCGATGGGTTGAGAATCTTAGTGTGATTGCATAACATGGAGCTTCTCCCAAAATGTGGGACTTTGTGAATTGGGAGAGCTCTCCGGATGAATGCTAGTTCCTATTCCTCTATTCAGGTGCACACATTCATATTTTAGAGGATATACTCTAAAACCTACTCTAACTTGCCAAGGGAACATGGTTAAGGAGATGAAAGAAATACAACCTAAACTAACAAGGGTGATGCACCAAAGGAATGTTGAACACCTAATTTTCCATTAAAACACAAACCATAAAAAATGTGATACAACCATCATGCAAAAATAACCAAGATTGCAATGAGAGATCAGGAAGATACAATGAAAATAAGAGAGGGTTGAAATCATCCACATACTTATACTATTGCTCCAAAATTTTGATACAGTCCATTATAATGGTCAAGAGGCAAGATTGCATTTATAGTTTGAATGGGAGGTTTGAAGTCCACAAATCCACTTTCAAAAAGAGAAGAAGGGAGGGTGCAAAAAAAAATTTCCAACTAAGGAAGGGTGCACGATGGTAGAAAGGAAAGAGGGCGCGTGATAGAGAATGTGATTCCCAGAACTTACACCACTTTGGAAGGCATTGTCTCAAGGGGTTGCACCAACGTGAATTGTATGGTCGGGGGGTGCACAAGAGGACTATAAGCCTATGAAAAGTGAAATGAGAAATCCTACTTGGATCTCGTGTAACATGCAGAAAGTGAAGCATCAGAGCCAGAATAACTTGAAGTAACTATCTCATCCAAATAGCTGGGATCCTAACTTAGTTTGGATAACAATTTGGTGAAGTTACAGGTTCCCTTCCTGTCTAGATCCAACGAGATCAGCTCCCTTGCATCCATTATCAGAGTCATGAACGATAGCTTGTATCACTTGATCTTGATTTTCATCTTGAACCTACCTCACTGCTTGTACTCTCAATTTTCATGGAAAATATTAAAGCCTGAGGTTTAATGAGAGTAGAAAATTATCTTAACCTGGAGTTTTCACCTGTTCCTGAAATGGGCTATGACAACATTCACCTAGAGGCACACTGAACTACATAGTGATATAACCTTGGAGTAATAAGACCTATGCTGAAGCACTTAGGGAAATTGAAAATTACACTACAATGAGACAATGTGCACACGAACTTAGAGGAATTAAAATCCTAGGCTAATATTTATAAGGGTGAAACCTTTTCCTTTTAGAAACAATGTTTAAGACATATTTTGTTAACCGGAATCGGAAGCTCCTCTCCCTGTTAATGTAAAACAATTGAAGAAGGAATTGCTAATTTTACATCCCATTTGACCATATAAGGGCCACTCCAAATTAATCAAACTTGAATGTCTACCAGGGTTTTTCCAATCTGCATCCCATTTTAGAACTAATCCCCATCCTGAAAGGTTACATTGCTCTTGATTTCTTGTCAAACCATCTTTTGACTATTAGGCTGTGATCTTTCTCTATCATTTGAACTGCATGTTCTTTGATTTCTTCCAATTCCATCAACTTTGCATACCTTGCTTCCATAGGCATCAAACTTAGACACTTATCTAACTGCTTCATGTCTTTCTAATGCAGGTAGCTCTAATGATATAGGCAACACTACCTCTTTCCCATAGACCAAATTGCTAAGGGAAATTACCTTGTTGACCTCTCCTTGGTGTGATCCTAATCAGCCCATAATGCTGATTTGAGATTGGTATGCCATGTCCTTTGATTTTCATCTAGATTCCTTCTGATGATTCTTAGAAAATTCTTATTTGTAATGACTTTGCCTTCCCATTACCTTTGCTTGTAATAGTTTGAAGAGGTGATCAAGTAGGTTCAACATGTTACATCCCAAAATAGTGATCTTGGAACCTAGGAAGCGCTACACTAGGCATTGTTTGATATGATAGTTCTGGTACTCACACTAACCTAGTCACTATCCCTTCATTCTTCTAGTATGCTAGACTCATTTGCTTCATAAAATTGAGAAATCCTCATACGCTACCACCTCTGTCCATTTGGTGAAATAGTCTATAGCTGTGAGAATCCACTTCTGACCTTGGCTTGAGTTTGGATTGATGACCCCAATGAAGTCCAATCCTCATTACATGAACGATTGGTCAACTGAAATTGGGTGCAATGGAAGCGCTGTTAACTTTTCTTTACCTGTGAAGAACACACATTTTTTACACCTTTTGATCCATGTGTAGCAGTCACTAAACACTATGGGCCAATAATAACCTGTCTTCATTATTTTAGAGCTGTTACTCATGGGAAAAAATGACCTTCCTTCTCCATCGTGGAAGTGGCTTGTAACAACCTTTTCAATCTGACACATTTTAATGCATCTAACAAAGTAGAACACCATTGATGTCTTTCTTGACATAAGACACCATCAACAAGCACATATGGAACGGCTTGTAATTTGAAGTATCTCCTCTTTGATTTGCTCATTTCTAGAGGACATAGGCCTATTTTTAGGAAGTGTATCATGTTTGATTCCAACAAGGAATAGGAACACTATCATTTGCTTGTTCTTGACCATTTTGTAGTACTAAAATAGCCCCATTTTCATTACTTGCATCATCTTGTTGGCTCGAGGCTAGTTGTTCACATAGTCCCTTTCCACGAACTAGCTTCGTGACCTTAATTTCAATGTCATATTCCATGACATGAGTGATCCATCTTGCACATTTCTCATTTAGATCCTTGTTTAGAAGGAATTCCTTGACTCCCGCATGAGAGACTAACAATTAGATTTTGTTATTTGAAACTAGGTGTTTGAACTTCTTCAAGCTCCTGGTCACTGTAAGGACATGATTTTCGATGAAGGAGTATATCACTTCATATTCCTCCAAAATTTGACTAAAGAAGGCAACCGGTTGTTCAGATCCCTCTTTGTTCTGTTGTACTAGGATTGCAAAAATTGTGTCCCCACTACCAAAGGCATAGAGCATGAAGTCCTTAGAGAAGTCTAGATTGATGAGAGTTGGAGCTTGGGATATAACCTCTTTTATTGCTTCAAAACTCACTTTGATTTCAGTTGTCCACCTGAATGCCATGCTCTTCTTCAACATCAAGGTTATTGGCTTCACAAGAGCGGAAAAATTTGGCACAAACCTGTGAACAAAATTGATCCTTCCTAGAAAGATCTGAAGAGCCTTCCTATGGCTTAGCAAGGGCAATGCTCGAATTGCTTCAACTATTTCTGGGTCGATCGTCAATCCTTCCCTTGACACAATATGGCCTAGGAGCTTGCCTTTGTGAGCCAGGAATATGCATTTTTTGGGATTTAATGATACCCCAAATCTCCTACATCTTTGAAATACTTGTCTCAGATGAAAAAGGTGATCTGCTGTGTTTTTGGAGAACACAGTGATATCGTCAAGATATATTAGCACTATTTTATTGATCAACACCTTGAATGCCATGTCCATCGCCCTTTGAAAAGTGGCTCCAACATTAGACAATCTGAATGGCATCTTCCTGTAGGCATAGGTGCCCCACTTAGTGGTGAAATCCATTTTGAACTGGTCATCTTCTTGTACCATTATCTAATTATACCCCGAGTAGCCATTGAGGAGGGAAAATATTTTCGAGTTGGATACCACTTGCAATATTTTTTCCATTGAAGGGAGTGGATAGTGGTCTTTGAGAGATGCCCTATTCAAGTCTTGGAAGTCCACACACAACCTTATTTCTCCATTCTTCTTCCTGACCGGGACCAAGTTGGCAACCAAACTTGAGTGCTTGATTGGAAATATAATGCTTTCCTCTATCATCTTGTTTAGCTCTTTCTTCATAAGAGGCTCAATGTGTGGGTTGACTAGTCTTTTCTTCTACCTGATGGGCTTAACATCTAGATCCAGTTCTATGGTGTGTTGTGCCAGCTTCAGATTGAACCCTTGTAGGTCCTCATAACTCCAAACAAAGATGTGTGGAAACTCTTGGCAAAGTCATATGAACTCATATCTCTCTTGCTCAGTGGCCACCATACCAATTTGGAGTGTTTTTCCTTCCCCAACTGAAATTGGATTTGAATCTTCTCCCTTAACTTGTAGGTTGGATTTTGCTTTACAGAACTGGTCATTCAGGTTGAACATAGATTCCAATGTTACCAAACCCTTTGGAAGCTTGTTTTTCCATAGCTACACCACTTGGTCCCTGTACTGTTGCTCTAATTTGTCTTGGTTCCTAGCTGAGAATTCAACCTCTTCTTGCAAGAAATTGATGATCTGTTGATCATTCTCAAACACCTGTCAGCTTGTGTTATTGTCTGGAACTGCTAGGCTTACAATCACATGGATATGTGGTTGTGTTTTGTCTCTTTTGATACTATCAACCACATCAAATGTTGCTCCAACTATTGGAAGCCTATCTGTAACTTCATTCTTCTTCCTGGGTATGGACACAATGTTGAAATCTTCAAAGGCTTCAATTACGTCCCATACGTTGTTTTTGTAGCTCTTGAGTAGGTCATTCTTTGTAGCATGTTACCTTCTGACTTGATTGACGACTAGCTCGCTATCATCAAATACTTGCAAATTCTTTAAGCCTCTTTTCCTAGCCCAATGAAGTCCATGAATCAAGGCCTCTTATTCAGCTGGGCTGTTTGAACAAGTAAATTGGAAACAAAACACTGAATAATAATTGATGTTCTGTGGTGAAAATAACATAGCTCCTCCTCCAGCACCTTGTATAATTCTTGAGCCATCAAAGAATAGCCGCCATACCTCATTATCATCTTTTTAGTTTGACTTGGTGATGCTAGGGAGAGGTTGATTCTCTTCATGTAAAAAATAGACTCCTAATTCAGATTCTTCCATTTCTTTGTAAGGGTTAAATTCATGCCTCTTGTTCACCCATTCATCAAGAGTCAAGTCTGGAATGCATCCGACCTTAGTATATGCTTCATGGGTGCTTGGATAATCCTCTTGATCAAATGCTGAAGAATTTACATTAACTGGACTTTGTGTGTGAGGCTCTATATGAAAGTTTACAATGGGCTCAGATTTGATTGTAGCCTTAGCTCCATACCTCGTTCTGAATAACATGTGTGACCAATCAGTAGACAAATAACCTCCAATTTTAGCAGTGAAGTCTCTTGACAACCACAATGCAAAGAGTGGTGGCAGGTCTATGACTGATACATATTGCAAGATGATCACATTAGGACATGCATGTAATATGAGGCTCAAATATTTGATTACTCCAACCATTGTTATTGATGTCCCATCCAATTGCACCACACCTTTGGAGATGAATTCATATTGAAGACCCAACTAATCAGCTATTTGTTTTGGCATAATTGAGCTACTTGCTCCCAAATCAATTATGCAATTATGTACCAACTTATCCCCTATGATCAATGAGATATAGAATGGTGGTGGCTTCACATTCTTACCTTGATGGCCTCCATGATTTCCTTCTTGATGAGATACATTAGTGAGCACTTTTTGTTGTTGATTGGGTGGCTGATTTGATGCTGACCAATTTTCCATAACAGCTTGTAATAAGTCTCTTTGTCCTGGGATAGCCAATGAATCCCACATCAAGATGTTTACATTTATTTTCTCCATCTAATCAATGATGTTGAATGGATATGAGCTATCCTTCTGCTACACCTTGCCTTGCACATTTCTCTCTTGCACATGGGCTGTTACAACGGGCACTTGAGCCGATCTAGAAGGTGGTTTGGGCTAACCTTGCACATTGGGAGCTACACTTTGATTGCTAACACCTTGTGGAGTGATGGAGGGTTGTGGATCACTTAAAATTGATGATTATTCCTCTCCAATGTTCCTTTTCTTGTAGCGTGTATTGGCTGCTACACTTTGAGAAGGTGTTTTATACCACAGAAATTTTTAACCTACCAATTGACAAGTGTGGTCTCATTTGGAGGTGCGTCTTTTTGAGTTACTCCCTGCTGCTGATTCCCTTCTTAGCATGTCTCTTGTTCCACACCTATTGTTGTCACCATAAGGTCTTGATTCAAAGCACCATTAAAACACATTGACTGGTTATGAGGTTGATTACATGGAAAACACCAGTCATATTCCTGAGCCATGTTATTTTGCACTTTTACCAGAGCTCTAGATGTGGATGTAGCATCAGAATTGTTAGGATGGAATGGTCTATTAGCAGGAGGAATGACTTGGTTCTGATTTACAGCTTGAAAGGGTGGCCTGTTAGGCTGATATGGGGATCTATTGGGTTGAGTTTGAAGTTGATACGATCTGAATTTTTGAGATTTTTACCTCTTAAGCGCCACTAAATCATTACCCAAGTTCTGCAATTGCTTCATGACTTCTTGGAGCTCGCTTGAGGTGCTGGAAGATGAGGTAGAAGCTTCATTTGAATTTTGATTTCTTGGGGAAGGAATGGGAGCTAATGCAGGCACTTGACTAGTTCTTGGAGCTCCTAGTTATGGATATAAAGGCATAGGCAGCCTAGGTGAAAGTTTACCAACCTGAATTAAGCAATTTTCAGCTCTAATAGCAATATTATAGGCTGCAGGTAAAGTTATACCTCTCATTAATTGAATCATCACAGAAATATAAGAATTTAAAGCTTTAAGAAAGTATAGGAAAACACCTTCAGCTATTGGTCTCATGGCCAATGGAATCTTGTCCCATGTCCTCTGAAATCTGAAGTTGAAATCGGTCAATTGTTCATTAGGAGCCCTCTTGATTGTCGTCAATTGTTCCAATAAAGATATATTATCCCCCTTTTCTCCAAATTGATTGTGGAGAGCTGTGCATAAATGGTCCCAATTCTGGATGGATCTCGTGGTTAGAATTTTGAACCATTGCAAAGCTTTACCTTTAAAGGAGGATGCCAACAACTTGACAACAATGTCCATTTCAACAATTTCATGAATTGCATAGACATTTGCAATGTCCTGGATATGATCAATTGGAGTTGTCTGGTTCTCTCCAGTAAAATATGGAATGTTCTTCAATGCTGTAACTGGAACTGGATTTTGTGCTTTAACAGCCAGTGGGCTGCTGCCAGTGAAGTTGATGTAGGGGCTGGGCTGTGCCATCCTGATTGGTCAAAGAACTCTAGTTGATTAAACAAAAGGCCTACCAGATGGAGGTGTTGAAAAGGTTCTATTTGGTGGAGATGGATACCTTTGAGCTCTTATTCCTCTCCTTGCTCTTTCTGGGGATAAATGCAGATAGACAAACAATCCTTCTTCTCTTGTTCTTGACCTCTTCTGAATTCTTCTCATGAGTCTGCTAAGCTTGGATTGCTAAAACCAATGGATTCTTCCCTTTTTGGAGTCGCCAGATGTGTAATTTCAGAGCTTTTTACAAGTTGGGAACTTACAATAAGTGCACATCAATCTTGCTATAGTAAAAATGAAGACTTCTTGGTCCCACCAGGCATTCCAAAACTGTTGATGCGTAATCACATCACCCCTGAATGTATGCAACTCGATGGGTTGAGACTCTCAGTGTGATTACATAACATGGAGCTTCTCCCAAGGTGTGGGACTTTGTGAATGGGGAGAGCTCTCTGGATGAAGGCTGGTTCCTATTCCTCTGTTCAGGTGCACACATTCATATTGCATTAGATCTACTCTAACTTGCCAAGGGGACATGGTTAAGGAGATGCAATAAATAAAACCTAAACTAATAAGGGTGATGCACCAAAGGAATGCTAAACACCTACTTTGCCATCAAACACAAACCATAAAAAATGTAATACAACCATCATGCAAAAATAAGCGAGATTGCAATGAGAGACCAGGAAGATACAATCAACATAAGAGAGGGTTGAAATCATCCAGAGACTTATACTATTGCTCTAAAGTTTTGATACAGTCCATTACAATGTTCAAGAGGCAAGATTGCATTTATAGTTTGAATGGGAGGTTCGAGCTCCACAAATCCACTTTCAGAAAGAGAAGAAGGGAGGGTGCAAAACAAAAATGTCCAAGTAAGGAAGGGTCCACAATGGTAGAAAGGAAAGAGGGCGCGTGATAGGAAGACCTGGAACTTAGCCAATTTGGAAGGCATTTTCAGAGGGGCGTGCAGAAGAATTGCATGGCACGGGGGGTGTGCGAGAGGACTATAGCCTATAAAAAGTGCCAAATGAGAAAGCTTGCGGGCGCGTAACCTGAAATGTGAAGCATCAAAGCCAAAATGAAAGTAAAAGTCATCCAAATAGCTAGGAGAGTTATTTGGATAACATATACTTGAGAGAATTTAAAATTTTATTGTTCTAGATTAATATTTTCTTGATTATTTTGCATCGTTGTAGTTAATTTCCTTTTTTTTTTTTTTCCATTTTTTGATTTGAAATTATTCATTATTGATGCAAGAGCATCCATGTTCATAGGAATTCTTTGATAAAAAAAATAGTATTGAATAGTGGAGTCAGTCTATGTTGTATTTTGTGTTGTTGGTGGGCTGTGTAGTGACAACATACATTTTTGGTGGGCTACAAAGTACAATGTTTCATTTTGTGGAGATAATGTTTGCATAGTGTATAGTTCATATGCGTAATGTGAGGTATGAAACATAATTTTATCAGTGTGTACTTTGTTTGTGCAGTTATTTGCATAAGATACACATACATGTTCAAATGTGCAAGCATATATTGGTTTTATCAAGCATATAAAAATATTTTCACAAGCCTACAAAAGCCATAGAGTACTAATAACCTATTTTGGAAGCCATGAAGTACTATTAAAGTTGCACAATACTATCTCAAGCTACGACGTACTACAATATTATTTGGAACTGTGAATCATTGATATTTAAATGTTTAAAGCCACAAGTTTCAGAAATGTCGATTGGTTGTATATTGGGTTTGTTAGGAATTTGCATTTGAATCTAGTATGTTTAGGAGTCTTAGTGTGTGGAATTGGATGGTTATATAAACAAATCCCTATTGCCTCAGGATGGTAGAAAAAAAAAAGCAATATTATTAGCTTAAGTGTTTACTTTTGAGAGTAGAGTGTGGATGAGAGCTTAACGCTCACAACATAGTAAAGTTGGTAAGTAAATGATGGAAAATATAACAGCCATATGATTTGTGATAAGTGAGTGAATCATTGGTATTGGTCTAAGTGTTTTATTTCTATGAAAATATGAATTGAAGTTTTGTTTCTATTTAAATGTTCAAATATGTGTTCATTTGATCTTCCCGTATGTGCACAATTTTTTTTTTTCCATGCATATTTTGAAGTTTGCGTGGTGTAAGGAAACTATTCATTGAACACCCTAACTATGTCTACATCATTTAGGATCACAATAAGGATTACTTTCCTTTCTAGTGAAGGCGTGAAAAATATTACAGTTTTCTACATTTACGAGTGTGGATAAAAAATCATTGTAGAGACCTTTAAATGGATAAATGTTGGGCATAAGGTGTGAGAACTTAGAAGTGATACAATAATATTTTTTGGCTTTTCACAGTGAGAACTATGTGTATAAGATCATTGCAAACATATTCCTAAGATAGTCTACTCACAGTTGGCACATAGGATGTCATTTACCAATTTTCATCCTCTACAAATTACTTAACTGCCTTTCCGGTTTGGAATTAAATAGACTTTCCAACAGACTGCAATTTTATGTTTTCAATATTTAGAAACTCCCTCATAGACTGCCATTGTGATTTTTCGACATATGATATACTTCTTACAGACATCTAACAAATTTTGCAAAATGAAATTTCAAATTTCTACCTACCACAAAATTTTATGACTCCTATTGTTGTTATCAGACTGCTTGGCTGTACTGACTATATTATTGGAGTATAATATGGAGGTGGTAAAGCTTACACTACTTTTATTCTGTGGAGAATTACGTGAGGGATGACATACTTCAAATTGTTCTTCATTTTCTTCGCTGTTGGTAGGGATACTTCTAAGTCTGCCTTATACAAATTATAATATGCAAGTGCTCCATTCACTTTGCTAGAGTATATATGTAATTATGATAATGCTTGCATGAATTAAAAAAAAAAAAAACATCATATTTTTCATTGTCCGAAGCCCGACCATCAAATTAATATAATTTTGTGTCCTGGATGAGAAACTCTAGTCGATCCCTCATGTGTTATGCTTGCACTTATGCAACTATATTATATGGCATATTATTCTCGTGTTCCCATCCTCATAGTCTATCAATAACATTTTCTTGAGCATGAAATGATCTTTGATGCCTTTTCCACATCCTAATCATCTACCTCTATTGGCATTTGAGAATGTGTACCATTTCTAGTATCTAGACTAGTCTTATTTTCACTCATGGTATCATGTAGTTGCACACTCCAATCTAGGAGCTAAAATAAAACATAATTAACCCATGCTTTGGATTGCTAGAACAACTTGATATATTCTTGCAAAATAAAGATTACATCATTTAATTAATTCTTCAATTAAACTAATTATGCTTTGACATTCTTCTCACTCTCCTGATCCTGCTAGTTGTCCACAAGTTTACCAACTCAATTGGCCAATTGCGTTTGATTGCTCATGAATTGTTCACCTATTGCTTTGGTGATAAGCTGTGGATAATTATATTCAATTTGAGACTTCAGATTACACAATGTATGCTCCAAGAATGCTTTCTGCTAGGCCGATTACATTATGGTGACACCAATACTGGCTTGCAATGCATGCACCCCTTCAATATTTGTTTGTAATGGTAACTTCTCAAGATGCACCTTAACTGTGTTGATCAATGCTTGCGATGTTATAGGTTTGCACATTCATATGGAGATTTAAGGAACTACGCTGTGTACATGAGATGAAGGGAGAACTATCTTACACTTCCATGTTTGTGTAGTTTATTGTGATCTCCACCAAAAAGTTTGCATGTCCCCCTTTTTAGTTTCTTCTATGGTAGCTTGTTCTGAATTGAAGGATCCAACCTCCATGGCACTTTATTTTGGTCGTGATCGGATATACCCACTGGGCAGTTGCTCAGGAGGAGTAACTATGGGTTGCATAGTATCCTTATATTTCTCCCCTTCTACTTTTATTTTCTTCTGCTCCTTAATTTTTTATCGTGCGAGTGTCTGCTCTTCTGCTTTTGCAATGGATTTGGTAGTGCATTGTGCATCCTTGACTCTCTTCTCATGTTCCTCCTTTTTTTATTTTTCTTTGTGTCTTGTTCCTCTTTTGTTTTTTTCTTATCTTTTTTGTCTTTGATTCTTCTTCCTTTCTCTTATTCTTCCTTCTGCTACTCTTCTTCTTGACATCATTTTTCTATAAGATATTTCTCTGTTTTAGCTTGTGCACTTGCTTGATTTTTCTTCTCCACTTATTCCTCTTTACTTCTTTTATCTTCCTCTTGTTTCACTTTTTCCTCTGCTTCTTCCTTGTACTTAGATTCTTCTTCTTCTAATTTGTGTAATTTTTCATTAGCTTATTCCTTTGCAATACTCTCTTAATTTTCTCCTTGCTGGAAATCTTCCTTGGTAGATTCATACTTTTTGATTTCTTTCTCTCATTTATTTGTTCCTTGACCTCTGATGATTTTGTTGGTTTTACTATCTGTTTTAGAACTATTTGTAGACTCATGATTGTGGCCTCTTATCACTATTTACATAGGATGTATAATTGTTTCTTCTGCGCCAATTGTTGGACGATTCACTAGTTCTTGAGGAGATGAACTGAGAGAAGGCCTACTCACCATTTGCTGCATGATAATTTTTGGGAATGTGATCTTGAATCTACTATGATTCATGAACTTCTCCTTCTTTTATGCAAATTCCTATATTTCTTGAGCATATTTCCTTTTTACTTGTTTCCTTATGGCTTGTTGGGATATATCTTCATGTGTTAGTGAGGCCCTTCTGCATATACAGACTCCCCAACCTGGGAGCTTGGTGTCTCCTTACGGAGGTGTTTTACACATGACTTAGAAAGGGTTTGTGTTTGTTTTCCTTTTCTTATGCGGTGCCACTAGGATACATTTTTTTATACTAGTTAGTTCAACATATTACAAATATGGTTCTACTTTGATGTTAACTCCATCCTCCTTGATTCCCTTTGAAATGCTAATTTACAAATGGTATTGTGTGAAATTATCCTGGTCTACATTGATCATTAGGGAGTGCGGCATGAGTGGAAATAAGATCATATCTTCAAACTTTATATGCCCAGTTAGAGCTTGCAATCTTTTGACTTATTTCTAAGTGTAACACTCCCTCTCCTTTGGTTATGTTGGTCTGAAAATCTGTCGGTTGGGCAGATTTATGGATAGACGAGCTAGCAGTGTGCAGGGCATAGCCCCTCTTTGAGTCAGCAAAGTGAAACTGGTTTATTGCTATTCTACCAGCAGTAATCTGTGCAAGTCTCACAATATTCTGCCTTCGGGGGTTTGGGATCTCATCCCAGTAGGGTGTTTCTGACTGTGGAAAGAAAGGAATGAAAGAGAGGATGAAGAAAGATCAGGTCCGAAGGAAGAAAAGAAATGAATTCCAAAGAAGAAAGGTCAGAGGGTTTATGTTTTGGGATTGGTAGTAAACAGAGTCAAACCTACTTGCATAAACGAACAAAGCAATACTGATGAATAAATAACAATAAAACAGAAGTAGATTCAACAGAATAAACACACAGATCTAACATAAGAAAGATCAAATGTAAATAACACACGTATTCAACACAAAGTCTAAATATTTGTATTAATATTCCTTTCTGTTACAAAAAGCTCAGTCTTTTCTCCTCACTTCTATTTTTCATCTGAAAGATATCCACTCCCTCAAATACAACAAGTATTTGAGTATTTATAGAAGAAGGAGAAAAAGGAAGGCAAAAAGGAACCAACCACCTATTTACAAAATATCTACAAAAATATCTCAAAGTCACGTTGACTTTTGACAACTTGATGGATGACATCATCCCATGGTGCAACATGGATGATGTCATCATTTGTGTTAACATACTTTAGACATTTTACAAAAAGAAAGTCGGAAGAGAGAGAGAAGAAGAGAATTTATTCATCGTCGTCATCCAGCGGCTGAAAGGGGATATCTTGTTGTTGCTACTCGGGTGATGAGATGTGGAATTGGGCACGGTATTCCATGAACTTGCTAATCATGGGCTCTAGCTGATCCTGGGAAGGATCCTTGTGTCGCTCACTAATCACCTCGCAAGTCTCCCACTTGTCTATGAGCTTCTCTGGGAGTTTGGAATATTCTTTCTCTGCTTCTATTAGGAACCCGATGAAGTCCTGACAGGCCAGCAGGTTATTGATGGACTCTGCGTCAAAAGTGACCTCTGGCCCTAGCCCTTGTGAAATGATCTCCTTGAAGATCTGGATGGTTTCATCAACTTTCCTTAAGGCGAAAGAAGGAGTAAGCAACCTTGGAGACATATTGAGAACGATTTGCTCCATTTGGTGCATCACGTCTAGGGTTGCTTCCTTTACCTTATCGATCTTTTCAAGGATGAATTCTAGTTGATCCATCCGGTAGTCTGGAGTGGAAAGGACTTTATTGAGGGCCCTGGGATGACCGAAAGCACCGAACTTGACCAGATCTTCGACTGAACAGTCAAACATTTGTTGAAAGGTCTCATGCTGCAGCCTAGCATGGTCTAGCTCTTTTGATATGGGTCCCGCTAACACTTGGAGCTCTTTATTCACCTTGTTGATGTTTAGATACAAATCAGTAAACTTGGCGATTACTTTTTCACTGTCTTTGAGGATCTGGCTCCTCCAAGCGGAAACGGCCATACCCTGCTCGCCGATCTTTGCATATTCATCAATTTTATCTTGGCTCAGAGGCTCAGGAGTCTTGGCGGTAGTTGTGGGAGGTGCACTGCCCATCTTTTGTAAGGCTTGGAGCAGATGTTTATTTTGCTCTTTTAGCAGCCTTTTCTCTTCTTTTGCTTCTTGAAGCTTCTTGCAGAGGGCGTCAACTGCAGATAGGGCCTCTCCCTGAAGGCTTTCAGAAGACATACCCATTGTGACTTGAGTCACTGTGTAATCTGTCGAAGACAGATCCTTTTTATCCTTCAGAGGATTGGGGTACGCGATCTCCATTACCCTTTCTCCCGAAGCACTTTGAGAGAAGCGTGTGATGGGCTTCTGCTTCTTTGCCCCTTTTGACGGGATTACGGAGAAGTCCATCAGAGCGATGGGAACTTTCCTTTTCTGTTGACTTAGATGCTGGGAGATCCAGACTGGACTTGTGGGAGAAGGGCCAGAAACAGAGAAGGGGATAGTTGTAGTAGTTAAAGGGAAAAAGGTGGAGACACTTGAAGGCGGCATTGAGAGGGAGGCGGAGGAAGTGCTCACGGGAGGAAGGGATACTGCAAGAGAGGAAGACACAGGAAGGGAAGGGAGCTCAGAAATGAGGGAAGAAATGGAGGGGGACAGGTCCGCGAGAGAAGAGAAGATGGACGAAGATGTGGGAGGAACAATAGAAGAAGGGGGAGAGGACACAACCAAAGGAATGGTCGCTTGAGTCATTCGAGGAGGGGAAGGAGGAGAAAAAGAAGGGACAGAAGGGACCTCAATTGTTGTGGTAGTGGCGACATCCTGAGTGGATGGGCCTATTTGAACATCTTCTTCCGCTTCTTTCTCTAGAGAAGCCAGAGTTACAACTTGTTCGGGTGCAGCAGAAGGAGGACTTTCAGGAGCTTCTCCTTGAATGGTGCTGGATTCACCTTCTTTACTTTTTCCTTTGCCTTTTGGCTGCTATTTTGATCGAGGAGGTGCGTTACCTAACGGAGAGGTTATGAAATCGACTCTGAGGTAGATGAGCCCATTCATTTGGCACCAATGCTCTATTCTGCACAGAGTTTCTTTGACCCTTTCCTCAATTGTCTGAGGTGCTTTGGTTCTATCAATCAATGCAAAAGGCCAATCGTCCCCACCTGTGTCAAGATACACTTGATCCACTTCCTCCTCAGTAGTTTGGTAGCCTTTGGGGATGTTGGCCACCCCATACTGGATGATTTCTGCTAAGGCCAAATGAGAATGGTCCTTCCTCCTGAGCTCAACCTCGTGATATAAGTCAATGTAGATATCTTCGATCTGAGGGATGTGGATCGGGTCGAGCTTGGCCCTAAGAAAACAATTTCTTGGATCGAAAGTGGGCCTTACTGGGAAGTCATGTTTCAGATTCAGTAGCTCCAGCTTTGCAAACATGTCCTTTGCCTTGTGGTGAGAGGGACATGTATACCTACCCACTGTGAGGGGGAAAGGAGTTCCACCCTTCTTTCTGTTAAGGCATTTCTCATGGTAAGTAATAAGCTGCCTTGACAGCTCCAACAGGATTAACTTGGGCCCTGCATATCTTGGCAGTCTAGTTGGCTCCCCCAAGAAATTAGCCGCCCTCAGATAAGTGAATGTGGGGAATTGAGTGAACAGGGCCCCCCATTTCTCTGTGGCTGCCACAATGCTCTTGTTCGTGCGTCCGTGAGCCATATTTGGCCTCAACAGGTAGATGATGAAATAGAAAAATGCATCATTGATCTTTGTAAATTGAGGGATGCTATTTTCCAGCTTTAGCTCTGGATAATATTCATAGATTTTAACTTGGGGCCAAACCCCACTCCGCATCAGAGCTGGGTAGTCCCTTTCTGAAGCTGCAGCGTAAACAACATAGGAATTCATGTAGAACCTCCCCGTTGTGGGGAATTGTTGCAGCTGCTCTGGGACTGTGTTGCTTATAATTTCTGCCCATTCAAAGCGTTGATCGGACACATTTTTGTTCATTGTTTCTAAATACCGCAACATCCATTTGTGGAAATAGTGGACGTCAGGAAGCCCAAACACCCTGCTCAGGAACGTGATGGTGTCACTGAGCTCCTCTGAAAAATCACAGTGGTGAATGATTTGTGGCCAACGGGTCACCACCTTTTTATTTTTCAAATATACCTCGTTTATCAGCTGCATGCACTGATCTTCATTGTCGTCCCAAGCCTTAACACAGTCTTCTTGGCTGACGGCCACAAAGTGCCAGTGATGAGGAATGCCGAGTATTATTTCAAAGTGGCGGGCAGTGAGGTTGATTATGACCTCACCCTTCTCATTTACGACACATCTTGTGTCTTTATTGTAGCACCGGGCAACCACCATCATAAATTCATTGTTAATGGCACTGACTAGGATTCCTCTAGCAAGGTGCAGGGCACTACCTATCAGCTTGTCCATCCATGGACTTCTTGTGACCTTCTTGGTTCTGGACCATAATTCTTCCATATCAATATGACCCGACTCTGAGTCTCTGATGTCCAGGTCACATTCTGCTTGGGACTCGGGCATTCTGACCCTCTGATACTTATACTTCATTTCTTCTTCTGTGAGCTTGGCCTTGCCTTTGGATTTGGTAGGTCTCTTGCTTGATGTTGACATATGTTCTTCTGAACTTAGCTGCTGATCTACAAGAATAAGAAGTGAAACCCAATTGAAGAAAGCCATGTTAGCTGTTTGATTCTCCATTGAAATGCTGACAGAAGAAAGAGTTAGCAATTTTGAGGCCTTAGGGCGCATGGCGCATGGATATTGCAGATTACAGAGCTAAATAGATAAGGCACATGGGAAAGGGCTGTTGAAAGGGGTAAATCAGCACCAAAGGGCGCATGGTGCATAGAAACTGCAGGGTGCATTCTTTGTTGCTGTAAGCACAAGTGTGCCTGTGCCATGTGGATGCATTCTGTAAAGGGTGCACGAATTCTTCATGTTACATGGAACTTCGGTGCGCCAAAGGCGCATATAAGGTTTGCATGACACAACGTTGTTGCAATGGTGGATGCACCTACGCCGTTCATAGCTTTACACTTGGCGCATATGAAAGGATTGTTACATGGATGTTGGGTGCGCTAATGGCGCAAATTTTATCAATGCAACATACGAGTTTGGTGCGCCAAGCATGATGCAAGGAAAGCGTTTGCAACAAGCGGGGAAAGTGCGTCATTGGCGCGGCTGCTCTTTATGTAACAGGGGCAACAGATGCGCCGTTGGCGCATCTGTTGTTCATGTTGCAGAGTGCGCCAATGCGCCGAAGGAGAAGGAAAATACAGTTTCCTTTAAAGCTTTGATTCTTCTCAGAGGGGTTTCACATATGGCTTAGCTCCTTCTGCAAGGTTCATTGGGGTGACAGAAATAGCTTTTAAACAAAGGTGTCCAAGCTTATTACTATTTTAGAACACAGCTTCCTCTACTAGCAGATCTGGAAAGAGGGGGAAGATCATGTGGAAAGATGGCAAGGGGGGGCAAGCTCATGACTTCATTCTTTTCAATCCGATTCATACCCACAAGCAGGCAAAAACCACAAACACGAAACACAAAAGAAAGAGGACCTCTTACCTGGATATTTAGAACGAAGAAATACGCAAATGGGTCCACAAAGCAATTCGAAAGCGACAGGCTGGTGTGCAGACAGGTACAGAGAAAATCACGTGATTTCCATTGGTGATAATGACAGCGCAGACGCGCCTATTTATAGGTGAGGAGGCAATAAATGCGCCACCAACTTTTCAAGTGGCGCACCAAATGAGCTGTCGACACAAGAAAACATGCGCCCTTTGGTGCACCAAAAGGATTTTCAACACGAAGATGTGTGCCTTAGGTGCACCAAAAGTGGTGCCGACAGAGGAATATGTGCGCCCTTGGCGCACCAAAAAGTGGTGCAACAAATGATCTATTGACAGGAAGGCGCATGCGCTTTGGCGCATGCAAGGGAGACTCAACAAGGGGAGGCACACCAAAACACCTGTTGACATAAGAAAACATGCGCCAAAGGATTAAAAGGGGGCGCATAAACATTTGATGTTGCATATTCATTATACGCGCCCGCTCAAAAAGACCAAAAATGACTAAGTTTGAAAAACTAGATTTCCCGGGAAGGGATTTTGCAACATTCCGAACGCAAGAAATCCCTAACGAGGGATCGGAACAAAATTTTCAGTAGGGTTATCCGTAAAATTGCCCTTGCCAATTTTACATGATAACAAGTTATAAATATTTGTGCATATATCTTCAAGTGTAATAGTGCACCATTTTCTTTGAGTGAATTTCAATTTATCAAATTCTAGATTGGCGAACCAACTAGGTATTTTGGGGACTTTTTAAACCTGTAGTTGGACTCACTCAATTTACATAGTGAATTTTTGTTTACCCTTTTCCTGCCTTCTAGTTTTCACTTATTCTTGAATTGTGGGTTGAGCTTCCACCATTGGTTACACAATCATTGTATATTTCATACCTCCTTCAATTAGTTGTATTATCTATTCAGTGCACAGAGGTTGGACATGTGTTACAATTAATCCGTGTTGTCTATTGAGATATACTTTTGCTATATCCATATAAATGAAGAATGGAAGCTTCTTGGGTTGATTAGTGTTATCTCCTTCAGAGTGGAGTATGATCCTATCACATTAAAAATTCCTTTTGCAATACAATGTTGTGTATGTGCGCACTTCCTTTGTTATGTAGGGGTTTACGCTAAGTGTATCCCTGATCCTTTTTAATCCAAGTATCCACCTTCTAGTTTTCCTTATAGGTGGTGTATGATTTAACAATTATATATTGTAAAAACCACTCATGTTGGTAATACACATCCTCTACCTCTATCTCCAATGTGTGAAACATAACATCATAACCAAATATTGATACATGAACAATTTGTTAGAAAATTCACTCATCTTTTGTGCATTGTTGAGTTTGTGGGCCAGGAATTAAGGCCACTTGAATTCATATATGTATTTCACATTCCATTGATGATGTAAAATATGTCGAGGGATGCTTGTTTACTTCCACATGTTGCCTTCCAATCTCTATCCACTACTATTTTTGCTAGAAATCAAACTGAATGGTTCATAATTACTCCCAATAAGATCCTTCCTTTTCCCAAATGACCGTAAGAAGTTGCAGATTACTTCACCAAAGGTATTTTTATTTTGTATGCAAGCATATGAATATACCATTATTAGGAAATATAATTGTTCAGGCTACTGTGGATGCATTGATTAGAATCACATCTCGTACACTAAACCATATGGCACCATTATGGTAGTGACTCATAATTATTAACACAATTATGGTCGTGACTCATAATTATTTTCACAAACTCTAGATTGTATATGCAATATGAAAACTTTATGAGTATATCCACATTATTTCCTTGTAATGGATCCTTCTCCACCAATTGTTGTAGTCCGGCTTCATCACGAACTGTGACCCTCTCTGCACCCTAATATTTCTCTACCATTTCCAACATCTTGTGATACATTGGGTAACTCCATATGACACCCCAATATTTTTCTACCATTTCCAACATCTTGTGATACATTGGGTAACTCCATATGAGTTTTTACAACATTACAGAGATACCCATATTCTCTTTCTCCAAACCACTCAATTGAAAAAATGTTATTCCTTATTCCTCCCTCATTTATTGGACATTAGGTCTGATAGGACGTGCAAAGGGCTATGCCATTATTTCTTGACACTTTTCTCATAATCTATCTCTCCATTATTTCAATTAGGGAACCCTTAAAATGCTCAAGTTTTTCTTTCTTACTTTATTTTTGAAATTAGCACAATGCTTTATATTATTCCATATGTTCTCTCATTATATCATCCAACAGTGTGATGTGGCCATTTTTCATCCATTTATCCTTTAAGCTACCAACTTAATGGTTATTAGAAATTGAATTTTTCCTTTTTAGATGCTTTGACTTGCATATTCGTTCCACTTTCCAAAAAATCTTGTTAATTTGATGTTTCATCTCTACAAGATATATGAGTTGTTAGGTTTTCATATTTTTATATTTTTCTATTCCTCTTTGCCTCATCACTGTTTCTTGTTCGTGTGGCTTTCCAAGACATAGTCAATTCTTTGACTTATTATTTTTTCATTTCCGACATTAACACACTTAGCCATTTGAAAGTTGATTACTTGATTTTTTATACTCCATGACACACTTGACCACAAACTAATAAAATCCACAAAACTTTTATCTACCATGCTTGCTTCAGTTTGAAATATCATTCACTATCTTTTATATTATAGGAAATTATTTATGCATTTTTGTTATTGCGTAATTATGCATTATAGGCCTTTATCCTACATTTATTGATTCTCTTTGGTAACACATTTCCTTGCAAGTCACGAAATAAAATTGTGTCTTGTTTTGTTATATGATGGATAATATAGGGACATTTTTAGCGAATGTGCAATTTTACTGGATGTGCTATAGATTTTCTCTACTACTAGCACCATTTGCTATATTTGGAAATATTTATTACAAAGATTTATATCATGTCATGCTTTTTGGATTTTCCCATGTGTTTCATGAATCCATTGCGTAGTCATCATATTTTCTTCAATCTTTGTCCATATGAGGAACTTGTTCTATATAAACTCTTTATACCCTATGTGATTATAGCTATGCAAACACTCGACATAATGCATTCCATAGAAATAATGACTTCTATTCCATAAACCAATTAGAATAGAGTCTATCATGTACTGCGCTTGTAGTTAGTTTTGTAGGCCATAAGTACCATTGGTATTCTTTCTTCCCAATCACCCCTTTGCACATTAAAAATATTTGTTAAAAGCCTTTCTAAAGCTTTGTTGGTGGCTTATGCTTGGCCATTTGCTTGCGGATGATATACTATAATTTGATGGTGTAGAATCATGAACTCTTATGTTATAATATTTATTGTGTTTTTGAGAAAATGAGTTCCTCGATTGTTTATTAGTTTATGCGGACAACCATACCTTGTGATGATATTTTCATATAAAAACTTAGCTATATCTCATGCTACAAAATTTAGTGTGCTACAAATTTAACCCATTTAGTGAAGTAGTATGTTGTGGCGACTATGTATCTAGCCCTAAATCTTCTGGACGGTGGATAGATTATACCAATAAAGTATATCACCCATTTCTCAAATGGGTGTGTAGCTAGAACTGGGTTAACTTATATTTAATCTAATTGGTTTGATTTTACTATCCTATGACATACATTGTAGTGTTTCACGATGTGATGCACATCTTGAAATAAGTTTGGTCACCAAATTCCACTTTGTTAAATCTTCTTCATAGTCACTTTCCCTGCAATGTGACCCCTTGTTATGCCTATGTGTGCTTCTTGCAATATTGCTCCCCTTTCATTGTCCAAAGCCACTCTATGTAGCACTTTGGATTTTCCCAACTTATATAAAATTCCATTTATGAATGTATATGAAATTCTTTATTTAAAAGATGTTTATTTTCCTTGTTTGTATAATGATTTGGTAAAATTACATATTGTAATAATTTCACAATTTGCACTAAGTTATTTTGGGATTGTGATGACTCTCAACAAGTGCACATTCAATAAATCTTTATCCAATTCTTTACGTTCTTCTTCTGTATTTATTCATTTTAGATGATCTTGTTAGGAAATACATAGTGCTCCATGGTAATTAGTTACTGTATAGTCAATGAATGTTTACAATTATATCATATATTGATAACAATATTAGTTCGCATATAATTTTGTTATACCCGTCAATAATATTCTGGGTTAATTGTTGTAACACCTCCCTATTTTATAGGAGGTTTTTTAGCTATGTAAATGACTATATATTAGCTGTGTATTGAGAGTGTGAATAACAAAGAGATTATTATGTTTGTATTTTGTGAATCTGTAGCAAAGTAATTATTTGGTATCAGAGCAAAATGAAATCATGAAAATTGTTTAGGGAAATTCAATTATATTCATGGTTGCCCGTATATGCAATACATTATTATCATTGCTCTTTAAATATTCAGTAGATTGATATAGTTTATTGTATGGTATTCAAATTGAGGTCTATTAAAATTTATAAGGCGTAGTTGAGTGCAGTTCTGACTGATTGAGATCTGTTCCACATCAAGAGCATTTGATTCTCTTGAAATTCAACGTTGGATGTATTTGGTGAAGGAGGTTTGCGTTTACAGTCACATCATTTTGATCTACATTTACCTGTCCAAGAGTTGTACTCAACACAATTTCGAACCAGATCGATGTCAACCGAGGATTTTGCAAACGTAGAGTGATTTGTGACAATTTCTGACGAAGAGAAAGTTTGCTACAAAGTCAAAGGAAGACGTATTCGGACTATTCGCATCAATTGAGTTTTTGATTTGAGAATACTGTTGATGATCATAGATTTCGATCAACATCAGTTTGTTATTCCTCGCCTTGGACTCAATACTATCCATGTTGCATTTTCCTTCCACCTGGCCGTGAATTGAAGACACCTGCATTCAAATTACATTCTCGGATCTCGAGCGCCTCCACTGTCTATGCCTTTGATAACTGGTCGCTCCAAATCTTCATTCAAATCTATCAATGTGCATCTCAGGTCACCCTCATTTTGTACATGGATCATGGTATTTTTATTTTGTCTGAGGAGCTCTCCAAGCGGTTCAGCCAACTCAGCCCAAAGCCCGTGTAACATTCTTCTATGCACCAAATTTGTGGTTTCCTCCAAGAAAAGTGCCTGATCGATCTCCTCAAGGTGAATCCCAAATATCAATGGTGTTTTAGATTCAATAACACATCGTTGAAACTCACCTGTGTCATATCTTCAACGTAAAATATGTCAGCTATCTTCCACAACTATTCTGCCCTCCATTCTCATCTTTTATTATTTTTGTAAGTCTTCTACGTTAGCGTATTTTAGTTTGGTTTAATTATTTTAATGTTTCAGTATTTAAGGTTTTAGATTCATATTGTTTGCCGTGTTAAGAATAAAGAAACGTTTTATTTCTCTACGTGTCCTTCAAGTAAATGTTTTTATTATAGTCCTTAAATTTTCCTCTAATAGTTTGAGTCGGTCTATTTTGAAAGGTCCTTTCTTTAAAAGTTAAGTATTTTAATATTGATGTATATTCATTCGTCTTGGATTTTTTTTAAAGTGTCGAAATAAATAGTTTAGTGTTATTAGTTTGTCCAATATATGTTTTTAGTCCATAAATTCTATGCTAAATAATTATTGTCAAAGTTAAAAGATGTGTCAGTCTAATAGAATATGTAATCATTGTTAAGTAGTAATTGTGAGTCAAGTCAAAGTTTGAAAAGTGTAGTAATTGTCATTGCGTAGTCAAAATCAAGTATATTATTGAGTCATTAGTCTTGTCGTCACAAGTTTGAAAATAAAAAAAATTGCCACACGGATGCATTTTCGGTGTTACCCAACGTCTGAAAAATAAAGTGTTCCACATTGCGGAAGGAGACAAAATAAAGTAAAATGTGGAAACAAATGAGATTCAAGTTCCAATCCAATTGAGTTAGTAGCTTCAAATTGGAGGACAACGGAACTGGAGGCTAGAGGACAACCAACGACCTTTTGTTAGTCACCAATGACGAGGCCGCTTCACTTTTTGATTTCAACATTTCAATTGTGTGGTGTGGATTCCAATTTTCAAATTTTCAGTGTGGCATGAAAAATAAGAACAAATGATGAAAATTCCTTTTCACTTCTGAGTATTCCCCATGTAACCCCTGTTGTAGAAACATTGTAGAATATTGATCAAAATGTATTATAGCAATCATGATGTGAAGGTTATTGGTAAACCGGGAAAGCCAATTGTGTAAGGTTTTTGGTGAACCTGTAAAACCATCCTTTGTTGAGGTTGTTGGTTGTCCTATAAAACCATCCTTGTTGAGGTTGTTGGCTGTCCTGTAAAACTATCTTTGTCGAGGTTGTTGGCTGTCCTATAACACCATCCTTGTTGAGGTTGTTGGTTGTACTGAAAAACCATCCAGATCATGAGCACGCACGAGTGGCAAGCTGTGAAAGAAGTGCAATTTGTTTTCTCCCATGTTCGCACTAAGGGGGGGGGGGGAATGTTAGGAAATACATAGTGTTCCTTGGTAATTAGTTACTGTATAGTCAATGAATGTTTACGATTATATCATATATTGATAACGATATTAGTTCACATATAGTTTTGTTATACCCGTGAATAATATTCCAGGTTAATTGTTGTAACACCTCCCTATTTTCTAGGAGGTTGTTTAGCTATGTAAATGGCTATATATCAGCCATGTATTGAGAGTGTGAATAACATAGAGGTTATTTTATTTTGTATTTTGTGAATATGTACCAAAGTCATTAGATTTGACACTACACGCTCCCTTCAGATTCACACCATAGCTTCCCATTTATACCTTGACATCATATTGATAGTTTTTCCAAAATCAAACACTGCATACCTTGTTTGATATCCTCCTAAGATTATGTTCACTCTAGTGTCTACATCCTAGGGTTTATTTTTTTTACATACAATATAATTTTTTTAGATTGAACAACTCCACTAATTGAAAATTTTAAAAGAGTCCTCAATATATTGTGAGATATCTTCATTGTGCAATACATTTAATATTCTTAGAAGATCTTGCAATGCAAAAATGACTATTTCTTGCTTCAAACTACTCATCATTTGACTATATATGTGCACTTTTCCTCCCTTGTATTATGACCATTGAAATATATGTTATAAATTGAATTTAGTAGCCCCTTGGATTATTCTAATAGCTTCTTTTATTTTCTCAGGCCGGGGTACTTATTGTTGTATGCATGCCAAATTTGGGGCTCACTAGGTATATCCACATATTCCAAGCCTTCCTCTTTCCATTGTGATCTAGTAACACCTTGGAGATTGCCAATTTATTTGGGAACCACATTAATCATCTTAAAATTTTGTATTTGTTTTTATTTCTTCCGCTTCTTCAATGTGGGGAAATATTCTATGTTATGTTGTTCATGCACCCTATAATATGCAAAAAATACTTCATGCTCTAGGTTTGAAGGAAAATTTTGTGCAATGTGGTTTGGATCTGTAAAAAGGTAACATATTACTCTTTTATATGAGATTGAGGACCCATCCTCCTTTACTGGTAACTGCCAATGAACCCTTATTTTTGCACACCATACGGTCTCTATGAAGCATTCCATCCTTGTTTCTGACTCTAATATCCTCCATAAGAAGCTTGCGGTGGAGGTATGCTCCACATTAGTGATTGTTTAGGTGAAGGAGGAGCCCACCCCATTGTATTTTTTGGAGAATACAGATCACAAATCAAACTGGGTTGTGGAGATTATGGTGTCCATTTTGTACTTGATTGATGTGATGGAGTATCCCATTACACAATCAGTCAAGGATATACATCCATTTCTATCCTTGGTAGAAATAGTTGTGTTTTTGAAGGTAATTTCATTGAAATATGAACACATTCCTTGTAATTTACTCTTTCAAGTCCTTTAATTCCATGTAGTCCTTATCCTCGTAAATAGTTGATCTACAAAAGTGTAGACTACGCTCAATAGTTGACAAACATAAGGTTGTATCAAATGAAATTTACTGATTGGTTGTCCCCATACCGTTAAAAATTAGTATTATTATTCTCTTCCATACCTACATTTTAGTGCAATCATTTTTGTGGCGTCCTTTATCTCTGCGCTCTATGCACTATATACTCAATATAGATTTCTTTCCTTCTTATAACTCCTCCAATTTAAACATTACTACATTCAATTTAGATTCTATCTTCTGGATTACTACCCCACTATCCCCATAGTCTTCAATATATTTTACTCTTATATCAACTTCAATTGCCTTTGCTTTGGTGCCAAATTTTGTCTGTGTAATGCAAAACATATTTTATTATGTAATACTTCTACAAACTAGGCTTCTTTATTACGTTCATCAATGTTAAAGCTAGTTTTGTTCATTCCATTAAATAATTTCATGTCATAATCCATGAAAAATTATCTACGAATTTTCTTAATCTCCTTTAAATCTTGAATGTTCTGTAACACACAATTATTTATTTTGAACTCCTAAGTTATGACATCACACTCTTTTTTAGTGTGTTCCCACTTAAGTTCATGGAGTATATAAATTCCAGTTACCTACCATGCAATTATCCTTTGAGATCACATTTATTATTATTATCATTTTTCACTCCTTTTTATCCCCATCACATTTTGAAAGTTAGCAAGTAAGGTTTGGGATCAACATACCCATCATAAGGTTGCAAAATTTTGTACATATTAAAAATATGAGCCATATTTCCACCTGCATAAGGTTAAATTCTTATATTATTCTATGCACCAGTATGAGTTGAGCTACTAATTAATTTTGGATTCAATTGTGCACTCATCTGATTATTACATGAAGTAACCTTACTAGATTCATGCTTTACTTCTTCTGAATATGAAGAATCACTACTAGATTTTACATACTTTAGGAAACTTACTCTATATTTTGGACTCACATAATTGTCATTGCTACACTCCCACTCTTTTCCCTATTTCTAATGAATAAAATTATGCACAACGGGTTCCTAATCATTGAAAATTATATTTCCTTTGTAATTTATTTCATACTTAACCCCTCAGAACTTGTAGGTAACAAAGTTTGTATTGCGTATGGCCATCTTATTTTTTCTTGAAATTCTTGTAGAATTACAAACTACTCCTAGTCATTCAAAGAATCCCAAGTAATAAATTATCTATCTGTATCAAGGGACATATATCTTATAATATGGGTACTATCATCTTCTATTGACATAAGTGGATCTTGTATAATTTGCTTACTACGGACCACTTCTTCTCTATCTATGCAATACCATGGTCTCCACGATGGATTATTTGAGTTTATCTCCAACTGCTTCATAAATATACTTCTAACTACATCTAATCCCCTAACTTAGTTCTATTCTTCTATTTCCTGACTTCCTTTGGTTCTCTTTCCAATTTTACAATTAGGGTCCATGCTTCGCAACACCCCCTCTCAATATCTTTGGTATTATCCTTCACTCTTCTCTTTAGTTTCTCTAGGATGTACCTTTCCTCCTCCTTTAGTCACTTTTCCTACTCTACTCCTACCCGTATTTGGTTTCACTTTTCCCCTATAACACTTAATCTTCCCCATCTATTATGTTGATTGGTTTCTCTTTGCAGCCTTTCTATCCTTCTCATTTCTTCTTTCTGATCCTTCTCAGATCCTGTGAAAGGCCTCTTTAATTATGGACATTTCCCCTTCATCCCCTCCTTATAGGACTACATCCCCTTTTCACTTACCTGACTACTCGATGTTGTGCAAAATTGGCACCATGACATTTTTCACAATTAGCATTTTTACTAAGAAATGGAGGTGCTTAAAAAATTTCCTTACAATCTATAAACAAAAGATGCCTTGAAATAATCAAATGAAAAAAATTGAATATCAATTTTAGTTACATACCTGTAAATAGTGTTTTGCATCCAATGATCTACATATTGGGTCCACACAATGTCCAATTTGTGTAATTTCTCTATCTTCATACCTAAAATATTAATATTTCAATTGAGATAACTGTTCAACTAATTATTATGGAAGCTCACACTAGAAAATATCATGAATGTTTCCATATATATGTTCTAACCTAATTATTTTGGATGGAATTTCCATCACAATATCTTCATCTTCCAAAAAACGTTTCATCTTATATTGTAACCATCATTATAGATCCCTTTGTCTAGGAAACCATCTTAGTATTTTCAGGTCCTAGAAACATTACCGTTATTAATAGAGGTCCATATATCATGACATTAGGACATGTTACATGTTGTAGTCGAGGAAAAATTTGCATTAATCCATTTAAACAATGTGTAAAATATATACCAAAACATAAAATATAGTACACGATATCTACATAATTGAAATAATATAAGGAAGATAGAGACATGAGATGTGTATATAATATAATAGACTTTAGCACATATTACTGAATCAAGTCTTAGGTAAGAAATCAGAATGGAAATTACGGATTCAAGATCAATTCAAATCAAGATTAACTTTCTTTACAATGGGATTTTATTATTTTATACAATATGAGGTGAATGTTGAGTTACCAATTCTTTCTTCTTCCCTTCCTTGAAAAAAAGAGGCTCTTCACATTCTTCATCCATGGATAATGATAATTACTTATTCTATAGTTTATATTTTATGCACTAGGGTCATACATTGGAACTGCAAAATAAAAATAATATATTCAAGTTGTATTTTAAACCCCTATACACTCCTAACAAGGTTTCACTCATGAACCCAATTGGCACTGTCAACCTTACTACTACACATTTACCCCTTATGTGAGGAGCCACTTAAGGGTTTGTGATATCACCCATTTAGTCCTTTCTTCAAGAGACATGGATTTCATATTTTTACAATTAAACCACATAAGTGGTCATAAATTCATATATATCTATTCATATAATATGTCTATGACATTCTTCTCGTCAATCAAGATTTTTGGATCGTCCAACTTGTCAAATTATATGATTACTTTATATTCATGTGGGACCAATATCTCTTTCAAACTTCCTATTCATCACAATAATAAACTTAGAAATATTCATAATACGGGATGCAAATATGAATTTCTCCCAGGGCATGATTCATTGTGCCAAAAAATATCAAAAGATAGATGAAATGGATATGAGTGCATATTTACTCTAGTTATTTTCATGTCTATATTATTTCCTCTTATAAAAGAAGGACATTAATACATTCCTATTGTAATTGGTAAATGAATTCTTAATTTTTTTTCTAGATAGGTATTTGTATACTTCCACCAATTTCCACACTAACTCTACCAATGCCAATTTATCTCTTACATGTCTTGGTAGCATATATAGTGTACCTTTAAAGTAATCTACCTGCATGTAATAGAAGTTAAGAAATTGAATGAAAAACACTCCCCACCTTGTGATGTTGGTATATGCTTCAATCAAGAATGTTATAAGAACAATAGAATGAGATGGGGGGGGGGGGTTGAATCAGTAATTACAATTTAATTTCAATTTCAGATCATTCACATAAACCATTGATCAATTATCCATCCATTAATGTGTGCACAACAACATATAACATTCATACAATTAATCATGAGCAAGACAAACAACACCAAGACACACGATGTAAGTGGGAAACCCTCAAGGGGAATAAAACCCCTAATTTTTTTTTTGATATTACACATAAGAAATACTCAAGTGAATATTACACATCACAACATATTTCTTTAGTGAGGCACTAACCCCACAAGGAACACCAACCCCTAAACCCTTGTTGATATTACACACAAAAAGAGACTTGTATGAATATGATACATCACACAAGATTTTGATGAAAATATCATTGATGATATTATGAAAAAAATCAGCTGATGGTTGTCAAAAAATTCAGCTCCAAACTCCTTCAAACCCTTGCTCAAACTCTAGGTCTTTAAACTTGCACAATCTTGTTCATTCTTCACTTCTCAAGCTTCAAAATATTGTACACATGCTTTCTGATCATAATTAACCTATCACACACTTGATTTGATATCATAATTAACTATATTGTACACATGCTACTGCAAGAACATTCTATCCTCCCATGTTACATCTTCATTGTCCATATTCTTCCACTTGATCAGGTACTTAGTAATAACCCATGTCCTCAATATTTTAGTGTGTGTTTGAAGGATGCATTCAGGTTCTAAGATGACTCTCCCCTCCTCATCGAGCTCAGGTAACACTGTTTGGGATGATACCCTCTATTCAATTACTTTCTTCAGGCAAGACACATGAAATAATGGATGTATTCTGGTTGTCTGTAGAAGTTCTAATTTATATGCTATAATACCAATCTTCTACAATACTTGATAGGGGCCATAATTATTATGTGAAAGTTTGTTATCCTTCTGCTGTTGTTTCAAAGACATTTTCTTATATGGTTGTTAAATGCACAAAAATAGAGTCACCAAATTTAAAATTCCGTTCAGTGCGATGTTGATCAACCTGCTGCTTCATGTAGTTTTGTGCCATGGCCAAGTTCTCCCTGAGACTAGAGAGGACCTATTATTGATGCTGAATGCGTTCTTCCACTTCTCTAACCCTTGGTTGTCCCATAGTCACTTTTCCCAACCCTTTAATTCCTAGGCATGCTAACATATCACCTAATCTAAACTGGGCACTCACCCGAGGTGCGTGAAGGCACTAGGCCCCTATGTTATGTGAGATTTGTCAATAATGTCATCATAAATAGTAGGATAATGCATAATGGCAGATGCATACATCTTATAACAAAGATTAAAAAATTAAATCCATACACATATGACCTATGCTATGGCTATGAATATCAGAAAGAACCCATAAGATTCAAAGCTATCCCACAAACATGATAAAGAAAATAAATGTTGAGATCCATCTACACAGATATTCAGAATACCATCATTATATTACTTCATCAACATTACAGTAGCCAAATACACCAAGAAACCCATAAATGGACTATATATATCAACAAAGTTTCAGTATTATCTTATAATGGCTCCATTACAAAATTTACAGTAGTGATCACAAAAATCACTCTTAGATCTCTCTCTTACATTCATTATTTTCTTTTCAACCTACTCTCATTCTCTCTTCTGCACACACCACCTTCTCTCTTACATTTTCCTCTCCCCTCCTTGCTGCTGTGAAAATCAATACATATTAAGGGGTTCTTGGGAATCCTCTCTCCACCACCTATTCATCATTCAGGTGTGAACCGCATGCCAAATGTCATCATGCCTTTTCATACTCAAGTATCCATAACATGCAATCACCAGTTAATCCATAACTAACTCCACTTTTCAGCCCTTAATCCTATCATGATAACCATATCCTAGAATATTATTTCCTTGGGCAGTAAGTCTTCATGCTTTAACCTTATCCTCAAATAAGATTCACCACATTTCCACGTGTCCCCTATCACAACCTTGACCGTGGTCCAAAATACAGATAAGTCCTAGGCCTGTTCTTCCTGGCCACAAACCTCCATGCTCTCCTTGAAGATACTTCAACGTGAGACTTTACGCATTGCTAGCGCACGATAAAACCTTACGTGCCTTAGGTGTAAATCATTCTTAGGGGCTCAACATTACCACACACTAGTTTGATTTCCGCCCATGACAATATTTCGTGCTTCTTTGAATAAAACTCCAATGACCTAAAACTAGCTAAAGCAAAAACATGCTGCATGGTTCAAAAACTAAGTGACTAACTGGAGGAGTTTAGGGAAATCCACATTTATCTCATCCTTCAAATTCTTCCATGTTTCCAATTCTGCTAAGGCTTTCCCTGATGCCTCTCCTACCATGCTGGGTACTTGGTGTGGTGTGATTTCTTCAACCTTTCCTTTGATCTCATTTATGACCACCACTAGCTCCGTGCATACACCCTCGAACTTGTCCATATGCTCTGTGATAGATTCCTGAAGTTCACCAATGGGAAATTCTAGTTTTTTGCACTTTGTCTTAATTTTTTCCTTTTGTGCTGTGGTGTTGATAATCAGTTGGGTGCACTTAGTCTTATTTATGGGGACCTTCTCCTATAGGGCCTTGAAAATGGCCTCTTCATCTACTACCCTGCATCAACAATGGGCTCGCACTTCTAGAAACTATTGAAGCCCTTATCTGTCAAAACATTTTCCTCCTTGATTTGGGTGAGCAAGTCCTCCAAATCCATAATCTAGGCTTCAATGACGACCTTATTGTTTTCTTTTTCCTTTGTGAGCTCCTTGGCTATAGTCCCCATGCCATTCTTGACATTGGTTAACAACATCCCCACCAGATCTTTTAAGTACTCCATTTCATCATTATAACCCATCTTGGCTTGGCTTACTAATGTTGGACATTATCCCAAGATTGTTTTAACCAGGGTGCCAACTCGATTGTATGCTTCATTGGTTTGCGCCTGCTTAGATTTCAATCCTTGGTATAGTCTCTCTATCTCATTCTCCTTTCCCTTCTTATCCACGAACAAGGCCTAAATAATCACCCCTGCATCCAAACTTCACCTTATCACCTCTAAAGACACCTTCTGCTGTGCATTGCATGACTGATCATCAATGAGGTGGCTTTGATCCACCACTTTGTATGCTTTCTCCTTATTTCTTATTTAAATGAATGGTATTGAACTCGTGATCACTGACCTCAAATTCAAGCCCCTCTGCATCACAATGCAAATTCCAAATTATCATCTTCTTCATCCTTGTCACGCCCCCATCTTGGTCCAATAGATCCCAAACATGTAACTTATCTGGGAAAAGGGTACTCTGGAACGTTGCACGCAATATATTTACGAGATTATCCACGAAGTCCATGTGAGGGGACATAGGTGTCCACTTATTTCTCTTTGCCTTGCGCTTTGAACATTTCTTCCTTGGGGTACTTGTTCTTGTAGTGAACCCCTTCTCCTCCTTGATAATAATGGAGTGTCCTTTATTTTTATCTCCCAGACTGGTGGGTTGGATAGGTGAAGTCCTTCCTGCTATAATTGTCATAAGCCCATCCATAGTATGCACTTTCTCCTCTACGCATGCATCAGATACCACCTTGGTGTCCGCCTTAGCCCTTTTATTCTCCTCCTCCTCAAGTTCTACCTCGAGCTCCTCCTTGAAAGATGTGTCATCCTCCTCTAAGTCTATTTATGTCCATGAGTTGGAGACATCATGTTCCTTATGCCTCTTCTATTCTAGATCTTCTCCTTCTAATTTTTTACCTTCCTTGTGCTTCGGTTGTGAAGCCTCGATGCTACTTTTTTGCGATGTACTTGCACCCCCACTGGTACTCCAGCACATATAATACTTCGTTTTCTAGGAAGTGTCTAATTTATCCTCACTTCCTTCTTCCTCTTCTTCTGCTTCTTCTCCATGGACTACTCTCATACGTGGGATTGACGCCTCCCGTGGCCTTGGAAAGGTGGAGTCTATAACCTCCAATTCAACCCCTCCTTGTGTCTTTAGGTGTAGTTGCATAAATACCCGGTGGATGAAACCCTTGATGGTAACATTGATCTGTGAATGCACATCCAAAAAATATGGATATCTCTTTATATGCCGGTATCGTGCCATAATTATAGGTTTTACAAAGGGTGGACATCAACATCCACCTTGTCAACATCAAAATTCAGTTTTTGCATGTCATGTAACAAGTTAATGGTGCACTTCATATATTTAGTAGTGAATGCAAATGGAAGTTTGCACCACGACCCCATTTCTCCTTTAGCCATCATAAACTTTGTCAAGCTGAAGTGTTGCATAACCACAAACTTTACCTGGTCCCCAACAATTTGTGGTAGCTCATGTGGGATGTGCCACTCATTCTCAAAATCCTCACGCTATCTTTCATACCACTTGTTCATTCGGGCCTTTTGGGTATTCATGATGGTGCCATCACAAGTGAACTATGAAAATTACACTGCGGGAGATGGGTGTGCTGGTGGGTGAACCCATATATTTCCATCTGGCCCATCAGGGACACAAATTTCCCAGAATACAATCAACAACAATATAGTTCCCCATGTGATCTTGGCCCCAACCTCATTCTGCACTCGCGCCTCTTTAATGATACTATTTGCAATAAATTGCATGAAGTTGTAGTGCGCCTACTTGGATACCCTGCATGTAATGTATAGGAATCTTCTATTTATATTCGTCCATCACTCTGATGCACATAGTTCACAATTGATGATTCAGGGTGTGACTCTCACCGCTAGGTCATCAAGGTCTGAAATAACCCGAGCCCTTCCTCCCTTCTAATAGTTTAATTTCTTTGACAATTCTTGAATTTTTATAGTGGTACATAAGTCGAGTTCCATATCCTCACCAATGTTTCATAGGCCTGTTACACTTCTAATCGATTGGTCCGTAAGTCTCATTTTTCTTCCTGCAAAGTAGAAGAAATCTTTGTGCACCCGCAACATTAACCATTTGAAGAGCGGGATGGGTTTAGAAAATAAGGGTAACTCCCAAAGATGCAAAACCCTAGTCTTCTGCAACTCATGTTGCACCAAGTCATCCACCCTAGGGTTTCCAAGCTCATCTAACCCTGGAACGTCCTTGACTAGATCTGCCTGTATTGACTTGTCGTGTTCATCCATTCTATGGTTGAATTCACTGATCTAGAATTTATACAACTTAGAACCCCACTTTTCTACCTTAATCACGCTTAGGGGTACTACAATTCTGAGTAAACCTCAAAGGGTTCCTCTTTTTCCACCATTGGTTTCTTGGTTCGTGTGATGCCCGAAAAACACTGCATCAAACCACCATCAACACAAGGAAAAAAATGCAACAAATATATTTTTTTCTTAAAGGGATATTGAGTGCACTAATTAAATCTTGACTATTTTAATCTCAGATAAATAAAAGTCAAATTAATTAACTGACACATATTTCTGTAAGTAACTTGCATTTATCTAACTCGATCATTCTATCCTTACTATTTCCATTTGATTAATTGATTTATCATTAAATCACTTATATTTAAATTATTCACTAAAGTTAATAATGTTATAAAGTACATCATGTCTAAAATATAATCCTCAAGGTAAAATTCATAATTTCTAAAACACTAATGTTTTGTCTATAATAAAATTAATCTCCACCTAACAATTTTAATTAAATTCTTGACACTTCTAATTAAATAGTTAACACCTTATTAATACATACCCTTTAAAATTTATTAATTTCCCATATAACACTAAACATTCACCACTTATACTTAAATCCCCTTTAATAGGTCCAAACCCCAATTTGAACATTACACCCATGCACATATAATAATTCAAAAACCCTAATTAAAACTTCCTAAAAATCACAAAGTGCTCACATCCATGAACATCTTATAAGGGTTCCAACAATTAATTTAGAATAACATTTATAAAGTATCCATATACAAATATTAAGAGAGGAGGATTAAATCACATCCATAGGATTGATTGAATGTTGTCCCTTAGATTTTAGGTCTCACCAAAACCCTAAAATTTATTTAGCAACTATAAAATTAATATTCTACCCGAAGTTCCTCCATTTGCACAGGAAATATTGTCGGGATGAGCAAGAAATGGAGACAAGAGGTTATGGGTTTCAACTATGTGGGAGAGGATATCACAAAGCCTGCAATGGAAGGATTTCTCCTTTGTGATCCTCCATTATTTCAGATTTATTTCGTGCTCTAGGGTTTGTTTGATTCTTTCTTGTAGGTCTCAGCCATGCCTCTTAGTTCTATGGATTTAATCATCCCTTTATGTTTTTGTTATATCAAGGAGATGAAATCAGTTTTATTTATTTATTTATCAACTCACAAGGATCTCTGAGATATTCAAATTTGAGATTTTACATTTTCATTTCTCAGAGGTATATAAATGGATATATACACAAATGTGTGTATATATCCATACATATACTTGTTGAAAGGTCTCTGTAAGTCCATTATAATATTTTCTGAGTTTAAGATTCATCTATGGCATTTTTTGGGTCAGTAGAGAGCTATATTTAAAATTATAAAGATTATAGGGTAACTGGCCGCGGTTGGCTAACTAGTGCCGGTTAGGCTAAGCCTGCCGACATCGGTTACTCTAAATCTGACCCTTTTATTAAAAGGTTCATATATACATAAATAAATAAATAAATAAATATATACATATATATACAAAGGAAAGTACAATGCTATCTTCCTACTCAAATTTCCATGCAAACATGCAAATTATTACAAAGTACAATGTATATTAAGGATAAATATATTACTTTGTTTTGCTAAGAAGAGTGCATGAAATAGGGAAAAAATTTCCTTGAATGAATATAAGAAAATACAAAGGAATAAAATCTCTTTCCTCAATACATAGTCTTCAATATTTACAGCAATAACCTTTTAATTAGTTTTAGATCTCTACCAACTTTCTAAAAATGCCTTAGAGGAAGATTTCAAAAATGAATTTCCAACCATTTCCAGATTACAAGTATGCATAGGTTCTATAAGAAATTCCCAAGGAAATACAATCATTTCCAACTAAACTTTAAGTACAAATAGATTTATCAAAGTATTGAGATAGTATAGTCCTTTACAAATTTATTTCAAAACAAGGATATCCTTACAATAATCAAGAGTACAGTACAGTTCTTCTAATTTTCCCTCAATTAAAACAATTTTTTTACCAAGGTTTCAAAATAAACACAAGTAATTAAAATGTAAGTGATAAAAGCCCTCCACCCAAATTGGTGGAGACATCATGTAAAAATTATCCCAAAGAATCCTACAACTCCTTCAAACAACAAAGTCCTTTTTCTCATCATTTACACACTAATAAGGAGAGAGAGTTAGGAAACGCTCTACTCCTAACCAAATATCAATGGAGAAGTGAAGCCATTCTCCTCCATTGACCCGCGAGCTACAACCAAATAGCAATGAAGAAATTTCAAAACCATGGCAACAACAAGGGCTTCACAAGAGACATACATACATGACATTTCACACAACACAAAACAATCAACAAAACCTATAACTTTTCTTCCATATAACACAAAGGCTTATCCATAGAGCCAAAAGGAGAGAGGAAACAGGGGCATCCCCCTTTTACCTCCCAAGTAGGTTCAGTGATTCATCTTGAATCCTTCAACACTCAATCATGTAAAGTCTTTTATGCCTCCCTTAACTCTTATCCTCCCTCAATTAAATTTTTTACATAATAAAATTAAGAATTTTTACCCTTCTCCCTCCACAAGATGGAGCACTCTCCCTAAAAAACCCTCCTAAATCACATAACTCTTTTTCCTCCCTCATAGATCCCATTTTCCTTCTCCTACACCTTCCAAAGGAAATCTACCTAACCCACATAATATACAACACACATTCAACCAATATACATTTCATAAACATTAAAAAACATGCAAATAAAGAGACAAAATCCTACCTTTCCATTAGCAAGAATCCTTAATCCACAAGCCACAATCTTCCAAACTCTCCCAAATAATCAAAGCCTTCTGTCCTTCACCGAAACAAGAAATTCCAAAAAATAACTCTCCAATTCTAAAATCCAAGAAAAATAAGTGAAATCAAGTAACCCCCACTTCATCCAAAAGAAGAAATTAAATAGAAAAGAAGGAGGGAGAGGTGATGTGGCTCCATGTAGGATGCCAACTCATCTCCCTCCAAATCCACATCACCAAGCTCATACAAAAAAAAGGCACAATTAAGGCTTGAGGATATGACATTGCCTAATCTTGCACTTAAGCTCAAGTTGCACATTCCAAAACATATTTAGAAGACCAAGGAAATGAGAGGAATGATTGACTCTTTTCCACCAAAATATCATGACCAGGGCCTAAAAACGATCCCTAAATTCATAGGCATTGTTGTGGGGATAAATTAAGGAGTGTGGGATATGCTAAACTTGTTCCATAAGCCTTGAAAATTGGGATCAAAGAAAAAATCCGAAATTGGGGTTTTGGATGGCACACATACCAATGCAAGATTCAAATTTCAACCAAAATATGAAAGGGATAAATCATATAGTAATAAATCTCTACCATCCCCATGCCACATCATCTTATCGAACAAACCCTTATAATTTAATCAAAATAAAGCTAAGGGTACACATAACATTCATGATAATCCAAAAGGGGACATTAGATCTCACTTAGAAACATTACATAACTAAAATAAGGGTACACTTCCACATAAACATGAGGGTACATAAGAACATAAATTAAAGCCACAACATTCACACTAATATGACTAACATAACCACATACAAATAAAATAACATACTACAAATACCCATGGTTACATGGTGAGGTATTCCCCCATTGAGACCTCCTAAAAGATGACAACATGAAGATGATGCAAAACAAACACAAGTCAGTTGCCAAGGTGACCCATTGTGAAATTTTGACATTCCTTCCTAGATGGCTTTCCTAGTCTCTCTCATTGGTGTGGTCTTTGTTTCCTGCAATCACAAGTATTACCACCTTCGGCCTCATGGCCCTATCAATAGGTCACAAAATAAAAATCATATAAAATCGATCATATAATCATTATTATCTATAACAGTATATAATTCTATTCAAATTGAAACATTTACAAACATCATAATAATAATTCACATTTTACGACAATCACCCAATCCTCAATTGATCACCTAAAATAATCTCAAAACAATAAATCCATAATATCAAAGTAATCATGATTAGACCATGCATCAAAACATAGTCACAACAACAATACCTTCAAGATGTCAGTATATATATAAGTAATCAATGCTAATCAACATGTGCTTTAATGTTTAACAGTGTCCACAAGGCATCAAAATAATCTATGATAAGATTCAAATCATCATAATAATAAAATGTCTAGCATAGTTCAAAACATGAGCTATCCAAAATAATACATCAATAATAATGTCACTAGGTACTAGTCATCAAGAGTGTAATAGAGAACAAGTGTCGAAGAGAAGTGGGAATTACATCCACCTCCCCTTAGACTCGACTTCCAACTAGAAGTCACTGGAATAGGTGTGGAAACTAAACCCCTAGCAAGGTTGCATCCTCCTAAGTAGGTGAAGTCTCATCATATTGATCCCACTAGATGTGCACCTGATCAATCTCACGGCCTCGAAGGCTTAGGGTCCTGTGCTCTATAATATAATGGGCTTCTCACCTGTCCCTACTCCTGTACTACAATGCGGTCCAATCCAATACATGAGAAGGATCTAGAATATATCTCTGAAGAACATAAACATGGAAAACATCATGGATGTGAGACAAGTTGGGTGGCAAGGCTAACTGGTAGGCAACGAGACTGATCCACTCAAAGATCTCAAATGGACCCACGAATCTTGGAGCTAGCTTAGAGCCTTTTCCATACATGGATAGGGATCTTATGAGGTCTGAATCTTAGAAATACCTTCGAGTCAACCTCATAACTATGGCCAACTCTCCTCTAATCTGCATACTTCTTCTACCTATCCATGAGCCTCTTGTAATCTCTATCTAATCAAGGTGACCTGCTGCTCCATATCCTGTAACATGGCTGGTCCAAGAGATACCATGTCCGCTAACCTGTCCCAACTAAATGCAGTCCTGTACTCCCTGTCATAAAGTGTCTGAAATGGTGCCATGCCGATGGAACTCTGAAACTTTGTTGTTATAAGATAAATATACTAAGATAGATATACTCCTCCCAATGTCAACTATTGATCCATGATGTACATGCAAAGTATATGCTCTAATATCTAGTTATCCTACTCAATCTAACCATCTGTATCTAGGTGATAGGTTGTATTGAAGTTAATCTTCATTCTGAGAACAAATTTGTATGGTGGTCAAAAAATGTGATGTATACAAAGGGTCGTGGTCACAAATAATCTTCTGTGGAATCCCGGTGAAGTCTGATAATCTCATCTAAATAGACTCATGCCATTGCACTAGTTGTATACATTTATTCACTGGAGAAAAATGAGCTACTTTTTCAATCTATCCACCGTGACCATAATGGTCCCATTGGTGGTATCTCGACGTGGGTAGCCCCAATGAAATCCATGGAAATGGTGTCCCATTTCCACTTTGGTATAGCATGGGGATAAATAAGTCCAACTGGATGTTGATATTCTTGATCCTTCACCCTCTTGCACTCCAAACACTAAGATACAAAATTCTATATCCCTCCGAAGACCCCTCCAATGAAATAGATTCCTTAGTGAAGCATGCATCTTCTTCACCCAAAGATGGGCTAAATAAGGTGCACAATGAGCCTCAACCAAGATGTCTTGTCTCAAACCTCCATCTCTGGATACATATATGTGTCCCTTGTGGTTTAGAATCTCATCTGACTCTAAATATAGTCCCTCAAACTTCCCCGTAAGGGGTCTGTGTGAATCAATCTCTATTCTAGCTGAAAGATATAACTTGTCATGAGGAAGTTACTACAAGATCCTGGCTCTTAAATTTGTACCAACTTTGTAGTCATGGCATGGTGCCTCCATCGACTCAAAGCATCTACAACCAAATTTTCCTTCCCCTTCACATGCTCGATCTCCATATCATACTCACATAAAATCTCCATCCAATGCCATTGAAAGGCATTGAGATTTGGCTGTGAAGAGGTACCGAAGGCTCATATGATCTATCCTGAGAGTAAACCTCCTGTCCAAAAGAAAATTTCACCACTGCACTAAAGCATGAACTACTGTTGCAATATCAAGGTCATGATTTTTTTAATTGAGCTCATAATCCTTGAGTTTGCGAGACTCAAAGGCAACAACATGACCGTCCTGCATAAAAACTCCTTCTATCCCTGCCAATGAAGCATTTGTACATACAAAGAAATCCCTCTGTGGATCTGGCACTGTTAGGATAGGTGATGGTGAGACATTCCTTCAGAGTCCTCGAAGGCCTTCTCACATATGTCTGTCCAAATAAACTTCTTCCCTTTCCATTGAAGGGAAGTAATGGGATGAGAAATGCATGAGAATTCCTGCACAAATCTCCTGTAGTATCCTACTAACCCCATGAAGTTGCGTACCTTGGTCACATTGGTTGTCATGGGCCAATCAATGATAGCTCTAATACTTGGAAGGATCGACGGTGATACCTTCCTCAAAAATAATTGACACAAGTACTGAACCTCTGACTTGGAAGAATGCACACTTCTCTGAGTTCCCATAAAGTTCTTTCTCTCTAAGGCACTGCAGAACCTGATCAAAGGCGTTCCTCATGCTCCTGATGTGTGATAGAAAATCAAAATATCATCTCAGGAAAATGAGCATGAAGTGGTCTAAAAATGGTTTTTGAACACCCCATTCATCAAACTCATGAATATTGGGGGCATTCGTAAGGCCAAAATGGCACAATTGTAAACTAATAATGGCCATATCTAGTGCGAAAGGATCTCTTATGAATATCCCCCTCACAATCCTCAATTGATGATACCCTGACTTGAGATCAATCTTGGAAAACACTATAGCCCCCTTCATCTAATTAAATAAATAATCGATGCGTGGAAGGGGGTAATGATTCTTGATTGTTACTTTGTTTCAGACTATATGTAGTTGATGCAAAATCATAAGGATATGTCCTTATTCTTCACAAAAACCAATGGTGCACCCCAAGGGGATACACTAGGATGGATGAGGCACTTCTCAAGAAGGTCCTACAACTAAATCTTGAGCTCATAGAGCTCAGGGGCTAGTCATCCTATATGGCACACGTGAGATAGGATCTGCTCCAGGAACCAAATTTATATGAAAATATATCTCATGTGGGGGAGGTATACCCTGATAACTCACCATGAAAAAACATCGACAAACTCTCTCGAGATGTGGTGATCATCCAGTGCAAGTCCACTAGACTCATCCTCTTATCTGTCACTAACTCTAATAGCATACATTTGACATCTGCTTGAGCTACATAGTGGATATGGTGCAAATAGAAATGGGCCTCCTAACCCCTACTATCACCGACTCAACTCCTAAATCATCAACACAAGATATAATATTATTGTAACAATCCACTCTAGCTATGTATGTGTAGATAACCAATCCATACCCACAAAATGACTCCATAAGAACCCAAAGGAAGGATACGAAGATCGAAGGTCATGGTGAAGGGTCCTAGGTCAAATACACACTCCTTGACCAAGGAGTCCACTGATATTGGCTATAAAATCCATCTCAATGTCCCAACTGTGGCCTTGCCTAACTACCACAAACCCTTCATTTCTCTAATAAGGATGAAGAAATAAAGGAATTAGAAGATCCTGAATCAAACAAGATAGAGGTAGAAATACCACAAATGCTACATGTAGTATCAATCACTATGCCCTGATGCTCTGCCTAGTAGTTCTTAACTACTGTATAAATTATGTGGCTCTTGGCCATGTCACCCAATGTCAACTCTAAAATGGGACCCTTACCCTTATTATTAGGGTTATGTGGATAATCTCTCTAGTGATTCCCTGTTACACCACAACCCTAACAAATTCATGACCCTCTCCAATGAGTAGCGATTCCTCTTGGTGCTCTAGGAGTCTATGTTGTAGACCCTGAAGATCCTTATTACTATGGACTACTGTGGGCACTATGGATGAGCTTCGACTGATTAGGCTCTAGGTGCTTCCTGTGTCCTAGTGGGTCCCCTAGCTGGAGGCCCCATATTATTCCCTCTCTGAGCATCATATCTCTGTGGAGGCCTGAAAGGTGGGTGAGTTTTTTGTTACTATGGCCTAAATGAGGATTGTGCAGATCCATGTCCACCACAAGGGGAGGGTTCACCTCCTTCGATCGACTATCTTGTAGCTGCTGGATCTGACTCCTCACCCTGTCTCATTCTTGTTACATCTTCCCCCTAATTTCTTTTGCAATGTAGGCCTTCTCAATGGCCTCAGCTAAAGTCTGTGGACAATGCATACAAACTGCCCCACCCAATGTCCAAGTTCAAGCCGCTGATGAACTTGTGAATCCTAACCTGCTCATCCTGCATATAATCCACATACTGAAGTAGGTCCAAGAACCTGCTCTCATACTCCACAACTGTCATGCTAGCTTGTCACAGATCGTGGAACTCATCGATCCGCTGCTGGATGAAACCACCTTGAAATGTACTTGCTATGAAAATTCTCCTCAAAGAGCTCCCATATCACTGAATCTAAATCTAAATGGAGCTTTTTTTCCTCTTTCCTCCACCAAAATCCAACCCTCATCTCTCAGTAAATGGATAACAACACAAGATTTCATGTTGCTAGTGAATGGACATAGCTTGAAGCATCCTCTCAAGCTAACCAAACATGCCTTTTCCTTAAATAATCCTGTATCACAAACAAAGTGGGACAGGTGAAGCTTTAATATCTCCTGAATATGATTGATAGCTGAAGACCATCTACCCCTAGGTCTCTCCTCATGATTGTCCCTCTATCTAGGGCTCCTGGATCTCTCTCTATGCCTTGTGGCCCCATCTCCTTGTACTAAGTCCTGTCTATTTGGTTGCACATGAGAAATATTTTCCCTATGCTCCCCATAATGGTGTGGAGCACCATAATTCTCTTATGACAGCTCCCCATCATGCTGATTGGGTCGTCCCCTACTGATTCTCCTTGTATCGCAGCATTGACCTCCTCCAAGGTCTGTAGGATTTTTCGTAGTATAGAGATGACTACCTACTCTGGGGGTGGTATATCTAAATCCACGTGCAAGAGTTCCTAGTCTTGGTCTGCACCTCCTACATAGGCCAAAACGAGAGTTAGTCCATTATTTTATGTGTGTTTGAGTTTACTAAAGTTTTCTAGGTTTCAAATTTTCTGATAATTTTAAGTGTTCTAGGTTTCAGTTGCACTAGGTTTTCAGTTGTGTTCCCATGTTTTCCCAGGGTCCAAGTGTTGAACCCACGACTTTGATACCAAAGTGTGATGCCCGAAAAATGGCCACGTGTTAAACCAACATCAACATAAGGAGAAAAATATGACAAATATATTTTTTTCTTGAAGGGATATTGAGTGCACTAATTAAATCTTGATTATATTAATCTTAGATAAATAGAATTGCTTTGATTAATAAAATGACACATATTTCTTTAAGTAACTTACATTTATATAACTTGATCATTCTATCCTTACTATTTCCATTTAATTAATTAATTTATCCCTCAATCAATTATATTTAAATTATTCACTAAGGTTAATAATGTTATACATTACATCATGTTTAAAATATAATCCTCAAGGTAAAATTCATAATTACTAACACACTAATGTTTTGTCATTAATAAAATTAATCTCCACCTAGCACTTTTAATTAAATTCCTGATACTTTTAATTAAATATCTAACACCTTCTTATTAATACATACCCTTTAAAATTTATTAATTTCCCATCTAACACTAAACATTCACCACTTATACTTAAATCCCCTTTAATAGGTACAAACCCCACTTTGAACATTACACCCATACACATATAATAATTAAAAAACCCTAATTAAAAGTTCCTAAAAATCACAAAGTGCCCACATCCGTGAACATCTTATAAGGGTTCCAACAATTAATTTAGACTAACATTTATAAAGTTACTATATACAAATATTAGGAGAGGAGGATTAAATCACATCCGTAGAATTGATTCAATGTTGTCCCTTAGATTTCAGGTCTCACAAACACCCTAAAATTTATTTAGCAACTATAACATTCAATATTCTACCCTAAGTGCCTCCATTTGCACAAGAAAGATTGCCAGGAGGAGCAAGAAATGGAGACAAGAGGTTCTAGGTTTCAACTATGTGGGAGAGGATATCACAGAGCCTACAATGGAAGGATTTATCCTTTGAGATCCTCCATTATTTCAGATTTATTTTGTCCTATTGGGTTTGTTTGACTCTTTTTTGTAGGTTATTTGTTAGATGTCTCAGCCAGGTTTCTTGGTTCTATGGATTTAATCATCCCTTTGTGTTTTTGTTATATTAATGAGATGAAATTGGTTTTTTTTATTTATTTATCAGCTCATAAATATTTGTTACATTTTCATTTCCATTTATATTATATTAACATACCTACAAAGGTATATAGATTAATATACACAAAAAATGTGTGTATATATCCATACATATACTTGATGGCAGGTCTCTGTAAGTCCATTATCATATTTTTCAAGTTTAAGATTCATCTATGGCATTTTCTGGGTCAGTACAGAGCTATGTTTATAAATGGTATAAATTACATTTCAACTACACCGGTTGCTAGTTGGATCTAAGCCTCGGCTAAGCTACCCAGCCCCCATCGGTTACTGTAAACCCTTTTATCTAAAAGGTACACACACATATCATATATATATATATATATATATATATATATATATATATAAGTATATATATACACAAATAGTTATAGAACTTCTAATGTAGGAAGATCAAATTGTACATTTCAATAATGGGTTTTAACTATGAGGGAAATTTCAATTTACAGAAAGGGAAGTACAATGATATCTTCCTACTCAAATTTCCATGCAAACATGCATATTATTATGAAGTACAGTGTATATTAACAATATCTATTACTTTAATTTACTGAGAAGAGTGCAGGAAATAGGGAAAACATTATCTTGAATGCATATAAGAAGATATAGAGGAATAAAATCTCTTTCCTCAATATATAGTCTTTAATATTTTTTTAACTAATTTTTGATCTCTACCAGCTTTCTAAACATGCCTTTAAGGAAAATTTCAAAAATGAATTTCCAACCATTTCTAGATTAGAAGTATGCACAGGTTCTATAAGAAATTCCCAAGGAAATACAGTCCTTTCCAACTAAATTTTAAGTACAAATAGATTTATCAAAGTATTGAGATGGAAAGTACAATGTTATCTTCTTACTCAGATTTCCATGCAAACATGTAGATTATTAGGAAGTACAATATATATTAAGGATAAATATATATTACATTCTTTTGCTGAGAAGAGTGCAAGAAATAGTGAATTTTTTTCCTTGAATGCATATAAGAAGATACAAAGGAATACAATCTCTTTCACTAATACATAGTCTTCAGTATTTACATTAGTAACCTTTTAACTTTTCAATTTGCCTCTTCAGATAATTTTACAATAATGCCTAAGGAGGCAAATTTCAAACATGATCCTTTCTAATTCACTGGTACATTAAAGTATGCATGAGGTTCCATAAGAAATTCCCAATGAAATTTAGATCCTTTCAATAAAACAACTTTTAAACTACAAATTTCCCAAAGATTTTAGACTTCTACAATCCTTTACCAAATTTATTTCAATAACAAGTATAACATTTTTTGCAAAGAATCACAACATTATAATTATTCCAATTTTCCCTTAATTAAACAATTACAGTTTTACAATGGTTTCAAAACTAATTTACAATACTTTAAAATGCAAGTGATATAAGCCCTGCACCCAAAGTGGTGGAGACAACATGTCAAAGTTCTCCCACAAGAATCCTGTAACTCCTTCTAAAACAACTCATTCTTCTCATCATTTACACACAAATAAAGGAGAAAGAGTTAGGAAATGCTCTCCTCCCAGCCAAATCTCAATGGAGAAGTGAAGCCATTCTCCTTCATTGACCCCTGAGCTCCAACCAAAAAGAAATAAGAAATTTACAACCATGCAACAATGAGGCTTCACAAGAGACATACATACACAACATATCATACAACACAAAACAATCAATAAAACCTGCAATCTTTTCTTTATAATTCACAAAGGATTATTCATAGAGCTCAAAAGGAGAGAGGAAACATGAGCAGCCTCCTTTTACCTCCCATATAGGTTGAGTATCCATGTTGAATCTTCCAACACTTCATCAAGCCAAAGATCTCTTATGCCTCCCTCAACTCTTATTCCTCCATCAAATAAATTTTACATAATATAATTAAGAATTATTTCCCTTATCCCTCAACAAGATGAAACACTCTTCCCACAAATTCCTCCTAAATCACATAACTATTTTTCCTCCCTTATGGCTCCCACTTTCCTTCTCCCTACACCTTTCTAAGGTAATCTACCCAACCCACACAATAAGCCAACACACATTCTTCCATTTTAAATTTCATAACATAAAAACATGCAAATAAGAGGGACCAAAATCCTACCTTGAAATTTGTAGAATCTTCAATCCAAAAGCAAAATCCTCAAACTCTTCCAAGCAATCCAAGGCTTCCACTCCTTCAAGAAAAAAATGTTATTAAATAGAAAGAAATAAAGAAAAGTAACTGTTAATGCAAATCAACAGCACCATCTGGATGTTTTCTCAGATTTCTAGTTTGATAATGGACATCCAGTGTGATTGCACAACATTGAATCTTTTCCCCAAGTGTGGGACTTTGCAAAAAAAATGGGAAGAGACTCTCTAGATTAAAGGCTAGTTCCTTCACTCCTCTGATCAGGTATATGCATGAACTTTGTAGAGGTTTAATACTAGATCCTACTCTAAATTCCAAGGAGACAAAGATAAAAGATGTAGAAGAAATAAAACTAAGTGAAAGTGGTGATACACCAAGGGAGTGGTGAACATCTACATTGTAAAATTGATGCAGATCATAAGAAATACAACACAAAATATGCACAGATTGCTAGAATGTAATGAGAGATCAAAAGACAATGATAAACACATGAGAGGATTGGAAAAAATCAATCACATAACATACATTATCATTCCCAAGTCCAATACAATGCATTACAATGGCCAGGAGGAAAAATACATGCTATAGTCTATATGAGAGGTATAAAAATCTACAAATCCACCTGCTAAGGAAGAAAAGAGAGCTTGCAAGAGTAAAGAAATGTCTAACGTTTACAAATGAGCCAAATCTGGCTTTTAATGATCAAGTAGAAGGAGAGAAAGCAAAAAATGCGGGTAAAATGGATTTATGAACTCAACCACCAACCAGATTCCTCAAATTTCACCTACAGAGTGATGGGATTCATGGATGAACCCATACTTAGAAGTACATTATTTTGCATATCTAAAAAAATGACCATACTTCATTAAATTTGGTGGTTGAAAGTCAATTCTATGTTTTTTCCGTGCCAGGGACGTTTCTCAAATTTTCTCCCACAATTCTCCATCAAAATAAAAAATTGGAACCTCCATTGTGTAGAGAATTTCACCAGCTTTCCAATGACACCAAGAGCATGAAAATTTGAGCTTTGGATCAAAAGTTATGCCCCTCTGAAGATTTAGGGCAAAAATAGGGCAAAAACTAGATTGGCGGGATGAAAGTTTAAAATTTTCCCCTTTTTGAATTTTAGGAAAAATTTCCCAAAAAGTTCCATCCCCCGCTACTCCACTGCCATATGTCACCTTTCTATTCACTTAGGGGGTGTGCTTCCAACACCCCTTTTGAATATTGTCGGCCACATGGACACGTGGTATGTTTTGATTAGTGCGGGCCATCGAGGGCAGAGTTTTACTGCGCCATTTGCCACACATTGGTGAAAATGGAAAAATTCCCCCCATGCCTCCATCACCCACTAGTCTATGGACACATGGCCCCTTTTCATTCACTGAGGCCCTTGGAGCTGAAATTCCTCCTTTGCACCAATTTTGGAAATTTTTCTAACTTCTCCCAGCTGATCCGACCTCTGATGGCCTCCTGGATGCGTGGCCACTTCTTATTCACTGGTGGTCCTTCGGGCCAAAATTTTATTTTTGCACCCCTGACCAATCTTGGTGAAAATTTCTAACTTACCTCTTCTCCCCACCATTTCTCTGCCACATGGCGCCTTCCTATTCGCCGCGGACCTCCCTAGGGAAAATTTCCCAAACTCCATCGAGCCATAACTTGTTAAAATAGAAGGAGTTAGAGGGAAAAATTTACCTTTCTAGAAAGATGAGAAGATCCTCTACCTGATGAAACCATTTAGAGAAAATTTTGAGTGCCTGAAAAGTGAAAAAATTCTACTGAGGCACAAGGAAGGAAGGAATGAAAGGAAGTTAGCTAAAAAATGAGCAAGGGGCTTATTTTAGAGAACAATTTTGGTGACTCAGAGGGGGAATCTACCTACTGGATGAATGATCAATTGCATGAAGCACTCCATTAGATATGGAGTCACCAAATTAACTACTTGGTGCTCTCAACTCATTAGAAAATTTCTAGAAAGGATATTGTGAGAGTAGAAAATCACCTGATTTGGAACATGGCTTGTAAAGATGCATTCTTGGGACAATAGAGCTTGTGCCAAAGCACCTAGGGAAATGGAAAACTAAGCTACAACAAAAAAATGTGCACAAGCACTAGGAGGAATGAAATTATAAGATAATATGTACAAGCTGAGGAGCTTCCTTCCTAGTAGCAATGTTTTAGATGGATTCCATTAATTGGGATCTGTAGTTCTTCACCATCTAATGTAGATAATTGGAAAGAATTACTATTCTTACATTTTGTGACCATATAAGGTCCACTCCAAATGGCATCAAACTTTGAATGCTTTCCTGGCTTTGCTTAGTTTGCATCCCATTTCAACACTAAATCTCCAACTTGGAAGGTTATAGCCTTAGCCTTTCTATCAAAGGTTCTCTTGATCAAGGCTTGGTCCTTCCCCATTGTTTGGGCTGTAAGCTCTATGATTTCTTGGAGCTCCATCAATTATACATATCTAACCTCCATGGGTCCAAACTCCAACAATTCCAATTGCTTCATGAGTTCCAATGTTGGCAATTCAAGTTACATAGGCAAGATTACCTCTCTTCCATAAACAAGTCTAAATGGAGAGTTACCTGTGGAGCTCTTGGGAGTTATCCTATCAGCCCATAAGGCTGATTTCAATTTGGTATGCCAAGTCCTTTGATTTTCATCAAGAGTCCTCTTGATGATCTTTAATAGATTCTTGTTGGTAGACTTAGCTTGGCCATTACCTTGAGGGTAATAATTTGATGAAGTGCTTAGATAGATCCCATTCTTAACAACCCATTCTGTTACCTTTGATCCTATGAATGCCAATACATTATCTGATATTATAGTGGCAGGTATACCAAATCTGGTTGCTATCCTCTCATAGAAGTCTAGAATGCTAGATTCATTTACCTCTTTAAGTGCCACCTTCTCAATCCATTTTGTGAAGTAGTCTATTGCTGTTAGAATCCACTTGTGTCATTGGCTTGAGTTTCTTTTAATGACTCCAATGAATTCCAAAACCCATTGCATGAATGGTTGTTCAACTAAGATTGGGTGCAATGGAAGTGCTGCTAATCTCTCCTTGCCTGTGAAGAATGAACAATTCTTGCACCTCTTGATCCATGCATAAAAATCACTAAACACTTTGGGCCAATAATATCCAGCCTTCATAATCTTGAGATCTGTCACCCTTGGAGCAAAAATGACCTCTAGCTGATCCACCATAGAATTCTTCTAACATTCTATCTCAATCTGATTTGTCCCAATGTATCTCAGCAGCACTCCATGGATATCTCTTTTTAAACAAGACATGCCATCAACAAGTGCATATGGAATAGCCTGCAATCTAAAGTGTCTTCTTTTGGGTTTGTTGATCTCTTGAGGGAATATGACCCGTTTGTAAGAAGTGTATTATGTCTTGGGTCTAAGCAAGGAGTGAGCATCACCACCATTTTCTTTTTGAACACCTCTTTGTTCTTGGTTGTCTTGCAATGCCAAAACAACATCCTTCTCATTGCTTACATCCATTGATTTACTCAAGACCAACTGTTCACATAATACCTTTCCTCGAACCAGCTTGGTGACTTTGATCTCAATGTCATACTCCATGACATGAGTAATCCACCCTACATGTTTTTTATTTAGGTCCTTGTTGAGGAGGAATTCCTTAACTCTCACATGAGAAACTGGAAGTTGAACCTTGTTATTTGAAAATAGATTCTTAAATTTCTTCAAGCTCTTAATCACTGCAAGAACATGCTTCTCAATGAAAGAATACCTCACCTCATAGTCCTCCTAGCTTTGGCTAAAGAAGGTGATTGGTTGCTTTGCATTTTCTTTGTTTTGCTGTACTAAAATTGCATAAATAGTATCATCACCTCCAAATGCATAAAGGATAAAATCCTTGGATAAATCTGGGTTAATGAGAGTTGGAACTTGTGAGATAGCCTCCTTGATTGCCTCAAAACTTGCCTTACCTTCATTTTTCCATTTGAAAGCCATACTTTTCTTCAACATCATAGTTATTGGCTTGATAAGGGCTGCAAAATATGGAACAAACCTTCAAACAAAATTGATCCTACCCAAGAAACTTTGAAGGGCCTTCTTGTGACTTGGTAATGGTAGTGTTTTTATTACTTCAACCCTCTTTAGATAAATTGTTAATCCCTCTTTGGAAACAATGTGGCCAAGGAGCTTTCCTTCACGAGCTAGGAATTTTTTTTTTTTGGGATTCAAGGACACCCCAAATCTTCTACATCTTTGGAACACTTGCCTCAAATGAAAGAGATGATTTGCTGCACTTTTAGAAAATACAGTAATATCATCTAGGTATATCAGCACTATCTTGTTGATCAATCCCTTGAATGCCATATCTATTTCCCTTTAGAAGGTAGCTCCAGTGTTAGACAACCCAAATGAAATTTTTTCCCATTTGGTGGTGAAGGAAGTCTTAAACTAATCATCTTCCTTTACCATGATCTAATTATACCCTGAATAACCATCTAGCAATGAAAACCTCTTAGAGCCAACAACAACTTGCAAAATCTACTCCATAGAAGGAAGCGAGTAATGATCCTTGAGGGATGTTCTATTCAAATCTCTAAAGTCTATGCATAATCTGATTTCTCCACTCTTCTTTCTAACTGGAACCAAGTTTTCTACCCAGCTTGAATGCTTGATGGGAAATATGATACTTTCCTCTATTAACTTATTTAATTCCTTCTTTATGAGAGGCTCCATGTGTGGATTGACTGGCCTTTGTTTTTACCTGATGCGTGTTTATCACTTGGATCTAATTCAATTGTGTGTTGGGCTCGCTTGGGATTGAAATCTCTCAAGGCTTCATAGCTCCAAGAAAATACATCTGGGAACTCTTGGAAAAGTTGCTTGAACTCATACCTTTCTTGCTCGGTTGTCACTTTACCAATTTTAAGTAATTTGCCTTCTCCCACTGAGATGGGCACTGAATCTTCTCCCTTGACTTTGATGTTTGCTTTCTCTTTCCTAAATTGATCATTAGGATTAAAAATGGACTCCAAAGTGACAAGTCCTTTTGGCAATTTGTTAGTTATCAGCTGTACCACTTGATCACCATACTAATGTTCTAATTTTTCCTAATTTTTCGTTGAGAACTCAACTTCTTCTTGCAAGAAATTGATGATTTGTTGGTTACTTTCAAACACTTACCAACTTACATCATTGTTTGGCACTGATGGCCTTATAATCACATGAATGTTTGGCTACAATTTATCTTCCTTGATACTTTCCACAGCATCAAAGGCTGCCCCAACTGTTGCAAGCCTGTCAGCAGCTTAGTTTTCTTTCCTAGGGATGGAGTTGATGCCAAAGCCTTCAAAGTCCTCAATGAGGTGGCCACACCGTATTCTTATAACACTTGAGTAGGTCATTCTTGGAAGCATGCTGACCTTTAACTTGATTAATAATTAGCTCACTGTTACCAAAGACTTGTAAGTTTTTGATACCTCTTTTTACTGACCAATGCAATCCTTGTATCAAAGCTTCATACTCAACAGTGTTATTAGAAAATGCAAACTGAAATCTAAAAGCTGAATAATACTTAATTCCTTGAGGTGAAAGTAGCATAGCTCCTCATCCTGCACCTTGTCTACTTCTTGACCCATCAAAGAACAACTGCCATACCTCATTATCATCTTTATGGTCTGGCTTGGTGATGCTAGGAATAGACTATTTTTCTTCATGTATGCAATAAACCCCTAGTTTAGATTCCTCAAATTCCTTGTAGGGATCAAAAGCATGCACCTTGCTTGCCCATTCATCAAGATTCAAATATGGGATGCTTCCAACTTTGGTGTCAGCTTCATCGGTGCTTGGGTAATCCTCTTGATCAAATTCTGAACAGTTGGCATTGATTGGGCTTGGATTATGAGGCTCAATGTGGAAGTTTGTAATAGGTTCAGACCTAATTATGGCTTTAGTTCCATATCTTGTTCTAAACAACATGTGTGACCAATCAGCGGATAAATACCCTCCAATTCTAGCTGTGAAATCCCTTGACAAACATGGGGCAAAAAGTGGTGGTAAATCTATCACTAAGACATCTTGCAAGATAATGACATTAGGGCATGCATGTAAGGTGAGGCTCAAATATTTAATTACCCCAACTGTTGTTACTGTTGTCCCATCCAGTTACACTACCCCTTTGGATATGACTTCATATTGGAGGCCCAGTTGATCAACTATTTGCTTAGGCATCACACAACTACTTGCCCCAGAATCAATCATACAATTGTGTATTAATTTATTTCCAATGGTCAATGAAACATAGAATGGAGGGGGCTTAAAAAATTTACCTTGCTATCCTCCAAGCTTCCCCTCAGGATGAGAAAAATTTGTGAGTACCTGCTCTTGCATATGAGCTTGCTGATTTGAAGTTGACCAATTATTCATGGCAGCTTATAGTAGATCCCTTTGGCTTGGGATGGATAGTGATTCCCACATAGATATATTTACATTTGTCTTCTTCATCTGTTCAATGATGACAAATGGGGATGAAACATCTCTTTGCTACCCCCTAGCATGCACACTCTTTTCTTATACATGGGCTGTAACAGCTGGCATTTGAGTTGGTCTAGAAGGTGGCTTGGGCTATCCTTACCTATTTGGAACTACATTTTGCTTGCTAACACCTTATGGAGTGATGGAAGGTTGTGGATCACCTGGAGCCAATGACTGCCCTTCACCAATATTCCTCTTCTTTGATCGTGTGTTAGCTGTTACATTATGAGAAATTTTTTGATTCATGCCACAAAAATCTTTAACTTGCCAATTCATAAGTGTAGTCTCATTTGGAGTTGTATTTTGATGAGATGTTCCTTGTTGTTGGTTTGTTTTGTGACTCACCTCACTCTCCACGCTAGTTGTTATCACCATCAAAGCTTGGTTCAAGGCACCATTGAAGCACATAGATTGGTTGTGAGGTTCATTGCATGGGAAACACCAATCATACTCTTGAGCTATATTATTTTACACTGGCACTAAGGATTTAGAGGTAGATGCAACATTGGGATTATAGGGCTGAAATAGTCTATTGGCAGGAGGCCTTACTTGATTTTGATTTGTAGTTGGATTAGGTGGCCTATTAGGCTGAGCTTGAGACTGGTAAGAAGGTCTAAAACCTTGGGCTTGCTGCCTCTTGAGTGTAACCAGCTCATTGCCTAAATTTTGTAGTTGTTTCATGACTTCTTGAAGTTCATTTGAGGCACTAGATGATGGAGTAGAAGTTTCATTTGAACTCTGATTTGTGGGAGTGGGAATAGGAGCTAAAGTAGGTGCTTGAATAGTGCTTGAGATTTCCAAGTTTGGATACAAGGGCATAAGAGGCCTAGGAGCCCGTTTACCAGCTTGGATCAAAAAATTCTCAGCCCTAATGGCAATGCTATAAGTTGCAGGTATATTTGCACCTCCCATGGATTGAATTAATATAGAAATATCAGAGTTTAAAGCTTTGAGATAGTATAGAAAATAACCTTCAGCCATTGGCCTTACTGTCATTGGGATTATATCCTAGGTCCTTTGAAATTTGAAATTGAGTTTGTTAGCTACTCATTGGGAACTCTCTTGATAGTTGTTAGTTGTTCTAATAGAGACAAATTATCTCCCTTTTCTCCAAAATGCTCATACAGAGCTATACATAATTGATTCCAATTTTGGATAGAGCCTGCCCCAAGGCTCCTAAACCATTGCAAGGCTTTCCCTTTGAATAAAGATGCTAATAATTTGACAGCAATTTACATCTCAACAATCTCGTGGATTGCACAAACATTAGCAATGTCTTTGACATGGTCACCAGGAGTGGTCTGATTTTCTCTAGTAAAGTATGGGATGTTATTCAATGTTGTAACTAGAACTAGATTTTGTGCATTGAGGGAAAATGGATTTCTGCCAGTGAAGTTGACATAAGGGTTGTGTTGTGCCATTCTGATTGGCCTGAGAACCCTTGTTGATTGGATGAAAGGTCTACGAGGTGGAGGAGTTGATAGAGTTTTGTTTAGTGGAGATTGGAGACATTTGAATTCTTCTTCCCCTCCTCCTTCTTCCTGGGGATAATTGCAGATACTCAGATAATCCTTATTCTCTTTCTCCTGACCTTGTTTGGATCCTTCTCATGAATCTTCAGACTTGGAATGCTGAAACTAGTTGATTTTATCTCTTTGGAGTCACCAGATGTGCAGATCAGGGCTCCTTTTAATCAAGAAACTTACAACAAATGCACATCAACTTTTTTGTAATGAAGATGAAGACCTCTAAGGTCCCACAAGGTGTGCCAAAACTGTTAGTGCAAATTAGCAACACCCTCTAGATGTTTTCTCAGATTTCTAGTTTGATAATGGACATTTAGTGTGATTGCACAACATTGAATCTTTTCCTCAAGTGTGAGACTTTATAAAAAAACCTGGGAAGAGACTCTCCAAATTAAAGGCTGGTTCCTTCACTCCTTTGATCAGGTATATGCATGAAATTCGTAAAGGTTTAATACTAGATCCTACTCTAAATTCCAAGGAGACAAAGATAAAGGATGCAGAAGAAATAAAACTAAGTGAAAGTGGTGATACACTAAGGGAGTGGTGAACATATAATTTACAAAATTGACACAAATCATAAGAAATACAACACAAAATATGCATAGATTGCTAGAATGTAATGAGAGATCAAAAGACAATGATAAACACATGAGAGGATTGGAAAAAATCAATCACAGAACATACATTATCATTCCCAAGTCCAATACAATGCATTACAATGGCCAGGAGGCAAAATACATGCTATAGTCTATATGAGAGGTATGAAACTCTAGAAATCTACCTGATGAGGAAGAAAAGAGAGCTTGCAAGAGAAAAGAAACATCCAACGTTTACAAATGATCCAAATCTGGTTTTAATGATCAAGCAGAAGGAGAGAAAGCAAAAAACATGAGAAAAATGGATTTATGAACTCAACCACCAACTAGATTCCTTAAATTTCACCTGTAGAGTGATGGGATTCATGAAAAAACCCATACTTAGAAGTACATTGTTCTACAGATCCAAAAAAATGACCATACTTTATTAAATTTGGTGGTTGAAAGTCAATTCTGTGTTTTTTCCGTGCCAGGGACATTTCTCCATTTTATCCCATAATTATCCATCAAAATAAAAAATTAGACCCTCCATCATGTAGATAATTTCACTAGCTTTCCAATGACACAAAGAACGTGAAAATATGAGCTTTGGATCAAAAGTTATGCCCCTCTGAAGATTTAGGGAAAAAATAGGGAAAAAAATGGATTGGCGGGATGAAAGTTTAAATTTTTCCCCTTTTTGAATTTTGGGAAAACTTTCCCAAAGAGTTCTATCCCCTACCGCTTTGCTGCCATGTGTCACCTTTCTATTCGCTCAAGGGGTGTTCTTATAATTTTTCCATTGATGCCGCACCCCTTTTGACTATTGTTGGCCACATGGACACGTGACATGTTTTGATTGGCGCGGGCTATCGGGGGCGGAGTTTTATTGCACCATTTTCCACACTTTGGCAAAAATGGAAAAATTCCCTCGCACCTCCACCACCTGCCAGTCTATGGACATGTGGCCCCCTTTCATTCGCTAAGGGCCTTTGGGCTGAAATTCTTCCTTTGCGCCAATTTTAGAAACTTTTCTAACTTCTCCCTACTGATCCGACCTTTGACAGCCTCCTGGACACGTGGCCACTTCCTATTCACCGGCGGTCCTTCAGGCCAAAATTTTATTTTTGCGCCCCTGACCAATCTTGGTGAAAATTTCTGACTTACCTCCGCTTCCCACCATTCCTTTGCCATGTGGTGCCTTCCTATTCGCCATGGACCTCCCTAGGGAAAATTTCCCTCCAAAACTCTGTCAAGCCATAACTTGAAAAATACAAGGAGTTAGAGGGAAAAATTTACCTTTCTGGAAAGCTGTGAAGATCCTATACCTAATGAAACCATTTCCAAAAATTTTTGAGTGCCTAAAAAGTGAAAAAATTCAACTGAGGCACAATGAAGGAAGGAATGAAAGGAAGTTAACCAAAAAATGATCAAGGGGCTTATTTTAGATAACAATAACTCTCCAATTCCAAAAGCTAATAAAGAAAAGTGAAATCAAGTAACCCCCACTTCAACCAAAAAATGTAATTAAATAGAAATGGAGGGAGAGGTGATGTGGCTCCATGTAGGATGACAAATGAACTCCCTCTAAATCCTTTTCACCAAGCTCATACAAAAACCAAGGCACAATTAAGGAGTAGGTTGAGGATATGACATTGCCCAATCTTGCACACAAGCTCAAGTTGTACATTCCAAAACATATTTAGAAGACCAAGGGAAGGAGATGAATGATTTCCTCTTTTCCACCAAAATATCATGATTAGGGCCTAAAAATGACCCCTAAATTCATATGAATAGTTGGGGGAATAAATTAAAGAGTGTGGGACAAGTTAAACTTGTCCAACAATCCTTAAAATTTGGGTCCAAAGCCCAAATCCGAATTTTGGGTTTAGGATGGCACACATACAGATACAAACCTCAAATTACAACCAAAGAGAAAAGAGATAAAGTATATACCAAAGAATCTCTACTCTTCCTAATTCCACATCATCCCTTTGCACAAACCTTTACAATTTAATCAAAATAAAGTTAAAGGTACACATAACATTCATAGTAATCCAAAAGGGACATTAGCTCACACATAGTAACATTACATAACTAAACTAAGGGTACACTTCCACATAAACATGAGGGTACATAATAAAATAAATTAAAGCTATAAAAATGAAATAACATAACTTAAAAAAACCACCTATAAATAAAATAACATACTAAAAATACCCATGGTCACATGGTGAGGTGATCTCCCATGGAGACCTCCTAAAAGATGACAACATAAAGATGATGCAACACAAACCATGACAATTACCAAGGTGACCATGTTGTGAACTCACAACATTCCTTCCTGGTTGGCTTTCCTAGTCTTTCTTGTTGGTGTGGTATTTGTTTCATGTAATCAAAAGTAATACCACCTTCAGCCTCATGGCCACATCAATAGGTCATGAAAATACAACTCATATAAAGCATTGACATATAATCATCATTACCTATCACAATATATAATTCCATTCAAATTGAAACATTTATAACATCATAATCATAATCATAATTCACATTTTACACCAATCACCCTATCCTCATACTTATCACCTCAAATCATCTCGAAAACAATACATCCATAATATCAAAGTAACCATGGTTAGCCAGTGCATCAAAACATAGTCACAACACAAATGCATCCTAGATGTCAGTATATATATATATATATATATATATATATATATATATATATATATATATAAGTAATCAATGTTAATAAACATGTGCTATAATGTCTACCGATGTCCTCAAGGCATCAAAAAAATCTATGATGAGAGTCAAATCATCATAATAATTGAATGACAACATAGTCCAAAACATGAGCTATCCAAAAATAATACATCAATAACCATGTCTCTAGGTAGCTAGTCATTAAGAGTGCAACAGGAACAAGTGTCAAAGGGAAGTGGGCATCACAGTTCATGATTTCTTTGGTTCCATTTCTTTTTCTTTACTCCGTGCCCTAGGTGTTTTGATTTATCCCTTTCTTCCTGAGCTCGTCAACTTCAATAGCTTCACTTCTACGCAATCCCCTACTACCTCACTATTTTCCTTTCCCCTTGTTGCACTGCAATATCATGTTACAATTTGCACAATGTCATTGGTTCATAAAAAGTACTTCACTTCCTTATCACACCCTCATCGCACTTCAATAGATCAGGAGAAATTTTTTTCCCAAATGCAAGTTAGTTAGAATGACTACCCTCACTCCCTATTTATACATTTTCAAGACCTTAATGTCCTTCCGAGCCACATGTTTTAACGTTAATTTTTAATAAATGCCTTTTTCCACGTAAATGAAATTCTGTGACTCCACCTCGCATGCTACAGTCATAACCTTCTAGTGTGCTATCATTAATTCCCTACTACATACCTCCTCTGTGCCCCTCCCTATACCGAAGTACTTAACCTCTGCACCATCCAACAAGTAATTTCCTATACCACCACCTACCTCATGTTACATTGCATGATCTTTATTTTTATCATATGTGGTATTTAAGTAACTTAACATTTTCTCAAACCATCTCTACTATAGCACAAATTCGAACACCTTATACACTGCACAAATCATTCTTCTACTTTACGCCATTCACCCCAAAATGGGTTTTCCATCAATCCAACCTCCTTAAAATTTTTCTAGCCATTTCCAAATTTATACACCAATCCACCCCACACTAAAGGTATGCTTGACACTTTGCACAATGGAACCACTTAAAATATAATTAGATACTAGCACACCAACATACACACAACACATAATGAAAAAGAAAAAAAAAACAATGAAGAATGGAAATACAAATAAAGGAAAATGCATTAAGGGAAACCCTAAGCTAATTGGCAATACTGACTTATTTACAAACACCAAAAAGGCTTATTTATAATAGGGCTTAAACCTACTCTCGTTAAAGAAACTGGGAAACCGTGTGCCATATAAAGCTTCTAGCTCATAAGCACCTAAATCAAGTATGTAGGTTAGAACATATGGTACCAACCAATGCACTTGGAACTTCCCAGGGTGGCATAAGAACTTGGAATCATACAGAAGAACCATCTATCCCACCTCCAGCTTCTTGTTTTTATTGTGACAATCATACTTGGCCTTCTATTTTGCTTTCTCTGCTGTTTGGTTCCATCGGGCTATGACATGCTTCTCATCTAATTGCATCAGTTTATCTATGCACTCTTTAAGTTATTTCTCATTAGAAAATCCTCATGCGTGTGCAATACAAAGGGATGATAACATAAATTCAACTAGTAAAATAGCTTGTGTGCCAAACACCAACTGAAAGGGTGTGGCTTTGTTCAACCTCTTATAGGTTATTCTATATGACCAAAGTATGACAAAAAAATTATCATCCCAGTCCTTATTTCCAACGTCACAGATCTTTTTCAATGTGTGGTTCAGAATCTTGTTGAAGGCCTCAATAGTTCCATTAGCTTATGGGTGATAGGGTGTAGTCATATGATGGGCTACCATAAACTCTGCCAATAATATCCTAACAGTCTTATTCAAGAAATGAGTACCCCTATCACTTGTTAGACTCAACAAACATCCATACATGATTATTCTATTCTCCCAAAGGAACCTTGCTATAGTAGCTGTAGTGTAATCCTTCATTGGTGCTAGTTCTACCCACCTGGTAAGATAATTTGTATAAGTAATGATGTAGCTTGACCTTGTCCTATGCACCGGTGGGGAAATAGGTCCTACGAAGTCAATTGCCCATTTTTCAACTGGTTTTGTGCTTGCTGTAGGCCTTAATGAAATTTCAGCTCTATGCCCAAGTTTCCCAAGGCACTGATAATGATCACAACCCCTGGCATATTCTACGCAATCCTTGTATAATGTCTCCCACTACAAACCAACCATCAGAATCTTGCACGTGGTGGCTTGTCCTACATAATTTCCACCAAATATCCCTCCACGATCTTCCTCAATAATACCCACACACTCATGCTCTAGTACACATCAACCCAAAACCTCATCCTAGCCAAGTCTATATAGATCTCCACTAATTAACATATAAGGCACGATGCGAATGGAAAATTGCTTCCTCCTTATACCCTTCATTCCTTTAGGTGCCACACCTATTCGTAAAAATATAACAATATCTTCCAAATCAGATGGCGCATGTTGTAATATGAAAAACTATGCATCCAACATTGTGTCTTCAATGCTTTGTGTGTCCTCACCTAAATTAATTCTTGAAATATGATCAGGTCCTGAATTGTACTTTCCTGGTTTCACTACGACTGAAAAGTCATATTCCTGAAATAGCAAGACCCAATGACATATGCGACCTTGTAACACTTGTTTTTTTTAAAAAAATACTTAAGTGCCATGTGATTTGTGTAAAAGATAAATGGGGTAGCCAATAGGTACTTCCTAAATTTATGCAACACATAAATCATAGACAATACTTCACACTCCGTTGTGGTGTTATTCTGCTTAGGTGGAGTTAAATTTATACTTGTAAAACATAAAGTGTGATCAACAATCCCTTCCCCAGGCTGTGATAGAACTGCACCAATTTCCATACTTGAGACATTCACATACACATGAAAGGGCTTGTCCCAACAGGGAAAGTGCAAAATGGGTGCAATAGTAAGTTTCTCCTTTAATGTATCAAAAGCCATCTGTTACGGCTCACCCGAATAGAATTTACTCTTATGTTTCAAAAAATCCTCTAACGACATGGAGATCCTGGCATAGCCTTTGATGAATTTTTTGTAGTAACCTATATGCCCTAAGAATCTATGCACTGTGCTTTGATTGGTAGGCTCCTCCAATCCCAAGATAATGAAAAATTTGGTAGGATCTACCAATAAGCCTTCATTGAAAATAATATGAACTAGCAATGTACTGAAAGGAGTAACAAAAACACATTTATTAATATTCAGAGAGATAATTAATTGCTTGCATCTCTCAAACATCAACCTCAAGTTGTTACAATGGTCCTTGAACAATCCATACACTGTCCAATCATCTAGGTAAACTTTTAGAAATTTATGAATAAAGTTTTGAAATGCATGTACCATAATGCGTGAAAATAAAAAAAACACATTATTAAGTCCAAAAGGCATAAACATATAAGAAAAACTTTCCCATTTTGTGGTGAAAGTAGTCTTTTCCTGGTCCTTCTTTGCAATCCTTACCTAGTGATATCTTGAGAATCCATTTATAAAAGAGTAGATCTCTCGTCCTACCAAACCTTCCAAGATTTCCTTAGTGAAAGGAATTGGAAAAGGATCTATGACACATGCATCATTCAAATCTCTATAGTCTACACATATCCTTATCCTCCCATATTTCTTGATACTAATCACCATTGGGATAACCCATTTAGACTCTTCAATAACTTTAATGATCCCATATTCTAGCATCTTATCAATCTCCTCTTTAACCTTTACACGCAGATTAGGGTTCATCTGATATGAATTCTTCCTAATCGGGTGCACACTTTCCTTTAAATTAATTTGAATTTCTCCCAATGAGTGATGCACTCCTTTCAGTTCATGGTACCTACGTGGGAAAAAATCTTGGAAGTCACAGAGTAGTTCAATTATCTTTGAGACCTCCTGGTCTATCCAGTAATCACTAATGATAACCTCTTTTGGTTCCACCTCTGTACCAATCTATACCTTTTTCATTTTCAATGGCCCATGGTAAGCGTGTGCTTGCTCATCTATACTATCCAAAACATCATGTGTACCTTTTGTATGATCAACATTCAGGTTTTCTATTTCTTCATCTTTTATCAGGTACACAAGTTTTCCCTTTTCTTTCTCTAGGAAGACACACCAAAACTATACTTCATCTGATTCTTCCTCCACAAAGCACACCCCCAATTCAGGTTGTCCTATTAAATAAAAAATGAGGTCCTTAACCTTGGCACTATCTCCCAGAGTAAGGCACTTGACTTCCTGCAATGCCTCATTCACTGATTGTTTAAGACTTAGGTACTTAAAAGTTTGAATAATACCTTCCGTCAACTCCTGTTAATTCCCTGTTTGATGACGTAGCTCCGAATAGACATAGCATGCACGTGCACAACCCTGTAAGGTGGAATAGAACTTATGCACCCATAGTGAGGGAGGTAAGGCTTCTGAGCATACCATCTAGGCTCTCTCACATTCTGGACATGTGAAATGAGGTGGATTCCTTCCCATACATAGTCACATATCTTAGAGGGTGCATTGATCCAAAGAAACCTAATAAAGATCGATGATTCTCACTTCTCGCCACTCTAGAAGAATATTTCTGATGATTCATCCAACAATGTGCTATTGTCCCATGTAAGGTATAAAGTAAAATCATATTCCTATCACTCTACTTCATAGCATGTCCACTGGACTTCCATAACATGCAAGAAGACATCAAGGTTACCTTCTCCTATGTAACTTGGTAACTATATTCCTCCTAGAAACCTAACTGAATGTTCCCTAACAACATGAGTCACAGTTCCTCTTAATTCTCTTCCAACTAACTCATAAGGTCCATGTGCCCAATTATCACATGCAACACTAGTTGTTTCACTCATGGACTGAGCATCATCCCACTGAATCAAACCTTCTCTTGATGGCTCAATAACATTTGGGTCTCTGATGGTGTGCACATAAATCCTATTGATGTCTTCTTCCCCTAAAGGCTTGCATAAGGTGTTAACCTCCCATATGTGAGTGGAATAATCATGCGCTCCTTCTTGTTCTCAAAGCTGATATACCCCTTGTTGAAGTGCAAATCCACATTATTCACATAACACTAAGGGCACCCAAGTAATGTGGGAAAGCTATCTACCTCGGTAATCACCAAGAATTAAAATTCCCCAGTCAACTTGGTTCCTTAAATGGTTATGGAAGCATCCTTCAAGACTCCGATGGGCATAGCTTTAGTCCTATTTTCCATGTACAACACATTGGAGGATGGTTGCAATGGTGGCCTTCCCATCTGATTCCACGCATCCAGAGTAAGAAAATTTACCTCTGCACCTGTGTCAATAATTATGTTTCTCAAGAGCCATCCATCAACTACCACATTCAACGTGATATCCTTGTTATAATCCAAGCTATGAGGGGGCAACAAATTGGCATGCAAGATCTACCTCTCGCACTCAGTCCCACCGTGTAGTACATTTCCTCTCAACCATTCCCCCAACAGAGGAATGATATTCTCCTCATGCAACATCTTACATACCTCTTTGACATCATCCACATCCTTCTGAAGGACCTCAACATCCTTCTCATGTTCCAACTTCTGTGACTTCTCTTTCAAGCACTGGATCTCTCCTTGCAAATTTCTAATCACTTCCATAGTCTCCTGGTAAACTTCCTTCTGATAAGTTGGATCATGGTACTTCCCATGTAATACCTCTTCTCTTGTAATGAGAGGCCTATGCTTTGATATTTATCTGGCACGTGTAGCTTCAATACGTGTAGTTACTAACAAAGGCTCTAACTCTAGATTAAATGCTACTGTGGGCATGAACAGGGGTTCAATGGGCTTCACACTAATCATGCCCATGCCCTTGTCTTGCTTCTTGGGTTTCTAAATCATGTGATCATATAGACCAAGGAACTCCTCATACTTATGTTTCTTTACATGCCACGAGCATTGCAACAAATTTGGGCACTCATGCTTATAGTGGTTTGTAGATCCATAATTAAAACAAGTTCCATGGGGAAATTCACTCCTTCCTCCACCGCGACCACCATGGCCTCTGAATCCTCTATGAAAATCTTCTTCCCCTACCTCCACCATCTTCACGACCTTCATGTTGACACTCCTCATTATTAGAGCTACTTGCAACGCTAGTCTAGTGCATACAAATATCAATTACATCATGGATATGGTCTATCAACTGGTAGTCCTTTGTATCATGTGTTGTAGACGTACAGATATTACAATAGCAGGAAACATTATTACGGAGCACGTATTGCAACAAAGGGAATATAATTGGATCATGGTCCCCATGATAGATTTCATAGTCTGATGACATGGCACACACCAAAATTTGAGGGAAACTATCCTTGGTGTGTCCTTCTACTTCACAATCTGTGTACCAAATCCCACTATGATTTTCATATGCCGAGTTTGCAGACAACTTCTCAAGCTTCTTAGCCGTGGAAGCAATCTATGCTTCCAAAAAGAGACTTACCCCAGTATCAACAATTCTGATGGCCTCAACACACAAATTAACCTCTAAGGCTTTGCATGGATCTGTGAAAGTCTTATGTGAAAGCGCTCACTTGAAGGGTGTTATCAAGCCACCCATGAACCACCAAACATGTTGAGATGGATGGATATCATAAGACATCTATGACAAGAGAGTCTTAAAGTGTGCATCATACTCTAACACACTCTCCACCATACCTTGTTCAATATCCTTGAGCGCGCTAATGCTTTTTTTGATCAAACTCAGGAATATGAAAGCTCTACCAAGAAGGCATCACGTAACATAATATAATCCACCACCATTTTATGGGGTTCATAATTCTAGTACCAACTATGTGTTCACCCCTACAATGTAGTTGTAAACTATCTCACCTTCTTCTCTGGGGTAGTGATCCCCTTAGCGCACCATAGCAATTCACACTTTTGTACGTGATTTGTGACATCCTCAAAACCTTTATAATCATGTAAGTGAAGATACATCTCATAAAATACCTAATGATGGTGTTGTGTTCCTTGTCCACTAGACCCAAGGACCATGATTCCCTCCTGTGTTACCTCCACCACCAGATCCACTAACTCCATTGACTCCTGACCCTCAACATCCACCAGATCCTCCTCCTGTAGCTGGAACAAGGCTTGAAGAAGTGTTACTTTGTGTTCCCAATGTTGTACTAAATTGATCCCCAATAGTCTATGAAGTTAAACTTACTCTAGATGTGATACCCATGTTTTGTGAGCCCACACCTTGTCTGAATGATGCACCTGACAGGACACTTCCAAACACATAAAATGTCTACAAAACCATAGATGGGTGTAATGTAAAATGATATCTACCTAATGCTGCTTTCTTACCAACACCAACTAAACTAGAAATACTTGTTTCAGAAACTAGAAAACTAAGTGCCAAGGCTTGGTTTCCAGGTGGGTTCAAATGCACTCCTACGATCCATCTCCTTTATCCAATGAGCTCTCATTAGAATCATAGGGGGTTCTCCTCCCACATTTTCTAAGATGGGGTAACACAGCCTGCTCAGGTTCCACATCCTCTATGTGAACCTCAAATCCTTCCCGTAACGTTTTCCTCCATACATCCATTACTCCATTAATCTCACATTGTCTTGACAGTTCCCTCTTTCAAGCTTCATTATACTTGATTCGTATCTCCTCTCTTTCCACTTCTATCGTAGGATCCACCATTTCTCACCACCTCTACTTCCATACCCCACACCTAGTGGGATTTTAGCTAGCCATAGGAAACACTTCCAAACTCAGATTGATGATCAAGATCTTAATGGCTAATGGTAAAACATGCAAGAAATATCCCCTTGGTTCTCACAAGAACTCAAACTCAGCAACCTCTAGGAAAGAATAAGTAGAAACCACGTAATCCAACATATATCTAGTGAACACACCACTCCACCAATGATCAACAACATGAGTCCAGATCAGATCAACATCAGGAAGCTGTTGATAATATTCCTAGGTCCAAACACAAGGCTGATAATACCAACTCTTCCTTAATGCATAATCCAAAAACCATTCATACAACTCTACTGGAAAACAACAAAATAACATCTCATAGATCTCATGATACATATGCTCCTCTACCCATTTACGTGCATCAAACTTAGCTCTAGTTTTGAATCACTGTGAAAACTCATCATCCATGTTCTTAAGCCAAGTTTCTACATAGTCCAAGGTCAAGAATTCCTCCATTACACACCATTCTTGCAACAACTTCAGAAGAGGTCCCGATAATGGAACCAAGATGTAGTCACTTTTCCCAACCCTTTAATTCCCAAGCATGTTGACATATCACCCAGTCTAAACTGGGTGCTCACCTAAGGCGTGTAAAGGCACCAAGCCCCTCTGCTATGTGAGCTTTGTCAAGAATGTCATCATAAATGGAATGATATGTGTAATGACAGATGCATACATCTTATAACAAAGATAAAGAAAATGAATCCATACACAGACGACCTATGCTATGACTATGAATATTAGAAAGAACCCATAAGATTAAAAACTATCCCATAAACATAATAAATAACATAGATGTTGAGATCCATCCACAAATATATTCAAAACACCATCATTATATTAATTCATCAACATTACAGTAGCCAAATACATTAAGAAACCCATAAATGGACCAGACACATCAGCATAGTTTTAGTATTATCCTACAATGGCTCCATTACAGAAATTATAGTAGTGATCACATACACCACTCTTTACCTCTCTCTATATCCTTTTCATTGCATGATTTTCTCACATCATCATATCTCATCTTTTGCACACTACTCTCATTCTCTCTTCATTTGCCTCTCCTCCTCTATTGTTGTGTAAATCAATACATATCAAGGGGTTCTTTGGAATCTTCTCTCCACTGCCTACTCCATCATCTCAGGTGTGAAAAAAATGCCAAATTTCATCATGCCCCACCATACTAAAGTATCCCTAGCATGCAATCACCAAATAATTCATAGCTAATTCCAATTCACAGCCCTTAATCCTATCATGATAACCATATCCTCGAATATTCTTTCCTTATGTTACAAGTCTTCATGCTTCAACCTTATCCTTAAATAATCCTGTCTGTATCTCCTTGTGTCCCATATCTTAACCTGACCATGGTCCAAAATATAGATAAGTCCTGGGCATGTTCTGTTTGAGTGCAAACCTCCATGCTCTCCCTGAAGCTACTTTTGCACTAGCCTTTGTGCCTTGTTGGTGCATGACAAAACCTTCCACACCTTAGGTACAAAGCCTTCTTAGGGGTTCAACATGTCCTCTCAACGATGATGTGATGGATGGTGGATGGTACTCATAGGGTTCCAAAAAAAGGATACATTTTGGATGAAGTATGGAAGGAATCGTTATACCACCATTCTGTAAGTGGCAGCCATTGGACCCTTCTCACTTGTTTATATGAGGTGAAACAACTAAGATATCCCTCCAAATAGTTATTTAAAACTTTTTTTTTCCCACCAGACTGGGGATGATAAGAAGAGGTACGAGCTAATTGAGTACCAAAAATGAGAATAAATTAGTCCAAAAATTACTATTAAATATAGGGTCCCGATCACTTACTATAATATTTGGTGTCCCATGTAGCTTCTAAACTATGTCCATGAAGATTGTTGCTACTATGTTTGCAGCAAATGGGTGTGACAAGGCAAAAAAATGAGTATATTTGGTGAGTCTTTCCACCATAACCGTGATGAAATTTTTTCCTTCAGATTTAGGCAATCCTGTGATAAAGTCCATAGAAACGTCTTCCCACCGCTGGATAAGAATAAATAGAGGTTGTAGAAGACCTAGGGACTGAACTGTTTCACCCACAAATTTTTGGACATCTCCTTTGAGCCCTTCACATAAGAAATAGTTTTTAATTTGATGATAAGTTTTCAATAATCTAGAGTGACCTCCTACTGGAGAAGCATGAAGCTTAGATAGAACCCTATTTTAAATGATGGAGTTCCTACATAGGTATAATCTATCTTTATACCATAAAACATCCCCTTTCCATATAAATTTTTAGACATGCTTGGATCATTCTAGAGATTATTGTTGTTGCAAATCAGCAGCACCCCTAGATGCAAATCAGGTTTCTAAGTTGATGTTTCAGGCATCAAGTGTGATTGCACAACATTGAAACCTCTCTCCAAGTGTGGGACTTGTAAAATGAGAGAGGAATCTCCAGATTGGAGGCTGGTTCCTCAAACTCCTCTGATCAGATCTGTTATTTGCACAATTGCAGAGGTTTGAATCCTAATCCTACTCTAAATTCCAAGGAGACAGAGATAGAAAGTGTAAAAATTGAAACTAAACTAATAGGTGATACACCAAAAAAGTGGTGAACACTTCTTGTTCATGTAAATTGACACAATTTCATAAAATGCAACATGAAACATCATACACAGGCTGATAAGATGCAATTAGAGGTCTGAAATGAAGCAAGACAATACAAACAAAGGACTGAAAATTGATCACAGAGTTTGCACTGTCATTTTTCACTGTCAAAATCCTTGCATTTGCAACATCAAAGAGGCAAAAACCTGTTACAATCATGAAGAAGGTTTGATACTTGCAAAAATCACTTGTTCAAGGTGAAAGAAGAAGCTTGCTATCCAAAAAAAAATTTTCAACCTCAAAAAATGAGCCAAATCTGGCTTTTACAATGCATGGGTCGAGCCCAGGAGAGAGAAAACGTGTAAAAAATGTGGAAGCCATTCCCCATTGAATGAAGATGCATTAAAATAGCATGGGCATCCTTACAGACCCATGCCCTAACATTTTTGGCCATGCTGAAGAAGAATGTGACCCATTTTGCATTAAAATTGGTTGTTGAAACGTCATTTCTGGCCATTACCATGTGCCAGAGGTGTTTCTTGATTTTATCTCTCTAAACTCAACCAAAATGAAAAATTGACCCCAGAATCTTGTAGAGAATTTCACCAGCTTTCCATTGATATAAAGAACGTGAAAATCCGAGCTCTGGATCGAAAGATATGGCGATTTGAAAATTTAGGGCAAAAACAGGCCAAAATTGGATCGGCGGGCAAAAGTTTGAATTTTTGCCCATTTGGTCTTTGGAATTTTTTTGAAATTTTCCCCGCGCTCCACCACTCCAAGTGCCATGTGGTGGCTTCCTATTAGCCGTGGGCCTCCTAAGGGAAAATTTCCCACAAAAACTCTGCCGAGTCATAAATTGAAAAATATGAGGAGTTAGGAGGAAAACTTTACCTTTCTGGAAAGCTGAGAGAGAGCTCTATCCAATGGTGCCATTTTTAGAAATATTTGAGTGCCTAAAAATTAAAAAAATGGAGACTGATTCACAAGAGAGGTAAGAACACAAGGAGTTAGCCACAAAAATGAGCAGGAGCACATTTTGGATAACAGTTTTGGCGACTCAGAGGGGTCATCTACCTGCTAGATGAAGATACCAGTTGCCTGAAGCAGCCCATTGGGCATGGAGTCATAAATTTTTTTGTTCGGAACCCCAATTGACATAGAATGTTGCAAGGAGGAAGATGGAATATCACCTAATGGAAGCAAGGACTACAAAACATCTCCAAGGACAGCAAGCCTGTGCCAAAACACTTAGGGAAAGAAAAACAACCTACAACAAAACAATGTGCACAAGCACTTAGAGGAATGAAAACCTAAGCTAATATTTACAAGGTGGAGAATTTCCCTTTAGTAGCAATGCTTTAGATAGATTCCATTGACCAGAATCTGTAGTTCTTTTCCATCCAATGAAGACAATTGGAAGGCATTGCTATCCTTACACTTTGTGACCATGTATGGGCCACTCCAAATGACATCAAATTTTGAATGCCTTCTTGGTTTTTCTCTATCTGCATCCCATTTTTAACACTAGATCTCCAACTTGGAAAGATCTACTCTTGGCCTTCCTATCAAAGGTCTTCTTGATCAAAGCTTGATCCTTCTCCATTGCTTGGGATGCCTGATCTCTGATCTCTTGGAGCTCCATAAACTCTGTATATCTCACCTCCATGGGCCCAAACTCTAGCAACTCTAACTGCTTCATGAGTTCCAATGTTGGCAACTCAAGTGACATGGGCAAGATTTCCTCTCTTCCATAAACAAGCCTAAATGGAGAGTTACCTGTGGATCTCTTGGGAGTTATCCTATCAGCCTATAAGGCTGATTTTAGTTTGGTATGCCAAGACCTCTGATGCTCATCAAGAGTCCTCCTAATGATCCTCAACAAGTTCTTGTTTGTAGATTCAACCTGGCCATTACCTTGAGGGTATTAGTTTGATGAAGTACTTAGGTAGATCCCATTCTTGACAACCCACTCAGTCACCTTGGATCCAATGAATGCTAATGCATTATCTGAGATTATTGTAGCAGGTATGCCAAATCTGGTTACTATCCCCTCATAGAAGTCTAAGATGCTAGACTCATTTTCTTCCTTGAGTGCTACTGCTTCAGTCCACTTGGTGAAGTAGTCTGTGGCTGTCAAAATCCACTGATCCTCAACAAGTTCTTGTTTGTACTAAAATTGGATGCAATGGAAGGGAAGCAAGCCTCTCTTTACCTGTGAAGAATGCACAATTCTTGCACCTTTTGATCCACGCAAAGCAATCGCTGAAAATCTTGGGCCAATAATAACCAGCCTTCATGATTTTTAGAGCTATCACTCATGGTGCAAAATGACCACCAGCTGGTCTACCATGGAACTCTTCCAACACCCTATAAATCTGATTTGTGCTAATGCATCTTAGCAGCACTCCATTCACATCTTTCTTGAACAAAACACCGTCTACTATGGCATATGGGACAACCTGCAATCTGAAGTGTCTTCTTTGGGTTTTGTTCATCTTTGGAGGGCATAGGCCTGTGCTTAGGAAGTGCATTATACCTTGGGTCCAGCAAGGAGTGGGGACAACATTATCCTCTTCTTGAGTGCTACCTTGCACATGGCTGTCTTGAACTGTCAAAACAACCTCTTCTTTATTGCATACTCCTTTTTGCTTGCCCAGAATCAACTGCTCACACAATCCTTTTCCTCTTACCAGCTTGGTAACCTTGATATCAATGTCATACTCCATGACATGAGTGATCCAACCTGCCCTTTTCTCATTCAAATCCTTGTTGAGGAGGAAGTACTTTACTCCCGCATGAGAGACCAACAACTGAACCTTGTTATTTGAGACTAGATGCTTGAATTTCTTCAAGCTTTTGATTACTGTAAGTACATGCTTCTCAATAAAAGAATATCTCACCTCATAGTCATCTAGGCTTTGGCCGAAGAAGAAATTGGCTGCTCATCATTGTCCTTTTTCTGATGTACCAAAATGGCAAAAATGGTATCATTACCCCCAAATGCGTAGAGGATGAAATCCTTGGAGAAGTCCGGGTTGATGAGAGTTAGTGCTTGAGAGATGGCTTCTTTGATTGCTTCAAAACTCTCCTTTCCTTCTGCTGTCAATTTGGAAGCCATGCTTTTCTTCAACATCTTGGTGATAGGTTTGACAAGGGCTGCAAAATCTGGGACAAACCTCCGAAAAAAATTTATTCTCCCTTAGAAACTCTGAAGTGCCTTCTTGTGGCTTGGCAATGGTAGTGCTCTTATGGCTTCAACTTTCTCTGGATCAATTGCTAATCCTTCTTTGGAGACAATATGGCCAAGGAGCTTTCCTTCATGTGCTAGGAAGATACACTTCTTAGGATTCAAAGACACTCCAAATATCCTGCACCTTTGGAAGACTTGTCTCAAATGAGAGAGGTGGTATGCTGCATTCTTTGAAAAAATAGTGATATCATCAAGATATATCAGCACCATGTTGTTAATCAAACCTTTGAACGCCATGTCCATTGCTCTTTGGAAGGTAGCTCCAGCATTGGACAGCCCAAATGGCATTTTCCTGTATGCATAAGTTCCCCATTTGGTTGTGAAGGCTGTCTTGAACTGATCTTCTTCCTTCACCATAATCTGATTGTACTCTGAGTAGCCATCAAGCAATGAAAACCTTTCGAAGCCAGCAACAACTTGTAAAATCTTCTCCATAGAAGGAAGTGGGTAATGGTCCTTGAGAGATGCTCTATTCAAATCTCTAAAATCAACGCACAATCTGATCTCTCCACTCTTCTTTCTGACTAGAACTAAGTTGGCAACCCAACTAGAATGCTTGATTGGGAATATGATTCTTCACTCAATCAACTTGTTCAATTCCTTCCTCATGAGAGGTTCCATGTGTGGATTGACTGGCCTTTGTTTCTACCTGATGGGCTTAGTATTTGGATCTAACTCAATGGTGTGCTGAGCTAACTTGGGATTGAAACCTTTCAAATCTTTGTAGCTCCAAGCAAACTCATCAGGGAACTCTTGACACAACTGTATGAACTCATACCTTTCTTGTTCAGTTGTCATCTTTCCAATTTGCAATGGTTTGTTCTCTTCCACCAAGATGGATACTGAATCTTCTCTCTTGACCTGAATGTTTGCTTTCTCTTTCCTAAACTGATCATTGGGATTGAAAATGGACTCCAAAGTGATAAATCCCTTGGGAAGCTTGTTAGTTCTCAGCTATACCACTTGGTCACCATACTGCTGTTCCAATTTTTCCTGATTTTTAGCTGAGAACTCAACTTCTTCTTGTAAGAAATGGGTGATTTGCTGGTCATTCTCAAACACTTGCTAACTTACATTGTTATCTGGAACTGAAGGCCTCACAATCACATGGATGTTTGGCTATACCTTGTCCTTTTGAATGCTTTCCACAATCAAAGGCTGCCTCGACTGCTGCAAGCCTGTCAGCAGCTTGGTTTTCTTTTCTAGGAATGGATTTTATGCTAAAGCCCTCAAAATCTTCAATGAGGTCCGACACCCTGTTCTTGTAGCACTTGAGCAGATTATTCTTGACAACATGCTGCCCCTTAACTTGGTTTACAATCAATTCACTGTCACCAAAGACTTGCAAGTTCTTTATTCCTCTCTTTATTGCCCAATGCATCCCTTGCACCAAGGCTTCATATTCAACAGTGTTATTGGAGCATGCAAACTGGAATCTAAAAGCTGAATAGTACTTTACTCCTTGAGGTGAAATAAGCATAGCTCCACCTCCTGCACCTTGTCTACTCCTTGATCCATCCAAAAATAGCTGCCATACCTCATTGTCATCCTTGTGGTTTGGCTTGGTGATGCTAGGAATGGGATGATCTTCTTGATGTATGCAATAGACCCCTAGCTCAGATTATTCTACTTCTTGATAAGGATCAAAAGCATGCACCTTGTTTTCCCATTTATCAAGAGTTAGATACGGGATGCTTCCAACCTTGGTGTCAGCTTCATCAGTGCTTGGGTGATCTTCTTGATCAAATGCCGAACAGTTGGCATTGATCTGACTTGGAGTGTAGGGCTCAATGTGGAAGTTTGCAATAGGTTCAGACCTGATTGTAGCTTTGGTTCCATACCTCGTTTTGAATAGCATGTGTGACCAATCAGCAGAAAAATATCCTCCAATCTTGGCTGTGAAATCTCTTGACAAACATAAGGCAAAGAGTGGTGGAAGGTCTATAACTGATACATCTTGTAAAACAACAACATTTGGACATGCATGCAAGGTAAGACTCAAGTTTCTAATCACCCCAACTATTGTTACTACTGTCCCATCCAACTGCACTACCCCTTTGGATATGGTTTCATATTGAAGTCCTAGCTGATCAGCTATTTTCTTGGGCATCACTGAGATACTTGCCCTGGAATCAATCATGCAATTGTGCACTAATTGGTTTCCAATGATTAATGAGACATAAAAAGGAGGGGGATTCAACATTTTACCTTGCTGTCCTCCATGATTCCCTTCAGGCTAGGAAGCATTTGTGAGCACCTTCTCTTGCATTTGGACTTGCTGATTCGAAGTTGGCCAGTCCTTCATGGCAGCTTGTAGCAAATCTCTCTGGTCTGGGATAGATAGGGATTCCCACATTGATATATTTACATTTGTCTTCTTCATCTGATCAATGATACTAAATGGTGATGAATGATCTCTTTGCTGTCCCTTCATTTGCATATTCATCCCTTGCATGTGGGCAACAACAACTGGTATTTGAGTTGGTCTAGGAGCTGTTCTTGGCTGCCCTTGTGCATTTACAACTGGATTTTGTTTGCCAACCATTTTTGGAGCCATAAAAGGTTGTGGATTGGTTGGAGCTAATGACTGTTCTTCACCCAAATTCCTTCTTTTTGACCTTGTGTTGGTTGCAACACCTTGAGAGACTGTTTGATTTATGCCACAAAAATCCTCTGCCTGCTAGTTCACAAGTGTGGTGTCATTTGGAGCTGATTGCTGCTGGAATGTTTCTTGTTGTTGGTTGTTTCCTTGACTGCCCTCACCCTCCACACCAGTATTTGTCACCATTAATGATTGATTCAAGGCACCATTGAAGCACATAGATTGGTTGTGAGGTTCATTGCATGGAAAACACCAATCATACTCCTGAGCAACGTTGTTTTGTGTTGGCACCAATGCCTTAGAGGCATATATAGCATTTAGATTATAGGGCTAAAATGGTCTGTTGGCAGGAGGCCTTGCTTGATTTAGATTTGCAGATGGATTGGGTGGTCTATGAGGTTGATATGGCTGCCTATTAGGCTGAGCTTGAGGCTGGAAGGAAGGTCTAAAACTTTGGGCTTGTTGCCTCTTGAGAGTAACCAGCTCATTACCTAAATTTTGCAATTGCTTCATGACTTCTTGAAGCTCATTTGGGGCAGTTGGAGATGAAGTAAAGCTTCATTTGAACTCTGATTTCTAGGAGTGGGAGAAGGAGCCAAATTAGGTGCTTAATTAGTGTTTGGGCTCTCTAAACTTGGAAACAATGGCATGGGAGGTCTAGGGGCTGTTTGCCAGCTTGGATCAAACAATTTTCAGCCCTAATGGCAATACTATAAGCCATAGGGATAGTTATGCCTCCTATGGACTGAATCAAGATAGAAATATCAGAATTTAGAGCTTTGAGATAGTAAAGAAAAGCACCTTCTGCTTTTGGCCTGACTTCCACTGGAATTCTCTCCCAAGTCCTTTGAAATCTGAAATTAAAATTAGTCAGCTGCTCATTGGGAGCTCTTTTGATAGTTGTCAGCTGCTTCAAAAGGGACAAGTTGTCTCCCTTTTCCCCAAACTGCTCATGGAGGGCTATACATAGCTGATTCAAATTTTGAATAGAACCTGAGGCAAGACTCCTGAACCATTGCAAAGCTTTCTCTTTGAATGAAGATGCCAGCAGTTTGATAGCAACTTGCATCTCATTAATCTCATGGATTGCACAAATGTTAGCAATATCCTTAACATGATCACCGGGTGAGGTCTGATTTTCTCCAGTGAAGTATGGAATGTTCTTCAATGCTGTAACTAGGATTGGATTTTGTTCATTGAGAGCAAGTGGGCTGCTGCCAGTGAAATTGACATAGGGGTTGTTTTGTGCCATTCTAATTGGTCTTAGAACCCTTGTTGATTGAATGAAAGGCCTACCAGGTGGAGGAGTTGAGAGAGTTCTGTTTGGTGGAGATGGAGACCTTTGGATTCTCCTCCCACTTTGCCTTATTCTTGGAGATAACTTCAGATATTCAAATGAAAATGAAAATGAGACCTCTAAGGTCCCACCGGGCGTGCCAAAACTGTTGTTGTAAATCAGCAGTACCCCTGGATGTAAATCATGTTTCTAAGTTGATGTTTCAGGCATACAGTGTGATTGCACAACATTGAAACCTCTATCCAAGTGTGGGAATTGTAAAATGAGAGAGGAATCTCTAGATTAGAGGCTGGTTCCTCAAACTCCTTTGATCAGATCTGTTATTTACACAATTGTAGAGGTTTGAATCCTAATCCTACTCTAGATTCCAAGGAGAAAGAGATAGAAAGTGCAAAAATTGAAACTAAACTAATAGGTGATACACCAAAGGAGTGGTGAACACTTCTTGTTCATGAAAATTGACACAATTTCATAAAATTTAGCTTGAAACATCGTACACAGGCTGATACGATGCGATTAGAGGTTTGAAATGAAGCAAGATAATACAAACAAAGGACTGAGAATTGATCACAGAGTCTTCACTATCATTTTTTAGTTTCAAAATCCTTGCATTTGCAACATCAAAGAGGTAGAAACCTATTACAATCATGAAGAAGGTCTGATACTTGAAAAAATCACTTGTTGAAGGTGAAAGAAGAAGCTTGCTATCCAAAAAAAATAACCTCAAAATATGAGCCAAATCTGGCTTTTACAATGCATGGGTCGAGCCCAGAAGAGAGAAAATGTGTAAAAAACATGGAAGCCATTCCCCATTGAATGAAGATGCATTAAAACAGTATGGGCATCCTTACAGACCCATGCCCTGACATTTTTGGCCATGCTGAAGAAGAATGCGACCCATTTTGCATTAAAACTGGTTGTTAAAACGTCATTTCTGGCCATTACCATGTACCAGATGTGTTTCTTGATTTTATCTCTCCTAACTCAACCAAAATGAAAAATTGACCCTAGAATCATGTAGATAATTTCACCAGCTTTCCATTGATATAAAGAATGTGAAAATTCAAGCTCTGGATCGAAAGATATGGTGATTTGAAAATTTAGGGCAAAAACAGGCCAAAATCGGATCGGCGGGCAAAAGTTTGAATTTTTACCCATTTGGTCTTTGGAATTTTTTTCAAATTTTCCCCACGCTCCGCCACTCCAGGTGCCACGTGGTGGATTCCTATTGGCCGCAGGCCTCCTAAGGGAAAATTTCCCATAAAAACTCCGTCGAGCCATAACTTGAAAAATATGAGGAGTTAGGAGGAAAATTTTAACTTTCTGGAAAGCTGAGAGAGAGCTCTATCCAATGGTGCCATTTTTAGAAAGATTTGAGTGCCTATAAATAAAAAAATACTGAGGCACAAGAGAGGTAAGAACACAAGGAGTTAGCCACAAAAATGAGCAGGGGCACATTTTGGATAACAATTATGAATGATGTGTTGTGTAGTTGGGTCATTTCTTCATTTGGACCTTGCATCCTCTACCCAATTTTATTATAATATGGATATGGCACATAACAATGCTGCAACTTATTCATCTTTCCTAGACAGAGCATCCACAACTACATTCTCCTTCCCTTTCTTGTAGATAATCTCAAAATCATATCCAAACATCTTTGAGACCCATTTTTTTGTTATTTAGATGATAAACGCTGCTCCAAGAAGTATTTTAAACTATCATGATCTGTCTTCACTTTAAAGTGTCTTTATATGATATATGGTCTCCATTACTTTACTGCATGAAGTATTGCTAGCATTTCCTTCACATAAGTTGGATTTGAAAAATTCTTACCTTTGAATTGATGACTTAAAAAGGCAATATGATGGCTTTCTTACATGAGAACTACCCCTATACCAGACCCTGATGCATCACATTCAACAATGAATGTTCTGGAAAAATATGGAGTAACCAAGATTGGAGTGGTGTACATGGCCTCCTTTAACTTCTCAAATGCTTTGGTAGCCTCCTCATTCCAATGGAAATATTACTTCTTTAATAAATCTATGAGAGGTACTGCTATACTTCCATAATGCCTTAAGAATATATGATAATAGCTTGTAAGCCCCACAAATCCTTAGAGATTCTTTAGGGTTTTTGGAACCTTCCACTCCCTCATGGCCTTGATCTTATTAGGATCCACTTTAACACCTTCATGAGAGACAATGTGACCCAAATATTTAACCTCCTTGAATCCAAAATATCATTTAGATGGATTTACATAAAGTTGATGTTGGTCAAGGGTTTCCAAAACCTTATTTACATGATGCAAGTGTTCCTCCCTTGTTTTGCTATAAATTAATATATCATCAAAGAACACTAAATTTTTTTTGCATGAATGGATTAATAACATAATTAATTAAACTTTGAAATGTAGAAGGTGTTTTTATGAGTCTAAAAGGCATTACCAAGAGTTCATAATGGCCTTCATGTGTCCAAAAGGAAATTTTATGAACATCTTTATCATTGATTATGCTTTGATGGTATCCTGAATGAAGATCAAGCTTTTTAAAGTAAACAACACCATTCAACTCATCAAGTAAATAATCAATTACATGAATATGAAACTTATCTTTCACTATGTACTTATTAAGCTCCCTATAATTGGGACACATGTGCTGCATGTCATCTTTCTTATGCACCATCACTACTGGAGAAGAATAAACACTCTAACTATGACAGATGATTCCTACTTCTGACATCTCTTGTACAATCTTCTTGATCTCACTCTTTTTCACATATGGGTACCTATAAGGTCTAACATTGGGTGGTTGGCTCCATGGTACTAACCAAATAACATAATCATGATCTCTCTTTGGAGGTAAACCCTTTGGTATATTTTCAAACACAACAGAGTTTACATCCAACGATGCTTACATATCTAATGGTATAATTTCCTTATACTGATGTGCCTCCAATGAAAATAGTTATGCCACAAATCCTTCTATACCCTTTTTGAGAAGTTTGTGCATCTGATGAGAGCTCACTAGCTGTGGAGAATTTTCTCTTAAGCCTCTTAGCTCAAAATTCCTTCCTTTATACTAAAAGAGAATGAACAACTCTTGTAAGTTCATCTCAATTGTTCCCAAGGTGGTAATCCATTAAACTCCTAAAAAAATTTCTTCTCCTCCTATAGAAATGACATACATGGCCTATTTAGTATGTAATATCCCATGGTGAGATTAATGTTATGGAATTTTCCAGAATAAGTAACAATACCTTAATTAGTAATCATTAGTTAACATTCAGGAGCTGGATAAATAAAACAGTTCAGGTGCACTGCTAACTTATGATTGATGAAGTTGTGAGTACTTCCTAAGTCAATCAAAACTATGAACCTCTATTTTTCAAGAATCCAACCACCCTGAGAGTTTGGGGGGTGCTAATTCCTGAAATTGCATGGAATCTTCCTCTGATTTGACCATGACCTTTGAATATTCATCTTCTTCCTTCTCTTCATCTTCACTAGGCCCATCAATGTAGAAAAAAATATTTTCAACACATTTATGTCCTAGTCCATATTTACTATCATAGTTAAAACATAACAATTTTAATCTCTTTTCTTAAATTTTTTGAAGTGTCAATCTAATTGACCGAGGGAGTGCTAGAGGTAAGGTGTTTCGATATCTAATATTAGTGAATTTTTTTTGCCTGCTTGAAATCACCTTTTTCTCTGCCCGACATGCCATAATCATATAAGCATAAACCTTATGAGGATTAAACATACACACCTCATGCTCAATGCGATCCTTAATATCCCCAAGAAATAGGCCATTCAGATTCTCTTCAGTAATATTTTCCACCCGCAAGGAAAGGTTTTGGAATTGATGAATGTAATACTTAACATATCCTATTTGTCTTAAATGTGCTAATTAGCTAAAGTAATTCTCTGACACACTAGAACTATAGGGTAATTATAACTCTTCAGTGAAGACTATCCACGTAACATTGAGACCATTCTTTTTCCTTTGAGCACATAATTATCAATACCAAATGAATTGGTCAGGTTCAAGATATAAAGGTGCCATGGTCACCTTTTTTCTTGATGGAATATGATGTAGATACAAGAAATAATCCATTTGGTTAATCTAATTGAGTGGATCCTTTCCATAAAACTTATGCATCTCCACTTTGAGAAACATGTTATGGGCCTATAGAGTGTTTGTATTTGGATTGGACATGCTTAAAGATCTACCCTAGCTCATTTGTCTATTATTTTGACCTGAAGATCCACCTTGGTTGATATAAGTATGATTACCCATTATATGTGTACTGAATTACTGCATGAAATCCTCAAATCATTTTCCAATCCTTTCTACATCTTCTTTGGTAGCCACCCTTGACTTGAGATTTCACAGGTCAAACTCAAGTTGGCTTACCTTATGGTTTATCGAGGTAAACCCTAACCTTGAGGAATTTTTAGTTACCCCTTCTGACTCTAACTCCTCAACTATTATCTCATCCTTTTATGAAGTTTTACCTAGAGTGATGAGATTATTTTTTCCTCTTGTGGAAGGCCCTACCATGATTCCCAAAAATAGTAAGATTTAGGGATCAAGTTCAAATTTTAGGGTTTTGGAGTTTGATAGGAATTCAACTAAATATAAACTCAAAGAACAAACTCCAGCTATTTTTTTATCCTATTTCCAAATATGTAATGAAATTTGAAAAATTCCACAATTTTCAGCCTAGGGAGAGAAGCTAGGAAAAACCATAAATTTGCAATAAATTTTTCCAAATAAATAAAAAAGATATGACATTTTTCAGGGAACCTTACTTGGAATGATTCACAACTTTGGTAAATAAATATCCAAAAAATTCACCTTGGTTCAAAAGATATAGAGGAAATAAAAAATTAGGGTTTCTCCCCTAATTTTGGCCCAGATCGCAGCTCTGATACCACTTGAAATGGAATTACTTGGCTAAATCAGAAAATTAGGAGCAATATAAAACCAAAGGACAACAAAATGTAGATAAATTATCTCAATATGCAAGTATAATAACTTAGCCACTCCGAGGGGGAAACCTCCAAACCATATAATAAGACTCAAGTGTTCAATAGATCCTTAACTACACACTACTATCTCCTATATATACCCTTCCAATGCTATTTCCACCACTGAGGCCGATCTACTAATGATATGAATGAAATATATAATGATAAGAACACATGCATAACTAAGGGAATGGGTGACACAAGTCGTCATCTCCATCTGATACACTATATATGATTAAGGGTGTAGCAAATAAAGACCTATAAATGGATTCATTGGATGCCAAATTCATCCCTCTTCACATTACAGGTGATAGAAAGCATAACCTAATCCATATCATGCTCCAACCAACTCAAAACATCTAGAAGTTCCTGTTCTGTCATGCACTAGAAAAAATATTCCTATCTAAAACATGACCTAGAAACCATAGAAAAATAATCATCATAAGAAAAAAATAATATAAATTTAAAATTGAATCACTTCCTAACTCCACTTGTAGCTCTTGTTATGCTCATTTCATTGAAGACTACTTTTTTTTGCCTCAAAACTGTCTTTTGACTAGTTAACATAAATGGAGCTCATTTGACCATGAACTTGCATCAACATGTCTTGAAACCTCTTTGAACATCAATAAAACCTCACATAAATCATACAATGCCAATTTAGCTTGCAACTTCTTTGGAAAACCTTCTCCCAAAACAAAATTCTTCAGAAAATGACTGGTTTGAGTGGGGCCCACTCATCTCCATGACCTAGACCATACCATTCTAGAAATATGAAGGAGTCCTATACATGTTACAATCATCATCAATTCAATAACAAGAAATTTTTTCCAGTTAGGAAGAAATTCTTCCATACCACTTTTAAGCTAGAGTTTCAAACTCATAAAAAGTTGTTTACCTTCTTAACATTCATTCATAAAAAAATTGACAATGAAATTTCATAATTATTTTTGTAAAACCTTATCTACTCAATTTATAAACTTCCCTAAAAGCCACAAGGTCCCATGCAAAGCACACAATTTAGGGTGAGCATCATAAGTTACAATTTGAGCTGGAAATGGCCTTATTCTTAACCCAGTCTCACCAAAACTAACATATATTGCATAATTAACATCATAACATCCTAATTTTTTTCTTAAAGCACCATGAAACATAATAATAACTTCTCCAATCATCAACATCTCTCAAAATCTCTAGACACTAAGACTTGCATAGCTACCACTTAGGGTTTTGCACTGTAGAAGCTAGGGTCAACTGAGAAGAACATAATAAATCATAACGAAAGAAATAAAAATGGTATAAACATACCTAATACACCATAATAAACTTGCATACATGCATCAATGATATCATGTAGCTCCAAATCTCATCCTCATACCTCCTCCAAATGAGCACCTGAAACATAGTCACCAACCTAAATCTGCAGCCTAAAACTAATGTGAGTACCCAAAAACTCTTTGAATATGATATCCATAATGATAACATGCTTCTCAAGCAACTAATAAGATCATACCACCACGCAACATCACCTAGGCATGTGAATGGGCTTGAAAGATCAAGCAATCCTCACTGAATCTCCTTCTGTCATCTAGTACACATTTGAACCATCATGTCAACATCATCCACAACATGATCTATCCCTACTCAATCATCCACATTTTTATTAATGTGGTTTTTCATCAATGAAAACATTGATAGGATTTCATGCCAACAAATAAATATGAGGATTCCAACACTAGATCCATCATGCCAATGGTAGAATAAAAAAATGTTTCATTGGCGTGGTGGAAATGGCAAACAATGGTCTCCAAGGTGATTTGAGGATAAAAATAATATACCTTGGTTGAATTGAGTTGTCCCAACTTATCCAACCCTAGGAATTTTCTTGATTTAGATATAACATATACGAGGTACGAGGTCATATAGAATTTGTTTGTGGTCTGTACCTCACACAACTACTTATGAGTTGAATCAATGATCAATTCTAACTAGTTGATATTTTTTTTACCCTTTAAAATGATATGTATGTATTCAAATATACATTCTTAGAATTCTTAGGCTATAATATTACCTAATACCATGTTGAAGAGTATAATGACGTTATTGATTTATTGTTTGAAATTAGACTTGGGTTGTGTTTTGGGTATCGTTAAGGGAGATACCTTATCTTTCTCTAACCAATGTTTATTCACTATATTTATGAATGACATCAAGTTCTCATCCTAGAAAAATTTTGTAGAGTAAGGAGAAATATCAAAACAATATAAAAAATCAAGGATATTTAACATGTTGTCAATATACTATGTATCCACTCTTTTGAGATATTCAACATCAACATTCATTACTTACCTTGTGACTTTATCATAATGTTTAGACAATTCAAACATTTTTTTTAGGAATTGAGAAGATATAGGGAATGTAAAATCCAAATATATCCACTATCATAAATCCCCTATATCCGATCAATCTTGTAGTCAACTTGGATGCGAGCCCAAAAATTAGGGAGATCAATATGCCCCAAGTTTGTATCTTTGATTTTATTGACATTGAACTCTGAATTGAATTGAGAGTAACCCCTTAAATCTGATACTTCATGGATTTTTGGCCTTTTGATACTTTCTCGATTGAGGATAGAACTTGAAGAGAAACCTTGAAAGCCAACCTAATAAAGAATCATACTTATCAAGATACAAAAAAAACTTGAAAATATGATGAAATCTTTGTGAAAATTTGAAGTTATTTTGCAAGTTAAAATTATAATTAACTCTGATTAGGATTTTGAGGATGTAAAATAATTTGGAAAGTTTTAATAATATTGGTTAGGATTTCAAAGATGTAAAACAACCCGAAAATTTTGACCAACTATGATTGCACTTCTAGAACTACAAAATAAGGTGATAAACCCAATTAACATTGATCAAAATTTCAGAGTTGAAAAAAAATCACAAATTCTAACTAACTCTTATAAAACTTTTAGATATGTAAATTAAGGTAAAACCATAATCAACTATGAGTAGTGATTTTTGAATATGCAAAATGCATGTTGTCTTTTGAAATGCACCCTTATTTGAAAACATGATTGTTAAGTAGATGATTCTTGTCAAAAAATAAAGATTATATGACAAACCACCTCCATAAAATAATCTAAAAGGGAAACACTCAAATGTGATGCAAAATTTAAACTCTAGAGGCTTAAAATCAAATAAAATTTCACTAAAAATGTATTGCACACCAAGATATGCAATGGGTTTGGATGATTTCAAATGGAGATGAAAATAAAATATTTAGAAGGCTTGATCAAACTTACAGAGTAAAGAAATAAGGCATGTTTACAAATCAAATATAAAAAATGATAAGTTTGGTATCATATTTATAATAATCACATTAATTATGGGCTAACACATGTATAAATACTGAATAAGGGGCATTACATTTGTTGACTAGGAAAATCAAGTTCAAAATGTAAATTACATCTTTCATGTTGTAATGTGCCAAAAATCTGATTGTCTGATCAAAACTATGGATAGAGTAAGTTAGGGAGTAGAGGTTGGGATAAATTTTGCACATGGGATTTTTCCCTTGGAAAACAAGTTCAAAAGTTTGATTAACATGGGTTGAGATTTTGAGATTGTTAAGCAAGGTCAATAGTCTTATTAACATATGTGAGGATTTTGGAATTTCCGTGAAAGGTCAAAATCATGATCAACATGGTTAAGGATTTTGGCCGTATTAAGAAAGGTCAAAATTTTGATAAACATGGGTCAAGATTGTGGCCTTATCGAGTAAGGTCAAAAGTATGATTGACATTATTCACAATTTTGGCCTTTTAGAGCAAGGTCAAAAGTGTGATCAACACTAATCGATTTCTTGAAGCTCAATTATACTTTAAATTTGTTTTAGAAGGCCTAATTTTCTATTTGACTAGGAAAAACAAAATACTTGAGTAAGTTTTTGTTGTCGTGCAAATGTGCAACAAGGAAATTAGAAGTTTCCAAGCACGACAACTATACCCCTGTGTCAAAAGTTTCATGTTTTATCATTCCTAGGCACCTTAGGTCAAGTCCATCAGTATGGTAACCCATTTATTTGATGTCAAATTATTCCCCTAGGTGATTTAGGAAGGTCTATTCATACCCCTAGGTGATTTTAAGGTGTGCCGAAAAGATACTATCTTTTGGCAGTATTGGGAAGGGCTACCACTGGCCTTCCCAGGACTGGACCAACAACCTTAGAGTGGAAAGGAAGGGAAAAATTAAACATGGAGGTGAATTGAAGACCTTAAGACCTCATGGAAATTACTTTGGAAGGTTTGGGGAAAATTTTAAAGGCTTGGGGTAGTTTGAGTAAAAATAGGGTTCACAAGCCTAGGTAGTACATAGGCCTAAAATAGATATCAAGCTTCAGAAGAAGATTCCAGGAGCTCTGGATGGAGTTAAACGAGCCAATAGTGTGTGGGGCATAGCCCTTCTTTGAGTCAGAAAAGTGAAACTGGTTTATTGCTATTCTACCAGTAGGAATCTGTGTAAGTCTCACAATATTCTGCCTTTGGGGGTTTGGGATTTTATCCCAATAGGGTTATTTCTGACTACAAAAAGAAAGGAATGGAAGAGAGGATGAAGAAAAATCAGATCTGAAGAAAGAAAAGAAATGAATTCCAAAGCAGAAAGGTCAGAGGGTTTATGTTTTGGGATTGGTAGTTATTTGTTCATGTAGAAGCAAAAAACTTATTTTTGAGCTCATTGCATTCACAAAGAAACACTTTTGATTTTCTAGTGTTGGCAACATGGCAACAGGCACACGGTTGATTAATGCATTGAACCTGGTGATAAAATCACACATGGTCTCATTGGCCTCCTTCTTCAGGTGAGTGATCTGTGATAATAATGCAAAGGTATCTTCTGAAGGCTTGTACCTGTCTTCAAAAGCATCCCGCAAGGTGGCCCAATTGGTAATAGACCTGGCTGGCAAATGCTGAAACCATTCTATTGTGGGCCCTTGTAAGGTCTCAAAAAAGAGGCAAAATAACACATCTTCGTGGGTCACATCGAGGATACTGCATGACATGATGAATGTAGATATGTGTGAATCTGTGCTTTGGTTTCCGCTCCCATCGAATTTGGGAAAATTATTTCGGTTTCCGTGAGGGAGCGCGTGAACTAGATGTGGTAATGTGAGAGGGCCCATAGCATTTCCCCATGGCACTGCCATTTGAAATGCTGGAAAAAGAACACGGGCTGGAAGTGCGGTTCCGTTGAGTAATAAAGCACTGCAAAGGGATGTGGATGTTCCTTGTGAAAACTGGTTCTTTCGTGGAGGTGAGGTACTTCTGGCTGACTGATCAGCGGAACTTAATGATGAAAAGTGTGCCGGTGTTATACTGAAGTTATGCCTTTGAAGCAGATCAAAAGTAGGATCGACTTCTCCATGAGCTCTCCTTCTACGAGTAAATGGTTCACCCGCCAGCGTACCTTCTAGATCTGCGATGTTGTGGAGCAGATTTAAAATTTCTTTTTGGTTGTACTTTCTGATTTCCTGGTTTTTCGACAAAAACCAGCAGCATGTACTTTTCTGAATATTTAAATTTTATCCCTCTTTTGAAAATTGATTACGGTTTAATGACAAAGAACAATGAGGATAAAATGACAGTAAAGCTTAGTAAGCTGATTTTCAGATCTAAAGTTAACTTTTTCAAAGAGTTTGAAAATTTCGGTAAACAGTCAAAAACTCAGATCTACGGAAAAATACATATTTTTATAAAAACTCAGTGAACTAAAGGTCTCCAACTAGGCTAGATCTATGGATCTCAGAAGATTTTTTTTGATTTAGAGCACTTTTGCAAATTTTTTGGATTTTTAACAAAAAGTTAAAGTTTGTAAACAGGTAGTGATTTTTCAGATTTTTACTGATTTTCTATCATACCATTATCACAGATCAGATAGATCTATTTGGTCCCCAGTGGAGTCACCAAAAACTATTGGCACAAAAATCTGTCACTTGGGTAGATTTATGGATAGACGAGCCAACAGTGTGTGGGGCATAGCCCCTCTTTGAGTCAGCAAAGTGAAACTGGTTTATTACTATTCTACTAGCAGGAATTTGTGCAAATCTCACAATATTTTACCTTCAGGGGTTTGGGATCTCATCCCAGTAGGGTTAATTCTGACTGCGGAAAGAAAGGAATGGAAGAGAGGATGAAGAAAGATCAGATCCGAAGAAAGAAAAGAAATGAATTCCAAAGCAGAAAGGTCAGAGGGTTTATGTTTTGGGATTGGTAGTAAACAGAGCCAAACCTACTTGCATAAACAAACAAAGCAATACTGATGAATAAATGACAATAAAACAGAAGTAGATCCAACAGAATAAACACATAGATCTGACGTAAGAAATATCTAATGCAAATAACACATGTATTCAGCACAAAGTCTAAATATTGTATTAATATTTCCTTCTGTTACAAAAAGTTCAAAGTCTTTTCTTCTCACTTCTATTTTTCATCTGAAAAGTATCCACCACCCAAATACAACAAGTATTTTAGTATTTATAAGAAGAAGAAGAAGAAGAAGGAAGGAAGGAAAAAAGGAACTAACCACCTATTTACAGAATATCTACAAAAATATCTCAAAGTCATGTTGACTTTTGACAACTTGATGGATGAAATCATCCCATGGTGCAACATGGATGATGTTATCATTTGTGCCAACATACTTTAGACATTTACAAAAAGAAAGTCGAAGAAGAGAGAGATTATTCATCATCGTCATCCCGTGGCTGAAAGGGGATATCGTGCTTTTGCTCATAGATGTGAAATTGGGCATGATATTCCATAAACTTTCTGATCATGGGCTCTAGTTGATCCTAGGAAGGATCCTTGTGTCGCTCGTTGATCGCCTCACAAGTCTCCCGCTCATCTATGAGCTTCTCTGGGAGTTTGGAATATTCTTTCTCTGCTTCTATTAGGAATCCGATGAAGTCCCGATAGGCCAGCAGGTTATTGATGGACTCTGTGTCAAAAGTGACCTCTAGCCCTAGCCCTTGCAAAACAATCTCCTTGAAAATATGAATGGTTTCATCAACCTTCCTTAAGGCGAAAGAAGGAGTAAGTAACCCTGGGGACATATTGAGAACGATCTGTTCCATTTGGTGCATTGCGTCAAGGGATTCTTCTTTTACCTTATCGATCTTTTCAAGGACAAATTCTAGTTGATCCATCTAGTAATCCAGAGTGGAAAGGACTTTATTGAGGGCCCTAGGGTGACCGAAAATGCCGAACTTGACCAGATCTTCGACTAAACAGTCGAACATTTATTGAAAGGTCTCATGTTGCAGCCTAGCGTGGTCCAGCTCTTCTGATATTGGTCCCGCTAATGCCTGGAGCTCTTTATTCACCTTGTTGATGTTCAGATACAAATCGGTGAACTTGGCGATCACTCATTGACTGTCCTTGAGGATTTGGCTCCTCCAAGTGGAAACTGCCATGCCCTGCTCGCCGATCTTTGCATATTCATCAATTTTATCTTGACTCAGAGGCTTAGGAGTTTCGGCGGAAGTTGTGGGAGGTGCACTGCCCATCTTCTGTAGGGCGTGGAGGAGATGTCTATTTTTCTCTTTCAGCAACCTTTTCTCTTCTTTTTCCTCTTGAAGTTTCTTACAGAGGGCGTCAACTGTAGATAGGGCCTCTCCCTAAAGGATTTCAGAATACGTCCCCATTGTGACTTGAGTCACTGTGTAATCTGTCGAGGACAGATCCTTTTTATCCTTCAGAGGATTGGGGTACGCGATCTCCATTACCCTCTTTCCCGAAGCACTCTGAGAGAAGTGTGTGATGGGCTTCTGCTTCTTTACCCATTTTGATGGGATCACAGAGAAGTCCATCAATGCGATGGGAACTTTTCTTTTCTGCTGACTTAGGTGTTGGGAGATCCAAGCTAGACTTATGGGAGAAGGGCTAGAAACAGAGAAGGGGGCAGCTGCAGTAGTAGAAGGGAAAAACGGGGAGACACTTGGAGGCGGCATCGAGAGGGAGGTCGAGGAAGTGCTCACAGGAGGAAGAGATACTGCAGGAGAGGAAGACATAGGAAGAGAGGGGAACTCAGAGATGAGGGAAGAAATGGAGGGGGACAGGTCCAAAAGAGAAGAGAAGATGGATGAAGAAGCAGGAGGAACAATAGAAGAAGGGGGAGAGGACACGACCAAAGGAATGGTTGCTTGAGTCACTCGAGGAGGGGAAGGAGGAGAAGGAGAAGGAACAGAAGGGACCTTAGTTGTTGCAGCAGTGGCAACATCCTGAGTGGATGGGCCTATTGGAACATCTTCTGCCGCTTCTTCCTCTGAGATTTTTGGGATTTCAACCCGTTCTTGTGAAGCGGAAGGAGGACTTTCTGGAGCTTCCTCTTGGGTGGAACTGGATTCACCCTCTTTACCTTTACCTTTTCCTTTTGGCTGCTGTTTTGATTGAGGAGGTGTGTTACCCAATGGAGAGGTTGTGAAATCGACTCTAAGGTAGATGAGCCCGTTCATTCGGCACCAATGTTCTGTTCTACGCAGAGTTTCCTTGACCCTTTCCTCAATTGTATGAGGCACTTTAGTTCTATCAATTACTGCAAAAGGCCAATCGTCCCCACTTGTGTCAAGATACACTTGATCCACTTCCTCCTCAGTAGTTTGGTAGCCTTTCAGGATGATGGCCACCCCGTACTGGATGATTTCTGCTAAGGCCAAACGAGAATGGTCCTTCATCCTGAGCTCCACCTCATGATATATATCGATGTAGATATCTTCATTCTGAGGGATATGGATTGGATCGAGCTTGGCCCTAGGCATACAATTTCTCGGGTCGAAGGTGGGCCTTGCTGGGAAATTATGTTTCAGATTCAGCAGCTCCAGCTCTGCAAACATGTCTTTTTCCTTGTGGTGAGTGAGACATGTATACCTACCCACTATGAGGGGGAAAGGAGTTCCACCCTTCTTTCTCTTAAGGCATTTCTCATGGTAGGTGATTATCTGCCTCGATAGCTCCAACAGGATCAATTTGGGACCAGCATACCTTGGTAGTTTAGTTGGTTCCCCCAAGAAATTAGCTGCCCTTAAATAAGTGAATATGGGGAATTGAGTGAACAGGGCCCCCCATTTCTCCGTGGCTGCCACGATGCTCTTGATCGTGTGACCATGAGTCATATTCGGCCTCAAGAGGTAGATGATGCCGTAGAAGAAGGCATCCTTGATCTTTGTAAATTGGGGGATGTTGTTTTCCAGCTTCAGTTCTGGATAATATTCATAGATTTTAACCTGGGGCCAAACCCTGCACTGCATCAGAGATGGGTATTCCCTTTTTGAAGCTGTAGCGTAAACAACATAGGAATTCATGTAGAACTTCCCTGTTGTGGCAAGTTGTTGTAGATGCTCTGATATTGTGCTGCTTATGATTTCTTCCCACTCAAAGTGTTAATCAGGCACATTTTTGTTCATTGTTTCCAAGTACCGTAGCATCCATTTGTGAAAATAATGGGCGTCAGGAAGCCCAAAGACTCTGCTCAGGAATGTAATGGTGTCGCTGAGTTCCTCTAAGAAGTCACTGCGATGAATGACCTGTGGCCACCGAGTCACCACCTTTTTATTTTTTAGATACACCTCATTCATCAGCTGCATGCACTGATCTTCATTTTCGTCCCAGGCCTTAATGCAGTCTTCCCGGCTTACGGCCACAAAGTGCCAATGGTGAGGGATGCCGAGCATTATTTCAAAGTGGCGGGAAGTGAGGTTGATTACAACCTCGCCCTTCTCATTAAGGACACATCTTGTGTCCTTATTGTAGCACCAGGCAACCACCATCATAAATTCGTTATTCACGGCACTTACTGGGATTCCTCCAACAAAGTGCAGTGCACTTCCTATCAATTTGTCCATCCATGGACTTCTTGTGACCTTCTAAGTTCTGACCCAGAACTCCTCCATATCAATATGACCCAGCTCTGAGTCTCTGATGTCCAGGTCACACTCGACCTGGGACTTGGGCATTCTAACCCTCTGATACTTATACTTAATTTCTTCTTCTGTGAGCTTGGCCTTGCCTTTGGATTTGGTAGGTTTCTCGCTTGATGTTGACATACGTTCTTCTGAACTTAGTTGCTGATCTGCAACAATAAGAAGTGAAACCCAATTGAAGAAATCCATGTCAGCTATTTGATTTTCCATTGAAATGTTGACAGAAGAAAGAGTTTAGCAATTTAAAGGCCTCAGGGCGCAGGGCGCATGAATACTGCAGGTTGCAGGGTTAAATAGTAAGGCGCACAAGAAAGGGATGCTGCAGGGGAGAAATCAGCGCCAAAGGGCGCATGGCGCATGGATACTGTAGATTACATTCTTTGTTGTTGTAAGCACAAGTGCGCCTACGCCATATGTATGCGTTTTATAAAGGGCGCATGGATTCTTTATGTTACATAGGAACAGGATGCGCCCGTGGCGCATGGAATTTTTATGTTGCCTGGAACTCTGGTGCACCAGAGGTGCATATAAGGTTTGTGTAACATATGCTTTTAGTGTGCTAAAGAGAGCTTGGCACAGTGCATGGAAGCTATGCATAAAATGATGTTGTTGCAATGAGGGATGCGCCTATGCCGTTTAAAGCTTTGCACTTGGCACAGGTTTGACTGGTGTTGCACAGATGCAAGGTGCGCCAAAGGGTGCAGGTTTTAACGATGCAACAAATGAGTTTGGCCCACCATGAGGGGGCACAAGGAAAGTGTTTGCAACAAACTAAGGAAGTGTGCCTTGAGGGCACAACTTTTCATGATGTAGTAGGCAGGGAAAGTGCGCCATTGGCGTGACTGCTCTTGATGTAACAGGGGTGACAGATGCGCCAAAGGAGAAGAGAAGAAAAATACAGTTTCTTAAGCTTTGATTCTCTCTGTGAGGGGTCTCATTCTTTCAAACTTCTTCTTGAGAGTGTTTTGGGTGATAAAGAGGATTTGCATAGAGAGTTCTAGGTAATCATTTCAAGACAGAGTTCTCCCCTACCAGCAGATCTAGAAAGAGGGGGAAGAACATGGGGGAGAATGGAAAAGACAGCAAGGAAGGGGGGGGGAAATTCATGATTCACAGTCCTTCCAATCAAACCATACCAACAAGCAGCCAAAAACCACAAACACAAAAATGCACAACAGAAAGAGGACCTCTTACCAGGATAAATAGTGGAGAAGTGTGCAAACGGGTCCACGAAAAGATTCGAAAGCGACAGGGCCGGTGCGTTGACAGGTACAAAGAAAAATAATCACGTGATTGTGTTTGGTGACAATGACAGCACAGATGCACCTATTTATAGGTGAGGTGATAATAAATGCACCACCAACTTTTCAAGTGACACACCAAAAGAGATGTCGACACAAGAGAACATGTGCCCTTTGGCACACCAAAACATTTGTCAACACAAAGTTATGCGTGCCTTTGGCACACCGGAAGTGGTGTTGACAGAGGAATATGTGCGCCCTTTTCGCACCAAAAATTGGTGCAACAAATGTTCTGTTGACAGGAAGGCGCATGCAAGGAAGAATCAACATAGTGAGGTGCACCAAAACGTTTTTTGACACGAGAAAGCATGCACCAAAGGATTTAAAGGGGGCGCATCAAAAGTTAATGTTACATAGTCATTATGTGTGCTCGACCAAAAAAGACAAAAAAATGCTAAGTTCGGAAAACTAGATTTCCCGGGAAGGGATTTTGCAACGTTCCAAATGCAAGGGATCCTTGACGAGGGACCGGAACAAAATTTTGGTAAGGTTATCAGTAAAATTTCCCTTGCCAATTTTACAGGATAACAATATGTATGATCATAACAAAGCTTAAACCAGAGTGCAAATTGCCTCAAATGGGGCACAAAATAATTAAACATAAATGTTCCTGCAGAAAAATCCTTGACAACAAAATATAACAATTTTGGGCATCTTGAGTATTTGAAAGTGGAATATGGCTAATATGGATCTTTGGGAATATCCTGACAGGTAATCAAAAGAGCCATTGGGGGGCAGATGATAAGTCACATAATGACTCCATGAATTTTAAAAGCCATAAAAAAATTTCAGGTAGGGTAGTCAGCAGATTGTAGGATGTAAATCTGGGAACAGTGCATTGTGACCAAAATAAATACAAGTTTGATAGCCAATTTTTGGTACTATCCATCTATTTTCAAAGGAAAGAAGCACGTTCCCACATTAAAAACAAATCCGGTCTGACACCATGAAATGCAATACAATGCATGGAGCCTTTCTAGCATTGGATTTGACAATGGGGTTTCACTCTGATACATAGAGATGGATAAATGAGATTCTAAGTGAACTTGTTACAAAATCATGAAAGGAACATGGACCTTCCCTATTAGATGCATTGTTTTGCAGTTGGTCAGAGACAAGTGTATGTAGGAAGTATGACATTATGACTTGTAGCATTGAGCTTCTCTTATTGGCTCTTATTCTCACGGTCCCCTTAAGTCCCACTGTTCAGACAGAGTAGTCTGACTGTGTGAAGTGCATTGCTAGATTTATCCACAGGGTTAGATGGAGAACTTCACTTGTACAATACTTACTTGATCAATAATGCCACCAAAGATCCATGCCAAATTTTCTAATGCATGCATATTCGAGGATGCTGCACCAGTTGACTACAATAGGGACTTTGGTGTACCCAAATGTATTATCAAGATATCCACAAGTTATTCCAGTGGCAACTGTGGTTTTCCTAAGTTTATCAGTTTTAGGTTTTCCATTATGGTGACATGTTTTAGGCAGACATCTAGACCGAAGGACTAAGAAGGTTGAAATGATTCAGAGTGTTTAGACTTGGAAAATCATGAAATACTTAAATTTTAACTGATGAGTTCAATTCCAATTTTATTAGCCAAAATGTACTACTAAGGAGGTTATGAAAGGTGACTTGTCAAAATAAATTAGGTGTGATTTTCTCGTTAACAAAGGAGAAAGTTTGTGACATAATTTTGTCTGAAGTCAAGATACATTTTGTTGAGGAAGAATTCGAAAGGTGTTGTTGATTCCAATTTCCAGGATTTACAAAATAAAAAAGGATGGGTCTAAAGATAATCCATAATGTGATATCTCTCATAGCCTTCTCTCTGTAAGGTGACCTAAATTGACTCTCCTGAGTACGGCTTTGGAAGCCTTGTAAAACTAACAAGAAGCTTTGAGGTAGAGAAGAACAGAGTGTAAGTTGTTAATAAGACTAAGGATGGATAGAGCTGACTATACCATCAATTAGTTAGGCCTGGAAGAAATCAGATAAGTATCTCATCTAACATTGTTTGACCTAGTTTGACTACTTGAGGAAGTGCTTTAGACCAGGGTGAGAAGACCCATTTTGTAACCCATCACTTAGAGAATGACATCTAAAGTGATATCAGCTCAGGGACTTGTAATCATTTCTTTAAGAAGATAGTTATGTGTGTGCTTGGAAATACCTCTTTGTAAGCTATGATCAATACAAAAGGAATGTGAACAATAATTATCATGAAGTTGTCAGTTGAGAAGTTAGATGTTGATGTTAATATATTCTACACAAAATTAAATTTGAGAATAAGGAGGCAATGGTTGAACTGATTGAATCTTGCATATGGCTGAGAATATACCTGATGAAGTGTATTATAAATGTTGATTACAATAGCATTTATGAACTGGCAGTGCAAACAGGGGTAGTTAGATGTATGGTTGAACTTCCATGGTTATGTATTTATCTGGTCATGCAAAGCTATAAGGTATGGTTCAAGTGGATTATACCAAACATTTGACACATACTTATTAAACAAATGTGAAGGAGATCCAAATGGCAATATGATCCAATAGCCAGTTGCATTAAGTAGCTAAAGAAGTGAAACTTGTACACCTACAAACACTAAGCATCTTTGAGAAATCTTGAATGTATGGACATACGGCTATCAAAGGATTAATCAATGTTTACATGAACACAATTATTGAGGATTAAATACATAAATTAAATTCTTCTAAGACCTTTCGCTGATATCACACTCATGAATAGACTCAGGTGAAGAGTTTTTTATTAAAATAATGAAAAGTCAGGTATAAGAAATGACAGAAAAGTGACATTTAAAGGTAGATATGATCAAAATATGGAAGTTGGAAAGTCTAGTCTTGGTAATGTAATTTCAAAGGCCAAGAAATACTAATGTGACGAGGTTTATATGAGATTTCTGTGGGATTACAAAAATGAGGTCTAATGTAAGACTGTGACAGGCACATAGATAACTATGTTGAAAAGTGCATGTGAGAAGAGGGTGAAAATAGACATAACACAATTCAAGGATCTACAGGTATTGGTCAAGATTTCTCAAATTTTATCAACAAGGGATCCTTGTATTGAGCAAGATCAAAGTGTTGAGAATGGCTATACATCTAGAACCAACTTGAGATGATCACTAGAGAAAGGTACACAAGAATTAACTAGTGATTCTCAATCTATTTGTCACTAGAAAACTGGTTTATCTAGAGATCTTCTCTCCTTTTTTCAGTGTGACAAAAAATTCAGTAAAGTCTAAGTTGCAGCTTTAACATGGCCTGGGGAGTACATTTTTATTACTCACTGTGAGTTCAAAGATTTCCCCCCTAAAGGTCAAGAATATTGCTAAACCAATAATTTGTTCAGTTCAAGATTGAATTGGCTAAGTATAAAAAGGTCACCGAAATCCTCCAAGTGTCTCTTCGGCGCAACTTCAAAGGTAAAATTTTTGGAGTTTCAAGCTCCCATGTTGAGTTGAATGCCCTCAACCATGGTTAAAGCTCAAGGTAAAATTTGTAGGACATTACCATTCCAAAGTATAAGTTCTTAGTTTTAATGGAGCTAGCATTTTCTCTCCACGTTGGGGTCTTCGGCACAACTTCAAATCTAAAATCTAGTGTGTATTTTCTCCCAAATGTTAGCTACTTGTGTATGTTGATTTGGTTTTAGGGTTCGACAAAGTTACAGTAGGATTTGAATTGATTGTTAAAGTTTGATAAGAAACAGATTCACCCCCCTACTTAGTGGTCCAAATTTCCAACTAACTCATGGCCACCCAAGTCATATCATCCTCTGAGATATTATATTATCCGAGCCATCAACTATTTTGATAGCATGGGTCAACACATGGATTTAGCACAGACTGACATAGATGATGGTCGTGAATTGTGACCATCTATTTTATTAGGTTGCTACACTACTTTAATATGAAAACCAGTATACTGTAAGAGGAAAAATGTTCCCTCAAGCTATTGTATTTTGTTTTCCTAAGATAGTTCCACCATAGAACCGCTGGCTATGATTTAACCAAAATGTTAGAGTGATCATCACCATCTGATTAGTTGTGGACATTCTTAGACCTAAAGTGAAGCCTCTATCTCAAGTAGGTCAGTAGACTGTACAGTTACAGGGGTGACTCTTTGAACTTACTCCTTGGGTATCAATCCAAATCCCTGTTTCACATTCGAACAAATCATTTACGACTAGTTGGTCGATAACACCTATAGATTGGATGTGCAAGATAGTCAACTTGATCCATCCTCCTAGATGAATCGTGTCATACTACATAGAGATTCCCACCACTACTTCATGCCAAAAGGTATACTACCTATAATAAACCACAATATGGGCTGTTGGATGTATCTCAAAAAGGCTAGTTACATAACATAGGAAATCCCAATTTGCGTTTTGCCATATGTTTACCTACATTCCTACCTGTAATTATAGAAAAAGTCTATATATCGGAGATCTTTTGATGGTATGTGTACTAAGATGCGTCGATTGTTTCTAGAAGTGGAATTAGATCATCTACATTTGAATCCTGTAGTGGAGTCTGTGGTGTTATAATTTGCTAGGGGCATTCAACATTACCTCGCAAATTCATTTATCCACTCTTCGGATGGGTCTAATGTTCAGTCCAAATTAGGTTAGAGCATGATGTTGTGGCAGCCCTGCTTAACCGCTATATCAGTGCCAAAACCCTTCAGAGAATTCTGCATGCACGTTGATTATAGCATCCCAACCTAGGATTTATACAGTCTATAGTGACCAGGGATAGCACACTGTAATGTCCTGGTATCTGTCGACACTAAAATTTTCCTCCGTAATTTCTATTTCATTAATGTATGTATTAGGAATAGGATGTTGTTAAGTATAATTAGTAGTAGCGTTTGATAGAAGATAACGGCGCCGTTAGTACGGTGCCGCTAATAATGTGGAGTATGGTAACAGTCAAAGTACAATAGGAATGTTGTAAAAAGTAAATATTTGTCGTAAGTGGTCCGGTAATGTTAGAATGTCAAAGTTTGGGTCATTAGAGAAGTAGGGTCTACATGATTAGGAATTAGAAATATTATATTGGTAATAAAGAGAAGGAGTGAGGTCATAAATATTTTGTGTATTTTATTTGTAAAAAGTCTAAAAAATGTGGAACCCATGTAAAATGATAAGGTTTATCTTATCTTAACAGATAAGCTTACATGTACAGATAAGAGTTAAGGTATGGAATATGATTCGCCAGAGTGGATTTCTTATCCTATCTTAGAGATAAGATGGATAAGCCTGGAAGTTCTATAAATAGAGAGGCCACCCCCCCCCCCTCATTTAGCATAGAAGGAAGCAGTGAGAAATATTGTAGGAAGTGTGTGAAGGAAGCCATCAGTTTAAAGGTGTATTGAAGAAGCCATTAAGAGGTGTAATTGTAAAGTTTCTCCCATAGTCTTGGTGAAAGGAAAGTGAAGTCAATAACACTTGAAGTACCTCATGGGTGAGATTGTAACAGTTTCATGTTAATATTATAATTTATTTTGATATTTCATATTTGTCATCATTCTGTCTTATCATAGTCAATGGTATTCTTGTGTTATGTTGTTGTTTTGTTTCCAGATTACATCCACCAAACTAAAGGCTGTGCATTAGTAAATAATCATAGCACGAGGAGTTCCCGGTGAAGAATTATCATAGTGCCAGATTGGTGATGACATTTTGGTTTCGTTGCCGGGACCATTCCTCGTTGGTGGATTTTCTAGAGAGATATTCCCACTTAGTCAAAAATCAATTAGAGGGTAACCTTGTTTTTACTGTGCATAGTAGTTACCATGGTAAAGTCATTTTTGCCATGAATAGTAGTTACCATGGTAAAGTCATTTTTGCTGGGAATAGTATTTACCGCAGTAAAGTCACTTTTTACCGTGAATAGTATTTACCGCAGTAACTTCACTTTTTACCGTGAATAGTGTTTACCACAGTAAAGTCATGTTTTTACCGCAGTAAGTCAAGTTTTACCATAGTTTACCGTGGTCATTTCTATTTTACTGTAGAAATGTGTAAAGTCACTTTCTAGTATAGTGATTCCAATTATTTGTGCACATAAGTCTTGTTGATTGTACTTGTGGGTTGGTATTTCACAGTGGTTACTTTTGAAGAATGGGAAAGATTCCTGTTTTTTCAGCTCAATCTAATGAAGATGCTTCTTCTTTCATTTAAGAGTTTAAGCAATCTTGTATTTGTAATGGCCTTATAAGAAGGGAACAATGGACTGAATTTTTTCCTACCTTTTTTGGATGGTTTCAGCACTTAGGTGGTTTGAAACACTAGGTGATAATGTGAAAAATTCATGGGATTTATTAACTGAAAGTTTTCTTGAAGAATTTGGTGAACAACAGAAATATGCAGATCTCATGATCGAGATCACAAAGCTATCCCACGGAGAGAAGGAGAAGATAAGGGATTATCATGCTCGTGTTCTAGAGCTAAGGAGGAAGCTCGATGCCCATATCCGGAGGGAAGGACTAGCGGATGGGTTAATGAATGGCGTGGATAATCTCCTCTGTAAGCACTTCATTCTTGGGATGAAGCCAGAGATCAGACAATGAGTGAAGTATGATCACCCGGCCACCATTGAAACAAGCAAGGAGAATTACAGAAGGTAAAAAGAAAGCATGAGAAGAGGCCAATGGAAGCGCCCCCCCCCCCTACAATGTGAACATATTTTAACTAAATTGGGCATGGGAGTATGTTATTTGAGACACTTTTGTCCGCCCATCAAATTTTGATGCTGGGTCAACACATGGATTTACCAGACTGACATAGAACAAAGTGGGAATTTTGACCTCTTTTAGGAGGTTGCTCCTCTATTGACTGATCTGTGACAACATTTCCCCCAAGCTCTTTATTTTGTTTTCCTAAAATAGTTCCACCATAGAACCGCTGGCTAGGATTTATTTGTATTTGGATTGAATACCAGTGAACTTTGGACATTGGAGAATAAAGTGTGCTTCTATCTCAATTGCCCCTAAACTGTACAGACACAAGTTCACTCTTCCCACTACTCCTTGGGTATTGTCCAACTCCCTGTTTCACATTCGATCCCATAATTCAATGTCTCTACACCTGTTTTGGAGTGCAAAGAGGGCTTTCCATCCTCCTTGTATTCGTTTCATCCTGCATATGTTCCACTATATCCAAAAGGCTCACCTTCAAACTAAAATTTGGGCTGTTGGATTGTCTTCTTTACAAAAAAAATCCCAATTTGGGTTTTTCCAATGTTTACCTACATTCCTACCTCTTTGTAGAAAATCTCTAAAGAGCGTAGGTGGATTGTCAAGTCTTGGATTGTTTCTACCATTAGAATTAGATCATCTACATATAACATGAGTTTCACCATATACTTAGCTAGGGGCACTCCATTACCTCCAAATTCATTTATCCACTCTTCCAATTTGTCTATGTTCAGTCCAAATAAGGTTGGAGAGAGAGGGCAGCCCTGCTTAACCGCTATATCACTCCAAAACCCTTCAGATAACCCTGCATGCATTTTGATTTTAGCTTTCACTTGCTCATACAGTCTATAAAGGATAGCCCTGTAATGTCCTAGAACTGTCGACACTAAAATTTTCCTCCGTAATTTATATTTCATTAACGTATGTATTAGGAATAGGATGTTGTTAAGTATAATTAGTAGTAGCGTCTGATAGAAGATAACGGCGCCATCAGTACGGTGCCGCTAATAATGTGGAGTACGGTAACAGTCAAAGTACAATAAGAATGTTATAAAAAGTAAATATTTGTCGTAAGTGGTCCGGTAATGTTAAAATGTCAAAGTTTGGGTAATTAGAGAAGTAGGGTCTACATGATTAGGAATTAGAAATATTATATTGGTAATAAAGACAAGGAGTGAGGTCATAAATATTTTGTGTATTTTATTTGTAAAAAGTCTAAAAAATGTGGAACCCATGTAAAATGATAAGGTTTATCTTATCTTAACAGATAAGCTTACATGTACAGATAAGAGTTAAGGTATGGAATATGATTCGTCAGGGTGGATTTCTTATCCTATCTTAGAGATAAGATGGATAAGCCTAGAAGTTCTATAAATAGAGAGGCCACCCCCCTCATTTATCATAGAAAGAAGTAGTGAGAAATATTGTAGGAAGTGTGCGAAGGAAGCCATCAGTTTAAAGGTGTGTTGAAGAAGCCATTAAGAGGTGTAATTGTAAAGTTTCTCCCATAGTCTTGGTGAAAGGCAAGTGAAGTCAATAACACTTGAAGTACCTCATGGGTGAGATTGTAATAGTTTCATGTTAATATTATAATTTACTTTGATATTTCAGATTTGTCATCATTCTGTCTTAACATAGTCGATGGTATTCTTGTGTTATGTTGTGTTTTTGTTTCCAGATTACATCCACCAAACTAAAGGCTGTGCATTAGTAAATAATCATAGCACGAGGAGTTCCCGGTGAAGAATTATCATAGTGCTGGATTGGTGATGATATTTTGGTTCCGTTTCCGGGACCATTCCCCGTTGGTGGATTTTCTGGAGAGATACTCCCACTTAGTCAAAAATCAATTGGAGGGTAACCTTGTTTTTACTGTGCATAGTTGTTACCATGGTAAATTCATTTTTGCCATGAATAGTAGTTACCATGGTAAAGTCATTTTTGCTGGGAATAGTATTTACCGCAGTAAAGTCACCTTTTACCGTGAATATTATTTACCGCAGTAACTTCACTTTTTATCGTGAATAGTGTTTACCACAGTAAAATATGTTTTTACTGCAGTAAGTCAAGTTTTACCATAGTTTACCGTGGTCATTTCTATTTTACTGTAGAAATGTGTAAAGTCACTTTCTAGTATAGTGATTCCAATTATTTGTGCACATAAGTCTTGTTGATTGTACTTGTGGGTTGGTATTTCACAGTGGTTACTTTTAAGAATGGGAAAGATTCCTGTTTTTTTAGCTCAATCTAATGAAGATGCTTCTTCTTTCATTCAAGATTTTAAGCGATCTTGTATTTGTAATGGCCTTATAAGAAGGGAACAATGGACTAAATTTTTTCCTACCTTTTTGGATGGTTCAGCACTTAGGTGGTTTGAAACACTAGGTGATAATGTGAAAAATTCATGGGATTTATTAACTGAAAGTTTTCTTGAAGAATTTGGTGAACAACAGAAATATGCAGATCTCATGATTGAGATCACAAAGCTATCCCAAGGAGAGAAGGAGAAGATAAGGGATTATCATGCTCGTGTTCTAGAGCTAAGGAGGAAGCTCGATGCCCAGATCCGGAAGGAAGGATTAGCGGATGGGTTGATGAATGGCATGGATAATCTCCTCTGTAAGCACTTCATTCTTGGGATGAAGCCAGAGATCAGACAATGAGTGAAGTATGATCACCCGGCCACCATTGAACAAGCAAAGGAGATTACAAGAAGGTAAAAAGAAAGCATGGAAGAGAAGCCCAAAGAAATTGTTACTAAAGTAGAGCCTACACCAGCACCTTTGGTCCAGAATCCACAACCACTCCCGGTGAGCACAAATATTTCTCCTAGTACATCTACTGAGTATGAAGATCTGCTCAAAAAAATGGGTCAGTTAACTATTAATCTTCTTTAAGGAAAAGAATTTAGTTCTCAGGGAGGAGATAAAGGTCCAAAAAGAAATATTTTTGAAGTTGTATGTTATGGTTGTTATTAAAAGGGTCATTATAAGTATAATTGTCCAGATAGAGCTTCTACATCTGGTAAAGGAGATAATGATAAAGGAAAAGCACCTGTGAATTCTTTTGATGTAGTAGATAAGATCAGAAATAATGAAGTAGATGTGTTTGTAACAAAAAGAAAGAAATAAAAAGATAATCAAGATGGAAATGATCCTAAGAAGATGAAAGAAGAAACTAGTAAGAAACATAGGAGAAGAAAGTTGGGTGTGCAGGATTTTATGATTTCACAGGGGCAAGGACTATACTCCATCATGGAAGATCTGTCCAAAAGGCCTGCAAATATGACATATGGTCAACTCTTGGCTATGTCTTCTGAGAAGAGGCGGGAGTTGCGAAGTGGACTCAATGCTCGACGAAGGAATGAGGTTGAGGTCCTTGTTTTGGAGGCAGAGATGGATCCCTATGCTCCACAAGCTGAGGTATTATGTAATGGTATTTCAATTCATGATGTCTTAGTTGATGGAGGTGCTGCAGTTAATGTAATGACCAAGTCTGTAATGAATATGTTGGGTTTAAAAATTGATCGCCCTTCAACACTTATGTTAAGGTCATTAAATAAGGGAAAAACTAAACCAGAAGGTGTAGTTTCAAATGTGGCCATATCTGTTATGGGTGTTGTATGTGTGGTAGACTTTCAGGTGATGAAAAATGGTACTGTTGCGTACCCAATGCTACTAGGAAGACCATGGCTAAGGAGAGTTCATGCAAGAAACTACTAGAATGAAGGTTTCATGACACTTGGATGTGGTAGAGAGATGGTGAAGATAAACATGATCCCTCGACATCATAAAGCAGAACCTGTGGATTCAAGTGATGAAACTGATGATTGGACATCCTCTGATTACTCTAGTACCAGTGAAGTGGAAACTGAAGATGAAGAAAGTGAGGTAGATGTTTCAGTCATGGATATCCTTCCAGTCACACCAACTCATGACCCCATAAAATTATCTGAAGAAGAAGTTGATGATCGTCTCCAACAAATAAAGATTAGTGATGCTGTGATGGAGAGTGAGAAGGAATCCTACCTCCAGCTCTTTCGAAGGTACATACACCTATTAACTTTTGATTACAAGCAACTCCGTCAAGTAAGTTGGGTAGAACATTGTATTGAGCTGGTAGATGGTGCTAAGCCCATAAAGAAAATGCCATATAGAATGAATCCTAATTTTTCCAAGACTGTAAAAGAAGAAATAGATAAGTTGCTTGATGTAGGATTCATATTTGCTGTGGAGAATTCAGAATGGGTTTCTCCCATTGTGATCTCAATAAAAAAGAATGGGAAGCTACGCATTTGTGTTGATTATAGGAAGCTCAATAAGGCAATAAAGAAGGATCATTACCCACTTCCATTTTCAGATCAGATCTTGGATGAAGTAGCTGGCTAGGAGTGCTATAGTTTTGCTGATGGATATAGTGGCTACAACCAAGTTCGTATAGCAGAGAAAGATCAGCTGAAGACCACGTTTACCACTCCTTGGGGAACGTTTTCTTATAGAGTTATGCCTTTTGGGTTGTGTAATGCTCCGACAACATTCCAACGTTTGATGAATAGGGTGTTCGAACCCTACATTGGGACCTTCATTAGAGTATTTCTGGATGATTTTTACATCTATGGGAGCAAGTTGGACCACCTGCACCAGATGGAGACAACATTTCAAAGGTTAGATGAAGCACAAGCCTCACTAAACCCTACAAAGTGTGTCTTTGGATGTTCTAAAGGTGTTTTGTTAGGGCATTTTGTATCCAGAGATGGTATTGGTACTGATCTTGATAAAGTTTTAAAAATCAAAGATTTACCATTTCCTATGAATAGAAGTAAGTTGAGATCATTTTTAGGCCATGTGGGTTACTATAGAAGGTTCATCAAGAATTTCTCAAAGATTGCACAGCCACTAACCCAGTTCTTGAAGAAAGATGTTACTTATGAACCAGGAAATAAGGTGCATGAAGCTTTTGGACAACTGAAGGAAACCCTGGTGTCTTCACCTGTTTTGAAGAATCCAGATTGGAGCAAGACGTTCATTGTGTACACTGATGCCTCAGATGCAGCACTAGGAAGTACTTTGAGCCAAAAGGATGAAAATGGGAATGAACATCCAATTTACTTTGGGAGCAGACAAATGAGCAGTGCTGAGGTAAATTATACTGTAACTGAAAAAGAGGCTCTGGCTATCATTTTTGCTGTAAAGAAGTTTAGAAATTACTTGCTAGGGAAAAAATTTCTAGTTGTAACAGATCATCAGGCTCTAAAATATATTGTAAATAAGCCTAACCCATCAGGGAGGATAGCAAGATGGATAATTTGCTACAAGAATTTGAATTTGATATTATAGATAGGCTAGGAAAGAAGCATGTCAATGCAGATGCACTCTCTCGAGCCTATGATGGTTTAGGATCATCTTGTGATGATGATGATTTCCTCGATGCAGCATTGTTATCCCTTGACACAATCCCTAGTGAATACATAGATATTTGGAATTATCTGAATGAATTCAAGTTTCCTAATGGTGCCAATGCAAAGACTAAGAGAAAGATTACTCAATCCAGTCATCCATATTCTATTCTGCATGGAGTATTATTTTGAATAGGACCTGATGGACAGTACAAGAGGGCAGTTGGACGTGATCAAGGGAAGGAAATGCTAGAAGAATTCCACAATGGTACATGTGGAGGGCACTTCTCTGGACAACTTACAGCAAGAAGGATCTTGGATGCAGGTTATCATTGGCCCACTCTTTTTAAAGATTGTTATAATTATTGTAAGACATGTGATATTTGTCAAACGTATGGTAACCGTAAGACTTCATCAGATCCATTATGCCCTATTCTTCCCCTTGGAAAAGTGAGGAATAGACATTGTAGTTCCACTTCTAACTACATCACGCCAAAATAAGTATATTGTAGTTGCCACAGATTATTTAACCAAGTGGGTTGAAGCTAGGCCATTGAAAACAACTTCCATGGATGAAGTGGCAAGGTTCATGTATGAACTCATTGTCACCAGATTTGGTTGCCCATTAGAAATTGTAACAGATCAAGGAAGCCACTTCATTAATGAGGTGGTAGAAGCCTTAGTCAATAAGTTTTCTATTAAGCACAGGAAAGCAACAACATACAAGCCAAGCACAAATGGACAGGTGGAACGAACAAATTTTGTGTTGTGTCAAATTCTAGCAAAAGATGCAGCCTTGCAGGTACATAAATGGGATAAAAGGATTCATGCAACATTGTGGGCATATAGGGCAACATCAAAGTCAGTAACATGATACTCCCCATTTTAGTTGGCCTATGGCATTGATCCAGTTCTTCCTATTGAGTTTGATATTCCCACTGTGAGAGTTATGAAAAATGAAAAGATGGATGAAAGTGATTCAGTAAAAGAAAGGTTGGTACATCTTCATTTGCTAGAGGAAATGAGAGAAATAACAAATGATACAAGCCATAAGAAGAAAATGAAGCAGAAGGAATACTTTGATCAAAAGATCCGGTGGTCTCCATTTCATGTGAATGACTTGGTTCTAGTATATGATTCCAGATACAAAAAAGGAAGACAGAGAAATTTTTTTCCAAAATGGATGGGGCCCTAAAAAATAGCAGTTGTGCATGAAAATGGTACGTACCGACTGGAGGAATTAGATGGCACTCCCATTACAAAATGGGTCAACCACGAAAAGTTGAAGATTTTCCAAGCACCAGAATAGTCTACTCCGAGGATGGAGTAGAAGCTAGGAAGGGGGAAGATGTCGACACTAAAATTTTCCTCCGTAATTTCTATTTCATTAACGTATGTATTAGGAATAGGATGTTGTTAAGTATAATTAGTAGTAGCGTCTAATAGAAGATAACGGCGCTGTCAGTATGGTGCCGCCAATAATGTGGAGTACGGTAACAGTCAAAGTACAATAGGAATGTTGTAAAAAGTAAATATTTGTCGTAAGTGGTCCGATAATGTTAAAATGTCAAAGTTTGGGTAATTAGAGAAGTAGGGTCTACATGATTAGGAATTAGAAATATTATATTGGTAATAAAGAAAAGGAGTGAGGTCATAAATATTTTGTGTATTTTATTTGTAAAAAGTCTAAAAAATGTGGAACCCATGTAAAATGATAAGGTTTATCTCATCTTAACAGATAAGCTTACATGTACAGATAAGAGTTAAGGTATGGAATATGATTCGTCAGTGTGGATTTCTTATCCTATCTTAGAGATAAGATGGATAAGCCTGGAAGTTCTATAAATAGAGAGGCCACCCCCCTCATTTAGCATAGAAAGAAGTAGTGAGAAATATTGTAGGAAGTGTGCTAAGGAAGCCATCAGTTTAAAGGTGTGTTGAAGAAGCCATTAAGAGGTGCAATTGTAAAGTTTCTCCCATAGTCTTGGTGAAAGGCAAGTGAAGTCAATAACACTTAAAGTACCTCATAGGTGAGATTGTAACAGTTTCATGTTAATATTATAATTTACTTTGATATTTCAGATTTGTCATCATTCCATCTTATCATAGTCGATGGTATTCTTGTGTTATGTTATTGTTTTGTTTCCAGATTACATCCACCAAACTAAAGGCTGTGCATTAGTAAATAATCATAGCACGAGGAGTTCCCGGTGAAGAATTATCATAGTGCCAGATTGGTGATGACAGAACCCCTAACTCCTCCATTATATTCCACATTTTGTTCCTTGGAATAGTGTCAAAAGATTTTTTGAAGTCCACAAAACAATAATAAGCATCCTTCTTTTGATCCCATCCATTTTCCACTAGATAACTGAGTGTGATATAATGATCAATGGTTGAGTGTTTGGGTCTAAAACCAACTTTTCCCTTTGATATTTTCCCTCAAATCTCTTCCTAACTACTGATCCTATACTCTATCCCGTGATACTTAGGAACATCATCCCATATGACTAGGTGTATGAAACATGAGTCTTTTCGATGTATTTCATCTGCATCTGACTGGGAGATCTAGTCTTCACTTTTGGAAGGTCATCTGAAATGTTCCATTTTGATTTTGATTTATTCACTTGAGGCTTGAATCAACTAAGTATAAAAAAGGCTAGTGGAAACGTCCATGTGTCTTTTTAGTGCACTTTTGGTATGAAGCTTAAAAGAAAGACTCCCAAATGAGCGCAAGCTCTCCATGTGGTCAGAACTTGAGAGAGTTACACTAGCCGTTGAAAATTCTAAGCATGGGCAGATCCAGCAGAAGCCTTCACGTGTCTCTTCAATGCTCTTTTAGTATGAAGCTTAAAAAAAAGACTCCCAAACGAGCATGGGTCCTCCACGTGGTCAGAACTCGAGAGAGTTGCACAGGCCATTGAAAAGTCTAAGCATGGGTAGAGCCAGTGGAAGCCTCCACATGTCTCTTCAGTGCTCTTTTGGTATGAAATTTAAAAAAAGAATCCAAAATGAGTGCATTCTCTCCATGTGTCTAGGGTCTAAGAAAGTTGCGCATCCACTTTTGATGCTAGCTCAACATGTAGCTTTACCTAGGCGTCAACGGGCTAGTGACTTACTTCTATAAATTTACTCCCTTTAAAAAAAAAAGCCACACAAAGGAGACATGATCGTGGAACACCCCCAACTACAAAAGTTTCACATTAGATAAAAAACTATAAATAATACCAAGACTTAGCGTGATCCATGGCCCAAGGAAAATAATGACAATGACACCTTAGTGAAGAAAAAATTTACACACATCCACACAGGAAGACAAAAATTACATCAATCCAGGCGGACTAGAAATTTTTTAATCAACAAAGGGTGAGATTACAATTGAGCACCAACACAGGCACCTACTCTGGGATGGGCACTCCCTGCGAGTGCCACAAGAACAAAATATAATGCAAAAACAACAGATCATGTGCCAAAAATCCATTGGGCCACGGATTCAAGAAACGAACTTCAAAGAAAAGTAACAAAATTCAACCCTCCAGGAACAAATTGAGAAACCAAAAAAACCTGTCACCCAGGACCGAGAAAAAATGAGACAAAAAACACAGAAAATAGAATAAAATAAAAAACTGTACACTGTCCAATGATGCGCACCTTAGTTCTGAGAAATCAATCAAGGAAATGTTTCAAGTGTCTACCATTAACAAGAAACTCAAACACTTCTCCATCTAAATATTTTATGAAAAAGGTATTCTCACCAATTTTAATGTCAATACAATAAGGGCACATCCACAACACGTTGAACTTTCCATGTTTTCCCTTATCCTCATGTCTATTATCCCAAAGTAGCAAAAGATCTCCCACACTGAAAACTCTTGGGGTCACCTTTTTATCAAACAATATTTTTAACTTCTCCCTAAACTTCACATGTCTTTGATGGGATTCTCTTCTCTCTTCATCTAATCTAACATGTTGATTTATTTGAGCATCACATGGACTAATATCTTGATCCTCCAATTGCTGGATAAGTTGATAAGAAGATAATTACATATGCAGGGGGAGGAAAACCTGAGTTCCATATACCAATTCAAATGGGATCTTTCTAATAGCTCTTTTAATAGTAATTATGTCAGCCCAAACAACAAACTTCAACTATCACCCCACTTTCATTTATTTAATTCCAAGGTCCTCCTGATTATCTTCAATAGATTTTTTGTTACTTGACTTTGCTTTTCCATTACCTTGGGGATTGTAGTTGGAAGCATATGCTAAATTTATCCCATACTCCTGATGCATGGCTACCAAAGGTTTAGTTAAAAAAATCATCATATTTTCAGCAACTATTTTAGCAAGCACTCCAAACCTACAAATTATATGATTTAAAATGAAGTCCATGACAATTTTGTGGGTTGATTTCTTAGTGGGGATTGCCTCTACCCATTTGGTGAAGTAGTCAGTAGTTACCAATATCCATTTATGGCTGGCACTTGAAGAATCTAAAATCTCCCCAATGAAGTCCATTCCCCACTGCTTAAAAGGGGCTTCAATTGATACAGGCTGTAATGGGAGGGATCCTGAAGCTTTCAATCTTCCTGATAAACGTCGATAGCTCTCACATCTTCTTACCAATAAATTTGTATCCTTAAAAAGTGTTGGCCACCAGTAACCAATCCTTAAGATTTTATGGGCTGTCAATCTTCTTGTGAAATTCCCCCCACAAACTCCTCCATGGAAACCAACAATTAATTTTGGGGCTTCATCCTCAGTTATACACCTCAAGAGAATCAACTCAGGGTTTTTCCAAGCCAACCCATAATTAGTGATGATATATTTTTAGGAAGCCAATCTAAGTGCTTTATTTTGATTTTTTCTTAAATACTCAGGGCATTCCAGATGTCTAAGATAATAAATAATATCCCTATACCAATAAGAATTTATTAATTTCTCAACAATATTCAACTTTTCTTCATCAACATCATTTATCTCAACTGTCTGCAGGTTGCTTTCTATCATTAAATTTTCCAAGCCCAAACCTCTGACCAATTTTGTAGTTTGGATGTCCATATCATATTCCTACAACTTATTTTCCCATCAACATCTCTTATTGGAAATTTCCATTTCTGACAGGATATCTTTGACCATAGTATGAGGGTCATAAGCTATGACTTTAGAACTTAAAATATATGGCCTAAAGTTTTTTGTAGCTCTAACCAAAGTAAAGGTATATTTCTTCATAATATTATACTTCAACTCTACCCCTTGTAATGCTTTACTAAAGAAAGAAATTTACCTTTTAGATCCTTCATCATCCTTCTGTAGCAGCAAATATGCAATGGTATTCTCAGAAGCAAAGGAAAACATTTGGAAGGCCTTTTTGTAATCAAGAGCTGCTAAAAAGGGGCATTTTTCAATGCTTCCTTGATCCTAGTAAAGGATTGAACAACTACTTCTTCCCATTTGATATTCTGATCCTTTTTTAACATACTAGTGATTGGGATAGTCAATTCAACAAAGTTGGAAATAAATCTCCTAATAAAATTTATCTACCCGAAAAAGGATTGAATTCCCTTTTTGGTTATTGGAATAAGAACTTTGCTAATGGCTTCCACACTCTCAGGATCAATCATGACCCCTTCCTTTGATACAATATGTCCAAGAAACTTAGCCTTTTGAACTGTCATCACCAATCCGGTACTATGATAATTCTTCACCGGGAACTCCTCGTGCTATGATTATTTACTAATGCACAGCCTTTAGTTTGGTGGATGTAATCTGGAAACAAAACAACAACATAACACAAGAATACCATCGACTATGATAAGACAGAATGCTGACAAATCTGAAATATCAAAGTAAATTACAATATTAACATGAAATTGTTACAATCGCACCCATGAGATACTTCAAGTGTTATTGACTTCACTTGCCTTTCACCAAGACTATGGGAGAAACTTTACAATTACACATCTTAATGGCTTCTTCAACACATCTTTAAACTGATGGCTTCCTTTGCACACTTCCTACAATATTTCTCACTACTTCCTTCTATGCTAAATGAGGGGGGTGGCCTCTCTATTTATAGAACTTCCAGGCTTATCCATCTTATCTCTAAGATAGGATAAGAAATCCACTCTGACGAATCATATTCCATACCTTAACTCTTATCTGTACATGTAAGCTTATCTCTTAAGATAAGATAAACCTTATCATTTTACATGGGTTCCAAATTTTTAGAATTTTTACAAATAAAATACATAAAATATTTATGACCTCACTCCTTGTCCTTATTACCAATATAATATTTCTAATTCCTAATCATGTAGACCCTACTTCTCTAATTACCCAAACTTTGACATTTTAACATTACCGGACCACTTACGACAAATATTTACTTTTTACAACATTCCTATTGTACTTTGACTGTTACCGTACTCCACATTATTGGTGTCACCGTACTGATGGCGCTGTTATCTTCTATCAGACGCTACTACTAATTATACTTAACAACATCCTATTCCTAATACATACATTAATGAAATAGAAATTACGGAGGAAAATTTTAGTGTCGACATCTTCCCCCTTCCTAGCTTCTACTCCGTCCTTGGAGTAGACTATTCTGCTGCTTGGAAAATCTTCAACTTTTCATGGTTGACCCATTTCATAATGGGAGTGCCATCCAATTCCTCCAGTCGGTACATACCATTTTCATGCATAACTACTATTTTGTAGGGCCCCATCCATTTTGGAAGAATTTTTCTCTGTCTTCTTTTTTTGTATCTGGAATCATATACTAGAACCAAGTCATTCACATGAAATGGAGACCAACGGATCTTTTGATCAAATTATTCCTTCTACTTCATTTTCTTCTTATGGCTTGTATCCTTTGCTATTTCCATCATTTCCTCTAGCAAATGAAGATGTACCAACCTTTCTTTTACTGAATCACTTTCATCCATTCTTTCATTTTTCATAACTCTTAGAGTGGGAATATCAAGCTCAATAGGAAGAACTGGATCAATGCCATAGGCCAACTAAAATGGGGAGTATCCTGTTGCTGACTTTGATGTTACCATATATGCCCACAATGCTGCATGAATCCTTTTATCCCACTTATTTACCTGCAAGGCTGCATCTTTTGCTAGAATTTGACACAACACAAAATTTGTTCGTTCCACCTGCCCATTTGTACTTGGCTTGTATGTTGTTGCCTTCCTGTGCTTAATAGAAAATTTATTGACTAGGGCTTCTACTACCTCATTAATGAAGTGGCTTCCTTGATCTATTACAATTTCTAATGGACAACAAAATCTGGTGACAATGCGTTCATATATGAACCTTGCACCTCATCCATTGAAGCTGTTTTCAATGGCCTAGCTTCAACCCACTTGGTTAAATAATCTGTGGCAACTACAATATACTTATTTTGGTGTGAGGTAGTTAGAAGTGGACCTAAAATGCCTATTCCCCACTTTTCAAAGGTACCAAGTGGAAGAATAGGGCATAATGGAGCTGATGAAGTCTTACGGTTACCATGTGTTTGAAAAATATCACATGTGTTACAATAATTATAACAATCTTTAAAAAGAGTGGGCCAGTGATAACCTGCATCCAAGATCCTTCTTGCTGTAAGTTGTCCAGAGAAGTTCCCTCCACATGTACCATTGTGGAATTCTTCGAGCAGTTCCTTCCCTTGATCATGTCCAACTGCCCTCTTGTACTGTCCATCAGGTCCTATTTGAAATAATACTCCATGCAGAATAGAATATGAATGACTGGCTTGAGTAATCTTTCTCTTAGTCTTTGCATTGGCACCATCAGGAAAATTGAATTCATTCAGATAATTCCAAATATCTATGTATTCACTAGGGATTGTGTCAAGGGATAACAATGCTGCATTGGGGAAATAATCATCATCACAAGATGATCCTAAACCATCATAGGCTCGAGAGAGTGCATCTGCATTGACATGCTTCTTTCCTGGCCTATCTATAATATCAAATTCAAATTCTTGTAGCAAAATTATCCATCTTGCTATCCTCCCTGATGGGTTAGGCTTATTTACAATATATTTTAGAGCCTGATGATCTGTTACAACTAGAAATTTTTGCCATAGCAAGTAATTTCTAAACTTCTTTATAGCAAAAATGATAGCCAGAGCCTCTTTTTCAGTTACAGTATAATTTACCTCAGCACTGCTCATTTGTCTGCTCCCAAAGTAAATTGGATGTTCATTCCCATTTTCATCCTTTTGGCTCAAAGTACTTCCTAGTGCTGCATCTGAGGCATCAGTGTACACAATGAATGGCTTGCTCAAATTTGGATTCTTCAAAATAGGTGAAGACACCAGGGCTTCCTTCAGTTGTCCAAAAGCTTCATGCGCCTTATTTCCTGGTTCATAAGTAACATCCTTCTTCACGAACTAGGTTAGTGGCTGTGTAATCTTTGAGAAATTCTTGATGAACTTTGTATAGTAACCCACATGGCCTAAAATTGATCTCAACTTACTTCTATTCATAGGAAATGGTAAATCTTTGATTTTTGAAACTTTATCAGGATCAGTACCAATACCATCTCTGGATACAACATGCCCTAACAAAATGCCTTTAGAAAATCCAAAGACACACTTTGCAGTGTTTAGTGAGGCTTGTGCTTCATCTAACCTTTGAAATGTTGTCTCCATCTGGTGTAGGTGGTCCAACTTGCTCCCATAGATGCAAAAATCATCCAGAAATACTCTGATGAAGGTCCCAATGTAGGGTTCCAACACCCTATTCATCAAACGCTGGAATGTTGCTGGAGCATTACACAACCCAAAAGGCATAACTCTATAAGCAAACGTTCCCCAAGGAGTGGTGAACGTGGTCTTCAGCTGATCTTTTTCTGCTATACGAACTTGGTTTTAGTCGCTATATCCATCAGCAAAACTATAGCACTCCTGGCTAGCTACTTCGTCTAAGATCTGATATGAAAATGGAAGAGGGTAATGATCCTTCTTTGTTGCCTTATTGAGCTTCCTGTAATCAACACAAATGCATAGCTTCCCATTCTTTTTTATTGAGATCACAATGGGAGAAACCCATTCTGAATTCTCCAAAGCAAATATGAATCCTGCATCAAGCAACTTATCTATTTCTTCTTTTACAGTCTTGGAAAAATTAGGATTCATTCTATATGGAATTTGCTTTATGGGCTTAGCACCATCTACTAGCTCAATAGAATGTTCTACCCAACTTACTTGACGGAGTTCCTTGTAATCAAAAGTGAATATGTGTATGTACCTTCGAAAGAGATGGAGGTAGGATTCCTTCTCACTCTCCATCACAGCATCACCAATCTTTATTTGTTGGAGACGATCATCAACTTCTTCTTCAGATAATTTTATGGGGTCATGAGTTGGTGTGACTGGAAGGATATCCATGACTGAAACATCCACCTCACTTTCTTCATCTTCAGTGTCCACTTCACTGGTACTAGAGTAATCAGAGGATGTCCAATCATCAGTTTCATCACTTGAATCCACAGGTTCTGCTTTATGATGTCGAGGGATCACGTTTATCTTCACCCTCTCTCTACCACGTCCAAGTGTCATGAAACCTTCATTCCAGTAGTTTCTTGCATGAAATCTCCTTAGCCATGGTCTTCCCAGTAGCATTGGGTACGCAACAGTACCATTTTTTATCACCTGAAAGTCTACCACACATACAACACCCATAACAGATATTGCCACATTTGAAACTACACCTTCTGGTTTAGTTTTTCCCTTATTTAATGACCTTAACATAAGTGTTGAAGGGCGATCAATTTTTAAACTCAACATATTCATTACAGACTCGGTCATTACATTAACTGCAACACCTCCATCAACTAAGAAATCATGAATTGAAATACCATTGCATAATACCTCAGCTTGTGGAGCATAGGGATCCGCCTCTGCCTCCAAAATAGGGACCTCAACCTCCTTCCTTTGTCGAGCATTGAGTCCACTTCGCAACTCCCGCCTCTTCTCATAAGACATAGCCAAGAGTTGACCATATGTCATATTTGCAGGCCTTTTGGACAGATCTTCCAAGATGGAGTATGGTCCTTTCCCCTGTGAAATCAGAAAATCCTGCACTCCCAACTTTCTTCTCCTATGTTTCTTACTAGTTTCTTCTTTCATCTTCTTAGGATCATTTCCATCTTGATTATCTTTTTCTTTCTTTCTTTTTGTTACAAACACATCTACTTCATTATTTCTGCTCTTATCTGCTACATCAAAAGAATTCACAGGTGCTTTTCCTTTATCATTATCTCCTTTACCAGATGTAGAAGCTCTATCTGGATAATTATACTTATAATGACCCTTTTTATAACAACCATAACATACAACTTCAGAAATATTTCTTTTTAGACCTCTATCTCCTCCCTGAGAACTAAATTCTTTTCCTTGAAGAAGATTAATAGTTAACTGACCCATCTTTTTGAGTAGATCTTCATACTCAGTAGATGTACTAGGAGAAATATTTGTGCTCACCGGGAGTGGTTGTGGGTTCTGGAACAAAGGTGCTGGTGTAGGCTCTACTTTAGTAACAATTTCTTTGGGCTCCTCTTCCATGCTTTCTTCTTGCCTTCTTGCAATCTCCTTTGCTTGTTCAATGGTAGTTGGGTGGTCATACTTCACTTGTTGTCTGATTTCTTGCTTCATCCCAAGAATGAAGTGCTTACATAGGAGATTATCCACGCCATTCATCAACCCATCCGCTAATCCTTCCTTCCGGATCTAGGCATCGAGCTTCCTCCTTAGCTCTAGAACATGAGCATGATAATCCCTGATCTTCTCCTTCTCTCCTTGGGATAGCTTTGTGATCTCGATCATGAGATCTACATATTTCTGTTGTTCACCAAATTCTTCAAGAAAACTTTTAGTTAATAAATCCCATGAATTTTTCACATTATCACCTAGTGTTTCAAAACACCTAAGTGCTGAACCATCCAAAATGGTAGGAAAAAATTTAGTCCATTGTTCCCTTCTTATAAGGCCATTACAAATACAAGATCGTTTAAACTCTTGAATGAAAGAATAAGCATCTTCATTAGATTGAGCTAAAAAAATAGGAATCTTTCCCATTTTCAAAAGTAACCACTGTGAAATACCAACCCACAAGTACAATCAACAAGACTTATGTGCACAAATAATTGGAATCACTATACTAGAAAGTGACTTTACACCTTTCTGCAGTAAAATAGAAATGACCACGTTAACTATAGTAAAACTTGACTTACTGCAGTAAAAACTGACTTTACTGTGGTAAACACTATTCAAAGTAAAAAGTGAAGTTACTGCGGTAAATACTATTCACATTAAAAAGTGACTTTACTGTGATAAATACTATTCACAGAAAAAATGACTTTATCATGGTAACTACTATTTACAGTAAAAATGACTTTACCATGGTAACTACTATGCACAGTAAAAATAAGGTTACCCTCTAATTGATTTTTGACTAAGTGGGAATATCTCTCCAGAAAATCCACCAACGAGGAATGGTCCCTGGCAACGGAACCAAAATGTCATCACCAATCCGGCACTATGATAATTCTTCACTGGGAACTCCTCATGCTATGATTATTTACTAATGCACAACCTTTAGTTTGGTGGATGTAATCTGGAACCAAAACAACAACATAACACAAGAATACCATCGACTATGATAAGAAAGAATGATGAAAAATCTGAAATATCAAAGTAAATTACAATATTAACATGAAATTGTTACAATCTCACCCATGAGATACTTCAAGTGTTATTGACTTCACTTGTCTTTCACCAAGACTATGGGAGAAACTTTACAATTACACCTCTTAATGGCTTCTTCAACACACCTTTAAACTGATGGCTTCCTTTGCACTTCCTACAATATTTGTCACTACTTCCTTCTATGCTAAATGAGGGGGGTGGCCTTTCTATTTATAGAAATTCTAGGCTTATCCATCTTATCTCTAAGATAGGATAAGAAATCCACTCTGAAGAATCATATTCCATATCTTAACTCTTATCTGTACATGTAAGCTTATATTTTAAGATAAGATAAACCTTATCATTTTACATGGGTTCCACATTTTTAGACTTTTTACAAATAAAATACACAAAATATTTATGACCTCACTCCTTGTCCTTATTACCAATATAATATTTCTAATGCCTAATCATGTAGACCCTACTTCTCTAATTACCCAAACTTTGACAATTTAACATTACCGGACCACTTACGACAAATATTTATTTTTTACAACATTCATATTGTACTTTGACTGTTACCGTACTCTAGATTATTAGCGGCACCATACTGACGGCGCCGTTATCTTCTATCAGACGCTACTACTAATTATACTTAACAACATCCTATTCCTAATACATACATTAATGAAATAGAAATTACGGATGAAAATTTTAGTGTCGACAGAACCCCAAAATGACATTTGTTAGGGTTCAATGAAATACCATATTCCCTGCACCTTAACAACATCTTTTCTAAATGTTGTAGGTAATCAATTCTCTTCCTCGGAAAAACTATCACGTCGTCCTGATACACAAAAATGAAGTCTATTATATATCCTGAGAATGATACATCCATTGCTCTTTGAAATGTGGCTCCAACCATCATCAAGAAAAATGACATTCTCACGTACACATAGGTACCCCATGGAGCAGTGAAAGCAGTTTTGATTCTCTCTTATTGCTTCAAAACCACTTGGTTATACCAAGAAAAACATTCCAAAGTAGATAACAATTCTAAACCTGTAACCAATTACAACATGTTATCCATATTTGGTAAGGGGTAGTTGTGCTTAATTGATGCCTTATTTAAATTTCTAAAGTCCACACACAATCTTATATCTCCATTCTTCTTTTAAACAGGTACCAAGTTTTCCACCCATGAAGAGTACCTCGTAGGTTGTATGATTCCTCCATCCCTTAAATTTTTCAACTCTTTCTGCATTAATTGGTATTTTCTTTTGTCCAAACAGCTTGGCATTAGAATCCAAGGGTATCTCATGCTGAAAAAAGTCTTCCCTATATGCTTTCAATTCTGAATATGACTATGCCGAGCAGTCCCGGTAATTTTTTAACAACTGGAGATATGCTTACTTTTCCTCTCTATCCAAGTTGCTACCTAACCATATTTTTCAAGTTTTATCCTTTGTGCCTAGGTTATGTTCTTCAACATCTCTCGAGGTTGACATGTGTCTGTTAACAATGCGGCCAACATTATCAAAATTTGTTTCCAGTGCAACTAAACCTCTAGGAATAGTATGGGTTTTCAATTGAATAATGTCTTTACCAAATAGGGTCTCTTTTTTGTCATTTACACAAACCATTGGTTCCCAGTCCATACTTTGATTGGTAAATTCTCCTTCATTTTACAAAAACCTTTGGACCTGGGCATCATCTTCAAAAACTTCCTAATGCTTAATATTATCAGGGACAGACAACCTAGTCAATATTTTAATATCATATTCACAATAGGTGGATATTGTAAAATTCTCAAACCTTGATCCCAACACTTCCAATTTTTCTGCTACAATATTATATTTCCTATCATGGTGTATTATATTGGAAGAATCAAACATTTCAATTAAGTCCCAAACTAAATGCTTATATTGCTTCATTCTTTGATTTTTTGTTGCATACAACTTTCTAACTTGTTTGACTATCAACTCTGAGTCCCCTTTAACAATAATTTCTTTGAAACTATACTTCCAAGCAATCCTTAAACCCAAGAGTAGTGCTTCGTACTCTGAAATGTTATTCGTGAACTCAAAATTAAGTTTAAAAGAAAATTTAAACTCCTCATGACTTGGAGATATCAGGACAACACCAGAACCATTGCCAAATCTAGAAAAATCCCCATAAAACATTAGAGTTTAGGGAAAACCAACCTGCTTAGGATATTTTCACTCATCAATTTTATGCTCCTTAAAATCAGCATAACCCACAAAGTTATCAACATCAACATCTGTGCACAATACTTCATAAGAAGCACTGTTAGGATCCTTAATGAGGTGTAACATTTTCTTCTCACCATACAAATTCAAATGGTTTCCCTCATTTGGTATGGTTTCAAATGACATGTCCATTTGTATGCATCCACCTACACTAGCTGCCCATTTTCTAGACAACAACATTCCCTACTTAGCAGGACAATCCACAATAACTACATTTATGGTTAAGCATTTTCCTTGATAAACCACTAGTTGTAATACCATTCCTTTGACATATCTAATTACTAGAAATTCTCTTGAATCCATAGCAGTACATTTCCCAAAAGCTATTGTTACTTTGATATTTAACTCGTTCATCACCTTAAGAGGCATTACATTACATGAGGCTCTTGAGTTAAACATACAACTATGCACCAACCTATCCTTAATAATTAAAGTGGTATAAAATGGATCCACATCAGGTTGAGATTCAACTAGAGATGTGCCCAAATATATCTCAGGTGATTCACCTAGTTCCTTCAATGTTTGTGGTACTTCTAATTCTGTAATAATAGGAGAAATCTCTACATTGTTTACACTTTTGTTTTGAGTAATCTTTTCTTCCTTAAATCCTAAATATTCGAATGACCTTTTCCTATGCTCAGGGATCCCGAGTAATTCAAAAATGGGAATAGTAACCTTGATCTAACTCAAGATTTGGGCTATGTCACAAGGAATATATTTGGGCAGGATAATATTAGGAGGAATATTCACAATTTCATTTGATAGTATAGGAGTTTTCAGAGTCTGGGCATGGGAAGGAGCATAGGTTTTATTTGAGGTAATAAGGCCTTTTCCAGATGTATCTTTCTTAGGGTTTTCCTTCAGGATATTGGTAAGAACTAGAATTTTGGCTTAGTTTGTGGCCCTCCCCCTTTGACAACCTTACTTCTAGTGTTATATTCTTTCTCTTGAGCAACTACTACATTCATCAATAGTTTCCTATCCTCTTCAGAAGGGATTCATCCATCATAATTTTTAATCATCAAAGCCCTTAAGTATTCAAAATCATGATTAGGTAAATCAAATTCTTTTCCCATATAAATTTCAATATTATTAACAGGAGGAAGAGGTAATACCTAGTGAACACCACCCTAGAAAATTTCAACAGTTATGGCAATTATCAATTCAATTGAGGTTGCCCCTTACTGTGAGTTCTTAGGGCACTCCATCATACACACGTCACCATATGCCTCATCATCATTTGTTTCCTCCACTTCCCTATCTACATCACATGGGGAATGTGGTAAGAAACACCTATCACACCACTCAATAACACATGCCTCTTCAACAGTAGCAATCTTAGCAGTCAAAGGAACAAGAACCAATCTATTATCCTTGGGTTGATGCTATTTATTTTCTGACCCCATGGGCCCCTTCCCTTGGTCATCTATTATGTGATCACCTATAGGATGATTTCCAAATCTCTTCTAACCATGTGGCTTGTGCTAACCCTGGGAACTCTGTCCTATCCCTTTTTCTGCTCCGGCCAGTTTGTATGATATCTCTTTAACCGCTCTGGCCAAAGTCTTCATAACCTATTATAGATCCACAACTTTGTTTGAATGAGGCCTCTTAGGATTGATCAACTTGATACCCTCTCTCTTAGGAGGATTTCTAACTAGTTTGATGTTATTTTCTATTTGTAAGACCATGGTGAAAGCCTGCCTCAATGTTCCCAGGTTCTTATCTCTCAAGTAATAAGAAACCTTTTTTAATCAAAAGCATAAGAATATTTTATCAAACATGACTCATCACTTGGCCTTAGGATTATAGGTAACCTATTCAAGGTCTTGTTTAACCTAGTATTAAAATCCTAGACATATTCATTTGGGTTATTCTTTATATTTTCAAACTCAGATAGAAGGAACCTGGGATCAGTCTTATCCCCATATTGTAGTCTAAGAGAATTTTTCATATCGGTCCATGAATCTATTGAATTATTTGGTAAATCCTTGCACTAATCAGGTGTATCCTCTTTAAGAGTATGAATGAACAAATTTATATACACGTCTTCAAACTCAATTTCAAAATCTTCCATCATATTGACAAAGAGTCTTAAATGCTAGTCACCAGTGATGGCGTTATTCCCTTGAAATTTTGGCAACCTATTTCTAACATCTTGTGGCACCATATTAGGATATCCAACCATACCTCTAAAATTTATTGGCTGAAAATTATTGACAACAAAAGGAGGTCTAGGTGGAGGCTGAGCCATATTGCCTTGAGGAGGTGATCTTGTAGGAGAATCAAAACGATAAGGGATGAGGGGTCTCTGGGGCACAGGAGTATAACTCTCAAAGTAAATATCCTCTAATGACACAATTTCTTGGAAAATCCTATCAAACTTGGAAGAAGAAAGGAAAAACTGAGAGACATGATTTTCAGACACAAATTTTGCCCCCTCTCCAGTAGGGGAATTTAAATTTACATGAGGACTACTTGGTTCAAAATCACTTGAAGATGTATGGTAATCTTTAACCACAAATTGATCACCTTTCAAAATTGATAACTCCTTTCTTGATTCTTGTTTTCTAACCACTTTCCAGACTTGTTTTCCTTCTGAATTTGCTTTTCCTAGTTCTAGAAATAACTTTCTAGTAGGATCTCTAGTGAAGAAAGACCTTCTTCCCTCTAGGTTTGTAAATATTAATGAAATATTTCACTTGACACAGGTTAAGAGACTAGTAATCATCAAAATTTTAAACCAATTCAGACTCGCCACCAAGGATTCTCACCTTAGATGTGCAAATGCACTATAACTAGTTTGTCAAATGTCTATCAATACTTAATTTCTGCAAATCTTATCAGATCCAACCTTCCCTTACCCAAATTTATCACTATGGATGCAAATTTAGTACAATAACCACTAAAAACTAGAAATACTACACAATAAACTTATGATCTTGAAAAAATCTTACAAATCTTAGCAAAGGAGGATGTTTAAACAACGTAATTGTACTTAAATCATGTAAGAAACATTCCCATGGTCGGTATGTGTATGCATTTGTAAAAATAGTCCCTAGCAATGGCGCCATATCGGTGTTGGTACCCAAATTGATTCTCCCTTTGTGACTGAGTAGCACCATAGTTCGAATAAGATGCTTCGAGGTAGATAAATTAGAGTGTGATTCATTTTGTAGCCAGGGAGGGATTTAGCCGACTCTTCAGTCACTCATGCATGAAAGAAATGGATAGCACCGTGAATAGGGTTTGACCTACCCTGACTACTTTAGGTTGTCTGGGACAAACTAGGGTGAGAGGACCCATTATGTAACCCATATTGGTGAATGGAATCTACAGATTCATAGTATTTTTCTTTTCTTTCACAAAATTTATAGGAGATCTTTAGAATGTATGGTCAATACAACGTAGTATAACTCTCATGATTTGTCACTTTAGAGGATGAAGAAACCTTCTAGACAAGATCCAGGTTACTAAAGGCAATGGTAAAATTAATTGCTCCTGCATATTGAGGTAAGGGGTGGGTAAATAAATGAATTCCTTCAGCATTTATGAACAGGAAGTGTAAGCAGGGGTAGTTCATGTATGGTTCATTTTCAAGATATGTATTTTGTGGTTAGGAAGTTAAGTAGGATAAATTTGATTATACTAAATATCTAAGAAATTTTAAACAAATGTTAACAGGTCCACAAGGCAAAAAAGATGAATAGCTTCAAATAGTAAAGATGAACCTTCAACTAGAAAATTGTGCATCTATGAAAGCTCAAAGACACACGACTTCACACATTCTTTAAGGTTTTAACATAAGAACTCATGTTAAAGACTTAATTAAAATTTAGAAGATCCTTGCTATACCACACTCATGATACACTCATGAACTGACAAAAAATCTATATCACTGAAATGATAGTAAAGTGAATCTAAATCAATTATCGCATTATGAAATGAAAGCTATCTTCATAATGTAACTGCAAATGCCACAATACTTGTCATGAGGATGAGATTTTGTGCGATTTCAAAGGATTTCTAATGTAAGACTGCAATAGGCACATAGATAACTATTTGAAAGTATCTCAAGATGAAAATGGACATAACACAGTTCATTGGTCTACATGAATTACTCAAGGTTTCTCAAATTTGATTAACAAGGGAAAGTTTTTTTACAATCTCAAAGTTTTGTCAATGACTATACATCTGTAACCAACTTGACATGATCAATTTTGAAAGGTACACAAGAAATAACTGGTTTCTCAAAAATTTTCCCAGAAAAATGGCTTCTCTCGGATCTTCTCTCCTTTTTTCTCTCTAACTAAATTTCAGACAGATGAACCCCCCTTTTCCATGGCATTTTCATACTTTTATATTACTCGCTTTACTTCAAATATTTTCCCCCAAAAAAAAGAATATTCCAAGGAATACTTTTTTTTCTTGAGGCCTGAATCAGATAAGTATAAAAAGGCTAGCAGAATCCTCCACATGTCTCTTCGGCGTAACTTCAAAGGTGAAATCCAGAGGCAAGTCCCCAAACAAGCACATGCCCTCCACGTGGTCAGAGCCCAAGAAAGTTACACCAGCCGTTGAAAATTCTAAGCATGGGAGGAGCCAACGAAAGCCTCCATGTGTCTCTTCAATGCAAATTCAAATGTAAAATCAAGAGGTAGGTCCCTAAACAAGCGTGGACTCTCAACGTGTCTAGGGTCTGAGAAATTTGCACCAGATTTTGAAAAGTCTAAGCATGGGAAGAGCCAACAGAAGCCTCCACATGGAATAGATTTTAACTGAAGCGGGCCTGGGAGTATGTTCTTTAAGACACTTTAGTCCACTCATCCACTTTTAATGCTAGCTCAACATGTGGATTTACCAGACCACCTTAGATCAATGTGGGCCTTTTGACCTCTTTTAGGAGGTTTCTCCTGTGCCAAGTGATCTGTGACAACATTTCCCCAAAGCTCTTTATTTTGTTTTCCTCAAATAGTTCCACCATAGACCCGTTGGCTAGGATTTCTTTGTATTTCGATCAAATACCAGTGAACTTTGGACATTGGAGAATAAAGTGTGCTTCTATCTCAATTGCCCCTATATTGTACAGTACATAAGTTCACTCTTCCCACGGCTCCTTGGGTATTGTCCACCTCCCTGTTTCACATCCAATCCCATAATTCAACATTTCTGCACTTGTTTTGGAGTGCAAAGAGGGCTTTCCATCCTCATATTCATTTCATCTTGCATATGTTCCACTATATCCAAAAGGCTCACCTTTAAACTAAAATTTGGGTTGTTGGCTTGTCTTCTTTAAAAAAAAATCACAATTTGGGTTTTTCCAATGTTTACCTGCATTGCTACCTCTTTGTAGAAAAGATCTAAAGAGCAAAGATGGATCCTCAGGTATTGGATTGTTTCTAACATTAGAATTAGATCATCTTCATATAACATGAGTTTCACCACATACTTAGCCAGGGGCACTTCATTACCTCCAAATTTGTTTATCCACTCTTCTAATTTGTCTATGTTCAGTCCAAATAAGGTTAAAGAGAGAGGGCAGCCCTGCTTAACCCCTATATTACTCCCAAACCCTTTACATAATACTGGATGCGTTTTGATTTTATCTTTCACTTACTCATACAGTCTATGAAAGACAACCCTGTAATGTGCTGGAACCCACAACTCCTCCATTCTGTTCCACATTTTTTTCCTTGGAACTGTGTCAAAATATTTTTTGGAGTCCACAAAAGAAATAGCATCCTTCTTTCGATTCCACCCATTTTACACTAGATGTCTGAGTGTGACACAATGATCAATGGATGAGTGTTTGGGTTTAAAACTAGCTTGTCCCTTTGCTCTTTTCCCTCCACTCTCTACCCAACTGTTGATCTTGTGCTCTATCCCGTGATACTTACAAACATCATAACGTATGGCTATGTGTATGAAATGTGAGTCTTTTTGATGTATTTCATCTGCATCTGACTGGGAGATCCGGTCTTCACTTTTGGCAGGTCATCTGAAATGTTCCATTTTGATTTTTATTTATTCACTCGAGGCTCGAATCAACTAAGTATAAAAAAGGCCAGCATAAACCTCCATGTGTCTCTTTGGAAAAATTTTGGTATGAAGCTTAAAAGACAGAATCCCAAATGAGCGTAGGCCCTCCACATGGTCAGAACCCAAGAGAGTTGCACCAGCCGTTGAAAATTCTAAGCATGGGTAGAGCTAGTGGAAGGCTTTACGTGTCTCTTCGGTGCTCTTTTGGTATGAAGCTTAAAATAAAGAATCCCAAATGAGTGCAGGCCCTCCACATGGTTAGAACCCGAGAGAGTTGCACCGACCATTGAAAAGTCTAAGAATGGGTAGAGCCAGCGGAAGCGTCCACGTGTATCTTAGGTGATCTTTTAGTATGAAGCTTAAAAGAAAGATTCCCAAACAAGTGCATGATCTCCATGTGTCTAGGGTCTAAGAAAGTTGCATATCTACTTTTGATGTTGGCTCAATATGTAGCTTTACTTGGGAATTTGTGGGGTAACGGCTTACTTATACAACTTTAATCCCTTTTCAAAACAAATCCACACAAAGGAGACATGATTGCAGAACACCCCCAACTAAAAAATTTTCACCACAGATAAAAAAATGTAAATAATACCAAGACTCAATGTGATCCATGACCCAAGAAAAAGACTTACAATGAAACATTAGTGAAGGAAAAAAATTACCCACATTCACACAAGAAGAAAAAAATTACATCAAGCCCGATGGACTGAAATTTTTTTAATCAACAAAGGGAGAGATTACAATTGAGCACCAACACTCTCCATGTAGCTCTTCAAATAGTTCACTTGAAAATCCTATCAAGACTCTTGTTGATACCCCCCCCTTCAAATTCTCCCATTTTTCAACCACCATTGGTCATTGATTTCCTAGAAGAATAATTTGTAGCAGCCAGAGCAGAAGTAGAAATGATAATGGAAGATGATGAAGAAATACCTCAACCTATTGTTCCATGGGGAAGGAATATGGGCCCACTTTCTCTTGAACCACCTCTCCATGATCTACCAACAAGTTCCCGCAAGAACTTGCCAAAGTTCAATGATGACAAAACACAACATCTGGAAAAACACATCTCTGATTTCATGACATCATGTGGAATTCTTGGTGTCTAACATGAAGACATTGCTATGAGATTGTTTGTGGAGTCTCTCTAAGAAAAATTAGCAGAATGGTTCTACCTCCTTCCTGCCCGATCCATCACTAGTTGGGATGACATCAAGGATGCCTTCAAAGAGAGATTTAAATCAATTGAAGACTGTCAAGACCTCCTGGTGTAGTTGGTTCAAATAAAGAAAGGATAAAATGAAACCATGGGAGACTTCATGGCTCGTTTCAAATGGTTTCTTTGTAGGATACTTAAAGAGGATTTACCATCTCAAAAAAATTTCAAGAGATTCTTCATCAATGCTTAATCATCAGAAGTAGGTTTTTTCTGTGAAGAGCCCAACCAAGGAACATTGTATAATCACAAAGGATAGCCATTGAACTTTATGACGATCTCATCCTCTCTAGAAAGATCAAGAATCCATCAAAGGGCAAGGCCCTACATCCTGGAGATGAGAGAACCAATCCATCACTACAAAATTTGGCAAATGAGATGGCCTCTTTGAAGAGGGAATTATTTGAATGAGTATCTTCTCAAAGAAGCAACAAAAATTAAATTGTAGGAGAACCCTAAAGGATCACCTTAGAGGCCCCACCCATGAACATAAATTTCAGATTTCAAGAAAGTGAAGAAGAGATTGAACAAGAAAGTGAAGGTGGTGATTTCTTAGAAAATGATGAGTTTGAGAACAATACACAAATCAAATTCTGTGAGTAGTCTGAATGTGATGAAGAAGATAAAGAATATGCACCAAATTTCTCATGTGCGGTATTCACTCATTCTCAGTCTGAGAAAAGAGCCTCTTCCTCCACTGCTACTAAGAAAAATAAGGTTGATGATCCTCATGTGGCAACTCCACAAAACAAAATAATCAGTCGAGGATCCCCACTTCCACCTTCCATGAAGTCTACGTTATTGGAACCTAATCCCGTAGCAAGTAAGAAGGCCCCCACAATCCCAAGTAAGTCTTCCAATCACTCTTCCATTTCCAAATCTAAAATTGGTCCTACAAAATATAATACCTTGAAAGCTCCTAGTGTGCCATTCAAAGTACCCTCCATTCCTCAAACAACGAATCCTACTCCTAAGCCTATCCAGACTTCAAAATCAGTCCCTTCACCCCCCTTGTCCACATCTACTCCTTTTGACTTCATAGAAGATGAAAACAAAGCCAAAGTGTAGATTATCGAAACCGAATATTTGCATTCCCATCCTAAATAGTTTGAGAGGTTTGTTTAATACATCAAGAATGGTATTCTAACACCCAATGATGTAGCTCATACACCTAAAGGAATACTACTAAACCTACCTACACCTCCCTCATATAACATGCTTTCTCTGAGTGCATCAAAGACCAACGAAGTTGAAACTTTCTACATCTCCCTTATTGTTTGAGAATATGTACTGAACAATTGCATAATAGATTCTGGTGCTTCAGATAATGTGATGCCTTTGAAGGTTGCTAAATCTCTCAAACTTACCATGACTTCACCCAGTGACTGTTGTTACTCTTTGGAGTCAAAAGAGGTCCCACTTGTAGGGAAGATCAAAGATGCACATGTGGCTCTCACTAGATTTCCAGACAAGAAAGTTTTAGCGATGATTCTATTAGTAAACGTCCCAGCCTCATTTAGAATGTTGCTAAGTAGAAGTTTCTGCCAAGAATTAGGAGGTAAAATTCAAATGAATTGGTCATTCGCAACCATACCAGTGAAGGTAGACATGGAGAAATTTCTTCCTGAGAAGAAGATGAGGTACATTGTGCAAAATTCTGGAATCCCAGAAGCTAACATTTTGTACCAAAATACCAGACAGATGAATCACTTGGTGACAACCGAGGAGGAAGAATATATTCCCATATTGATAGGGCTAGATACTCCTTCTTGGAGAGATTTGGATTTTGAATAAGCATTACGGAGATTCGAGTTACAAGAGGACAGTGCCGAATCACTAGATGACACAAACCATGAAGAAGAGGAAATGGTTCTTGACGATTTTCAAACAAAAAAATCAGCTTATGTGGTTATCCGTGATGAGGAGATATTCTCATTCCCATTTTAAGATGAAGACTCCCTACATCATGTTACCAAGGAAGATACCAAGATGGCCTGTAATGAGCCCTTGAAAAATGGGAAAGAACCATTTGTACAAGAACTACTGAGAGCCATGGAAGAAACATAGGACCTTGAGCTCAGTCTCAAACTCCTAATGCAAGCCATGAATATGCAAGACAAACATGAAGCTCACTTGGAAGCCTCAACCAGTGTGAAGGTTGGCTATGTTGAAACAAATAAAGATGTGAAATATGATGTCCCTATTGAACCAATGGTTGATGGATACAATGATGAAATCAAGGTATTTTCTTTCCCATTTGAAGAGGAAGAACCTTTCCATAATAAAGAAAATAAAGAAAAGAGTTTTGAGACCTCTGAAGATGAAGCTCTTTTTGATGAAGGAACAATAGAGTGCAGTGATTCCTAAAATGATGAGGTAATCCCTCTAGATAGTTTCCTTGAGCTACAAGATACAGATTCTTCAAAGGCATACAAAGAGGAGCTGCAGGAAATGATGAAGCATAACTCAGTGTAAGAAATCTTAGATGTAATAGAAGTTGCAGAAGATCCCGAGTTGATTATTGATCTCTTAACTAATGTCATGGACATACAAGACAAGTATGAGTTTACATCTAATCCTTCTGTCAGTACTCAAGCACCTCATAGTGGAGTGAAGGAAAAAAATAAGTATGATGTTTCTCATGGAAAGGATGTCAATGAACATAGACCCAAGAAATAAAGTAACTCAGAAGATTCAAAGAATTGGAATAAAAATCAGCTTTGGGGTAGAGATGAGATGTTCGATGGAGAATCAACTATATCGATAAACATGGAAGGTAACTGGCACTATGAAACTGACTTCAAAGAATATGAAGGTAGTGGAATTTCCAAGCAAGGACTTGAGAATCAAAAAGTTCACATGGAATCACTCTTACAAAGTAAAAGGAAAATCATGGAAACACCTAGCTTCTATAAAAAATTGAGGAGGTGAGGGTACTTTATGGAACCCGTAAAAAGCTTTAGAGAACATCATCACTCAGTGATGCCCACTCACGAGTAAATTTTGAGTAATGGAAAGTGCTTTAGTAAAAGTGGGTTGTCCCCCACTTTGTACCATAGGTAATTATTAGGTGTGTTTCCCTTTCTTTTGTGTGTGTTTCCCTTCATGTTGTGTGTCGTGTGTTTCTTTTTCATCCTTTTTGTGTGCGTGTGTGTTTCCTTCTTCTTTCTCTCTTGTTATAGGTTTTACTTGACTCTACAGGGCCCAATGGATAAGGCACTAGTTAATATGTTGTGAATTGAGATTATGGATTCTTCATGCCATGTATTCATTGTAATCAGTCCATATCATGTTCCCAAGCTAGAGTGAGTTGTCGTGAAAATGTACAACAGGGAAATTGGAATTTCCAAACACAAAAACTATACCCTTGTGCTGAAATTTTCATGTTTTATCATTCCTAGAAATCTCAGGTCAAGACTGTCAGTCTGTTCACCCCTTTATTTGATTTCAAATTGGTCCCCTAGGTGATTTAGGAAAGTCTATTCATTCCCCCTAGGTGATTTTAGGGAGTGCCGAAAAGATACTATCTTTTGGCGGTATTGGGAAGGGCTATCATTGGCCTTCTCAGGACTGGACCAACCACCCTGGAGCATAACAGAAAGGCCAAATTAAACATGGAGGTGAATCAAAGACCTTAAAACCTCATGGAAATAATTTTGGAATGTTTGGGGAAGTTTTGAAAGGCTTGGGGCAGTCTGAGTAAAAACAAGGTTCGCAAGCCTAGGTAGTACATACTCTAAAATAAATATCAAGCTTCAGAAGAAGATTTTGGGAGCTCCAGATGGAGTTATAATTAAAAAAAATCACCGGAAAGAGGATTCCAATACCTACATCATGGAAAAATAATATTTTTCACAACACCTTGGCGCATAATATTTTCAGGCAGTTTTTATCAGGAACAAGTGGAGTCTCACATAAAAAATCTGGTTTTTTAGGGATTAGATAGATGAATCAAGACATGAGAACCCAATCATTGGATTTAAAAGGCCATTTCCAGTTAGGGTCATATAAATGTTTTCCAAAAAGACCATCGGGAGCTCAAGTTATCACTATCACAAGTTCAAAACTTAGCTAATTTTTTGGGAGGACACATGTCAGCTCCAAGAGTCTGGTGGGATTTTATGTCCATGACGTCCCTCAAGGTCAGGGATATCAAGGTTGGAAAAGTGCACCCAGTGCCCATGTGACCTCTAGACTTGACAGTTCAGCCCCTAGGTGCACTTTTGGAGCATCCACTCCTTGTCGTTGGATCAAGCACCACGTGTCAGCTCTAGATCCACCGTGGAAACTAATGTCCCTTATGTCCCTAGGGTGAGGGACATAAGACCTTGAAAAATTATCCTAGCCCCTATGGGGAGTCATTTGGACACCCACGTGATCGACTTTCAGCCCCCCGATGCATTTTTGGAGCATTCATTCCCTGCCGTTGGATCAAGCGCCACATGTTAGCCCCAGGACCACCATGGAAACTTATGTCCCTTATGTCCCTGAGGTGAAGGAAATTAGACATGAAAAAATGTGCCAAGCCCCTTATGGGGAGCCTTTTAGACATCAATGTGACTGAATTTCAGCCCCTAGGTGCATTTTTGGAGCATTCATTCCCTGCCGTCGGATCGAGGACACATGACATCACCTTGACCACTATGGAATTTGATGTCCCTCATGTACCTGAGGTTAGGGACATCATGGACACAAAAATTTTCCTAGCCCCTTCATGTGCATTTCTTTGAGAATTTAAATCTGGCACTTAGCTATTTCTTCCCCCTCATTTCTCCTTCACAACTTCATACCTTGTCATGGCTCTGTGAATGATTGTCCAGACACCTGGTCCACCATTGTTGCTTCGAACCAGCTCTACCATAGCCACATAAACTCTCCACACCATGAATTCATAGTAATATGTAGGCATCAAAGAAAAATGGAGTAAAATGACAAAGAACGAAGAGAAAATGGAGATTTTTTGCTAGATAACTATGAAGTCACCCGATAAAAAACTCATCATATCTTACAAAGTACAATTCATATCGAGATGCTGTCTTTTGAAAATTTCACATTTTTCAAGAAAATCAAGATGCAACAAACAAGAGGTAAAATGGTGCCCTGAATTATTTTCTCCAACAAAAATCCCACTTTGTGCACCAGCTCACATTTGTCAGATTTCCCATAATTCCGGTAATAGGAGTGAGCTAAAAACTTGCACACAAGCTCAAAATGAAAAACCTATCGTAATGGAGTTGTTTTCATCTCAAACAAAGACAAAAACTAGACCTGAGAATTTCAAGCTCCATGAATGGCCATCATGGTAACTTCGTGCCCGAAGCTACAGCTAAGTCAAAATTCCAAAATTTATTTCCAGTCATTCTAGAAGGAAAAACTATGTGAAATACGGAGGGTGTGATGGTAACAACAAGACGAGTCCAAAAAAATATGTTCCATCTCAAATTGAGCATTGGAAACACACTTTCTAAAAATAGTAATTTTTCCTATATAGGCTTGCTATGTTTGGAAAGTCATCATCAAAATACGCTGTAACAAAGGAAACCGACATTGAAGATCATGAGGAAGTCTAAATGAGTGTTCAGAACAGGAAACAGTGAAAATGACCACTTACTAAAAATAGTAATTCCTTTATATGGGTACTTACTAAAAATAGTAAGTCACTCCAAGAAGTGGGTGAGGCAAGGGTAGTGTGCACAGGATCGAATAAAGGAGTTCATTACATCACGATGGTCAAGAAGAACCAAGAATCATTCTTTACTTAACATAGTAAGTATCTCATACAAGCATTTACTAAAAATAGTAAGTCATACTCAAAGGGTAGTTTTGGCACAATGGGACATTTAGAAATTCGCCGCATCAGAGCTTTCCATTAGGGATGATCATTAGAATTCATCTGGGATGGCATCTCCTCTTCTTTTTCCTCTTATTTCTCTCTATCTTCTTTTCTCATACAACACTCTCTTTCTTCAATGTTACATTTTTGCGTTGAGGGTTGCACTTTTCAATATGACTTAAATGACTTCAAAAATATAATGTAACTTTAAGTCACCTTACTATTATAAAAGGGACTTAAATATTTAAAGTGGAATATCAACAGTCTTAAGTCATATTAAGGTATTTAAAAATCCATTGGGGGGTAGACGATAAGTTACCTCTCACTCTATAAATTGTAACACCATTCCCATTTCAAGGGGTTGGTGATTGTTCTTGTAAACTCAAGAGTGCATTGTACCTAGAGAAAGCAAAGGAGATAGCCATTTTATTCTACTATCCACTACTCTCAAATTTCCTCCATTCCCACATTATGTACAACTTTGATTTGAGCAATCAATACAAGAAGGAGTTTCTAGCTTTCTTTGACTAAGGGGTTTCTTGATACTTGGTGATTAGTGAATTCTATTTGGTCTTGTTGCTATTCACAAAGTCGTTTCTTCCCATAAATGCATGTATTGAAGTTTCTAACTAGTGTCTGTGTAGGAATATGATTTTCTACCTATAGCATTAGTTCTCCTACCTCTTTTTTCACTCTCCTTTCCCAGTCTTCAGACAGAGTCTTCCCTAGAAAGAGATTGCTAGCTTTTCTGTAGGGTCAGTGGAGTGCCCCTATTGGATCCTCGGTCAAAAGGCCATCACAGAAATCCACATTTTCTCGTGCATGCATATAGGACAGCTATACTAGTTAAGTAGAGGGACTTATATTCCTAGAGCATTGGCAAGAAATCCACAAGTTTGTCCACCCAAATTTTTTTCCCACCAACACTTTTATTCATTATTTTGATTTTAAGAAACCATTTTTAGGAAAATTTGAGTGGCTCCCTCAAAATTTTCTCTGAAGTTAAAATTTGGGGGATAACAGATGGATCCTACTGGGGATATACTTCTGATTTCCTTCAAGGAAAATAAGAGTGAATGAATCCTAGAATATTTTAAGGGTCTTATCTATTGAGTATACATTTGAAAAGTTTCTAATACATAATTAATGAGGGAGGTGATATTGATGGAGAAAAAGAGTGAGAGAACATAAAAGGAAACACACGATAGGAAAGGGAGACATAAAAAAAAGGAAACACACAACATGAAAGGAAAACTAATGCTATCCTTTGTACATGCAGGGGTCAACCTACTTTAAAATTTATAGTGATTCAAGTATTATGTATTGTGGGGAAACATAAGATGTGTCCCATCATAATATGACATGTAAAATATGTTTTCTACACATAAGCATAATATCTTAAATGAACCTTTCCAAATTGATTCAAATTTAATACATTACTTTGGGCTCCCTCCTCTTGTCCCATAACATAACAATATCATTATTTTGGAATTCCCGTGGCTTATTCTTTTTGTGAAATGATCCTATTTTCCTCAAAATCATTCAAGTACATAATCCTTTTTTTAGTATATCCTTTAATGTTTCATCATCGATAACTTTGGCTAATTCTAGTGATGGAAATTCTAAATAGATGTAAGTTTTAGTGTTGATACTATATAATAGTTGAAAATGAGATATGTTAATATATCTTTGGGGAGTTATCTGGTCAGCCCATAAAGGCCATATAATTTTTTTTTCCAAGTATGTTGATTACCATCAACTATATTATTGATGATTGTTAGAAGATTTTAGTTATTAGAACCAGCTTGACCATTCCCTTGAGGATAATAGTTAGAAGTGTGTTCTAGTGATATACCATATCCGTAGAAAAATTTAGCAAGCTCATTAGAAAAGAAATTGGAAGCATTACCCGTTACCAATTTATTTGACACCCAAACCTTATGATTATATTATCCTTTATGAAGCTACAAACCAATTCTAAAGTATCCTATTTGATCGATATAGCTTCTAATAATTTTGTGAAAGAATCCATTACATTTAATACATATGAGTGGTTGACAATAGATGGAGGGTTGAGGACACCAATGAAATCTATTCCCCACAGTTTAAAAGGTTCTTTGATGACCACTTTCCGTTGAGGTAGTAAAGCTAGTTTAGGACTTCCATAAATTATTTACATGTATCACACTTAGATACCCACTTATGATAATATTGAAAGATTATAGGCCAATAATATCATGCTCACATTATTTTGTGTGTTAACCGAACCTCAAAAGTGTCCTCTACATGACTTGTCATGAAAATATTATAGTAGCCTCTTTTGCTAGTTCCTGTCAACATAATACAGAAATCCCCCACTAATGATTCTTTCAAAAAGGGTATTTTACAAAATTACATACATGAATACATGAAAATTGAATTTCCTTTCTTATTTTAGATCGATATGGTTAGGAAATTCACCATAGGTGAGAAAATACATGATATTAGTATCCCATTCTTCCGTGTTACTTATAAACAAGAGTGTGGGTAGTTTCTTTCTTATGTTTGGATCTTATTATGTGGTACGTGTATCATTTTCCAAAATTAAATAACACAAACCTCTTCCATGCACTAGTTTAGTAGGCTTGATCTTAAGGTCATATTCTTGTACTTTAGCTATCCATCTTGTTGTGTCAAAATATATTTTATTGCTGAACCTTTGAATAATACCACTGTGTGAGAGATTAAGATATAATATTTTAAGTGTTTAACCAATTTTTCTATAGTGTAGACATATTTTTCAACTAGATAGTATTTAGTTCATTCTCTTTCAGTGCACAACTAATTAAGAAAATTGGGGACTCAATTCCCTCATCATTTATTTGAACTAAATTAAAGATAGAGTATGACTTGATGTATAACTATTGAGAATGAAATACTATGAATAGTCTTGGCATACTAGAACAAGATCTTAGGACGTGGAAATCTTAATGCATTTAAATGATTTCTTCCCATATGTGTTCCAACATAAATTTTTTTTCCCTTCATCATCTAGAAAATGGGTCTAGTGATCTAAAAAAATATCAGATGAATATCCTTAAGAAATCCACCTTTCTAAAGAATGACTGAACTCCAATTTTTATCATTGGAAGAGTGATATTATGAATAGCCTTAAATAAATATAGATTAATCTTTGTTCCCTTAATTGATATTATGTGACCAATAATTTTACCTTCAGTCATTTCGAACATGGATTTATTAGGATTTAGGGAAATCCCATTGACATGAAATTTTTCACAGACCTTATCTAGATTTTTGCAATGATCTTATTATTTATTTGAGAAAATAGTTAAGTCATTAAGATATACAACAATTATTTTATTTTTAATATTATGAAATGAAATTTCATGGCACACTGAAAGGTAGATCCTGCATTGATTAATCCAAAAGGAACAATTTTATAAGAAAAATTACCCCATGGAGTTGTGACATAACTTTAGTGCTGGTATTCTATGTCCACTTAAAATTAATTATAGATGGAGAAGCCATCTAGCATGGATAAAATTTCCAAACATGTGACCATGTGGATTACATGATCTATAATTGGGAAAGGATAGTTATCCTTTAAGGATGTTTGATTATGATTCAAAAAGTCAACATAGATACAAATTACTATGTTCTTCTTGTGGACTAAGAAAAATGTTTGCAATCCAAATTGAATGGTGGATAATAAAAATAATCCTAACATCAAACATAATTTTCACCTGAGATAGGATGGTAATTGAAACATTTGGGTGATAGATTCACTACTTCTACTTGTAAGGGTGCATACTAGGCTTTATAGGGATGTTATGCTACATATCATTGGGCTGAAAGGATTTTAAGTCAACATATGACCATACTAATACATTTTTGTAATTTTTAAGAAATGCCATGAACCACATCTTTTCCTTGGGTGAGCAACATTTTTTAATATTCTCTAGGAGAGGCTATTCTTAAGTGCCAAGGTTTATTAAATATATATCAAAAGATGAATTACATAAATCATGATGCTTCCCTTTTATAACTTGATCATGTTTATCAAACAATTATTCTAATTATACCAACCCCTTACGGATATTATTTCCTTTTAATTGTACAATTTTCTCATTTCATATATCTTTATTTGAATTGAAAGTAGATACACAAAAAGTAGAATTGATTCCTTTGACATATATCTCACTAAAATTGTATACTTTTTTGAGGAATTGTGTGATATGAAAGTCCTCATTAAATACCTACCAATTCTCTGGGTTATGCGGGACACTATGATGAATCATCATTTCTATGATGTATTTATTATCTTCAAACCCTAGGTGTGGAATGAACAAAGATGCATATATTTCTAATGCATAAACTTAATCATTCTTCTCCCTTACTATAATGCTAATGGAGAAATCATAAAAAGCTTAAATAAAATCCCATACTCAGTTCCTATAGTGTCTCTGGTATCCACTTTTCACTTAGTAATAATTATTTGCCTAGTTTACAATTAGCTCAACATCACCTCGAGCCATTATAGTTTTTATACCTCTTTCTTCCTTAACTTTCATGCCAAAAAAAGATTTGTACTTTGTTATATTATTTGTGTTATCAAGCTAAATATTGAAAGAGTAAGTTAAAAATTAATGGGCAAGATATATTAACACAAGACACACCCTTGAACTTATTGAGGAACAAATACCATCAAATTCAAGGATCTATACTTCGTTGGATTCATATTAGAATAGATTGAGGTTGAATAAATATTATTCAATTGAGAGGAAGTATGTACCATGGTACGATTCTTCAAAAGGGATTTCGGCTATATGATATTCATATATCCACATGAAATATTTTAATTTTGGTTCAAGTTATAACATATTCTTGACACATTTCACTAAGATATATACATAGTGTATGGTAGGAAAATGTGTTTATATAACGCACACTCTTATCATCTGTTCAACTAGTGTATTGAGGAAAAAGTAAGAGACACACTAAGAATGGCACACAATGGATAAAATTCAAAGGGGATACATGGAATGATAAGATCACATACCCAAAGGTAAGTAACCCTTACATAAAGATAACCTATGATTTCTAAGGCACTAGGTCAACAAAGAGGAAGGAACCCTATTGAGGTATCAACACAATGGGGGTGATTAAGAACAACATAAGCATGCAATATATATGCAAAATAAAGTAAAGCATATAACATAAGATAAATAACTGAATACAATATGCTAACCAAACATGTGCATAAAATAATAAGCTAACATAAAGTAGTAAGTAAAGATAGGAGACTAAGCTATACAAAATGACAAGTGTTAGAGCACTTACATGTTGGGGGGATGTTGCTGATGAATATATTTCCCAAAGGACCATACACCAAGAGAGAATAGATTTCATCTGGAGAAGGGGAAAAAACCTAGTCCTAACTCACTATAGGTGACCTAAAAGTGAAAGAAAACTAACCCAATCAAGAAGAATCTCCAATCCAAGAGTTAAGATGTAATAAATCAAGAGTTGAGAAATCAAATGCAAGTTGGTGCAAAAGAGAAGAGCTAATGGTGAGTTCCAGTGTAATTTGTGCTATGTGGTATGATATATTGATGATCCCATAAAATACCAAAATGGTGTGAATATATAAGACAAAATCACCCATGGACAAAAGGTGTCAGCTAGGGAAAAAATAATACTAATAACATTGGCCATGGTTGAAGGTGTCAGATAGAAAAACCTAAATTTCAAAGATGATGCAAAAGAGATTTTATGGATCACGTAAGTGGATGAACAAGGTAAGGATATAAGAGTAAAAGGGATAAAAAATAAAACCAAAAGATATTATCTCTCCATGTATCATCCCTAACCCAATGGTTACGTTAATAATCATACCCCTATCCTGAAATAAGTCCCTTAAGGTACTCATTCATAGAAATAGATGCATTAGTGACCTCTAACCTGGAAGAGAAATTGTTAGTAACATGTATGAAAATATAAAGCGTGAAAAATTAGGTGTATAAATATGCACCAGACATTGATTAATGCATGTTGTAATAACGATACATGGGGTAGTCAATGTAAAGAATGATACATAACACTGAAATTAGAAGTAGATGCTGAAAGTAAATAAATGAATAGCTGAAATGAAATATACGCAACAATGCCTACCTGATAGCATCGATCATCCTACCATGTATGGGTAAAGTCCATGCTACTAGAACCCTAGAGAATCAAAACTAAAAGGAAACACTAGAGGATAATTAGTAAAATAGGACATAAACCACCTAGTTAAGGGCCCATGGGATGGATTTCATGTCATAATATCATAGAGATAAGGAGTCATAATGTCAAATCCAAGTGGCATGTAGCAATGATGAAAAACACAAAAAACCATGAGGTAGATGTTATAATAATAAGAGAGGTAAATAGATCCAAGCAAGACTATGAGCCTAACCCTGGATGTACAAGACCGTGATGATCTTGTAAGAAAGGAAAGGGTGAGAAAATGATTTTCAATGATATTTGGATGATTGGTTGATGTTTGGATATTTAACTTATCATTTTCCTTCTTTCCACATGTATGTATGTTATAATACTATGGTACTTAGGAATAATGATAATGAAATAGTTAGGTAAATATAGTGATAAGGGGATCGATAAAATCTCCCAACTAATGTGATGTGAAAAATCCAAGAGGTGGAAAAAGGAAAAGACATCCAATAGTAGAATGTCAGGGTGCTGATGGAGAAAAATAAATCCAAGCGAGGCCAAGAACCTAAGTGAGGATGTAAAAGACCATGACGATCCACTAGGAAAGGCCAAGGTGAATTGAAGTCAAAATAGGAAGAATCAAGAATACAACATTCCAATGGTAGGAGATGTCAGGGAAGAAGAGAGACGATGAGAAACCCAAGCGGGGAGAAGAGCCCAAGTGAGGACAATATATTTTGAGGTGTGTGTGAAAAACCAAAGGGGGCTGAGAGCCGAAGTGAAAATAGAAGATGTTTGTGTAAAACCAAAGTGGGGGCTAAGAGCCCAAGTGATTGTGAGGGATCAAACTAGAGTAATATATAATCATGGTGTTTGTAAGGAGCTAGCCATGAGGGACAAAATATCGCAACGTATCAATGCTAATATCATCAAATTGATGCAAAATGTGGCTTCGGGCATGGGTCATGAGGTCCTTACTAATATGTTTTGTAATAGCTACATGTTGATGGAATTCATACTAAGTGGTAAATAAGGTGCCATCTATTCGATCCTCCAATTGAGTGAGGAAACCACACTGAATACCATAAAGAGTGGAGTGAGGTTGAGGCCTATATATAGGCTATAGTTTAGATGGTCTAGGGGTAGATGAGTTGGCTCTATGCTTACGAGTGTGTGAAGGGATTTCAGGGATATGATGCTTACTACGTAGAACCCAATAGTCGATGTCAGTATGTGCACAATTTTCATGATGAGAGTAGAAGAAATGAGATGAAGTAGAAGGCTGTGTAGCCTTCTTGGCTTGGTCATGTTTGAACTTGTCTTAAAGATTATTTATATGGTGTTGATAGGGTCTACAATAAAAACATCATGCCCTAGAGCCTCATGCCATGTATAATATGGCCTTTTCCCAAAGGGCCGAGGAGTTGTAAGGGTAAGAGGTAGGGGAGAGGTCTCATAGGTTGGAGAGGGTTAGTGGGAGTGTCTGATAGAAGTACTGATGTAATGGGTGAGGATGGCACTGGTGGAGTATTGTGTCACTCATTCACCAATAAATAATAAATAGGATCATCACCCATGAGGTCATCTATGTCATAGTTAAATTTGTATACATTTCAATCCATTTTTGTTAGGGAAAATGGGTCGTCTAAGTCAATGTTCGTATGTGGAAATATAGCCAGTGGAAAAATCTGAGGCTCAGACACCAATTGGGAAGAATTGTCAACATTATTCAAGGATTCCTTTGTGCTATTAGCCATGCAAGTTATGTTTTATCAGGGGCCGATATAGTCTGTAGAGGAATTTTCAGCTCCAGATGCCATCGACCCTATAGAGGATCTTCCATAGGGCTTGAGGGTGTCTGTAGATACATTTTCAAATCTAGATGCCATTAGCATTGTAGAAGATATTCCACAAGGGGATGATGGTTTTTGTAAAGAAATTTCCAGTTCTAGATTCCATCGTTCATGTAGAAGATATTCCATATGGGCTGATGGTGTCTAGGAAAGGAGAATTCTGGTCTTGGGAAACTTGTTGCTGAGGTACAAAAGGGAATTGAGGTGTTCTTATGACTCTGTTGTAAGATATGTCAATTATATTGATTTTGATTCCATAAGAACTCATTTGATTCAAGGTAAGTTGATAGTGTGAATTTTCTATAGTGCCCATGATATTTTTCATGGTGCTTGTATGACGCTAAATTTGACAGTCAAAATGAGATATTTCTAAAGATTGATATTTTTCATTTTGGATATTTTGTGATATCTCACCCTAGATGAGTGGAGGAGGAATATGATTCCCATGCACACCCACTAGTGGGGGATGTGTATGAGAAGGTAAATTAGGAACCAAATTTTGAGATATTAACTATAACATCTGATTATGCATCTAAATCATGCTATCCATGTTGGTATCTTGTGATAAGGCCATATGTTCTAGGAGTTTGATTATCTCTATGTTAAGGTCCATAGAAGAGGATTGACCTTTAGAGGAGGGTCCTTGTTTATGACTATTATGTTCATTATTGGGAGTTTTAATGGACTCACTCTAATCAGTTCTGTAGGGAGAATCCTGATCATGACTGAGTGCTTCTTGATTAGAATGAGGCCTAGTTATTCCCATGATGCTGGCATGTATCCTTCAAAAACCTCCATATTTTTTAGGAGTAAAACATTTGTTGCTGTTAAGGTTATTAATGATGGATTTGGTATCTATCTGCCCCACCTAAACCATGTTACGGTCTACCGAGTAACCTTTCTTTAACTGATTAGAGTGACATGGTTGGGATAATGGAGTTTCACAAGTTGGATAGGAACACATGGGAAGATTGGCACATGTAGGATAGGAATTAGAGTATTTGGAAGTATGAAGAGGAGATGTAGGCATAGAGCCATATCCCATGGAGAAGTTTAGGTGGTTCAAAAGTGCTAGAAAGATCCTCAAATATGACATTTTTTCTATCTGGAAGCTAAAAATAGGATTCTAGAAAACTGTTATTTAGACGTAATTGACCATATAGAGAATTTACATAGGCACTGATAACACCTGGAAGAAAAATGAAATAAGAAAAAAAAATTGGCCTTGCACAAATTTTACACAAGGGATGATAGTGTTAGGAAGGAAAATGAACTAAGACAGAAAAAATCAACCCTGCATCGATTTTACACAGGGGGCGATAGTGTTAGGAAAAATTGGTTTTTAGGGTTTTTTTAGATTTTATCGGCTAAAATGAGATAAAAATGAAAATGGATGCTTTTAATGAGCTGTTCTTGATCATAAGGTACAAAAGGAGTTTTATGTCTGGTTTATCAAGGATGTATGGTGGTAAAAAATTGTGTCTAGACAACGTACACTCTTATCATCCATTCAAATAGGGTATCGAGGAAATGAGTAAGAGATACACCAAGACTGGTACATAATGGATATAATTCAAAGTGGGTAGAAGAACCACTAAGATTGCATACCGAAAAGGAAGTAACCCTTACACTAATACAACCTAAGGTTTCCAAGGACCTAGGTCAAGAAAGAGAAAGGAACCCTTTTGAGGTATCAACACTATGGGGGTGATTAAGAATAACATAAGCATGAAAATTCTATTCTAATCAAAGTAAAACATGTAAAAAAAGATAAAGAATTGAGTATAATATGCTAACCTACTATGTGCATAAAATACTAAGCTAACATAAAGTAGTAAGCAAAGATAAGAGACTACTTTATATAAAATGGCAAGTTGATTTAGAGAAGTTACCTATTGGGGATGTTTTTTTAATGCATCTATTTCCAAAAGGACCATACACCAACAGATAATAGCTTTTGGGTGGAGAAGGGGAAACAATCTAGTCGTAACTCACTATAGGTGACCCAAAAGTGCAAGCAAAACAATCCAATCAAGAAGAATCTTCAAGCCAAGAGTTAAGATGTAAGAAATATAAGAGCTAAGTGAGAAAATGTAAGTTGAAAATAAAGAGCAGATCTAATGGCAAGTTCCTATATAATTTTGTGCTATGTGGTATGTGTTGGTCTTCAAAATTTCACTTGTATCTCAGATATTGGAAGGACTGAGCTATTTGAGACAACAATGGAACCGTCCCTAAGTTGTGGGACCTTGCGCGCTTGGGACAGATCTCTAGAGAAGGCCAGTTCCTCTATCTATTTCTATTGCTACTACTAATCCTAATGCTAGAAGGGGAAACTAAGCTAACAATGCCAAGGGATCAGAGATAGAAGGATAACAATGAAGGAAACATACACTACAAAGTGATAACACCATAAAATAAGGATTAAAATTATTTGTTATGAGTGGGAATGAAAGGAAATGTGTGAAAGGAGGCTAGGCATGAGTAGCACAACTACACACGTATTTACCAGATCTTTCTCATGGAACACAACTAAATAAGGAACTGCAAGGGACATGAAATGGCACAACCAACACACAACGCAAAATAAAAGGAAATAAAAAGGAATGTAAACACATTAAGAAAGAGAATAGTCACAAAATGATACTTCTATTACTTCCAGAAATGTATAGAGCTATTACAATGGTGATGGAGGTCGCTATCCACATGCAAGAGCCAGATATGGAGGTTTGCAAATAAAAATATAGAAAATATGAAGTCCTTAGCAGAATTTGTAAGGATCCATAGTGTCCAACATAATAAATGAGCCTAGCTCTTACATTTATAGATGAATCTATAGAAGGAGAAGAGAAGGAGGGAAAACCTGAATTTAAAATACAACCACCAATAAGAGGCATTCAATGCCTACAAATCTACCTAATAATATGAAAAATGCACTTCCCTATGTCTATTTTGGTGTGTTGAAGAAGGAAGAAGGGAGAATCAGATTAAATCAGGTGGTTAGAGAAATAAGATCTTCTCATCAATGCTTAGAGAGACATTTTCCCATTTCTTACCTACCAGATCCACCAAGAATTTGAATTTGAATATCTAGCCTTGTAGTTGATGTCAACATCTCTATGAAAAGTCTAGAAACATGCTGATCATAGCTCTGTAGAAAAATATATGACCGTCAGAATATTTCAGAGATGTTTGTACATGTAAGACACATGGCACACGTGAATTGGCTGAAATGATGGCCAACTATGCAAATATTTTTCATTTCTGCCACATGTCAGTCATTGGTTTGTTGTAAGGACTTTGAACCCTTTTGGTGTGCTTTGATAGGTTACATGTGGTAGACTTAAGTATGTTAGAAGATGACCTAGCATAAAAGGGTGCAAAGGAGGGTGCGAGGGAAGGGAACGCGGAAGAAAATAGAGGAAGGCAAAGAGGAATGCGTACGCGATGCAGGTGGGGAAATGAGGAAAATTGGTGAGAAAAAAACAAATGGTCAAGGCATAACTATTAAAAAGTAATGGATATGGTGTGAGAGAGGGACAAGGAATTAGATAATTTAAGCAAGTGCGATGTGTGTTCTTAGGGAAGAACTGTGTAGGAGGAAAGTGAATGTGTAAAAGGTGGGCACAAGGGAGGAGTAGAACAAAGAGGAAAATGAAGGCATAAGGAGAGAACAAAAAGCACACAAGGGTGTGTGAGGAAAAGAAGGGGAAACAAGGGAAAATTATAACCAAGGAATTGTGCCAACTGATCCTAAGCACGCACAACCTTCAATGAGGAGCTGAGATCCATAATATGTATACAAGTTACCCAAATAACTAGCAGAGTTATTTGGATAATAGTATGATCTGATAAAATTCCAAAATGGTGTGCATATATAGGATGAAATCACCCATGAATGAAGGTGTCGGCCAAAGAAAAAAATAACATTAAAACCATCATCCATGGCCAAAGGTGTCAGCTAAGGAAAAAATAATACTAACACCATCATACCTAGCTAAAGGTGTTAGCTAGGCAAACCTAAATTTCAAATATGATGTAAAAGATATGTCATGGATAAAGTAAGTGGATGAATAAGGTAAGGAGATATGAGTAAAAGGGGTGCATAAATAAGAACAAAATCTATTCTCTCTCCATGTGTCATCCCTAACCCAATGGTTACGTGAGTAACCATACCTGTATCCCAAAATGAGCCCCTTAAGGCACCTGTTCCTAGAAATAGATGCATTAACGACCTATAACTTGGAAGATAAATTTTTAGTAACATTTTTGAAAATATAAAGTGTGAAAAATTAGGTGTATACACATAGGACTAGTCCATATTAATTTCACCATCCATGTCTCTGCAAAAACTACAACTTAATAACATTCCATATGAAGTTGAAATGTAAACAAATCGAATGGTCAATTTTACTTTCTTATGAGGAAATGTGGCTAACACTTCCTACACATCCTTTATATGCTTGATTAATGATACTTGTTTAGTTTCCATAGTAAAACAATGAGCAAATGTATTTGTGAGGGAAAGCCTAAGAGCATGAGCTACCTTGAAAGACATGACATTGTTTGAAGCTCTCAAATCAATGATAAAATTATTGAACTTAAAACCATTGTAGACACCTATAATTACGCCCAAGCAATTTAAATACTTAAATTGTGCTAATTATCCCCTTTCTCGCAAATCAATGACATATCATCAAAAGCACTCATTTTCCCTCATATCATCATTAATTAATTACACTAAGCTAATTAATTAAGTTGCCTATCCAACAAATGCCCTAATTAATGACTTTCCGTTAATAAATCACCCCTTCTAACTAGACTAATTAATTATTATTAATTAATTATCTTTCCCTTCCATTTAACCAATAAATAAATATTTAATTGATTTAATCCCCTTATAATAGCCTAAATCGTAATAATATTCCTCTAATTAGCTTCTATAAGCTTACATCTACCTATTAATTAATCACCTTTGATTAATTAAAATACCCCCCAACTCCCATGACTTGTTAAACATGTATTAAACCCTTCTAAAGTAAGGTTACCTTTAATAAAGCAACCTTATCCATTCCTAATCATGTTTTACCTTTATCCCACATTCATGAGAATGTGTTGAATCCTTTATCCTTTGGGCTATATAAAGAGCCCTCCACCTACCTTTTTACTTACACCTAAACTTTCTAAGAGAGAAAATGAAAAGCATATAGCAAAGAGACTAAGAGCTTGCACCTTTCCCTTTTGAGAGTTCATCATCTTGAAGAGTTAAGCCTCTTTCTTAAAGTGCTTGGGTCATATGGGAGGTGTCAAAAGGGTCTTGTAGCCCAACTTTGATTAGCCCCCATTCCTAGGTTCTTGGAGCATTAAGGACAACTATTTTGATAGCCATGGAGCTTACTTAGGTCCATTCATTTATTTTTTGTTAGAGAATAGGGGAGTTTATATATTTAGCATTGTTAGTTTCAAAGTTTGTATTGATGAATGCTAGCATCTAACCCTTGTTTAATTCTTATCATGATGGTGTTTATGCTTTGTTTTAGCTAAATTGTAGAACTATTTTAGGTGGTAGTTCTTGCTTCATTTGATTTAGCATTAAGAAAAGTATACACGCACACATTTGGCACACCCGGTGGGACTTACTCCATTATCCTTTGCACTTAATTTCATGTTTTTGTAGTTAAGTTTTATTTTTGGTTACTAACCCTCTTTAACACATGTTGATCTAACTTGTTTTTTTTAACATGTTTTGTTGAGTTTGCATGTGTTGGGTCTTCCTTGTAGGTATGAAGGAGGTGAAGTTATTTCAAAATTAGAATTGAGGGGAAAATTTCAATATTTCATCATGTTTTCATTTTTAGAGCTTACTTTTTCAACATTTTACATCCTAGTTTTGTCAATTTCTTGAAAATTTTCAATTCTTGAGCATGTAGGTTAGTGTTTGATAGTGCTGAGTCTTCTATTTACATATTAATGTGGTGGGTTGCTGTCAAAATTTAATGTTGGTGAGAAAATTTCAAGATTTCATCATGTTTTCGTTTTTAGAGCTTACTTTTTCATCATTCTACATGCTAGTTTTGTCAATTTCTTGAAAATCTTAAATTCTTGAGCATGTATGTTAATGTTTGATAGCGTTGAGTCTTCTATTCATATATTAATGTGATGGGTTGTTGTCAAAATTGAATCTTTGTTGGAAATTTTTTCCCATTTTGCATATTAAGGGACGTTTTTTTTGACATTTTTTGAGTGCATGTCAAGTGCATACCCATGAGCATAAGAGCATATGCGTAACCCATCTTCCGAAGGCCATAACTTTTGCTCCCGAACTCGAAATGACTCCATTTTTTTTGCGTTGGAAAGGTATTGAAGTTATCTATGAAATGAAAATATAAATTTTGGATTTATAATTACAAAAGTTGTAGGTTTTTCTGTTAGTTTAAAACTGGTCATTTTCTAACATGTCTAATATTTTGATGAATGTTGTATTTCCATGCTTACTCGATTTAGACCAAAGCATGTGTATGCTCTTATTTTTCACCTTTTGGTGATATTGAAAATCAAAAACAAATTTGATCTCTATCTTGTTAACATTGGGATTAAACTTGGAAACTTGATTATTCATTTTGCTTAAGGGAATGAACCTTTTATAAAGCATTTTTCAATGGTCCTTTGATTTGAAGTTTTCCATTTCTATATAGTTGGGATAAAGTTTGTGTATGATATTCTCTTGAACCTTAGGGTGATCTTGAGAATCAAAAGTAACTTTAGTCTTTATTTTATAACATTTGGTAAATTAGAAACTTCATCTTTCACTTTTGGTTTAAAGGGAATGAACATTTATCAAGAATTTTGTATGGTTCATTAATCGAAAAGATTTTCTTTACTTTTTAGTTAGATTATTTGTTGTGTATGATCTTCTCTTGCATCCTTGGATGATCTTGAGAATCAAAAGCAACTCTTAATCCTCTTTTAAATAATGTGATTTTCTTGGAGAACTACTAACGCTTGAGTGCAGGACCTAAAAACGCTTGTCAAAGAAAGGAGGAATCAAAACAAAATCAAAAACTACTAATACAGTTGTTATACAGGTTGCCAAAAGGTGTTCAAGCAAACCACACCTAATTAAACAAGATAAAAAGAACAACATATTCAAAACATTGTATTGCAGGTTTCATAAAAGGGTACGTCCCTCTCCGCTCAACTGGAACATAACCCCTTTGGCATAACGCCTTAAGCTACAACAATGGGGGTGGTTCCAGGAACCCCAAAGTATTCCACGCAAGAGGGAACCTTGTGGATGAAATGGGAAGTGCTCCACACTACCTACTTGACTAGTGATTCCTTTGTGAGATAGAGTTACAGGTTGTCCGTTGTGGCGACTCCAGTGATAGTACACGTAGACGCACTAGTTGCCTACTGTTCTTGAAGGGGGTAAAGTAAAGCCGAGATACTCCCAAACTATTCAGTGTGACTTTTTGGGTAAATCACGCTCGCTCGTGGCAACTTTGTAACACCTAGGGCGAGAGAACCACCTAGGAGAATATACTTTGGCTAGGAGCCCACTTTGACCACTTTAAAACAGTGTTGAGTTGTGAACCTTCTCTTTGAGAAACGTGTGACGTATTACTTTCGCCTAGTTTTTACTTTGCCTTAGGGCGAGGCGAAACTCTGCCGAAGTAAGACTAGCATTTTTTGTCATTTTTTCTTGATTTATTTCCTTCATATTCTTTTGACACTTTGTTGATCAAAAGAGGTGTGATTACCTTTGTGTTGCCATTCGACTGTTTCTCTCACTTTTATGTCCGTTTACGCCCATCCATGTTTGCGGCTGGGTTAGTTAAACATCTAAAGTGAGTGGAGGTGTTTTCACGTCATTTGGTAGCCATTGTGATCTTGACACCCATGTCAAGATCGTCATTGTAGTTAGGCGTGGTTCATCACTGCGGAATTCCATAGAGGAGTTAGTTTGTTTGTCTCGTATCATTACAATTTTGATATTTACGTCTTGTTTCTTGTAAACTCGACATAAATACGTATATTGTACGGTTACGCTGCACACATTTTAAACTATTCCTAGCTATACTTTGAGCTTTTTTTTGTTCAGTTTTATTATTACCTCGATTTCAAAAGGTGTTAGGAACTACCATTTGTGCGTGTTATATCAATAACACCTCGATATCAATACTCCACTTTCTTGCAAAGTGGGTTAACATATCTTGGTGATATTGTTGTGTCATTCGCAAATCGTAATTGACACTTTTTGAGATATAGGTCTTAATCAAAATTGAGCTTGCTCATTGTATATCTTGATTGGGAGATCGCATTTAACTTCATGTATTTACTTACATCTTGTTCATTCCTTTGAACTTGGCATAAGTGGAGACATCTTGTTAATCATCTGGCATCGTAAATTACTTTAAAACGTAATCTAGGAGGTACTTCATTTGATTAAGTTTTGATACCAAATGATTGTTTCATTGGTGACTTTATCATTCTATCACATTGGTATTCTCACACTGTTAATTTACTCTTAACACGTACATCTTGTGTTTCACTTAGGGGTAGTCATTGAATTTTGAACAAATCTACAACTTACCTTAGTGAAACTTATCATGAAAACATGGCTCCCAAGACGCGTCTAGGTTTAAAGAAACAAACATATGAGGTACAACAGGCGCAAGCTTGGGAAACCTCTAACAAACAAGGGTCAAACCCATTTATCGGACACGATCTAGGGACCACTATTTTCTGCAGAAAAGGAAATAGAAGAAATGGTCGACCATAGTGGAAATGAATTAGAATCACCACACGCAGACTTTGATTTTGACCCCACTCTACTAGGTGAGTTTCTCCTTAGAAATAAAGATAGAGTTTTGGCACAGGTCATGGAATTAGGGGCTAAATTGCCCACCGAAAATGAACCAATATTACCTACAAATGACACTACTAAGGAAGAATCCCCCCTTATCAATATGGAAGATATTTTAACAGGTGGGCATACTTCCACTTCTTATGCAGAAAATGATAAAGTGGTAGGGCATAGAATACCCCTCATCAAAGTGCCACAAAGAAAAAAGATAGAACATGAGACAGGGGAAGAACCTCCACACTATGAAGAGGAAGAACCTTTAGAAGAAGAAGACACAAACCAAGTCACAATCCAACAACAACTCAGTAACCTAAGCTGAAAAATAGCTTTGCTTACTTTCCAGGTACAGAAAGACACAAACAAGAAACGTTTTAAAAAGTCAAAGCCTAAGTTTAGGATCCATGAACTCCATCGAGAAAACCAAGGAGAAGAAGACACAGGGTATCATCATGTACACATCCCCGCTTCTCCCACTAAAGAACAATTGCTCACACAAGAAGTGCAATCTATGAAAGCAACGCTTGTGAGCATACAAGAAAGCAATATAGGGAGTATTAGGAAATACCAATACGAAGAACTATGCCCCTGTCCTTTTGACAAGACAATGACCCTTCAACCCTTTCCAAAGAAATTTGATATGCCAAAGTTCGAAAAATACAAAGGAAAGGGAGACCCAAGGGATCATGTTAAATATTTCTACATGGCATGTCAAGAGGTGTCTTATAGTGATAATTACCTCATCATACTTTTTCCTAAGAGTCTCGGAGGTCAAGCATTAGAATGGTTTACGCGCTTGCCACGAGGATCAATTTTCACCTGGCTAGAATTGGCGGAAAGATTCGTGCGTCATTTCTCATATAACATAGAGAGTGACGTCACCATGGCAGACTTGTGCGGCACAAAACAACGCCCCAAATGAGACCCTTCACCAGCTTCCTCCAACGATGGAGAGGGATAGCTAGTCGCTTCCCTTGCGCTTTCCTTGAGAAGCAGCTAGTCAGTATTTTCGTCCCTAATCTCAACCCCAGATATAGCTTTCCACCTCCAAATGCATTGTGTCCGCACCTTTGAGGAGGTTATCGAGAAAGGGATTCAAATAGAAAAGGCTCTCATTGCCAAAGGCACCCTCAAAACCCAATCTAAAGACAACCAAAGTGTTAAACCCGCTGAAAAGCCAAAGATCTTTAACAAAAACAAAAACGTGGTGGGAGACGGAATCACTGATTCCAAACATGTTCAAACGGTCCAAACCAGTCAACCTTTTAAACTGACCAAAGGCCCAATTCAACCACCACCAAAGTGATGAGTATTCACCTCCCTCAATGAACCATTGTCTGTCATACTAAAACAGTTAGATGCGACCCACATGATGACCTATCCTACAACGCAACTGTTTGATGACAACACTCCTAAATCTTCATGGTATAAGGAGCATGAATACTGTGAAATGCATCGCGTTAAAGGTCATAAAAAAAACAAATGTTTGCGAATTCGCCACTATATTCAAGACCTCATTGACAACGGGGAGATAGAGGTGGATAACCCTAGCCACATGCAAACACCTAACGAGAAAATAGGGATTTATAAGGAACCATTCCCCAAGCATGATAAGTCGGAAAAGGCAAAACCGGATCGGGGAGAGTCATCCCAAACCTATAAAGCCACGAATTACTTGTATACTAAGAGAGATAACAATAATTATGATTCACTTATCGGATGTATTCGCTCCCCTACTGACCGTGTCAATACCATCCGGATCAAGGGAAAGGACTGCGCTGCGGTAACAAGGCGTGCCCGCCTCGTGATTCCAGAACCCTCTATATTGACCCCGCAAACTGGTAAATATAACCTTTTAGAACAACTTGAGAAGACACATGCTAAGATCTCAATCTTAGATCTTCTCAAGATATCCAATGTGCATAAGGACATTTTGTATCAAACTCTTCAGGGGTCGGGAGTGCCTTTAGAAGTCGATCCTACATACCTTCAAGCCGCGGGTGGCAAATATTGCACCCAGTGAGCATCTCACTTTCAACCATAGGGAGGTCCCTACCGAGAATCCTACACATAATCTTCCCTTATACATTGAGGTAGTTGTTACCCACAGGAAAATCAAACGGGTGCTTGTGGATAACGGATCTGGATTGAACATTTGCACGCTTAAATTAGTCAAACAATTAGGACATACGGAAGAAGATCTTGAGTCCCATATCATCACTATCACCACATACGACAACGCGGAAAGAGAGTCAGCAGGCACCATTACGCTGCCAATGGAGGTGGGCCCCACTTGTCATCAGACAAAGTTTCACGTCTTAGACTTGGAACTTCCATATAATATGCTTCTAGGCCAACCATGGATCCATGCCATGCAAGCAGTGCCATCAACATTTCATCAATGCATCAAGCTGAAGCATGAGGGACATACAGTAACAATAATAGGAGACTCAGAACCCTTTACTCATTGTAGAGCTCTTAATAGCTTTGCACGAAAGGGTACATACGCATGTCCCTCCACAGATATAGCTGTCCCTCTTCATTCTGAGGCCATGGAATCTCGAGTAGATTTAAATTCTCTTAGTTCTTGCACTCATGGGGCATCTACTTCAACATCTCCATTTAATTCATGGGAGATGAAAATTCTGGAATATGGCTGTGGGGAGTATAATGTACAACAAGCACTCTTGGTTTCTGACCTCTCCTTGTTGCCCAAGGACTAGAGGTCGACCCAACTACCACTTCAGGAGACCTAGAGAGGAACATACTATTGGGTCGTTCCTACCTGGAGGCTTGTTAGCTGAGGAAAAATTACTTGATCCACCTACCACTTGGGTCCGTGAGGACACTCAGCCGTCTTGTTATCAAACCCCAGAATATGTAAAATCTAGCAGAATGATGTACTCCATGGGCTACAAAGGCCTAGGATGTGGGAGGAATGAACAAGGACAAAGAGAACCAGTCCCTCTTCCACATTTCAAAACAGAAAGATATGGCATTGGGATTTTCCCTTATGGAGCACACCCCAACGATCAAGATGCGACTTGTTCTGAGCATGAGGATAGCTCCGATTATCTAGACAGCAATATGGATTCCTGTTGTAGCCAATATGAGGATTTGGCCTCCACGAACCTTTTCATGAATAATGCTGTCCTAACCATCACCCCCAATGAACCAACCCTTGACCTTGTATACCCCTCCCTTGTTGAATGGGACCAACAATGTCACGTGCCACTAGATTTATTCGAGAATGACGAGGCTATTGCAGCGTTCATGGGCATAAGGGATGCAATTCCCATTGGAGATCACAAGAAGGGTTTCTTTATCGACTTAGACACTCGCGCCTACTTCGGCGAGGAGGCTGAACTTCGTGGTCAACAAAATTTAAAGAAAAGTGAGGGCAAGAGTTCTAAAGAAAAGCCTCGGCAAAAATCAAAGTCCAAGTCACACAGTGAAAACCTCTTTGAGGCATTGGCTGACAAACAAATAAGAAAATCAAAGGACAAACAAAGTGACCACGCCAAGGATGAAAATCTCGTAGAGACATCCTTGGATGAAGATCTCAACCTACCTCCCGATCCCACACGTATGGAGGATTTATCAAAATTGTTAGTTGAAGAAACCATTGATGTCAATATTGGTACTGAAGAAGATCCCAAGATAGTAAAATTGGGAGCATCACTCTCAGCCAGAGAACAAAAGACGTTCACTATGCTACTTGCGAGAGTTTATTGATGTGTTCGCATGGTCCTTACAAAGACATGCCCGGCTTAGATCCAACTTTGGTCGTGCATAACTTGGTTGTGCACGCAGACGCTAAGCCTATCAAACAGAAGCTTTGAAAGATGCACCCAAGAGTGGCCTTGTTAGTTAAAGAAGAGTTGGAAAGGTTTGCTTGCAGCAGGATTCATCAGGCCAATTGATTTATTCTGAATGGATATCGAACATTGTTTCTGTCCAGAAGAAACCTATTGGTATCCGAATTTGCACAGATTTTAGGGACATCAATAAAGCTTGCCCTAAAGATGACTTTCCATTGCCCAACATTGACATGATTGTTGACTCAACCGCAGGGTATGAAATGCTATCACTTATGGATGGATTTTTGGGTTATAATCAAATTAAGATCGTTGAGGAAGACTAACACAAAACAACTTTCACAACTCCTTGGGGCACCTTCTATTATCAGGTGATGCCATTCGGCCTTAAGAATGCGGGAGTAACTTATCAGCGGGCCATGACAGTAATATTTCACGATATGATTCATGACATCATGGAAGACTATGTAGACGACATCCTGGGAAAGTCCAAAACAAGAGAGGAACATCCTATCATTTTGCGGCGTATCTTTGAACGCCTACGTGAATACAAAGTCAGGATAAATCCAAATAAGTGTGTCTTTGGTGTGCTATCTGGGAAACTATTAGGCTTCATCGTGTCAAGACGAGGTATTGAGGTAGACCCTGCTAAAGTATTTTCCATCATAGAAATGCCTCCACCTGAGAATATCAAGCAACTGCGTAGCTTGCAAGGGAAAATTCAAGCCATTCGCCGCTTTATCTCCCAGCTTGTAGATAAATGTCACTCATTCACTCATTTTCTTAAGAAGGACATCACTTTCATCTAGGGACCTGAGCAACAACAAGCCTTTGCTTTGCTTAAATAGTACCTAGCTAATCCACCTGTCCTCATGCCTCCCACTCCGGGAGAACCACTTTTTCTCTATATTTCTATTACGCAATATGCTATTGGTGCACTGCTCGCCCAATATGACCTTAGCCATAAAGAGAAAGCAGTGTACTATCTGAGTCGCACCCTCATCACCTATGAAGGTAATTATCCTCAGATTGAGAAGGCTTGCTTGGCTGTTGTTTTTACCTTTCAGAAACTTCACCATTACTTGCTAAATACTAAGACCAAGCTCATATCCAAGGTCGACCCACTCAAGTATTTATTGTCCAAACCCGCCCTCACAGGTAGAATGGCTAATTGGATCATTCTACTTAGTGAGTTTGATATAGAATTTGTCCAGCAAAAATCAATTAAAGGACAAGTACTTGCTGACTAGCTAGCGGAAGCACCTTTGCAAAGCACAGAACCTTTGAGTCTGGATCTGCCAGATGCATCTTTGCTCTAGATTGAAGAATCTGTCATATGGCAGATACATTTTGATGGATCTTTTACATTTCATGGTTCAGGTGCAGGAGTGGTCCTTATTACTCCTTCAGGTGATCCTATACCACAGGCTTTCCGCCTGGCCTTCCCTTGCACGAACAACATTGCGGACTATGAAGCACTCATTGTAGGGATGAAGCTAGCCATCAAGTGGAATATTCAACATGTGAAGGTTGTAGGTGATTCACAGCTAATCATCAAACAGGTTAATGATGAGTATAAAGTCAAGGATGACAAGCTCATACCTTACAAAAAGTTGGTGGAAACTCTGAAGGAGTATTTTGTGCGCATTACCTTTGAGCAAATCCCAAGAGCGCAGAATAGATCGGAAGATGCTATGGCAATGGTGGGATATATGCTTTGTATTCCACCAGGGAATAATGATATGCCATTCTTCGTAGAAAATCTACGCCAGCCCGCGTATGACATGCCAGAATCTTGCTTGGCTTGTGAGGTTGTTGGTCCCCATTCACCATGGTATGAACCCATTTTCACCTATCTTAAGGACATTACATTCCCTCCCAAAATCTCCCACTCTGAAAAGCAGAGCCTAATTCACCAGATAGCCCGTTACACCCTGTTAGGAGGTACACTTTATCGTCATGGCTACGATGGGAATCTGTTACGTTGTCTGGATGTGCCGAAGTCAATCCAGGCAATTAAAGAAGTACACGAAGGAGTATGCGGAGCACATACAAACAGAATGGTCTTGGCTAAGAAACTGTTAAGAGTAGGTTACTATTGGCCCACCATGGAAACTGATTGTTGTAATTATGTTAGAAAATGTGTGCTATGCCAAAAGTATGGAAATTTCATCCATGCTCCATCGCAACCATTGCAACCAATCACTACCCCGTGGCCATTCTCCAAGTGGGGACTTGATCTAATAGGGAAGCTTACTCCTACCTCATCTGATGGTCATACACATATCATCACATCTACATAATACTTTACAAAATGGGTGGAGGCTATCCCTTTAACCTATGTCATAGGAGCATAGATTTCTAAATTCATCATGAATCACATTATTTGCCGATATGGTATCCCTGCAGCCATTATCACAGATAATGGGAAGTCATTTAAGAACAAAACTGTGAAAGGTCTTTGCCAACGGTTCCAAATCAGATTGAAATGGTCCACGCCATATTACCCTTAGGGTAATGGACAAGCTGAGGCAACAAATAAGACTTTGGTAAGGATAATGGAGAAGATGGTTAGCAAAACTGGTCGAAACTAGCACCTACAATTCCACCCAGCCCTCTAGGCCTACCGAACATCAATTTGCACTCCTACGGGTGTGACACCATATTCCCTCATGTTCGGGACAGAATCTATCATCCCTTTAGAGATTGAACTCCCATCCCTGTGAATTTCTCTTTGGGACTATTTGGATAAGGATGAAGATTACCGAGTGGCAAGATTGGCTGAGTTAGAGCTCCTGGATGAGAGGTGCATTCGCGCTCTTAATCACTTGAAAGTATATCAACACAGAATCTCCTGCAACTACAACAAGAGAATCATCCCTCGCCAGTTTGAGGTGGGTGATTTAGTTATGAAGGAGAACCAGTTCAACACCAGAGCAGAGCGAGAAAAGAAAGGGAAGTTCGAACCACACTGGTTAGGACCCTATGCCATAGTTGCCAAGTATGGCACAGGGGCATACAAGTTAGCTCACCCTAATGGTGATAAGATCCGGGAGCCCATGAATTCCATGCCTCTTAAGAGGTTTTATGCCTAAACATGGCACAAGAAAGTCTTAAAAATCACAAAAAATCAAAAATCAAAAATCAAAAACATCAAAAAAAAAGAAAAAGAGAAAACAGGTCGTCCACTAGTGAAAACCACGCAATTGTGGCACTTTGGACAAGTCCTTGGGTGAAAACCGGTTTCCGGCACCTCGGGAGGATTCATTGTTCACAAGCATTCTATATTAGAAGGGTAGTTGTCTTTGTCCTGGACCTGGTTCTACCTTCAAGTTTCCTTGTGCACACCATCTAGTCCAGCCTTGATCTGGCTTTGCTTTCTTCTATTCGTCTGTAAGGGACGTGGTCTTTCGTTATTTCCCATCTTACGCTGGAGGCAACTAAACGACTTCACCTTCTTGTTCATAAGCGCGTGGCTTCTGCCCTTGAATATTCCCCACCTAATGCTGGGGGCATCCATGCTTTCTTGGTTACCTGCACATAGCTTTGGAAAACTGTTAAAAACACAAAAACAATAGAAAATTGTTTCACAAAACACAAAAACAATGGAAAATTGTTTCACAAAACACAAAAACAATAGAACATTGTTTTTAGAAAACATAAAAACAATAGAAATTTTTTTCACCAAAAACAAAAACAATAGAAAATTGTTTTAGACAACACAAAAACAATAGAACATTGTTTCGAGAAAAACACAAAAACAATAGAAAATTGTTTCACAAAACACAAAAACAATAGAAAATTGTTTCACAAAACACAAAAACAATAGAACATTGTTTTGAGAAAACATAAAAACAATAGAAAATTGTTTCAAACAATAGAAACTATATATATATATATCAAAAAAATCTAAAAATAAGGCAAAAATTTTCAAAAAATTCCTAAAAAGTAAAACACCCTACAAAATGGTAACTTGCTTCTTACGGCTGAAACTTGTGTCTTGCGCATGGTATTTTCTCCATATCCTGTTGGTTTGTCTCACATCTTCCCCGATTAATACGACTCGCGGATCACTGGATTCACAACCATTCACAAAAGCTAGCTGCTTGCTTCATCTGTACTCTGGGGCACTTTTGGTTGCCTGGTGCTGTTTCGTTGCACACAAATGCTTTTCATGGACCCCGTGTCCATTTTCATTTCCCCTTGCATGTATCCTTGCTTGGGGCATCATTTTTAACCCTTGTCGTGAATCACGAACTTGTGGATCTCTTCAGCACTGATAACAAAACATTTGTACAACTGTCTTGACCGTTGTTGGGTTAGATATGTGTGTTCGTACTTGTTTAATTCTTATCATGATGGTGTTTATGCTTTGTTTTAGCTAAATTTTAGAACTATTTTAGGTGGTAGTTCTTGCTTTATTTGATTTAGCATTAAGCAAAGTATACATGTACACAACCATTGATGAGTTGAGATAGGTTAAAAGGCTCAATATTTCCACATGAAGGTCAAGTTGATACCATATGTTTTTGAGAAATGATATTTTTTGGGCTAGGTACAATGCCTTTCGAAGATGTGTTAGTAGGAACAAAGGTTTTTATTTTGAAAAATGTGGCCAACCTATGAATTTTTTTAGGATTAGCTTTTATATATTTAGCTTCTGACATTTTAGTCTTGGATATTTTGATGTGATCTATAATGTCAAATGAAGGAAACAATGAAAAAGTGGGAATGGATTTTGGGAGAGTTGAAAACACCTAACTAGGGATGCCACTAGTTTTAGGAATATTAGGGGAAGGTGAATTCATGGTAAAATCCACCCTTTTATTTGGAGTTTTCTCTTTGGGTTGAAATAGTAAAAGGATACCCTTTTAAGAAATGATTAGTACTGATTTGGGGACTTAATTGAATGTAGCCTTTTCATTGGGATATTTAGCCTCTTATGATTTTGTGACCTGGTAAAAATAACAAAGGAGTGGATGTTCATATCATCAACTACTTCTTTATATTCATGTTCATCACAATGATATTCCATATACCCAACATTATAGTCATAAGCTAGTTCTTCGTATTATTATTCAACATATCCAACATTCTCTCCACTTTATCATATCTCAATGACTTCTTCCTCTTCATCTTTGTGGATTTCTAAAACTCTACTTGGGGTTGCAGAAATGGATAACCTTAGTTGAGGTGTAGGTAAACTATTCTAATTATAATTATTTACATGTCCAAAACTTTTCCTGGGTATATATTTTTATGTGTTTCTAGGTGTGTCATTGGATATTTGTCTTTTGAGAGCTAATAAATCATTTTCAAATATATGAACCGATGAATCAAATTTATGTTGAGAAGAAACCTATACCTTGTTATTTGTAGGTTCTTTATGGATATTTCATGTCTTGGTAAAATCATCTTCAACTTATGTGGCCAAATATTGGGAAACATTCAAGTTAGATATCTACGATCTTCTAAGAAAGAAATACACTTTAGATAGTTGTGCATTGATAAAGAAACACTTTTGATTTTTTAAAGTAGGAGTTGCAATGGATGGAATTTTATATAAGATCCTATTAAACTTGGAAACAAATTCCCTCATGTGTTCATGATATTATTTATTCATTTTTATAATCTAGGCTAAGAGGGTGTGCATATATTTAGCTAGTTTGAATCTTGATTTAAACTTAGTAAGAGTTTTCACCTAATTGGTGATCAAGGCAATTGGAAAATGATAATACATTATATTGCAACATCTTTGAGTGTTTTCAAAAAAAATAGAATTGATGCATCTTCATGCTCAACTCCCAACACTCCACATGCAATAAAGAACGTAAGTGTTTAACCCTTAATTCAATTTTAGGTAAATTTAATTAGGTGTAGACTATATAAGAGTTAATTACATACCTAAAAAGATGTTACATTATGAATAATAAATCATATTTACAACTCATAATAGATATAAATAATTTTCATACACCAATCAAACTAACATGTAATTGAAACCTCAAAATATATGTGTGAAGGCACCTAGCGATTTTCAGATGACTTGTGGAGATATATGGGACTATGTAATACTGAAATTGTGAGATATAAACTTGAATGATATTTATAATTGGGAATGGAACTATAAATGACCTGAGGAATAACTGTACCAAATTTCCATGACCATATCATACAATCTTGAACTTTTCGTATGGTATTAGAACTACTTTGAATTATATTCTGCAACTTTCTAGGTTGGTTGTCTTGTTAATTTTTCCATTCCTATCAAACCCCAGTTGTCACACATACAACATGAGGTTCTCTAAGTGGATTGAGCATCATCTCAAACCGTATCCATGGATGAAGAGTCCTACAAAATAAATATTAGAAGGGTTTTAGGAACCCCCATGCATCACAAATGTTGGAACTACTCAAAAGAGGCCACAAACTGATTGTTTTTCTCCACATATCATTTTATATCTAGATAGATCAATAAAATTTGGAATTTCCTTTTAACACAATTGATTTAAATAGTTTCTTACTAAAATATTTGGAGAGAGAATGTTTGAGTGCTCGTATATGAGAGATATGGTGTCCTTGACCTGGTTTGTAGCATTATACCTAATGTGGGTACTTCCCTAATGACTTCAGATGTGACAGTTAAGATTTAAGGATATTTGGATGCCTTTTGTAAGTGTATGAAGTGAGTGTTCTAGTGAATTTCCTTAGGATATCCATATTAGCAAATGCGATAGTCTTTATTTGTTCATAGAGGGTTGTATAGATGATTTATCTAAAAAGGATTCCCCAAATGAAGTATAATACCCAACAAAAGTTGTTAATTTGAAAGTGTAGTTGGAAGACATTTCGGTTAAAGACCGTATAAGTAAGTCACAACCAAATGTATGGTCTTGACTAATCTGTATGATTATAACTAATATGTAGAGTCCTAATAAGGAGCATGAAATGTGTCAAATGAAGTTTGGGGCTGATATACTGATGTTTCTATATTTATTTTTTACATTATATTTCTAAGATGTGTTGACATGTCAGTGTGAAAGGATAAACAAGCTAAGAAATGGATCTCATAAAGTACTAAGTCGGGATTGAGAATTTTTATTTATCATAACAAAGTTTACAATAAAATCAAGGGTTACACAAGTGCAAATTACAAAATTTGAGTGTCTACATTTGCCCTATTTAAGTATGCAATTGAAAATTGCATGCTTAAAGGAAATTATATCTGAGTGTGTAAACACACTTTGCCTTTACTTGAATGTTTATTTTTTAGTTGCATTTTTGTCTTGGTCTTGGTATACTCCACAAGCTTACAAAAAAGAGTGTAGTCAATGTCCATGAAAAATAAGTGACCCCAACTCAAATAAAACACGTAACAACATTTTTTGCTTTTACATATATGTGAAGTAAAAATATGTAAACAAGGAAAGAATAAACCTATTTTATCATGATTTTATTTGCTCAGAGATTTGGATATACTGAACTTTGTTGAACAATTGGGGTTGATCATTGCCCAATCAATGTTGATGAGAAACCATAGTGTCAGGTGCATGCAACCCAACACAAAAATGTGCAAGAGAGAGAAGAAGAAAGTGGTCATATGCACTCTTGCAAAGGAATAATACCATGTACTAAAGTTATTCAAAAATTATAATATCTTTGCTTATAAGTGTAATAGTAGAGGAAAACCTACCCATGAAGTCCTTAGCTACTTTTTTTCCTTCCATAACTCCATGGATCACACTTCTACGGATGGATCTAGACTCGATTTTGTAAATATGGAAATACTTTAGAAAAGAGAATAGGTGCCCCCAAAATCTCCCCATATGCCAAACAACTGACTATGAACTGAAATAAATGCTAAAATAGCTGAGAATGTGCTAACAAAATTGAACTAGAAAGGAGATCAATTCCCCCAAGAATCTTGAAACTAAGCCTGAAACTGAGTGTTAGTGAGAAGAAGGAATGAAAAATTTCATGCCCCCTCTACTGATCTAAACTGAGTAGTCTGGATGTTAAAATGTGTAAAAATATTTTATACATATGTGAAACTATGAAAATGTATAAAAACTTGCTGAAATTGGCCTTGGTAAGAAACATGTGGAGGGGTAAAGACCATATTATACGGTTATGACCAAAGTGTACGATTTTGATCTTGTGCTGATTTTCCCAAAATTATATATACAAATGCATTTATGGGTACCTGTAATTGCACCTGACCCAAAATGTTTTTATGCATCTACTAAAAATGTATAATAAATCCATATATATGCCTCATCTTTTAAGATATGTGTGAAAACCATGTTTGACCATGTGGTTAAAAAAATGAGTGTATTACTGAAGGAGATGTTTGAGAAGATGTGTAAAGTGCTGAAGAGGTGGCCACCTTGGAGAACTTGTACCTAAAAAATAAAATGTTTTTATGCATGGTGGAAACCATGATATGTAACAAAAACAATGCAAGAAATAAATAATGATAGTAAAAACTAAAGCAACTAGAGGGAATAACACATGTAGGAGAAAACAATAATAACATCAATACATCCAATTGAAAACAATGACATATAAAAGAATACAAAATGCTTGGGGCCTACTAACAAGAGTAAACAATTTTAAACAATATATGTATGATGCAACAAACACAGGACATCCATTTTGTCACAAAACAACCAAGGAATATAAGCCACAAGCAAAGAAAACAAGTAGACAATAATAAACACATAAGGAAATATGCAGGAAACAAGTGTCAAAACACGACAATATGATGTGATAACCAACAAAAGTGAAATATGTGCAAATATAGATGTCAATGTTTCATAAGACACATGTTTTAGTCATGTTAGTTTAAAATAAGTAAGTACATAGTGTATATAGTTGAGCGTAATTGAGGAAGTGAAAATGAACTATAATAGAACAACAACACCTATAGAATGTGGAGGAATTTCCCCCAAATGATCAGTGGTACATCCAACTAAATATACCAAGTGAACACGTGTGTAAATATATAAAACATGCTATCTATCAAACCCAAGTGACAAACAACATGTGTGATGTAAAGTGATATCAATGCAAGTAAGATGCATAGGTCATAATTTTGTATTTTTACAAATATTTGAATGTTTTTGTATTATCTTAGTGTATAGATATGTGTAAAAGAGGTAGGTATCAATATCTCTATCTAATGAGAACCTCATGAGGAGATAAAGTAGCTTCTATAGAATATGGAGATTCAGGTCTCTTTGGTGATGTAAATGCTAATGAGATTGTTGTAGTAACATGTTCTAAATAAGGATTAATAAATATAGAACTAATATGTATAGATTTATGCCAATGTAGTGTATTAAATGAATGTGCATGTTGACCACTAGGAGAGTATCAAAAATCTTTGGGGTAGCATGTGTACTAGAGGACCAAAGTAAAAATATGGGGGAGAGAGAATGGTGAGAAACAATGCCTAGGATGGAAATCCTATGAGGAGGCCTAGATTCATGAGATGTAGAGTGTGCAACCAAAGGACTATTGGGATACCTAAGAGGATCAACACTGTGAGAGGAAGTGTGTGTAAAATATGGTATAGGAGAATCTATAGAGTTGAAATTATAGTGTAAGAGTACTGGCCTAGGGAGTAACGTAGAAATTGTTAGGAAATATAATGTTTACATTATAGTGGGATATTTACCGAAAGGTAAATAATAGTTAGTTATATTATTGTTATATAAAAAATAATATATTAGTTGGAGTTGTTTTAACAACTTGTATGATTTGAGTTGTGTATTGTTACGTGAGTAACAATCATAACTAAATAAGATTATTGTTAGAGAAAGTTCCTAATTTATAGGAGTTACATATTTCTATAAATTTATATTGTATCCCTAAATGATTTAGAGTGAGGATATTGAATGAGATATTATATCGTGCAAAGAAATTACTGTCACAATCTGAATTGATCTCTAGATTTGGTATCAGATCAGGGATTGATCTTTTAATGGATAAATAATTTTTAGGAAAGGGTAGTGATGATTTTGTTGTTCGGTATATGGATATTATTATTTGAGTTTGTAAATTTGTAGAATAGATTTGTGAAGGAAAAAAAAGAAAATTTCATTGTCTTGTGAGTGTCTCATTGTGCGTCACGGTCTTCATTAGTCATAGAGCTTATGTTGAACTTTGATAACATCAAGGTTATGAACTGTTGAAAATACATTTCTAAAAAATAATGAATTAGAGTTGTTCTGATCATTGGTATGGGATTATGACCTGATACGTGTTTTCCATGTACCTGTTTATACATTCCAATACATTTTGGTTACACCTGACATTGGATCAGTGATCCTATTGTTCCATGGGTCACTTGTATTTAAGGCTTGTTCATGTGGCATTGCAGAAACCTTAAGAACTTAGTGACAACACTGTTATTGGTTTGCTGTATTTAAATACTTTTTCTTTAGTTTGATCTCAACTCAATAGACTCTGAATCCATCCACTGGTGTTATGGCACCAACTTATCTTACCTTGAATGCTCATTGTATATTCAGATTTATTGCCTCATGGACGTGTTGTATTTGGTTTGAAAACATCATTGAGATGTCTACAAAGTCTACATATTGTTGTAATCACTACATAATTTGGCAAGGTGATAGAAATATTGTTGAATTCATTCTCTACATCCACATTTTCCCAAAATTACACAACTTAGGTTCTACAGTTCCGATTATATGATTTTGGGGAAAGCCTCTAACAATTTACTCAGTGTATGCTTTCATTGTTATGTCTTCTTGGACATTTAGATCTGCACACGTCTTAGTATTTGTATGCTTGGAATGAGTAATGTATTGTCTACACATGTATTCGAATCAAATCATTCAACATTCAATTCCATACAAATATTACAGAGTCTAATTTATTCAGACACATGTTTACTTTACATGTATTTACCATTGATCAAAGACAAAAGTGACCCCAACTTGTTCACTACAGGCTATACTACATGGAACTTCGTCTCACATGTATGTCTAGCATGTACATGTTTTTCTGTTCCACACCTCGAGATCCCAAGTTAAGTTTTTTATTTTATTCCACATTGTCAGTGAATTTCTCATGTCTAAGAACTAGTTAAAAAAAGAGAGAGAAATAGTGTGTTTAAAGCTTATATTTAAATCCAATTTGTGGTATTAGTGCTAAGTAAGATAAGGTTCACTATAGACAAAGAAAGGGTCAAGATTGTGTCGAATGTAGTGTTTAATTATTATAGACTATTTAGAAATTTCAGTCAAGGTATCTTATTATGTGAATCCACTAAATGGTCTTTAAACATTCAAAGTTGAGTGTGTTTAGTTTGTATATGTATAGTCAAAGTCATTTTCATATAAAAAGTAATCCCATTTTATTAATTTTTAGTCAACTTAAGTCTTCTTGTCAAAGTCAAAAGTGTTGTTTTAAAATTTGTAAATTGTCGTCAAAAGTCATTGTTGTCTCCTAAAAACTACTCTACATTTGCATAGCCAAATTCAGAATTTTTGAGCTCATGCCCTTTGTTGGTGTTTAAGCCAAGTTAGAGATTCAAGAAATTAGCAAATGTCGTGCCCTAGATCTATTTAAACCTCTATTTTGCTCGTTTTTAGAAATCCTCCATTTCTCGGTCTGTGCACGTAATATCCTCTTTGCAACCTCCATTTTTGATCAAAATTACTCACTTGTTCTATGGCTTGGGTCATCAAATCATTTTTTTGCCTCCATGCCTCTGGTTCATGAAGGAAATTTGAAAATTGGACTCAACACGATGAAGTTTTCTTTCTCTACATATTTTCCACAATTAGGATGACGGGCTTCTTTTCCCCATCAAAATTTGACCCCAATGAATGCAAGTACGTGGTCAAATCCTATTGGATGGGGAGGAATAGGATTTTTGGTGAACTTAACACTTTTGGCAAAAATGGTAAATCTGCCCTGTGGCTCCGCCAAGGTCTTGGGCCCACCATTGAAAATTCAAAGTAGAGGAGTGAAACGATAGAGAACTTTGAATTTTTGAGCCTCTTTGCAAAAAAGGTGAAAATTTAAAAAGTGACCCGCAGCCCCGATCAGGCTTTAAAGGGAAAAAGTCAAAGTTGAAGCCCAGAGGGAGAAAGTCAAAGGTGAAGCCCGCTATTGAAAAGTCAAAGTGGATGAGCACGCCATTGAGACACTTTTGGAAATTTAACCAAATTCCCAAAAGTGAAGTAAAAGTTCTAATTTTCCCCGCGACTCCACCAAGGTCTCAAGCCCATCATTGAAAAGTCAAACTGGAGGAGCAGAACGGTGAAGAACTTTGAGTTTTTAGCCTTTTAAAAAAAAAGGTTAAAATGTTGAGAAAAGGGCCGTGATCCCATTTCCAATAAGAATGTGCTACATGTCCTAGTCAAATCGGAGTAGTGGACTAGCGGAGGAAATTGAGTTTTTGAGCCTTTTTCCAAAAAATGTTAAAATGTTGAGAAAAGGGCCGTGATCCCACTTCCAATAAGAACATGCCATGTGTCTAAGTTGAAAATTCAAAGAGGGGTTGCAGGCCAATGTTTTCCAAATTGTCAAATCTCATGAAAAATTACAAAATTTGAAAGGTTTCCCCTGTAACCACTCCAATCCCTTCCTACCACGTGGAGGACCCAATTTCAGAGTTAGAGGTGCAAATCAAATGGTCTATATTTAAATTGGAAAATCGAATGTAACAGTTGCTTTGCAAGATTTGGTTTTTAACCCGCCATGAGTGTTTTATTCACAACAGAGGAATTTAAAAAGGCGTTGAAGATTTGTAAAGTTGTAATGGTTTCTTGTAAATAATATAGTGGCTTCTCGATGTCATTCAAAGGGCTGATGATTGATTTCAAAAAATACCAGAGTGCTCTGTACCTGGAAAAGATAGAAAATTCGACATTTCTTCTATTTTCTCTACTTCCTCGAATTTCTTCCATTCTCAACCTATGTACAAACTCTTCTCGAGATTCAATAATAAAAGAATGAATTTTGGCCTTTTTGATTGAGGGATTGATTGTGACTTTGTGACTAATGAGTTTCATTTGGTCTTGTAGCTTCTTCTGCGGGTTTCTTTTTCTTCTAACTATAAATGCATGTAAATGAAATTTCTAATTAATTTGTGTGGGCATATTATATTCTATTCACAACATTAGTTTCTCCTACCTCCATTCTCACTCCCTTTCCCCTTCTTAGACAAAGTTCTTCTCTAGTGAGAAATTACTAGCTTTGTCATAGGGTCAGTGGAGTGCCCCTGTTGGATCTCTAGTAAAAAATCCACCATTGAAATCCACTTTTTCACGCATGCACATACGGAAGCTACACCGTTCAAGTAGAGGGACTTAGATTCCCATAGTGTTGGCTTAAAACCCACCAATTTGTCCACAAGACCAATTTTCTCGCCAACAGTTTTTGGCACCCACCATGGAGCATATTTTGTAGCATCTGCACCTAAAAATGACCTCAGGGTCATAAAATACAAAAAAGTATTCTAGAAGAAAAGTTTCTGGAGATTAAATAATCACACAAACTACATGGATGTAAATCATGGCTATTCTGGGAAATCCTCCTGTTGAGAGACCTAATTTACTCTTTCACATCCAAGAAGACATTACTTCTAATATGAGAGAAGCTATTTGGCATAATAGACAAAGTGTCAATCATTACTTCATTTCCATAAGGATTCTAGACCTAAAAGAGGAATGTGCTGTCGAATTGGAAGGGAAGAGACAAATTCCAACACCCCAGAGAAGAGCATAAACTTTCAAGCTGGCTGATAGAAGATACACCTTATAACTGAGACAAGGAGGACAAGTTGATCCCATATTTAAAGAGCTTGAAAGATAGGAAAGGGATGAAGAAGAGATAAGGGCTCAACTTGAAGAAATAAAAAGACTCCAAATTTAAGTAGAAGAAAGAGCAACAACAGAAGAAGACTTAGTAAGAAAAGAGGCTAGAAATAAGAATAGAATGGGTGATCATGAACATGAAGTACGCAGGACTAACATACCATGGGTAAGAAATACTAGTCCACTTTCTCTTCCACAAGAACTTCATGAGCTCCCAAGAGGCTCAAGAAAGAACTTCCCAAAATTCAAAGGGGATGGTTCTCAGCTCCAAGAAGAACATCTAGTAGCATTCATCACTTCTTATGGAGTGTTTAGAGTTGAAGATGAAGATGTTTCAGTTAGGCTCTTTGTGGAGTCACTCCAAGAAAAGTTTTTTGAATGGTTCTACATGTTGCCCCCAAGATATGTCACATGATGGGAAGATATAAGAAGTGCATTTAAACATAGGTTCAAGAGTATAGAAGATTGTCAAGATCTATTGGTCCAATTGGTTCAAATGAAGAAGGAGACCTCCGAATCAGTGAGAGATTTTGTAGCAAGGTATGATAGGTTGACAAGAAAATCCCCAGAAGATGTGGTACCCTTTGAGAACAACTTGAAAAGGTTCTTCATTAGTGCTTTGCCATTAGAAGTTGGTTTCTTCCTCAGAAGAGCCCAACCAAGAACATTGAGGGAAGATAAATACTTTAAAATTGAGACTGATGATGATCTAATTCTTTCTGGAAAAGTGAAAGGACCAAATGGGAAGCAAAAAGGTCAAAGTTCAAATTCAGTCATCATTGATCCAATGTTTCGAAAAATGGCAAATGACCTAGTTGATTTGAAGAAACAACTATCAAAAATCACAATGAGGAATGCTCTAAGGAGACCAAATCTTCTGGATAGACCAAGAATTTCTCCACCCCCTCATAGGATTACTCTCAAAGCACCACTATTCAATGCCATCTGTGACACTAGAGAATTAGAGGAAGGAGCAGACATTGAGGAAATTGAAGAAGAAAGCATGGATGACTATGAAAAATATCTTGAAATTGAAGAGGTTGGCATGCACAATGACTTGATTGAATACATTGTTGATGAGGAGGAAAGTGATGAAGAAGCTCCAAGTTTTTATGTGTTGTTTTCACTCATGCACAATCCAAGAATGGTGTTTCAACCTCAGCAGTTGCAACTGAGAGTAGGAAGAACAAAGAAGATATCTCTCTAAAACCTCCACTAAACAAGATTATCATCAGGGGATCACCATTACCACCTTCCATAGATTCAGCCAAAGAGAAACCAGTATCACTGGTTACTAAGGATCATGCTGATGTGCCAAGTAAGTTATCTGATTCTTGTCCCGACTTAAAAGTTGTTAAGAGCAATTCTATTCTAAATACTGGTTCTGCAAGAACATCTAAATTTCAATCAAAGGCTACACCCTCACCTCCTTCTAAGCCAATTGCTACATTTGAAAAGGAGAACCCAACACCAAAAGTAATAAAACCCCTGTCATTTAAATCCTCTCCCACTGATGGAACCTCTTCCTTATCTACCATAAATCCATATGACTTTGTGGAGCATGCAAGCAAAACCAAAGTTTATCTCTCTAAGATTGAATACCTACAAACACATCCTGCCTAATCTGATAGATTCATCAAGGTAGTTCATGGTAGTAACCCTTTTTATTCAAGCCTAATATCTAAAGGCCTATTACCCACATCATCCATATCACCTTCTCAAAAAATGTTAGCCCTTAGTGCCTCCAACACCACCAGAGTTGAGCCTTTCTACCTGTCACTTATCATCAAAGGCTTGCAGTTGAACAATTACATCATAGACTCTGGAGCCTCAGATAATGTGATGCCAACAAAAGTTGCAAATGCTCTTGGCCTCACTTTGACCCAGGAAAATAGCACATGCTATTCAATGGAATCTAAAAAAGTTACATTGGTAGGAAGAATTAAGGATGCTCAGGTTGGATTAGTTGATTATCCAGACAAGAAGATACTCTTGACCATCTTGGTGGTAGACATTCCAGCCTCTTTTGGTATGCTGTTGAGTAGAAGTTTTTGTAGAGACCTAGGTGGAGAAATACAAATGGATTGGTCATCTATAACTATCCCAGTGAAAGGAGAAATGAAGAAGTTGTTGCCAGTCAGGTAAATGAAATTCACAGTAAGGAAATCTAATGATCAAAGAGCTAACATCCTCTTTCAAGATTGTGGGCTGGGAAACTACTATTAGTGCAAATTCACAGCACCCCCAAAATGACATATGGATATTGTTTTCTAAGGCAATGTCATTTGGTGTGAATGCACAACATTGAGCTTTCCCAAAGTGTGGGACCTTTGCAAATGAGGAAAGCTCTCCAGAGAAGGCTGGTTCCTCTTCCTAAACTACCTGCCACAAGCTATTCCAGTGTAAGCAAACTAATATAATCCTAATCTAACTATATCAAGGATATATAGAGAGAGAAAATTGGGAAAAATAGAGCCTACACTAAAATGGTGATACACCAAAGAAGGAAAATGTTGAACATCTATCAAAACTGCCATGGAAACAAAGAGAGGTGAGCAATGGAAAGGATGAACAAGTGCATCACAAAACCAAGGATGGATTTCACACAAAAAATGTTCCAAAAATCCATGAACACAGCTCCAAAACCTATAATGAACATCCAAACATGCATAAATACATGTAATGAAGAGAGGCAAGAAGAAAACAAGCAAAAACAAGCATGGATGGACAAATGCATCACAAAACATGTTTTTTATTGCTCCAGAAGTTTGCACAAAACATCATTTCACATGGAAGAGGAAAAAATTCCATTACAAAGTAGGGGAGGAGGTTCAAACTCCATTTTTGACCCTGGGGGAAGAAAATAAGGGAGAGACAGAGAAGAATGATGAACAACTTATTACAAATGAGACAAAACTGGCTTTTAACACTTGAGCAAAAAGAAAGAAAGTAAAAAATGTGGGAAAATTGATTTGGAACTTCAACCACTAATAATATTCCTCTAATTGGCCTACAAAATGATGGGTTTCCATGAAAAATCCCATACTTCGAAGTACATTTTTTTACAGAGAAAAATAGAGGCCCATACTTTATTAAATTTGGTGGTTGGAGTCATTTTCTATGTTTTTGCATGCTAGAAACGTTTTTCCATTTTTATCCTAAAAATATCCATCAAAAATAAAAATTGAACCCTCCATCATGTAGAGCATTTCACAAGCTTTCCAATGATATAAAGTACGTGAAAATATGAGCTCAGGATCGAAAGTTATGCCCCTCTGAAGATTTAGGGCAAAAATGGCAATTTTAGGGCAAAAATTGGGTTAGCGGGCCGAAACTTGAAAATTTTCCTCTTTTTTGAATTTGGTAAAATTTCCTAAAAAATCCCCATGCCCCACCGCTCCGATGCCACATAGCTCTCTCCAATTCACTGATGGAATCGCGGGCTCAAACTCCGCCCTTTTCTTTTTGTTTTCTCATTGGGAAAATTTCCCAAAATTTCCTCGTGCCCCGCTCTCTTGGTGACACGTGTTGGCCTCTAGTTTGGCGTGGAGGTGTAGCCCAACATTTTCATTTTGTGTTTTTGACCACTTTGGAAAATTTTTCCAAATCCTTCCGCCGCCCCAACTCTCAACACCCACTAGACACGTGTCACATCCTTATTCAATGCGGGGCCTTCTAAACTTTTCTCCATCCTCCTCCGTGGGCCCATGGGCCAGTTTTTTCCTTTGTGCCCTTTTCCCATTTTGGAAAATTTTCCAACTTCACTCTGCCAGCCCAACCTCTTTTGCCACGTGGCATCGTTTCATTGGATGCGGGCCCGTCTAGGGAAAATTTCCCCAAAAAACTCTGCTGAGCGATAACTCTAAAATTACAAAGAGTTAGGAGGAAAATTTTACCTTTCTGGAAAGGGGAATAAAAATCCTATCTGACGAATCCATTTCTAAAAATCTTTGAGTGCTTGAAATGTGTGAAATATGAAGTTGAAGCACAAGGAAGGGAAGAATAAAGGCAAGTTAGCCAAAATAAGCAGGGGGCTCATTTTGGATAATAATTTTGGCGACTCAGAGGTGTCATCTGCCTACTAGATGAAGAGATTAATGGCCTTTGATAGCATCCATTTGGCATGGAGTCCAGCCTCGATAAACTGATTCTGATTTGAACTCTGAAAATTATGACCTCTAAGCCTCTTGGAAACCCGCTGAACCTTGAATTTGGATCTTCATCAAAATGCCAACTGAAATGCACTATGCAAGAGCAATAGAACAACACCAAAAAATTTGTACAAACTGAGAAATCATACATAACTCCAAATGGAACATGTAGAGTGTGCAAAAGCACTTCTTCTGACTGAAAAACAAACCTACCTACACTACTCTAACTAAGAAGAAAAGGTGGGCTCAAACAAAGCCTGTGATCTGCAGTTGTGCAGAAATAACTTCCCTTCCTAAAAAATGGCAAGCCATGTAACTGATTTGGCAGCTGAAAAATGGCTAGTTAGATGAGTGAAAAATTGAACAATAACCTAGTCCTCCACCCAAATCATCAAGGTATCAACATGAAAATGGATCAAATACCTCCTTAAGATGACTCTGAATTCAAACTTCTGAAGAGGTGTTGCATGCTGACCCATAGTACTTTGATGCTCATCCTCATGCTCTGAAGTAGGCATGACTGGTTTTGGAAACTTCTCCTTTGGCTCCAATGAAGACAAGTACCTAATTGGGCATGGTATGATCCTTTGGATGTGCCCATGTGCTCTAAAATTCAACTCCAAAAAATGGAGTCCTTCTTGTGGAACTTCTTGGATGGATGGTGTGAGAGAAATGATGATATCTTCCTCATGCTTTTTCTCTTCCTTCTCCTGTGAAGAACATAGGAGAGTCATATCTATCCAATCTTGTAGTTCCATCAGGGCTGTTGATTGGAACATACAATGATGTTGATTCCTGCAATGTTGTAACCTCCATGGCAATACATGTGCTTGGGATGTGAGAGATGGAGGAAAAAATCCTGTGATCTCCATGGGTTTCCCTCCATCAAGGCAATCCTCCAAGTTAGACATGTCAATCTGTGTCCTTGCTGTCCTACTACAGGCTGCTCAACCTCCTTCATGGTGTCCTCCTAATCTACAATTGACTCACCATGGTTTCCTGTCATCCTCAAGACATGAATTTTGAAGAACTCAAACTCTTCCTCAACATCAAATCTTACAGGGGATGAAGTGGGAGGAAGAACTAGAGGTTTTTCTGTGGCCTGATCTGTAATTAGAGAAAATCTGAAAATCTTCAATGGTCCTCCTCCATAGCTAGTACGGTTTACTCCTCTTTTGCATTGTGACCTTCAAGAGTAGCTACATTTCCTCCCCTAATTGTCACTATTGCTAGAGCTTCCACCATTTTCAAACATGAAGCTTAGCCTCAGCTTTATAGGTTTATCCTAACAAGGGAGACCTTTGGAGAAACTCAAATGGGGTGAGCAGCCAAATCTGCAGATTTTCTTGTGCATTTCTTCTCATGATTGGGTTCCTCTGAATTTGATGTTGGTCACCTCCATGATGGATTCATCAATCCAATCAGGCCCTTCAAATGAAAGCAAAAAGTGGGTGGGGTTCAATAATGCTTCCTTCATCTAGTTCCAATTGTGATTTGATTTCTTCCAGTTGCTCCTCTTCAATGGGACTTGGAGCTGATTGTTCTTCCTCCTCCATGGCTGATTGTGTAACTTGGATTATATCAGCATTTTCTTCATTTTCTTCTTTTTGCTCTTCTTCTACTGCAACAAAATTCATCCTAACCACCATTGACTCTTCATCTTTGGCCTCCTTTGTAGGCTTCATAGCAAAATAATTTTCTCAATCCCATATCTAAGAGCCAAGATTACTAAGCTCTTAATCATTCCTTCTTTTCTTTTTTCTTCCTCTTGGTGTCCTTCATGACTGATTTTTGTAATTTATTCTTCCCCACCTGGAATTGGGAAGGAAAGAGGAGAAATAGGTTAGAGTTCAACCAATTTTGCATTTTTTTATGGTGTTTGAGGAGGTAGAACTTATTTTTTGTTAGGAGGGAATGGATTCTTAGAAGGGAAAAGGACAGAAGAATTGAGATGAGGTGGAAGACTAGGGGATGGAGAAATGAATTCAACACTTGGGACAACATGGGAAGGATTTAGAATTCGGCATTCAAAATGAGATGGTGCTACTTGAGGAATGGAAGGAGAAAAACCAAATGATGGTGTAGAACAACCCATTGAAAAGGTTTCTCAACACCAAATTTATAGGCCTCTATCTCCACAGTCCATTGTGTAAGTTGGGGCAGCATCTCCACCATGAAGTAGTTAGCTTCTCCTGAGGGCTTAAGTGTCTTGGAAAAGGGCCTCCCCATGGATAGGATTCTCTGAAACCAATATGAAATGCCTTCATTTGTTCTTAGGCCCTTGATTGCACCATGCCAATCTCCATTTTTTGGATCTTCTCCAACAGACCAACATCTTACATTTGATTGCTATCATTGTATGCATACCCTTGCTCTTGATATGTTTTATAACCAAAATATTTTTTTCCTTTCTCATATGGATATGCATACTGATTTTGAATTTGATCAAAATGCTGATTTGAAGGAGTTGTAAAACATGTTGGAGGTGGAATATAATACTATTGTAAATGTGAATTTCATGATGGAAATGAAATCATGATTACATAAATTCATGGAGTGAAAGAAGATGGAATAGATGGAAAGAAGAATGGATGAAAAATGAATGAAAATGATTAGAAAGAAAGTCTACAACCTCATAGATGGGTTGTTGATTAGATGGAGTCATCAGATGTGCTTTTGAATATGCCTCCAAAGGCTGAAATCTTCACAGGAACACACCAACCTATAAAAGATGAATTGGAAGACCTCTAAGGTCCCATCGGGCATGCCAAAACTATTAGTGTAAATTCACAACACCCCCAAAATGACCTATGGATTTTATTTTATAAGGAAATGTCATTTGGTCTGAATGCAAAACATTGAGCTTTGCCTATTTGCAAAGTTCCCACACTTTGGGAAAGCTCAATGTTGTGCATTCACACCAAATGACATGGCCTTAGAAAAGTAGATCCATAGGTCATTTTGGGGGTGCTGTGAATTTGCACTAACAACTAATTCCTTACATCACAAAAGGAAGAGAAATTTCCACTCCTTATGGAGGAAGAAGATGATCAGATTTGGACAATGGAGTTTGATGGAAGTCATTCCAGAGCATGTTTAGGAGCTGGTGTATTATTATACTCTCCCTCCAATGAGGTATATCATTTTTCCTACAAGCTGCAATTTGACAATAAAAATAATACAACATAGTATGGAGCATTACTCTTAGGCATGAATGCAGTAGAGGACATGGGAATCAAGAAGTTGAGATGTAAAGGTGATGTAGAGGTTGTGGTAAAGTAGGTCCACCAGCAATATTCGGTGAAAAACCCCAGACTCAGGAACTATAGAAACAGAGTGTGGGACTGCATTTAATCCTTTGATGCATTATGCAGTGAAGCTATCCCTAGGGAGTAGAATGAAAATGCTGATTCTCTAGCAGTTTCAACTTCCTTAGTGATACCTCATCCTTCTTTTGGAAAGGATAAAGTGACCATTGAGATGGTTTTCAGACCTAGTGTACCAGACAATGCAAATCACTGACAGGTCTTCAATGATGACAATCAGATCCTAGCCTTCTTAGAACAAAGGGATAACTTCAATAATATTTTCTTTGAAGGAAGTGAAAACCCACACCATGAATCAGTCCCCAAAGAAGAGAAGGAAGTAATTGAGGGAATTGATGAAGATGGACTAATCAAACTGAAAGGAAACAAAATCCCCAAAGGCCTAGTTTCTTTGGAAGATATCTTTGACAAACATGACAGGTTCATCCAAGAGAAATAAAAGTAGTCTTCTCAGTATCCATCTGATGTTGGTCAAGAAAACATTGGAAAGTTAGAGAATCCAAGGATGGTTAACATTGGTAAATGATGCTCACCAGAAGAGAAGAGAAAGTTTGTTGCTCTGCTAAAAAATTACTCAGATGTGTTGGCCTACTCCTAAGATAAACTCAAATATTTTAAGCCAAAGGAAATGCATCACTCCATTCCTTTGAAGCAAGGAGATAAGCCCTTCAGGCAGAAATAAAGGCCTTACAATCCAAAAAATGTCGATGTTATCAAAGAAGAGGTGACAAATATGCTCAATACTAGAATCATCTTCCCCATCCACCATTCAATATGGGTGGCTAACATTGTGCCAGAAAGGAAGAAGAATGGGGAAATAAGGATTTGTGTAGACTTCTAAAATCTGAATCAGGCATCTCTCAAGGACAATTACCCTCTTCCAATCATGGATCACATTTTGCAAGCAGTCACTAGATCTGAAATGCTCTCTTTTCTTGATGGATTCTCAGGGCACAATCAAATCAAGGTGGCAGAAGAGGATTGTAAAAAAAAAGCCTTCAAAACACCTTGGGGCACTTTTGCCTACAACATAATGCCTTTTGGTTGGATCAATGTTGGGGCCACTTTCCAGAAAGAAATGGACTTGGCCTTTAAATATTTTAAAAATTTCATTGTCATTTACCTTGATGACCTCGTGGTTTTTTCAAAGAGGAGGGGAGATCATATCTATCATTTGGAGCAAGTCCTTACAAGGTGTAGGAAACATGGCATTTCTCTAAATCCAAAAAAGTGCATTTTTAGAGCCACAGAAGGTAAGTTGCTAGGACACATTGTGAACAAACATGGAGCACACATTGATCTTGAGAGGATCAAAGCTATCCAAGCACTAGCCTTACCAACCAGATAAGAAGGGAGTTCATTCACTCTTTGGAAAGGTAAACTTACTTTCATCATTTTGTGCATGAGTTTTCTGAACTGACTAAGCATATAACTTCCATGATGAAGCCTCAATTATGTTTCAAGTGGAATAAAGAAGGAAAAGTAACATTTGAGGAGATCGAGAAAGCCATTACCAAATCTCCAACTCTTGTATCTCCATATTTCAACAAGGTGTTCATCGTGTATTACTATGCATTAGAAAATACACTCTCTACTATCCTTGTTCAAAAAAATTATGGAGGTTTTGAAACACCCATTGCTTTCAAGAGTCTGTCCTTTGAAAAATCATGAGCTAAAGTATAACCAATTGGAGAAACATGCCTACACAATGGTTAAAACTATTAAAAGTTTCAGATTCTACATTCTCAATTCCCATATAATGGTGATGGTCCTGTCATCACCAATCCGACACTATGGTAATTCTTCACCGGGAACTCCTCGTGTTATGATTATTTACTAATGCACAACCTTTAGTTTGGTGGATGTAATCTGGAAACAAAACAACAACATAACACAAGAATACCATCGACTATGATAAGACAGAATGATGACAAATCTGAAATATTAAAGTAAATTATAATATTAACATGAAACTGTTACAATCTCACCCATGAGGTACTTCAAGTGTTATTGACTTCACTTGCCTTTCACCAAGACTATGGGAGAAACTTTACAATTACACCTCTTAATGGCTTCTTCAACACACCTTTAAACTGATGGCTTCCTTCGCACACTTCCTACAATATTTCTCACTACTTCCTTCTATGCTAAATGAGGGGGGTGGCCTCTCTATTTATAGAACTTCCAGGCTTATCCATCTTATCTCTAAGATAGGATAAGAAATCCACTCTGACGAATCATATTCCATACCTTAACTCTTATCTGTACATGTAAGCTTATCTTTTAAGATAAGATAAACCTTATCATTTTACATGGGTTCCAAATTTTTAGAATTTTTACAAATAAAATACATAAAATATTTATGACCTCACTCCTTGTCCTTATTACCAATATAATATTTCTAATTCCTAATCATGTAGACCCTACTTCTCTAATTACCCAAACTTTGACATTTTAACATTACCGGACCACTTACGACAAATATTTACTTTTTACAACATTCCTATTGTACTTTGACTGTTACCGTACTCCACATTATTGGCGGCACCGTACTGACAGTGCCGTTATATTCTATCAGACGCTACTACTAATTATACTTAACAACATCATATTCCTAATACATACATTAATGAAATAGAAATTACGGAGGAAAATTTTAGTGTCGACATCTTCCCCCTTCCTAGCTTCTACTCCGTCCTCAGAGTAGACTATTCTGGTGCTTGGAAAATCTTCAACTTGTCGTGGTTGACCCATTTTGTAATGGGAGTGCCATCCAATTCCTCCAGTCGGTACGTACCACTTTCATGCACAGCTGCTATTTTGTAGGGCCCCATCCATTTTGGAAGAAATTTTCTCTGTCTTCTTTTTTTGTATCTGGAATCATATACTAGAACCAAGTCATTCACATGAAATGGAGACCATTGGATCTTTTGATCAAAGTATTCCTTCTGCTTCATTTTCTTCTTATGGCTTGTATCCTTTGCTATTTCTCTCATTTCCTCCAGCAAATGAAGATGTACCAACCTTTCTTTTACTGAATCACTTTCATCCATCCTTTCATTTTTCATAACTCTCACAGTGGGAATATCAAACTCAATAGGAAGAACTGGATCAATGCCATAGGCTAACTGAAATGGGGAGTATCCTGTTGCTGAATTTGATGTTGCCCTATATGCCCACAATGCTGCATGAATCCTTTTATCCCATTTATGTACCTGCAAGGCTACATCTTTTGCTAGAATTTGACACAACACAAAATTTGTTTGTTCCACCTGTCCATTTGTGTTTGGTTTGTATGTTGTTGCCTTCCTGTGCTTAATAGAAAACTTATTGACTAGGGCTTCTACCACCTCATTAATGAAGTGGCTTCCTTGATCTGTTACAATTTCTAATGGGCAACTAAATCTGGTGACAATGCGTTCATACATGAACCTTGCCACTTCATCCATGGAAGCTGTTTTCAATGGCCTAGCTTCAACCCACTTGGTTAAGTAATATGTGGCAACTACAATATACTTATTTTGGCGTGATGTAGTTAGAAGTGGACCTACAATGTCTATTCCCCACTTTTCAAAGGGACCAAGGGGAAGAATAGGACATAATGGAGCTGATGAAGTCTTACGGTTACCATGTGTTTGAAAAATATCACATGTCTTACAATAATTATAACAATCTTTAAAAAGAGTGGGCCTAGTGATAACCTGCATCCAAGATCCTTCTTGCTGTAAGTTTTCTAGAGAAGTTCCCTCCACATGTACCATTGTGGAATTCTTCTAGCAGTTCCTTCCCTTGATCACGTCCAACTGCCCTCTTGTACTGTCCATCAGGTCCTATTCGAAATAATACTCCATGCAGAATAGAATATGGACGACTAGCTTGAGTAATCTTTCTCTTAGTCTTTGCATTGGCACCATCAGGAAACTTGAATTCATTCAGATAATTCTAAATATCTATGTATTCACTAGGGATTGTGTCAAGGGAGAACAATGCTGCATTGGGGAGAATCATCATCATCACAAGATGATCCTAAACCATCATAGGCTCGAGAGAGTGCATCTGCATTGACATGCTTCTTTCCTGGCCTATCTATAATATCAAATTCAAACTCTTGTAGCAAAATTATCCATCTTGTTATCCTCCCTGATGGGTTAGGCTTATTTACAATATATTTTAGAGCCTGATGATCTGTTACAACTAGAAATTTTTTCCCTAGCAAGTAATTTCTAAACTTCTTTACAGTAAAAATGATAGCCAAAGCCTCTTTTTCAGTTACAGTATAATTTACCTTAGCACTACTCATTTGTCTGCTCCCAAAGTAAATTGGATGTTCATTCCCATTTTCATCCTTTTGGCTCAAAGTACTTCCTAGTGCTGCATCTGAGGCATCAGTGTACACAATGAATGGCTTGCTCCAATCTGGATTCTTCAAAACAGGTGAAGACACCAGGGCTTCCTTCAACTGTTTAAAAGCTTCATGCACCTTATTTCCTGGTTCATAAGTAACATCCTTCTTCAAGAACTAGGTTAGTGGCAGTGTAATCTTTGAGAAATTCTTGATGAACCTTCTATAGTAACCCACATGGACTAAAAATGATCTCAACTTACTTCTATTCATAGGAAATGGTAAATCTTTGATTTTTGAAACTTTATCAGGATCAGTACCAATACCATCTCTGGATACAACATGCCCTAACAAAACACCTTTAGAACATCCAAAGACACACTTTGTAGGGTTTAGTGAGGCTTGTGCTTCATCTAACCTTTGAAATGTTGTCTCCATTTAGATGCAGGTGGTCCAAATTTCTCCCATAGATGCAAAAATCATCCAGAAATACTCTGATGAAGGTCCCAATGTAGGGTTTGAACACCCTATTCATCAAACATTGGAATGTTGCTGGAGCATTACACAACCCAAAAGGCATAACTCTATAAGTAAACGTTCCCCAAGGAGTGGTGAACGTGGTCTTCAGCTGATCTTTCTCTGCTATACGAACTTGGTTATAGCCACTATATCCATCAGCAAAACTATAGCACTCTTGGCTAGCTACTTCGTCCAAGATCTGATGTGAAAATGGAAGAGGGTAATGATCCTTCTTTGTTGCCTTATTGAGCTTCCTGTAATCAACACAAATGCGTAGCTTCCCATTATTTTTTATTGACATCACAATGGGAGAAACCCATTCTGAATTCTCCACAGCAAATATGAATCTTGCATCAAGCAACTTATCTATTTCTTCTTTTACAGTCTTAGAAAAATTAGGATTCATTCTATATGGCATTTGCTTTATGGGCTTAGCACCATCTACCAGCTCAATACAATGTTCTACCCAACTTACTTGATAGAGTTCCTTGTAATCAAAAGTGAATAGGTGTATGTACATTCGAGAAGAGCTGGAGGTAGGATTCCTTCTCACTCTCCATCACAACATCACCAATCTTTATTTGTTGGAGACGATCATCAAATTCTTCTTCAGATAATTTTATGGGGTCATGAGTTGGTGTGACTGGAAGGATATCCATGACTGAAACATCCACCTCACTTTCTTCATCTTCAGTGTCCACTTCACTGGTACTAGAGTAATCAGAGGATGTGCAATCATCAATTTCATCACTTGAATCCACAGGTTATGCTTTATGATGTCAAGGGATCACATTTATCGTCACCCTCTCTCTACCACGTCCTGAGTGTCATGAAACCTTCATTCCAGTAGTTTCTTGCATGAACTCTCCTTAGCCATTGTCTTCCCAGCAGCATTGGGTACATAACAGTACCATTTTTCATCACCTGAAAGTCTACCACATATACAACACCCATAACAGATATTGCCACATTTGAAACTACACCTTCTGGTTTAGTTTTTCCTTTATTTAATGACCTTAACATAAGTGTTGAAGGGCGATCAATTTTTAAACCCAACAGATTCATTACAGACTCGGTCATTACATTAACTGTAGCACCTCCATCAACTAAGACATCATGAATTGAAATACCATTACATAATACCTCAGCTTGTGGAGCATAGGGATTTGCCTCTGCCTCCAAAACAGGGACCTCAACCTCCTTCCTTCGTCGAGCATTGAGTCCACTTCGCAACTCCCGCCTCTTCTCTGAAAACATAGCCAAGAGTTGACCATATGTAATATTTGAAGGCCTTTTAGATAGATCTTCCAAGATGGAGTATGGTCCTTGCCCCTGTGAAATCAAAAAATCCTGCACACCCAACTTTCTTCTCCTATGTTTTTTCCTAGTTTCTTCTTTCATCTTCTTAGGATCATTTCCATCTTGATTATCTTTTTCTTTCTTTCTTTTTGTTACAAACACATCTACTTCATTATTTCTGCTCTTATCTACTACATCAAAAGAATTCACAGGTGTTTTTCCTTTATCATTGTCTCCTTTACCAGATGTAGAAGCTCTATCTGGACAATTATACTTATAATGACCCTTTTTATAACAACCATAACATACAACTTCAAAAATATTTCTTTTTGGACCTCTATCTCCTCCCTGAGAACTAAATTCCTTTCCTTGAAGAAGATTAATAGTTAACTGACCCATCTTTTTGAGAAAATCTTCATACTCAGTAGATGTACTAGGAGAAATATTTGTGCTCACCGGGAGTGGTTGTGGATTCTAGACCAAAGGTGCTGGTGTAGGCTCTACTTTAGCAACAATTTATTTGGGCTCCTCTTCCATGCTTTCTTCTTGCCTTCTTGCAATCTCCTTTGCTTGTTCAATGGTAGCTGGGCAGTCATACTTCACTCGTTGTCTGATCTCTGGCTTCATCCCAAGAATGAAGTACTTACATAGGAGATTATCCACGCCATTCATCAATCCATCCGCTAATCCTTCCTTCCAGATCTGGGCATCAGAGCTTCCTCCTTAGCTCTAGAACACGAGCATGATAATCCCTTATCTTCTCCTTCTCTCCTTGGGTTAGCTTTGTGATATCGATCATGAGATCTGCATATTTCTGTTGTTTACCAAATTCTTTAAGAAAACTTTCGGTTAATAAATCCCATGAATTTTTCACATTATCACCTAGTGTTTCAAACCACCTAAGTGCTAAACTATCCAAAAAGGTAGGAAAAAATTCAGTCCATTGTTCCCTTCTTATAAGGCCATTACAAATACAATATCGCTTAAACTCTTGAATGAAAGAAGAAGCATCTTCATTAGATTGAGTTGAAAAAATAGGAATCTTTCCCATTTTCAAAAGTAACCACCGTGAAATACCAACCCACAAGTACAATCAACAAGACTTATGTGCACAAATAATTAGAATCACTATACTAGAAAGTGACTTTACACATTTCTACAGTAAAATAGAAATGACCACGGTAAACTATAGTAAAACTTTACTTACTGCAGTAAAAAACTGACTTTACTATGGTAAACACTATTCATGGTAAAAAGTGAAGTTACTGCGGTAAATACTATTCACGGTAAAAAGTGAAGTTACTGCAGTAAATACTATTCACGGTAAAAAGTGACTTTACTGCGGTAAATACTATTCCCAGCAAAAATGACTTTACCATGGTAACTACTATTCATGGCAAAAATGACTTTACCATGGTAACTACTATGCAAAGTAAAAAACAAGGTTACCCTCCAATTGATTTTTGACTAAGTGGGAATATCTCTCCAGAAAATCCACCAACAAGGAATGGTCCCAGCAACGGTAACCAAAATGTCATCACCAATCCGGCACTATGATAATTCTTCACCGGGAACTCCTCGTGCTATGATTATTTACTAATGCACAACCTTTAGTTTGGTGGATGTAATCTGGAAACAAAAAAACAACATAACACAAGAATACCATCAATTATGATAAGACAGAATGATGAAAAATCTGAAATATCAAAATAAATTATAATATTAACATGAAACTATTACAATCTCACCCATGAGGTACTTCAAGTGTTATTGACTTCACTTTCCTTTCACCAAGACTATGGGAGAAACTTTACAATTACACCTCTTAATGGCTTCTTCAACACACCTTTAAACTGATGGCTTCCTTCGCACACTTCCTACAATATTTCTCACTACTTCCTTCTTTGCTAAATGAGGGGGTTGGCCTCTCTATTTATAGAACTTCCAAGCTTATCCATCTTATCTCTAAGATAGGATAAGAAATCCACTTTGACGAATCATATTCCATACCTTAACTCTTATCTGTACATGTAAGCTTATCTTCTAAGATAAGATAAACCTTAGCATTTTACATGGGTTCCACATTTTTAGAATTTTTACAAATAAAATACACAAAATATTTATGACCTCACTCCTTGTCCTTATTACCAATATAATATTTCTAATTCCTAATCATGTAGACCCGACTTCTCTAATTACCCAAACTTTGACATTTTAACATTACCGGACCACTTACGACAAATATTTACTTTTTACAACATTCCTATTGTACTTTGACTGTTAATGTACTCCACATTATTGGCGGCACCGTACTAACAGCGCCGTTATCTTCTATCAGACGCTACTACTAATTATACTTAACAACATCATATTCCTAATACATACATTAATGAAATAGAAATTACGAAGGAAAATTTTAGTGTCGACAGTCCTTGGAAGTGCAATCAAGTCCATTTTGACTCAACAAGATCCTGGGGCTAAGAGAGGAAGTTGGATTGCAAATACCCAAGAGTATGACTTGGAGATTAATCCCTCTAATCTAGTAAGAGGAAATGGTTTGTGCCAGCTGATTTCTGAAGATGAAGCTCTCAGGGCTCAGTAGAGGGAAAAGGATGTTGTTTGCTCAACATGTTCAGGAGACAGTCCACAAGTGCTCTTTGTCACCACTACTGATGAGTGGTTTGCTGATATTGCTTACTACCTCACTTATAGAGAATTCCCTCCTCATCTTGATTATAAAAAAAGAACTCTCAAGTTGAAAGAAACCAAGTTTGTGATTTGGAATCATGCACTTTACAAGAGAGGTCTGGATGGTTGTTTCCTTAGGTGTGTGGATAAGGAGAAACAACAAAAGTTTCTCAGGGCATATCATGATCAAGCTTGTGGTGGACATTTATTAGCAATGGTCACTGCACATAAGATTCTCAGGGGGAGATACTATTGGCCCTCCATATTTGTAGACACTCAAGATTAGGTTTCTAAATGTAAAGCATGCCAATAGTTTGTTAGAAAACCACAACTAGCTGCATTACCACTTAGGCCTGTAGTGATTGAGGAACCATTTCAACAATGGGGGCTAGATTTCATTGGTGTTTTGAATCCTCATTCAAGTGCACGGCATATATATGTACTCACTGCAACTGATTACTTCACTAAATGGGTGGAAGCCATTCCAACCAATCAAGCCAGCTCCGAAACAGTCTGCAACTTCATCAAGGAGAATATCATTGTCTGTTTTGGAGTACCACAGGAAAATTCCACCTATTTCTCTTCAAAGGACCTCACTAAGTTTTGTTATGGTTTTGGAATCTCCTTATCTCACTCTTTTGACTACTATCCATAGGGAAATGGTCAAGCTGAGTCAAGCAACAAGAACATTGTGACCGTTGTTCACAATCTGGTAGATGAGAATCAAAGGAACTGGCACATGAAGTTATATGATGCATTGTGCGTTGATAAGATCACTCCTAAGAAGGAAATAAGTATGTCACCTTTCCAAATGTTGTATGGAGTTGAGGTAGATATTCCTCTCACAATCGAGATGCCAGCTCTTAAGTTGCTGCAAGAAATAGAAGATGGTCAATACAAAGACTCCATTGACAAGAGGATCCTCTTCCTGAAGAAGCTGGAGGAAAGCAGATGCCAAGTGGTGGATAGAATTAAAGAACACCAATTAAAAGTGAAGAATATATTTGACAAGAGGGAAAAGGAAAGAGAAATCAAGGTTGGATATTTTGTCCTACTTTGGGATAAGAGAAGAGAACCAAAGGGCAGCCATTGAAAGTTTGATTCATTATGGCTTGACCCATTCCAAATTCATGGAGCTTGTGGTGAGAAAGTTTTTCTCCTATCATACTTGGATGGAATGCCATTGGAATTTCCTAAAAGAGGGAAATACTTGAAACTGTATCATCAGCGAAAGTGGGTTGTCCCCCGCCTTGTACCATAGGTGATTTCGTAGGTGTGTTTTTCCCTTTTTTGTTGTGTGGTTTTGGTTTAGTTTTGTTTATTTTTTGTTGTGTGTGGTTTGGCTTGTGTGTTTCCTCCTTATTCCATTCTTTCTCAGAATTGTACATGACTATGCAAAGCCTAATGGATAAGGCACTGGTCAACATAATATGTTTTGAAACTTGAGATTCTGGATCCTCATGTCGTGCCCTAGCCATGCCAAGTTCATGCCATGTCCCCAAGCTAGAGCCAACTGTTGTCTCCCAAAAACTACTCTGGGTTTTCATAGCCAAATTCAAATTTTTTGAGCTCATGCCCTTCATTGGTGTTTAAGCCAGGTTAGAGATTTAAGAAATTAACAAAAGTCATGCCCTAGAGTTGTTTAAACCTCTGTTTTGCTCATTTTTAGAAATCCTCCATTTCTTGATTTGTACACGTAATATCCTCTTTGAAACCTCCATTTTTGATCAAAATTGTTTAGTTGTTCTATGGCTTGGGTCGTAAAATCACTGTTTTGCCTCCATGCCTCTGGTTCATGAAGGAAATTTGAAAATTGGACTAAAAAAGATGAAGTTTTCTTTCTCTGCATATTTTCCATAGTCAAGATGACAGGCTTATTTTCCCCATCAAATTTTGACCCCAATGAATTTAGGTACATGGTTAGATCCTATTGGATGGAGAGGAATGGGATTTTTGGTGAACTTAACACTTTTGGAAAAAATGGTAAATTTTCCCCGAGGCTCTGTCAAGGTCTCGGGCCTGCTGTTGAAAATTCAAAGCGGAGGAGTGGAACAACGAAGAACTTTGAGTTTTTGAGCCTCTTTGCAAAAAAGGTGAAAATTTAAAAAGTGAAATGTAGCCCCGATCATGCTTTAAAGGGAAAAAGTCAAAGTCAAAGCCTGTAGGGAAAAATTCAAAGTTGAAGCCCACAAGGAGAAAGTCAAAGGTGAAGCTTGTTGTTGAAAAGTCAAAGTAGACGAGCACGCCATTTGGGAACTTTTGGAAATTTAACCAAATTCCTAAAATTGAAGTAAAAGTTCTAATTTGCCCTGTAACTCCGCCAAGGTCTCGGGCCCACCTTTGAAAAGTCAAAGTGAAGGAGTGGAATGATGGAGAACTTTGAGTTTTTGAGCCTTTTTTTAAAAAAGGTTTAAATATTGAGAAAAGGTCCGCCATCCCATTTCCAATAAAAACATGCCATGTGACCTAGTCAAATTGGAGTAGCGGGCTGGTGGAGGAAATTGAGTTTTTGAGCCTTTTTCCAAAAAAGGTTAAAATGTTGAGAAAAGGGCAGCGATCCCACTTCCAATAAGAACATGCCACGTTTCTAAGTTGAAAAGTCAAAGTGGGGCTGCGGGCTAATTTTTTCCAAATTGCCAAATCTCATAAAACATCACAAAATGTGAAAGGCTTCCCCTGTAACCGCTTTAATCCCTTCTAGCCACATGGATGGCCCAATTTTAGAGTTAGAGGAGCAAATCAAATGGTCTATATTTAATCTAGAAAATCGAATGTAACGGTTGCTTTGCAAGATCTAGTTTTTAACTTGCCATGAGTGTTTTCTTCACAACAGAGGAATTTGAAAAGGTGTTGAAGATTTGTGAAGTTGTAACAACTTCTTGTGAAGAATAGAATGGCTTCTCAATGTCATTCCAAGGGCTAGCAATTGATTTCAAAAAATACCAGAGTGCTCTGGACTTGGAAAAGACAAAAAACACCACATTACTTCTATTTTCTCTTCTTCCACAAATTTCATCCATTCTCAAGCTATGTACAAAATTTTATCAAGCTTCAATAATAAAAGAAGGAATTTTGGCCTTTTTTATTGAGGGATTGATTGGTACTTTGCGACCAATGAGTTTCATTCAGTCTTGTAGCTTCTTCTGTGGGTTTGTTTTTCTTCTAACTATAAATGCATGTAAATAAAATTTCTAATTAATGTGTGTGGGCATATGATATTCTACTCACAACATTAGTTTCTCCTACCTCCATTCTCACTCCCTTTCCCCTTCTTAGACAAAGTTCTTCTCTAGTGAGAAATTACTAGCTTTGCCACAAGGTCAGTGGAGTGCCCCTATTGGATCTCTGGTCGAAAGGCCACCATTGAAATCCACTTTTTCATGCATGCACATACGAAAGCTACACCGTTCAAGTAGAGGGACTTAGATTCCCATAGCGTTGGCTTGAAACCCACCAATTTGTCCATAAGACCAATTTTCTCGCCAACATTCGTATAATTATAAAAAGTCTGAAAAATAAATTAAAAAAAACATTTTCCTTTCAGACGCATGTGTTACCCGATGTCTGGAAAAATAAAGTGTTTCACACTACGAGAGGGAAGATATAATAAAAAATGTGGAAACAATTGAGCTTCATATCCAAATCTAGCTAAGTTAGCAACATGTTATTGGAAGATGGAGGCATCGAAGGCTAGAGGACAATCAAAAACCTCTCGCTAGTTGCCAATGACAGGGTTGCATCACTGATTTGGTGGCATGCGTGTGTTTTTTATTTGGAGTGGTGTGCCTTATTTCAGCATGCAGCGTGTTTGATTTCAACATTTAAGTTTGTTGTGGTTTTCAGTGTGAATTGAAAAATAAGAACATAAGTTCATTCCTGTTCACTAGTATGTGGCTATTCCTATTTCCCCTATGCAATAACATAGTGAAGAATAAATAACACAAAGAAATGCAACATCACGAGTCTTGATGAGGTTGAATAGTTAGTTGTGTTCCTGTTCAAACCTAGGTTTGTGGTTAGCCTTTGGAAAACCATTGAAGGCTGCTCAAATGTGTTCCTAATTGAGTTCCCCACTACTAGGTAAAATGTGTTCCCTAGAGTGACTGGTTGATGAGAAAATGGTTCCTGAGTGTTTTCTCATCCTCGTTGGTTAGATGTGTTCCCAACTGTGCATGGTCGATAAAAATTTGATGTGTTCCTTCTTCTACCTTCAGTTTGAGTGTGTGCTAAGATCATGAGCAAGCATGTGCGGCAAGCTGTAGAGGAAGTATGAAAATTATTTTACTACCATGTAAACATTAAGGGGGGGAATGTTAGGAAATATAATGTTTACATTATAGTGGGACATTTACTGAAAGGTAAATAATAATTATTTAGTTATATTATTGTTATATAAACAATAATATATTAGTTGGATTTTTTTTCACAACTCATATGATTTGAGTTGTGTATTGTTACGTGTGTAACAATCACAACTAAGTATGATTATTAATAGAGAAACTTCCTAATTTATAAGAGTTACAAATTTATATATATTTTTATTGTATCCCAGAATGTTTTGGAGTGAGGATATTGAATAAAATATTATATCATGCAAAGAAATTATTGTCACAATCTAAATTGAGCTCTAGAGAAATGCTAGGGCCATGAGATACATTGTGCATGAAAAAATATCTATCTATAGAAGGACTAGGATAAGGAATTGTAGAAGGAAAACAAGGCATGCTAGGAGGGAAAAAATCAAAGAGAATACCTTTAATGGTGATAACCTGTTGATTGTGGATGAACTTAACACATTGATGTATAACTGAGGGAATGGACCTAAGAGTTTATATACAAGGGAGACCTAACTGTATGGCACTAGAACTGAGAGTACATGCAACCAAGAATGAAACTGATGTAGTAATATGACCTATAGTGATGGGTAGAGTCTTACAGTGGTAGTGAGGATTTATATCAAGTACAATATTATGCATAAAAACACCCAAATATTAAAGTAATGCGAGAGAAAAACATTTCCCTTATTGTGTGGATCAACCAAAACACCCTATATGGGTTTATGATTAATAGAAACAAGAATATACGATGCTTCTAAAATAAGTATATCATCGATATCATATTCGTCAAAAGTGATGATCAGAGAAGAAGATATTTTATGATTAAGTATAACAATCATTATATCTAAGGGGCGATCATAAGAGGGTGGTGGAAGTACCACAAGATAAACATTATGTACATCTAAAGAATATTTTGTAGTTTCAAACTTAGGAAGTGGATCATAATTTTTTTTCAGTTTAGAGTTATCATTGGTTGGCTTTGAGGATTCAATGGGCTCAACCCATTCATTAATTTGAGAATAAATAAGATCTTGGAAAATGTGATAAAGATTTAATCATATGTGTAGAGTTCTTAACACTTTGATGATAATATAAATGGGAATTGGAATTGAAATTATTTCATTAAGGTATACTCATATATCAAACTCAAATAGTGGAGGGAGAGATATGAAATTGCAATCAAGAAATTATTTCAAGAAAATGTGAGGACTTGAAAATTCAATAAATGGATGACACAAGGGCTGCAATTGTAGCTTAAGATGTTATGGGATGGACTTAATGGTGTCTTTAGAAGAATATTTGACATCATTAGGATTGCTTTTGAATGTGGGTTTTCTTGAAAACTTAGCAATAGATGTGGGAGGAGAGATAACAATGTACTTGAATTTGTTCATATGTAACAACTTAACCTTGCACTCTTTTAAGGTATGGCATAGACGGTCAAAAGATCTAAACTTTTCAAACACGAATGAATATTACAAAGGGGATAATAATATTTATGTGAATAGGTCTTTTAATTCATTATCAAATAAGATATTGTTCCTCTTTGTGAGCAGGGTCTTGCAATGTAATACATAAGCATTAAGAGGTTCAGTAGGACCTTTTTGTATTTATGTCAATTATGCATAAGAAATTTTGTCCTCAATATTGATAGAGAATTGTGCCAAAAATATATTTTCTAAAGTATTAAATATGCACAAAGAGTGAGTGGGGTGAGTGAAAAAACATTGTAATGCAAATTCATACAGAATCCAGAGGAAAATATTGGTAATAAATATTTCATTAAAAGCATAATTGAAACAAGAAACATGGAATGAGAAAGCATTTCCAGTAGGATACCCTTCTCCATCATATATAGGAAATTTAGGAGCAACAAAACCAATAGGTAACACATAAGAAACCACTTCGGGTGTAAAAATATTTTTAAGTAAATGTGTGGAATACATAGTATTAAGAGTAGATTCACCTTATTAAAACTGTAATATTTGTGCTTGTAAACTATGAACAAGGGATTTAAGAGCTTTGTGATAGAATAAAATACAAAACACGAGGAGTAGACATGGGATGTGTAGTAACAATTATGGTCACATGAATAGATATAAAGACATTGGAAATTGATAGATGTGGTGCACCCAAAGGGGTAGGTGCCACTAATGCAGGAACAAACATTTTTTGTGTGTGTGATAATGAAACATGTTTAATATGATCACATGTACTATAGATTAGAAGATTGATACTACAGGGGTTGCCTTATAAGAATTGATTGAACTACTAGGTATCCTCATTGGGGAGACCTTGATCATGCTAGTTAGGGTGTGAATTAGAGCCTTGAGCTTTGACATGATCAACAATGATAAAAAATTAAGTAGTAGTGAATATATCATGTGTTGGATTAGTAAAAAAATGATGGGGGAATAAAGAGGAAGCGAAAAATCATGAGTGACACATTCTATGGGATTAGAATTGACGATGACTTTATTAATATTAGTATGTGCTATACCATTTATTGATAGAGAGTCAATATGAAGTGGTGCAATATGATGAGAGACAAGGGAAAAAGTGTCATGGCCTCTGTTAGGAAGGGTGTTGTTAAAATCATCACAATAAGAAACATTAGATATATTCATAGAAGTATATATAATTTCTAGATCAGTAACTATTATTGGCTTGAGGAGGTGGTGCTAGATTTAATTTGGTGGAATAAATCATAGAGAATTTAAAAATAATAATAATTTAGGGGTAAAATTGGGAGGATTCATTGTAGTTGTGACAAATGCATCAAAGTCAACAAAATTTTTGTGAGCCAAGGAAAAAAAAAATCATAGAGTTATCTAAAAAAGTAGGCATGATGATAAATAGAAGAAAACAAAAATCCTAGAAAAATAGTCATGTGTACAAATGGAAACCCTAAATCAACTAGGGTTTGGAGATCAATAGGCATAATACACAAATAACTAAAGATATCCTAGTTCAGGTAAAGGATTCAATCAAGAGTGGGCTTACTAAAATGTTTAACCCTTAATCAAATTTAAGGTAAATTTAAGTAGGTGTAGATTATATTAGAGTTGATTACAAATCTACAAATATGTTATGATATGATACTAACTAATATTTACAACTCAAATCAAATAGAAATAATTTACATACACCAGTCAAACTAACATACAATTTAAATCTCAAAACATATGTGTGAAGGCACTTAGATGATTTTAAATGAATTATGGAGATATCTAGGACGATACAATAGTAAAAAGGTGAGATATGAACTTGAATGACCTTCAAAGACTGGAGCTATAAATAACCTTTGGAGGAACCATACCAAACTTCCAGGACCATATTGTATGGTCCTGACCTTGTTGTATGGCCTTAGACCTAATATGAATTATCTTTTATAAATTTTTGAGTTGGTCGTCTTCCTAGATTTTTCTATTGTCAAACCCTAGTTGTTGTAAATACAACAAGGTTCTCTAAGTGGATTGATCATCATCTCAAACCCTATCCATGGATGAAGAGTCCTAAAAATAAACTTTAGAAGGGTTGTGGGAACCCTTGTGCATTGCCGATGTTGGTACTACTTCGAAGAGGAATTAAATTACATGTCATTATCCACCTATCATGTGATATCTAGATATATCAATTAGATTTATAATTTTCTTTGACCATTCTTTATTTGACTTGGCTCTTGCTCAAATACTTGAAGATTTGATGTTTGATTTCTTTTAGATGAGAGACATGGATACCTTGATATGGTTTTTATCTTTAGACCTGATGTGGGTGCTTCCATAATGATGTCATATGTAACAATGCAAGGTTTAGTATATTTCGATGCCTTTTGCAAGTGTATGAAGTGAGTGTTCTAGTGAATTGCCTCATGAGTTCTTGGTTATAAAAATAGGTAGGATTTACTTTATTGTATATGGTTATGTAGATGATTTATCTAATAAAGGCCAACCTAGATGAAGTATAAGACCCAATGAAAGGTGTAAATTTAAAATTTCAGTTGGAAGACATGTTCGTTTAAGACCAAACAAGTAGGTCAGGACAAGATGTATGATCATCAATAATCTATGCGATCCCAACTAAGATAAAAAAGTGAGCCAAATAAAGTTTGGGATTGATAGAATGCTATTTCTAATTGATTTTGTATATTGTATTTTTAGGATGTGTTGACATGTCAATGTGTACGGATACAAAAGATAAGAAATGGACCTAAAGTGCTAAGTGGGAATGGAAAAGTTATATATAACATAAAAAAAGTGCATAACCATATCAAGGGTTGCAAATTTGAATGTCTAAAAAAACAATATGTTTGTCTGGATGTTGTTTTCCATATATTTTTAACTTTGGGAAATTCTTCCTTGACCCTCTTGAAATTTCATGAAGAGGCATGGCCAGAGCTAAAAACCCAATAACAAGGCTCTAAGGTAGTGGTGCTAGTACTGCCATTATAGAGAAAATAACACTTAAGGGGATCTTTGTGCCACTTAATACAAACACTTTACATATAATTATCTATCTTTTGGTCCTAGTTTGATGATATACAGGTGGGGTACTTGTAAATTAACCTTTTGATATTTATTGAGGAGAGAGTGGTGTTTTTTTTATGTTCAAAAATTGGATTAACAATTTCTCATGCTCTGCTGCTACATGTGAATCTCGTTTCAGCCAATTTGAATATATCCCAAAATATGATGTTATAAAAAAGTGAGAAGAATGTACATGGAATATTTTTGGATACACAATGATTTTATATTCTTCTTTAATGATTTTGATTCCTCAGATCTCTTATAAGAATTGTTGTCAGAAAATATGCAAGGTCACTTTCTTCATGTAAGACTAATTCAGATAGATGGAATTGGATTTAAATCCTATGGTTCCCCCAAGTATAACTCCTTAAATCAATGAAAATATCCTCATACATCTCTTGCAACAAAACAATATTGGGTTGTTGAATGGGAGTATGCCTGAAGGAAGGAATATTACCAGTGATAGTCATATTAGGGGAACATACCTAATAAAGGCATGCATAATGAATACCTTGAATAAAAAAGGGTTGGAAATTATGAAATGATGTCCCCCAATGGAGTCACAAAAAATATTAGAAAAATAATTTGTATTTGATAAATATGGTGGGTTTTTAAAACAATATGAATGAGAGATATTCTCTCCTCTATTATAATGGGGAGGGGCCCTTTATCAACTAGCTAAAAATCAAGGAAATGAAAAATGTAAATTATTTATGCTAATATTAATTCATGGGGGTTTGTATTTCATCCCAAATAGGTTATATCTTAGAAGGGAAATATAAATTGGAAGATATGTAGGAATTATTTCTAGAAAATAAATAAAGGAAAAAAAAGGAAAAAGGAATACTTGTGCCTTTTTATAGGAAAATGCAGATCCTTATTTTAACCACACAAGCCTTAGTTAATGAGAAAGGAAATTTTCTATTTCAATATAATGGAACAATAATAAATAATTAACGTAAGAAAAATAATTATTCAAGAGACAAATATGTAGGTGAAAGTTTGAAAGTATCTCTCTTTTATTCTCTTTCTCAAAAAGGGTATTGAATACAATGATTCTACTATCCTTTTTTCATAAATTATCCTTATCAAAAAGTTCCTCTACATATATTAGTTAGTGTAGTCACTAAAATATGCACTTATTACTATTACATTACACCTATAGTATGTTGTTATATACATGATTTCTAAGTATGGAAGATAGGAAATGGTGACACCTATTTGGTCATTTTATTTCTTTGATTGGTTTTACTCCCGTATTTTATCTGGAATTTGCATATTTTTTAGTCTATTCAAAAGGATCCCTGTTTATGTCTTTCATTATGTTCTCATCTTATTACTAAAGGACATTATTGCCCATATAGGACAATAGCACTTACGTGATAATGTCTATATACACCTATTTTTTCACTTTTCATCTTTCATACTTTTTAGTAATAATTTCCTTTATATAGGTAAGGGTCATTGAAGCATCTATTTATTGATCATGTGCCTTAAGGGGTTTGATGAGAATGGGGAATGGTTATTCATGTAACGATTGCTATTTGGTCTTGGTCTTAGTTGTCTTTGCACTAGTTATCCTTGTTTCCTTAGGTCTCACACACATTGCACTCCTGACATTTTTATTTTAGCTCACCATTTATCACTTTGATTCAACAATGTCCATGATATATGAACCTCTTTTTCTCTTTGCATAACACATCACCTCATATCACCATCCTTGGCCGATGCCATCATTCATGGGCGATGAAATCAGTGCATTAGGTAAAACTAGGGTTTCTAAGGCCTGCAGTCAAGATATAAGAGAGTACCCCATTAAGATATAAATGATTGGGTGAGGAGAGTAATGGATCAATGATAGATAAGATGAGAATGCACAATATGAATAAAATATAGATAAAGAGAAACTAAGGAGATGATCATGAATAAGAGTACTATGCTAACTAGTATCAAAATACATATAACACTAAGCTAACATAACATAATGAGGGAAGGAGATGAAATAATCTAAGAAAAATGGAAAATATTGTTAGAGAACTCACCTTGTACCTCTAGGGTGGTCAAATATGCATCTATCTCTCCATAGAAGCAAAACTACGAGAGAGAATCACTATTAGGTGGATAAGGGGAACACCTTTCCTATCCTAGACTCACTATAGATGACGCAATAGTGCAATAAAATAAACCAAGGAGAAGAGTGTCCAATCCAATATAAGAAAAGTGCAAGATGAACCAATAAATGAGTGATCATATGATAAAATAATGTAAAATAGTAGAGCAGGTGGTAGTTCCTAAGATTCAGGCTTCCTTCCTTTTAAATATCAAGATGTGGTGTGTATATATAGGACACCATCACTTGTGGGAAATGGTGTTTTCAAAGAGAAATATTGCACCGACACCATCACCCACAGGAAATTGAATCAGAAAAGGATGGCGATATGAGGTGATGTGTCATGTAAAGGAAAAATGAGGTTTGTAGATCATGGACATGGCCAAATAAAATTTCCAAATGATATATTAACACCATTAACATTCAATTATCTTCATACACACCATTAACATTCAACCATGCATTAATGATATCTTAACAATAAGCAACAACCATCCACAAGAGCATAAACATGAGAGATTACAAAATAAAATAAGATATAAGTGGGAAACCATCAAGGGGAAGAAAAACCACTCAAAACTTTTTTGATATTACTCACAACAAAGACTCAAGTAAATATTACACATCACAAGATATTTCTTTAGTTAGGCACCAACCCCATAAGGAGCACCAACCCCTAAACCCTTGTTGATATTACTCACAATAAGATACTTGCATAAATATGACTCATCACAAAATATTTTTATAATAATATAAATGAATATATGCTTCAACAAATCAGTTGATGGTGATCACAAAATTCAGCTCCAAATTCCTTCAACCCTCTTCAAACACACCTCCTTCCAATTCACTCAAACTTGCACTATAATGACCTACTTTGATCACAAAATATTACACACATGCTCTCTAACACTCCTCATACATTTTAAAACTTCATCAAATCTAATTTTAATCCTTCATACCAATTTAACAATCTCACTTGGGTCACACGTTTTCCCCCTCTCTTAGCTAGTTCAAATTTGAACCAAAACTCTCACTTTATACCCTTCTCAATTGAAAAACATAAGATAAGTCAGTACTACATAAGTATCTAGAAAAATACAACCTAAAAATATAACATTAAATTTATAAAAATTCATAATATGGACCCATGTAGGTCTTCCATGCTCCAAGACACCAAACATGCCAAAAATGGCTCAAAACCCCATCATTTGGTTCACCAAAGACCTCCAGCTTCATCACCATGATTATTCAATCCTCTAAAGGCCTCATGTATGTAAAATATGACATAAAATATCATATATAATCATAAATTAACTTAAACCAATCAAATTATTCATATCACTACCAATAAGGCTCTTATTCTTCATAAAACAGATGTTTCTAGGAACCAGTCTTCACCTATGGGTCTCAAGATCATACCATATCAAGATGCAAAAATATCGCAACCATGCACATAAGGTATTCTATTAAAAAGTAAAAAAAGACATCATAAAACATAGTAATCCCAAATATCAATTATTATAAAAAAATCAAATAAAAAATATAAAAGCCCACAAAATGGTGATAAAAGACACCTCATCCCTTATTTACTTATTGACATGTTGAGTTTAGGTGTTTTCATTGATGTAAAAGCCCATTAATGATAAAGAGGATAGTGGAGGTATGATAGAAGGTTTTTATTAGGATGATGGTATGGATATTCAGGTGGTTTCATGATTACATGAGTGGATTCAGTGAGATTGTCTTGGTCTAGCAAGCCTAGTCAGGTGACCTTGCTAGCCTAGGAGAAGGTGCATGATGGTTTTTATTACTTGGTGACTTGAGAATCATGTTAGAGGCATGGAGAGCATAAATGAATAATTTAGAGACAATTTAATGAGTTTTAATTGATGCACATGATTGTTTCATATCATGTTTGAGGTCATAGAAGGAAAATTTTGCCTTATTTATGAAGGCTAGTCTTTGATCTCAAAAAAGGTAGTTTTGAGAAATTTAAGAGATTGTCCTCATTTAAGATATTCCAATTTGAGTTGTAAGGAAATTTAAGATGTTATGGAAACTATATTAAGAGGAATTTCCAATTGTATATGGTTTGTCTCTCGATGATGATTTTTGATAGGTGAACCAACTCAGTTTGTGAAGACCAAGGATGTTTGTTTTCAGGACATGATTACTCTGGTTAGAAGATGGAGGTAAAAGAATCTTTTTTTTTGATTGGTTGATGATTGATATCCATTAGAGAGTGAAGAGGGAAGAAATTTTTACCTAGTGAAGGAATTCAAAGATAATGACAGTGGCATAAAGGGTGTAAACCAGTTGAGTTTCCAAAACTACTTAATGGGCATCTCAGTTTGGTGAAGAGGAAAGTAAGTGTGGTTTACATGGATAGATGTTTCAAGAGGTATATAAATCATAGATATGATCCAAATTTAAATATATTTCTAATTATTTTTTACATGTCATAGGTGAAGTGATATGGTATGATCTTGAGACCCATAGGTGAAGACTGGTTCCTAGAAACATTTGTTTTATGAAGAATAAGAGCCTTATTGGTAGTGATATGAAGAATTTGATTATTTTAAGTTAATTTATGATTATAGATGATATTTTTTGTCATATTTTACATGTATGAGTTCTTTAGAGGCTTGAATAATCATGGTGATGAAGCTGGAGGTCTTTGGTGAACCAGGTGATGGGGTTTTGAGCCATTTTTGGCCTGTTTGGTGTCTTGGAGCATGGGTGACCTACATGGGTCCATATTATGAATTTTTATAAATTTAATGTTATATTTTTATGTTATATTTTTATATATACTTATTTAGTACTGACTCATCTTATTTTTTTGAGTTGAGAAGGGTATAAAGTGAGAGTTTGGGTTCAAATTTGAACTAGCTAAGAGAGAGGGAAAACATGTGACCCAAGTGAGAGTGTTAAATTGGTATGAAGAATTAAAATTAGAGTTGATGAAGTGTGAAAATGTATGGGGAGTGTTAGAGAGCATGTGTGCAATATTTTGTGATCAAAGTAGGTCATTATAGTACAAGTTTGACTGAATTGGAAGGAGGTGTGTTTAAAGAGGGTTTGAAGGAATTTGGAGCTGAATTTTGTGATCACCATCAAATGAGTTGTTGCAGCATATATTCAGTGATATTATTATAAAAATATTTTGTGATGAGTCATATTCATGCAAGTATCTTGTTGTGAGTAATATCAACAAGGTTTTAGGGGTTGGTGCTCCTTATGGGGTTGGTTCCTAACTAAAGAAATCTCTTGCGATGTGTAATATTTACTTGAGTCTTTGTTGTGAGTAATATAAAATTTTTTTTGAGTTGTTTTTCTCCCCCCTTATGGTTTCCCACTTATATCTTGTTTTCTTTTATACTCTCTCATGTTTTTTCTCTTGTGGATGGTTGTTTCTTATTATTAAGATATCATTAATGCATGGTTGAATGTTAATGGTGTATGAAAGATAATTGAAAATTGTTTAAGGTTTTTTGAAGGATTGATTCACCCCCCATCTCATTCCATTGTGATTCTAAAAATTGGTATCAGAGTAGGTCCTTTTAGAGAAGTTTGATCACTTGAAAGGAGATCCTTTGAATCACAAAAATGGCGAGTCAAAGGAGTGGCTCTTCTTCTAGCAAGGCACTATTGGTTGATGGAGTGAACTATGATTTTTTGAGTTTAAGGATGAGGAATCATATTATGTCTCTAGGGTTTCATATTTGGAAATTTGTGTTGGATGTTTATACAGTTCCTTCTACCCCTCCAAAAATTGATGAAGACAAAAGACTTGTAGTGAAAATTCCAAGGCTATAAATGCCATCATGTGTGGATTGGCTGAACCTTAAATGGTGAAGGTGATGCATTGAAAATCAGGAAAATATCTAGGGGAGAAACTCTAGGTCATGGATGAAGGATATTCCAAGGTAAGGATAACTAAGTTTTAGAATTTCAAAAAATTAGTTTGAACGATTGAAAATGAGTGATGATGAGCCTATTGTGCATATTTTGTTAGAGTTGACAAGGTTGTCAACACCATGAAAGGATTAGGTGAAGATGTGAAGGAAGAATTTGTAATTCAAAAGATTTTAAGGTCTTTTACTCCTAGATTTGATTCCAAAGTGTTTGCTATTGAATAAGGATAAGATTTGACTCTCTTGACTATGGATGATTTACGGGGAACCCTAACTGCATATGAGATGAGAATTCAAAGTGATAAAACTGTCAAGAAGGAAATAACTTTCAAGTTTGAAAAGAATATAAAAGTCAAGAATAATAACTATGATGATGTTGCTCATGAGATGGATGATGATGAGTTATTTGCCATGATTTCTAGAAGATTGAATGTTGGTTCACGTAAGTACAATAGGAAGCTTCCTTTTGAATGTTTTAATTATGGTAAGGTAGGATATTTTGCTAAAAAATGTCCTCATAATCACAAAGATGAGAATGAAGAGATAGATGGAGAAAATGACAAGAAGGATAACGAGTTTGACAAAGTTAAAAATGGGTTCAAGAAGTTTGACTATAAGAAGAAGAGAAAGAAGAGTCTATATATAAAAGAAGAGTTCTATTCATCTAAGGATAATGTTGAATATTATCTTTGTGGATGAACCATCAGAGTTGCTGGATACCTTAGATTAGTGGGACGGATGCCCTAAGGTAACCTCCATATTTTAAAGAAGCTAGCTCTTCTCTGTGGTGTGAGATGAGGGTTAGAGAGAAATGAAACATAACACAAAACTAATAGAAGTGATGTGATAAAAAGAAGAAGTTTAATCAAGAATCCATCTGTTTGAAATGGAAAAAGGTGAGCACTAAAAAGGGTGGATGAAATGCACCACAAGCCAAAGATAGATTCACGCATAACACCAATTCAAAAATAATTAAGCAGAACTTCCAAAACCTGTAATGAACATTTAGAAACATGCACAATATACCGACAGTGTATAAAGGATATTAGAGATAATAAAATATGTAAAGGATTGATGAAATGCATCACAAGACATATTATATTGATCCAAAATTATACATAGTACAACAATAAACAGGTAAGAGGTAAGAAAAATTCCATTACAAAGCCTTAGGAAGAAGGCTTTAGCTCCATGTTCCTACCCTAGAAAGAAGAAATAGGGACCTAGGAAAAATTATCATCTCCAGAAATTTTTAGTGAGCTCCCTGATTACAATATATAGAACGAGAATAAGAGAAGAGAACAATCACATAACTAATTTTCCAACCACTTCCTAATTTTAATAAATGAGAAGAAGTGACAGGAATAGATTTACAAAATATGTCTCACACTGCCCCATGATCTGCTTTGAAGAAATGAGAGCCATGTTCATTCAATGCATTCTTAACTACTTTCTAACTACCTCCCTTGAAGTAGGCTCATATTTTAAGGAATAAACCCTCAAATGTTTATTACATATATGAACTCCTCAATTGTTGTGCATTATATTTTGAGCCATGATTCCAATGACACATATTTTGGGGCATTTTGTTAAGAAATGATCCATTTATTGCCCTTTGAATGTAGGTATATTTTCCTCTTCCCTTGTACATTTTGAATGATCTGAGAATTTTAAAACTTCTAGGTGTTATTTATTATTACTTCACACATGGCGTTGACCTTCCACCAATATTTTGCAACCTGCTTCAATATTAGAGTCCATTCCCACCGAGCTCCACATAGAGGCAAATTACATCACCAGGGTCTCTATTTTTCTTGTATCTTTTGAAAGTGCACTGAGCTGACACTTGACATATTCCATGGATCCTATTTTTCTTGAGTTTGTAATGGGACTTATTGTTCATTAATATGAGGATGATTTCCTTGATAAGATGCTTATCATCGACTCCACATGGAAGTCCCGTGGGGTTTTGAGATTTCATTCTTGCCTTTATATTTTTGGAACTGCGCCGGGCTAAAACATGGCACCTTTCGCGAGTCCATTACTTTGCTTCAAGTTGACTCATTTTGGGATCATATTTCACTATGTTATTTAGCTAAGTCCCTCCCAATTTTTCCGAAGTATTGAATCCTTTTGTATTTAGTCCAAGACTCTAAGAATTACCTTGATTAATAATAATAGGAATCTGTTTGTTATCTAATTTCAGCAGGTGGTGATAGAAATTAGATAATAGATAAAAAATTGATGATGGAGTATCTGATTCTGAATCTGAATCAGAACATGAAGAGGTTGTTGATGAGGTTTTATTCATGACCAAAGATGTCATGAGATCTATGAGTGACAATTCTACATTTTTTGGTGACAATATGCAATTTGAGAATGAAGAAGAAGGTGATGATTTAGAAACTAAATTAATGCATGTTCAATATGAATTGTATAATGTTGAGAAAAAAATAAGAAGCTAAGATCTCAGGTCAGAGAGTATGAAATAAAAATTCATGACCTTGAAGAGAAACATTTGAATGTGATAGAAAAGCTTGATGAGTGAGGCGAGGACTAATGTAATTATGGGTAATTAAATTAATCAAAATGTGTGCAAATGGGCATGGTGATGGGATAATATTGAATTAATTAATCAAAGGGGATTATGACCCAATTTTTGTGTCTACACATACAATACTCAGTATCATGAGTGGTAGGCCATAAAATATTACAGTAACAAAACACGTTCTTCCTTATCATGCATTGCAATAATGGGCACCTACTTGAATCATGATACAAGTAATAAATCTCACACTCCAAAACCATGGCGCAGACTGATTTACAAGGGAAAATATCCTTGGCATGTCCTTATACTTCACAATTCATGCACCAAATATGACTGTAGACACCAAAATTAGGTCATACTACCTTTATAAGCCTATTAATTAAATTAACCATACCTTACCTATTCATATCCCATAGTGCACATGATTAATTAAATAATTACTTTAATTAATTTAATTAACATCCTCACTTGACCACCTCACCCAACCAACTCACCTAGCCACCTCACTCCATGACCCACTCAAACCCCATTAATAACCTAAGACCAAGTCTAAGCCTATCATAACCAACTAGGATTTAGTCTAAACCTAGAATTAATTCCTATTAATAAACCAAAGAGAAATCTTACTCATTCTTTCGTGGTATATCACTCGAGACTCAGACGAAGATTGAAGACCATGCCAAAAATAACAACAATCAAGCTATTTTTGGCTACCCTATATATTACCACCTTAACCAACGCTGATTATATGTCAATTGACATTGGTCCCCTAACCTTCGTTAGTTAGGTTAAATACATTTCCAAAAGATTTTGCTAAGGTTACTCATTTGATTTAGGATCTCATACAAACAGAGACTTGGAACAATCAAATTTTTGAAGCACTCAGGGAAAGGAAAGCACTTTGAAGAACTACAAACAAAAATTGGCATCCATCACCTCCTTCACGATCATAGATTCACACCGAGAAGCATGGAGACTCAAAATGATGTGGCATGTACACGATGTCTCTTCTCTCTAGATCTCTGCCATCATTGTTTTCATCACCTGCACTCTCCAGATCCATTCTTTAGTAAGTACCTAATATCTCTTCAGTTATCTTTATTTCCTTTCATTAAGATCATCATTTCTCTCAGTAATTTATTCTTCTATACATCTGTACACCTCCTTCCTCCCTCAAACCCATCACCTTACCATATCTATCCTTTTCAGCCATCTTCACCCTCCCATAATCATCTCTGAACATTTTAGACCATTCCACGACCTCACCCCCAACATTTCCAACCTCTGTACAATCACAGAAGGTCTGAAGACCAGTTTTAAGAGATTTTTATTAACTACCCCTACCGATGTTGGTTAGGCAACTGATGTCGGTCATCCTGAAAAATTGACATCGATCACACAATCGATGTTGATTATTGTGTCTTGCAACATACCTTAGACTAGTGAGCTCATACCCATTCCCTAATAACCCATAATCACTCCTAATCTTCACCAGACCTTACCCAGAGCCTCTACTAGACCTGCAACCCAATACCAACCCATCACTTGACCCATTTTGACCTCAATCTCATTTTATATGACCTTTCTTATTTGTTTTGTACGAGATACCTAAATTGTTTCAATTCCAATAAGATTGTTATTTCATGTTTATTTTGGATAACATTAATACTGTTATTTAAAAAATGTATTGACAGCCTGATCAGGAAACATCAGGTTTACTGGATCTAGTTTTTGCTAGACAGTCTACTTGTTGTTTTATTTAACTCTATCTGGTGGTATTGTTTTTCATTTTATAGGTAGTTCCTCCTAGCCAAAAGGAAGTATTCGCAATCAGCATTGGATTAGGAAATCAAAATGTGCATGCAACCTTCAAACGACATCACAAATAGGCATTCCTCTTTGGCCTCTCACCCTCCATCTGTTTCATTAATTTATCAAGAATCCAGTGAAACACTTTGGAACGCTCAGTGGGACCCATCCGTGGTTCCTTGCATTTATTCATTCTTAGGGAAATATTTTGTATATTTGTTTCTTTAAAAAAAAAGGAATTTAACATTAAATATTATCCTTGGGAATATTCTCTTCTTTATACTTTTCTAAGTGAAATTTATATTTCGGGACTAAAAAGAATCATTATTTTTCTTCTTACATTTGCATTAGTGAAAGTCATTCTCTCTCCTATTCACTCTCTATTTACATCGAATATCACATTTTGATTTGGGTTTCAAAATACTTGCATTTCATAATTCTATGCTTAAATTTTTAGCTCACATTAAAACTGAGGGCAACCTATATGTTAGAATTCATACCCAATTGATGGTTGACATAATTGAATCATAGAGAACTTTGTCTTCTCTCTCTCTTTTCCAAACTGCACAAATAAAAATTCACACATCTTCTTAAACAACACCTTACTTAGAAGAAGTTGTCAATGATCACATGATCGGAGGATTGACAGTGGGAACCCAGCTAGTTTCTCTATCTATTCATTATCAGAGAAAGGAACGCCCCCACCAAAATATAGCTTGAAACCACCCTTATAATTTGCCTCTTCATAGGACACTTTCCCAACCAAAAACTCTATTATGATTCACAAAGTCAATCTAAAATAGAATTAACTAAAACATAAAAAATTCACTTATAGGATTACGTGTTTTTCTTAGCTTTTTCTTGAGTTGTGAGGTTACGTTCTTAATTTTCTTCTTCCTTTCACACTCCTCTATCATAGTTGGTGTATTCAAACTATTTCTAAGTGTGTCAGGATCCATTATTATCATACTCAGTTTTTTGGGTTGATATTTCATTTGACATAATTCAAAAAAATCAAATTTTCTTTACTTTTCCAAATTTCATAGTGACTGACGTCGGTCCAGAGACTGTCATCAGTTTACATCTAACCAACATTAGTCTACCTAACCATTTTTAGTTTCCAGCTCTTTTTGGTTGTTCTACCAAAAATAACATTCATCACATCTTCTTTTCTTTTTAAGTTCTCAGGACATCATCATACGCCCACAATTCTAAAACCATAGCCAAATACAACTTTGTTATTTCATTTTCATCATGTTTTTGCCTCATTTGAAAAACTGTTGATTTCCTACAGTAACCAATATTAGTTTCCCTGAACGTCATCAGTCACTCTGTAATCGTTATCAGTTAACGTAACCCCCAATGTTTCCTTTGTTTTGATTTTTAATTAGAACATCGACCCATTTTACCTCCCAAAATCTATCCTTTTCCACTTCTGATATTTTCTATGTCATTTACAAAGTAAAATTTACTAGGTCTATGCTAATTCACATGGTTTTGACTTGCAACCAAGCCAATGCGCTTGTGTTTCACACTAGCCTTCAGCTGCTTCCGACTATCCCATCACCGCCTTCTATCTTGTCGCATATGGATCCAACTCAGCCCATCACCATTAGTACTGGTGAAGAGGAGTTCTCAAGACTCCTTGAAAAAAATCCCTCTGCCCTACAATACTATCTCACCCACTCATCCACCTGAGACTCATCAGGAAAATTAGTATATGGCATGCCCTTGTCTATCCCTCCTACCCTCACCCCCACTTTTGTGTTAGCTACCACTAGCTCAAAATTACCTTCATCCACCTTACCACATGTGGTATCTCAACTAGACCCCACATCTGATATAATTGCTACACCTATGGCTTCTATCACACCTATGGTGTCAACCATCCCTTCACCAGCTGCCCTTGGCATAGCCTTGTTTGCACTTGTCACCTCATATATAACTATTGCATCGCAACTACCCATGGTGTTGGAAACCCACACCCCATTCCTAAACCTTCCTTTTTATCCCATAGTCTCTAGCCCCAATCATCACAAGATTCGTTACGACCACCCCACCTATTTACATGCATCACTAGCAACCCCAAATCTTGTCTATCACTTATTTGGGATATCTTTTGCCCACATCTATTCCCCCTTCATGGTTCTCATATTTGGCACCCCCATATATTGGGATGCCATCCACATCATACATCCATCATCAACCTAATTTTACTGCAGGGGGTGCCCATTCCTCACAACCCACCAATGACCTCATTAAGATGATGATGGACAAGATGCAAACATTAGAAGCATCAGTTTCTGGCTCTCTCAACTCCTTAATTTAAGATGCAAACATTTTCCCATACCTTGTACATTGGGAAATTCCCAAGTCGAACTGTTTCAATATTAAAGAAGACTCATAAAAACACTTGTGTTCATTCAAACATGGGTGCTATCTAATTACCCATGATGATGCTTTACTCCTACGGACATTCCCCATGTCCTTGACATGACCCACATTAGACTGGTATAGTGGTTTACCTAGACATTCCATTTACTCATTTAACCAAGTGGCTCAAGCATTCTTGGACCATTTCTCAATCAATGTCATCAAAAAAGTCACCATGACTGACCTATACTTGACACGAAAGTATGATGAAGAATCTATCACAGATTTTGTTGCTCACTGGTGAAGCCTTATCAACCAATTAACATTCAGTTACCTCAAGCTGAGCTTATAGAGTTGTTTACTAGAGCTTATGCCAGACACATCTCACCAAATTTTTAGGTACAAACCTTTCGTACCTTTGATGAAGCATTTACAATGGTGTGGAAACAGGAAATTTGTGCCATTAAAGAGAAGAAAATTCATTTGTGAAACAAAAATGCCGCCTTCAAATCAAATGACGCTTCTTCATCTTCAAAGCCCCAACATAATTATTCAAAAGACAAAGGATTTTCCAATGTGGTAGTTCTCAAATATGGTCCATCTCATCCATCTAACCAAGCCAAAACTTCCTCCAATATTTCTCCCATTCAAAATTTTCAGTTCTAATGGGAACAACAAAAGTACACTCTAATTGGAGAGCCCTATTCTTCAGTTTTAGAAAAGCTTCTTAAGGCCGGAGCCATTGCACTTCCCCCCATAAAACCTCATACTGGTTTCAATCCCACTCATCCTATGCCTACCTGGTATAAGGAACATGACTATTGTAATTATCATCGTGTCAAAGGCCATAGCGATGGTAATTGCATAACCTTCAAGAACATTGTCTAGGAAATGTTAGATAATGGAGATCTTGTCTTGGACAACCCAAATGCATCAACAAATCAAAACTTGAATATCTTTAAGAAGTCATTTCCTAATAATACATCATCATCTAATAAGAATGTTGAAACTTTAATGAATGAAAGCAATGTCCATGAAGTCCACGATGTTTTTAATATTGTACCAGTAGTTCCTCAATTTCCACCTATTTCATCTATCAAGGAAATTCTAGCATGAGCTCCTCTACCCATGGTGGAGCCTACCTCATTTACTCCTTCACCCACAGAGGAGTCCCCTTCATCTCCCTCTTCACCCATGAAGGATTCCAATTTTTTTACTAATTCTATTTCACTATCTACTGCACAACCTATCAAACAATCAATGGTATTAACTCTCCTACCCATGGGAGAATCATCATCATTTTCTTCTCCACTGAAATAAGAATCTACCTCACCACATCTTCCATCACTCTTACCCATGGGGGATCCTTTAGATGTGCCACTACCTATTGGGGATAATTCCCCATTAGCATTCCAGGATCCCATTGATCTGCTCTCATATCTTTTACCCACAGAGTTTGAGGCTAACCAATTCCCTATCTCATAAACATATTTTACAGGGATTGTCAATAAACATACTACATCTCCTCTTACAGAAGTGTTGTTTTCACTCCTGGCTGATCGCTTGGATTACGTTGATAATTCCATGCTTTGGGGATGCCTTCAGTTACCCTTTTCAACCCAAATGCAAGTTTCTCCTACAAATACCTCCACAATCTATCCAAAGGTATTTCAAGTGACCAAATCAACCATGACCATGCCTGTTGAAAAAAATTCTTCTTCGTCACCTTTACCTACATCCGAACCTTTACCCATAACCAAACCCATTCCTCTGCCTAAGAACTTACCTGCACCTACATCTCCTCCCACATCTAGACCTATCACTACCCTAGGTGTCATGCTGACATCAAGCCTTGTCCATCCACCCATCAAATTGGACTTAGCCACATCCTCCCAAGTTCATCTAAAAACCAATCCTCCACCTAAAAGGAAGACCCAACCTTCTAGGACACATACACTAGTTTCACCCACCATGCCTCTGTCATCTTCACCCCTTCCGTCTATCCTTGGACCTCACTCATCTACCCTGGTCAAGAAACCTCCTACCCAAATCAAATCAAAAGCAGAACATCCCACCTCTTCATCATGATCCTTTATTACATGCAGTCGACCATCACAAAACCTTCACCATCAGCCACAACTTCCTTACCACATATACCCTCACCAACAACCATAAACCCATCACTACCTATGTGACTTTATTCTCCTCAACCCATACCTTCCACCCTACCTCTACCATCAAACTTTACCACACCTCTGTTATCACCATGGCTAACCTATCCTCTTCCATCATTTGATTTCCCTTCTACATCATGTACTTCCACCTCACCTTTACTTAAGAAGGTGCAATCTAAGGACAAGAACCCACTACCCTCCAACAGGGTAGTTAAACCAACAACACCTTCCATTGTTAGTTCATCTACCACACCTTTACCCAAGTAAGTACCATAAAAACCTAAGACAGTACCACCTACCAAACTGGTGGTCAAACCTATTCCACCTCCTATAACACCTCTTCCACCACAATCATCCACACCTTTACCCAAACCTAAACTAACTTCCCACTATGATCCATTGGCAGGGTCCTACGCTAACTTTTTATCCAACCTCTTAGAGACCTCCCTCATCACATTACCACCGCTTAGACCTTACGACCTCCTAAAACCCAAACCAAAAGGGTTTGATGAAACAAAATATTGTGCCTACCATCGTGTGCCTAGACATGATGTAGATAGGTTGTAAGGCTCTAAAAACCGCTCTCCTCCAATTATGCCCCCCTGAAGCAAATTTCAATGATGATGATCTTCTAGATGAGGACCCTGTATTCCACCTTCACCAATCACCACACATACTCATCCACTACCTATTCATCCACCCGCATCCCCACCTCCACAACCTTTTTATCCACCTCCAACATTTGAGATCTACATGGTTTGTATTTGAGAGTTGTCCAAACCTCCACCTGAATGCCAGTCTACCCTACTCATTTCGCAAGGTTCTTACCCCGCATTAGGATTTTGTCCATCATGCCATTATACTACTCATGACATACCTTCTCCATCCACCTCTTTTACTCAGATTAACATCATCCAAGTTTCCATTCCTACCCAAAAATAAAAATGAAAAGAAAAAGTAACCAAACCATCCACTAATCCTTTGCCTAACATACCATTTACACCTGCACCCAAAATCACCATTCAAGGACCCACATACCCTATTTTCAACGAGGTCACCCATCGTACAATGATAAAACAATTGCACCAGTCCCCTCTAAAAATTTCTTTATATGATATTGTCCAAACCTTTGAATCTCATCGACAAGCCCTCATGGAGGTTTTGCAATCCATCGAGGTTTTACCTAACGACCCCACACCAATAGCCTCCATTATCACCCCTCACCACGTGGCATCTCTTACCAAATCATATTCTTCTTCTACCCCCGCTCCCACTCATCAAGTGGTCGCCGTCAGCTTTTCTGATGAGGAGATCATAACTCTCTAATCAAATGACCATGATCCCACTCTTTTCATCTCCATCTATATCGATAATATTCGTGTTTGACGCGTTATGATCGATGGCGGTGCTAGCATCAACATAACCTCCTCCCACATGTACAATCAAATGCACATACCTTCAAATTGTATGCATAATAACCCAATTATGTTGTGCTCCTTTAATGATGCCATCACTTCCACCCTCAGCACCATTATTCTTCACGTTCATGTGGGCCCCTATACTGTGCTAGAGTTATTATATGTTTTAGAAGGGTAATTCTTGTATAACCTATTGTTTAGATGACCTTGGATCCATGTCATGGGTTGTGTTCCTTCAAATTTACATTGCTATGTCAAATTTGAACATGAAGGACATAACTATACCATCCCTGCCGACTCTTTACCATTTAAAACCTGCAACATGCTGTACTGACCTAATGATGATCTCATACCAGTTAAGGTATTTACCATTGCTGCCACTTCTCCTTCACCCTGTATTCATCCACAAATGTTCCATACTACCTCATTTGGTTATCTGGAGCTTCACCCCCCAGGGTTAATTTGATAACATGCTCAGAATTCTCAAGTTAATGCTAGATAATTGATTTATTGCAAACATCATGTTTCTGACATCCTTTTGGAAAAAAGTCAGATTTTGACATTTTTTCTAACTCCCCTGACCAAGTTGAAAAAAGCAAGCTCTGAGAAGATGCGAATGTGAAGTTGCAGAAGGAAGCTTGCAGGCCAGAAAAAAATTTGAAAATCGGCTAAGTCCAATCCCCGCAGGACAATCGGGACATTTGGGACTCAAGGCACGGATGTGCTTCATTGTTTCACTTTATACTTACAGGCGGCCCAAAAGCAAAGGGACAATGTGGGACACAAGAGTGCTATGAAGGACGCGAACCTTCAGATTTGGACCAACGCTAAACTTCAGTACAAGGAAAACTGCTGTCAAGTTGAACAATTTGGACGCCTTTTACAAACGGAAAGCCCGGTTCGGCCGAAAGAGGAGAAGCTCCAATCGCACTAATGCTACCCACATGACAATGAATCTACGATGGAACTTTTTTAGATGTTTGGCTGAAATAGAGAACAAACAGTCCAAAGCAAATGGGACATCTTCCAGAACGTGAATCCCGGATCGGGCGAACCGGAAGAATTTGTCCCAAAGCAGTTTAGGGACAAGGGTGGGACAAATGGACGCGAACCGGCCGGTTATGCCGAAATGGGAAATCGTACTGGGAATGGGCCACAGAGACTCGAGGGACGCGGATCGCCGAAGGAGCTCCAATCAATTAGTGCCATCCCACCACATCGGCAAGATGGGACAAAAGCCTATTTCGGCGGATTGAAATTTCTTTCCCAAACAGTTTGGGAAAAGCATGACAAAATCCACGCTGTCCCCCCCGGCGAACCAGAGCCAAATCAAATCATTTCAAATGTGTCACTAAGGGAAAAAAAAGGTCAGTGAAGGGCAGAGTTTTGAAGGGTCAGCCCGAAGCCAATCCAAGAAGAGGGCCACGTGTCCCAGCTAAGGGGCCCACAATGAAATTTGACGGGAAAGCACATGCCGTCAAACTAGGAAGAGAGATTGTGCTCATGTGAATCAAGAGCCTGCCACGATGTCATTCAGGTGGCGAGAGCGCTTGGAAAATATTTAAAAATCCGTTTTCCTCTGTATTGTGCCCTAAATTTTCCCTCGTCATAGGATCTTTTGATCCAGAGCTCGGAGAACACGTACTTGACTATCAACGAAAAGCTTGTGAAATTCTCTACACGATTCCAGGATCAATCTTAATTTTGAGAGTTTGGAGGGAGAAAATCAAGAAACGGCTCTGACCTTTAAGTGATCATGACCAAGAGAAGTTAATGTTTCAAGGTAGAACAACTTTAATGCACAGTCGATAGTTCGTCTTCTGAAGTGACATTTCCTGACCGTATTGTAGAACATGACGCATTCTCCTCCAAATCGGATGAATTTGGAATCAACCTGGGGGTGGTTAGGTATTCCAATAAAGACCTTTAATGCATCTGTAGTCAATGTCACCACCCTAGGCTTATGAGTTTATAGATCACTGAATATTCCTCCTATTTACCCATATTGTAAAAAGCCAGATTTTGTTCAAGAGTCTGAATTTTACATCTTTTAGTGAGGTTGCCTCTCCCTTCTTTTCTCCTAGAGATGAAATCGATGTGGAGTTTAAACCTCCTCAATTTCAACTGTATGATAGGCATATTCTCACCTATGGCATGAAAATGATAGTGTCATTTGTACTCAATCTTTAAGGAGCAAGTAATGTATAAAATGCCCTCTGTGATATTGAAATCAATATTTCTCTTTTCATTTTTACATTTGGTTCTCTTCTTGCCTGTAGTTTTGTCATCTTGTGCATGCTGTTGAATGTTCAATTCAAATGGAGCTGTAGATTCATAGAAATCTAGAGTTTTGGGACTTTTTCCTATGTGATTATTCCTCTATCCTTAGGCATTGTATTCCATGCAATAATATCCTTACCTTGCTCTCCTTGGCAACCATAAAACATGGGTTTTGAAAAATGCATTTCCTTCGTCTGTGTATCACCAAATCTTGAAACATGAAGGAATAACTTCTGTGCCTTCTCTTGATTTCCCTTCTCATTTACCCATAAATCTCTCCCACACTTGGATGGTCTAAAGGATTCCTGTAACAAAAGTTAGGGGCAATCTGCACTGGAATGCCATTGTGGCAAGTTTCAGGACCTAAACCTGACTTGCATCCAGGGGTGCAGAGATTTGCTCTACCTCACCCACACCTACCTCTTCTATTCCCACTACTTTTGTGGCCTCTGCAACTGACCCATCTACTAACCCATCTAGTTCCCAACCAAATAATACTTATTCTTCTCAATCACCTATTAAATCATCTCTTTTGGCTACACACATATTTCACTACCAATCCCTTAGAAGGTGTTTTTCAATGCCTCACTCTAGGGGAATACTTCTTGTACAACATAAACACATTCCTCACTCCATAAGAGTATGGTAACCTATGCCAACATCCTCATTATGACCATCGCATAGGCGAGGTCTTACCTTTTGGTCCTCCTCACCTTCGTACCAACTTAACATATAGGGGAGTTAACACTTCCACCTTTTCACCTGATCCCCCTTCCTAAAATCGACTGTTTCATTGGATATCCAATCTCGTACCAACTGTCACTTCACCCAAACTTTCCTTCACCACTGTGCATGGAAAGGCTCTAGATTTGAGTTCTATGAACAAGGCTTTCATACTGTCATCCCATATACCACACGTAAAAACAAAGACTACAGTGGTATTGAATATATTGAACCATATTCCAAGAAGACCCACATCGACCTCATCAAGGATGAAAAATATTTTACACCCCATTTACCAACATCACCACCTTCATCCACAGAGTCTATAGATCCTGAATCTATTCCTCCTAACTTTTTTTTTCATGAACACCACTTCCCTAGGACCTCTGAGTTATCAACGTGATGGTGAGGCTCCCTCTTTTCTTCCATTCATGTATCCTGACATGATCGATGATAATGCATCTTCTATTGATGTCATTCAATGTTAGGATGATGAGTATATCCTCACCTACCTTGATCCAAAAGATTCCTACATTCACAGGTTGTTGGATTTTGAGATGGAAACCATGTTAAATGAATCGACCATCGAAATTAATATTCATACTTAGGAAGACCCATACATTATAAAGATAGAGAAATATTTAGATGGTACCGAACATGAAGCTTTTACTTCTTTCCTCTGGGATTATAGAAATGATTTTGCTTGGTCCTATGCTGAATCCATCACTACCCTCTCTTTGTACGATAAAATTTACCAAATGACCTTATTCTTTGACGGCTCCAAATGTCAGTGTGGGGGTAGTGCAGGAATCATCTTCATACCTCTTAATAGTGAACCTATATGCCATTATCATTCAAATTAGATTTCTAATGTACTAATTTAATATTGTTGAATATGAAGCACTTGTATCAGGTCTTTAAGCCGCTATCAAATTTATAGATAACACTTCACGTTCCACTAACAAATTTACAGATACCATGGCTTTCCTGGCTTCTCAGATACCCACTTCACCAACCAAATCCAAAATATTTGTCACAATGTAAAGGATACAATCACCTTCTTATTTATTTCGAGACGTCAACCTTGTCAAGACCATTACACCTACCCCATGTGACCTTTGGTATAAGTAGTTTACATATTACCTTTCCCTGTAAATTATACCTCCCGACCTTACTCGTAATGGACAATGCACCTTTCTTAAAAGCATCTCTCACTATTTTATCATGGGTGGCCTTCTTTATAAATGTGGCTTTGATGATATCCTCTTATGATTCCTTACAAGTTTTGAATGTCCCAACACCATCAAGGAGTTTCATGATGGAATTTGTGGAGGTCATTTTAGTGGCTTAGCTATCGCCAAACACATCCTTCACCTGGGATATTATTGGCCCACCATCAACCATGATTATTGTGACTATGTCAAATGTTGTGTGAAATTCCAACAACATGCTAATCTTCATCACACACGTAGTCATGCCTTACAAGTGACATAAGATCTTTGGCCTTTCTCTCAATGGGGTTTGGATCTTGTTGGTGAGATCAAACCTCATTCTTCACAATGCCATCAATAGATTATTACCACAACCAACTACTACACTAAATGGGTAGAACCCATCCCCCTCATCTCTAGAAAAGATGAGAAAATTTGTGAATTCATCAACCATCACAATATTTGTTGATTTGGTGTCCCTCACCACCTCATCACTGATAACGGAAAAAAATTCAAAAACAAAACCCTACGGAAACTTTGTGATGCGTTTAACATTCAACTTAGTTTTTCTTCACCTTACTACCCATAAAAAATGTCCAAGGTGAATCAACCAACAAAAACTTGAAAAAAATTCTTATGAATGTGGTTGACGATATTGGAAAGGATTGACACATGCAAATTCCTTTTTGTTTATGGGTTTACCATACTAGTATTCATACCTCAACTATGGCCACACCTATTTCTCTAGTCTACGGTACAGAGGTTGTCCTACCTCTCAAATTCTAGATTCCATCTCTTCATATTTCACTCAAAGAGATGCTTAACGATGATGAATTTTTATAGGACCTTTTGGCACAACTTGAGTTATTACACGAACATAATCTTAATGCTCTTGATCATCTCCAAATATACCAAAAATGTATCAAATGTGCATATGAAAAGCGTGTCCATGAACGAACCTTTCAGGTCGGTGACCTTGTCTTGAAGGAAAATAAACATGTAACCAAAGAGGAGAAAAGTAAACGGGGAAAATTCGCTCCTAATTGGCTTGGACCTTATATTGTTACTCATACCTATGGATCAGGTGCTTATCATTTGTCTTCCCTCAAAGGTAAACCCAAACTTGAGCCCTTCAATGTCTTGCATCTTATACCTTTCTAATGTTGAATTAAGTCCTATATCACCTCTTGTTTATTAAACACTCATCCCTTGAGCACCGTTCACTTTCCATTTTACCTATCTTAAGGATCAATGACTAAACTAGGATCATGTGATTACCCGTCACTTTTTCAGCCCTATCTTCAATATGAGTACCACTGTCCCTACTCATGGCATGATTCTCATGGATAATTTTCATCTTTTTAAAGATGGAATCCCATGGTCATTCATAATGTAAATTCTCTCTTCCATAGTTAGCCTCTATGTATTGTGGGTTTGCCTTCAAATGAGGAGCATATTTTTCTCTATGGTCTTACCTATGACTTAAAATTCCAAAAGAAAAATAATTTCAAAAAGTAAAATGGGATTTAACTCCTTGAGTCAAACTTCTAGTAAAAATATGATTCCCTAAAAAATGACATATATTCTCTATGCTCTCGCTACTATAAATAGGCTACTCCCTCGAAAGACAACTATGCAAAGCTAGCCATATTGTACCTAGTCTCTCATCAAAAGAGGACTATTCTTACAAAATAAAATAAAATATTCAAAAACTTCCCGCATCGATCAGCTTCAAGAAGACCTCAAGGAGATAATATAATCATCCTACATAGACTTCCCACATCGATTATTCTATCAAAACAACGACAAAAAGAAGAATATGATAAAAAAATTTGTCATGGACTTGCCTATTTTGATCTTATGTCTCTTGCTAAGTAGGAATGCTGTCTTACACCTAGGTTAACCTCATTACCTTTTCACCATAATTTCCTACCTTCTCAAGGGACTTGCCATAAACACAACATTTCGTGATCATGTGACTTTCTTCACCCTTAGCATAGTCAATCGTGCAACACCTTTAGGGTCTTACATTAATAAGCCAATCCTTGGTATGGTTCTTATCAATTAGGTGGATCATTTTTTCACCTCTTACCATTCACCTTCTTCATTACTTATTGATTACCTTATACATGACTAGACCTTCGAAACCTACATTTTAAGGATTCCCCTTTCACCAAAATCACATATGCCTAAATGACCTAAACCCAACCAGACCTCATTAAGATATAATCAATCATGCCTAAAACCTACCCACCCATTCCACTACCTCATCTTAATTTTCCCTAGCTTATGGGAGAACTACATTAGCTTGAGGCCCCTTTTCACCAGGGCTATGTAGGTAGCACTCCAAGGGCATGGGGCCCTTGGAGGTTAGCTCGACCACTCTCTACCCTAACCAATTTCCACCCCCCATTTTTCTATTCACATTCTACCTTAGTTAGTTTCCATCTTATACATTACTTGGAAATTAAATGAAAAATACAAATATACAAACATGTATATCTACCTATTTCTTACATCATCATATCATACATTTATCATTTCACATTTCCATCACATCAAATATTTCATACATTTACACCATAACATACATATTTATCATCATCTATTTTTCCATGCTCCAATAACTTGTTAATTAAATCCAACCTATACACATAACCAAAGCATGCCTAACTGACTTAACTCAACCATGCCTAATTGACCTAACTCCACCATGCCTACATGACTTAGACTCCACCATGCCTAACTGACCTAGACTCCATCATGCCTAACTGACCTAGACTCCATTATGCCTACACGACCTTGACTCTACCATGCCTAATTCACCCAGTTTCCATCCATACACAAATAAAAATGGAAATTAAAACACAAGTACATCATCCATACCACAAATCTCATCATCTATAACAATGGAATTCTATATATCAATACAAATATACACCCGATACAAATACATACAAAGTATCTCCAAAAAATTAGATACATCCTCACCCATCTTCAACACACAGGATGATATAAGATCAAAATCTCAAAACTACTCATTTACATCCTCATTATCATCGGTAGGCAGGCTAATATATATCAAAAAAGGATGACTTACATTGATCATATCCGGTGACCACTCAGTCACTCCACATGATATTCATTCCTGTCTCATGTGTTTCCTCCTCCCCTCTACCTCTTATGTCGACGACTTGCCATCATCTCTCCATCTAGGATGGGTCTCAGTATAATATTCACCTGACCCTCTAGTTGGTTCTAGCCTCCATGAACTCATCACCTCACCCTGACCCTATCTCTAGGCTCAAAGGCCCCCTGTGCTCTCTGAGCTATGAGTGCGGGATATAGTCCTCTCATATCACTGCCTGTTGTTGCTCTGTACTAGCATAGGAGGGGACATCTATCCCTGTGGTCGTCATATGGTCCTGGTAATACCGTGCCTTGTTTAGGTCATCCTTGAACCTCACCATTGGCATCGTCTAAGATGGTGCCATGGGTCTCACAGCAACCTATGAGCTCTTTCCTGCTAGGGCTATCCTCAAACCCTTTACTTGTGCTCCATGTCCTCCTGCCATGTACCTGGGAACCATGTCCTGTCATCACTTCCTGTATATGGTATGGGACCCGTGTCCCTGAGCCTGTGGTGGTGCTTGTGCTATAACTATGGGCCTGTAGGGCCACAACTTATGCCTGTGCAGTGGCCAATTAGCCCTGTAAACCTGCTACCTACGCCTTGTATAGGTAAAACCAGTCCCCCATCTCCATCTCCACCCTGTGTGGGTGCCTGTCCCTATGTAACTTGGGCTTGTAGTGCTAACACCTGAGCCTATAAAATGGAAACCTGTGCCTATGACCCTATGAGATGCCCCTGTAAAACTGTAATTTGTGCCTGCAGGGGCGGTCACCTGACCCTGCAAGTTATCCCTTTACACTGTGATGGTGGCTAAGTCTGGCTGCCCTGGCCTCAGGGGTGCCACTCGTAGTTGTGCCACCCACCACTGCCTATATCTATCAATGACCCCAACATCATCAATCTGTCTATCTACCGCCTACTCCTCCTACCCTGTTGGCACACTCGGTCGTGGTGGAGACATAGGTCTCTCCACGTCATCTCTCCTATACTGAGGGAAGGGTGGCGACACATCATGTGGCAGCCCAAACTTCCATCTTACCCTTTCTACAGGTATCATCTCATGCTCTCCAGCATGATGCCCCTGTATCCACCTGAGCAGTTGTAACTCCTCTAACTCCTTCGTCATGTCCCTATATGAGGGATAGCCAACATAGGGCCTCCAAACAATATCTACGCTGAGACAATCCCTCTAGCAACCTCCTGTAATATGAAACATCATGTGTGGCTCCTAGCCACCTTGTGCTTTCCACCAAGTGGTACCACACCATCTATGGGCCAATTTTGACCAAGCCACCCCTCAAACCAATCAAGTCGGGGCAAACTAACTTGATGCACACATACAATGTGCTCATATGCCCAAAAATGCAGAAGAAAAAGTGCAACAAAAACTGAACTGTCATAACCTCCCATAGGCCCATAGCTCCCTGTACAGCTACACCAGGAATGTCCAGTTCCCATGTAAAACAAATTTTCTCCTCCACCATGTCCTGGAGCACTCCCATCAATGATCATGGGAATGTACCATGCTCAACATCTGATAGGGAGAAACACACATATTTCCTCCATCATCAAAACAACCAACCTCGTCTCCTGAGGATGGGCTGTATACATCTCTCTGTAGATGAGAATCACATTATGGTACCCTTAGCTTGCCCATTCACCTCCCCAAACACATCCATTATAGGATCCATGGAGGCCTATGAAGAAATATAATAAACTCACTCACCCATGATTGATAACCGTACAGGATCCTATATACATCCTCCAGGGTGACAAGTAATCTCACCTATCGATAAATGGAAAGTGTTGGTCACTGAATCCTATCTATCAATGAGTGCAACCATCAAACTAGGATCTTAGCACTACATGCCTATAACGTGTTCGGATACCAATCAATCCAACATCAATCTTATGATGCTCCCACTCCTCTATGAGTCACACTCGACCGTATCTCTACCAACAACGGTGGTACTCTGTCCCGTATACGTAGCTAGTCCCTAACATGCATCTAACAGAACACAACATTGTTAAGACCTCACTACCTCCAATTGCATCTTAACCCCAACACTATACCCAATCACACTAATCATGCTTACCCCCATTGACCATAATTCAAATACCAACCTCCTACCCTTTACACTCATGCCTTATTAGCTTCACATTATTTCACCTACTCACCTAACCCATATATCCAATTACCACATGTTACCCTTACCCCTCTACAACCAAAATTACTTGCACACTTTTTGACCTCTTTTACATTTTGCAACGTAACTCTTCTTACCCCAATCCCTATTTCACCCTAACCGGCATCAACCTCTTGAGACCGTCTCCAGTTTCTCCTTGACTGACATCAGTTCTTGATTAACTAGATGGTCAGTCACCTTAGTCTTGACCGGTGTGTCGGTTACATCTGAACCAACATCTGACCAAACCTTGACCGATGTCAGTCTATGATCGTGACCCCCCAAAAACTGAGACCCCCAACTTCTGTTTATAAAAAATTGACAACAACCACCCCACAATCATAATTAGTCTCTAATACTTACACCCCACATTTATTTCTTGCCCCTACTTAGCCTACATTTCACCTCCTCCCACCAATTTCATCTGTTTTTCACCCATATTTCAAAATTAACATTCCTGTCCAAAAATTTCTTCATTATAAAAACACAATTGGAGCAAAACAAAAAACAAGATAGAAAACATTACGCCTACCTTATCTTGATGGCGTCTACATGGTGGCATGATGTAGCCGCTACACTGGTGGTCCCACTCAAACCTTCTCCCGCCTCTACCATAACCAAAATCTACCTCGCACCTATCCATCAATCGCACGTCTCAAACTGTGCTAGTGGACCCGTCTACCTGGATCATCTGAAACACTCCAGTCACCTTCCACCTTAGCCTTGGTATAACATCTATTCTTTTTCCTCCCCACCAAATGTACAAATAACTCATCTCTACCATTTTTTCAAAGTCAAACAACAAAAATGATTTCTGTAAAATATGGAATTTTAACATTATAACCCTAACCACGTTCTACCTATTCTGACCTCACCTCATTACTTCCACATACCTTTTTGCAAGTACCAACACCCATTGTACCTTACCCACAAGCCTAAAATACCCATACAATTCCTTAATTTCGTTTAAGGATTTGTTATTTTACCATTATACCTTGACCTTACCAGTGCCATGACTTATTTACCTGAACCTGACCTACTTTTTGTGACCATTGAACTTGTGTACTCGCTATACCTTGTGATACTATTACCTATGTTGTTTTAGCCTAACAACCATACCTTGCCTATTGCTGTGTTGTTTATCCCAACCAAACCCGTGGTGTACCGGATCAAACCTAAACATTCCTGTAGCTAACCTACATTGTGTTTCTGGACCATATCATATACCCTCGATACCTAAATCACTTCAACCTTGTTTGGATAAACCTATTGACCTTGGATGATGTGGAGTTTGCAAGTTATTCAACCTGCTACCGTGTTCCACTCTATACATGTGCGTGGATTTGATTTTCTTTACCCATTAACTAATTTTACCCTGGGCCATTACTTATTACCTGATTTGACTATCACCCTTTACCCAATGTACCCATATCCTTCCCTACCTACCTTAACTTACACCAACTACACATTTATCAAACCACTCATTGATTTCGTATAACACCTCATCAGTTATTGGTTTGAGGGGGAACACCTTCACCCACACTTGGGGAAATCACACTCTCACCTATACATGGGGCAATCACTTCCTATTTTTTTCAACATTGCTTACCAATACAAGCTACGCGACAAAAATGGGAAAAATGTAGACACCAAAATTAGGTCATACTACCCTTATAACCCCGTTAATTTAATTAACCATACCTTACCTATTCATATCCCATAGTGCACATGATTAACTGAATTAATTAATTAAATTAACATCCTCACTTGACCACCTCACCCAGCCACCTCACTCCATGACCCACTCAAACCCTATTAATCACCTAAGACCAAGTCTAAGCATATCCTAACCAACTAGGACTTAGAATAAACCTAGAATTAAATCCTATTAATAAACCTAAGTGGAATCTTACTCATTCTTCTATGGTCTATCACTCAAGACTCAGAAAAAGATTGAAGACCACGCCAAAAATAGAAACAATCAAGATATTTTTGGAAAACCTAGATATTTCTGCCTTAACTGACACCATTTATACCTCAACTGACATCGCTCCCCTAACCATCGTCGGTTAGGTTAAATACATTTCCAAAAGCCTTTGTTGAGGTTATTCATTCAATTCAGGATCTCATACGAACATATACTTGGAGCACTTAAATTTCTAAAGCACTGAGGAAAAGGAAAGCATATGGGAGCACTACCAACAACCATCGAAATCCATCACCTCCTTCATGATCATAGATTCACAAAAAGAAGCATAGATATTCGAATTGCTATGGCACGTACATGACATCCCTTATCTCCGCATCTTTTCCATCATTGTTTTCATCACCTGCACCCTCCAGATCCATTCTTCAGTAAGTACCTAATATCTCTTTAATTATATTTATTTCCTTTCATTAAGATCATCATTCCTCTCAATAATTTGTTCTTCTATACATCTGTACACCTCCTTCCTCCCTCAAACCCATCACCTTAACTTTTCTAGCCCTTTCACCTATCTTCACCCTCCCCTAATCATCTTTGAACCTATTAGACCATTCCATGACCTCACCCCCACCATTTATAGCCTCTGTGCAATCATAGAAGGTCTGAACACCATTTTAAGAGCTTTTTATTAACTTCCCCTACCAAAGTCGGTTAGCCAACCGACATCGGTCATCCTAAAAAAATGGCATCAGTCATATTAGCAACACTGATTATTGTGTTTGGTAGCATACCTCAGACCAGCGAGCTCATACCCATTCCCTAACAACCCAGAATCCCTCCTAATTTTTACCAGACCTTACCCAAAGCATGTACCAAAACTACAACCCAATACTAGCCCATCACCTGTCATGTTTTGACCTCAATCACCTTTTGTTTGACCTTTCTTATTTGTTTTGTACGAGATACATAAATCGTTTCAATTCCAATAATATTGTTATTTCATGTTTATTTCAGATAACATTAATACTGTTATTTAAAAAATGTATTGATAGCCTGATCAGGAAACATCAAGCTTGCTGGATCTAGCTTCTACTAGATAGTCTACTTGTTATTTTATTTAACTCTATCTGGTGGTATTGTTTTTCATTTTACAAGTAGTTCCTCCTAGCCAAAAGGGAGTATTTACAATCAACATTGGATCAGGAAATTAGAACACGAATGCAACCTTCAATCAACATCACAAACACGTATTCCTTCTTGGACTATCACCTTCTATCTATTTCATTAATTTATCAAGAATCCGGTGAAACAATCACTATGTGTCTCATGAGCTGAATTCAATGACAACTTCTCTAACTGATTTGTCATAGATGTAATATGAGTCTCCAAAAATGGGATAACTTGGGTGTCTACGCTACCAAATTCCTCAGTGTGTAGATAAAATTTCTAAGCCTCACGCGGGTCTATAAGTGTCTTATGGGAGAGAACTCTTTTGAAAGGTGTGATCAGACCTCTGATGAACCATTGAGCATGCTGAATTGTGTGAATATCATAAGATAACTTTGATAATAAAGTTTTAAAGTGAGCGTCATACATTCTTAGGAATGATTTTCTTTATGTCCTTTAGTACACTGATGCTTTTCTACTTAAACTCAGGTATATAAAATTCTGTTTAGAAAGCATCACATAGTGCGGTATAATCCACACAAGTCTGGTTTAGATCATATTTCTGTATCAACTATGTGCGTGCCCTTGTAAATTAGTTACAAACTAGTTTGCCTTATGTTCTAGACCTATAATCCCTCTAGCATGCCATAGTATTTCACACATATGCCCATGCTCAGCTGCATCTTTGATTCCTATGTATTCTAGAAGATGAAGAGATATCTCAAAATACAACTGTTGGGGTTGTTGTAGACCCTGCCCACCAGATCAAGAACCTGTATTCCCTCTTGTGTTTCCTCCACCTCAAAAACCACCAGATCCACTAGATCCTGATCCATATGATCCTCTTTATCCTCCTCCTATAGTGGGAAATGGACTAGAGGATGCACTGACTTATGTTCCAAAAATTGTGCTAAACTAAACTCCTATATTATGTGAAGGTGTATTACTCCTAGACGTGATCCCAATGTTCTACGTGCCCATGTTCTGTGCGGATGATGCGTCAGAAAATATACCTCTAACCATACCTCCAAATAACATAGACACTTATTTCACCACCATAGATGGATAAGATACTTGATTAAATTCTGAACTTTACTACAAATTAAATCTATCTGTCACTACTCTATTGCCCACACTAGCTTTCTTACTGATGACTGTTGTAGAAAATAGAAAACCAAATGCAAGGACCAGGTTTCTAGGAGGGATCAAATGTGTACCCACGGTCCCTATAGTTTCCACTGGTGTGCCTTCATTTGAGGTCAACAAGGGTTCTCATCCATGCTTACCTAAATGGGGGAGTTCTAGATGCTTCGGCTCTACGTCCTCTGTGTGAGCTCTATATCCTTCATGAGACATATATCTCCACAACACCATTCACTTCCTAACTTCACATTGTTTCTCCAAACCCCTCTCGTGTACCTGATTAAACTAAAGCCACATTTATTCTCTCTAAATTTCTACTACCAAGTATGTAATATTTCACAACACCTGCTCCTGCACCCATGCGTGACGGGGTTTAGCTAGCCATAGGATGCTGTTCTAGATCTAGAGTCATGACCAAGATCTTAATCACTAAAGGGATAACACACAAATATGATCCTATGTGCACAAATAATATCCTCTGGGTTTGCATAAGAACATGAACTCAACAACCTCTAGGCATGAATAAGTAGGAATTACTTACTCCAAAATATAGCTATTCATGACACCACTCCACCAATGATCTATAACGCGCATCCAAGTCAAGTTGACATCATGCAAAGCATGGAATTATCCTTGCATCCAAAAAAGTGTTCTAAACCTCTAGTTTATATTTTATGGGTAAGCTACCAGCCACTCATATAACTCTATGGGAAAACATGAGAAAAACATCTCATAAAGCTCGTGATACATATTCTGTTAAACCCACACGTGTGCATCAAAATCACATCTCATGCCAAATATGTGAGCATACTCTTCCTCTAAATTGTCCAATCAATCTTCAATATTGGCCAAAGTCGACTGGTACATCTTCATCATGTAACATCCTAACAAATAATTGAACCCATATGAGTGCTTAAAACTCGCCAGTTACATTTGAGAAATCGTGAGATAAGTCAATGCAAGGTCCAATGGGACCAGTTTAATGAAGAAAGTGCAACTTGGGAAAACCTTAAGGATATGAAAACTACTTTTCCATATCTATTTGAACATGATTGATTCTGTTGACAGGTAAAAAATTGATATTTTATCTTTATAATATAATAAGTAAGCCAATTTTGGGCAGATAATTATTTTGAATAAACAACTATGTAATGCTGATTTCTAGAACTTAATAATGTTGTTTTGTATTTGACATATGGTAAGAAAAGTGAATAAATTGATTTTCTTTGATGCAAAATGTTAAAAAATGAGATAATCATCGAGATGATGATTCTTTTTAGGAGGGAAGCATGTAACACCCTCGACAACTGATATATTCCTCTTTTGCATTCAAGTGTTGACATTTGATTTTCTTGATAAAGATGTGTTCTTTTAACTGTTGAAGATCATTCTTGATAAGGATAAATATTTTCTGTTCTTACAAAAATCATTAGAATAAAATTGTATGGTTATCAAGAATTAATTTTCAATTTGGAAATATGAGCTACAATATGGCTTTAGGAGTTGTAGACTTATTTCTTCTTCTGACTCATCCTTGGATCAATTTTAGTGATCCAAGGAATGTTTCAAATATTCTTCATAGACTGAATGGTAAATTGACATTCAGTAGTTTAATTGACATAGAAGATTGAACTTTGTATGATACAAATTCTGTGGTTTTATGTGAATATGTTTTCATTCAGCTATATGTTGTGCTTGGGTCTTTGGTGATTGATCTTGGCAGGACATAAAGGACGTAAGCAAAAATTCAATTCTCTAAGGAGGAGTTCAGAGTCCTAAAACCTAAGGATTATCCTAACAATATCCTAAGATAGGTAAGAACACCTATGTTCTAGCTACGTTTACTTTTTTGGATTTTACTCTAACCTAAGCCTCTTATTCTAATTTGTGGGGTTGGCATCCTAACCTAAGCATTATGCTAAATGAATAAGGGAAGGGTTACTAAAGTAATTTTAGGATATTTTTAACTAATACCTAATACTAAAGGGTTATGCATTGAATCTAACCTAAGGTGGAAATACTATTGGTAATTGTTTTTAATACCTAAGTTGGTTATTGCTAGACTAAAATAAGTTCTATTGGGATTCATCCTAAACTATTAAAGGGAACCTAAGGGGTCACATGTCACAAAGAAGATGGTTCTAATGGCATTAAATGAGTTGAAAATATTTAAATGATGGAAGTACTGCCAGATTTGGCAGGGGCTAGTAGACTTGGTGGAGGCATACGTGGAAGCCCCACTAAAAGATGGAATTGGCATTCGCCAGATTTAGGAGGTGGTGGTAAGGAAAGATAAGTGGGAATTTTGGATTGAATGGAATTTATGGCATTAATGAGCCTCAGTATTTATGTGCAAAACATCTTGGAAACTTAGAAGGTGGGTTTGTAGGAGGTTATTTGGTTTTGCATGCATGGTGGATTTTGTTCTACATGGAGCTAACTGGTTCTTCGAACCAGTAGTTTGACCTTCACTTAAAAGCTATTTTTGGTTTCTTCAGCCTATTTGTGATCAAAGGAAAGTATATGAGGCATATGAGGAAAAGATGTTTGATTGTTGATATTTCATGGAGGAGAAAAAGAGTTGGAAGCTCAGCTAGAAGTCTCCTTTGATTTGGTGGAAGCATTATCATGCATGATAGGCTCTAACTATTAAGACTCTTTTCTTTCTTCTAAATGATTCATTAGAAAAACTATGCTCTCATGAGATTCATGTTTTCATGTCTATCTAATTATTTTTCTTGCTGGGTTTTACGAATCCTTGTGGTGTTTGATATGAAACCATGGCTAAAATAGTGTTGTTTTGGAAACTATCTCTCTGTGCAAGTTTTATGACAGCATGCAAGTGAAAACGGTATGTGAAACTTGTTTCTGTATCTCTATTTTTGCACCCTAGATCGTGTATTTGAAGTTGATGTGATTTTAAATGACCTTCATGGTAGTATAGTGATCTAATCTTAGGGGAAACTTGAGTTCTGTTTTATGTTGCTTCTGGGTTGCATTTTTGGATGTAGACTTGTGTTGGAGATTTGTGTTTTGATTAAACTTGTGTTGGAGCTTCGTATTGATCAGAACTAGTGTTTGGAAAACTTATGCATTGTTGAACTATTGCTTGGAGTTCGTATTTGGAACTGTATTCACATTATTTTACTTGTAAAGTTTTGAACATTTGTGTGTGAAGCTCGGGATTGACACTGTACTCTTAATTAACACTTGAGTGCTACGAGCTTGTATTTGGGTCGATGTATTGGACTTGTAAAGATGAGAAAGGATTCTCCAGAGAAGGCTGGTTCCTATTCCTCTGTTCAGATGCACACAAAAATGCAGAGGGTTTACTAAAACCTAATCTAACTTGTCAAGGAGACAGGGTGAGAAAATGCATAGAATAAAACCTAAACTACAGAGGTGATGCACCAAGGAATGTTAGACACTCGTTTTGCAAATCTAACACAGACCACATAGATGCAATACAAACACTATGCACAGGTAACCAAACTGCAATAAGAGATCAAAATAACAACAATGAATACATGAGAGGGTTGAGAATCAATCACAAACATATATATATTGCTCAAGAGTCGATACAGTACATTGCAGTGGCCAAGAGGCAAAAACTGGCATTACAATCCATATGGGAGGTTTGAAAAGCTCCACAAATTCTCCTGCAAGCAGGGAAGAAGGGAGGATGCAAAACAAGAATGTCCGACCTGTTAAAGGAGCTCCTCTTTACAATATATACTAAGAATGAGAGAAGAAAGAGAGAGGAAAGTCGAATCTACCACAACCACTTCTAGATACATTTAAAATCATCTCATTATGGTAGAAGCGGCGGCTTTTGGAAAAATGGCGAGCTGTCTAACAGGAGCGGTGAGCTGTCTGCTGCATTAAAGTTGGTTGTTGAAGCATTACTTCTGTCTATCACCACGCGTCAGAGACGTTTTCTTAATTTTCTCCCTCCAAACAACACCAAAATGCAAGATTGATCCCAGAATCATGTAGATAATTTCAACAGCTTTCCGTTGATATCAAGAACGTGCAAATCTGAGCTCTGGATCGAAAGATATGATGATCTGAAGATTTAGGGCACAAAACAGGTGAAAACGGATTTTTAAATTTCTTTTCCCGCGCTCTGCCATCTGGATGACACGTGGCGGGCTCTGATTCACTGAGCAATTCCCTCTCTCCACATTTTCATGGGTTTTTCTTGTGGGCCCCTTAAACTTGGACACGTGGCACTATTTCATTGGTTTGGATCAGTGCTCGAAAACTCGCCCCTTTGACTTTTTGGACCTTTTTCCTTGACGACACGTGTCATGCTGTGATTCGTCCACGGGCCTGCCGGATTTTCACGTCCACTGCGTCTTTTTGTCCCGGATGTCCCAGTGCTGTCTGGGACAAATTCTTCCAGTTCACCCGAAATGGGCTTCCACGTCCCCTTTCTGCCAGTGACACGTGGCATTATCTGATTGGCTTTCGGCTCCTTCAGCTATCCGCGTCCCGCGCGTCCCTTTGTCCCACTTGTCCTTGTGCTAAAATTTTCTGTTTCGGCCGAACCGGCTGGTTCGCGTCCTCCACGTACTCATGGCCCAGATGTCCCAGTGCGAATTTTTCCTATTTCGGCCAAACCGGCCAGTTCGGGTCCTTCCGCGTACTCTTGTCCCACTTGCTCTCGGTGAAGGACTTGGACAAATTTTCTTTCTTTCGGCCGATTCGGGCATTTCGCGTCCATTTGTCCCAGATGTCCCTTTGCTTTGCGGCCGCCTGGAGGCATGTTTCGGCCGAACCGCGCCTTGGTGTCCCGCATGTCCCAAATATTTCTAGGACAAGGACTTAGCCGATTTTCACAATTTTTTCTGGCCCAGGCTTATTTTCTGCAACTTCTCGCATTCTCTCAGAGCTCGTTCTTTTTCAGCCTGGGACTTGGGAATCCTGATGTATGTTATCAATTCAACCCTGGGGGGGTGAAATTGGATAACAATTTGGTGACTCAGCGGGGTCATCTTCCTGCTAGATGAAAAGACCAGTGGCCTTTTAGCGATCCATTGGGCATGGAGTCATAAGCAATGACCTGAAATGAGCCTGATACTGCAACTCCTTCTACGAGAGCACGCTGAACTGTAAAAACTCAATCCAGGAGCAACAAAACCTGTGCCAAAGCACTTAGGGAAACTGAAACCTAACTACAACAAGACAATGTGCATACGCACTTAGAGGAATTGAAATCTAGACTAATATTTACAAGGGTGAACCTTTTATTTTCAGTAGCAATGTTTGAGATAGATTCCATTTACTGGAATCTACAGTTCTTCACCATCCAATGAGGCCAATTGGAAAGCATTGCTGCTCTTGCACTTTGTGACCATGTATGGGCCACTCCAAATAGCATCAAATTTTGAATGCCTTCCCAGTTTTGCTCTGTCCGCATCCCATTTCAACACTAGATCTCCAACTTGAAAAGATCTATCCTTGGCCTTTCTATCGAAGGTTTTCTTGATCAAAGCTTGATCCTTTTCCATTGCTTGGGATGCCTGATTTCTGATCTCTTGCAGCTCCATCAACTCTGCATATCTCACCTCCATGGGCTCAAATTCAAGTAACTCCAGCTGCTTCATGAGTTCCAATGTTGGTAACTCAAGTGACATGGGCAAGATTGCCTCTCTTCCATAGACAAGCCTGAATGGAGAGTTACCTGTGGATCTTTTGGGAGTGATCCTATCAGCCCATAAGGCTGATTTCAGCTTGGTGTGCCAAGACTTCTGATTCTCATCAAGAGTTCTCCTAATGATCCTTAACAAGTTCTTGTTTGTAGACTCGGCCTGGCCATTACCCTGAGGGTAATAGTTCGATGAAGTGCTCAGGTAAATACCGTTCTTGACGGCCCACTCAGTCACCTTAGATCCAATGAATGCCAATGCATTATCAGAGATTATTGTGGCAGGTACACCAAATCTGGTTGTTATTCCCTCATAAAAGTCTAGGATGCTAGACTCATTTGCCTCTTTGAGTGCTACTGCTTCTGTCCATTTGGTGAAGTAGTCGGTGGCTGTCAAAATCCATTTATGCCCTTGGCTTGAATTGGGGTTAATGACTCCAATGAAGTCCAAACCCCATTGCATGAATGGCTGGTCAACTGAGATTGGATGCAATGGAAGGGCAGCAAACTTCTCTTTTCCTGTGAAGAATGCACAATTCTTACACCTCTTGATCCATGCATAGCAATCACTGAAGATTTTAGGCCAATAATAACCAGCCTTCATGATTTTTAGAGCTGTCACTCTTGGTGCAAAATGGCCACCAGCTGGTCCACCATGAAACTCTTCCAACACCCTTTGAATCTGATCTGTGCTAATGCATCTCAGCAGCACTCCATTCACGTCTTTCTTGAACAAAACTCCATCAACAATGGCATACGGAACAGCCTGCAACCTGAAGTGTCTCCTTTGGGTCTTGTTCATCTCTAGGGGGCACTGGCCTGTACCTAGGAAGTGCATAATATCTTGGGTCCAGCAAGGAGTGGGGGAAGCATCATCTTCTTCTTGATTGCCACTTGGCTCATGATTGTCCTGGACTGTCAAAACAGCCTCTTCTTCGTTGCATACTTCCTTTTGCTTCCCCAAAACCAGTTGCTCACACAGTCCTTTCCCTCTTACCAGCTTGGTGATCTTGATATCAATGTCATACTCCATGACACGGGTGATCCAACCTGCCCTTTTCTCATTCAAATCCTTGTTGAGGAGGAAGTCTTTAACTCCAGCATGTGAGACCAGCAACTGGACCTTGTTGTTTGAGACTAAATGCTTGAATTTCTTCAAGCTTCTGATTACTGCAAGTACATGCTTTTCAATAAAAGAGTACCTCACCTCGCAGTCGTCTAGGCTCTGGCTGAAAAAGGCAATCGGCTGCTCATCATTATCTTTGTTCTGCTGTACCAGAATGGCAGAGATAGTGTCATCACCTCCAAATGCATAGAGGATGAAATCCTTGGAGAAGTCTGGGTTAATGAGAGTTGGTGCTTGAGAGATAGCTTCTTTGATTGCCTCAAAACTCTCCTTGCCTTCTGCTGTCCACTTAAAAGCCATGCTCTTCTTTAACATTTTGGTGATGGGCTTGACAAGGGCTGCAAAATCTGGGATAAACCTGCGGACAAAATTGATCCTTCCCAAGAAGCTTTGAAGAGCCTTCTTGTGACTTGGCAATGGCAGTGCTCTTATGGCTTCAACTCTCTCTGGGTCAATTGCCAGTCCCTCTTTCGAGACAATATGGCCAAGGAGCTTTCCTTCATGTGCAAGAAAGATGCACTTCTTGGGGTTCAAAGACACTCCGAACTTTCTACACCTCTGAAACACTTGCCTGAGGTGAAAGAGATGGTCTGCTGCATTCTTGGAGAATACAGTGATGTCATCAAGGTATATCAGCACTATCTTGTTGATCAAGCCCTTGAACGCCATGTCCATTGCCCTTTGAAAGGTAGCACCAGCGTTTGACAGCCCAAATGGCATCTTCTTGTAAGCATACGTGCCCCATTTAGTTGTGAAGGCTGTCTTGAATTGGTCCTCTTCTTTTACCATCACCTGATTATACCCTGAGTAGCCATCTAGGAGAGAGAATCTCTCTGAACCGGATACTACTTGCAATATTTGCTCCATGGAAGGGAGTGGATAATGATCCTTGAGAGATGCCCTATTGAGGTCGCGGAAGTCCACACACAACCTGATTTCTCCGCTCTTCTTCCTGACCGGAACCAAGTTAGCAACCCAGCTTGAGTGCTTGATCGGGAATATAATGCTTGCCTCTATTAGCTTATTTAGCTCTTTCTTCATCAGAGGCTCAATGTGAGGGTTGACTGGTCTCTGCTTCTGCCTGATGGGCTTAGCATCTGGATCCAATTCTATGGTATGTTGTGCCAAATTTGGATTGAATCCTCTCAAGTCTTCATAGCTCCAAGCGAAGACATCTGGAAATTCTTGGCAAAGCTGAACAAAATCAGATTTCTCTTGTGAGGTACTTACTTTGCCAATCTGCAATGTTTTGCCTTCTTCCACTAAAATAGGCTCTGAATCCTCACCCTTTACTTGAATGTTTTCCTTCTCCTTCCGGAACTGATCATTCGGGTTGAAGATTGACTCCAAGGTTATGAGGCCTTTTGGTAATTTGTTAGTTCTCAACTGCACCACTTGGTCACCATACTGCTGATGCAACTTGTCTTGATTCCTGGCAGAGAACTCAGCTTCTTCTTGTAGGAAATTGACGATTTGCTGGTCATTCTCAAACACTTGCCAACTGACATTGTTATCCGGCACTGAAGGCCTCACAATCACGTGGATGTTTGGTTGTACCTTGTCTTGTTGAATGCTTTTCGTAATGTCAAAGGCTGCCCCTACTGCTGCAAGCCTGTCAGCAGCTTGATTCTCTTTCCTGGGAATGGATTCGATGCCAAAACCTTCAAAATCTTCCATGAGGTCCCACACCCTGTTCTTGTAGCACCTGAGTAGATCATTCTTGGCAGCATGCCGTCCCTTGACCTGATTTACAATCAATTCACTGTCCCCAAAGACTTGCAGATTCTTTATTTTTCTCTTGATTGCCCAATGCATCCCTTGCACCAAGGCTTCATATTCAGCAGTGTTATTGGAGCATGCAAATTGAAATCTAAAAGCTGAATAGTACTTTATTCCTTGGGGTGAAACAAGCATGGCTCCACCTCCTGCACCTTGCCTACTCCTTGATCCGTCAAAAAACAGCTGCCATACCTCGTTGTCATCATTATGGCTTGGCTTGGTGATGCTAGGAACAGGTTGATTTTCTTCGTGTATACAATAGACTCCCAGCTCAGATTCTTCTACTTCTTGATAGGGATCAAAAGCATGTATCTTGTTTGCCCATTCATCAAGAGTTAGGTCCGGGATACTTCCAACCTTGGTGTCAGCCTCATCAGTACTAGGGTGATCTTCTTGATCAAATGCTGAGCAATTGGCATTAATCTGACTTGGGGTGTAAGGCTCAATATGGAAGTTTGCAATGGGTTCGGATCTGATTGTGGCCTTAGTTCCATACCTTGTTCTAAACAGCATGTGAGACCAATCAGCAGACAAATACCCTCCAATCTTGGCTGTGAAGTCCCTTGACAAGCAAAGGGCAAAGAGTGGTGGAAGGTCTATGATTGATACATCTTGTAAGACAACAACATTTGGACATGCATGCAAGGTAAGACTCAAGTTTTTAATCACTCCAACTGTTGCTATTGCTGTCCCATCCAATTGCACTACTCCTTTAGATATTACTTCATATTCGAGACCCAGCTGATCAGCTATTTGCTTGGGCATCACGGAGCTACTTGCCCCGGAATCAATCATGCAATTGTGTACTAGTTTATCCCCAATGATTAATGAAACATAGAAAGGAGGGGGCTTCAACATTTTACCTTGTTGTCCTCCATGACTTCCTTCAGGCTGGGCAGCATTTGTAAGCACTTTGTCTTGCATCTGAACCCGCTGATTCGAAGTTGTCCAATCCTTCATGGCAGCTTGCAGCAGATCTCTTTGGCCTGGGATAGATAGGGATTCCCACATTGATATGTTAACGTTTGTCTTCTTCATCTGATCAATGATACTGAATGGTGATGAAGAATCTCTCTGCTGTCCTTTGGTTTGCACGTTTACTCCCTGCACGTGGGCAGCAACAGCTGGCATTTGAGTTGGCCTAGGGGCTGTTCTTGGCTGCCCTTGTGTATTTGAAACTGGACTCTGCTTGCCAATCATTTGTGGAGCCGTGGAAGGTTGTGGATTGGCTGGGGCTAATGGTTGTTCTTCACCCAGATTCCTCCTTTTTGACCTTGTGTTGGCTGCAACACCTTGAGAAACTGCCTGATTCATGCCACAGAAATCTTCTGCTTGCCAGTTCACCAATGTAGTGTCATTTGGGGCTGATTGCTGTTGGAATGTTTCTGGTTGTTGGTTGTTTCCTTGACTGCCCTCGCCCTCCACACCGGTAGTTGTCACCATTAGTGCTTGATTGAGAGCACCATTGAAGCACATGGATTGGTTGTGAGGCTCGTTGCATGGAAAGCACCAATCATATTCCTGAGCAATGTTGTTCTGTGTTGGCACTAATGCCTTAGAGGCAGATATGGCATTTGGATTATAGGGCTGGAATGGTCTATTGGCAGGAGGCCTTACTTGGCTTTGATTTTGATTCATATTTGCAGTTGGATTAGGTGGTCTTTGTGGTTGGTATGGCTGCCTATTAGGCTGAGCTTGAGGTTGATAAGAAGGTCTGAAACCTTGGGCTTGCTGCCTCTTAATAGTAACCAGCTCATTTCCCAAATTTTGCAACTGTTTCATGACCTCTTGGAGTTCATTTGAAGCACTTGGAGATGAAGTGGAAGCTTCATTCGAACTCTGATTTCTAGGAGTGGGAACAGGAGCCAAAGTGGGTGCTTGACTAGTGCTTGGATTTTCTAAGTTTGGATACAAGGGCATAGGAGGCCTAGGAGCCAGTTTACCAGCTTGAATAAGACAGTTTTCGGCTCTAATGGCAATGCTATAAGCCATAGGGATTGTTGTGCCTCCCATGGACTGAATTAACATAGAAATATCAGAATTCAAAGCTTTAAGGTAATATAGAAAAGCACCTCCTGCTGTTGGCCTGACTGCCACTGGAATCCTATCCCAAGACCTTTGAAATCTGAAGTTGAAGTCAGTCAGCTGCTCGTTGGGGGCTCTCTTGATAGTTGTCAACTGCTCCAAAAGAGACAAGTTGTCTCCCTTCTCTCCAAATTGCTCATGAAGTGCAATGCACAGCTGATTCCAGTTTGTAATAGAACCAGCCCCAAGGCTCCTAAACCATTGCAATGCTTTACCCTTGAATGAAGATGCCAGTAATTTGACAGCCACTTGCATTTCATCGATTTCATGGATTGCACAAAGGTTAGCAATATCTTTAACATGATCACCTGGAGTAGTCTGATTTTCTCCAGTGAAGTAGGGAATGTTCTTCAAGGCTGCAATAGGAACTGGATGTTGTGCATTGAGAGCAAGTGGGCTGCTGCCTGTGAAGTTGACGTAGGGGTTGTTCTGAGCCATTCTGATTGGTCTTAAAACCCTTGTATATTGAAAGAAAGGCCTGTCAGGTGGAGGAGTTGAGAGAGTTCTATTTGGTGGAGATGGAGACCTTTGAATCCTTCTTCCTCTTTGCCTTCTTCTCGGAGATAACTGCAGGTATTCAAACAACACCTCTTCTTCTCCGACTCTTGACCTTGTGGTGATTCTTCTCATGAGTTTTCAGGCCTGCACTGCTGAAACCAGTTGATTCTTCCCCTTGGAGTCGCCAGATATGCAAATAATAGCTCTTATAAGCAAGAAAACTGCAGCAGATGCATATCAACTTTGCTGCAATAAAAATGAGACCTCTAGTGTCCCACCGGGCGTGCCAAAACTGTTGTTGCAGACTCACAGCACCCCTGGATGCAGATCAGGCTTCTAGGTTGATGTTCAGGCATCCAGTGTGATTGCACAACATGGAATCCTTTCTCCAAGTGTGGGACTTGTAAAGATGAGAAAGGATTCTCCAGAGAAGGCTGGTTCCTATTCCTCTGTTCAGATGCACACAAAAATGCAGAGGGTTTACTAAAACCTAATCTAACTTGTCAAGGAGACAGGGTGAGAAAATGCATAGAATAAAACCTAAACTACAGAGGTGATGCACCAAGGAATGTTAGACACTCGTTTTGCAAATCTAACACAGACCACATAGATGCAATACAAACACTATGCACAGGTAACCAAACTGCAATAAGAGATCAAAATAACAGCAATGAATACATGAGAGGGTTGAGAATCAATCACAAACATATATATATTGCTCAAGAGTCGATACAGTACATTGCAGTGGCCAAGAGGCAAAAAACTGGCATTACAATCCATATGGGAGGTTTGAAAAGCTCCACAAATTCTCCTGCAAGCAGGGAAGAAGGGAGGATGCAAAACAAGAATGTCTGACCTGTTAAAGGAGCTCCTCTTTACAATATATACTAAGAATGAGAGAAGAAAGAGAGAGAAAAGTCAAATCTACCACAACCACTTCTAGATACATCGAATCTACCACAACCACTTCTAGATACATTTAAAATCATCTCATTATGGTAGAAGCGGTGGCTTTTGGCAAAACGGTGAGCTGTCTAACAGGAGCGGCGAGCTGTCTGCTGCATTAAAGTTGGTTGTTGAAGCATTACTTCTGTCTATCACCACGCGTCAGAGACGTTTTCTTAATTTTCTCCCTCCAAACAGCACCAAAATGCAAGATTGATCCCAGAATCATGTAGAGAATTTCAACAGCTTTCCGTTGATATCAAGAACGTGCAAATCCGAGCTCTGGATCGAAAGATATGATGATCTGAAGATTTAGGGCACAAAACAGGTGAAAACGGATTTTTAAATTTCTTTTCCCGTGCTCTGCCATCTGGACGACACGTGGCGGGCTCTGATTCGCTGAGAAATTCCCTCTCTCCACCTTTTCATGGGTTTTTCTTGTGGGCCCCTTAAACTTGGACACGTGGCACTATTTCATTGGTTTGGATCAGTGCTCGAAAACTCGCCCCTTTGACTTTTTGGACCTTTTTCCTTGACGACACGTGTCATGCTGTGATTCGTCCATGGGCCTACCGGATTTTCACGTCCACCGTCTTTTTGTCCCGGATGTCCCAGTGCTGTCTGGGACAAATTCTTCCGGTTCACCCGAAATGGGCTTCCACGTCCCCTTTCTGCCAGTGACACGTGGCGTTATCTGATTGGCTTTCGGCTCCTTCGGCTATCCGCGTCCCGTGCGTCCCTTTGTCCCACTTGTCCTTGTGCTAAAATTTTCCATTTTGGCTGAACCGGCCGGTTCGCGTCCTCTGCGCACTCACGGCCCAGATGTCCCAGTGTGAAAGTTTCCTGTTTCGGCCGAACCGGCCGGTTCGGGTCTTCCGCGTACTCTTGTCCCGCTTGCTCTCGGTGAAGGACTTGGACAAATTTTCTTTCTTTCGGCCGATTCGGGCATTTCGCGTCCATTTGTCCCAGATGTCCCTTTGCTTCGCGGGCCGCCTGGAGGCATTTCGGCCGAACCGCGCCTTGGTGTCCCGCATGTCCCAAATATTTCTAGGACAAGGACTTAGCCGATTTTCACAATTTTTTCTGGCCCAGGCTTATTTTCTGCAACTTCTCGCATTCTCTCAGAGCTCGTTCTTTTTCAGCCTGGGACTTGGGAATCCTGATGTATGTTATCAATTCAACCCTGGGGGGTGAAATTGGAAGTTTGGTAATTCCATTTCTTTTGCATTGAAATTGATTGGGTTATTAACCTTAGACACTGAAACTACTCAAGAAGGATAATTTCACCATTATGTTATTTTATGTTTAGTTATTTTGAATCATGAACTGTTTACTCTTTGTATTAAGAGGTGAAGCCTTTTTGAGTCTTCAGTCTTGGGTTCGTGGGTAATTCTTAACTTGATAGTTTACTATTTTGGGATGTTATTCTTGACTGATACAGTGAATGAGTCCTTTTCTTATTTTTGTGGAAGAAAATATATATGCATTCTCTTGGTATCGGTATGTTGTTTTGGGTCTACAATAAGCTTTCAACCTGATCTAATTTGAAACTGGAACTTCTTTTGTTTGGTAGTATGAAACAATTTATTAAATGGACGTTTCCTTATTAGAGTTACCTTTTCTCTATCTTTGGATAGACTCATTTTTTGAAATTCTTTGTACTCAATTCCATTTCGAGATGGTGATTTCATATGACCTGTTAGTCTACTTGGTTCGAATCATTGGTTGAATGATAGTAGCTAAGTCGGTTCTGCTATTAAGAGAATTCATTCTTGTTTTATTGACTGTTGTTGAGTAGCCTTGCCTAGTTTCAATGTATAGGAGTAGGTTTGTCTCTTGTACTCTTTATATTTTGGGATGAACTTGAGTAGATATTAATTCCTTTATGGAACTACTTTTTTGTGAATGTTAGTTTTAGATCTTTCATTGATAACTTCTAACATGCAGAATTCGAATTAGAATTACAGTTAGAATGTTATGATTTTCTATACCTTCTTGTATGTTATGAAATTATGTTTGGATGTATATATTAATGTTGAATTTACAAGATTTTTATCCCAAAAAGGAATAGGGAATTCATGTTATGAACCTGGTATGTTTTTCTTGGATGTTATAAGTTTTGGTATAATACGCATTGGTTCCTTTTATTCTTTGCTTATGATTTAGATGAATCAATCTAGAATGAACCATGTTGTGTACACTTATTTTGTCTCATAGAAAAGATAAATGTGGTATTCTATTAGGATAGAATTATGAGATAATGGAATGGAAAGATCTATTTTTTTTACAAGCCATTGATAGGATCAATAGAACTTTAATTTCTTAGGCATAAGTTATTTATTATATTCTTCTCTTCTCTTAAAAGTTGATCTAGATTTATTAATGTACTTATTTTCTACTTGATATCACTTATGCTTATTGTATGATGTTTTAACTATCTCATTAAAGCAGTGTTTCTTTAATGAAACAATTAGTGGAATGCACTTCATTTTAATACTTAGTGCTTATCATGCTCAGTTTATTGAACTGACCTGTGCTAGTAATTTTTGTAGATGGACGATGTAAGTGATAGAAGAAGGAAAAAAATTATATGATGCATTGGCTCGTGAAATAATTCTGATTCATTATTTTGTTGTATTTCGATGCATTGGCTTCTAATTCTTAGTAAAGAATTCTGATTCATTCTTTTGTTGTATTGTGAAAGAAAAGTTGTATATTTTATAGAATGAAGGTTGTTGTTATGCAGTATGCTTAAAGTGCATAGTCTTGTAAATTTATAAATTGTAATGATGAATTGTGAGTTGTGATGTGTTTGCATTGGTTGTGTAAATTATCTCGTACTTTTATAAAGAAGATGAAATTTATATCTTGTTTATATTCTTCATATTATACTATGCTTATCTTGTTATCGTTGGTAGGATGGATAAAGGGGCAATGGTTCAATTTCCCATATAATGATGCAGCTTGTTGAGTTGTATAATATGATGTGTTTTACCTAAAAAATTTAACATAGTAATGTGACGTGTAATGAACATGTAGTAAGAAATATGGGTATTGTGAATGACATTCCCTAATACTAAATCATGTAGAGTCTTTCTCTCTCAACTGAATGTAAACCAAAAAGGTTTGGAGATATGATTATTAATTATTAGAATTCATTTTGTATGAAGTTCACTTTAGTTGGATTTATGTGGTTGTTAAACCCTCCTAAAAGTTAAAGTACATTTTAATGAAACTTATGATATCACTGTCTTGTTTTGGTTAACTATTGGTTAAACCGAGGAAACGAACATTAAAAAGAAATTATAAGTTTAGGAAGGTCTTCATGGACTAAATGAAAAAAATTTAGGAAAGAACTTATGGAGTATTGGATTAGGGTTTAACATGGTTGTTGTAATCAAAGCCATAATCCAAATTAACAATGTATTAATGATCTCCTTGGGGTATGTACATCTTGATGAGGTAGTTTCTGTAGGATGTTGGCAGATGCCAATTGCAGGGCTGTAATTTCGAGAAGACTTGGATCTTCTCAAGAATACAACGTTGTAGTTGACATGTGGCATCACCCTTCCACATTGATCATCCAGATCTACAAACAATAAGAACTTGAACTTAGTTTCTCTTTAGGTCAGGTTAGTGGCATATTTAGGATAGGAAGTAGCTTCTAATGACTCAGGGTGCCTTGGCACACCCGGTTGACTTTAGATCAACCGAGTATGCCCATTTACCCTAAGTCATTGTGAGTGTCTCCCTATAATAATTTATGTTTCTAACTAAAGGTTAGGGTTAAACCTGGGACAAGTGGACTGACAGTAGTCAGTAAATACCAATCATGATAATAGAGGAGTGAGGTTAAGGATGTATTCTAAAATGAAGAGTATGCCGTCTAGGAATAGAGACATACACAATATGTTGTAAAAATTTGGCCAAAGTATCACAAGCTGCTGGTTGCGTTGTCCTATGTCACCAAGTTTAAAGCAACACAATATCAGATGAATAGTGGTAACAAATATTTAGATATGTTCTTTAAACAGATCACTTAGTACCCAGTGTAGGGTAGAAAAACCAAGTATACGAAGTATACAATATGTATTCAATACTTAAAGATAACATAAATAGATCAGTAGATTACTGAGTTATGAAATGAATAGATTGGTGGATCACTAAGTCATTTACAGCTGTATATGGTTATCTATTTGAAATCGATTGGCATGGAATGTTTGTTCTAAATAATGCTTTCTTTAGAACATAGAACACTATATTTAAATTTTTTCCCCCTTGTTTCTAAAGTCTTAAAATGGTAATGTTATAATTATTCTAGTACCTAAAGAAGATGGTTCATGGAGAATGTGCGTTGATTATAGAGATTTAAAAAAAAAACCATCAAGAATAGGTACCCTCTTCCTCACATTGATGATTTATTAGATCAATTACAACATGCTACATATTTTACTAAGATTGATTTGAAGTCTGGGTATCATTAAGTGCAGATCAAGGAAGAGGACATCTGAAAAATAACGTTCAATACCTAACATGAGTTATATGAATGGTTGGTATTACCATTCAGGCTATGTAATGCACCATATACCTTTATGAGATTGATGAATGAGGTAATGGGGCCATTTATTGATTCCTTTGTTTTTGTGTACTTGGATGACATTCTGGTTTTTAGTAGAAATTTTGAAGAGCATATTGACCATTTGTGTCAAGTTTTGTAAGTTCTTGTTGTTCTAAATAACTACCCTAGTTATTTTAACAACTCACATCCCCTTTCTAGATACGAAGATAAATATTATAGGCGCACAAACTCAGGTTGTTTCCTTGGTACATAAGTTGTCTGTAGTTCTTCCATGTGTGTTGTGCACCCTCCCTTTTCATTAATCTATCTCCTTCTATCCCCCCTTCACGCACACACCTTCTACGCTCTCGCCTTCCTTTCCACAGTTTGTGGATCCTCCACGTGTGCACCCTGACTTGCCCTCCAAATTAGGTAATTCCCTTTCATGCTTCTTCCACATTCCTCCATGGTGTATATTTCCTTCACTTCACATGTTGTACACTTCTTTTCTAGCTTGCCCCACACACCCCTTGTCTCCTATAGCCGTGTGCCTTCATTTGGATTCCCACACCTTGCATGCATACTTGTTTCCCATAGATATGCATCCATTTATTTTGGAAACATTACATACACATGCTTGTCCCTCACTTTCCTCTTTTTCACTTCTTGTTTTCACATGTGCTTTGCACATTCTTCTGTGTTAGTAATTGTGCCACATGGCAGATTGTCAAAATTTAATGTTCCGTACACAACCTATCAAAGCGTGTCAACTAGGAACTGAATCCTTGTGAGAAACTATTGTGTGACACTTGGTAGAAATGAAAAAATAGATGAACAATTAGTCAATCCTTCAACCAATCAGAGCACGCCACTTGTCATTGTGTGTCTAGATTGCGCTGCAGATCTTCATATCTTCATAAATGTTTCTGTAAAGATCAGATTAATGCGTGGTTGGTCTTGTTGGAAAGTTGCTGATGTGGGATGCTCTCTAGATTATAAAAATTTGAATATTGGTAGGATTTTGTAGGTGAGAAGTGTAGAAACATGTTTTTTCCATTAACGTATAGGTCTAGTTGACCCAACAACCCATATTTGATCCAATTTTCCCTCATTCCTTCTTCTACAAGATAAATAGACATGGGGAAGCGTATTGGAAAACATTACAAATGGACTTGTAGGAATTTATTACTTATTATTAGTGGTTGAAATTTCAAATTTGAGTTTCCCTCTTCTCTCTCTCCTTCTTCTCTTCTATAAATATCAGATCAAGGATGATTGTAAAAAGTTGTTATTGGACCCTTTAGTTTGCTAAGATATTTGTTCCTTAGCATATTTAAGTTGTAGACCTTCATATCTGACTCTCTGCATGTGGATATCATCATCATACACCATTGTAATTGACTGTGCATTTTCTAAAAGCAATAAAATCTTTGTTTTGTGGCTATTATTTTCTTTGGCTCATTTTTATTACTTTTCCTTGCCTTTATTTTGTATTGGCTATTTGTTATGCTTTATCACATCCCTGTAGGTTCCTTTTCTAATTGTGTCCCATGAAAATGAGTTTATGGATGTGTTTCATACTATGATATATGTGTCTATCCTCTATGTGTGCATGCTCCTTCAAATTCTCTAAAATCTAACTATGTTCATTCTCCCCCTTTTAGGTGATATCACCTCCCTTAGATTAGTTTTCCATTTTTGCACATCCTTCTAACTTTGTTCCATTGGCATGATTAGTTTGGGATTTGCTTTCAGAATTATGATTAGATGTAGAATTAGAAATAGGGAGAGGAACAAAAATTCTCTAGAGGTCTATCTCAAGCGTCAAGGTCTCACAACTTGGAGATAGTACCTTGTTTCCTCAACACCTTAGTTCATCCTGATCTGGGACAGGTGCGAGTTTGAGCTCCAACATTTTTGGCATGCCTAGTGGGATGAAGTACTGAAAACTTAAATTTCATAATTTATAAGTTTTAGTGTGTGACTTAGTGATTTCCATCCTTTGGAGACTTATTTCAACACATCTAGAAACTCCCAACTCTTAAATGTACCGTTTTCAACAGTCCATGTGCTTTTCATGAGAAGGGTACTTACCAGAAAAAGTGTAGCTACCGAAGAGTATTTTGAGTACGTACAACTCTCTCCAAGAAGAAAACACAACATAAGTACCATGTTTGTATCTCCATCTCCAACACGCCATGTAATTTGACCACCACCTCCTAGAAAACCTTCCCTGTAACCTGCTTGAGTTTTGAGATCCATCACAATGGAAGCACACAAGAATCAAGAAAATAAGGGATTTATTAACTTCATTGGTATTATTCCTCTTGCTCTTAATTCCCAAAACCCTATTCCAACATCTATGCTTAAGAGTATCCCATTCTTTATAGGGGAAAACTATACTACTCTAGCTTACCACATACAAGCCATTGTCAATGTCTGCACCATCCACTATTTGTTGAAAAAGATGTAGCTGTCAGACTATTATCCTCTTTATTCAAAGGGAGAGATTTACAATGATTCAAGAGTCTGACAATGGGATAATTTAAAAATTGGAATCAACTGGGGGTGGCCCTTTGCAATTAGTTTGGAGAAAAATAAGACAAACTCTCTCTTTTTGAATGATTGACAACCATAAAGAGGGCCCCCAATGAGATCATGACATACTTCAACTTTAGATTCCATAAAACTTGGGAGAGGATTACAGCCCTAGTAAGACCATCTCCAGAAGGTGCTTTCCTGTAATTTTTGAGAGATTCATATTATGATATTGCTATCATGATCCAATCCATGTGCGGAAAAATACTTCATGGGGCCTATGCATTAGCTATTAGGGCTGAGAACTATTAATTCAGGTAGGAAAGTTATCTCCTAGATCGCTCGTGCCCTTGTTCCTAGAACTTCCTTAAGCACCCCAACCTTCCATTTCACATATTCCTAAGAAAAGTGTTCAAACCTCTGCCTCCACATCTTATTATCCCATGCATCAAAAATATGATGAGGAAATGAAGTCTCTGATTATAAATTTATCTAATAAGGTCATATCTTTAGAAAAGAAACAAACACAAGCCTTCAAGAATAATTCTAATCAAGGGTATAACCAAGGCCATCAACCCTTCAAAAATCAATATCAAAATCAAAGATATGGGAAGAATCAACATAATGACAGATGACATATTAATGCACACCTCACCTTACAAACAATTCCTCATGTGTAACTTCTTCAAGCGCCCAACGCAAGCCAAAGACTAGCTCTAGTACAAAACAATATAGCCCAAGATTCATAGTGGTGTTTTCCTTGTAACATGCCCCATAACTAGTATAGTTGTGCCAATTTCATGTGCACACATGCTTACATGATTCAAGCTTCTTCAAAATTTTATCCTTCCACTAACGCACATAGGCCTAAAAATAAAGAAATGCAAGAAGATCTTTAGGCAAACCTTATGTTCTATGACACAAAATACTTATATGTAATAAATTAATCTATAGATAACACAAATAGGCCACACATCTAGGTTTCTAATAATACAAGATACAAGAAGAGAATGCTTAATTCTGGCGTGTAACCTTGAGCTCCTGTCACATAGGTTGATTCTCAAAAGTAAAGAGATGCAGATCATCTTTGAGCATCAAAGGATGCTAAGGAACCTAAAAGGCCTGTGCACAAGTTCCTGTGGGTGAGGTTCCATGCAATGTTTCAAAAAATATGGTGCACACCCCTCCTTTGGTAGTTCAAGCCCCTGTGCAAGCTAAGCCCCCTGCCTCTTCACCTAAAAATAAAGAAAATATGCCGCTCTACCTCAAATTCATAAGTAAATGGGAATTCCATTCAACATTATTGACTAGATGAAGAAGAAAAATGTAAATTTCACAATGGTGATCTGTTGCATGAAGCTTTGGTGCAACTCCCGCACATTTCTCTAGTTTTCTAAAAACCTTATGTTGCTATCAATATCTATTAAGAAAAAAAAAAGTAAGGTTGTTAAAACCATTCCATTCTATATGTCCTTTAAAATGGGACAACACCTTGTCCATAATTGTATGATTGACTTCGGTGATGATACTTCTGTTATGCCAAAGAAAATTTCTGATGTCCTATTTCTTAAGTACAAACCCATGTCCAAAGGAGTCTTGCAGCTTTAAGAATTAACTGTCACCACTTTAGGATTCATCAAGGATCTTGAGTTAACCCTCCATGTATGTCAAAGTATAACAATAACTCAAGATGTGTCAATTATTGACCTACCTCTTTTATTTTCCTTGTGTCTATCAAGATATTTCATTGCTAAAGTGGGTGGTTACTTTTCTTCTGATTTGTCTCATATGTTACTAAGAACAAGGTATGGTACCCAATTTATCATACAAACTGAGCCTATATTTTTCTATCATGTTCAGTCATATGACCCATCCCCTCTCCAAGTTAATTTCCTAATCAAAGAAGGCCAAGAAAAAGTTTCAGTTTTAGAAGAGCAACCTATTCCCCCTCCCATACTTGATTTATTGCTAGATGAGTGGGTAGAGAGGCATCACAAATTTGATCCGTATACTAAAGAGCTTGAAGCTTTGAATATGGGTTTAATACTTACTACAACCTTGAAGAATAAGTTATGCTGCCAAACATACTCAAACAAAATGAAGAAAAATATTGTCTATAGAAGTTCTAGCAAGAAAATTTATCATGTAGAAAAATAGGTGGACTTCTTGCCAATGCACTGGGACTCTAGGTCCATCTGCTTAGGTAGTGCAACTCCACTTTATTGTGAATGAAAAAAATGGGAAATTTTTTGTTATCCAAGAGGCCGAAGATCCAACAGGTGTGCTCCACTGTACCCGTGAAAGTATTACAAGGAATTGTAAGGGAGGGATTTTCTAAATTGTGGGGGAAGGGGAGTGAGAAGTTAGGTAAGGAAAACCAACTCTACGAGTAGAAAATCAGATTCTTGCTAGGGTTGATTGGAAAGTTTACATTCACAATTAACTAAAAAGAAATTTTTTTTTTACTATGCCAACAACCAAAGGAAACCATGCACATAAATTTGAACACATTCATGATTCATGAAAATAAAAAATACCTTTCTTTATTGACATTTTTATCAAGTTGTAAAATGCTGGAAATGTAGGAAAAATGGTGAAGGAAAGTGGAATAATGTTATCTCTCTTGTATTTCTCAATTGATCTCTCTCTTGAGTAAAAAAATGAAAACCCTTAAGAAAGAGTATACCATTACATTATATAGATCAAGAAATGACTCTTCATCTACTCCCCACACGACCCTTCATTTTCTCATTCAACTCATTATATTTCACCTTCCTAAGACGTAGGAAATTAAGTTCCCTTTTTATAAATCAAAGGAAATTTAACAATTCAAATTTATAAAGTCATTTTAATGAATAAGACAAACTATCATTATTACACACAATGAAGAATTATAAAGAGGGTAGAGAATAAGAGGAAGAATGAGAGAAGATATGGAAGAAGGGATGTTGATGAAGATGATGCCTTGTCACCTTCGCCTCATTGTCTAAGTGATCTGATGGAATGTCCTAATGCGGGGAATTATGGATCTTTGAACCTTTTACACCATGAGATACCTCCTTTAGATGATGCACAAACACCTCAAATTGAGTGTTTAGAAACACTATTGAATTATCACTTGGTTGATCACAGAAATTGCTCATTGAGGTTTAATTTGAAGAAGTTAGAGGATGTAGAAGGATCTTTGATGAAATTCCACTACATAGCCAAACTGTTGTACTCATCAAAAATATTTAATGAAGTGCATTTTAAACACTTTTTCCTTGCCAATGGTGATCACAATCCCTCCCTTTTATGTGATGCTCGAACATCTCGGATCATGGAATGAGTGTTGAGAAACACTATTTTAGGACTTCCTAATGTGAGACTAGGATGGATGTGGGAACTACTCATGATGAACCTCTTTTAAAATTGATTGATGAATCTCTTTAACTCATTGAGTTCTCCATGGAAAAATATTTTTGAATCACTTGGCTCTGCGAGTGACAAAGATGGATCCACCTGCTGCATACTACGATGCCTCACTTTGTTGTGGGACACAATTGGACTCAAGATGATGCTTTCAAGATCCTCTTAGAGTTCTTGTTTCTTTGTTTTAACCATGAAACCATCATAAAACCCTGTCGAGAGCCCAAAAATTGGAAAGATGAGTGAAAATTAAGAACATGATAAAATTTCAACTTCTCCTCTTTGTAATGCAAGCATTGACATGTGATTTGTCCTAAGAAGGTGTATTCTTTTGACTATTGAAATCATGCTTTCCATGGATAAATTATTTCTTTTATTGGATTCAATTGCTGAAATACTATTTCTTGCAAGGAATTCATTTTTGTTTGAGGTTGTAAACTGGTAAAGTTGTTTGCAAATTTATCTATATATACTGATGAGACCTTGGATCAATTCCATTGATCCAAGGTATATTTTAATTCTTCTTACTTGATCTGTATGGAAAATTGACATTCAGAGGTTAAAAGAAATAAAATACTGAGCCTTTGTAGGATTACAATTTCATTGATCTTCTTGGAAGTTCACGCTGTGCTTTCTGCTGTAAGTCATGTGCTTAGATCTTCTTATTAACTTCTTCCGAACGCCGAATGGTGTAAGTTGGAAAGAGTCCTACTTTAGGACTATTGAGGGTAAAACCTAAGTCCTAGATATATAAGATCTATCCTAATGACATTTTAACCTAAGGTAAATTGGATCTACCGTATATATATGCCTACTCTAATCTTGCTCATCCTAACCTAAGTTACATGTTTTTTAAGTTAGGGATTTGGAAACAACCTAAGGTGATGATAGGTATATTTCTAATATATTACCTAATACTACATTAGAAGAAAGAATAGCCTATCATAAGGTGGAAAATTTACCTAAGGAAAATATTTTCTAAACTAACCTAAGGTCATACCATAAGCTAATGATATCTATCCTAAACTAATGTGAGGATAGAAGGGAACCTAAGGGGGGCCGTATGGCAAGTTGAAGGCATGGAGATGGTTCCTAAGTCTTTTATTTGATTTTATTTTCAACTTTAAATCATTAAGTACTATCAGTTTGATAGGGGCATGGAAATTAGAGGTGATCCTAGCTGGCACCATCTCTAAATTTAACAATGCATGTTATTTTTGAAATTGGACTCACCAATTTTGGATGGCGGTGGCATGGAGATTTAAGTGGGAGACTGGGAATTAATGACATTAATTGTCATCATTTTTAGTGAGAAAACCTCCTTGGAAACCATGCAAGTATATTTGTTGGGAGTTGTTTGGTCTTTCATACACTCCAAATTTTTCTCTGCATGAAGCTATCTGGTTCTTCAAACCAGCAGTTCTATTTTTAGTTTGTTGCTATTTTTAACTCTCTTGGACTATTTTCGATCCAATGGAATTATATGAGGCATTTGAGGAAGAAGTTTTTGGTTATTTATTTCATTTAGAGAAGAAGGAGTTGTGAAGGCTCGTCTGGAAATATTCTTCGAATAGACAGAAGCACTATCAGGCATGATAGGCTCTATCCATTAAGCTATTATGCATTTCTCTAAGTGTCTTCATTAAAACAAATTTTCTCTCTTGAGATAAATGGGTTTTATTTCTGTGATGGTTATTTGGTTTCCGTTTCTGATTAATTTTTGAATTCTCTGATTGAGGAATCTCTACTTCAAAAGGAAGTCATTGAGTTGTTTTCTTATCTATTTCATGTTGAAACCCACCTTAAATCTTGTGGTAATATAAGTAATGAAGTACATGCATGATTCTTTCTTATCTGTTCGAAAATGGGTTTTTATGGAAGTGATATATGTGTCTTCAAGTTTCAAACCAAGCTGGTAGTTTGGGTTGTCAGAAGGTAAATGAATATCCCTTCATTGTCGACTTCTTTGTTTTGTGGAAGTTATGATCCTCATGTTGGAATTTTATCAATATGCATGCTTTGGATTCTGAGTTGTGTGAGCTCAAATTTTCTTTATGAGAAACAGTAATTATGTGTGCCTTCTTCTTGAACTCTGTGTATACTCTATCTCTTCTTTGGATTCGGTATGCGATGGAAATTGGGAAATTATTCGATGTTTGGAATCTCTATTTTTGTGGGTTCTTCTTATATAGAAACAAGTAGTGAAGGTTTTATTGCTTATTTAAAATTTCAAGTTTAAAGCTAAGTACTTGAATTAGGTTTTTTTAAGGAAACTATGGGTTATTTGTTTCCTATGGGACACTTTGATTTTGAGGCTATCTTGATGGGGATTCCCATGTTTGAAGTATTTCTTTTGATTTTATATGTATAATGTGTTTCTTAGGTTCTTGAGTACTGAGCTAAAGGTTACATAGGTGAGGCTCCTATTATGTTAGGGACATTATGAGGGTTGGCTTTGTCCGGAGTTCGATGTTGGGTTACTCTTGTAGCTCTGTTTGAGCTTTCTTTGATTTTGATTCATGTTGTCTTCTTCCCAGTCGAAGTAGATGTTGTTGGTTTTTGTTTAATTGTCCCTAAACTGGGGTGACTATCTTGAGTATCTTACTTGAGTAAACTTGTTAAACCCCTCGTGATTGGGATATCGTGAACTTTAAGGATGATTTTTAAACTTGTAAATGTTGTTTCTTGATTTTTAAACTATCTAAATCGGTTTTGAATAAGGGGTTTTTTGGACTCTTTCATTATTTTATCTCTAAGAAATATTGCAGGGAATAAATTTGTTGATAGTTATATGCATGTAGCTAAGCTATGTCAATATTGGGCCATACCTTTTTCAATCGAATCATGAAGGAACATTCTCTGTCCTTTCATAAGATATATTTTTCTAACCTCTATAAGGATTCAATTGAGAGTCTGTCTCGTTGATTTTTTTACTTCCATCTTGAAGGAATTGGTCAGACTGTGGATCTTTGGCTGAAAATTTACTGTCCTTGAGTGACTGTTGGAGAATGTAATTAACTGCATGGCATTTTGTAAGTTTTTTCATTGACAAATCATTTTTGATATGGGTATATTATCATAGTTTCAATTGGATGTCCATTATAGGAAAACTTATTTAAATATGTTTTAACACACAATAGTCACACATTCTACTTAGATCTGTTCTTATATGTGTTTTCTATTATAAAGGAAGTTTAGGAAGTAGTGAATGGTCTGCATTGTCCTTTGCGACCTTCTTTCCCATATGATGGAATTAGAGAAATTCAATTCTAATCATGGACATTCGAATCCTTCTCTCTCCAGTCTCTATAGGTGAAGTCTTGACCGTTGCCCTTTTGGAAATCATCAGGATGTTATGGGTTGTTTTCTCTTCTCTAAAGTTGTGTATGGGGATTTGGGCTAATTTAATTATATAGGAAGCTCTTACTATTTCATCACCGTTGTCCTTATTCTTTTGGGTAAAGTATTGTCATTAGATTTAATTGGATCAGCTACACTACTATCCTTAATGCCTTGAGTAGTCGTCATTGTCTACTTGCTTGTTCTCTTGAATTATGTTAAGGATTTTAATATTTGTGATATAAGACTAATGTGAGATGTTGTATATCGAGTAAATTCTATCTTAATGTTGATATATTGTCCTAACTTGATAAATTAGGCTATGCCTTGCATTTTTGGGATTAGGATGCCACATCTGATGTTTGAGACTCTTATTTACATTTGTATTTTTAATTAAGATGATTTGTGATGGAAATGATTAGAAGGTACTTTTATTTGATATGGATAAGTGTATTGGATGGAACTGTATTTATCTGATAATATGTTATAGATTGATGATTAAATCATGACATTTATTTGAATGTTATTCAACATTGATTAATTGTTATTCTTTTATGGTTGCTATTACCATGATTTATTTGTCTGTCTTGACTTTACTGTTTCATTAAAGCATAGTTGGTTTAATGAAATAAGTTAGTTGAAAGCATTTCATTTTAATGTTTAGTGCTTATCATCCTCAGTTCAATGAACTGACCCGTGCTAGAAATTTTTGTAGATAGACTTCATAAGTGATAAAGGAAGGCAATAACTTTTATTATGTATTGGTTGAATTAAAAGTATCTAGACCATTATAGAGAATTATGATTTATTATTGAAATGTATTGAAGAAAGAAAAGTTGTATTCCTAAATGACCTTGATGCTGATTGATATGAAATATGTCAGTAATGCATAAGTTTTCTAAAATGTGTATTTTATTTTGATGAATTCGAAAAGATTGAAGTTACTTTAATTGATTAAGTCTTATTCTCTTATTCATAATAAGAAGGAAAATATGTAATCATATCCTTGATATTGTTCATTCATATCTGATTGGATCCTTATTTCTGATGTCATTGAATTGTCACTAGATGAATGGGAATTACTACAATTTCCCTTACTTAAATGTAACTTACTTAGGTTGTATGTATTGATGTTTTTTACTTAATCTTGGTATGGTTGATTATGATGTTATTAACGTATATTTATAAGGTCTGGAGGTGTAATTTGGAAATGGGTATAATAAATCCTAATACCTAACCATAGTGAGGAATTTTCTTCTCTTCTCAAAAGGATGCAAAATTAAACGAATGGTATAAAAGTTTGATAACCATTTAGACTTCATATCTATGAAGTCTATCATAACAAAACCTGTTTTGGTTATTATACATTCCTTGAATGGTTGAGACACATTAAGAAAATCATTATGATAGATGCTAGATTATGTTTTCAATTAATTGACACATTAAGAAAAAATTTAATTGAACATAAAGTAATCATTAGTCTATGAATTTAGATATTAATTAACCAACTCAAATAAGGATGGAAACCTTAAAGGTTGTTGGAATTAGAGTTATGTAAGTTTGTTGTAATATAAATCTTAATCCTAAACTAATTAAGTGGTAGTGACCTCTTTGAGGTCTGTACATTGTGATGAAGTGGTTCTGTTAGATGTTGGCACATGGCAACTTACAGAACTGTACCTTCATGAAGACTTGAGGTCTTCATGAGGATACAGGGTTATAGTTGACATGTTGTAACATCATTTAGCATTGGTTCATCTAGACCTACCCAAAATCTTTGACTTGAACTTAGTTTCTCTCTAGGTTAGATTAGAGTTATGATTTAGCATAGGAAGTGAGTCACAATGACTTAGGATAACAAGGCACATCCAATCGACTTAGGCCAATTGGGTATGTCTATATACCCTAGGTCATCATCAAGTGATTCCCTGTTTTAAATTATATCAATAACCTGTGTTAGGGTCAAACCTTAGACAAGTGGACTAACTGAAAGTCATTGTAGACCATTCTAGATAACATATGAGTGTGGTGAAGGCCGTATTCTGATTAAATGATTATGTCATGTCTAGGAAAAGTAACATGAACAGTATGTTGGAGATCTTTGTCTAAAGTATCACAAGATGCTAGTTGTGTTGTCCTATGTGACCTAGTTTAAGGAATCTAATTTTAGATGAATATTGGTAAAAAATATTTAGATAGGTTTCTTAAATAGAACACTCAGTACCCAGAACAGGGTAAGAGAACTCAAGTATACTTAGTATACATTAAGTATTTTATACTTAAGTTAACATGAGAGATCATTTTTTAATCGAGTCATGAAATGAGAGATCAGTAGACTCACTCGAGTCGATTTATAATCTGCATATGGTTATCTATTATGAGATTGATTGGCATGGAATGTGTGTTCTAAGTTATGATTATTTAGAACAAAGAACATTATGCATATAAAAAAATTCCCCTTGTTTCTAAAGTATTAAAATGGGAATGTTACATCTCGGTATCAAAGTTGAAGGTTTACAACTCTTGGACCTATTATGTCAACAATATAATAAAACTTAAATTTTCTTGTTAACAGAAATTGGTTAGGAAAAGAGGAAATGTTGCAAATAACCCACCGCCTGGTGGAGAATCAACAACTACCCCAAAACTTTGATGATATGCTTGCTACCCTATCAGACATAAGATATCATTTGAATGTACTTGAAAAACAAGTAATGGGAAATGAGGAGGAAGAATATGTTGGTAGTAAAAATTATCCACCTCCCGTGGACAACGCCAATTTGGGAAATTTGGGTGTTGATAATAACAATGTAAGTATGTCGATATCAGCCAGAAAATAAAAAGGCAAGACTAACTAGCTGAACTCACTAATGATATAAAAAGGATAATTCCACCTAATTTTTATGGCACCACATTAGGAGATGGATTTGATAATTGACTCAGCGAAATAGAGAAGTAGTTTGCAATAAGGAACTTCTCAGAGGAAACAAAGGAAATATGGGGAGCAATATTAGCTTTTCAATGAAACATCTTCATGGTGGGATAGCCATAAGGCTGAGTTGAATATTGATGAAACTAATATTACTTGGGATCAATTCAAAAGATATTTTACGAAAATGATGGCTACCAATACTTTACTATGATTAGAAAATGACTAAATTTCAGACACTTGACCCAATGAAAATTAATAGTAACAGAGTACTAGGATTAGTTTACTAAACTCCTTAAGTATGTACCTCAGTATCAAAACTGACGAGAAGTTTAGGATACAGAAGTTTATCATGGGATTGAATCACATTATAGGGGGAGAGGTATATTTTCACAAACCTAACCACTATGGAAGGGGTTTTTGAAAAATCCATAAGGCAGGAACATAAATTAAAGACAATTTCTGCTCATAATGAGGAAGTAAGAAAGAAACTTCCAAACTCCTCTTCATCGTCTCTAGCACCTAAGAAAGGACCATGGAAGAAGTTTTGGTATGAGAAGTAAGTTCTGTGTTGATAATAATAAGAAAAAAGTGATAAATAAGCCTGCTGCTAATGTACATGCAATAACTTTGTCAAGAACAATAATAACAGACAGAAGTCCTATGGAGGTTAGAATGATAGATTTAAGGTTAGGAATAAATTTGAGCCTAAAAAGGGACCTTTAGGAGGCTGTTACAATTGTGGCAATGATCATTACACAAACCAATGTCCTTTGAAAATAGGATTACTGTAATCAACAACACAAGATACACGTTGTAGTAGCTAAAAAACAAGCTAAAAAGTAAGTCACACCCATAGAAGTTTCAAGTAAGTTATTTGACATGCTTGTAACTATTATGTTTTGATACGGGAGTTACTGAATGTTTTATTTCTAGTAAATTAGTGTCGAAATTAAAAATAAAAGATGGAAAAATGGATAAATCATGGATTCTACATTATGGGAATAATGTTGTTCATACAGTTAGTATGTGTTTTTTTTGGAGCAGTCCTTGACTTACCTAGTTTTTTCCACATAATTTGATCTTTATGTTGACCCCTTTGGGGTCCTACAATGTAATCATAGGTACATTAATCGGCTAGTCTAAGAATAAAGCAAAAGTGTGACTACTTTGAAAAACATATTAGTTGTTTAGATGACCTACAGAAAACAACAGAGATTCAAGGTGTAAAACGTGAAATTTCAGTTAGGAAATTGTTGGCTATGCAGCTTAAAAAGGTTAAAATTAAGGGTTGTACCTTATATGCAGTAAAAATTTCTTAATCTATTGAAGAAAATAGTGATCTCTTAGAACGTTAGACACTATTACGAAATTATAGTGATGTGTTTCTAGAGGAATTACCAGGTCTTCCACCCAAAAGGGAATTTGACTTCACAATTGAAATCAAACTTGGAACTGAACCTATTTTTAAGGTACTTTATTAGATGACTACTATTGAATTGGTAGAGCTTAAGGCATATTTTCAAGAACTTTTGTCTAAAGGTTTGATTAGACCAATTGTTTCACCTTGGGGAACACCTATAATTTTTGTGAAAAAGAAATATTGAACACTTAGATTGTGTATTGATTATATAATGTTAAACAAGGCAACAACTAAGAATATATATACACTTCCTAGAATTGATGATCTATTTGATTAGATGCGTGGAGCATCAATATATTCTAAGATAGTTCTTTGATCAGGATATCATCGGTTATGAATTAAGGATGAGGACAGTCATAAAAAAACTTTTAGAACAAGGTATGGGCATTATGAGTTCACATTTTTCCCTATTGGATTAACAAATGCACCTATAGCTTTTATGAATTTAATGAACAATATTTTTCAAGAATACTTGGAAAAATTTGTGCTTATATTCTTGGATGATATTCTCATATAATCTAAAAGTATTAAGGAACACCATGAGCATTTGAAGATAGTTTTAGAAATCTTGAGAAAAAGATGGTTATTTGGTAAGTTATCTAAATGTTCTTTCTATGACATGGAAGTGCACTATTTGAGTCATGTTATAAGAAAAGATGGAATAGTTGTAGATCCTTCTAAAATTGTACCTATAACTGAGTGACCTACACCAAAGAATGTAAATGAAGTTAGAAGCTTCATGGGTTTTGCCGATTACTATAGGAATTTTTTAAAAGATTTTTCCAAAGTTGCTGCACTAATAACTTCATTGCAGAAAAAGGATAAGAAATTTGTGTGGAATGAGAAATGTGAGTCTTCATTTAAAAATTTGAAGGATCAGTTAACTTCAGCACCTATTTTGGTTGTACCTGACCCTAATGGAGACTTTACTGTTGTAATAGATGCATCCAGAGAAGGTCTTGGAGGTATTCTATTACAAAATTATCATGTCATAGCTTAGGAAAGTAGAAAAATTAAGTTACATGAGCTGAATTATGCTCCACATGATCTAGAGCTTGCTGCCATGTTCATGCACTTCAAGTTTAGAGGCATTACCTGCTTGGTAAACATTTTGAATTAAAAAATGATCATCTTGGATTGAAGTATATTTTTACTCAGCCAAATATGAATGTAAGACAGTGAAGATGGTTATAGTTTTTATCTCAATTTGACTTTGACATAAGTTACATTAAAGGCAAGGAGTATAGGGTAACTGATGCTCTAAGTTGTAGGAAGCACATTTCTACTCTTATAATTTCTAGACTTAGTTCAAAGATGAAGTAAAGAGGGTTATGGAATCTGATTCTTATTTTTAGCAAGTAAGAACACTGCTTGTTGTAGATCCAAATGATGAGAGATATAAAGGTTTTCACTTTGATAATAAAGAAATATTACGATTTGAAAACACGGTTTACGTACCTTTATTAAAGGATTTAAGAAAGAAATTATTACTTGAATTTCACAATTCACCTTTTTTCTGGACACCGTGGTATTACAAAGATGCTTGCTAATATAAAACAATAATATTTCTAGAAGGGAATGAAAAAGGATGTAATTGAGTTTGTGACACATTGCTTAGAATGTCAACATGTTAAAGTTGAACATATTGATCCAGCTAATTTATTATATCCTCATAGCATACTGTAGTACAAATGGAAAGTGATAAGAATGGATTTTGTACAAGGGTTGCCTATGTCAATAAATAAGCACGATGTTATTCTGGTTGTTGTTGATAAAATAACCAAAGTAGCACAATTTATTGCTGGTAATCTTAAGGATAATTCACTTGTTTTAGAAAAAAAGTTTGTTCATGAAATTTTTAGATTACATGGAGTACCTGAATTAATCATATATAATAGAGATCCAAGAATGACTTCAAGGTTTTGGAAAACACTTAACACAACTTTAGGAACTAAGCTAAATTTTAGTTCTGCGTATCATCTAGAAATATATGGACAAAGTAAAAGAGTTAATCAAGTTTTAGAAGATATGTTAAGAATGTATTGTATGGATCAGCAGTATAAATGGGAAGAGTACCTTCCATTAGTTGAGTTTGCATACAATAACACATATCACACCTCTCTAAAGATGACACCTTTCGAAGCATTATACAGAAGGAAATGCAGAACCTATGTTAGTTGGGACAACATTGAGGATAGAGAGGTAATTGGACCTGAAATACTTACAGAGATGGAACAAGTTAAAATGGTTTGTGAATGCTTAGAAAGAAGCAATAGATAAAAAAAAGAATTATGATGACTTGAAGTGGGTTGATAGGAAATTTGAACTTGGTGAGAAGGTCTTTCTTCGGGTTAAACTGAAAAAGAGTTCTATAACTTTTGGAAAGCTTGCCAAGTTATCACCTCGTTATGTGGGACCTTTTGAAATCATTGAAGTAATCAACCCTATAGCTTATCATTTAGCATTACCCCCTTCTTTGTCATAAATAAATGATGTTTTCCATATTATTTTCTTAAGAAATATGTTTCAGATTTATCACATGTGTAATATTGGAATTCCTTGCAGGTCCAAGACCCAGAAATAATCGTGGTTAAGCCTATTCGAGTGTTGGAAAATCACCAATTGCACTTAAGAAATTGTAAAATAAGTCAATGTAAGGTACAATGGGACCAGTTTAATGAGGATAGTGCAACTTGAGAAAATTTGGAAGATATGAAAACTAATTTTCCATATTTATTTGGAAAGAATTGATTTTGTTGACTGATAAAACTTGCGATTCTATTCTTTTATGATAATAAATCTACCAGTTTTGGACAGATATTTCATTGTTTGAAATAAACAGCTAGGTAAATGTTGATTTTGGAAAAATTTAAAATCCAGAAATGTTATGAACATGTGAAAATAAAGGTAATAAATGGATTGTCCTTGATGCAATTTTTTTTAAATAAGTTAATCATCGGGACGATGATTCTTTTTAGGAGGGAAGTATGTAACACCTATGATAAAATGTTAACTTATCCTCTTTGCAATGCAAGCGTTGACATGTGATTTTTCTGAAGAAGGTATATTCTTTTGATTTTTGAAATCATACTTGCCATGGATAAATTATTTCTTTTCTTGGATTCAATTGCTGAAATAATGTTACTTACAAGGATTCCATTTTTGTTTGAGGTTGCAAACTAGTAAAGTTGTTTGCAAATTTATATCTATATAATAATGAGACCTTGGATCAATTCCATTGATCCAAGGTATGTTTTAATTCTTCTTACTTGATCTGTATGGAAAACTGACATTCAGAGGTTGAAGGAAATAAATTACTGAGCCTTTGTAGGATTACAATTTCATTGATCTGCTTGGAAGTTCATGCTGTACTTTCTGATGTAAGTCATGTGATCAAATATTCTTTTCAACTTCTTTTGAACACTAAATAGCGTAAGTTAGAAATAGGCCTACTTCAAGACTATTGAGGGTAAATCCTAAGTCCTAGATTGATAAGGTCTATCCTAACGGGATTTTAACATAAGGTAAATTGGATCTACTGTATATCTATGCCTACTCTAATCTTGATCATCCTAACCTAAGTTACATGTTTTCTAAGTTAGGGATTTTGAAACAACCTAAGGTGATGATAGGTATATTTCTAATCTATTACCTAATACTAAATTAGAAGAAAGAATAGCCTATCCTAAGGTGGCAAATTTACCTAAGGTAATTATTTTCTAAACTAACCTAAGGTCATACCCTAAGCTAATGATATCTATCCTAAACTAATGAGAGGATAGAAGGGGACCTAAGGGGGGTCGTATGCAGAGTTGAAGGCATGAAGATGGTTCCTGAGTCCTTTATTTGATTTGATTTTTTAATTTAAATCATTAAGTACCGTCAGTTTGACAGGGGCATGGAAATTGGAGGTGATCCTAGTTGGCACCATCTATAAATTTAACAATACATGTTCTTTTTGAAATTGGACTTGCCAATTTTGGATGGTGGTGGCATGGAGATTTAGGTAGGATACTAGGAATTAATGACATATATGTCATCATTTTTGGTGAGAAAACCGCCTTGGAAACCATGCGAGCAGATTTTTTGGGAGCTGTTTGGCCTTTTGATGTGCCAGAATTAGCAGGAACTTGACAAGGTCATAACTCGAGTTCCGGGTGTCCGTTTGAGTCCGTTTTTTTTAAAACCACGTGTTTCGATGAGATGAACATAGAAGAAACCTGACCTACCAATTGGGGCAAGTTTTCGACACATTTTTGGGCCCTAAATCTTCCATCTTGAGGATGAAAATTAGGATTTAAGTTATAGTTCAGTTTTTTCCTATTTTTGAGCATTAGTTAATTTTAGTGTATTAATTGCATTATGAGTTAGAAAGTTGACAATTCCTCTAATTTAGGGATGTAGAAGATGCATGGCAATTTCTGTGCCTGTAGGAATAAGCATGTGAACTTACTAAGAATAGCAGGTTCCAGTAAACTACTAAAAATAGTAATTTCCGCCACCTAGAGTAGATTTCGTTAGAGTTAGCTAGAGTTTACTTGGCAACTCGAATTGGGAGTTGTTTTCCTATTTAGGAAACATTGTAATTCATTATTTGATAACAAATAAGGAGATCTATTTTCTTTTGGATTTCATAATATTTGCAGCATATCTGGTTTGTTCTTAAGTTGGATATATTATCTCGTATCAGAGCGCTAATGTAGCCAACTTAAGAACAAACCAGATATGCTGCAAATATTATGAACTCCAAAATAAAATAGATCTCCTTCTTTGTTATCAAATAATGAATTAAAATGTTTCCTAAATAGGAAAACAACTCCTAATTCGAGTTGCCAAGTAAACTCTAGCTAACTCTGACGAAATCTACTTTAGGTGGCGGAAATTACTATTTTTAGCAGTTTACTGGAACCTGCTATTCTTAGTAAGTTCGCATGCTTATTCCTACGGGCACAGAAATTTCCATGCATCTTATACATCCCTAAATTAGAGGAATTTCTAAATTTCTAACTCATAATACAATTAATAGACTAAAATTAACTAATGCTCAAAAATAGGAAAAAAATGAACTATAACTTAAATCCTAATTTTTGGCCTCAAGATGGCAGATTTAGGGCCCAAAAACATGTTGAAAACTTACCCCAACCAGTAGGACTGGTTGCCGCTGTGTTCATCTCATTGAAACACATGGTTTCAAAAAAAAACGGACTCAAACGGACACCCGGAACTCAAGTTATGACCTTGTCAAGTTCCTGCTAATTCTGGCGAATCACCTTTCATGCACTCCGATTTTTTCTCTACATGGAGCTATCTGGTTCTTCAAACAAGTAGTTCTATTTTCAGTTTTTTGTTATTTTTAACTCTCTTGGACTATTTTCAATCCAATGGAAGTATATGAGCCATTTGAGGAAGAATTTTTTGGTTGTTGATTTCGTTTAGAGAAGAAGGAGATGTGAAGGTTTGTCTAGAAATATTCTTTGAACAGACAAAAGCACTATCAGGCATGATAGGCTCTATCCATTAAGCTACTATTCTTTTCTCTAAGTCTCTTCATTAAAACAACTTTTCTCTCTTGAGATAAATGGGTTTTATTTCTATGATGGTTATTTGGTTTCCTTGTTTGAATAATTTTTGTATTCTCTGATTGAGGAATCTCTACTTGGAAAGGAAGTCATTGAGTTGCTTTCCTAGTTATTTGTTGTTGAATTTCACCTTAAATCTTGTGGTAATTTGAGTAACAAGGTGCATGTTTGAATCCTTCTTATTTGATCAAAAATGGGTTATGGAAATGATATATGTGTCTTTAAGTTTCAAACCAAGCTGTAGCTTAGGTTGCAGAATGTAAAAGCATATCCTTCGCTGTCACTTCTTGGTTTTGTTGAAGTTATGTTACTCTTTTTGGAATTTTATGAATATGCATGCTTTGATTCAAATTTGTATAAACTCAAATTTGTTTACAGAAACAGTAAATATGTGTGCCTTTTTCTTGAACCCTTTATATACTCTATCTGTTCTTTGGATTCAATATACGATGGAAGCTGGGTAGTTATTTAATGTTTGGAATATCTATTTTTATGGGTTCTTCTTGTATGGAAAAATGAGTGAAGGTTTTATTATTTTTTTCAAAAAACTGGGTACTTGAATTTGGTTCTTCTAAGGAAACTATGGGTTATTCGTTTCCTGGGTACTTTGATTTTGAGGCTTTCGAGCTGGGGATTCCCATGTTTGAAGTCTTTCTTCTGATCTTATATGTATACTGTGTTTCTTAAGTTCTTGAGTACTGAACTAAAGGTTATATAGGTGAGATCCTATTGGTTGGGGATGTTTTGAGGATTGGCTTTGTCGGAGTCGATACTAGGTTATTCTTGTAGCTCTATTGGGGGATTTCTTTGCTTTGTTCTTATTGTCTTCTTCCCTGTCGAAGTAGATGTTGTTGGTTTTTGTTTAAATGTCCTTAAAATGGGTTGATTTCTTGATTACCTTGCTGGATTAAACTTGTTAAAACCCTCTTGTTTGGGATATCGTGAAATTTAAGGATGATCCTTGAACTTGTGAATATTATTTATTGATTTTGAATTATTAAAACCAGTTTTGAATAAGGGTTTTCTAGACTCTTTCATTCTTTGATCTCTGAGCAAGATTGGAGGGAATAAATTTGTTGATATTTGTACACTTGTAGCTAAGATATGTCGATCTTGGGCTGTACCTTCTTAAATCGAATAATGAAGGAACCTTCTCTGTCCTTTCGTAAGATATATTTCTCTCACCTCTATGAGGATTCGATTGAGAGTTTGTCTCGCTGATTGTTTTATTTCCATCATTGGAGGAATTGGTTAGTCTTTGGATCTTGACTAAAAATTTAATGTCCTTGAGTGACTATTGGGACTTTAATTACCTGCATGGCATTTTTCAACTTTATCATTTATATCTTCTTTTTGATATGGTTTAATATCACATTCATTGGTTGTCTATGATGGGAAAACATGTTTAATTATGTTTCAACCACAACAGTTACACATTCCATTGATCTCTTCTTTTATGTGTTTTATTTTATAAGGAATTTGGGAAGTAGTGAATGGTCTGCATTTTCCTTTGTGACCTTCTTCCCATGTGTTAGAATTTCAGAATTCCCTTCTGATCATGGCATTTGATTCCTTCTTCTTAAGTCCCTAAGGTGAAGCTTGACGGCTACCTTTGGAAATAATAGGATGTTATGGGTTGTGTTCTCTTCTCTAAAGTTGTGTATGGGATTTGGGATAACTGAATTATTTAGGAATCTCTTACCGTTTCATCACATTCGTTCTTCTTCTCTTGGTTAAATCTGGTCATTAGATTTAATTGGATCAGTTGCACTACTATCCTTAATTCCTTGAGTAGTCGTCATTGCTATTTGCTTGTTCTTTTGACTTGCATTAAGGATTTTAATAATTGAGATAGAATACTAATGTGAGATGTTGTACATTAAGTAAATTCTATCTTAATGTTGATATTTTGTCTAACTTGATAAATTAGGCTATGCCTTGCATTTGGGATTAGGATACCACATCGTATATTTGAGACTCTTATTTGCATTTGTATTTCTAATTAGGATGATTTTTGAAGGAAATAGTTAGAAGGTACTTTTATTTGATATGGATAAGTGTATTGGATGGAACTGTATTTATTTGATAACATGTTGTAGATTGTAGATTACATTATGACATTTCTTTGAATGTTATTCAAATTGATTAATTGTTGTTATTTTATGGTTGTTATTACTATGATTTATCTATCTGCTTGACCTCATCTTTTCATTAAATTAGAGTTGGCTTAATGAAATAGTTAGTTGAAAGCATTTTGTTTTAATGCTTAGTGCTTATCATTCCCAGTTCAATGAACTGACCTATGCTAGCAATTTTTGCAGATGGACTTTATAAGTGATAAAGGAAGGCAATAAATTTTATGATGTATTGGTTGAATTAAAAGTCTGGACCATTATAGAGAATTTTAAGTTATTATCGAAATGTATTGAAGGAAGAAAAGTTGTATTCATATATGATCTTGATGCTGTTGACATGAAATATGTCAGTAATGCATAGTTTTGTAAGATTTTTATTTTATTTTGATGAATTTGAAAATACTAAAGTTACTTAAACTGATTAAGTATATTCTTTTGTTCATAAACGAAGGAAAATCTATAATCATATCCTTGATGTTGTTATTCATATATGATTGGATCCTTATTTCTGATGTCAGTAAATTGTTTGGATAAATGAGAATTAGTACAAATTCCATTACTTTAATGCAACTTACTAATTTGTATGTATTGATGTTCTTTACTTAATCTTGAATGGTTGATTATGATGTTATGAATGTGTAGTTATAATGTCAGGATGTGTAAATTGGATATGGGTATAATAAATCCCAATACTTAACCATAATGAGGAAGGTTTTCCTCTTTGAAAAAGGATGCAAAATAAACAAATGATATATGAGTTCGATAACCATTTAGACTTCATATTTATGAAGTCTTTTATATCAGAACCTGTTTTGGTTCTTATACATTCCTTGAATGGTTGAGGCACATTAATTAAATCATTTGATAGATGCTGATTTTGTTTTCAATTAATTGAATGTTAAGAAAAAAGTTAATTGAACATAAAGCAATATTAGTCTATGAAGTTCCATATTAGTTAACCAACTCAAATAGGGATGGAAACCTTAAAGGTTTTTAGAATTAGGGTTATGTAAGGTTGTTATAATCTGAATCTTAATCCTAAAATAATTAAGTGGAAATGACCTCTTTGAGGTGTGTACGTCGAGATGAAGTGGTTCTATCAGATGTTAGCACACACCAACTGAAGAATTGTACCTTCATGAAGACTTAGGTCTTCACAAGGATACAGGGTTGCAAATGACATGTTGCAACACCCTTTAGCATTGGTTCATCTAGGTCTACCCAAAATTGAACTTGAACTTAGTTTCTCTCTAGGTCAATTTAGAGTTATGATTTTGCATAGGAAGTGACTCACAATGACTTAGGATATCTAGGCACATCCAATCGAATTAGATCGTTAGGGTATGTCTATATACCCTAGGTCATCACGAGTGACTCCCTATTCTAAATTATGTCACTAACCTACGTTAAAGTCAAACCTTGGACTAGTGAACTGACTGAAGTCAGTGAAGACCATTCTAGATAACAAAGGAGTGGGGTGAAGGAATTATTCTGATTAGATGAGTATGTTGTCTAGGAATAGTAACATGAACAATATGTTGGAAATCTTTGGCTAAATTATCGCAAGCTGCTAGTTGTGTTGTCCTATGTCACCTAGTTTAAGGAATGTGATTTCAGACGTATATTGGTACCAAATATTTAGATAGGTTTCTTAAACAGAACACTCAGTACCTAGAACATGGTAAGAGAACCAAGTATAATTCGTATACGTAAAGTATTCAATACTTAAGTAACATGAGAGATCGGTATCTCACCGAGTCATTTACAACTACATATGGCTATCTGTTATGAGATTGATTGGCATGGAATGTGTGTTCTAAGTTATGATTATTGAGAATAGAGAACATTATGTATATAAAATTTTTCCCCTTATTTCTAAAGTCTTAAAATGGGAATGTTACAATCTATAACTTTCTACACTTGGAACTAAAAATTGCTATTTTCAGAAAGTTGGTCCCATGAGTTGTTATTTTGGGCAATTTCACTGGTACTGATGTGTTTATTTCACATTCCAATATTTCCATGGATATCTGGGGGTCAATTCAAATCATTTAAATTTATGGAAAGTTGATTTTTGATTTTATTTTTATTTTTTTGCTTTTTCAACCCACGTGACATAGTTTTCAGTTTGTGTAACTTTCATTGTTCTTATCTTTTGAAAGATTTTTCCATTTTTGGAAACTTAATAAAAATGGAAAGTGCAAATTAGTGACAATTAACATTTTTATAAGTTCACTTCTAGGTCTTAGATTGGAAAAAAATTGGTGGATTATTTCTAGGTTTTGGCTCTTTGGTCTCTATTCAAGTTTTCAACTCAATTTGGTGCAAGATTTGATGGTAAATGGAAAAAGAGAAACTTAGGGAAAGAAAATTTAAATGGATGCCTTTAAAAAATCATACCTTCTTTAGATTTTTTTTTTTTCAGCTTCAAGAAATTTGGATGAGGAAGGTTTTCACAAAATTTCATGAGGATTCGATTACCGGTTCATTAGTTATGAGCGATTCTTTGTTTTATGACCCTAGGGTTTCTAAGAAATCATAACCATGGTTTTTTTTCTTAGAAGAATTGGTTATTCACTTTGCAGTAGAAAAAAATGATATAAAAATAATTTTTAAGGTTATATAAAGTTTCTATAGGTGGAAGTAATGGAGAGGTGGAGAGAAATACGACAATTGAGCTTTCACGTGCATGTGTGCAGGTAACACCAGAAGCAACAAAAGAGTTAGAAAACATTACATATTTTGATTCTCGGGAATGATTCACATTTTTGTGCACCAAGCTTACCAAGGGATTTATGAATTTTGTGTAAAAAATCACACCCCATCCCTATTGGTCCACGTGGTGGAGTTTGGTTGGATGGAGCGGGGGTCGAGAAATGGAGCCTGGGGGGCTTAACTTGTGAGAAAGAGCTGAATTGAGGTCATGTTGGGGTCCAGGGGATCAAAAGGGAATGGGTAGAATTTTATTGCATCATAGGCACAAAGGATTTGGTGCACTTAGTTAATTTTTTTTGCCACTCTCCCATTGGTTGGATTTCCATCCGAGAAAAATGACTAACTCCTGAAGTCTTACCTTGGTGAGCCACCTGTCGCGACCATATATTGAGCTTTCAGAGGATTTTTTTTGACATTTTATATAATTCCACCTAAAAATGACCTTCTGAATCTATTGGTTATGGTATCATCTCCTAATTATTCCATTTAATTCCTTAAAAATATGTTTTTTGTTTTGGCTCCAAGGCTATGCATGTAAAAAAATGACTGTGGACCTAATGCACCTAGGTGTTGTGAAAAATATGATATTACCATCATCTAGGGATTTGAAATAAATTTCTAAATATATTTTATTTGAATCTTAACTCCTTCTGGAGCTCCCAAACTCGATTCATGAAGCTCAAGGGCTATTTCGGCACTCTACACTACTTAATCCTCCAAGACCCACGTTTGTTGGAATTGCTCCAAAAATTATAGAATATTTCAAAATTTCTTACACAATATTCTCAGATCTCCATTACACCTAATTTATGATTTTCAGACTTTCTTTCTTCTCTAAGGGGTGTGCACCATCCTTGAGAAGACTTGAGAACAACCCTTCCCAAGCTTGTCAAAAAGCTTGTCTTGATGGATCTTTCCTTAGAAGAACTTGGAATGACTAGATATCCCTAAATCACCTATAGTCACAGGGAAAAAAAACATGGGAATGCTCAAATGGATGGGATAAGACTGAATCAAGGGTTATGGTGATATGAAAGAGGGCTCAGGATGACCTTTGAGTAAAAAATTTCAGGTAGGGTATGGTTTTCATGCTTAAAAATTGGGAGTTTTCTTGTTGCACATTTGCATGAAAATAGCTAGCTCTAGCTTGGGGACATGCCATGGATCGATCAAAATGAGGAAGTCACAGGAAAACCTCAAAATATCCATACATAATATTGACCATTTCCTTACCCATTGGGCCTTGCAGATCACACACAACTTGCAAGAGTTAGATAGAAAGGGACAACACACATGAACACACAAATGAAGGGAAAAAAACCACACAATAGGGAAATGGGAAAAAAAACCTAAATCATCTATAATATAATGCAAGGGGAAACCTTCTTTCACTGAAGTTTTATTCACTTATCAAAGGTTACCCTTGAGTGGGTAACAATGAGTGATTATGTTCCACAAATCCATTTATTGGTTTTAGAAAGTAGCCTCCTCTCCTTAATTAATTTTGAAATCCAGGTGCTTTCATGACTATCCATGTACTCAGGAGGAGTGAGCCTACATGATCCTTTTGATGCTCATAGCTTTTCTCATAAATTCCATTTCATTTATTCCCTTTGAAGTTAGTTTCATAGTGATAGTTATCTTCCATGCTTGCCTACATTATTGATATTTGATTGAGCATCTCATCGTTGCCCGAGGGCTGGTTTTCATTCAAATTTCTTGAATATACTAAGTCATTTTCTCTCCCAAGTTCATGTTCATTGACATATTTCCCATGAGAAATATTACACTTATATTTTCTCTCTAGTCTAATACGAGGTTCTTGGATACTGATTGGAGGTTCATAAGTAACCTCATACTTATCTTGTATGACCATAACATGAGCTAAGATATCAAGAATTAGCTTGGGATCTTCTATACTTTATACCGCTTACTAGATTTATTGTATGGATTTCTCCTTTGTTGCTTCCTATATCCCATCTTTCTACGCCTTCGAAGAATCTTAATTTTGAAGCTCAATGTAACTATCTAGAGGGATTACTTCACTTCCTTGAAGCTTATTACATTCCACTACTTCTTTGTCAAGGGGATATTCATCTTCAATGACCTCAACACCCTTTATTTCAGATTTTTCATCATGGAAAGAGTATTCTTCTTTAAATGAGAAAGAAAACAATTCCATTTCATTGTTGTATTCATTGACCATTGGCACAGGAGCAATGTTGGGTTCCTCACCTTAATCTATTTATTTGTGGTCATACTTTACATCAATTGAGAATCCTGGATCAGATTCATGTTTGTCTTCTAGATCCATAGTTCGCATCAGGAGTTCAAGAATGAGCTTAGAATCTTCTGTTTCTTCCACAAATCTTAGGATTTCATGCACATATTATTATTTCAAACCTTTCACAAGCTCATTGAAAGATAGATTTGTCTCTCCATGGATGGCATGATTGAGATCATCTTCATCCCCAAATGGGAACGAGAATATCTCCTCCTCCTGGGTAAGCATACAAGTTGGTTTCTCCATTTGAGATTTAATAAGAACCATTTCCTCTTCTACATGGCTTACATCATCTAGAAATTTGTGGATACCCTCTTGTAACTAAAATTTCCTCAGTGATTCCTCAAAATCAATATTCCTTTGGGGAGGAATGTTTGGTCCTATCAAGATTGGGATCTCATCCTCCTCTTCAATTGTCACAAAATGATTCATCCTCCTACTATTTTGGTACAAAATTTTTACTCCTGGATTTCCTGCCTTTTGCACCATGTACCTCATATTCTTCTCCAAAAGAAATCTTTCCATGTCTCCCTTAACCTGAATGGTTGCAAAAGACTAGTTCATTTGGATTTTACCTCCCAATTTTAAACTTATACTCAACAAAATTCCAAATGAAGCTGAAATGTATGCTACCAAGATCATCATTGAAACCTTCTTATCTAGAAATTTGGTAAAAGCCACATGTACATATTTTACTTTCCATACAAGAAGGAATTCTTGGGATTCCAAGGAGTAATAAGATTCATTGAGAAGGGTCATGGTGAGTTTTAGGGCCTTGGAAAACTTTGCGACTATCACATTATTGGAGGTGCTAGAATTTATTATGCAATTGTTAAATACATATTCTGCAATGAGAAGGGAGACATAGAAAGGATCGACCTTATTAGTCTTTGATGCGATCAATTCAAGCTTGTTTTGTGATGGAGGCATAGGTGTGTTTGGTAGTATTCCTTTAGAACTAGGAGTTACAACACTGGGTGTTAAACTACCACTTTTGATATATTAGTTGAATCTCTAAAATTATTCATGGGGAGTCCAAAAATATTTAGTTTCAGTAATATACACTTTGGTTCTATTAAAATATTCTACGAAGTCAAAAGGAGAAGATGTAGACAAGGGGAATGAAGGGACTTCTTTTGGAGCTAGGATAGGTTTGGAGGTAGGGGTAGATGTTTAGGGAACAAAGGATGTTTTAAAAGGTAGAGTGGAATATTTTGAAGCATTCGATTTTACAGGAGTAGATTTAGATTTAAAACTATAAGAAGTATTAGAAGACTTACGTGGAATTATGGGTGACCTCCTACTTGTCATAGGATTAGGTTTCTCCAATACAGACTCCATGAAAGGTGGAAGATGATACCGTCGATTGATTATTTTATTTTATAGAGTCTCTATAGGAGGATCTTCAATTTTATTTTTCTTTGCAACAGTGGAGGGAGATGTTCCTTTCTTAGAATGAGAATGGGTGAACACCACACATGAGATATTAGGTTCATCTGAGTCTTAATCTTCATCACCTCTATAGTACTCACAAAATCTAATTCATGTCTCACCCTCTACTTCCTCAAATTCTAGAAAATCATAGTTTACACCTTCTTATTCAAAATCTTTGTCATCTTATTGAATATTATAACTTGCATTAATAGGAGGGGCCTCTAATGCAAGCCTTTAGGGTTCTCCAACAATATGATTTTTTTAATTTCTTAGAGGAGATACTCATTCAAAAATTTCCTTCTTCAATTATGCCATTTCATTTTCCAATAACTATAAGAACGGATCATTTCTTTCATCTTTTGGATGCTGAGTGTTACCCTTTGAAGGATTCTTGATCTTCCCAGAAAAGATGAGGTCTTATTCAACTTAAATGGATATTCTTTTTTATTTTGTTATATCCCTTGGTTGGACCCTTTATAGGGAGAATCCTACCTCCGGTGATTGAGAATTGATGAAGAATCTCTTGAAATTGTTCTCAGATAGTGAATAATCTTCCAGTATTCTATAGAGTAGTCAGTCAAAATGGGCCATGAAGTATCTCATATTTTTGTTTGCTTCCTTCTTCATTTGTGCCAATTGAACAAGGAGATCTTGAAAATCCTCAATATAATTGAATCTTTCTTCAAAATTGGACTTGATGTCATTCCAAAAAGTGATTGATCTGATGGGTAGGAGGTAAAAGTATTTTTTTTGCATTTTCTTGAAGCTATTCCATGAATAATCTTATGAAAACATCTTCATATTCGAATCCAAGAATCCCACATGATGTGTTCTTCAGGAATTTGTGTGCCTCACCTTTGAAATTTGGAAAGTTATTTTGGGGACTTGTTGGTAGATTGTGAAGAGGAGGTGTGAGAGTGAGTGGGCCTATATTCCTTCCATATGGAATAATGGGTTGAGGTCCTTATACTTCGTCTACCATCGTTGTTTCTATTTCAGCTTCAGCGCTTACTTCCACAAATTTTTCTTCAAATTTTTCTTCGTCACTAGGGAACTCAATGTTCAATGGAGGTTGGAAAATGGGATAATTTTTAGGGGGGTCTCAATAGGTGGTTGAATGGGGTTACCTGGTGAACTACTTGAAGACCCGGATGGGGATGAGGCTTGAGATAATAAGTATGGATTGTCATTATTGTTGATTTTGCAAAGCCTCAAAATTGGAATCAAAAACACCTCTTAACCTGCTCGACCTAGTATGTATTCCTTCAGCCAGCTTTGGGAAAATTTTGTAATAGGAATGTGAAGAGACACTGTGGAACATGAAAGGTTACTTGCAAGAACTAATGGTGTGCCTTCTAAAAATGGTTTTTAACCAACTTTTTTTTTGGTTTTTTGGATATTTGATTTTTTTTTGTATTTTCTAGATTTTGTGATTGTATTTTAAATGCAGACTGTTACCAATTCTGCCCCACAATGGGTACCAAAAAGTGTTGGCAAGAAAAGTTTTCATGTGTACAAATTGGTGGACTTCTTGCCAATGCTATGAGACTCTAGGTCCCTCTGTTTGGGTGGTGCAGGTCCACTTTATTGTGAATGAAAAAATGGGAAATTTATAATTGGCTAGGAGGCCAGGGATCTAATAGGTACACTCTATTATACTCATGGAAAATTCTTACAAGGAATTGTAAGGGAATAATTTTCTGATATGTGGGGGAAGGGGAGTGATAATTTAGACAAGGAAATCCAACTCTGCAATTATAAAATAAGATTATCACCAGGGTTGATCCTAAAATTTGCATTTATAATTAACTAGAAAGAAACAACAAGTTTATTATGCCAATGACTGGAGTAAACCATGCACAAAAAGTTGCACACATTCATGAGTCATGAAAAGAAACAATCCCTTTCTTTATTGACATTTTTTATCAAGTTGTAAAATGCTTGAAATGGAGGAAAAATGGTGAAGGAAAGTTTAAGAATGTTATCTCTCTTGTATTTCTCAATTGATCTCTCTCTTGAGTACAAAATTGATAACCCTTAAGCAAGAGTATACCATTAAATTATATAGATCAAGAAATGACTCTTCAACTACCCCCCACATGACCCTTCATTGTCTCTATCAACTCACAAATTTTCACCTTCCTAGGATCTAGGAAGTTAATTTCCCTTTTTATAAATCAAAGGGAATTTTAAAATTAAACTTTATAAATTCACTTTAATGAATAAGAAAAACTAACATGATTACACACAACAAAAAATTAGAAATGGGGTAGAGAATAAGAGAAAGAATGAGAGAAGAGAAGGAAGAAGTGATGTTGATGAAGATGATGCCTCACCACCTTCACCTCATTGTTTGAGTGATTTGATGGAATTTCATAATGTGGGAAATTCTAGATCCTTGAACCTTTTACACCATGAGATACCTCCTTCGGATGATGCACGAACACCTCAAACTGAGTGTTTAGAAACACTGTTGAACTATCACTTGGTTGATCGCAAACATTTCTCACTGAGGTTTACTTTAAAGAAGTTGGAGGATATAGAACTATATTTGATGACATTCAATTACATATCCACACTATTTTACTCATTAGAAAGGTTTGATGAAGTGCATTTTGAACAATGTTATCCCAAATTTACACCCCCTACAAATTCAGGTAACCTATTTAAGATTTGAAGTATAGGTTTATAACGTGCAGATGACCATAAATTCTAGCCCCACTGAAAAGAGAAAGAAAACCCATGATATGGCTCATCTGAGTTGTTCCAAACTTGTGGTGAGCCATGGTGAATGGTGGAATTGGTGATTAGGATCATCTTAAAATTGGTTGAATTTGAAGAAAAGTCACCTGGGGTTGGTTAGTTAGGTTAGATGCCTGGGTTGGATGACAGTTAGATGGATTAGAGGTTAGATGACTGGTTAGATGAGACACTTTTTTGGTCGAAGGTTGGATGATTAGGTTGGTCTACCCAGCTAGTCAATCAGGTTGGATGTGGGATAGACGGTCAAGTTGTTCTGAAGTTAGATGACTAGGGGTTGGTTGGTTATGAGGATGGATGACTCACAGTTGTACGTATAGATTAGACAGATGATAGTCAGCCATCCAACCCCCTGGGTTGGATGACAAAGATAGATATAAAACAACATCTCAAAGGGATTAGGTGTTCAAGGCAGTGCAGGGTGGAGATGATAGGGTTGGACGGAAGAGCAATGGCCGTCTGACCCCCTTGGTTGGGTTGGGTTGGTCGGTTAGGTTGGATGGGTCGACTTGATAGTGGTATTGTCTAGTTATACAAAACAAAGATAGATGACCATCTAGCCTAGGTTAGATAGGTCATATAGACACATGTTAGAAAAATCATGGTTCACAGATAATGGTATCCCGACATGGTGTTATATGGAGGTTAGATGACATCCAACCCCCCAGGTTAGATGACCCATAGTGAAAGTTCAACAGTCATCTAGTTGGGTGGTTGCTTCAGAGTTGTATGGCCCAGTGCAGTTGGACGACATCCAACCCAACCTGGTTGGATGGCTCATAGCCTCGAGAATTGAGAAGCTCCCAGGATGGATGGGTTATGGATCAGGAAAAGGAATACATGAAAAGACAACTTAACTACTTGTCAGAATAATTAATGCTACTTGCCAAAATATTTAATGCTTCCTGTCAGACATTTAAGCATGAAAAGAAAACTCAACAACCAAGGCTATAAAAGGGCATTAATTATAGTAGGTGAGGTTGGTTAACCACCTATAAAGAATTTAATGTGAAAAATTAGGGCACAATGTCTATAAAATAGAGTCAAACCCCTTATTTTTTAGGGATATTTTGGAGAAATTGTAAAGCAACTCTACCGATTTTTTTTAGAATTTTTTCTGTGAGTTGTAAGCCTCAAATCCAAGAATTTTTTGAAGGATTCTTTCCTCCTTGCATTGTAATGGATTGTGCACCATATAAATCAATAAAATTGATGTTTTGTATCCTTTTTCCCCTTCCTTTAGTTATATTGTATTCTTTTACTTCTCCGTTATATTTGCAAGTATCTTGTGCATGTTTTTTCCCTTGCAGGGCCTAGATCTATTGTATTGTATGATAATGGAGAATTGAGTGTGCTTTTAGACTGTGGTTCCTCTATCTTCCCTCTCTTACCTCATTTAACCCCTATTTTCACTCACTAGGAAATTTATCCACCCCTTTTCTTAGTGTTATCACCCTCAGTAGCTTAGGATTTACATTTTATGCACTTCTCTCTTCCCTAGTCACTTAGAAGTCTAGGTTAATTATAGGATAGTCACAGTTTTCCCATTCTAAGAGGTAGTCTTAACATTAGGGTTAGGTTAAGGAACCAAACTTCTTTGGAGGCATACACCAGTCGTGTAGGTACCACACCTCGAGACAGGACCATGTTAGTCAAAAGTAGGGTTTTGCATTACATGAATCCTAGGGTGCTACTTTTTTGATGTAACAATTTTAGCACACCTAGTGAGACCCACAAAGGTCAAAGTTATATTTTTTAGAGGTGTTTAATACTAGATATTTGACTCATAACTTTAGAGGTGTTTGTAAGAATTTCAAGAGTCAAGGTTAAAGAACATCAAAAGACCCAGTCAAGGAAATTTGGGTCTTATAGGTTGCATAGCATGATATGGGTTTTTACCTGTGTATTTTAGGATCAAACACTACAGAACAAGGTCCAACCCCCAAAATTAGGTTTTGAGCCCTTCAAAGTTAATATTTTCATTTCATCAAGTTGTGCTCTTGATAAAATCTCAGCTTTTTGAGGCACATGCAAAACACAACTGGTGACTCCATTGGTCTAAACAATCCATCTTTGAATTGCATACTTCCCCTTCTTTCCATACATTTCCATATTTTCTTCTTTCCCTATATTTCATTTTATTCCATTCCATAAAGTCGTGCAATCATGAATTCATTCCCCACAATGGAATCCACACTTGTAGCAACAACAATGCTGGCCATACACACCTCAAAAATTACAAAAATCATTCCAGGGTTTTTATCAAACACCTAGTGATGTTGAGTTACAGACGAAGATACAAAGAATGGAGGTAGACATAGTGCAGTCAAGGGCTACCGCTCAAAATAAATCATTCAAGATTGGCTTCAAGACCCCTTATCCATGGGAGGTCCCTATGCCAAGACATTTCAGCCCACATGAGAAGCTGGAATTCATGGCCGAGATGATCCCACAAATTAAAAATTGGGATGAGGATATAGAAGCTTTAGAGATTGGTGTGAGACAACCTTGTCAATGGGTAATTTCACCACGTTCTCATAGAATTTATTTTTCTCCTTCTCAAGGTACACCATCTCCACCCAAGCTTCAATTTCTAAGCTTCTTACTTTCCACCCCTAGTGTAGAATCCTTTTCTCCATCTTCCACTCTCCCATCCCACCTCAAATTATCTACCCTTTTCTCTTCCCTAAATCCATCCCCTCCAAAGAAACAAGAGGTTGAACCTCCTCTAACACCACCAGTAAAGAAAAAATCATTAGAGACACCATCCACCACTCCTCTCCTAGTCCTAAACCCATGTTAGGAAGAAAATAAAAAAAACCAATCAAGAGGAACAACAAGGAGAAGAGCACAATAGAGAAGAAACAATAAAAAAATTTAGAAGTTGTACTCTAAGATTCAAGATTGATAAAATCCCCCTAATGGTTAAGCCTTTAGAGGAGGCCAAGGTCCAACTGTAGGTGGTGCAAACTGACTTTATAGTGGGAAAAGAGTAAGAAGAAGATGATGACTAACAATCCATTTATTCCAAATGTAGTGTCCACATTGACACTGTATTTTTAGGGTTTTATGACTCACCACAACCAGCAAAATCAGAAGAAATAGAGGAAAATCCAAATCCACATGAAGAGGAGCATGTGCAAGAAAATGAGGAGAAGATCTGAAATGTGCAGGGTGTTTCAGCTGAATGTAGTGATGCTTCTTGTTCCACATGTCTTGAACTTGCTACCTTGTTCAGAGGTTGCATTGATCCACCAAAACCCTCATTATTAGTTGTAACCAATCTTGAGGAGCCTCATTCTATGGATGGATACTTTTTCAGTTCCAAAGGGTTGTAGTAACAAGTAGGCAATTGAGGAAATTGCAGTCCCTTATTCTCTTTCATCCTTCTAAAAAATTGATTTTTTGGATGAGTTCAAGATCACAAGCCTCATGTTTGAGGATGAAGATATCTATGGTGAATAAGTTACAGATATAGAGGCCATCATAGAATAAGAAGAACCCTTGGCATTATTAGACAACAATGATGTTGAATACTTGTTTGATTTGGAGGGAAGAAGTGGTGAATAAGAAGCTTTTGAACTCAGTATTTTTGGTCTCCCATCACCTATCCCTCAACATGAAGAACCTCTTACCATGGGAATGAACATTCACGAGAAACCTACCACCCAAAAAAACCCTTTTGAATCTAAAATGGAGGAGATTAGATCATATTCAGAAGCTCTTGATGAAGATGTAATCATTGAAGGATTCTTGCTGTCAGTTGAGGAGCCCAAGCTTGTTGATGAGTCTGTAATCATCGAGGAAGTGGGGAAATATAAGGATCACACCATCACCAAATCAGTCATCAAGGTAGAGGCCCAACTATTTGTGGAGGCACACCAAAGTTAGAATTATCCCATAAGTAGTCACCTTTTCTTGGAAGACCTGAAGGAGGACTTCATTCATGGATTCAGGATTCAGAGCAGTGGGCACATGCAAAGGATTAGACTATGTCCCATCAAGTACTTGTATTTATTGAAGCCAATGATGGAGCCACAACAGGTCATGTATACTTCAGGGAATAAGGGAGAGATTTAAAGCACCAAAGGTTAACATCAAAGCCTTCAGGGGTCTAATGCAAATCAGCTTTAGGAGGTACCTTTCTTATTTTTTGCTTGTACCTTAGGTTCTAAAGTGGAAGGCCAACTATGAGGTGACCTTCCATTGTTATCAATAACCATGATCATTACTACATCATATTCTTGGATACCTATTGAGAGTAAGGGAAGCTACTTCTTTGTACCAATATTTGGTTTTGTTTGAAGTCTTCTCAGTCTTCGGTTAGAGTAGAGTCGATAGGTTTATTCTCTACAAAAGAAGTTCTTATGCACACTCTGTATGCTCCAGCTGGGGTATGTATCATTTTCATTTTTATACATAGTTTCTATGTGGTTATTTCTCTTGCACAGTTCATCATGTTGCTGGGGCGAGATATTATAGGAATAAACTCATAGCTACATGGCTTTGTTGTAGTATCCAAGAGGATCCAAATGTATAGAAACTAAATTTGATTAAGGAGGAATTTCAATGTGTTCCATCTTATTTTCCCTTCAGATCAGTAGTAGAGTTTCTTTTTTCACTTGCAAAAGAATCAAGAAATCGGTCTCGGGTGGAAACTTCCCATGCCACATGTGTCCTGACCTAGATGGTGTTCAATGAAACCTTTTTGAGAGGAAAATAATTCTTATCAACAGTCCTAGGTGCTTACCAAGTCAACACATATGCATCCCCAAAGCTCTACAATGTTCAACATAAGCCAAGAAATCATTGTAAAATTGTGCTACATAATTGGTAGAATCATATTTTGGGGCACTCTTCAAAAGTGCATCTCCCAGCCTCAATAGATCAATTACAAGTCTAGAGTTGTTTGTACCTTTTCCTTTGTCAAAGTTTCAGTTCTGGGGGTAGCTATAATTTTCAATCAAAAAATCTAAGAAATTGGATTTGAGAGTAGGTAAAGTAGGTTTCATTCAAAATGATAAGTTTACACGAGTCTAGGGGATAGATTTCATAAATAATGGATCAGTTTTGAAAGGTCAGGCTTGACTCCTTTCCCAATGGATGCTTCAAGGCTATTAGTCTCTTCATCTAGTAGGAAAATGTCCCTTAGAGGTCTCCAAATTATTATGCCAAATTCACCCCCAGTTAATTTGGATAACTCATTAGAAATGAAATTATCCCTTCAAAGTGTATGGGATTATAGCATGGACCACGAATGTAATTTCAGCCTCAGATCTCAGAAGAGAAAGATATCTCGTGCTATGGCCTCAACTGAGCTCACCATGGTGCCACAATCAAGATGATTGGGTTGTCTAGAGAGTTGGAACCAATCTGGATGATGGATGAGTTACATAGCGAGGTATGCAATATCGGTGTGGTCAGCTGCCATGATGGAAACTCTAGGTTGGATGAATACATGGTATGGTCTGGAAGTTAGACGGTCGTCCATCCCCCATAGATGGATGCTCATCCAACCTCATAAATTGGATGGGTGATGGACAGACATCCAACCTTAGGTTAGACATTGGTTAGATGATGGAGCAATGTGGCAGCTTGGTCAGAAGTTAGATTCTTGGGGGTTAGCCAGTCATGAGGATGGATGACACATAGTTATACAGATAGGTTGGACAAATGACATTCAACCATCAAACCCTATGGTTTGGATGACAGAGATGGATAGACAGTGGTGGCTCAATGGTCTTGGGTGTTTGAGGTAGTGCAAGACAGAGATGACAGGGTCAGATTGATATGAGATGACCAGGTTGGTCCAACTCCATCAGTTAGCTAGGTTGTATAGTCATGGATGGATAGGGTTAGTAGTGTTAGCAGGTTGGATGACATCTGGGGCTTGGTTGGTCAATTGGACATCATATGGTTGAACCCCCTTGGTCTAGTGTTGGAAAACCCGAGGGTTAGACTGTCAAGGTCGGTAAATCCTGACAGATAGACAACGATCTAACCTAGGTTGGATGGGTCATATAGACACAAGTTAGATGGCTCATATTTTTCAAAGAAATGCATCCCGACTTGGTGTTGTTCAAAGGTTAGATGATGTCCAACCCCCCAGGTTAGATGGCCCATAGTGAAAGGTCAACAGTTTTCTAGTTGGGCGGTTGCTTCAGAGTTATACGACCTAGTGTGGTTGGATGACCTCTAACCCAACCTATTTGGATGGATCATGGTCTTGAGAATCAAAAAACTTGTAGGATGGATGTGTTATGGATCAAGTAAAGGTAGACATGAAAAGAAAAATCAGCTACCTATCAAAACATTTAATGCTACCTATGAGAATATTTGATGCTTCCTGTCAGGCATTTAAGCATGACAAGACAACCCAACAACCAAAGCTATGAGCAGAGCATTAATGGAGGAAGTTGAGGTGGTTCAACTACGTGTCAGGTATTTAATGAAGGAAATTAGGGAAAAAAATACTATATAAAGGACTCAACCACCTCACTTTTTGAGGATATTTTGGATAATTTGTATAGTAACTTAGCCAAAAATTTTCCATAATTTTTTATGTGGGTTGTAAGCCTTAAATCTAGGCATTTTTTGAAGGACTCTTGCCTCCTGCTTGACATTGTAATGGATTGTACATCATTTTAATCAATAAAATTGATGTTTTGTGGCATTTTTCATCCTTCCTTTAGTTATATTGTATTATTTTGCTTCTCCATTATATTTGCAAGTATCTTGTGCATGTTTTGTTCTTTGTAGGGCCTAGATCTATTGTGTTGTATGATAATGGAGAATTAAGTGTGCTTTTAGACTGTGAAACCTCTGTATGCCCTCTCTTACCTCATTTTCCCCCTATTTTCACTCACTCAGAAATTTCTCCACCCCTTATCTTGGTGTTATTACCCTCATTAGCTTAGGATTTATAGTTTATGCACTTCTCTCTTCCTTGGTCACTTGGAAGTTTAGGTTAGCTGTAGGATAGTCACATTTTTCCCATTTTAGAAGATAGTGTTAGCATTAGGGTTAGGTTGAGGAACTAACCTTCTCTGGAGGCCTATCTCAGTCGCGTGGGTCCCACACCTCAAGATATGCCCATGTTAGTCAAAAGTAGGGTTTCACATTGCATGGATCCTAGTGTGATAGTTTTTGATGGAACAAACAATTTGTCCTTACCAATGGTGATCAAAATTCCTCCCTTTTATGTGATTCTCAAACATCTCAGATCACGAAATGAGTGTTGAGAGACAATGTTGTAGGACTTCCTTATGTGATCTTGGGATGGATGCAAGAACTACTCATGAAAAACCTATTTTATCATTGATTGATGAATCAATTCAACCCATTGAGTTATCCATGGCTAACTCATTTCAAATCATCCAAATCCGCGAGTGATGAAGATGGATCTACCTACTGTATACTACGATGCTTTGCCTTGTTGCGGGACAAAATTGGATTCAAGATGATGCTTTATAGATCCTCATGGATTTATTGTTTCTTTGTTTAAACTATAAAACCATCAAAAAACCTCATGGAGAGAACAACAAGTAGACATATGAGTGAAAATTAAGATGTCTACAACTTTCTGCACTTGGAACTAAAAATTACTATTTTTAGAAAGTTGGTCCTAGTAGCTGTTATTTTAGACAGTGTCACTTTTTTGCCTTGTTGCTAGTACTGATGTGTTTATTTCACATTCAAATCTTACCATAGATATCTAGGGGTCAATTCAAATCAATTTCCCTTTTTGGAAAGTTTCTTTTTCTTTTTTTCTTTTTTGACTCACGTGCCCTAGTTTTCAGTTTGTGCAACTTTCACTGTTCTTCTCTTGTGAAATATTTTTCCATTTTTGGAAACTTACTAAAAAAGTTAAGTGTGAACCAAAGAAAATTAATATTTTTATAAGTTAACTTATAGGTCTCAGATTGGAAAAAACTAAGGGGATTATTTATGGGTTATTTCTCTTCGGTCTCTGTTCAAGTTTTTGGCTCAATCCGCTGCATGGTTTGACGACAAATGGAAAAAGAGAAACTTGGGGCATGAAAATTCAATTGGACACAATTAAAAAATTAGACTATCTTTTGAGATTTAGATTTTTTCAGATTCAATGTGTTTGTATGAGTAAGTTTTTCTCAAAGTTTCATGAGGATTTGATCACTGGTTCATTAGGTATGAGTGATTCTTCATTTTCTGATCCTAGGGTTTCTTACAGCTCATAACCATGGTTTTTTCTCAGAAGACTTGGTTATTCACTTTACAATAGAAAAAAATGATATAAAAATAATTTTTAAGGTGGCATCAAGGTTCCAGAGGTGGCATAAATATATGGGTGAAGAGGAATCAGGCAGTTGAGCTTTCGTGGGTGTGCATCTAGGTAACACTAGAAACAACAAGAAACAACAAAGGAGTTAGAAAAAATTGCATATTTTGATTCTAGGGAATGATTCACACTTTTGTGCACAAATTTCAACAAGGGATTGGTTAAATGTTTTAAACAAGTGTGCCCCATCCCTATTGGTCCACATGGTGGAGCTTGGTTGGACAGAGCAGAGGTTAGGAAATGGAGCCTAGGGGGCTTAACTTGCAAGGAGTTGAACTAAGGTCATGTTGGGGTCTAGGGGTTAAATTTTAAGGGGGTGAGTTTTCTTGCACCATATCCACCAATTATTTGGTGCAATTTATGTAAAAAAGTGTGCCACTCTCTCATTGGTTGGATATCCAGCCCAGAAAAATGACTAACTCCTAAATTTTTACCTTGAGGAGCCTCTTGTGGGGACCATATCTTGAGCTTCCACATGGGTTTTTTGATTAAATTTTATATGATTATACTTGAAAATGAAAATTAGAATCCAATGGTTGGGGTATTAGCTTCTTATTATTCCATTTACTTCTTGAAAAATAGAATTTTATTTTTGGCTCCAAGGCCGTGCATTTAAAAAATTGACTGTGGACCTAATGAAACTAGGTGTTATGTATAACATGATATTACCATCCCCTAATTATTTGAAATTCATTTTAAATGATATTTTTTTTACTCTTAAATCCTTTCGGAGCTCCCAAAATTGATTCCTGAAGCTTAGGGGGTGTTTTGGCACTATGTATTGCTTAAGTCTCCAAAACACACTTTTGTCGGAATAGCTCCAAAACTTCCAGAACCTCGCAAAATATTTCAAAGTTGACTAAAAAATGTTCTTAGCTATCTATTTAAACTTCTTGATGAGTTTTGGCCTTATGTTCTTCTTTGAGTGGTGGGCAATAGCCTTAAGATGTCTTGAGAATAGCCCTTCCCAAGCTTATCGAAAAGATTGTCTTGATGGATCTTGCCTTGGAAGAACTTGGAATGATTGGATATCCCTAAATCACTTATGGGAAAAATGACACAACACATGGGAATTATCAAAGGGATGGGATAGTACTAACTCAAGGGTTAGAGTGATATGAACAAGGGATCAGGATGACCTTTGAGTAAACATTTTTAGGTAGGGTATGGTTGGCATGCTTGAAAATTGGGAATTTTATTGTTACACATTTGCATGAAAACATGAAGTTATAATTTGATGGCTCAAGAAGTAGGAATTGTGCAGGCTCGAGTGTTGTTCTCATTTCTCCCAAGGGTGAGAATTTCTTCTTCATGCACAGGCTATAATTAACATGCTCCAACAAAGTTGAAGAATATGAAGCACTGGTGCATGGTCTTCTTATTACTGAAATGATACAGATCAAGGCACTACAAATCTTTGGGGACACATAATTTGTCATCCAATAGGTCAAAAAATAGTGTGCGATAAATAATAATATTCTCAAAGCTTATAACCATAGAGTTTAGGACCTCCTTGAGGGATTTGATGTTCTAAACCAAAAGGTGGTGCCAAAGAAGATGAACAAAGAATAAGATCAGATGAGCGTGCTTGGTTCACAATTCTCACATGTAGATGATTTCATCAAAGGAAATGCACAATGTGTTAAAATTGTGACCAAGCCATCCATTTTAGAAAATGATACTAACTATCAATTGTTCAAAAGTGATATGTAAATTATCCAGTTTAATCAAAATGAAGTTGAGTTCTCTTCAAGTATGAAAGCTGACTTACATGACAACTATGGTGAACAAGAAATTAAACTTAAGAAAAACAAGTTTCCTAAAGGGTTGGTCACCTTATATCAAATTCTCATCCCTGATGATGTGTTTAAGGGTGAATAAAAGTATAAGTGTGCTATGCAAGAAGACTGTACAATCACTATTACGAGTGACAAGGACTTCTTGCTAAGTAAAGATTGCATTCATGATGAAAATAAGGCCTTCATTTCTTTTTGTTATAAATACAATGAGATATTCTCATGGGAGTAAAAAAACCTTAAAGGATTTGATCCAAGTGTTGTTCAACACTCCATTAACCTTGACCCTAGTATCAAGCCAATCAAACAAAAGAAGAGACCAGCCAATCCAAGGAGAGAGCCCCTCATGAGAAAAGAGTTGTCTAAAATATATGTCAATTTAATATATTTTAATAAGGCACCCTTGAAGGATCATTCTCATTTTCCTTCTATGGAGCAAATATTGCAGACTATGGTTCACGTAAAAATATTTTCCACGCTAGATGGGTATTCTGGTTTTAACCAAATCATGGTCAAGGAAAATGATCAATTCAAAATGAAATTTACAACCAAATGGGGGACATATGTGTATTAGAAGATGCCTTTTGGTTTGTTAAATGTAGAAGTAACATTTCAGAGGGCCATGGACATTTCCTTCAAAGGATATATCAATGAGTTCATCCTAGTTTACCTGGATGAAATAACTATTTTCTCAAAGCAATGAACATATCATATGGCACATCTAGAAAAAATATTTGAGATATATAGGGAATTTGGGGTTTCCATTAACCCCAAGAAGTGTAACTTTGCTATGGAATAAGGAAATATTTTGGGCCATGTTGTCTCTAAGGATGGTATTGTTATTGATCCTACGTATATTTTAGCCATCCTTGTGCTCTCCCCGTTGGTGCATAAGAAAGCCTTGCAGTCATTCCTAGGTAAAATCAACTTTTTAAGGAGATTCATTCCTAACTCTACATGACTGGTTAGGCCCATCATCTTGATGCTTAGGAAAAACACAGTCTTTAGGTGGATAACAGAAGGAAAAAAAGAGATTTAACAAAATCAAGCAAGAAATTTCTTGTGCGCCAACACTCATCAATCCAGATTATTCCAAGGATTTCATCCTTTATGATTATGGAGCTAATGAGAGTGTTGTTATTGTCTTGGTACAAGAAAATGAATAAGGATTGGAGCATCCAGTGGATTTCTTCAATAAAAAACTAAAGGATTATGAGTCAAAGTACAGTCACAGGGAGAAATAGGTCTTCACCATCATGCGTACACTAAAGAAATTCAAAATTATGCTCACCACACATCATATCAAGGTGTTAGTTTCACACTCAAGTGTGAGGGACTTCATCATGAGAGAATAAATCAACAAGAAGAGAACAAGATGGGTGACCAAAATCATGGAATTTTATGTGACTATCAAAGCCACAAAGTTGGTTATAGGTAAGATACTCTACAAGTAGATTGTTGAGGATGCACAGTATGAACCTGAGACTTCATTATTTATAGATGAAGAGATCTTGTGTGTTGAACCTGAATAGAATGAATATCCTAGCACGCACACCTGGATGAGGGAGATGATCACATTCCTTTCTGTTGGTGCATACCCTCCTAGTTTAAGAAAAGAAAAGAGATGACATATGACGTTGTAGTATATTCCATATGCATTGATTGATGGTGTGCTCCTAAGGTGTCTTGATGGCATGAAAATTGACAAAGTGTTATCAAAATTTCATGAGGGATTCTATTATGGACTCTTCTCTGCCAAAGAAACAATGATAAAGATCATAAAGGCATGATATTTTTAGCCTACCCTTTTCGTAGATGCACAAAAGTGGGTCTTGAAATGTAAATAATGCACTTTCTTTATAGGAAATATGAATTTAGAAGTGATTCCCCTTTGACCAATCCAAATGGATTAGTATTTTGTGTAATGGGGTCTTGACTCCATAAGCATGATCAATCCTCCCTTGAGTGCTGGGCACAAATGGATGCTGACAGCTATGGACTACTTCACTAGATGGATATAAGTTTTCACGTTCAAGGAATAAATTAAGTCAGTCATCCTTGTATTTCTCGAGGGAATCATAAAAAGGCTTGGCATTCCTCAGACCATTATCTCTGATAATTCAAAAGCCTTCCTTCGTAACAGAATTTTTGATTGGGCTCTTAGTATTGGCATTTATTTGAATACTTCTTCCAACTACTACCCTCAAGGTAATGAATTGGTAAAGTCAACTAACAAGAACCTGATCAAAATCATGAAGTAGACAATGAATATCAACTAAGGGAAGTGGCACACAAAGGTATCATGTGTGCTATGGGTAGACAAAATCATGATAAAGAAGGAAATAGGTACTTCACCCTATAAGCTTGTTTATGGAAAGGAATCCATTCTTTATCTCTTGAATTGCCTTCATTAGAGGTCACCCAACAACTGGAGTTTCAAGGCATGAATAAGATAGAAAACAAAATGGTAGAGCTGGTTAAACTTAAAGAATTGAGAAATTCTACCATGATCAAGCTAGAACAACATCAACAATCAACAAAGAAGTGGTTTGACAAAAATGCTAGGCCTAAAGATTTTAAAGTTGGTGACTTAGTTCAAAAATGGGATGCTGACAGAGCCAAACCAGGGCACTATTCAAAGTTTGATGCACTTAGGAGTGGCCCATATAAAATAAATTATTGCAAAGAGGATAACTCTTTTTAGTTGTCTCACCTTGATGGAGGTGCACTTCCATTCCCAGTCAATGGGATTTATCTCAAGCACTTTCATTAAGTTTTTCTACATCATTGTACATATTAGAGTAGTTTCAATTCCTCCAAGTGAATTTTGCACATATTTTTCTATTTGTACATAGTTACTTCCTCTCACGCTCTTCTTGTGCACTCTATTTCATTGCTTCTAGGATGTCATTTTGGTTCAGGGATATTCTAGCAGTCTTCAATAGTTATACAGAGTTCAAACAATGCCTCAAATAATTTTAGGGATGTTCTTCGAGGTGTATATTAGATCTTCATATTTCTAGGTATACTCCATGCTCACTGGAAACTTCTAAGGCTACTAATCTCCTTCATATAGCAGGAAGATGGATATGAAAGTCACCAAAATGTTGTCCAAAATAACTCCCCTAGTTATTTTGAAAAATTATATCCCCTTTCTATTTCTGAATATAAATATTGTAGGTTGCACACACTCAAGTTGTTTCCTTTGTACATAAGTTGGTTAGAGTCCTTCTACATGTATTGTGCACCCTACCTTTTTATTCCTCTATCTCCTTCTATCCTCCCTTCATGTGTAAAAATTCTGTGCTCTCACCTTCCTTCCCAGAGTTCATCGATCCTCCACGTGCATCCCCTAACTTGCCCTCCAAATTGGCTAAGTTTGCGCTTTGATAGGTGCTACACATAACCTATCAAAGCACTCCAACTAGGTGCCAAATCCTTGCGATGAACTGTTGCACGAAAAATGGTAGATACAAAAAGATAGATGAATAATTAGATGATCCTTCATCCAATCAGAGCATGCCATGTGTCATTTCATGTCTAGATTGCACTACAAATATTTAGATCGTCATAACTTTTAATTCAAAGCTCAGATTAATGCACAATTTGTCTTATTGGTAACTTGCTGATGTGGGATACACTCTAGATGAAGAAAATTTGAATATTGGTGAGATTTGGTACGTGAGAAGTGGGGAAATTAATTTAAGCCATTAATGCATAGGTCTAGTCGACCCAAATACCTAGATTTGATACAATTCACCCTCCTTCTATAAGCTAAATAGACAGGGGGACGCGTATCTGATAACATTACAGGTGAAATTTTAGGTAGTTATTTCTTCTTTCTAGTTGTTGAACTTTCAAATTTGATTTTCCTTCCTCTATTTCCTTCTTATCTCCTTCTCTTCTATAAATATCAGATCAAGGCTCATTGTAATTTTTTTTTGTTGGACCCTTGAGTTTGCTAAGATCTTTGTTCCTCAACATCTTTAAGTTACAGGATTTCAAATCTAGCTCTCTGCATGTGGATATTGGCCTCATACACCATTGTAATCGACTGTGAATTTTCTAAAAGCAATATAAGATTTTTTTTGTGTGGTTATTCTCCACCTTGGCTTGCTTTTATTGCTTTTCCTTTCCTTTCTTTTGCATTGCCTATTTTTTGTGCTTTCCCACATCCTTGCAGGTTCCTTTTCTAGTTGTATCCCTTGAAAATGAGTGTATGGATGTGTTTTAGATTGTGATACATGTGTTGATCCTTTTTGTGCACATTCTCCTTCATTTTCATTTAAATCTAACTATGTTCATCCTCCCCCTTTCTAGCACTATCACCTCCCTTAGATTAATTTTCCATTTTTCACATCCTTCTAATTATGGACACTTGGCATGATTAGTTTAGGATTTTATTTCAACATTAGGAGTAGATGTAGTAGTAGAAATGGGTAGAGGAACCAATCTTTTCCGGAGGTCTGTCTCAAGCGTGCAAGGTCCCATAACTTGGAGACAAGCCCATGTTGCCTCAACACCTAAGTTCATTCTGATTTGGGACATGTGCAAGTTTGAGTTCCATTAGTTCTTAAGAAGAAATGGATTTTGTTGAATGAAAAAAAGTGTGAGTTTCCAAAAAAGTCACATATATTTTTGGGACATGTGGTTGGAGATGGGGAGTTAAGGATTGATCTAGTAAATATAGAGGCCATTCAAAATTGTCCTACACCAATGAGTTTGACCGAGACCAGGAGTTTTCTTGGATTAGTTCAGTATTTGAGGAATTTCATTAAGAACTTCTCAACCATAACAATGCCACTACATTTAGTGATAGTAGGGGGTAAGGCTTTTGATTGGGGTAATAAAGAACATATTTCTTTTAAGTCATTTAAATATAAGATTATTCATGCTCCGATTTTTGCTTTACCTAACTTATAACTGCCTTTTAAAGTGGAAAGTGATGCTAGTGAATATGTTAAGGGGGTTGTCCTACTTTAGGGAGGTAGGCCTAAATGTTATCATTATAAATTATTTCATGGTGCATTTGTAAACTATTGTACATATGAAAAATGAATTATATGCTCTTGTACAAGCGGTCAAGAAATGGAAATAATTTCTGATGGGTAGGGAAACTATTAATGACACTGATCACCAACCTCTCCAATTTTTGAAAGATAAAAAAAAACTTCAGTAGGATAGACACTATAAATGGATGGATTTTTTTAGAAATTTAATTTCATTATCAAATATAAGAAAGGTGTGACTAACAAGTTAGCTGATATGTTATCTAGACCTCCTTTGCTTTCATCTATAGGCACGTTAACTCTTCTTGAGACTTTTTTGTGTGAAGAATATTAGGAAGGTTATGAGTAGGATCAAACTTTTGTAGATATTTTCATCAGAAACATCCAAGTGAGGGATTTACACCTTGAGAATAATACTTCTTCTAGGATGGTTTTCTCTACAAGAACGAGAAAATTTGTGTGCCTAACAAGGAAAGAGTTTAATATTGGCATGAGGTCCTAATAGGTGTTGTAATTGATGAAAAACCAAATTAATAAAAAAGTAAATATTTCATTAAGGCCATATAATGTATTTCTTGATGCTAACATATTGGTTCAGATGTACATAAACTGCTACATTGGGATTCAGTGAGGTTTTCTTGCTCTTAACTAGCCTATACATGTGCCTAGGAAGTGTAGCTTGGAAGTGTGAGATTCTTGGATTACTTGGGAAGCATATTTACATCATTTATAACATTATTTTTTGGTTATTGAGAACTCATAATAGTTGTATGGTACAAGTATAGGTACAATTTTTTCACTTGGTTACATTTTCTCATTTGGAGCAGGTATAATAGCTTGGAGGTGTGACAAAGTTTTTTGGAGCTATATGAGCTCATGGAATCATTAAAATCAAGGTGAATAATGTCATATTAGGTATGTTCAAGTCATTTTAAAATGTCACTATGTTCATTTATTAAATTATTTCAACTGACTCTAGTTGTTACTATAAGGATCTAGCATGTAATTATAACTAAGTCTTAGTGATTAGAGATATTGGGATATGAAATTAATATTATGATGATTTTATATGTTATAGGGATGAATGATTATGGTATCAGAAAAAATTTAGGTTCCCATGTGTAGTTTGCAAGATATGATTGATTTTGTAAGACAAGGTCAAGAACATGTGAAAATCAAACTTGAATTTCAACTTCTCATGATCAGTATGAATAGTGTGCTTTGAATGAGACCTTATGGATTTTAGGGATGCTTATAAGGAAATTTAATAAGGTTTCAAAAAAATGATGAGGTCAATTTATTTCCACATTTTTGTGAACAAATGTTAAGAAGGTAAATAGGTCTAAAACCCTAGTTAAACCCTTGCTAGGAACAGTTGGCAAAAAGTGAAGCATGTTGACCTAGTTTTTATTGATTCATAAACAAATATGATTTTATGTTGTAAAGGAATCCTCAATATTTCTAGAAAAAATTATGGTTGAGGTCATGGTGATTTGTGGGCCCCACTTATAAATAAAAATTTCTGAAGAAGAAGGTTTTAGGACAAGTTGGTCCAAGGGAGTAGGATGAAAAATTGATGGTGCATGATGATTGGGAGTTTTTAATAATGTACATGGAGGTTTCAGGACATTTTAATTTAGTTTCATGATGTTTTGAGGTCCAAATAGGTTGACTAGTCAAAGGGTAGTTTTGGGGTCTCAAATAATAGGGTCCTGTAAATTGAGCATAACTTGAGCTACAGGTGGATTTTTGAGATGATTAAATTTTTGATGGAAATTAGGTTTAGAGATATGTTTATTGATATATGTATTGAATCATGATGAGGTCATTTTATAGGGTTTCCAAGTCATTATTTGAGCAATACTATTTTCTGGTAGTTCAAGACATGATGTGTTTTATTGAAATTTTAATGTTCATTTCAAGCATTAGATGGATTGGGTGATTATTCCTATCAAATTAAAAGTGAATAAATATGATTTTTTCATAAAATTAATCAATTTATAATGTCTTTAATATATGTAAAAATTATTTTATGAGCTAACATTTAGAAATATAATTTCTTGCTAGGTTGATCTGGTGAAGGAAAATGTTTGTTGTGGTTTGAAATGAGGGATGTTTCATGACTTATAACTTTATTAGAAGTTCTTTACATGTTATTAAATTTCCATTTTTAGTGGTCACATTTCAATTTGGTTTGGAGATAAGTTGAAGTGATTCGATGGCATTATGAATTTTTCTAGGGTGCTAAAGGGTGCATGAAACAACTAGTTTTGAGATTTGTAAAGAGTGAACTAGGCCCAATAAATGATAATAATTTGACTGGTTGATATAAATGTGTGACTATGTATGAATGTTTTATGATATTTTAATTTAAACATGTGTGGTGATTTATGGGTTAGGACTAAGGATGATTTTGAAGCAAGGGCATTTTTATCTTTGTGCCCTTGGGGTTTTGAGCCATTTTTGACACATGAAATGATGGTTTAGGTTAGGCCGACCTACTTGGGTAACTTTTGGTTAGGATTTGAATTTATAATTATTACATGATGCATGAGTAAATAAAAATGAGGGAAAAATTTTGAGTTTGAATTTGAGCCTTGGAGAGGTTATAAAAGTGAAGTTTTGGGCATATTGTTTCTAGTTTTTTTTAAACCCCCTTTCATCTTATTTTGAAGAAACATTTTTTTGAAAATAAAAACCATTTGTTCATATCCAAAAAAAACTATAATATCATTCTAGGACAAATTTTGGTTGAGGTTTCATGAGGATAATTTGAGCAAGTGTAAAGTTGGTGTTGTTTCTTTGAAAACAAGTTGGAAAAGGAGGGAAGATTTTGATAATTGGTTTTGGTTGCTGCCTTAATAGCATGTTGATATTATTTTCAGGTTTCTAAGGTGTTTTCAGATCTGATATTGAGTTTAAGACATTCTCATATTTCCATATCTTCATATGTATTCAAGAGACATAATTGATTGTCTCAAGAGCTAATGGTTGTATCTTGTCGATAACTGTTGAAGACACTACATATTGTAATCTGATTTGAATTTCAAATAGAAATGCATTGATATTATTTTGAGCATAAATATAATTTTTTTTTGAGTCTATATTGTGATCCTTGCATTGTGTTGATTCCTTTGTGAAAAATATCTACTTTGATGTGTTGTGCATGAGCATGTGTGGTTAGGGTTTGAAGCACAAGCGAGTAAATTTTATTGGGGAATAATTCACCCCCCTCTTAGTACTTGTCACCTCCAAAAATTGGTATCATAACAGGCCCTTGGAAGTATCCTAAAAAGCTAGAGGGATATCTTTGGTGATAAGATGACACCTGTAGATTTGGAAACAATTCAAACTAATACCTTCATGTTAAGAAGCACACATTTCATGAATTATGACAAGATTAACAAGTTGATTGAATCTCATGAAGAAGTAGTTAAATTATCAAAATATAAATTTGAAATATGTATCAAAAGTGAGGTTGAAAAATATGAAACAATCAAGGTTCTAACGAATCAAATTAAGGAGGCACAAAATGAGTTGAAGATCAAGAGGGAATAAACAAAGATTTTGAAGAAATATTTAGGTACCATGAAAATAAAAAAATTATCCTTTCAAAAGAGTTCAGAAAATATAAGTAAGATGTTGGAAAATCAAAAGGCCTATGGTGATAGGACATGCCTAGGATTCAATGAGGATTCATCCAAGAAGAATGAAGAAGAATCAAGTCAACTATCAAATGAAAGAAAAAAACCAATGAATGAAGAGAGGCCGAGGTTTCCACCTCCTAGAAGATCACCTATCAGGAAACAAAGTACATATATGTATGATGTCTTTCATGGTAATTGTTACAAATGTGGTGCTTATGGACATAGAGCTAGTTTTTGTAGTCCTAATGTTGAAAAGAAGAATGATGGAAAAGGATAGGAACATTGTGAAGAAAATAAGAATGTCAAGAAAAGAAGGAAGAAAAAGTGGGTCAAAGATATGGAGTTGAATGTTATCATTTTCATGAGAGAGGACATCTTGCAAAGTATTGTGAAAATGGGCCATCAAATATAATAAGGTATGTAAGAAATATTGCTACACTTGCAATGAATATGGACACAGGGATTTTGAGTGCAAAGGGAGACAACTTGAATGATTTAGGTTCCATAAGATAAGGAACATTACAAGGTTTTGTGATGTAGGTCAGTTGAAGAAAGAAACTCAAAGACCCAAGCCACAAGCTCAAGTATACAAAAAGAAGGAAGAAGCTAGTCAAAGTTGTCAAGATGTTTCCAAGAGTTTGATTGAGAAAAATGAGGAATCTACTATGATAAAATCTGAATTAGAAAATGTGGAATACGTCAAGGTGAAAGAAGAGGTTTTGAGACCTTATTAGGTCTCTCATCAAGCTCCTCCTTGGTATCATATACCTCTACTAGGATTATTATAGGTGTATAGGTGAAAATGAAGCTTTGGAGTGAGGGGGAGCTATCTTGGTCAGTGTGTGTCTTATCTATGATGTTGATGTATGTCTCTAATAGTCACTCAACATGCTTATGTTTTTCTTAGTAATTAGTCAAGATGTGTATGCCATGTGTCATGTATTGTTTTTCTTCAAAGCATATAAGTCAGTGATGTATAGTTATATGAGGTTTTGAGGCCCGAGTTTATTTTTTCATGATGAAATAATAAGTGTATGGATAATAAGGAAGTCCCATAGGATATTAATATTTTCATATCATTCTTATGAAGTGGATAATTATTGTCAAATTCTGTGTTTAACTCATTTTTCTGGGGTCTGTGTTTTATGGGGTTTTTGGTGTCAAATCTAAGTCTCTTGTTGCGACATAAAGACCTCATGAATTTGAGTATAATTTTTTAAGTGTGTCTAATAGTCCATCATGTGTATGAAGTTTTAAAGGTGCCACTAAAGAGGTAAGAGTTCATCAATAGTCTCAGTGTACTCAATCTTCCTAAGAAGTATATTACTGTCTTTTCAAGGTGTCTTATCATCAGTATGAGTATGTGTGTCATGAGATCCAAAAATATGTAAATGGTTCTTTTCAAGAACTTGAAAGTTCTATTGTATCTTCATTGGTATTAATCTAAACTTTTAGTATGTTGTTAAGGGTTTTTCAAGTGTTCTTAAAGACTAAGTAAGTCAAAATTAGGTGTGATATTTCCGTAAAGAGCTATAAATCAAGTATATAAGTGCTTAGATATTTTTAAGATTATCATTTAGTGTGTATGATCATTTTTGAGATCTTGAAATAAATTTTTGTTTCATCTTTGAGGCTTCTCTGCCCTATACTATATTTTCACGGTGTTTGTGAGCTGCGTGCATGGAATCTAAGTTTTGGAGGATCAAATGATGGATTTATGTGCTAAAATTTTATACATATCATATTGATTGAGAGGAATAAAGGATATTGGATTCAAGTCATATCAATGCATACTTTTTTAGGAGTTTCTAAAAATTTGTTAATTGATAATGTTGATATAAAAAAGACCTAGTTGTGAAATTTTACTCTTGCAAACTAGGCATAATCTCTTTGAAGTAAGTATTCAAAGCTTGTGTAAGTGATTGTGCTCAAAAGGGTGCTAAAATAAAGCTTAAGGTCATCATAAAGGTATGTGCATTAAGAGGTTGGTGTAATTTTCTAGGCATCATGGGTTTGCAGATTGTGTAGGAGATTTTGAAGGTATTATGAGTTCCCCATGAACTCTTCATGTTCTCTGAGCATGAGTAATAACATAGAATCAATTTATAAGGTATTGAAGAAGCTAATGGCCTATAAATGAAATTATTTGAATTATATGCACTCAATATGCATAATATTCATGCTATATCTCTGTCTAGGCTTGACATGTACAATGCATCCACATGATGAAGATAAATCTACTCCATTAATGATGAATCTAAGTATCAAGAAGAAATTCTATTCATTAATGAAGTGATCTATGTGCTTGATGATCCATATCATAAGTTCTATAAGTTGGTATGTAAAAGGTCAAGTGGATGTATGGTGTTTCTCATGAGATTACATTTATATGTAACTAGCTATATGTCAATACCTCTATCACAGAGTTATGAGATGTGAGCATTTGGTGCTAGAAACATGAAATTTTTTCTCCAAAATTGAATGAAGTCATGAAGACCTTTGGAGATTGATGTTACGGGTGTGGAAAGGAGAGTAAGTGTGTACATAGTAAAGGGCTTAAGTGCATATAGAATCTATATCCTTTACAATAGAATTGAATTCATGAAGTTTAAGTCATGAAAAGTGATCTATAGGTAGTGGATTTTGTAAAGTAAGCGTGAAGAGTGATTTGAGGGTCAAGTGAAACAGAGAAGAATATATGTGTATTTTTAAGGTCATTCATGGTATGTGGTAGTAAAATAAACAATATGTGGCTTAGAGGCTTCATAAAAGTGTGTCTAAATCATGTGAACATGATTGTTTGTCATTTGTGAAAGCATGTATTGCAAGTCTCTGTGTTGACCTCATAAAAGCATGTAAGGGTTAAATGATTGTGGAAAAGGGAACAAATTATGAATTTTCAGATGCATGTAATCTTGATTTATGTATTATAGATCCATATATCCCCTGTGAACTGTGCAAAGTCTATGAAGATTAAGAAGTTGAGAGGCCACATGACTATGGTATGCTTGATGACTGCAACATTGTAAGAACAGTAAACTATAAGATTGATCTAGGTGTTTCAAGGAATTGAAGTTAATATATGCTTCCAAAGCTATAGCACGTGCAAGAAATAGAGTACATATTTTCTTAGAGTGAAGGGAATGAGAGTTGAAGAAAAACAAAGAAATAGTGCTTTGAATGATTGTGATGAGATATTGAACTGAAGATGTTGATAGAGTATGTAAAGTCAATGTTTTTGAGAAGATGAACTAATAATATGAAGATGTTCCATCAAGACATGAAATTGATCCATGAGTGAGATTTAGGCACTTAGAATCATGTGAAGCCAGATGTTTCAAGTATCTTTTGCAAGAAAATTCAAATCAGAGCATGATGTTTGAGAGCATTTCTTTAGAATACATGATAGAGATTTAAAGTTTATCCATTATACCTATCAAAAGCTCATGAAAAATGCCAAGGAAGAATTAAGACCAACTTAGATTCGTGAGAAGGAAAGAAGATTCCTATTTGTAAGTATAGAGGTTTATCTACAGGTGCTAAGGTAGAGTATACACTTTCCTAGGTGATAAAAGTTTCTCCTACAGGTATGCAAAGTTGATGAGAATGAGTTTTATTCCCTAAGTTCATGATAGAGATTATGAAAACATCATTGGGTCCTCATGAACCTTAAAATTGTACAAGAAATTTGTATTGATTTCAAAAAATAAAATAATGAATGCTTGTAGGACTATGTGTTTATGCTAGAAAGAACAAGATATATTCAAACCTAGACTAAGACATACCAAGAAAGGAAGACTACTGTGAATAGTTAAATAAATATGGTTAAATGAATTAAATGAAGTATGCTGCACAATTATAAAAAGTCATGATATGATACAGTGATCTTTTGGATGTCATGATAATGTAAAAGTGTCAGTAGTATGCTATAATAAGTTTTAGATGCATTAGTGCCTACTATGATAGTGGGAGCATGGTTTTCTCTTATTGAAGGTTGAAATGTCGTGATCAAGGAATTTGAGGTATGTTATGAAGGATTTATTCCAAAAAAATTAATTTGAGTATGAAATTTATTGTTTCAGTCAAATATGACTATAAAAAAGAAAATGGGCTTTAGGACCGAAAAAGTGCCTTGCTCCCAAGACCTTGTCAAAATTATAAAGATGATTTCTTGTCATAGTAGTCTTGAGTCCAGGGAAAGAGCATTTTTATAGCGTCAAATATTTTTTGACTTGTTGTAGGATGTTGAAAATGGTTTGAATTTCTCTAAGAAGACTGTTTTGGAATCACAATACTGTACATGGTATGAAGATGTGTGTATGTTTCCTACATTGTTTTAGACCTAGACAAGATGAAGTCTTTCCAAGAATGAAGGTATAGTGGTTTGGTGTGCTCAATGATGAAATTGTTGGCATGATTTTGAGAAGTATGATTAAGATGTTACTCCACTATAATTGATTCATGAAGACCAAAACAAGGGTATAGAGGCAACTGCGCCAATTTGCATGCTTGAGATATGAAAAATGATGGTTTTTCCCCTAACAAGGTGATTTTCTTTTTCTTTTTCATGGTGTATTGATGGTTTTTAGATGTTGGAAGTTCTTGTTTCTAGGGGAGCATGGTGCTTGCATTCCTAAAATGAAGGCTAAAAAAAGTTTTTGATCAAAAATCAAGAAAATGGAGCAGATTGAGACCTTTGGTTGATGTCTCTAACCAAAGCATGCTGCTATGAAGCTGAGAAACATGAATAAGGTATGTTACATGTATGCCTTTTTCATTAATGTAAAAAGGGGGAGAAGTTTAGGGTATTTTCCATCAATGAAAAAGGGGGAGATTATTGGCATGTGGTCCTAATAGGTGTTGTAATTGATGCAAAACCACATTAATGACAAAATAAATTTTTCATTGAGGCCATATGACGTTGTTCTTGATGCTAATATAATGTTTCATATGTGTTTATACTGATACAATAGGTTTCAATGAGGTTTGCTTACTCTAGCAAGTCTATACAGGTGCCTAGGAGGTAAATCTTGGCAATATGAGCTTCTTGGTTTCTTGGGAAGCATGTTGACATTGTTTCTAACATTATTTGAGGGTGCTCGAGAACTCATATTGCTACGCCCTTAACCTATTGCTTGTATTAGGATATGAGTAGCTGACTTGTGGCTTACCATATCATTTTATTATATCATTTATACTTTCTCATGCTTAGTAGGTCGGCCTTGGTGATGGCCATAACATATGAATAGTATATCTAAGGGATTCTAGGTAGTAGTTCATCATCATTGGAGCATTTGAGTCTTATTGTATGGTTTGGAGGTTTCCCCCTCGAAGTGGAGAAGCTATTCTGATTGCATATTGACATCATTATTCTAGAATATTATGTTATTTTGTGTTATATTTCTACTCACGATCTGAATTATACAAGTAATTTCATTACAAGTGGTATCAGAGCTACGATCTGTGCCAAAATTAGGGCAAAAACCCTAAAAAACAAATTTCGACACATATTGCAAAACAAAGTGAATTGGTGGGAGATATTTTTTACAATAGTTGTGAAACATTTCAAGTAAGGTTCCCTAAAAATTTCAGACATTTTTGATTTATTTTGCAAAAGTTATTACAAATTTAGGGTTTTTCATAAAATCACTCCCTAGGGTGCAAATTGTGGATTTTTTTCAAATTTGTTACATTTTCGGAAAGAAAAAAAATATTTGGTGTTTGTTCTTTAAGTTTTTTTATATTTGGCCAAATTATTATTGAAATTTGAAACCCTAAAATTTGACCGTGATCCCTACAACCTACTATTTTGGGGCATCATGGCAGGGCCTTCCACAAGAGAAAAAAATAATCCCATCACTCCAGGTAAAACACCAAAAAAGGATGAGATAGTAGTTAAGGAGTTGGAGATAGAAGATATAACTATAGATTCCTCAGGGTTAGGGTTTACTTCAATAAACCATAAAGTAATCCAACTTGATTTTAATCTGAGAGACCTTGAATCTTGGGTGACCAATAAAGAAGATGTGGATAGGATTGGACAAAGATTGGAGGAGTTCATGAAAAAATTTAGTACGCATATGATGGGTATTCATACTTATGTAAATCAAGGTGGATCCTTAGGTCCATATAATAGACACATGAGCCAGAGTGGATCTTCAAGTGTGCACAATCCAAATACTAGCACTCTGCAGGCCCGTACTATGTTTCCAAAAGTGGAGATGCGCAAGTTTGATGGAAAGGATTCACTCAATTAGATCAACCAAATGGATAATTTCTTTGAACTACATCAGATTCCATCAGGAAAAAAGGTGACCATGGCAACTTTGTATCTCAAAATTGACCAATTTGTTTCGTATCGATGGTTATGTGCTCAAAAGGCAGAAGAGTGGTCTCAATGTTACATGGAAAGTCCTTACTGAAGAGTTGTAATTACACTACAGTTCTAGTGTGTGTCATAGAATTACTTCAACCAATTAGCAAAGTTGAGACATACAAGATCCATTAAGGATTACATTCATCAATTCCAAAATCTTTCTCTACAGGTGGAAAATATTACTGAAGAGAATCTGAATGACCTATTTATTGGGGGTCTTAAGGATCACATTGATCATGAGGTGTTTATGTTTAATCCTCATAAGTTTTCTGATTTGATGATTATGGCAATAAGGGTAGAGGATAAATTTGTTTCAAGTAGGAGACAATAGTTCACTTATACCAGAGATTGCAACACCTTGGTCGTAGCACTCCCTTAGTCAGTTAGATTGACACCTCAACAAATTGAAGAAAAAAGAGAAAAATGGTTATGCTTTAACTGTGATAGTAAATTTGGACCTGGACACAAATGTGTTGAAAAGAAGTTGTTCTACATTGATGGGCCTAGTGAAGATTAAGAGAAGGATGAAGATGCAGATTCAGAGGTCTTGGTTGAGCTAGAGGAGGAGTCAGGAGATCCTCATCCAATGGTCTCATGCCATGCAATTTCAGGTATTATCACCCCCAAACCCTAAAAGTGGTTGGATTCCTAAAAAATAGAGGGTCACAATGTTGATTGATTCAGGAATTACTCATAACTTTATCAATCATAAGTTAGTAGTGCACCTGAACTGTTTCATTTATCCAGCTCTTGAATGTCAAGTAGTGATTGGCGATGAAGGTACTGTTACTTGTTCTAAAAAATTCCATAGCATTAAGCTTCCCATGGGAGATTACATACTAAACAGTCCCATGTATGTCATTTCTATGGGAGGAGAATAAATTGTGTTAGGGGTTTAATGGCTTACCACTTTGGGAACCATTGAGATGAACTTCCAAGACTTGTTCATGTGATTTCACTCTGAAGGGAGGAATTTTGAGCTAAGAGGATTGAGAGCAAAGTCTCCACAAATAGTAAGTTCTCATTAGATGCATCAAATTCTAAAAAAGGGTGGAGAGGGATTTGTGGCACAAATATTTTCATTGGAAGTTCATCATTCTAAGGACATTATACCATCAAATATGCAAGTAATGTTAGATGCACACTTTGTTGTATTTGAAAATATACCAAAGGACTTACCTCCAAAGAGAGATCATGATCATGTCAGTCAGTTATTATCAGGAAGTCAACCACCTAACATCAGACCTTATAGGTACCCATATGTGCAAAAGAGTGAAATTGAGAATATTGTACAAGAGATGTTAGAAGTAGTAATTATCTGCCATAGTCAGAGTGCTTATTCTTCTCCAGTAGTGATGGTACGGAAGAAATATGACATTTAGCACATGTGTCCTGATTATAGGGAACTTAATAAGTACGCAATCAAAGATAAGTTCTATCCTATTCCTGTTATTGATGATTTGCTTGATGAGTTGCATGGTGCTATTTATTTTACAAAGCTTGATCTTCATTCAGGATACCACCAAATCAGAATCAAGGATGAGGATGTTCATAAAAATGCCTTTTGGACACATGAAGGCCATTATGAATTCCTGGTAATGCCTTTTGGACTCACAAATGCACCTTCTACATTTCAAATTTTGATGAATTCTATTTTTAAGTCATTCCTACAAAAGTTTTTCTTAGTGTTTTTTGATGATATATTAATTTATAACAAAACATGGGGAGGAACATTTTCATCATGTAAATAAGGTTTTAGAAAACCCTTTGAGCAACATAAAATTCATGCAAATCCCTCTAAGTGTTCTTTTGGAATCAAGGAGATTGAATATTTGGGTCACATTGTCTCTCATGAAGGGGTTAAAGTGGATCCTAATAAGATCAAATCCATGATGTAGTGGAAGGTTCCAAGATCCCTAAAGAATCTATGAGGATTTTTGGGGCTTACAAGTTATTACCAAAGATTCATAAGGCATTATGGAAGCATAGCTGCACCTCTCACAAATTTATTAAAGAAGGAATTCTTCCATTAGAGTGAGGATGCAACCAAAGCATTTGAGCAACTAAAGGAGGCCATGTGCACCACTTCAGTCTTGGCTACTCTAGATTTTTCAAAAACATTCATTGTTAAATGTGATGCATCAGGGGTGGGTATGGGGGAAGTTCTCATGCAAGAAGGCAATCCTATTGCCTTTTTGAACCATCAATTTAAAGGTAAGAATCTTTCCAAGCTGACTTATGAGAAGGAAATGCTAACCATACTTCATGCAATAAAGCAATGAAGACCATATCTCATATGAAGACACTTTAAAGTGAAGACAGATCATGATAGTTTGAAATACTTCTTGGAGTAGCATTTATCATCTAAAGAACAAAAAAAAAAGGGTCTCCAAGATGTTGGGATATGATTTTGAGATTATCTATAAGAAATGGAAGGAGAATGTAGTTGTGGATGCTCTGTTGTGGAAAGATGACTAAACTGCAGCCTTTTTATGTGCCATATCTATATTACAGGAAGATTGGATAGATGAGGCAAGGTCCGAATGGGAGAAATGACCCAACCACACAAAACCTCATTCATCATCTCCAGAATGATCCAATTAATGTCTAAAAAATTTATATTGAAAGGGGATGCTTTATGGTATAAAGATAGATTATACCTATGTAAGAAATCCAATCTTAAAAATAGGATTATATATGAGCTTCACTCTTCTCTAGTAGGGGGCACTATGGATTCTTGAAGACTTATCATCGAGTCAAATGAGATTTCTTTTGGGAAGGGCTCAAATGGGATGTCCAAAAATTTGTGGCAGAATGCATGATTTGTCAACAAAATAAGGGTGAAATAGTTTGATCTCCAGGTCTTCTACAACCTCTATCTATTCCTAGCCGATGGTGGGAAGAGGTTTCCATGGACTTTATCATAGGATTACCTAAATCTGAAGGGAAAATGTCATCATGGTTGTGGTGGATAAACTCACAAAATATGCTCATTTTTGTGCCTTGGTATACCCATTTTCTGCAAGCATGGTAGTAACAGCCTTCATGGAAACAGTTCAGAAGATTCATTGGACACCGAAGATTATAGTAAGTGATCAAGAACCTATATTTACTAGTAATTTTTGGATTGATTTATTCTCATGTTTGAGTACTTAGTTAGCTTTTAGCTCTTCTTATCATCCCCACTTTGATGGGAAAATAGAAGTTGTAAATAAGTGTTTGGAGGGATATATCTGTTGCTTTACATCAGATAAACAAGCAAGATGGGTCAAATGGTTGCCACTTACAGAATTGTGGTATAACACTTCCTTCCATACTTCATTTAAAATGACTCCTTTTTGGCACTCTATGAGTACCATCCACCATCCATCACATCATCATTGAGAGGACAACCACATGTTAGAGCAGTAGAAGAACACATTTAGTATCAACAAGAGGTCTTCTCTAGTCTCAAGGAGAACTTGGTCATGGCACAAAACTGCATGAAGCAACAGGTTGATCAACATCACATGGAAAGGAATTTTGAAGTTGGTGATTGGGTTTTTATGCGGTTATAACCATATAAGAAAATGTATTTGAAACAACAAAAAAAGGATAACAAAATTTCACCGAAGTATTATGGCCCCTATCAAGTATTGCAGAAGATTGGTACTATAACATACAAATTAGAACTTCCACAATCAACCAGAATACATCTAGTCTTTCATGTTACTTGCCTGAAGAAAGTAATTGGACAGAGAGTATCAGCCCAAATAGTGTTACTTGAGCTCGATGAGGAGGAGAGAGTCATCTTGGAACTCGTATGCATCCTTCAAACACACACTAAAAGATTAAGGACACGAGTTATTACTAAGTACCTCATCAAGTGGAAGAATATGGACAATGAAGATGCAACATGGGAAGATATGACATTTCTGCAGTAGCACTTAGATCTTCTCAACATTGGGGACAATGTTGCTTTGAAGGGGAAGGGCATGCTACTCCCTTAACCTATTACTTGTATTAGGATATGAGTAGTCGACTTGTGGCTTACCATATCATTTATACTTTCTCATGCTTAGTAGGTCAGCCTTGGTGATGGCCATAACATATGAATAGTGTATATTAGGGATTGTAGGTAGTAGTTCATCATCATTGGAGCATTTGAGTCTTGTTGTATGGTTTGGAGGTTTCCCCCTCGAAGTGAAGAATCTATTCTAATTGCATATTGAGATCATTATTCTAGAATATTGTGTTATTTGGTGCTATATTTCTGCTCATGATTTGAATTATAAAATTATTTTCATTACACATATCAGTGGTATGGTACATGTACAAGTAGATCAATTGGTTACAAGTGCTCATTAGGAGCAGGTATGCTTGCTTGGAGAAGTGACAAAGTGGTTTGGAGCTAGAGGAGCTCATGGAAGCATGAAATCAAGCGTATCTTGTAAAATGAGGTATGTTTGGGTCATTTGAAGAGGTTACATGTTCAATTATTGCATTATTTTAGCTGATGCTAGTTGTTACTAAGAGGATATAACATGAAAGATTAGGTAAGTCTTAGTGTCTGGAGAGATTGGGATATTGCATTGATATTATGATGATTTGAGATTTTATAAGGATGAGTGATTATGCTCTTAACAAAATTTTAGGAGCCCAGGTTTTGTATTTTTTGAGATATTACTGATTTTGTAAAACAAGGTCAAGAACAGGTGAAAATCAAGCTTGAATTTGAACTTCTGATGCTCGTTGTGAATAGTGTGATTTACATGGGAAATTTTTTATTTTAGGGAAACTTCTAACGAAATTTTATAATTTTTTTTAAAAAATAATGAGGTTAGTTGATTGTCATGTTTTTATGAATGAATGTTAAAAAGGTAAAGAGGTCTAAAACTCTAGTTAAACCCTAGCTAGGAGTAGTTGGTAGAAAGTGAAGCATGGTTACCTAGTTTTGATTTATTCATAATAAGTTTTTATTGTGTTTTGTAGAGTAATCCTCAAGATTTCTAGAAATGTATGGTTGAGTTCATGGTGATTTATGGGCCCCGCCTATAAATAATAGTTCCTAAAGAAAAATGTTTGAGGACAAGTTGGTAAAAAGGAGAGGCATGAAAAATTGATGGTTCATGATTATTGGGAGTTTTTATTTATGTCCATGGAGGTTTCAAGACATGTTCATGCATTTTCATGATGTTTTGAGGTCCAAACAGTTGACTGGTCAAAGGGCAGTTTTGGGGTCTTGAATAGCAAGGTCCAGTAAACTGAGCATAACTTGAGCTACATGTGGATTTTTGAGATGATTCAAGCTGTGTTGGAAATTAGATTTAGATATGTGTCAAGTGATATATGTATTGAATCATGATGATGTCACTGTATATGGTTTATATGTCATTCTTTGAGAAATGATAATTTTTTTCTCATTCAAGAAAACATCTATTTTGGTGCACATTTGATGTTGGTTGAAGCATTAAATGGATTTAGTGATGCTTCCTATCACTTGTAATTTGAATAGGGGTGAATTTTTAATATAATTAATCAATTTATAGGTATTTAATGTATGTATAAATTAATTTATGAGCTAACCTTTGGAAACAACCTTTTTTGGTAGGTTGATATGGTGAAGGCAAATGTTGCTATGGTTTGAAGTGAACGATGTTTCATAAATTATAAATTTCATATAAGTGTTTTAAAGGTTATAAAATTTATTTTTAGTGGTCACATGGTATTTTTTGGTTGAATATAATGGATTTTGTGATTAGATGAAGTTTCCAGGGTGTAAGAAACAACAATTTTGAGATAATACAAAGAACATTGAGCCCATTAAACGAAATAATTTTATTATTTTATGTTAATTTAGACCATGTATTATTTTTAAATGTTAATTTGAACATGTTTAGTGATTTATGGGTCATGAATAAGGATGGTTTTGAAGTAAGGGAATTTTTATCTTTGTGCCCATGGGGTTTTGAGCCATCTTGGCACATGAAATGATGGTTTATGCTAGGCTGACCTACTTGGGTCACTTATGGTTTTTATTATTTGAATTTATAATTATTATATGATGCATGGGTTGAGCCAAAGGAGGGAAATTTTTGGTTTAAAATTTTAGCCTTGGAGAGGCTATAAAAGTGACGTTTTGGGAATTTTGTTTCTAGTTTTTTTGAAACCTGATTTCATCTTATTTTGAAGAAACCTTTTGATAAAAAGAAAAAAACCTTTGGGACTAGAAAAAACACCTATAATATCATTTTAGGACAGCTACTGGTTTATTTTTCATGAGGATAATTTGAGAAAGTGTAAAGTTGGTGTTGTTTCTTTGAAAGTGAGTTGGAGAAGGAGGGCAGATTTGGATGCTTGATTTTGGTTGCTATCTTCATAGAATTTTGATGTTATTTTCAGGTTTTTAAGGTTTTTCCATATCTGATATTGAGTTGAATACATTCTCATAGTTCCATATCTTCATATGTATTCATGAGATATAGTTGATTTTCTCAAGAGCTAATGGTTGTATCTTGTTGATCACTGTTGAAGACAATACATATTATAATCTGATTTGAATACAAAATTGAAGTGTGTTGATATGATTTTGAACATAAATATAATTTTTTTAAAGTCTATATTGTGATCCTTTCAATGTGTTAATTATTTTATGAAAAATATCTACTTTGATGTGTTGTGAATGAGCATGTGTGGTTAGGGTTTGAGGCACAAGTGAGTAAATTTTATTGGGGACTGATTCACCCCCCCTCTCATTCCTTGTCACCTTCAACATTTAATTGATGAGGGAAGCACAAATTTTAGGGTAGCTGGTCAGTTTAGTGTGACAAAGACTATTGCACACTTACATTGGTATGTCTATTGGCCAAACATTCAAGAAGGAGTTATTACATTCATCACAGGTTCTATTTTGTGTAGTATGGGAAATCCTAATAATAGGAAGTTTGGGTTATGTACGTCATTGAAAGTTACTTCTCAGCCATGGGAAAATATTTCCATGGATTTTTTGGGCATTTTTCCTACTTCTAAGAGAGGTCATGATTATATTTTTGTGATAGTAGACCAATTTAACATAATGTGTATTCTAATTCCTTGTAAGAAGACCATTAAGGATAGTGATGTAGATGAGTTGTTTTTTTCTGATGTGTGGGTTCAATTTGGTTTTCTTGATTCTATTGTGTAAGATAAGGACTCATGGTTCATAGGAAAGTTTTGGTATACTCTATGGGAGAAATTGGATACAAAGTTGAAGAGCTCTACTGCTTTTCATCCGCAGACATATGGAAAAATTAAAGTGGTGAACTTTACCTTGGTATGGCACTTGAGAGGGTACAAAATAAAACATACAAGGACTTTGGGATGAGAAATTGGTGTATATGCAACATTCTTATAATAGGGTAGTTCATGCTTTGAATAATAAGACTCCTTTTGAAACATGTTTTGGTTATTTTCCTAAGAGTGATTATGATGTTGTTTCTAGATTACCACATAGAGACAACGGAAAATTGGAACTGGAGGTCCAAAAATCTAAGAAGTTCATTGAGAAAATTCAATAGATAGACCTTTAGGTACATGAGAGGTTGGCAGATTCATAGGCCAAGTATAAAGCATGACATAATAAACATAGGACTGAGCATTCATTCCTTTTTGGAGATAAGGTATGTTTGTACTTGAGTAGGGATAGGTTACATGGAAAATATAAGAAACTCAATCCTTTTTGGTATGGCCCATTTGAGATTTTGGAACAAGTGGGTAAGAATGCATTTCACTTGGATTTTCCTCCTTATATGAGGATTTACTCAGTTTTGAATGTTGAAAATTTATGTCTCTTTGATCCCTCCATGTTGGATGATGAAGAAGAGGGAGTATTAATTCTATCTATTGAGGATCTTGCTCCTAATAACAAGTTGGAACTAGAAGAAGATGTGGTATTACAACGGAAGGAGAGGAGGCCATAAAGAGGAGTGTAGGATAGATGATTGGTTAAATTGAAAGGATTTTGGAAGCACAATTGAATTAGAGGGGGTTGAATTATTTTTACCAAAATTTCACTTCATTTACCATTACATACATTCATCATTCAAACTATTCATTCAATCAACCATGAACCATGTGAGCTTATTAAGTGTTTATTAGACAATTACAAGTGCATGCAATAAGATAGAGGATACATGACACCAGATGTAAGTCAGAAACCCTAAAGGGGAAGAAAAAAACTTAAAATATTTTGATCCCATAGCTGACTATGATTCAAGTTCAGCTGACAAACACATCAAACCCTCATCAAACTTCTCTATCTTTCAACTTGCTCTATTCTTCTTATTCATGGGCTAAATGTATCAATTTTCCTTACACAATTGGTCTTCATACTTTCTTAGGTATTCATGTATTTTAATTTCTGTTCTTAACCCATCCTTCACTCCTCTTCACTCCTTTATAGGTCATACTTCCCCCCATACACAACTAGTCATAAATGAATCATAAAACATGTTTTTATACACAATTCAAATCTAAAACACCCCTGGGTCAGCCATGACCAAGTAGGTTGGTCATACCAAAAAAATATATAAAAACATCATATAAACATCATAAAATGACCCAAGTAGGTTGGCAAGGGTCAGGACAACACCAATAATCTCAAGGCTTCTCAAACAAGCCCAAAACACACTTTCCAAGCACTAACAAATTAAAAATGATATTCAAGGTATTATAATGTCTTTGTAATGGCTCAAAAATATCCACACATGTTAGGAACATCATTTCAGCATAATAAAAGAATAGGAAACATCAAAACATCTAAATCCACCATGAAACTCACCAAGAAGTATGAAAACCCCACTAGGTCTTTAATGCCTAGAATTTTAGTCCTAAAGAATGAATGAGTTCATATAGAAAAACTCATTATAAAGACTCAAATAATATATATTTGGAAATATATCTGAGTCTAATTTCCATAAAAAACTTACTTTTTCATCCAAATCTAAGTGGAAGATATCCAAACAACGCAAAATTTAAAAGATCCAAATTGGCTTCAAGACCCTAAAAATAGGTCTTATAAATAGAGATGGTTCACCTATAAAATAAAATAATCAAGACAAAAAAAATATAAAATTGGAAATTTCTTTGAGTATAATTTCTATAACATCTTACATCTCATTTCAACTCAAAGTGGAAGGCCTTTAACCAATTTAATATCTAAAATTTCTCATTCAGGATGTTAGGACTCAAGAACCAATCTTGAGAGAAACATGCACAAATACCTCCCAATCAACTTCTGAGATCAACCGAAACCTGGAACATATAAAGGAAACATGTAACAATATTTAAAAGCACTAATAACCACATGAAACATGGATAAATCTTACACAACAAACTTGTTTCAATCACCTTCTTGAGCAAGCCAACTAGGGATTTCTAGGCCATTAGGTCTTCAACTAAAACTCACTTCACTAAATCAAACCAAGAGTTTCAACACCTTGATCTATTGTTACTTCCTCCTGAGCATTCAAGTGTTGATATATGATTTCTTCTAAAACAGGATGTGTTCCTTTGATTGTGAAGTCATGCTTGATATAGATTGTATCTTCTTTGCATTTGAAGATCTTTGACTGAGCCAGGATATGCTTGGACTCTTTTATTTCTTTCATTTTTGCACCTGAGTTTAATCTAATTTCGGAATGAATTGTGGATTTACCCATCTATATGACTCAGCCTTGGATAAGTGGCATTGATCCAAGAGATGTTTTAAGTTTATTCGGGATGAACAAAAATTATAGACCTTACGAAGGTTGCAAGGTCTGAATGTGTTGAATAAGCAATTCCAGAGTCTAACTCAGGCTGATCGTGTTAAATGAATTGGTTCCCGATATCGTAATATCAGGAAGGTCTAGACCTTGAGCCAGGTAATAAATTCTGATATATTTATTGCTAGCTTATTATCAAGGATGGATTGAATCCATTTCGGGAAGGTATATCTGTTGGTTCTTATACTGAACGATTATATTTGTTAGGCCTAGACTGGTTCTATTAAGGTTAATAACCTAAACCTAAACTATAACCTATGGGTTGGATTAGTCCTAATCTAACATAGCCCTAAACTATAAGCTAAATGTTCTAAGGTTAGTGACCTAGCGCTAAGGAGGTTAGACTAAGTATCACCTTAAGGTCTAACCTATGTTTCTAACCTAACTAATGATCATGGATGAAAGGGACCTATGAAGGGGTGCGAGCCATGGGCGGTAGTTTTTATGGCATTAAATGAGATGGATAAGTATGAAGGATGAGGGATTTGGTGGAAGTTTCAAACGGCTAGTGAAATCCGATGTGGCAAAGTCGCCAAATCTGGAAATGGTCTTTGGTTTGTTTTTGTCCATCGCCAACTATGGCGGTTGGTGGCAATGGAGATTGAGCAGGAATTTCGGAGTTAATGCAATTAAGGAACTCAATTTCTGAGCACGGATTGCTCGGGAAGGCATGCAAAATGGAAAACTAGTTGTTTGTTTGATTTTCCATGCGCTCCGGTTTTCTCTCTGTTTGATCACTGGTTCTTTGAACTAGTCTACTTGGTGTTGCAAGGAAACTATGAGAATAACTAGCTCTTTTCTCTGTCGAGGAAAGTTTATAAGGCATGGAAATAACAAATTATTGTTGTTGAATCTAACGTGGAAAAAGAGGAGAAGGCTCGAGCTCTTTCAGAGGTCTTCTTTGGATTTTTAAGCGACATTACCAGGCATGTTAGGCCCTAACTTTTAAAAATCTTGCTTTCCTTCAAATGATTTCATTAGAACAACTCTGTTCAGATGATTTTTGGTCCAGTTGGTTTTTATGGTAGCATTGTATGAATTAGTTTGCTGTATCTTCATGCTGGGTCGATTATTCAGTTGAACCCTTGCTAGGTGTACATTTTGTTTCATTCGGTTGAATTATCTTGCTGTGTTTTGCATTTCGGTTAGATTTTGTAGAAATTCTTGCAAGGGTAATCTAAGAAACAGACTCTGTTGGAGTCCATGAAAAGTTTTCTTGGTTGATATCGACTTCTGTAGAAGCCTTGCTATTTACACTTGTTGAGACTGATACTGTTGGAATTCTTGAAATGATAGTATGTTTTGGCTTCTGTAGAAGTTTAGTCATGAATGCTATGTGTTTTTGGATATTGTTGGAATCCTTGAATAGATATTATTTTTAACTTCTGTAGAAGTTTAATCGAGAATACTATATGGGTTCGATTCCTTTTTGAGTCCTTGAAAGGTAACATACGTTTCTACTTCTGTAGGAGTTCAGTCGTGAATACTGTATGTTATTGATATAGTTGGAATTCTTGAATTTAATATGTATCTTGTATCTTTCTACTTCTGTAGAAGTTTATTTGAAGAATACTACATGTGTTCGACTCCTTTTGAATCCTTGAAGTGTATATTATGTTTTTCTCTTCTGTATAAAGCTCAGTTGTGAATACTGTGGTTATTGACTCAGTTGGAGTCCTGGATATGTAACCAGTGTTTCGAATTCTGTATAAGCTTGGTTGTGAATACTTATTGATATTGGCTATGTTGGAGTCCTTAATATGTATCTTGTATTTAGACTTCTGTAGAAGTTTAGTTGTGAAGATTGTTGGTGTTGAATTAGTTGGAAACCTTGAATGTTTTCGTATGAATTTGACTACTGATCTAGTCCACGCTGTGTTTACTTTTTAAACTCGACTCTGTATGAGTCCTTGCTGTATTCGTATTATCTCGGCTTGAATGAAACTTTGTTGAAAATAATGAAATGATGATGACTTTTATGAAGATCTTGTTGAGGTTATTATTTCTTGAAAATGACTTCTAATTTACACCCATGTTGTATAATTGTAGGGATTTGCTTAGTTGAATGAAGCTGTGCATATTGTGTTTCGAATCTGCGTGAATGTCACTGTATTTCAAATGGAAATGTTAATTGTTTTAATGTGATCTTGTTTGAAGTTTGAATGAAACAAGGAGCTCTTGGCTATGCCATGACAGGCGATGGCGTTGGATATTTTTCATGTTTGTTGAATAATATGGAAAGTTTTATTGAACCTATTGGAGTTGGATTATTTATTAATGCTTGTTGAGTGAACTCTTGAATTGTTTAGTAGCTACAGGTGACCTTTATATTTGGAACTAGATGGAACTGTATCTCTTCTTGTAATTTCGAATGTTTAGTCGCATGTGTAAATGTATTTGCATTAATCGGTACAGTTCAGAATGTTATTGACTTAGGATTCTGATGGACTCTGTTTCTTTCTTCTTGACTGTAATTTATATGTTGATATATATGGTAAATGGAATAGGAAAAATCCTCTCTCTCCTAGACAGGAAAAATTGTGTGCTTTCTTCTTGCATCCTTTTTGCGATCTCTATGGTAGGGGCATAACAAGAATAAACTGAGTTATTGTATGGAGAGACTAGTATAAAATGAGTGCTGCTGTATAAATAGGTATACTTGTCAATACCATTGAAATGTGTTAGGATGATAAAAGAATTAAGACTGTGGGATTGTTGAATGTTTTAACTGCCATGAGAAATTGTAGAAACAATCTTGTAGGAATTTTGTTGTCTTAAGAATGGTTGTATTCATATGTTCTTAGTCTTTAACATATAGGATGGATAGTCTTATTTAAGTTTGCAATGTGAAGAAATTATTTCATTTAAATAGGTTGTTTGATGAAAACAATTGGTGGATTGCATTTGTTTTAAGAATTAGTGCTTATCATGCTCAGTTCACCGAATTGACCTGTGTTGACAATTTTTGCAGATGATTGCCGTAAGTGGTAAAGGCATGCAGATCTGATAAGATGTTCAGATTGTTTAATTTGGTTTTATGATGAATTACAACTTGATTCTCTAAATGTACTACTTGAAGAAAGGTGCTCTTTTGCTATTGAGTATTGTATCAAATATGCTGAATGCATAAAATGTATTTGATTAAATTTGAAATGAATAAACTGAGGTATTTGTTACTTATGTGTTTGCATTCGTATCTTGATGGTTTGATCTTCTTCGGTTCGAATGATTTTAAGACCATTGTTATTATTGTACAACTTGGAGACGTTTGTGATTATCTAAGTAAGCTTTGCAAGGATATGTGACTGAATACTTATGATTGTTTAGTAGTTCTATTACGATCTATTTAAAGCTAATTGTAGTTTAGATCACTGATTTTTGAGAAGCTAAGGTTAAAATAAACCCTTTCAGGAAGCTGAATGGGAAGAGTAATCTGTTACTCTCTAACCTTGATCTAAGTCAAGACAACATACTGAATGTTTTTAAAATCACTATATCTTAACGCTAATAAGTAAGATATATTTCAGTTTTAAAGATCTGGAATAAACCCAAAAAGGGATAAGTTTGCAATCTTATGAGAAGACTTGGGGTTACTACCCAATTTCGTAGATTAGGATTATTGTGAAACAATGATCTCCTTGTTGAGACCTCAATCTTATTAAACTTCTCTTTTTGGAATGGGTCTTAATACGAAAGGAAATTTTAAGATGAGGAACTTAGGGGTTGGGAAAAGACTACCCTAAAAAGGAGTGTCTGGGAGTATAATTTAAACTCCACGTAAGTAACACCTTAAAGTTTAGTAGATCTTATCAAGGTGGATTTGAAGGTTGATGGCACAAGTCGATTGCAGGGTTGTACCTTCGAGAAGATTAGGATCTTCTCGAATATACAACAATGCAGGTGACTTATGGTGACACCCTTTGCATTGATCGTCAAGATTTACTCCTTAAACTCGAACAAGTTTTACTCTGGGACTGGTTACCGACATGGTCATGTTATGAGGCTGCCCCTAGAGACTCGGGGAACCTTGACACACAGGGTTAACTAGGGTTGACCCAGTATGTCAGAGTATCCCTAGTTCTTAAGAGCATCCTTATAACGTTGCCATGTTATTAATCTGTTTCTGAGTGAATAACTTAGGGCAGGAGAGACTGACAGAAGTCAGTATAAGAAATTCTACATAACAAAGGAATGGGGTGAAGGACGTATTCCAGATTGACGAGTATGCCGTCAAGGAATATGAGACATAAGCAATATGTTTTAAATCTTTGGCCAAAGTATCGCAAGCTACTGATTGCGTTGTCCTATGTCACCTAGTCTAAGGGACGAGATGCCAATGAATAATGGTAACAATTATTCAGATAGGTTCCTTGGACAGAGCATTCTGAATCCTAGATTAGGGAAGAGAACCGTAAGAGTGATGTGTTAAAATAAAAACACCAACTCTTGATACTCATGAATAGATCGGTAGATTACCGAGTCATGGAATGAATAGATCGGAGGTACTTCGAGTCATTACAGCTGCATATGGTTATCTATTATAAGAATGGTTGTTTTGATTTGTGAGTTCTAAATTATGTATTTAGAACCAGGAAGCATTTATAAAAAAAAATTACTTGTTCTAATGTATAAAAATGAGGATGTTACATGTTAGGAACATCATTTCAGCATAATAAAAGAATAGGAAACATCAAAACATCTAAATCCACCATGAAACTCACCAAGAAGTATGAAAACCCCACTAGGTCTTTAATGCCCAGAATTTTAGCCCTAAAGAATGAATGAGTTCATATAGAAAAACTCATTATCAAGACTCAAATAATATATATTTGGAAATATATCTGAGTCTAATTTCCATAAAAAACTTACTTTTTCATCCAAATCTAAGTGGAAGATATCCAAACAACGCAAAATTTAAAAGATCCAAATTGGCTTCAAGACCCTAAAACTAGGTCTTATAAATAGAGATGGTTCACCTATAAAATAAAATAATCAAGACAAAAAAAATATAAAATTGGAAATTTCTCTGAGTATAATTTCTATAACATCTTACATTTCATTTCAACTCAAAGTGGAAGGCCTTTAACCAATTTAATATCTAAAATTTCTCATTCAGGATGTTAGGACTCAAGAACCAATCTTGAGAGAAACATGCACAAATACCTCCCAATCAACTTCTGAGATCAACCGAAACCTGGAACATATAAAGGAAACATGTAACAATATTTAAAAGCACTAATAACCATATGACACATGGATAAATCTTACACAACAAACTTGTTTCAATCACCTTCTTGAGCAAGCCAACTAGGGATTACTAGGCCATTAGGTCTTCAACTAAAACTCACTTCACCAAATAAAACCAAGAGTTTCAACACATCATATCATGTTCCTAAATTCTTTCCATGACTAAATACATCAGCTCCATTAATAAAAATGATCAAACTCACTTCCATCTTTAAGACCAACATTTTAGCCCTTAAGGCCAAAATTGGTAGGGTCACTTTGAGAACATATAACTTTCATTTTCTCTACTATACCTAACTGAAAATTTGCATGAAAACTTAGATAACCTCACAAGGATTCTATAAAAAAATGTTTTTCATCCTGAATCTTTCATCTCACCCCTAAAAATGTAAAACCCCATAAATAAGGGTTTTTATCTCTCATCCTAAAACAACAGGAACACCCAACCACCACCAAAATGATCCTGAAGGAATACTCCTTAACCCTGATGAATCAAATTTTCATTCCAAGACATTCTAGATATCAAACAATTCACTTTTCACAAGTTGCTCTATGAGGAGGGTTTTTCTAGGGTTTCAAACCAACTTAACTTGTTAATAATTGTTCATAAAAAATAAAGGATCAAATGACCTCATTATTTTTTCAAAACACTATTATATAAATTAAAAAACATCCCCCAAGACCTCTAGGTACCATTCAGAGTGTATGAGAGCAGGTGAGAAAAATAAATTTCCAATTCATGATGATTTTGCTGTTGATCAGATAAAACACTTAGCAAAACTCACACACAGAGTCCATGTGGAAAAATAGGATGGGATTGAAGGTGTGAAGGAATAGGAAGGTGTTGCATGTGGAGGTACAAAGTCAAACTTTCGGGACTTAGCCAATTTTGTAGATCAAGTCTATTTTCAGATGCTGGCATGCGGAACACACAAAGCAATGCTGAGACTTGCACGCCACACTTTGTCTATATTTTAAGGATCATATCAAAGCACTCTTGCATGGAAGTAATCCAAGAATAGATTCATCACTCTAGCTAACTGTAAGTTATCTATAGATAACATACTTGCATGTATGGCTATAATTGTAAACAGTGTGTGGCTATTATTAGTGTGCAACCTATTTTTGGCATAATTAGCAGTGAAGGGAAAGTTCCCCACCCTATATATATTAGATGAATCACCTAGTTGATGGACCGTGGTGTTGAAGGGTTAGCGATTCATGAGTGCATGAGACTGGATAATTGTAACAGATCCATGCGCACATTACTATTATTGTATCAAGCTTATGTATTATTGTCATGTTTAATATATGAAGAATATTGACTGAACCAAAGTGTCTTCTATGTATTATCATTGCATACTATTGATTCTTGATGATTTATATTTAAATACATGCCTTTATAGATTTGGTTTGGTATAACCATGTAATGATGGATTAGTTTCTAAATATATGTCCTTATCATTTCACCATGCTACCATCCTGCTACAACAACCCTAAAGAAAGACCTGGTACCTTGGCATGCTTTAGGTGAGTGCTCAGCTTGTGCTGAGTGATGTGCCAGTGTGACTAGGTGTTATTTGAGAATTCTAGACTGCATCATTGGTTCTGTTGTCGAGACCTCTTTTTCAGTTATTTTAGAATGGTTTGCAATGAAGACATACCGGTTAAATTTGGTGACCATTGAAGAATGGATTCATGATCTAGAGGAAGAATATGCACGAAGGTTTAGCACTAGATCCAGATTTAACACACACACTTGGGTAGAGTAGAATTTGTATGATAGTTTGTATGAAAGATTCTTTGTTATCTTTCCTATAGAATTATACAAGTGGTTGACTACATATGCGTCTAAGCAGAATTGGAGGTATCACACACTTTTTTCAACACATGAGGAATTTCAAACACTATATGATGCTGAATTGATCTAGAATCACGTGGTAGATACTGGTTTCATGGTATTCTAAACAACTATATTTTGGAGTATTCAATTTCGACTTATTCATGCCTAGAGGTAGCTGAGTTCCAATTCCTACGGTATCCTAGAGGGACGTATTTGCAAGGTGTTCTATTGGCGATCAAGATACTGATGGTAATGTTGAACTTGGAAGATAAGCCCATGGCAAGCTAAAAATATCCACATGTGGGGGTAGGAACATGATTGGTGAAATATGGTAGACCAAGCGATAGCACTGTAGAGAGAAGAGAGGTAGTTGAAGTATGATGAGGTGTGCGAGAGGGAATTATGGAAGAAGAAAAAAGTTACAGAATGGATGGCATTGTGGAAAGGGATGGCTCATTAAGGATTTGAGGCTCATGAGGATGAAGAAGAGCTAGAGCATCAGGAACTCCCCATCTAGGAAAGCATAACAGAGAACCCTCTTCGGCCTCATATGGAAGCGTGGCCACAGATATGACCTGGGCCACGGGTGCACATCTAAGCCAACATGCTGACCTAGCCCTTGCGCTTGGTTTTATATTATCTAGTAAACAGGAAAACAAAGTTTTCATTTAGGAAGTGAAAGATCAGAAACAAGTCAGACAACAAGTACATCAATGGCAACATAGACAGATTTGTTATTCTTTGGGGGTACATTTTTAGGCTCATCATCTACATAGAATATGAGCATGCCAAATGTGGGATTTACCTCTGGAACTAGGACTACTTCACAGACTGTAGGGGTCCAGTGTAGTACCACTGTCGAGACACAGGGGAGTGCATCTATAGGCCATATTCTAAATTCTAGAGGAGGATTGGGAGGTATGGGCATTTCTAGTTCCGGTGGTTCGGGTGGTTTTGGAGGTAGAGGAAACCTAGGAGGCTCTGGGTCAGGTGGTCAAGGCCCGCAACAACCCTAGAACATTTATATGGAGATGTCTCTTCGTATCCCATAGTATAGAGGTATCGAGGATGCTACTGAACATATTCATATGTGTGAAATATTGTGGCATGCAAAGGGTGTCATGGCTTATGAGCGCAAGGAAAGTCAATTTACTACTACGTTACAGGTGCGCGCACGGTATAGGAAGTTTGATCCCAATCAAACTTGTATTGATTATGCAACATTGAAAGATGCTTTCTTAAAAGAGTTCCATATCCCAAAGTTTGAGCAGAAGAGTATAAGCACACTTAAGGATATAAAGCAAGGCACTACTCAAAGTGTATGTGAGTATGATTCCCATTTTAAAACACTTCTATCCAAACTCTCCTATGATATACATGTAAGTCAACATGCATAATGGTTTTTCAGGGGATTGATTACTCCATTTCAAAGAGCACTATCGCATAAGACTTATACTGACCCGTGCGAAGCAGTGAAAGTAGCTTTACGTGCTGAGGTAGTTGGGAGTATTGACACTGGGGTAAGTCTATACTTGGAGGCTCAGATAGCAGCTATGGAAAAATAGTTAGAGAAATTATCAGCAAAATCAGCTCATGAGATACACTTAGGAATCTGGTGTATAGATTGTAAAGTGGAAGGCCACACCAAGGATAGTTTCCCTTACAGATATATATGTTCACTATTGTTAGACTGTGAGATTTTCTATTTGAATCACAATGCTAGTCACTACCCCTTACTACAACACACGATCAGGAAGAATGTATCCTCTTTTTGTCAAATTTATAGGTCCACGATCCATGATACTGAAGATTGTAGATTGATTAGCTAGATCCATGACGCCATTGATATTGGGGTGTGATAGGCGAGTGTGGATGATAGTTCTAAAGGAAATAATGAGCATCAGGATAGGGATTATAATCAAGTGTTCTATGACAGGAATGATGGAAGATTTGAAAGAAGTTATGGAAGAGGACAAGGATATTGAGGTGGATATGGAGGATGAGGCTGAGGTGGGGAAAGAGGTGAATTACCTCGAGGAACTTGCTATACATGTGGCTCACTTGACCATTATAGGCGTGAATGCTCACAAAATATTTCCTGTTCATTTTGTGGAAAGGGGCATAGTTATGAAGAGTGTACAGACTTGTATGAGAATCTCAATATGCAGCACAAGCAAGAAAAAAAAGGCATAGGGATGGTTAGAATCTAGCACGTGGCAGAGAATTAGTGGATGCCCAAGTTAACACCAAAACCTAAGGTAGTAATAGTCAAGATAACTACACGAGCTGAGGCGGCATGCATGAAAGAGGTATTGCAATAGAAGCCAACAATCACTAGGGAGGAGGTTTTGCATGCTAGGTATCTAGATCCAACTCATCAGAAAGAAGTCTATCAGGAAACTATGGAGGTCCTTAGAAGCCTTCAAGGTGAAATACATTGTTTGAAAGAGCAGTCTCGGAAGATAGAGCATAAGGATAAAGAAAAGGCCCTGTTTGATATTGATGACATTAGATAGGCATGTAGAATGTTGCACCAGGAAAATATTATTCCTTTATTGGGAAATTGGTTGAAGGGAAATACTCTGTGCGTGGGAATTGAGACTGGAAGACAAATACTCCATGTGAATCTCCCCCCTTATAGCATTGACTACAACAAGGAGATAACTTTGAATGATGTTGTGGATGGTTGGTTGTTGAGCAATATTTTGATTGACACAGGTGTGGAATTGAATGTACTTCATTGGATGCATGGGTAAAAATGGGGAGACCACCATTCTAGCCATCATCTAATGTATTATTCATGGAAAATAGAACAAAAGCTACCACCATAGGATTTTTGAAGGATGCATCTATCACTATACAAGGGGCCAAGTTCACATGAGACTTTGAAGTGTTATCACTTGTGGAAGCAGATAGTTTCTTGGCTTTGCTTGGGCGCCCTTGGTGTTATGCAAAAAATGCTGATTTGAGGTTTAACAAGGGATACATCAGCTTCGAGAACAAGGAGAAAAGGGTCATAATACCATTGACAAATGGGAAATCCATACCATTGTGGAACCTTTGAGTGAAGAGGACTTGAACAGAATTTATATACGCGCTATTAAGGACCCAGAGGTCAATGAGCCATCTAAGGAAGGAATCCTTCATTGGGAAGATTCTCAGTTAATCAGTGATACTACTAGTATTACTTGTGAAAATTGGGCTCATGAAACTTATGAACTAGTGGGGCATGAAGTTAAGCGTGTGGTTGCTTACAAAAATGGTTTTCACTTTTTCCAATGTATAGGTCACTCATTACCCCGATATACTAGATTCAAAGATCTGGCTAGATTCTTGCAGGACATGGAGGTAAACTGATCTGACCAAATTAAAAGATGAGTTATGCTGTTATATACTTTGCATGGGACAGAAATGTGTTGGTGGGTTGTTCACAGGGATAATATCTTGGAATGGGGAGAAATTAGGACCACCTTATCAACCAGGTTTTCAAGAAGTACTGCACCTACAAATATTTTCCCTTATCATGGTGATCAACCTATTCAACATCATATCCAGCAGTGTGAGAGACTCTAGATAGAAGGACATGAAACTTTATTTCCCTCACTTTGGGTGCATCAGTTTTATTCTACTCTATAAGGTTGTGCGTGTGTTTGGTATGTATATGCTGAATTACATCACGACACTAGTAACTGGAAAAATTTGACAGCGGGGATGATCCAAAGTTTTGACTTCTTCTCATCTACACCACCAGTGAACAAAGATTTAAGCTTTATCAAGCGCTTAACCATGAGAGACAATGGGAAAGTGGAAGAACTTATTTAGGAATTATTTGGTGAGACAGAGACAGGGGTGCATTTTGAGGATGAAGTAGATGATAACACACTACTTGAGTGCGCTTCTCTGGAAAACGACAAAGGGAAGTTGGTTTACATAATTAATGATGAGGAAGTTGAGCACTTGGAAGTTGATCATTCACATGGAGCCCGTGAAGTGTTAGACAATGCAAATATAGATACATGCACATATCACGAACTTATGAAGAAAAAAAAGGTGAATATTGGCACATAAGTTGAACATAAGGAAGTGATAATTGGGGATTACTGGTCAGAGTCAGAAGTGGAAAAGATCATAGAGTTACTTCGAGACTATGAGGACTTATTCCCAAGAGGATACCATGAACTTAAAGGCATGCATAAATCACTTGGAGAAATGAAGATAAAGCTTAAGGAGGGTGCACACCCTATTAGGAAGAGACCTTATCGAATGAATCCCAGTTTGCATGAGAAAGTAAAGGCAGCAGTCAATAAGATGTTGAAACCTGGGATCATTCAACCATTAGATGAGTCAAAATGGGTCAGTCCTATGGTGATAAGTATCAAAAAGGATGGTAGGATTTGACTTTGTGTTGATTATAGAGAGTTGAATGTAGCATGTGTTACAGATCCTTTCCCTATGCCATTCATAGTGGAAATATTAGGAGTGGCTGGGTGTGAGATATATTCATTTACAAATGGGTTCTCAGGGTATCATTAGGTTAGGATTGCCTCAGAAGATCAAGAAAAGAATACTTTCACTACTAAATGGGGAATCTTTTCCTATACTGTGATGCCCTTTGGATTGAAGAATGCACCTGTTATATTCTCAAGGATAGTGGTGCAAGCATTCAAGGATTTTATTCACAACTTCATGCAGGTTTATCTTGATGATTGGACCATTTATGGGCTAATTAAGGATCATTGTGAAAATCTACACTTAATGTTTGAAAGATGTAGATAGTTAAGTATCTCATTGAATATCAATAAGTGCATCTTTGCTACTCCCTTTGGCATACTTTTAGGACACATTATCTACAAAGAAGGGTTGTTGGTCAATCTAGCTAAGGTTGCAGTCATTTTAATCTTGAAAGCACCCACCAATCAGAGTGAGGTGCGTATATTTTTGGGTCATACAGGGTATTATAGGAAGTTTATAAAAGGGTATGCCAAAGTTGCTGCACCCTTGGAGGAATTGTTCAAGGGGAAATGTACATTCTATTGGGGGATTCTCAGTAATGCGCGTTTGAGATACTGAAGAAGAAACTTACTACCGCACCTATCTTGCATTTTCCTTCATGGGATAAACCTTTTCATGTTCACATGGATGCCTCTGGCATGGCCATTGGTGCTATCTTAGCTCAACCTGGAGAAGGTATAGTTGATCATCCCATTTGTTTTGCTAGTAGGAAGTTGAACCCTGTAGAATAGAATTATACCACTACAGAGCGCAAGGCTTTGTCCATAATATATGCCTTACACAAGTTTTGATAGTATCTGTTGGCCACAACTTTTGTGTTTTATACAGATCATATGGCATTTAAGTATTTGGTGAACAAGCCCATCTTACAAGGGCACATATGTAGATGGATGCTCTTATTTCAAGAGTTTGACTTTACAATTGTGGTAAAACTAGGGAAAAGTAATTTTGGACTGGATCACTTGTCTAGAGTTCAATTAGGTGAAAAAGCACACACAATAGAAGAGACCATGCTTGATGCATAGTTGTATAGGTTACAATGCATGCCAATGGAATTAGAGGACATTGTTGTCTTCTTAAGGATGGGGATGGCACTAGAAGGCATGAGGTTCTTGGAGAAAAAGTAACTTTTTATACGCGTGGCCCCATTCATGTTAATAAGTGCTGATTTATACAAGTTAGGTAGAGATGAGGTATTACGTTGTTGTGTATTAGAGCATGAACGAAAGGATATAATGGAGGAATCCCATGGTGGTATTGCAAGTGGCCACTATGTAGGTGATGCTACAACGTGAAAGATCTGTATAAGGATTGTAAGGAGTATTGTAAGGCATGTGACCATTGTTAGCATCTAGGTCAACCAGGACAGAGGGATGAGATGCCTTTACAACCAATTACAAGCGCAAAACCCTTTGAGAAATGGGTGATAGACTTTATAGGGCCTATTTCACTAGCTGTGCGTAGGACTAAATCGTACTATATCATTACTTGTATAGATTATCTTACATGATGGGTAGAAGTAGTACCTACGAAGGAATTTATAATGGCTACAACAACAAGGTTCTTATGGGAGAATGTTCTTACTAGGTATGGATGTCCTTTAAGTTTAAACAATGATAGGGGCACCCATTTTTTAAATGAGACAATTTGAATTCTGTTAGATGAGTTTATGGTTGCCCACCATAAGACTAAACCTTATCACCCTCAAGAAAATGGAACTGTTGAGGCTTTCAACAAGATTTTGAGCTAGACATTGACCAAGATTTGTGATGTGGGATGAAAAGATTGGGATGATAAAGTATTTGTTGTTATTTGGGCCTACCGAACAACATATAAGAGATTGAACAAAGCCACACCTCTTCAATTGGTATTTGTTGCAGAAGATGTTCTTCCGATAGAATTTACGTTACCTTCTTTGCACATTTCATGTGCTAGAGGTCTAGCTGATGAGAAAACTTTGGAAGAATGGATTGAGAACTGTTGTTGCAAATACGCAGCACCCCTGGATGCAAATCAAGTTTCTGAGTTGATGTTTCAGGCATCCAGTGTGATGGCACAACATTGAAACCTCTCTCCAAGTGTGGGACATGTAAAATGAGAGAGGAATCTCTAGATTAGATGCTGGTTCCTCAAAATCCTCTGATCAGATCTATTATTTGCACAATTGCAGAGGTTTGAATCCTAATCCTACTCTAGATTCCAAGGAGACAGAGATAGAAAGTGCAAAAATTGAAACTAAACTAATAGGTGATACACCAAAGGAGTGGTGAACACTTCTTGTTCATGAAAATTGACACAATTTCATGAAATGCAACATGAAACATCATACACAGGCTGATAAGATGCAATTAGAGGTCTGAAATGAAGCAAGACAATACAAACAAAGGACTGAAAATTGATCACAGAGTCTGCACTTTCATTTTCACTGTCAAAATCCTTGCATTTGCAACATCAAAGAGGTAGAAACCTGTTACAATCATGAAGAAGGTCTGATACTTGCAAAAATCACTTGTTGAAGGTGAAATAAGAAGCTTGCTGTCCAAAAAAAATGTTCAACCCTAAAAAAATGAGCCAAATCTGGCTTTTACAATGCACGGGTCGAGCCCAGGAGAGAGAAAATGTGTAAAAAACGTGGGAGCCATTCCCCATTGAATGAAGATGCATTAAAACAACATGGGCGTCCTTACAGACCCATGCCCTGACATTTTTGGCCATGCTGAAGAAGAATGCGACCCATTTTGCATTAAAATTGGTTGTGAAACGTCATTTCTGGCCATTACCACGTGCCAGAGACGTTTCTTGATTTTCTCTCTCCAAATTGAACCAAAATGAAAAATTTACCTTGGAATCATGTAGAGAATTTCACCAGATTTCCATTGATATAAAGAACACAAAAATCCGAGCTCTGGATCGAAAGATATGGCGATTTGAAAATTTAGGGCAAAAACAGGCCAAAATCGGATCGGCGGGCAAAAAGTTTGAATTTTTACCCGTTTGGTCTTTGGAAATTTTTTCAAATTTTCCCCGCGCTATGCCACTCCAGGTGCCATGTGGCACATCCTGATTGGCTGCGGGCCTTCTAGGGGAAAATTTCCCACAAAAACTCCGCCGAGCCATAACTTGAAAAATATGTGGAGTTAGGAGGAAAACTTTACCTTTCTGGAAAGCTGAGAAAGAGCTCTATCCAATGGTGCCATTTCCAGAAGATTTTGAGTGCCTGAAAAGAAAAATTTTATGTCTGAGGCACAAGAGAAGGAAAGATGAAAGGAGTTAGCCAGAAAATGAGCAGGGGGCACATTTTGGGTAACAATTTTGGTGACTCAGAGGGGTCATCTGCCTGCTGGATGAAGTTACCAGTTGCCTGAAGTAATCCATTGGGCATGGAGTCACCTGATTCTTTGTTTAATACCCCAACTGACTAGAACGTTGCAAGGAGGAAGATGGAATATCACCTGATGGAGCAAGGCCTGCAAACACATTCCCAGGAACAACAAGCTGTGCCAAAGCACTTAGGGAAAGTAAAACTAACCTACAACAAAACAATGTGCACAAGCACTTGGAGGAATGAAAACCTAAGCTAATATTTACAAGGTGGAGAATTTCCCTTTAGTAGCAATGCTTTAGATAGATTCCATTGACTGGAATCTGCAGTTCTTTGCCATCCAATGAAGACAATTGGAAGGCATTGCTGTCCTTACACTTTGTGACCATGTATGGGCCACTCCAAATGGCATCAAATTTTGAATGCCTTCCCAGTTTTGCTCTATCTGCATCCCATTTTAACACTAGATCTCCAACTTGGAAAGATCTACTCTTGGCCTTCCTATCAAAGGTCTTTTTGATCAAAGCTTGATCCTTCTCCATTGCTTGGGATGCCTGATCTCTGATCTCTTGGAGCTCCATCAATTTTGCATATCTGACTTCCATGGGCTCAAACTCCAACAACTCCAATTTTTTCATGAGTTCCAATGTTGGCAACTCAAGTGACATGGGCAAGATTGCCTCTCTTCCATAAACAAGCCTGAATGGAGAGTTACCTGTGGATCTCTTGGGAGTTATCCTATCAGCCCATAAGGCTGATTTCAGTTTGGTATGCCAAGACCTCTGATTCTCATCAAGAGTCCTCCTAATGATCCTCAACAAGTTCTTGTTTGTAGATTCAGCCTGGCCATTACCCTAAGGGTAGTAGTTTGATGAAGTACTTAGGTAGATCATGTTCTTGACAGCCCACTCAGTCACCTTGGATCCAATGAATGCTAATGCATTATCTGAGATTATTGTAGCAGGTATGCCAAATCTGGTTACTATCCCTTCATAGAAGTCTAAGATGCTAGACTCATTTGCTTCCTTGAGTGCTACTGCTTCAGTCCACTTGGTGAAGTAGTTTGTGGCTGTCAAAATCCACTTATGCCCTTGGCTTGAATTGGGATTAATGACTCCAATGAAGTCCAAACCCCATTGCATGAATGGCTGGTCAACTGAAATTGGATGCAATGGAAGGGCAACAAGCCTCTCTTTACCTGTGAAGAATGCACAATTCTTGCACCTTTTGATCCACGCAAAGAAATCACTGAAAATATTGGGCCAATAATAACCAGCCTTCATGATTTTTAGAGCTGTCACTCTTGGTGCAAAATGACCACCAGCTGGTCCACCATGGAACTCTTCCAACACCCTATGAATATGATTTGTGCTAATGCATCTCAGCAGCACTCCATTCACATCTTTCTTGAACAAAACACCGTCTACTATGGCATATGGGACAGCCTGCAATCTATGAAGTATCTTCTTTGGGTTTTGTTCATATCTGGAGGGCATAGGCCTGTGCTTAGGAAGTTCATTATACCTTGGGTCCAGCAAGGAGTGGGGACAACATTATCCTCTTCTTGAGTTCTACCTTGCACATGACTGTCTTGAACTGTCAAAACAGCCTCTTCTTTATTGCATACTCCTTTTTGCTTGCCCAAAATTAGCTACTCACACAATCCTTTTCCAATTACCAGCTTGGTGACCTTGATCTAAATGTAATACTCCATGACACGAGAGATCCAACCTGCCCTTTTCTCATTCAAATCCTTGTTGAGGAGGAAGTCCTTTACTCCCGCATGAGAGACCAACAACTGAACCTTGTTGTTTGAGACTAGATGCTTGAATTTCTTCAAGCTTCTGATTACTGCAAGTACATGCTTCTCAATAAAAGAATATCTCACCTCATAGTCATCTAGGCTTTGGCTGAAGAAAGCAATTGGCTGCTCATCATTGTCCTTGTTCTGCTGTACCAAAATGGCAGAAATAGTATCATTACCTCCAAATGCATAGATGATGAAATCCTTGGAGAAATCTGGGTTGATGAGAGTTGGTGCTTGGGAGATGGCTTCTTTGATTGCTTCAAAACTCTCCTTTCCTTCTACTGTCCACTTGAAAGCCATGCTTTTCTTTAACATTTTGGTGATAGGTTTGACAAGGGCTGCAAAATCTGGGACAAACCTCTGAACAAAGTTTATTCTCCCCAAGAAACTCTGAAGGGCCTTCTTGTGGCTTGGCAATGGTAGTGCTCTTATGTCTTCAACCCTCTCTGGATCAATTGCTAATCCTTCTTTGGAGACAATATGGCCAAGGAGCTTTCCTTCATGTGCTAGGAAGATACACTTCTTAGGATTCAAAGACACTCCAAATCTCCTACACCTTTGGAAGACTTGTCTCAAATGAGAGAGGTGGTTTGCTGCATTCTTTGAAAAAATAGTGATATCATCAAGGTATATCAGCACCATGTTGTTAATCAAACCTTTGAACACCATGTCCATTGCTCTTTGGAAGGTAGCTCCAGCGTTGGACAGCCCAAATGGCATTTTCATGTATGCATAAGTTCCCCATTTGGTTGTGAAGGTTGTCTTGAACTGATCTTCTTCCTTCACCATAATCTGATTGTAGCCCAAGTAGCCATCAAGTAGTGAAAACCTCTCAGAGCCAGCCACAACTTGCAAAATTTTCTCCATAGAAAGGAGTGGGTAATGGTCCTTGAGAGATGCTCTATTCAAGTCTCTGAAGTCAACACACAATCTGATCTCTCCACTCTTCTTTCTGACTGGAACTAAGTTGGCAACCCAACTAGAATGCTTGATTGGGAATATGATTCTTGACTCAATCAACTTGTTCAATTCCTTCCTCATGAGAGGTTCCATGTGTGGATTGATTGGCCTTTGTTTATGCCTGATGGGCTTAGTATTTGGATCCAACTCAATGGTGTGCTAAGCTAACTTGGGATTGAAACCTTTCAAATCTTCGTAGCTCCAAGCAAACACATCAGGGAACTCTTAACATAGCTGTATGAACTCATACCTTTCTTGTTCAGTTGTCATCTTTCCAATTTGCAATGGTTTGTTCTCTTCCACCAAGATGGATACTGAATCTTCTCTCTTAACCTGAATGTTTGCTTTCTCTTTCCTAAACTGATCATTGGGATTGAAAATGGACTCCAAAGTGATAAGTCCCTTGGGCATCTTGTTAGTTCTCAGCTGTACCACTTGGTCACCATACTGCTGTTCCAATTTTTCCTAATTTTTAGCTGAGAACTCAACTTCTTCTTGTAAGAAATGGATGATTTACTGGTCATTCTCAAACACTTGCCAACTTACATTGTTATCTGGCACTGAAGGCCTCATAATCACATGGATGTTTGGCTGTACCTTGTCCTTTTGAATGCTTTCCACAATATCAAAGGCTGCCCCAACTGCTACAAGCCTATCAACAGCTTGGTTTTCTTTTCTAGGAATGGATTTTATGCTAAAGCCCTTAAAATCTTCAATGAGGTCCCACACCCTGTTCTTGTAGCACTTGAGAAGATTATTCTTGACAGCATGCTACCCTTTAACTTGGTTTACAATCAATTCACTGTCACCAAAGACTTGCAAGTTATTTATTCCTCTCTTTATTGACCAATGCATCCCTTGCACCAAGGTTTCATATTTAGTAGTGTTATTGGAGCATGCAAACTAAAATCTAAAAGCTGAATAGTATTTTACTCCTTGAGGTGAAATAAGCATAGCTCCACCTCCCGCACCTTGTCTACTCCTTGATCCATCAAAAAATAGCTGCCATACCTCATTGTCATCCTTGTGGTTTGGCTTGGTGATGCTAGGAATGGGTTGATCTTCTTGATGTATGCAATAGACCCCTAGCTTAGATTCTTCTACTTCTTGATAAGGATCAAAAGCATGCACCTTGTTTGCCCATTCATCAAGAGTTAGATCCGGGATGCTTCCAACCTTGGTGTCAGCTTCATCGGTGCTTGGGTGATCTTCTTGATCAAATGCCGAACAGTTGGCATTGATCTGACTTGGAGTGTAGGGCTCAATGTGGAAGTTTACAATAGGTTCAGACCTGATTGTAGCTTTGGTTCCATACCTCATTCTGAACAGCATGTGTGACCAATCAGTAGACAAATATCCTCCAATCTTGTCTGTGAAATCTCTTGACAAACATAGGGCAAAGAGTGGTGGAAGGTCTATAACTGATACATCTTGTAAAACAACAACATTTGGACATGCATGCAAGGTAAGACTCAAGTTTATAATCACCCCAACTGTTGTTACTGTTGTCCCATCCAACTGCACTACCCCTTTAGATATGGTTTCATATTGAAGTCCTAGCTGATCAGCTATTTTCTTGGGCATCACTGAGCTATTTTCCCCGGAATCAATCATGCAATTGTGCACCAATTGGTTTCCAATGATTAATGAGACATAAAAAGGAGGGGGCTTCAACATTTTACCTTGTTGTCCTCCATGATTCCCTTTAGGCTGGGCAACATTTGTGAGCACCTTCTCTTGCATTTAGACTTGCTGATTCGAAGTTGGCCAGTCCTTCATGGCAGCTTGTAGAAAATCTCTTTGGCCTGGGATAGATAGGGATTCCCACATTGATATATTTACATTTGTCTTCTTCATCTGATCAATGATACTAAATGGTGATGGAGGATCTCTTTTCTGTCCCTTGGTTTGCATATTCATCCCTTGCATGTGGGCAACAACAACTGGTATTTGAGTTAGCCTAGGAGTTGTTCTTGGCTGCCCTTGTGCATTTACAACTGGATTTTTTTTGCCAACCATTTGTGGAGCCATAAAATATTGTGAATTGGTTGGAGCTAATGGCTGTTCTTCACCTAAATTCCTTCTTTTTGACCTTGTGTTGGCTGCAACACCTTGAGAGACTGTTTGATTTATGCCACAAAAATCCTCTGCCTGCCAGTTCACAAGTGTGGTGTCATTTGGAGCTGATTGCTGCTAGAATGTTTCTTATTGTTGGTTGTTTCCTTGACTGCCCTCACCCTCCACACCAGTAGTTGTCACCATTAATGCTCGATTCAAGGCACCATTGAAGCACATAGATTGGTTGTGAGGTTAATTTCATGGAAAGCACCAATCATACTCCTGAGCAACGTTGTTTTGTGTTGGCACCAATGCCTTCGAGGTAGATATAGCATTTAGATTATAGGGCTGAAATGGTTTGTTGGCAGGAGGCCTTGCTTGATTTAGATTTGCAGCTGGATTGGGTGGTCTATGAGGTTGATATGGCTGCCTGTTAGGATGAGCTTGAGGTTGGAAGGAAGGTCTAAAACTTTGGGCTTGTTGCCTCTTGAGAGTAACCAGCTCATTACCTAAATTTTGCAATTGCTTCATGACTTCTTGAAGCTCATTTGGGGCAATTGGAGATGAAGTAGAAGCTTCATTTGAACTTTGATTTCTAGGAGTGGGAGAAGGAGCCAAATTAGGTGCTTGATTAGTGTTTGGGCTCTCTAAACTTGGAAACAATGGCATAAGAGGTCTAGGGGCTAGTTTGCCAGCTTGGATCAAACAATTTTCAGCCCTAATGAAAATGCTATAAGCCATAGAGATAGTTATGCCTCCCATTGACTGAATCAACATAGAAATATCAGAATTTAGAGCTTTGAGATAGTAAAGAAAAGCACCTTCTTCTATTGGCCTGACTGCCACTGGAATTCTCTCCCAAGTCCTTTTAAATCTGAAATTAAAATCAGTCAGCTGCTCATTGGGAGCTCTTTTGATAGTTGTTAGCTGCTCCAAAAGGGACAAGTTGTCTCCCTTTTCCCCAAACTGCTCATGGAGGGCTATAAATAGTTGATTCCAATTTTGAATAGAACCTGAGGCAAGACTCCTGAACCATTGCAAAGCTTTCCCTTTGAATGAAGATGCCAGTAGTTTGACAGCAACTTGCATCTCATTGATCTCATGGATTGCACAAATGTTAGCAATATCCTTAACATGATCACCAGGTGAGGTCTGATTTTCTCCATTGAAGTATGGAATGTTCTTCAATGCTGCAACTGGGATTGGATTTTGTGCATTGAGAGCAAGTGGGCTGCTACCAGTGAAATTGACATAGGGGTTGTTTTGTGCCATTCTAATTGGTCTTAGAACCCTTGTTGACTGAATGAAAGGCCTACCAGGTGGAGGAGTTGAGAGAGTTATGTTTGGTGGAGATGGAGACCTTTGGATTCTCCTCCCACTTTGCCTTATTCTTGGAGATAACTGTAGATATTCAAACAACACCTCTTCCTCTCTAGCTCTTGACCTTGTGTTGATTCTTCTCATGAGTTTTCAGGTCTGCACTGCTAAAACTAGTTGATTCTTCCCCTTGGAGTCGCCAAATGTGTAATTTATAGCTCTTTTAAGCAAGAAAATTGCAGCAGATGCACATCAACTTTGTTGTAATGAAAATGAGACCTCTAAGGTCCCATCGGGTGTGCCAAAACCGTTGTTGCAAATCAGCAGCACCCCTGGATGCAAATCAAGTTTCTAAGTTGATGTTTCAGGCATCCAGTGTGATTGCACAACATTGAAACCTCTCTCCAAGTGTGGGACTTGTAAAATGAGAGAGGAATCTCCAAATTAGAGGCTGGTTCCTCAAACTCCTCTGATTAGATCTGTTATTTGCACAATTGTGGAGGTTTGAATCCTAATCCTACTCTGAATTCCAAGGAGACAGAGATAGAAAGTGTAAAAATTGAAACTAAACTAATAGATGATACACCAAAGGAGTGGTGAACACTTCTTGTTCATGCAAATTGACACAATTTCATAAAATGCAACATGAAACATCATACACAGGCTGATAAGATGTAATTAGAGGTCTGAAATGAAGCAAGACAATACAAACAAAGGACTGAAAATTGATCACAGAGTCTGCACTGTCATTTTTCACTGTCAAAATCCTTGCATTTGCAACATTAAAGAGGAAAAAACCTGTTACAATCATGAAGAAGGTTTGATACTTGCAAAAATCACTTGTTGAAGGTGAAAGAAGAAGCTTGCTATCCAAAAAATGTTCCACCCTAAAAAAATGAGCCAAATCTGGCTTTTACAATGCATGGGTCAAGCCCAGGAGAGAGAAAACGTGTAAAAAATGTGGGAGCCATTCCCCATTGAATGAATATGCATTAAAATAGAATGGGCGTCCTTATAGACCCATGCCCTAACATTTTTGGCCATGCTGAAGAAGAATGCGACCCATTTTGCAATAAAATTGGTTGTTGAAATGTCATTTCTGGCCATTACCACATGCCAGAGATGTTTCTTGATTTTATCTCTCCAAAACTGAACTAAAATTCAAAATTGACCTTGGAATCATGTATAGAATTTCACCAGCTTTCCATTGATATAAATAACGTGAAAATCTGAGCTGTGGATCGAAAGATATGGCGATTTGAAAATTTAGGGCAAAAACAGGCCAAAATCGGATCGGCGGGCAAAAAGTTTGAATTTTTACCCGTTTGGTCTTTGGAAAAAATTTCAAATTTTCCCCGTACTCCACCACTCCAGGTGCCACATGGCACGTCCTGATTGGCTGCGGGCCTTCTAGGTGAAAATTTCCCACAAAAACTCCGCCAAGCCATAACTTGAAAAATACGTGGAGTTAGGAGGAAAACTTTACCTTTCTGGAAAGCTGAGAAAGAGCTCTATCCAATGGTGCCATTTCCAGAAGATTTTGAGTGCTTGAAAAGAAAATTTTTATGTCTGAGGCACAAGAGAAGGAAAGATGAAAGGAGTTAGCCAGAAAATGAGCAGGGGGCACATTTTGGGTAACAAGAACATGGTTCAACTGGATGAGCGCCAGGCCATAACACGATGGAGTCAGAAATAGGAGAAAGTGTGTCAAAAAGCATGACATGATAGGCATATAAGGGATAAGAAACTTACAGTTAGAAAAATGGTACTTCTGTATGACTCTAAGTTTTTGCGCCATCCAAGGAAGCTCAAGGTGCATTGGTTGGGGCTGTATGTTATAACTCACATAGTTGAGGCAGGTGCTTGCCAGTTAGAAGCAATTGACAGAACACGGCTACCTAGTTACTTCAATGGGAGTAGGTTGAAGCCTTACTATACATAAGTCTTCTTGGTGTTTGTAATAAGGTAGTGTTTTCAGATAGATTAGGTTTCCCTTTCTGCATTTGCTTAATGTGTTTCTTTCATCGTTGCTATGCTTTGTCAATTTAGTTCTTGTTTTTGTGTAATAAGCACACTTGTGTGCATGAATCTAACTACAATATGAAGCATGTTGATGCACAGAGGACTGCACATAATTTTACTATGGGGTGGATTGTTGTTGAATCCCAGGTATAATGTTGTGAATATTGGAAGGTATAATGCTGCGGATGTTGAGGAAGTAAGCTGCTAAAGGTGATTACAAAGGATTTCTTCTCAAAAGTAACCAAGGATGGAGATGAATGAAGGAAAAGTATAACGCGAGGTAAGCGATAACCATGATAACTACTAGGAGAAGGCACAGTGATGAGGTACTTGGGTGCTAGAGTGCACGTTGAAGAGAAGTCTGTGACCAGAAGGTAGGAAGGCACGCTAGAAGGTTATAGCTATGGCATGAATATGTACCACATAGAAATGACAAAATTGAGAAATAAATGAGAAATATTTGGTAGGTGGAGGAGCAATTATTGCATCAAAAATTGGAAATCTATATAAGGACAGAATGTGAATTCATTTCTACCCTTGTGACTATGAGAATTTGAAGAAGAGCTAAGTGTGAAGATTTGAGTAAGTGATTCAAGGTGCGAAGAGGGTGAAAACCAAGTGTGGAAGGCAGATCTGTGTATTAGAGAAGCTTGTGTCCTCGTAGGAGAAGGGTTTAAATGAAGTAGATTGATAGAGCAGAGCTAGGGTGTGTAATTTCATGATTACAATTTAGGGCACGATTGAATTAGGTTAGGTTTTGAAGTAAACCATTAAAGAGTTACAGAAGAAGGTGTAGAAACACAATACAAAGGGAAGAATGGCTCCAAAGAAGGAAGCAACAACAACAAAAGGAAAGAAGAAGGTAGTAGTGGAAGAGGAGGAAGAGATGACTCCTGAGAGCAATTTTTTAGAGATGTAGTACCTTAAGGAAGTAATTGTGGGCCAGGAATGTGATTCCCACATACGAAAGAGCAAAATAAGTGTGTACAACCTTTGAACCAAGGACAATCAGAAGAAGTTGGATGATTTACTAACTTCTGAACGGACATGTGAACTGGTGATGGGATGCCGATATATGATGACGCAGGTGAGAAGTTACTAAAAAGGATTGGTTTTTACCAATTATATGAGCACCCATAATTCGGGAAATATGCACCATTATACAGGTGGCTGATGAGCTGAGTCCATGAGAACTTCTTCTATTTTGCAAGGCAAAGGGTAAGACTAACACCCATGTTAATTGCCACGGTAATAGGTTTAAAGGCGACGGGTGAGGATATAAAAAATGACCTAACTGACAAGGTTGCCGTATTGGAAACACAAAAAGCACTGGGATACCAGAAAGGACTGCATGGAATGGATATAAACAAGTTACATGATTTTCTAGTAGCAAAAGTAGCAGCGCACCTGGTTACGAAATTGAATGACCAAGATCGTTGGTCACAAGTAAACTCAATGTGGCTGCATGTGGAAAAGTGCATGTTAGAAGGGGTTATTTACAACATTATTAGCTTCATTGTAGAACAAATAGTATAGGAAGTGTGCATAGGAAGTAAGATAAGTTTTGGTTTTGTCTTACTTTCTTTAGTATTCATGGAGATTGGAGTACCAGATGGCCCGAAAGAAAATATATGGGAATACCCCATGAACAACAAGTATCTATATAAGGGGTCTATGACAGACAAGGTAAAGGAGAGAGCAAAGATGTGGTATGACAAGCTCCTTATGGATTTTAAAGAGGAGTGGTGCATACCAAAGGAGTTTCCCTCGGTATTGGTGAAGCAAGCTCAGTTTGTTGTTTACCAACACTTTTGTATTGCACATTTTCCAATGGTGGATGGATCGTGGAGCCCCTGGTGAAAAATACCGTATGCGTTCACAGCGCGGTATTTTCAAGCTTCCATTCATCGGTTCATGGATATAAGGAGGTTAGTATTTAATGCAGAAAAGGTGGATTGTGAATACCACACCTTGCGAAAGAAGTATGGATATCTGGGGAAGAATGCTTACAACAAGAGTATTATCTCAGAGATTTTGAATATCAAACCAGAAACACTTGCTATTGGGGATATCAGAGCTACGCTCATATATCTCCAACTTAAACCAAAGATGGAGAATAGTATGTAGAGAACGAGTTTGCACTCCCAGGACCACTAAAGGGGAAGCATACTATGGAAAACATCCTGGCACCTAGGCCTTCTAAACCCATGCAGGATGACGAGGAAGAGGAAAAAGAGCATGAGGATAGTGGTGGTTTGGTGCATAGGAGGAAGCAACCATATGGTGAATAGGAGGAGGAGCACATGATGGATTCTCAAGGAGAAGAAAATACTAAGGTAACATAGGGTGACCAAAGGTTCAGAAAAGTGTTCAAGCGCACAAGGTTGCAAGGAGAAGCCCAACAGACAACAAGGAAGTCACTGCGACTCTCATCAGTAGAGGAACCTAAGGAGAAGAAGAGAAGAAGAAAGCTCAAGCTAGATAAATAAGTGAAAGAGTATGAGGAGAGAGTGCTTCTATCTCCAATCCATCATAGGGTAGAAGAGGAGCCTTAGAACGAGGAAGAGGAAAAATTGAGCAAAGAGGAAGAAAGGGGGCAATCCAAAGCTACATAAGGCAAGGATGAGGAGACAACCAATATCCCTAACCTTGATGCCACCATTCCAAAAGGGCCAAGGTCCCACTGGACAAGCAAGGACATAAGGGTACAAACAATGGGGTATGCAGAAGACCAAGAGAAGATTGTTCACGCTCGGTTCCAGAGCACCGTCACGCAAAAATATTTATTCAGATGGACGCTTATGGATGAGAAAAAGGTGACATTATGAACATGAAAGAAACTTTCATGGTCGATGCATACGCATATAGATGAACCAAATTTTGATGTCTATGAAGAATCATGTGCATATAGATGGTTGAAGAAGACACCAGAAGCTCAAAACATAACAATTAAACAAATTGTTATGATGGATGAATAGGTAAGCAATGCCTTAGTGAAAGTATTTACTAAGGTAGCTATAAGAAACATTGACAAATATGCTACAATTAAAGCACTGACAGAGGAGCTAAAAGTGAAGAATGTGGAAATAGTGCACTTAGTATAGGAGACGGATCTAAGAAAAAGGAAAGATGAGACTTTTGTTAGTATGGCAGAGGATATTGGAGATGATGTACTAAAGGTATGCTTGCATTTGGAATCAAAGGTACTAAAAGAATTTCCTTTTGCGATGCACTACGTAAAGACTGATAAAATTAGTATTGGAGGATGAGAAGGTGTGTATACTAGAGTAGCCCAAGGACCCAACAGAAGAGGCAGAAAAAGCACAGGTTGTAGTAGCAAGGAAGATTTCTACATATGAGGGCCTATTACAAGCACCCCAAGAGGAGCTGAAGAAATCTTATCATGCCTTAATGATATGCACAGCTCCAGATGCACTAATAAGGGTAAAAACACTGGTAGAAGACAATGAGGTGAAAAAGGCCATGAAGGATAACACACTAGGCTGTGCTGAACGACTAACTATGGTAAAGCAGAAACGTGAGGCATTGGCCACGACACAGGCACCACATAAAGAGAGGTTAGATGAACTTGGAAAACTCATTTTTCAGAAGATGGATGTGCTGGAAGGGATGCATACATCTATGTCAAGCATAATTCTTGTAATCCAAAATGAGCAATTAAAACTAAGGATAAGCTAGAATCTATCATTGTGGATGTTCCAGAGAAAGAAGGAAAGGCATTAATGGAGTGGGAGAACTTAGAAGTAGACATAAAGGAGGAGTATCTAGAGATGATACTTCAGAAAGAAACGGAGGAGCTTAAAGCTTGAAAAATTCTTTTCTTCTTTAATTATTTTCCATTCTTTGTCTAAGATTTATTTAGCATTTTGTATTTCAACTATTCTTTACTTAGTTGTGGACATCACCATTATCGGGGTAACAATGAGATTAGTGTGGGGTAATGTTGATCAGATAAAATACTTAGCAGAACTCACACATTGAGTCCATGTGGAAAAATAGGATGGGATTAAAGGCGTGAAGGAATAGGAAGGTGTTGCGCACAGAGGTGCAGAGTCAAACTTTTGGGACTTAGCTGATTTTGTAAATCAAGTCTATTTTCAGAGGCTAGCATGCGGAACACATAAAGTGATGCTGAGACTTGCGTGCCATGATTTGTCTATATTTCAAGGATAATATCGAATCACTCTTGCATGGAAGTAATCCAAGAATAGATTCATCACTCTAGTTAACTGTAAGTGATCTATAGATAGCATACTTGCATGTATGGCTTTAATTGTAAACGGTGCGTGGATATTTTAGTGTGCGACCTATTTTTGGCATAGTTAGTAGTGAAGGGAAAGTTCCCCACCCTATATATATTATATAAATCACCTAATTGATGAACCGTGGTGTTCAAGGGTTAGAGATTCATGAGTGTATGAGACTGGATAATTGTAACAGATCCATGCACGCATGACTATTATTGTATCAAGATTCTATATTATTGTCATGTTTAATATATGAAGAATATTAGCCAAACCAAAGTGTCTTCTATGTATTATCATTACATACTATTGATTCTTGATGATTTATATTTAAATGCATGCCTTTATAGATCTAGTTTGGTATAACTACGTAATGATGGATTAGTTTCTAAATATATGTCCTTATCATTTTACCATGCTACCATCCTGCTACAACAACCCTAAAGAGGGACTTGGTACCTTGGCATGCTTTGGGTGAGCACTCATCCTGTGCTGAGTGATGTGCCAGCATGACTAGGTGTTATCTGAGAATTCTAGACTGCATCATTTTCCTTCTCCAAAACCCGGTTTTACTAAAAATTTCATATATTGAAAATTCTTCTTCATTTTGACCTAAAATATGTCATAAAGCATTATGGAAACATCCTCTAACTTCTCAAACTAACCACCTTTCTAATATAGGCCTGAAATTCTCTATCCATAGTGACTTACTTGTTCTTACTTAGCTTGTGTACACTGTTTTGCTTCCCAAGGACCATGAAACATCATTATCCCTCTGATAACAGACCTAAAACTCCTCATAAAAATCGTATAAAACATCACTATACTCCTTCCATGCTTCAACAAGACTGATCAGATCCAAAACTCATACCTCCATGCCAATCTACTTGCTCTAGGACTAGGAATAGGCCTAGAATGACCTAACTCAAACATGTCATCCCATGAATTGAACTTGATGACTCAATGCAGACACTTAGAAAATATTGACACATCATTTAAAAATTTATTGACCTCATGGAAAACTTTAAGACTACTACAATGACCATCCATTCTTCCACCATGCTTTAAACCATGCCTAGAAATTATCACAACTTCATCAAAACTAGGAACTACCAATCAACATTCATGTTTGACCATGGTTGACACCTCATGGGTATTGATATGACACCTACATAATGTTTTTAATGAATGGAATTGAAATCAATGACAACAACTAGACACAATGACCAACAATATCCCCATTTTCATTAATGGCAACCACCTTCAGAAACATTGATGGTAACCGATAAGACCAAACACCTACATGACCTCTTTTTCATGTTTCTGATGCTACTCACCCCCTTTGACATCTATGGAAAAGGATACAATGATGACACAACATGAAAAATTACAACACAAGAAGAGACACAATGGAAATAATGCATAAACTCATAATTACTTGCACACAAGCTCCCCCCTTGGACTGTACTTTCTCTTTCTTGTCTTCAATAATAGCTATAAGAGATCCATAGACCTGTTAAGAAAATCTAATACCCCCCTAAGAGTATATCCTCTAATATTTTTCTTCACACATGTTATCCATAATTTTCTTGTTTTATACCATGTCATACTTGCTAACTCTTCCTCTCACACTGTTATTACCACCTTTAGGACCAATGTCCCTAAACCAAATTTTCAGCCCCAATTTGAGAAAGTTTCCTTTATTATAGGAGCACGCTTAACTTATGAACCATCCTTTAATTAATTCCTTTGTCGTCATTCAAAAATACTCTAGCTACTAAGAAATGTAAAATAACTCATACCTCTCCCCATTGTTATGGATGTTAATCATGCAAACATTATAGTCCTAAAGCTTAATTTTAATATTATTTGCCTTGTTTCTTATAATTACAATTTTTTTGACACATAACACCTACTTATGAATTTTAAAATATTCCTATTCTATAATATGATTGCAAACATATGCCTTACTTTGATCATATGATCAAAGATCATTATCAACTATACCAAGCCATTGAGATCAATAACCTCTTGTAATAATCCATTACAGTCTATCACAACATACTGTACCCCTACAATCTTAATCTTATTTAATCCAATACCTTGTTCAGTGTCTTTAATACATCTTCATACTACTAAATTTCTTACAATCAGAGCTGATTAACATACTATAATCCATGAATCAATTTGATGATTCCTTCATATTTTCACAAACTTTAAACTTCTGATTTTACTATTTAGACCCATATGCACATATTTATTACTTGCTAACCTTATGACTCCTAAAAATTAGATCAAACTAAGACCTTGAATCCACATAAGGAAGGTTTTATATATCCAATCTTGAACATAATACTACTTCTTAGAGAAAACATATTGGTTGTCTTAGAATAGTTCATTAGAATTAGATCACACTATCACCAACTAAAAGATATTTCTTAGAAACACAATGTTAAACTATGTTTGAGGTCTTCTCATGCCAAAATACTTCACCTTGATCCTTTAGCCTTGTTCTTCTAACACATTGCCTCCTAAATATTTTGTGATCATTGTCAAACTTCACCAACTTCCATAGAAGTGGATCACATTAGATGCCACAACCCTAACTCACTTTTCCAATGTATTTCTTCCATTTTGTTATGAAATGCAAATTTTATAGACATCTACACCACTATGTTCTAACTTATTTTATTTATTCTCATAGAAACTCAAAGCATCTAAATTTATGTTCATTTATTAAAGTTTATGAAGCACACTTCAAACCTATGTCATCATAAATAATTGTTTCTAGATTTCAAGGCCATCTAGAACTTTGTAAGAGAATATCATACCTATCACTTGTACTTCTAGCTTACAGCTTTACCTGATTTTATAACTATCTTTTTGGTAACTCAAAATTTTAACCCATTTAATGAATGAAATTCCTTTTCATTCATAGTTCTATCTTTCTTAGCTCAGTCACATAGCATCATTTCAATTTTAAGGACATATTCCATGTCATGGATGAAGAACATTACATCTTCCCCTAGTTAAGGATGAATTTTCACAGACCCTGTAGATCTTTTTCAACATGAATAATCCTTACACAGTCTTGTATGAACCTACAAAACCTTTTGCAATTATATGCCTTTGATCACATATTACCTTGACCTAAAAGGTCTTTAACACTTGTCAAACATAGGACCTTCTCATGACTGATCAACTAAATGTTTTAGGCCTCCTTGATGACTGTAAACAACTTGACACACTCAAAAATATCATTCATATTGTACTTACATTTTATAGAGATATATCCTCCTTCAAATACTTGTTCATAGCTCTTAGTACTCTTTCAATCTTGTCTTGCTACTTCAAAACATTATTTGACCACTATACACTCTCTTATATGTTCACCCAGAGATGATAACTTTGTTTATTGTTGAGCATGTCATTCATACCTTCACATTACATCATCCTTCACTCAAACTACGTTTGTAGTTCTATATTGTTGGATTCTTCCCTTATTACATGTCTTCAAGATTGCTACAGGCTTGTAGCTAATCACCATTCACTTCCTTCATGTTACTAGCAATCTTCAATTTATCAACATCATTTTTAAGAGAACTTGCCATTACTCATCAAGAAAATACAACTAACTCTTCCTGAGATGAGCACCATTTTAATTTTTCACAAAAGGATAACACTTTTAGGGACCTCAAACTCTTATGAAAAAGGCGCGATAGACTTTTAAAGCTCTTACTGAGTAAAAACAGATCATACTCTCTTTAGAACCTTGACACACATATTCTTATTAATTTGAGGCTTAAATGTTTGACACATAACTTAAAAATTATGAAGAGTCACCTTAGATAATACTTACTCATTATCAAAATAGAGATTTTTGACAAAGAGCATAGAACATTCATACTTTTCATACAAACATAGAAAATAATTTCTTAATTGATCCAACCAAACAGAGCATTAACACCAAAATATAAACCATTTCAACTAAGGATTTCTTCATAATCAGAGTACAGACCTCTAAGACATACGTTTCAAATATTTTCTACAACCTTATTATTTATGCCTTAACTGACAAGACTTGATAGATTGAAATTTTCAAGATAATCCCATATTGATTAACCAAGGACATTAATTTTTACAGAGAGGATCATACTTTGGACTCATATTTATACTTCATGATGAATGAAACAAAATTTTGAATGAAACATCACATACCTTACTATTAGACCTTCATTCATAGACCCAAAACCTCAAGAACTGGTATAACAGTGTTGTAGACACACTTGTGACTTTTGATGATCTCAAGATTGAAATCATGAACTCAAAATACCTTTCACTACCTTGCAACTCTTTACGAATTCATATATTTAGACCAACACAATGTCAAAGGCCTTTTGATAGTACACACACACACCATTTCATGGATTAGATAAGAAAGTCTCATCCATACTTTTTCAAGACTAAACATAATAAAGCTTTAGAACTTAATTACTTAGATCAAGACTCTGTAACTCAAAATATTCATGAATGGATAAAAAAAAACTCCTTAACACGAAATAATACATCTTCCTAACTTCAAGGATTCAGATCTCATGTATAAATCAAATCTCATACCTTACAACTTTTGAAGTATCACAAATACCTAGTTTCTTCAACTTCTCATGTACTAGAGATTGGATGACAGTTAGATTCATATGGCTTTCCTCAACCTTTTATTTTTAAACCAAAGAAAACATACGTCCTTGATCTTATCGAAGTTTTATTAACTTGAGTTCCTCCTTTTTTGAATTAGGACCTTCTTTGACAAACATTATTGGATTATTCTTCATGTTAAGAATTTCATAACGAGAATCATCTCTCTTGACCTCTTTTTCTTGGTCAACATCCTTCTTGACCATAGGTAAAAAAATTATTATCTTAGTTTCAGTCTTAGGACTGATTTTCCTCTTGAACTCTTTCTTCTCTTTCCTTTTGGATGCTTGAAACCTACTGCTATACCCTAGAGATTCATTTTGGCTGAAATATCTTGCAATGTCACTATTTTTGTGACAATTGTAACACATAATACCATTATTATTCCTAGGATCATATACACTAAGATACCAGCCACAATCCTTATCCTTATGATCATACTCACAACATGAGTAGTAATCTCCTTTAAAGATACTTTCATCATTCCTAAAAGACCTTATTTTACAATTTCTAAATTTATAACCGAAATCATAACATGTATTGAAATATCCATTGAAAGAAGAACCATAATTTAATACAATAGGTTGTTTAACTGGGTTAGATTTTCTTAAATTAGTCATCTTTTTCACCTTCTTAAATTCTTGAGAACTTGTTCCATCTTTGTCATCATTTTCCACTTGTTTTCCTTTGAAACCTAGGCATGTATTATCACTAATAACCCTTTTCCTCTTTAAGATATCATCAAGATATTCAAAACTCTTTTCCAACCTATAATACATCCTCAATATGTTGGATGTACCTCTTAAATCAAATTCCAAAGATCTCAAATTTTCTTCATACTTGGAACAAGAATTTTCTTTGAATTTTAAGGCCTTAGACACAATCTCCACTTGAGATTCAATATCTTTGATTTATTGACAATGTTCTAACTCCTTGCAATTGATTTTATCTTGTAGACTATGAATCAAGGAATCAAAAATTTCATACTTCTTCTTAAAAGTAGCTTCAACATCTGAATACTTACCCATTGTTTTTACTTCAAGATGATATCCTTCAAGTTTTCAAACTTGCTTCAAAAGGACCAAATTTGATACCAATTGTTGGAAGAATAATTGAATAGGGGGTGAATCAGTCCTACAAAACTTTCACTTCATTCACCATTACATACATTCATCATTCAAACTATTAATTTAATTGTTAGGAAATTAGTGTTCATAGTGTGAACATATGGTTTGAATATTAGTATTATTTAATATTTAAATAATATATGAGTGTGAAGAAGTAGTTGTCATGCACAACTCATAGAGATAGGAGTGTGTGAGATTATCTTGGGATTAGGAGTAAGACTAGGGATTAGAGGAGAAATATGAGGATAAGATGATGAGGCTTGACTTCATGATTATAGGAGCAAGAAATTTTATAAAATGCCCTCCACTAATCAATAGAAATTGCTCCATTATTCTCTATATTTTATTTGTTTCTGTGTTTTCTCTATTTTCACGTGTTGATATAAAATTATTGTTGCTTAAATTCATTATCAAATCTAGAGTTTTGATATCATCTGGTATCAAAACAGGCTAGGATAAGTTATGAGATTCACTACAGGAAAAAACCGTAGCCTCTAAGATGTAGATATGAGAGTTTTGAAGCTTTCATCACCATTTTCGGGATTCTGATCTTCAAAAAATGACTGGTAATTCACATTTTTCTCAAAAACCTAGATTCAAAATTTTCTGAATTTTTTTGAGTTTTTTAATCTATATTATGGGAAACTTGTGTCAAAAAAATGACAGAAACCCATTTCGTATTTTAAGAGAAATTGTGGAAAAAATTCTAATGTTTCTAATTATTGTGTAAAAAAAATAGTGACTGATTTCTAGCAATTAAAATATGATATGCTTTATTATTTTGAATAAATATAAAGCTAATTATTATTGTAAGGGTGCATTATCAGTTGAAACTGACACCTAATAGAATTGTAAAATTAGCCTCAAAGACTAATTTAGCTGATTTAGCATCATCATGATAGAGGAAGGAGGATAATCAGTGACCTCTCACTAGCTGCAAGCAAAGGGGCCACACAATAAATTTGTGGCATTTATTTTTGTTGTATGTTTAATTTGCATTGTGTCATGTAATAAGACCAAAGAAATTATTCTTGTTTGCTTGTAATAAGTGAGCTCCTGCATGAGCGATATCTCTTATATTTTCTCTTGAATGTAAGGATGAGGTGGGAAAACATGTATGCTGCTATGAAAGTGTTGGTGGTCCACTAGAAAACCAATTTGAGAGTTTTTGAATCTCTTAGAAAATCACACATAGAGTGGTTAATGGTTCCACTAGAAAACCTGTTGGAGTTGATGGTACTCTTTGAAAACCATCGAATTGTAGAACATGAGCAGGTACTAGACAAAACTGACCCATGTTCACACTAAGGGGGTGAATGTTAGGAAATTTTATAAAATGCCCTCCACTAATCAATAGAAATTTCTCCATTATTCTCTATATTTTATTTGTTTATGTGTTTTCTTTATTTTCACATGTTGATATAAAATTATTGTTGCTTAAATTCATTATCAAATCTAGAGTTTTGATATCATTAATTAACCAATAACCATGTGAGCTTATTAAGTGTGTATTAGACAATTACAAGTGCATGCAACAAGATAGAGGACACAAGACATTGGATGTAGGTGGGAAACCCTCAAGGGGAAGATAACCCACTAAAAATATGTTGATCCCAAATCTAATTGTGATCCAAGTTCAACTCAAAAACACATCAAAACCTCATCAAACTTCTCTTTTTTCAACTCTCTCTATTGTTCTTCTTCATCAGTTGAATGTATAATTTTTCCTTGCACAACTAGTATTCATACTTTCTTAGGTCTTTGTTATCCACAATTACCCCCTAGGTTATTTTGGCTTTAACAAGATTTGAAAATGGACTTAGCCATTTTTACAGGTCTATGACGATCAAACAACCATCAAATTGCACTTCCTAAAAGCCCTAGCCATTGGGATTCAAAATTTCCATGTGGTATGGTTTTATTAGTGGGATATATTAAGAAAATATGACCAACATCCAAATGCCCATCAAAATCAATGTCAGCATCAACAAGGATGTGGAAAGGGCTTAGTGGTCTAGCTAAGTCAGATAGGGTCAAAGAAAGTTGACGACAATTCAATGGGATAAAAGTTCTAAAAGCCACGGGACAAAGGATATAGGTCAACGAATTAGGTGGGTTTTTCTTAAACCCATAGGAAAATTAAAAGTTGTGATATAAAGACAAAAGTTTCTAAGTCTCGGACTTAGAAAATATGAAGAAAAGAGCTACATGATGCCATTTCATTAGCTTGCCTTTCACAAACTAACGAAGGCCCATCCAATTAGATCCAAACATGAACCAAAATATTAAAATGTTTTGACACTTAGGAAACATGGAGCTTCCTCATCTCCTCATGCTTCAAAGTTGTCAATGGGATCAAAGAAAAGTATGACAATGTATTAAGGCATGAAGTTTCCTCATTGGCTAATCTTTTGTGCGTGTCAGAGGTTAATCATCAAATGGACTGACATGCAAAGAGCATGGATCCTTTTCATTAGTCCACATGTCACAGAGACTAAAAAAGGTAAAGGACAACCTCCTGGTGAAGTTTATTAGCCCATATTTTCATAAATGAAGCCCACAAAAGGTAAAGAGACATGAACAGATGGTGAATGCCAAAGTAAAGCCTGATATTGCGAACCAATGGGAGGTAGACACTTGGAAAAAGGTGAAGTACACATTAGCAGAGGTCGATCCCCTAACCAATCAGAGGCTACCACATGTCATATTCCTGTGCCTATCGATAGGAAAATCTTCAAATGGCCATATATTTTGATTCCATGCACCAAATTAGATAAAATTTATATCACCAAAAATATCTCATCGAGCCCTCCAATTTGACATCATCATAATCTAATTTTGGTGGCTTTTGGCAGGTAAAAAAGGAAAACATGGATTTTTGAGGTAGGATAAGGTTGTTTGGGCACATAAAATATTAAATCAGGTGGCTTAACCACCAGACTTCATAAAGCATGGTTCTATTTATTCTACAAAATGGAATAAACTAGATGATGGCTTTGTAAGGTGCATGTGTTCTTGAAATAAGGTTTTAATGTGGTATGTTGGTGGTTGGAATTTAGAGAATTCATTCCATCTCTCTTCTGTATTATTTCTTTCTTACTTAGGATATATATATAGAAGGGGATTTCATTTTTTCTAGGGAGGATAATTTGAGTAGCAAAACTCTGTCATTTTGGTTTTGTGAATCTAATGTGTTGTAGCCCTTCATAGTGGACTCCTTGCATGGTGATCCAAGAATTTCATTTGTAAGAGTTTGAAATGTGCATATCATGAAGCAATAGATGCAAGTTTTTGAATTTATATTCCCTTGATGTGTTTATTTGCATTCTTCTTTCCTCTTCAATCTTATTGCAAGTGTAGTGTGTTTATTATATGCTTTTGCAAGGTTCATTATTGTTTTGTTTTTTGGAAATGTTGTTGTGAATACTGCTGTTAGATTGTGGAGAATTGTTATCATCTCTTCTAACCTGCATTTTATTCCATTTTCACACATTGAAGAGTTATTCTCATTCCCTTTTCTTGGTGCATCACCTCTGTAGTCTAGATTTATTTCATTTTTATGTTATTTCTCTCTCCTGAGTCCCTTAGAATTTATAGGATAGAGATAGTCAGGCGTTTTCTTTCATTAGAGTTAGCTTGCATTAGATTAGGTAGAGGAACTAACCTTCTCTGGAGGTCTATCTCAAGTAGCAAGTCCCATAACTTGGAGATATTACCCATGTTACCTCAAAATTCTTGGTATTTCATGATTATATCTAGGGTGCAAGATTGAGCTCCAATAGTTTTTACATGTCTGGTGGGACCTTGAGGTTAGATTTTATATGGTGTGTAGCTTTATAATTGCTAAGTCTTGGTGTGTGACTTAGAAATTTCTAGCCTTTGAAGTATTATTCTACACATCTGGTGAATCCATCTTTCCTATCATCTAGTTTCAATAGTGCAAGTTCTCAAGTTTATGAGAAGGATCCGAACAAGTTCCAAAACAATAGAGAAGGGAAATTTTGAGTACCTGTAATTATCACCTAGAAGGGGAAGAAGAGGAAGAACAATTCAAAGGTCACCTTCACAACCAAACATGAATATTTATGATCCACCTCTTGGTAGTCCTTTCTTGTAGTCTACTAGAGTTCTAAGACCTATCAGAATGGAAATAAAACAAAGTTTGGGATTTGTCAATTTTATTGGAAATAGTCCTCTTGCTCTTAATGCCAATAATCCTATTCCAGCATCTACTTTCAAGAGCATCCCATTATTCATTGGGGAGAATCAGATTACTCCTACTGAACACATTTAAGATATTACTAACATTTGTGCTATACACCAAATTGTTGAACAAGATGTGGCTATCAAATTCTTCATTCAAAGGGAGAGCTTTGCAATGGTTTAAGAACCTTACGATAAGATCAATTATTAATTGGATTCAACTTGGGAAAACTCTTTGTAATTAATTTGGATAGAAGGTAGATAATCTTTCCTTTCTTGAGAAACTAACAAATATAAAGTGGGATCCCAATGAGCTCATGACAGATTTCAATTTTAGATTTCAGAAGACCTACGACAAAATTCCATTTCTTTTTAGGCCTACAATTAAAGGTGCATTCCTTTACTTTTTGAAAGCTCTTAATTTTGATATTGTTGTCATGATTCATTCTATGGGGGGTACAACATTGCCTAGTGCATATGCTACAACAATTAGGGATGAAAATTGTTTGACTCAAGCTAGAAAAGTAGCTCCTAGGGCATCTATGCCCCTATACCCTAAATTACCCCAAGCTTCTCAGCCCTCCATTGCTCCTATTCCTGAGAAACACCCTCAACCAAATATTTAAACATCTTACTCCCCTACACAACAAAAGGAGGATGAAAAAATGAAGGACTTAATTAGAAATCTTTCTAATAAGGTGATATATTTGGAGAAACAACATGCCTAATTCTATAGGAATTATTAAAATCAAGGGCAGTCTTCCAACCAGGGTTCTAATCAAGGTTATCATCCTTACAAAAATAAAAAAAATCAAATATATGGATAGAATCAACAAAATAACAAGTGACAGGCCCAAAATACCTCTTTTCCACTTTCGTCAGTTTCCCCTTCTCAACCATATCATAGTGTTCACTCTAGTCAAGCACTTGTTCCAATACAAAATTATGTGCAATTCAAGAAACAAAGTGGTGTTTCCCTTGCAATTTTCCACATAATCAACTAATTTGTGAAAGGGAATTACATTTTTAGGCTTTTATGGTTCAAATCTCTTTCTATCAACAAGAGCCACTGATGGAGGCTCCAAATTCTAATCAAGAAGCTCAACAAGAAAATCAAGATGCAAATCCTATGTTCTTTGGAGCAAATGATTTTTTTGCATTAAATAAGGTAGTTGTTGATAACACAAGGTCAAAGAAAATGATGTTAGAATCTCAATCTACATCCTCTTCCAATCAAAACAACATTTCCAACAAAGGGAAGGAAGCTATTGTGAATCAATATAGAATGCCACAAACTCCTAGTAAGGAGGTAGCTTCCCGACCAAAGGAACCTATCCCAACATTGCAACATCAAAGAAAGGAGAATCATGCACCCCAATTGCAGAAATCTATGGGCCTCCCCTTTAATATTTTGGAACAAATGAAGAGGAAAAATGTCAATGTGACAATGTGGGACACTTTAGTCTATCCCATCATAAAGGGACCTCTTGTGTGAAGCTCTCAAGAAGCTTTCCATAGTTGATCCAGTCGATTTATGGGACCCCTGCTATTGTTAATGTTATCCATGAAAAAGAGGATCAAGTAAGTAAATTTGTTAAAACCCCACCCTTTTATATGTCGTTGGTTGTGGGCAACCATTTGGTTTGTAATTGCATGATAGATTCTGGTGCTAGTACCTTGGTTATGCCAAAGAAAATTGTTTGATGTCCTAAGACTAGAATATAGCCTTGTTGAAAAGAGTATCTTGCAGCTTGATGGCTCAATAATTAGTTTCTTGGGAATCATAAAATATCTTGAAATTAACCCTTCATTCCTTCCCAAACCAAACTATAACCCATGATATATCATTAATTGACTTTCCTCCTATTTTTTTCATGTGTTTGTTGAGAAATTTTACTGGTAAAGTAGGTGGTTATTTGTCTACATATTAGACTCATATGCTTCTGATGAACTAGGTATGGTACCAAATTTACCATACAATCTTATCCTATATTTTCTTATCATATCGATCCATATAACCCTACTCCTATCCATGAAAATTTCCTAATATAATAAAATCAAGACCATGATTCATTTTCTGATGAACATCGTTATCCCTTGTGCCTATGCATGATTTATTGTTAGATGAGTGGGCTAAGAGAGATAATAGATTTGATCCCTATGCTGAAGAACTTAGATCCTTTAAGAGTGGTCCTGGTACTTACTATGTTCTTGAAGAACAAGTTATACTACCCAGACATACTTAAATAGAAGATTAAGAATATGCTTCGGGATTATGGAAAATGTTTTTTCGATGGCTCTAGAAGTAGGAATGGTGTTGGAGCACGTGTTTTGCTGATTTCTCCTAAGGAGGAAAAGTTTTTCTTCACCCACAAATTACACTTTTGCATGTTCCAATAATGTGGTAGAGTATGAAGCATTAGTCCATGGCATGTTGATTGTCTGAAAGAGAAGATTAAAATACTATAAAAAATTTTGGAGATACTGAATTGGTAATTCATCAAGTTATACGTAAGTGTGTTGCAAAAATAAGATATTAAAATATTATAAGCATTAAGTTTTGGATTTATTGGAGATATTTAATGCTCTTAATTATTAGGTGATACCTAGAAATTTAAACAAAGGAGAAGATCATATGGAAACACTTGGATCACAATTCTCACCGAATGAGGATTTTATCAAAGGAAATGTACAACACATTAAAATGGTGGTTAGGCCACCAATTCTATATAATGAAACCAACTGGAAATTTTTTGATAGTGATGAAAAAATTATTCAGTTCATCCAAAATGGCTTTGAGTTTTCTTCAAATATGTAATATGATTTGTAGGAAATTTATGGTGACCAGATTATCCAGTTGAAGACAAATAGATTTCCAAGGGGATGGTTACCTTAGACCATATTTTTAGCCCAGATGACAAGTTTAAGGGTGAAGAGAAGAACATGGCAGCCAAATAGAGATACTACCAACTAGTTTTTATTATACAAGGAAAGGAGCTTTTATTAGGAAAGGTATGTGATGAAAATGAGAAACAAGCCTTCATTTATTTGTCTAAAAGTTTCAGTCATATATTTTCTTGGGATTACGAATATCTAATAGGATTTGATCCAAAAATCATGCAACATTCCATAGATCTACATCCCAATTTCAAACCAGTTATACAAAAACAAAGGTCAGATCAACCCCAAAATATATCCCCTCATAAGGAAGGAATTATCTAAGACTCATTACAGCCCATAATAATTTTCCCAATCAAGTACTCTCTAGTTGGGTGGCCAATCTGGTTCCGGTTATAGAAGGGAAAATGGGGAAATTAGACTTTGTGTCGATTTCCATGATTTGAACAAGGCTTCCCTCAAAGACCACCACCCTTTACCTTCAATGGATCAAATTTTGCATACTATTGTAGGGGCTTAAAGGTTTTCTATACTGGATGGGTATTTAGGTTTTAATCAAATTAAGGTTAGGGAATAAGATTCAATTTAAAACTACATTTACAATAAAATGGGGTGCATTTTCCTATCAAAATATGCCTTTTGGGTTGTCAAATGTAAGTTGCCACATTTTAGAGAGAAATGGGTATTGCTTTCAATGGTTATATCAATGGATTCATCCTTGTGTACTTGTATGATATTACTATCTTTTCAAAGACAAAGCAAGGATCACATCATGGCCGTTTGGGGAAGGTTTTTAAGAGATGTAGATAATTTGGGGTGTGTCTTAACCCCAAAAGTGTAATTTTATTGGTCCCTAAGGGTAGGATTTTGGGGCACATTGTTTCAAAATATGGCATTGTTATTGATTCAAGATAAAATTTCAGCCTCTCTCTCTCTCTCTCCCTGTCTACTCATAAAAATTCTTTGCAATCATTTCTTCGCAAGATTAATTTCATTAGGAGATTTATTCCTAACTTTGTAGGCTTGGTCAAACCAATCACTCTCATGTTGAAGAAGGATGTAAATTTCAAATGGAAGACTGAAGGGAAGGAAAGATTTGAAAAAATTAAACAAGATATTACTCAGGCTCCTACACTAATAATCCTAACTAAGGTAAGGATTTTATTTTGTATGCTTATGAAGATGATACTAGTATTGTTGTTATGTTAACACAACAAAATAATGAAGGAAATGAGTCATCCAGTAGTCCTTCTTTATTCAAACAATGAAGGAGTATGAATTGAAAAATAGCCACATTGAGAAGTAGGTATTTACTATCATGAGGACTCTCAAGAAATTTAAAATCATGTTATCCACCAATCATAAAAAATTTCTTGTCTCACATTCTAGTATGAGACACTTTATTATGGGGGTAGATATCAATGAAAAGAGAGTTGGATGGGTCACTAAGATTATGGATTTTGATATTGACTATCAAAGCCACTAAACTGGTAAGACAGAAGGAACTTTGTGAGTAGCTTGTTTTTGATGCTCAAAGTAATAATCATGACACCTCCTTCATCAATAAATAACTACCACATGATGAAACTATTATTAAATAATTGGATGAGTGACATGATTACATTTTTTATTTTTAGGTGCATATCCTCTTGGTCTCAATAAGGAAAAAAAGAGACATTTAAGGCTGTAATCCATTCCTTATCCATTGGTAGATGTTGTCTTGTTTAAAAGCAATATTGATGATTTATTGATTAGGTGTATTAAAAAAGAGTAGGAAGAGAAGTTCCTAGCAGAATTTCGTGATGGCTTATATGGTGGTCATTTTTCAGCTAAAGCCATAACCATGAATATTTTGAAGGTATGTTATTTTTGGCCCACATTATTTAATGATTACTACAAATGGATAAAAAATGTAAAGATTGTACTTTCTTTACTAGAAAGAAAAGGTTGGCAGCTCTTCCACTCCACCCAATCCAAATAGATCAAACTTTTACTTAGTGAGGCTTAGATTTTATTGGCATGATTAATCCTCCATCAAGTGCTAGTCACAAATGGGTCCTAACAGCTATAGATTATTTTACTAGATGGACCAAGGTAGTGCCACTGAAGGAAGCAACTGAATATGTTATTCTTTACTTCCTTGAGGATATTTTCATAAGTTTTGGTGTCCCACAAACCATAATATATGATAATGCAAAGGATTTTATAGAATCTAAAATTTCTAATTGGGTTCTAGGTCTTGGTATTTATTTGAAAACTTCTTCTAATTATTATCCTCAAGGTAACAGATTGGAAGAATCTACTAATAAGAACCTGATTAGAATTATGAAGAGGAAATTGGATATCAATCAAAGAAAATGGCATACCAAGGTGAGGAATGATATTTGGGAAGAAAAAATTACCATGAAAAAGGTAATTGGCACTTCACCATACAAGATGGTTTATGACAGGGAAACAAGGCTCCCTTTGTCATTAGAATTGCCTTCACTTGAATTACCTTAACAACTGGAATTTGAAGGTGCAAATTAGAGAGAAGTCAGAATTGTAGAATTGGTAGAACTTGAAGAATTAAGGAACTCTATGATAATCAAATTAGAGTAGCATCAAGAATCCACTAAGTAATGGTTTGATAAAAGGGCCAGATTTTAGAAATTCATGATTGATGATTTGGTCTTAAAATGGGATGCTGACAAAGCTAAACCAAGGAGAAAATCCAGATTTGATGCAATTTGGAGTGATCCATATGTAATTATTGCTTGCAAGGAAGCCAAATCCTTTTAGTTGACTGATCTTAATGGTCATGTGTTTCCAATCCCAGTCAATGGGATTTATCTTAAGAATTTCAATTGAGTTCTACTTTTCATCTTGTAAATATTAGCTTAGGTTTCAATTTCCTCCAAGTGCTTGAGGCACATTGTTCTATCCTAGTATAGGTTTACTTTTTAAAGAAGTGCATTATGCACACTCTACATGTATCCACTTGGAATATGCATGTTTTTCATATTTTGTACATAGTTTTTACATGTTACACAATTCAGTTCAGTTCAGGAAGTATTTCTTCACTAAATCAAATATGGGGCAAGTTTAAATGCTAAACCATTCAACTCCAAGAGATCAGTTGCAATGAGGATCCCATGGTGCCTCTTCCTTGGTCACATTCACTACTTGGAATAGTGCTAATTGGATGTATTTCAGTTCCAAATCACCATGAGATCCAAAAATCTGCAACACTTTATTATTTGGTAAGGATTCAATTCATTTTTTCTCCAAAACTTGGGAAAAAATAGATTTTAGGAAACTTCATATGTTGTTATTTGTCTCAGTAGATCAAAATAAGAGTAAACAAGTGAAATGTCAAGCTTTTACACTTTTCCACTCTCACAAAATAGATATAAGAAGATTTTTCACAATGAGATGGTAAATTTTGACTTCACCTCAAGCTTGAGAAATTTAATGTCAAAATTAGATAGTTGGAGTAGTTTCAAAACTTCATTTAGAGCTCCACAGATTAAATTCAAGATCCCAGACCTTCATAAGTTCATTTAATCCTTTAATACGGCCCCAGGGTAAGAAATTTCAATGTTGTAGAATTTTTTTTAAGTTTTTGGCTTGAATCCATGCCCAATGGAATGCATAAAGGACACTTATCTAATCTAGCAAGAAGATTACCTCGAGAGGTTGCCAAACTATTATCTAAAATTACCCCCCCCCCCCAAGTTATTTTGGCTTTATCAAGATTTAAAAATGGACTTAGTCATTTTTACAAGTCTGTGATAGTTAAAAAACTGTCAAATTGCACTTCCTAAAATCCCTAGTTGTTGGTATTCAAAAAATCTATATGGTCTAGCTTCATTAGTGGGCTATATTAAGAAAAGCTGAGTGAAATCCAAATTCTTGTCAAACTCAATGGCAACATCAATAGGGTTATATGGTAAGGGCTTAAAGGTCTAGAAAAGCCATACAAGGTTAAAGATAGTTGGTGATAATTCAATGGGCTAAAAGTTCTAAAATACACAGGACAAAGAAGCTTGGTTGAAGTATTAGGTGGGTTTTTATTAAACCCATGGGAAAATTAAAAGCCGTGATGAAAATCAGAATTTTTCTAAGTCTCGGACTTAGAAACTGTGAAGCAAAGAGCTACATGGTGCCATTTCATTAGCTCATCTTTTGTAAATATGAAATTTGTGAAGGCCCATCCAATAAAATCCAAGCACAAAGAAAAATACTGATAGGTTCTGACACTTGGGAAATGCGGAGCTTCCTCATTTTCTCTTGATTCAGAATTTTCAGTGGGATCAAAGAAAAGTCTAACAACGCATTAAGGCATGAAGTTTCCTCGTTGGTTGATATTTCACAGATGTCAGAGGCCAATCATCAAATGGACTGACATCTAAAGAGCATGGAGCCTTTTCATTAGTCCACACATCACGAAGACTAAAAAAGGTAAAGGAAAACCTGGCATCTTGAAGGAATGTGGTGAAGTTTTATTGGCCCATATTTTCATAAAGGATGCCCACAAAAGGTAAAGAGACATGGAAAGATGGAAAGCGGAGAAGTAAATAATGATATTACAAACCAATGAGAGCTAGACACTTAGAAAAATGTGAAGTATGTACACATTGGTAGAGGTTGATCCCTAAACCAATTAGAGGCTACCACGTGTCAGATTCTTGTGCCTCCAGATAGGAAAATCTTCAAATGGCCATATCTTTTGATTCCCTGCACCAATTTAGATAAAATTTATATCACTAGAAATATCTCATCGAGCCCTTCAATTTGACATCATCAGAATATGATTTTGGTGGGTTTTGGTGGTTAAAAATGGAAAAAATGGATTTTGGAGGTAGGAGAAGGCTGTTTGGGCATGCAAAAGATTAAATCAGGTGGCTCAACCACCAGAATTAATGAAGAATGACTCTATTTTCTTCTATAAGATGGAATAGACTAGATGATGACCACGTAAGATTCCCATGTGCTTGGTAGAAGGTTTTAATGTGGTCTATTTGTGGTTGGTATTTAGAGAAGTGGTCCCTTATCTCTTCTCTGTCTTCCCTCTTTCTTGCTTAGGCTATATATAAAAGGGGTTTTCATTTTGTCTAGGGAGGATAATTTGAGTAGAAAAACTATATCATTTTGGTTTTGTGAATATAATGTGCTACAGGCCTTCATATTAGACTCCTTACTTGGTGATTGAGGCCTTTCATTTGTAAGAGTTTGAAATGTGCATATTAGGAAGCAATAGATGCAAGTTTGTGGATATATCTTCCCTTGTTGTGTTTATTTGCATTCTTATTACCTCTTAAATCTTATTGCAGGTGTAGTATGTCTATTCTATTCTTTTGCAAGGTTCATTATGTTAATAATACATAGGTTAAACACACAAATAATCAATGTATTATTACTATATCTATTACAATGTATGGAGTGCTATTAAATAGCCATCTAAATATGAAAACCAACTTCCTATAAAGTAGGAAGTATAAACAATATAAAACCCATATTAATATATTGTTATACATTTGTTATAACAATATCTAAAACTAACCATATAATTATTTACCATGATGTAATTACTAATTCCTAACAATCCCCCCTTAGTGTTTACATGGTAGAAAAAAATCCACACTCTCAACTACAGTAATCTCACCCCTATGGCATGTCCAACTTTGTGACTCATGACCTTGATCCAAAAGAAAGGATCTCTCCTTTTATGGTTTTAAATAGGCTTACCACAAACCTTGACGTGAATAGGTCCCATCGATTGTCCACCTCATGTGGTTTTCTGGATCCTCCCATAAACCCTTTCAAGATCCATGAACTGACTTACTCTGGTGCTATTGTTCATCAGTATGCTTATACATCAGTGAATTATGTAGGAAACATAACTTGTATATTACAAAACTGCATAATAAAACATAATGGAAATGGAATACTGGATCATAATACCCCCCACAATGTGAAATTTCCACTCATATAGATACTGAGAAGTAAAATTCATCGAAGAACATACTCTTAAATGGATCTTGCTAGTTAGGTCTTGCTGCACATGGTCACTAATGCTAGTGAACCTATTCTTCTAGCTGACCATCTTCCAATGAAGTATGGTAGTCAGAGGACCAAGTCAGTCAGAGGATCACTGATAGTCATCTGCACTCCAACATAACTCCCTTTCCAACATCCATCAAAGACCACACAAAACAAGAACTTTGAAATCATACAACAAACTGTAATTCTGAAATGAAAGAAAACTCACACACACACACTATGACCACAGCTTCATGCAACCCCGTCCTTGGCGACTGGCGAGAGGTCATTGATCAACCTCCTGCCTCTTGTGCCTCTGTCCTCCATCTAATGAATCTCACTCAGAGGGATGAAATTTAAAGCTCAAATTTGTACCACCTTTTATCGACACATATTCCCCACCAATTTTTTCTTTGGCTCTGAAATTACAAAAGCAGGGGTCTACCCCAGCGGGGTCAAGGGTCAGCACCCCTTGCAGGGTCCCGAGGTAGCGCCCTGGGCACGCTCCCTATCACGGTATAGGGTAGGGTCGAGGGGTGGATCCCGCGAAGCTAGGCACATTTTTCTTCTTTGTAACCTTAAAAAAATTCATTATAAATAACATCTTATCCCTCAAAATGCGGACATCGGGTTACACCAAAAATGTGTCCGTGATTTTATTATTATTATTTATACAAAAACTTACTCACAACTTATATTGAATCTAATATTACTATAACCACTTACAATGGATGAAACAAAATTAACAAGACCAACCTATTTGATCCATTCATGGTTGTGTATGTAGAGAATATATGTGAGAAGCTCTTAATGTAACGTCTTAGCATAGTAGACCACACAGGTGTAAAGCAAAGACTCTAACGAAAATGTAATGTAATTTTCCTGGTGTCATTCCAATTCCTGATCCAAACGTACTGCCATGCAATTGTTAACATAAACTGATGTAAACCAACCTTGAAAACATGACTTACGTGGTAGATGGAGGGGGACACATTGATTTGCTACATGCTCTATGATGGCTGCATGAGATCTACACGCTTTTGTGTATGTGGATTGAGCACAAACCACATTTTTTTTGTTTTTTTTTGTTTTCCTTTGCACAGGAATCGAACATGATGGATACTAATGGCTATGGTTGACACTCACATTACAGAGAACTTGATTTCATGCAATGACTATTTCCTTGGGATTTCCATTTAATGCATGCAAATATTTTTGAGATGTATAGAATGAATCACAGACCACTTTGAGGTTCAAGGCACAGAATGCCAAAACTTTGTAGGAAAGAGTGTGTCAATGTGCTTCAGGTTTGACTAATAAATAAACATTCACATTGATTGACGCAACATATTGTAGAAAATGGATTTTATTCACTGAGGTTTGAGATCCATGAGACCGTGCATAGGTGTGTAGACTCGTGACGCTATGGGAGAGATCCACTTCATATGGATCGGCCTTTGAATGCCTTGGTCGGATGTATACTGATATTTCATGCCTTGTTATTTTTTACTTGCATGTGACTAGATATGCATGGGTCAAATCTTCATGGTGGCCAGAATGTACACGACAGTGATAAAATCAGGAGCTAGGGGTGTCCAGGTGGTTCTTTGGATGGGGGACATTGTGTGATGAAGATATCTGCCAAAAAACCTCATAGCTTTGCCTTGATCACTGCAGCAACATTGTAACCATAGATTCAAGAAATTTCAAGATCCTTCCATGCCTCTTCTATCATTTTTGCATAGCTGCACAGGTTTGATTCAAGCTTCTACACTCAAGAGGTAAACCATGATCTACGCTTTAATATATTATCTCTTCCTTTTGCTGAGACAACTTGTAAACAACAATCCTCTCACTCAAGAAAATATATAATAAAAACTATTATTTCAGACAAATTCTACCATCCCGCATGGAAACTAAAACTCTCGGCTGACCCTTAGAATATTTTATTCTCACATTTCTCTCAACTCGCTCTAGTACCATATGTTAATAATACACAGGTTAAACACACAAATAATCGATATATTATTACTATATCTATTAAAATGTGTGGAGTGCTATTAAATAGCCATCCAAATAGGAAAACCAACTTCCTATAAAGTAGGAAGTATAAACAATATAAAACCCGTATTAATAAATTGTTATACATTTGTTATAACAATATATAAAACTAACCATATAATTATTTACCATCATGTAAATACTAATTCCTAACACATTATTGTTGTGTTTCTTTGGAAATGTTGTTGTTAGATTGTGTAGAATTGTTATCATCCCTTCTAACCTACATTTTATTCCATTTTCACACATTAGAGAGTTATTCTCATTCCATTTTCTTGGTACATCACCTCTATAGTCTAGATTTATTTTAGTTTTATGCTATTTCTCTCTCCCTAGTCCCTTAGAAATTATAGAATAGAGATAGTCAGTAGTTTTATTTCATTAGAGTTAGCTTGCATTAGATTAGGTAGAAGAACCAACCTTCTCTGGAGGTATATCTCACGTAGCAAGTCCCACAACTTAGAGATAATACCCATGTTACCTCATAATTATTGGGCTTTCATGATTATATCCAGGGTGAAATTTTGAGTTCCAAAATTCTTCATATGTATTCTCATCTCTTTTCTTAACCCCTCTTCACTCTTTTTCACTCCTCTATATTTCACACTTTTCCCCCATACACAACTAGTCACAAATGACTCATATAACATGTTTATATACACAAATCAAGTCTAAAACACCCCTAGGTTGACCATGAACATGTAGGTAGTTCATCCCAACATAAATATATAACAAAAACATCATATAAATATTAAAAAATGACCCAAGTAGGTTGGAAGGGTTTAAGATAACACCAACAAGCTCAAGACTTCTCAACAAGCCCAAAATGCACTTTCCAAGCACTACCGAATTGAAACTAATATTAAAGGTCTTATAATGTCCTTTAAATATCTATAAAATCTCTACATAGGTCTATAACATCATTTAAGTATCACAAATAATCATAGGAAGCATCAAACATCTAACTCCACCATGAAACTCACTAAGAATTTTAGTCCTAAAGAATGAATGAGAACATATAGAAAACTAGATCATCAAAGATAAAATAATATACCATTATAAATATCTCTGATTCTAATTTCAAGAAAAACTTATTGTTTCATCTATCTCCAATTGGAAGGCCTCCAAATAGCTCAAACTTTGCAATTTCTCCAAAATGGCTTCAAGACCCCAAAACTAGGTCCTTCTAAACAGAGTTACTTCACCTATCAAATAAAATAATCAAGAAATAAGACATATAACATTGAAAATGTATCAAAATATAATTTCTATAAAATATTACATTTGATTCCAACTTAGAGTGAAAGGTCTTGAACCAATCAAATCTCTTAAACTGCTCATTCAGGCTCTAAGGACTCAAGAACAAGTCTTGAGAGAAATATGCACAAATACCTCCTAATCAACTTTTGATCTTAACCAACACCCAAAACATATAAAGTAAAATTGTACCAACATGTACAATACCTAATAACTATATACTACATGGATAAATATTACCCAACACACTTGTTTCAATCACCTTCTTGACCACTCCAACTAGGGCTTACTAGGCCATTAGGTATTCAACTGAAAATAGCTTCACCACATCAAATCAAGAGCTTCAACACATCATATCAGGTTCTTAAATTATTTACATGACCAAAAACATCAGCTCCATCAAACAAAATGATCAAACTCATTTCTAGCTTAAAGACTAGTATTTTAGCCCTTAAGACCAAAATCGGTAGGGTCACTTTGAACACCTGTAACTTTCATTTTCTCCATTTTTCCTACTTGAAAATTTTCATGGATACTTAGAGTACCTCACAAGGATTATGGAACAATTTTGTTTCATCCTAAAGCTTTAATGTCACCCCTAAAACTATAAAAACCCACAAAACTAGAGTTTTCTCACTCTTCCAAAAATAATTGGAACACAAAACCACCACAAAAATAATCTTGGAGGAATACTCTTCAACTTTGATGTAGAAATTTTTCATTCAAGGAAATTCTGGATATCAAAAAACTCACTTTTGTCAAGTTTCTCTAGGAGGAGGGTTTTGCTAGGGTTTCAAACAAACTTAGCTTGTTAACAATTGTTCATAAAAAATAGATGATCAAATGACCTCATCATTTTTTCAAAAAAATTTGAGCTCAATTAAAAAACATCCCCTAAAATGGTGCAGGGTTCACTGATAAATTTTGCTTTACTAGATACTATATCTATCTTAGCTTGATGGTTTATTTTTCACCATGCTTGTTTCATGATAATCAAGAGCTTGAATTTTCCTAGTACTCTAACCAACCCATGCTTGAGGATCAACTAAGGTCCATACACCATTTGCATGCTTTTAACACTTTATGTCCCTCCTATAATAGGAATTGCATGCAATCACCATACACCTTAGCCTATAATTTTAGTTCTTGATGTCTATGGAGACCTAATGCATGTTTTTCATGAAAGATAAGCCATTAAAGAGCTTCATAGATTAGATATGAGCAAAGGTGATCACTTTGTGATCACATAAACAATGTATAGTAGATGTGTAAGACTCCTATACTCACCTGTATGACTGTCCCAAACTACAAAATCCATTAATAGAGTCTATAAGATGCATACCTTTTTTAGTTCTCTTACCATATACTTTAATCTATAGTGCAATCCTTCTCCATTAGAGTCACAAGACCCTTTCCACCTATTTTGAAATGATCAAGACAACAAACCAAAGTTTCAAGCTCCCTTATGAATGCTCAAGCATTGCTCTTCAAGTGTGCAATCTCAACACTCTGCCCTAAGGATTCTCAAGATCCTTATTTGTCTAATTTAAGGCCACATATGCAAAGAAAAGGCTTCAAATCCTAAATAATTGTTATCTAGACTCAATTCACCTTAACCAAGGTGTCTAAAACCCTTCATTTAACTGTCCCTTGCATCTTATGCTATTTTTCTATTTTAGGCCTTATTGGCTACTAGCCTTTTGAGCATGCAAATGCTCTCTTATCTCACTTTCCTCTGAAGAAACTATACATACAGATTAATGACCCAAATATCCTTTACAAGGTTCTCCAATATCACTAAACTTCATACCTTGTTTCTTTCTTAGAAAATACACCTCCTTTATGGCTGTAGCATATAAAAATCAAGCCTATTATGACCCTATCTATGATAGAAGGAAATTAGGGATTTGATATCACCTAGAACTTGATGGATCCACTTCAGAAATGTCATCAAGATGACTGCTACAAAATTATGTGGCTTGACTCCACATTATGACCATTCATGCAATTTAATTCCTCTCTCCACTGTACAATGTGTATTCATTGTCATAATTAAAAAACACAGTCATGTATATTTCAAGTGACACAAACCCATTATCCTTGAAATTTGGATGATCAATAGATCATATCAATACAAAGATATTGTAAAATTTTCAAATGATTCCATCCATGCGGTAAAAATTTATACTGAGCCCTAGATCAGGCCCGAGAGGTAATAATTTGCTATAAAACTCAAATTATGAATTTTCAGAACATATAAAAATCATGATGGAATTCCTAATCACATTTATAACCTCTCCAATCTAATAATCTAGAGAAATTAATTCATAAAATTCCCCTAAGGGTTTTAACTCCACTGCCCAGGCAGAGTTCTTGTGCATATTCCATTGAAACAAGCTAATTTTCTTCAAACAGGGTCAATTTTTTTTCTTTCAAAACATATTACATGCACCATTATACATTATGCAACCTCTAGAATCTCGTCTCCCACCATTTCCATTAAATCACCTATGAAATAGGTATTCATTAGCTAATAATAGACTCTAACAAGTTCTTAAACTGACTCCTAAGCCAACTCACACTTCCTAAGAAGACTCAACAACCTTCTCAACATATAATCACGTGTAGATTACCTTAGTACTCTCATGTAGTACATAGAAGACAACTATTACATGATGACATGGCTTTATTTTGCTAATATTACTCTTTTACTATGTCAAATTCACTCCTACAACTGTCTTACAAGCATTCATTCACCTTTTTATAACATATTCAACTTTATCATTCATTAACTCACGCCTATAAACATGTATTAATGGTCATATGACCTTGCACCTTATCACTTGATGCACCTACATCAGAGTGCCCTTGAGAGAATAATTTGAGCTCCTGCTCGAATAGTTCTTCTTTCTTGTCCTCCAATTCATCTTCATTGCATTTTCTTGTATACTTAGTCTTCTGCATCTACCCTTGCATTGTTTATTCTTTATCTTTCTCTTCTTGCTTGCTCCTTGCTCCATGTTCTTCTTCATGGTATTTGTCTTCAATGTTTCCTCTTGTAGGTCTTCTATCTCCTTCCTAATGAACATAAAATATACCTTGTGTTCATAATGACATGTAGTTATAGCCTCTTGATAGGCTTGCTTCACCTTAGGAATGAAGTGAAGTACTCAATGTTGAATTCTACCTCCTTAGCATGCTTTAAAGTTTCATATGCCTCCTCTACTGAGATCTAATTGTCTTCTATCAACCATTCATTTATCTTCTCTTCATGTCTATCTACATGAGTCTCCTTTGCTTGATATATGACTTCCTCTAATGCTTTTAGTTCTTATTGCAGCTGCTCCATACTTTTGTATTCAAAATCATACTTTGGTGCTTCTTCACCTTCAATTGCCTCAACTTGGAACTCTATGGTTTGTGTATATAACCACTCAGAGAAACAATTAGAAAGAATCATTTAAGACTCCTTGGTCTCCATGGATGTCTCCTCCTTCATATTGTGCTTCCTTCTTCTTAGTTCCTTCTCATCTTCACAAGTCCATGCCTCAGCCTCATCATCATATATGTCTTCTATATCTTCTTGTTCCTCTTGTCTCGTGAGATTTCTCATTGAATCATACACTTGATTCATCTCCATATCTTCCAAGCATGTATTCAAAATATTAAAAGCAACATTAGAAGTAAAATTTTGAGCCCATGAAGCCTTTTGAATGCCTACAGAGTTCTCTTCTTCTCCATTTATTTTTGTTTTTGCATTCACCATATTCAACTTGGTCATTTTCATTCTCTCTCTCTCTTACTTTTCCTCTTCCAAATTTGGCACCTCTTCTCTTTCTTATTGCATTTCTTGCAACTTCTCATGTTGCTCTATCCTTAGCAACATATCTTCTCTCTCCTTCTTCTCAACTATTCTCCTTCTTCTTCTCACAATTTCCTAATTTCCTTTTGTTTTTGTTGTCATTCTCTTCTGGGAAGATTCCATCAACTCTTCTATTTTCCTCATTTCTTCTTCCAAGTCAGCTCCATCAGCCTCTCCTTCATGTTTATCATATATAGGATCCGTTTTTTCTTCATCCTTCTCTCAATTTTGACTTCCATTATTGTGTTCAACCCTTCACCATCTTTTGAGAAACGTCCACTTTCCATCACTTCATGTTTGATGACTTTGTATGACTACTCCTTGTAGATCTTAGCTTGCCATACCTTGTATTGGATGACCTTAGGTTGATACACCATTTTTTTCATGTCTTCTTCTCAACTCAAGGGCTAGACCATATTTGTACTCATTTCTACACTCTTGTGCACCTACATGCTAGACTGATTTCACCCTGCAAACTAAATTTTCCTCAATACCTTGCCTTTGTTCTTCATGGTTGTGCTCAAGTTTTATGGTATCCTTCTTGGAATCTACCTTATCCTCTTTATCCTTAGGTTTCTCAAGCCATTTAGGCATCATATAATCATGCTTGATCTCTTTGGGTAGCATATACTTCTGATGACCAGATGGTTTCTCTTCATTCTCTATTTCCTTGAGTCTTTTAGGAATTGCATGATCACACACATATTATTATTTTAATATCATATTAATATATTTCTCTAGGTATTATTCAATGTTAAAAACATCACCCTCATAAATAAGATCATCATATTTAGTCATCATACTTGTTCAATGGAATTTAGCTTGCCTATATCCTTCTTAATTGCTTATTGTCTGGATTTTCTCTCTTCCTAGACTTCTTCTTCACTTGGGATACTATCTAATGCATCATAATACTCCATTTTATCTATCATACCTCCCTTATCATCATGGAGGTCTTCATTCTTACCATATCTCTCTTCAATCTGGTCTTTGCGGCTATCTTTCTCATTTCTCTCTATGGGTGCTTGGCATACACCATCCTTCATATTTCTCAAGCTTCTAAGCTTAACCTGCATCAATAAGTTATTCATACATGCAAACATAAACACAAGCTTAGATATAAAAACAACAGACCACAGTGTCTCCATGAGTGCTTCTTTCCTTAGCACCTTCTTCTCATTCTCCTTGAGTGCTTGTTCTGGAACTTTTTCTTATTTCTTGTTCTCTACAATGAGAACTTATTTCACCTCTTATTGTTTCTCATCTGGCAACTCTTCTCTCTTCCTCAAGGCATCCTCCTTGTTCCTTCTATCTCTTCTCACCAATGACATAATAGGACGTTTTATCTTCCTCCTCAATACTAGGCCACTCTGATGGATCTCTTCTTCCTGCAACTGTAACCACATGGTGGTCACTCTCTCCAAATCTCTCTTCACTTCCTCTATTTATTTTTGAAGTGATAACCTTCCTCTTATCTTCTACTCTTTCCTCTTTTTCTTTTTCTTTTCTTGTTCCTTTTGATAGCTTAGGAACTTAACCAATTCACACACTGCTCCTACTTCCATGCCTGAATCAATCACAACCTCGCTCTGATACCAAATGGTGCAGGGGTCATTGATAAAATTTTCTTTAGTATATACTATATTTGTCTTAGCTTGATGGTTTAGTTTTCACCATGCTTGTTTCATGATAATCAAGACCTTGAATTTCCCTAGTACTCCAACCAACCCCTGCTTTAGGTTCACTAACTGATGTCCATACACCATTTCCATGATTTTAACATTTTATGTCCCTCCTACAATAGGAATTACATGCAATCACCATACACCTTAGCCTATACTTTTAGTTCTTGATGCCTATGGAGACCTAATGCATGTTTTCGATGAAGGATAAGCCATTAAAGAGATTCATAGATTAGATATGAGCAACAGTGACCACTTTGTGATCACATAAACAATGTATAGTAGATGTGTAATACTCCTATACTCACCTGCATGACTGTCCCAAACTACAAAATCCATTAATAGAGTCTATAAGATGCATACCTTTTTTAGTTCTCTTACCATATCCTTTAATCTATAGTGCAATCCTTCTCCATTAGAGTCACAAGACCCTTTCCACCTATTTAGAAATGATCAAGACAACAAACCAAAGTTTCAAGCTCCCTTATGAATGCTCAAGCATTTCTCTTCGAGTGTGCAATCTCAACACTCTACCCCAAGGATTCTCAAGATCCTTATTTCTCTAATTCAAGGCCATATATGCAAATAAAAGGCTTCAAATTCTGAATAACCATTATCTAGACTCAATTCACCTTAACCAAGGTGTCTAAGACCCTTCATTTAACTATCCATTGCATCTTATGTTAGTTTTCTCTTTTAGGTCTTATTGGCTACTAGCCTTTTGAGCATGCAAATTCTCTCTTATCTGAATTTCCTCTAAAACAACTATACATACAAATTAATGACCCAAATATCCTTTACAAGGTTCTCCAATATCACTAAACTTCATACCTTGTTTCTTTGTTAGAAATTACACCTCCTTTATGGTTGTAGCATACAAAAATAAGGCCTATTATGACACTAGCTATGACAATAGGAACTTAGAGATTTAATATCACCTAGAAATTGATGAATCCAATTCAAAAATGTCATCAAGATGACTGCTACAAAATTTTGTGGCTTGACTCCACATTATGACCATTCATGCAATTCAATTCCTCTCTCCACTGTATAATATGTATTCATTGTCATAATTCAAAAACACAGTCATGTATATCTCAAGTGACACAAACCCATTATCCTTGAAATTTGGATGATTGATATATCATATCAATATAGATATATTGTAAAATTTTCAAGTGATTCCATCCATGCAGTAAAAAGTTATACTGAGCCCTAGATTGGGCCCAAGAGGCAATAATTTGCTATAAAACTCAAATTTTGAATTTTCAAAACATATAAAAATTATGATGTAATTCCTAATCACCTGTATAACCTCTCCAATATAACAATCTAGAGAAATTCATTCCTAAAACGCCCCTGAGGGTTTTAACTCCTGCACAGTCCATTGAAACAAGCTAATTTTCTTTAAACAGGGTCAATTTTTTTCTTTCAAAACATATTACATGCACCAGTATACATTATTCAGCCTGTAGAATCACCTATCTCCCTCCATTTCCATTGAATCACCTATGAAATAGGTATTCATTAGATAAGAATAGACTCTAACAAGTTCCTAAACTGACTCCTAAGCTAACTCACACTTCCTAAGAAGACTCAACAACCTTCTCAACATAGAATCAGGTGTAGATCAGCCTATTAATCTCATGTAATCCATACAAGACAAATATTCCATGATGACATGGCTTTAATTTTCCAATATTACTCTTTTACTATGTCAAATTCATTCCTACAACTCTCTTATAAGCACTCATTCACCTTTTTACAACATATTCAACTTTATCATTCATTCACTCACACCTATAAACATGTAACAATGGTCATATGACCTTCTTGCACCTTATCACTTGATGCACCTACATCACAAAACCTCTGGGTACCATGAAAATTTTATGACAGAAGGTGAGCAAAACAAGTTGTCAATTCGAGTTGATTTTTCCTTCTCCAAAACAAGTTTTTACCAAAAATGACATATCTTGCAAATTATTCTTCATTTTGACATGAAACTTGTCATGAAGCATCATAAGAAAATCCTCTAACTACTCAAACTAACTAATTTTTCTAAATAGGCATTAAAATCTCTATCCATAGTGACTTACCTATGCTTACTTAGTTTATCTTCACTGTTTTACTTCCCAAGGACCATGGAACATCATTATACCTCTGAGGATAAAACTTAAAATCCTCATACACATATTTTAAAACATCATCATATTCCTACCATGCTTCAACAAGTCTTATCATCTCTAAAACTATTACATCCATGCTAATCCACATGCTCTAAGACAAGGAATAGACCTAGAATGACCTTAAACAAATGTGCCATCCCATGAAATGACCTTAATGAATCAATGTAGAAACTTATACACCCTTGACACATCATTTAAAACTTTCTTAATCTCATGGAAAACTTTAGGACTCATACAATGACCATCTATAATTGCACTATGCTCTAAACCATGCCTAAACACTATAGAAACTTCATCAAAACTAAGCACTAACAATAAACCTTCATGTTTGACTATGGTTGATACTTCATGGGGAATGATATGACACATACACACCCTTTTCCATTAATGGATTTGAAATCAATGAAAACACTTAGAAAAAATGTCTAATAAAGGCCAATCACATACCAAATCCTAGTGGTATTCCAGAAAGGATGTGGGGAAGAAATTTCTTCACCTCATCAGTCGTTGAATATTTTAGGGACTTAAAATTCTCATATTAGGGAGGAATGATCCAAAAATGGATTTAAAATACCCAATTATATGTATTCTCCATATTTTATAATTTTAGTACATATTCTCAGTTGATTCTTTCTTTAGGAGATTGTCTAGTCAGGTTGGGGGTGATTTGGACAACTTTGAATGACATTTTAGGCCATCGTTGTTCTATTCAAGGGATTTTACAAGTGATGGTTACGTAACCACCCGACAGTTATGTAACTACCACTTTTTTGTTTACCAGCGGTTTTGTCCACAATGATTATAGAATTTGGTTAGTTCAATAGTTTTAAATGTTTGGGCTTCTAAATGGTTCGGTTCATCTTTCCACACAACCCTGGGTAGAGAAATTATAAATACAAGGTGGTAGAAGAATTTTAAAAAGTGATTTTGAGTGAATTCTAGTGTGAGCAAAGAGGATAAGCTGGATTTATTTCTTGTTTGTTCATTGTGAGTGATTTTATTATTGTTTAGAGTTGTAAACAAGTACAAAGAGGAGTGAATAATCCTTTTTGAAGTCATTTATTGATAGTAGATTTGTATTTTAGATAATTACATAGTGAAAGGGAAGTAATTTTATTACCCACTAAATTTTTTCCCACCTTGTGTTTCTCCACGATCAATCCTTATGTCTCCTTTGCTTTTGTTCTCTCAATTTCTAATATAGTTGTGTTTAATTATTACACATTATATTGGTTAAAAGGAACTTAGTAAATATTTCATTTATTTTCATAAGCACATGATATTCTTATTACTATATTTGAGAAATTTATAGATCAAACATGGAAGGAGAATTTAGACCTATAGAGTCCCTAATGGATGTGCATGAGTAATTTCACAATTTAGGGAGTCTAGATTGTCTTCTATGCTTGATTTTACATAAGGACTTAATAAAGTGCCAATTTAGCAAATGAGGAATGATTTAGTTTCTTATATATGTTTTTCAAGGTTTAAATGCTATGAAATCTTGACCAAGGGGGAATATTAGTCCATATGAAGATGATGGAATTGAAATTTTTAGTGCACAATGTGTCAGTACAAAACTGCATAATAGGGTCAGGACATAGACTAGACAGAGAAAATATAATTAGACTTTAGAGATTGGAGGATAAATGTTTCTAGATGTGTTTATGGTGTTATACCTCATATTGGATGACATAAATGTGTAAAATGATAATAAAGTAACCAAAGAGCTATCATGGTGTTCTAAGAAATAGCGAGGAGAATGTATTTATACATACAAGTTTGCAATGCCAAGAGCAATAGTGTCAAAGGATATATTTCCACATTTGAGTGTTTACATTTTCCCCCTTTATGCATGAAATGAAATCACATACTTAAAGGAAAAGATACCTTAGTGTGTAGAAACACTTTTTATTTTCTCGTAATAACTTTCTTTTGTATTATTCCATTGTGTTTGTGTTGGAACACTCTAAAATGAAACCTACAACACATAGTGTACTTAATGCCCAAAATAGGAAACTGAACTTTAACTCAAATGTAATGAAAGAATTATAAATAAATGTGGAACAAAAAATTCCAAAATAAATGAAAAACATGGAAGGAATACACCTATTTGTTTTGTGGAGGGAAATGTGCCCCCATTCTTGTGCTTTGGAGATTATGGATTTTGCTGAACTCTAATGAAGAATTATTGGTGATTGGTCCTCAATTTGTACCAAGGATATGTCGATGTGCTAGGTATACTAACCCAACACATGAATATCAAAGAGAAGTTAAAATACCCTTACCAAGGAGGAATACCATGTATTGAATCCATTCAACAACTCTGATATATTCCCCTTAAGTGCAAAGAGGATAGGAAATTCCACCAAAAAATAACTTAGTTTCTTTACTACCTTCCATCCTCACAGACCATACCATTGTAGATATACATAAGCCCAATTTTTTAAATTAGGAAACAAAGTAGAAAAGAGAAATAAGTTCCCCCATATTATTCCCACTTATCGAACAACTGAATAGAAACTAAATAGAACTTATTTAAATGCTGCAATTTAAGTAGAGAAAGGATACCCATACCCCCAATGTGTCTAACACTATAAGTGAAACTGAGTACCATGGAGAAAGAGAGAATGAAATGCTTCATGCCCCCTAAATATATGCCAAACTAAGTCAATCTGAGTATAAAACCACATGAAAATGTTGTAATAGAAATGAAAAACCTGATGAAGCTTCTAGATATGGATAAAATTCCCTTGGGAAAAATCATATGCTAGGGTCAGAACCCTCAGTATGGACCTGACCAAGTTGTACGGTATTGAACCTCTATATATTTTTTTAAATTCATGTGTTTGAGTCCAATTTTGAGTCATTTTTGTCTATCCCAACATATTTCTCCCCCTGGAAAAATGCACGTGTTTGCTATAAATGTATAACAAAACCACATATGTTTTCCCCCACTTTTTAGGCACGTGCAATGAATAATTTGAGTGCATGGATCAAAATAAAAGAAGTATAACCATGTACGAGATGTTGAGAACATTTAGATAACCTCTGAAAATATTATGTGGTGGTCACCAAGAAGAAACTATATTTTAAAAATTGGATGTGCATGGTAGAAATAATGGTGGTAAAACAATAAAAAAAAGAGGAAAAGAAACATGATAAAAAGAACAATGTTACTATAACAACACAATAATAACAACAATATAAAATGATGTGTTAGTAGAAAGCAAAAGCATATTATTGGTGAAATAATTTTTTGCAAAATAGATTAGTGATTTTCACCAATGATCATGGGGCTAGGCCACTCTTTCTTGGGTATGGGGAGGCTCCCATTTATCTAATGAAATAACTAAATAAAATTGTGGGTAGTCGTAAGTCAAGGATCACACAAGAATAATCCACTAAACCTATGGTAAACTACTCATACAATGTACAAGGGAGGAATTTTCTTTGAAAATTAGTAAAGAGGATATGGGGAAATAGAGATGGGGCTTAATGTTGTCAGTAGACTTACATATTTCACATGTGTTAGAAAGAGTAGGTCCACATTCAATAGGAATAAATTAACCATGTAAGTAATATAAAGACTATTAAATCAGAGACACAAAGTTCCTTCTTGGTTATACAATATTACAATGTTTGCAAAGTTAGAAAGTAGAGAGAGTAAAATAATATAGGAAAGGCAATAGAATAATGTATCTTCTTTCTTGCATTAGTAGCAAAACAAGTCCAACAACTAATAATAAATAACAATTGATAACCCTTTGGGATGGAGATTCATCCCAAATTATATGTTTTTCAATGATGTATCTTCCTCTCCCCCATGTGAATTTCATCCTCCCACCATTTGTGACCTTTCAGATTCCATAGGAATGAAATATAGTCCTTTTCTTATTTTTAAAAAGGAGGTTTTACAATGAAAAATTAGAAGTAATTAAGCAAATAGGACAAAAATCCAAAAAATACATTCCTAATGAAGAAATATAATGTAAGAGAGAGAATGAGGAGGAGAGAGAGGAAGAGAGAGAAGTGATAAATCTAGAGATAAAGAAACTTTTGTTGATGAAGAGATCTCTCTTGATGAACTCCTTCATTGTTGAGATGAATACTAAAACTGGTGGAATCTTCCTTAGCTAATTTTATGATCATTGCATGTGGTCCTCTCATGTCATGCTCCTCGTGACCATTGCCTCAATTCCTTCACTCTTGATAGAGCTCTTGATGTTTCAACATCCTTATAATATTCACAATTCTCTTGTGTTCACCTACTATCCAAGTGGAAATATTTTACTCAAGCTGGTTCATTATTACTTGTTGCTTGCCATGTTGTGATTCACATAATGTCCCTCCTATTTGAAAGAGAATCAAACACAATGTTGGATTTGGAATATGGATATCAAAAACTTCCTCCTCGTGACTCCCTTGAACTTCAAAAATCACCTCCATGATAAGGTTATATCCTTCTTGGATGGGGTCAACCTTAGTAGACCAAAACACCTTCTTATCCAATTGTTCCTCATTGAAAATGTATTCTTCTTTACATACATTGTTTTATATCATTATCCTTTCATGGTATGCATGAATTATCATCCCAGGTTTGATTGGTGGCAAGCCAAGATGTCTATGAGCCTTATAATTTCAAAGTAAAGAAATTACTCTGATACTCAACTAAAAGTGCATACTGTGAAATTATGGGACCATTAATTTACCATGATTTATGTAACTAGATCAATCACTCCTAGATTTTCCTTCATTAGCATGAGAATATCAACATTCTTGTTTCTTGACCAATATGTTGACATTTACTTTTTTAATAAGTCTATTTTTAGTTACAAATTACTTAATTTGAGACTTGATTTTTCTTGATATGTAATGAACAATGGTAACTCAGAGAATGAATTATTACAACAATTAATATTTATAGAATATGAAGCTTGGTAAGACTTATTATTGTTAGAAGTGTGTCTTCCCGGTGTCGGAACATAATAAGAGTGGTCTTGCAAGTCTTTTTATTTTAAAAGGATGATTTGGTCTAGTTTTTAGAGGACTTCAATCATAAAAACTCCGTAGATCAGAAAATGAGTTTTTATAAATGGAAACTTCATTTTTCCATTAAAAATTCTTCATACCACCAATGGATGAAAATTTTCTATCATAATAAGGGCGTTTTTGAGGAGGATCTACTATTAAAACTTCATGGGAAACAGATAAGGGGTTTAGGAGATACAAACAACTTTCCATTTTTAGAGTATATGAGGTCTCAAGCACATTGAAACAACATAATAACAAGGAGAGTGAATGTGGGAGGGAAAATATACATTTGAAAACATAAAAAATTGTTAAGTTTTTTATTTCAACCTTTCCCTCTCACATTGCACACCTCAACTCATGTTTAACCCAACTAGAATTAACTAGGGTTAGACGGGGCTTGATGTGGAATTGCAACCTAAAAAATAGGGGGAAAAGAGGTAAAAGGGGGAAAATATGTATTCTCCAATGTGATTTTCACTAGATTACTATAAGTGTCAGCAAGGGGTTTCATGAGAGTGAAATGAAGGGGGTTGAAAACTAGCTCTCAGGGCTCAATAGTAGTTTTGATTGTGTTTAAGGGATAACTAAGAGGGGGCAGTGCATGTTTTTATACCTCTTTTCCCCTTGGTTTTTGGGAAAAATAAAGGGTATAATTATCCTTGATAAATGTGCTAAGAGTGATATTGTCATGAGGAGAGGTACTGATTTTGAGTTGAACATGAGTTTGCACTTCTCACACTTCAAACACTCCAAGTCATAATTTTCAAGTGATGAAAAAAAAGTTGTGGAAGGGGGAGAGCACATATGTGTCCTTTATTTACCCTTACACATTGGGACAAAGAAAATGGTACACTTATATTTGACGTATATGCTAAGGGGGTCCACAACATGAGGAAGGGGTCTAATTTTGCATTATTCACACCTAATAGCCCAAGTCACAAGTCTTAAGTGAAAAAATAAGAACATGCATAGGGGATCCCAATTTTATGTCCCTTATGTCCCCTCACACCAAGGTACAAGGGAAAAGGGATAGATAGGGTCCAAAAGTTCCCTCAATCCTTTAAGTGATGTTTATGACATCATCTCAATGAAAAATTAGAACATGGAGCTTGTGTTTTTCTGCATTGGGAGAAACTTTAGAGTTCGGAGGTGAAACCATATATGATTTTGAATCTAAATCATAAAATTATTTAATTAGAACCACTTTCTAGGTTTGATTCAGATTGAAACTTTAGTTATGGTACCATTCACCCTTTCGACATGAAGGAGTAACAACAGTGACCCGAAGTACATTAGAGAGTAGTGAGGTGAATAATCAAAATTAATGCATCCATCATGTAGGGGAATCCAAGATATTTCCATTCAATATTTTATGAGCTTATAACTCCTCTTGAAACTCATGGAATATTTAGAACAAGGCAAATTTCTTTGTTGAAGCTTTCATTCCATATGCCTGAAATAACCCGATGTTGCTTGAATTATTCCCAGCATCATTTTCCTTCACACATTTTCCCCAAAATTCCTTGGATAAATTTAATTCTATCTTTCAAAAATCCCAAATGGGTTGATCCTTTCCAATTAGCTTCTAGTATAGGTCCTCATGCTGCAATATTTCTTAAAATAGATAATTTAGTGCTCCAGAGAGTATTATTTCACCTCTGAGCTTAGTCTCGATGTGAAATAAAATTGGTTCCATTCCCCTGCACATGAAACAAAATTGAAATCCATGTTATCACTTTCCTCTCATCCAAAATGAGGATAAAAAAAACCTAGAGGGGATGTGTGAGCTGATGGGTTGGCTGAAAGAAGGGTTCATAATGAACGAGAGAGAAGTTTTCAAATGGTTGGCTTAGTTGTCATGATCAAAAAATTCATTTTTTCATCCTAGAAAATTGGCATGAAAACACATAAAATGTAGAAGAGAGGGAAAACATATAAAGGAATGTCACACCAAAGGGAAAATGTCTATAAACATGGGACACACCTAGTTTCCAAAGACAATCTAGGCTCATGAGTCTACAAAAAAAAGATACATAACCACACACAAGGAATAATTTCATAAACATGAGATACCCATAATGTCAAAAGACAATCATGGCCCTTAGGCCACAATCAGATGAGAAAATAAGTGTACACACACAACTATCAAACATATATGAAAATTAAGTGTAGCTAAATGTGTATTCTTTTATTTATCAATACCTAGTTGGGTGCACTAACACTTCATTTAGATGAAGGTCTAAATGCTTACCTGAAGTGTGTGTAACCAAAAAGTCCCTCTTTAGTTAATTATCAAGATGTGTGGTATATATTTATTCATTCATCTCATGTGAAAAGATAGCATTGTAATAATAATAACAAATATAACATGCAAGAACATAACCTAATCAATTATTTATAAGCACAATCAATCAACAAAAAAGATGTAATAATTTATCCATCACATAACCATTCCATTACATATACTCACATCTGAATACATTTGTGCATGTAAAATTCACTAGACACTTACATTTTATATATCCCATATTATTCTCTTCCACTATTAACCTATGCATACACGAGCTCTCCATTATAAAGAACACACCACCTATTTATATAGAGTGGGAACTTGTCCTTCACCCCTTACATTCTTTAGTTATAACAATAGATATCCTAAATATAGGTCAGAGGCATTTTAAAATCCTTTTTTAACTGTAGATAAAGCTATAAATAGCTCATCCTTATCCATGCTTTGATCCTATAATTAGAATTCCTCCTTTGCATGTGCTTTATCTAAGGTTGGTGCTTTATCCTTTCCTTACCTATTTCTGGATGTGCCTTTCATGCTACGCCAACTCTTATTTTCCTATTTTAAACTTCACTAGGATATTTGGCTAACTCTTAGAACCTCTACGTGTATGCGCATACCTTTGCACCATAATCTCCTTTTCCTACACATGAACCTTCACACACTGACCTATATCTATTATGTTATCACGAGTTCTCCCACAGGGTTCTTTTAATATCTTGATCCTTCTTTATGGTTCCTGTAAGAACTCCTATGTGTGGTATTTATAATCTATGTATGGATATTACTTAGCCATATTTCCAATCATACATTACCCAATACTAAGCGTATTACCCATCCTTGAAATTATCATAAAGTAAAAAAATTATCCTTAAAGAATAATTGAAAGAATGAAATAATCCTTGAGGAATAAATAATATTGGAAATTACCTTAATGAATCAAAAAAGAAGAATTTTTCCTCCCTGCACGTGTTCAAAATTCAATCCTAGGTGATGGGAGGAGATATGAGAACTCTCTATTTATTACAACTTCTAGCTTCTTCCATCCTTTGAGCTCTTCGGAAGCCTTTCCAAGAACTATCTCCACAATATTTGGTATCTTCTCTAGATTTATCATGCCTAACTTCTCCTTCAGCTCCTAACTTCTCCTTCAGCTCCTTAATCATCACATCTAAGTATACTACGAGAATTTCCAAACTATCCATCATGAACATTACCATAGGAAGGATCTTCATGATCCTCTAATCAATAGCATCGCGTTTGGCCTTTATTAACTCCCTCTTCTCTAAAACCTATTGCATCACCTTATCTGATCGTAAACTTCTACTTTGGAACTCTACGAATCACACAATTATGTTTTTCTACTTTTAACTTTGGAAAATGAAAGATTTACCTGAAAATTAGAGCTTCGTGACTGATTGTCTAGTGCTATAGAAAGGAAATTGTAGAGAAGGAAGTAATTCAAAGCTTTAACACCAAAAATTTTATCCTAAAAACCTCCAAGGAGGAAAACCAGTCGGGAAGGGAAACTTCTCTTTCTTCCCACTTTTATTGGTATAATATACAAAATTATAGATTACAATAAGTATGAAAAGAAGCAACAATGTAAACCTTCTCTCAAATTACTTGCTTGCTATGTTTCTACACCTTACTCCTACAACTCCATTCCAACACTGAAGATCTACTCACTGCTCTCATTAAACTCTATTTCTCAATCTCTCTGGATCTCGAATGCTTATTCTCTTGTTCCTTTCATGAATTTATAGGCCTTCACATGTCCTCTCATACACTTGAAGATGTGAAAGGGCATGGAAGGGAATAGACACGGCTGGGGAATTCATGAATGCATCCACTCACATTCCATTCTTCTTCTTCTGTTTGAAAGTGTTAGGACCTCTACCCTGTGTAGACCAGAGGTCTCAAGACCGCCTCCCTAGATGGGAGGTAGTTTTAGGACCACCACCCTGCAAGGCGGTGCTTCTGAAACCATCACTTTGCACAGAGCGGTAGTTCTATCCAGAACCTTCGTTTACCTCATTTTCTCACTTTTCTTGTTTCTCCTTCTTGGTGCTAATGGAACTGATGCAGTGGTATGTTTTTATAGATCCCTATGGATCATACCACCCCTACTTAGGAGGTTTTTTGTCCCAAAAAATCTTAGCGGGGGAGTGGTAGAGGAATCAAATCCCTCTCGCGCTCATTCAAGTACCACTGGGTCTTCCTTGGTGTCTTCTCTCATCCAACCTACCAAGACTCCTGTGGATCTCTAGTTTGTTGTTCCAGTGCTACATCCTCCTCTGAGTTTCCTCAAGTATAATCCTCTTTGGAATGTAACTCCTATATCTTTCCTTCTTTGTCATGCATAGATGACATTATTGGATGTGAGCTCTTAAAACTTACTATTGCGTGCATCTACATGAAGTATGGCCTGAAGGTTTCTTCTCCAACCTGCTCAAGTATGGCGAAGGTCCCACACTGTAGTGGTTTAGTATTTTCTTTTCTTTGTCTCTTGAGATGGATTGGTCGAATCCCCTCTAAGTACACTGCTCCTATAGTCACCACCATTCCCTGTATCTCCTCTTCTTCTTATTGTCCCATGGTTAGGTCTAGTGAATCTATAGGTGGATATGGTGACTGCATAGTGGAAGTTTGTTTTTCTCCTTGAATGAGCAGTTCCTATGGTGGATTCTTCTTTAAAAACTAATAATTTCTATGCAAATTCTCCATCCTTTGGCAAGAAATATCCGTGCTCTCACGTCCATTTTGCTTTTCTTCCAATGAAAGAAAACAAAACAAATGATTTTCCTAAATAATTCTTGGTGCTTGGTTAGCACTTACCATAGCCTTCTTTAATTTTATCTAGTGTGCCCAAATGTTAGAAATAACTCCATCCTTGATCCATCTGTACCGGTTCTCCCTCCTTGTGAATACAACATCCCTAGTATACAAGTAAGGAATTCCGAATAAAACATCAAATGCATCAAGTGGAATAATATCAGCCTCTAATACATCTATGTATTGGGTGTTTATCCCAAACTAAAAATTACACTTCCTTGTAACTTGTATTTCTACACCCTTCTTCACGCATCCCAGTGGGTATGGATGTGAATGCATGTAAGTCTTTAGACCAAGTTATTCTACAACCACATTAGAAATCAAATTTGACTAAGAACCAAAATCTACTAAAGCGTTTACCTTAGTCTTCTTGATTTGGATTCTAATTTGAAATAGCTTACTCATCTCTTCTTATTTTGTTTCCCTATACATGTTAGTGGCCATGCATCCCAGTGTAGTAATTTTTACTCCTATCACAAAAGGAAGAATCCCATGTGCACCGGCCTATCACCTAGCAGAAGCTGAGTGCTCACTCGAGGCACGCACAGGTGACGAGTCTCTGTTTTATGTGAGTTTAGTGGGAAGCATTATCTATGATTAGTGTAAGATTATTTAGGAAATAAGTTAAGACATACAAGAACTATAGGGCTCAAAACAGCCTCCAGATCCTTGCAGTCACTTTAGACCTAGTGCTTTAACAAATTCCAAAACATATACTATAACAAAAAGAAAGATACAACCATTCATTCATATCATGACAGGAAAGATAACTCATATAAATGAAATATACATTAACCCATTGATATTAATATCTAGTTATAATAGGTAACCTCAATATATCCATTGATTCATTACAGAGTGTCACAAAATGTAGACTACAATCATGTGCATCACTGGACATATGTAGCTAAGCTAATAGAAAATAAAAATAACAACTCCATGGTTAGTACATCCTTTCTTGAACCAAAATATCCACTTGCAGCAATCCTACAGAGCTTTTTCCACTCTCTAACCCATTATTCCCTATGTATATCCAGATGATATATCCTTCTTTCATGTTTATATATATATGTGTGTGTATCTCACTATATCTTTTCCTGCGGTAGGCACTTGTATTTATCACTTTCCCGGGCTGCCAACTCGCCTTGTCGCGTTCTCAGATCCGTCGCCAAGTGTCGAATATGGTCCTCCATGTGAGCATGTTCCTTTAGGCTTGAGCTCTCCATTCCATCTCATGATGATCTTCTAGAAGATTTCATCTATGGCATACTCTTTCCTGGGCCAACCTGTTACCAGGCTAGCATCTTATCCATGCACAACTGATCATGCTTTTCATGTGTTCTACCTTGGGCGCTCAATTTGGCTAAGTCCCAAACCTCCTTTTGTGCATCATGTGCGTTATTTTATTCCTTAAGCATTTCTCTTGCACACTTGTACCTTGCATGCCATTATATAACTGGGATCCCACACTCCTAAGCACCTTCATACTTGGTCAATTCTCCAGGGGCCCAACATCACCCCACACTATGCCTGTTCTCCATCCTCAGAAACATTTTACTTGACCAAGATGTAAGCTCTTTTATGGAACAAAGATGTAGAATTATACTTTTACAAAATGAATAAGGAATGAAAGAATAGGGGAAAGAATGAAGAATGGGGGGGAAACATCAATTCAAAAGGTTGGGAAAGTCCTTTCATAGATTTGCCTCCAACTTGTTCCACACTTTGACCTCGCCCTTCATCTTCTGGCATAGGTCACCCACCAGGGTGCTCACTTCATAAAATCTTAGGCCAAATCCTTGGGCACCCAAAGTGTCCACAATCTGCTCCATTTCCTTACCCAGGTCTATGAGTTTATCCATTATTTTGGTAATTTGGGGGTATAGTTCCTTAAGCCGGGCCTTAATTGAGCTCCGTAAAACCTCAATTACCTCTGATTTCTTCTCTACCTCGATCAGAACCTTGTCCCTCTCTGCCCTATTCCCTTTTTTATTTTCTTAGAACTCTTTTAGTTCTGATTCAAGCATGGTGACTAAGGAGCTTGCCACCTTATCTCTATTGGCACATATGTCATATGTGGCTCCTGCAGACTAGGCAATGATCTTAATCTCCATGAGTACTTAGTTGTACTTGGCAATAGTTGCTACTACTTTCAACCGGTATTCCTCTTTCAAGTGCGTGGTCACTTCTTCTGTAGATTCCAATGCCAAGGCTCACCTCTCCATAGTGAGGACACGTGTTAGGTCTTCTAAGCATTCTAAAGTTGATGCGTACCTCTAAGGGATTGGCGTTAGGTCTGGGTGCTTTAATATGATGGTGCTCTTGATCGACTCCACCTTCTTGTAGACCTCCTACACCTTTACCTTTTCTTCCTTTAACTCACACCTTAACTGCATGCTAATTGATTCCTCCTATTGTAAAATCTTGGCCTTCTCTACTAGTTCTTCCTCCTTCTTCCCAAAATTCACCTCCAATGCTCTAATTATGTCATTTCATGCAAACAACCTAGCCTTAGTCTCAACTGTGAATTTTTTTAGAGCATTGCATACTTGCTTATCTGAAAGCTCCTAAGAATTTACTAAGGGGTTATCTCCCTTAGATTATGGCAATGAGATGAACGCTTTCTAGAAAAATTCAAAGTCTGGCTTGTCAATGTTTGACTCGAATGCCCAAGAGAGCATCTTCTTTGTCTTGGGGTATGCACCATCCTTTTCAAAATACCCCATGGCTAGGAGCCTTTCCGTGGGTACGGTGCTTTGGAACCGTGCGCGTAACACCTTATTCGGGGTCATGGACATAGCCCATTATCTATCTCTATTTTGTATCCAAAGTTCTACTACTCGAGCGCGTGCCTTTGGGGAAGCTAACTGTCAGAGCAGGGCCTCCTAGGCTATCATGTTCCTTTTAATGCTCTCCTCCTTCCCTTCCTTAAGCACTATGTCTGCGCTGCACTCTAACTCTTGGTATACAACAACTTCAAGCATATTTTTCACTTCTCACTCTGCTATCTCAGTAATCTTCTCTTTTTGAAGGCTTATGGCTCCTTATTCCTTAGCATCCTTCTCATCTGCCTTTGTGTCTTCGGTGCCTTCCTCATCTTGTGTGCCCTTGCGTTGCGCAAATACAAACTCTTGCTTCTCCTCTCTGTTTTCTTCCTTTGAGTCATAGACACTAAACACATGTGGCTCTTTGTCCTTCTCAGGATTTTATTCCTCGTCGCCACCTCCTTCACTCTCATCATCTCCTTCTCTCAAGTATTTCTCCAAGCTTTCAGTTACCTCTGAGTCAGCTTCTTCATCCACCCTCTACTTCTTCCTAAGAGGTGGCTTCTAATAAGGAGATTTAGCCTTCTCTTCTTCCTTTGGTGATTCTTCCATAGCGGTGGGTTGCTCTGGTGCCTTTACTTCTGGCATCTTCTCCTTCATTGGAGACTTCTTTCTTCGTATGTAGGTGATTGGATATGCACTTGTAGATGACATGGTCACTGTCTGAGCAATCGACACACTTGGTGCTCCTTCCTCTCCTCTGCCTCTCTTCTTAGACGTTGGCTTCTTCTTTCCCAAGGGGTCTTCAGGTATGGAGATTTCATTCTCTAAATACGTTCCCTTTTCAAACTTCAGCCTTATGCACATGTACACGCGTTCCGTGAATCCTTCAGTGATGGGAAGCATCATCAGCCTAGTCATTTGGATCTCATGTGACACGTACTTATCTATGTACGTGCGCTTACCACCGGGGTAATTTAGCTTCTTCCTCATCTCCCTGTGTTCCCGGTCCAACATTCCTAGTTCCAGCCTTAGCTTCTTTGATTCTTTAAATCTGTTTACTCCCACTTGGAAGTATTGGGCAGTGAATGTGAAAGGAAGCTTACACCAAGGGATCCATGATTTGTAAATAATATTGAATCTGCCCAAGCAGTAGTGCTAGTACACTGTGAACTTAGCTTCTCCCTCAGTGGCTACTGGGATTTGTTCAGGGATCCTCCACTCTACCCCGAATGCATTCCTCAAGCGTGTATACCACTTTTCCATCCATGCTTTGTGAGGAGCCATAATTGTATCACAAACATACTTCTCAAACCTCTTCACCGGCGAAGGGTCCTCGGTTGGGTACTCCCACACGAACTTGTCTTATGCATCCGGCACTCCAATTTATGCAAACACTATGGTGAGCAAGACATTGCCAAAGAGGATCTTGTCCCCTTCCTTTGTGCACTTAACAATCTCCTCTACAATGTACATAGACAAGTTGTATATTGTCCCCTCTGCAATCTTCCTACAGACATGTAGCCACAATTTGTTGACCTGCGTCCATCTTTCTAGGCCATTCAGCTTAGTTACCAGATGTGCAGCCATATTCATAATGGGGTCCTTGATGTCTAAAATATCATAGTACCACGACCCTTTCTTGCATGCATACTTAGTGACAGTCTCTTGAATAGCCTCCTTGTCACCAATGTCATCTTTTAGGCTATCTCTCTCACATATGAGGCCTATAAATTGTGAAATCAACTGGGGAGTCACACACATCTTATGCCTAGCAAAGTGAAAATAGTCCTTGTGCACCTGAGACATCAAACAGTGGTACAAGTGATCTGGATTCCCAAAATAAGGCAACTCATAGAGTTGTAATAGTCTTGCCTTCCCCAATTTAACCTTAACGTCATCATCATATATGAGAAAACCTTCAAGTGTTAGGTTGTTGGTGGGGCATACCAATTCCAATGCCATTTCTTTCTCTATGGTGTTTGTGCAGTGATTATAATCACTAATAGGTATGATTTTCAAGTGGGATTCCCATTCCTTTCCCAACAATACCCCATATGGGTATTGCATCTCTGCATACCATTCTTCATTTGTGTCTACTTCAGGTTCTAGTTTGTTAGCCTTAGCTTTATCCTTTCCTTTCTTGGGTGCCATGGTCGAGGTATTTTTATCACTCCTACCCTCTCTTTGTTACTCTATCTCTCTTCTCCCAACCTTCGATCTCAGATCCACGATATAACTCTTCTAAACTCGTGCCCTAGTTTTTTGAACCCTAACTTGGATAAACCCTTCATAAGACAACACCTTTTCAACTCCTTCCACACTCGTGTAATTTCTTCTGGTTCACAATCTCAAACTGACTCTTTATGTTTTAATCACACAGATCTTCCACTTGATCGAATATGAAAACCCTAGTTTATAACACTTGCTTATATCTCCAACTCTTCATTTTAAAGAAGTAAAAATGAGAGTGCCCCGACCCTTTATTTTTAGTTTTTCCTTTTTTTATCATTAAATGCTACTTTACCTACCCCCATACTTTGTTCATTTAATGTGTCTTTTTTAAAAAAATTCCATCTATAGCACCTTCACTCACACACCCTTCCTGCGTGAAAACTCCTCCAACCTTCTGGCGTGTAACCCAACCAACCTGACAGGAGACTCTTACACACGCTTAACCTACACTGATGGCACTTCTTATGTCCAGATTCTTGCTTTCACCTACCTCACGTTGCTTTAAATGTGCTTTCTTTTCCTTTGCACATGGGATCTATAAGCAGCTTTATCCTAGCACCAACCATTCTATCTTTTCTCTTCATCTACCTCTTTCAACCGGGCTACACAACAAGGCTCCTAAACACAAATTCCTTGGTAATTTAGTCACACACTTCTTCACTTTTCTCCACCCCACATTTAAATGATGCATGGTCCTTTGCACACTCAAAAATTCTCCAAAAATAGCAATAAGGTTACCGACGCCCAAGGGGAAAAGAAAAATAACAACACGAAAGGGAAACATAAGAAAGGGAAAATGCATAAAGGAAACATCTAAGCTAATTGGCAAAAATACCTTATTTACAAACACCAAGAAGACGTATTTATAGTAGGGATTCAACCTACTACCATTGAAGTGTCCAAGAAACTTCATTCCATCCAACGCTTGTAACTAGCATGTGCCCGAATCAAGGATGTACGAGATTGTGTAGGGACCCAACCAATGGACTTTCAATTTCCTAGGATGGAGAAGAAACTTGGAATCATAAAGTAACACCATCTTCTGAACCTCAAACTTCTTGTTTCTAATATGGTGATCATGCCAAGCCTTTTGCTTTATCTTTTCCACTATTTGGATCCAACAGACAAGTGATCATCTCCCATCTAGTTTCATTAGTTCATCTATTTTTTCTTCTAGTGCTTGTTCATCGGCTAATCCTCCTGTGCACGCTATTCACAGAGAAGGTAACATAAATTCAAATGGCAACAAAAATTCCATGCCAAACACTAATTGAAAAGGTGTGGCTTTATTTAGTCTTTTATACGTAGTGTTGTAAGCCCATAACACTACTGATACTTTGTCATCCCAATCTTTTCTTCCAACATCACAGATTTTGGTTAAGGTATGACTTACTATTTTTTTGAATGCTTCCACAGTTCCATTTCCTTATGGGTGATAGGGCATAGTCTTGTGATGAGCCATCATGAACTCTAATAACAAAATCCTCATAGTCTCATTCTGAAAATGTGTACCCCTATCACTGATCAAACTCAATAGACATCCATACCTCGTGATAATGTTCTCCCATAAGAACCTTGCCGCTATTACTGCTGTGTAATCTTTAGTTGGGGCTACCTCTACCCACCTTGTGAGATAATCTATGCAAGTGATGACATAACGTGACCCAGTCCTACGTGTTGTTGGTGCAATAGGTCCCACAAAATCTATCACCCATTTTTTAAAAGGCTTCGTGCTAGGGATAGGACACAAAGGAATTTCATCTCTCCTTCTTGGTTTTCTAATGCGCTAACAGTGGTCACATGCTTTACAATAATCTCTACAATCCTTGTACAAGGTTTCCCACCATAATCCTTCCATTAATATCTTGCGCGCAGTGGCATCACCTATGTAATGCCCACCCACACTTCCCCTATGTGCTTCCTCCATGATGGCCAGGTGCTCATGCTCTAATACAAATCTGTGAAAGAATTCATCATGTCCTAATTTGTATAAGTCTCCACTAATCAACATGTAGGGCACAACATGTATGGCCAACTACTTCTTTTCCAATGCCTTCATTCCATCTAGCACCATAGCTTCTTTTGAAATACTAAAATCTCCACCAAATACGAGGGCGCGTGCCACAACCTAAACTGTTGGGTGTCTGGCATTGCTTCCTCAATAATTTTTACATCCTCTCCTGAATCAATTCTTGACAGATGATCAAGTCCATAATTAATTTTTTTGAGATTCGTTACAATGGTGAATTTAAACTCTTGAAACAACAACACCCATCGACATATGCACCCTTGAAGAATGGGCTTGTTTACTAAATACTTTAATGCCATGTGGTTGGTGTAGAATACAAAGGGTGTTGCTAGCAGATACTGTCTAAACTTGAAGAGAACATAGATCATTAACAATGCCTCACACTCGGTAGTGGTATAATTCTTCTCTGCTGGTGTTAACTTCCTACTCACAAAATAGAGAGGATGATCAATAATCCCCTCACCTGGTTGTGCAAGCATTGCTCCAATGGAATTTCCTGAGGCATCTACATGGACATGGAAGGGCTTGTCCCAAGAGGGAAAACATAAAATAGGCACGGTAATAAGCCTATCTTTCAATGTATCAAATGCCCTCTACTGTGCCTCTCCCTAATGGAAGACACTTTTTTGTCTAAGCAGCTCCTCTAAAGGCACGGTGATCTTGGCATATCCCTTAATGAATTTCCTATAATAGCTCATATGCCCAAGGAATCCACACATTGTGCTCTATCTAGTAGGTTCCCTTAACCCCACAATAACTGTAACCTTAGTGGGATCTACCAACAAGCCTACCTTACATATGATATGCCCCAATAAGGTCCCAAAGGATGTAGCAAACACACACTTCTTAATGTTTAGGGATATCCTCAACTTCCTACGCCTCTCAAATATTAATCTCAAGTTGTTACAATGGTCCTTAACTAGACCATATACTATCCAATCATACAAATAGACCTGAAATTTTTTATGGATGAAGTCCTGGAATGCTTACACCACTATGCATGAAAAACAGCAGGCACATTCTTCAACCCAAAGGGCATGACCGTATATGCAAAACATCCCCACTCAGTGGTGAAAATTGTCTTCTCCTAGTCCTCCTTTGCAATCTAGACTTGGTGGTATCCTAAAAATCCATCCGTAAAGGAATAGATTTCGTGCCTAGTGACTCCTTCCAAAATTTCTTCAGTGAAGGGGGTCGGAAATGGATCAATGACAAAACCTGCATTCAACTCCCTATAGTCCACAAAAATCCTAATCCACCCATCCTTCTTGATGTTTATTACGATCAGAATTATCCATTTCAATTCTTCCACTACCTTAATGATCCCAAAAGCTATCATCTTGTTTATCTCCTCCTTAACTTTCATGCGTAAATTGGGATTCATCCGGTAGGGCCTTTTTTGAACCGGGTACGCACCATCCTTCAATTTTATCTTCATCTCCCCCAAGAAATGGTGAACACCTTTGAGCTCATGGTACCCACGTGGGAATAAATCCTCAAATTCACACAGAAGATCAATGATCTTTGATACTTCCTTCTCTATCCAATAATCCCCAATAATAGCTTCCTTAGGTTAATGTTCTGAACTGATGTTAACTTTATTTGTCTTTAAAGGCTCATGGTAGGCACGTGCAAAAGCATCTACACTATCCACTACCTCATGCATTCCTACAGAATGGATAACATCTAAGCTTTTCAATTCCTCTCCATCAATCACATATACTAACTTTCCCTTCTCTTTTTCCAAACATGTGTGCTTAAGCTGTAATTCTTTTGCTTCCTCAATTTCTTCAAAGAGTGCATCCAATCATGGTTCACCTAATAATTCTAACAGCCTATCTTCTGTTCTGGAACTATCCCCCATGGTAAGGTGCTTGATACACTGTAAGGCCTTATCAATTGATGGCTTGGTACTCTGATACTAAAAGGTTTGAATAAGGTCAGCCACGAGCTCTTGCCAATTCCTTGTCTAGCGGCATGTCTCCAAATGAATGTACCATGTGTGCACACAACCTTGCAGTGTATAATACAACTTGTGCATGCAGAGGGATGGTGGCAAAGCTTCCACACCTTCTCTCCAGACCCGTTCACACTCCTAGATATGGAAAGAGGTGTTCTCCTTCCCATGGTAGTCCTTGATGATGGTGGGTACATTAATCCTAGAAAATCTGATAAAGAGAGCAATTCTTACCTCATGCCACTCTAAAAGGCTCTCCTGATGTGTGGCCCACCAATGATTTGCTGTGCCAAGAAATAAATAACTTAACATATCCTTCCATTCCTTCTTATCCTTTAACTGAGCTTCTACCTCCTACAGAAAGATCTCAGGGAAGGCTCCTCCTGAATACTTGGGTAGTTCTTTTCCTCCAAGGCATCTAATAGTGTGTACCTTTGTTACCTTGGTCACCGACCCTCTCAACTACCATCCAATTAATTCGTAAGTTCCAAGTACCCAATTGTCACAAGCCAGACTGGTGGTATCACTTACTGACTTAGCATCTTTAAACTGGATAACTCCGTTAGTAGGGCATACCATCTCAGGGTCTCTAATTGAGCATACATAAATCTTTTCCAGAACTTCTTCTCCCAACAGTTCAATATAGGGCATCAACTTCCCATCAACTAGGGGTATAATGACACATTCCTCTTTGTTCTCGAAGTTGATGTACCCTTTGTTAAAGTAAAGGTCTACATTATTCTTGTAACACCAAGGGCACCCAAGTAGTGCTGGGAAATTATCTACCTCAGCGAGCACCAAGACTTTGAAGTCCCCAGTAACCTTGGCTCCCTAAATAGTAATAATTGCATCCTTCAAGACACCAATGGGCATTTCCTTAGTCTTGTTTGTCATATATAACACATTCGAAGATGGATGTAATGCTTTTCTTCCCATATGATGCCATGCATCCAAAGTCAGAACATTAACCTCCATGCCAGTGTCAATGAGCATATTGCTAAGAAGCCATCCATCTACAACTGCATTCAATGTAATCTCCTTGTCATATTTGAGGCTATGAGGGGGGAGGTTCATGTGTAAGACTTGTCTCTTGTGATCTTCTCTGGTGCATGGTACCTTCTCCCTCAACCAGGATCTTAGAAAAGGAATGATTTTCTCTTTCCTTAGCATTTTACACACCTCCTTGACCTCATCCAGGTCATCCTTTTACACCTCAATTATCCTTCTTTGTTTCTCCTTTCTGGATTGTTCCTTTAGAAACTCGATCTCCCTTTGCAAGCTTCGAATAACATCCATGGTGTCTTGATATATCTCCTTCTTATGCGTGTGGTCTAGATACTTTCCATGAATGACCTCTTCTCTTGAAACTAGGTTCTTCTGTCTTGGTACCTCCCTCATGTGCGTGGCTTATGCCCTTTTTGTTACTAAGAAAGGTTCCAAACCTTCATCCCATGTTACCTGAGGCATCCACTGTATGTATGCCTTCTTGATGCTGACCATCATAGTGCCTTTGTCCTTCCGATGCTGTTGATTCATATGCTCAAATAATTCTGGGCACTCCTCATACTTATGCTTCTTTCTACACCACGAGCACTATAACAGGTCCAGGCACTCACACCTGTAATGTTATGTAGATCCACAGTTAAAACATGTTCTCCGTGGGAACTCACTTCTTCCTCCTTCGTGGTTATCTAAACCACAGAATCCTCCTCAAATACCTCTTCTGTGTGTGCCTTCATCTACATGCTCTTCATAACAGTGATCATCATTTTTAGAACCATTGGCAATGCTGGTTTGGCATACCCCATGATCAATGGCCTCATGGATCTGATCAATGAGCCTACAGTCCTTCTTATCATGGCTTATGGAGGTGTAAATATTACAATAACAAGATACATTATTCCTAATCATGCGTTACAGCAAGGGACATCTACTTGCATCATGGTCCCCATGACAGATCTCACAATCTACTTTCACAACACGTACCATCCTCCGAGGGAAATTATCCTTAACGTGCCCCTCTATCTCACAATATTTGCACCATAAATCACTACAAGTGTCATGGAATGAGTTTGCAGAAAATTTTTCCAACTATTTGGCCATAACAACAATCTGAGCCTCCAAGAACGAGCTAATGCCGGTATCAATACTACGAACAGCCTTGGCATGCAAGGCAGCTTCTAATGCTTCGTGTAGATCTGTAAAATTTTTATGAGACAATGCCCTTCTAAAAGGGGTGATCAATCCTCCAAAAAACCATTGTGTATGCTATAAAGGGTGAATATCATATGATAATTTAGACAAGAGAGTTTTAAAATGTGCATCATACTCCCGCACACTCTCCACCATTCCTTGCTGAATCTCCTTCAAAGTGCAGATGCTTTTCTGCTTGAACTCAGGAATGTGGAACTCTTCTAGGAATGCATTATTTAAATTAGTGTAGTCCACCACCATTTGATGAGGGTCATACTTTCTATACTAGCTATACGCGTGCCCTTGCAGTGTGATCACAAATTGACTAGCCTTTCATTCTGGGGTTGTGATACCCTTTGTGCGCTATAGAAGTTCACACTTATGAACATGTTTCACAACATCCTCGATGCCCATGTAATATTGTAAATGTAGAGACATTTCAAAGAATACTTGAGGTGGTGGCTGGGGTCCTTGTCCTGAACCAGAGCCTTGGTTTCCTCTGGTGTTTCCTCCACCACCTGATCCACTAGGTCCACTGGGTCTTGTACCTCTAGAGCCACTAGATCCACCAGAACCACTGGGTCCAATAGGGCCTGTAGTTGCTGTGACGATGCTCCCACAGTCCCACTAAACTATGCACCGAAGGTCTCTTATAGCACCCCGCTACCACTACTTTGTCCCATGCCACTCCCTGATGCAAGCCCGAAAGCTTGTACACTTGCCCCTTATCCAAAAACTCCTCTAAATACTAGAATATGTGCAGCCATAGAAGAAGGAAATGAAAAATTATACCTCCTAGGCATGGATCTGTCTCTTCCACTAGTTTAAACTAGATCAATACTTTTTCTTGGTTCAAGAAAACCAAGTGTCAGGGATCGGTCACTGGGTGGGTTCAGATATGTGCCAAAAAATCTCCTTTTTCCATGCGAAAAACTCTCACCAGAAGTTGAAGGGGTCTCCCTTATGCACTTGCCAAGATGGGTAACACAGACTGCCCAGGTTCCACATCCTCTGCATGAACCTCAGCTCCTTCCCACAATGTCTGTCTCCATAAATCCATCACACTAGCAGCCTCACATCATCTAGTAATATCCCTTTCACGTGTTTAATATACTTGAGTTGTCTTTCTTCCCTCTCCTTCTCTGTCGTATCATCTACCATCTTCCTCCACCCAAGCTTCCTTACCTAGTGCTCATAATGGTTTATCCAGCCATTGGGAGTGCCTTTAAACTCATGGTAACCATCAATATCTTCATAGCTAGGGGAATAGCACATAGAAACATTCCTCTAGGTTCTTGCAAAAATTCAAACTCACCAACCTCTAGATAAGAATACATAGAAACGGTGTATTCTAGAGTGTAGTTAGCTAGTGCTCCTCTCCACCAATGATCTACAACACGGGTCCACATCATATTTTCATCCTGCAACCTATGGTAGTATTCTTCAATCCATATCCACGATCCATAATGCCAACTTGATCTAGATGCATAGGTTGAAATCCATCCATATAACTCTACTGGGAAGTAGCAGAAAAAAGTATCATACAAATCAGGTAGAGGTTCTCTTCTACCCATTTATGTGTATTAAACTAAAGTCCAGTGCTGAATCTCTAAGAAAATTCATCCTCTGTACTCTTAAACCACGATTCAACATTTTCCAATGTTAACCGATATTTCATTACTCTTTACACAGATCATGATGCATGCTATATCTCACTACAACTTCAAAAAGAGGTCCTAAGAATGGAACCAAGATGTATTCATTTTTACTCCTATCACAAAAGGAAGAACCCCATGCACGCCAGCCTATCAGACAACAAAATATGAGCACTCACCTGAGGCACACGCGGATGCCGAGTCTCTCTTTTATGTGAGTTTAGTGGGAAGCATTATCTATGATTAGTGTAAGAGTATTTAGGAAAGACGTTGAGACATACAAGAACCATAGGGCTTAGAACGGCCTCCAAATACTTGCAGTCACTTCAGACCAAGTGCTTTAACAGATTCCAGAACATATACTATAACAGAAAGAAAGATACAACCATTCATTCGTATCATGATAAGAAAGAGAAATAATATGAAAAAAATATACATTAACCCATTGATATTCATATCTATTTATAACAGGTAATCTCAATATATCCATTGATTCATTACAGAGTGTCACAGAGTGCAGACCACAGTCATGCGCATCACTAGATGTATGTAGCTAAGCTAACAGAAAAGAAAAATAACAAAGCCATGCTTAGTACATCCTTTCCTGAACCATAATATCCACTCGTAGCATTCCTGCACAGCTTTTTCCACTCTCTAACCCATTATTCCCTATGTATATCTAGATTATATATCCTTATTTCATGTGTATATCTCTATATGTGTGTATCTCACTATATCTTTTCCCGTGGCAGGAACTTGTATTTATTACTTTCCTGGGCTACTAACTTGCCTTGCCATGGCCTCAGATCCGTTGCCAAGTGTCAAATGTGGTCCTCCATGTGAGCATGTTCCTTTAGGCCTGAGCTCTCCATTCCATCTCATGATGATATTCTAGAAGATTCCATCCAGGGCATGCTCTTTCTTGGGCCAACCTATTGCCAGGTTGGCATCTTATCTGTGTGCAACTAATCATGCTTTTCATGTGTTCTTCCTTAGGCACTCAATTTAGCTAAGTCCCGAACCTCCTTTCATGTGTCACATGCACTATTTTCTTCCTTAAGCCTTTCTCTTACGCGCTTGTGCCTTGCCCTCCATTCTATAACTGGGATCCCGTGCACCTTCATACTTTGTCAATATTCTAGGGGCCCAACATGCAGCCTCTTGTCTACATCCTAATCATCATCAATCTCCACCTCTCTCTCTTTCTTCATAGTGGCCATGGATTTCTTGGAATCCTTGGTTCATTGCTTTGGGTGCAATTTCAGATGCAACTTCCAACTTGTGGCATCATTATGTCCATTTACATCATAATTTTTATGAAAATTCTTAGGATCTTTACAAGTATGCAAAGCAGTAGCGGCATGTTTTCCTTTCCATTTACCTCTACTACTTGTCTTCCCTTGTTCTTTGTCCTATTGGTCTGTTGACTGGTCTCCCTTTGGCTTTATTTCTCCCTTCTTATTCTTTTCATCAATGTAGTATTTTTTTACACAAGATTCATTGAGATCCTTGGGATTCGTGGAGATTACTTTCCTTCAAAGGTTAGTGTGAAGTCCACCTAAATACTTGGTCATAATTTCCTTATCCTCCAAGTCCATATTAAGCAACATGGCTTGTCTCAAAAATTTCATAGTATAGTCTTGCACGCTTTGACCGCTGCCCTGTCTAAAGTACTTCCACTTAATCATCATGTCCATCTTATGGCCAACAGGATAGAAGTTATCTCTAATCAACTCTTTAAAACCTTTCCAAGTACTGACAAAAGGAAAATTATTCTTCTCACAAGTGGCTAGATGGGTTTCCCACCAAACTAGAGCATGACTTTCCATTTTGAGACATGCAAAGGTGACCCTTTGTGCCTCAATGACATTATGTACACTAAATTAGACCTCCAACTATTTTAACCATTTATCTAGTAATTTTGCATCTACTTGTCCTTCAAAATTCTTTATTTCCACTTTCATTTCAACTTTATAAGGTGTATGTGCAGATTTTACCTTCTCGCTTATAATTGGTGTATCTTTATGCTCTTCCCATCCTTCCTCTTCGTGGATCTTTCTGATACTAAATTTTTCAGCTAGTGCTCGAACCACTGAGTCCATGGAATATTTCTTAACTGAAGCCATCTTTTTCAGATCTGAAATCTCTTCTTGTTTTCTATGCAATCTATCCATCATGGTCTCTAGTGTCTTGAATCTACGGACCAAGTTCTCTTCCTCCATTTGAGCTCGACCTCTCTATTTCCACTTATTTGTAGAAATATCTGGTTTGCAAGGTAAAAATAATTTCCCTTTTGACCTTGTCACTGTCATAAAAAATCACAAGAAATATTCGAATACCATAGTCCTAGATATATATCATCTCTGATACCAAAATGATCTGTAAAATTCTACTTTAGAACTCTACGAATCAAACAATTATGTTGTTCTAATTTCAACTTTTGAAAATGACATATTTTCTTGAAAATTAGAGCTTCATGACTTATTATCTAGTGTTATAGAAAGCAAATTACAGAGAAGGAAGTAATTCAAACTTAAACACCAAAACTTTTATCCTGGAAACCTCCAAGGAGGAAAACCAGTCAGGAAGGGAAACCGCTCTTTCTTCCCACTTTTATTGGTATAATATAGACAATTACAAAGTATAATAAGTATGAAAAGAAGAAAAAATGTAAACCTTCTCTCTAATGACTTGTTTGCTATGTTTCTACACCTTGCTCCTACAACTCCATTCCTGCATTGAAGATATTACTCACTGCTCTCATTAAACTCTTTTTCTCGATCTCTCGGGATCTCGAATGCTTATTATCTTTTTCCTTTCATGAATTTATAGACCTTCCCATGTCCTCTCATGCACTATAGGATGTGAAAGGGCATGGAAGGGAAGAGACATGACTGGGTGCTTCAAGAATGCATCCACTTGCATTCCATTCTTCTTCTTCTATTTGAAAGTTTCAGGACTGCTGCCCTGTGTAGACCAGTGGTCTTAGGACCTCCACCCTAGCTAGGAGGTGGTTCTGAAACCATCTCTCTGCAAAGAGTGGTCATTCTATCGAGAACCTCCATTTACCTCATTTTTCTCACTTTTCTTGTTTCTCCTTCTTGGTGCTGATGGAATTGATGAAGTGGTGTGTTTTTATGGATCCCTATAGATCATTATAATGCTTGACCTTATTGGTTTTCATAGTGGCCTATATTTTATTCAAATATACCTCTTTAAATATGATGCATGTGTTATGTATTGGAGAAAAATCTTGGTAGTTGTCAAAATCTTTCTCTACCTTATGCGTAGCCTCTTTTACCTCCGCAATGAGTAATTCATACTCTTCAATATTTTTCTCTACATTTTCTTTATTCATCTTTTCCAATTCTTCTATTGAAGGTCCCGAACTGCTCCTCTCCTTAATTAATAATAAGTATACCAAATCCTCCAAATACTCTATTTTTGTATCATATTCTAGTTTATCAAGTTTCACTAAATTTCAGCACGCACACGTAATATTATTCACTATATCATATGCTTTATTATATGTGTCGGTTATTCTCTTCTTCTCATCATTTAATTCTTCCACAAGTTACTGGCTCCTTAACCCCTTGCATTGTATATCTTGATGCATCCTATTTATCGTGGCCCCTTTTTCAATATTCCTTCTTCCAACTTCAACAGTTATTTTGTTTAATGCATTGCGTTCTTTTTCATCTGTAATATTAGTGGATTCAATTATAGAAAACACCCTTCTTGGCTCCTTCTTCATTTTCATCTCTAAAAATAAAATCCTTTCTTACTTTGAATCTAGGCTCCTCTATATGGGTTTGTATGTTCCATGAGAGCATTTTCCTTGTGCATGAAAGGGCCTTGACCTTATAAAAAAAAATCCAACAAAATAGGTCTTCTGTTGGTACTGAAATTTGAAATCTAGCCCTTAACACCTTTAAGGGGTCATCAAGGTAGGACATTGGGGGTACATGTGGAGGTTTTGGTCATTTCCTCCCTCTTGTGTATGGCTTCCATGGGGTCTCTTTCATTATATTGAACTGCTCGGGTCTTTTCCCCCCTTTATTTCCTTGGCCTTCCCTAATCCTTTGTTTTTTATCACCTCCTTCTTTCTCTTCTTGCTCCTTTTTACACTTTTCATTGCCTTATGCTCTTCTTCTCACACATAATGCATATCCTTTTCCTTTTCAGGGCCTTTATGTTTTTCTTGTATATGTTATTCCTTATGTTCCTTCTCCTGCTCTATGCATGGTTCCTATTGTACTTCCTACTCCTCATCTTTCTTATCCAAATTATGAACGATGTGGGGGTTGTATTCCTATGTCAAGTTGGGCTTGCACTCTCCTTCAGTTGGGGGTTATTTTTGTGCATGTGAGGTGCTTGCTTCCTAGCACTACCCCCTCATCTTATTCCTTCTTTTATTGTCTAACTTCCCCTCAGTTATATGTTCCTCTTCCTCCTCCAGAGTGGGCTCATGCTCCCACTTAGGGATCTTCACTGTATGTTTGTTTGGTGGCTATGGCATGTCGACGTCACATGCGTCGACATATTTCCCATCGTTCATCTTTATCTGAAGGAAAACATAAAATATACATGCCTCTTTGCCAACTACCAGGGTCATAATTAGACTAAGGTCCGTGATATCAAATTCCATAATATCCACATACACTGGATTTGATACATATCCATATTTCTTACATAGAAGATGGTATTTTGCATCAAACCTCTATGTATTGAACTTTATGTGTTGTACATCATTTATTATATTCACTTTGCACTTGAAATATTTAGATGTAAATGCAAATGAAATTTTGCACCATTGCCCCATTTCCCTAATGTTTAACAACAATCTTGCAAGGTTGAAGTGTTACATCAATGTAAGCTCCTCATGTCTATTTAGCAATTCCAGTAATTCTCTTAGCACATGCCATTAATTTTAAAATTCCTCACACATCCTTCTATACTACTTCTTAAGGCATGATTTGTAAGGATTCATAATTATGCCATCGCAAGTATACTTGGAGAACCTTTTTACTAGAGACTTGTCTTCAATGGGCTGCTCCCACATATTGTCTTCTACTATGTCTGGCACCCCAATTTACCAAAATAAAATTAATAGAACTATGGAACCCTAAGTAATTTTGTATCCTTCCTCCATCTGAGCCTTTTCCTCCTTTATAATTACTTTGACTATATATAAGGCAATGTTGTATTCTTGTGTGCCATCTTATGCACGATATGCAAAAAATTCTTATTTACTTCCTTCCATCTCTCAAAGGCTCCTAACTTGTAGCTAGTCAAGTGTGTAGTTACTTTTGTGCAAGGGTCAACAATATTATCAATGTTGAAGGCTCGGCTTCCCTATGATATTAAAAAGTGGTGATTTTTTCCTCTACCTTTATTTCATTGTGCAGGACAAGCCCTATCTCTTCCCCAGGGTCACACAACCCTATAACCATGTCAATTAACGTGGTATTTATTTACATAATTCTACCTATAAAGTAAAAAAAGTATTCATGCCCATATGAAATCATCTATTGAAAAAGGTGAGTAGACTTCCCAAATAAAGGAATCTCATATAGATGAAGTACCCTAACTCCATCCAAAGTTTTATGCACTTTTTCATCCAATATAATCTATCCTTCTGTATTCATCGTACTAAAATCTCATAAAACATTATTATTTATGTATGCCTAATGCACTTGTGCTCGGTGGTTATATTCACTAACATTTCATTTTCACAGCTATGGTGCCCATGCTTGTCCTACCACTACCTTTGACAGATACTACATCTTAGAAAACCAATCTTCAATTGACTCTTCTGTAGGATTCTTATTCCTTGGTGCTCTCTTTGGTGTCATTATTCCTCTCTAATTTTTATAACCTTTAATCCTATGAACTATGTGCCCTAGGTGCTGAAATTCAAACACTTAGTCAATTCCTACCTTAGTGTCAAAATCTAAACTTCTTACTCAGTCAATTCCTACCTTAGTGTCAAAATCTAAACTTCTTACTCAATCCTTTCACTTGTTATCCTTAACTTCGTACCCCATCTCATCTAGTGAAACTCTATTCCCTAACTCAGCCTACGAGACTCTTTTCCCTTGCTCTATATATTCTCCTGTGAACCCTAATTCATTTTCTTTCCTTCAAACTCTTTTTCTAGCTTCTACTTCTCACAAGGATCCCTCTACCATCAAGTTTTTGTTCTCATTTTCTTTTTACTTCAATCAAATTTTGTTTATACTTCATTTTTTATCTCTTTGGTTTATTCTTCACACTTCACATGTTTTTTGTAATTGATCTCTTTACACACCAATTATTTAGGGAAAGGTAAGAATGACTTTGTTCATGCCCATTTTTTATATTTTTCAATTTCTAGCCACATTAATTACATTTACCTACCACAATTTCCCATATTTAAATCACTTTGCTAATTTTCTCTTGTTTTTTCTTGTGTTTTCTAGATCAAAGTGTACCTATCCTATGCAGCATTCCGTAACTATAGGATCTCAAAATTACACCCATCCCAGATCAAGATGAACCAGGGATTTGAGGCAGCATGGGCTTGTCTCCAAGTTTTGGAACTTGTACTTGAGATAGACCTCTAGAGAAGGCCAACTTCCTCTACCTATTTCTATTGCTATAACTACTCTTACAAAGGGAATCGTAGCTACCTATCAGTACTCTATAAATCCAAGGGACCATGGTGAGAAGGATATGCATGAAATTGAAAACCTAAAATAAGGGGAGGTGATAACACTGGAAAGAGGGAGATAAACACACTTAACAGAGAAAAAATGAAGAGCTTACAAGGTTCAAGAGTTTCCCAAAGTGAGTAGGAAGGCTTCCTTAGTCACAAAAGTGAAGTTGTCTTGTGTTAAACATTACTGTCATGACTGGTATCATGATATGCACTAAATTTCTTGATTTCTAGAAATGATTTAGCTTGTTTCTAATTTGAATGTTGATTTTAAAATATGGAGAAGGATTTCAAATGTCTACAACACTTGAATTATCTAAATTTCATCAAGCTTTGAGTAAGAAAACTATTTTTCTGATGTCTCAGGCCTTCACAGTCTAATGAAACTCTGATACTAAGGTTTAGAGAAATAAATGACTGAATCTTGAATGTTAACAAAAAAATCAAAATTTTGTAGATAACTTTACACAAGGTACACAAACATATTGCAAAATATTTCAAATGAATTAATCATGATATAAGGAATATTTATGCAATAGTGATTTCTTATAGTCATTACAGAGCATTTTTGGTTAAATCCAACAAATTAAAGTGATTTCTTACAATGGAGAGTGTTATCCTGTTAGTTTTAGCTTTAAGGAGGTTAAATGAAGCTTGAAGAAGTTTCAAAATTTTGTTAGGGACAAATTTTCATTCTCTTTCAAGTGATGGTGAGAATTTATGCATAGTAACTCTACAAATACATTGGTAGTGAAAATCTTGATAATTGGTTTGGTCTTCTAACATAAGTAAGGATTAAGTCTTGGTAAATTAAACTAAGTGAAGCCTAGGAGAATTCTAAAGGGTAGAATGGTGAACTAAGGTCTTGAATATGCAATATATAAACTATAAAAATAGTGATAGTACTAAAAATTTGAGTGAGAACCTTTTCCTTGTATGGAGAAGGATATAAGAAGGTGAAAAATTAAATTCTAATGGAGACATGAAATAGGTAAGAAGAAGTTTAAGGATACTATGAAACCAAAAGTGAGGTCTAAGGAAATCATGTGGTTGTTGAAGAGTCACTAAAAAGTGTTGTAGGCTACATGAAGAATAGTAGAAGATAAAAAGATACATCAAATAAGTGTTTTTGAGTGAGTTGTAAAACAATACATAGGTATGTTGTGAAGAATTGAACCTGTGAGTGAAATATGTTGAGTGTGATAGAAATGGAGATGAGACACCAAGGTGATGAATGCTGAGAAAAGGATGAAACATGATTGAAGAGTGAGGATAAGGCCTATGAAATGAACATTGTTATAATAAATAGTAACCAACATGAAATGTACAAAAAATATAATCTAAAAGAGATTATGAGTACCTCAAGAATCCATAAATCATGTGAAATGTCTACAGAAAATTTTATGTTGTGTTATGCACCATGGACATCTGAGTGGAGGTCACTCTCTTTTCATGTCGAGTATCTAAAGGATAGTGCATGGTCATGAATGGGAAATAAGTACAAAATGATGTCTGTATTAGGGTCCTACATGTGTCTGTGTCAAACTTGGTGACTCACAATTTCTCAAGGTCTATAATGAATCTTTTAAGTCATGTCAAAAGTCAAGAAGTTTGTAAAGAATGTCCAGGATTCAAAGGTTTATGAAGAATTTAAGTTGGTTTGAGACATTTGAAAGAAGAGTGAAGGAATTTTTTGTGATCCTCTGGTTCTTTCAAGATCTGTAAATATCTTCAAATTAAAAACAAGTACCCAAAATTATAAAAGTAACCTACAGGTAAAATTTGATAGTACATAGATGTCAAGTTTCCAAGAAACTTCACTACAAAGTTTTGTAGATGGATATTACTTTCCAATAATGTTGCTACATGTATGAATGAAGGAAATATTACTATCACAGGTATGTGTTCACTCAACATATGTCAAAACCTTATCAGGAGAAAGGGGACAATGTATATAATTGAATGAGGGTTTCAATTGTCTGAGCCAAACTTGAAAGTTGATTAAGTTGTCTTGGAACTGTGTATTAGTTTCCATGGGGTCACGTTGAAGGTGAATCAAGCATGAGGGATCAAGAACAAAGTACAAGGAAATCTAGGTATAGGAGATTGTGAAAATTCTTGAAGTTGCTAAGTGCTCACAGTATAAGTTTATTCTGAGAAAAATGCAAGAATTCTTGTCATTGGGCTTGTTGAGTCAATATGTGTTTGTGTCTCTGTACCAAGGATCAAGGATTTTTTTCATAAGTGTCAAATTTTGCAAGAATCAATGTGTGTCTAGGGAAGCATGATGAAGTAAAGAATGAGTAAGAGTAATTTTCATGAATCAAAAGGATTGGTCTAAGGTTTTTTAGATTCAAGGTTAGAGACTATGACCTATTGTATCTTTCTTGAATAATTCAAGATTGTGTATATGTATATCATGTTATAGGATTATGAATTAAATGCTTCAGATATGTCTCAAAGAAATATTATTGAAACTAGTCCTAGTAAAGTCAAGAAGAGGGTCTATGTGAAGCTTAGTTAATAATGTTAATTCCTACAAGGTATAGTGGTAAGTGTAGGCCTACTTCATTGATTCAAGATAGAAACACTATATGTATTGTACACTCTTATTGGAAAGATTGAAGTTAACTCAAAAGATCTCTGAGATGGTATGATAGTCAAGAATGGTTATTATCAGTATTGAAGATGGTAAGAATGAGGGATTTCATGAAGATAACCATCCAAACATGTCATTTACAAACAAATGATATGTTTCAAGTCCAGGGGAGCTTGATATAGGCTAAAATGCATCTTCTCAAGCACAAAGCCCAAGTCAGTAAGAAATTAGAGAAAGAAGGAAAATTTTACTATCTTTGGCATATTTTCTTGCAAGGTACAAGATTTAAGAAAGATGAATGGTAAAAATGAAAACAAGTAAGAGGTATAGAGTCTAAGGGGGAGCATGTAACTATTCACACAAGGCATACAAACCTCATATGTTGCTGGTAGGAGCCAAGAAAAGAGAAAAATTAGTCCTGGAGGGAGCTTGTAAACAAGTAAGTTTGTATTTCTCATGCATTATTCTCCCTTGACTGTCATTATAAGTCATTGGTTTCCATGTCAAGTCCATGCATACCTTTTTCATAAATGTCAAAGGGGGAGAAGTGTGAAGAAACATTCAAATAAGGTCATCTAAGTACGTTTACATTCATGGTTGTCATCAATGTTTCTAGGATGGTTTCCATCAACGAAAAAGGGGGAATTTGTTGGAAAAGTGTGTAACTTGTGTTGTCATTGATGTTAAGTTCCTTAATATCATAGTTTTCTAGGTGATCTAGGTATGTTGGTTATGTGATCCAGGTATGTTAGCTAGGTGATCTAGGGGTCTCCAAGGTGTATATGTGAGGCTTGAGTCTCTCAAATGTGGTATGAAGGTCAAACAAGGTCCATGAGGTGAGTGATATGTGTCAATGAGTCTATAACATGTCCACATGGTCCTGTCATGAAATGTATGGGTCAAGTTAAGTTATTCTAGGACTTGGCGTAGTGTAAATATATGATGTAAATCAAGAAAACGTGAGAATTCACTCAAAAAAATAGTTAAATAAATAATGGAGAACTATGAGGTGGACCAAGAGGTGTAGAAAGATCTACAAGATATAAAATAGGTTCATGAGACTGAAACAAGTCAGTATAATGCATTTTTAAGCTAATCCAAAAGTAAGCAAGGTGTGAAATGTTGACATAAGATGTGATGATGGAAACCAAGCATGGTTTGAGCATGAAATGATGATATATGGTGTGTAAAATGCCTCAAAGGTAGTTATTGAATTATTTTGGGAAATTTTATAGGTCAACATAATTCAATTTCTAAGAATCAAAGACCAAAGGGAATCTATATGGGATGGGATGGGAAGATACAAGATGAATAAGAGAAAACTATCACTTGGAGGTGTTATATGGATGTGTCCTAGAGGTGTGAGCAAAAATTTAGAAGTCGAGGATGGATATTTTACAATTTATGTAAGTATTTTCAAAATTGGGCTTTTCAAAGTATGTAAATTGAGAACCAAACTTATTACCATTCAAGAAACATTTTGGAGCCTCATTTAGATAAATCATAAGAGAAAAAATGGAGTAAATTTTAATAAAATTATGGTGCAAAATTATTTCGGTGATTGGTTGAGTATTTTAGAAGTTCTATCCATTTTTGTGAGAATGTTTGGAACCCTCCAAACCCCAGTTTGATTTTTTTTGGAAAATTGAGTTGGATAGGTGTCTAAAATCAACTATTTTTATTTGAAATATATTTGAAAATGTATGGGAATCCTCAGGGTACATTTCCTTGATATTTTATCCAAAATGTGTTTTTATCCAAAATGTGCCCCTGCTCATTTTTTGTGGCTAACTCCTCTCATTTTTTCCTCTCTTGTGCCTCAGTCATAATATTTTGCTTTTTAGGCACTCAAAACCTTCTAGAAATGACACCATTGGATAGAGCTCTTTCTCAGCTTTCCAAAAAGGTAAAGTTTTCCTCCTAACTCCATGTATTTTTTAAGTTATGGCTCGACGGAGTTTTTTGGAAAAATTTTCCCCTGAAAGGCCCGTAGCCAATGAGATGCTGCCACGTGGCACCTAGAGTGGTGGAGTGCGGGGAAATTTTGGAAAATTTTCCAAATGACCAAAAAGGTGCAAAAATTTGAATTTTTGCCCGCCAACCCGATTTGGCCCTGTTTTGCACTAAAACTTCAAATGGCCATATCTTTCGATCTAGAGCTCAGTTTTTCACGTTCTTTATATCAATGGAAAGCTGGTGAAATTAGATACAAGATTCTGGGGTCATTTTTTCATTTTGATGGATTTTGGAGAGATAAAATCGAAAAAATCCTCTGGCATGTGGTCATGGACAGAAATGACGTTTCAACCACCGTTTTTAATGAAGAATGGCTCGCATTCTCTCCCAGCATGGCTAAAAATGTCAAGGGATGGGTCTGTAAGGATGACCATGCTATTTTTAATGCATTTTGGTCAATGGTTGAATCCCTTCCATGTTTTCCCGCGTTTCTCTCTCCTGGGCTCGTCCCTTGCACTGTAAAAGCTAGATTTGGCTCATTTTCAAAGGGTTGAACATTTTTTGTGTATTGCAGGTCCCCTTTCTCACCTTGGAAGTGATTTTGGTGGAATATCAAACCTTTTCTAAGAGCTGCAACTTTATTTTTCCTCTCAGGTGTTGTAATGCAAGTGATTTTGATGATTAAAATAACAATACAACCTCTGTGATTAGTTTTCATCCTCTGCCTGTGTTGTTTGGTTAATTTATGATCCTTCATTACAATTATCAGTTTGTGCATGAGGTTCTTTATTGCATTTTTATGGAATGTGTCAATCTGTAGAAGTAAAAAATGCTCACCACTCCTTTGGTGCATCACCTATTAGCATTAGTTTTAGCTTTTTTGCATTCTCTATCTCTGTCTCCTTTGGAAATTAGGGTAGGGTTAGGAATATAGACCTCTACAACCTGTAAGTGATAAATTTGACTAGAGGAATTGAGGAACCAGCCTCTAAACTGGAGATTCTTTTCTCATTTTGCAAGTCCCACACTTGGGGAAAGGATTCAATGTTGTGCAATCACACTGGATGCTAGTATGATCAAACTAGAAATATGATCAACATCCAGGGGGTGCTGCTGATTTGCAACAACAATTTTGGCACGCCCGGTGGGACCTTAGAGGTCTTCATCTTCATTAAAAAAAATTGATGTGCATTTGTTGCAAGTTTCTTGCTTTAAAAGAGCTATAAATTACACATCTGACAACTCCAAGGAAGAAGAATCAGCTGGTTTTAGTAGTGCAGACCTCAAAACTCATGAGAAGAATCAACACAAGGTCAAGAGCTAGAGAGGAAGAGGTGCTGTTTGAATATCTGCAGTTATCTCCAAGAATAAGGCAAAGTGGGAGGAGAATCCAAAGGTCCCCATCTCCACCAAACAGAACTCTCTCAACTCCTCCACCTGGTAGGCCTTTCATTTAATCAACAAGGGTTCTAAGGCCAATCAGAATGGCACAAAACAACCCCTATGTCAATTTCACTGGAAACAGCCCACTTGCTCTCAATGCACAAAATCCAATCCCAGTTGCAGCATTGAAGAACATTCCATACTTCACTGGAGAAAATTAGACCTCACCTGGTGATCATGTTAAGGATATTTCTAACATTTGTGCAATCCATGAGATCAATGAGATGCAAGTTGCTGTCAAACTGTTGGCATCTTCATTCAAAGGGAAAGCTTTGCAATGGTTCAGGAATCTTGCCTTAGGTTCTATTCAAAATTGGAATCAGCTATGTATAGCCCTCCATGAGTAGTTTAGGGAAAAGGGAGACAACTTGTCCCTTTTGGAGCAGCTGACAACTATCAAAAGAGCTCCCAATGAGCAGCTGACTGATTTTAATTTCAGATTTCAAAGGACTTGGGAGAGAATTCCAGTGGCAGTCAGGCAAACAGCAGAAGGTGCTTTTCTTTATTACCTTAAAGCTTTAAATTCTTATATTTCTATGTTAATTTAGTCCATGGGAGGCACAACTATCCCCATTGCTTATAGCATTGCCATTAGATCTGAAAATTGTTTGATTCAAGCTGGAAAGCTAGCTCCTAGGACTCCAATGCCATTATTTCCAAGTTTAGAGAGCCCAAGTACTAGCCAAGTGCCTAATTTAGCTTCTACTCCCACTCCTAGAAATTAGAATTCAAGTGAAGCTTCCACTTCATCTTCTAGTGCCTCAAATGAACTTCAAGAAGTCATGAAGCAATTGCAAAATCTAGGTAATGAGCTGGTTACACTCAAAAGGCGGCAAGCTCAAATTTTTAGTCCTTCCTTCCAGCCTCAAGCTCAGCCTAACAGGCAGCCATATCAACCTCATAGACCACCCAATCTAGTTGCAAATCTAAATCAAGCAAGGCCTCCTGCCAACAGACCATTTCAGCCCTATAATCCCAATGCTACATCTGCATCTAAAGCATTAGTGCCAATACAAAACAATATAGCTCAAGAGTATGATTGGTGTTTCCCATGCAATGAACCTAACAACTAGTCCATGTGCTTCAATGGTGCCTTGAATCAAGCATTAATGGTGACAACAATTGGTGTGGAGGGTGAAGGTAGTCAAGGAAATAACCAGCAACAAGAAACATTCCAGCAGCAATCAGCTCCAAATGATACCACACTTCTAAACTGGCAGGCAAAAGATTTTTGTGGCATGAATCAAATGATTTCCCAAAGTGTTGCAGCCAACACAAGGTCAAAGAGAAGAAATTTGGGTGAAGAACAGCCATTGGCCCCAAGTAATTCATGACCTTCTGTCACTCCACAAACCATTGGCAAACAAAATGCAATCCCAAGCACGCAAGGATTGTCTAAAACAGCCCTTAGGACAACCCAAATTCCAGTTGTTGCTGCCCATGTGCAAGGAATGCATGTGTAGGCCAAGGGACAACAGAGGGATACTTCATCTCCATTCAATATCATTAATCAGATGAAGAAGACAAATGTAAAAATATCAATGTGGGAATCACTATCTATCCCAGGCCAAAGAGATTTGCTACAAGCTGCCATAAAGGACTGGTCAACTTCAAATCAGCAAGTCCAAATGCAAGAGAAGGTGCTCACAAATGCTTACCTAGCTTGAGGGGAATCATGGAGGATAGCAAGGTAAAATATTGAATCCCCCTCCATTCTACGTTTCATTGATTATTGGAAATCAATTAGGACACAATTGCATGATTGATTTCGGGGCAAGTAGTTCAGTAATGCCCAAGAAAATAGCTGATCAGTTGGGAATTCAGTATGAAACCATATCCAAAGGGGTGGTGTAGTTGGATGGGACATCAGTAACAACAGTAGGGGTGATTAAAAACTTGAGTCTTACTTTGCATGCTTGTCCTAACGTGGTTGTTTTGTCAAGATGTCTTAGTAATAGACCTTCCACCACTCTTTGCCCTATGTTTGTCAAGGGATTTCACAGCTAAGATTGGAGGTTACTTGTCTTCTAATTGGTCACACATGCTATTCAAAACAAGATATGGAACCAAAGCCACAATCAGGTCTGAACCTATTGCAAACTTACACATTGAGCCTTACACTCCAAGTCAGATTAATGCCAATTGTTCAGCGTTTTGATCAAGAAGATAATCCAAGCACTGATGAAGCTGACACCAAGGTTAGAAGCATCCTAGATTTAAATCTTGATGAATGGGCAAGCAAGGTGCATGATTTTGATCATTATCAAGAAATAGAAGAATTTGAGCTGGGAGTCTATTGCATACATGAAGAAAATCAGCCTATTCCTAGCATCACCAAGCCAAACCACAAAGATGACAATGAGGTATGGCAGTTGTTTTTTGATGGATCAAGGAGTAGACAAGGTGCAGGAGGGGGATCCATGTTGGTTTCACCTCAAGGAGTTAAGTATTATTCAGCTTTTATATTTCAGTTTGCATGCTCTAATAACACTACTGAATATGAAGCCTTGGTGAAAGGACTGCATTGGGCAATCAAGAGAGGAATAAAGAACTTGCAAGTCTTTGGTGACAGTGAGTTGATTGTCAACCAATTCAAGGGGGCAACATGATATCAAGAATGATCTACTCAAGTGCTACAAGAACAGGGTGTGGGAACCTCATTGAATATTATGAGGGCTTTAGCATAAAATCCATTCCTAGAAAAGAGAACCAAGCTGCTGACAGGATTGCAGCAGTTGGGGCAGCCTTTGACATTGTGGAGAGCATTCAGAAAGGACAAGGTACAGCCAAAAATCCATGTGATTGTAAGGCCTTCAGTTCCAGACAACAATGTAAGTTGGCAAGTGTTTGAAAATGATCAGCAAATCATCCATTTCTTATAAGAAGAGGCTGAATTCTCAGCCAAAAATTAGGAAAATTTGGAGCAGTAGTATGGTGACCAGGTGTGTGCAACTAAGAACCAACAAACTACCAAAGGGGACTTATTACTTTGGAGTCCATTTTCAATCCTAATGATCAGTTTAGGAAGGAGAAAGAAAACATATAAGTGAAGGGAGAAGATTCAGTGTCCATCGCAGTAGAAAGAGGAAAATCACTCCAAATTGGTAAGATGACAAACTGAGCAAGAAAGGTATGAGTTCATACAACTTTGTCAAGAATTCCCTAATGTGTTTGCTTGGAGCTATGAAGATTTGAAAGGTTTCAATCTTGAGTTAGCTCAACACACCATTGAATTAGATCCAAATACTAAGCCCATCAGGTAGAAACAAAGGCTAGTCAACCCCCACATGGAGCCTCTCACGAGAAAATAATTGAATAAGTTGATAGAATCAAGAATCATATTCCCTATCAAGCATTCTAGTTGGGTTTACAACTTGGTTCCAGTCAGAAAGAAGAGTGGAGAAATCGGATTATGTGTTGACTTCAGAGATTTGAATAGAGCATCTCTCAAGGATCATTATCCAATTCCTTCCATGGAGCATATTTTACAAGTTGTTGTTGGCTCTGAGAGGTTTTCACTACTTGATGGCTATTCAGGGTATAATCAGATTATGGTGAAGGAAGAAGATCAATTCAAGACAGCCTTTACAACTAAATGGGGAACTTATGCATAAAGGAAAATGTCATTTGGGCTATCCAACATTGGATCTACCTTTGAAAGAGCAATGGACATGGCATTCAAATGTTTGATTAACAACATTGTACTGATATATCTTGATGATATCACTGTTTTTTCAAAAAATACAACAAACCACCTCTTTCATTTGAGACAAGTGTTCCAAAGGTGTAGAAGATTTGGAGTCTCCTTGAATCCTAAAAAGTGTGTTTTTCTAGCCCATGAAGGAAGAGTTCCTTGGCCACATTGTCTCTAAAGAAGGATTAGCAATTGATCCTGGAAAGAGTCAAAGCCATAAGAGCACTGCCATTGCCAAGCCACAAGAAGGCCTTTCAAAGTTTCTTGGGAAGAATAAATTTTGTTCGGAGGTTTGTCCCAAATTTTGTAGCCCTTGTCAGACCTATCACAAAGATGCTAAAGAAAAGCATGGCTTTCAAATAGACAGCATAAGGAAAGGAAAGTTTTGAAGCAATCAAAGAAGCCATCTCTCAAGCCCCAACTCTCATTAACCCGGATTTCTCCAAGGATTTCATCCTCTATGTGTTTGGAGGTGATGATACTATTTCTACAATTTTGGTACAGCAGAATAAAGACAATGATGAACAGCCAATTGCTTTCTTCAGCCAAATCCTAGAGGACTATGAGGTGAGATATTCTTTCATTGAGAAGCATGTTCTTGCAGTAATCAAGGGCCTTGAAGAAATTCAAGCATCTAGTTTCAAACAATAAGGTCCAATTGTTGGTTTCTCATGTGGGGGTTAAAGACTTCCTCCTCAACAAAGACTTGAATGAAAAAAGGGCAGGTTGGATTACTCGTGTCATGGAGTATGACATTGAGATCAAAGTCACCAAGTTGGTAAGAGGAAAAGGATTGTGTGAGAAGTTAATCTTGAGCAAACAAGAGGAATCATGAAACTAGAAGGAGGCTGTTCTTGGTGTTGCTAAGACAGCCATGAGAAAGGAAGCACTCAAGAGGAGAATGATGGTGTCCCCACTCCTTTCTGGACCCAAGGTATAATGCACTTCCTAAGCACAAGTCTATGTCCTCTAGAGATGAAAAAGACCCAAAGAAGACACTTCAGGTTGCAAGCTGTCCCATATGCCCTTGTTGATGGTGTTTTATTCAAAAGAGATGTGAATGGAGTACTGTTGAGATGCATTGGTACAAATCAGATTCATAACGTGCTGGAAGAGTTCCATGGTGGACTAGATTGGTGGTCATTTTGCACTAAGAGTGAAAACTCTAAAGATCATGAGGGCTGGTTATAATTGGACCAAGATTTTCAATGATTGCTATGCATGGATCAAGAGGTGTAAGAATTGTGCATTTTTCACAGGTAAAGAGAGGCTAGCTACCCTCCCATTGCATCTAATTTCAGTTGACCATCCATTCATGTAATGGGGTTTAGACTTCATTGGAGTTATTAATCCCAATTCAAGCCAAGGGCACAAGTGGATTTTAACAGCCACAGATTACTTCACCAAATGGACTGAAGTAGTAGCACTCAAGGAAGCAAATGAATCTAGCATCCTAGACTTCTATGAGGGAATAGTAACCAGATTTGGCATACCAACTACAATAATATCAGATAATGCATTGGCATTCATTAGATCCAAGGTGACTGAATGGGCTGTCAAGAATGAGATCTACCTAAGTACTTCATCAAACTATTACCCCCAGGGTAATGGCCAGGTTGAATCTACAAACAAGAACTTGTTGAGGATCATTAGGAGGAATCTTGATGAGAATCAGAGGTCTTGGCATACCAAATTGAGATCAGCCTTATGGGCGGATAGGATAACTCCTAAAAGATCTACAGGTAACTCTCCATTCAAGCTTGTTTATGGAAGAGAGGCAATTTTTCCCATATCACTTGAGTTGCCAACATTGGAAATCATGAAACAGTTAGTAGTTGTTGGAGTTTGAGCCCATGGAAGTCAGATATGCAGAATTGATGGAGCTCCAAGAAATCAGAAATCAGGCATCCCAAGCAATGGAGAAGGATCAGGCTTTGATAAAGAAGACCTTTGATAGAAAGGCCAAGAACAGATCCTTCCAAGTTGGAGATCTAGTGTTAAAATGGGATGCGGATAGAGAAAAATTGGGAAGGCATTCAAAAATTGATGCCATTTAGAGTGGCCCATATATGGTCACAAAGTGTAAGGACATCAATGCTTTCCAGTTGTCTTCATTGGATGGCGAAGAACTACAGATTCTAGTCAATGGAATCCATCTAAAGCATTACTACTGAAGGAAATGCTTCACCCTGTACATATTAGTTTAGTTTTTTCATTCCTCCAAGTGCTTGTGCACATTGTTTTGCTGTAGATTAGTTTTTCTTTCCCTAAGTGCTTTGGCACAAGCTTGTTGTTCCTGGAGATGTGTTTGCAGGCCTTGCTCCATTAGGTGATATTCCATCTTCCTCCTTGCAGTGTTCTAGTCAGTTGGGGTATCAAAAAGAGAATTCAATGACTCCATACCCAATGGATTGCTTCAAGAAACTGGTAACCTCATTCAGTAGGCAGATGACCCCTCTGAGTCGCCAAAATTGTTATCCAAAATGTGCCCCTGCTCATTTTTTTGTTACTAACTCCTCCCATTTTTTCCTCTCTTGTGCCTCAGTCATAATATTTTTCTTTTCAAGCACTCAAAACCTTCTAGAATTGACACCATTGGATAGAGATATTTCTCAGCTTTCCAGAAAGGTAAAGTTTTCCTCCTAACTCCATGTATTTTTGAAATTATGGCTCGGCGGAGTTTTTTGGAAAAAATTTCCCCTGAAAGGCCCGCGGCTAATGACATGCTACCACATGGCACCTAGAGTGGCGGAGCATGCGGAGAAATTTTGGAAAATTTTCCAAATAACCAAAAAGGTGCAATATATTCAAATTTTTGCTCGGCAACCCGATTTGGCCCTGTTTTGCCCTAAAACTTCAAATGGCCATATCTTTCGATCCAGAGCTTGGTTTTTCACATTATTTATATCAATGGAAATATGAGTGAAATTATCTACAAGATTCTGGGGTAATTTTTGAATTTTGATGGATAGTTTGGAAAGAGAAAATTGAAAAACTCCTCTGGCACGTGGTCATGGATAGAAATGATGTTTCAACCATCGTTTTTAATGAAGAATGGCTTGCATTCTCTCCCAGCATGGCTAAGAATGTTAGGGGATGGATCTGTAAGGATGCCCATGTTGTTTTGAATGTGTTTTGGTCAATGGTTGAATCCCTTCCACGTTTTCCTACATGTTTCTCTCTCCTGGGCTCGTCCCTTGCACTGTAAAAGATAGATTTGGCTCATTTTCAAAGGGTTGAACATTTTTTGTGTATTGTCAAGTCCCCTTTCTCACCTTGGAAGTGATTTTGGTGGAATATTAGACCTTTTGTAAGAGCTGAAACTTTTATTTTTCCTCTCAGGTGTTGTAAGGCAAGTGATTTTGATGATTAAAATAACAATACATCCTCTGTGATTAGTTTTCATCCTCTACCTATGTTGTTTGGTTAATTTATGATCCTTCATTACAATTATCAGTTTGTTCATGAGGTTCTTTGTTGCATTTTTATGGACTGTGTCAATCTGCAGAAGTAAAAAATTATCACCACTCCTTTGGTGCATCACCTATTAGCATTAGTTTTAGCTTTTTTACATTCTCTATCTCTGTCACCTTTAGAATTTAGGGGTAGGGTTAGGAATATAGACCTCTGTAACTTGTAAGTGATAAATCTGACCAGAGGAATTGAGGAACCAGCCTCTAAACTGGAGATTCTTTTCTCATTTTGCAAGTCCCACACTTGGGGAAAGGATTCAATGTTGTGCAATCACACTGGATGCTAGTATGATCAAACTATAAATTTGATCAACATCCAGGGGGTGCTGCTGATTTGCAACAATAGGTGTTTGGTGGGACCCACTGGAAAACATGTGTTTTGTGAAGATTTTAGTGCAAAGATAAATCTTGAAAAGAAAAAAATGATAAAATTTATTGTGGATGATTCCTAGGAGGATCTATATAATTACAAGAAGCCATTTAGATTTCTTCTTTTAGAACATTTTGAGATACAACTCAGTTTTGTCCCTACCATTCAAACTAGCAAACATGTGTGACTAGTTTTGATGATTTGAAGGCTTAATGATGAAAATGCTCATTGTTGGAGTGTAAGAGGTATGTGAACACCCTATATAGGTATTTTGTGGCATTTTTTGAAAAATTGGTTTAGTTAGGAAAGGTGTCTTATTGCTTGAAGATGAAAGAGCCAAATATGCCATATTAGGCTTATTGAGAAGCCTGTTTGAATGAGGATGAAGGTAAGATTTTCTCCATTTTAAATATGGGAATGAATGATTGATAATGGTGTATACATCCGAATTGAAGTGCTAGTGTTTCACCGGATTATTAAAAAGTTAATGAAACATATAGAGGGTGATAGACCAAGGAGGAATAATTGTTTGTGATGTCAGTTGCAGGTTGTGTGTGCGTTCTGATTTCCTAATCCAATGTTGATTGCGAGATCTCCCTTTTGGCTAGGAGGAACTAGATGTAAAATGGAAAACAATACTACTAGATAGAGTTAAATAAAATAATAAGTGGACTACCTAGCAAAAGCTAGATCCAGGAAGCATGATGCTTCCTAAACAATCTGTTAATCCACTTTTATATATCAATATTAATGTTATCCAAAATAAACATGAGATAAAAATCTTATTAGAATTGAAACGATCTAGGTATCTCATGCAAAAAATAATAATAAAGGCCCAATAAAAGGTGATTGAGGTCAAAATGGGTCAGGTGATGTGCTGGTATTGGGTTGCAGGTTTGTTATAGGCTCTGTGTAAGATCTGGTAAAGATTAGGAGTGATTTTGGGCTATTAGGGAATGGGTATGAGCTTACTGGTCTGAGGTATGTTTCCAGACACAGTAACCGACATCCAATGTGTGACTGATGCCAGTTTTGTAGGATGACTAACATCATTTGGATAACCGTCATTTACAGGGGTAATTAGTAAAAGGCTCTTAGAAACTAGTTTCAAAGGTCTCTGTGATTGTTGAGAGGATGGAAATGGTGAAGGTGAGATCATAAAATGGCCTTAATGACTCAGGGATGACTAGGAGAGGGTTAAGATAGGTGAAAGGGCTAGATATGGTAAGGTGATAGGTTGGTGAGAGGAAGGAGGTAAACAAATGTACAAAAAAATAATTTACTGGGAGGAATGATGATCTTACTAAATGAAAATAGATATAACTGAAGAGATGTTAGGTACTTACTGAAGAATGGGTCTGGAGAGTGTAGTAGATGAAACAAATATGGTAGAGATCCAAAGAGAAGGGATGTCATGTACATGTCATAGCAGCTTGAGCCTCCATGCTTCTCTGTGTGAATATGTGATCATGAAGAAGGTGATGGATGACGATGGTTATTAGTATTGCTCCCAGGTGCTTTCCTTTGCCTGAGTGCTTCATAAATTTGAGTGTTCCAAGTCTCTATTTGTGTGAGATCTTGAATTGAATGACCAACCTCAGAAAAGGATTTTGGAAATGTATTTAACCTAACCAATGATGGTTAGGGGACTGGTGTCAATTGAGGTATAACCGGCATCGATTAAGGCAGGAATATCTAGGTTGGCCAAAAATATCCTGATTGTTACTATTTTTGGCATGGTATTCAATCTTCATCCGAGTCTCAAGTGATAGATCATGGAAGGATGAGTTATAGTCCTATTAGGTTTGTTAATAGGTGTTAAGTCTAGGTTTAGACTAAGTCCTAGTTGGTTAGGATAGGCTTAGACTTGGTCTTAGGTCATTAATGGGGTTTGGGTGGGTCATAGAGTGAGGTGGCTGGGTGAGTTGTCTGGGTGAGGTGGTCAAGTGAGGATGTTAATTAAATTAATTAAGGTAATTAATTATATTAATCATGTTCACTATGGGATATGAATAGGTAAGGTATGGTTAATTTAATAAAAAATGTTTATAAGGGTAGTATGACCTAATTTTGGTGTCTACATTTTGCCCCTTTTTTATCACGTAGCTTGTATTGATAAGTGACGCTGACAAAAACAAGAAGTGATTGCCTCATGTATGGGTGAGAGTGGGGTTTTCCCAAGTGTGGGTGAAGTTGATCCCCCTTAAACGAGGAACTGATGAGGTGGTATATAAATTCAGTGAGTGGTTTGATAAATGTGTAGTTGGTGAAAGTGAAGGTAGGTGGGTTGTGGGTAAGGTTATAGGCACATTGGGTAAAGGGTAATTGTCAAATTAGGTAATAGGGAATGGGTAAGGGTCAAATTTGGTAATGGGTAAGGGCAATCGAATGCACACACACATATAGACTGTGACACGGTACTAGGTTGAAGAGCTTGTAAACTCAACATCGTCTAAGGTTGATATGTTTATCCAAACAAGTTTGAAGTGATTTAGGTATCTAGGGTATAGGATATGGTTTGGAAACAAAATGTACGTTAGTGTTAGGTCCCTAGAAAATTGGCTAAGTATGAAGGCGCGTGGGCACGTGGGATCCCATTTATAAAAGGGTGCGCAAGGCAAAAGTGCATAGGAGGAAGAGTTAAGAAGGAACATGGTTCATGCAGCGTGTGAAAGGAGGTTCGGGACTTAGCCGATTTAAGCGTCCAAGGTAGAACACATGAAAATCATGATCGGTTGCATGTGGATAAGATGTCAGCCTGACAACAGGTGGCCAAGGAAAGAGCATGCTAGTGATGGGATCTTCTAGAAGATCATCATGAAATGGAGTGGAGAGGTCAGGCCTAAAGGAATATTCTCACTTAGAGGACCACATTCGACACTTGGCGATGGATCTGAGGGTGCAAGAGGGTGAGTTGGTAGCGTAGGAAGATGATAAATACAAGTGCTTGCAGAAAAAAAAAGGAGAGAAGACCGAGATAACATACAGATGGGGATATAGAGATAGAGGAAGATATATACACAGAGAGAGAGAGATATAATGTGGGTGAAGCTCTGTAGGATTGCTATGAGTGGAACTTTGATTTAGATAGGAATGTACTAGGCCTAGTATTGTAATTTCTTTTTCTTTTTGCATAGTTATACAAGCCTAGTGATGTGCATGGCTATGGTCTTCCCTCTATGGCTCTTTGTAATGAAACAATGAATACAATGAGGTTACCTATTACAAATAGACATGGATATCCGTAGCTTTAATGTATATTTCATTCATAGGAGTTCTATTTCCTTACATGCTATGAATGAATGATTGTATCTTTCTTTTTGTTATAATATATGTTATGGAGTCTGTTAAAACATCCGGTCTGAAGAAGCTACAAGGATCTAGAGGTTGTTCTGAGCCCTATGATTCTTGTATCTCTAAACTTCTTTCCTCAATACTCTTACACTAATCATAGATAAATTCTTCTCACTAAAACTCACATAAAAGAGATACTCGAAACCCACATGTGCCTCGGATGAGCGCTTAGCTTCTACTGGGTGATAGGCCAATGCACATGGGATTCCTTCCTTTTTCAGTGGGAGTAAAATTGAATACAGTTAGGTGCATAAATGTTTAGGTGTATTCTAGTACACTAGAGGTTTGGTTAGGATAAATGGGATGAAAATAGGCAAGGTATGGTTGTTAGGCTAAAACAACATAGGTAACAACATCAGAAGGTATAGCGAGTACAAAAGTTCAATGGTCACAAAAACTAGGTTAGGTCTAGGTAAATAGGTCGTGGCATGGGTAAGCCCAAGGTATAGGTTAAATAACAACTCCCTAAATATAATTAAGGAATTTTATGGGTATTTTAGGCTTGTGGGTATGGTACAATGGGTGTTAGTACTAGAAAAAGGTATGTGGTGGTAATGAGTTTGGTCAAAATGGGTAAAAGGGAGTGTAAATGGTAATGGTAGGTAACTGATGCCAGTTTAGGTTTGACCAACATCGGTTTAGTAGGGCACAAAATGAATGAGGTCGGTCATGTTGATTTGGGTATAAAAAAGAAAATTCTATGTTGTATGTATTCACTTCATCTTGTTTTCATTTGGGAAAATGACATAACGATAGTGCTTCCATAGGAAGAGACAATACAAGACTCTAAGATGAGGTGGAGGTTTCTAAGTGGTGAGAGGAGCTAGGTAGCTGGGTCCACGAGGTTGGTTGGTTTGAGGTATATTTTTTTCATGGTAGAGGTAGGAGAGGGTTTGGGTGGACCATTGGTGTAGCAACCAAACGTGCCACCACGTAGGTGACACCATGATGAGGTAAGGCACATTTCTTAACTTGTTGATTTTCTCCAATTGTGTTTTATAAAAAAGAAATTTTGGGGGGAAATGTTAATTTTGAAATGTGGGTGAAAAATAGATGAAATCCAGGGGGATGAGGTCAAATATAGGCTAAGTAGGGGGAGAAATAAATGTGGGGTGTAAATGGTTGGGATTAAGTAGGGTTGTAGCTGTTTTTGTCAATTTTTAAGAAATAAAGGAGGGGGTTTCAGTTTTTGGGGTTACGACAAAGAATGATGTTGGTCAAGGTTTGGCTGACATCAATCAGATGTAGTTAACATCGGTCAAAAATAAGGTGATCGACACTAGTTAATCATAACCGATGTCAGTCAAGAAGAATTGGTGATGGTCTAGGAGACCGGCACTAGTTAGGGTGAAAAAGGGACATAGGTAACAAATGTTATGTATGAAAGGAAAAGAGGTCAAGAAATGGTAAGTAATGACTGGTTGTAGAGGGGTAAGACTAAAATATTATCTCTAGCTAGATGGGATAGGTGAGTAGGTGAAATAATGTGAATGTAATGAGTCATGAGTGTAAAGGGTAGGAGGTTGGTATGTGAATTAGGTAAATGGGGTAAGTAAGATTGCTGTGATTGGGTATGGTGTTGGGGTTAAGACGTAATTGGAGGTAGTGAGGTATTAATAATGTTGTTTTTTGTTAAATATAGGCTAGGGACTAGCTATGTATGCAAGACAGAGTACCACCGATGTTGGTAGATATGCAGTCGAGTGTGATTGAAAAGGAGTGGGAGCATATGAATGATGTTCGATTGATTGGGATCCAACACTATAGGCATGTAGCTTGAGATCCTAGTTTTAAGGTCAAAATCATCAATAGATGGGATTCAGTGACCAACACTTTTCATTTACAAATAGGTGAGATTACTGTCACCTTGGAGGGTGTATATATAATTTTGTGGTTACCGATTATGGGTGAGAAAGTGTATTCTATTTCTTTAGAGGCATCTATGGAGCCTATAGAGGTTGTGTTTGGGGAGGCAATGGGTGAGATGAGGTACCATAGCATGAGCCTTAGCTATGGAGAGATGTATGCAACCCATGCTCAGGAGATGAGGTTGGTTGTTTTGATGATGGAGGAGGTATGTTGTTTCACCTTACTAGATGCGAAGGGTGGTAGATTCCCACAGGAATCGATGGGAGTGCTCCAGGATATGTTGGAGGAGTGGATCTATTTTTCATGGGCACCGGTATTCCTGGTGCAGCTATATAGGGAGCTATCGGCCTATGGGAGATTACAGTGGTTTAGTTTGTGTTGCACTTTTCTTATGCATTGTTGGGCATATGAGAACATTGTATGTGTACGTCTAGTTGGTTTTCACCGACTTGATTGGTTCAGGGGTGGCTTGGTCAGATTCAGATATAGACAGTGGGTACTGGTTGGTGGGTAGCACAGGGTGGCTAGGGCCATGCATGATGTTTTATATTACAGGAGGTTGTTGGAGGGATTATCTGGTGTGAATATTTTTTGGAGGCCATATGATGGCTATCCCTCATACAAGGACATTGCGGAGGAGTTAGAGGGTTTATAACTCCTGAGGTGGATTCAGAGGCATCATGTCAATGAGTACGATATGATACCTATAGACAGGGTGAGACGACAGTTTAGGCTACCACAGGATGTGCCTCCACCCTTCCCACAATACTAGAGAGATGACATGGATAGACCTATGTATCCACCACGATCGAGTGTTCCTATAGGGCAGGAGGAAAAGGCAGTGGATAAACAGATCAACGATTCGGGGGTCACCAATATATATAGGAAGTGGTGGGAGGCACAACTACAAGTGACATTGACAAGGCCAAGGCATCTAGAATTAGATACTATCACAATACAGAGGGATACATTATAAGGTTATGTGGATTCCCTTCAGGTAGATATTACAGCTTTATAAGGGCAACTTACTGGGTCTGAAGCACAAGTTTCCATTTTACAAGTACATGTAGTGGCACTACAAGCCTGGGTTACATAGGGACAGGCACCCGCACAAGGTGGAGATAGAGATGGGGGATAGGTTGTTAGCTTATAGGCATATGTAGTAGCTCAAAAAGCCCAGGAATAGGCTCAGTTTGTGGCTCTATAGGCCTAGGTTACAACGTAGGCACCGCCACAAGCTTAGGGATAGGGTCCCTAGGTATAAGGAAGAGGACAGGGAGCACAAGTATAGGGTTCGAGGCCAGTCCTAGTAATACATAGCTCACAGGTTGTTGTGATACCTATGACACCACCTCAGATGGTGCCAATGGTGAGGTTCAGAGATGCTCTGAACAAGGCACAATATTACTAGGATCAGCTGACTACCATTGGGATAGATGTCCCTTCTTATGTTGAGTATAGGGCACAACAAGCAACGAGTGAGAGGACTAGTTCCCGCACTCATAGTTCTAAGATTATAGGGGGCCAAAGAGCCTCGAGGCAGGGTCAGGGTGATGCTACGAGTTCATGAAGTCTAGTCCCATGTGAGGGTCAAGCATAGATTAGGCCGAGACCCATTGTAACACCTTTGATAAACTATTAACTTCTCCTCTTTGCAATGCAAGAGTTGACATATGATTTTTCCTAAGAAGGTGTATTCTTTTGACTATTGAAATCATGTTTTCCATGGATAAATTATTCCTTTTCTTGGATTCAATTGCTCCAATTTTGTTGCTTGCAAGGAATCCATTTTTTTAGGTAAGTAAGGTTATAAACTGGTAAAGTTGTTTGTAAATTTATCTCTATATAATAATGAAACCTTGGATCAATTCCATTGATCCAAGGTATTTTTTAATCCTTCTTACCTAATCTGTATGGAAAATTGACATTAAGAAGTTGAAGGAAATAAAAGACTGAACCTTTGTGAGTGTATAATTTCATTGATCTTCTAGGAAGTTCATGTTGTGCATTCTGTTGTAAGTTGTGCACTCAGATATTCTTGTCAACTTCTCTAAAATGTTGAATGGAGTAATTTGGAAAGAGGTCTACTTAAGGAATATTGAGGGTAAAGACTAAGTCCTATATCTATAAGATATATCCTAATGGGATTCTAACCTAAGGTTAACTGAATCTACTGTATATCTATGCCTACTCTAATCTTGTTCATCCTAACCTAAGTTACAAGTTTCTAAGTTAGGGATTTGGAAATAACCTAAGGTGATGATAGGTATATTTCTAACCGATTACCTAATACTACATTGGTATGAAGAATTGACTATCCTAAGGTGGAAAATTTACCTAAGGAAATATTAAGATAACCTAAGGTAAATATTTTCTAAACTAACCTAAGATCATACCCTAAGCTAATGATATCTATCATAAACTAATGTGAGGATAGAAGGGGACATAAGGGGTCGTATGGAAAAATGAAAGCATGAAGATGGTTCCTAATTCATTTATTTGATTTGATTTTTGAATTTAAATCATTATGTACTATCATTTTGATAGAGGCATGGAAACTGGAGGCAATCCTAGGTGGCACCATCTATAAATTTAAACAATGCATATTCTCTTTGAATTAAGACTCACCAATTTTGGATGGCGGTGGTGTGGACATTTAGGTGGGAGACTGGAAATTAATGACATTAATTGTCATCATTTTTGGCTAACAAACTACCTTGGAAACCAATACCATGCAAGTGGATTTGTTGGGAGTTGTTTGGTCTTTCATGCATTCTGGTTTTTTCTCTACATGGAGCTATCTGGTTCTTTGAACCAACAGTTCTAATTTTAGTTTTTTTCTATTTTTAACTCCCTTGGACTATTTTGGTTCCAATGGAAGTATAAGAGGAATTTGAGAAGGAAATTTTTTGTTGTTGACTTTGTTTGGAGGAGTTTTGAAGGCTTGGCTGGAAATATTCTTCAAACCGACAGAAGAACTATCAGGCATGATAGGATCTATCCATTAAGTTGCTATGTTTTTCTCTACGTGTCTTCATTAAAACAAATTTTCTCTCTTAACATAAATGGGTTTTTATTTCTATGATCGTTATTTGGTTTCCTTGCTTGAATATTTTTTGTATTCTCTAATTGAGGAATATTTTCTTAGAATGGAAGTCATTGAGTTGTTTTCCTATTTATTTGTTGTTGAATTTCACCTTAAATCTTTTGGTGATTTGAGTAATGAAGTGTAGGCATGAATCTTTCTTATCTATTCAAAAATGGGCTTATGGAAATTATATGTGTCTTCTAGATTCGAACCAAGTTTTAGTTTGGGTTGTTAGAAGGTAAATGTATACCCTTCGCTGTCGCTTCTTGGTTTTATGGAATTTATGTTACTCCTATTGGAATTTATGAATATGCATGCTTGGATTCAAAGTTGTATAAACTCAAGTTTTTTTAGTGAAATAGTAAATGCCTGCCTTCTTATTGAACTCACCGAATACTCTATTAGTTATTTTGATTCAGTATTCGATGAAAGTTGGGAAGTTATTGGGTGTTTGTAACATTTGTTTTATGGGTTCTCTTGTATGGAAACAAGATTGAATGTTTTATTATTTCCTTTAAACTTTTCAGTTTAAAACGGGGTCACCCAAATTAAGTTTTTTTATGGAAAATATGGGATAGTTGTTCTTGGACCCTTGAATTTCAATGTTACCTTGTTGAGAATACTTGTGTGCGGAATCTATACTTTTGATCTTATTTATATTGTGTTTTTCTTTAAGTTCGGGAGGACTGAACTAAAGGATGAGTGATGAAGCCCTGTTGGTTGGGGGACATTGTGATAGTTGGTTTGTTTGAGTCGATATAGGGGTCATTATTGTAGTCCCATTTGAGCTTTCATTAAGTCAATCATGTTGTCTACTTCCCTATGGAATTAGAAGTTGCTGATTTTGATTACCTGTTCCTTATCTTGGTTAAGCACTGGGCTTCTTACTGGAGTAAACTTGATAAATCTGACTGTTGTAATTTCTTGGTAATTTGTTGAATGTGTATTTGAATTTTAGAGATAATGGTTACTTAATATGGAACTAACCAAATTGGCTTAGTCTGATAGATTTTTTAGATCTCTGTGGGTGTTGTAAATAAAAGAATGTCTTTTTGATTTCTTAGATGTGTACAGTTAAGTTTGTCCATGGAATTGAAATGAAAGGAATTTTATCATTTCTATTTTGATGACTTGAGAACATGTTGCTAGTTCTTGTTGACCTTTTGTTTCACATCTTCTTGAAATCTAGTCTTGATGGATTCTTCTTCGTGCATTCTATTAAGTTTTTCTTCCTACTCTGAATGGTTATGATTATGAGTCAATCATTCTAACATTTAATATTCACTTGGAAGAAAATAAAATGCTTGGTTTTCTTGACTGTAACTATGTCAATTTTTGAATGTCTATCGATGACTATTAATTCACTATATGGCGATTAATAACTTTGGTTAATGCACCTCCTTTTTTATATGGGTTTAATATCACAACCATTGGTTTTCCATGATGGGAAACCATGCTTAAATCTATTTCAACCACAACAGTCACACCTTTTTTTGATCTCTTATTATACGTGTTTTCTTTTATAAAGGAATTTGGGGATGTAGTGAATGGGTCTGCATTGTCCTTTGCGACCTTCTTCCTGTGTGATTGAATGTTGGAATTCCCTTCTGATCATGACATTTGAATCCTTCTCTTTCAATCTCTAAGGTGAGGTCTGACCACTACCCCTTTGAAAATAATAGGAGGTTATGGATTGTTTTCTCTATTTTGAAGTTGTGTATGGGGATTCAGGCTAACTAAATTATAAAGGAAGCTCTTACTGTTTCATCATAGTTGTCCTTCTTCTTTTGGATAAATCTAGTCATTAGATTTAATTGGATCAGATGCACTACTTTATTTTATGCCTTGAGTAGTTGTCATTACTACTTGTTTGTTCTTTGGACTTGTGTTAAAGGCTTTTATTATTTGTGATAGAAAACTAATGTGAGATTTTGTGCATTGAGTGAATTCTATCTTAATATTGATATATGACCTAACTTGATAAATTAGGATATGCCTTGGATTGGGATTAGGATGCCACATTTGATGTGTGAGACTCATATTTACATTTGTAATTCAAATTAAGATGAATTGTGAAGGAAATAATTAGAAGGTACTTTTATTTGATATGGATAAGTGTATTGGATGGAACATTATTTATCTAATAACATGTTGTAGATTGTTGATTACATTATGACATTTCCTTGAATGTTAATCAAATTGATTAATTTTTCTTCTTTTATGGTTGTTGTTACTATGATTTTTTTGTCTGCTTGACCTCACTGTTTCATTAAAGCATAGTTAGTTTAATGAAACATTTAGTTGAAAGCATTTCATTTTAATTCTTAGTGCTTATCATGCTCAGTTCAATGAACTGACCCGTGCTAGTAATTTTTTGCAGATGGACTTTATAATTGATAAAGGAAGGAAATAAATTTTATGATGTATTAGTTTATTAAAATTCAGGACCATTTATAGAGAATTCTGATTTATTATTGAAATGTATTGAAGTAAGAAAAGTTTTATTCCTAAATGATCTTGATGTTATTGACATAAAATATGTCAGTAATGCATAGTTTTGTAATATGTGTATTTTATTTTGATGAATTAAAAACACTAAAGTTACTTAAATTGATTAAGTCTATTCTCTTGTTCATAGTAAGAAGGAAAATATGTAATCAGATCCTTGATATTGTAATTCATATCTGATTGGATCCTTATTTCTGATGTCATTGAATTGGCTGGATGAATGGGAATTAGTATAATTTCCCTTACTTTAATATAACTTACTAAGTTGTATGTATTGATGTTCTTTACTTAATCTTATATGGTTGATTATGATGTTATGAACATATATTTATAATATCAGGGTGTGTGAATTGGATATGGGTATAATAAATCCTAATGCTTAACCATAATGAGAAGGTTATCCTCCTCTCTAAAGGATACTAAATAAATGAATGGTATATGAGTTTGCTAACCATTTAGACTTCATATTTATGAAGTCTTTTATATCAAAACCTGTTTTGGTTCTTATACATTACTTGAATGGTTGAGACACATTACTTATATCTTATGATAGATGTTGTTTCTGTTTTCTATTAATTGCACATTAAGTAAATATAAAATTGAACATAAAGCAATCATTAGTCTATGAAGTTCCATATTAGTTAACCAACTCAAATAAGGTTGAAACCTTAAAGGTTGTTGGAATTAGGGTTATGTAAGGTTGTTGTAATCTGAATCTTAATCCTATACTAATTAAGTGGAAATGACCTCTTTGAGGTGTGTACGTCATGATGAAGTAGTTCTGTTGGATGTTGGCACACACCAACTACAAAAGTATACCTTCATGAAGACTTGGGCCTTCATGAGGATACAAGGTTGCAGTTGATATGTTGTAACACCCTTTAGCATTAGTTCATCTAGACCTACCCAAATTTGGACTTTAATTTACTTTCTCTCTAGGTTAGATTAAAGTTATGATTTAGCATAGGAATTGAATCACAATGTCTTAGGGTAACTAGGAACATCCAATCAACTTAGGTCGATTGAGTATGTCTATATACCCTAGGTCATCGTGAGTGATTCCCTATTCTAAATTATGTCACTAACCTGCGTTAGGGTCAAACCTTGGACAAGTGGACTGATTGAAGTCATTGTAGACCATTCTAGATAATACATGAGTGGGGTGAAGGACGTATTCTGATTAGACGAGTATGTCATCTAGGAATAGTAACATGAACTGTATGTTGGAAATATTTGGCCAAAGTATCACAAACTACTGGTTGTGTTGTCCTATGTCACCTAGTTTGAGAAATGTGATTTCAGATGAATATGATAATAAATATTCAGATATATTTTTTAAATAGAACACTCAATACCCAAAATAGGGTAAGAGACCCAAGTATACATAGGATACCCATAGTATACAATACTTAATTTAATATGAGAGATCAGTAGCTCACCGAGTCATTTACAACTGCATATGGTTATCTGTTATGAGATTGATTGGCATGGAATGTGTGTTCTAAGTTATGATTATTTAGAATAGAGAAAATTATGTATAATTTTTTTCCCCTTTTTTCTAAAGTCTTAAAATGGGAATGTTACACCCATGCTAGGTGGGGAGGTGTAGGTAGGTTTCTGGGCTGGAGGTGAGGAGGAGGAGACAAATGAGACAGGAATGGACATCAGATGGAGTGGCGACTAGTCACCTGAAATGATTGGTGTATCAATTTTTGGTACATATCGTCCTGCGTGCCAATGACAATGAGAATTTAAATGAGAGTTTTGTGATTTTGATTATTATACTAGCCTGTGTGCCAAAGATAGTGAGACTGTATTAGAGCATCTTGAGATACTTGTATTTATTTGTGGATGTGTACATATGTATTGATACACAGATCTTTTCATTCATATAGATGATGATTCTGATGGTGATGTGTATATATTAATGATGTACTTGGTTTTAATTTCCATTTTTATTGTGTATGTGATGGAAAATAGGTGAATTGGCATGTTTGAGTCAAGGTCATGCAGGCATGGTTGAGTTGGGTTGGTTAGGCCTTTTGGAGTTTGAGGTTTGATAGGCATGGTTGAGTTTAGTTTAGTTAGGTATGGTTGGGTAAGGTATAGGCATGGTTAATTTTAGGTCATTTACACAAGGTTGAGTTTAGGTCATTTAAGCATGGTTGAGTTTAGGTCATGTTGTCATGAGAATGTGCAACAGGGAAATTGATAATTTCTGAGCACGACAACTATACCCCTATTCCAAAATTTTCATGTTTTATCATTCCTAAGAAACCCCGGACCTATTCAGTCAGTCCAAATGAAATCCAAAACAATGCCATGATATTATCCTAGGTGATTTAGGAAATTTCGTTCATTCCCCCTAGGTGATTTTAGGAGATCATTGAAAATGTTATCTTTTGGCAGTATAGGGAAGGGCTATTGTTGGCCTTCATCGGATTGGATCAACCCTTGCAACAGAGCAGAAGGGCCAAATTCAACACGGAGGTGAGTGAAATACCTTATAACGTCATGGAAATGATTTTGGAAGGATTTGGGAATTTCCGAAAGACTTGGAGCAGTCTGAGTGAAAACATGATTCACAAGCCTAGGCAGTACATAGGCCTAAAAAAATTGTTGAGCTTCAAACAAAGATTCTGGGAGCTCCAGATGGAGTTGGAAGTAAAAAGAAAACTCTTCGGAAAGAGGATCCAAAGACCTACATGATGACGAAAAAATATTTTTCACAAAACCTTGGTGCATATGATTGGAAGATAGTTTTTCTTAGGTACAAGTGGAGTCCCAGATCAAAACTCTAATTTTTCATGGATCATATGATCGAATCAAGACATGAGACCTACATCATTTGATTCAAAATTCCATTTCTAGTCAAGATAATATAAATTTTCACCAAGAAATTCCACTGGAAGCTCAAGTTATCTGCATTCCAAGTTACCCTCTCAAAGGCAGTTCAGGACTTAGTCATTTTTTCGAGAGGACACGTGTCAGCACCAGGAGCCTGGCAGGATTTCATGTCCCCCACATCCCTGAGGTCAGGTACATCACCCCTTGGAAAATTTTCCCAGCCCTCATGTGACCCTTGGGACCCTCATATGACCTCCAGACCTAGCAGTTCAACCCTCAAGTGCAGTTTTGGAGCATCCATTCCATGTCGTTGGATCGGGTGCCACGTGTCACCTCCGGGACCACTGTGGAATTTGATGTACCTTATACACCTAAGGTGGGGGATATTAGGCCTTAGAAAATTCACCCAGACCCTATGGGGAGTCTTCTGGACACCCATGTGACCTCATTTCATTTCCCAGTGCTTTAAAACAATTTTTTCCTCCTTCATCCCCTGTCGTTAGATCTAGTGCCACGTGTCACCGTCTTGATCATTGTGGAAATTGATGTCCCTTACATCCCTAAGGTTAGGAACATAAATATTTGAAAATTTTTCCCCAAGCCCTACCTGTACACATCTTTTGAAAATTTTCCAAGTGCTGCTTTTCCCGCTTCTAACTTCTAAACATTTTTGTGCACTCCATTCGTCCATTTATTCCTCTGCAACTTTCTACCATCACTCTGCCATTGAAAATGCTAAGAAAATCTCTACCCAAGCACTAAAAAAAAATACTAATGGTGATTTTAAGGTCTCATAAGGATCTTTCATCAAAACAAGAAGGAGAAACGAAGAACAAGAAGGAGAGAACAGTGAAAATCCCCATAGCCTAAAAATGAAGATCTAAAGAAATGTTGCAAACCAGTGCATGAAACAACAAACCATTTGCTTCTGTTCATTCCTCTATCTAAGACCATCATAAATACACCTTCAAACTCCCCCGTCATGTGACAGAACAGCCATAATGAAGAAATCTCATTTCCGGCTCAACAAAGAAAGAAATAAGATTTCTCGTCAAACTAGTTACCGGATTGAAGTAAGATCGTACATGAGGCACTAGAAGAAAAAAACCACATCAAAAATATAAATTTTATTGTAAATGGAGGAGAAAACCAAACCTGTAATTTTCAGGTCCATTAATGGTTACCGTACCTAGAAGCACTGCCAGGTCTGAAAATTAAAACTTTAAAATCTACTGGATTATTAAGCGGGCAGGCCTGAAATTTCAAAGGGATGATATTGGGAAAAAAACAATATCAAAAAACTTCATTTCACATCAATCTGACTCCCAGAGGCCAACTTTCTAAAAATAGCAGGTCTACTACATAGGAACTGCTATTTCGGGAAAGTCATTAACAGAAGAACCTGCGAAGGAGATGAAGATATCAGAGGTGCACTACAGCTGAGAATCCACCAGAATGGAAATTTTTGGCACTTACTAAAAATAGTAAGTTGGCCCTCGAGCACATATTAAAAATATAAATTTGATCCAAAGGAGTGAGGAATGCATGGAGAAAGGGGAATCAAGGTCACAACACTCAGCAAAGGATCCAGAGAGTTGCCTTTTTCACACTTACTAAAAATAGTAAGTTACACTCAAACAGAAGTTTTGGCATAATGGGATGTACAAGGATAATCATTTAGGGGGGCATCATTGTTCAGGAGAATCCTAGTCATTTTTTCATAGGGCATTCAAGATCCACCTTAGTTCATTCAACTTAGTGAGCATTCGTAAGATAATTTGTAGGAATTTCAGTGTGCAAGGAGTTCGAAGATTCATATTTTCACTGCATTTGGATCTTTCCATCAATGAGGATCAATGGACTTCATCAGGAATGACATCTCCTCTTCTTCTTCTCCCCCTCTTTCTCTCTCCTCTTCCCCCCAACTTTCTCTCACTTTCAAATATTCTAATTTCACATTGGGGTTTGCACTTTTAATATGACTTAAGAGACTTTAGAAACATAATGTAAATTAAGTCTCCTTGCTATTATAAAAGGGACTTAAATATTTGAAGTGCAATATGAACAGTCTTAAGTCATATTAAGGTATTTGAAAGGTCATGAGGAAGATGAAGAGTCATATTCTATTCTATAAATTGTAAAGCCATTCCCATTTCAAAGGGTTGGTGATTGATTTTGTAGACTCAAGAGTGCATTCTACCTTGAGAGAAAGCAAAGGAGATAGCCATTTTCTTCTACTCTCTTCCCCTCTCAAATTTCTTCCATTCCTACACTATGTACAACTTTTGTTCAAGCATCAATACAAGAAGAAGGAGTTTCTAGCTTTCTTTGACCAAGGGATTTCATGACACTTTGTTCTCATCAAATTCTATTTGGTCTTATTGTCATTTATAGGGTTATTTCTTCTCATAAATGCATGTGATGAAGTTTCTAACTAGTGTGTGTGCAGGAATATGATTTTCTTCCTGTAGCATTAGTTCTCCTACCTCCATTCTCACTCCCTTTCCCAATTCTAGAAAAATTTATCTCTTGTAGGTATATGCAAGAATTTGCTGCAGGGTCAGTGGAGTGCCCCTGTTGGATCCCCGGTCGAAAGGCCACCACATAAATTCACCTTTTCATGCGCATGCACATATGGTAGTTGCACCGGTTAAGTAGAGGGACTTAGATTCCCAGAGCGTTGGAAAGAAATCCAAAAGTTTGTCCACCTAACAAGTTTTCTCACCAACAGTTTTTGGCACCCACCGTGGGGCATATATTTTAGCAGCATCTGCACCCCAAAATACGACTACAAGGTCCCAAAAATTTTAAAAAAAAATCATATATTGAAAAAATCATAAAAGAGAGTTCATGAATAATTCCCATTTGTGAAAGATACACTACTGATTTCTACACGTGACTTTTCACATTCTACAGTGGCCTTTCATATTCCGACTGCAAAAGCTTCCAAAAGCTAGCTAAAGGAAGATACACCAGGTTGAGAAGGTTGAGAGGTGTTGCTGATTTCAATTTCAAAGCTTCGCAAAATCTACAAGAATGAATTAGAGATAATCCATATTTCTTCTCTCAATCCTCCTCTTCATCTGGCTTGTCAAGAAGTTCACTTGGTAATCCTATCCAAAATCCTTCAAATTCTGTAATTAACAACAATTAAACATCGACTTCCCGAAAGAAGAAGAATTTGAAGAAGCAAGAGCGTAGAAGCAAGAACTGAAAAAGAAATGATGGCGAACGAAGAAGAAATACCTCAACCCATTATTCCATGGGGAAGGAATATAGGTCCGCTTGCTCTTAAAACCCCTCTTCAAAATATAGCAACGGGTTCCCACAAGAAATTTCCAAAGTTCAAAGGTGACAACACACAACATCTAGAAAGAACACATCGCTACTTTCACGACATCATGTGGAATTCTTGGTGTCCAACATGAAGACGTTGTTGTAAGATTGTTCGTGGAGTCCCTCTAAGAAAAAGTAGTAGAATGGTTTTAATTCCTGCCTTCCCGGTCCATGACTGGTTGGGATGACATCAAGGCTGCCTTCAAGGAAAGATTTAAATCAACTAAAGATTGTCAAGACCTCTTGGTGTAGTTGGCTCAAATGAGGAAAGGAGAAAGTGAAACGATGAGAAACTTCATGGCTCATTTTTAATGGTTGCTTCATAAGATATCGGAAGAAGATTCACCCTCTCAGAACAATATCAAAATATTCTTCATAAACACTCAATCACCGGAGGTAGGATTTCTCCTATGAAGAGTTCAACCAAGAAACATTGTAGAAGCACAAAGGAGGGCCATTGGATTGGATGAAGATCTCATCCTCTTTGGAAAGATCAAGAATCCATCAAAGGGCAAGGCTCAACATCCTAAAGATGAGAGAACTAATCCATCACTGCAAAATTTGGTGAATGAGATGGCCTCTTTGAAGAGGGAATTATTTGAACAAGTTTCTTCTCAGAGAAACAACAGAAATTAGATTATAGGAGCACCCCAAAGACTTGCCTTGGAGGCCTCACCCATGAGTGTAAATTGTAGATTTCAAGAAAGTGAAGAAGAGCTTGAACAAGAAAGTGGCAATTTCTAAGAAAGTGATTAGTTTGAGAATGATAGACAAATCAGGTTTTGTGAGTATTTTGGATGTTATGAAGAAGATGCATTAAGTTTCTCATGCGTGGTATTCACTCATTCTTAGTCTGAGAAAAGAGCATCTCCCTCCACTATTGCAAAAGAAAAGAAGGTTGATGATCCTCCTATGGCGACTCCGAAAAATAAAATAATCAGTCGAGGATCCCCACTTCCATCTTCCATGAAGTCTGCATTGTTGGAGCTTAACCTTGCAACAAGTAAGAAGATACCCGCCATCCCAAGTAAGCTTTCTGCTGTCTCTTCTGAGTCTAAATCTAAATCATGCTCCTACAAAATCTAATACCTTGAAAGCTCTTAGTGTGTCTTTTAAAATACCTTCCATTCCTCAAACATAAAATCCTTCTTCTAAGCCTATCCAAACTCCAAAATCAGTCCCTTCACCACCCTTATCCACATCTTCTCCTTTTGACTTCATAGAATATGCAAACAAGGCCAAAGTGCATATTACTGAAACAGAATATTTATGGAATCATCCTGAATAATTTGAGAGGTTTATCCAATACATCATAAATGGAAGTCTAACACCCAATGATGTAGCTCATCATTCCAAAGGAATGCTACCAAACTCACCTACACCTCCCTCATAGAACATGTTTTCTCTGAGTGCATCAAAGACTAATAAATTTGAACCTTTCTACGTCTCCCTTCTTGTTAGAGAATATGTACTGAACAATTACATAATAGATTATGGTGCCTCAAGACAACGTGATGACCTTTGAAGGTCACGCAAGGCTCTTAAACTTACAATGACTCCACCTAGTGGCTCTTGTTACTCTTTGGAATCAAAAAAGGTCTCACTTGTAGGGAAGGTTAAAGATCCACAGGTGGCTCTCACCAGATTTCTAGACAAGAAAGTTTCAGTGACGATATTGGTAGTAGACATCCCAACCTCATTCAAAATGTTACTGAGTAGAAATTTCTACTAAGAATTGGGAGGGAAAATCCAGATGAATTGGTCTTTTGCAACTGTACTAGTGAATGGAGACATGGAAAAATTACTTCCTGAGAAGAAGATGAGGTACAGTGTTCAAAAGTTTGGAAGCCCAGAAGCTAACATTTTGTACCAAAATACCAGGTGGATGAATCACTTGGTAAAAACTGAGGAGGAAGAAGATATTACCACCTTGATAGGTCTAGACATGCCTTCCTGGAGATATTTGGACTTTGAAGAAGGCATTGAGGAGATTCAAGTTACAAGAGGGTAGCCCCGAATCACCAAATGATGCAGACCCACGAGGAAGAGGAAATGGTTCTCGGTGATTTTCAAGAAGAAAAATCAGCCTATACACTTTTCCAAGATGATGAGTTATTCTCATTCCCATTTGGGGATGAAGATGATCTCTATCAAGCCATCTATGGAGAGACAAAATCGGCTTGTGATGAGCCCGTGAAAGGTTTGAAATAAATGTCTATACAAGGATTGATAAGAGCCATGGAAGAAACAAAGGACCCTAAGATCAGTTTGGAACTTTTAATGCAAGCCATGAATATGGAAGATAAACATGAAGGTGATTTGGAAGCCTTAACTAATGTGAAGGTCAGCCATATTGAGATAAGGCAAGATGAGAAATATGATGTCCCTCTCAAGCCAATGGTTGGTGGATACAATGATGAAATTGAAGTATTTTCTTTCCCATTTGAAGATGAAGACTCTTTCTATGATGAAGAAATTGAAGCAAGGAGTTTGAATACCTCTAAAGATGAAGCTCCTTTTGATGAAGGGTTGGTAGAGTGCAGCGATTCTCAAGATGATGAGGTAATCCCTCTAGAGAGTTTCTTTGAGTTACAAGATAAAGATTCTTCAAAGGTGTACAAATAGGGACTACAGGAAATGATGAAGCATTACTCTGTGAAAGAAATCTTGGATGCAGTAGAAGTGTTCAGAAGACCCCTAAGCTGATTCTTGATCTTTTCACTCATAGCCATGGGCATACAAGACAAGTATGAGGCTGCATCCAATCTTTTAGTCAATACTCAAGCACCTCACAGTGAAGTGAAGGAAACGGATAAGTCTGAGGTTTCTCATGGAAGAGATGTCAATGAGCATAGACACAAGAAAGAAATTAACTCAGAAGGTTCAAGGAATTGGAATGAAAATCAAGATTGGGGTAGCGATGAGATGCTCGATGGAGAATCAACTATATGGATAAACATGGAAGGAAACTAGCACGATGAAACCAATTTCAAAGAGCATGAAGACAATGGTGTTTCCAAGAAAGGACCTGAACATCAAGAAGATCACATGGACTCACTCCTACCAAGTACATAGACAATTGTGAAAAAACCTGGATTTCATAAGCAGCTGAGGAGGGGAGGATACTTTCTAGAACCCGTCAACGGCTTCGCAGAACATCATCATTTAGTGTTGCCTCTTCAGGGGTAACTTTTGTGAAATAAAAAGTACTTCAGGGAAAGCGGGTTGTCCCTCACCTTGTACCATAGGTGATTGATAGGTTTTTTTCTCTTTCCATTGTGTGTGTTTCCCTTCCTGTTGTGTGTCATGTGTTTCCTTTCAGTCGTTTTGTGTGTGTGTGTGTGTGTGTGTGTGTGTTTCCTTCTTCTAATCTTCCTTTCTTGAAGTTGTGCATGACTCCGTAGGGCCCAATGGATAAGGCACTGGTCAATGAGTTATATGGTCTAAAATTGAGATTCTAGATTCCCTTTTCATGTCTTCACTGCTCTCAGTCCATGTCATGTCCCCAAGCTAGAGCCAACTGTTGTCGTGAGAATGTGTAACAGGGAAATTGACAATTTCTGAGCATGATAACTATACCCCTATGCCAAAATTTTCATGTTTTATCATTCCTAAGAAATGCTGGACCTGTTCAGTCAGTCCAAATGAATTCCTAACCAATGTCATGATATTATCCTAGGTGATTTATGAAATTCCATTCATTCCCCCTAGGTGATTTTAGGAGTTCATCGAAAATGTTATCTTTTGGTAGTATAGGGAAGGGCTATCGTTGGCCTTCTCAAGATTGGATCAACACCTTAGAGCAGAGGAGAAGGGCCAAATTCAACATGGAGGTGAATGGAAGACCTTATAATGTCATTGAAATTATTTTGGAAGGCTTTGGGAAGTTCTACAAGACTTGGAGCAGTCTGAGTGAAAACAGGGTTCATAAGCCTAGACAATACACAAGCCTAAAACAACTATTGAGCTTCAAACGAAGATTCCGGGAGCTCTGGATGGAGTTGGAAGTAAAACAAAACATCTTCAGAAATAGGATTTCAATATCTACATGATGGTGAAATAATATTTCTCACAACACCTTGGAACATATGATTGGAAGACAGTGTTTCTCAGGTACAAGTGGAGTCCCATATCAAAACTCTTATTTTTCAGGGATCATATGATCAAATCAAGAAATGAGACCCACATCATTGGATTAACAATTCCATTGCAGTTAGGATCATATAAAGTTTCACCAATAAATTCCACTAGAAGCTCAAGTTATCTACATTCCAAGTGACCCTCTCAAAGGCAGTTCAGAACTTAGTCATTTTTTTAAGAAGACACGTGTCAGCACCAGGAGCCTGGCAGGATTTCATGTCCCCCATGTCCCTGAGGTCAAGTACATCACCCCTTGGAAAATTCTCCCAGCCCTCATGTGACCCTTTGAACCCTCATATGACCTCCAAACCTGGCAGTTCAGCCCTCAAGTGTAGTTTTGGAGCATCCATTCCTTGTCGTTGGATCGGGCGCCATGTGTCACCTCCAGGACCACCGTGGAATTTTATGTACCTTATGCACCTGAGGTGGGGTACATCAGGCCTTGGAAAATGTTCCCATCCCCTATGTGGAGTCTTTTGGACACCCATGTGACCTCATTTCATCTCTTAGTGCTTTAAAGAAATTTCTTCCTCCTTCATCCTCTTCCGTTGGATCTAGTGCCACGTGTCACCATCTTGCTCATTGTGGAAATTGATGTCCCTCACATCCCTAAGGTCAGGAAGATAAAGATTTGAAAAATTCACCCCAATCCCTGCCTGTGCACATCTTTTTGAAAAATTTCCAAGTGCTGCTTTTCCCGCTTCTAACTTCTAAACATTTTTGTGCGCTCCATTCCTCCATTACTTCCTCTGCAACATTCTACCATCACTCCGCCATTGAAAATGCTCATAACAGCTCAACCCAAGCAATAAAAAAAACTCCGCATGGTGATTTTCAGGTCTGATAAGGATCTTTCATCAAAACAAGAAGGAGAAATGAAGAGCAAGAAGGAGAGAACAGTGAAAATCCCCATAGCCGAAAAATGAAGATCTAAAGAAATGTTGCAAACTGGTGCATGAAACCAAAAACCATTTTCTGTTGTTCATTCCTCTATCCAATGCCATCATAAATACACCTTCAAACTTCCCCCTTGTGTGAAAGAGCATCCACAATGAAGAAATCTCATTTCCGGCTCAAAAAAGAAAGAAGTAATATTTCCCGTCAAACTAGTTGCCGGATTGAAGTAAGATCACACGTGAAGCACCAAAAGAAAAAACCCACATCAAAAAAATAAATTTCATTGTAAATGGAGGAGAAAACCAGACCTACAATTTTCATGTCCATTAATGGCTGCCATACCCAGAAGCATTGCCAGGTCTGAAAATTAAAACTTTAAAATCTACTGGATTATTAAGCGGGCAGGCCCGAAATTTCAAAGGGATGATATTGGGAAAAAAACCATATCAAAAAAATTTGTTCCACATCAATCTGACTCCCAGAGGCCAAATTTATAAAAAATAGTAGGTCTACTACATAGGAACTGCTATTTCAGGAAAGTCATCAAAAAAAGAACCTGTAAAGGAGATGAACATATCAGAGGTGCACTACAGCTGAGAATCCACCAGAATGGACATTTTTGGCACTTACTAAAAATATAAAGTGGGCCCTCGAGCACCTGCTAAAAATAGAAATTCGATCCAAAGGAGTGAGGAACATAGGGAGAAAGGGGAATCAAGGTCACAACACTCAGCAAAGGATTGAGAGAGTTACCTTTTTCACACTTACTAAAAATAGTAGTTTACACTCAAAGAGAAGTTTTGGCACAATGGGATGTACAAGGATAATCATTCAGGGGGACATCATTGTTCAGGAGCATCCTAGTCATTTTTTCATAGGGCATTCAAGATCCACCTTAGTTCATTCAACTTAGCGAGCGTTTGTGAGATAATTTGGAGGAATTTCACAGTGTGCAAGGAGTTTGAAGATTCAGAGTTTCACTGCATTTGGAGCTTTCCATCACTGAGGATCAACGAACTTCATCAAGGATGGCATCTCCTCCTCTTCTTCTCCCCCTCTTTCTCTCTCCTCTTCCCCCTAACCTTCTCTCACTTTCCAATATTCTAATTTCACGTTGGGGTTTGCACTTTTAATATGACTTAAGAGAATTTAGAAACATAATGTAAATTAAGTCACCTTGCTATTATAAAAGGGACTTAAATATTTGAAGTGGAATATGAATAGTCTTAAGTCATATTAAGGTATTTGAAAGGTCATGAGGAAGATGAAGAGTCATATTCTATTCTATAAATTGTAAAGCCATTCCCATTTCAAAGGGTTGGTGATTGATTTGGTAGAATCAAGAGTGCATTCTACCTTGAGAGAAAGAAAAGGAGATAGCCATTTTCTTCTACTTTCTTCCCCTCTCAAATTTCTTCCATTCCTACACTATGTACAACTTTTGTTCAAGCATCAATACAAGAAGAAGGAGTTTCTAACTTTCTTTGACCAAGGGATTTCATGACACTTTTTTCTCATCAAATTCTATTTGGTCTTGTTGTCATTTACAGGGTTTTTTCTTCTCATAAATGCATGTGATGAAGTTTCTAACTAGTGTGTGTGCAAGAATCTAATTTTCTACCTGCAACATTAGTTCTCCTACCTCCATTCTCACTCGTTTTCCCACTTCTAGACAAATTTACCTCTTGCAGGTATATGAAAGAATTTTCCATAGGGTCAGTGGAATGCCCATGTTGGATCTTTGGTCAAAAGGCCACCACAGAAATTCACCTTTTCATGTGCATGCACATATGGTAGCTGCACCAGTTATGTAGAGGGACTTAGATTCCTAGAGCATTGGCAAGAAATCCACAAGTTTTTCCACCCGAAATTTTTTCTTGCCAACAGGTCAGTTAGGCATGGTTGAGTCAGGTACAGGCATGGTGGAGTTAAGGTTTGTCAGTTTTGATCTAATTTCCAAGTTATTGGTAATATGGGAAATAAATGATGATGTATATGTATGTTATTGTGTATATTTCCAAAATATTTGATTTCATGGAAATGTGAAATGATGGATGTATGATATGATGTTGTTAAGAAAAGGGTAAGTATTTATGTTTTTTAATTGTTTAATTTCCAAGTATTTGTGAAAAATTGAAACTAAGTAAGATGAAATGTTAATTGAAAACATTGGGGGGAAACTGATTAGGGAAAAGAGTTTCTGACCTAACCTCCAAGGACCCCATGCTCTTAGAGTGTTTCCTACATAACTCCCATGAAAAGGGGCCTCAGGCCAATGTAGTTCTCCCATAATCTAGGGAAAAATAAGATGAGGTAGAGGAATGGGTGGGTAGGTTTTAGGTATGATTGATTATAGTGAAAAAGGAATCTGTACAACTTAGGTATCGATGGTCTATTCCTTTATAGGATAATCAATAAGTAATGAAGAAGGTGAATGGTAGGAGGAGATAAAATATACACTTACTTGACAAGAACCATAATGATTTCACCATACCCTAGATTGGCTTATGAACAAAATACCCTAAAGGTGTTGCATGATTGACTATGCTAAGGGTGAAAAAATTCACATGATAATGAAATGTCATGTTTGCAGAAAGTCCCTTGAGAAGGTAGGAAATTAGGGTGAAAAGGAAATGAGGTGAAAATTGTTAGTTTATAGTGTAACCTAGTGTAAGATAGCATGCCTACTTGGAAAGACACCTAAGATCAAAATATGTAATTCCATGATGAAAAAGTTATCATTTTCTTCTTTTTTTGTTGTATTGATAGACTGATCGATGCAGGAAGTCTCTTTGCGATGAGTATATTATCTCCTTGAGGTCTTCGTAAAGTTGATTGATGTGAGAAAATTTCTGAATATTTTATTTTATTTTGCAAGAATATTCCTCTATTGATGAGATACTAAGTAAAATATGGCTAGCTTTGTATAGCTATCCTTTGAGAGAGCAGTCTATTTATAGCAGCAAGATTAGAGAGAAGAGATGTGCTTTTTAAGGGAGTCATATTTTTGCTATAATTTTGACTTAAGGAGTTGAATCCCATTTGATTTTTGAATTTATTTTTTTGTTAGACTATTAAGTCATGGACAAGACTATAGAGAAAAATAGGATCTTGGTTTGAAGGAAAAACCATAGCACACAAAGGCTAACTATGCAAGAGAGAGTTTACATGATGAACGACCATGAGATTCCATCTTGAAAAAGATGAAAGTTATCCATAAAAATCATGCCATGAGTAGGGCCATGGTACTCATATTGAAGATAGGGCTGAAAAAGTGATGGGTAATCACACAATTCTTGTTGAGTCATGGATCCATAAAATAGTTAAAATGGAAGGTTAATGGTTCTCAAGGGACGAGCGTTAAATAGACTAAAGGTGATATAGGACTTAATTCAAAAATAGAATAGTCAAAGATGCAAGGCATTAGGGGGATTAGGTTCATATTTTCCTTCAAGTGAAGATAAACGATAAACACTTGATCCATAGGTATGAGTAACAATATAAGGTCCAAGCTAATTAGGATAAAATTTTCCCTGTTTACTTTTCTCCTCTTTGGTTACATGTTGATTTTCCTTCAAGATGAGGTCACCAACCTAGAAGGTTCATTCATGGACACATTTTTTGTAGGCACATTTGATTCATTTTTGGTAGATTTGAAGATGATCAAGAACATTAAGATGAAATTCGTCTAATAAATCAAGCTGTGCCAAATAGTCCTAGTGAAATTCATCATCATTGAGCATCTCTTTGAGTGAGATATGAAGGGATGAAATCTAGACTTCAAGAGGTAGGAAAACCTCTGTACTATAGACCAGAGAAAAATGTGTGGCCATAGTTGAAGTATGAATACTAGTACGGTAAGCCCATAAAGCAAAAGGAATGTGCGTGTGTCAATCATTTCCCGTATCATCAACCACTTTCATAAGAATTTTGTTTAAGGTTTTGTTAGTTGATTCAGCTTGGCCATTTTTTATGGGTAGTAAGGTGAAGAAAAATAATTTGAATGTCGAAGACGTCACAAAGTTTCCGTAGGTTTTTTTTTTAATTGTTTTCCGTTATCGGTGATGAGGCGGTGAGGGAAACCAAATCGACAAATAATGTGATGGTTGATGAATTGACAAATTTTCTCAGATTTTATAGAGATGAGGGGGACGGTTTCTACCCATTTAGTGTAGTATTTGGTTGTGGTAATAATCCATTGATGGCATTGTGAAGAATAAGGGTTGATCTCTCCAAAAATTTCCAAACCCATTGAGAGAAAGGACAAAGATCTTGTGTGACCTACAAGGCGTGACTAGGTGTGTGATGAAGATTAGCATATTATTGGAATTTCACTCAATGTTTGACATAGTCACAAAAATCATGGTTGAGGGTGGGCCAATAATAGCCCAGGTGAAGGATACGTTTGGTGATAGCTAAGCCACTAAAATGACCTCAACAAATTCCATCGTGAACCTCCTTGATGGTGTAGGGAATTTCAGAACTTGTAAGGCATCATAAAAGGATACTATCCAAGCCATGTTTATAAAGAAGGCCACCCATGATGACATAATGAGAGACACTTTTTAGAAATTCATGTTGTCCATGACGAGTAAGGTCACGAGGTATAATTGATAGGGAAAGGTAGTATGTAAATTTCTTATACCAAAGGTCACGTTGTTCAGGTGTAATGGTTCTGATGAGGTTGACATCTCAAAATAAATAGGAAGGTGATATTAGTATTTGTATTGTGAAAAATATTTTTTAGTCGGAGGGCAAGGTGGGTATTTGAGGAGCAAGGCAGGCCATGGTATCCACAAATTTTACAGTGGAACATGGAGTGGTTGGAAGTTCATAATGGTCAAAGGTAATCAAAAGTATGTCTACATGATGCTTATACTTTTTAAGTATTTCATTACAACACTAGTATATACCATTAAATTGGTTTACAACCAGCTAAGAGTCTCCAAAAATATTAATTGATTTAACATATAAGGTGATAACAGCTTGAAGACCTAGTATGAGTGCTTCATATTCAATAATATTATTAGTACATTCGAAATATAGTTTGAAGGATAATGGAATAGGTTCATTATCAAGAGGGATGAGGATAACACATGCACTACCCTCATGTTGACATTTGGAATTTTCGAAGAATAAGGTCATTTGGTAAACACTATCATCCGAAGAGAGGGTAACAATGGATTCTTCTAGAAAGTCGAAGTTAGAAGATTGATTTTCAGAGAGAGGTGCATCTGCAAGTTGGTCAACAATAGTTTGTCCCTTTATATATTTTGGTGAGTGTATTCAAGATATATAATTATAATAAGCATTATCTAACGTGAAGCACGTTGGTGCTGGTATGGTTTGGCATACATCTAATTTAAGGGGTCAATATTGGTGACAACAAAGGTTTTTTGATTGAGTAGGTAAAGATGAATTTTAGTGGCAAAAAAATAAGGCTAAGAATTTTTTTTTGGAATGGGTGTATCGAGTTTCATAATCCAAAAGAGTATGTTTATATGATAAATTACTTACTCCCTATGTTGCTCATCACGATGAGCGAGCATGGCTCCCAAGGAATGATTTGTAGTAGAAATGTAAAGGTAAAATGGTTGGTCATCCTTGGGAAAAATGAGTATAGGTGGTTGGAGGAGGTACTATTTTAAGGCCTTAAAGGCTTTGTGGCATTCATTTTCCCATACGAAGGAGATGTCCTTTTTGAGGAGATGATGAAAGGGGTGGCAGTGGTTGAAAAGCTATGAAATGAAATGACAGATAGATTGTAAATTGCCTTGAAAACTACATAGTTGGTGAAGGTTAGTAGGTGGAGGCATTTAAAGAATAACCTTGATTTTAGTGGGATCACTTCTATTCCATGTAAAGAAATGATAAAACCAAGGAGTTTTCCTAAGAGGACAACGAAGACACATTTCTTAGGTTGAAGGAAAATACAATACTTCATGAGATGGTAAATAATGACTTTAAGGTGTTCGGATCAATGTTTGGATTTGGAAAGAAGGTCATCTACATAATCTTCCAATATCTGATGCATGATGTCATGAAATATATAATTCATAGCCCGCTGATATGTAGTACCAGCATTTTTAAGGCCAAAGGGCATGACTCAATAGCAGAAGGTCCCCTAGGGAGTGATGAAGGCAGTTTTGTGTTGATATTTTGGGGCAGGTAATATTTGGTTATAACTTGAGAATCCTTCCATGAGTGATAACATCTCATGGCCGGTGGTAAGATTAACTAGTTGGTCTATACTAGGTAGAGTGAATTCATCTTTAGGGAAAGTTAAATTACAGTTGCAGAAATCCATGCATATGCGGAGTCCTCCTGTTGCTTTTGTGACAAGAACAATGTTAGAGATCCATTAGAGATAATCAATGGGTAGGATGAAGGAAACCAAGAGAAGGTGTTGAAGTTCTTCTTTGACAAGAAGGGAAATACAAGGATACATTTTTCGTAGCTTCTTTTTTACAGGTTTGGATTTAGGAACAGTTATGATATTGTGGACCACAAAGTTTGGGTCAATACTAGGCATATCAGTGTAGGACCAAGAAAAAGTGTTACTATAATCCTAGAGGAAATAAGTGAAACATTCTTATTCATCAGTGTCTAAAGATTTACCTATCTTTAGAATGTGCAGGTCGTCCTAAGTGTTAATGTTAATTTTGATGGTCAATTCATTTAACATGGTTTGCATCTCAGAAGGTCATGATCGATGAATATAAGAATCTTCTGCACCAATTTAGGTGAGGATAGACTCATCATACTAACATTGAATGATGTTAATGGATGATGTATCATCATCAATTATGTCAGGAAACAAGAAGAGAAGAGAAGAGGGATCCTTTCCATTGCATTGATAAGTTAGAGGTCCTAAGGAAATGGTGTTCATGAAAAAAATAGTTAGGAGGAATAGATTTGGGAACTATAGACTCTATGAGTGAAGGTGGTGACATTGGTGAATGGTTTGGAGAAGGTTTTTCATCCTCAATGAGGTCAATGTGGGCCTTCTTGGAAGATGGTTCAGAAAATCCAATACCACTATGGTCTTTGTGTTTACGTGTGGTACATGGGATGATAGTATGATGACCTTATTTGTAGAACCCAAAGCCAAATCATTTCCATGCACAATGGTGAAGGAAAGTGTGGGCAAAGTGGCGGTTGGTGAGATATTAGAGGTCAGATAAATAGTCTTATTTGGAAAGGTGGCTTAGGTGAATAGGTGGAAATAACAAGTCCCCCATATGTTAAGTTGGTGTGAAGGTGGGTAGGACCATAAGGGAAGACCTCGCTTATGCGATGGTCATAATGAGGATGTTGGTGTAGGTTACCTTACTCTTATGGAGTAAGGAATGTTTTTATGTTGTACAAGTGGTATTCCCTCAGAGTGAGGAGTTGAAAAACACATTATAAAGGATCGATAGTGGATATCTGTGTAGCTGGAATAGATGAAGTACTAGGTGATTGGGAAAAATAAGGATGACTTCGTTGGGAACTAGATGGGTTAGCGGATAGGTCAGTTATAGAGGACATGAAAGAAGTGGGAATATGAGAGGTAGGTGTAGGTGAGGAAGTGGAAAAATTGGTGGATGGGGCTGTGGGTGAAGGAGAAGTGGTGGAAGTGATAGATGCCTTAACTGGTATGAGGACATCATTAGGTCTATAAAACATGTTACAAGTTTTAAATGGTGAAGGGTCGGCTGGGATGGTATAGTTATGTCCTTCATGTTCAAAGTTTACACAGAGATGTAAAGTTGAAGGAACAAAACCCATAACATGGATCCAAGGTTGGCCAAGAAACAGGTTATACTAAAATCTCCTTATAAAACGTAGAATAATTCCGGCAAAGTATGGGGGCCCACACAAACATGAAGAATAATGGTGCCAAGGGTGGAAGTGATGGTGTCATTTGAAGGAGCACAACATAACTAGGTTATTATGCATGAAATTTGAAGGGATGAGTATTTGCTTATATGAATGGAATGAGATGATGTTGATGTTGACACCACCATTGATCATAATGCATCGAATGCATATATTATTGATATAAATGGAGATGAAAAGAGTAGGATCATGGCCATCTAATTAGAGAGGTATGATCTCCTCATCAGAGAAGCTAAGGGAGGCCACTTGATGAGTGGGAGTGAGAGTATAAGAAGGATATGATTTAGTAAAAGAGGCAACATGGTGAGGGGTAATAATGGAGGCCACAAGTGTAGGGTCATTGGGTAAAACCTCGATGGATTGTAGAACCTCCATGAGGGATTTTTGATTGAGATTCAGAGGTTTGGAGGAGATTGTACAAAGAAATTTTTAGGGGGGATTGGTGCAATTTTTTAAACATTATATAATGGGTGGCCCTGTCAGAAATAGGGTATGTGGGTCCTTGAATGGTGATTTTGGGTGTGGGTGTAGATGGTATGTTAGGCACAAAATTAGCGGATGGGTTGATTATTTTTCTTTCCATTTTTCATTCTGAGAACAAGTGGCGACTTGAATCATTTTAATATGGGGAAGAGAGGTGGATGGAGAAGGTATGTCATCAGTAGTATAATGACATGATGGACAAAAACCTAATGCAGGGTAAGAACCTTGCAAAATGAGTAGGGCACACTGGTATTTTGGTGGGGTTTTCGACATCTCTCTTATGCATACCATGTTGATCTCAAATTTTGGAGGCGGATAAAATGGTTATGGATACTGGGATATGGGTCATTGAATATCTAGTGGGCAAGGATGCATGATGATAGGTGGAGGTGGAAATGGGTCCTCGTTAGGAGATCATAGTCATCAAATTTTTATTCAGGAGGACAAAGTTGGAGAAGAATGGTTTTTAGAGCCTTACAATTTTTTACGTCATGTCCTAGCACACAATGGTAGGCATAAATTTTATTATCATCAAACCCTTTTGGTTTGGGATTGATTGGTTCGTAAGGTCTAAGGGGGGTAATGTGATGAAAACGGTCTCTAAAAGGTTGACTAGAATGTTAGCATAAGGCCCTGCCAATGGATCACAATGTGAAGTGAGTGTGGGTTTAGGTGAAGGTGGGGATGATTGTGGTGGAAGAGGTGTTATAGGAGGTGGAATAGGTTTAACAACTAGTTAGGTAGGTGGTACTATCTTAGGTTTTGATGGTACTTACTTGGGTAAAGGTGTGGTAGATGAACTAGCAATAGAAGGTGTTGTGGTTTTAACTACCCTTTTGGAGAGTAGTGGGTCATTGTCCTTGGATTACACATTCTTTGGTAAATGTGAGGTAGGAGTATGTGATGCAGAAGGGAGAGCAGATGATGGCAGAGGATGGGTTAGCCATAGTGATAACAGAGCTGCAGTAAAGGTTCTCGGTAGAGGCTGGGTGGAAGGTATGGGTTTAAGAGAAGTAAGTCTCATAGGTAGTGATGGGGTTATGGTAGCTGGTAGGGGTATAGGTGGTAAGAAAGTTGTGGGTGATTAAGAAGGTTATGCAGGTCGACTAGATGTAATAAAGGATCGTGATGAAGAGGCAGGTTACTGCACTTTTGATTTTCTTTGGGTAGGATGTTGCTTGACTAGGGTAGATGGGTGAGGTCCGAGGATAGATGGAAGAGATGAAGGTGAAAAAGGAATGGTGGGTGAAACTGGTGTGTGCGGCCTAAAAAGTTGGGTCCTCTTTTTAGGTGGAGGATTGGTTTTTATGTGAGCTTGGTAGGACATGGATAAGTCCAATTTGATGGGTGGATGGACAAGGCTTGATGTTGGAATGACACCCAGGGTAGTGATAGGTCTAGAGCTGGGAGAATATTTAGGTGTAGGTAGGTTCTTAGGCATGGGAATGGGTTTGGTTGTGGTTAAAGGTTTAGATGTAGGAAAGGGTGACGAAGAAGAAGACATTTCAACAAGCATGGTCATGGTTGATTTGGTTGCTTGAAATACCTTTGGATAGATTGTAGAGGTATCTGTAAGCAAAATTTACATTTGGGTTGAAAAGGGTAACCAAAGGCATCCCTAAAGTATGGAATTATCAATGTAATCTAAGTAGTCAGCCAAGCGTGAAAAAAATACCACTATAAGAGGATATTTCATTGGTTTAGTGGCAATCACTGTAAAATATGTCTATGAGACATGAAATTGGTTAGCCTCGGACTTTGTAGATAAAAGAGTTGAGAGAAGATCAATGAGATCCTAGAATGCTATTGGGGAATTATCACCAATAGCCAATGACACACCTAAAGGATCCCCCATGGGTAGGAGAGATGACAGGTGGGGTGAGGTAAATTCTTCTTTTGGTGGAGAAGAAAGCAAGGATGATTCTCCCATGGTTCAGAGAATTAATACCATTGATCTTTTGTTAGGTTGTGAGGTAGATGATGAAATAACATCATCATAAATTATGGACTCCTCTATGGGTGAAGGGGGAGATGAATGGGAATCCTCTATGTGTGATGGAGTAAATGAGTTTGAATCCTCTGTAGGTAGAGGATCTCATGCTAGAATCTCCTAGATAGAGGTGATATGAGGAAAATGAGGAATGGTTGGTACAACTTCAAAAATAACATGAAATTCATGGACATTGTTGTCATTAGTTGAAGGTTCACCATTTTGATTAGATGATGGTTTATGGTTAGGGAATGAATTCTTAAAGATATGTAATTTTTTATTTTTCATTGCATTCCAGGACAAGATCTCCATTATCTAACATTTCCTGGACAATGTTTTTGAAGGTAATGCAATTACCATCCCTATGGTCTTTGCCGTGATGATAGTTACAATAATCATGTTCCTTATACAATGCAAGCATAGGATGAGTGGGTTCAAAACCAATATGTGGTTTTATAGGTGGAAGTGCAATGTCTCCGGTCTTAAGAATCTTTTCTAAGACTGAAGAATAGGGCTCTCTAATTAGAGTGTACTTTTGTTATTCCCATTATAACTAAAAATTTTGAACAGGAGAAATATTGGAGGAAGGTTTTTCTTGGTTAGATGGGTGAGAGGGGCCAAATTTGAGAACTACCGTGTTGGCAGATCCTTTGGATTTTGAATAATTGTTTTGGGGCTTTAAAGATGAAGAATAATCGTTTGATTTGAATGTGGCATCTTTTTTTCACAATTGAATTTTATTCTCTTCAATGGCACGAATTTCCAGTTTTTACACCATGGTAAATTCTTCGTCGAAGGTATGAAAGTTATGTACTTGCATAATTGGTGAGATGTGCCTAGCATAAGCTCTAGTGAGAACCTCTATAAGCTCATCTTGAGGTAACTGGAATGTTAATTGGTTGATAAGGCTTTGCCAACGAGTAACAAAATCTGTGGTAGATTCGTCGTTGTATTGTCGTGTTGAGTATAGGTCAGTCATGGTGACTTTTTTATGACATTAATTAAGAAATGGTCTAAGAATGCTTGAGCCACTTGGTTAAATGAGTAAATGGAATGTCTAGGTAAACCACTATACCAATCTAATGTGGGTTCTGTCAAGGACATGGGGAATTTCCATAGGAGTAAAGCATCGTCATGGGAAATTAGATAACACTCATGTTTGAATGACCACAAGTGTTGTTGCATGTATTCTTTACTATTAAAATGGTTGAACTTGGGAATTTACCATTATATAGGGTATGGGAGAATAGAGATAGATGGATGAATAGGATCGTTACATATTTCATCATAAGGAGTTGCGAGAGAGAAAAACTGATGCTTCTAATGTTTACATATTTTCCATCATCATCTTAATGAGGTCATTGGTGGGTTGTGAAAATTGGGCACCCCTTGTAATATAAGGAGGTTGATGATGAATGTATGATGTAGATGGCATCCTAGTATATGGTGGTGCCGAGTATGAGAAATGTGAAGGGGGAATAGATGTAGGTGGAAGGTATCCCAAATAGGTGATAGACATGATTGAGGGTTGCTGGTAATATGTATAAGTAGGTGGGGTAGTCGTAATGACTGTTGTGGTAATTGGGGGTAGAGAATATGGGATGGAAAGGACAAGGTTTTGGAATGGTGTAATGGTTACCGACACCATGGGTGGTTGTAATGCAATTGGTACATATGAGGTAAAGGGTACAGATGGGGCTATGCTTAAGGTGACTAACAAAGGAATAGTTGACACTACAGGTGTGACATATGCCATAGGTGTAGTAGTTATAGAAGATGTGGGGTCCATTTGAGTCACCAAAGGTGGTAAGGTGGATGAAGGTAATGCCGAGATAGTGGTGGCTTACGTGTAAGTGAGGGTGAGGGAAGGAGGGATAGACACAGGCATATTCAAAGAAGTAACAAAGAAGCTACATTACTTCGACAAAACAAATAAGTAACAAATAAGCTACATTACTTCGACAAAACAAAGAAGTAACAAAGAAAAATAATATTCATGTGTTCTACAAACCAAAACAACAACCCAGTTCGATACATAAGCTACAACATATTTCCATAAACCCATTTTGGGAAGACAAGGAAAATCCACACAAATTCAACATTACTCAAATCATAAGTAGTTTTAAGGTGTGATTCAACATAAACCAAACAGGAAAACAACTCAATGACTACATTTTCAAGCAGAGGTTCCTCAATCAGAGAATACAAAAAATATTCAAGAAAACCAAGTAACTATCACAAAATAAAAACCCATTTATCTTATGAGATCAAATTTCTTTTAATGAATACATTTAGAGAAAAGAAGAATAACTTAATGGATAGAACCTATCATGCCTAATAGTGCTTATGTTAATTCAAAGAATATTTCCATCCAAGCCTCCACAATTCCTTCTCCAAACGAAATAAACAACCAAAAAATTCATTCTCAAATTCCTCATATACTTCCACTAGATCAAAAATATTCTAATGGAGTTAAAAATAGTAACAAAATGAAAATAGAACTACTGGTTCAAAGAACGAGATAGCTCCATACAGAGAAAAAATCAAAATGCATAAAAGACTAAACAAATCCCAACAAATCTACTTGCATGGTTTCCAAGGTAGTTCGCTCACCAAAACCAATGATCATAAATGTCATTAATTTCCAATCTCCCACCTATATCTCCATGCCACCACCATCTAAAATTGGCAAGTCCAATTTACACCATGGCATACATTACTTAACTCTAGTGATGATGCCAAGTAGGTTTCTACCAAATTTCCATGCCTCTACCAAAACTGGTACTACCCTCAATTAAATTCAAAATTCAAATAAAATAAATGACTTAGGAACCATCACCATGTCATCCACTTCCCATACGACCCCCTTTAGGTCCCCTTCCATCGTCACATTATTTTAAGATAGATATCATTAGCTTAGGATCTGACCTTAGGGTGGTTTAAAAAGTATTTACCTTAGGGTTTTAAACATTTCCTTAGGTAAATTTTCCATCTTAGGATAGGACATACTTCATACCAATTTAGTATTAGGTAATAGGTTAGAAATAAACCTATAGTTACCTTAGGTTATTTCAAAATCCCCCACTTTGTAAAACATACAACTTAGGTTAGGATGCAACAAGATTAGTGTAAACATAGATATAAGGTAGGTCTAGTTTACCTTAGGTTAGAATCTTGTTAGAATAGATCTTAAAGATCTAGGACTTAGGTTTTTACCCTCAATAGTCCTGAAGTAGACCTCCATCCTCTTTATGCCATTCAGCTTCCTAGAGAAATTAACAAGAACATTCAAGCACACTACTTACAGCAAAATGCAAAGCAAGAACTTCCAATAAGATCAATGAAATTGTATTTAAATACAAGAGTTTAGTCCTTTATTTCCTTCAACCTCTAAATGTCAGTTTACCATACAGATCAGGTAAGAATAATTAAAACATTTCTTAGATCAATATAATTGATCAAGGTTTCGTTATTATATAGAGGTAATTTTCAAACAAAATTACCAGTTTACAACCTTTCTTATCTCAAATAGAATGGATTCCTTGCAAGCAACAACATTTCAGCAAAATGAATCCAAGAACAAAAATAAATTATCCATGGTAAGCATGATTTCTAATAGTCAAAATAATACATCTTCTTAGGACAAATTACATGTCAACACTTGCAATGCAAAAGAGGAAAAGTTAACATTTTGCCACAGGTGTTACAAACTTCCCTCCTAAAAAAAATCATTATCCCAATGATTAACTTATTTAAACAATTTGCATCAAGGACAATCAATTTATTATCTTTCTTTTCATATGTTCAAAGGAGAATTGGATTTTAGAATTCCCAAAACCAACATTTACGTATCTATTTATTTTAAAAAATAAAATATCTGCCCAAAACTGGTAGATTTATTGTCATAAAAAGAATAAAGTCACAAATTTTATTAGTCAACATAATCAATTCTGTTCAAATAGATATGGAAAAGTGGTTTTCATATCTTCTAGATTTTCCCAGGTTGTATTTTCCTTGTTAAATTGGTCCCACTAGACCTTACATTGACTTATTTCATGATTTCTTAAGTGCAACTAGAGATTTTCCAACACTCATATAGGTTTAACCATGATTATTCCTGGGTTTTGGACCTACAAGGAATTCCAATTTAACACATGTGATAAATCTGAAACATATTTCTTAAGCAAAGAAATATGGAAAACATCATGCATTCGTGAAAAATCAGGAGGTAATGCTAAATGATAAGCTACAGGGTTGATTATTTCAACAATTTCAAAAGGTTCCACATAATGAGGTGATAACTTGGCAACCTTGCCAAAATTTATAGAACTCTTTTTCGGTTTAACCCAAAGAAATACCTTCTCACCAAGTTCAAATTTTCTATTAACCCACTTCAACTCAACATAACTCTTTTTCCTATATGTTGCTTCTTTCAAGCGTTCACGAATCATTTTAACTTGTTGTTCCATTTCTGTAAGGATTTCAGGTACAATAAAAATTTTGATCCACTTTTCTAGCTTAAGAAGTATGGTTATGATTTTTAGAAGATGTGGAATTCCTTTCCATGTACTTTTTATGGATTGTATAATCATTATGTGGCCAGATGTTGGAAGAGAAGGACGTTGTTGAAGAAGTTGATGTCGTTCGTTAGGAAAAAGGAAAATAAGAAAGACCAATCTCATCATGCAGAGTCGATAAATGGTAGAAAGAGTTCCTCATCCCAGAAGAAGGAGATTAAGAGGAATTTTGTGCTCATTTCTAGAGGAATGGGCATCGGGTGGAAATTTTTTGGAAACTGCATCCATCTTGCCATCATAGAAATGGCAAGCTAAAGATGGAATGGAGGCCTATTGCAAAGCTAAAGGATGTTTCTACTCCACCACCAATTGACAATTCAACCCAGGACCAGGTAATACCTGAAAGTGAAAGTCCTTTAAATGGTTAAGTCAACAATTTTCAATTATATATTGTATATATGGATGATTGATGAATTGCATTTAATTTCGATGTGTTTTGTATTACATGTGATGATTAGTGATTTGAAATTGTCTAAATTGATAAATTGTATGTGCTGTATTTAGTGGATTTTCTTAGAAAATTTGATTAAATTCTCCAAACATATCTCCTAATCAACTTGTGAGTACATGTTATAGCTTGGATATAGGATTTGACTCATATAAAACTTGGAGATTGATCTACGATTTGTGCAGACAATAGAGTTTGTAGAGTCAATTCAGAACTTCATTCTATGTAGAGGTATTGTGATTGTGCAGTAGAATGGTAGATGAATCATCGTTGACATTGACATCAGGTTGGAACTTCATTCTGTGGAGAAGCCATTATGGGTATCTAGCAGAATGGTACTTGATATAATTTTTCAACAAAAGGAGATCTCAAAAGATTATCTCGGAACATCATTAGGAGTTAAGGCATTGCAACCACACATTCAAATGGTAGGTGATCATTAGAAATAACATCGTGCAGTAGAGGCGTTGAGGTATATAAGAGACTTAGTACTATACAACAAAGGCATTGAGGTCTATAAAAGACTTAGCACTACAAAGTAGAGGCATTGAGGTCTGCAAGAGACTTAACACTGCACAATGGAGGCCTTGAGGTGTACAAGAGACTTAGCATTACACAACAGAGGTGTTGAAGTCTATAAGAGACTTAGAACTACACAATGGAGATGTTGAGGTTTACAAGAGACTTAACACTACACAACGAAGGCATTGAGGTATGAAAAGGGAAAATTCATTTTCCATTATCGACATTAGATCAATCATATATCTAAGTAACATGGAGTTCCTTCAAACTAGTTTGGATTCTACGGAATCAACTCGGAGATAGGAGTTGTGTTATAGGGTAAAAGAAGATCCTTGTTGTCATATATTTGGAAAATTAGCACCATACAACGGAGGTGTGGAGGTCTTCATTAGATATCAAAGTGGTCCTACTGGAGCGTCATGGGCCCATAACCCATAGGTCCCATGATCAGGGAAAAGTTTTCAAAGAGAAAAGGTTGCAGAGGAGAATACCTAAGGGTCTACCACAATAGAACTTCTGAGGTGGCAGTAGAATTTCTAGGTTCAGGACAGGAGGGAAAAATGTTCCAATATGAGCCTTTTGGGACAAAAATCCTTTCTTAGTGGGGAGGTGTGATCAGGGGATCATTTTTAAATTTCCCTTAACATCCCTAAATTGTGTCAGTGTAGAATATCATTTCGAGAGATTTCCATCGACTGTGAGAACACGACAAACAGACATCGGGAGCTCTAGTTATGTCCAATCAAAGTTCAACCAATGAGAAATTCAACTCTGGTCAACTAGGCAATATTGGACAAAGGGCACTGTGACATGTGGCAAAAATGAAAAGGGAGTCGTTTGTGGGTTTTTGATCTCCAGTCTTCGGCGGTTGTAAAAAAATAGCTAGTCGGAACAAGAGGCACAACTTTTGTTACGGAGGGGAGCCAGACCGCCATGTGGACTATGGTATTATCACCAACATGGTCAGTCCATAAGCCACCACGTGGCTTGCCACAACTTATCCATTTTTCATTTTGAATATCATAGTATTATATGGTTGAATTTTATATTATTCACCATATTACTATACAAATTCAATTTGTAATGTTTAGGGTTGAATCTTGGTGAGACCACATTCCCACATATCTTGGTAGTCACAAAGCACACCACATGACTCAACCAAACAATAATACAACCACCCACATAATATTCCAAACCCCCATATATTTCTAGGTCCACGTGGTGTATGGGAGGATGAAGTGGTGGTAGGGGGGCATATGCCATGCGTGGAGATCCATGTGAGAAGGAGGTGGGGGCAAATATGCCTTAAGTGATCCTTTGACCACTTTAAACATGCATGGAAAGGCTTATTAAAGCCTAAAACAATATCCTTTCCCCAAAATGTGGGATATTACACCCACTTAAACCTAAAAATCTACCAACAAGGGTATTTAGCCCATTAAAATATGCAAATCATTAAGGGATTTAATCCCATTTTATATGCTACGGGGTGAGGTTAATATTAGCCTAAGGATAAATAATTTTGTGTTATTTTAAGGGCCCTAATTTTGTATAAATAGGGAACCCATTTCATTGTAATGGACACATGAGACATGAGTTCGAGAAGCTTATTATTTTGTTAAGCTTGATTGTGAGATGTGGAGAAATAGTAATAGGGAAATTTTAATATAGTTTTGTAAACTATATTAAATTCCTAAAATTACTATAGACAAATATTGTTTATTGGCCTATTATTTTAGGCAATAGTGATGGAATATTTGTGATTGGGAGTGAAATGTAAACTACCCAACAGGCCCATTGAGCCACATTAATGACTTGCAAATCCTGGATTGTCGACTGGTGTGCTGGAGGGCGCATTGATAGCATTGGGAAGGCCGATCAAAGTCAAAGGAGATTGTGCATTAGGAAGGTGAAGAAAAATTCAACTGATCATCAGAAATTCTTCAAAGAACTGGAGCACTAATAGGCACATGAAATTCCATTAGGTTTTCTTGTGAAAGTACTATTGTAACTTATAAGTTTTGGCTAGTGGAACAGTTTGAAAGAACCCAAAGACGTAGGCAATTTCCAAACTCCATAATCAATCATTGTGTAACCATCTTTATTGTACTGCATTAATTATTTAAATTGATTACTTAAAAGAAAAAAATTGTTGGCAAATAATTAAAGCCTACAAGGGTCTGAGATTAGGTAAATAAAAACTTGACTATTTCTAGATCAAGTTTAGTATCAGAGCAGGTTATTGGCTTGCAAACTTGCTAATCTCCAAGAAAGTTGTAGGCTTTAATTATTTGCCAAAAAATTTCTCCTTTTAAGTAATCAATTTAAATAATTAATGCAAGACGATAAAGATGATTACATAATGATTGATTACAGAGTTCAGAAATTACCTACATCTCCTGGTTCTTTCAAACCGTTCCACTAGTCAAAACTTGTAAGTTACAATAGCACTTTCACAAGAAAACCTAATGGAATTTCACTTGCCTATCAGTACTCTAGTTCTTCGAAGAATATATGATGATCATTCAAATCGTTCTTCACCTTCTTGATGTGTAATCTCCTTCGGCTTTGATCAGCCTTCCCAATACTATTAATGTGCCCTCCAGCACTCCGATCAACAATCCAGGATTTGCAAGTGATTAGTGTGGCTCAATAGGCCTATTGGGTAGTTTACATTTTACTCCCAATCACAAATATTCCATCTACTATTGCCTAAAATAATAGGCCAATAAACAATATTTGTCTATAGTAATTTTAGGAATTTAATATAGTTTACAAAAATATATTAAAATTTCCCTCTTACTAATTCTCCACATCCCATGATTAAGATTAAAAAAATAATAAGATTCTCAGGCTAATGTGTTTTTACAATAAAATGGGTTCCCTTTTTATACAAAAACAGGGCCCTTAAAACAATGCATTTACAAATTATCCTAAGGCTAATTTTAGCCTAGCCTGTACATGAAAAATGGTATTAATTTTCCCATCCAGTGGTGGATTGCATTTGAAAAGGGATAAAATCCCATACAGAGAAGATTGCATTATAAATGGGATTAGATCCCACATTTGGTGGTGGAGTAATTGTTTTAGGCTTTAATAATCCTTTTCACGCAGGTTTAAAGTGGTCAAAGGACCACTTGAGGCATAACCACCCCCGCCTCCTTCTCACGTGGATCTCCACACATGACATATGCCCCCCTACCACTGCTTCATCCTCCCATCCACCACGTGGACCTAGAAATATATGGGGGTTTGGAAGATTATATCGGTGGTTGTATTAATGTACATATCACATTGCTGAGTCATGTGGTGTGCTTTGTGATCGCCACTTAGATATGTGGGAATGTGGTTTCACCAAGATTCGACCCTAAACATTAAAATTTCGACCCATTATATAGTAATATGGTGAATAATATAAAATTCAACCATATAATACTATGATATTCAAAATGAAAAATGGCTAAGTGGTGGCAAGCCACATGGTGGCTTGTGGACCCACCACGTCGCTGATAATACCATAGTCCACATGGCAGTCGGGCTCCCCTCCGTAATAAAAGTTGGGCCTCTTGTTTCGATGAGCTATATTTTTATGACCATCAAAGATCGAAGATCGAAAACCCACAAATGACTCCCTTTGCCTTTTCACCATGTGTCATAGTGCCCTTGGTCCAATATTGACCAGGTGACTAGAGTTGACTTTCCTGTTGACTAAAATTTTAGTGGACATAACTAGAGCTCCCAATGTCCATTTGTCACGTTCTCAAAGTCAATGGAAATCTCTCAAAATGATCTTCTGCATTGAAAAAATTTAGGTATGTTTAGGGAACTTAAAAAATGATCCCCTAAGCACACCTCCCAACTGAGAAAGGATCTTTGTCCCAAAAATCTTATATTGGAATATATTTCCATCTTGTCCTGAATCTGGAAACTCTACTGCCACCTCGGAAGTTCTGTTGTAGTAGACCCTTGGGTCTCTTCCTCTGCAATCACCTCATTTTGACAACTTGGTTCCTATCTTGGGACCTGTGGGCCCATGATGCTTCTCCTGTGCCACTCTGATATCTGAAGAAGACCTCCACACCTCCGTTATATGGTGCTAATTTTCTGAATGAAACCTCAACACTCCTATTGTGTGGTTCTAAGCTTCCAGATATCTGACAACAAGGATCTTATTTTACCCTATAACACAAATCCTATCTCCAAGTTGATTCTGTAGAATCCAAACTGGTTTAAAGGAACTCCATGTTACTTAGAGCTATGATTGATCCGATGTCAATAATGGACAATGACTTGTCCCTTTTCAGACCTCAACACCACCGATGTGTGGTGTTAAGTATCTTGTAGAACTCAACACCTTTGATGTGCAGTGCTAAGTCTCTTGTAGATCTCAACGCCTCTGTTGTGTAGTGCTAAGTCTCTTGCAGACCTCAACACCTATGTATGCATGTTAATCTTTAAGACCTCAATGCCTCTGACAATGCTAAGTCTGATCAACTACCATGAAGGTGTGGTTGTAATGCCTTGACTCCGAATGACGTTCCAAGATAATATTTTGAGAGATCCTTTTTTGACAAATTATATCAGGTACCATTCTTATAGATGCCCATAACGACTTCTCCTAGAATGAAGTTCTGACCCGATGTCAATGCCAATAGTGATTAGTTACCATTTTACTACAGGGTCACAATGCCTCTACACAGAATGAAGTTCCTAGATGACTCCTATGAACTCTACTATCTGCACAAATGGCAGATCAATCTCCAAGCTTTATATGAGTCAAATCTTGTATCCAAGCTGTAACAGGTACTCACAAGCTGATTAGGAGATAGGTGCCCTTAAAAGGGTCTTTATACAACTTTCAAACATATGTGTAGGAAATTATATCCTAATACATCATGCAAAACTAGTTGTAAAAATGCTCCATTTTTGGAGTCTTGTACAATAAGCTTAAATACCAATTTTATAGGAAAATAATTTTGCATGGTAAACCTGTCGCAAAATCTCTCCTACTTGGTGGCCTTTGTAGTTGGTCTTCTCCAATTCATCGCAATTGTGGTTTGACCTTGTTTGTCTCTTCCCTACTGGAAAAATAACTCAACAAGGATCAATACATACTGCATCTCCTGGTATTAACAATTTTACCAAAATAATTTCCCTCTAAGGGGTCTTACTTATGCAAGTATTTAAGAGTACAAACATTGCCCAGAATTGGGACTTTGACTAATGTGTCCTATTCAGTTAGATGTATACAAAAATTGCCCATACAGGGGTCTTATTCATACATTCTACCTAACACAAAATTTTATGGTTTTATGACAATAAGAGAAATAAATAATGCTCAGAAAAACCAAATACAATAGTTGAACTAGTCAACTTTATTTGCACCTTATATTTCTTACCAAATGTAGAATCCTCGGTATCTAACTAGGATACCTCAATAGGTGTCATGTGGATCCCTGGGCTCTTGCTCCTCTGCATATGGATCCTTATGGTCTGCTGGAATGTACGTGACCTCAGTTTCAGGATCTGAATGATCAGCAGGGACATATGAGATTGACTCTGTAGTAGGATCTACATGATCCCTGGGTACATATGAGTCAAAAGGCTCATTGTTTTTTCCTTGTGCAAGATGATCAACATGACCTATCATGAACTCGATCCTCTAGCTATTTCGAATGTGAAGCTTGACTCCTGTCATTAGTCATATAACCCTAATGAGTAGTCAAGTAGAAGTTTCCTAATACCACTTCATCCATCTCCAAAGGGATGATGTCGAGAGTGATATTATTGGAAACTCATCTCCCAAAAATGAAGCTCAAGATGCAATAACTAGTAGATACTCCATGCAAAGTACCATCTTCTATACCAATTGTCTTGGTAAATGGAAGTGGTTTCGTGGGAAGTTCTAGTCGGCGCACTACATCGACAGTTATGTACCCTACTTTGATAGTCCAATCAAGAATAAGGGTCATTAACTGTCTTCATGCAATCACTAGAATCCACTGTCTCAATGCACTTGCATGTCATAATACAATATCTAGATATTCCACTAGTGCTCTCTGTGCCAATGGTACCACTGACTAGTGATTGTTGGGTTTGGAAATAGAATTTCCCTTCTTCTACATCCACTTAGGCCTTCTCTCTAGGTACAAAACCCAACATCATTCGGTATCATGCCCTTTTTCATAATGAGGACACATGACTGAGTCTGGTGAAGGTTTCCTCTCCAAGAGGCGCTTCTGAAGATGACTGGCTTCCTCCCCTTTCCCAAGTGGAGCATCCAAGTTTCTTTGAAACTCTGCGATGCATTTTTGTTGTTGGTGTTGATGCTCTCAAATAATAGCCAGTTGGGTTTATAACTCCATGATTTGTGATCATGTTCTCGATGTCGAGTGATCATAACTTGCACCATGGTACCTAATAAGGCAAACATAACTAGAAACAAGAAGAAGATGTATAGATCCATTTATGCAAAACCAACTCTTATACCAAAATTGCTTGGGGATTAGCAAGTTTGTAATCCAATAACGTACTCTAATACCAAACTTGATACAAAAATAATCAAGATTTTATTTACCTGATCTCAGACCCTTGTAGGATTTAATTATTTGTCAAAATTTTTCTCCTTTTAAGTAATCAATTTAAAAAATTAATGCAAGATAATAAAGATGATTGCACAATGATTGATTATCAAGTTTGGAAATTGCCTACATCTTCGGGTTCTTTCGAACCATTCCACTAGTCAAAACTTGTAAGTTAAAATAGTAATTTCACAAGAAAACATAATGGAATATCACGTGCCTATCAGCACTCTAGTTCTTTAAAAAAAAATTGATGATTAGTCGAATCATTCTTCACCTTCTTGATGCAAAATCTCCTTTGGCTTTGATCGGCCTTCCCAAGATTACCAATGCGCCCTCTAGCACTCTGGTCAACAATCCAGGCTTTGCAAGTGATTAATGTGGCTCAATGGGCCTATTGGGTAGTTTACATTTTACTCCCAATCACAAATATTCCATCTACTATTGCCTAAAATAATAGGCCAATAAAAAATATTTGTCTATAGTAATATTAGGAATTTAATATAGTTTACAAAACTATATTAAAATTTCCCTATTACTAATTCTCCACATCCCACAATTAAGCTTAACAAAATAATAAGCTTCTCAGGCTAATGTGTTTTTACAATGAAATGGGTTACCTATTTATACAAAAATAGGGCCCTTAAAAAATGCATTTACAAATTATCCTAAGGCTAATTTTAGCCTAGCCCGTACATGAAAAATGGTATTAATTCCCCATGGTGGCGGATTGCATTTGAAAAGGGATAAAATCCCATATGGAGAGGCTTGCATTATAAATGGGATTAGATCCCACATTTGGTGGTGGAGTAATTGTTTTAGGCTTTAATAAGCCTTTCCACATAGGTTTAAAGTGGTCAAAGGACCACTTGGGGCATAGCCGCCCCCACTTCCTTCTCATGTGGATCTCCACACATGGCATATGTCCCCCTACCACCGCGGCATCCTCCCATCCACCACATGGACCTAGCACTATGGGGGTTTGGAAGATTATGTGGGTGGTTGTATTATTGTTTGGTTGAGTCATGTGGTGTGCTTGGTGATTGTTGAGATATGTGGGAATGTGGTCTCACCAAGATTCGACCCTAAACATTACAAATTGAAATTGTATAGTAATGTGGTGAATAATATAAAATTCAACCATATAATACTATGATATTCAAAATGAAAAATGGATAAGTGGTGGCAAGCCATGTGGTGGCTTGTGGACCCACCACATTGGTGATAATACCATAGTCCACATGGCAGTCAGACTTCCCTCTGTAACAAAAGTTGAGCCTCTTGTTCCAACGAGCTATTTTTTACGAACGTCAAAGACTAGAGATCGAAAACCCACAAACGAATCCCTTTTCCTTTTCACCACATGTCATAGTGTCCTTGGTCCAATATTGACCAGTTGACTAGAGTTGACTTTTTCATTTATAGAACTTTGACTAGACATAACTAGAGCTCTCAATGTCTATTTTCCGCATTCTCATGGTAAATGAAAATATCTCAAAATGATATTCTGCACTAACACAATTTAGGGATGTTTAGGGAACTTAAAAAATGATCCCCTGATCAATTATGGAATAGTTTCTTAATTTTTCAAGTTCAACTAGCTCTTCCATTCTAATTTCTCTTTGGTATTCACCCTCAAACTTCAACTGTTGGGCCATCTCTAATGAAGGAAACTCAAGTGATAAAGGAAGCATGGATTTCTTTTCATAAAAAATCTTATATGGTGAATTACCAACTCCATTCTTCAATGTGATTCTGACTAACCAGAGCACATGTGGGATCTTTGTGTGCCACTGGCTCTTGTTGATATTTATTGTTCGTTTCATGATTATGATCAGGTTCTTATTAGTAGACTCTTCTAGGACATTACCTTAAGGGTAATAGTTTGAAGAATTATTCAAGTAGATGGTAAGACTAAGAGCCCCATCAGAAATTTGGACACCAAGGAAGTATTTTGCATTATATAAGATAATGGTTTGAGGAAGGCCAAACCTTGTTACAATGCCCTTAATAAAGTCAAGGATGACTGGCTTAGTTGATTCCTTGAGCGTGACAAATTCTATCCATCTGGTGAAGTAATCCATAGTTGTCATCACCCATTTATGACCAGCACTTGAAGGAGGGTTTATCATACCTATGAAGTCAAGAACCCATTGCGTGAAAGGCTGATCTACTTGGATTTTTCAGAGGGGAATCACTGCTAATTTCTTCTTTCTTGTAAAGAAAGATCACTTTTACATTTTTTGACCCATTTGTGCAAATCAGAAATGAGGGTAGGAAAAAACTATCCTACCTTAATTATCATCATCATTGTTATTTTTGTAGATAAGTTTCTACTAGATAATCCATCATGAAATTATTCTAACACTTTGTGTAATGCACCATCAATACATCTCAATAGCATGCCATCTGTGTTCCTTTTGAAGAGAAATACATTAATCATTGTATATGGAATAGATTGCAACCTCAGATCTCATGTACTTTCTTTGTTCATTCCATGAGGATATTCCCCAGAAGAGAGAAATGTTACCATGTCCTCCATCTAAGTGTGTGCCCTAGGATATTCATTCTATCTAGGTTTAGTGCATGTAGATTCCTCATCCATACACAATGAAGTTTCCTAATTATTTTGTGCATCCTCATAAATTTACTTGTAGAGCACATTGCCTCCAACTAACTTAGTGGCTTTGATAGTCGCATCATACTTCATGATCTTGGTCACCAATCTAGCTATATTTTCATTGATTTTTGCTCCCATGATGAAGTCTCTTACACTAGAGTGTGAAACTAACACCTTGATGTAATTTGTAGCAAGTATAATTTTGAACTTCTTCAGTGCGCACATGATGGCAAAGACCTATTTTTCCATGTGACTTTATTTCAATTCATAATAATTTGGTGTTTGAATAAAGAAAGCCATTGACTACTCCACTCCTTATTCATTTTCTTGTGTCAAGACAACAGTAACACTAACATTAGCGCCATCAGTATAGAGGATAAAATCCTTGGAGTAATCAAGATTGATGAGTGTTGGGGCACAAGAAATTTATTTCTTGATTTTATTGAATCTTTCTTTTCCTTCTGATGTCCAATTAAAGACTGTATTCTTCTTGAGCATGAGGGTGATGGGCTTGACTAAACCTAAAAAATTAGGGATGAGTCACCTAACGACATTTATCTTTCCTGGGAATGGCTGCAAGGCCTTCTTGTGTGCTAGTAATGAGAGAGTAAGAATGGCATAAAGATGTTAAGGATCAATAACAATGCCATCCTTCAAAACCACATGGCCCAAAATATTTCCTTGAACAACATCAAATTTACACTTCTTGGGGTTAAGAGACACCCCAAATTTGATGCATCTCTCAAAGAATTTTTCCATATGCATCATGTGATCCACACTCTGATTTAAGACTATAGTTATGTAATGCAAGTAAACTAGGATGAACTCATTAATATATCCCTTGGAGGCATTTTTCATGGCTCTTTGGAATGTTACACCTACATTTGACAAACCAAAATGCATTTTCTAGTAGGCATATGTACCTCATTTGGTCGTAAATGTCATTTCGAATTGATCCTCTTCCTTGACCATGATCTTATTGAAACCCCAAGTACCCATCCAACATAGAGAACCTTTGTGCACCAACCACATTCTATAGAATCTACTCCATAGAAGTAAAAGGATAATGATCCTTTAAAGATGCCTTGCTCAAATCTCTAAAATCAACACAAAGTCTTATTTGTCCATTCTTCATGTGCACTGGAACAAGATTCAACACCCAACTAGACTACTTGATAGGAAAATTAATCTTCACCTCAACGATTTTGAATAAATATTTACTCATAAGAGGCTCTATCTTAGGATTGATGGGCCTTTTATTTTGTCTGATGGGCTTGATATGAGGATCAAGTTTGATGGAGTTTTGAGCAACACTTGGATTGAATCCTTTGAGGTCTTCATACTCCCATGAAAATATGTCAATGTATTTCTACAATAGAAAGATGAAGGAATGCCTTTCATCTTATGCACATTCTTTACCTAGAAGAAATTTTTTTCACTTGTAATAAGGACTAGAGCACTTTCTTCTTACATTATGTGCATGTACTTTACCTCACCCTTGAACTCATCATCAAGACTGAAGATGTACTCTAAGGTTACCAACCCTTTAGGTAACTTGTTTGTCTTTAATTGAGTCACCTAGTTTTTTTAGATGTCATGCAAGTCATCTTTCATTTTTGGAGAGAACTCAAATTCATTATGAAAGAACTGGACAACTTTTGCATCACTTTCAAAGAAACCAACTGGTTTCATTTTATGGAATGGATGGCTAGACTACCATCTTGATGTGTTATGCATTTCCTTGTAAAACATACTCATCCAGTTAGAAATGTGAACCAAGGGATGCCATTTGATCCAATTCTTTTTTTAGTTTTCTTGGCACCACTGGTAGATTAAGAGCTTTAAATATCTCTAGGAGATCCCAAACTCTGGGTTTGTAAGATTTGAGAAAAAATTATTTTCTACGCACTTTTTTATGACCTAATGGATGACCAATTCAATTTCCCCAAAAATATGTAGCACCTTGATCTGTCTCTTCTCTGTAATAATAATACCACACACTAATGCTTCATATCATACTACATTGTTAGAGCATGCAAAGTTTAATTTGTGCATGAAGAAGAATTTCTCATCTCTAGGAGAGATAAGAACAACACATGCACCTGTGCCATTTCTACTTCTTGAGCCATCAAAATAAATGTTCCACAGTACAGGATTTTCATTGTTTTCTTTCTTGAGCACGGTAGGCAGCATGCACTCTTCTTCAAGGATGTAGTAAGTACCAAGACTAGTTTCAATAGTTTTATCATAAGGATAAAATTTATAGTGTTATTTTTCCCACTAATCTAAGAAGAGATCAGGTATAGAGGAAGGAATGGGCTGCTCATCTAAAAATGAATCTTGTTCTTGGCCTTTTTGAATGAGGTAATTATCTTGGAGTGGGGAATGGTCATATGACTCAACATGATATGAAAACATAGGATCGGTTTGTATGGTAAACTGGGTATCATACCTTGTTCTTAGCAGCATATGTAACCAATCAGAAGACAAGTATCCTTCACCTTAGCAATGAAATCCCTTGATAAGCAAGTGGAAAACAATGGAGGTATATCAATGATTGACACATCTTGAGTTATAGTTAGGATTGGACATGTATATAGGGTTAACTTAAGATCCTTAATGACTCCTAAGGTGGTGAGTGTTGAGCCATGAAGTTGCAAGACTCATTTAGACATAGGGTTGTACTTAAGTCCTATGAAATCAATAATTTTATTATGCATGAAAGAAGTACTAACCCCTAAGTTAATCATATAATTGTGGACTAAATGTTTACCTACTATCAAGGAAATATAAAAGGTCGGGTTTTTGACAACCTTTATTACTTACTTCCCCTTTCCTTGAAAAATGTTGACAACAACTTGAGGTCTTTAGATAACTAGATCAGCATGAGGAAGTTGTGCCAAGGCTTCATGCAAAAGGTAACACTGAGATGGAATGGCCAGGGCATCCCAAATTATGACATTTACATTAATTTTCTTAATTTATTCCACAATGTTGAATGGAATGCATGCAGACTTGTGCATTTGAGGAACAACAACATATTTTCTTGATTGCTTATGTGTACAGGTAGGGGCCTTAGCTTGCATAAAGGTTTGACTTACCAAAGGAAGGAAACACACCACTTATGTTGAAGTATTTTGCAGAGCTTCACACACATGAATTTGTGCATCAGAAATTTGAGATGCATTAACATCCTTTGATGATTTAGGATGAGATGTATCTCTTTTCTTGTGAGGATCAATCTGGATGGTAAGAGTAGAAGGCTGTGTGCTAGAATCTAGCATTCACTTCTTGTACCTTATGTTGTCATCAACTTGTGCACATGAACTATTTGAGATTTCTACAGCTTGGTTAAGTACACAGAAGTCCCCAACCCCAAAGAACATAAGGTTGGTTTCAGGAACCACTTCTAGTGCTTCTTTATTTTCTAATTTGGATGTGCTATTAGAGGGCTCATAACTTGTAACATTTTGAATCATATAACCTTTCATACGTAAGGCATTTGTGTATTTTCCCTGATTGTGAGAAAAGTTCCAATGGAATCACCATTCAGTATCTTGTACCATGTTGTTCTATACTGGAACTAGTGCTTCAATTATGTTGCGTGCAGGAAGGGGTTGCGGAGGAAGAACTATCTAAAGAGGAAGCTACGCATTAACACGCCATCTATCATTTTTCTAGGTTTTCCCATATCTTTGATTTGGATCTTTATTTCTTAAATCCTAATGGCTTTGATTAAATACTTTATTAAAATTATTTCTGAAGGCATGCGCCTTCTGTTTTTCCAAGGATATAGATTTATTAGAAATATTTTTAGTTAAGGCTTTCATTTCTTTATCTTCTTTTTGTTGCACAAGAGAATAGGATCTGGAGGAAGTGGGTTGAGAAATTTTATTAGGAATGGGGGCAATAAAAGGATGAGGCACTTGAGGTATTTCAGGAAACAAGGGCATAAGTGGTCTAGGGGCTATCTTTACAGCATAGATCATACAATTGTTTTCCCTAATGGCTATAACATAGGCATCGGGAAGCTGCACACAACCCATGGAGTGTATCATCACTACAATGTCAAAATTTAAATTTCTTAAGAAGTAAAGGAAATCACCTTGAGAAGTTAGTCTTAAGAGGGTTGTAAATTTATCCCATGTCTTTTGAATTTAAAATTTGAAATCAGCCATGAGCTCATTGAGAGCTCTCTTTATCATTGTGAGTTGTTCTAACAAGGAGATATTATCATCTTTCTCCTTGAAATAATTACAAAGCACAGTGCCAAGACCCTCCCATTTTGTGTTAGAGAGGTCTTAAGATTATATACCACTAAAGCACTTGTCCTTTGAGTGAATAAGTAAGAAGCCTTACATATACATCATCTTCTGTAACTAGCTGAATAGAGCATACATTTGCAATATCTTAGATGTGCTCAGCAGGGGTAACTTTATTCTCAGTAGTAAAAAATGGAATACTCTTAAGCACAACCACTTTTTTCATCATGGTACACATTAAGAGCCAAAGGAATACCGCCACTTAAGATGAAAAAGGGAAGATTTCTCTGTTCCATGGCTAGAAAGGGTTTGAATACCCCAGTAGAGTGTGTAGAAGGTCTAACAAGAGGAAGAGTGGATTGTGTCCTGAATGTGAAAGATGGAGACACCTACACGGTGGTTCTACTGCTTCTTCTCCATGTAGATAGTTATAGATATTTAAAGGATCCATCAACTATTGTGCATTGTATCATGTGAATCCTTCTCATGAATGAGGCACAACTGACTGCTAAAATCAATAAATATGAGTTTTGGGAGTCACTAGATGTGTTTAAACAAGCCTTCAAAGGCTAGAAATCACTAAGTCACACATCAGAACTTAGAAAAATGTAAGATTTCAATATTGGTCCTATCAGGCGTGCCAAAAAAATTTGGAGCCCTAAATTGTATCCATCCCATATCATGATGAACTGGGTATTTGAGGTAACATGGGGTTGTCTCCAAGTTTTAGGACTTACGCTTGAGACAGACCTCCAAAGAAGGCCAAATTCCTTTACATATTTCTACCACTAAAAATACTCCTATGAAGGGAAATGTAGCTACCTATCACTACTATATGATCCCAAGGGACTAGGGTGAGAAGGAGATGCATGAAATGGAAAACCTAAGCTAAGGGGATGTGATAGCAATAGAAAGAGGGGGATGAACACACTTAGATGAGAAAAAAATGAAGAAAATGCATATAGGGAGGGAAAACAAATGTGCTGCATCCTAAAACAACACTCACATACCCATTTTTGTGGGACATAACAAATTAAAAGCCTACAAAAAACATAATATATGCATAATAGATAAAAAATACAAAAGAAGGGAAGAAGATGCAATAAAATTTGAATTTAATAGCCACAAAATAATACTTTTATTGCTTCCAAGAACTGTAAAATTAAATACATAGATGAAATAGGCAAGGTACTACATGCAATGGCTTAGATCTGAGGCCTAAAACTCAAAATACACAAGATAAATTCTCTAAATAATACTCTCAACAAACTAAGGGAGTCCATCCTTTTACAATGAGTAATGCTCTACAATTTATAGAATAAGAAGGAGATAAGAGGAGGAGGAATAGAAGGGAAAATAAGATTCAAACATCTAACCACCTATTGGAAGCAAAATGGAATGAGATGGGGGGTGAATCATTCCTACAATACTTTAAAACAATTTTCAGATTATAATACATGCACCATTAACATTTATCCATCCATCTATGTGTGATTAACAACATGAAAAATTCAACCACATAAACACAATCAAGAGAGAATACACATGAACACAAGATATAAGTGGGAAACCCTCATGGGGAAGAAAAAATACTGAAACTTTACTTATATTACACAAATAAAATTAATTTAGTGAAGCACCAACTTCACAAGGATCACCAATCCCTAGTTTAGTAGAGCACCAACCCTATAAGGAGCACAAACCCCTAATTTAGTGAAGCACCCACTCCAAAAGGAGGCTACAACCCCCTAAGGATGACCAAGCACAAACCTAGCCCCGTCAATATGTTTGATCTCTTATTTTACTACTGTCACAACTGATGGAGATCACAATTTCAGCTCACAAACCCTAACTCACACGCTAGGTCTTCGACCTTGCATACTCTTGCTCTTTCTTCACTTCTCAAAGCTCTAATCACATGATATCATGCTCTTCCTTCAATACATGTCTTCATATATGCAAACAACACCTCGCTAGGTCACACTAATCCCCCATGCATGACTAGTTCAAAAAATGAACCCAAAACATCACTTTTATATGCATATCTTTACTTCAACCCAAATAAGGTCAGTCTCGCATGATACTTTCGACCCATAAAACTCTATAAAATTCACAAATTTTAATTACAAAAATCACTTATGACCCTAATAGGTCATCCTAGCTAAAACCCCATTACCTTATGCTAAAAATGGCTCAAAACTGCATGGGCACATTCTTAAAAATTCACTTACATTAAAAATAAACTAATTCATGACACAAAACCCTCTACATATGAGTAATACATCATAAAACATTCAAATATTGTCACATATTTAATTCACCAATCATATTATTTCATTTATTGGGCCCAACTCCCTTTACAATTCTCAAAATAGTTGTTTCCTACACCCTTCAGTACCCTGTAAACTTCATAATACCACAAAATGGGTTCTCATCAACCAAAACCTGCCATGGTACCACTTAAAATAAATGAAAGAACATGTAGAACACTTCTATGTGTGTTATAAGTCATTAAAAATCTTTTACTTCAAACCACAACATTATTTGCCTTCACCAAATCAACCTGCTAAAAAAGTTGTTTGCAAAGGTTAGCTCATAAAATAATTTATACATGCATTAAATACCTCCAAATTAGTTAATTGGATGCAAAACTCATCTCTATTTAGTTTCTAGGTTATATAAATCATCAACCAATCCATCTCATGCTTCAAACAACATCAAAGAATCCACTATGAAAACCTAAGCGTGTTGACACATCACCCAACCTAAGTTGAGCGCTCACCTGAAGTGTGAAAAGGCACTAGGTCCCTATTTATATTTTCTTGTGTAAGATGTTAGTGTGATGAAGATGGATCATATATAGACCCATAAATAAGCATAAATATTCCTCATGTATGACCATATCTAGATCTTAAATACTCATGAATTAAACAATAACTATGTTAATGTTAACAATAAAAGAACCAATTATAGTCATGTTTAATACCATTATCCATATAATAGACTCCATTAAATTAAAATTGTAAAACATATAAGCTTATTACATTACAAAATATTACCATAAGCTATGCGCGCATCATATCTTGCATCATAACTCTACAATACTTGTGTGTCTCTAAACTACATAATTCACTACTTATTTATAGGGGTGGGGACTTTCCCTTCACCGCTTACGCACTTACCAAAATAGGCCGCATGCTGAAAATATCCATGCACCTTTGAATTAACATGCACACTTGCAAGTGTGCTAATAATAAACATCCTACAGTTAACTGGAAGTATTAATCCTATTATTATCTCAAACTCCCACATAACGCTTATCAAATGCTCATTCCCAAAGTAAAATTTACGTGTCGTGCAAGTATCCATCCTAATGTGTGCTCCAAATTCTATTTCCAAAAAATCCCATAACCATAAAAATTGCTAAGTCCTGACACAACTTGTCTTGCCACACGTTTCCTTTCCTATCCTTCTGTACCTTCAAATGTGCTTTGTTCCCATGTGTGAATCTTCTGTATGCCTACTCCTTAGAACAATATATCTGTTAAAAAATAAAATACCTCCAATTGGATTAATTGGATGTCAAATTCATCTCTATTCACTTTCCAAGTGATATAAAGCATCACCCAATCCATCTCATGCTTCAAACAACATCAAACTTACACCAAAACACATCCTATCTTGAACTGTGAAAAACCTTCCTTCTAAAATAATTCCCTAGAAAACCTATCACGTCACCTCATCATTAGGAAAGCCATATATTATTGGAATATATTTGAATATAATTTCCAAAAAATATTGAATCACCTAAAGATTCCACCTATAGCTCAAGTTATGGCCAAAACACTAGACCCTGTTATTTGAGACCCCAAAACTACCCTTTGATTAATCAGCCTGTTTGGACCTCAAAGCATCATGAATTTTCATAATCATGTCCTAAAACCACCATGGACATAAATAAAAACTCCCATACATCATGCACCATCAATTTTGCATGTTATTCTTTTGGACCATCTTGTCCTAAAACCTTCTTCTCCAGAAAATTCTATTTTTAAGTGTGGCCCACATATCATCATGACCTCAACCATAAATTTATGGAAATCTTGAGGAATCCTCTACAACATTGAATCATAAATTTTAATGAATCAATAAAAACTAGGTTACAACACTTCACTTTCTACAAACTGCTCCTAGTTAGGGTTTAACTAGGGTTTTAGACCTCTTTACCTTCTTAACATTTGTTCATAAAAATGTGACGATAAGCTGACCTTGTTATTTTCTTGAAACCTTCTAAAATCACCTTAGAATAATCCCTAAAATCCAAAATGTCCCATATTAAGCACACTATTCACAACGAGGATCAATATTTTCAAATTCAAGCTTGATTTTCACCTATTCTTGACCATGTCTCACAAAATAAATCATATGTGAAAAAATACTCATCATGGGCACCTAAAATTTTTCTAAGAGCATCACCACTCATCCCTATAACATCTCAAATCATCATAATGATAACACCATAGCTAAATATCTCTAATCATTAAGAATTACCTATTCCTGCATGTTAGATCCTCATAGTACCAACTAGGGCCAACTGAAATAGTGCAATAACTAAACATGAAACCACTACTAATGATCCAAACATACCTCATATAACATGATAAATCTTAATTCATGCTTCCATGAGCTCAAACGGCTCTGATCCACTTTGTCACACCTCCAAGGAAGCATACTTACTCCTAATGAGAAAATGTACCTACCCTATGCCACTACTTTGAGTGCTCAAGCACCCTCAAAACATGTTATCCAACATTTCATTATGCTTCACAAGCATCCAATAATCTCACACTACCGAGCTACACCTCCTAGGCACTTGTATGGGATTGTTAGAACAAGCATACATCACTGAATCCCACTATAGCAATTGACATACATCTAAAACATCATGTTAGCTTCATAAAAATCATCATGAAATCATCCTACAACATTCACTTTGTCATTAATGTGGTTTTTAATCAATGAAAACACCTAGTAGGCCTACATGCCAACAATATCCCCCTTTTCCATTGATGGAAAACACCCTAAACTTCTCCCCCTTTTTACATTAATGACAAAGGCATACATTGAACTCACCTTATTCACCTTCTTCAGTTTCATACCTCCATGATTTGGTTAGAAACATTGACCAAAGATCTCAATTAGCACTATTTTCTTGATCTTTTCCCAAGAACTGATTCTTTCCTTAATTTTAGGCATGCAAGCAACAAGCTATGGGCATGGAATAGGCACTACTAACCTATGAAAAACATTAGTACACCCTGAAAAATCACAATCTCATCTTGGAAGGAGCTTATACAACATTCTTCATCTTCTAGGAAAGAAAAACTTCAATTTTCTCCTATACCCATGTTTTAGCCTCCATGGAAACACTGTAGCAACTTGAAATGTGATTCATTTACACCTTGTACATGCCAACACTATCAAATTGAGCCAAAACACATCATTCCATTACCTTTCTTGTCAATGATACATCATCTATAGGACTAAAACAATCTGTATAAGGAATAATATTTCTTTTCATAACAACAAAGGCACTATCAACCCAGAACAAACATTTTAGTGTATTTTAAACCAATTTTGATCCTTTCTGACACATCTTAAAATCTCTAACAGAGAATTTTCTAGCTGCCCTTGGCTTTAAAAACATTATGCCTAGCTTCCAAACACAATTTTAGGAAATGTACCTTGATTCCTTGGGTAGAAACTCACTTGACATCTTTAGCTAGGTCTCAAACAACATTTTCAGTTCTTTTCATTCATATTGGGTAGAGATAAATCATTCACAAGCCAAAAACAACTCAGACTGGGAGAAATCACTTAATTCATACCATGGATGGCCTAAAATCACTTTATATTAACTAGATTTACCTCAAAAACGTCTCCCCCTATCATAAACACCCAAAACATGCTTTGCACGATATGTTTAAAATTGTAAGAGCATGTTTCTTGTTACTATAGTAGTAATTTTGAATTGTCTTTGATATGAGATTACATACACACATCTACTATGCCTTAAGGTCTTCATAATGCCTAGTCCTTTTGTAGGCCTATAACAACTAAGCTAGGTTCTCCATCTGTGAAGTCACTTGTATCATTCTTCATCATCTTCTTAAACCTATACTTTCTAACAGAGCCTTGTTAAGTTTTTCATGATACACATCCTTGTCGAGTTGTGGTGACACTCATCTTGTAGACATTCCTTTCTCATTCATACATTTGATCTCTAGAAAGAAGCACACCTAAATATTATTCCTCTGCCACATTATTTTCATCTACATGTAGTTTGTCCTTTTATCTTTTCTCTTCCCTGAGTCACCGAACCTTGTAGGTTTGACTTCTTTGATTATCTTTGAAGAAAGTGAGACTAACATATACCAACAGATCTTAATGTTCATACTTAATCTTCTACAAACTTCTTTACTAACTGAACTTGACTTGTTCCCCTTCACAATGCATAATTAAACCCTTAGGAATTCATTCATACCCTGAGACTCTTTATCAAGTCTTAGAAGTCTTACAGCACACATCATGTTTCTCCATTCCTTCACATACCTATGTTTTCTATGTCACCTTTCAAACCGATTCTTCATTATCCATTAAATTCTGATGTTTGACATAGTTACATTTGTCTTCATTTCTCTCTATCCTTGTTTTCACCAAACTTTTCATCAATTCATTCTCAAAGTTAGATTATCTCCCTTGAAACATTCCTAGGTATAATTTGTATCTTTCCACATGCACAATCATGATATTAATACAATAACTCACCAAGAATTGATACCAAACAAATTTCATACATGTACCTTGCATTACTAAACAATTAACATAGTCATGGTGCCTTTCAAACACTCTTCCACTATAGGTGAAAATTTGTTCTTTAACATAGTTTAATAGTCTTAAGAATCAAAAGGGGTCTGAGTCTACCATCTAATGTTTTTTATCATCAAAGGTTCCATAGAGGAATAAAACAAATTTTTCAAGTCAGTCATAGTTTATGAGAAACAGCTAAGAGATTACTAGTGCCTTCTACAGACTTTACATACTCTTACACAACTATTCTTTTACCTGTGTAGTCATATTTGAGCTTGAATGTCATTGTGAATTAACACATACCTCTTACATACTTTCTTTAGGCCCGAAATATAATCTCCTTGACATAGACTTGAAATACTTGCTCAACCTTACACATAATCCCTTGACTTACAGCTATAGTAAAAAATTAGGGTTTTATCCATCAAACCCTCACAGTCTTCTTCTCACTAAGCCTCCCTTTATTTTCTTCTAATCATGGACACATGAAGGGATAATTGTTCTTATTGAAGTTTCATAACAAGGAAACACCATATACATATGAATAACATGGGCTTCTCAAACTGAAAAACATGCTTCCATTTAGATTTTTCACAAATTACAACTTGATCAACTGAGATACATTCACATATGAAGACATTATTCACTTTGAAAATAGCCTTGGAGCATACTTATTTCTCCACCAATATTTGACATTTAAGAAACTTTGAAAGTGATGTAGCCTAGAATTTAGCAATGCAATCCTAGGCACATTGGCAAATCACTCAACCTAGACTAAGTGCTCACTCAAAGTGTGCAAAGGTATTAGGACCCTCTATAGGGTTGCTATTGTAGGATGTTAGCATGATGAAGACTTTAATCATGTAGATATATAACTAATATATCTTTCATACAGTGCATATTCAGACCTAGATCTCAAACATAACAGATCTAACAGATAACCATAATGGAATCAAGAATGCGATACTGAATTATAACCATAAGAACACCTTGTTTTAGTCCATAATCACCATTATATTAATTACAATAAATACACAGAAGCTTCATTACAATAATAGTAGTACACGCTCATGCGTGTAACAGATCTAGTAGCATAATCTCACTATACCCTAGTTCTCACACGTATATCTATGTTCTCTCTCTCTCTCTCTCTCTCTATATATATATATATATATATATATATATATATATATATCTACTACATAGTTCACTACATATTTATAAGGGTGGGGACTTTCCCTTCACCACTTATCTAATCCTAGAATAGTTTGCATGCTATTATTAGCCATGTTTCGTTACAAAAATAGGCTTACATGCAAGAGTGTTAACAATAGATCTCTCTTTTGTCAACTATCAGTTCACAATTCTATCTTTAGCCTACATTCATGTAAAGCACTTCATAGCTGATCATCCAAAAATAGCCAATGTGTGATGCACAGGTCTCCAATCGGTTTGAGTTCTCCGCATGCTATCTCTAAAAATAGATCCTCATCATGAAAAATGGCTAAGACCCGAATCTATCTCTATTCTGCGTGTGATCCTCTTCGATGCTTTCGTGCCTTTGAATGCACTTTGTTCTCCTGCATGAACCTTCTGTATTTTATTCACTAAGTTACCCCACACTAGTTTCATTGCCTCCCCGCAAATGGTTGTCTCCAAAAATGAACCAAAGAATATGAATAAAGGAATAAAAAGAATTTTGATGAATGAAAGAATGTCTTTAACCTGCAGTGTCTTCCTCTACAACCTGAATAACCAATTCTGGATATTCCTCTTTTATCTCCACCTCTAAGGTCTATCAGTCATTGAGCACGGCCTCTACATTTTCTGAAATATCTACCGTAATTGAATCAAATTCATCCCTTACAATCTCTCCTTTCTCATTCTGTAATACCAAAACAATGCTAGACATGCCAGTCATTCTTCCTTTAGAAAAGTCCATCTTTTGAGCCATGAGTTTTCCAAGCTCATCCAACCTTTCCCTGTGAGGTTCCTGAGTGGCTATAAGGGCCTCGTGCTTCTGCTTAACAAGTGCTAACCATTCTATGTGGCCCAATGTCTCATCCTTCATGGCCTTCAGGACCTCATTGTCTTCTAAAATGGTCCTAGTCCTTATAACAGCCTCTGGCACTGTACAAATATTCAGCACTTGATCTTCCTTCTTGAGTTCCTCCTATAAGCTCTGAAGAAATCCTTCATATGATGCAATATTCTGTGTCACTAAATCCTTTTCATGCTATACTTCTTGTGTTAGATCCTTTGGCTTAGGAATGTGCATAGGTTCATCTTCTAGCAATAAGTCCACCAATGTACTCACATAATGTATTTCCGAAGGAAATGTCGTGGGTACCTTTGGTTCTAAGTGTGGCCTAACCTTCATGAAATTGTCACCAATCTCCTCTACCATGCTGATAAACACAACATTATTTTTCTGTGCTAAATACTTTTCCTATTTCAGGCATGCTATCTCCTCATCCTTAGTCTTGATCTCCTCCCTTAGCACCCTAATTGTGGCAGCTTTGTCCATATTCTGACGTGTGACCTCTGTTGACACTTTCACCAAAGCATTTCTCACCTATTCATCTGACATAACAATAGGATTTACTATTATGTGTCTAGCCTGAGGTGTCTTTTTCAACCTCCTTGACATGCATGACTCCTTACATACATCAAAGTCTAGTTCATCCATGTGTGTGTGCATCGACCATGAAAATTTCTTCCTTATGCACACTTTCACCATATCTTCATTCATTAATTCCTAGCCGTATAACTCCTTTCGTGCCATTGTGCTCTGGAAACATGCATGGAAAAGTTTACATGTGTCCTTGGTGTAGCCCATGGCTGGTGGAATATACTCCCCACTCATTCTTATTGATCTACGTTGCTTAGGAACTTGGGCTTCAAGATTGGGAACTTATGCTACTATGTCTTGAGCAGTCTCTATTGTTGTCTCTTCTACCCCTTTTTCTTCCTCTTCTCCATCCTTCATTTCTTCATCTTTTTACTCCTCTACATTCTCTGGAGGTATAGGATAATTGGGTATGCTTTCCTTTGAATCTTCCACTTCCTCATTCAACTCTAATTTCCTTCACCTTTTCTTAGTTTTCTCCTTTTGTGGAGAGAGTCGAGGTGATCTACGCACTGTTTGCGGAGTAGCACCGTGGATCCTTGTTCTCCTGAACACTCTCTTGAATTTGCACTCTCCTTGTACTACATCCAAGTCCTCATCATCTCCCTCTTGTGACTGATGTGGAGTAGTTACGTGCTCAGCTTCATCCTTATTTGGAGGTTGTCTTCTACCTATGTGTTCCAAACCACCACTATCCTCATGCTCCTCCTCTTCATCATTGACCTGAATTATTTCTGTGCGCTTGGGTATTGGAACATTTTCCATTGTATGCTTACCCTTTCGTGGCCCTGGGAGCATGAACTCATTCTCCACATACTTAGCATTCTCCATCTTGGGTTTGAGTTACAGGTACACAAGCACTGCTCTTGTGTCCCCAACTACCAAGATCATAGGTTTCATGCTTATAATATCTTAAATAAGTCTTTCAATGTATGCATTACGCCCTGGATATACATGCTTCTTCCTCAAAGTGTGATAGTCACAATCTACCTTGTCTGCATTGAAGGTTAATCAATGCACATTTGAGAACTGATGAACTGATTCCTAGAAATACCTCATTATGAATGCATACGGAAGTTTAAACCATGGGCTCCAATCCCCATACTTCATCAAAAATCACGCGATGCAAAAATGTTTTTATACTATAAATTGAACTACCTTACCCGTCACTAAAGGAAAATCCTTGGGTATGTGCCACTCTTCCTTGAATGCTGCATGGAGTCTATCATAGCACATCTCTATCCTCTTCTTGAATGGTCCACTCATTAATCCATCACATAAGTACTTTTCAAACCTTTTCGTAGGTGACTTGTGTTCCATGGGGTACTCCCAAATCTTGTTCTTTGGCCTATCGGACACCCCAATCTCCATGAATACTAAGGACAATAACACTGCTCCAAAACTGATTATGTCACCTGTATACACTTCTTCGATGATTTTATTTTCTATGTGATCTGCAATGTTGTAGACCACTCCTTGAGACATCTTCTTGGTGACATGCAACCACATTTTTTTTACCTACGACCACCTTCCTTGGTCATTTAACTTTGTCACAAGATGTGTAGTTTCCTGCACTACTGGGTACTTCTTCAACTTGTCAATGTACATGCCGTGTGGACCCTTGGTATACCCCAGCTCCTTCCTCATCTCTAGGATTGTGGCTTTATCCATTAAATCATTATCTAGATCCAACCCTGAGGCCCTTAGTCCTGTCACCATTGAAATCAAAGTAGCTGTGATTCTTACCCTCCATTTGGTGAAGTAGAAGAAGTCCTCATGGACTCTTCTCATCAGCCACCAATACAATGGTTCATACTTTCCAAAATATGGTAGCTTATATAGATGGTAGACTCCATTTTTCTTTAGCAACTTCTCACCAACATCATCATATACTGGTATATTTTCTGTCGTGTTCTTGTTTATTTTCGTGCTTAGCAATGCATTAAGCTCCTTCTTATTATCTAATGTTCGATGGTTGTATTCATTGATTCTACATTGGTGGGTATGGGAATCCCATTCTTGTCCCACAATCACGCCCTCTAGATACTACATTTCTGAAAAATTACTCTCCGAAGAAATCTCTTCTTCCACTTCAACCTTTTTCTTCCCTTTATCCCCTTCTATGGGTGATTTCTTTGGTGCCTTTTGAAAAATCTCTCTTTTCTTCCCTCTATAGTTGAGAAAATCGAAACCCTAGCTTAAATATCCATGCCCTAGTGGAAATAATGTGCCCTAGCTTGTTTTTAATGCATATTATTCACTCAAACCCTTCTCCTATGGGAACGCAAGCTTCTTCAGTGGACAACCCTTCTCCCCACATCTAGTTTCACACTCTACACACCTCAACACCATTTCTCAACTCGTTCACACTTAACTCTTTTCAAATTATCTCAATTGCAACGGTAAGAATGAACTCGCATCCCATCCTTATATAGAATTTCAAAAATTTAGTGCATTTATTACTCCTTCACCTACCAACAATCCTCTCATTAATTGACCATTTTCATTATTTCCATGTGGTACATCTTCACACCCAAGCTATAACCTTCTAGCGTGCCCTCCTACCTTTTGGCTACAGAATTCTCTTCAGCATGCTTCCATGTGCCTGAGTACCTCATCACTGCACCTTCCACTAGTAGTCTTCCCATCCCCTGCTTACCTCGTGTTATACTTATTTCTTCATTCCTCTCTATCTATGGTCCTTGTGTCCAGAAGAAATCTCTCTCTCTCTCTCTCTATCTTTTAATTTTCCAACCTTGAATAGCATTCGTAGATAGTTCCTTTCATGTGTACATTTTTTCAATAGTCCTGTACCCAAATATCAACAATCTACCCCATACTAAGGGTATGTGCAGTCCTCTGTGCATAAAAATTCTTCAAATAGTAATTAGCTTCTGGCGCGTGAACACACTTATTACACAAACACACCAACTAAATTGACAAAGCATAACAACAAATAAATAAATACATTAAGGAAATTCAGAATTGAAAACCTAATCTAAATAACAATATTACCTTATTACAAACACCAAGAAGACTTATGTATAGTAGGGCTTCAGCCTACTCCCGTTAAAGTAAACAGGTAACCGTATTCCATCAAGGGCCTCTAACTGAAAAATTCCTGATTCAAGTATGTGAGTGATAACATATGCCCCCAACCAATGTACTTTGAGTTTTCCTAGATGGCGCAAAAACTTAGAATCATAAAGGAGCACCATCTGTCCTATCTCCAACTTTTTATCCCTGATGTGCCTGTCATACCATGCTTTTTGCCTAGAATTCTCTTGTTTTTGACTCCAACATGCTATGGCTCAGAATTCATCTAATTTTATTAACTGTTAAATGCATTTTTCTAATGATTTCTCATCAGCAAGACCTCTAGCGCTTGCAATCTGCAAAGAAGGTAACATAAATTCCATAGGAAGAACTACTTCTATGCCAAACACTAACTGAAACAGTGTGGCTTTGTTCAAAATTTTATATGTTGTTTGATATGCCCAAAGTACTCCAGATACCTTATCATCCCAATCCTTTCTTCCAATATCACATATTTTTGTCAATGTCTGGCTCAAAATTTTATTGAAAGCCTCAGCAGTCCCATTCACTTGAGGATGATAGGGTGTAGTCTTATTGTGTGAAATCATGAATTCATCCAATAGAATTCTGATTGTCTCATTAAGAAAATGTGTGCCCCTATCATTGGTCAAACTTAAAGGACATCCATACCTTGTAATAATATTTTCCCAAAGAAACCTGGTTGTTGTGGCCATTGTACAATCCTTTGTAGGTGTTACTTCTACCCACCTTGTCAGATAATCTGTGCAAGTTATGATGTAACGTAACCCAGTTTTGTGTACAACTAGTGAAATAAGACCCACAAAATCTATAGCCCATTTCTCAAATGGTTTTGCACTAGTAATTGGTCTTAGAGGCATTTCATCTCATTGACCTAGTTTCCCAAGGCATTGACAATGATCACAAGCCTTACAAAATTCCTTACAATATTTATACAGGGTCTCCCACCATAATCTAGCAAGTAGAATCTTGCATGCAGTGGCATCACCCGCATAGTGGCCACCTGCAATACCACCATGAGATTCTTCCATAATATCCATGTGCTCATGTTCCAATACACAACAATGTAATACTTCATCTCGGCCCAATTTGTATAGGTCACCATTGATTAACATATAGGGGGCTGCATGTATAACAAGTTGTTTCTTCTCCAAGGATTTCATTCCTTCTGGTGTCATCCCTGTTCGTAGAAAGACAACAATGTCTTCTAGTTCTAATGGCACTCGTTGTAACCTGTATAACTATGCATCTGACGTGGTATCCTTAATTACATATTCTTCTTCTCTGACTATATTCTAGATAGATGGTCTAGTATAGAATTACTTTTCCCTAGTTTTACCACAACTGTGAAATCAAATTATTAAAATAAGAGCACCCATCGACATATTCACCCTTGTAGAACAGGTTTGTTTACCAAATACTTCAATGCCATGTGATCTGTATAAAATATGAATGGTGTAGCTAGTAGGTACTGGCAGAATTTATGTAGTGCATAGATCATTGACAAAGCTTCGCGCTCTGTAGTTGTGTAATTTTGTTTTGTAGGAGTCAACTTTCTACTAGCAAAACACATAGGATGATCTACAATACCTTCTCTAGGTTGAGCCAACACTGTGCCAATGGTCATGCTAGAGGTGTCAACATGTACATGAAAGGGTTGGTCCCACGAAGGAAAATTCAGAATAGGCACGGTAGTAATTCTTTCCTTTAACGTATTAAATGCATGTTGTTCCAATTCTCCCTAATAGAACCTACCTTTCCCTTTCAGTAACTCTTCCAACGGTGTGGAAATTTTGGCATATCCTTTGATAAACTTCCTGTAATATCCTGTATGACCCAAAAATCTATGCACCTCACTCTGACTGGTAGGCTCCCTTAGGCCTATAATGACTACAACCTTGGCTGGATCAACCAACAAACCCTCCTTGTAGATTATGTGTCCTAACAGTATCCCAAATGGTGTAGCAAATATGCATTTCTTGATGTTTAATGAGATACTCAACTATCTACATCTTTCAAACATTAAGCGCAGATTTTCACAATGATCCTTAACTAATCCATACATCATCCAATCATCTAAATATACCTGTAAGAAGTTGTGAATAAATTCCTTGAATGCTTGAACAACTATGCGTGAAAATACAACAGGCACATTTTTCAAACCAAAAGGCATTACAGTATAGTGAAGCTACCCCATTTAGTAGTAAACATAGTCTTTTCCTGATCCTCCTGGGAAATAAGAACCTGATGATACCCAGAGAACCCATCCATGAATGAATATATTTCATGCCCTACAACACATTCTAGTATTTCCTCTGTGAATGGCGTAGGAAAGGGATCAGTCACACATGCAACATTCAACTCCCTGTAGTCCATGCAAATCCTAATCCATCCATATTTCTTGATACTGATCACCATTGGACTAACCCATTCTGACTCATCAAGGGGCTTGATAATTCTAGACTTCAACATTTTGTCAATTTCTTCTTTGACCTTTTTGCGCAAGTTGGGGTTCATCCTGTAGGGTCTCTTTCTAACTAGGTGCACACCCTCTTTAAGTTTTATCTTCATCTCCCCTAACGATTCATGCATGCCTTTAAGTTCATGGTACCCCCTAGGGAATAAGTCTTGGTAATCCCTTAGTAACTCTATGATTTTTGCCACTTCAGAGTCTGACCAATAGTCCCCAATTATGGCTTCCTTAGGCTCATCCTATGATCCAATATTCACCTTCTTTGTCTTCATAGGTTCATGATAGGCATGTGTGGTCTTATCTGCACTATCCAACACCTCCCGCCTACCCATTGAATGATTTACATCTAGATTTTCTACTTCTTCATCATCCACTAAGTAGACCATTTTTCCTTTTTCTTTCTCAAGGCAAGCATGCATTGAAGTAATGTTGCATCGGCCTCTGTCTCTTCAACAAGACGTGCTCCTGAGGCTCCTTCATCTAATAACTCTTGAAGGATTTATTTAGCCTTGGCACTATCTCCCATAGTTAAGTTCTTTATGAATTTTAAGGCTTCTTCAACTAGAGGCTTTGTAGAGAAGAAGTCAAATGTCTAGGTTATTTTGACAATTAAATCCTACCATTTTCCAGTCTCTCTATGGAGTTTGGCATATACATACCAAGAACAAACACATCCTTGTAAAGTGGAATAAAACTTCCTACCCTTCTATCCAGAGTCTCTCACACTTTTTAACATGGTGCTGAATAGGTTGATTACCATAATAAGTATAGATTTGAGTAGGTGCTTTGCTCATGAGGAACCTAGTAGCAAGATCAATCCTAATTTCATTCCATCCTACAATATTATCCTTGTGGGCCATCCACCTACGTGCTAATGTCCCATGGAGTGTATATGCTAGCATATTTCTTCTTTCCAATGGGTCTATCCATTGTTCTTCCATGGTGCGCAAGAATACCATAGGATATCCTCCTCTGGTGTAATAGGGTACGGAGTTATTACCTATTCTCCTGACATAATGTGGTTTTCTACCTCTAGGAAATATGCTCTTTACTTCGCCCTACCAACTCATAGGTGCTATGAGCCCAATTATCACAAGCAACACTTGTAGTATCGCTAATAGACTGTGCATCCTCCCACTGAATTATTCCTTCTTTAGTTGGCTCAAGTATCTTTGGATCTCGGATGACATGTACATAAATCCTATTCATATCTTCTTCACTCAAGGGCTCAACATAGGGCACATATTTTCCATCTGTTAACGGGATAATAACTCTCTCCTCCTTGTTTTTGAAACTGATATAGCCCTTGTTGAACTGAAGATCAACATTATTTGCATATCACCAAGGATGCCCCAATAGATCTGGGAAGCTATCTAGCTTTGCCAACACTAAAACCTCAAAGTCTCCAGTGAACTTGGCCCCTTGTATAGTAATGGATGCATCCTTCAAAACCCCGATGGGAGTGGCCTTAGTTTGATTAGCCATGAACAATATATTAGAGGATGGCTGCAATGGGGGTCTTCCCATTTGTACCCATGCATCTAAGGTAAGAACATTGACTTCCGTGCATGTATCAATCAGTATATTACTCAATAGCCAACCATCCACAACAACATTTAGAGTGATTTCCTTATCATAATCTAGGCTATGAGGGGCACATGCAGGATTATCAATTGTTCAGTATCAATACTTTCGTGTGGAGTGTTTCCTTTTAACCAATCCCCTAACAATGGAATGATATTTTCCTGGCACAACATTTTACACACTTCCCTTAAGTCATCTATATCAGTTTGGACCATCTCTGATACTTTCTTTTGCTCCATCTTCTGTGATTGCTCTTTTAAGTACTATATCTCACCCTTGAAGATTCCTAAGAACTTCCATGGTTTCCTGATAAACCTCCTTTTGATGGGTAGGATCTGGGTACCATGCATGTAGAACCTCCTCCTTAGTAATGGTAGGATTCTACTGTAATGCTTCTCTGATGAATGTCACCTCAGCGCATGTCATGATATTCACTTGCAATGCCTTGAAATTTGCCGCCAATTTAGGAATCCACCGATTTTCAATAGCATGTTGTATCCGAACCATCCTTGCACCTTTGTTTTCTTGTTTATGTTGTTTACTAAGATGCTCATATAAGTCTGGGAACTCCTCATAGCTATGGTTCTTTCCACAAAAAGAACATGTAATATTTTGAGGACATTCATGCATGTAGTGGTTAGGAAATCCACATGTATAACATGTTCCATGAGGAAACTCACTTCTTCCACTACCACGACCTCATCCTCCAAATCCACCATGGTATCCTCAACCTCTGCCATGACCACCTTCAAAACGCCCTTCATTCTGATCATAGTGCATGCCTAATTGTGATCCTAGTCCTGATGCTCATTCTTTCCCTTAGAGTTATCTGAAACTCCTTGTCTTTCATACACCAATATCTATAACATCATGGATCTGACCAATCAGCCGACACTCTTCTATGTCATGAGTCATGGACCTACAAATTTTACAGTAGCTTGAAACGTTCTTCCTTATCATGCATTGTAATAATGGGAAATGACTAGCATCATGGTTTAAATGGCATATCTCACAATCCAACAACAATGAGTGTATTGATATGTAAGGACAACTATCCTTTGTGTGACCTTCTACTTCACAATCTATACACCAAATCCTTGTGCGTGTCTCATGTGCTGAATTTGCTGATAGTTTCTCCAACTTATTTTTCCATAGCTGTGATTTGTGCTTCTAAAAATGGGCTCACCCCAGTATCTATACTTCTAACTGCCTCAATGCATAAGGCTACTTCAAGTGCTTTGCTGTAGATCAGTGTATGTCTTATGTGATAATTCCCTTCCTAAAAGGGGTAATTAGGCCCCCAACAAACCATTGTGCATGTTGGCTTGTGTGTATATCATAAGAAATCTTAAATAACAACATTTTAAAATGGGCATCATACTCTCTAACACTCTTAGTAGTTCCTTTGCTTAATATCCTTGAGTGCACTTATACTCTTCTGCTCAAACTCAGGGATGTGAAACTCTTTAAGGAATGCATCTTTTAAAGTTGTATAGTCTACGCAAGTCTGATCAGGTTCAAAAATTATGTACGAGTTGTGTGTGCGACCTTGTAATGTAGTAGAAAATTGGATTTCCCTACACTTAGAAGTAGTGATCCCTTTTGCACACCACAATATTTCACACATATGCATATGTTCAGTAGAATCTTCTATGACCCTATAGTCTAGAAGATGAAGAGGCATATCCATGTAAATATTTTGGGGTTTGTGCAGACCTTTCCCACCTGATCCAGAATGTCCTATGTTTCCCCTACCTTTAGAACCACCAAATCCACTGGAAGTAGAGCTACCTATGCCTTCTAATCCCCCACCTGTAGTTAGTGTTGGACCAAAATATGTGATTCCCCATGTCCCAAAAGTAGAACTGAACTGTACCCTAACAGTTTGGGAAGTGTTACCACTTCGAGAAGTTAGTCTAAAAATTTATGCGCTTGAGTTCTATGCAGATGATACACCCAAAAATGTACTCCCATATAACAACGAAGCCATTTGCGTTGCCATCATTATGCCTTTCATAAAACTCACTCCTACTCTTCCACTACTTAAATTAACTTGTTGATTTTTTATTATAACAGATGATGGAAAAACAAGTGCAAAGGCAAGGTTTCCAGGTGGATTCAGATGCTTTCCCGTGGCTCAGGTTGTCTCTACTGACGCACTTCTACGTGAGGCCGAGGAGGGTTCCCTATCATTTTTTCCCAAATAGGGGAGTTCTTGAGGCTTGGGTTCCACATCTTCTAGATGAAATTTAACTCCTTCCTAAACTATCTTTCTCGACAATGCCATTTTCTATGCAACCTCTTACTACTTTTATATCTCCCTCTTACACATGTCATTATACTTAAGATACCTCTCCTCTCTTTTCCTTTCAGCCGCTAGGTTTTCCATCTTTCACCAAACTTGATCCTACCCCTTTGCATGGTGAGGTTTAGTTAGCCATCGGTTTATTCTCCAAATTCAAAGTTACCATCAGGATCTTGATCACCAGTGGAATTCCTTACAGGTAAATCCCCCTTGGATATCGTAAAAACTATAATTGAGCTACCTCTAGACATGAATGAGTAGAAATTGAGTACTCCAATATATAACTATCTAAAACACCATAGAACCACATATCCATAGCTCAAGTCTAAATCAGATCAGTAGCATAAAGGGCCTGGAATTCTTCATGTGTCTAGATAAGTTCACGACACATCTAATTCCACTTAGATGCATACATAATCAGCCACTCATACGATTCTACTAGAAATATAGTGAAGAATCTCTCATATAAACTATCATACATGTTCTATTCCACCCACATGCATGCATTAAACTCAGATCCAGTGCTGAAAAGTCATGTGTATTCTTCTTCTAAATCATGTATCCACTCCTCAACACTTGGAAAGGTCAACCGATATGTCTTCATCGTGAACCATCCTGAAATTTTTTGAAAAAGAGGTCCTAGCAATGGAACCAATGATGTGACCTAGAATTTAGCAAAACAAGCCCAAAGGCACTGATACATCACTCAGCCTAGACTAAGCACTCACCCAAAGTGCACAAAGGTACCAGGTCCCTCTTTAGGGTTGTTGTTGTAGGATGTTAGCATGATGAAGACTTTAATCATGTAGAGCTATAACTAATATATCTTTCATACAGTGCATATTCAGACCTAGATCTCGAACATAACAGATCTAATAGATAACCATAATGGAATCAATCATGCAATACTGAATTATAACCATAAAAACACCTTGTTTCAGTCCATAATCACCATTCTATTAATCACATTAAATACATAGAAGATTCATTACAATAATAGTAGTACATGCTCATGCACGTAACAGATCTAGCAACATAATCCTCTATACCCTAGTTCTCACATGTACATCTATGAGACTCTCTTCTCTCTGGTATCTCTCTCTCTCTCGTCTCAACTATATATATATATATATATATATATATGTATATATCTATATATATATATATTGATATCTACTACATAGTTCACTACATATTTATAAGGGTGGGGAATTTCCCTTCACTGATTATCTAATCCCAGAATAGGTCACATGCTATTATTAGCCACATGCCACTACAAAAATAGGCTTACATGCAATAGTGTTAACAATAAATATCTCTTTGTCAACTATCAGTTCACAATTCTATGTTAATATTGCATTCATGCAAAGTGCTTCATAGCTGATCATCCAAAAATATCCAATGTGTGATGCACAGGTATCCAATTAGTTTGAGTGCTCCACATGCTATCTCTAAAAATAGATGCTCATCATGAAAAATGGCTAAGTCCTGAATCTGTCTTTGTTAATCCTCTCTGATGCTTCCATGCATTTGAATGTGCTCTGTTAACCCACATGAACCTTATATATTTTCTTCACTAAGTTCCATAGTTTGAATGATCAACAGAACGGATGACTAAAACTCTCTATGACCACACTTAGACACCAAAAAAGGATTAGAAAAGACACTATAGACTCCAAAGAACTCATATTTACACTAGAGAATTACATTCCATGATCATGAATTCTTAATACACCCTTCTTTGATAGATTTAGGACTTAACACAGGTCAAATACCCTTTTATAAGAAATAGGACAACAAACATGCTTAGCATATACCATGATAACCCTTGATCATGCATACTTTTGGACTAAGAAACAGGTTTCATACTCAGATTTTGACATGTTTGAATGATTCTCACTTAATCAAGGACTGTATAACATACTTGAAACTTGTATATGTACCTCATTGTATTAATTTTACATGATGAAGACATATATGTTTATGGAGAGCTTCAAGGAACACACACAGAGACTTCATACTTCTTTGAACTTTGACAATTTCAAAACTTCTTAGACTTAGAGAACTCTACAATACAGTCTACACAGACCCTTATACTGTCAAACTTAGACACAAGCAATTATGAAGCATACTTCATGAGCTCAAATACCACTTGAAAACATATAAAAAAGATATTCAAGAACATGTATAACCAAAATATTATACCAATGATCACAACACCCTGTAGGAGGGTCCACCTTAACCTTTCTCTCCAAGGTCAATTTTATGGTTCATTCATTATGCATTAAGCAACTGTTCTTAGATCACCTGAAACTATATTTTATCATCAAAACCCTTATTTTTATTTGTAACACTTGTCATCCTTCTTTTCATCTAGGCTACAAATATCATCTTGACACAAAGACTAGTGAATTTGGAGATTAAGCACAAATTGAACTTTATACAAACTCATTTACCACAAAAAAATTGTAAAAAATTATCACTGTATATACAAAATTATTTCAAGATCTAGAATACTTGATCAAGACCATAGAACAACTTGTATCTTGAGGGACTTACAACTTTAATTCTAAGATTGAAACCCAATTGTAATGACCTGTCATGCTAGACTTTTAGCCCTTGATAAATATTTGCACCAATTTAGTGATATACAAAGATAAAGGATGCATTTTGATCACTTACAAGTACCTTGAATGCAATCATACAAATCTCATGCAAAAAATCTAACCATGCTTTGACAGATCAATCATACTCATGACCAGACACATGAGACCTTATTAATGTCCTAGAAGCATGCTCACACTAAATGGAAATTAACACAGATTTGAATTAGACCAAGTTACTAACTCTATTTTGTTTTCATGATGCAAGATCACCCATATGACAAGGGATAATTTGACAGAACACACCAACACTTAGACTCATAATAGACCTAACTCAAGGACTTGGAATCCATGCACAAGAGTAGAACTCCTTATTTGAAATGTTAGAAGCTACAAGATGGCCTTAGACATAAACAACTACACTTCAACATGAAAAGATTTGATTCACAAACCTAGACACCTATTAACATAAAATACTTAAAGAATGCATGAGAGAAATCGTTTTCCATACCTTACAACCTTGTAGGTATCCCAAAATCCTAGCTTTCTCATCTTGTCATGAACTATAACATGGAGGCACCAATTATCTTCTTGAACTTGAGAAAACATCCCCTTTTGACTGAATTTAGGCTTGATGACCTTGATTTCACTGTTGTGGGCTTCTTGAATTCTCGTTTTCAACCTTGTATTGCATATACTGAATTCCTCACTTAGACTATGTCTTTTTATGACCTCCGATTTCACTTGAGAAACGTTCCTTCTTATCCTTTGTAACATCCTATCTATAGACTGTTGACTCATACATGATACTAGGTATCCTCTTGTAACTTGTTCCATTTGTAAAATAAAACCTGTATAGAACCTCTCTGATTCTCACTTGGACATAGGCAAAATTTAGTAATGTGATCATTATTGTTGAAAATTGATGAAAACAACAACATTATCTTTATCCTCCTAGGCTTCAAACACCCTAAAATTCCATCCACAATACTTTTAGCTCCATGTTCACATACTCACAACATGAGTGACCATACTCACCCTTTGAAGACACCTATACCATTCTCTTGGAGTCATTTTTTTGCAATCTCTATCTCTATGACCAAAATCATGGACAAACAAAACAATATACCTTTAAATGATGAACCATATCGTCATAGAATTATAGTTGTCTAACTAGAGTTATACCTTCTTGGATCTGTCCTTCTTAGATCACCTTCTCAAGTGATTTAATACTTGGACCAGCTTCATCATTACATTCTTTCCTTCAAAGCCTAGGCCTGTTTTGTCATTTGTGGATTTTTGACATTTCTAAGAACCTCATCAAGAGATTTAGAGCTCTTCTCCAACTTCTCTCATACATTTTACAACATGTCATAAGCATCCTATAAATCATGATTATAAAGCTTTCAACCTCTGTCTTCATACCTGGAACAAGCATCCTCTTTCCCCTTTAGGGAATTAGATAAACTTTCCACTTGAATATTTCAAACCCTTAATGGACATGATCATGATATTTATCCATCTATCACTCATGACCTCTTGCATATACAAAAACCTAAATACATCAATGAAATACTTACACTTCCTTCATCCTAAATGTAGTTGTAAGATCTAAAGACTTACCCATTTCTTGTGCTTCAAAGGATATCCTTCAAGTTGCCAAAATTTCTTTACAAGGACTCACTCTGATACCAATTATTAGAAGCACAAGGGAATGAGATGGGGGGGATGAATCAATCCTACAAACCTTTAAGAAAATTTTCATATTACAAAACCATACATTGCATCAATTATATTTTCCATATAACATTATCCATCCATCTATGTGTGCTTATTAATATATGCAACATTCAATCACATAGATTACAGAAACAAGAGTACTCATACACAAGCACATACCATATGTAACTAGGAAATCTTTATGGGAAATAAAACCAAATGAAAAATATTCTTATATTACATAAATTAAATTAATTATAGCGAAGTAAAAACTTTGCAAGGAGCACAAATCCTTGATTTAGTGAGGCACCAACCCCATAAGGATCACTAACCACTAATCTAGTAGAGCACCAACCCTATAAGGAGACACCGACCCCTAATTTAGTGAAGCACCCACTCCACAAGGAGGTTATAACAACCTAAGGATGACCAATCACCAATTTATCCACTTGAATATGTTTGATCTCTGATTTTATATGCTGCCATAACTGATAGAGATCACATATTTCAGCTCACAAATCTCTAGCTCATACCCTAGGGCATCAAACTCACTTTATATCTTTCTCTTTCTTCAAATTCCCATGGATCTAAAATCACATTCTCTCATTTATCTAACATGATTCCTCAACCTGTAATTATATTCCTCATCCCTCAAATACATGCACTTCATACCTGTACAAATCACTCTCCTCTAGGTTACACTTACTTCCCTCTAAGCATGCACTAGTTCAAACACTAAACATAAAACACCACTTTTATATGCATTTTATTTCATCCAACCCAAATTCGGTAGGTACTACACATTTGTTTAAAAATATCATAACATTCAAAAACATCCTATAACTTTATCACAATAGTCACAAGTTGACCCAAGTAGGCTCGACCTAGCCAAAAACCAATTACATTATGCACTAACAATGACTCAAAACCCCATGGGCACATTCTGAATGAGAAAAAACCCCTCATTCCAAAAAATGCTAATTCAAGCATGACCCATATTCATTAAAAAATGGGTAATATATCATTTAAACATTAAAAAATAGTATCAAATTTACATGAACCAATAAAATTATTTTGTTTAATGGGCCCACTAGCTCTTTACAATTCTCAAAAGAGTTGTTTCCAACAACCTGATTAGTCACCATGTAAACTTCTCAATGACCACCCAATGGATTACAATACCTCAAACTATTCCATATGACCACTTAATATAAATTCAATAACTTTTCAGATCACATTCTAAGAAATTTATATCTCATTAAACATCCCCTAGCTTTAAACCACAACAACTTTTGTCTTCACAAAATCAACCTACCTAAACAATCTATTTTCAAAGATCAGCTCGTAGTTATCACCTTTCTACGATGTAATAAATAACTATAAAATGGATTCATTGGATAAAAAATTAATCCCTATATTATACTCTCTAGCTTAGATAAATGCATCACCTAATCCATATCATGCTTCAAACCAACATCAACTCTTTACACCAAAAACAGTTTTGTCCTAGATATGCCAAGAAATATTATTGATCACAGAATTAACTTTGAAAACATATAAAATATAACCACATAATTATTGAATGCCTTATATAAATGTAAATATATCTGAATATTATTTCCAACACAACTTGAATCACCTCCTACATTACACATATGTAGCTCTTGTTATGCCCATTTTACTCAAGACCCTAATATTTTACTACCTCAAAAATACCCTTTCACCAGTCAACCTGTCATAGACCTTAAAAACTCATCCATTTTTATGCATGATCATGAATCTGAAAAATATTTTTAAATCATGAAAAAATTACATACTCGAAATAATGGAAATTAGTTTGCAACTGCTTTGGAAAACCTTTTCCTAAAACAAACTTCTAAGAAACATACATTTTTAGGTGGGGCCCACATATCATCATGACCTCAACCATACATTTATGGAAATATTGAGGAATCGTATACAACAAACAATCCCAAATTTTGGTTACTCAATAGAAACTAGGTGACAACACTTCACTTTTTACAAACTGCTCCTAGCCAGGTTTTAACTAGGGTTTTAGACCTCTTTACCTTCTTAACATTATTTCATAAAAATGTGATGTTAAACTGAACTCATTATATGTTTTAAAATTTATAAAATCACCTTAAAATCATCCTTTAAATACACAATATCACATGCAAAAAAAACTATTCACAACGAGCATCAGAAGTTCAAATTCAAGCTTGATTTTCACCTGTTCTTGACCATGTCTCACAAAATCAACCATATCTGAAAAAATACTTATTATGGGAACCTGAAATTTTACTGAGAGAATCATCACTCATCCCTCTAATTTCTCCAATCATCAAAATGATAACACCATATCTAAATATCTCCAGGCATTAAGACTTACCTATTCTTACATGCTAGATCCTCATAGTAACAACTAGGGACAACTGAAATAGTGTAATAATTGAACATGAAAGCACTAAAAATGATCCAAAGATACCTCATATGACATGGTAAACCTAAATTCATGATTTCATGAGCTCAAATTACTCCAATCCACTATGTCAGACGTCCAAGTAAGCATACATGCTCCCAATGAGCACATGTACCTACACTATGCCACTACCATGAGTGCTCAATCAACCTCATAACATGTTATCCAACATGTCATCATACTTCCCAAGAATCCAAGAATCTCACACTGCCAAGCTATACCTCCTAGGAACATGTATGGGTTTGTTAAAGCAAACATACATCACTAAACCGCACTGTAGCAACTAATATGCATCTAAAACATCATGCTAGCTTCAAAAAACTCATCATGACATCATCCTACAACATTCACTTTGTAATTAATGTGGTTTTTCATCAACAAAAACACCTACTATGCCTACATTCCAACACCACCAACAACCAATAATGAATTCTTGCAAATCCACCTACAGTGTTGTCAGATGTGCCTCCCCATATCTATCTTGCCTATGGAAGAAGGAAGGAGACAAAATTTGAATAAATATGGGTGGATGATTCAAATGGATGTGTGCATTAATTTCCTGACAAACATTTCCCTATTTTTTGCCTACCAAATCCCTCAAAAATATTATTTTCAATAGCTCAGAGTGTATTCCACGTCAGTATATTTCAATCAAGCTTAGGCATGCAGGAATCGAAGCTCTATAGTAAAAGTTATGATGATCTAAATATTTTCATTGCAAGATAAACATGTAAGATACGTGGTGCACTTTGAATGAATGAAGGATTCATATGATTGTTTATTAGTTTTGTCTTTTTATTCCACATGTCAAGTGCTCATTTGATGTGAGGATTTGACATGCAACTTGCATATTCTAAGAATTTACATGTCATAAACTTCATCTAAAATGTTGACATATGGCATTCCATGACTAGCATTGGAGATTTTACTTGGTGTGTGCATAATAGAAAGAGGCGTGAGAGGAAAGAATGAAAATGTTTATGATGTGCATAAGAGAGTTTCACACATGGTGGAAGAAAGGTGCATATCTATAAAAGTGTACAAGTATATGGAAGGCTCGTGCATTTGATCAAAGGAGTGAATAGTGAAAAGAAGGAAGAAGCACACAGAAGAAACATGAGCATGCAGAAAGACAAGCGCAAATCATGATGCACAAAGGAAGAAAGTGGAAGGGGAATGAGTGCATGCGATGAAATGTGCATGACTTAGGAAGGAGTATGCACATGAAGAGCATGCTAAGGATTTACAAAAATTGGAAGGCAAGTCCACAGAGGTGCATGAAAAGGTACGCAAGATTGTTGGAATGAAAACGAGCACACAAGGGGTGCATGCAATGGGGAAATGAAAGGGGATAAAATAATAAGGATAGGTATGGAAGTGCAAAGAAGAAAGTGAGAAATGAGAAAGCACAAGGAAGAAGAAGGAAGGGCATGCAAGGTTGTGTGCAGAAAACTACATCCATACAAAAGTGCCAAAGTATAGAATCAAGAATGCATGCAAATTGAAATATTTAAACTCAGAGCCATAATGGATTGGTAAGTTATCTAAATAACCAGGGTGGTTATTTTGGAAAAAAATAACCTTATGATGCACTGCAACATCCTAGGGTACAGACCCTATTACATGCATCTTCCTGCATTTCACACATTATTCCTTTGTACCACTTGCTAAGTAGTCTATGTTTTCACTTCCTCCCTCAAGTTACAATGCATGTCTTATCATTCATGTGTTTTTTATGTGAGAAACTCCATCGAATTAAATCACACTTCACAACTTATTATCTAATCAATAGAACACTACCTTTATGGACCTTCAATTTTCTCACACGCACCTATACCTGCTTCCAATGCATAGCTTTTAATTATCTCATGCACACCTTCATCTCACCACATCGTGTGCATTTTCTAGCTTCTAATCAAGTACAATCTTCCCATTTTTCCTGTCATGTAACTTTACCAACTTACCCCACACTAAAATAATCTACAGTCCTCTACACATTAGCCTAAAATATAGTAATCAGCTCCTATGCACAAACACACTTATTATAAAAAAACAAAGAAAACTAAAACTGAAAGGAAACTATAATCTAAGTGGTAAGTCTGCCTATTACAAACACATAATAATCTTATTTATAGTTAGGATTCAACCTACTCTCATTGAAGTAACTAGGTAACATGTTGTCCTCCAATGTTTGTAGTTGACAAGCTCCAGATTTCAAGATCTTGGTTACTAGAAATGGTCCCAACCAATGCACTTTGAGATTCCCATGATGGCACACAAACTTGGAGTCATACAAAAATACCATTTTTCCCATGATAAAATACTTATTCTTCATGTTCCTATTATGTTAGGCCTTTTCTCTTACTTTTTATGTCTTTTGACTCCACCTTGTAATTGCATGTCGTTCATCCAATTGCATCAATTTATCAATGGATCCTCTATTTCCTTTTCATCACCAAGTCCTCTTGCACATGTAATACGCTGGGAAGGTAACATGAACTCTACAGGAAAATTTTCTTCCATGCAAAACACCAATTGAAACGGAATGGATTTATTTAACCTCTTGTATGTAGTTCTATATGCCCATAACACATCGAAAATTTTATCATCCTAATCCTTTCCTCCAACATCATAGATCTTTGTCAGTGTTTATCCCAAGATTTTATTAAAATCCTCTCCAATACCATAGGCTTTTGGGTGATAGCGGGTAGTCTTATGATGGGGTACCATAAACTCTACCAACAATATTCAAATTATCTCATTCAAAAAATGATTTCCCCTATCATTGATAAATATCAATGGAAAACCATACCTACTAATGATGTTTTCCCATAAGAACCTTGTTGTTAGAGATGCAGTGCAATCCTTTATAGGTGCAACCTTTACCCACCTTGTCAAAAAAATTTATCATATGATAATTTAATGTGCGTGTTTTCTCCACGTAGCTGGTGTTATCGTGCCAAAAAAGTCAATTTCCCACTTCTCAAAAGGTTTTGCGCTTGTTATAGGTAACATCACCATTTCATCCTATTTTATTGGCTTTCCAATCCTTTGAAAATGATCACAAGATTTGACAAATGACTTGGTACCCTTATAGATTTTCTCCCACCATAAGACAATAAGTAATATATTGTGTGTCATTACTTCCCCTGTATAATGACCTCCTACAATCCTACCATGTGCCTCTTTCATTATGGATTCATGTTCATGTTGTAATACACACCTGCACAAGAATTCATCTCTACCCATCTTGTATAAGTCTTCTTCGATTAGATGGTAGGGCATCATGCGAATGACCAACTATTTATTTTCTAGGGTTTTCATACCTTCAAGTACAAATATTATGAGCGAGAATATTATAATTCCCTCTAATTTGGTTGGCACATGGTGTAGTCTAAACAATTGAACATGTGACATATTGTCCTCTATGATTTGCATATCCTCACCAGAGTTAATTATTGAGAAATGATTTGGTCCCAAATTGCTTTTTTCAGGCTTCACTATAACCGATAAATCAAAATATTGAAACAAAAGGATCCAATGACAAATTCACCCTTGCAAAACTATCTTGTTAACTAGATATTTAAGTTCCATGTCATTAGTGTAGAAAATAAATGGTGTTTCTAGCAAATAATATCTAAACTTTTGTTAGGAAAATTAATATTTACATGGTTGTGGGTGATTTACCATTTGGTAAATTAGTACTTACTAGTTTGTGGTAAAGTTACAAGTATATTTGTAACTATTGTATTTAGTGTTTTGTTAAGTAATATTTTTGTATATTATAACAATATTACATCGTTAGTGGTTAGTATGTTGTACCCATGAATGTTATTCTAGGATATTAGTTGTAACACCTCCCTATTATTTCATAGGTTGTTTAACTATGTAAGTGGCTATATAATAGTCACGATTTGTGTAAGTTGAATTGAGAATAATAACATATTATATTCATTGTGTTATTTATGTACAAAACTAGTTTATTTTAAGATTTGGTATCAGAATATGTATCGTTATAAGAGAGATTAGTGAAGGGGAAATTTTGTATTTGTTTGCCCCGGTGGATTGAAATTTGTTTGGGATGATTTTGTGCTTTATAATTTAGCTTTTATGAATTTATGGTTTTGTGAATAAGATCTTCAGCTATGAATTTTTTCTAAGAAAATCTTGGAGTCGAATATATTTTCTAAGGAATCATTTACCCAAAGTCTTGCATGGTATTACTATTATAATTTGACATGTATTATCAATAATCTACACTAACAGAAAATATTTTGAGGTTCACATAGAGTCTTGGAGATACATTGATCTGTGGATTGTGTGATAAATTAGATTGGAAGCATATACATATGAAGACCCTCCCAACTTAGATTTGGAGGTATAATATTTGATTAAGATATTATCACCATTTATGATTCCTCAGCTTCATGTGGACTCTAATATCTGTGCGCGTTTTAGAAGTTCTATTTTTTTCGGCTTCACCTCCTCTCAATAGAAACATAGGAACATCTTCAGATATGGCGTATTTCTTTAGTAGAGGACGTGGTGCGAACTCAAATTTACTATTATGTAGTTAATCCTTGTAACTGTGTACATATGTCTTGTAGTTCCTACGAGATGCAATTTCCTCTAGAACATCCAAATACGACCCAAATTATTCAAGGAGTTTTATCTATTGTTTCATGTTTCATTCTATTCATATTCATATAATTAGAGTGTTATATTGGATTCAGGGTTTTGATAGTAAATGATTGAATTCCTTTTGAGCTCCCTCTCCCACATTTCTGTGAGCTGGAACAGGGATTCAATGTCTTCTACGGTGACGTATAACTCTTCAAAATATCTATGGTTAGATTTATTTTTATAGTTTAGATATTTTGTTCAAAAGTAATTAATCATTAATATTTTGTTATTAGGTTTTAGTCACTTAAGTCTCATAGGTATTTTTGTTTTTATTTTATTATTGGCAAATATTTTTTTGAAAGGGACTATACCCTTGTACATGAAGGCTCAAAAGCCAAGATTGAATCAAGAAAGCCCAAAAGCAAAAAACAATCTGCTTATAAAAGAACCAACACCTAGTAACAATTCAGCAAAAAATAGCTAAAAAACAACAACCATTCAGCAACTGCACCGCAACACCATGGCAAATCCAAAAAACAATGTTCGGCAAAGACATGGGACAATGTAGAACAGCCAAACACCAAAAGAGAGACAAATCATTGAGGCGGAGAAGTGGCATTCTTTAAAATAACCTTTTCTTTTTACGGACAGATACCCACCCTGATGATGCCTCCACAAATGGAGGGTTAAAAAAAGGAGAATCCTCCAAAGTTGCAAAATTTCCAACTGAAACAACATCATTGTTTTCATGAGATAATTTTTCCATGCTCTCAACAACTAAATGAGATAAATTTGTTACAATTTCCTTACTGTTGGCAATAGGATTTTCTGATAAAGGGATTTCAAGGATAAAGCCAGATTCAACTTTAGCATTTGAATTTGAATCAAGGTCCTCTTTTACATCAAAAACCAAATGATCCGGGAGGGAATCTTTCCACCAACTGCGTTTCTCATGTTGGCTCTTTGCCAACCCACAAGCAATAGAGGTATGACCTAAACAGAAACACCTTCTGCATTGAAATGGAAGACCCTCATAATCTAAAGGTTGTGACCAAGTTCTGTTTTGCACCCTAAGATCAATGGTTGCTGGGAGGTTTTTAGCCGTGTCAAGTTCCACCAAGATTCAAGCATAGGTAGTGTGGGTGTAATCAGAAGTTTGAGAATCTATAAACAATGTAGTTCCCAAGGTGCTTCCAATAGATTTCAAACATTCACTACTCCAGAATTGGAGGGGTAAATGGGGCAGTCGGATCCAAACAGGTTTGCATGAAAAAGACTCAGTGTGCGGGTTAAAAGAGGGGAACCAAGGTTTAATGATCAGGTACTTAGATTGGCAAACCCAAAGCTTAGAAGCGATGGAGTTTTTATCAAAAATTGAAGAGAAAGTCACAATGAAGATACCTTTAGCACACGGATATAAGTCTAACCTCCCAATGAGCAAAGGAGTCCAGTGCTTGGAAATCCATGCATGTAGGTCAGGAAGGCTAGGCCAGAGTCCTCCGAATCTGCAGATCAGAGCATGTTCCTGATAGTATTTTTCAGTTGTAATGACCTCCTCCCCAAATGTTATGCATGGAGTATTATCTGTTGGCTTCATAGGAGAATCCTTACCCCTTAATGCATCCTTGAATGAGGTTACAGTGTGGCCGTGAATAGATGCACCTTAGCTAGTCCTGTCAAGAGCATGGTGAACTCCCAGTATAGGTGCTCCATCTCCACCAAGGGGAGCCTGACCAGTGATTGTGCCGCCATCCTCAGAGGATGTAAAAGCGAGATTAATCCAAGATAGGGCTGAGTCCTCTTGATTAGCCTCCAAGGCCATGTTGCCTCCAACAGCAGAGTGAAAGGGTCACGTTACAGCCAGACGTGCAGGTGCCGAATTATGGGCCTGACCATCACCTGGGGAGGAAGGAGATCCACTGCCCACCCTAGCCCTGGTGTCTCCCGTGAAACCCATACCCGTAGCCACATTGTTTTCCCATCGAGGAGCAGATCCGCCACCATGGACGCAATTAGGGTTAGAGGTATGTCAGGTAGCGACCATGGAACAGTCGCGGAATAGTCACGTAACAGTGGAACAGTTGTGGACCAAGTTACACACTAAAGAAGGGGAACAATCATAGGTATTTTTGTTTATTGATATATGCCACATGAATTTCATATGGTTAGTCTTGAGTTGTTATGTTTCAATACAATATTAGTTTTATATTTAAAATATTGAGTCAAAAGTGTCGTTATTAAAAAAAAAAATCATCTTGTTAGTATTAACATAAAATTGTCAAATTATTTTTATAGAGTCTTTTTTGTCATCGTATTGTCAAAGTATCATTTGAGTTGGTTTTAAAAATGTCATTTTTTGTCAAAAGAGTTGAAAAATTAGTAGATTTATTTTTACATCATCAATGTGGAAAAATCATCATTGTAGTTTCAAGTTAATTAGAAAATTGAGTCTTGTTGTCAAATAGGTGATTTTAGGATATTTGTTTATTGTCATTTTTAGTCAAAATAGTCAAGTTGTAAAAAATTATTAAAAAAAAAAAAAAAATTGTCTTACGGATGCATTTTTAGTGTTATCCGACATGCAAAAAAATAAAGTTTTTCACATTGCGAGGAAGAAAAGAATAATCTCAATGTGGAAAAAAATGTGTTGCATGTTCACATCCTATTGATTTAATATCATGTACGATGGAGGAGGTAGGCATTAAAGGTTGGAGGACAACTAATGACCTCTCTTTAGTTGCCAATGATGGGGCCATTTCACTTATTTGGTGGCATGTGTGTGGTTTTTATTTAGAGTGGTATGCCTTATTTTAGTGTGCATTTTAGTTTGGTGTGGATAACAATGTGGTGTGAAAAATAAGAACAAATGTGGTATGTTCCTGTTCACTTGTTTATGTGAGTATTCCTAAATCCCCAATGTAATAACACAGTGAAGAATAGATAGCATAGTAAAATGCAATATCATGAGTCTTGAAGAGGTTGAACAGTCATAAGTGTTCTTGTTCATACCTAGGTTTGTGGTTACCCTTTGGAAAACCATTAAAGGCTATTCAAATGTGTTCCTACTTTATTTCCCACACTTTCTAGGTCATATGTGTTCCCTAGAGTGATTGGTTGATAAGAAGATGATTACTGAGTGTGTTCCCATCCACATTGGTCAGATTTGTTCCCAACAGTGCATGGTTTATAACAAGTTGACGTGTTCCTTCTTCTATCTTCAGTTTGAGTTTTGTACCAAGATCATGAGCAAGAACGGGTAGCAAGCTACAAAATATGTGTGACAGTTGTTTACTACCATGTAAACATTAAGGGGGGATGTTAGGAAAATTAATATTTACATGGTTTTGGGAATTTTACCATTTGGTAAATTAGTACTTAATAGTTTGTGGTACGGTTACATGTATATTTGTAACTATTTTATTTAGTGTTTTTATAAGTAATATTGTTGTATATATTATAAAAATATTACTTACTTAGTTAGTAGTTAGTATGTTGTGTTTGTGACTATTATTTCAGAAAATTAGTTGTAACACTTTCCTATTATTTCAGATGTTGTTTTGCTATGTAAGTGGCTATATAATAGTCATGATTTGTGTAAGTTTAAGTGATGATAATAACATATTATATTCAATGTGTTATCAATGTGTAAAACTAGTTTATTTTAAAGAACTTGTGAAGTGCATACACCACTTATCATGCTTTGTGCTCTAAGGTTATACAATTTTTCTTGGCCGACGTCAACTTCCTACTTGCAAAAAAAATAGGATGGTCTACCTTACCTTCCCTAGGCTATGCTAAAACATCTCTAATGGTTGTAATAGAGGCATCTACATGAACATTTAATGGTTTATTCCAAGAATGGAAACACATAATGGATGCAATTGTTAGATTCTCCATTAAAGTCTCAAATGCTAGCTATTGTGCATCACCCCAATAGAATTTTCCATTTTCCTTCAATAATCATTCAATTAGGGTGACATTACTTTCATACCCCTTAATAAATTAATGGTAATAACCTATATGTCCATGGAATCCTCACACCTCACTCTAATTAGCTGGCTCCTGCAAACCCAAGATGACAGGAATTTTGGTTGGGTTTACCAATAATCTTTCTTTACATATAATGTGTCCAAGAAAGGAACCAAATGGTGTTGCAAAGATACACTTCTTAATATTAAGGGAGATACTAAGTTTTTTTGTATATTTTAAACATTAACCTCAAGCAGTCACAATGGCCTTTAACTAAGCCATATACAATCCAACCATCCAAGTATACCTAAAGAAACTTGTAAATGAAGTCTTGAAATTCTTGAACAATAATGTGTAAGAACAGTACTGGTGCATTCCTCAGGCCTAAGGGTATAATCATGTAAACAAAGCATCTCCATTTAGTTGTAAACATTATTTTCTATTGGTCTTCACGTGATCCTTACTTGATGATATCCTGAAAATCCATCTATGAAAGAATAGATCTCACACCTTGCAACACCTTCTAGGATCTCTTCACTAAATAGTGTGGGAAAAGGATCAATTACACATAAAACATTCAAAACTTTATATTAAATACAAATCCTTATCATGCCATCCTTTTTTAATATTGATAACCATCATGCTTATCCAATCTGACTCTTCAATGGGTTGAATAATGCTTGAATTCAACATTTTATCAATTTCATCTTTCACATTGACACATAGATTAGGATTCATCTAGTAGGTCCTCTTCTCAACAGGTCACTCACCATATTTGAGCTTGATTTTCATTTCTCCTAACAATGGATGCAAATCCTTTAACTCATAGTATCTTCTAGGAAAAATATCTTGAAATTGCAATAGTTCAATTATTTTTGTAACCTTGGGTTTAGACCAGTAGTCACCAATAATACCTCTTTTGGAAAATTCTCAGTTTTTATGTTGACTTTCTTCATCTTCAATGGTACATAGTAGGTTCATGCTTACTCATCTGCTAAGTCTAATACCTCATGCACACCTTTTGTGTACTTGATATCTATATCCTCAACCTCTTCATCATCTATGAGATAGATAAGATTTCCCTTTTCCTTTTCTTTCCAAGCACGTCCCAACAGGGTCTCCTCCAATTCCACCATTTTGTCATGAGATTTAATATCATCCGCACTAAATAAATGAGTCATAATTTTCATCCTTCACAATATCCCCCAATGTAATACACTTCATAATATGTAGAGCTTCATAGATCAATGGTTTAGTCAAAAAATAATCAAAAGTGTGGGTGATACCCGATGTTAGCTCATTCCAATTTTTTGTTTCCTGCTTTATCTCATGCATGCATGCACACATGAAAAGTAGAATAAAACTTGTGTACCGACAAGTATGGTGGTATATAATATTTCCCCTTGTCCAATTCCTCACACAATTGTGAACATGTACCATGGGAGAAGACTTCCCATCCTAATCTTGTTTTGACGAAGGGAGATTATTAAAAAAAAACCTTGTCAAGAAATCCACTTTGATCTCATGTAAACCAAGTAATTTATCCCTATACGTAGCACAAAAATGTGATACTATCCCTCTCAATGTGTATACCATCATATTTATTTTATCCCCTTCATTGCACCACTATTCTTCCATGGCGCACAAGAATGATACAAGAATTTTGTCTATAATGTACTTTAGAAAAATTACCTTTCCCAATCACTTGACTGGTCGTGTTGTAATCACTCTTATCACTCTTCCCTAAAATTCATGACCAATCATTTCATAAGTACCATGAGCCAAATTATCACAAGACACACTAGTAGTGTTACTTCAGGACTACGTTTCTTCCCATTGAAATATGCCCTCCTGTAATGACTCTACATTTTCTAAGTCATGCACCATATAAACATAGATTATATTAAGATCTTATTCACTGACAAGTTTTATGTAAGGAACAATATTTGTGTCATCGATTGGTATCACAACACACTCCTATTTATTCTCAAAATTCACATAGCGCTTGTTAAAGCATAGGTTTTCTTTGTTGGCATATCACTAAGGATGACCCACTAATGCAAGGAAGTTGTCTACTTTAGCTAGCTCCAGGACCTCAAAGTAACCCCTTAAACTTAGCTCCTTGAATGATGATATAAGAATCCTTCATAAACCCAATGGGCATAGCCCTTATCTTATTGGCCATGGAAATCACATTTACGGATAACTGTAATGGATGCCTTCCCATCTGGTTCAAAGCATCGACTGTAAGAAAATTTACTTTCACTCATGTATTTATGAGGATATTGTTTACCATCAATCCATTAATCACTATATACAACATGATTTCCTTGTCATACTCATGATCTTGTGGTGGTAAGTTGGCATGAAAAATCTAGAGCTCCCTTTCTTCACCTGCGAGTGACATTTTATCTCGTAACCATTCTCCCAAAAGAGGTACAATATTCTCCTACCTAAGAATCATGTATACCTCTTTGAATTCATCCACATCCTTCTTTGGTAATTCAGTATTCTTCATGCATTCCCTCTCACATGATTGCTCCTTTAGACATTGTGTTTCTCCTTAGAGTTCCCTAATGATGCCCATCATCTCTTCATATACTTCCTTTTTCTATCCCACACTTGGATAATTTTTGTGAACAAAATCCTATCTTCCGATGAGCAGTCTTGCTTTTCCTTTATCATGTGCACATTGCGCCTCTACGCGCACATTGATCAATAATGGATGAGGTTACTCTACATCCAATTTCTTAGGCATCCATTTCCCCTTCTTGGTGTGTTCAACCTGAATCATGGTTGCGACATTATACTTCTTATTCTTTTTTCAAAATTGGGCATACAAATCTAGAAAATATTCAACCTTATTCACCTTGTCATAATATACACATGTAGGATTCTTCAGGAACTCATGTGTATAGTGATCAAGCTACCCACAAGTGTAACATATTCCCCATATGAACCACCCTCAGCCACCATGGAATCTACCTCAATATCCACCTCTCAATCCTCCATTACCATTGTTATGCCCCTCATTATTTTGTCCCTCTTATGCCTGTGAGCTACTCTCTACACTGGTCTGGAGCAATCTTGTTTCAGAAGCCCCATGAATTTGGTCAATCAGATGATAATTAGCTATATCATGAGTATGCACATCACATATTTTGTAATACAAATAAAATTTCTTCTGCATAGTGCATTGTAAAGGAGAATAGTTCCAAACATCATGGTTCTTGTAAAAAAAATTACAAGTTATTAATAGCGTGTGCACATTCTTGCACAGACAAATATCCTTTGAATTCCCCTCTAATTCACAATCAGTGCACTAGAGTCCACTACGCATTTTATGAGCTGAATTGGTAGATACAATTTTGAAATGAGTGGCCATTATTGTGATTTGGGTCATAAGAAATGGACTTACTCCAATGTTTATGCTTTAAACCACTTCTATGTGTATTGAACTACTTCTAAAGCCTTACGTGGGTCAGTGAATATATTATGTGATAATTCTCTTCATAAATGTGTTAACAAGCCTCTTAAAAACCATTGTCTATGTTAAATCTAATGAATTTCATAGGAAAGCTTAGACACCAAGGTCTTAAAATGCACATCATGCTCCCTAACACTCTCAGTCAAACCTTGTTTAATATATTTTAGCGCACTAATTCTCTACTTCTAAAATTCAGGTATGTGGAATTCATCTAAGAAGGCGGTGTGCAATGCATCATAGTCTATTATTATCTAGTGTCAATCATGCTTCCTATAACAACTATGCACGTAACTTAAAAGTTTTATAGAAAATTAACTAGACTTTTGGTCTAGGGATGTTATTCCTTTGGTCCATAAAAGTTCACACTTGTGCACATGCTTGATTGCATTTTTCACACCTCGATATTCTAGAAAATGAAGGGACATCTTGAAAAATATTTGAGGGGGTTGATGTTGTGGTTACTGAGGTTGTTGCGTTGTTTGTTTTGGTCCTTGTCATGAATTGGAACTAGATCTTGATCTTGAGCCTCCACTTGGGGGAGGACTTGAGCCTTATGAGCCTCCTACCTTGACCTGTAGACCTGTAGAAGTACTACCTTGCATCCCAATAGTAGTTATGAATTGCACACCAACCGTTTGACCTAATATTCCAAAAATGAGATTACTTCTAATGGATAGTGTGTCAGTACTTTGTCTTTTCATTGCATCTATTAGATGGATTCTAAAAAAAATCTATCCAAACATGTAATCCTATTAAACTTCCATATGTGATGCCTTTATTTGTGGTGCATCCTAAGTTGTCACCAATACGTGCCTACCTATATCTTTGACCCAACATGGTGATCCTCAGTAACCTTTTTTCTGACCATCACTATGATGATCTTCTATAACAACTTCAAGATTCTGAACACCATGCACAAGTGCTAGTGGTCTCGGGTGGGTAAGGTGTGCGCCAATGTGTACTGCCCACATTATACACACACAATTACAACAGTAAAAATGCTAGGATAATTTTTTTTGACTTACATTACTCACTACACATGACACACCAGGGGCTCCAAGTACAGAAACTCGACTTGCATGAAAATCACATAAGTCATCGACTCATATAGACACATGAAAACAACATAGGCATGTCAATGCCACACTTTTCCCAATGAATGGTTACTAGTAATGACCCAACCACAAGAAAAAACTTCAGGAATGGCGAACCCACAACACATCATTTCTTTAATTATTATTTTAGTTACGATTAACATTCGAAGAACATTATTGTGCAAGGATAAATTTCTCGTCTGTCCACCTATAGATTATTAAGTTAATTCCATGGTTAAAAAAATACCATTTGACCCTTTTAATATGGCTTCTTATTCTTTACAAAATTTTCCATAACTTGCATACTCATTTGGCATAATTCAAATTGCATATAAAGTACTTAATTATCTTGTTCTTATGTTAAGAATATCTTCTTCTCCAACATATATTTGATGTCTACCTTTTTTTTACTCTTACAACTCAAGTGAATGTGACTTGGTGTCCATATGGCGATATTAGGATTTAACGAGAGATTTAGATATAAGATATATTTTTATAAAAAACATTCCTTGATCACGGAATAGTGATTCCCCTACCATAGTTATTCTAATTCAATGACTTGTGGAATACCATTTTGATTTATATATGTATTTTTTTTTCTCGAAGGTTGATCACACCAAGAACAATTCATATTCTTTGAAACAAAAGAGTATTTTTAATTGAGATATAAGGTCTCCGAGAGTGGCATTATTCCAAACCTCATATCTCATTTTTACTCTTATATGCTTTATTTTCTACGTCACATTATGGTCTTATTATTAGCATTGTCTTGTAAAAGGAGTTACGAAGTGTTTGTCGAACCTCTTGAAGACATATATGATTTGGAGACTTGAAGATACACACGAACCCTAAGTTAAAATCCAAATCAACCGAGGTTTAGATTAATTCCAAATTCACCTGAGGGTCTACCCCTCAACTATATATGATGTTTTAAGTGAGAGGACACAATTTATGCTAAACCACCTTCTAGAAGGGAACAAGGTGTTATGTTGAGAGAAACCAAGGTAGCACATTTAGCTGAATGAAGCTAAGGAGTTCATTAGCAAGATTTTAAGACCTAGAACAACTAAGTCACAACCTCCATCTTTGTCGTCTAGATCCAACAAGGGATTTCATTCAATGAAGAAATTTAATTTTAAATCTATCTTCGGAAGGACAAGGTAGTCCACTAGGATACGAAGGAGGAGTTAGCTCTACATACACCAAATGAAGTTTGACTGTGTCACTCCTATCAGATGGATTTATGACCATGCCACTAAACATACTAACTAAGACAATAAACCCTTTCTTGGGCTCTGATTTACTCAAAATTAGGAGGTTCCATTCAGTGCAGAGTTTAATTTCATTCTACGGTTTTCAATATCTTCTACGGTAAGAAGTATCACACATGAAAACAAGTTATGCTCTGATATTGAACAAGGGTAGAGTGTTTCGATTAAATTCTCTTTATTACATTTACAAAGTATGAATGCACAAGATGACTCATTAATCATTTATTGAACACTCAATATGCACTACAAGATATTACTTCAAATTTATTTACCTTATATAAATATCAAACCCTATTTCCATGTGTACTATGAATCAAAATTGAACCTAAGATTAAATTCACATTTCTTAGATGTCCTTGAAACTAGCATCTCATACATATCAACAAATTATCAAATATAACCTTCTGTAACATGAGACTACATTATACATTTATTCATTTAACAATGAACTATATAAATTACAATGATAATTAATGAATTAGACATCGCTTTTTTCGTCTTCATTGTTTCATCCTATAAAAACCACGTGAGCATGATATCAGTGATAAATCATTGGCATGGCATCCACCCTAATCTAACATAATTATCATTTTTTAGTTTCCCATTTACATATGATAATAATTATAATTTGCAATTGAAATAAAAGGTTTAGAGACATGTATTCATTACATTTCATTTTACTTCATTTTGTAACCCAAGAGAGAGAAAGAGAAGGGAAGAGAGAGAAAACACCATTTTGTCAAAAGTTATATTTCACACAAGTTACACTATAGAGTTTTAAACAGTTATTTACATGTGTCAAAAGTATCTACGGTGGTTTGGCAACCCGACGAGGGTCCTGCACAGCTTTCTATTTTTACATTTTCTTACTAGCTACAAGAACATTCAAAATGGGCTCGGAGGCTAAGAAACCACTTCCAAAAGTTATCTTTCTAATGAGAACACATGCACCACGATTAATTTTCTACGTGTCCACCTATATACCAAGAATTCATAGCAATTGACGGAATTTGGAAAAAGTAACATGGTTTACATTTGGCGGCTAGTTTTCTGGGGCCACTGGTCGTAGTTGACCCAATTGCAAATGAACAAAAGTTAGCTCGAGGGCTCAGAAAAACCACGTCCAAAATTGACGTTTGATGGATGAAAACGCATGCAACGAGAACTTCCTACAACTTTCCCTATATAAGGAGAATTCAACAGAGTTGACGAAACTGAGAACTAGAAAGCAGTCTTCAAACGGCGACAAGTTTTCTGGAGCCACCGGTCCTAATTGGTCCAGTTTGACCTTATCAAACTGTGACTGGAGGCCTACAAAATGCCATTGTCCAAACTATCCAGAAAAGTGTTTTTTCCCTAAACTGAAAAGTTCCATGCAATTGTCTAGTAAAAAACTAGAGGTTTGCGAAGACGGGAAATAATTTCTCTATCCAGGTTTCAAATGGCGGTTCAAAATGAAAGCCAACTTTCTAGATTTAACAGCTTTCTACTGACTGTAAATAGTGTAACAAGGCTCCTATAAGAGCATTCAAAAAGATCACATATGTTTGTTTGGGGTCAAGTCAAAGGTCAAGGTGACTCCTCACATAACAAGGTACACGAATGAAACTTAACATCTCATTTTCAGAGTTACGAAGGGTACTTAGTGAGTCTTTGAAAAATGCAAAAATTAACTATTTAAACTAGGAGATGATCAACTTTATTACTTGGGAAGTCAATTTCATCTTGTCGATAAAGCAATATTGTAGTGATCCAGTTGGGTAGAAATTTTTCTAAATCACCTCAAAATGAGGGTAGAAGTTCATGTTTTAATGCAAATGGAGTTATTTTGACTTCGTGAGTTACGACACGACATTTCATTGTTTTTGCAACGAGTTGAAATAAACATTTAATTATATTAAAATCCTAATATTTTAAAATTATATTAAGTTGCAAAGAGAAATAAAGTACATGAGAATTATGAGAGGTAAGGGGAGATGAACCATGCCTGGGAGGAATGGAGTCGGTCAAACCCGCAGGCTTCGGTTCAGCATCTCACTTGGGCACTACATCAACCAGTTCACGAGCCTCGATCTAATCTCCACAACGTCACACAAACTTCCCGATCACTTGAAGTTTTTCCAATAGAATAAGTTGCCCATTATATTGTGATAATTTTCTAGGGCCTGCATAAGGCTCCATTCTTTTACACGGGCTGAGATAATGTTGGCAATGGACATGAGGCTCTACACTTGCTACTGAAGTTGCTTGAAATTTTTCGATCTTTTTCCAAAAAACCACTTCGTACGAATCCTGTTACATTACAGTCCATGGTGCCACATTTCTTTCAAGTGTTAAGTCAAACAGATCACATGACAAAACAACTCTCTATGTTGAGGTCTTATTTTAACACCACTTTGGACTTGTTTTCACATGCCTGGAATAGCATTTATTCTGAAAATGCCAAGCACATATTGCCGAGATGATTATATACCCCATCAGCTGAACCAAAATCACCATCTTCAGGGGGGGGAATGAAAATCTAAAAACTTATGTAATGAAATTGCATGAAATTGTTTGAGAAGACAGAAAGAGATCATTCTTTGCAAAATAGGTGATCAAGGTGATCAATCATTAATTCATTCATTCACATTCCTCTTCTAATGGGGATCATTTTTTTTTCCTACAAAAAAATTATGGGTATATGGGTGGGATTATTTTTGGTATGTGGGTCATCTTTCTTTAAACTAGAAATCGAAGCAAATCAAGCAAGTAAACTGGGTAGAAAACAATCAAAAGAAAGAACTGGGAAATGCGTGCATATTGAAATGGGTGTTTGAGATCCACTAAGAGACTTGGATAAATTGACAGCATATTGACTGAACTAGTAGGGGGGATTTGGCCCTTATCAGTGGTTAAAAGTGAGGGAGGCTAGGAGAAGCTAATGGCATCCATGCAGTTGTAGTAAAACCAGAGTCTCTTCTGACTACAACACCTAACCAAACTCCTTGCTAAATGTTTGTGAGGCCTGCATTAAAGTTCAGGCATTTTAGGCACTGGCATAGGAAAACATGGCCAAGCGCATGAACTAATCACGTTGGAGGCCCGAAATGGAGCAGCGTCATACATCCACCAAAGCATTTGCAAACTACAACATCTGAGATAAAATTTCTCTCAATCTTTTATGCTTGGTTAGAAGTTCATCCCTAGGGTCCTAGGAACTTGTAGTTTGGCACAGGACTAAGAGTAGGTAGTTCAAGGGAGACTGTTATGCCTTTTCCATTGTGCTTTGATGGATGTATACCTATTCTCAAACCTGTATTTTACGCAAGCTAGGAGGATTAGCTTGAATGGTTTCTGAACCTTTTCAACAAACCCATTCATGGCGGTATATCCTGAAATCGAAACATTCCATGAGGAAAAAAACAAAAAACTATGTTAACTGTTAGACTGACACGAGATTTTTTCCTAAAAATCCCTAATTCTTATTTCAAAACACATAGTCTTGGCATGCTAAAAATAATAAGTGTATAAGGAGACGGTTGACAAAGGAAATCATATCAAATCTGTACTACAAAGCACAGACGCCTCAATCACCTAACATGGTTAAAAAATCAAAGATTTCACTTGTTTTGAAATGGAGTGCCAATGCAGACTGACATACAGAGCTGATGTCAATCTTCACCTATTTTTGATCCGATGCACAGTGAAATGAAGCATTAGGTCATACTGCGATTCTCAGGTTGCCCATGTCACAGTTTTTGTGAAGCCTTACTTTCTGAGCGTTGGACCTCACCAAAGTCTTCTTCCATAATATCCCTCCATGCTGCAAACTATATTAAATGTCTTCTCATGGGAGATCTTCATGTTTTTCGCTCATGTAGAACTAAGTACTAAATTATTTTACCAGTTTCTTCAGAAAAAATTTTTTACAATTTTATTCAGGCATTGCATTGACATACATGGAGTCCTCCCCTTATAGAGAGCATCGTCCTTGATGCAACATACAATGAATCGAAAGAGAAATGGTAATCCCAACAAGGAACAAATATGGGCAATTTAGTACAGACTCTAAGGTTCGTGATTTCAGACACAAAATGACGGCCACGGGATGGCCCTAGGAACGTCACGTAGAAATTTTAACTTTCAAAGTTTGTAGTGAAGATTGGTAGTTCCATTTTACCTTATTACTTAGTTAGCATTTTCTTTTAGAGTATTTCTTATCTCAAGATTATAATATTCATTGTTTAAAATTTATTCAGTTGTCTTAAGTTCATGGGTGCCCAACAATAACTAATATCAAGATGTCTAAACACAAAACTTAACACAACAATAACAACCCATCGAGACATCTTGCTACCTACTTTCATGACTGTATCATATCACAAAGTCTTTTAATTCCTCCATGGAATGACAAGTAGTCTACATAGAAAAGAATTTCCAACAATTACATCCTAGACATAGATCTAGTACACACATATGACTGACAAACATAATCATCACACTGATACAAAGGTAACTAGTATCACATGTCTCAAAATCCATGATTCATTAATGACATAGTGCCAATCCAATATCCAATAGTCAATAAACCAATGGAAGATGTCAATCCTCAACCATAACAATGTCTAAAAAGACTCAAAAGAGTACACATAACTCATTATAGATGACTCCACACATAACAAGACATCCAGACTACGGAATCCCCAGATATCTCCTGGAAGTAGCACAAAATAAAACTCCATATACCTTCCCAGGAGCATCACCAAATAATCTCCATATATATATCCTAACGCCCCAAAGCATCACCAAATAACAACTCCATATACCTCCCAATAGAGAAATAATCATAGTGTCAAAACCAAGTCGGGTCACTCAACCATAGAGCCCCATCAATAATATCAGGTCACTCAACCATAGAGTGCCATAAAGAATAACAGGTCACTCAACCATAGAGGCCCGTCTCCTTTCTCATTTTAATGAGGTCGGGTCACCTTATTTCCCTGTGCACATAGATCCCTGTCAACCCCAACCCAAGTGACATAATAACTCGTGGTTCAAAACCCGCTAGTTATCTGTAACTCCTTGGGGCGTACCCCCATACAATGAAGTGGGCCCTAGGTTCAACCACTCCATGGTTAATTCCCATGACCCTATTCCAACACATTACCGACTTTAGAACCAACATAACAATCCATTCAAATGCCAAGTGGCAAAATCAAAATTCCTTGGGCTAAGGCTATACAACTTTTAAAGGTGAAAAGAAATTTTTACAAACTAAAGAAAAGCCCAAATGGCTAATTAGCATATGGTTAGTGCAGAATTTGAGTGTTAATGCAACAATCAAATAAATGCCCAAAATATAAGAACATGTCCAAGAAAACATGGTTCTAGCATTAAAACTTAGAGATAAGGATTAATTTACTAATAAAATATCTAATGAGAAAATAGCACATTACAATCACTATGTGGCCTCATACTGCCACCAAAGGGATACTCATCAAGTTGCTGGCACTCAGACTTCGAGCCTCAGCTCGTAAAAATATACATGTAACCAAAAATGAGTATATCAAATAATGTAACTCCTCATCATCTTTGCCTGAATCATTCGATCCACACTCCCACAAGGATCAACATAGTCAAAATCACATAGGATTATCCAATGAAAAATCCAATAGGAAAGAGCAGCTGGGAGACACTAGTTTCATAAGTTGAGCCTAAGGTGGTGCAGACCCACAATATACTGAGGAAGACCGAAGTATACTAAATAGATACAAGTGGGTTTTCAGTCTATGTAAGACTTCACTTCCTCACTCGTACTCAGCTCAAGATTATGAAAACATGGTCCACGCCTCCTCTCTCCACAAATACACTCTTGACAGTTTATCCAGCCTTAGGGTCGTCTAGTGTAAGGTTCACAACATACATATAACTACATCACTAACATTAATGGTGATTCACACACATGCAACCATAACGTCTTAGCGCCATGGTCATATATATATACAGGGTATAACACAATCATTACTTTCACAAGTTACGATTCATCACATTACCACAGCTTGCTACAACCTAAAAGTGTAGTCACTATACAAATTTTAGGGATCATACGCCTCACCATATGCCCCTAAATCATTGACATCAAAGGGCCGTCATGACATATTACATGAATTATAAGTATGACGAAACACAATGTCTAACATTACCACATATAGTCAATTGTAATACAACACGACGATGCACACAAGATAATCACAATACGGTGATGACATCACGATGAAATTATGGATTCACTTTACATCAATTTTGTCAGAGTAATCCATCAATACAGTCTTCACATCACATAAGCACAACATGTTTAAGATGAACTCTAAAGAATAATTCACAATATCATTTACATCTTCACAAACAACAAGGTAGGTACATTACACATGGATTCCCTCAGGTGAATCCATGATAGGTAGAGAGTGAATACTCTCATCACAAGCACATCTCAACATGGATAACAAATACACACTGAGTGACATTCACAACATGTGCATTCACAATTTCACAATTATGACATAGTTCACATCACACATATATCACATTACTCTTCCAATATCCACCACCATCATACAACACCATCACAACTCCAATCCATCCCTAAGAGGTTCGACGGACTTTAGCATGAACCTCCACTTTGATACCTTATGTAGTGCCCACATTTTAACACACACAATTACAACAGTAAAATACCAAGATAATTTTTTTTTTTTTACTTACATTGCTCACTACACACAATACAGCAAGGGCTCAAAGTAACAGAAACTCGACTCACATACGACAATTACATAAGTCATCGACTCTCAAAGACACATGAAAACAACACAGGCATGTCGATGCCACACTTTTCCAAATGAATGGTTACTAGTAATGACCCAACCCACAAGAAAAATGACTTCAGGAATGGTGCAAACCCACATCACATCATTTCTTTAATTGTATTTTAGTTACGATTAACACTTCCAAGAACATTACTATACAAGGATAAATTCCTCGTTTGTCCACCGACAGATTCTTAAGTACATCCCGCAGTTAAATTACTGATCGACCCTTTTTAAGTTGACTTATTATTCTTTACAAAAGTTTTTCATAACTTGCATACTTATTTGGCATAGTTCAAATGCATACAAAATACTTAATTACCTTGTTCTTATGTGAAGAATATAATTCTTCTCGAACATATATTCAATGTCTACTTTTTTTTTTACTCTTACAACTTATGTTAATGAGACTTGGGTGTCCATATAGCGATATTATGATTTAACAGAGTTTTAAAATACAAGATAGCTTTTTACCGAAAACATTCCTTGATCACGGTATAGATATTTCCCTACCATAGTTATTCTAATTCAATGACTTGTGAAATTTCATTTTGTTTTATATATGTATTTTGTTTTCTTGAAGGTTGAACACAATAAAGCAATTCATATTCTTTGAAACAAAAGAGTATTATTAAATCGAGATATAACGTCTTCAAAAGTGGCATTATTCCGAACCTCAAATCTTGTTTTTACTCTTATATGTTATATTTTCTACGTCACGTTATGGCCTTATTATTAGCATTATCTTGTAAAAGGAGTTACGAAGTGTTTGTCCAACCTCTTGAAGACATATATGATTAGAATAATTGAAGCTACACATGAACCCTAAATTAACATCCAAATCAACTGAGGTTTAAATTAGTTCCAACTTCACCTAAACTATATAAGAGATTTAAGCGTGAGGACATGCTATGCAAAACCACCTTCTACGAAAGGACTAAGGTGTTATGTTAAGAGAATACCAAGGTAACACATTTAGCTGCACGGAATTAAGGAGTTCATTAACAAGAGTTTAAGACCTAGAACAACTAAGTCACAACCTCCATCTGTGATGTCTGGATCCAGCAGGGTTTTAACTCGATGAAGAAACCTTAATTTTTAAATCTATCTTCGGATGACAAGGTAGTCCGCTAGGCTATGAAGGAGGAGTTAGCTCTATGCACTCCAAGAAAAGTTTGACTGTGTCGCTCCTATCAGACGGGTTTATGACAATGTAACTAACCATACTGACTAAGCTAATAAACCCATTATTGGGCTCTTGTTTAATCAAACTAGGATATTTCCATCGAGTTCAGGGTTTAAGTTCACTCTACAGTTTTCAATGTCTTCTATGGTAAGTTGTATACCACATGAAAACAAGTTGTGCTCTGATACTGAACAAGAGTAGAGTGTTTCGATTAAATTCTCTTTATTATATTTACAAAGTATGAATGCACAAGATGACTCATTAATCATTTATTGAACACTAAATATGTGCTATAAGATATTACTTCAAATGCATTTACCTTATAAAAATATCAAACCTTTTTGCCAGGTATACTATAAATCAAAATTGAACCTAGGATTAAATACACATTTCCTAGATGTCCTTGAAACCAGCATCTCATACATATCAACAAATTATCAAATATAGCAGTCTGTAACATGAGACTACATTATAAATTTATTCATTTAACAATGAACAATATAAATTGTAAAATAAATAAATGAATTACACTTCTCCTTTTCGTTGTCATTCTTTCATCCTGCAAAACCACGTGAGCATGATATCAACGATAAATCGTTGGCATGGCATCCACCCTAATCAAACATAATTATCATTTTTCATTTTCCTATTTACATATGATAATAATTACAATTTGCAATGGAAATAAAAGGTTTAGAGACATGTATTCATTACATTTCATTTTACTTCTTTTTGTAACCCAAGAGAGAGAAAGATAAGGGAAGAGAGAGAAAAAACCATCTGTCAAAAGTTATATTTCACAAAAAAAGTTACAATATAGAATTTTAAACAGTTATTTTCATGTGTTAAAAGTTTCCAAGGTGGTTTGGCAACCCTACGAGGGTCCCGCAACTTTCTATTTTTACATTTTCTCACTAGCTACAAAAACATTCAAAACAGGCTCATACGATAAGAAACCACTTCTAGAAGTTATCTTCTGATGAGAAGGCACACCATGATTAAATTTCTACGTGTCCCCAGATATACCAGAAGCTAAAATCAACTGACATAATTGGGAAAAAGCAAATGGTTTGTGTTTGGTAGTTAGTTTTCCAAGGCCACTGGTCGTAGTTGACCCAGTTGCAAATGAACAAAAGTTAGGTCGAGGACTCAGAAAACCACACCCAAAAATTAACGTTTGATGGATGAACGTGCAATGAGGAACTTCCTACAAATTTCCCTATATACGGAGAATTCAACAGAGTTAACGGAATTCAGAACTAGAAAATAGTCTTCAAATGACGACAAGTTTATGAAGCCATCGTTCCTAATTGGTCCAATTCGACCTTGTCAAACTGTGACCAGAGGCCTACAAAATGCCATCGTCAAACTATCCAGAAAAGTGTTTTTCTCTAAACTGAAAGTTCCATGCAATTGTCTAGTAAGAATACTATAGGTTTGCAAAGACGGGGAATAATTTCTCTATCCAGGTTTTAAATGGCAGTTCAAAACGAAAGCCAACTTTCTAGATTTAATTTCTTTCTACTGCTGTAAACCAGTGTAACAGGGCTCCTATAAGAGCGTCAAAAAGATCACATATGTTCGTTCAGAGTCAAACCATAGGTCAAGGTGACTCCTCACACAACAAGGTACACGAATGAAGCTTAACATCTCATTTTTAGAGTTACGAAGGGTACTTAAAGAGTCTTCGAAAAATGTAAAAATTAACTATTTAAACCGGAAGATGATCAATGTTATTACTGGAAAGTCAATTTCATCTGGTCGATAAAACAATGTTGTAGTGATCCAGTTGGGTAGGAAGTTTTCTACATCATCTCAGAATGAGGGTGGAAATTCATGTTTTAATGCAAACGGGTTATTTTGACTTTGTGAGTTTCGACACGACATTTCATAATTTTTGCAACGAGTTGAAATAAACATTTAATGGTATTAAAATCCTATTATTTTAAAGTCCTATTAAGTTGCAAAAGAGAACTAAAACATGAGAATTATGAGAGGTAAGGGAAGATGAACCACGCCTGGAAGGAATGGAGTCGGTCAAACCCATAGGCTTTGGTTCAACATCTCGCTTGGGCACTTCGTCAACCAGTTCATAAGCCTCGATCTAACTTCCACAACGTCACTCAAAATTCCTGATCACTTGAAGTTTTTCCAATAGAATAAGTTTCCCATTATGTTCTGAAAATTTTCTAGGGCCTGCACAAGGCTCCATTCTTGTACACAGGCTGAGAGAATGTTGGCAATGGATAGGAGGCTCTACACCTACGACAGAAGTTACTTGAAAGTTTCCAAGCTTTTTCAACAAAACCACTTCATACAAATCGTGTTATCATTGTAGTCCATGGCGCCACATTTCTTTCAAGTGTTCAGCAAACAGATCACATGACAAAACAACTTCTATTTCAGTCGTATTTTAATAACAAGTTGGACTTACTTTCACATGCCTGGAATAACATTTGTTCTGAAAAGGCCAAGCATTATTGCCGAGATGATTATATACCCCGTCAGCTGAACCAAAATCACCATCTTCAGGGGGAAAATGAAAATATAAAACTTACAAAATGAAATTGCATGAAATTGTTTGAGAAGGTAGAAAGAGATCATTCTTTGCAAAATAGGCGGTCAAGGTGATTAATCATTAATTCATTTATTCACATTCCTCTTCCAATGGGGATCATTTTTTTTCCTTCAAAAAAATTATGGGTATCATTTATTTTGGGTATATGGGTGGGATTCTTTTTGGTATGTGGGTGTCTTTCTTTAAACCAGAAATCAGAGAAAATCAAGAAATTAAACTGGGTAGAAAACAATCAAAAGAAAGAAATGGGAAATGTGTGTGTATTGAAATGGGTGTTTGAGATCCGCTAAGATCCTGGCTAAATTGACAGCATATTGTTGAACTAGTAGGGGTAAAACCCTTATCAGTGGTTAAAAGTGAGGGAGGCTAGGAGAAGCTAATGGCATGCCACACAGTTGCAGTAAAACCAGAGTCTCTTCTGACTACAACACCTAACCAAACTCCTTGCTAAACGTTTGTGACCTACTTTAAAGCTCACTTTTTGACATTGGCTGGGAGAATGTGGCAAAGATGAACTGATCAAGTTGGAGGCCATAAATGGATCAACTTCATACATCCACTGAAGCATTTGAAACTACCAAATTTGACAAAATTTCTCTCTCCATTATGCTTTGATGGAAGTCCACGTAGGTTTAGGAGATCGAGTTTGGCACAAGCTAGGAGTATGTTGTTCAAAGGAGACTGTAAATGCATTTTCCTTGGGTTTCACACACTGCCTCCCCTCACACCTTCTTTAGCATCCTGGTGGAAGAGCATGAATGGTTCGAAGCTTAACCTCCCTCCATGGCGGTAGCTATTCTACCCATAACAAACAAAAAGGAAAAAAAAACAAAGAAAACAGAGATAAGGAACCCTAGCACCCATTTTGCCCTAAATCGCCCTATTCATGGGTTGTTTTCACTTTTAACTCTTTTATTTTATTTATTTTTTGTTTTTTTTTACTAAAAGAAACATAAAAACCCTAAAATGAAGTAAATACATTAAAAAATAGCTTAAAGGTAGTCCATAGTAATAGCGATAAAAATTTGGCACAAAAACAAATGATCGTAAATCGACAAAATAAATTATAATATTATTATAAACATTATTTTTTTATGATTTTACGGATAACAAAAATAATTATTATTATTAATCATATTAATGGTGACAACCAAGCAAGCTCAAAGAAGTGAGAACTAGACTTTCCTTTAACCGGATAGTCACACATGACGCTACAAGGTCCATAGTTTGGGGTGCCGACAACAACCCAAAAGGGAAAGAAGGAGAGGGAGGGTGCAAAATCTTCACTGTGACAAGGTTAAAGTTGACAAGGGTCAATGAGGGTACGCACACAACCCTCCCATGCTTAGCAACAGGGTCGTCATGTCAAGAATTGGGGGAACATCAAACGGGGCAATACATAATGGTTATCAATCATGCATTAGAATCAATTTAATCAAATGTCAAGGAGGTATTTCTACTACGATTCCCCAAAATTTGAGGGACATGGTCCTGTAGTCCCTCACCTACTATATGGTTCTCATCACTTCTGCCTAGCCCCATTCCTCTCATTCTTAGCACCTCTTCAACTTCCCTCTCTCACCCATTTTTATATCTACGCAGTATCTCTTCCCTGACTCTCTCTTCTGCTTAAAATGATGACATCCTAACCAAATCTATTCATGTCCCTATGCACAATAATATTTATCTATCCATAGGAAAATTCTCCATTCCCGTATCAATCATCAAGATCTTTGTTGCTAAAGGTAGCACTTGTAAGTACAATCCCATGGGATTGCACAAAAAATGAAAATCTACTTTCTTCAGACACAAATATGTCAAAATCATGTACTCTAAGTTATAATTATGCATCATACCTTCCGACTAATAATCTACATCTCAAGTCCACAGTTCATCCAAATAAGATATTTCTTGGTACTTATCTTGGCTCCATAATTGTTTCTTTCCCATCCAGACACCCACATTCTATGCATAAGTTGTTAACCATTCATAAACTCTATTGGGAAGAAACTAAATAATGTCTCGTATAATGAATGATATATACTATCTTTAACCCATTTGTGTATATTAAAATCTCATCTAGTGTTGTATCTATGAGAAAATTCATCCTAGCCATCATGCACCTAGTGCTCAATTTTCTCTAGTTATTGTCAGAACACCATATGCATGCCACATCTTGATGAGAAGAATGAAAATAGGTCCCCATAACGGAACCAAAACATAGTATTTTATTTACCAATACCTAGTTGGGCACACTAGAAATTCATTTAAATGAAGTTATAAATTCTCACCCAAAGCACGCATAACCATGAAGTCCCTCTTTAGTTACTTACCAAGATGTGTGTTACATATTTAGGCTTTCATCTCATGTGAAAAGATAACATTGCAGTAAGAATAAAAAATGTAACATGAAAGAACATAACTTAATCAATCATTTATGAGAACAATTAACCAATAGAATATGTAATAAGTTATCCATCACATAATCAGTCCCCTACATATACTCATAGCTGAATACATCCATACGCGCAACATTCACTAGACACTTACATACTATATATCCACTATTAGTCTCTTCAACTATCAACCTATGCATGCAATCACTCTATATTAGAAATAACACAAAACCTATTTATATAGGGTGGGAACTTGTCCTTCGCCACTTACATGCTTTAATTCTAACAATACATGTCCTAAATATAGGTCGTATGCCTGTTAAACTCCTATTTTAACTCTAGATCAAGCTGTAAATATTACAACCTTATCCATGTTTCGATATTAAAATTATACATCCTCCTTTACATCTGATTTATATGATGTTGGTGCTTTATCCTTACCTTTCCTATTTCTAGATGTGCCTTACATACTACGCTAACTCTTCTTTTCTTATTTTTAGCCTTCACTTGGATATTCAGCTAACTCTTGGAACCTCTGCATGCATGTGCAAACCTTTACACACATATATCCTTTTCCCATGTTCAAACCTTCATGCACTTCCCTTTATCTATTTTTCTCTTACACGTGCTCCTGTGTGGTTCTTCAAATATATTGATGCTTCTTTATGGTTCCTACATGCACTTCTGCTTGTAGTCTTTATCCTCTGCGCATGTCTAGTACTTAGCCATATTTCTATTCCAATAAAATGTGATGAATGAAGAGAATGTGATATCAAAATATCTAGCAATGACTGCAAATTATACACAAAAATGTGTGTTAAAATTGGTTAGTCCTAAATTTATCAAATACACCATATAGATATATAACCAAGCACAATGAGGAAATAAATGAACTATAATATAAATATTGCACCTAGATGTAGTATAAAAAAAGTTGCCCCTAAAGGTTAGTAGCCTAGGAAAACGGAAGGCCAACACCTATCATTTTTTACCACTTTTTTAATGTCTTTCATCATGCTCAATACACCATGTGAATGCATGTGTGTAAAGAAAAAATGTTATCTATCAAACCAAAGGAGTAAACAACATGTATATTGTAAAGTGAAAACAATGTATGTTAGAAAAATAGTGTTGAGAGTTTGGTTAGAGATTTACAGATTTTAATCAAGTAACTATAAACTCTATATAAACAAAATAATATTCTATTTAGCTTATTCTACATACAAAGGAATGACTATTATATAGCTAAATACAAAGCTAAACTAGACTTCCTTATAAATATGAAGTACAAACAACTACTAACAAATAATTACCCGTTTAATGAATTCCGTGTATAACAAACAACCTTATACTAACTTAATATTTAACAATAGTTAATAATATTTACACTATGGTAAATAATACTATTATGAGAGGACTATAATATTCATAACATTCCCCCCTTAGTGTGAACATGGGGGAAAACATCATCTTCAACCAAGCAACATGCCACTCTATAGGTTGCAGATGATCTCAATCCTCAACACTAAATTTAGGAACTACATCATCCATTAATAGGGGCCCATCAAACTATCTAGGTGAATACATGAATTGGGACCCATCAATCAATTCACATCAACAATCAAGTCAACCTGATAAAGAAAAATTCCTACTATAGTATCAATGGTACAAATATCCACATCATCATCATAACAGGAAAACACAAATATTGTATTGCACACATGAACAAGGATGATCATATGTTCTTATTCATCACACATATAAAAGGTGTCACTAAATCATGTTGTGGCCTCTGAGGTAGTGACAAACTCGAGGACGCTAATTTTCCTCCTAAATCCTTTGCCTCCATCCTCCATTGGATGTGCTAATAACTCAATTGAATTTTATCATGATGCACAATTACAACTTGGAATTTTTTATAATTTTTAACAACACAACAATAACTAACAATTCTGACATTGACAATATGAATCTACTTTTGATAATGACTTTAACTTTGACACTTTCAACATTACAAAGTGACTTTTGACAAGATAGACTCCTTTTTGTAAAATAGATATACTTATGGATCTTTTAAAGAAAATATAACTAAACACTATGGATAATAAATAAAGACTTAAGAAATATACAAATAACCATATACAGACCTTACATGATGGATACAAATGGTGTTGAGAAGTAAATTGATGCACAGAGATGACATGTGGGTAGTAAAACATAAAGGAATCAACGTATGCATGTAGAGAGACATTAATAGCATGGGCTAACCACATAGGTGGCAAGGTAGACTATGCATTACTGGGAAACTATGGATTTTGGATTGGAATATCCCCTTTTGGTGACAATCTATATTCAATTTTGAGACTATTAATGTCACAACAGTCAAACAAGAACTTTAAAAGACTTGTAATGAAGACATGATTGTTACATAGATTTATTTGTAGGTCAGAATATAGATGAAAACACAATAGTGCATTCAAAGAAGATTCAATTACCACATGAAAGGGATGACATAGCTAGAAAATCATCAATGAATTAAAAATAGTTGGCATAATGGAGCACATATGAATGATATTTGGATTCTGAATGTAGTTTCTCCAAAACCTAAATATCCAACACTTAAAAACTAGTGGCTGATATATGACTCGAGTGTTTAAAGAGATCACCAAAACACCTTGTAGGTTATGAAAAGTATTTGATCCATCTTATCCATGTTCTCACTTAGAAAAATTGAATAAAAAAGCAACAAGACATATGGTGCATCACTAGATCCAAAAACAAACGCTTGTAGAGACGTCTCAAGCTTGATGATTATCAAATCATACGAGATGGTAGATGGATGGCATAAGGACATGACATGTGAGAGTATTGATCTGATAGAAAATGTGTATAGGCTATCCACCTTCAGATAGATGCACAAGACATTAACTCTTATAATCTACCTAAACTATATCTAAATTTCTCACAAAAAATATCTCATGGCTTAATTGACATCGCTTTGGTACCAAATGAGAGTTTTCTTAGAGATTTATAGAGTTTAATAAAGAAAATATAAAATATGTATTAAAAAATAATATTCTATTCAGTTTATGCTACGTATAAAGGAATGACTATTATATAGCCAAATACAAAGCTGAACCAACTTCCTTATGAATAGGAAGTACAAACAAATATTAACAAATAATAACTTGTTTAATGAATTATGTGTATAACAAACAAACTTATACTAACTTACTATTTACCAATAGTTAATAATATTTACCTTGTGGTAAATAACAATATTATGAGAGCACTATAATATTCCTAACAAGGTCCTAATTTTATATTCTTCCAAATATTTGAATTTTTTGTGTTTTAGGTGTAGTCATGAAATCAATAACTTTCTACTTAAATGATGAATCTAAGTATTTCATTATATACATGATTCTAAAACAAGAAGACTAGACATTAACAACACTTATTTTACTCTTTCATTACGTTTATCTTTCCCACACTATTATTATTTGTTTTTGTAGAATGACCAATTTACTTTTAGATAATAAATGAAACTATTAGTGCAAAATCACAACACCCCCAAATGAGTTGTCAGATTTTCTTTTCTAAGGTAGAGTCATTTGGTGTGAATTGGATAACATTGAGCTTTCCCTGAGGTGTCAGACCTTGCAAATGGGAAAAATATCTAGAGAAGGCTGATTACTCTTCCTAAACTACTTGCCACAAGCTATTCTAGTGCAGGAAAGATAATCTAATCCTACTCTAACTATCCTAGGAGATAGGGAGAGAAAGAAAACAAGAAAAAATAGAGCCTACACTAAACTGGTGAAACACCAAAGAAGGAAAATTGTTGATCATCTAACCAAACTGCCATGAAATGAAGGGAGGTGAGAAATGGAGAGGATGAACAACTGCATCACAGGCCAAAGATTAGATTCACATAGAAAATGTTTCAAACCCAACAAACACAACTCCCAGATCTACAAATGAACATCCAAAACATACATGGGTACCCTACAAAGAAGAGAGGTAAGAAGAAACAACCAAAAAGAGAAAAGGATGGAAAAATGCATCACAGAACATGTTTTTATTACTTTAGAAGTTTGCACAGAACATCATTTATGAGAAAGAGGAAAAACTCCATTTACAGATCAGGGGCTGAGGTTTGAACTCCATTTTCGACCCCGAGGAAGAAAAAGAGGGGGAGGAAGAGAGGAAAAATGAACAACCACCTTACAATGAGCCCCGATCCTTCTTTTATAGATTCAACACAGAGGAAAGAAACAAAGAGAAGAGGGAAAACTAGTTTGGAGCTCAACCACTGCCATCAATGTCTCTTACAAAATCTTCCCCCAAATCTATCTTGACTGAATCAATTTCTTGTTTGGTGCCTCAAAGGAGGAGGAAATGATGGATCAGATCGAATCTAATCTGGTTGTTGGGGCAAAATAGATCCTATATTAATGGCCTGAAGATGTTTCTCCCATCTAACCTTTCAAAACTTAAAGTCTCAAATCTCCATGGCATAGACAAGGTTGAGATCTTTCCAATGATGTCAGATTTGTTAGGTCTTGAGCCCTGAGTCGAAAGATACGACCATTTGAAATTTGGGTCGGGTTTGTACAAAATAGCGGGAAAATAGTTTGAAAATGGGTCCCCTTTTTAAAATGGACACGTGGAGGGATAGCGCATTTCAGAGTGTGGCCTCTGCATTTTTCTTTTGGAGTGGAATGTTGTTAACACTTGGCTTCTTCTGCAGCCTACTTGATTTCCTTATATTTTTTGCTAAGTTCCTTGCTCGGTGGGGTCATACATCTTGACCAGGGACACGTGGCAGCCTGGCGCTTGTTTGAAAACCTTCCCTTTATTCTACTCTTGAGTTGGTGCCTTGTTGACACTTATCACCCTCTGCTAGTCTGTCTCATTGTTTGACTATTCAACCTAACCCAGTCCCCTTTTTAAAATTGGACGCATGGAGGCTCCGTGCTCACTTGGAAATCCACTTAGGATTTTGCCTCTGGAGAAGCATCGAGTCAACACGTGGAAACCTCTACATGCTGTTAGAATTTTAAACGCCTCATCCTACCTTTTCAGACCTTGGACTACCTTGTGAGCTAGCACTTGTTTGAGTCTCTGGTTTTGGATTTACCCTTGGAGATGCGCAGAGTTGACACATGGCTTCTTCCATGACCACTTTTATAATTATCCTTTTTTAGGCCCGCCCTATCCACCTTTGAATTTTAGCTTTGACTCTGCCTCCGTTTTGGGCCTGGGACACATGGGGACCCGGTGCTTGTTCGAGCCTCCCTTTTTGGGTTCAAATCTGGAGAAGCGTTGTGATGACACGTGGCTCTCTCCACTATCTCCTCCATACTTAGTTGATTTTTGGACTCATTCTGAACTGTTTTGAGCCCGAAGACTTTGAATCTTATCAGTTTCTTCTCTTTCTTGATCTTGTCTTCTCTGTGACATTTCTCCTCTTTCTCTACCCTTGCTATTCTATTTATAAGCCCACATATAACTTGTTAAATAGATTTAAGACACAGATTCACTCGACAGAGCCATTTCTTCTCTTTCTTCTTGCATCAGGTCATTCAATCTTTTGCAGGCTCTGCCACTCCATCGTAGAGTCCTTTTGTGACCTGTTTACAAGATTCAAACATGTTTTCTTTGGTTCTTTCCGTGTGGGGTCGTGGCTGATCCAATAATTTTTTCAGGGGGCAAAATATGGATAACAGAAACATCACCTAGATCTGTATTGACTGTTACATCTTTCAAGCATCCCGAACACTACCCCCACTAGGGACAAGAGTGCCCAAGGCACTGTAGTCCCCTTTGGGAACTTTTGTCCCTTTCCCTCATTTTCTTGATTTTTAATTTCCACATCATTTGATGTCTTTTCTAGAGTGTATTTTATCACTTTGGGTCATCTTTTCAGTTGTTAATGATGAATTTGAAATAAGGGAATCATATATATATGACTTACTCACTACTATTGGGGGTTGGGCAATTTGGAGTTGGAACTTACTATCTATCACATGGACAAGGAAAAATAATCAAGGATTGCATTTGGGATGCATTATTCACTGCATAGGAAGGGATATTATTAAATTCCATATCACACATTCTATCTTGGGAAAAATTAGTTATAGCCCACTATTTTGGTGCGAATGGAACAAGGTAAACTTAGATTAAAGGGACATAATTCAAATCATATATCCACAAGAACCACATAGAGTCTGAAATGTAGTGTACTACTCGGTGACTATCACATTAGGGTGACTATTAAGGTCAGTCTTAATCAAACATATGCAGTATTTATTATGTCTAATGTTTTCTTGAGCCTTGTGTAGGTAGTTGGATTTTATTTTGCAGGAACATGTGTGACACAGATACCCTACAATGAAGTGGGTGCAACAAATAGTGAATGAAAGAAGCTAAGATCAAAACTTGAAAAGAACTCCGTTTAAGCATCACCACCTAGATTAAGATAACTTAGCAAACTTGCTGTGCAAAGATTCACTGGTAAAAGAAAAAACCATGTTGCAACTTGGATGAATAAACTCTCATTTGTTGACTTTTAGGAGAAATTGCAGTTAGTTTTACAGTTTCGGGTTACTAGCAGGTAAAAATTTCAGGCAGATATTCAGACCAATAAGACCAAGTAATAAGCTGTAGTTGGGCACCATGACTTGTAACTGAGCATATATTCCAGAAATTTCAAAATTGTTGGTCCATTTACACTTTTAGCATTATATTTCTCGTGTAGTCGACAAAGCTCAATTGGGTATATGTTTTTGATTGCCTTGGGACTCGATCTATGTAATTTGTCTGGATTATCAGTTTTTTGACTCCTTTTTTTGAAGCTTTTCATATTATTCGCCTTTGAATCTATTTTTTGGAAGCTTTTTGAAGAATAAACAAAATGAATTAGTTTTTGGTGTGAGCATGGCCCTTTTATGCATATGGTATTATAATTTCGTCGTTTTGCCAGCCATTGATTTTTTTTGCTCATTAAGTGATTTGTGTGCATGCCTAAGCTGATAGAGTTGTGACAGTTGTTCAATTTGTATATTACCTCTACCCGAGAATATTTTGGTTTTAGTGCTGTATCAGACTTGTTTTATTATGAGACTCACATTTGCTGCAATGAGCAGTCCTAGCTTTTCATTGTGATGGTAACATAGTTACATGCACGGAACATGTATTGGCGAAAATTTTGAGTATATGGTTGATGAATTACTTAAGAGGCAATATTTACTTTCTGAGAAGTTCTCCATTATATTTGTTTCTGAAATTATTATTTTTTGTCTTGGCTGTGATAACTGACTTATAGGTTCTACAAATAGCATTGTTGCATTTTCCTGATCGAGTTCAGAAAATCCTTTAGAACTTGGGATTCCCTCCCCCCCATCACCCCCCCCCCCCCCCCCCGTTTGTCTCCTAAACCTTAATGGAGAGAACTTTGAAGGCTTTTTCACATGAATTGGGACTCTTTCTTTATCTGATTTATTTGAGCAGTGGGATTTGCTGAAAACATCCTTTCATCTTTGGTGCAGGTCTGTTCTATGTGGAGGATCAACCGGTTTGTTTGTCTTTGGATATTGCTTTTACTATTACTTTGCACGATCAGATATGACTGGATTCATGCAAGTGTCGTTCTTCTTTGGGTACATGGCTTGCATATGTTATGGCTTTTTCTTAATGCTCGGAACAGTTGGTTTCCAATCTTCTTTACTGTTTGTCCGTCATATATACCACTCAATTAAGTGTGAATAATTTTCTATCATCACTGGACATGAGCATTTTGCTTCTTCTTCCTCTGCTCTCATCCCAGTATAATTCTATAGACTTGCTTGTTAAGAAAGGAGTACAGAAGTAAAAGCTTCGATGCCTGCTTCTATGTGCTAAGTTCCTTGGTTAATAGATTGATAATGAGAATGCCTGGTTAGGTTTGAGGTGATCAATGAATAGTTAGTGTATCATTACAAGAATCCTATTCTGAATTTGAAGCAGGTATCATCTGTGATAAATGCATATGATGACAAGAATTTTTTATACCTCAATTACAATAAGTTCTAAGATGAATAAGAATCCAACAAGTCAGGTGGAATTGCAATTGTTAGCTTTCCATTAGTCTGTACGCTATTTAATAGTACCACTGGACTTGGAGTCACTTGGCTCTGTAACAGATTTGTCTGTTTCTATGTAGCAATCATTCTATAATGCAGGTTTTTTGAACTACTATGATGGTTAATAGTATGCAATTCCAATAGCATGCCTGGCATACCAACTATATTTTTAAGGGATCCGTGTCATTCATTTACGTTATGAGAAATTCAGAGCTTCGTGAGTATAAGAGCCACTGGTACTATTTTTATATAAAATGTTGCCATGGACATTCAGAGATTTTAGTTGGATGCTGTGTTTTGATTGGAACAGCTACCATTTCAATTGAGAGCGGAGCTGCAACATAGATGCAGGTGAAAGGTTTCGTTTCTGACTGCAATTGATGATAATTTTAGGCAGTATAATTAAGTTCAATATTTAACTCTTTTTTTTTTTTAAAAAAAAATAAAATTTAAAAGTTTGGTTAAAACTAGAGAACTCCATGCAATTTTGTTTTGGCTAATTGCCTCCTCCATATTCGAAAGGGTTTTTCATTTAGTCTATTATGCAAATTTGTGAGTATGTTGCAGCTGTTTTGTAGATAAGATTATGACCATTTTAATTTTCAATTTTTTTGTAGTTAAGTTTATCTTAAATGTAAAACTTACTAATAATTTATGTAATAATCACGTTAGATCATATAACTCATATTAATTTTGAATTTGCAGGCAACATAAGAGGAGGAAGATACATGTAAAATTAGTCTCACGTGTCTTAGTTGTTTCATTTTCTTCGATGGCATTTGTGCATGTGTCATGGTGGTTTTGTCTTGATGAATGTGGTCATTTTGCATGTTACAAGCACATGAGAAGAATAATGGCAAGAAATGGTGTCTTTAACTCACTGTCTCGTACAGGATCTCATGTTTGACTTATAAGCTCATCTTTTAGCAAAAACTACCTCGAGGGGTCATGAAAAAAAATATTCAATTCATGTAGATGCTTAATTTTTTTTATCCAAAGAGTGATTTAAGGAAGGTTTGAGGTATAAAAGAAGACTTCATAGTTCAATTCATAGTTCTAGGTCCTTCGTCAAAATAACTTCTTGTCTTAGTTGTTGATCCTCTATATTGAGGATATTTTTTTGCTCCTTCATACTTGAGTTCTCTTTGTTTCAGCTCTATAAGCACTCCATGAGGTGCTTCAGGTTTTCCTTCAATGAACATGTATGATGGCTAAATCAATTTAGTTTCTAATGCCTTCATTTCTTCACTTTGTTCACTTGCATACACACAATAAAAAAAAACAATAGAAATAAAAGTTTGATGCTAGATTTCCCCTAGAGATGCTCTTTTCAACCTCATATTGATTAAGCAAATATAGAATTTATAGATGCCTAAATCTAATGCAATGTCGTTGTAAATGAATATGCAAATGAGTACAAAATTAGACCCAAACAAATTAAGCTAGAAATTATAAAACCCTAGTTGCAAAGAGGAAATAAAATGACTTAGTTGATTCACAACCAAATTTGGACTGCGTAACAGTAATTAACTGATGAATAGAGAGGGAGAAGTGTTGCACATAGCCTTAGAAAAATGTGCGACCGAAAGATTTGCTTGGACTGGGGCGCTTGGAATGGGTTAGGGGCGCTTACGGGCGCCATAGACTTGCTATGGGCACTTGTGACTACTCAAACCTACAGGAAACCTCCTTTGCAGGGCCGCAAGATGTTTGATGTCCCTCGTTTATTGTCGCTAGTATGTTGGACAATGATTGTCGTGTCGTTGATAACTTGTAATAAAGAAATAACCTGCAAAACCCTCAAAAGTGCATCAAATCTTAAAAAGAAAAGAATGCAAATGAGGGGTTGGACTGTCTTCAGTTGTCAAACAAGTGATCTTACAACTTAGTGTTTTACTACATTTTAGGCCCAATGCAGTTATGTGTGTGTGAAGAATTGTGTCCTAGGTGACTCTTGTGCGTGTCGCACTTGATAGCAAACAAATAGCTAGATGTAGAAGATGTAAGTAGATGTGTGTATGGAATAGAATGAACTTCCCCTCCTATGAAGTGTATGTAGAAGAATGCAATTCCTTGCCTTTAAAGGAATGTTTGAATGCTCTTGCATATGCCTTTGGATGCAACATTAGGTGGTGATAGCTAATGCTTAGTGCTTGGTCCTTTATTATGGTCACATAAATTCATATTTATATGATTCCCTTTCTTGAATTTCATAATTAACCCTGAAAAGGCTGACTACCAAAAAGATAAGATGCCCAAATGGATAAAAAGGACCCAAAATATGTGGGCAAAGTACAAAGACGTCAGGGGCACCCAAAGGGGATGGGGGTGCATGGTGATGGCATCCTGGCTAGACGTTGGTGTCCAGAGTGAGAAATTTCAAAGTTTGAATAGATAGATTGGGCTAAAAGGAGTGTAAGAGCAACAAAGGCAACATAAAGTAAGTAAAGATGGCTAAATACATGGGTTAATTAGTACTTTTCTTACTTAGGAATCATATGAATAATAGTATGTGATTAGGACTAGATAAATACCCAAAGTGCATGATTTAGTGTCTAAATTTACCCCCACTTTATGTTATTGAGTGAATTCTCAATAATATAAATTAGATAAGAGATGCATACCTAATATCCATGTAGATTGACAATGAAAAGTGTGTCAAGAGACAAGTAAAAGTGTGGAGTGATAAAAATGTGAAGCATGGAAACTAGAGAAGATGAAGTGAAAAATAAGTGATGATGATGATGACCCTAAGGTGATATCGTATTTGTAGATGTCACGATTCTACCTGTTGTTGATGTTGGTTAGTGTTGTGATGATGTGTGATTGGTGTTGTGATGATGTGACTACCATTTCCCATAAGGATGCACCTACAAAAGAGAATAATGAAGAAGTAGTCAAATACACACATATATATGATCAAACCATGCAAAAAGTGTGTATTAGCATGCAAGAAAATGAAAAAGGAACATGTGCACCTGATCCATCATGAGTAAATAGTGTAGAAAGGATCCTAAAGATGAGAACAATGAGTTTTTTTGGGTGATCTCACGCTAGTTGTGCTGACTGCAAATTTTTTAGGTGATCTCATGCCAAGAACAAAAGAAGTGTATGGAGAAAATTTTGGTGTCATCCTCTAACCTTTAACTATTTCCCGTAATGTGAACACCTTTGTATATGATGTGTAAAAATTCTATCCATTTCAAATAGTTCTTATCCAACATGAAAGTAGAAAATGTTGTGTAGTGCATGCATGGTGAGTGTTGAAGGACTATTATCCTATAAAAGTTGTGTGAAGTGCTGAGAAATATGTTAAAATGATAAATGTTGTGTAACTGCCCTCTAGTCACATGCATCTAGGAAGTGTCAAGGGAACCCAAGCACTATTATCTAATTTTGGGCATTGGCAACTATGTTGTACTAAGGATCCAAGTTGGGATTTAGGTTGCTATTGAAATTGAAGACTACGCTAATTGTGTGTTGAAGTGTATTGAACTGTGACTATAAAACACTGAATGGGGTGACTTGTTCACCCGATATATGCCTCCCCTCATTTGGGGTGTATACGTCGTCACTCAGGATTATGTGGCCCAAAGTAGGACCGAATGTTGAATTAAAACCGATTCCTTATAGGGGGAAGGAGTGTGCTTGGTAGAAACCAAGACATACAAAAACAAAGTATTTAGGAGACAAGTGTTAGTGCAAACAAGACAAATACACATGTAAAAGATAAGATGTAATCTAGTAGCCAATGTGTAAGCTAACACACAAGAAGAAAATGTAGAATTTGAAAAGTGTATTGCAAACATGGGACATTACTCACAATGTCGCAAGACACACAAGGCTGATATAGCCAAAATTAGATAGTGTACACACAAGACAAAGATAAAATCCTACAAATAATGATAGAAAATAACAAACAATAGAACATACATCTTGGTGAAGCTCAAAATTGTACCCATCCTAAATCACAACAATTTTGGGTTTTTTAGGCAATGTGGGACTGTCTCCAAGTTGTAGGAATTGAATTGAGAAAGACCTCCGGAGAAGGCTGACTTACTCTACCTACTTCTAATGCTAAACTACTCCTAGGAATGGAAATGCAACTATGTAGCTCTACTCTAATATTCCAAGGGACCAAGGTGAGAAGGAGATGCATAAAACAGAAACCTAAACTAAAGAAGGTGAAAACACTAAAAATAAGGGGAAAGATACTTCTAGAGGAGAGAAAATGGGGAAAACATAGATCAAGAGGGTCAAAATGATGACCACAGTTCAAGATAACATCTAAATTCCCACTTTCACGATACACAAAGATATAAATTCTGAGACAATACACACAAAATAACCATAAATGAATGAAAAGGCAAGGACACACAATAAAATACCAGCTAGGGTAGGACCGAGTCACAAAACAGATGATTTTATTTCTTAAAGATTATGCACAGATCATTACAACAAAGGAAGAAGATGTAAAACATTCACATAATCATGATCCAAGGCATGAAACTCTTAGAACACTTTTACAATATCAATAATGATGCATTCACATTCCCAAAGTATCCAACATTATAACTAAGCACCACTTTACAATATATAGAAAAGTGGGAGAAGAAGAAGAATCAAATTAGAGGGAAATTCAAATTATTCCTTCCACCCACCGACTACTTCCATTAAATTCTTTGAAAAGATCTAAGCAACTCTACAAATTCATTTCCCCATGCCATTTACCTTGATGGAGAAGAAATGGGCACCCATACTACATTAAATTGTGGTGGTTGTGAAACCTGGAATAGTCCTTTTACATGTTGGAGATGCCTTCTTACTTCTGCCCACCTACCTCTATTTGAATTAAGAAATACAACTTCCATTACATAGAGGAGGTTGATATTTTCCCAATAATATAAGATTTGTAAATATTATATCATTGGATTGAAATTCATATCCATTTTTACTTCCACATGGAAAGTTATCATTTTCATTGACACATGACTTTCTCTTTAATTCTTACGGGGCTTTTGAATTATGTGGATCTTCTCTAGGATTCCATGGTTTTTCAAATCTATCATAACTATTTAGATTTGTGTCGATTTCTCCTTTCCTCTACGACCTACTTAACTCTTCTATTTTATAATGCGCTTCTAGTTATGTGCTGATTAGGATTTACGTGCATCATGGCTCACTCAACATCTGTGGTTTTCTCAAATCCTTCCATGCTTAACTCCATAATCAGGAAGATTTTCTCCTTTAGCAGTGGCTCATTCAAACCTCTTCGTGGCTTTTTCTTTCCTTCCGTGATTTTTACCTTTAGCCTAAAACCATCCAAGTTGTTCAATTTTTTGCAAAGGTGCAAAAATGAACAACATTTTTAGTGACTCATATGGGCCATCTGCCTACTAGATGAATTGGTCAGTAGCCTTGAAGCATCCGTTGGAAATGGATTTAGCTTGATAATTTGAAATCTGATCAAAACTTGAATTTGAATTCCCAAATTTGATTTAGTTTCTTTGCATTTGATTTTCTACGATGATTGCAGCTAATCCTTGATTCCTTGTTTCTCTTTCCAAAATGACCTAGAAATATTATGTAAACTGTACACAAAAACATCTTGAATCAACACAATTGTGCAAAGAACTTAGGGAAAGAAACCTACACTACCAAAAAACAATGTGTTAAAAGCACTTGGAGGAATTGAAAACTAAACTATTATGTACAAGATGCAATGAAATATCTTAGTGAGAGAGTTTGAGATGAATCTCATGGAATAGGATTTGAAATACATTCCCATTAAGATATGATAACTCAAATGATTTATATTCCTTGCATGGGGTGATGTTGTATATTCCACTCCAAATTACATCAAATTTAGAGTGTCTCCCTGATTTAGCTCGTTCCGCATCCCATTTCAAAACTAGATCTCCAACTTTGAATGTCTGATTTCTATCCTTCCTATCAAACCACTTTTTGGTTAACTTATGATGTTATTCTAGTCTAATCATAGTGGCATTTATATTCTCCTCAATTTCCACAAATTTTTCCATTCAAATCTCTCTTTAATACGTGCCTTCAAATTCTAGTTATTGAGCTAATTCAAGTGAAGGTAATGTTAGTGCAAAATCACATCACCCCCGAATGTCCAAAGATGTGAACTAGTTAAAATGGGGCATTCGGTGTGATTGCATAACATTGGATCATCTCTCAAGCTGTGGGACTTGCAAAACTTGAGATGGACCTCTGGAGAAAGCCAATTCTTACTTCCTAATCTACCTTCCACGAGCTACTCTAATGCAGGAAAAAATCTAAACTATCCTAATCTAACCATTCTAAGGAACCAGAGAGAAAGAGGGTGAACGAAAATCCTACACTAAAATAGTGATACACCGAAGAATGAAAGGGGTGAGATGCTTTGTTGAGGGAGGATGAAATAGGGGAGAAAGGAAGATGGGAAGGTCAGACAGAAGTGACACAAACCCAGACCCTAATCCATGATCAAAACTCCATGAAACACAATGCCCTGCACCTCCAAATGTGAAATACATGCATAGAAAATAGATTTGAAAGGGAGAGGCACAAAGAGACAAAAAAACAATGCAAAGGGTTGAATAAACACCACAAAAACATGTTTTATTGCTCTATATGGGTGCATAGACCAGTACATTTCTTCTTAGAGGCACAAAAATGCTTGCCAGGTGTAGGAGAAGGTTTTCAACTCAAAATGGATCTGGGAAACAAATTTTACAGAGTTTCCCTAAGCTCAGAATAATCTCTTTTCTCAAACAAGAAGTGTTATAATATATAGAAAGAATAAGAGAGAGAAGAGGGAAAATTCAAATCCTGCTTCAACTATTGTGGGATATGAATTGAATCCTACTTTGAAGAATCAAATACTATCAATCAATGCCCCTTTCAAATCCACCCCAAATCTATCGAGTCTAGCTCCCTCTATCTGTCTATTGTATTGAAGAAGAAGAACAGATTGAATCAAATTAGATCTAGTAGTTAGAGAAATTGGGCTCTGTATTAATGGCATGGAAGACATTTTCCAAATTTTCACCCACCAATGCCTACAAAAAATGATATTTTATGTTTCCAAGGCATAGAGGGTGTCGAGACATTTCCAAAAAAAATATCCCCCCCAAATATGAGTTCTCAGTCAAAAGATATGGTCATTTGAATTTTTGGGTCACGGGTGCATAATATTTAAATGAGTCTATCTGTATTGGGTCCACGTGGCAGTTATGCGCTTGTTTGAGATTTGACTCCTTCCATCACTCTTGGAATAGCACCCATGCGACATGTGGCAGCATTTTAAGGTTTCCCTATTTCCTTTGTATTCTTCCTGAGTCTTTTCCACAGGCGGAGGCACTGTATCCGACCCAAGACACGTGGAGGCTTTATACATGTTTAGAAATTTCCCCCATAGTTTACCTTTAGTGTAGCACGGATACAACATGTGGAGACCTCCACAGGCCTTTGGAATTTTTAATGGTCACCCTCACATTTTCAGGCTCTAGGACACGTGGAAGGCTCGCATTCATTTGACAACCTGCTCAGGGTACCGCTTTTGAATGTGCGCTGCTTGGACACCTGGTGCCTTCCACTTGCATTCATTACTTAGCCATTTTGGGCCCATTCTCCTTTTGACCTCTATTGACCATTGGCTACGTGGAGGGCTGGTGCAAGTTTGAGTCTCTTCCTTGGGCTCCCATTTTAGAATTGTATTGAGCCGACACTTGGCACCTTCTGCCAAGTCAAAGAATTTTCAACAGCCGGTGTAACTTTTGGAGCTCTGGAAACGTGAAGGCTTGGCACTTGTTTGAGCCTACCCCTTTGGCTTTAAATTTTGGAGGTGTGTTGTTTAGACACTTGGCAGCTTCTAATGTATCCTCCATACTTAGTCAATTTCGGGGTCTGTCCTGAACTATTTCAAATCCAAAGAATTTGAATTTTTGTCATTTCTTTTCCTTTGAGTCTTAGGTTCCTTTGACACTTCTCAACCTCCTTCCTTGACCATTCTATTCCATTTTTGAGCCCTCTTGTAATTTTATTGTTGGATTTGAGGCATGGATTCACTCGATAGAGCTGTTTCTTGAATTTCTTCTTGCACAGGATCATTTGATCTTTTGCAAGCCCCACCACTCCATTGTAAAGTCCCTATGCAACCTTGTTTGTCATCCTAGAATGTGAGCTTATGGGTCTGAGTTGTGGTTGATCCAACATTTTTCTGGGGGGGAAATATGGATATCAATTTTGGCGACTTGCAGGGGTATCTGCCTGCTAGATGAAGAGAACAGTAGCCTTGAAGCATCCATTGGGCATGGAGTCACATATAATGGCTTGGTACTGACCCTTCCTTCAAAATGCACTCCCCGAATACCTGCACTTTATATGTTCTTCCTGTCCCTGATCCTTCCTATACGTCTGTACTCTCAATTTTCATAAGAAAATCTTGAAATGGAATTTCTGACAATAGAAAATTGTATTGACTTGGGGCTTTCATTCATCCATGAATGGACTGACTTAAAAAACGTCCTTTGGTTGGTCTACATTTGTTTCAATTTTTTGGGACTAGCAACTGCTACAGAAAGCTATGGATCTTTCTGCCATGAATACTGAAGAGTCTGGCCTTAGTCTGTCCTCAGAATGGACAGTTACAATGTTTACTCGGGGCACATTAAAATTTGCAATGACATAACCTTGGAGAAAAAAAACACAACAACAATGTTATGTACAAAGAATCAAATCATACATGCCTCGAATGAGACATGCAGAGTGTGGACAAGCACTTTTTCTGCTGAAAACATAATCTACTCCTACTCCTATACTAACCAGAAAGAAAGAAAAGCTTAAACAAATCCCGCTATAGGCAGGGAGAAATAGCTTCCCTTTCTCAAAAGGGGTAGCCATGCAAATGATTTGACATTGAATATGGCTGCATGGATGAATAAAAACTAACTTTAATCCTATCCACCACCCAAATCATCAAGGTATCTACATTAACCACAAATACCTCCTCAATCTGATTGGCATTGGAATCCTAGAGATGTTGATGATGACCCTTGGTACTTTGATGCTCATCCTCATGCCCTGAAGTAGGAATGACTGGTTTTGGCTTCTCCCTTGGCTCTAATGAATCCAAATATCTGATTGGGAAAGGTATGGTCCTTTGAATCTACCCATGGTTCTGAACTCTAACTCTAAAAATGGAATCTTTTTTCTGACCTTCCTGGATGGATGGTGAGAGAGAGATGATATCTCCTTGATTTTTCTCTTCCTTCTCTTGTAAAGAACATGGAAGACCATGATCTTATAACCCTGGTTCCAAAGGGATGTTATGAGATACAGGCTGTTGTCTTTGAGTTCCCTCCTTTATGGCAACAGGCTCATGTGCTTGGAAGATGGATGATGGAAGAGAAAATGATGTGATCTCCATGGGATTTTCTCCATCAAAGCCATCCTCCAAGTCAGACAAATAATTTTCCTCATTTTTTTCTGGTTACATGTGCTCAACCTCCTCCATGGTGTCCTCTTGATCTACAACTTGATCACTATGGCTCCCTTCATCCTCAAACATGAAGTTTGCAATCTCAAACTATTCTTCAACATTAGATCTTGAAGGGGATGAAGTGGAAGGAAGAACTGAAGGTTCTCCTATAACCTGCTCCACACTTAGAACCTCTGAAATTGTATGGTCCTCCTCAATCATGGGTTCATCAATCAAATCAGGCCCTTGAAATGAAAGAAAAAAATATTCAATGATGCCTTCTTCATTAAGTGGCCTCAACTCTAATTCAATCTCTCCTAGTTGCTCCTCTTCAATGGGACTTGGAGCTAGTTATTGTTCCTCTTTAAATGGTTATGTAGCTTAGATCAGCTCAACATCCTCTTCAAACAAAATTCCATTAGGGACATTGCATTAAGAGTAGCCAGACTGTTGATCTTCTTCTTCTTGTTTTCGTTCCTTCTCTACTACAAACTCAGTCTCAGCCACCATTGGCTCTTCAACTTTGACCTCCTCTCTTGGCTTGACCATCAAGGGGATCTTTAAAAACCCAAATTTGGCAGCCCAAATCTTTAGATTGTCTGTCATTTCTTCTTTGTTAGGCTCCCCTTCTTGCTGTTTTCCTTGACTAGATTCTTGAGTATCTTCCCAACATGGAATAGGGAAAGCAAGAGGAGTGACAAGTTAGGGTTCAACCAGATTTGTAGTTTTTTGTGGTGGGGAGGGAGGTGGAACTTATTGTTTGTTTAGAGGGGATGACTGTTTGGAATGAAAAGGGGGAGAGGAACTGAAATGGGGTGGAAAACTAGGGAATGGAGAAATGGAATAAACACTTGGGGCAACAATTGGGAATCTTGGAAATTGGAGCTTGGGTTAAAATGGTGTTGCTTGAGAAAGAGAAAAAGAAAATTTATGAGATGATGGACTTACCCATTGACAAGGTTGTCTTGACTCCAACTGATAAGCCTTAATCTCATCAGTCCATTGTGCAAGTTGGGGCAGCATTTCAACCATGAAGTCTAGCTTCTCTTGAGGGTTGTAATGTCTTGTAAAAGGGCCTTCCCATGGACAAGGTGCCCTACAACCAATCTTGAATGCCTTCATTTGTGTTATGCCCCTTGACTAAACCATGTCAGCCTCCATTTTTTGAATTTTCCCCAATAAACCAGCATTCTCTACATATTTTTCACCATTGAATGCATCCCCTTGTTCTTGATAAGCTCCATGGCCAAACTAACTTTGACCTTGCTCATATGGGTAAGCATAATGGTCCTAAATCTGATTATAATGCTGATTTGAAGGATTGGGAAATGCGTTAGAGGTGGACTACATTGTTGTTGTAAGTGTGAGTTCCATGAAGGGAATGAAGTCATGATTACACAACCTCATGGAATGGGAGAAAATGAAAGAGATGGAAGAAGAAAATGGATGAAAATGAGTGGAAAGGGATAAAAAAGGTTTGCAACTTAAAGAATGGGTTTTTTACCAGATGGAGTCACCATATGTGCTTGTATGTGCCTCAAAAGGCTGAATCCCACCAAGAACACATCAACTTGATGAAATAAAGTGAAGACCTCTTGTCCCTCTAGGTGTGCCAAAACTATTAGTGAAAAATCATAGCATCCCCGAATGGCGAAAGATGTGTAGTGGTTAAAATGGGGCATTCGATGTGATTGCATAAAATTGGATCATCTCTCAAGCTGTGGGACTTGCAAAACTTGAGATGGGCCTCCGGAGAAAGCCAATTCTTGCTTCCTAATCTACCTGCCATGAGCTACTCTAATGCAAGAAAAAACTAAACTATCCTAATCTAACCATTCTAAGGAACCAGAGAGAAAGAGAGGGTGAAAGAAAATCCTACACTAAAGAGGTGATACACTAGAGAAGGAAAGGGGTGAGATGCTCTGTTGAGGGAGGATGAAACATGGGAGAAAGGAAGATGGGAAGGTTAGATAGAAGTGACACAAACCTAGACCCTAATCCATGATCAAAACTCCATGAAACACAACGTCCTACACCTACAAATGTGAAATGCATGCATAGAAAATAGATTTGAAAGGGAGAGGCATGGAGAGACAACAAAAAAAAAGCAAAGGGTTGAAGAAACACCACAAAAACATGTTTTATTGCTCTAGATGGGTGTACAGACCTTTACATTTCTGCTTAGAGGCACAAAAATGCTTACCACGCATAGGAGAAGGTTTTCAACTAAAAATGTAGTCGGAAAATAAATTTGATAGAGTTTCCCTACACCCAGAATAATCTCTTTTCTTAAGCAAGAAGTGTTACAATATATAGAAAGAATAAGAGAGAGAAGAGGGAAAATTCAAAAACTACTTCAACTACCATGAGATATGCATCAAATCCTACCTTGAAGACTCAACCGCTATCAATCAATGCCCCTTTCAAATCCACCCTAAATCTGTCGATTTTGTCTCCCTCTGTCTGTCCGGCATATTGAAGAAGAACGGCGGATCAAATTGAATCAAATATGGTAGTTGGAGAAATTGAGCTCTATATTAATGGCCTAGAATATTTTTCCCATTTTCACCCACCAACACCTAAAAAATGATATTTTATGTTTCCAAGGCATAGAAGGTGTTGAGACATTTCCAAAAAATCTTCTCCCACCCAAATATGAGTTCTCAGTCAAAAGATATGGTCATTTGAATTTTTGGGTCATGGGTGCGTAATATTTAAATGAGTCTGTCTGTATCGGGTCCACATGGTAGCTTTGTGATCATTTGATATTTGAATCCTTCCTTCGCTCTTGGAATAGCACCCATGTGACATGTGGTGACATCCAAAAGTTTCCCTATTTCCTTTGTATTCTTCCTGAGTCTTTTCCATGGGCAGAGGCACTGTATCCGACCCAAGACACGTGGAGGCTTTGCAGATGTTTAGAAACTACCCCCAGACTTTACCTTTGGTGTAGTGTAGATACGACATGTAGATAACTCTGTGGGCGTTTGGAATTTTCAACAGTTTCCCTCACCTTTTTGGGTTGTGGGACACGTGGAAGGCCCGCGCTCATTTGACAACCTATTTAGGGTCCCACTTTTGAATGTGCGCTATTTGGACACCTGACACCTCTCACATGCATTCATTACTTAGCTATTTTGGGCCCATTCTCCTTTTGATCTCTGTTGACCATTGGCTACGTGGAGGGCTGGCGTAAGTTTGAATCTTTGCCTTGGGCTCCCATTTTGAAATTACGCTGAGCCGACAATTGGCACCTTCTGCCAAGTTACAAACTTTTCAACAGCCGGTGGAACTTTTGGAGCTCTTAACGCATGGAGGTTTGGCGCTTATTTGAGCCTACCCCTTTGGTTTTAACTTTTGGAGGTGTGTCATTTGGACACTTGGCATCTTCTATTGTATCCTCCATACTTAGTCGATTTCAGGGTCCATCTTGAACTATTTCAGAGCCCGAAGACTTTGAATCTTCTTCGTTTCTTTTCCTTTGAGTCTCTGGTTCCTTTGACACTGCTTAGCATCCTTCCCTGACCCTACTATTCCATTTCCAAGCCTGCCTGTATGTTGTTTGTTGGATTTGAGGCACGAATTCGCTTGATAGAGCCATTTCTTGAATTTCTTCTTGCACAGGGTCGTTTGATCTTTCACAGGCCCTACAACTCCATTGTAAAGTCCCTCTGCAACCTTTTTTTTTCCTGTAATGTGAGTTCATGGGTCTAAGTCGTGGCTGATCCAATATTTTGTCGGGGGGAAAAATATGGATAACAAGTAAATCTAATGAAAAATGAAGCCTAGCTTCTTTTCCATACACCAGTTTGTAATGGGAAGTGTAAATTGCTTTCTTCTTTGTAATCTTTTCCACTCAGAGAGAATTTCTTACCTTTGTGTGCCATTACCTCTTATTAATATCCATTATTTGTTTCATGATAATGATTAGATTCTTATTAGTAGACTCTGCCAATCCATTACTTTGGGGGTTGTAATTGGAAGAATTCTTAAGATAAATCCCAAGTCTAAGAGCCCAATAAAAAAAAATGATCTAAAAAAATATTTTGCATTATCATAAATGATGGTTTGAGGGACACCAAACCTTGTAACAATTTTTTAAGAAAGTATAGGATAACTAATTCAGTGGCTTCCTTCAATGGCAGGGCTTCTGTTCATCTGGTGAAGTAATTTATTTTTGTTAAAACCCATTTGTGACTAGTACTAGATGGAGGGTTTATCATACCAATGAAGTCAAGACCCCATTTTGTAAATGGTTGATCTACTTGGATTAGATGAAGTGGGATAGCCACCAATATTTTCTTCCTATTGAACAACACACATTCCTTAAATTTTCTAACCCATCTGTGAGCATCCAAAAACAACCTAGGCTAAAATTATTCTAATTTTATGATTTTTATGGTTGTGGCTCTGATAAAAAAATGTCCACCCAAAAAACAATCAGGGAACTCAGTAATAACTATGTTACATTGCTCACCTTCAATGCACCTGAGCAGCACTCCATCAATATGTCTTTTGAAAAAAATACAATCAGTCAATCCATAAGGAATAGAGCGCAACTTCAGATGTATTCTTTTTACTCTATTCAATCCAAGAGGGTATACACTAGTAGACAAGAACTCGATCATATCAACAATCCAATTGTGATCATTGAACACATTTATTTCATCCCTGTTGCATTCAATATTATTTGAAGGCTCCTCATTTGCAAGGGAGGTTTCTTGGTGATCCTAATCATCTAAAGCAAGCTGCTCGTATAGTTATCTTCCTCTCAAAAAAATTGTTACTTTGATGGTCACTTCATAGTCCATAATTTTAGTCACACATCCAACTCATTTCTCACTGATTTCTTCTCCCATAATGAAGTCATGATCATAAAAAAAAGTATAGGAAAATTGGATATCCCATCATCCTAGGATGCCCTTGGTTAGCTACGTCTAATATCCTTATTGACTACAGGGAATGGAATATGGTAATCACTAATGGGAAAGATTCAAATAAATTTTCATTATACTCTGCTACTAAACCATTTTCCATCAATAACAAACAAGGGTCTAAAGATGATTCAAATGATTCAAATGATATCATCTCCTCTCTTTGCATGGTCATAATTCAAGATCACTCAGATCAAATTCAACGCGAATTCCATGAACATGGTGTTGGACATAGTTTAAATCATGCACTTGAGTCCTATGCTAAATTCAACTTGAGTCCTACGTTGATATTTCTTTTAGTCCTGCACTACATCTAAAAAAAATGGGACAAGATCTAAAGGATGAATATAACAAGCCCATTATCTATCCTTTTGCAAAATATATAGATCTGACATAATCTATTTTCCAAAAGATAAAATTTATTCACAGGTTGTTACCATATAAGTGTCCATTAAATGCACTATTAAGGGAGTATCTTGTTGTATATTTGATTCACCCTGATACTAAATAATTACTTCTTCCTGGCAAAACATTGACAATTAATAGTTGGTTGACTGATTAGGAAGAAAATACCTTTTTCAAACTCCTCTGCTCTCATCCCTAAGATTTTTTTTGGGAATATAGTGACATGAAGGGTATTCAACTTGTAATTTGTACACATCACATCTATACCAATGATTCTAGACCAGTCAGACAACCTTAAAGAATAATAAACCCTACTCTTAGAGATATTGTGAAAATTTAGATTGTGAAGCTTTAAAATGTAGGATTTATCTATCCAATCTCAGATAGTCAATGGGTTTCTCCTTTGGTTATGGTTCCTAAAAATAACGGGAAATGAAGAGTTTGTTTGGAATATACGTAATTGAACAGAGCCACTCATTGGGATTACATCACATTACCTTTTATTGACTGGGTTTTAGAGAATCTCTCTAATAAAAGGTACTTTTCATTCTTTGATGGATTTAGTGGATACAAGCAAATAAAAATTTCCCCTGAAGATAAAGATAAAAAATATTTCACCTGTCCTTGGGGGACATTTACTTACAGAGTGGTACCTTTTGGGTTCTGTAATACCCTTGCTACCTTCCAAAGAGCCATGCTAGCAATATTTTCTAATCTCGCCTATGACTGTGTAAAAATTTACATGGATGATTTCATAGTTTATGGAACAACATTCCAATAAGTGGTCAACAATCTGGATAAAGTCCTTACTCAATGTGAAAAGCATCAGCTATCTTTGATTCATGAGAAATGTTTATTCATGATGGAACAAGGTATAGTTTTGGGGCATCATGTCTCAATATATGGAATTAAAGTTGACCCAGAAAAAGGAAATATCATTTTAAAGATACCATCACCTACAAACCAAACTGAAGTAAGAATCTTTCTTGGTCATGACGGTTACTATCGAAGGGTCATTTGAGATTTTAGTAAAATTGCTTCTCCATTATTTACTCTTCTAACAAAGGATTCTAAATTTCAATGGACAAAATCATCTCAACAAGCTTTTGATGCAACCAAAGACAAGTTGATAAGTGCACTAGTGTTGAGAGGTCCTAATTGGAAGCTACCCTTCCATATTCAAATAGATGCCTCAAATAAAGCAATAGGTGTTGTCTTGGGAAAACAAGAGGAAGGATAACCTATGCATGCCATTTACTACATTCGAAAAAATATTTCTCCTACAAAAAGAAACTATACAACCACTAAGAAGGGATTTATGGAAGTAATTTATGAAATCAACATTTTTAGGCATTATATTATAGGATATGAAGTGATTTTTCATACTAAAAACTCTACTATCAAGTATCTAATGAATAAAAATTTAGTGCATGGTAGGATTATATGGTGGTTGTTGTTACTACAGGATTTTAACATTAAAATAATTGACAAATCATGGAAATCAAATGTGGTAGATGATTTTATTTCCATAATTACCACTTCTGAAGAAAAATAGCATGTCAATGATGACTTTCTAGATGAGCATTTGTTTGCACTTTCCACTACCTCTCGTTGGTATGCAAATATGGATAATTACTTAGCTATAGGGAAGTTTCCAAACTTTTTCACACTCAAACAAAGAAAGAAATTAATTAAATAGAATGTAATGTATACTTCTGATCATGTCTTACACATGTGTGTATCTAAAAATGAAGTGTTTGACATATTGAGAGCATGTCATGATTAACCATTAGAAGGGCATTATTAAATTCAAAGGACCATTCACAAAGTTCTTGGATCTAGTTACTTTTGGCCTTCCTTGTTTAAGGATGTCAAAAAGTATGTGTGGAGGTGTGATCAATGCCAAAGAATGTGGAAACCAACGTTTACATCAGAAATGCCACTCCAACCTCAGGTTGTTTTAGAACCATTTGAAAAATGGGGAATGGATTTTATTAGACCCATGGACCCAACTTCCCAATGAAAATAATACATCCTAGTTTGTATTGATTATGTTACTAAGTGGGCCAAAGTTCAAGCCCTGCCACATGTAAGTTATGAGAAAGTTGCAGACTTTATTTATGAGCGTATCTTTCAAAGGTTTGGAGAACAAAGATCCATTATGTCAGATCAAGGACCACACTTCATGTAAGAGGTAATCAGTTCTTTTTTAGAAACACATCAGGTGAAGTATGAGAATTCATTTCCCTATCATTCACAGTCTAATGGAAAAGTGGAAGTTACTAACAAATAACTAGAGAACATACTAACTAAGACTGTGGACATCTCAAGGAAGAATTGGGCTTTGCTAGAAGCAATATGGGCTTATAACACTACTTGGAAAACAACAATGAGATTTACTCCCTATGAATTATTCTATGGTAAGAAGCCAATTCTACCTATATAATTTGAGATTCAAACCTTGAGGACACCAGTTGAAGTGGGCATTGATTTAATAGAAGAAAAAAATGCCAAAATTATTTAATTAAATGAACTGGATGAAATTATACTTGAGGCATTGCATCATACTGAGATCATTCAACAATAGAGGAAGCTCTAACATGATAAGTAGATAAAACTAAGGAAATTTTAGGTAGGAGAATGTGATTTTTTTATTCAAATTATAATGAATTTACAGGGAAATTACGCATGTGATGGATGGGTCTGTATAAAATTGCATAAGTATTTTACAATGGGACTTTCCAATTGGTTCCAATACATGGCAAAAGGAAGGTAATATTGGTCAAAAGGAACATACTAAGGCTGTACTATAAGCCAACATCGAAAGAAGAGTTTCAGAAGTCAATTCAAGAGGATTTAGATATGAAATGTGGTGGGAGAGTTTCTTTTCCCAGCATAACTCATACTTGATCAACCAGTTGCTAAGTAATAAAGAAGGGGTGATGGAGGTCACCCTGCTTCAAGGAATTCACTGAAAAATAGAAATGGTGGCCAATGCTTCCAAACAAAAATTAAATTAAATTAAAATAAATACAGAGGACTGAAAACTATAAATGTTGGGCCTCTACCCTAAATCCTATCATCAATAAAGGAATTACCAAGTACTAAGGGAACATCTCACTAACATAGAATGCTGGTAGATATTTGACAAGTTTTAATACCAAGGTATGCGCAATCAATTCCTTTCATAAATATAGCGAAGTTTTAAATCATGGGTTGTTAATTATTGAACATCATGCACCTTTATTACCTCTCACTCCACGTGCTTCTCAAATCCCAAGCTAAATCCATAATTAATTTCCCCATAATGTTTGTACATGTCCAATTAACTCCATTACCACCTCAGGATAATAACATAACTTTCCCAATTTGGTTATATTACATGCATGCTAAGTCCATTCCATTTCTACTTTCCGAATTAGAGATTCCCATTTCTATGTTTTCACTCTCATGTGCTACCACTATGAAAAAAATTTCCACCTCCAGTCATGTGCCTTAATCCATATTTCCTACCTGTGCATAATTTTTTGATATGTGGCCTAGGTTATGACACGAGACAAAAAGTTCTATTGAGATTTTGGTTGATACAAGGGGAGTTGAAATTTTTAAAATTATGTGATGGATGGATTTCCTATTAGCATATGAAGAATTAAATGTTTCAATGACTGAATAATTTGCAAGGAACATGGAAGAGGGGCACTCTATTGTAAATGGTAAGAAAATTCCCTTTTCTCCAAATGTAATCAGTCATCTTTCTGGTTTACCTAATGAGGGGTTATTAGTAAGTGATAGGGCCATGTATCATGAAATAATTAAAAGATTTGTAGTTGCAGAAAAAGATAAATTACATTTTCTCATAGATAATAAGGGAAAAGCAAAAGAGGTTAAAATAATCACTATACTCGAACCTTGGGATGAAGTGAAAAAGTGGCTGATTAAATAGTTTACATATGAAGGGCAATATGAAATTGTATTGGATCCTATGTTAAGAATTTTAATCCATATTCAACATGGTCAAAAATAACTCAGTATAAGATTAATTTGCCACAATTTCTATATGAATCCATTTGTGTTAGTACCGAGAATTTTTTATGGGGGGCTCCATATTTGAAATTCCAGGGTTTTATCCACTTAATATGCAAACATTAGTTTGTTAAGAAGAGGTATGGGATGAAAAAATGGTAAAATTTTCAAAAATAATGTGCCTTGAATCCTACGGTGGTTGTAGAACAAGCCCCCTCTACCTCTGAGAGACCCAAGAAATGTCTTTGAACTATAAATCCTACACCTACCCTTCATGAGACACCAAGTGATAATCCCCTATTCCATGAAGAACAAGAAGCATCTGAAATAATACAAACCCTAATTCAAACCCCACCTGAGTCTCCTAATAATGCAGTGTCATTATCTACCCGTAAAGTAGAAGTGGAAATTAAACATTCTATGCCTACAACTAAAGGATCAATTGATAGAGATAAAGGGAAGGAACCTATGGAAGAGGGAGAACCTATTTCTCCCCCTGATTTTAATATTATAATGCCCCATGTACTCTCCCTATCTAAAATTTAGTTTGAGCTACAGATAGATCATGAGAGAATCAACCAACTGTAGTCCCTTTTAGAGGCCGAGGAAACTCACCACTCCCAGCAAATAGCTTCCAAATATCAAGAGATTAAACAACTATAGGGGACACTTGCATAAAATGAGGAAGCCACCCTTAAATTACAAAAGTTTGTAGAGGTACGATAACATGAGGTAAGATCCTTTCAAGCTAGAACTGAGGAGCTTAACACCTCACTTACACTATTGTATGAAAGAAAAAGAGAGAAAGAGAAAGTTTTTCCTCAAATTATTGTTTTAAGAGGTATAGTCAAATGGCTAGAAGAATGCTACAAATTAAGGGCAGTGGAAGAGGAGAATAAAAATTTGAAAGAAGAAAATCAATTGTTGAAAGAAAATGTGCTCACAGTAAGTCAACTCTATGATCAGGTTCTTTCTTGCTGACCCCCTTCAAAATTTTATGCATTATTTTTAAAAGAATAGTTCTTCAAATGGAAAATATCTAGGGCTCATGCAATGTTGGATATAGAGTGTGAGGATGATAGATAGTTCGTAGCTTGTTGAGAAGGAAGAGTATGACACTAAGGAGAGGGAACAAAGAATATTTGTGTGTAGGAATAAGGCACATTTGAAGGCATGGAAGGATCAAAAAGGAAACGCGCATCAGGACAAGTTGATTTGGGAACTTATCCGTTTTCATTGTTTGAGGCTATTTTTGGATATAGCATGTAGAGAAAACATTAGGATGGAGACTTCTGGGACACGCAACTTCTATTTTGGGATGAGTGTTTGATGAGCACCATACATGAGTTAAAGATAATAATAGGATTAGTACTTCCAGTTAACTGTAGGAGATTTATTTTTAGCACACTTTCATGTGTGCCTATTATTGTAAAGGTGCATGACTATTTTTAGTATGTGACCTATTTTAGGAAGTGCGTAAGTGGTGAAGGGAAAATCCCCACCCTTATAAATATGGATTGAACTATGTAGTTTGAGATACTAAGACACACGATTATGGTAGAGTTATGATGTTTGATCTGTTATGCGCATAAACTTGTGGTAATGTTATATGATGTAATAAGATTTTGTATTTGCTATGTTTAATATAATGGATTTCATTAGCTAGATAATGGTGTTAAAAATAACTATAACTAGTTCTTGTATGGTTAATCCTATCATTTCTATTATTTAATTCATGATTCTTTAAGATCTAGATCTAGTTATGATATGTGGAATATTTATGTTATGTATGGATCTGGATGCATTATATATTCATCATGTTAATATCCTGCACAAGCAACTCTAAGGAGGGGCCTAGTACCTTTGTGTGCTTTGGCTAAGTGCTCAACTTAGGCTGGGTTATGTGCCAGCGTGCCTAGGTTATTCGTTGTAAATTCTAGGGTGCATCATTGGTTCCATTGTTGGGACCTCTTTTTCAATTATTTTTAGGATGCTTCATGATCAAGATGTATCGGTTGACCCTAGCAATTGTTGACGAGTGGATAAAATGTCTAGAAGAAAAGTACACACGGAGGTTCAACACTAGATTTGATTTTGACACATGTGTGTGGGTGGAAAAGAATATGAATGACATTTATAATGAGAGATTCTAATCTATTTTACCAGTAGAACTATATAATTGGTTGGTTGCTTATGCGTCTAAATGGAATTGGAGGTATCACACACTTGTCTGGATGCAGAAAGAATTTCAGGCCCTATATCATGTTGATCTAATTTAGATATGTGTTGTGGATACTTGGTTTTGTGGTGTTTTGAACAACTATATTTTGGAGTACTCAATATACACTTATTCTTTCCTATAGGTAATTGAGTTCCAATTTTTACAGTATCCCAGGGGAACTTACTTCAAGGAATTCCACTGGAAATTAAAATCTTGATGGTGTCCTTGAACTTGGAAGAAAAAATGATGGCTAGCTAAACCCCACCATACATGGGGGTAGGATCAGGTTTGGTGAAAGATGGAAGACCTAGCGTCAAAAAGGTAGAGAGAAGAAATTTGGCTTAAGTACAATGAGGTGTGTGAAAGGGGGATGGAAAATCAACAAGATATTATAGAGTGGATGGCATTGAGGAGAGAGATGGCTCGTGAAGGATTTTGAACTCACTTAGAAGGCATGGAGCCAGAGCATCTGGAACTCCCCCATTTGGGAAAGCATCATAGGTAACCCTCCTCAGCCTCACATAGGAATGTGCCAGTAGAGACAACTTGGGCTGTGGGTGCGCATCTGAATATACTTGGCAACCTTGCCCTTGTGCTTGGTTTTCTAGTATTTAGTACATCCAATAGTCAGCAAGCTAATTTGGGTAGTAAGGAAGCATGGGTAAGTCACATAGAAAGTACATCTATGGTAGGGAAAATGTCTTCATTGTTTTTTGGAGGTACCTTTTCAAGCGCATCATCAACACAAAAATTTGAGCACGTTAGAATTTTGGACTCACTTCTGGGATTAGTACCACCATGTAGAATATAGGAGTTCAGTTCAGTACTACTGTTGGGACACAAGTAAGTAAATATTTTGGTCCACTTCTGACTATAGGTGGAGGATTAGGGGGTATAGGTGGATCTAGTGGTTCTAGACGTAGAGGTAACACATGAGGCTCTGGATCAGGTGGGCAGGGTCCGCACCAACTCAAGAATATTTACATGGAGATGTATCTTAGTCTTATAGAGTATAGGGGCATATAAGAAGCTTTTGAACATGTGCACATGTGTGAAATACTTTGGTTTGCAAAAGGGATCACAGCTTCAAAGTGGAAGGCAAGTCAATTTGTGACTACATTATAGGGACTGACACACAGTTGGTATAGGAAGTTTGACTCATATCAAACTTGCATAGATTATGCAACATTAAAAGATGCTTTCCTTAAAGAGTTCTATATCCATGAATTTGAGTAGAATAGTATAAGTGCACTCAAGGATATTAAGAAGTGAACTACTGAGAGTGTTTGAGAGTATGGTGCCTATTTCAAAACAATTTTATCTAAGATTTCTTATGATATTCATGCAAGCCAACATGCACAACGGTTCGTTGGAGGAATGATCACACATTTTATAAGGGCGGTCTCACGTAAGATATACACTGATCTATGCAAATCAATTGAGGAATATTTGCTCACTAAGAAGGTTGGAAGTATAGACACTAGAGTTAGCTCATTCTTGGAAGCACATATTACAGCTACGGAAGATTATTTGGAGAAACTATCGGTGAATTTGGAACATGAGACGTGCACTGGGATTTGGTGTACAAACTATGAAGTGGAAGGGCACACCAAGGATATTTGTCCCTGTAGTTCAGTGCATTCATTATTGCTAGACTATGAGATATGTCATTTAAACCATGACACCAATAATTTCCCATCATTATAATGTATGATAAGGAAGAATGTATCATGTTATTGTAAATTTGTCAATCCATAATTCAAGATACAGAAGACTACAAGTTGATTGGTCAGATCTATGATGTTATAGATATTAGTGTGCGAAAGAAATGACTATCAAATAACTCCAAGGGTAAAGGTGAGCACCAGGATCAGGATCACAATCAAGCATGTTATGATCGAAATGAGGGGCTCTATGAAGGAGGACGTGGTAGAGGTCAAGTATACTATGGTGGATTCGGGGATTGAGGATGTGGTTGTGGAAGAGGATAGTTTCCTCATGGAACATGCTTTACATGTGGATCTCCAGACCACTAAAGGCATGAATGTCCTCAACATATTACTTATTCTTTTTGTGGGAAGAGATTTAGCTATGAGTAATTCCCAGACCTATATGCGCCTCTTAGCAAGAAGCATAAATAGGAAAATAAGGGCGCATGAATGGTTAGGACACAACACAATGTGGAAAATTATTGGATGCCAAAGTTGGCACCGGAACCTGAGGTATTACCTGTGAAGATTACTACATGTGCTGAAGCTGTGTGCACCATAGAAGTGTTACAACAGAAGCCTATCATCACTAAGGAGGAAATTTTATATACAAGGTATCTGGATCCTATGCACCAGAAGGAGGTTTATCAAGAGACCATGGAGGTACTCAGAAACCTTCAGGGGGAAATACAATGTTTAAAGGAGTAACCATGGAAGACGGAACAAAAGAAGGCAGAAGAGACAGTCTAGTCAAATATCGATGACTTGAAGGAGGTATGCAAAATGTTGCACCAGGAGAATATCATTCCATTACTAGGGAGTTCGCTAAAGGGAAACACTTCATGTGTGGATATTTAGAATGGACGTCAGATCCTGCATGCAAATATGCCCCCTCATAGCTTAGATTATGACAAGGAGATCACTCTGAATGTTGTTATGGATGGATGACTCTTAAGTAATATCTTGATTGACACATGCGCAGAGGGAAATGTGTTTACTTTAGATGCATGGGTATAGATGGGGAGACCTTCATTGTAGTCATCTTCTTATGTATTGTTTATGGTAAATTGAACTAAGGCCACTCCCATCAGAATTTTAAAAGATGCATCCATTACTATATAAGGGGCCAAGTTCACTGGGGATTTTGAGGTTCTAGAACTTGCAGAAGCAGAAATTTTCCCAACTATGATTGGGCACCCTTGGTGGTACGTAAATAATTTTGATCTTCAGTTTATCAAAGGTTATATATTTTTTTAGAACAAGGAGGAAAGAGTTATTATCCCTTTAACGGATGGGAAATATGTGCCCTATGTTGAGTCTTTGAGTGAAGAAGATCTGAATAGGATTTATGTACGGGCCATTCAAGACCCAGAAGCACTTGAGCCATCTAAGGAAGGAATCCTTCAGTGGGAATATGCACAATCTATTATTGATACCATAATTATTTCTTGTGATAATTGGGCTCATGGAAATTATAAGATGGTTGGATGTGAAGTAAAAAGCGCATTTGCGCAGAAAAGAAAACCTCGTTGCATTAGGAGGATAGATAACAACTTTGTACCTTGGTACACTGGAGAAGGAGATCCTATAATATTCCTGTGCACCATGGAGGAATAGTGGACAGACCAATTTGAAAGATGAAATATGTTAGCATATACCATACGTGGGACAACAGTGTGCTAGTGGGTGTTTCACAAGGATAATCTTGTAGAATGGAATGAAGTCAGGATTTCTCTAACTCATTTTTTAGGAGCAATGCACCTACTCAAATCTACACATATCATGGTAATCAACCTATTCAACACCATGTTCAATAGTGTGAGAGGCTTTAGACAAAGGGGAAGGATGCTTTATCACCTTCGCTATGGGCGCACAAACTTTATTCCCATTTACAAGATTGCACACATGTTTAGTATGTATATGCGAAGCTACATAGAGAAACTAGAAATTGGTAGGATTAGATTATAGGAATGGTCCAAACTTTTGACTAATTCTCTGCTAACCCTCTAGTGGAAAAGGCATTAAGGGTTATAAAGAGCTTAACTATGGGAGATAGTGCAAAGGTGGAAGATCTCATTCAAGAGTTATTTTGTGAGATAGACTCAAGGGCACACTTTGATAAAGAAGAAGAAACAAATGGCACAATACTTAAGAACGCTTGCTTGGAGAAAGAAAAACAAAATATGGTCTACATAGTGGATGATGAGGAAGTAAAATATTTGGATATAGATCATTCATTGGGTATGTGTGAGGTGTTAGATAGTGCAGATCAAAATGCACTCGCCTATCATGAACCCATGAAGAAAAAAAAAAGTAAATATTGGTACAGATGCTAAACCTAAGGAGGTAAAACTTTGGGATTATTGGTCCGAATCTGAAGTGGAAAAAATCATTGAGTTACTATGTGATTTTTAGGACTTATTTCCTAGGTGATGCCATGAATTAAAAGGATTACATGAATCATTAGGAGAGATGAATATTAAGCTTAAGTAAGGTGCGCGCCTGGTTAAGAAAATACCTTATAGAATGAACCCTAACCTATGCATAAAGGCTAAGGATGAAATTAACAAGATGTTGAAATCTGACATCATCAATCCCCTAGAAGAATCAGAGTGGGTTAGCCCCATGGTTATTACTATAAAGAAAGATGATCGAATTAGGATTTTTGTGGATTATAGAGAATTGAATGTTGCATGTGTGATTAATCCCTTTCCTACACCTTTCAAAGAGGAGATATTAGAAGGTGTTGCAGGCCATGAAATCTATTCTTTTACAAATGGATTCTCTAGATATCATCAAGTTAGGATTGCACAAGAGGATCAAGAGAAAAAAAATTCACCATTGAATGGGGAAGTTTTTCATATACTATGATGCCCCTTTGGTATGAAAAATTTACCTGTTATATTTTCATGCATAGTTGTTCAAGCATTCTAGGATTTTATTCACATTTTCTTACAGGTTTACTTAGATGATTGGACGGTGTATGGACTTGTTAAGGATCATTGTGACAAGTTTTTCTTAATGTTTGAAATATGTATACAATTAAGCATATCTTTAAACATCAAGAAGTGCATGTTTTCTACACCTTTTGGCACTTTTTAGGACACATCATTTGTAAGGAATGTTTATTAGTGGATCTAGCTAAGGTTTTAGTTATAGTAGGCCTAGAAGAGCCTACCAGTCAGAGTGGGTTGGGATTTTAGGGTCACACTAGATATTATAGAAAATTTATCAAAGGATATGCTAAGATTTCTACACCCTTGGAAGAGTTACTAAAGGGAAAAGGAACATTGTATTGGGGAGAACCGTAGTAGTGTGCATTTGAGGCACTGAAGGAAAGACTTACTACAACACCTATTCTATGTTTTCCCTCATGGAACCAACCGTTTCATGTACATGTGGATGCCTTTGGCATAGCCATTGGCATGGTGTTAGCTCAGCCTAGAGAAGGTATTATAGATCATCCTATCTATTTTGCTATTAAAAAGTTGAACCCTACAGAGAAGAATTATATAACTACTAAGTGTGAAGCCTTTTCAATGATCTATGCCCTACAAAAATTTAGACAATACCTACTATTAAGACCCTTTGTATTTTACACGGATCACATGGCATTGAAATACTTGGTAAAAAATCCCATTTTACAGGGGTGCATATGTCGATGGGTGCTCTTGTTCCAAGAATTTGATTTCACAGCTATGATAAAACTAGGTAAAAGTAATTCTAGCCCAGACAATTTATCAAGAATTCAGTCAAGGGAGGACGCGTAAACAATTGAAGATACAATGCTAGATGCACATTTGTACATGTTAAAATGCACGCCTTTAGAATTATAGGATACTATTATATTTCTATGTACATGTATGGCGCCAGACGGGATGAAATCCTTAGAGAAGGAAAAACTTGCATTTCGCACAGCACCTTTTATGTTGATCATTAGTGACCTATACAAGTTAGGCTGAGATGAAGTATTGTGTTGGTGTGTACTAGAGCATGATCACACGTATATCATGGAAGAGGCTCATGGTGGTATTGTAGGTGGGAAATATGGAGGTGAAGCCACTGTGCGTAATATTCTACTCGATGGATTTTGGTGGGAGACCCTCTACAAAGATTGTAAAGCATATTGTAAGGCATGTGATCACTGTGAACATGTTGGTAAACCTGGGAAAAGAGATGAAATTCCCTTAAGACCTATTCCTAATGTAGAGCCATTTGAGAAATGGGCTATAGACTTTTTGGGTCCTATTTTACTAGTTGTACGCAGAAATGGATCGCGCTACATCATCACTTGCACTGATTATCTTATAAGGTGAGAAGAAGTAGCACCTACCAAGGATTGTACAGAAGCTACAAAAACCATGTTCTTATGGGAAAATGTTCTTACAATGAATGGATGCCCGCTAAGCTTAACAAGTGATAGGGGTACACATTTTTTAAATGAGACAATCAGAATACTATTGGATGAATTTATGATTGCACACCATAAGACTACACTCTATCATCCTTAGGCAAATGGGACTACTGAGGCCTTGAACAAGATTTTGAGCCATACCTTGAAAAAAATATGTGATGTTGGAAGGAATTATTGGGATGTTAAAAAAAAAACGTGCTTTGGGTGTATAAAACAACATACAAGAGGTTAAACAGGCCACACCTTTTTAGTTGGTGTTTGGCGTACAAACAATTCCTCCTATGGAATTCATGTTACCTTCTTTACATATTATGCGCATTAGAGGTCTAGATGATGATAAATATTTGGAAGAAAGGATTGATAAATTGATACAGTTGTATGAGAGGCATGCCATATCACGTTGGTGTTAGAAGCAAGAAAAGGCCAGATAGAAGGCGTGGCATGACAAGAACATCAAGGATAAAAAGCTTTAGATAGGACAGATGGTCCTTCTTTATGATTCTAAGTTTTTGCGCCATCCAAGAAAGCTTAAAGTGCATTGGTTAGGACCATATATTATCTCTCATACACTTAAATCAGGTGCTTTTTGGTTAAATATGCTTGATGGAATACATTTACCTTGTTATTGTAACGAGAGTAGGTTAAAACCCTACTATAAATAAGCATTTTGTGTGTTTGTAATAAGGCAGTGTTTCCATTTAGAATATGATTTGATTTCTATATTTCCTTAATGTATTTCCTTTTTTCTCATTATGCTTTGTCAATTTAGATTGGTGTTTTTTGTAATAAGCAGTTGGAAGCTAATTACCATTTGAAGTATTTTTATGTGTAGAGGACTACACATACCATTGGTGTGGAGTGGTTACTCAAAACTGGGTACACATGAGAATGAAACTAATATAGGTGTTATTTAAGTATGGAAAGGATCTGTTAGAAAGGATATTTCTCTAGAAACGATGACCATATATGGAGATAAATGAGGGAAAAATATAACTTGAGGTAAGCAATGGTCGTGGAGCCTACTAGGGGAAGGAGCAGTGGTAAGGTACTCAGGTGCATCGAAGCGTGTTGAGGAGAAGTTTGTAGCCAGAAGGTAGGAAGGCGTGCTAGAAGGTTATAACTGGGGCACAAAGATGTACTACGTAGAGATTGTGAAAAAATTTAATTAATGAGATGATTATTGGTAGGTGAAGGAGCAATAAATACACTAAATATTTGAAAATCTATATAAGGACGTGATGTAGGTTCATTTTTACCTTTGCAATCACAAGTATTTGAGCGAGCTAAGTGTGACTGAGCTGAGTAAATCGTGTTGAGGTGCAGAGTGTTGTGAAACAAACTATGGAGAGTAGACTATTACGTGAAAGAGGCTTGCATCCCCATTGGTGAAGGGTTTGAGTGAAGCAGAAGTGTTGAGAAGGAGTTAGGGCATGCGGTTTCAAGCTAGGGCACATAGATTTGAGCTAGGGTTTGAGTTTTCTCATTATAGACAACAAAAAGGTGGGTATTTTTATGATGGCACCAAAGAAAGCACCTGCAATAGGTACAAAAGGAAAGAAGAAGGTAGAAGATGAAGTTGAAATTACTCCCGAGAGTAATTTTTCAGAGATGCAATACCCAGAAGGAGTAATAGTCAGACAAGAGTGGGATTCCCACATCCGTAGATGCAAGATAAGTGACTACAACCACTGTACCTTTGACAATAAGGGAGAGTTGGATGCGTTACTGAATAAGAAGACCAACAAGTGCACGGTGGAGGATATGTTAGTGTATGATGAAGCTGGGGAGAAATTACTGAAGCAAGTAGGAGTTTATCAATTGTATGAGCTCCTATATTTTGTCAAATATGAACCCTTATACCAATGGCTGATGAGTAGAGTCCATGAGGACTTCTTTTATTTCACCGGATGAAGGGTTAGGATCACACCAACCCTAGTTTCAACACTAACATGATTGAAGGGCATAGGGGTAGACCTTATTAGTGATCTAACTGATAAAGTAACAGTCATAGAAATAAGAAAGGAGTTGGGGTATACCAAGGGTCCACGTAAATGGACATTGATAAATTGAAGAAGTTTCTTGTGGTGCAGGTAGCCACACATATGCTCACCAAGTTAAATGACAAAGAGAGATGGTCGCAGGTAAACACCATGTGGCTTCACATTGTAAAGAAAATGTCTCAAGGAGTAGTATACACCCTAGCAAGCTATATTGTAGTCACCATTGTTGAGGAAGCGTGCACAAGAGAAACGATAAGTTTTGGCGTTATCCTACTTTCCCTTGTGTTTTTTAGAAAATGGAGTGCCTGATGGGCCAAAGAACAAAATCTAGGAGTACCCCTTGGAACAGAAGTCCCTTGTGGAGAGGTTTGAAAATTATTTATGTGAAGGATCAATGAGTGGGCCATTTAAGAAGAGGGCAGAGATGTGGTATGACTAACTTTGCATGGAATTTGAGGAGGAGTGGCGCATTCCCAAGGAGCTACCTTTGGTGGTGGGAAAGGCAGTACAGTTCATGGTGTACCAACACTTTTGCATCGTGCAGTTTGTTATGAGGGATGGGACATGGAGCCCATGGTGAAAAATTCCCTATGCCTTTACAGTGTGCTACTTTTAGGCCTCAGTTCACCAATTTAATGATGCATGCATCTGACTGAACTTTAACGCAAACAAGGTAGACTATGACTACCACACTCTGAGGAAGACATATGTGTATCCAAGTCTGGACTGCCTACATTGAGAGGCTTATCTCAGACGTTATAAGTATGAAGCCAGTAATCTTGGCTATTGGGGACAGTGGATCCACACTCATATACCTTTAGCTTAAGCCTAAACTAGAGAATAACAAGTATGTGGAGAATGAGTTTGTGCTCCCAGGGCCACCTAAGGGAAAGCATACAATGGAGAACATGCTAGCTCCAAATCCTACAATGACTATAGAGGTAGATGAGGAGGAAGAAGAACATGAAGATAGTGGTGGCTTAGATCATAGAGGCTAGAGGAAACCCACAGATAGAGTGGAGACAGAGTGCATGGATACTCCACCTCAGGCATAAGAAGGAGATGAGGACTTAGATGTGGAAGTAGTCCATGAAGAGCACCATTTTAAGAGGGTATTCAGAAGAACAATAACCCAAGGTGCGGGAACTCCATAGCCTGTAAGAAGATCACCACGAATCTCCTCTCATAAAGAGGCAACTACAAAGAAGAGGAGAAAGCTAAAGTTGAATGAGGAGGCAGAGGAGTCTGCTAGAGAGTGAATGCGTCTGGAACCCTAGTGCATCCAGAAGATATGGAGGATCCCAAAGATGAAAACATGAAGGATGAAGAGGAAGGTTCAAAGGAGGCAGAAGAATCAGAGCATGAGCAACCTAACGCACATGAAACTAATCAGGACGTCGAAGGGCCAACTCCAAACCTTGGCATTTAGGTTCCTCAGGGACCAAGAACAAGGAGAACAAGTGAATAATACGTTGTGTTGAGTATGGGCTATGTTGAGGACACAAGAAAAATTGTTCATGCCATTTTTCAAAGCATAGTAGACCTAAAGGATTTATATGGGTGGGAGCTGATGGACCCAGACATGGCCACTATGCGCGTAAGGAAACAATTCTACCATGCAGACTCACATGAATGAGCCAAATTTTGATGTATGCGAGGAGTCTTGTGTGTCAAGAAGAGTGAAGAAGGCACCTCAGAGTAGGCACATGACTATAAATCCCACTCTCATGTCTGATGATCAGGTGAGAAATGCCTTAGTTAAGGTATCTATAGAGGTGGCGTGGAGGAACATCGATAAGGAAGCCACTATTAGAGCGCTACTTGAAGATAATAAGGAAAAAACTACAGAAATAACGTGTGTCTAAAAGGAGAGAAGGATCTAGAGAAGAAAAATAATGAGGCCTTCATCAACATGGAAGAAGAAATTGGTGACTATGTCCTGAAAGCAAGACCGCATCTAGAGTCTAAGGTACCTAAAAAGTTTCCTTCGGCTATGCATTATGTGCGCACATTAGTTGATTTGGTGCTTGAGGATGGACCAATTCAAATGCTAGCACCGAAGGATCTTGAACAAGAAGCAAAGAGAGAAAAGGCCTCCATAGTGAGGAAAATTTCAAGTTATAAGGCCTTACTTGAAACTTTACAAGATGAGTTAAAGAAACAGATCAAGCTCTAAACATATGTGTAGCACCAGAAGTAGTGATCAAGATCAGAACTATAGTAGAAGATAATGAAGTCCTGAAGGTGATGAAGGATGAGAATTTAAGGCACGCAGAGATATTGAAATTATTAAAGCAAAAGCGCAAAGCCCTTGCACCATCACAAAACCCACATAAGGAGATCCCAGATGAGATTGGGAAGCTCGTAGTGCAAAAGATGGATCTTCTGGAAGGAAGAATGTCTGATATGGCTAATGTTTTCCTAGTACTATAGAATGAAAAGGGAGAGATAACCCAGGATGAGTTGGAAGCTATTGCCATAGACGTTCCAAAGAAAATGAGAAACATGTTGGATGACTGGAAAACATTGGAGGCTGAGATTAAAATAGAATATCTCAGAGTTGATCCTCCCAGTTGAAGCACAAGGTGCTTTAGAATAAAATTTCATTCTTTGTACAGTAATTCTTTACATTCTTTCCACTCTTATTCTTTATTGATTAGCAACATCATAAGGAAACCCCATTACCAGGGCGAAGTAATGTAGTTTAGCGTGGGGTAATGTTGAGTAGACATAGTATAACACTAAGGAGAGGGTGCACAGAAGATTTTCACATGTATGAATAAGGTGCATTTGAAGGCGCAGAAGGATAGAAGAGGAAACATGCATGCCAAGACAAGCTGATTTGGGGACTTAGTCATGTTTTCATGGGTTTCGGGTTATTTTTGGAGACAACGTATAGGGCACACATCGGGATGGATACTTGTGTGACATGACACCTAGCTATTTTGGGATGAGTGTTTCATGAGTGTCATGCACAAGTTGAAGATAATAATAGGATTACTACTGCCAGCTAACTGTAGGAGATCTATTATTAGTGCAATTTCATGTGTGTCTATTATTGTAAAGGCGCATGGCTCTTTTCAACATGCGACCTATTTATAGGAAGTGCATAAGCAATGAAGGGAAAGTCCCCACCCTTATAAATATGAAGGAATTGAACTGTGTAGTTTGATATCCCGAGACACTGATTTTTTGTAGATTTATGCTGCTAGATCTGTTACCCTAATAAACTTATGGTAATGTTATATGATGTAATAAGCTTCTATATTTACTGTGTTTAATATAATGGAGTGCATTGGTTGGATAATGGTGTTAGACATAACTGTAACTAGTTCTTGTATGATTAATCCTATCATTGATATTATTTAATTCATTATTCTTTAAGATTTAGATCTAGTTATGCTCTGTGGAATGTTTATGCTATTTATGGATTTGAATAATGGTGTTAGACATAACTGTAACTAGTACCTTTGTGCACTTCAGGTGAGCAGTCATCTCAGGCTAGGTGATATGTCAACACGCTTGGGTTATTTGTGGTAAATTCTAGGCTGTATCATAGTTGCATATACTGCAGGTAATGATGTTGAGAAAAAAAATTTGTGTGAATTGTATGTTCAAAAATTTCTTATTCCAGAACAAATTAAGATTTCAATCAATATTAATCTGGGATAAGTATAATTAAGGGATTTCATTTCAACCCTTAGACATCAAGGTGAATAGAGGGATCAATGAGTAATCTTTGTGTAATCAGAATCTATTATTGGCCTCTTAATGAAGCATGATTTTCTAGTGCCACTCCATTTTTTCAATAGGTTTTGTTCACAGGTGTATTGTCTACGTCTAGTAGACAGGTACAAAAATATTCTTAAGAATTGAATCAAGAATTTCGGTGAATAGGTGATCCCCACATTCAATGTTAATTTCCTTACCTCTCAGGTATGATATCAATTTCTTACAGAGCCATATAAGAGGATATAGGTCATTTCACCAACAAACCTCCGATGGTCATTGAAACAAGTAAAAGATTTTTGCAAGATAATTCTAGACCTCAAAAAATAATGGATTGGTATGAGATACAGGCCCCCATTGTTCCTTACATCCATGCCCTGATGGAATTCAAAAAATGACCAACCAAAGGGTAGTTACAAGACTTGGAGGGACAATGTTGTTGATCATTTTAAATTTTCTGATACATCTTTGGATGAAACTTGGAAAACATTTTCCAATGAATATAATTGTTCTAGAATTGTTGAGCAATTGAATGCTAGGTAGTAGGAGGACCTGCTAAACCTTTAGTCTGAGGGCGTGATGAACCCCATTTTTTTTATGTTTAAGCCATGTATAGCCTTATACCATTTTGATATCATAGTGCATGTTGAACAATGTTAACTTATTATATTTAAATACTTTACTATGATTTTGAAGGAATTATTTTGCATGTGTTTGTTATTTTTACTTTGTTAATTATTCTTGAGAAATGGCTTGAATAGATTTTTTGTGAAATATAAAATGCAGTTTTGAAAAAGTATGTGTTGAGTTATCACAAGGAGTGCATGACTTAATTCATTCATCAGCATAGGAATATAGTTAACATGTTGGTGCAGGACTCACCTCTGCATTGATAGGGAACTCAGAAGACCACATCCAAATCATCTAGGTCATCAACCATGATTCACCAAAGTAGGAAGTTTGAACATACATGAATATCATTAAAATTATTGGAATCACAACTGGAAACACCATATCTTGGACATAAGAAGTGTCATTTAATCAAAAAATATTCCTCCCAAGTTTAAGGATGAAGTACTCTGAACTAAGATTTTCTATCACCAAAATTATCTCAATTAGTCATAAGACAAAGAATCTTCCAGCAGTGATTGAATCCTTCAAAGGAGTAATTCACAAATTCCATATTCAATTGTCATGATTGATTCCAATTCAAAAACTTTTGGGACTGCCCCTTTCATTTATGTACTTCCTGAATTAGATATCCATCACTTCAATTAGCATTTAGTTAAGTATACTTAGTCATCTGGAATAACCAGTTCTCTCCTAACAGACCTAGAACATATCTTGTATAAAAGAGATCATGTTCTTAGATTTAGTGGTTTGATTATTAGTCATTTGATTCATTGTAAGAGTTGCATTTTTAATTCAATAAAGATAGCAATTTCAGGGGAAATTTCTATTGTTTAAGTTCAAATGTTAAACCTGATCAAAGGGAAGGGGCAAGGGCCACTCCTAACCAACGAAAAGGGAGTTTTAAATTTATTTTCTTTCAATCTTTGTTAATGCATAATTTATTATTCCATCATTTAATTAATTACTTTGATGCATTTATGTTTTCATGGTCAGTAATTTTCCAATTCTATATTTCATTTTAGTTTTCCTTTTAAGAATTTTATTTTTTAATCGCGATCCGTTCGAAAATTTCTTAGTTTCTATTACTAAATTATGTAATACAATGTTGTTCCTAATATTTCCTTTGTTGCAAATAGCTATGGACACTGCCCTGGATTTACGGAATAATATAATTAAAGTATGAGCATCAACAACACTCGTCACTTTTTGGTGCCATTTTCGGGGAATTCAAGGTGTTATCAAAGGTTAAGGTGCTAGCTAGAGGTGTTTATTTTTTTCTGGTAAGTTTCCATTGAGAAATACCATTTCCATAACTCTTTCTTTTTAAAATATTAAAATACCTTGTAGTGACAACAAGAATCCTTTGAGTTGGAGTATGTGGAACACACACAATTAAGTTTATTACTAATAGTTAGGGAACCATTTTCAATATGATAGGATTGTATGTTTATACCTAGATACTATAAGGGTAGATTCATTAGATTAAATCCTCAAAACCCCCCACAAAACCAACATGTGGAATAGTTTTTTGACCAAGAATAGTTGATGAAGTACACAACCCTAATGGCACAAATAATTAAAATCCTCCAGTTGGCATCATGTTTATGTACCCTATTGAATTAGATCCTAACAAAGATGATCCTATGAAGAATATATTTCCATCAATATTACCAACTTTCTAGGGATTAGTTTCAAATGACCCTGACCAATTCCTTTTTGAGTTCAAGGTTTTATGCCAAATATATGACTACACTTCTAATAACCAAAATCTTAAAATATTTCCCTCTACCCTAAAATATGCATCTATGAGGTGGTTTATGGGTTTAAGCCCGAATTCCATTCATAACTGGGAAGAAATGGAACAAACCTTCATGGAAAAGTATCAGGATTATTGTGAAGTGAGGGATAGCAAAGAAGAGCTCTTTTGAATTCAACAAAAGGAAGATGAAAGTGTAAAAGATTACTTTGATAGGTTCCTTTTCCTTCATAGAAGGTCTGGTATTGGTTGAGATATTAACCTACTTAAAATTTTATTTCTTAAAGGGTTGGATGAAGACACACAAGAAGAATTCAATTTAATGGGGAAAGAGTAGACACCCCAAATTTACATTCATGTTTCCTCGTGTCCCCAGTATTATGCTAATACACCCTGTTATTTACCCATTTGCAATTAATTAATTAAATTGATTAATTAAAAAACATTGTACCCCTTTCGATTAATTAAATTGATCCCATGTGCCCTTTGTACCCCTTTGGCTAAATTAATTATTATTTATTAATTAATTTATTAAGCATGTGCACATACTAGTCATCTACCACTTGATCTAACTCCACTTTGACTATCCTAGTTAACTGCATTTCTAGAATCCTAGAAAGGTGGGGGCAATTAAAATGCATGTATAACCACCTTTCTGGATGCAGCTTTTTGTAATTAATTTCATTATTACCCCCGACACTATTGCAACTACCCATAATGCTACTTTTAGCATGTTCATTTATCCATGTAACCAATTTGAACTACTTTTGTTTTTATAAATTACAATCTTACCTTCCTTCCAATCCCTCTTGAATTTGAAGAAAATAAACTCTATTGAAATGTGTTTGTAGCATTTTCCTTCAAATTTTGGAGATCACTCAAGATAACCCACAAAACATTTTTGACATTCTTTCTGCAAGGTTTCATAGGAGACCCCTATCTGAGGTATGCATAAAAATTTTCTAGAAAGGTTTACATGTTTGTTTGTTTCTATCTTTTACAATAATTTTCTTTGTTTAGATTTTGGCATGCCCAGTGGGACCATCATTCTTCCCATACAAGTAGGCCCACAGCTCCTTGACATTATTTGTCATGTAGTTGATGTAGACACATCATATAACCTTATTTTGGGTAGACCTTGGATACATGCGATGCATGCAATACCTTCCACTTTCCATCAATGCATAAAGTTTCCACATAATGGCAAAGAGTTCACATTGCATGGTGATACTAACCCCTTTGAATACTATAATTTTTTCAAATAAATGTACAAAAAGGAAAACTATTGTCCATCTATTGATAGCACAACCAAACCTAGTCCAATTCCTATTATTACCAACCATATTGACCCGGATATACTATTCAACCCTCATGCTTCCACGACTTCCTCTAAAGCATCTACATCTAAGGTTTCACCTGATGTTACCTTCTCTCATAAAGGTTTAGGAGAGTACGCACTTGCCAATACATTCCTTGTTGGAAAACTCCCATTATCGCCTCATAGCTATGGGCGTCCTAACGCTCCTCATCTATAAGAACATCCAACTTACTACCTTGTAAAAAATATTTTCAGAGGATATGGATATCTAGAAGATGAACACATTCCAATATTTGACGAATCTTCGCTATACGATGATAGGATGGAAGAATTCTATGAATCCACCAATTACACCAAGTGCCATAAAATGATAAAAAAACATGAACTGTAAAGGAAGCGGCCTTGGCCCACAAGAGCATGGTGTTCTTGAACCTATGAATATCAAGTCTAACCTCTACACATGTGGTCTAGGATATGAGACATATGAGAAGAGGCCTATAGTCCTTGAGGTATTATTTAGCAATGCAAACTCAGATTCTAAAATTGAGACTGGTTCCATACATAGCCTCTTTGAAGACCTAGCCAAAACTAAGCTTTTCCTAGACTACTTATCCATTCAAACCCTTGAAATTTTTTATCCTTCCCTCATTGATCAGGACCAACAATGTCATATTTCCATGGATATCTTTCAAAATGATGAGGCCATCTAGGAGTTCCTTTGGGCTTCAGACCCTTTTCCCTTGTCAGATCACAAGAAGGGTTTCAATATAAACCTTGATGTTACCACTTACATCGGAAAAGAACTTACAATATCTAGTACTAAAGAAAAATAAATTAAACATAATAGAAATACAAATTATATCTCACATAGTGAAAACCTTTCTGAGGCAGTATACAAGAACCAAAAAATGAAAAAGAAAAAGAAAGAAAAGGATGCATCTCCTAGTGAAAACATTTCAAAGGCACTAGAGAGAGGAGATTTGGATCCAGAAATATTTGACAATGTACACAAGTCTACAACATCCTTCCAATATAATGACACTTCTAAGCTGTTGGTAGAAGAGATGATAACCATTAACATTGGAACTTAAGACCAACCAAAATTGTTACAACTAGGTGTCATTTTATTAGAAAATAGAAATCAAAGCCTTCACAACACTTCTAACCGAGTTTTAGGATGTATTTTCTTGGTCTTATAAATATATACCCATTCTTGATCATTTTCTTATGTTTCATCACCTTGTGGTGTACCCAAATGCTAAACTTGTCAAGCAGAAACTACATAAAATGCATCCCAAGGTTACACTCCTTGTTAAGGATGAACTACAAAAATTATTGGATGCAGGCTTCATATGGTGCATTGATTACTCATAGTGGATATCTAATATGGTACTAGTTGCGAAGAAGACCCTCGGAATCCGTATTTGTATATATTTTCATGACATTAAGAATGCATGTCCTAAGGATGATTTCCCTTTTCCTAATATTGACATGATTGTCAATTCTACTACAGGCCATGAGATGTTATCCCTTATAGAAGTATTTTTCAGGTATAACCAAATTCAAATTGTTGAAGAAGACCAACATAAAACAAATTTTAAAACCCCATGGGGGAAATTTTATTACAAGGTCATGCCTTTTGGCCTTAAAAACTTTGTTGTAACTTATCAACGTGTCATGACAGTTATTTTCCATAACATAATGGAATATTATGTCGATAATATTATTGCTAAATAAAATACTAGGGTGGATCATTCAACATTTCTTAGGTGTATATTTGAGTGGTTAAAGGAGTACAAGGTTCACCTTAATCCCAAAAAATGTGTCTTTGGTGTCATTTCAGGGAAACTTCTGGGATTCATTGTCTCATGAAGAGGAATTGAAGTGGACCCTACCAAGGTCAAAGCTATAATAGATATTTCACCTCCTCAAAACCTTCAAAAATTAAGGGGCCTACAAGAAAAAATACATTCTATTCGTCGCTTCATCTCCCAATTAGCAAATAAGTGCCATCATTTCAACAAGTTTCTTAAAAAGGATGTCTAGTTTAAATAGACACAAGACTATCAAGATGCCTTTGAAAAATTAAAATAATAGTTGACATCTCCGCCAGTACTCAAGCCACCTATACAAGATAAGCCTATGTTGTTGTCTACATCTGCAACAGAACATGCCATTAGGAAACTATTGGTGTAAAACAATGATAAGGGTTAGGAACAAGCTGTGTATTACTTGAGTAGAACTCTCCTTGAACATGAGAGCAAGTACTCACATGTTGAAAAGGCTTGTTTAACAATTTCTTATACTTTCAGAAAGCTAAAAAACTATCTCCTAAATCATACCACCAAGATAATTTCATGGGTTGATCCTCTTAAGTTCCTACTTTCAAGACCAGTCATAACAGGACCAATGTCTAGCTAGATTGTGCTTCTTAGTGAATTTGACATTGAAATTGTCAACCAAAAGGCTATCAAAGGTCAAGCACTTGAAGATCAATTTTTCGTAACATCATTACTAGATTCTCAACCACTAAATTTTGAATTTCCAAATGAAGACTTGTTATACATAGAGGTAACACTCTTATGGAATTTATTCTATGATGGATCTTGTCATATCCATGGTTCAGGAGTAGGAATTATCTTGTGTACACCAGATGGACACCTCATTTCTAAATCTTATTGTATGAACATCCCTTGGAAAAATAATATAGTAGAGTATGAAGCACTGATAGCAGGCTTAGGATTTTCTATCTCATGGCACTTGCAAGAATTTATAGTTCTTAGTGATTCTCTTCTAGTCATTAATCAAGTTAACAGAGAATATCAGGTAAAAGATGATAATCTCTTACCTTATAAAAGAATGGTTGATAGTCTTAGAGGGTATTTTTGGATTATAAATTTTGAACAAATTCCTCGCGTACAAATCAAATTAGTGGATGCCATGGGAAATATCACTTCCCTTCTTTCATTCGACACTAATCTAACTCACAACGAGTTCCTTGTTACACATCTTTTGGTGCCTGCACATGAATTTCTGGAGTCCACAATGGTTTGTGAGATTGTTGGTCCTAATCATCCCTAGTACCATGATATATACATCTTCATTCAAACTAAATCCTATCCTCATGATTTTAATTCAACTAATAAAAGATCCTTAAGATAACGTGTGTCACGCTACACCCTTCTTACTGACTCCTTATATCGAAGAGGCTATGATGGGACTCTCTTAATATGTCTCAATTAGGATGAAGCTAATCATACACTAGCTGAAATACATTCAGGTATTTGCGGTGCCCATACCAGTGGAATAGTCATTACAAAGAATATTTTATGCATTGGATACTACTAGCCCACAATGGAGGAAGATGCATGCAACTTTGTGAAGAAATGTAAAGGCTTGCCAAAAACACGGTAATCTCATTCATGCACCATCCCAAGCCTTGCAGCCTATTAATTCACCTTGGCCTTTTTCAAAATGGGGACTTGATTTAATTAGAAAAATAAAGTCTACATCTTTCGATGGCCACACTTTCATTATAACCCCCGCTGAGTATTTCACTAAGTGGGTTAAGCCTATACCTCTTACTAAAGTTAGTATGTGTAATATTTATAAATTCATCTTTAACCATATTATCTATCATTTTAGCATCCCCGCTGCTATTATCACTAACAATGGTGGTTCTTTCAAAAATAAGGATCTCAAGGCCCTAGCTGAGAAATATACTATCTACCTAAAATGGGCTACACCCTATTATCCACAATGCAATGGCCAATCCAAAGCATCAAACAAGACTATAGAGTCTTTTTTGGGAAATACTATCAATAAACATGGACGTAATTGGAATACACAATTATATCCTACCCTCTGGGCCTACAGCACTTCCTTTTGTACACCTATAGGAGCTACTCCTTTCTCCCTAGTATATGGCTATGAAGCCATATTACCTATAGAAGTTGAGATGCATTCACTTCATGTATCCCTCCAACATCTCATTAATGAAGAGGATTACAGTGTTGCACATATTCCAGAGCTGGAATTACTAGACAAGAGATGGCTTCGTGCCTTAGACCATATGCAGGTGTATCAAAATATATTGTGTTGTAATTATAATCGCAAGATAAAACCTCAAAAGTTTGAAATCAGTGATTTGGTCCTAAAGGAAAATTAAAAGAACACAACAAAACCATGATAAAAATAGGGAAAATTTGAGCCTAATTGGTTGGTTTCTTATGTTATAACTGCTAAATTTGGATCTGGTGCATAAAAATTATCTACCAAGGATGGAAAAGAGTTGAAGGAGACTATGAATGCCATTCATTTGAAGCAGTTCTACTCTTGAGTATTCAAAGAGTAACCCTTATACTGGAGGCATGTCAATGCATCCACCTATTTTTTCAATTCACTTTGTTTCCCGCTTGTAAATTTTCATCTCGTCATGTGGCGCATGTTCTCCTTGGCAATTTGTCATGCCCATTGTCTACCACCATTGTTATTCTTCCATTTAGCATGTTGGTTTTGACTTGGGAATTTCCTTTCCCTCTTCTTTGGCGTGTGGTTCAAAATTACAAAAAAACTAAAAAAATTCAAAAAATGTCTCAAAAAAAATACAAAAACAATATAAAGTTGTTCAAAATCCCAAAAACAATATAAAATTGTTTCGACAATATAAAAAAACATACAACCACCATTTCGCTCACCATTTTCTTCACGTGATTGTTCCCAATCAGCTTTTCAAATCAATCAAGCCACTCTTTGCAATGTAACTTTTCATAGGGACATCACTTGGCTTTGGCTTTCTCTTGGGGGCAACTTGGCATCTGTATATATTCGCTTCTTTATTGGAATTTTTTACATTGGTGTGTTTTTGTTCACTAGCTTGTTTTCTTGTTTAACATTTTTACATATGGAGTTTTGTATTGTCTATTCTTAGCTTAGCTTCTTATGTGTGATAGTTCAAATAACCATTACTTTGTGTATTTGGAATGCGTTAATGGACCCGTTATAAGAAATTTATTCACATCCTAGTTCACATATAACTTCAGTGTGGTTCTTTCCTGTTCATATTGGGTTTATTTTTGTTACATCTTTTATATATTATTTCCATTTATATGTGTTGTGTTATCCTCATGGTTTATTTAAGCCATGGAATTTCTTCATTTTTTGTTTCCATTTGTATTTTCAAACTTGTGAAAATCTGAAAAAATAAAAAAATAAAAAAAATCAAATATTTCAAAAAAAAATTAAAAAATCACAAAAATTTGAACAAACATTCACTTCTCACAAAAATAATACAATTGGAAAACCCTTGAATTTAATCATTCAAATTTTCAATACAATCTTAATAAACGTCATACTTTTATCTATTACTCTAGTGCTCGTGCCAATTTTACAATTATCACTTTCTTCCCTTTGCATGATATGCTAACTTTGCTCAGGGCAAGTCACACAAATTGTTTTTCCTTCATGATATAACTTCACCTAGGGAAATTTCAATTTTTATCATTTTCACAACAAATTCGACAAGAGTGTCATAATGAGTTGCTTTAACTTTGCTCTTCCAGTCTGATCCTATTTCCATTTGGGAGCATTTGTATCTACTTAATCATCATTGTGGCACGCATTAGGGGCATAAATGATTGTCTTATTTTTTGAATTTGTGTTGCATTGTGGATGTTTACTCTTTTTGGACCACTTACAAGTAGTATGATCACATATTGGTTCCTTTATAACCCGGGTGTCGATACCTACTTTGTATATTGGGTTTATTTTCCTTTTTATCTTTTCTTTGTTGCGTGTGTTTGTTTATGCACATCTAGGTTAACCATCTTGATTATTTCATAATCATGGTGACAAATATATTGTGTAAAAACAAAAATTAGGTTGCTCTAAAAAATTACTCTCCGAATAACACTCATGCTATGAGAACAGTCCTTTCCCATCCTTGTTTTAATCCCTAACTTTCTTCCTATCAAGTGGTTGTTCACTACCTTGCTGCGTCATCCATCCCCTTGAGGGGGCATTCCAAAACCATTTTTCTTGTTGGGGCATCCCAATGCTTCACAATTTTCTCGTCGTTGATCTGCATGCGTCTATTATCTTTAAATCACTATTACTCTGCAATAGCACTTTAAAGAGGGGAAAAATGTAGACACCCCAAAATTACATTCATGTTTCCACTTGTTCCTAGTATTATGCTAATACACCCTATTATTCACCCATTTGCAAATAATTAATTAAATTGATTAATTAATACATATTGTACTCCTTTGGATTAATTAAATTAATCCCATGTAGCCCTTTGGATAAACTAATTATTATTTATTAATTAAATAATTAATTAATTAAGTGTGTGCACATCCTAGTTATCTGCCACTTGATCTAACTCCACTTTGTTTACCCTAGTTAACTGCATTTGTAGAATCCTAGAAAGGTGGGGGCAATTAAAATGCATGTACAACCACCTTTCTGGATGAAAATTTTTGTAATTAATTTCATTATTGCCCCCGACACTATTACAACTACCCATAATGTTATTTTTAGCATGTTCATTTATCCATGTAACCAATTTGAACTACTTTTGTCTCTATAAATTACAATCTTACATTCCTTCCAATCCCTCTTGAATTTGAAGCAAAAAAACTCTGTTGAACTGTGTCTATAGCATTTGACTTCAAATCTTGAAGAGCACTCAAGAGCACCCACAAAACATTTCTGACATTGTTTCTGCAAGGTTTCACAGGAGACCCTTATCTAAGGTTTACACAGAAAGTTGCTAGAAAGGTTTGCATGTTTTTTTATTTCTTTCATTTATAATAATTTTCTTTGTTTACATTTTGGCACACCCGGTGGGACCATCACTCTTCCCATACAAGTAGGCCCGCAACTCCTTGACATTACGTGTCATGTAGTTGATGCAGACACATCATATAACCTTCTTCTGGGTAGACCTTGGATACATGCGATGCATGCAATACCTTCGAATTTCTATCAATGCATAAAGTTTCTACATAACAACAGACATTTCACATTGTGTGGTGATACTAACCCCTTTGAATACTGTAAGTTTTTCAAAGTAAGGTACAAAAAGGAAAACTATTGTCCATCTATTGATAGCACAACCGAACCTAGCCCAATTCCTATTATTACTAACCATATTGACCCAGATATACTATTCATACCTCATGCTTCCATGACTTCCTCTAAAGCATCTACATCTAAGGTTTCACCTGATGTTACATTCTCTCATAAAGGTTTAGGTAAGTATGCACTTGAAAATACATTCCTTGTTTGAAAACTCCCATAATCACCTCATAGCTATGGGCATCCTAACACTCCTCATCTATAATAACATCCAACTTACTACCTTGTAAACACTATTTGGAGATGATATGGATATCTAGAAGATGAACACATTCTAATCTCTGACGAATTTTGGCTATACGATGACAGGATGGCAGAATGCTATGAATCCACCAATTACACCAAGGGCCATAAAATGATGAAAAACATGAACTGGAAAGGAAGAGGCCTTGACCCATAAGGGCATGGTGTTCTTGAACCTATGAATATCAATTCTAACCTCTACACATATGGTTTAGGATATGAGACATATGAGAAGAGGCCTATAGTCTTTACGGTATTATCTAGTGATGCAGACTCAGATTCTAAAATTGAGACCGGTTCCATACATAGCTTCTTCGAAGACCTAGCTGAAAATATGCTTTTCATAGACTACTTATCCATTCAAACCCTTGACATTGTTTATCCTTCACTCATTGATCAGGACCAACAATGTCATATTTCCATGGATATCTTTCAAAATGATGAGGCCATCCAGGAGTTCCTATGGGCTCCTGACCCTTTTCCTTTGTCGGATCACAAGAAGGGTTTCAATATAAACCTTGATGCTACCACTTACATCAACGAAGAACTTACAATCTCTATTCCTAAAGAAAAAAATATTAAACATAGAAGAAATACAAATTATATCTCACATAGTGAAAACCTTTCTGAGGCATTATACGAGAAGCAAAAAATGAAAAATAAAAAGAAAGAAAAGGATGCATCTCCTAGTGAAAATCTTTCAAAAGCACTAGAGAGAAGAGATTTTGATCTAGAAATATCTGACAATGTACACAAGTCTACAAAATCCTTTCAATATAGTGATACTTCTAAGTTGTTGGTAGAAGAGATGACAACCATTAACATTAGAACTAAAGACCAACCAAAATTGTTACAACTAGGTACCAGTTTATCAGAAACTGAAATCAAATCCTTCACAACACTTCTAACCAAGTTTCAGGATGTATTCACTTGGTCTTATAAAGATATTCCTGGTCTTGATCCTTTTCTCGTGTTTCATCACTTTTGGTGCACCCAGATGCTAAACTTGTTAAGCAGAAACTACGTAAAATGTATCCCAAGGTTGCATTGCTTGTTAAGGCCAAACTACAAAAATTAGTGGATATAGGCTTCATATGGTGCATTGATTACTTGGAGTGGATATCTAATATGGTATTACTTGCAAAGAAGACCCCCAGAATCCGTATTGTATAGATTTGCTTGACATTAACAATGCATGTCCTAAGGATGATTTCCCTTTGCCTAATATTGGCATGATTGTCGATTCTACTGGGGCCATGAGATGGTATCCCTTATGGATGGATTTTATGGGTATAAATAAATTAAAATTTCTGAATAAGACCAGCATAAAATAACTTTTACAACCCCATGGGGGACATTTTGTTATAAGGTCATGCCTTTTGGACTTAAAAACACTGGTGTAACTTATCAACGTGTCATGACTGTTATTTTCCATGACCTTCTTCATGACATAATGGAAGATTATTTTGATGATATTCTTGCTAAATCAAAGACTAGGGTGGATCATCCAACAATTCTTAGGTGTATATTTGAGCAGTTAAGGGAGTACAAGGTTCACCTTAATCCCAAAAAATGTGTCTTTGGTGTCATTTTAGGGAAACTTCTAGGATTCATTGTCTCATGAAGAGGAATTGAAGTGGACCCTACTAAGGTCAAAGCTATAATAGATATGCCACCTCCTTATAACCTTCGACAATGAAGGGGCCTACAAGTAAAAATACAGTCTATTCATCGCTTCATCTCCCAATTGGCAGATAAGTGCCATCACTTCAACTAATTGCTTAAAAAGGATGTCCAGTTCAAATAGACACAAGACTGTCAAGATGCCTTTGTAAAATTGAAATAATACCTAGAATCTCCACCGGTACTCATGCCGCCTACATAGTATAAGCCTATGTCATTATATACATCTGTAATAGAACATGTCATTAGGGAATTATTGTTGCAAGATAATGATAAGGTTCAAAAATAAGATGTGTATTACTTGAGCAAAACTCTCCTTAAACATGAGACCAAGTACTCGTAGGTTGAAAAGTCTTATTTAGAAATTTCTTATACTTTCGTCAAGCTACGACACTATCTCCTAAATCATACCACCAAGATAATTTCATGGGTTAATCCTCTTAAGTTCCTACTTTCGAGAACAATCATAACAAGACACAGGTCTAGCTGTATTGGGCTTCTTAGTGAAGTTGACATTGAAATTTTTAATCAAAAGGATGTCAAAGGTCAAGCACTGGTAGATCAATTGGCCACAGCACCATTACCAGGTTAACAAATTCTAAATTTTGAATTTCCATATGAATACTTGTTTTACATAGAGGCAACACCCTTATGGACATTATTCTTTGATGGATCTTGTAATATCCATGGTTCAGGAGTAGGAATTGTCTTACGTACACTGGATGGAGACCTCATACCTAAATATTATCATATCAACTTCCCTTACAAAAATAATATAGTAGAGTATGGAGCACTAATAGTAGGCTTAGGATTTTCAATCTCATGGCACCTGTAAGAATTGACAGTTCTTGGTGATGCTCTTCTAGTCATTAATCAAGTTAATGGAGAATATCATGTAAAAGATGAAAAGCTCTTACCTTATAAAACAATGGTTGATATCCTTAGAGGGTATTTCTGGATTATCAATTTTGAACAAATTCCTCACGTACAACAAAAATCAGTGGATGCCATGGTAACTATCACTTACCTTCTTTCATTCGACACTAATCAAACTCACAACAAGTTCCTTATTGAACATATTTTGGTGCCCGCATACAAATTGCCATAGTCTACCATGGTTTATGAAATTGTTGGTCCTGATCATCCCTGGTACCACGATATATATGCCTTCATTCAAATTAAATCCTATCCTCATGATTTTAATTCAGCTAATAAAAGATCCTTAAGAGAACGTGCATCACGCTACACCCTTCTTGCTGACACCTTATATCAAAGAGGCTATGATGGGAATCTCTTAATATGTTTCAATCAAGATGAAGCTAATCAGATGCTAGATGAAGTACATTCAGGTATTTGCGGTGCCCATACCAATGGAATAGTCATTGCAAAGAATATTTTACGCATTGGATACTACTAGCCCACAATGGAGGAAGATGCATGCAACTTTTTGAAGAAATGTCAGGCTTGCCAAAAACACAGTAATCTCATTCATGTACCATCCCAAGCCTTACAACCTATTAATTCACCTTGGCCTTTTTCAAAATGGGGAATTGATTTAATTGGAAAAATAAAGTCCACATCTTCCAAAGGCCACACTTTTATTATAACTGCCACTGAGTATTTCACCAATTAGGTTGAGGCTATACCTAATACTAACGTTACTGGGTGCAATATTTATAAATTCATCTTTAACCATATTATTTGTCATTTTAGCATCCCTGATGTTATTATCACTGAAAATGGTGGTTCTTTCAAAAATAAGGATCTCAAGGCCCTAGCTAAGAAATATACTATTTTCCTAAAATGGGCTACACCCTATTATCCACAATGCAATGGCCAATCCGAAGCATCAAACAAAACTATCAATTCTATTCTAGAAAATACTGTCAATAAACATGGATGTAATTGACATACGTAGTTATATCCTACCCTCTAGGCTTACCACACTTCCTTTCATACAACTACAAGAGCTACTCCTTTTTCCCTAGTATATGCCTTTGAATCCATATTACCCATTGAAGTTGAGTTGCATTCACTTCATGTATCCCTCCAACATCTCATTCATGAAGAGGATTATAGTGTTTCACGCCTTATACCATATGCATGTGTATCAAAATAGACTACATTGTAATTATAATTGTAAAATCAAACCTCGACAATTTGAAATTGGTGATTTGGTCCTAAAGGAAAATCAAAAGAACACAACAAAACCACGATAAAAAAAGGGTGAATTTGAGTCTAATTTTGTTGGTTCCTTATGTTATAAATACTAAATTTGGATCTAGTGCATACAAACTATCTACCAAGGATGGCAAAGAGTTTAAGGAGCCTATGAATGACATTCATCTAAAGAATTTCTAATCCCGAGTCTCTGAAGAGTAATCCTTGTATTGGGGGCATCTCAATGCATCCACCTATTTTGTCATTTCACTTTTTTTCCTGCTTGTAACTTTTCATCTCGTTGTGTGTCACATGTTCTCCTTAGTAGGTTGTCGTGCCCATTGTCTACCACCATTGGTCTTCTTCCATTTAGCATGTCAGTTTTGACTTGGGAATTTCCTTTCCCTCTTCTTTGGCATGTGGTTCAATTTTTTTTTTTAAACATTCAAAAAATGTCTCGAAAACACTACAAAAAACAACATAAAGTTGTTCAAAATCCCAAAAACAATATAAAATTATTTAGACAATAAAACAAAACATACAATCACCATTTTCTTCATGTGATTGTTCCCAATCATATTTTCTAATCAATCAAGCTACACTTTGCAATGTAACTTTGCATAGGGACATCACTTAGATTTGGTTTGCTCTTGGGGGTAACTTGGCATTTGTATATATTCACTTCTTTGTTGGAGTTTTTTACATTGGTGTGTTTTTGTTCACTAGCTTGTTTGGTTGTTTAACATTTGTACATATGGAATTTTGTATTGTCTATTCTTAGCTTAGTTTCTTATGTGTGATAGTTCGAATAACCAGTACTCTACATATTTGGAATGCGCTTATGGACCAATTGCAAGAAATTTATTCACATCCTAGTTAACATATAACTTTGGTGTGGTTCTTTCATGTTCATATTGGGTTTATTTTTGTTCCTTTTTTATATTTTTTTGTCATTTGCACATGTTGTAAGTAAATCCAATGTATATTGTGGAATCCAATAGAAATATAACAGTAAACTTGGTGGATTGAAATAATATTTTTCCACATTCAGGGAAGGTTACCTCAAAACCTTCCTCTCCTATGATAGAATAAATTCACGAAAAACAAAAAAAAATAGAAGAAACGTAGCCTAGTCCTATTGAAGAAACTCCTCAACCAAACAAAGATATTCTTTTCCATATAGGCTCTCCAAAAGACTAAATATTTCAGTCCCTCATAAATCTTAGTCAGAATTAATACAAGGATTGTGGAAGTTAAGGATTGGCATTCCCCTATTATAAGCTCTTAAGAAATTCCCTAAGTTAAACAAAATAATTAAAAAGATTATTTTCAAGGCTCCAAGAAGAAGGAAGGACCAACCTAAAACCATCCATGTTGATTGAAAGCTAGCTAGTATTTTGGAAGGGAATAATCCCCATCCTAAATATGAATATCCTAGAAGTCCTCTTGTAACAATTTGTATAGGAGACGTTCAGATTCCTAATGTTTTCATTGATTTAGGAGTTGTCATCAATGTTTTACAACTGATACTCTGTCCACATTAGCACTGCTTAAACCAAATTCCACATCTATAGTTTTGTAGATGGAAGACTAGTCTATAAAATAACCCAGGGGAATAATAGAATATGTTACCATTACAATCGAATCCTAGGATTATTCGTAGACTTCGTGATCATAAAAAAAAAGAATAGGAAAGTTAGATACCCCATCATCCTAGGACGCCTGTGGTTAGCTACAACTTCCACCCTTATTGACTTCAGGACAGGGAATATGGTAATCACGAATGGGCAAGATTCAAAGAAAATGTCATTATACCCCGGTGCTAAACCATTTTCCATAGAAAATAAATAAGGGTCTAAAGATGATTCTAATGATTTAGATGATATCATCTCCTCTCTTTACATGGTCATAATTAAAGATCACTCAGATCAAATTCAATGTGAATTCCATAAACATGGTGCCAAACATAGTTTGATTCATATGCCTGAGTCCTGTGCTAAATTCAACTCAAGTCTTATGTTGATCTTTCTTCTAGTCTTGCACTACAACTGATAGAAATAAGATAGGATCTCATGGATAAAAATACCAAGCCCATTATCTGTCCTTTTTCAAAACATATAGATCTGATAGAATCTATTTTCCAAAACTTTACTTTTGTTTACATGTTGTTACCACATAAGTTCCCATTAAACGCACTATTAAGGGAGTATCATGTTGTAGATTCGATTCGCCCTGATACCAAAAAATTACCTGTTCTTCCTAGAAGTACATTGATAATTAATAGTTGTCTTATTGATCATGAATAAAAAATCTTTTCTAAAATCCTCTGCTCTCATACCCAATATTTTGTTTGGGAATATAGTGACATGAAGGGTATTTACCCTTGTATTTGTACACATCACATATACCACTGATTCCAAACTAGTCAGACAACATAAAAGAAGAATAAATCATACTCCAAAAGATATTGTGAAAACTGAGATTGAGAAGCTGTTAAATGTAGGATTTATCTATCCAATCTCAGCTAGCCAATGGATTTATTCTTTGGTTATAGTGCCTAAAGTGAACTGGAAGTGGAGAGTGTGTGGGGACTATATGGAATTAAACAAAGCCACTCATCGGGATTACTTCCCATTACCTTGTATTGACTAGGTTTTAGATAATCTCTTTGGTAAGAGGTAATTTTCATTCCTTGATGGATTTAGTGAATACAACCAGATAACAGTTGCCTTTGAAGATCAAGATAAAACAGTTTTCACATATCCTTGGGGGACATTTTCTTATAGAGTGCTACCTTTTTGGTTATGTAATGCCCCTGGTAACTTCCAAAGAGCCATGATGGAAATATTTTCTCATCTGACCCATGACTGCATAGAAATTTACATGGATGATTTCACGGTTTATGGAACAACATTCCAAGAGGTAATCAAAAATCTAGATAAAGTCATTACTTGATGTGAAAAGCTTTGGTTATCTTTGAATCATGAGAAATTCTTATTCATGATGGAACAAGCTATAGTTTTGGGCCATCATGTGTCAATAGAGGGATTTAAAGTTGACTTAGACAAAGTCAATATCATTGTAAAGCTGCCATCACCTACAAACCAAAATGAAGTAAGAAGATTTCTTGGTTATGTCGGTTACTATTAAAGGTTCATTTCATATTTTAGTAAAATTTCTTCTCCATTATTTTCTCTTCTAACCAAGGGTTCTTAATTTCAATGTAAATAAGCATGTCAACAAGATTTTGATGCAATCAAAGACAAGTTGATAAGTACACTAGTTTTGAGAGGACCTAATTGGAAGCTACCCTTCCATATTCAAGCAAACACCTCAAATGAAATAGTATGTGTTGTCTTGGGACAACAAGAGGAAGGATAACTTATGCATGCCATTTATTACATTAGAAAATATCTTTCCCCTGTTGAAAGAAACTATACAACAACTGAGAAGGAATTTTTGGCAATATTTTACACAATCAACAAGTTTAGACATTATATTAAAGGATATGAAGTGATTGTTCATATTGACCACTCTACTATCAAGTATATAATGAATAAACCTTTAGTGTATGGTAATATTGTAAGGTGGTTGTTGCTACTATAGGAGTTTAACATTAAAATCATTGAAAAAATAGGGAAATAAAATGTGGTAGCTGATTTTCTTTCTAGAATTACCACTTCTGAAGAAGAAGAGCATGTCACTAATGACTTTCTAGATGAGAATTTGTTTGCACTTTCTACTACCTCTCCCTGGTATGCAGATATGGCTAATTAATTAGCTACATGGAAGTTTACAAAAAAATTCACACTCAAAAAAAGAAATAAACGATTTAGACAGAGTGTAATGTATACTTGGTTAAATGGAATTATTTTCAAATGTGGGCCTGATCATGTCTTACGCAAGTGTGTAGTTGAAATGGAAGTGTTTGACATACTAATAGCATGTCATGATGAACCATTAGAAGGGAATTATTTAGTTCAAAGGACCATTCACAAATTTCTTGGAGCTGGTTACTTTTGGCCTTCCTTGTTTAAGGATGTCAAAAAGTATGTGTGGAGGTGTGATCAATGCCAAATAATGGAGAAACCAATGTTTACATCAGAAGTTACACTTCAATCTCAGGTTGTTTTGAAACCATTTGAAAAATGGGTGCTAGATTTCATTGGGCCCATGGACCCAACTTCCCAAGGAAAAGAATACATCCTAGTTTGTACTAATTACGTTACTAAGTGGGCCGAAGTTCAAGTATTGCCACATGCAAGGAATGAGAAAGTTGCAAACTTTCTTTATGAATGCATATTTCAAAGGTTTGGAGCACTAAGATCCATTATGTCAGATCAAGGACCAAAATTCATGTCATTGGTAATCATTTATTTTTAGAAAAATATTAGCTGAATAATAAGAAGTCATCTCCCTATCATCCACAATCTAATGGCCAATTGGAAGTTACTAACAAAGAAATTGAGAACATACTAACTAAGACAATGGGCATCTCAAGGAAGAATTGGGCTCAAACACTACCAAAAGTAGTATGGGCTTATAAAACTACTTGGAAAAAAATGGTGTTTACTCCCTATGAATTAGTCTATGGTAAGAAGCCAATTCTAAATATAGAATTTGAGATTCAAACCTTGAGGATTGTAGCTAAAGTGGGCATTAATTTGGCAGAAGCACAACAAGCAAGAATTATTCAATTAAATGAACTAGATGAAATTAGACTTCAGGAATTACATCATAGTGAGATCATTCAACAATAGAGGTAACTTTAGCATGATAAGTAGATAAAACCAATGAAATTTCAGGTAGGAGATTTGGATTTGCTTTTTGATTCAAAGTATAAGGACTGTAAAGGGAAATTGCATATGAGATGGATGGGTCCATATCAAATTACATAAGTATTTGACAATGGGACTATCCAATTGGTTCCAATATATAGATAAAGGAAGGTAATGTTGGTTAATGGGCACAAAATGAGGCTATACCATGAGACAACATCGAAAGAAGAGTTTCAGAAGGAAATTTAAGAGGATTGAGATCTGAAGTATGTGAGAAGAGTTTATTTTCCCAGCATAACTCAGACTTGATCAACCAATTTCTAAGTAATAAAAAGGGGGTGATTGAAAAACCAATGATGGTGGTCACCCTTATTCGAGGCATTCACTGAAAACTAGAAATGGTGGCGAATGATTCCAAAAAAGAAGAAAAACTTTAAATTAAAATAAATAGCAAGGACTGATAACTAGAAATGGCGCTCCTTTACCCTGAATTTGATCATCAATAACAAAAGTGCCAGGTATGAAGGGAGCATCACACTAGCATGGAATGGTGGTATATATTTAACAAGTTTAATACCAAGGTATGTGTAATCATTTCCTTTCAAAAATATAGGGAAGTTTTAAATCATGGGTTGTTAATTATTGAATATTATGCACCTTGATTACCACTCACTCTGAAAACTTCTCAAATCTAAATCCATAATTCATTTCCCCATAATGTTCACATGCATCCAATAAACACCATTACCACCTTGGGATAATATCATAACTTTCACAATTCAGTTATATTGCATGCATGCTAAGTCCATTCAATTTCCACTTGCCAAATTAGAGCTTCCCATTCATGCACTACCACTAGCCTACGCTACCACTCTGTAAAATGTTTCCACCTCTAGTCCTGTGCCTTTTTTGGGATTATAGAATTCAGCTTAAGTATAAAGGTACAAAAGGATTGGGTGTGTAGACACAGGATGCATAGATGCGCGCAGAAGTATAGCAAAACAGGGAGTGCCCAGGATGGTTTGAAATCATGATTTAGCTGTTTTTCATATTGGGGCTAATTTTTGACATGGAGTGTAGTACACATTGTGTGTAAGACTTAAGGAGGACGTAAATAATATTTTGAATGAGTAGAAGATCAAGTGTTATGCAGTTGTTTTTAGCTAATAATAGGATTATACTGCAGTTGTATTATTAGATAATCTATTATTAGCGAGCTTGCATGCTCTCGTATTTATTATGTTAAGGAAAATGGATATTATTAGTAAGTAGCCTATTATTGAAAGGTGCATGGGTGGTGAATGGAAATTCCCCACCCCTATAAATATGTATTGATTTGCATGGATTGGTATCATCACTTTTTTAATATGGTTATGATGCGAGACTATGGGAGCGCATGACTATGGCAAATTTACTATGTATGTAAGAATATTTTTTGTTTTGTAGTATTTAATATAATGGATATTTACAGTTGGATATTTATTATAAACACATTTTTTACTAATTCATGTATGGTAAACTTAATCTTGGTTCTTGTTCAATTGTTCTTGCATATGGTTAAGATATAGATCCGGTTTGTGCACCTTATTATACTTAATTATATTTGATGGATCTGGAATATATGTATCATCATTCTAACCCCTTGCACAAGATGACATAAAAGAGGAACCTAGTATCCTTGTGTGCTTTGGGTGAGTGCTAAGTTCAAGCTGAGTGATGTGACAGTGCACCTTGGGCTTTTAGTGGTAAAAACTAGGCTACATTTTGGTTTCATTGCTAGGACCTATTTTTCATTTGTTTGGTAGGATGTTATATGATGAAGATGTACCAGTTGGCATTGGCTAGTATTGAAGATTGGTTAGGTGATTTGGAAGAAGAGTATGCTCATAGATTTAACACTAGACCTAAATTTAATGCACATGCGTGGGTTGAACAAAAATTATAAGATGAGTTGTATGAGACATTCTTCGCCATCTTTCTTATAGAGTTGTACGAGTTGTTGCTTACTTACACATCAAAGAGAAATTGGAGGTTTCTTACACTTTTTTGGACATAGGAAGAATTCCATGCCTTGTATGATTCACTGACGTGGACGTGTGCTATAGATCATTGGTTTTGTGGTGTTCTAAATAGCTATATTTTGGAGTATGCAGTTCCTACTTACTCTTGTCCGGAGGTTGCTGAGGCTTAGTTCATGCGCAAATCTAGAGGATCTTATTTACACAGTATTCCTTTGGCAATTAAGATATTGATTATGACCCTAGCTTTGGAAGATAAACCTATGGCTAGCTAAACTCCACCACGCATGGGGGCAGGAGCAGGTGTGGTGAAATATGGCTGATCTGAAAATGGTACTTGTTTAAATTGTAATTTTCAAAAAAAATGAATAATAATTTTTTAACAAATTTTAAATTGATCAAGATTACTTAATTAAGCCTTTTAGGTGTTTTGAAACCCCAATTTTCAAAATACTTTGTTAACAATCAATCATCTAGTTTTAAAATCCAACTTCCAAAATCAAATGGAATCAATTCACACCCTTAAATTTGATATCAAGCTAAATTATTTTATGCACTCAATCTAATTTTGATCCCATAATTGAAATGTGCATTTATTTATAACTTTGTGGATTATGGATACTGAAATAAATCTTAAATCTAATTTCCCATTTAAGTGTTTTCTTTACCAATTTAATTATTTAATCCAATTAAATATTTTTATTTGATAAAAAGCTTCACAACTAAAATAAAATTCACACAAGAAGTTATTAATGGACTTCACCCAAAGGCTACATCTCTAGAATCATGTAATTGTGAATTGATCTATTCAACGTGCATTGAAGTACAATTAACCCTTCAATAACGACTAATAGACCTTTATACCTACATATGAGATGAACTATGACTCAAAGAACTCTGAATAATACCATAAACTTCTTCAAATTCGATTTATGGATCCTAAAGTGCTTCCATAGTATCTCTCCTATGCTAATGCATCTGAAAAATGCCTACAATAGAAAATATACAACACTTACATGGAAAAAAATTACATATTTAGAATCCTTAGGAAATTATGAGTAATTTCTCTTTTACACCAAGACTCGGTTCAGCATTTGGGTTCCTCAAAACTGACTTCTTCCAATTCTGCCCCTATTCCGCTCTCACAGACTTACAGATAGTGTTTTATAAAATGTAGCGGGCTCACTTTATTACTTTGTGAGCCACCCTGGATCAACGAAAATCTGATCAGATTTGGGTGTGTGAATTCATGGGTTCAAGTCTCCCTATCTCCTTTTACACCATCACCAGTTTACACACGATGGAGTATATCCCACATTTAACATGGGGGAACTATTTTAAGCCTTTATTAAGGTAGGGCATGGATAAGGCATTCATGGCACAAGCCACACATGCAACATTTTGTTGCCCCATATAATAGTCGGGTGAGTTGGATGATCATTTCGCATTTGAGTCATATGCAATGTTGCATTGTGTTTAGTTATTTCATCGCATAGGATAAAGGCCATCATCCATCTGTTGTGGGTTTGTTGAGGCTACCCACATTGTTGTTTGAACGGTGGTTTGGATTACCACCGAGTTGTTTGGTTCGCTAAACTATATATCAAAGCACCAAGTTGTAGCATTGATCCACCGACATGTATAGATACAGTGGTTCATAGTGGGATAAGGCTGAGTTATATGTGATTAACCTTATGCATTTATTTGTTTCCACTGGGAACAATGTGAATCGGTCTCTGCTGACTCGCCAAGGTAATAAGGTAAGCCCAAAATATGTGGTGATAAATCCCAAACATTGTTGAATGAAATGTGATCAAGTCGGTGGGGAGTTGATCACCCCACCGAGCTAGCAATATAGCTCATCAATCCAATTATCACCCTGTAATGCAAAATATACAAACATCATGCAATGAAAATATACAATTGCCTAAAAAAATAATCCCACATTTGGAAAGTTAGAGAGTTAAGTGGCATATAATATTGATAATACGATAATAGTAATGTGAATACAAAGGCCAAAAAGGCACCCCTCCTATAAAAGAGTGTGTTGAACCTAGCTGAGGGCCCCCAGCCAACAAAAATTGGAGCCCACAATTCTTTTTCATTTTTCGAAGACCGGAGGTGCTAAAACATAAATTTTTACCTTTTTCACCTTTACCACTTTTTCCATATGCCATGTCCAGATTGGACTGTTGACCATGGTTGACCAATTTCAAACCCGAACTTTGACCTGCAATATCTTTTGCATATGAACTCCGTTTTCTGAGTTCCAACTGTCAATGGAAATCTCTTGAGAGACTCTATAGTCCTCCAATGGTTTAGGGAGATTTAGGTAAGATCTATACATTGAAAAATCATCCGGATCACTCCTCACCAATAAGAGCATTTTGTTCACAAAATGGAAATTTTACCCAACTGAATTGTACATGTGTTCTGTACATATCACAAACACAGAACCCAGTTTATAGCATAATAGTTTTTTTCCCAAAAATTTCAATAAATTAAAATCATTGAATTAACATCACCCATGGCTTATATTGTAGTTGATATGCCAAATCTAACTTCCATATTCCTCTGTACAATCTGATCCTGAACTCACCATTCTTAATAATGAAAATGCAACATGCATTCATATCTTGTTAGTGAAAAACTTGTACATATTATTTGCAACTATATCTAACAGTTAAAAATATTAAGCCTAATAAAAAGACTTATACATGTGTAAATGTCATGCATAGCAAATAAAGATTTTATATAAGTTGTACACACACAAACAATGCCTACAAGAAACAATTTTCACTACGACAACATACTAAATACAATTTCAAAAATTAGACATCTGATACCTTGATCATGCCCCATAGGAAATATTGTACATGCTGTAGAAATAATGAAGCTTCAAAACCATAACAAGATAAATTCACCAAGTATGTTAAACTTGTCACCTGGTTTTCTTCTTTAGGTTACTTCACCAACACCAAAGCAAAAATAAATATGGAATTTATCCCTTTTTACAAATCCACAAGATTTCCAAAAATTCTTTGTTAGTTTGCATTTAATCAACAAATGACTATGCAAACATAAAACTAATAAATTTCTTACCCACCTTTTTCAACACATTTTCCTATTTAGGTGGTTGAGTCAATTCAGTTTTCACCTAATTCACTGAAGGGGTCATAACGGTTGGTTTAATATTGTTATCCTTTTTAACAAATTTTAATTTTTGTTCTGGATGTAGATGCCAACATTTTCCAATGACATGACCTGCTTTCTTATAGTGACCAAAAATTCTTTGATCCATTTTCTTAGGATCCACATTTTTAGAAAATTTACCTTGATTTCTTTTAGCCGAGTCAGATTTAGGATAATATACTTTCTCAATATTTTCCAACATGGATTTATACTTCCTACACTTGGCCACACAATAATTAGATAACTCATAAAATGTATATGGGTAACTATACAATATTACTTGCATATCATAATCAAACTTTTCCAATGTAGAAAGGGGATCATTTTGTTTACCTTTTCCCTTATGTTTATGGTAAACCAAAGGTGGAGGGATTTGTATACCTCTCAATGGTGAATTTTTTCTAGATCCTCCTACTAAGGATGAATCACATGAAGCTATTTGGGAATCCTCTTTGCAGTTAGAAGCTTATCTTCTTCCAGTGGTCTTGGAGTTCTCTCCAATTTCCTTTTTCCCTACAATAGAAAACCCCAGTCCTACATGGCCAGGTATTTCTACCACTTGTATGGGGCTAGTTATGACTTGGTTATCTTTACCAAGGCTAATTCCATTAAAACCCATGTTATTCAAAAGCTTAGATCCTATACCTTTGGTATGTTTTTCAAATTCACCAAGCACAATATCATAATCCAACTTTTCTTTGGGAGAGTAATTAAGTGTTTTCTTACTTACCATGCATTCATCTTTCATAGTGGATGCATCAACAGTAATAGGTACCTCTTTCTTAGGTCCATTAATCTACAACACCATTAAGAGCTCATCCTTAGATTCTATCTCTCTTTTGAAACTATTAATTTTCTCCTGAAGATTCAATAATTAACACCTCAGGAAGGAATTCTATTCCTGAATCTATTGATTGTGTGCTTCAAGTTCCTCAAACTTGGTCTTGTTAGATAATTTTCCCATGGTTTCCTGCACACCTATAATTCCAAATTTTGTACACTACAACTGAAAGATCAAGCCCAAAAATGCAAAAACCAAACTGAACTAAATAACTAAAGAAAATCAAGAGCTAAACCATCTTTGATACCAACTTGATCCTAAAATGGTACTTGTTTAAACTGTAATTTTCAAAATTTCTGAAGACTAATTTTTTAACAAATTTTAAATTGATCAAGAGTGCTTAATTGAACCTTTTGGGTGTTTTGAAACCCCAATTTTTAAAACACTTTGTTAACGTTCAATTATCTGGTTTTAAAATCCAACTTCCAAAATCAAATGGAATCAATTCACATCCTTAAACTTGATATCAAGCTAAATTATTTTATGCAATAAATATAATTTTGATCCCACAATTGAAATGTGCTTTCATTTGCAACTTCATGGATTATGGAAACTAAAATAAATATTAAATCTAATTTCCCAGTTAAGTGTTTGCTTCACCAATTTAATTATTTACTCCAATTAAATATTTTTATCTGATCAAAAGATTCACAACTAAAATAAAATCCACACAAGAAGTTATTAATGGAGTTAACTAGGTAGCTTATTCATATATGGCAGTGCAATCGTCATCTATGTTATTTGCAAGACTAGTTAGAGGTATATTTTCTAGCGTGTAATTAGCACAGAACTTGGGCATGCAGAACATTTGTGTCATGTCTTAAAGTGGCACAACTTCGCAGAATATAGGAGTTCAGTTTAGCACAAATCTTGGGACACAAGGCAGTGTGTCCTCTGTTCTGTTACCTACTTTAGAAAGGGGATCAGAAGGATCATGTTGCTCAGGATCTGGTGTATTTTATGGTTTCGAGCATGGAGGAAACAAAGGAGGAAATACATGCTTTTGATCTGGTTGGTATGGTCCACACCAGTCCCAAAATATTTATATGGAGATGTCTCTTTGTCTTTTAGAATACATATGGATACAAGATGTAATTGAGCACATGAATATGTGTGAGATAATATGGCATGTGAAGGGGATTACAGCTTCTGAGTGTAAGGAAAGTCAGTTTGTAACTATATTACAAGGGTGTGTGCATAGTTGGTACATGAAATTTGATCCAGACTAGAATTGTGTGGATTATACCACAATGCAGGATGCTTCTTGAAAGAGTTTTATATTTTAGTCACATTTTCCACCCACTTAAATCCTAGGCATGTCGACATATCACCCAACCTGACTGGGAACTCACCTGAGGTGTGCACATGCACCGAGTCCCTTCTTTATGTGAGATTTTCAAGAATTTTTATCATTAATGGAGGAACAATGGATAGACTTAAATATACACGTCCTCTAACACAGGTAAGGAAACTAGATCCACACATAGATACAATGTAATATAGAGGAAAACATCATAATAACAAATAGGGATCAGATCTAAACCAAGAGCATTATTAGGAACATAAGGCTTTCAGCCCACAAACATAATAGAAAAAACACAAATTAAGATTCATCGACTTAGATATTTAGAACAACCCCTTTATATTAATTCAACAACATTACAGTAGCCAATCCATCAATGGAGCTAATACCTCAAGAGAGTTTCAATACCCTTCCTACAATGGTTTCATTACAGATGTTACAATAGAAATTAACCACATATCTTCCTAGTCCTCACTCTCCTGCACAATCCTTACTCTCCCCATTATCCATACACACACACACACACACCATCTGTCTACCTCTCTCTTTGTTGTCATGCAAATCAATACATAAGAAGGGAATCAAAGCAATCTCCTTTAACTGCTCCATCATTACCCAAGAATGTGCCAAATGTCATTATGTCTTTCCATATTCAAGTATCCTCAGCATGTAGATGCCATCTAGCTGTAACTAACTCCACTTTTACAGCTACTAATTCTTTCATGATAACCATAATGATACCCAGGAATATCCTTCCCTTGAGCTGTAAGTATTCATACTTAACTTTATCCACAACCAATTACGGTCACCTTTCCACGTGTTCCTCTATCGTGACTTTATCCATGGTCTTAAAAGTGACTAAGTCCTAAACTTATTCTTCTAGTTGCGAAACTTTGCACCTTCCCAAAAATTTGTCTTTGCGCGATCTTTCATGCCATGCTACCATGCGCCACAACCCTTCACACCTCAGGTACTTGGTAATTTTAAGGGCTCAACATCACCCCACACTAGCTTGATTTCCACCCATAGAAATCCTTCATGTTCCCCAAACACAACTTCAACAAAAAATTAGATAGGAAAAAAGAAACTTATATTTCACTACTGCCTTGATGACCAACTAGAGTAACTCAGGGAATTCTCCATCTATTTCCCCTTTCAACTTTTTCCATGCCTCCAGATTTGTCAAAGCTTTCCCTGGCACCTCCCCTATAATTCTAGGTACTTGGTCTAGTGTAATATCCTCCACCTTCTCCTTCAACTCCTGAATCACTGCCATCAGCTCCGTGAAAAGACCCTCAAATGCATCCCTACATTCGGTGATAGAGTCCCGAATTTCACCAATATGGAACTCTAATTTTTCAGGTTTGGTATTTATCTTTTCTTTCTGCATAGTAGTGTCAACAAACAACTATGTGTGCTCATATTTGTTTGATGGGACATTCTCTTGTAATGATTTTTAGGATTCCTCCTCATCCATCACTCATGCATCAATGATGGGCTCACATTTATGACAACTGTTGAAGCCCTTATCTACTATTATATTTTCTTCCTTGAGTTGGGTGAGTAAATCCTCCAACTCAGTGATATGGGATTCTACAATGATCTTATTTTTTTCTCTTTCCTTGGTGATATCCTCAATGGTAAGCTCCATGCCATCCCTGTCATTAGCTAGAAACATCCCCACTAAGTCCTTCAAATACTCCATTTCATCACCATAGTATGTCCTCGCTTGGTTCACCAGCACTAGACACTGTCCCAAGATGCTTTTAACTAGGGCACCAGCTCGATCATAGGTCTCCTTGGTTTTTTCCTACTTTCCTTTAAATCCTTGGTATAATCTCTCTATCTCCTTCTCCTTCCCTTTATTTTCTATAACCTAGGTTTGAACAGTTTCCCCTACATCTAAGTTGCGTTGTACCACTTTTGAAGACATCTTTTACAGTTTGTTACACGCCTGATCATTGGTGAGGTGGCTTTGATCCACCACCTTTTATGTCTCCCCTACCTTCTTCTTCAAGTGGATGGTCTCAATTACATGATCGTTGACCTAAAATTTAGGCTGCTCTGAATGACAAAAGTCCCAGATTATTATCTTCTCCATTCTAGTCATAACACCATCTTGTTCTAACAGATCCCAACCATGTAGCTTTTTTGGGGCAAGGGTGCTTTAGAACCTTGTGCGTAGTACCTTTGCAGTGTCATCCACGAATTCCATATGAGGGGACATGGGTTTCCTCTTCTTCCTTGTTTTCTTATGCTTCAAGCGTTCTTTCTTTGATCCTAGAGTGAACCCCTTATCCTCCCTTATGAAAAAGGATTCCCCCTTAGTTTCCTCCTCCTTTATTTTGGTGGGTTGATTAAGACAATCCTCTCATGTTGGGCTCTCCTCAGGTTCCTCAAAAAAATGAGATTTCTCCTTGGTGAGCACATCAACTGATGTTTTAGTGTGCACCTCAGCCCTTCTTTCCTCTTCTACTTCGATTTCTTCCTTGAGTTCCTCTCTGAAGGTCATGTTATCTCCATTCGATCCTATCTTCATTACCAAACTGGAAACTTCATGTACCTTATTTTTCTTCTATTCTGACTCTTCCTTTTTTGGAATTTAAACCTGCTAGAGCCCACTTGTGAATCCTTGGCACTTCCTTGTGAATTTTTTGTGCCCCCACTACTGCTTCAGTGCATATGGTACTTCCTCTTACCAGAGGTTTCCAAATTTCCTTCACTCTCTTCTTCTTCTACTACTTCTTCTCCCTCTTCCTGGACCACTTTCATTGGTGAGATTGGTGCTTCACGTGGCCTTGGGAAGGTGGAGTCTCTAACTTCCACCTCAACTTCTCCCTATGTCTTAGGGTGCGACTGTACAAATATCCTATGGATGTAGCCCTTGATGGTAACATTGATCTGTGGATGTAGATCCTAAAATTTAGGCTCCAAGGTCTCCACATACACTGCCCTTGAGTCATACATGTAGGTCATGTGCAGGGTGTGAATCTCAGAATCCACTTTATCAGCATCAAAGGTCAATTGTTGTGTGTCCTTCAACTGGTTTATGGTGCACTTCATGTTTGCACCATGGCTCCATTTCTACTTGAGCCATCATGAACCATGCCGAAATAAAGTGTTACATAACAAAACACTTCACCTAGACCCCAACAATTTATGGCAGCTCTTGCGAGATGCGTCATTAGTTTTCAAAAAATTCACGCAGTCTCTCATACCACTTGTTCATCCACACATTGTAAGTGTTTGAGATGGACCTATCACAACTAAATTGTTCAAACTACACTGCAGGAGATGAGTGTACCAGTGGGTGAACCCACATATTTCCTTCTAGTTCATCTGGGACACCAACTTCCTAGAATACAATCAATAATAGTATAGAACCCCAAGTTATTTTCACTCCTACTTCATTTTGTACTCGCACCTCCTTAATAATACTACTTGTAATAAATTATGCAAAGTTGTTGTGTGCTCACTTAGAAACTCTATGGGCAATGTATAAGAATCTTTTGTTGATGTATGTCCATATCTCTAATGCACCTAACTTGTAGCTGATGATTAGGGTTGTGACCCTTGACATTGGGTCCGCTATATCCACAATAACTTGAGCCCTTTTTACCTTCTTGTAGTTTAATTATTTTTCCAATTCTTGAACTTTTGCAATGGCACCTTAATCGAGGACCATATCCTCACCAGTATTTCACATGCTCGTTACCCTACTAATCAAATGGCATGTAATCCTTATCCTCGTCCCTGCAAATTAGAATAATTCCTCATGTACCCATAACATTAACCACCTAAAGAGCGGAGTGTATTTGGTGAAAAACAACAAATCACATAGCTATAAAACCCTAGTCTTCTGCAATTCCTTTTGGACTGAGTCGTCTACCCTAGGGTTTCTGAGCTTGTCCACCCCTGGAGCATCCTTCACTAAATATTCCAACATTGACTTGTCATGTTCATCTGTTCTATGGTTAAATTCACTAATTTTACATCTGTAAAGATTTGAAATCCACTTCTCTACCCTGAGCACACCTAGAGGATACTACATTTCTGAGTATGCTTCGATGGTTTCCTTCTTCTCCACCACTAGTTTCTTATTCCCTCCCTTCTTTGGTGCCATCTTTGTTTCATTCTTCTATGCCCTAGGTGTTTCTGATTTTCCCTTTCCTTCCCAAAATCGATGACTTCAAACACTTATCTTTCACGTAACCCCCTTGTTTCTCTACTATCTTCTCTTCCCCTTGCTACACAACAAGATCTTACCACAGTTCACAAAAATCCACATGTTCGTGAAAATTACCTCGCTTCCTTATCAAACCCGCATCGTACTTCAAGCTTGAGAGCACGAAACATTTCTAAGGCAAGGTAGTTTAAATGACTACCTTCACCCCCTATTTATACTTTTTCATCACCTCGATGTCATTAACCCACACATTTTTAAATTCAATTTTTAATAAAGTCATTTTTCCACTTAAATAAACTTTCATGTCCTTCCTTTGCACGCTACAGTTGTAACCTTCTAGCATGCCAACACTACTTCACTTCCACATACCTCCTTCATGTGCCTTACCGTACTGAAGTATATAACCTCTTTGTTGTCCACCAAGTAGTCTCCCATGGTGTCGCCGATCTCATGTTAAACTACTCAACTATTTCTCCTCCACGCGGTCTTCAATTATCTTCATTTTCCTTAAAACAACTCTCATACAACATGAACCAATTTTATTTTTTCATGTCAATCTTCCAAATTGATTCTTTAGTCAAACTAATCTCCCTGAGAAAGGTGCTAACACTTTTCAAGATTCACCCCACACTAAAAGTATGTGTGGTCCTCTATGCATGAAACCACTTATGATGTAATTAGCTACTAGTGCCCCAATAGGAACACAACATAGAACGAAAAGGAAAAGCATAACAATGGAAAAAGGAAACACATATAAAGGAAAATGCATTAAGGGAAATCCTAAGGTACATGGCAATAATTCCTTATTTACAAACACACCAAAGACTTATTTATAATAGGGCTTCAACCTAATCCTGTTAAAATAACTGGGAAATTATGTCCCATCCAGCACTTATAACTAACAAGTTCCTGATTCAAGTATATAAGATATAACATGCTATCCCAACCAATGAACTTTGAGTTTTCCAAGATGGTTCAGAAAATTAGAATCATATAGTATAACCATCTGCCCAACCTCAAATTTCTTGTTCTTAAAATGACGATCATGGCATGCCTTCTTCCATGCTTTCTCCTTCTTCTGACTCCACCTAGCAATGGCTTTCCTTTTTTCCAACATCATAAGTTTTTCATTGTGCTATTCTAATGCTTTCTCATCAGCCAATCATCCTACATGCACAATACACAAGGATGTAACATGAATTCCATAGGAAGAATTTCCTCCACGCCAAACACTAATTGAAAATGTGTGGCCTTGTTCAAATGTTTATACATCCTGCGATATGCCCATAGCACTGCATAGACTTTCACATCCCATTCCCTCCTTCCAAAATTGCAAATCTTAGTTAACATGTGGCTTAGTATCTTGTTAAATGCCTCATCTATCCCAATATTATGAAGGTGATAGGGCATAGTTTTTTTATGGGACACGATGAACTCTTTCAATAAGATTCTAAAAGTTTCATTCAAAAATTGAGTACCCCTATCACTTGTTAAACTCAACGGGCATCCATACCTGTTAATTATATTCTCCCATAAAAACCTAGTTATTGTAGCCACCATGCAATCCTTTGTAGGTGCCACTTCCTCCCATCTTGTAAGATAGTCTATGCAAGTGATAATATAGCGTGAACCCATCCTACGTGTGGCTAGGGAAATAGGGCCCACAAAGTCAATTGCCCATTTTTCAAATGGCTATGTGCTAGCAATAGGTATTAATGTAATTTCATCTCTCTGCCCTAGCTTACCAAGGCACTAGTAATGGTCACAGGACTTCCAATACTCTATACAATCCTTATAAAAAATTTACCACTAAAGGCATGCCAATAAGATCTTGCACGCGGTTGCACTCCCTGTATAGTTTCCTCCTACAATACCACTGTGAGATTCTTCCATGATTGTAGTAAAATCATGTTCTAACACACCCTAACACAAAAAATCTCTCAGCCTAGTTTTATAGGTCTCTACTAATAAATATATAAGGCGCGACACGTATGGCCAACTGCTTCTTCTCCACAGCCTTCATCCCTTCAGGTGCCACACCCGTTCGCAAGAAAACAATAATATCCCCCAAGTTAAAGGGCATGCATTGTAGTCTAAAAAATATGCATCCAAAATTGTGTCCTTAATGCTCTGCCCATCCTCCCTTGAGTTAATCCATGATAGATGCTCAGGTCCCAAATTTCTCTTTCCTAGTTTCACGATGACCAAAAATTCATACTATTTAAACAATAAGATCCACTAGCATATGTACCCTTGCAAAAATGGGCTTTTTCACCAAGTAATTTAATGTCATATGGTTCATGTAGAAAATAAAAGGTGTTGCTAGCAAATATTACCTAAGTTTGTGCAACATGTAGATCATCGACCATGCCTCATGCTCCATGGTAGTATAATTTTGTTTTGTTGTAGTTAATTTTCTACTTGCGAAACACAAGGAGCAATCGATAATCCCCTCTCTGGTTTGTGCTAACACTACTCCTATGGCCATACCCAAGGCATCAAAATGTACATGAAAATCTTGTCCCAAGAGGGAAAGTGCAAAATGGGCATAGTAGTAAGTTTCCCCTTCAAGGTGTCAAAAGCCACCTCATGCACCTCTCCCCAATGAAATTTACTTTCATGTTTTAACAACTCTTCCAATTGCATGGAAATCTTGACATAACCCTTGATGAATTTCCTATAATATCCTCTATTCCCTAAGAATCCATGCACCATTCTTTGAATGTTAGGCTCCTCCAACCCTAAAATAACATCAACTTTGGCAGGGTCTACCAATAATCCTTCCTTATATATAATGTGACCTAGGAACATGCCAAATGGTATAGCAAAGACACATTTATTAATGTTTAGGGAGATACTTAACTAGCTTCATCTCTCAAACATCAACCACAAAGTGTCACAATGATCCCCTACTAACCCATACATCATCCAGGTAGAGTTGCAGAAATTTGTGGATGAAGTCTTTAAATTCCTGAACCACGATGCTCAAAAACACAAGTGCATTCTTAAGCCCAAAGTGAATAATGGTATAGGAAAATATTCCCCAATCCATCATGAAATTGGTCTTCTCTTGGTCTTCCTTTGCAATTCTTACCTGATGATATCTGAAGAATCCATCTGTGAAAGAATAGATCTCTCTTCCTGCGACACCTTCCAAGATCTCCTCAGTAAACGGGGTTGGAAAATAATCTATCACAAGTTAAGCATTCAAATATTTTTAATCAACATAAATCCTTATCCTCCCATCCTTCTTAATACTGATTAACATCAGGCTCACCCACTATGATTCCTCAATTACCTCAATGCTACCAGATTCTATCATCTTATCAATTTCCTCCTTAACCTTTACGCGTAAATTCAAGTTCATCTTGTAAGGTCTCTTCCAAACCAGGTGCATAACTTCTTTTAACTTAATATGTATTTACCCTAAAGAGATATGAACTCCTTTAAGTTCATAGTACCCACATGGGAATAAATCTTGGAAGTTACACAGCAGCTCAACTATTTTTGAAACCTCCAGGTCTGACCAGTAATCTCTAATTACAACTTCCTTCGGCTTTGCTTCTATACCAATGTTAACATTATTCATTTTCAAGGGCTCATGGTAGGTGCACTCTTTCTCATCCGCTTTGTCCAATACTTTGTGCATACATTTTGTATTACCATATTTTCTACTTCAAGTATATTATTTTACCCTTTTATTTCTCCAGGCAGGCACACTCAAATTGTATCTCCTTCATCGCTGCTTCTTCTTGTTCTTCTTCTACAAAGTGTTCCCCCAACTAAGGTTTCCCTAACAAATCTAGGATTTAGTTTTCATCCATTAACTATCACCTAAGGTAAGGTGTTTTACTACCTGTAGCACCTCATTTACTGATGGCTTAGGAGATTAATACTCAAAATTCTAGATAATGTCCACCGTTAACTCTTACCAATTACCCGTCTGATGATGTAACTCTAAATGAATATACCATGTGCACATGCAGCCTTGTAAGGTGAAATAAAACAAATGCACCCATAGTGAAAGAGGTAAGGCTTCCAGGCCTACCATTTAAGCTCTCTCACATTCTTGGAGGTGGAATGAGGTAGATTCCCTCCCATGATAGTCGTGTATTACAGAAGGTGCATTAATCTAAATAAACCTAACAGAGAACGTGATTCTCATTTCACGCAACTCTAGAAGATTATCTTGATGGTTCGTCCACCAACACATTGTTGTTCTGCACAAGCTATAAGTAAGCATATTCCTCCTTTCTATTTAACATGTCCAATGTACCTCCATCGCGTGTAGAAAGACATCAAGGTTACCCTCTCCAGTGTAACTGAGTATCTTCCCTCCTCCCAAACACCTAACAGAGCACTCATTAGTGATGCAAGTCCCAGTGCCCTTCAATTTCCTTCTGACCAACTCATAGGTCATGTGCACCCAATTGTCACATGCAACACTAGTTGTATCACTCATGGACTGAGCATCTTCCCATTGAATGAATCCTCCCGATGGATAGACAACCTCGAGGTCTCTAATGGTGCACACATAGATTTTAACAAGGTTCTCTTCTCCCAAAGGCTCTATATAGGGCACTAACTTCCCATCCGTCAGTGGAATAATGAAGTGCTCTTATTTGTTCTCAAAAATAATGTACCCTTTGTTAAAGGGCAAGTCAAAATTATTCTTATAGCACTAAGGGTGCCCAAGTAAGGCTGGAAATTTATTTTCCTCCACAAGGGCTAAGACTTCAAAATCTCCAGTGAACTTTTACCCTTAGATGGTTATGGATGCATCCTTCAAAACCTTGACGGGTATAGCCTTTGTCTTATTGACCATATACAACACATTTGAAGATGGTTGTAATGGGGGCCTCCTCATCTGATTCCATGCATCTAAAGTGAGAATATTGACCTTTGCACCCATGTTAATTAGAATGTTTCTCAAGAGCCATTCATCCACAACTACATTTAATGTGATTTCTTTTTTCATAATCAATACTGTGAGGGGGTAGATTAACATGCAATACCTGGCTCTCATGCCCACCTCCAGTGCACAGTACTTTTTGTCTTAACCATTCTCCTAAAAGTGGGACAATATTCTCCTGGCACAACATCCTACACACTTCTCTGACCTCATACATGTCCTTCTGAGGGACCTCAACATTCTCTACCTGCTCCAAATTTTTTGACTTCTCTTTCAAACATTGATTTTCCCCCTGAAGGTTTCTAATCACCTCTATGGTCTCTTGATATACCTATTTTTGATGAGTTGGATCAGGTTATTTCTCATGTAATACCTCTTTTCTTGTACTGAGGGTCCTTTGCTTTGGTTCTTCCTATGCACACGTAGCAGCAACTCGCGTAGTCACCAGGATAGGTTCTAGCTCAGGGTTATGCGCTACCCTAGGAATCCATAATGGGTTAGCCTGCTTCACACTAACCATTCCCATGCCCTTGTCCTTCTTTTGGTTCTAACTCATGTGCTCATATAACTTAGGGAACTCCTCATACTTATGCTTCTTCTTGCACCATGAGCATTGTAGAAAAACCAAACATTTGTTCTTGTAGTGTTCGGTAGATCCATAACAGTAAAAAGTTTCATGGGGAAATTCAATCCTACCTCCTTTTCCACCATGGCCTCTAAATCCTCTATAAAAACCTCTTCCTTTGCCTCCTCCATCCGTGCACCCTTCATACTAATGACCTTCATTCTTAGGACTGCTTCCAATTCCAGTCTGGCACACACCAATATCAATGGCATCATGGATTTGGTATATCAATTGGCAGTCCTTTGTATCATGAGTAGTAGATGAGAAAATTTTACAATAAGAAGTCACATTCTTACAGAAAATGCATTGTAACAATGTGCATTTACTTGGATCATGATCTCTGTGATAGATTTCACAATCCAATGACACGGTGTGCACCAAATTTTGTGGGAAACTGTCCTTTATGTGTCCTTCTACCTCACTATCCACGTACCAAAGTTCACTATGAGTCTCATGGGCCTAGTTCGTATACAATTTTTCAAGCTATTTTTCCATGGTAGTAATTTGTGCTTCTAAAAATGGGCTTACTCCAGTTTCAACACTTTCAACTTCTTCAACGTGTAGAGAAGCCTCCAAGGCTTCACGCAGATCCATGAAATTCTTGTGGGAAAGTGCTCATCTAAAAGGTGTTATCAATCCTCCAATGAACCATTGAGCATGTTAAGAGGGATGGATATCATAAGACAACTTTGATAGAAGACTCTTAAAGCACACATCATACTCCTACACACTCTCTGTCATTCCTTGTTGAATATCCTTGAGGGCGTTGAAGATCTTCTACTCAAACTTAGGAATGTGAAACTCCACCAAAAAGGCATCACACAACGTAGTATAATCCACCACCATCTGATGTGGGTCATACTTCTAGTACCAACTATGCGCGCGCCCTTGCAACATAGTAGTAAACTAACTTACCTTCCACTTTGGAGCAGTGATACCCTTAGTGTGCCATAACAATTCACATTTTTGCACATGCTCTGTAGCATCCTCCACACCCTTATAATTAAGTGAAGAAACATCTCATAAAACACCTATTGATGGTTTTTTGGCCCTTGTCCTTCAAATCTAGGACCTTGATTCCCTCCTATGTTGCCTCCACCACTAGATCCACTAGATATTATTCCTCAAAATCCACTAGATCCTCCTCCTGTTATAGGTAAGGATCTTGACCTAGTTGTGCTCTACGAACCCACCATCGTGCTAAACTGCACTCTGATAGTCTGTGATTTTGAACCACTTCCAGAGGCAATACCAAAACTTTATGTACCCATACCTTGAGAAAATGGTGTGCCAGATAGGATGCCTCCAAACACAATAAATGTATGTGCTACCGTAGAAGAACTAAATGAAAAATTATATATACTAGGTGTCACTCGACTACTAATAACAACACCAACTGGGTTAGCAACACTTATCTTAGGAATTGGAAAACTAAGCGCTAGGGTTTGGTCACCAAGTGGGCTAAGAAGCATGCATATGGATCTCCTTTATCCATATGATGAGCTCTCACTAGAAGCCAAAGGGATTTCTCTCTCGTGCTTTCCAAAATGGGGTAGCACAGACTTCTCAGGTCCCATGCCCTCCACGCAAATACCAAATGCTTCCTGCAACGTTTACCTCCATAAATCCATCACTCCACTTCGCATTGTCTTGTCAAATCCCTTTCTTTTGCTTCATTATACTTGAGCCACCTCTCTTATCTCTCTACTTCCACTGTAAGGTCTTCCATCTTGTACCACACCAACTTCTATGCCCCGCGCTTAGTGGGAATTTATTCAGCCATAGGAAATGTCTCCATACTAAGAGTGATGATCAAAATCTTAATGGCTAATGACATAGCATGCAAGAATGATCCTCTTGGCTCCCACAAGAAATCAAACTCAGTGATCTTTGGGAAATAATACGTAAAAATCACATATTCCAGGGTATAGCTGGTTAAAACTCCACTCCACCAATGATTAACAACATAATTCTATGTCAGATTAGTATCATGTAGCCTCGAATACTGTTGGTTGGATATTTTGTCAATCCAAAATATGAAGTTCAACCACAGTACATGGGATTAAATCCCTCCTCAAAGACAGATGAGGCTACCTGTTTATTACTAATCTAAAACACAGCATAAATAATATATACAGTATTCACACTAATCTAACCATTGGGGTTGGGATAGAATCCCGAAATCCATATCCACACGATGCGAAGATGTTGTTTTTTTTGTAAATGGACTAGGTAGGAAATTATTACAATGAAAGAAGCACAATGGAAAAGAAATGAGAGCAACGTATTTTCTTTCGGGTAAACACAGAGCACAAAATAATCATATGAGATTTAGATCACAAATATAATGTCTGAAAATTAGAAACACTAAGATGCTAAACAAAGAATAGCTTAAGATTATGAACATAAGAACAATGTCTTAAGAAAGATGTATCTCACAACACAAAGTTTGCAAAATAATATCAGTTCCTATTCCTCAAATGATTAAAAGAAAACACAAAGTTTTTCCTCTTCACAATAGCTCCCAATGTTCCAATAATCTCTACCCTTTGGAATGTACACACATCCCTAATTTATAATAGAAAAGAGTAGAGAGAAAATAGGATGAATCCTAGAAAATAGTCTTTTAACGAGAGTCCTGTTTTGCTTGACTCTCACACAGGAGACCAAGTCAAAATTTGCTTCCTATGTGACGAAACAGAAATGAAAAAGACATGTCAATTTCAAGATTGAAATGACATGAAACATCAAAACTTAGTATGAATCGTCACCTTTTTCTTCCTCATCTTTCCCTTCCTCCAACTGAGCTTGTTTGTTCCGAAATTCTTAGAACTTTCGGATTATGCCTTGCATTTCATTTTCGTCAGGTGCAGTGGAATGATCACTCAAAACTTCGCAGGTTTCATGAGTGTCACTGGCACTACCGGGAAGCTTCCTCAATCTTTTGCTGAGTCTTCTCAAGGCCTCCAAAGAATGTTCCATTTTTACAAACCTGTCGATGATTTCAATACCAAATATGTGAGTTGGCTCATGCGGAACAGACTCTTGGACTTGTTTGAAAAGATCATCAGTTGATAGGATGCCCGAATTTCCAACTGACACTTTTGCACAAATTTTCAGCAAATCTTCCTCCATGTCACTTTTTCCATCAGTCAATTGATCCCTTGATTCTCTCAATTTACCACAGGCTTCGTTGAGAATATTTACTCTGAACCTGATGGCTTTGGTCAGCTGGAAATGCTTATTTGCATGTGGGATGATGCCTTCTTCTACCAAGAGGTGTGATGGTATTTGCTTTAATGCCATGAGAGCTTCGAAATTCAAATCAAGATGTCCAATTTATTGGGAGAAATCATCGTCCATATTTTCCCCATCACCTTGAATATTCCCCAAAGATTGATAGACTTCCATGACATATTGAATCACTTCCTTCCCCTATTGGAGTAGCCTTTGGATCCATTCATCGACCACCCTTCCTTTTTTATTAATCTTCTCAATTATAAGCACTAATGAGAAATTGAATCCGACAGGAACAGAGGAAGATGGTATGGATTCAAGGGGTTTCGAGAGCTTAAGCAATACCTCTATCAACTGCTCCACCCTTCCTTTAAGCTCATCTCTGCTATCTTTTGTTTCTTTCAACTTCTGGCATAGCACGTTTGTAGCATCTCGTGCATCCTGTTGTGCCCCTTCTATTGTCACTTTTCCTAGAGCCACCCTGGTTATCTGATAATTAGAGGCTGTTATGTCTTCTTTGGTTTTTTCAGTCACAGGAGTGGCAATCTCTACAAAATTATGCCCTAAAGCGTCTACCAAAACCCTTGAAACTGTTTTGGGTTTCTTGGCAGATTTAGCAGTTGAAGCCTTGAGTGAGCTAAAATCAAAGGCTGGTATGGGTACAATCACCTTCCTCTTCCTTGGAGTTTGCTCGAGTAGCCATTGAGGAATGTCAGAGGGAGTTTCCACTATTGTAGAAGTTGGTATCATACTTTCGGGAGGAGAGGGATCTAATGGCGAAGTGGGGACAGTTACCAATGTGGTAGCAGATTTAATAAAAAGAGGGACAGGAGGGGGCTTGTTGGTGATTACTTTGGTACTAGCAGAGAGGGGTGAGAGTCCAGAGAAAATGTTGGCCATGATTGAAGAATTCGATGGGGAATGAGGAGGTAGAATTGGTTGTGAGGGAGGAAGCGCAGATCCAGACTCTAAGGCCTGGGATGCAAGAGATAAGGTCTCTTCAGTTGGGCAGTCAACAAATGGTGAAACCAGAGGCTGGCTTCCTTCTCCTTCCAAATAAATTTCTCCTATTTCTGGTGGTGTTGGTGATTCTGGCATATTCACTGTTTCAACTGGAGAAACAATTGAATAGATTTCTCGTTCTCTTCTCTTCTTGACAAACTTGACCTTTATAGGCCCTTTAAAAGATCTTTTGTCTTTTCCCTTTTTGGAGGGCCCCGCCTCTGAAGAAACCAACTTTAAAAAATTATCATCTTTAAAACTCATTCCCCAAGAGGCAAGCCATGCCTTGGTGCGTGCAAGAATCAGGGCTGACCTATCTGTAATGGAGGCTTTTTCACTGATAAACCAATCAATAGGTGGGAAAACATATTGATCTTCATTCAGTCCATCATAGGAAGGGTCAAGAACACTTTCATTATCACTAGTACCTTCTGGTAAGTTAGTGAGCTCAAGTGTTTGAATCTCAACAAGTGTCAATCTGCTATGATCTTTTCTTTGGACAGCAACCTCATCACGTAGATCAATCCAAATGTCCTCTATGCTTGGCATGTGCAGGTGCAGAGTTCCATATGCCTTGAGGACTCCTAAAAAATCAAACCCGTCTCGGGGCTTCATGTGCTTCTTCAACTTATCTTGAAGCTCATGGACAACATTCTTGGCTTTCACCACTGTCAAACAAGTATACCTTCCAATAGAAATTAGGAAAGATACAACGGCCGTGTGTTTACTCTGTTGGAACTTGTGAAAATCCAACAATTACCTGACCAATTCCATCAAGATTAATTTTTCCCCTGGGTACATGACTACTCGAAGATATGTGAACTTCTTAAATTGCAAGAAGGCACATCTCCATTTTGAAACTTCAGCCCATGCCTCATCTGAGACTCTCATTTTCCTTAATTCAGGGTTCAACCTGCAGATGTTTTCGTAAAAGAAGGCATCATTTACCCTTCTGAATTGATCTTCAGACCCTTTTCTTGTCAACTGAGGGAAATACTGGTAAACATGTTCCACTGTCTTTTTCCCCTTGGTGTCCAACCCGGGATAGTTCCTCATACCGGCCGCTGCATAGGTGACATACAAGGACATGTAAAACTTTCCCGTAGACAGGACTGTTGTCATTTGAGAATCTATCTCGTTACTAATAAGAGTACCCCAATCAATTCCCTGTTGATTCTTCTTAATAGTGATCATGAACTGGTACATCCATCCTTGGAAAACATTTGATTCAAGGAAACCAAAAACTCAACTCAACAGAGTAATGATATCGTTGATTTCCTAAATGAAATCACTTCTGGGAATAAGTCTTGGGAACCTGGAAACAGCGGGTTTGGCTTTGATTAGAAACTTCTTATTTATGTTTTTGATGTAATCCTCCTTATCATTATCCCAAGCTTTTTGGGCTGACTTGAGATCCATATCTCCATATTCTTCAAAATTAGGCAGCTTGAGAAGGTCATCGAAGTAACCTCCGTCCAATTTGATTACGACTTCTCCCACCTAGTTTTTCACAGAACGAGAAGCAGAGTCATAATTTGAAGCACAAGCCAAGATGAACTTGGGGCACTGAGTAGACATAGGGAAACCTACTGCAATAGGTAGACCACTGTCAACTATTTATTTCATCCATGGAGTTTGAGAAGAGCTCTTGACCCTATTCCAAAAATCCTCCATATCTATGTTTCCAAGCTCTGTATCTCGGATGTCGAAATTACAGTCAATATAGGATGGAGACTCCACCTTCCTAAATTTTTATTTCATCCTCCCTGACTTTTAAGTCTTTTCTTGTGATGGACCAGGGTCTGACATGAGGGATTTCGTGCATCAAACTCAAATCCAGTGTTAAATCGCTGAGCAAACTCATCCTCTGACACTTTAAACTTTCCGATACACTACTGGTTTTGAACATGCTCCTAAGCCAAGCTTTAACATTGTCCAAGTCCAAGCATTTTATCATCACACATCATTCTCACAATATCTTTAAAATAGGTCTTGGCAATGAAACCAAGAAATATATATAAGAAAATTCACATTTAATACACTTCATTCGACATGTGCCAACTACCTGAAAACTCGGCATACATGCCATGTCAGCATGCTTAGGATTTTCGGAAACCCGACACAAAGGATTTTAGAGCAATTCGGGTTTCGGGTTGCGGGAAACATGCGACATGAAGCATCATGTTTGATGACCCAAGAAACCCAAAACAAAGGATTAAATTGGGCTTCGGGGATCAGAAGACAGGTGACATGGAGCATGTTTTGACTAAGGCATGTTCCGATGCTCAGAAGGTCCGCAAAACTGACTCGCTTTACTTGATGCGGGTTTCGGGTTTCGGGGAACAGATGACATAAAACACCCAAAACACATGTTGTCTTTCTTGTGAAACCCGAAAATCTGATTATCTCTCTCTGAGAGGTGATCCTTAGAAAATCAGCTCCAAAAATTTCTTAGGGTTATCTCATTTTTGGCGTAAACTCAAAAATGGGATAACAGATACTCTTCTTGGGTCCAAACACAAGGTCTATAGTACCAACTCTTCCTTGATGCATATGATGACAACCATTTATACAACTCTAGTGGGAAAAAACAAAATAATGTCTCATAGAGCTCATGATACAGGCACTCCTCTACCCATTTACGTGCATCAAACTCAGATCCAGTGTTAAATCGCTGATCAAACTCATCCTCTATGCTCCTAAGCCAAGCCTCAACGTTGTCCAAGTCCAAGCATTTTATCATCACACATCATTCTCACAATATCTTTAAAATAGGTCTTGGCAATGAAACCAAGATGTAGTCACTCTTTCCACCCACTTAAATCATAGGTGCACTGGCATATCACCTAGCCTAATAGGGAACTCACCCGAGGTGCGCGCAGGCATCGAGCCCCTCCTTTATTTGATTTTTACAAGAATATTTATCATTAATGGAGAAATAATGCACAAAATTACATATATAAATCCACTAACATAGAAAAGGAAACTATATCCACACACAAATGCAATGTAATATAGAGGAAAAAGTCATAATAACAAAGAGGGATCATATCTAAACCAAGAGCATTATCAAGAACACAAGGGTTTCGGCCCATAAACATAATAAAAAACACATAGATTAAGATCCATCAACTTAGATATTTAGAACAACCCCATTATATTAATTCACCAACATTACGGTAGCCAATCCATCAATGGAACTAATACCTCAACAGAGTTTCGATACGCTTCCTACAATGGTTTCATTACAAAGGTTACAATAGAGATTACCCATATATCTTCCTATACCTCACTCTCCCACTTAATCTTTACTATCCCCATTATCTATACACACACACACTTTCCATCTACCTCTCTATTTGTTTCCATGTAAATCAATACATAAGAAGGAACTCAAAGCAATCCCCTCTAACCACTCCATCATTACCCAAGAACATGCCAAATGTCATTATGTCTTTCCATACTCAAATATCCTTAGCATGTAGATGCTAGCTAACTGTAACAAACTCCAAATTTAAAGCTCCTAATCCTTTCATGACCACCATAATGATACCCAAGAATATATTTCCCTTGAGCTGCAAGTCTTCATATTTAACTTTATCCATAACCGATTTTGGTCGCATGTTCGCCTGTCACGACTTTATCCTTGGTCCAAACACTGACTAAGTCCTAAACCTATACTAATTGGGTGTGAACCTTCATGCCTTCCCAAAATTTTCCTCCACAAGTCCTTCACACCATGTTTTCGTGTGCTACAACCCTTCGTGCCTCAGGTACTTGGTCATTTTAAGGGCTCAACATCTATCCCTGAATTTGAGCAGAAAATTATAAGCGCACTTAAGGACATTAAGCAAGGCACCACTGAGAGTGTTCAGGAGTATGATACATAGTTTAAAACCATTCTATCAAAGTTATCTGATGATATACACCTAATTCAACACATTCAATGGCTAGTTGGAGGACTTTTCATGCCTTTTAGAAGAGTGATCTCACACAAAAATTATACAGATCCGCACTAGGCACTTGAAGCAGATCTACGTGTTGAGGTGGTTGGGAATGTAGACATAGGAGTGAACCCATTTTTGGAATCTCAGATTGTAGTGATGGTGAAACAGTTAGAGAAATCATCAACTAACTCAGTGCATGAAACCTGTAATGGAATTTAGTGCACATATTGTGAAGTAGAAGGGCATACTAAGGATATTTTTTCTTGTAAGTCAGTGTGTACCATGTTGCTAGACTACGAGATCTATCACTTAGATCATGATTCAATTTGGTGCCCACTACTGTAACACATGATAAGGAAGAATGTTTCTTATTACTGCAAGATTTACAGGTCTATCACTCATGATGCTGAGAATTGTATGTTGATTGATCAAATTCATGATGTCATTGATACTAGTGTCCATTAGACTAGTGTTGCAAATAATTCTAAGGAAAAATGTGATCATCAAGATCATGATCACAATGAAGGCTACTCTGATGGAGGTCGTGGTAGAGGTCGAGGATACCATGGAGGATTTAGAGGCCAAGGTAGAGGAGGTGGAAGAAGTGAGTTCCCTCAAGGAACATGTTATACATGTGGATCCCTTGATCATTACAGGTGTGAATGCCCTTAGAACATTGTTTTTTTCTTTTTAAGGAAAGAACCATAACTATGAATAACGTACGGACTTGTATGAACACTAGAGTAAGAAGCATAAGTAAGACAAGGGTGTTGGGATGGTTAGATTATAATGAGTTGTGAAGATTAGTGGATGCCAAAGATAGCATTGGATCCTGAGATGGTTTCCCCCCAGCAAAAATTAACCAACCTCATCCCACATCAGCCCCAGATGAGAAAAAATGGGTAAACACTAAGAATTCAAAATTCCCCATGTTCAACATCTATCAGGATCCCAATATGTTAAATTTCAAAAAAATCCAAGACATCGAGCCCTAGGGTAAGAAAATTGCATTTTAGGACTCTGAATGGCTAACCAAGCTGGAAACATCTCATTGAGCTACTCGGCGAGTAGCTCGGAAAGCTAGGAGGTTTGTATTGATGGGGAGTTAAAGGAGTGACTCACCAAGTAGCTCGGCTAGCTAAATGGCTAGCAAAGTCAGAAGGATCTCGGTGCTGAGCTCTGTGAGCTCTTCGAGCTTGTGGTAGGGAAATGGGCACAAAAAGGAGCACACTTGGTTGAGTTGAGGCATGAGGGCTCAGAGTGCCGAGAAAGTCACACAAATTGTAACACCCTTGACAAGTGATATATTCCTCTTTTGTATTCAAGGGTTGACACGTGATTTTTTGGATAAAGATGTGTTCTTTTGACTGTTGAAGATCATGCTTGATAAGGATAAATCTTTTCTGTTCTTAAAAAAATCATTAGACTAAAATTATATGGTTATCAAGTATTCATTTTCACTTTGGAAAGATGAGCTGCAATCTGGCTTTAGGAGTTGTAGACTTATTCCTTCTTCTAACTCATCCTTGAATCAATTTCAGTGATCCAAGGAATGTTTTAAATCTTCTTCATAGACTAAAAGGTAAATTGACATTCAATAGTTTAAGGGACATAGGAGACTGAAATTTCTATGATATAAATTTTGTGGTCTTATGTGAATATGTTTTCGTTCAGCTGTATGTTGTTCTTAGGTCTTTGGTGATTGATCTTGGCAGGACATAAAGGACGTAAGAAAAAATTAAATTCTCTGAGGAGGATTTCAGAGTCCTAAAAACCTAAGGATTATCCTAACAGTAGCCTAAGCTAGGTAAGAATACATATGTTCTAGCGACGTTTACTTATTTGAATTTTATTCTAACCTAAGCCTCTTATTCTATTTTGATGGATTGACGTCCTAACCTAAGCATTTTCCTAAATGAATAAGGGAAGGGGTTACCAAAGTAATGCTAGGCTATTTTAACTAGTATCTAATACTAAAGGGTTATGAATTGTATCTAACCTAAGGTGGAAATACTATTGGTAAATGTTTTTAATACCTTAGTTGGTTTTTACTAGACTAACCTAAGATCTATTGGGATCCATCCTAAACTATTAAAGGGAACCTAAGGGGTCGCATGTCACAAGGGTGATGGTTCTAATGGAATTAAATGAGTTAAAATGGTTTAAATTATGGAAGTACTTCTAGATTTGCAGGGGCTAGTAGACTTGGTGGAGGCATATGTGGAAGCCCCACTAAAAGATGGAATTGTAGTTTTGTGTGGAATTGGCATTGCCAGATTTAGGAGGCGGTGGTAAGAAATGATAAGTGGGACTTTTGGATTGAATGGAATTTATGGCATTAATGATCCTCAGTCTTTGTGTGCAAACCATATTGGAAACTTATAAGGCGGGTTTGTAGGAGGTTTTTTGGTTTTGCATGCATGGCAGATTTTACTCTGCATGGAGCTAACTTGTTCTTCGAACCAGTAGTTCGACCTTCACTTCAAATCTATTTTTGGTTTCTTCATCCTATTTATGATTGAAGGAAAGTATATGAGGCATAGGAGGAAAATATGTTTGATTGTTGATCTTTTGTGGAGGAGAAAAAGAGTTGGAAGCTCAGCTGGAAGTCTCCTTCGATTTGGTGGAAGCGCTATCATGCATGATAGGCTCTAACTATTAAGACTGTTTGCTTTCTTCTGAATGATTCATTAGAACAACTGTGCTCTCATGAGATTCATGTTTTCAAGTCTATTTGGTTATTTTTCTTACTAGGTTTTACGAATCCTTGTGGTGTTTGATATGAAACCATGGCTAAAATAGTGTTGTTTTGGAAACTGTCTCTCTGTGCAAGTTTTATGACAACATGTAAGTGAAAATGGTATGTGAAACTTGTTTCTGTATCTCTTTTTTTGCACCCTAGATCTTGTATTTGAAGTTTTTGTGCTTTGAACTGACCTTCATGGTAGTATAGAGATTTGAGCTTAGGGGAAACTTAAGTTCCATTTGATGTTGCTTTTGGGTTACATTTTTGGATGTAGACTTGTGTTGGAGATTTGTATTGATCGGAACCAGTGTTTGGAAAACTTATGCATTGTTGAACTGCTGTTTAGAGTTTTTATTTGGCACTGTATTCACATTATTTTACTTTTGAAGTTCTAAACGTTTGTGTGTGAAGATCAGGTTCGACACTATACTCTTAATTAACACTTGAGTGTTATGAGCTTGTATTTGGGTCGATGTATTTAATTATGTTTTGGTATTTTATTGTTGAGTTTCTCCTGTAATAAAATTATTAAGCTTATAATTATTTTATTAAGAAACCACTCACCAGAAAATTGGGTGGTAGCTTGTTGGATTCATTTGAAATCTCTTCAAGATTTGGGTCTGGAGACGTCTTGCTTAAAGGAATGTTGAACTTCTATTTTATGGCTGTAACGAATTCTTTAAGATGGTATTGGCGTGGGAATAGAAGGGAGTGTTCTTTCCCCTCTTTTTGAGGGAAGCTACATTTTGGGTTGACTGTATTATTTTGAACCAAGTCACCTCTGCCACAATTTTGTGGTTGTGAAGTTTGGTAATTCCATTTCTTATACATTGGAATTGATTGGGTTATTAACCTTGGACACTGAAACTACTCAGGAAGGATACTTTCTCCATTATGTTATTTTATGCTTAGTTCTTTTGAATCATGAACTGTTTACTCTTTGTATTAAGAGGTGAAGCCTTTGTGAGTCTTCAGTCTTGGGTTCGTGGGTAATTCTTAACTTGATAGTTTACTATTTTGGGATGTTATTCTCAACTAAATAGTGAATGTGTCCTTGTCTTCTTTTTGTGGAAGAAAATATATATGTATCCTCTTGGGATCAACATTTTGTTTTGGTTCTACAATAATCTTTCAACTTGATCTGATTTGAAACTGGAACTTCTTTTGTTCGGTAGTATGAAATAATTTATTAAATGGACCTTTCCTTATTAGAGTTACCTTTTCTCTGTCTTTGGATAGACTCATTGTTTGAAATTCTTTGTACTCGATTCCATTCCGAGATGGTTATTTCATATTACATGTTGGTCTACTTGGTTTGAATCATTGGTTGAATGATAGTAGCTAAGTTGGTTATGTTGTTAAGAGAATTCATTCTTGTTTTATCGACTGTTGTTGAGTAGCCTTGCCTAGTTTAAATGGATAGGAGTAGGTTTGTCTCTTGTAATCTTTATCTTTTTGGATGAGCTTGAGTAGAGATTAACTCCTTTATGGAACTACTTTGTTGTGAAAATTGGTTTCAAATCTTTGATTAATAACTTCTAACATGCAAAATTGGAATTAGAATTACAGCTAGACTGTTTTGATTTTCAATACCTTCTTGTATGTTATGAAATTTTGTTTGGATGTATATCTTAATGTTGAATTTATAAGATTATTATCCCGAAAAGGAACAAGTAATTCATTTTATGAACCTGGTCTATTTTTCTTGGATGTTATAAATTTTGGTATAGTACACATTGGTTCCTTTTATTCTTCACTTATGATTTAGATGAATTAACCTAGAATGAACCATGTTGTATACACTTATTTTGTCTCATAGAAAAGATAAATGTGGTATTCTATTAGGATAGAATTATGAGATAATGGAATGGCAAGATCTATTGTTTGTTTACAAGCCATTGATAGGATCAATAGAACTTTAAGTTCTTAGGCAGATAGTGTTTATTATATTCTGCTCTTCTCTTAAAAGTTGATCTAGATTTATTAATGTACTTCCTTTTTTCTTGATATCTCTTATGCTTATTATATGATGTTTTAACTATCTCATTAAAGCAGTGTTGCTTTAATGAAACAATTAGTGTCATTTTAATGCTTAGTGCTTGTCATGCTCAGTTCATGGAACTAACCCATGCTAGCAATTTTTGCAAATGGATGACGTAAGTGATAGAAGAAGGCAAAAATTTATATGATGCATTGGCTGATATATGTCTAATTCTTAATAAAGAATTCCAATTCATTCTTTTGTTGTATTATGAAAGAAAAGTTGTATATTTTATGGAATGAAGGTTGTTGTTATGTATTATGCCTAAAGTGCATAGTCTTGTAAATTTATAAATTGTAATGATGAATTGCGAGTTGTGATGTATTTGCATTGGTTGTGTAAATTATCTCGTACTTTTATAAAGAAGATGAAAGTTCTATCTTTTTTATATTCTTCATATTATACTATGCTTATCTTGTTATCTTTGGTAGGATGGATAAAGGGGTAATGGTTCAATTTCCCATATAATGATGCAACTTGTTGAGTTGTATAATATGATGTGTTTTACCTAAACAATTTAACATAGTAATGTGATGCGTAATGAACATGTAGTAAGAAATATGGGTATTGTGAATGATATACCCTAACACTTAATCATATAGAAGAAGACTCTTTCTCTCTCAAATGAATGTAAGCAAAAAAGGTTTGGAGATATGATTATTAATTATTAGACTTCATTTTGTATGAAGTCCACTTTAGTTGGATTTATGCGGTTGTTAAACCCTCCTAAAAGTTAAAGTACATTTTAATGAAACTTATGATATCGTTGTCCTGTTTTGGTTAACTGCTTGTTAAACTGAGGAAATGAAAATTAAAAAGCAATCATAAGTTCAGGAAGCTATTCATGGACTAAATGAAACAAATTTAGGAAAGAACTTATGGAGTGTTGGATTAGGGTTTAGCAGGGTTGCTGTAATCAAGACATAATCCAAATTAACAATGTAATAATGATCTCCTTGGGGTATGTACATCTAGATGAGGCAGTTTCTTTAGGATGTTGGCACATGCCAACTGCAGAGCTGTACTTTTGAGAAGACTTGGGTCTTCTCAAAAGTACAATGTTGTAGTTGACATGTGGCATCACCCTTCTGCATTGATCACCTAGATCTACAAACAATAAGAAGTAGCTTCCAATGACTCAAGGTACCTTAACACACTCGGTTGACTTAAGGTCAACCGAATATGCCCATTTACCCTAAGTCATTGTGAGCATCTCCCTATAATAATTTATGTTTCTAACTAGGGCTAGGGTTAAACCTGGGACAAGTGGAGTGACGGTAGTCAGTAAAGACCAATCATGATAATAGAGGAGTGAGGTGAAGGATGTATTCCAAAATGATGAGTATGTCATCTAGGAATAGAGACATACATAGTATGTTGTAAAACTTTGGCCAAAGTATCGCAAGATGCTAGTTATTTTGTCCTATGTCACCAAGTTTAAAGCAACATGATATCAGATGAATATTGGTAACAAATATTCAGATATGTTCTTTAAACAGATCACTTAGTACTCAGTGTAGGGTAGAAAAACCAAGTTTACGAAGTATACAATATGTATTCAATACTTAAAGATAACATAAATAGATCGGTAGATTACCAAGTTATGAAATGAATAGATTGGTGGATCACCGAGTCATTTACAGCCACATATGGGCATCTATTTGAAATCGATTGGCATGGAATGTTTGTTCTAAATAATGCTTTCTTTAGAATAAAGAACATTATTTTTTTATAAAAAAATTCCCTTGTTTCTAAAGTCTTAAAATGGGAATGTTACACAAATTTGGTCAAGGATGAAGTTGAAAAACACTCAGGTATGAACTGAGCTCGTGGGAAGATTGACTCAAATCATGGCTCGCGAGAGTATTTAAGAGGAAAAATTGTAGAGGACGACTGGCCATGAGATTTGATAGGTCAAAGAGGAGGCCAAGCTTGAAGGCTTGGCATTGGTGAAGTGTAGTGGACTGAGCTTAAAGGCGGAATGAAGGATTTTCTCATTGAGGCATGGAGGAAACGTGGTCTCAGGCTCAAACAGGTAGGAGTGGAGGCATAAGCAAGGAGTTGGACAATGGATCGGGGTCAACTTGGTCAAGTGAGTTTGAGATTATGTGATGGAGACAAAAAATGGGGGGCTTTAAGCATGGGAATGGCTCAGCCATGGCCGAGCTCAGAGGCTACACAATTTTCAAAGCTAAAATAATTAACGAGGAATAGCCCGAGTGGCTCGACTGGGAAAATAACAGCTCTAACTCACTCAAATGGGGCTCACTACATACAGCTGGGGATTCATGGATGGCCCACATAGGATTGAGTTCAATAAAATTTGAGCTTGACTCATAAAGGGAAACTCACAAAAATAGTAGTCAAGGTAGGTGTGCTAGAAATGGAAAGCTCGCACAAACATGAGTTTGACAAAGGGATGCCAAGAAAAGCATTTCAAACTCATAATTCATAGGGAAAAAAATACATGATAGTTATATGCAGAGAATGAAGGTCACCCTATCGGTAGTGATTGAGGTGTCATTTGAGAGTATCAGGAAATGTGAGCATTGAGAAAGGCATAGGCGATGGATAACTTGCAAGAAAGATGAGGTGGAAAACAATCAACATCACCAGAAGCTCACAAATTGACTCAGTCCAACATGATTAAGGTCGAAGGCATTGCGAATGGCTCACCAGTCATGAAGATTCTGAAACAAAAGGAGCTCACCTGTCCATGTCATGTTGAGAAAGCTAAATGGAATTCGGGTAACTTAACTTAGGGCTAGGGAAAAAAATGCAAGGATTGGGAACAGTTAAGCCAAAATATTGGATGGCTTGGAAGAGATTGAATTTGACACCTTTAGAGATAGCTCGAAGAACTGGGAAGCTAGAGAATGAGTCATTTAGACTTTGGGAGGAACTGCCTTCTGAGGTTTGTTTTAGGAGTTGGAATGGTTAAAGCTCGAAATGGCATGAAGAGAGGCTCCTAAATGCTAAAGGTTTGAAGTCTGAATTTTGGACTTTGGACATTGGGGACTTCACGGTTGAGGGAGCTCACTCAGAAAAATAGTACTAACAAGCCTGAAAAGAAAAAAATCTAAAATCCAAAATCTGAATTTCAGACTTCAAGGTTTCACGATTTTGGGATTCGCAAGAGTTTGGCAGGTGAACAGAGGTGATTTTTCTAAAGACAAAATTCCTAAAATCCCGAAGACATGGTGAAGTTTGAAATACATTGGATGAGTGGGTCGGTTAGCGTGGAAGGTAGTTCGAAAAAATTTCGGGGAAAGTTAAGCGGTCAACATGTTTGTGGATGGACATGTAAACTAGTTCAATCTTGCATAAGGTTGTCTAACATGGCAATGTGTGGTTGAGTGGGTCCACCATGGAAGGAGGTTACTTGTTGTGAAGCTTCAAGGGAACTCGGTGATGGAGAAGGTAATATATGATGATCGGGTCAGGAGATAAAAACTCACTACCAATAAGGGCTTGACATGCGTAAAACAAATCACTCGGGGCTCGTGGGGATCATAGGGTAACGAGCTGTCGTGGAATGAAAAATGGAAACCAAACCATGGGGATTTTGCCAAATGTGCATGGATTGGAAAAGAAAATAATGATCTTGACTCAGCTCACTGAGTATCTCAACGAGCTACTCAGCAAGCTAACTCACCCATGCAAACCACACACAACACCCTGAATGAACAATAAAACCCCTTTACAGAAATCAACATAACTTGAGCTAGGAATGCCTATTCTCAACAAACTTATAGTCATTGGAAAGATGAGAGAGAGATATTTGTATTGGAAGATAATGGGTTTACAAAAAAAAAGATTTTTTTAGCTGTTTTAAACCCCAAAATTGTTGATACCCTCAAACTCGAAATGCTATAACTTGAGCTTGAGGTGTCCATTTTACACAAACGGTCAGTCAACGGAAAGGTGAAGAGGATATCTACAACACGGAAACATCAGATTTTAGGATTTATAAGGTTTTTAACCTCCAAAATTTAGGAACATAAACAATGCCCCTAGGTAGGTGAAGACCATTAATAGAAGTGGGTGAAAAGGTGGAGTCATCATTGAGCTACATGAGGTAGACTAGACTTAGGTGCAATCACAGTCAGTTCCTTCATGTACAAGGTGATGTCATTAATGGATCAGATATTTTGCAAATCCTTTACAATCATTTCAAGATTAAACAATGGATTTTTTTATGTATTTTGGGGAAATTTTGGGACCTTCTTTCTCTCTCTCCTCTTATCAAATTTCTTCTATAAATATGTAAGGGGATGCATATGCAAAGGGTTGATCACCTTCTTCCATGCACCCCATTTCTTCTTGGGTCTTCAATTCTTTCCTAAATATTTGTAATGGCTTCATGCCTCTTCCTACTATAACAATGTACTGTGCAAATTTCATGGAGTAATGAAAGTGGTGTTTGTGATTCAGTTGTCAATCCTTGCATTGTTTTCATTACTTCTCCTTTCCTCTTATTGCACTTGTAGGATCTGTGTATTTTCCCCATGTTCATCATAGGGTTTGGTGTATTGTGCTTATAGGGATGAAGATTGTTTGAATTTTGGGTATGTGTTGCAGTTGTTCAACCTCTCCTTAATGCACTAGTGGGACTTGGGTTTATGTTGTATTTTTCCAACTATTTCACCAAATAGTATGTGTACTTAAGAGACAAACAGATAAGGTAAGGGTGAGGAGGAATAGCTATGAATGAAGGTAGAAGATAGAGTGCACACATTCGTATTTCCTGATTCAATGTTGATTGTAAGAACTTCCTTTTTGCTAGGATGAACTACCTACAAATACAAAACAGGACCACAAGAGGAATATTAAACAATATATGTCAATGGACTGCCTAACATATGCTAGATCCAGGAAGTTTGATACTTCCTAGATGGTTGTCAATCCACTGTTTAAAATAACTTAATGCAAGAAATACTACAAACCAATAATATCCTACTGTATTTGATATGATTTAGGTGTCTCATTCAAGTACAATAAGCAAATCTAACCTAACAGGCTAGGTTATGATCAGATCTGGAAGTCAGACAGGTAAATAAGGTGGTTGCGATATGTCAGGGTCAAGCTTTAGGTGATTTGGGTTATTTGGGTGAAAGGTATGAGGTTATTGGTATTGGCAGACTTATTAGACATAAATATTGACATCGGTCTGGCATAACCGATGCCATTTTAGGATAGACTGATAATGGTTTAGATTAACCAACATCGGTAGGGTCAGGTTGATGGAAACTTAATGAAGTTTGGTTTTGGTGATTCTTTGTGGTTGCACAAAGAATGCAAAGAGAATGGTGAGATTGATGATAGTTTTGGGTATACTCAGAGATGTCTTGAGGTGAGTATGGAGGGTTGAGAGGTTGTAGGTGATTAGGTGGAGGGATTGGCAAGAGGGGGAGAGATGATGGGATGCAAGGATGATGAGAACTCCCAAACTAGGATGAAAAAACTGATATAAATAAATATATGGGAAGGTGTAGATCCAAATGTAGTTACTTGTACTTGTAGTTTTGGTGGTATGATGGAGGTGATGGTTGATCTGTGGAACTGGTGGTCAGTGTCACGGTCGTGATTCCCAGAATGTTACCGTCAATTCTTTCCTTTCAAATCAGTGTTTGGTGTAGGTTCAGACTGTCTGGATGTGTAGGAGTGCTCTTTTGTGTGCTTTCATTCAGATCTCTCTTCTACAAAACTCTAATTATTCTTCCAACCTCTCAAACAAGGTTACCAAAGTGAATATATGGTAAGTGACGATGGTTTAGGGTGACCGACATCAGTTAAGGTGGGAAATTGTGGGTTTGCTAAAATTGACATATCTTGGCAATATTTTTGGCCATCTCTATCCGTTGTCATGGATCAAAACAGAATGTTGCACTTACATAAACAGGCATGTAGTTAGAGGAAGAATAGGCATGTGATATTAGGGTTTAACTAAGTCTTAGTTTGTTATGGTAAGTAGGACTAATTCCTAGTAAAAAGGAAACATGCTAATAAGAGGTTTATGATGAGGTGTCTAGGTGATGTGGTGGGGTGAGGTGTCTAGGTGAGGTGGAAATTAATTTAGTTAAGGTATTTATTAATTAATATTGTGAAATCGGGCATCAATTTAATTTTAGGTAATTAAATTAATATACATGTGGGGTAAAGGGGGGTGTGACCCAAATTTGGTGCCTACACCAACCTCCCTAGGATTCACCTCTTCTCCATTTTACAGGTCTTATAAGATTGATTAGCTCTCCTTTCTTCGTGTATCACTTCTCGTAGTGTAGGTTCATTTTATGAAATCCTTCTATCCCTATTCCTTTGGAAGTTGTAGATTAGGATCAGTGAATAGTTTTGCCTACACTTGGAGTACTTAGTGACAAGTAGGTTAGGAGTAGGAACTGGCCTTAATCGAAGATCTATCCGATTTTGTAATGTCCCACACTCAGGATAGCTCCATGTTGTACAATCATGATGAATTTTCCATCTTAAACCAAGAAATTTGAGGGGTGTTGTGATTCCACATCAGTAGTTTTGGCACGCCCGGTGGGACAACAAAGGAGTTAGAGAGTATATTTTTCAAAGTTGTTCTACTGCAAAACCTACTCACATTGAAGCCAAAGCTCGAAACAATACATTTTCAGAGGTTTCCTTGCACTTCAGAATTTAGAGGTTGCCATTTTCATATTTTGGAGGTTTCAACAACATGATCAAAGTCCAAAGTCACATTTGGAGGGCTTAAAATGTGCAAAATGGGCCCCAAATTTCACAAATGATATATCATGGAATGAACTTCAAAAGGATATTTTATAAAATTTGAAATTTTGATTTTCAAAATTTGGAGTTTTTTTAATTTCAGGATTTTATGTTTCGAGATTTTAGGTCTTTTGAAATTTTGAACTTTTCTGAATTTCAAGTTTTGAACTTTCAGGATTTCAGGATTTTGGAGTTTCTAAGGTTAGGTAATTTTGAAGGTCTCCATTTCAGGATTTTGGGGGTTGCACATATTTTGGATTTCAGATTTCTTTCACTTCTAATTTCAGACTTCTATGGCATTTTGGGGTTTCAGGGGATTATTGCAGCCAAGTTAGTTAAACTCCCACAACCATTTTTTGAGTCCTCAAGGTGTGCATAAAGGTATTCATACTATTTCATCGATTTTGTTGTGCGCTTGATGGGATTTCAATCTTCAGAGACACACATGCAAACACAACTAGTGACTCCATCTGATAAAAACCCACTTTCTAGGTAGCAGACTTTTTGTCTTTTCTTCATCCATATCCTTTCATCTTCCTTTCCACGTATTTCATTTTCTTCTATTCATGAAGTCTTGTCATGACTTCACAATGGAACTCACAATTGCAGCAACAATGTCAATACCAGCCATACCCACCTCTATATTGGCAAAAATCATTCCTAGGGTATTATCAAGCCCCTCCAAACCCATATTACTATGATGATCAAGTCCAATGTGCATACCCACAGGAACACAATACAGTTCATTTTGGCTACTCACCAAATTATGTAGTTGTTGAAGAGCAAGGGTATGTTGATTATGGAGGTTCCCCTATGCCTGGTAATGATTATTTATAGTAGAAAGTTTGATAATTGGAGGAAAATATGGCATAGTCAAGGGCTATATCACAAATGAAATCATTCAAGGTTGGATTTAAGATTCCTTATCCATGGTTGGGCCCTATTCCAAGGCATTATAGCCCAAAACAAAAGCTTGACTTTATAGTTGAGACATTTCCAAAGCTCATAGGGTGGACTCAGGAAATAAAATCTTTTATGGATAATGTTAGTTTTTCATTAACATCCCATAATCCTCTCCCCACTCCTCAGTTAGCATTATCTTAACCTAAACCTCAATTTCAAAGTTTCTCGTTTGCTGCACCTATCATGGATTCCGCTTCTCCATCTTCCACTTTTCCATCTCACCTCAGTTCCTTTGTCCTCTTCCCTTCCAAGAAACAGTCCCCTCTATAGGAGTAGATTTTTAAACCCCTCCCACTATCTCCACCACCAACATTGCAAAGACCTATTGAGACTCAACCCAATAATCCTCTCACTTCCCCACATCTATGCAGGGATGAAACTCAAGAGACCAATCAAGAGTAACAATAGGGAGGAGAGCCAAACAAAGAAAAAATGATAAAACCTTTAGTGGTCCTAACTCTAAAATTTGGAATTGAAGAAATTCCTCTTCTGTTCAACCCTTCAGAGGAGGTCAAGGCAGAGAAAGAACAGGTGGTGAAGGTTGATTTGGTTGCAACAGTTGCAGAACAAGAAAATTTAGAGGATGATCAACAATCAGAGTGTTCAGAATGTAGCATTCATGAGGGCACTTTGTTTTCACAGAATGTTGATCAAACACAAGTTGTAAAATCAGCCAGGAAAGAGAAAATAGTAGCTCCAAATAAGGAAGAAGATATCCATGTCTAGAAGGAAGATCAAAAAAAATTTAGAGGATCCAGATTCAAGACAGGTCCTACAAGGAACTCTCAAGCCTCCTTCCATTTCATCCTCCTCAGATTACGATTTTGGGGATGAACTTACACTTTCAAACTTCATGTTTGTAGATGGAGATAAACATGACAAATGGGTTACATACTCAAAAGAAATCTCGGAGGAGGAGCATGTGCACATCATGGAGGAAAATAGGTCAAATTCAGGGAACCTAGAAGAGGAAGAGATCATAGAGAAATTTTGTCTTTCATACTCTAATGAAAATATATATTTTCATCTTCCTTCATTTTTAACTGAAGTAGGCTTTTTTTATCAATCCATCAAGGAAGAGAGTCTTGAGGACCCCACTGATAATGGCATCCCATGAAAGCGACAGACATAGGAGTTTGGTGGTTCAAACCCTATGTTGAACAAGGAAGGAAAATGTGCAAGAAACCTTATTTTCAAGAGGGGAAAGGGAAACTCTAAGGTCCAAGTGATGTATAATAGTCTTTAATCACTTGCATTGAGCCAACAACGTCCCAGTCAAAAGTTGCAAGTAGTCCAGGGAGTTGCATGTTATAGATAAGTTTCTCATGGCCATGGAAAGGAACATGCAAGCACAACCCATTTCAAATAAGAATCATCTTGGATTTGAATTAGAGGAATTTAATCTTCCCAAGAGCATGTCAAACAAGGAGGAGGAGCCCTTAGGTAAGCAGCTACACTCAACCACTTTCAGCAGTCCATCGATAGTTCCATTGGAGGAAGTAAATGATTTCGAGGGGTGCATGTTACCACAGAGGGAAAAGAGTGCGAGGAAATAACTTCTTCCATACCATCCACCAAGGTGACACATCAATTGTCTATAGATGTGTGAAGAGAAGAAATTTCAAATTAGATAGTCACATTTTCCAAGAAAGTCTGCTTAAATATTTTCTTATTGAAATTCCAATTCAGAGCAATGGGTACATTCTGCAATTCGGGCTATGTCCATCAGATATCTAGCTTATTATGAGCTAGAACCAAAGTTTCTATAACCAGTCATGTTCATTCCTGAACATGAGGGTGAGCTTCATAGTATTAAGGATTAGCCACATCAGTGGTAAGACTTCCAGGACTCTCATATAATTCATTTCAAAGAGGTGTTTTTTTTATTTCAGGTTGATACCTTGATGATTTAGGTGAAGGACTAGTCCCTTATAAGTTTTTCACTCATCCATACAGCCATGTCTAATGTCAACTCATCTATGTGGCTACCTATTGTAAGAAGGGGAAGCTAATATGCACTACCAGTGGTTGGATTTGTTTGAAACCTTCTCTCTTTGGTTACTTTAGGGTAGGAGTAGGGTTGTTTTCAACATAATAAGTTCTTAGGCACACTCTGTATGTCTACTTAGGCATGTATGATTTGATGTTTTGTACATATTTTTTGTTCGCGTTGCTCCAACACAATACATGGTGTTTCAATGGGCCTCTGACATGTAGAATAAGTTCATACTTGTAGGGAACAATTGTTGATTTCGAAAGGAAACAAATGCAGAGCAACTAAAATTAGGCTAAGGACAAGTTTTATTAAATTTTCATTCTTTGTGTCCTTCAAGGTCAATCATAGGTGAACTTATAGTGCCTTTACCAATCAAGGAATATCCTCCCTTAGCATCATGTTGAAGAATGAAAATTTTAGAAGAAAGAAAAAATTTCAAATTTAATAGTCCCATGAAGTAAAAACTTGAAAATTGTCTTGTTTAAAACTTTGCAGCATGCAAGACATGCCAAGAAATCATTATTTGTGTGCTTCGTGCTTGGTAGAATAAGGTTTTGGGATAGCCCATTTCAATATCATAGAAAAAGGTTGCAGAGAGGAACAGGTGAAGATCTTAAGTTAAGACAATTTTCTACTCTCATAAACCCTATTTTAATATTTTCTTATGAAAATTGAGAGTGCAAGCAGCAATTCAAGTTTAGTAGTTGCGGGTGGTCTCTGAGTTTCAAATTCAACAAGTTTTGGATTAAGTCATAGACATACAGTGACTTTTTTCCCAATGGATTTGCTAAGGCTACTAGTGCAAGAACATCTAGCAAGCAGACGCCCCTTCTAGTCACCAAATTGTTGACTATGTTTGTCCCCAGGAAAAATTAGCCAACCTGGGCCCAAATGAGAAAAAATAGGTAAACAATGAGAATTCAAAATTCCCCATGTTTAACCTCTATCAGGATCCCGACATGTGAAATTTTAAAAAAACATCGAGTCATGGGTTAAAAAAATGCATTTCAAGCCTCTAAAGGGCTAACCGAGTTAGAAACAGCTCACCGAGCTACTTGGATAGTAGCTTGGTAAGCCAAGGGGTTTGCAATGGCATGGAGTCAAAGGAGTGACTCACCATATAGCTCGATGAGATACTCAAAAAGCTAAGTTGGAAAGATCTCAGTGGTGAGCTTTGTGATCTTGTCAAGCTCACGACAAGGAAATGGGTATAGCAGGGAGCCCACTCGAGCGAGTTGAGGTGTGAGGGCTTAGAGTGCTGAGAAACTCACACAAATTCAGCCAGGGATGAAGTTAAAAAGGACCTTCATATGGACCGAGTTTGTGGTGAGATCGACTCAAATCATCGCTCGTGAGAGGATTCAAGAGGAAAACTTGCAAAGGATGAGTGGCCATGAGGGTTGATAGGTCAGAGAAGAGGCCAAGCTCAAAGCCTTGGCGTCAATGAAGTGTAGAGGACTGAGCTCATAGGTAGAATGAAGGCTCTTCTCATTGAGGCATGGAGGAAGCTTAGTTTTAGGCTCAAAAAGGTAAGTGGAGACATCAGTGGCCAGTTGAACAATGGATCGAGGGTGACTTAGTCAAGCGCACTCGAGATTATGAGATGGAGACAAAAAAATGGGGGGCTTTAAGTGTGGGAATGGCTCGGCCATGGCTGAGCTCGGAGGTTGCAAAGGTTTCAAAGCCAAAATAATTAATGAGGAATGGCCTGAGTGGCTTGACTAGACAAATAACACCTCAAATGGGGCTCACTACTTTCACCCGGTGATGCATGGATGGCCCACCTAGGACTGAGTTAAATAAAATTTTAGCTTGACTCCCAAAGGGAAACTCACAAAAATAGTAGTCGAGGTAAGTGTGTCAGGGATGGAAAGCTCGCACGAACATGAGCTTGATAAAAGGAGGACAAAAAAAGCATTTCTAATGCATAACTCACAGGGGGAAATGCAAGATAGTTATATACAAGGAATCAAGGCTACCCTATCAGGAGTGATCGAGGCACTATTTGAGTGTATCGAGCCATGTGAGCATTGAGTAAGGCATAGGTGATGGATAACTTACAGGAAAGTTGAGGTGGAAAATAGTCAACATTGCCAGAAGCTCACTAATTGACTCGGTCCAACATGATCGAGGTTGGAGGCATTGTAAATGGCTCTCCATGTAGACACCAAAATTGGGTCACACTCCCCTTAGTCCCCTTTTAAATAGATAACTTAAACACATTTACCTAACCATGACCCTTATATCACACATTAATAATAATTTAATCACTTTAATTAAATTAATTCTCATCCTCACTTTATTCATTGTTTAATTATCTTATTTAAACCAATTTCCACCTCACCTAGACACGTCAACCCACCACCTCACCTAGAAACCTCATTATAAACCTATTTTTAGTATCTATCTACTCACCATAACTAAGACTTAGTTCAACCCTAAAAATCAATGCCTATTATTACTCTAACCACATTCCCACTCATTAAAAGATAACGTCCATTTTTATCCATGAAAAAAGGATGGACCTGGCCTAAATGATTGCAAGATCTGTCATTTTTAGTAAACCTAGGGAATCCCACCTTAACCGATGTCATTCATCCCAAAACCAACACCGGTCAACCAGGAACCATCATCGGTTACCATATAACCATTTTGGTAACCCTATTTGAGAGGCTGGCCACATTCTAGAATTTTTTATAGCAAAAGGAGATCTGCATGCAAGCAAGAACCAGAGCTCTTTCACACATTCAAGCAGTAATAACCAACATTAAGATATATCCAAAGATATCACTCTCATGGTAGAATTCCAGAAAACACCACCACGGAACCAAGCTCCATCGCTCCGATAAATCATCACCACCACCCAGCCATTGGACCTACAACATCAATAAATGCATTTATCAACTGTGTCATTCCATCCTTGTTCTTTTTTAAAGGTTTTTTTCATCTCTGTTATCATTTTTTCTATTAGCATCTCCATTCCTCCACCATTCACTTTCCTGTAAATTCAACCCTTCACCACCATACCATTAGATCATCTATACACGACCTTTATACATCTCTAAGTGTTCTTAAGATCCCCACAAACCTCACCATTCCCCTTTTCATCTCTATCTAAACCCAAACCAATTTCCATAATCATATCTTATTGAGTCCTTATTATCCCGACCATACCAACGCCAGTTACCCATGACCATTTTTCAGTTCCCTTTAAATCATCATTGGTTACATCTAACTAATACCGGTCTTTGTGTTTTGCCATCCTACCAATAACAGAACCTAAGAATCTTCACCCAAGCAACCTGAGAGACCTAGAATCTGACCCTAATCAGTACCAGAAACCTGACCAACTACCCCACCTCCAGATCCGATTATAACCTAGCCTATTATATTAGGTTTTCTTATTGTATTTGAATGAGATACCTAAGTCATATCAACTACAGTAGGAATTTTTTAATTATATTATTTCTTGCATTAAGTTGTATTAAGCAGTGGATTGACAACCATTTAGGAAGTATCATACTTTTCAGATCTAACACACGCTAAGCATTCCACTACCATATATTGTTTAACTTTCTTTTGTGGTCTTGTTTTCTATTCCAAGTAGTTCCTCCTAGCCAAAAGGAACCTCTCACAGTCAACATTGGATCGAGAAGTCAGAATGTGCACACAACCTTCAAACCAACCGTCGCAACAAGTATTCCTCCTTGGCCTACACCCTTATCTGTTTCATCTAAAAACTTAAAGAAAATGGTGAAACATTTTGGCTTGCCCGGTGGGACCCTCTCTTGGGTTCATTGCATTTTCTTCATATAGGGAAAATGTTTTTGTGTGTTTCTTTCCTTTCAAAAATTACACATTTAATCTTCTCCCTGGTAAAATTCCTTCTAATTGTCTAAATGAAATTTGTCATTTGGGTCTTAAAATGAACCACTTCTTCTTTCTTGCATTATATTAGTGAAAAAACATCCCTCTTCATGTTCATCATTTGTTACATCAAATATCATATTTTGATTTGGGTATTAAAATACTTGCATTGCATTCTGATTTTGTGCATAATAGCTCACATTAAAAACAAGGGAAACTTATACACTCGAAGTCATGCTCAACTGACGGTTGACACAATTAAACCATAGAAAGCACTTGTTTCTCTCTCTTTCTCTTGCCAAACTACACAAAAATTTGAATATACACACCTTCTTAAACAACATCTTACCTAGGAACGCCTGTCAATAATCACATGATCATAGGATTGACAGGTAATCCCCCACTGGTTATCTTTTTCTAGTACCCCATCAGAGGAAGGACCACCCCCGCCATAACATAACCTAAAACCTCACCCTTTAGATTTCCTTTTTCATACGATGCATTCCCAAACAAAAACTATGTTCTGAATTCACATGTTAGTCATAAATAGCATAAGTTACAACAAATATAAAATTCACTTTTAGGACTACATGTTTTCATAGATTTGTTCTTGACTTACGTTTTAAGGGGAGAGGATACGTTTTCTTCATCTTTATTTTTTCTTTCACACTCTTCCATCATATTTGGAGTATTCTGACTTTCTCTGAGTGTGTCAGGGCCTCATCCTATCATACCCAGGCTTCTGGGTTGATTCTTAATACAATATAAATTCACAACACCTCATTTTTCTTTATTCTTCATATTTCACAGTAATCAGCTATAGTCCTATGCCTGTCATCGATTTACATTTGACTAGAATCAGTTTATATAACTGACATTGGTTCCTTGTTTTGTTGGTCAGTTTACCTAGAGAACACTCATCTCACCTTATTTTATGTCTAAAAGTTTGTGTGTGTCACCATATTCCCTGTATTCTGATCATAGTCCTCCAATACAATCTCCCTGTCTAACAGTCACAAGTTTCTTTTTTTTTTGCTGAAAATGTTGTTCTTCACAGTAACCTTCATCAGTCATTTTGTGACCAGCATTAGTCACACCTTAACCGACATCAGTTTTTGCAAATAGCATCAATCACCATATTTTTATTTTTATCAAAATGTTTATCCAATTTTCCTCTCAAAATCTATTTTATCCCATATTTGTTGTCCCCTGTGTCATTTACAGAGTACAATTTACCTGATTTACGTTGACTCACATGGTTTTGACTCATAGCAAAACTAACACCCTTGTCTTTAACACTAGCCGTCAACCACTCCCACCTAGTCCATTACCACCATCCATTTTAACACCTATGGATCCGACTCATCTTATCCCCATCACAAATGGTGATGAGGATTTTGCGAGACTCCTCAACTAGAATCCTGCTACCCTCCAGTACTACCTTTCTCATTCTTCCACCCAAGATTCCTCGGGACAGATAATATACAGCATGCCCATATATATCCCTCCTGCTTTAGCCCATACTTTTACATCAGCTAGCACCAGTTTGGCACTCTATTCATCCACTTTATCACCTGTGGTGTCTCAACTAAATCCCATAGCAGGTATAACTACATCATCGATCACACCCGTGACATCGATTGTCCCTTTGAAAGTCACCACGAATATAGCTTCATTTGCACCCACCATTTCACATATACCCATTGCATCGCAACCACCTCCAGTGTCAAAAACTTACACCCCTTTCTAAAACCTCGTCCTCTCTATCCCATAATCCTTACCCCTGATCGTCACTAGAGTTGTTACAACTACCCCACCTACTTACACATACTACCAAAACCCCCCAACCTCATCTATTACTTATACTAGCTATGTGCCACCCAAACCTATTCCTCCTGAGTATTTCTCATACTCAGCGCCACCATACACCAACATACCACCCACCTCATACATTCAGCATCAACACCCTTTTTCTACAGAGGCACCCATTCATCCCAGCCTACTAATGACCTCATTAAAATAATGATGGAGAAAATGTAGACCTTAGAAGCATCCATTTCTAGCTCCCGTAATTCTTTAACATATGATGAAATTTGTAATGATCTTATCCATCCATCGATTCCCATTCGTCCTTACTCAGTGCATTAGGAAATACCTAAATTCAATTGCTTTAATAGTAAAGAAGACCCATAGAAACACTTACAATCATTCAAATATGGGTGTTACCTAATCACCCACATGATGCTTTACTCCTATGAACTTTCCCAATGTCCCTGATAGGACCAAGATTAGATTGGTATAGTGGACTACCTCGACATTCTATCTATTCCTTTAATCAAGTAGCCCAAGCTTTCCTAGTTCATTTTTCAATAAATATTACCAAAAAATTCACCGTGACCGATCTTTATTCAACCCGGCATTACGAAGACAAATCTATCACATATTTTGTTGCCCACTGACGAAGTCTCATCAACCAATTGACATTCCAAATAACTTAGACTAAACTTATCGAGTTGTTCACTAGAGATTTTTCCAAACACATCTCACCAACTCTACAAGTTCAAACCTTCTTAACCTTTTATTATCCAATTTTGCACACATGGTAAAATTGGACAACGGGACCCTATTTTGGTCAAATCATGACATTGGTCCCAGGAACTCACTTCTGGTCATTAGAGAGTAACATCATTAAAATAATTAATAAATTGATAAGTGAGCTTACCTAGCCCAACTCAGGCTCAACTCAGTGTTAGCTCATGGAGGTACTCAGTTGCAACATGTCAAGTGAGTCAACGTGACCTCAATAAAAAAAAGGTGAGTCGGGTTTGGATGATGGCTTAGTCAATACAACTGATGAGTTAAAATTTCAGACCTCGCTTAACTCAGTGCATCGATGTTGATAAAATTATGTCCGTGTATCGAATCATGCTAAAAATTAGTCAACCAAACGGGGAAAATGATCTAAAGATATCTCATGCATGGATCGATATGTGGTAGTATCTCGGTTAGACGAGTTCTTTGTTGTAAGATTTCAAACTCGGTCACAGCACCGCAAAGACCAAAAAGAGCAACTCATTTCCAAGCCAAGGAGTATCTCATGATTGATCCCAATACAGTTGCACGAGTTTATTGAAATCTTAGTTTGGGATTTTTGTGGGACATATTGTAGTAATGTGTGTTTAGTTCAGGATCATACCTTCAAGTTCGAGAAGAATTTTGTTCTTTCTGCCAATACATTGACAAGACAAACCAGAGATTCCATGTTGGGTTTTAAGACTCACTTTGACAAGAATGTGGGGACTTTGGGAAATACAAGCCATATAACCACATCAATAGATGGAAAAATGGACTTCAGGTCTCGAGTTTCTTTATGTTAGATGCAGAAGTCTAGGCCACTTGAGTCAGGAGGTTCGAATATTTTTTCCTGTAAGAAGTTAGGACGTGGAGTAACCGGTTTTCCGAGCCAAGTTCCAATCCCAAATAACTCAAAAGAGAAATTGGGAAATGTTGGAAGTCATCCTAGCACAATGTGTTGAACTATTCAAATGCCAAAACATGAGGTAGTTTGGTTTGAAGATTATCGAGTCAAGAGGAAGGAGATAATCCTCTTACAGGATTTTCAAAGCTCAATTTAAGTCGTGTCAAATTCTCAGAGGAAAAATGTTTTTTAGATAAGGAATGTAAAGAAATCTCTACAAGCTCAATTGGCTTGAGAATACGTGGAAAAATATGAATTTCACTGAGTGTATCAAAGAAATGAAGCTCAACTCGCATATGTCAAGCAGTTTGGAGACTACAAACTCAGAAAAGTAAAAAATTTATCGAGCACGATGATGTAGATTTCTCATAGACCTGATCGATATGTGAGAAGGATGAATCTCGTAGCGAAGGGAGAGATCAAGATCACTAAGCCAAGTCAATATAAAACATGGCGAATTAAAATTCAAGTCATCTAATGAGAAGCTCGAGCTTAGAGCTCGATTTGCATGAGTGAAATAGGTGGATGTGAACACACTTCGGCTAACAGATCAGGAAGCAAATCGGGTTTGTTGAAGCTCAAAAATGCAAGAATGTAGCATGTGAAGGATGTACAAAGACACTTGATGGGAAGAGCATGTTAATATTATGCAAGCTTGGCATTGAATGATTCATCCCAAGCATTACAAGCTCACATCAAGATTATTTAATCTCTTAAATGTTTGAAGTCTTGGTGTCAGAAAATTAAGAGACCCAACATGTCATCTAAGTGAATGCAAACAAAGATTGCATCTCAAGAGAGATAGATCAAACGAATGAGCTAGAGGGTAAGGATGCCAAGCTAGCTTTGTTTATCAAAATGGTGTCTAGAGATCAGTGAAGAGTGACTCAGCAAAAGTAGTAAGCGAGCTCCTCATCAACTTCGTTGGGTTATGTGACTCGAAGGCATATATGAGAAGGTCAGCCAGGAGTGGATTTGGGATACACTACACAAAGGAGTCATAAAGAGCACAATAGAGATGTGATTGGAATATCAAATGGGTGTGAATTATGTTGATGCATGCAGTAGAGCAAGGGAGCTTGGTATTGTGGTGGATCTTGGTGAAAATAAGTGCATGGTGGAGGAGTGAGTTCAATCGTTGATGGATCCCGATGAACAAGAACTAACACATGTAAATAATTCCATCATTCAGACCGAATACTGATGGTTGGGCAAGCCAACCTCAACAGTTATGAGCTAACCAAGGGAAAAATGGATCAGTTGCTTGTCTAATGAAAATAATTTGTTAGAGAGCTCGATAATCATGTGGCAAGTCAGTCAAGATGAGAAATGAAGCAAGCCATGAGGAACTGATTGATAAAAGGTCAGTGACATGGTGGAGCTCGGGTGTAAGAATCATCTCTTCAAGTTGTGACGGTAGGTAACTTGGCTCGGCATGAGAGTGAATAAGTCGGCACTTGTGTACAACTCGACTTATGAAGAAACAATGCAGATCCAATTGGAGAATAGGGAGAGATCAGTGGTTGAGCATGATGAGCAATTTTATGATGAGTCTGAGTAGCGAGCTTGAAAGGAGTACACTAGAAATGAAGATGGTCCATGTATAGCTCGGAAAATTTGAAATCAAATATGAGGGTTAATGCACGGTGAGACCATTGAAGGGAATTGCATCAATGTGGAGGCATACGAGGATCTTGAAAATCATTCGAGGTTGTGCATGATTCCAATGAAGGAATTACATGTCAGCCATATAGGTGAAGGAAAGCTCAATCTCGAGCTCGGGATGAGTGTCATGTTCCAACAAGTTTATGCATGGTCAAGTTTCAAATATTGCTCAGACTTGCAGAGCCGAGTCTCACTGTTATGGCGAGCTATTTAGAGAGCTCGTTGGGTAAAGAATAAGAAGCTCACTCATAGGTCATAACACTCAGAGCAAACCAAGCTTAATACAAAGGTGGGTTTAACACAATACAAGTCGGAGGTGTATTAAAATTGAGGCAACTCGGAATGAGACAAGTTGAGGCCGAGTCATTTGGCATGAGTTTGATAGTTGAAGTTGGAAGGATAAATTAGCAATGAGCTCAATGGTGAGCTTGTGGAGATATGACTCGACTCGAGGAAAGGACGGGTGAGCTTGATTCAAGGTGAGCTCAATTAAAAATGAGTTCGATGACTTCATGTGGAGCTCAGTGGCAAGCTCAATGTTGACACATATAGCTCACCGAGTCGGTGATGGAGCTCAGTTGGTCTTGGGTGCTCAATATCAAAGGAGCTCATGCATAGTCGGTAGTAAGCTCGTTTCAATGAAAGCTCAGTCTCATTCATGGTGGAGTAGCTCGGTCAATGCGATGGTAGTGGACTCAGCTGGTACACAGTGTGGAGGAACTCGAACCCAACTCGGTGAGTTGGCTTGGCTAGCCAACCACTGAGTTGGGCTATTTTTTGGCTTTTGTTCCATAATTTCCCCTCCACTACAATCCAGTCAAGAAGGGGCCCACCATATTTTTTAATTAAATTAATAATTTTATTTAAATATTTTAATAATAATATTTATCATTACAATTTTAATTAATTAAGGAGACTAGGTCAACTGGGTATTAATGACATGATGGAACCTTCTAAAGTGGTTCAACTAGCTGTAATAAATGCATCATGTACCTTTAATTTAGGAATGTAATTATGACCTTTCCTCTTCTCTTTCAATTTCTTCTATAAATGTAAGTTGGAAGCCCATTCTAAGGGGTTCCAATGGGTCAGATAGGTTGGAAAGTTAGACAACTTAGGCAAGTGCAATTTTCAAGAGTCCTCTCTCTTCTGTAAGTTGTCCTTATGTGTAGAGAGAACTTTCAAGCCTCCTCTTCAAGACTGTAATGGAAACTATTGCCTCTTTTGAATGTATGCATTGTGCACGTTATTGAAGCAATAAAAGTGTGTGTTTTGTGACTAATCTTGGTCCTTTCATCCTTTTATACTTCTTTGTGCCTTTTCTCCTGCTTGTAGGTACACTATGTAATTTCATGTTTCTATTACAGGTTCTTGGAGTTATGTGCTTATCGAGTGGTGGATTATTGCATGCAATTGAGTTCTAGTGTCTGTTTACCCTTCTTAAGTTCATCCTTCTTCACTGGGAAACTAATATATTGCTTTGTCTAATCAAGTTTAACAAAGTGAACACATGTCTCTTAGTCTGTGGTATCTTGTATCCTCTTTAAGTTATAGTAGGTGAATTTGACCTATGGTGCACACACCCTCTTCAAATTAACCCTTCCTGAGTCTAGAAACACTACTTTATTTGGTGCATCACCATCCCTAGTATAGTTTCAATTCTTTAAATATCTTTCCCTAAAACCCCGTGAAGATGTTAGCATAGGACTAGATAGCCTTTTATCACACTAGGAATAGTACAACACTTAGTTTAGGAAGATGAAGCTGACCTCTCTAGAGGTTCACCTCAAGCCCAAGTCCCACAGCTTGAGAGGTGATCCCATGTGTCTCAATCACACAGAACGTTCTGTTCACATTCTGGCCATTCGGTCGGTGCAGTGATTTGGTGACAACACCTTTGATGAAGCGTTCACCATGGCCCAAAAACTGGAAATTTATGTCATTGAAGAAAAGAAGATAAAATTATGAAACAAGAACGCCCCATTCAAATCCAAAGATTCTTCTTAATCTTCAAAACCCCAAAATATATATTCAAATCCCAAAGGATCAGCCAATGCGATAGTCCTCAAGGAAGGTCCACCTCATCCTTCTAATCAGGATCAACCTTCTTCCAATATTTCTTCTATTCAGGATTTTCATCTCTGGTGGGAGCAACGGAATTACACTTCAATTGGAGAACCCTATTATTTGGTCTTGGAAAAACTTCTTAAAGTTGGAGCCATTACACTTCTTCCCATAAAACCTCATACAGGTTTTGACCCCGCTCATCCTATACCCATATGGTATAAAGAGCATGACTACTGTAATTGCCATCACGTTAAAGGACATAGTGATGGTAGCTACATAAATGTTAAACACATTTTTCAAAAGGTGATAGACAATGGAGACCTTTTCGCAGACAACCTAAATGCGCTAATAAATTAGAATTCGCACATCTTCAAAATTCCATTCCCTAATCATAAACCATTGACTAATCAAAATAGTGAACCTTCACCTAATGACAGCCGCATCTTTGAGGTTCATGTTGTCTTTGATACCATGCCAATTGTTCCTCAAAACCTACCCACTTCATATATTGAGGAAATATTGGCACGAGCTCCTCTACCCATAGAGGAGAATACCTCTTCTACTCCCCACCCACAAAGGAGTCCCCCTCATCTCCCCTCACTCTCATGAAGGAATCCACACTTTCTACCAATGTCGTGTTATCGTCTGCTTCCCAACCTTCTGAACCATCAACACTTGATATTCTCCCATCCATAAGAGAATCATCATCGCGTTCTCCTCCACTTAGAGAGAATTCTACCTCACCTTACCTATTATCTCACCTAACCATGGGAGATTCTTTAGACATGTCACTACCTATTGGGGATAGTTCTCCCCTAGCATTCCAAAACCCTATTGACATGATCTCAGCTCTTTTTCCTATAGAATCTGAGGGTAGCCAACTCCATGTCTCATAGAAATATTTTGCAGGGATTTCTACCCAACCCACTCCATCACCTTCCTTAGTAATCTCATTTTCATGGTTGGTCAATCATTTGGATTATATTGATCATTCCATGCTCTGGGATGTCTTTAGCTCCCCGTTTCAGCCCAAATACAAATTTTACCTCAAGATACTTCTACAATCTACCCAAAGGTATTTTTGGCAACCAAAACTACACTAACCATGCCAATTGAAACGACTTCCTCTTCATCATCCCTACTTTCATCCAAACTTCTACACATCACTACAACTACTCCCAAACCTAAAAACCTACCCACACTTATCTCCCCACTTGTATCTAGACCCATCACTACTTTGGGTGTTATGCCGACATCAAGCCTTACTCACCCACCTATCAGATTGGACTTAGCCACATCTTCCAAAGTCTGCAGTAGCATTATCCTCCCACCTAAAAATAAAATCTAACCTTCTAGGCTACGTACACCAGCCTCACCTACTACACCCTTATCACCTTCCCCCTTCCATCCATCCTAAGGCCCCATCCATCAACCTCGACCAAACAATCTCATACCCAAGACCGGTCAAAATCTAAATAGCCTGCTACTGCATCACGAGCCTTTGTTACACCTCATTCACCCAAAAAACAAACTCCCTCACCCTCACCCTTGCACTTCTTTCTACCTATAACTTCATCAGTTACTCTAACCCCAACCTTACCTATACAACTCCAACCAATGCCACCTACCCCACCTCTATGAACCACCTCCACCGTAACTCAGTTGCCCCCGTGGGTAACTCATCCTCTTCCACCATCTGTTTTCCCTTCTTCAACTCATACTCCTATGTCACCTTTACCCAAGAAGGTGCAACTCAAAGCTAAGAATCCACTACCCTCCACTAAGGTATTCAAACCAACCAAACCTTCCATCGCCAGCTCTTCTACCCCACCTTTACCCAAACAGATGCTACCAAGACCTAAGAGCACTCCACATACCAAACTAGTAGACCAACCCATTCCCCCTCCTCTAAATCCTCTTCCTTCACAATCAGCCACACCTGTACCCAAACCCACACTCACCTCCCATTGAGATCCGTTATCGAGGTCCTACACCAACATTTTAACCAATCTCTTGGAGACTTCCATCATCACATTACCACTGCTTCAACCTTACAATCCTCTTAAACCAAAACCAAAAGGGTTTGATGAAACCAAGATTTGTGCCTATCATCGTGTGTCAGGGCATGATGTTGAAAATTATAAGGCTTTGAAGACCATTTTTCTTCAACTCTATCCTCCTAAAAAAAATTGATGATGACAACCTTTTTGATGAGGACCATGCTCCACCGTCACATGTCACCATACATCATCATCCTTTACCCATTCAGTGATCAGTATCTCCACCCCCATAACCATTTTTCCCACCTCCAAAATTTGAGATCAATATGGTCCATATAAGAGAGTTGGCCAAACCACCACCCAAATTTCAATGTGCCCTACTCATTTCACAAGGCTCTTATCAACAGCTAGAATTTTTCCCCTCGTATTGTTATACCTTTTATGACACACCCTCTCCATCCACCTCCCCTCATATTAACATGGTTCACGTTGTTACCCATGATACGAAAGAAAGAGGAAAAGAAAAATCAACTATCTCATCAACCAACCCTGTACCCAATATACCATTTACACCCGCTCCCCAAATCACCATCTATGGACCTATTGTTGCAAATCAGCAGCACCCTTGGATGTTGATCAGATTTCTAGTTTGATCATCCTAAGCATCCAGTGTGATTGCACAACATTGAATCCTCTCCCCAAGTGTGGGACTTATAAAAATGGGAGAGGAATCTCTGGATTAGAGACTGGTTCCTCAACTCCTCTGATCAGATATATCACTTGCAAGCCATACAGAGGTTTCAAACTCAAAATCCTACTCTAAATTCCAAGGGGACAAAGATAGGGAATGCAAGAAAATGAAGCTAATACTAATGAGGTGATGCACCAAAGGAGTGGTGAGAATTTTTTACTTCTGCAGATTGACACAAATCATGGAAATACAACAAAACTTCATCCACAAACTGATGAACTATAATAGAAGGTCAGAGATGGATCAAACAACACAAACAGAGGATTAAAAGTCACTCACAAAGCCTACATTGTCATTTCCATTACACAAAACACATGCATTACAACACCTGAGAGGAAAAATAGGTTGTAGTCTTGGAAAAGGTCTGATATTCCACAAAATCACTTTTCAAGTGATAGAGGGAGCCTGCAATACATAAAAATGTTCCACACTTTGAAAATGAGCCAAATCTGGCTTTTACAGTGCAAGGGATGAGCCTAGGAGAGAGAAATACGGGAAAACATGGGAGAGATTCAACCATTGACCAAAACATAATCAAAATAGCATGGGCATCCTTACAAGCCCATCCCTTGACATTTTTAGCCATGCTAGGAGAGAATGCGAGCCATTCTTCATTAAAACGGTGGTTGAAACGTCATTTTTGTCCATGACCACGTGCTAGAGGCTTTTTTTGATTTTCTCCCTCCAAACTCCATCAAAATGCAAAAATGACCCCAGAATCTTTGTAGATAATTTCATCATCTTTCCATTGATATAAATAACATTAAAAACTGAGTTATGGATCGAAAGATATGACCGTTTGAAGTTTTAGGGCAAAACAAGGCCAAATCGGATTGGCGGGCAAAAATTTGAATTTTTTCACCTTTTTTGCATTTGGGAAAAATTCCTGAAAAATCCCTGCACTCCACCATTCTAGGTGCCATGTGGCACGACATGATTGGGCGCGGGCCCTCTGTGCTTTGTTTTCCTTGTTTTTCCCTTTGGGAAATTTTTCAAAATTTCCCCACCGGGCCGATGATCTGAGGACACATGGCATGTACTGATTAGCACGGGCCTGCCCTTCCAAATTTTCCATTTGTCGTTTGACCGTCTTCCCCACTGGACACGTGGAAAAACCTCATTGGATGTGGAATTTACCCTTTGAATTTTCCTCGTTAGGCCTATCTTTAGTTTTTTGCCGCCACCTGGACACGTGGCAAGATCCCATTGGCTCGCATTTTGGGGGCGGGCTTTTCCCTTTGAAATTTCCTTTGTTTTTTCCTTGGGAAAATTTCTCAAATTCTCCCCGCCTTCCGCTGGTCCAAGACATGTGGCCTGATTTCATTAGCCGCGGGCCCTCCGCAAATATTTTTACTTTGTTCGCAATCCTTTGGGAAAAAATCCCAATTTCCTCCCGCACTCCGCCTTTCCGGGCTCTGGTGACACGTGGCCTTCACTAATTGGTCAACGGGGTAGCGGGCCAAAACTCTCCCTTTTTGAAATTTGGCGAAACACTTCGCCAAAATTCTAACTTCTCCTTTGCCCTATGAAACTCTTATGCCATAGGACACATGGCGCAATATGATTGGGCGCGGGCCTTCCTTCCAAAATTTTCCATGTGTCAACACTTAGTCAAATTTTTCAAATTTCTCCCCTGGACACGTGGCATCACCTGATTCGCCGGCAGGCCTGCAGGGAAAATATTCCCTTTTGAAATTTTGCCAAAACACTTGGTAAAAAATGAAGTTTTCCTCCGACCCCCGCCACTTCCTCGGACACGTGGCAACATCTCATTGCCTGCGGGCCTTTCAGGGGAAAATTTCCCACAAAAACTCCACCGAGCCATAACTTCAAAAATACATGGAGTTAGGAGGAAAACTTTACCTTTCTGGAAAGATGAAAGAGAGCTCTATCCAATGGTGTAATTTCCAGAAATTTTTGAGTGCTTGAAAAGAAAAAAATTATGTTTGAGGCACAAGAGAGGGAAGAATCAAAGGAGTTAGCCATAAAATGAGAAGGGGGCACATTTTGGATAACAATTTTGGCGACTCGGAGGGGTCATCTGCCTGCTAGATGAAGTTACCAATTGCCTGAAGCAACCCATTGGGCATGGAGTCATCAAATTCTCTATTTGGTACCCCGACTGACTAGAACACTACAAGGGGGAAGATGGAATATCACCTGATGGAGCGAGGCCTGCAAACACATTCCTAGGAACAGCAAGCTTGTGCCAAAGCACTTAGGGAAAACAAACTAACCTACAACAAAACAATGTGCACAAGAACTTGGAGGAATGGAAACCTAAGCTAATATGTACAAGGTGGAGAGTTCCCTTCAGTAGCAATGCTTTAGATGGATTCCATTGACTGGAATCTGCAGTTCTTCGCCATCCAATGAAGACAATTGGAAAGCATTGTTGTCCTTGCACTTTGTGACCATGTACGGGCCACTCCAAATGGCATCAAATTTTGAATGCCTTCCCGGTTTTTCTCAATCTGCATCCCATTTTAACTCTAGATCCCCAACTTGGAAGGATCTATTCTTGGCCTTTCTATCAAAGGTCTTCTTTATCAAAGCCTGATCCTTCTCCATTGCTTGGGATGCCTGATTTCTGATTTCTTGGAGCTCCATCAATTCTGCATATCTAACCTCCATGGGCTCAAACTCCAACAACTCCAACTGTTTCATGAGTTCCAATGTTGGCAACTCAAGTGACATGGGCAAGATTGCCTCTCTTCCATAAACAAGCTTGAATGGAGAGTTACCTGTAGATCTCTTGGGAGTTATCCTATCAGCCCATAAGGCTGATTTCAACTTAGTATGCCAAGAAACTTGATTTTCATCAAGAGTCCTTCTAATGATCCTTAACAAGTTCTTGTTTGTAGATTCAGCCTGGCCGTTACCCTAAAGGTAATAGTTTGATGAAGTACTTAGGTAGATCCCATTCTTGACAGCCCATTCAGTCACCTTGGACCCAATGAATGCCAATGCATTATCTGATATTATTGTAGCAGGTATGCCAAATCTGGTTGTTATTCCCTCATAGAAGTCTAGGATGCTAGATTCATTTACTTCCTTGAGTGCTACTGCTTCAGTCCATTTGGTGAAGTAATATGTGGCTGTTAAAATCCATTTATGCCCTTGACTTGAATTGGGATTAATGACTCCAATGAAGTCCAAACCCCATTGCATGAATGGCTGGTCAACTGAAATTGGATGCAATGGAAGGGCAGCTAGTCTCTCTTTACCTGTGAAGAATGCACAATTCTTGCACCTCTTGATCCATGCATAGCAATCACTGAAAATTTTGGGCCAATAATAACCAGCCCTCATGATCTTTAGAGCTGTCACTCTTGGTGCAAAATGACCACCAGCTGGTCCACCATGGAACTCTTCCAACACCCTATGAATCTGATTTGTACCAATGCATCTCAGCAGTACTCCATTCACATCTTTCTTGAAAAAAACACCATCAACAAGGGCATATGGGACAGCCTACAATCTAAAGTGTCTTCTTTTGGTCTTGTTCATCTCTAAAGGGCATAGACCCATGCTTAGGAAGTGCATTATGTCTTGGGTCCAGCAAGGAGTGAGGACATCATCATTCTCCTCTTGAGAGCTTCCTTTCTCATGGCTGTCTTGTAACGCCAAAATAGCCTCCTTCTCATTGCATGTTTCCTTTTGTTTGCTTAAAATCAGCTACTCACACAATCCTTTTCCTCTTACCAACTTGGTAACTTTGATCTCAATGTCATACTCCATGACAGAGTAATCCAACCTACTCTCTTTTCATTCAAGTCTTTGTTGAGGAGGAAGTCTTTAACTCCCACGTGAGAAACCAGCAATTGGACCTTATTGTTTGAAACTAGATGCTTGAATTTCTTCAAGACTCCTGATTACTGCAAGAACATGCTTCTCAATGAAAGAATATCTCACCTCATAGTCCTCTAGGCTTTGGCTGAAGAAAGCAATTGGCTACTCATCATTGTCTTTGTTCTGCTATACCAAAATTGCAGAAATAGTATCATCACCCCCAAATGCATAGAGGATGAAATCCTTGGAGAAATCCGGGTTGATGAGAGTTGGGGCTTGAGAGATGGCTTCTTTGATTGCTTCAAAACTCTCCTTGCCTTCTGTTGTCCATTTGAAAGCCATGCTTTTCTTTAACATCTTGGTGATAGGCTTGACTAGGGCTGCAAAATTTGGGACAAACCTCTGAACAAAATTTATTCTCCCCAAGAAACTTTGAAGGGCCTTCTTGTGGCTTGGCAATGGTAGTGCTCTTATGGCTTCAACTCTTTCTGGATCAATTGCTAATCCTTCTTTGGAGACAATGTGGCCAAGGAGTTTTCCTTCATGGGCTAGAAAAATACACTTTTTAGGATTCAAGGATACTCCAAATCTTCTACACCTTTGGAACACTTGTCTCAAATGAAAGAGGTGGTCTGCTGCATTTTTTGAAAAAATAGTGATATCATCAAGATATATCAGCACTATGTTGTTAATCAAATCCTTGAATGCCATGTCCATTGCTCTTTGGAAAGTACTTCATCAAACTATTACCTTTTCCTATAGTACTTCATCAAACTATTACCTTTTCCTATAGTTTGACAAACCCAAATGGCATTTTCCTATATGCATAAGTTCCCCATTTGGTTGTAAAGGCTTTCTTGAACTGATCCTCTTCTTTCACCATAATCTGATTATACCCCAAATAGCCATCAAGTAATGAAAACCTCTTCGGAGCCAGCAACAACTTGTAAAATTTTCTCCATGGAAGGAAGTGGATAATGATCCTTGAGAGATGCTCTATTCAAATCTCTGAAGTCAACACACAATCTGATCTCCCCACTCTTCTTTCTTACTGGAACCAAGTTGGCCACCCAACTAGAATGCTTGATAGGGAATATGATTCTTGATTCTATCAACTTATTCAATTCCTTTCTCATGAGAGGCTCCATGTGTGGATTGACTAGCCTTTGTTTTTGTCTGATGGGTTTAGTACTTGGATCCAATTCAATGGTGTGTTGAGCTAACTTGGGATTGAAACCTTTCAAATCTTCATAGCTCCAAGCAAACACATCAGGTAATTCTTGAAAAAATTGTATGAACTCATACATTTCTTGTTCAGTTGTCATCTTGCCAACTTGGAGTGATTTTCCTTCTTCCACCGAGATGGGCATTGAATCTTCTCCCTTGATTTGGATGTTTTCTCTCTCCTTCCTAAACTGGTCATTAGGATTGAAAATGGACTCCAGAGTAATAAGTCCCTTTAGAAGTTTGTTGGTTCTCAGCTGCACCACTTGGTCACCATACTGCTGCTCCAACTTTTCCTAATTTTTAGCTGAGAACTCAGCCTCTTCTTGCAAGAAATGGATGATTTGTTGATCATTTTCAAACACTTGCCAACTTATATTATTGTCTGGTACTGAGGGCCTTACAATCACATGGATGTTTGGCTGTACCTTGTCTTTTTGAATGCTTTCAACAATGTCAAAGGCTGCCCCAACTGCTGCAAGCCTGTCAGCAGCTTGGTTCTCTTTTCTAGGAATGAATTTTATGCCAAAACCCTCAAAATCTTCAATGAGGTCCCACACCCTATTTTTGTAGCACTTGAGTAGATCATTCTTGACAGCATGCTGCCCCTTAACTTGGTTGACAATCAACTCACTATCACCAAAGACTTGCAAGTTCTTTATTCCTCTCTTGATTGACCAATGCAATCCTTGTATCAAAGCTTCATATTCAGCAGTGTTATTAGAGCATGCAAACTGAAATCTAAAAGCTATATAATACTTCACTCCTTGAGGGGAAACAAGCATAGCTCCCCCTCCTGCACCTTGTCTACTCCTTGATCCATCAAAAAACAACTGCCATACCTCATTTTCATCCTTGTGGTGGCTTGGTGATGCTAGGAATAGGCTGATTTTCTTCATGCATGCAATAGACTCCTAGCTCGGATTCTTCTATTTCTTGATAAGGGTCAAAAGCATGCGCCTTGTTTGCCCATTCATCAAGATTCAAATATGGGATACTTCCAACCTTAGTGTCAGCTTCATCAGTGCTTGGATAATCCTCTTGATCAAACACTGAACAATTTGTATTGATCTGACTTGGAGTGTAAGGCTCAATGTGAAAGTTTGCAATAGGTTCAGATCTAATTGTGGCCTTGGTTCCATATCTTGTTCTGAACAACATGTGTGACCAATCAGCAGATAAGTAACCTCCAATCTTGGCTATGAAGTCCCTTGACAAACATAGGGCAAAGAGTGGTGGAAGGTCTATTACTGATACATCTTGCAAAACAACCACGTTGGGGCATGCATGCAAAGTAAGACTCAAGTTTTTAATCACTCCAACTTTTGTTACTGTTGTCCCATCCAATTGCACTACCCCTTTGGATATGACTTCATACTGAAGCCCTAACTGATCAGCTATTTGCTTGGGCATTACTGAACTACTTGCCCCAGAATCAATCATGCAATTGTGTACTAATTGGTTCCCAATGATCAATGAAACATAGAATGGAGGGGGTTTCAAAATTTTACCTTGTTGTCCTCCATGATTCCCCTCAGGCTCGGTAGCATTTGTGAGCACCTTCTCTTTCATTTGGACTTGTTGGTTTGAAGCTGGCCAGTCCTTCATGGCAGCGTGTAACAAATCTCTTTGGCCTGGGATAGATAGTGATTCCCACATTGATATGTTTACATTTGTCTTCTTCATCTGATCAATGATATTGAATGGAGATGAAGTATCCCTTTTCTGTCCTTGGTCTGCACATTCATTCCTTGCACATGGGCAATAGCAACTAGTATTTGAGTTGGCTTATGAGCTATTTTGGGCAGTCCTTGCATGTTTGGGATTGAATTTTGTTTGCCAATAGTTTGTGGAGTGATAGAAGATTGAGGATTGCTTGGGACTAATGGTTGTTCTTCACCCAAATTTCTCCTCTTTGATCTTGTGTTGGCTGCAACGCTTTGGTAAACCATTTGATTCATGCCACAAAAATCTTCTGCATGCCAGTTTACAAGTGTGGTATCATTTGGAGCTGACTGCTGCTGGAATGTTTCTTGTTGTTGGTTATTTCCTTGACTACCTTCACCCTCCACACCAGTTGTTGTCACCATTAATGCTTGATTCAAGGCACCGTTGAAGCACATGGACTGGTTATGAGGTTCATTGCATGGGAAACACCAATCATACTCTTGAGCTATATTGTTTTGTACTGGCACTAATGCTTTAGATGCAGATGTAGCATTGGGATTATAGGGCTGAAATGGTTTGTTGGCAGGAGGCCTTGCTTGATTTAGATTTGCAGCTGGATTGGGTGGTCTTTGGGATTGATATGGCTACCTGTTAGGCTGAGCTTGGGGTTGGAAAGAAGGTCTAAAGCTTTGGGCTTGCTGCCTCTTGAGTGTAACCAGCTCATTTCCTAGATTTTGCAATTATTTCATGACTTCTTGAAGTTCATTTGAGGCACTAGAAGATGAAGTAGAAGCTTCACTTAAATTCTGATTTCTAGGAGTGGGGATAGGAGCTAAATTAGGCACTTGGCTAGTACTTGGGCTCTCTAAACTTGGAAATAATGGCATTGGAGGTCTAGGAGCTAGCTTTCCAGCTTGAATCAAACAATTTTCAGCTCTAATGGCAATGTTATAAGCAATGGGGATAGTTGTGCCTCCCATGGATTGAATTAACATAGAAATATCAGAATTTAAAGCTTAAAGGTAATAAAGGAAAGCACCTTCTTCTGTTGGCCTGACTGCCACTAGAATTTTCTCCCAAGTCCTTTGAATTATGAAGTTAAAATCAGTCAGCTGCTCATTGGGAGCTCTCTTGATGGTTGTCAGCTACTCCAAAAGGGACAAGTTGTCTCCCTTTTCTCCAAACTGCTCATGGAGGGCTATACATAGTTGATTCCAATTTTGGATAGATCCTGAGGCAAGACTCCTAAACCATTTTAAAGCTTTCCCTTTGAATGAAAACACCAGCAGTTTGACAGCAACTTGCATCTCATTGATCTCATGGATTGCACAAATGTTAGCAATATCCTTAACATGATCACCAGGAGTAGTCTGATTCTCTCTAGTAAAGTATGGGATGTTCTTCAATGCTGCAACTAGGATTGGATTATGTGCATTGATAACAAGTGGGTTGTTGCTAGTGAAATTGACATAGGGGTTGTTTTGTGCCATTCTAATTGGCCTCAAAACCCTTGTTGATTGAATGAAAGGCCTAACCGGTGGAGGAGTTGAGAGAGTTTTGTTTGGTGGAGATGGAGACCTCTGAATTCTCCTGCCTCTTTGCCTACTTCTTGGGGATAACTATAGATACTCAAATAGCACCTCTTCTTCTCTAACTCTTGACCTTGTGGTGATTCTTCTCATGAGTTTTCAGGCCTATACTACTAAAACCAGCTGATTCTTCTTCCTTGGAGTCGCTAGATGTGCAATTTAGGGCTCTTTTAAGTAATAATATTGCAACAAATGCACATCAATTTTGTTGCAATAAAGATGAAGACCTCTAAGGTCCCACCGGGCGTGCCAAAACTGTTGTTGCAAATCAGCAGCACCCCTGTATGTTGATCAGATTTCTAGTTTGATCATCCTAAGCATCCAGTGTGATTGCACAACATTGAATCCTCTCCCCAAGTGTGGGACTTGTAAAAATGGGAGAGGAATCTCTAGATTAGAGGCTGGTTCCTCAACTCCTCTGATCAGATATATCACTTGCAAGCCATACAGAGGTTTCAAACTCAAAATCCTACTCTAAATTCCAAGGGGACAAAGATAGGGAATGCAAGAAAATGAAGCTAATACTAATGAGGTGATGCACCAAAGGAGTGGTGAGAATTTTTTACTTCTGCAGATTGACACAAATCATGGAAATGCAACAAAACTTCATGCACAAACTGATGAACTATAATAGAAGGTCAGAGATGGATCAAACAACACAAACAGAGGATTAAAAGTCACTCACAAAGCCTACATTGTCATTTCCATTACCCAAAACACATGCATTACAACACCTGAGAGGAAAAATAGGTTTCAGTCTTGGAAAAGGTTTGATATTCCACAAAATCACTTTTCAAGTTATATAGGGAGCCTGTAATACCTAAAAATGTTCCACACTTTGAAAATGAGCCAAATCTGGCTTTTACAGTGCAAGGGATGAGCCTAGGAGAGAGAAATACGGGAAAACATGGGAGAGATTCAACCATTGACCAAAACGGAATCAAAATAGCATGGGCATCCTTACAAGCCCATCCCCTGACATTTTTAGCCATGCTAGGAGAGAATGCGAGCCATTCTTCATTAAAATGGTGGTTGAAACGTCATTTCTGTCCATGATCACGTGCCAGAGGCATTTTTTAATTTTCTCCCTCCAAACTCCATCAAAATAAAAAAATAACCCCAGAATCTTGTAGATAATTTCATCATATTTCCATTGATATAAAGAACGAGAAAAACTGAGCTCTGGATCGAAAGATATGGCCGTTTCAAGTTTTAGGGCAAAACAGGGCCAAATCGGATTAGCGGGCAAAAATTTGAATTTTTTCACCTTTTTTGCATTTGGGAAAAATTCCCAAAAGATCCCCACACTCCGCCATTCCAGGTGCCATGTGGCACGACATGATTGGGCGCGGGCCCTCTGCGCTTCACTTTCCTTGTTTTTCCCTTTGGGAAATTTTTCAAAATTTCCCCGCCGGGCCAATGATCTGAGGACACGTGGCATGTGCTGATTGGCATGGGCCTGTCCTTCCAAATTTTTCATTTTTTGTTTGACCATCTTCCCCACTGGAAGCATGGAAAAACCTCATTATATGTGGACTTTACCCTTTGAATTTTCCTCGCGGGCCTGACGTGAGTTTTTTGCCGCCACCTGACACATGGCGAGATCCCATTGGCTCACATTTAGGGGGTGGGCTTTTCCCTTTGAAATTTCCTTTTTTTTTTCCTTGGGAAAATTTCTCAAATTCTCCCTGCCTTTCGTCGGTCTGGGACACGTGGCCTGATTTCATTAGCCGCGGGCCCTCCACAAATATTTTTACTTTGTTCGCAATCCTTTGGGAAAAAATCCCAATTTCCTCCCGCGCTCCGCCTTTCCAAGCACTGGTGACACGTGGCCTTCGCTGATTTGTCGACAGGGTAGCGGGCCAAAACTCTCCCTTTTTGAAGTTTGGTGAAACACTTCGCCAAAATTATAATTTCTCCTCTGCCCTCTGAAACTCCTACGCCATAGGACACGTGGCGTAATATGATTGGGCGCGGGACTTCCTTCCAAAATTTTCCATGTGCCGACACTTAGTCAAATTTTTCAAATTTCTCCCCTGGACACGTGGCATCACCTGATTCACCGGCGGGCCTGTGGGGAAAATATTCCCTTTTGAAATTTCACCAAAACCCTTGGTAAAAAAAAAAGTTTTCCTCCAACCCCCGCCACTTCCATGGACACGTGGCGGCATCTCATTGGTTGCGGGCCTTTCAGGGGAAAATTTCCCACAAAAACTCTGCCGAGCCATAACTTCAAAAATACATGGAGTTAGGAGGAAAACTTTACCTTTCTAGAAAGATGAGAGAGAGCTCTATCCAATTGTGTCATTTCCAGAAAGTTTTGAGTGCCTGAAAAGAAAAAAATTATGTCTGAGGCACAAGAGAGGGAAGAATCAAAGGAGTTAGCCATAAAATGAGCAGGGGGCACATTTTGGATAACAAGACCTACATATCCTATCTCTGATGGGGTCACCATCCCATAATAATAAAATAATTACATCAATATCCTATAAATATGTATTTGTATGATCTCGTCTATACTTCTGAATCCCACAGACAATCCTTTATCGAGGTTTTACAATCCATTGAAGTTCTACCAAATGACCCTACACTAGTGGCCTCGATTATCACCCCTCACCATGTGGCCTCGCTAACAAAATCAGCTCCTCCTTCTACTTCTATGACCCCTCCCCACGTCGCCACCCTTAGCTTCTCTTAAGAGGAGATTGTACATCTTCAATCAGATGACCCTGATCCTGCTCTATTCATTTTTGTCTATATCGATAACATACACGTATGATGCATCATGATTGATGGTGGTGTTAGCATTAACATCATCTCCTCCCACACATACAATCAAATGTGTATTCCATATAACTCTATGCATAATAACCCTCTTATGCAACACTCCTTCAACGATGACATCACCTCCATCCTTGGCACTATTATCCTTCATTTTTACATAGGCCATCGCATTTTCTCAAAACTATTCTACTTCTTAGAGGGGGAGTTCCAATATAACCTATTGCTCAGCAAACCCTGGATTCATGTCATGGGTTGTGTCTCTTCAACTTTACACCGTTGTTTAAAATTTGAGCATGAAGGGCATAATTACACCATCCCTAGTGACCCATCACCATTCAAAACTTGTAACATGTTTTACCAACCCAACGATGTACTTGTACCAGTCAAGGCATCTATCACTACCCCCACTTCACCTTCACCCACAAGCCCATCCACCAAGGCCGCCACTGCATCTCCCATATCTAACCTTGTTATTCGTACTACCGCCACATCCTCTACAGCTAACGCATCTACTTCCCAATCATCTAGCGAGTTGTTTATCCCCATTACCCACATATTGAATATTGATCCCTTAGAAGGTATTTTTCAATTCCTAACTCTAGGAGAGTACCGCCTATATAATATCAATACATTCCTCACTCCACAAGAGTATGAGAACCTATGTCAGCACCCTAGTTATGACGACCGCGTAGGTGAGGTTTTTCCTTATGGTCCTTCCCATCTTCACACTAATCTAACATATGGTGGACTTGATATTGTAACTTATTCACCTGAACCTCCATCCCAAACATGACTATTTTCATCTGACTTACACTCCCTTACTAACCGCCGCTTCACTCACACTTTCCTTCACCGTTGCGCATGGAAAGGCTTTGGCTTTCGTTTTTACAAATAGGGCCGCTAGACTATCATTTCTTGTACCACCCATAAACACAATGACTGTAGTGGCATTATATTTGATGCACCACCTCCCAAGAAGAATCACGTTGACCTCATTAAGGAAGACAAACCTTCTCTACCTCATTCACCCACATCACCATCTTCACCCACAGAATCCATAGATCCTGAATCTATTCCTCCTAACTTTTTTTTTCGTAAACACAATTTCCCTAAGACCTCTAACCTATCAACATGATGGTGAGGCTCCCTCTTCTCTCCCATTCATGTATCCTGACATGGTCGATGATGATACACCTTCTATCAATGTCATTTAATGTTAGGAATATGATTCCATCTTCACCTACCTTGGTGTGGAAGACTCTTATATTCATCGATCGTTACCTTCTGAGACATAAACCATGTTCAACGAATAAACCATTGAAATCAACATTAACACTCAAGATGACCCACACATTCTAAAGATAGGCCAATCTTTAGATGTTACTGAGCAGGAAGCTTTTGCCTCTTTCCTTCGGGACCATAACAATGATTTTTCCTGGTCCTATGCTGATATGCCCAGTATTGACCCAAAAATTGTGGTCCACAATATCGTAACCATTCCTAATGCCGAACCCATCAAACAAAATCCAACTCATTTTCTCATCACCTTATTACCCACAAACCAATGGCCAAGTAGAATCAACCAATAAAACCTTGAACAAAATTCTTATGAAAGTAGTTGACGATACTAGTAAGGATTGGCATTCACACATTCCTTTCGCCTTGTGGGCTTATCACACTAGTATTCATACTTTGACTGCTGCCACACATTTTTCTCTAGTCTGCGGTACTGAGGTTGTCTTACCTCTCGAAGTCCATATTTCATCTCACTACAAAACATGCTCAGCAATGATGAATTTCTCCAGGACCATTTGGCGTAACTTGAGTTATTAGATGAACATCATATTAATGCTCTTGACGATCTCTAAATCTACCAAAAACGTATCAAACGTGCCTACAACAAACATGTCCACGAAAAAACATTTTAGGTCGGTGACCTCGTCCTAAAGAAAAATCAACATGTAACTGTTATCCAAAATTCACCCCCAGGGTAAATTTTGATAACATGCATTAGATTCTCAAGTCCCAGGAAAATTGATTGATCCAGGGCAAAAATCATGTTTCTAGGGTCCCTTCAGAAATTTTTCTAACTTCCCTGTCCAGGTCGAAAAGAACGAGCTCTGAGAAAATGCGGAAAAAGTTACAGAAGGCAAGTAGATTGATCCAGAAAAAATCGTGAAAATCGGCTAAGTCCTGCTCAAGGTCGCCTTAGGGACATATGGGACGAAGGTACGCGAAGGACCCGAACCGGCCGGTTCGGCCGGAACGGGGAATTGTAGCACCGGAACAGTCGGACCAGAAGGACGCGCGGGACGTGGGAAAATGATCCGGCCGAAGGAGGAAGCAAAATTGGCTAACTGCTGAGCTAGATAGTTTCAGGACATTTGGGCCAAGAGTACGTGAAGTACGCGAACCGGCCGGATCAACTGAAATGAGAACAAACAGTCCGGAAGCAATTGGGACATTTGGGCCGTGATGACGCGAACCGGCTGGTTCGCCCGAAACAGAGAAAGTTCGTACTGGGACATCCGGGACGAAGGGACGCGTGGGACGCGGATCACCGAAGGAGCCAAAAAAGCTGAGAGCCAATCAGATTGCGCCACGTGTCATCGGCAGATAAGGGACAAGGAAGCCCATTTCAGGCGGATCGGAAGTTTTTTGTCCCAGACAGCACTGGGACATCCGGGACAAATGTACGCGAAGGACGCGAAAACCTGAAAAGCCCGAAAACCAATGAGAAGCTGCCACGTGTCCTCACCAAGGCATGTCAGAGAGGTCAAGAAACCCGACAGTAGGGGACATGTCGGAGGGGTCGGAAAGCCCGACAATAAAGGAAAATTTGGATAATCTGGCGGAAGCGGGTTTCGGGAAAACATAAACATGAAGCATATGTCGAGCCATCCTCCAAGTCCGATGCAAATGCAGAGGAGAATCCCGAACCCGACAGGCTGAAGACCTTGCTCATCCAATCAAATCATGACACGTGTCACAAGTGAAAAGGTCAAAAAGTCAAAGGGCGAGTTTTGAAGGGTCAGCCCGAACCAATGGGATAGTGCGACGTGTCCCAGCTAGGGCCCACAAGGAAATTTCAAAAGAAAGCCCGCCGAAAGGTAGAGGAGAGAGAATCATGTGACCAATCAATGCGTGCCACGTGTCATCCAGGTGGCAGAGCGCGGGAAAGATTTCAAAACACGTTTTCACCTGTTTTGTGCCCTAAAACTTCAGACCTCCATAACTTTCGATCCAGAGCTCAGATTTGCACGTTCTTTATATCAACGGAAAGCTTATGAAATTCTCTACATGATTCTGGGATCAATCTTGAATTTTGGTGTAGTCTAGAGAGAGAAAATTGAGAAACGGCTCTGACGCGTGATAATGGCCAGAAGCGACGTTTCAACAACCAGTTTTAATGCACATGGGTCGCATTCTTCTTCAGCATGGCCAGAAGTGATGTCTCAACCACCGATTTTAATGAAGAATGTGTTTTGGTCAATGGTTGGGCTACTTACATGTTTTCCTATGTTTTCTGTCTCCTGGGCTCGACCCATGCATTGTATAAAGCCAGATTTGGCTCATTTTAAGAGATATAACAAGTTGTTCATCTTTTCTGCTCTGCCCTCCCTTCTTTTCTTCTCTAGGGTTGAAAATGGAGTTCGAACCTCCTCCCTGCTCTGTAATGGCGTTTTTTCCTTTTACTAATGGAATGATGTTCTGTGCAAACTTCTGGAGCAACAAAAAGTGTGTTTTGTGATGCATCTGTCCATCCTTGCTCGTCTTTTGTTTGTTCTCTTCTTGCCTCTCTTCATTGCAGGTATTTGTGCATGTTTGAATGTTCATTGCAGGTCTGGAGCTGTGTTCATGGAGTTTTGGGACATTTTCTGTGTGAAATCTATCCTTGGGCCTGTGATGCATCTGTCCATCCTTCCCATTGCTCACCTCTCTTTGTCCCATGGCAGTTTTGATAGATGTTCAACATTCTCCTTCTCTGGTGTATCACCGTTTTAGTGTAGGCTTTTGTTCTTTTCCTTTCTCTCTCTCTCTCTCTGTCTCCTTGGCATTGTTAGATTAGGATTAGATTATCTTGCCTGCACTGGAATAGCTTGTGGCAGGTAGTTTAGGAGCAGGAACCAGCCTTCTCTGGAGATTCCTCTCTCAGTTTCACAAGTCCCACGCTTGGAGAGAGGTTTCCATGTTGTGCAATCACACTGGATGCCTGAGTGATCAACCTAGAAGCCTGATCTACATCCAGGGGTGCTGTGATTCGTCACCAATAGTTTTGGCACGCCCGGTGGGACCTTAGAGGTCTTCCACTTCATCTTTTGCAGGTTGGTGTGTTCCTGTGAAGATTTCAGCCTTTGGAGGCACTTGCAAACACATCTGGCGACTCCATCTGATCAGCAACCCATTTCTGAAGTTGCAGACCCGTTTTCCATCCATTCCCGTTCATCCTTCTTTCCATCTCTTTCATTCTTTCCCATTCCATGAGGTTGTGCAATCATGACTTCATTTCCATCATGGAACTCACATTTACAACAGTAGTATATCACACCTCCAACATGTTTTACAAATCCTCCAAATCAACATTTTGAGCAGATTCAAAATCAGCATGCATACCCATATGAGCAGGAATGCCAAACTCAGTTTGGCTATGGAGCTTTCCAAGAGCAAGGGTGTGCATACAATGAAGGCCATCAGATCCAAGATGCTGGTCTGTTGGAGAAGATCCAAAAGATGGAGGTAAAGATGGTGCAGTCCAGAGCAACAGCTCAAATGAGAGCTTTCGGAATCAGTTACAGGACTCCTTGTCCATGGGGAGGCCCTTTTCCAAGACACTTCAGCCCTCAAGAGAAGCTGGACTTCATGATAAAGATGCTGCCCCAACTTGCACAATGGACAGCAGAAATAGAGGCCTATACATTCGGTGTTGAACAACCTTGTCAATGGGTAAGTTCTACACCATCATCCGGTTTTTCTCTTCCCATTACTCAAGCAGCATCATCTCATTTGGACTTGCAAATTTTAAACTCTCCATCTGCTGTCCCAAATGTTGATCCCATGTCTCCACCTCTCAGTCTTCCAACACACCTCAATTCTTCTTTCCTTTTTCCTTCTAAACAGTCATCCCCTCCACAAGAGCTAAATGAAATACCTCCCACTCCAAAGAAACAAGAGGTTTCACCTCCTCCACCACCACAAAAAATTGTCAAATCAGTTGAGTTACAACCCATCCCTCCTCTTGCATTCCCAATTCCATGTGGGGAAGAAGAAATTGCAAAATTCAGTCATCAAGGACAGCAAGAGGAAGAGCCAAGAAAAGAAGAAATGATTAAGAGCTTAGTAAGTTTGGCTGCCAAATTTGGGATGACAAAGATCCCTTTGTTGGTCAAACCTACAGAAGAGGCTGAGGTTGAACAAATGGTGGTGAGGACTGTTTTTGTTGAAGAAGAAGATCTTGCAGTCCCAACTTGTCCTCTAGAGCAGCAGATCGAAGAGTTTGACTTGACAAACTTCATGATGGAGGAAGAGTTATATCAAGAGCAAGATTGCCTTCAAGTAATAGAGGAGGGAGAAGCTGCTCCAAATCCAAAAGAAGAGGAGCACATTCTAGCTGTGGAGGAGAAAAGTGCAGATCCAAGGGCTTTGAGCACAAAGCAGGCTACATGAGAACCTTCAGTTCTTCTTTCCACTTCATCTCTCTCAAGTTCTAGTACTGAAGAGGAGTTTGATTTCTCAAACTCAATATTGGAGAGTGAAGGAAACCATGGTGGTCAAGTTACAGATCAAGAGGACACCATGGAGGAAGTTGAACATGAGCAGCAGGACAGCAATGAGGTAGTTTACCTGTCAGATTTGGAAGACTGTTTTGATGGAGAAGAACCGGTTGAGTTTTCACCATTCTCTCTTTCATCATCCACATTCCAAACACAAGAGTCTGCTGTCCTGGAGGAGAACATTCATTTGCAGAATCCTGCATCTTATAGCAGCTCTTTGGAATCAAGATTGGAAGATTTTAATCTTTCATGTTCTTCATTGGAGGAAGAGAAGGGACAAAGGAACTTCACCATTTCTTCCACACCATCCATTCAGGAGGGTCTACAAGAGAACTCCATTCTTGGAGTTGAAAATCACAGCAACGGGCATACTCAACGGATCAGACCTTGCCTAATCAGGTATTTGGCTTCATTGGAGCCAAAGGAGAAGTCACAACCAGTCATGCTTGCTTCTGAGCATGAGGCTGAGCTACAAAGTATCAAGGATCAGCTGTCATACCTCTTCAACCCAAATGCAGAGCAACTAAAAGAGGTATTGAATTTTCCTTCAGCTGACACCTTGATGATTTGGATAGAAGACCAGCTTCTTGTTGATTTTCCATCCATCCAAACAGCCATGATCAGTGCCAAATCAATTGCATGGCTGCCAATTTTGAAGAAAGGAAGCTATTTTGCACAACTAGTTACAGGGTTTGTTTAGCTTGCCTTTGCTCCCAGTTACAGTAGAGTAGGTAGGTTTGCTTTCAGCAGAAGAAGTGCTTGTGCACACTCTGCATGTTCCATTTGGAGCATGTATGATTTTCAATTTGTACATAGTTTTGGTGTGCTGGTTTTGCTCTTGCACAGTTCATTCCAATGGCATTTTGGTGAGAACAACTCCATGTCCAGTAGGTTTCAAGTGGCTCAGAGGGAGGTTTTCAAAGTTCAGATCAGTTGCAGGCTTGCTTATGACTCCATGCCCAATGGATTGCTTCAGGCTACTGATCATTCTACCTAGCAGGCAGGTAACCCCGCTGAGTCACCAAATTGTTATCCAAAATTCACCCCCAGGGTAAATTTTGATAACATGCATTAGATTCTCAAGTCCTAGGAAAATTGATTGATCCAGGGCAAAAATCATGTTTCTAGGGTCCCTTCAGAAAATTTTCTAACTTCCCTGTCCAGGTCGAAAAGAACGAGCTCTGAGAAAATGTGGAAAAAGTTGCAGAAGGCAAGTAGATTGATCCAGAAAAAATCGTGAAAATCAGCTAAGTCCTGCTCAAGGTCGCCTTAGGGACATATGGGACGAAGGTACGCGAAGGACCCGAACCGGCCGGTTCAGCCGGAACGGGGAATTGTAGCACCGGAACAGTCGGACCAGAAGGACGCGCGGGACACGGGAAACTGATCCAGCCGAAGGAGGAAGCAAAATTGGCTAACTGCTGAGCTAGACAGTTCAGGACATTTGGGCCAAGAGTACGCGAAGTACGCGAACCGGCCGGATCGACCGAAATGAGAACAAACAGTCCGGAAGCAATTGGGACATTTGGGCCATGATGACGCGAACCGGCCGGTTCACCCGAAATAGAGAAAGTTCATACTGGGACATCCGGGACGAAGGGACGCGCGGGACGTGGATCGCCGAAGGAGCCGAAAAAGCCGAGAGCCAATCAGATTGCGCCACGTGTCATCGGCAGATAAGGGACAAGGAAGCCCATTTCGGGCGGATCGGAAGTTTTTGTCCCAGACAGCACTGGGACATCTGGGACAAATGTACGCGAAGGACGTAAAAACCCAAAAATCTCGAAAACCAATGAGAAGCTGCCACGTGTCCTCACCAAGGCATGTCAGAGAGGTCAAGAAACCCGACAGCAGGGGACATGTCGGAGGGGTCGGAAAGCCCGACAACAAAGGAAAATTTGGATAATCTGGCGGAAGTGGGTTTCGGGAAAACATAAACATGAAGCATATGTCGAGCCATCCTCCAAGTCCGATGCAAATGCAGAGGAGAATCCTGAACCCGACAGGCTGAAGACCTTGCTCATCCAATCAAATCATGACACGTGTCACAAGTGAAAAGGTCAAAAAGTCAAAGGGCGAGTTTTGAAGGGTCAGCCCGAACCAATGGGATAGTGCGACGTGTCCCAGCTAGGGCCCACAAGGAAATTTCAAAATAAATCCCGCCAAAAGGTAGAGGAGAGAGAATCATGAGACCAATCAGTGCGTGCCACGTGTCATCCAGGTGGTAGAGCGCGGGAAAGATTTCAAAACACGTTTTCACCTGTTTTGTGCCCTAAAACTTCAGACCTCCATAACTTTCGATCCAGAGCTCGGATTTGCACGTTCTTTATATCAACGGAAAGCTTATGAAATTCTCTACATGATTCTGGGATCAATCTCAAATTTTGGTGTAGTCTAGAGAGAGAAAATTGAGAAACGGCTCTGACGCGTGATAATGGCCAGAAGCGACGTTTCAACAACCAGTTTTAATGCACATGGGTTGCATTCTTCTTCAGCATGGCCAGAAGTGATGTCTCAACCACTGATTTTAATGAAGAATGCATTTTGGTCAATGGTTGGGCTGCTTACATGTTTTCCTATGTTTTCTGTCTCCTGGGCTCGACCCATGCATTGTATAAAGCCAGATTTGGCTCATTTTAAGAGATATAACAAGTTGTTCATCTTTTCTGCTCTGCCCTCCCTTCTTTTCTTCTCTAGGGTTGAAAATGGAGTTCGAACCTCCTCCCTGCTCTGTAATGGCATTTTTGCCTTTTACTAATGGAATGATGTTCTGTGCAAACTTCTGGAGCAACAAAAAGCGTGTTTTGTGATGCATCTGTCCATCCTTGCTCGTCTTTTGTTTGTTCTCTTCTTGCCTCTCTTCATTGCAGGTATTTGTGCATGTTTGAATGTTCATTGCAGGTCTGGAGCTGTGTTCATGGAGTTTTGGGACATTTTCTGTGTGAAATCTATCCTTGGGCCTGTGATGCATCTGTCCATCCTTCCCATTGCTCACCTCTCTTTGTCCCATGGCAGTTTTGATAGATGTTCAACATTCTCCTTCTCTGGTGTATCACCGTTTTAGTGTAGGCTTTTGTTCTTTTCCTCTCTCTCTCTCTCTCTCTGTCTCCTTGGCATTGTTAGATTAGGATTAGATTAGCTTGCCTGCACTGGAATAGCTTGTGGCAGGTAGTTTAGGAGCAGGAACCAGCCTTCTCTGGAGATTCCTCTCTCAGTTTCACAAGTCCCACGCTTGGAGAGAGGTTTCCATGTTGTGCAATCACACTGGATGCCTGAGTGATCAACCTAGAAGCCTGATCTACATCCAGGGGTGCTGTGATTCGTCACCAACAGTAACCAAAGAAGAAAAACATAAATGGAGAAAATTTGCTCCTAACTGGCTTAGACCCTATATTGTTACCCATGCTTATGGATCAGGTGCTTATCGTTTGTCTTCACTCAAAGGTAAACTTGAACCTTATCCCCTCAATGCCTTACATCTTTGACCATTTTATTGTTGAAATCAAGTCCTATATCACCTTTTGTCTATTTTATTTCTCATCCCTTGAGCATTGTTTACCTTCCATATTACTCATTTTTGAGGATCCACGACTAAATAAGAAACATGTGATTACCTGTTACCTTTCATCCTCATCTTCAATATGAGTACCACAGCTCTACTCATAGCATTATTTTCATGGATACTTTTCATCTTCTTAAAGATGGAATCCCATGGTCATTCATCACTCAAAACCACCTCTTTCATAATTAACCTCTGTGTGTAATGGTCTTGTCTTCTAAACAAGAACCTAATCTTCCTATATAGTCTTTTCCATGACTTAAAACGTCCAAAAATAAAAAGAGATTCAACTCCTTGATTCAAAATTCCAGCAAAAGATGACTCCCTCAAAAAGGGACATCTCTTCACTCTATTTTTTCTATAATAAATACACTTCTCCCTTGAAGGACACCTATATAAATTCATTGCAAAAATACAATAAAAATATCCAGAAGATTCCTGCATCGATCAGCTTCACAAAGACCTCGAGGAGATAATATACTCATCCCACATAGACTTCCCACATCGATCAGTCTATCAAAACAAAAACAAAAGTAAAATCAAAAAAAGAAAAAGATTAAATTTTTCATCATGGACTTGCCTATTTTGATCTTAGGTCTCTTGTCAAGTAAACATGCAGTTGTATACTAGGTTACGCTCAACCATCCACTTTCACCTCATTTCCTTTTCATCCTTATTTCCTCTCTAGTCAAGGGACTTTCCGCATCCATGACATTTTGTGATCATGTGACTTTCTTCACCCTTATAATAGTCCATTTTGCAAGGCCTTTAGGGTCTTACGTTCATAAGCCCATCTAGGGTATGGTAGACTCATTAGGGTTCTTATCAATTAAGTGGCTCTTTTTCCACCTCTTACCATTTGCCTTCCTCATTACTTATTGATTATCCTATACAGGACTAGATCATCGAAACCTATATTTAAAACAACTCAACCATGCATATGACCTAACTCACTCATGCCTATGACCTACATTTAGCCATGCCTATAACCTGACTCCATCATGCCTATGACCTAAACTCAACCATGCCTAAAAATTCACCACCCATACCCCTAATTCATTATATTCTTCCCTAACTTATGAGAGAAATACATCAACCTGAGGCCCCTTTTCGTCAGGTCTATGTAGGTAGCACTTCGAGGGCATGGGGCCCTTGAAGGTTAGCTCGACCACTCTTCACCCTAACCTATTTTCCCCTTCATTTCCCTATTCACATCCTACCTTCAGTCATTTCCATTTTATATCAACAATTGGAAATTAAACCAAACAAGAAACAATTCATGAACATTTTTACCCCATCATCACATCGTTCATTTATCATTTTCACATTTCCACCATATCAAATATTGGGAAACTTAAACCATAACATGCATATACATCATCATTTATCTCCATCATGCCTATGACCTAACTCCATCATGTCTATAACCTGACTCCACCATGCCTATGACCTGACCCCATCATGTCTATGACCTGACTCCATCATGCCTATGACTTGAATCCACCATGCCTATGACCTGACTCCATCATGCCTAATTGACCTAACTCAGCCATGCCTACACGGTCTCAACTCAATCATGCCTAATTCACCTAGTTTCCATCATGTACACACATAATAATGGAAATTAAAACAAGTACACTCTCCATACTATAAATATCATCATCTATATAAATGAGAAAGTCTGTGTATACATACATATGTACACAGATACAAATAAATATACATATCTCAAATCGCTCAGATACAGCCTCACCATCTTTGACACGCAGGCCAGTATATGATAAAAAATCTCAAAACTATCATATACAAACTCAGTCTCTTTGGCATGCAAGCCAGTATATACCAAAAATACACACAAAAAAATGGAAGTATGCATAACTATTAGGCATCCCCCCATTGGATATCCTCCATGCATGTCTCACATGTCTCATCCTCCTCCTCTGCTCCCATGTGGTGTCCTGCTAGCATCTCACCACCCTTCATGGGCCTCGGCCTGACCTCTACTAGTACCTTACCTGGAGCTGGCCTCCACATACTAGTGACCTCACCCTAACCTTATCTCAGGGCTCTCCAACCCCCTGTACTCTCCACATTGTGAGTGTAAAACATGGTCCTCTCACTTGAGGCCTATTGTGCTCTATACTCTAAATAGGTAGGGACATCTATCCCTATGGCCATTAGGTGATCCTAATAATATCTCACCTTTCCTAAGGCATCCTTGAACCTAGCCATGGGTACTGTCTATGGTGGTGTCATCGGCCTCTGACCCTATCCCGCCCCTACCTATAAAAAGGGACCTTTTCCCGCCCCTACCTTTAAAATTAGACCCTGTCCCTAAACATGTGTAGGTGCTTGTGCCTGTACCTTGGCCTAAAGGGCCACAATCTACGCCTGTGTAGTGGTCAACTAGCCCTAGAAATCTACTACCTATGCCTATATGTCTATCACTTGTACCCCATGTCTATCCCCACCCTGTGTGGGCACCTGTCCCTGTGCTACCTAGGCTTGTAGGGCTACTACCTATGCCTTTGACCCTGTGTACTTCCCATGCACTATCCCCAACTATATCACCAGGGTAGTCACCTACCCCTGTAGGGCATCCCTCTGCACTAAAATAGTGGCTAAGTCGAGCTTCCCTAGCCTCGGCAGTACTGCCCGTAGCTGTGCTACCCACCATTGTTTGTACCTATCTATCACCCCAACATCATCAATCCATCGGTCTACCACCTCCTCCTCCTACCCTATAGCCACCGTTGGCTATGGTAGAGGCATAGGCCTCTCCACGTTGTCCCTCATGTATTGTGGAAATGGTGGAGGTACATCCTGTGGCAACCCAAACTGTTATCTGACCCTGTCAATAGGTATCATCTCATGCTCTCCTGCACAGTGCCCCTCTATCCATCAGAGAAACTATAGCTCAGGTAGCTCCTTTTCCATCTATCTATATGATGGGAATCCCACATATGGCCTCCAAATGATGTCCATGCCAAAAAAACCCTCTAGTGCACGCCTATAATATGCTACATCGTGTGTAGCCCTAGTAGCTCGATGCTCTCCAACAACAGGTACTCATCACCTGTAGCCCACCTAAACCATGCCCACCTCGAATGCAGTAGGTCGAGGCATGCCCATTAGATGCACACACACGATGTGCTCATATTCCCAGAAGTGTAGTAGGAACATGTAGCACATGTTGAACCACCATAACTGCCCATAGGCCCAAACCTCTCTATATAGCTACACCAAGAATGTTGGTGCCCATGCAAACCGGGTCCTATCCTCCATCATTTCGTGAAGAACCTCCATCAATTCTTGTGGGAATCTCCCACCCTCCGTATCCAGTAGCACAAAGTAACAGACTACCTCCATCATTAGCACCACTAACCTTATATCCTCTAGATGGGCCCGATACATATCTCCATAACTCATGCTGGTGTTATGGAACCTCAACTCCGTCAACCCCTCACCGAACACTGTCAACATCAACTCCTTAGATTCCTCTGAGGAAATGGAATACACATGAGTCCCTACTATCAGCAACTGTAAGATCCTATAAACATCCTCTAGGGTGATGGTCATCTCACCTATCGGCAAACAAAATGTGTTGGTCATCGAATCCCATCTGTTGATGAGGGCAACTATCAAACTCGGCTCCCAAACTATGTGTCGGTAACATCTAACCCTAATCAGGCCAACCTCTACCACATGGCGCCACTCCTAATCTATTGCACTCTGTTGTACCACTAATAATAGGGGTGGTACCCTATCACGTATATGTAACTAGTCCTTAGCCTACATATAACAAACCATAACATCATTAAACCTTGACCATACTCCGCTTCACCATTAAACCCCAACTTATTTCTCAGATCCCCCTACTTGTGACCTATCTCCCCACCCCAACCCTAACAACTACCTTTCCTCCCACCTTAATTTCCCACCCCTCGACTCTTTCCTATTTATACCTCTTACCCACACTTATCTTCCCCACCCACCTTATCTCATCTCAAGGCATATTTTTCCCTCATACTAAACTGTCATCGATTCCTATTAACTGGCACCAATCTCCCAAAACTGGCATTGGTCACCTCATTCATGACCGATGCCGGCTCACTCCCACTGACGTCAGCCAAACCTTGACTGATGGTGGTCACTGTCGCGGTGACAAAATCTGAGAAACCCTACCCATTTTCTCTAAAAATTCACCATTCCTCCTTAACTACCCACCCATTCCTACCCAAATCCCCCATCTACCCATACCACCCCTTTAACCTACATCAACCTTCCTACCCTTCCTATTTCACCCATTTTCTTCCAAATTTCCATTTAATTTTCCCCCCAACTACCCATTTTACCCTAACTGGATTTCTAGAAATCAATCTACCTAACCAACGTAGAATGGGATCAAATCCTACCTCATCATGATGTCATCTACGTGGTGGCACATCGGGTCATTGTACCAATGGTCCACCTAATCCCTCTCCTGCCTTTGCTATCACCTAATTCCCTCCTCACCTCCACCCAATCAAATTGATATCCTTGAGCTCGTGGACCCATCTCCCTAAATCCTCTCACCAACTCATACCCTTCACCTCAGCCAGGTACAATGCCATGTCCTTCTCTCTCATAAAACACACCAAAATTTAAACGGATCTGTTGTTTTCTCCAACATCACACCACAACAATGATTCTGTAAAATACGGAATTTTTTTTTATAAAACCAACCCAACCTGACTGACACCGATCCTATTTGTGCCCTAGCCAAACGACATCAGTCACACTATAACTGGCATCGGTCACCCCTTATCACTATTTGGCCTTGCTAAGCTTCCTTTTTCCTACAATCATTAGTGCCAACACACCTTTTTATCATTCCGAACACCTATTGAACCATACCTACAAACCCATCCTACCCCTACATTGCATTTGTTGTGTCTTAGGAGTTGTTATTTTACCTATACTTTGGCCTTACCCATGTCATGACCTATTTGCCTAAACTTGACCTACTTGGTGTAACCATTGACCTTATGTACTTTTTGTACCTTATGATGTTGTTACCTATGTTTTTTTAGCCTACCAACCATACCTTGCCTATTTTCATGTCCTTTATCCCGACCAAACTTTGGTGTACTGAAGCATACCTAAATGTTCCTACACCTGACCTACATTGTGTTTCTCGACCATATCCTATACCTTGGATACCTGAATCACTTCACCCCTATTTGGATAAACCTATTGACCTTGGATGATGTAGATTTCGAAATCTCTTCAACCTGGTACCATGTTGGACTCTATACGTGCATGTGCATTTGATTGTCATTACCCATGACCTTCTTTTGACCATGACCTATTACCCATTACCTGATTTGATCATCACCTTTTTCTTCAATACTCAAAAATTTCCCCACCTATCTTCACCACCTACACCTTTATTAAACCACTCATTAATTCCATCTTACACCTCATCAGTGCCCGGTTTGAGGGGGATCACCTTCAACCACACATGGGGCAATCATTTCCTATTTTTTCAGTGTCACTTAACAATACAAGCTACGCAACAAAAAGGGGGAACATGTAGACACCAAAATTGGGTCACACTCCCCTTGGTCCCCTTTTGAACAGCTAACTTAAACACTTTTACCTAACCATGACCCTTACATCACACATTAATATTAATTTAATCACTTTAATTAAACTAATACTCATCCTCACTTTATTCATTGTTTAATTATCTTAATTAAACTAATTTCCACCTCACCTAGACACCTGACCCCACCACCTCACCTACACCTCATTATAAACCTATTTTTAGTATCTATCTACTCACCATAACTAACTAAGACTTAGTTCAACCCTAAAAATCAATGCCTATTATTACTCTAACCACATTCTCGCTCATTAAATGATAACGTATGTTTTAATATGGGAAAAATGAGCAATCCTAGCCCAAATGATTACAAGATCTATCATTTTTTGTAAACCTATGGAATCCCACCTCAACTGATGCTATTCATCCCAAAAATGATGTCAGTCAACCAGGAACTGTCATCGATTACCATATAACCATTTTGGTAACCTTGTTTTAGAGGTTGAACACATTCTGGAATTTTTGGGAGCAAAAGGATATCTACATACAAGTGATAAATAGAGTTATTTTGCACATTCAAGTATACATAGCCAGCATCAAGACAGATCTAGAGATATCACTCTCATGGTAGCATTCTAGAAAACACCAATGCGGCACAAAGCTCCATCCCACCGATCAATCATCACCACCACCCAGCCATTGGACCTACAACATCAGTAAGTGCATTTTTCACCTGTGTCATTCCATCTTTGTTCTATTTTAAAGGTTTTTTTCATCTTCGTTATCATTTTTTCTATTAGCATCTCCATTCCTCCACCATTCACTTTCCTACAATTTCGACCCTTCACCACCATACCATTAGATCATCTATACACAACATTTATACATCTCTAATTTTTCCTAAGATCCCCACAGACCTCATCATTCCCCTTTTCATCGTTTCTAACCCTAGACCAATTTCCATAATCATATCTTATTGAGTCTTTATTATCCTAACCGTACTGACGTTAATTACCCATGACCTTCGTCGGTTCCCTCTAAATCGTCATCGGTTACATCTGACTAATACCGGTCTCCGTGTTTGGTCATCCTACCAATAAAATAACCTAAGAATCTTCACCCAAGAAACCTAAGTGACCCAGAATCTGACCCTAATCAGTACCAAAACTGTGACCAACTACCCCACCTCTAGATCTAATTATAACCTTTCCTGTTATATTAGGTTTTCTTATTGTATTTGAATGAGATACCTAAATCATATCAACTATAGTAGGACTTTGTTTACTTGTATTATTTCTCACACTAAGTTGTATTAAACAGTGGATTGATAGCCATCTAGGAAGTATCGTACTTCTCAAATATAGCACATGTTAAGTAGTCCACTGCCATATATTGTTTAACTCTCTTTTGTGGTCTTGATTTCTATTCCAAGTAGTTCCTCCTAGCCCAAAGAAAGCTCTCATAGTCAACATTAGATCCAGAAGTCATAACAAGTGCACAACCTTCAAACTAACCATTGCAACAGATATTCCTCCTTGACCTATAACCTTATCTATTTCATCTAAAAACTTAAAGAAAATGATGAAACATGGCAGTCACAAAGAGTCTGAAACAAAAGGAGCTCATCGGTCCATGTCACACTAAGAAAGTTAAATGGTGTTCGGGTAACTCAGCTTAGGTCTCGGGAAATGAATGCAGGGATTGGGAACAATTAAGTTGAACTGTTGGCCAACTTGGTAGAGATTTAATTTGACACCTTGAGAGATAGCTTGAAGAGCTAGGAGGCTAAAGAATGATTCATTCCAGCTTTGGGAGGAACTGGCCTTTGGAGGTGAAGATTAAAGAAAAGCAAAGTCTTCTAGTTCACAATGGTATGTAGATAGGTTACATCAAAATTAGGTAAAGGTCTAATGTCAAAATTTACGAAGGGATACAGTCTAGGGAATAAAGATGGAATGTAGGCATATTCCTTGTGGAAAATAGTGCGATGAATCATACAAATTATATAGTCTGGTAATATGGCTATCATTGTGTCGAGATAATAATTGGATTTTGAGGTTTCGTGATTCTTTCGGGGGTTTGCAAATTAGACTTCTTGTGTACGTGAACATTGTCTAAGACTCTATTAAATTTCCTGAAGCCTCATAACATCACCTATAATTTTTTTATGAAGAAAACCTTTTTCCATTTATTTTTATATAATAAAAAATTAGTTAATTTTTTTTTTTTTTTTTTTAGCAATGCAATCTATTTACATCCCATAATCATAATGATGACACAATCTATTTACATGGTCTATTTACATCTAATATAGTGGATGTTAATACAATCTAGACTTAGTTGAATCTTATATAGGGTATTTTCAACATTAATATTAGTATGTTTGTAATGGGTAAACTTTACATTTATTTTTGTATAACTTTTTTCATCAAAGTACAGCTTCTAAGGATGTTATCTCGCTTGAGAAAAGGAAGATGCTTAACTATGAAGATTGGGTCATGTTGATCTAGATTTTTTCTTTGCCAGACTAAGGGCTTCCAAATGTGGATAAGTGGGAACATGCTTATTTGGTGAGAAATTCTTGTTTGGTGGTCACAAGATATTATTGTCGTACCATATTAATGAAAAATGGACACCATTTGTTGAACCACTAGGGAGTTGACCAAATGTTCATGAGAGCATGTAATAAATGAATGATCTTATACTCCAATTTGATCGTACATTAGAGGAATAATGCTAACTCTGAGTCATGCAAGCCAATACATAATACCTTAGCAAAAATTTGCCATAATTATGCTTCTTTGAGGAATAAATCAATAGTAACTTGAGATATGAAAGTATGGTCTCAGAATGAGCCTATGAGTCATTGGTTAAGATGGGTGGGTTGATATTTAATCCAATTAGATAGAATAATGATGTCATATCAAGATTAATCTATATAGTTATATAAAGAATGTTTTGTAAACCGTTGAGTCATAGATTCCATGAAACCTAAAATGTTTTGTAGGCTTAAGCTATGAGGTGTCTCATGGTTTGCATTTTTAGTGTTTTATTTCACATAAATTTTATTTTTGTGAAAAGAGGAGCTCTACATATTTTTTTAACGCGAGTAATATCAGAATCTATGGGGGTTTTATTTTTGTGAATAGTTGGTCACATTTATACATTCCCCATAGTGTATCTAATAGTGGTCATTAAGGGACAGTGGGTGAAAAGGTAGGAATTCTACTCCTCCATGCATACCAAGAAGGAAGACTAGACAAAGCGCCCCTAATCACACATCACTTGCCTAGACATGTACAGGGCAATCGAAACCACCTCATGTTCTCCAGATCATTTTTGAAAATCCTGTGAGCTACTAACTTGATAAGAACAAACCATGGATTACTCTGCATTATGGGTCAGAGATTCGGGATCTTCATAGATGCTGGGTCCTCTCGATCAAATTTCTTAACCCTATAAATATGTCAAAAGTGGCTAGCACTATACAAAAAAAATATAGACTCACATTGTGTCTTTTATGCTGTCCATCTCGTGACTGGTTGATCTAACTGTTGCACTAAATGTTACTAATGGCTTCATGCCTCGTCCTACTATAACTTTAGTATTGTGCAAATTGTCATGGATCACACTGACAAGTGCATGTACAACTTGTGATACAGTTCTCAATCCTTGCATTGTTTAAAAAAATATACGTCTCCTTTCCTTTTATTCTGCTTGTACAACACTGTGTATTGTCTGATGATCAATCTGCAATTAGTTTGAAGCATTTTGATCAGATAGGGATGAAGATCATTCGAGTAGCCATATTCAGGTAATGGCTGTTCTAATGTTGGGAAGCAGTGCATTTTTTCACTGGTGGCAGACTTGCAGGAGTATGTTGCATGTCTGTCCAATCTCCATTGGTCTTGACCCAAGCTCCATGTTATGCCAGGGATCTGCTGTAACAAATCCTCCTAGCAACTCCCAACTGATGGTTGCTGTCACCATGTTGTAAAGAGTGCTAGATCTCAAATGTTTGTGTTCAAAACAATCTCTGCATGTCCCCTTAAAAGCTGTTGATCCCAAGCTTAGTTAGTGGCTTTGCCTCAGCAAATGCCAAGTTTACAACCTCCCTAGCTGGCATGCAAAGGTTAAGATAAGGAACTGGTTTATCATTCGAATCACTATGTTATTTGTAGTATGTCCCTTATTCAACATTGTTTTAATGTCTGTGTAATCACGCCGGACACAGCTCAGCTCACGCCGAGGAAATGTGAGAAGTGCATCTGTGATTTTTCTTCAGCATTGTGGTTTACAATGCCATTTGGTTACCAATTATATTGCATTGGTGTGGATTTAAATGTGATTGCTGCAAAGCTATCAGGAAGCTTGGGTCTGATATTTACCATGAGAATAATTGGACTCCCAATCAAGTGCTGAGATTTGTCTTCTAAAAGGTCTGAACATTGTTTATTATTCTATTTCTTATTATTACATTATGGTCAGTATATGTTTGTTCTTGGAGCTTGACAAAGGATCACACCTTTTTAGCCAATAGATTTGAAATGTGTTATGATGCATTTAGAACCATGCATAAGTGTATGATGAGTCAATGCTACATAATATCACTAGTGGATTTTTACCAATTAAGGGACTGAACAAGGGGGTCCATTATGCTGAAATACTACAACATTTATTTCTAGATGAAAAGATTAGGTGCAAGAAGCTTCTTCAAAACTATTTATCTTTCCTTCTCTAGTATTAGAAAATATGGAAATAATGTTATTGCTCAACACATAGAAGGGTTCAACGATATTAGTCCAAATTATTTTTGACCACTTGAGCTCTCTAGGAGGAAGTCTTGAACTCCTACAAAAATTACCAACCAATGCCTAATGCTAATAGATGTTATACCTCCATAGAAATTAATTAAGAGTAGGTTCATAACAGATTAAAAAATGGGTGACTCCACCAATATTTTAATACATATTTGCTATATTTTGCGTGGACTTAAATTTATAATCCTTAATTGACCAGGTTTATAAATAGAAAGGATTCAATTACCTATCAATAGTTCAATGGATTAATCCATTAATATTTATGATGTTCATCCCCATTAGATATTGGCTAAAACCACAGTAGGAAGAATTTTTTTGATAGTAGATCCATTAAAACCAGTTCTAGAGATGGCAAAGGTCCAAAGAATCTAATAGTGCTTATAATCCTCTTTTATCTAGTGTTGTCTAGTCATTTCTATTAAGATTCCAAATTGTAGAAATATCAATAAATGACCAGGAATGATGTCCCGGGTACATTTTTGGTTCCCATTAGTATACGAGACGTCCTCCAAACCAATGCAATAATCCAGTTCCCTGGAGTATTTTCAGCCTTCTCAAAAACATGTGTGTCAACATATTCATTGATAGGGTCCTAATTTGAATTCAAGAAGCCTATGAATACATAGGTGCATTATTGCACTTAGGGAAATTGATTATAATGAGTTAAGGTAAGAAATTGCGTGATGTCTAGCTTAAGAACCATAGAAGCATATTAAGCACAAGGAGCACGAATTCAAGCATTCAGATCCATGAAAATATCTAGGACCAATAGTATTAAGGGAATACATGAAGAGATATATAATAGTCAATGGGATCTATCTCAAACATTGCTTTTGAATATAATAGGTTTCCACCTTGTGTTATATTAGATTAGTTGTTAGAGTTTTTTCCAAGTGATGTTCACCACATTGTTTTTATGGTAGTGTAGTTTTCATTTCCCTAAGTGCTTTGCGTATATTTCTGGTTACCTCGGGTGGCTTTTGCATTCTCATAGTTTTGAAGAAGTTTTAACAGTCCCTGGATTCATCATATGTGAAATAGAACCAAGTTGAGGAAGTATAAGTTAAGGGTCAAATATCATGATATGTACTCGACTCCATGCCCAATGAATCATCAAGTTATTTCCTTGATTTATGGCTTGATCTACGACCTTTACTAGTTCTTAGATTGTTATTCCTTGCCTATATAAGTAAGGCTCATTCTCATTGTATTTCATTGAGTTCCATAATAATATATGATATTGCTGCTCATTTGTTTTCAAAGGTTTTGTGTAAATTTACTATGGTGAATTGCTTTCATCTTATTGATCATGGTGTTTGATTAGCATCAGTGTTCTTGGCTTGGTACGATCTGGTTATCGTTCCTTTTAGGTGTGTTGTTTTTTATGACTACAAAATAAAAAGGACTTGATAATAATGGAGGGGTAACGTAAGCCCCTAATAATTCCTTCTAGTTTTTTTACTATTATTTAATGATTTAGATACCAAGTGGTTTCAAAAACAATGCTTTAGATGAGGATCCTAGATGTTTTATACATATATGTAGAAGTAATATTGAATATGATTGTTGGAGACTAGATAAAGTAATAGAGTTCGAACAAAAACTTATTTAAATATGTGTTATGTAATGGGGTAGTGTTGATAAAGATGTATAGATTTCTACTTACTATCTACCTATTGTCTAAAACTATAAATGTCTATAATATTATAGATTATCTAATACTATAATTGTTTATAATACTATAGATGTCTACTACATATATATATATATAGAGAGAGAGAGAGAGAGAGATCTATAATATTAGACAATAGGTTATAGTAAGTAGACACACACACACACACACACACACACACACACACACACACACACAATGGAATGGAAGTTGAATCATTGTGGGATTCCATGTGTGAATCTTCACCTTTTGATCATTTTGGTTAGACTTATAGGTATGCACGTTGCATATGCTTTGGCATAATGAAATTTCTAGAAGTGCCATATGGTAGGGGCATAACATTGTGTAGATTTTCACAAAATAATATTGATGTGTTCATGTTGGTCATCAAATAGGACTTTACGAAGAGCAACAGTCAGGGGACAAGAAGTCCCTCCTCTTTAATGGGAGAGGTTCCCTTATTCAGAAATGAACCTATTTACAAATATACAAAACATGATTTTCTAGTTGAACTTGGATATTACGAAAGTGTTTTCTATAAAGATCATCAATTACAAAAGGACTGAGGAATGAGAATACAAGAATGAGCAGAAAGGAAACATGTAGAATTATAGATAACAGAGTAATTCTTTATGTATGCGAAGTTATAGTGAATTGAAACAAGATCATTTGTATCATATAAATAAGATGGAATTTAAAGACACAAAGTTCTATAAATAACATCTTCCAGAACACAAAGTTTCTTGACATAACACAGACAAATGATCTTCACAAAATTAAATGAAAGCTTAGGGATAAAAGAGATCAGATAGACAAAGAATGAAAAGCCCTTCTGTATTGATTTCTTTATGATCTATTTACACTTTTAGAAAATAAGCCAAGTTCTTCCTTCTCCAAAATGGCGTGAAGAGGCCATTATATAGCTTACAAATCAGTTACGCTTTGTAACTACTTCTTTTAACTAAAGATTAGTTAAGGATTGCCAATCGCAATACCTCAACTTATTACAATGAATCAGAGAAAAACAATTAGAAAAGAAGAGAAGAATAAGGAGAAGAAGACAGGTGGTTATGAATGGGAGGGACCCACTGACTTCAAAATTTGCTACCTGAATCTCTTCAATGCCTCGGCTATGTCTCTGCCACGAGTGACTGACGTGTTGGATGTAGACTAAGCCCAAAATCCGAGGCACTTCTCCATTTCCTTATCAAACTCGACATGAGTATGGTAGAATCATCTGCGCCATTGGTGTAGGGTTTGCATCAGCCATCCCCGACCCAAAAATCGCCAAAGTCAGGATGATGAGCTACACTGTCCCTGAAATTTGATCTTCATATTGATAGTAATTCGGAGGGCAAAGTCACAAACTAGACTCGGGAAGGAATTACAGAGGGAAGGAATACACGTGTAGGAATTCAGATTGCAAGGGCTCGAGCAAAGAATAGCATGAAAGCAGTGTGAAAAATGCATAGGGGTATGCTCGTAATATAGTCGTTTAGGAGAGAGAAAGATAATGAATGCACATTTACCAATTTGAATAAGCAAGATATTCAGGTAGAGCGGGAAAAATAAGCACGAATGGCACTTGGTTCATTTGGGACATGTGAGACGCGAATGCACGAAACACGCGGCTCGGCCGATTCGGGTAGAGCGGGGAAAACACGCACAAATGCCTTTTGGGACATGCAGGACAAAAGTGCGCGAAACACGTGACTCGGTAGGATCGGACGAAAATGTGACAACAGGTCCGGGCGCACTTGGGACATTTGGGACGTGAAATCATGAAGTACGCAGTTCGGGCGATTTGGCCGAAAATGGAACTACTTGCCAAATTGAACTTGGGACATTTGGGACGTGAAAGCATGACGGGCCCGAAAAAGACAAACTTTGGGGAAACCGGCCGATCAGGGAACAGAGCGCCCGTTTGAACTTGGGACACGCGGGACATGAAAGTGCAAAGGACGTGGTTTAGGTGATTCGGCTGAAAATGGAACAACCTGTCAAATTGAATTTGGGACATTTGGGACAGGAAATTCCGACGGGCCCAAAAAAGACAAACTTCAGAGAAATCGGCCGATCGGAGAACAGAGTGCCCATTTGAACTTGGGACACGCGGGACAGAAATGTCTGACATGCCCGTAAAATACACAAAATGACCCAAAAATGTAGATTTTCTCAATTTCTCCGACTTTTAACATTGAGTACAATAGAGAAGACACTAAAACTCAAATTTTTGAAATTTTCACTTTCTTAAGAGCAGGGGAATTTTGAGTGGACAACAACTGGCTCCTTCTGGGAATGACTTGGCATAAATTCAAGGAATGGGACAAGGTAAGAACTTAGACAAACTCAGGGAAGTAGACCAGTACCTTATCCATTGGGCCACGGAGTCAAAAAGCAAACCAATACAGACGACAACACACCAACAAAAAGGAAAGCAAAACAAAACGCTGTACAGAATATACAAAGGACTCCCTAATCACCTAAGACTTGAACAACTTAAGGTAATGCCCACTATAAGGAAGTGGGAGAGGAGAACCATCCATGTAATCAAGATAAAAGGAATTCTTACTAGAAAAGTTTCTGATCTTGAAAGGTCCGAGCCAAAGGGAATCAAACTTGCCATGGCTGCCACGAGGTTCATGCCTTTTATCCCATAACAACACAGTCTCCAAATTAGAAATCTTTGAACCTAGATTTCTTATCAAACAGGACCTTTACCTTTTGCTGGTGAATAGATATCCTATCAGCAACCTCCAATCTATCCTCATTCAGTTTGTGAAGGTACATAATTCTCTTATCCAAAGCATCACTGAAACTAGTATCTTCAATAGCCTTCATTAGATACAAGGCTGGTAGCTCCACTGTTACTGGAAATTGAGCTTCTACTCCATATACCACTTGAAAAGGAGACATTCCAATAGCTCTCTTTGGTGTAATCCTGTCTGCCCAAAGAGCATCATAGAGCTTCTTGTGCCAGTTTCGTTGAGACTCATTGACTAATTTCCTTATAATAGTCACCAAATTTTTATTAGTGGATTCTGCTTGCCCATTTCCCTAAGGGTAGTAATCTGGGGAGTGAGCCAAAGAGATGCCATACCCATAGCAAAAATCCATTATCTCAGTTGAAGAGAAATTCGAAGCATTATCTGTCACAATCTTGTTAGGTACACCATACCTTACCAAGATGTTCTCTTTGATGAAGTTGCATACCACTTTAGAAGTAGTACTCTTAACTGGAATAGCTTCTACCCATTTGGTGAAATAGTCCATGGCAGTTAATACATGAGTATGACCAGCACTAGAAGCAGGATTAAGTGTTCCAATGAATTCCAAACCCCACTGTTGAAAAGGTTCGTCAATTACAACTGGCTTAAGAGGCAAAGAGGCCAATTTGGGTCTTCCCACGAAGGTCTGACAAGCCTCACATTTATCAACCCACTTGGATGCATCTCTGAACAAGGAAGGCCAGTAATATCCTCCATGAAGTATCTTATGAGCAGTGACCGTTGATGAATAGTGTCCTCCACATGCCTGATCATGAAAAGCTAAGAGCAATATTTTCTGTTGTTCCTTGTCCACACATTTCAAAAATCTTCCATCTAACCCACGTTTGAACAAGGTGTTTTCCCACAACACATATTGCACTGACCTTAGTTTAACAATCCTCTTTTCTTTGGCAGTTAAATGAGAGGGGCACTCTCAATAGGTGAGAAAATGAGCGATATTAGCATACCATTCATCAACTGAGCTAAGAAACAGAACGGTAGGAAGGCCAACTTTATTCTCCAGTAATTCATGCTCAGCACCTTCAGCAATGAGCTCACAAAGACCTTTTCCACAGACGAGTTTGGTCGGTTTGATGTCAATGTCGTATTCTTGGACCTTAGCAACCCAGTTCCCTCTCTTGGATCCAAATTCTTGTTGTGTGAGAATTGACTTAACAGTTGTATCTGGAACCAACACCATGGAATGAGAGTTGAGGATGTAAAAATGAAACTGCTTAACAGCTTTGACCACTGCAAAAGCATGTTTTTCCATCATGGTGTATTTTAACTCATGATATTTCAGAATATAGCTCATGAACGCAATTGGGATTTCATGCTCATTAGAGTCTTCTTGAGTCAAAACAGCAGCCAAGGTATTATCTATGGCATAGCAATAGATAATAAAATCTTTGCTGAAATCAAGACAGGCTAAAATAGGAGTTTTAGCAATAGCTCTCTTAATACCTTCAAAATATTCCTTTCCTTCAGAAGACCAACCAAACATTTTTTTGCCTTTCATCATTTGGGAAATATTCAAAGTTAACTCTGCAAAATCAGGGATGAACCTTCTTAAAAAATTGATCTTACCAAAGAAAGAGTGCACGCCCTTTTTGCTGGTTGGAAGAGGAATTTGCTAGATAGCTTGTACTCGCTCAGGATCAATCTTAATACCATCTTTGGAGACGATGTGCCCTAATAATTTCCCCTCTGTGACACAAAAAACAGATTTTTTAGGGTTCAAAGAAATCCCATGTTCTTTGCATCTTAGCAGAACTGTCTCCAAGTGGTCAAAATGATCCACCCTTGTTTTAGAAAACACTGTCAAGTCATCAAGGTATATGACAATACATTTCCATTTCAAACTTCCAAAGGCCAAGTCCGTAGCTCTCTGAAAAGTGGCACCAGCATTGATGAGCCCAAAAGGCATTCTCTTGTAAGAAAAGGTACCCCAAGGAGTAGTGAAAGTTGTTTTGTGTTGATATGCAGTATCAACCTCTACCTAATTATATCCCGAGAATCCATCAAGCATAGATAACATTTCAGATCCTGTTACTGCTTGCAAGACCTGATCCATCATGGGCAAAGGATAATTGTCTTTCAAAGAAGCCTGATTCAGATTCGTGAAATCAACACAGATGCGGATCTCACCATTTTTCTTCCTAACATGCACAATATTAGCAATCCATGTTGAATGGTGAATGGGAAAAATGATTTTGGCCTTCAACAACTTCTGTATTTCCTGAAAGATGGTGTCAACTATTTTGGGGTTGTATTGCCTCTGTTTCTGCTTAAAAGGCTTAATTCCAGGTTTGAGAGGAATAAAATGCTACATATCTTTTGGTTTGAAAGCTTTTAAATCTTCATAAGAGTAAGCAAGAACATCCTTATACCTCTTTAAAAGATCAATTTCTTTCTTCCTCTCATCGGCTGTGCAACATTTTCCAATGTTCACGAGCTTAGGATCAGTAGAACTCCCAATATTAATTTTATCATACTCAGCTGATTGTTGAGGTCCAGTAGAAGCTCTAGACTTTACATACCTATCATGTTTATCAAATAGTTCCTCTAAACTCACCAATCCTTTAGGAATCTTATTTCCTTTGAGTTTGATGCATCCATCCTGATCCGTTTCTTCTCCTTGAGTGACTGCTTTATCAAAGGGCACATTTTCACTAGGCAGGTTATCGCTTCCTTCAAAATACAGCTGTTCAAAATTACCCTTGAGTTCTAAGAAAGAAAGCAAGTGTTGATCATCATTGAAAACTTGCCAGTTATTGGTATTATCAGGTACACTAGGTCGATGGACCATCTCAATGGTGAACTTGTCTTGAGAGAAGTCAGGATGAGGAATCAATAGTGGCCCTGAGACTGCTAGTGAATCAGCCCTGCTGTTCTTCTCCCTAGGTATTGCTTCGATGGAGAAAGCATCAAGAAATTCAATGGAATCCCAAACCTGATTCCGGTAATGTTTCAACCTTCCATTTTTTACCTGGAAAAGACTTCTAACTTGCTTTACAATCAATTCCGCATCACCACGAGCCAGAAGATTCTTTACACCTTGTTCTTTGGCCACTTGCAGTCCAAGAATGAGAACCTCATACTCTTTTGTATTATTAGTATTTTTGAACTACAACTTGAATGAAAAAGGATGTAGGCTTCCTTCAGGTGACACCAGTAGGACACCAGCTCTAGAACCAGCTGAGGAACAACTTCCATCAAACTCTAAAATCCAAACACCATTAGGATCTTTAGGTGACACTTTGGGGAGTTGAATTTCATCAGGGGACATAATCATATAGTTACCATGCCCCATATCCTCATAGAGTATTTTTGCTTTAGGATCATCCTTTTTTGTACAATATACTCAGACTTCTTCTCAGGTAGCAACTTCTTCATTTGCCCATTAACAGGTACGAGTGCATGTGACCAATCCATTTGAATTTCTCCACCCACATCCTTACAAAAGTTCCTACTTAGCAACATCCCGTATGAAGGAGGAATATCTGCTACTAAGATGGTAGCCAAAACTCTCTTCTCAGGCAAAGCAGCAAAAGCCACTTGTGTATCTTTAATTCTTCCAACCAAGGGCACTTCCTTACTCTCCATAGAGTAACAAGATCCATAAGTGCATGTGAGGGGCAAGCCTAAGGCATGAGCTACTTTAGCAGGCATCACATTGTTTGAGGCTCCTGAGTCTATGACACAATTACTGAGCCTATGGCCAGCTATAAGAAGTGTTACATAAAATGGTTTAATTTTTTCATTGGGTGAGGTGACAGCGGCTACCAAACTAGGCTGTGGTGCAGAAGGAGTGGGTAAAATGCCTTTAGAGGTGATCTTAGAATGGGAATTGACAAAGTGAATCATTTTAGCAAAAGCTTTGGGATGGGTTTGATAATACTCAGCCTCTGAGATTTGAACCTTAGTCTTTTTCAAGTGATCAATAATATCAAAAGACCCAGAAGTGGATGGGCCATCATCACTTGAGATCCTAGGTTTATCAACTTTAGGGGAAAAAGAAGTAACTTTAATAGCAGGATTGACAGGACTCACCTTTGGTGTAGATGAAACGGGGATAGGAGATCCTCTTTTTGCAATTACAGGGATAGTTTTCGGCTGCTCCTTAGATTTCTTGGGGGGCTGCGTCACTTTCTCCCTTTGATTTGTCTGCTCTCGAGTCATGACAGCGAATGATTCGCTATTCATGTCCGCTACTACTTCATCATAATCATCTCCATCATCAATGCCCTTAGTGGTGAAGAAATTAACTCGAGATCCTTCAAGTTCATCTGCTTCATCATCAACTTCTTCCACAAATTCCTCGCAAGATTCATTATCCTCATCATCATCCGGTTCCTCAACTTCACAGGTTGCATTGACAGGAACTTTAACAGGAGGTCCTTCAAGCGCTAATCTTGTTTGAGAAGCAAGCAAACGATTTCTGGGCTGAAAATTCCTCCTTGGAACGTCTGCATAGGGAGCATGCTAAGCCAATTGTTTCTTTATGGCAATGAGATCATTCACAAGTTTTTGAACCAATGGATCAGTATTAGGTCCAGGAGTGGAAGAGGAGGAAGAAGTAGACTTAGATTTGGAAGGATCTCTCCTCAACTTCCCTGACATGATTAAATCATCCTCAACACTAACAGCAAGAGTTTGATCTTCAGCCAATGTTGCGAGATTAGCCCTTCTTAGTACATAACTAACTTCAGGCGATTGGGCATTTAGGAAGAAACATTTTTGGATTTGATCAACAGGTTGAGTATTTGCCAAAATTTTATTAATTAACCTGTTGAATCGGGCCACAAATTCTCTCATGGGCTCTGGTGAACCTTTCTTTATCTGAGAGATTTGGGCTAGCAAGGCATGCACATCTTCTGCTGGTTTGAAACGGTTTTCAAACCTAGTTCTCATGGTGTCCCAGCTGGTGATAGTACCAGCCGAAAGGTGATAGAACCAATCAGCAGCATTATCTTATAAAGTCTCAACGAACAGTCTCACAGAGACGTATTCATGTTCAACTCCCAGAACTCCACATGCAACTATGAAGGCTGCGATGTGTTCATCAGGATGCACTTTTCCATCACCTTTGAATTTAGGTAAGTTCTTTCGGTTACCTCTGGGTAACTCATGCAAAGGCTAAGGAAGAGCAAGGGGCCCAACACGATGACCCCAAGGCAATGGTACTGCCATTCTTGGAAAAATGGCTTGGAGAGGAACTGCAACAGCAGTAAGAATCAAAGCTTGAAGATTAGGACTAGCTGGCTCTAAAGGAATACCACCCGTAGGAATTCTATCTTGAATAGGTGGAGTGCTTGTCGAACGAGTCTTTCTATTTCTTGTTGAAGGGACAAGAAAACTCTGCTGCTCCAAAAGCTGAAACTGAGAATCTTCAATACCAAGGGCCCTTCTCCCTCGAGTAAAACACGGAGTCGCCAGATCAAAGGATGATCAAAAATTACAGAACTGGAATATGATTTTCCCCAGCGGAGTCGCCAAAAACTGTTGGTCGTCAAATAGGACTTTACGAAGAGCAATAGTCAGGGGACAAGAAGTCCCTCCTCTTTAATGGGAGAGGTTCCCTTATTCAGAAATGAACCTATTTACAAATATACAAAACATGATTTTCTAGTTGAACTTGGATATTACGAAAGTGTTTTCTATAAAGATCATCAATTACAAAAGGACCGAGGAATGAGAATACGAGAATGAGCAGAAAGGAAACATGTAGAATTATAGATAACAGAGTAATTCTTTATGTATGCGAAGTTACAGTGAATTGAAACAAGATCATTTGTATCATATAAATAAGATGGAATTTAAAGACACAAAGTTCTATAAATAACATCTTCCAGAACAAAAAGTTTCTTGACATAACACAGACAAATGATCTTCACAAAATTAAATGAAAGCTTAGGGATAAAAGAGATCAGATAGACAAAGAATGAAAAGCCCTTCTGTATTGATTTCTTTATGATCTATTTACACTTTTAGAAAATAAACCAAGTTCTTCCTTCTCCAAAATGGCGTGAAGAGGCCATTATATAGCTTACAAATCAGTTACGCTTTGTAACTACTTCTTTTAACTAAAGATTAGTTAAGGATTTCCAATCGTAATACCTCAACTTATTACAATGAATCAGAGAAAAACAATTAGAAAAGAAGAGAAGAATAAGGAGAAGAAGACAGGTGGTTATGAATGGGAGGGACCCACTGACTTCAAAATTTGCTGCCTGAATCTCTTCAATGCCTTGGCTATGTCTCTGCCACAAGTGACTGACGTGTTGGCTGTAGACTGAGCCCAAAATCCGAGGCACTTCTCCATTTCCTTATCAAACTCGACATGAGTATGGTAGAATCATCTGCGCCATTGTTGTAGGGTTTGCATCAGCCATCCCCGACCCAAAAATCACCAAAGTCAGGATGATGAGCTACATTGTCCCTGAAATTTGATCTTCATATTGATAGTAATTTGGAGGGCAGAGCCGCAAACTAGACTCGGGAAGGAATTACAGAGGGAAGGAATACACGTGCAGGAATTCAGATTGCAAGGGCTCGAGCAAAGAATAGCATGAAAGCAGTGTGAAAAATGCATAGGGGTATGATCGTAATATAGCCGTTTAGGAGAGAGAAAGATAATGAATGCGCATTTACCAATTTGAATAAGCAAGATATTCGGGTAGAGCAGGAAAAATAAGCACGAATAGCACTTGGTTCATTTGGGACATGTGAGACGCGAATGCGCGAAACACGTGGCTCGGCCGATTCGGGTAGAGCGGGGAAAAGACGCACAAATGCCTTTTGGGACATGCGGGACAAAAGTGCGCGAAACACGCGACTCGGCCGGATCAGACGAAAATGTGACAACAGGTCTGAGCGCACTTGCGACATTTGGGACGTGAAAGCGCGAAGTACGCGGTTCGGGTGATTCGGCCGAAAATGGAACTACTTGCCAAATTGAACTTGGGACATTTGGGACGTGAAAGAGTGACGGGTCCGAAAAAGACAAACTTCGGGGAAACTGACCGATCGGGGAACAGAGCGCCCGTTTGAAATTGGGACACGTGGGACATGAAAGTGCGAAGGACGCGGTTCGGGCGATTCGGCCAAAAATGGAACAACCTGTCAAATTGAATTTGGGACATTTGGGATAGGAAATTTCGACGGGCCTGAAAAAGACAAACTTTGAGGAAACCGGCCGATCGGGGAACAGAGCGCCCGTTTGAACTTGGGACACGCGGGACAGAAATGTCCAACAGGCCCGAAAAATACACAAAATGACCCAAAAACGCATATTTTCTCAATTTCTCTGACTTTTAACATTGAGTACAACAGAGAAGACATTAAAACTCAAATTTTTGAAATTTTCACTTTCTTAAGAGCAGGGGAATTTTGAGTGGACAATAGATCATAAAATAATTTACATGTGACGTTACCCTTATGAAAGGGGGAACTTCCCATCAACCCTGCACTGACTAATCCTTAAAAGAGTACATGCTCTACTTTTATCAGGATGGAGGAAATTACTTTTTGACACCTAAAAATATCATGTATCATGACTTGGTCTTTGTGGTAGTGTGGAGATGTGTTATACATTGATAAATATAATGGTAGGCACCACAAGAAGAATTGGCACACACATGTGTGGCATCACGTCCAAATTATATAGATTGCATTGTGCCATATTAATATTTTTTAGACAAATGGATGGTTATATAGGTACCAAAATCCTCTAGGATTATTATGGAGTACTACATACAATGGAATATGAACCATACAAGCCACAAGTTATGAGAATAGGCTTTCCAATATCAAAGGAATCATTATTAGTAGACCGCATTAGATATTGTATGGTATTACAAACACATTGAGGTCCTAATAAAGGAGAGTCAATTCATAAATATTTGTAATGAATTTGACATGAAATATTTTTAGAGCTCCATAATAGTGAATAGGCTATTAAATGCATATATGATACTTAATTACAAATATTATAAATGTTTTATGATTCTTGCATAAGGATACAATTACATAGAAAAGGATATAATTTCAGTCATATTATTCCATTTTCATTTTTTGGGGTTTTTTGACATAGTTTTCTAGACTTGCACTGCATTATTTATTTCAAATGAGTATCTCTAGAATTGTGACAAGCTAGATATTACTCTTAAACACAATAATATCAATCATTTGTAATTTTCCTATGTTCCCAAAGGAGAATAAAATTTCCTTTATGTAATTTGGTCTAAATTATTATGTTAAATATATTTATATATAATTGCAACATATTTTGGTTAGTTATAATGCAATGTTAATGTAAAATCACTTCCCACATCTAGATTTTGGTGAAATTGAACCTTACAAATAAACTAGGGTTTTATATGGTAGCCTTCTAGGGTTAGATCTTTCTCGTTTAATTTTAGTAAAAACCTTGTAATTAAAATGTTATTAGCATGATTTTATATATATGAACCACATGTTCTAATTATTCTCTTATTGGTGTTTTATATTATGTTTTCACTTCTTATTTACTCTATGTATGTCCACGTGCCTTTCTCTTTCTTTATTTTCTCCCCCCTTCATATTTTTCTATACTTTTGGGATCCTTATGTTTTTTCCTTCTTATTGTTTACACCTTGAGTAATTATATTTTTTGTTATAGAAAATACATAACCCTAAAAATGATATAAGGGTTTGTAATAGGTATATTATTTATACCTAATTAACTTCCAACAATAATCATTCACAATTAGAATAATGCATTCATACATGTAATAAATAATAAACAATGAGTACTTGCCCAAATACACAAGAGGAGCGATACATTTAGTTGTAAAAGACAAATTATAGATGATATGGATGTGTAGGGTAGTAGAACACACTAATCATGAACTACAAATGCTTCAGTGAAAGTTTTGGAACTGAAAACCCAATAAAGATATGACTGTACAACTTTGTACGTCCTTGACATGGAATTGTAGTGTCTTATACCCTTTGATAGTTTCAACCTGAAACTTTATGTGTGCTTCACTTATATGGTAATGATATTTATTGTATGCCTCTCTTTCTCGCATAGCTTCAAGATGACTTGTAATCACCTGCAACAAAGTGCAAACACTATCAACATGCATAACCCTTCATATCTTTAATAAACTAAAAGGAGAAAAAATGTGTATGATGAGGTTGGACTACCCTTGGTGATCAAACTCCAAACTTTTGAACCAATCCAAGTATTTCACTACATGCCATATTTTTTGTATCAATCCTCGTGTAGTTCTCCTAGGTTTTTGTGTAAACGTGAATAGCTAACCAACCCCCTAGGGGTTACTTTATGTCTCTTTACACCAAGATAGTGGGTTAACTATTTAACATAGAATGTACCTAATGTAGTAGTAGTGAGATATGGTTTGCCTCAAGTATGTGACCTAACCATTTGTTGATTGAAACCCTTGTGCAATGTTTGTAATGACATTTATCTTTCTAAAACACGGCTCTATGACCTTTAAATGCTTGGAAATGGAGGAATTATATTGTTTAACCTGGTCGATTTCTCCATACTTCTACTTTGGACTACTCTAAATGATGTGTAGCTGATTTAGGAATATTTATGAACCATTTGAGTGATTTTGGATGATATTTTGGCAATAATAGCCTATAAGAGTGTCAAGTGAGCTATAAATTGATGGTAAATTGGCTTTATTGCCTTCCATATGTGAAATATTCTAACAAGGTCAAGCCAAGTAAGATAAAACGAACCAAAGAATAATTTGAAAATTGAAATCAAATTTAGTGAATGTGAAGGGGCGAGACCATACAGGTTGGCCAAAACCAAACCTACATCATGACCCTTCCATATGTTTTCCAAACTAGAGAAATGAAAACCAAAATTGAAATTAGTTTCATGAATATCAAAGGTTTAATACCGATTTTATCAAATAATATTCTCAGAGTTGATGATAGAGAAGAGTGTAAAGATTAAAAAGTTGTAGAAGAGCTAGAGAGATGAGGTGATTGAATTCCGAATGTGAGTATTTGTCTTAGCAAGGGAACATGGTCAAACTTGTCATTGCACAAGGAAAAGTTACCAAATTTTAGTGTTTACACTTCTATTACTATTCTCTAAAACTTATTATAATGACTTATTAATATTTAATTTAATATTGTGGGCACTTTGGCACTTGTTTGAGCTTATTTTTTAGTTTTTCTCTAATGGTCAGGTTATGCATTAATAAGGTCTTAATGTGAATTCAAGAAGGATATACATGTAAATACACCTAAATACATTTTAAGAATTACACACTAGTGATCTGAAAGTTATCAAGTGACTATCCATTGATCATTATTACAATTAAAAATTTCATATTCTATGTTTTCAGTACACTCAAGTATCAAGTGGAGTATCTAAAAACATAATATCTATGAATGTAGAAGGAGGGTTGAGTAATTTCTCACTCAACATGCATAAAGCTACATAAGCTTTTATTCTTCTTCAAAACTTAATATTTAGAGCAACCCCCATTGAAGGTTAGCCCAAGCCAATAAATTTGCATTTTTCCTTTAGTCTCCAATGAATTGCAAGGTTTTGAGGTTGGATTAGGGATAAACAATGTTTTTTGACATATACACATATATTCGCTATTGAAAAGGGTTTCTGGGCATCATGTATTGAAAAAGGATTTTTAAATGTTTGAAATGTTATACTTATACAACCACTATTGAAACGTGTTACCCATTTTAGGAGGATTTATAGAATAAAAAAATATGATTATAGTATTTCCTTTGTCATATGGTATGATTGCAATCATTAAATCATATCATAATCAAATTCTAATATTATCTTTTGCACTATCTCTAAAACCTTTTCTAATAATTTATTACCTCTGTCAAAAACCATGTGTGTATTCTCCTTGTGCTTTATAAATTAATTAACACTCACGACTTTTTATTTTTTCTCTATTCCTACACAATTTAGGTCTTTAGATATTTCAGTTAATGTATTTATATTAATTTTTCAGTTGTGCAAATTCTTATTGAATTTGTGTACTTTTACTTATGTCATCCCTTGTGTACATTATCGATAAAAAAACTTTTTACTTTAGCTATTGATATGGATATTTTAGTTCGTGTATTTAATATTTGTATAAATTATGTATATTTATGGTAATATTATTGGGGCATTCTAGGTTTGTAAACAATAATGGTAATATTCCATATTTATGTTTTGCTACTTTTATCAATGATATGTAAGCCACTATGTCTTAGAGAGATATATCTTATGTTTCCCATTGTATGATTTGACTACTAATGAGGTGAACCATATCACTTGAATGAAAGATAGAGAAAATAATGCAATGACCCCTCCTTTCATCAACCTCAAAGGAGATCATCCCAAATATACTTTAAGCTCTTGAACCTAGGTTCAATTTAGAAAAATATTCCGATACTAGAGATTAATTGCAAAACAATCATGTTAAAAAAAATTATCCTTAAGGTAAAAAATCTAGCATGTATGTAATGATATTATTGACAAAACCTTATAGAAAACCACATTACCATGTGATACCAAACCTTCTCACTTTTCTTCTACTTTTAAATCTATTACAAAAGCAAGAACATTAGTATCTTTAATAATGATGCAATAACTTCAAATTATATTATTGATCAAAATATTCCCTTGCACATTCAAGTTAAAATCAATAGTAAAGGGATCAAAACAACTCTTATGGACAATGGTTTAAGATTAAAAAATGTAGCTAGTCCATTCTCTTACAAGCATGCATTAGAAAACCAACCCTCAATAGATCAAATACGATCATTACGAGTTGTGAAAACCAACCTAGAAAGGCTCTTGGAGAAATTACAGTGGATATATCACTTGGTCCCAAACTTGTAGATGTGGAATGCTCAGTTACACTTAATGTTGTGAGCTACAATATCTTAGTAATTGGGACACCTTGAATACCTAATATGGGAGTTGTCACATCCACCCTACATCTATAACATTTAAGTTTAAACATGATGGAGTTATCTATACATGTGGATATGTTATACCATTTATATTTTACAAAACGATTGACCCTCAAGATGTTATTAGGTCTCACTCGAATAAAATTCAACCAAATGTGTTGTCAACTCAGTAAATTAAACCAATGGATTAATTGACCACATATGAATTTGGTGAATGTAGCAAGGCTAGAGAAGATATTGAAAATAATGATAACAATGTTAACAACAAATATAATAAAATATCCAAGTTATGTTTTTATCCCAAAATGCCCATGGGAATTTAGAGATCATACAATTCCCTTCGAAATTATATCCCTCTATATCATCCCTAAAGATCACGGAATACCAAACCAAACATCGAATATTATTGAAGACAAACCAAAGGACACTAGGCATAAAGGGAATATGATAATAAAAATTGCAACACGAAATTGAAAAAGAAAAGCCCTAAACTTATTCAAACAGCTTCATAGAAATGGCTTTGGGCTTAATTATGCACAACAACATGTCATGTGAGAATTAAGGTCTAAGAAAGAGTGATGAAGGTTTAATAGAATCTCTTCTTCCAAACACTCATCAAGATAAAAAAAATTGAAAATTGAAAAAAAAACTTGATATAATAATGAAAAATCAAAAGTTTAAGAAGAGGTTAAGAGTGAAAAAAGTTCTTTTAACGTAACCCATGAATATCTTTGAGCAATGAATCATACTAATAATATTCTAGTCTATCATAAAAATTAATTTTAAGCAGTTGGGTTATTATGAATATTTATGATCAAGTGTTTAGCCTACAGCATGGAAGTACTAACTAAGAAGAACGTAAAATTATATACCTTGAGTTGTAGTGTACTCAAAATTTGACTTTTTCAACCCTAAAAAAATTATTGAAAAATAAACAAACTGACAAGTTTGAGGTTTCAAGTTCAAATCCCCTTGATTAACACGTACAATAGCACACCTAAGACTAAGGTCTTGTTTGTGCCCTAGATTTACCAGAGACTTATGAGTGAGTTGTTAGAATTATCCTATGTTGTATACTCTACTCTAAATCCCATATTTGATCCTTAATTATTAGATCCACAATAAATCTGTCTTCAACAAGTGATAGCTATCCAATAATAAATTTTTTTCTATATAAAAATAAATAAACAAAAGCTTTTACGAAAATTTTGATCACAATATGTAGCTCACGTCCTAAACTTTCCCATCATATAAAGTGCAACCCCTAAATGTGAATGTTTTCTATATTACGGCGAAGTGTTCATTAGATGTGATGTCATAACTACTATGCGGGTGAGCCAATCATGCTAATAGTTGTATGTGGGAACGTGAGACACATTTTCCGAGAAAGGACAGAAGTGCCAAAAAAATGCTTTGTCACAACTGAAAATAAAAAATCACAACGTACCATTAATTACATGCTTATGATAATGATCAGATCGTGAGTTTTTCCTAAGAATTCTACCATTTCGAAAGTATTGTTTTTCTCCAAAAAATAAATAAATAAATAAAAATCTCATGTTGTGAAAAAGGATTTCTTTGGTTCAAAATTCAAACCCAAACAAACATCACCATTGGGTTTCTTTGCCCTTTTTTCTACATTTCCTATCATTTTACAAGGTTTTTAAGTGCATTTTCACTCTCAAATATAAGGCGATGTGAGAACCCAAATGTTTCAACCAACTTTTTCTCACTCCTATGGAAGCATTTTTTTATTTTTTATTTGGCCTCTAGACTATTCTTACCAACATATCTAAATCTTCACAAACGTTTTCTTTTGATCCTCCATACGTGTGAAAATGAGGTTCACATATATTCGATTTGAATCCATTTCTACACCTAAAAATGATATTCTTAAGATCGATGATTCAATTTTTTACTACATTGATTTAGAGAATTTCAAAGAAAAGTTCGATGCAACAAATTGGTATGCTTTTGTCCAACACATATTTGATAGTGGACTCTTGACTGCAACCGAATTTCCCATATATACATAATACAAAAACATGAAGCATGTTTTTGCTATGGTAGAGAAAAGTAAAGTTTAAATAAAATCTAGTATTGATTGTAAAACTAGATGACGACTCCTTAGATGATGTCTTTAGGATCACACCTCAAACTCGTATGGATATGAGTGATGCAATTAGGAAAACCTATTTGGATTGGAACCATACCCTATGTCTAAAGGAGTTCATTAGTAATGCCTTACACATAAAAATCACAAAGATTGAAGGTACTTAAATTTTCTATATGACATCCTACTTGGAATTTTCTATTGCAAATATAAAACCATTCATTGATCTCAATGCGATATGATAATTTAGTGTAATGAATAGAACATAAAACCATTATACTCAAATCACTCTCGAGGAAAGCAAGAGACATTTCACACACATAAATTATGCATTTAAAATGTTCACTGTTAGGTTACTTGAAGGTGCCACCTTCACTAGGATCTCAAATGAAGGGGTAGACTAACTTAGTATATAAGCTTTTTCATCTAGTTTTCAAAATTTGTGTATAGTAAAATTGGAGGGTATGAAGGAATTCTTTATTGGCTCCCATGATATGTATCTCATAAAGTTATTCTTATATAAATTTGTAGGTAGATATCAGAGGTACATCAAACATCCAAGAAGAGACATAAGACAATTTTGTATACTTGCTAGTAAGCCTTAACCATTACATTTTTAATAATGTAGTTGATACCCATGGTATTAGTGTAATTATGGAAAACCTCATAATGTACTAATATAAATAAATAAATTCCTTTGAAAATAAGGTTTCATGAAATTCACATAATTCTACTTATGCACACATACCAACCATTGTATATTACTTGCTTGAGTGCGTAAAAGGAACTACACAATAATTATCATACAAAAGATGATGGAATATAAAATGGAATGGGTTCCTAAGTGTATAATTAATGATGGTAGTGCTATTATAGAACCCATATCCACAAATAAAATTATATTAATTTCATTTCATCTGATAAAATAGTTCATTCTAAAAGTCTTAAAGTTTTGTAACAAAGAAGCCATTACATGTTGTTAGATTGATTTAAAAATAAGTCAGTAGAATTCATAGCTTTAAGAGGGATTAAAGGGCCCAAGAGGGATTAAATAATTTTGGGGATGCCAAGAAATAATACACCAAAATAATTTGACACCAATTCTCTACTCTCTGCCTCTCTTGGAGAAATCACAACAAGGATTGACAAAGATGGAGAGGATCCCAATTAGGGGGTGAGTGCAGGAAGTTGATGGACAAAAATGGGGTCATTCATGGACGTCATATTGCAAAAAACAGAAAAATATCAACTTGTAGGGATTATTAGCAATACGCGCATTCAAAATTAGCAAAAACTATATAAATATGAATCGTAGCATCCGGAATCTAGTTTCTAAAATACTAATTTTTTTAAAAAATGAACAAGTTTAGCTATATTAAACACTTAAAATTATATGACTTGGTTTTTTTTAGAAAAACCGATAAGATTGTAGTCTGTTTTCTCGTGATTTGGATGACGAAATCTTGTTTTTTTTTTCATTTCATGAAAAGTTAGATGTAGTTGTCTATCTTGGGATGGATTTTATTTTGTACTTTTTCAAGCAATATTTTTTTTAATGATTTTTTCCGTGAAAGTGGTCTGAAAATATTTAGAAAACGGAGCGCTTTCCGTTTGCCTGCCATAACTATATCAAAAATTATCGAAATAATTTTATTTTTTTTAACGTGTATAGAATTTGTCCATGCTTGGGATGGCATAAGTTTTATCACATTTTCATAAGCGAAACAAAAGTTACAGTCTTAAACGTAGACATGAACATTCATGGGAAAATATGTCTTAAAAACCTATTGTTAAATAAAAATTATAAAATGATATTTATCTTATTCTATTCACTTTAAAATCAATATTTCTACGAAGCTAACAGTCTCCCCTACGCGATGGCATTATTTTTGTGAAATTTTTTCAGTTTTTTAGCATGGTTCAAGTCTTTGGAAGAGCAAATTTGAGGTTTTTTGACCTTTTACACTTCATAATGACCTTCCATAGCTTTGGTTGGGGAAAAACAAAGATTTCTTGAGACTTAGGTTTGGCAGATAGATCCGCGATCATGGTTTATAAAGTGTGATCGCGGTTTTTTTAACACAAACCGCGAGCGCGCTTTATAAACCACAATCACGGTTTATAAAGCATGCTCGCGGTTCATAAATCATATTTACACACATCCCAATGTTTGAATTACCATGTAATTTTTACTCTCTGACCTTACCGTACGAATTACTGTGAAATTCTATCTTTTTCTGCACATTTTTCTTATCACCGGAAACAAAACATCATGGGAGACAAGAAATGAAGTCAAAAAAGGAATTCATTAAGTAAAAAAACACCAAACAAATTAGAGGCCAAAAAAATTCAGAATGCTGAGCGAATGCGGAATCTTCTTGAATCAAGAAGAGGTTCATCTTCAACCCCAACTATTGTAAGCAATGAAGAACTAGGTAATATTTATACTGTCTATGTTGAATTTGAATTAAATACTTGTGATGAAGATGTTTTTACTGTCAATGTTGAAGAAGAATTAAATACTCATGATGTAGCAAATGTTGAAATTGAAGGAGACAATGAAAATGTGAATAAGAAAATTCATGTTGAAACTGTAGACAGACAAAATTTGACAAAAACACCTCCTAGGATTTTACGTAAGAAACCTTATTTTTTATTGAAATTGATGAAAACATTTTAAAACCAATGTCTAACAAACTTTCTGAATGAAAAATCAAAAGAAAAGCCACTGAAATTTGGAATAATCATTTTGAAATTTTAAATGATTCCCAAAGATGTAAGTTGTTGGTTTGTTTGATGAAATTGATTAAAATGAGACCTACATTAAACACCTTATGATTGACAACATCTAATATACGTGGTTAAAATTCTACAATTGTTGAAAACCTTCATGATGCATATCACATTGTTGGTGTCAAGAGACGTACTTGGGATAGTAATATTGTCCATCGTGTACTTGTTACTAGTGTTGTAAGTGAATCAATAAAAAAACAACGTTTGATTACGCAAACAAGTCGAATGTTGCAAGTTAATCGAAAAACTCTAATGAAAGCAATTGAAAGACGTAATATCCTTCAATCACTCAATAATGTCAAGTTTTGGGTATTTTCTACTAGAGCACCGCGTAAGGACAAAAATAATTCTGATGCTATAAGAGAAGTTGTTATTCAATTTTGGCATGATAACACTAGAGTTTCACCTAATACAAGAGATGTTATAAAATGGAGAGTTGGTTCAACTAATCATGAATCACATCCAAAGCATTTCTTAGATATGACTTAAACTCAATTTCTTCATAAGTTTGAACAAGAAAATCTGGAAATTAAAATTAGTCAACGTTTTTTTGAAATGTTGAAACTATTTTATGTGAAAATCAAGCATGCTCGCACCACATTGTTGGTGTCAAGAGACACACTTGGGATAATAATATTGTGCCTCGTGTACTTGTTACTAGTGTTGTAAGTGAATCAATAAAAAACAATGTTTGATTACGCAAACAAGTCGAATGTTGTAAGTTAATCGAAAAACTCTAATGAAAGCAATTGAAAGACGTAATATCCTTCAATCACTCAATAACGCTGATTTTTGGGCATTTTCTACTAGAGCACCGCGTAAGGACAAAAATAATTCTAATGCTATAAGAGAAGTTGTTATTAAATTTTGGCATAATAACACTAGAGTTTCACCTAATACAAGAGATTTTATAAAACAAATAGTTGGTTTTACTAATCACGAACCACATCCAAAGCATTTCTTAGATATGACTCAAACTCAATTTTTTGGTAAGTTTGAACAAGAGAATCTAGAAATTAAAATTAGTCAACATTTTTTTGAAATGTTGAAACCATTCTATGTGAAAATCAATCACACTCGCACCACTTGTTGTTGTAGGCAACATGTTGAATTTACGATGCATTATGCTAAATTTTTACGTATTCATTCTATTTTTCATTCTAAAACTATGTTATCAGAATGTGGTGTTCAAGTTCCACCAATATCTTCCAGGGATTTCATTTCTACTATATTTTGTGAAAAAGAAGTTGGACAATTTTTTATAGTCAGGATTGTTTAGATGGAAGTTGTAGTACATGCGGCAGATTACCTAAATTGGAAAGTTACATCCATGAGAAAATTGAAGGTACAATAGGACATAATTTAGTTGAGTTTGATAAATATAAATCAGTTGCATACCAGTTGAAAGATGGAAAAGAGTCTAAACAGTGTGAGCTAGTTACAGAACAAATGCCTGTTTTCCAATTTTTGAGAAAATTTAAGGATGAAATTGTTTATGAGTATGTTAGGCATACACATAGAGCTCGATGGTTGGATGAACAGTTCAAGATATGCAAGGACACATTTCCTATTGGTACTATTGTTTCAGTAGTCGATTTTACAGAGAATTACACATTGCAACCACAAATGGAGATTCAATCGCAATATTACAACTCACTAGAAGTTGTCATTTTTGTGCATATAGCATTTCTACATTCTCCTGACAGTACAGAGAATGATCGAAAATTTTTAAGAGAGTACCACTTTTATATCAGTGATGATCGTACTCATTCTACTGAATTTGTGCAAGGGTGTTTCTAGTTATTTTATGGAAACTTGTCTGATAGGGACATCCACTTCAAACAACATTATATATGGTTAGATAATTACACGTCTCAGTTTAAGAATGCACGAATGTTTTATTGGATGAACAGAATGCACGTCAAGATGGGTGTGCAACATATTTGGAGTTTCACTAAGGTTGGACATGGAAAAGGAGAGCATGACAGTGCAGGGCATGTGTGAAAAGAGATCTTGCAAGAGAAGAGTTGAAGTACAAAGATGGTGCTAAATTAAAAGATGCAAAGAGCATAGTGGAATGGTGTACTGACAACATGGCCTGAGGTTCTCAAGAAAATTTCAAAGTTCGTAGGTATTTTTGGTTGATAGAGGAAAAACAAATTACTAGCTACAAGGATTGTATGACACTCACTGGGTCCAGTGATATGCATTCATTTTGTAGCTCAAATGCTACTTCGTAGACCATATGGATAAAAAATTTGACATGTTTTTGTGCATCTTGTATCGAATTTGTCACTCTAAGTGTGATTCACAAGAATGGGTGGATGGATGGATTTGTAGGCCTCTAACTCCGCTTCCTAGTTATCAACCTCCACAAGCATTACGACTTATTTCTGCAAATGAAGTTGCAACATCCAAGGACTTTGAAAAAATTTCAATTTTGGTGCGACAAGGTATTTATGGTTATTTATTTAATTTTTGTATTGAGTTATGTCCATTGAAATTTTAATATGTAATTTAAATTTGAGTTGTTCAACCTTTGTTTTTTTGTAGGACATGTGTTTGCAGTTATTGCGACAGAAGACAATGAAGAAGGAACAGACTATTTCTTATGTTGTTGCATCGAGGAAAGAAAGAATTTGACTTCTCCTATTATAGATGGCAAAGATATTGAGTATCCTACAGGGTCAGTGGTAGTTACTGGAACTTGGTTTTGATGGTATCCATTAAAAAACTCCTCTGTTTGGGTGTTTGAAGACTTTGAGACAAACAAGAAAATACTCTTATATTCACATCTAGTTCTAGCGACAAATATTCAGCTGTATAGATATCGAGGAAGGCCTAATAACAAGATTCTTTAGAAGGTTCGAGAGTCAGATCATGAAGCAATCTTGTCTGCTATTCAGAGTAGATCTGATCCTGATGGTTCATTGGAATGAATTTACAATGCTCATGTCTAGTATATATAATTTCTTTGATATATATAAATTTGTTAGTTAGATAGATTTAAGTTCATATATTTTATTTTAAATTTTTGTATTTTGTATATATCTAGTATGGTTTTGATTTGAAACTTAAATTTCTTTGACTAACACTTTTATGTTTAGGTTAGTGGTGCCAGAAAATCTTCCACCTATATGTGGTTGGCACTGTTAGTAGATATTTTTAAATTCTCAAAGCTAAGAGAAACTTTCATTATTTTACAAGAAAAGAGAAGCAATTAACAATGATTTATGTACCCGTGGAGGGGGTTCTTGGCTCCAGAGGAGGTAGCCTAGAAGCACCTGGTGCTTAGAGAACTGAAATGACTCCTCCCCAAGTGTTTACAAGACCATACCTACACATGTGCACAATCGGTTTGGTGCCACGACCCACCGTTTGTAAAATATAGCATTTGACAACCTTACACTGGCTCAAACTGCACTATTTCACGCGTTTGCAAACAATAGGGCAACGAGAGCATCGATCTGGGAAGGAAAAAACTGAGAGAGGATATTATAGAGGGTCCCTACGCTGAGGTGTCAAATCAGGAAGACATCTCTAGGTGCAACGGAGTCGGAGTAGTCACTGGTCTAAGTTGAACGATATTTTGGTCTCAGGGCTCTTAAGGGACTACGCCCGAATGAAGTAGCCCGGAAGTAACGACCTTGTCACACACCGAAACACCACCTCCTCTAGCATTCACCTAGCCACTTGGACATGTTAGCATAGTCGGTTTGGTGCCATGACCCACCGTTTGTAAAATATAGCGTTTGACAACCTTACAATGGCTCAAACTGCACTATTTCACACGTTTGCAAACAATAGGGCAGCAAGAGCATCGATCTATGAAGGAAAAAACCAATAGAGGCTATTGTATAGGGTCCCTACGCTGAGGTTTCATATCAAACGATACATCTCTAGGTGAAACGGAGTCTGAGTAGTCACCGGTTGAAGTTGAATGATATTTTGGTCTCAGGGCTCTTAAGGGACTATGCATGAACGAAGTAGCCCAGAAGCAACGACCTTGTCGTGCACCGAAAAACTGCCTCTTCTAGTGTTCACCTAGCCACCCAGATGTGTCGACATAGTTAATTCAGTGCCACGACCCACCGTTTACAAAATATAGCGTTTGACAACCTTACACTGGCTCAAACTGCACTATTTCGAGCGTTTGCAAACAATAGGGCAGCGAGAGCACCGATATGAGAAGGAAAAAACTAAGAGAGGCTATTGTATAGGGTCCCTACACTGAGGTTTTAGATTAGACGAGATGTCTCTAGGTGCCACGGAGTCCGAGTAGTGACCAGTCGAAGTTGAACGATATTTGGGTCTCAGGGCTATTAAGGGACTACACCCGAACGAAGTATCCCAGAAGCAACGACCTTTTCACGCACCAAAAAACCACCTCCTCTAGTGTTCACCTAGCCACTCAGACATTTTGACGCATTCATTTTTGTGCCATGACCCACCATTTACAAAATATAGCGTTTGACAACCTTACACTGGCTCAAACTGCACTATTTTGTGCGTTTGCAAACGATAGGGCAGGGAGAGCACCGATCTGGGAAGGAAAAAACTGAAAGAGGCTATTTTAAAGGGTCCCTATGCCAATTTTCTAGATCATATGAGACATCTCTAGGTGTAACAGAGTCCGAGTAGTCATCGGTTGAAGTTGAACGATATTTTGGTCTCAGGGCTCTTAAGGGACTACGCCCGAACGAAGTAGCCCAGAAGCAACGACCTTGTCACGAACCAAAACACCACCTCCTCTAGAATTCACCTGGCCACTCGGATGTGTCGGCATAATTGGTTTGGTAGCACGACCCACTATTTGCAAAATATAGCGTTTGACAACCTTACACTGGCTCAAACTACACTATTTTGCGTGTTTGCAAACAATAAGGCAGCGAGAGCATCGATCTGGGAAGGAAAAAACTGAGAGAGGATATTTTAGAGGGTCCCTATGCCAAGGTTTTGGATCAAAAAATATGTCTCTAGGTGCAATGGATTCTGAGTAGTCACCGGTTGAAGCTGAACAATATTTTGGTCTCAAGGCTCTTAAGGGACTACACCCGAACAAAGTATCCCAAAAGCAAAGACCTTGTCGCGCACCAAAACACCACCTCCTCTAGCATTCACCTAGCCACCCAGATGTGTTGGCACATTTTTTTCAGTGCCATGACCCACCGTTTGCAAAATATAGCGTTTGACAACCTTACACTGGCTTAAACTGCACTATTTCGCGTGTTTGCAAACAATAGGGCAGCAAGAGCACTGATCCGAGAAGGAAAAAACTGAGAGATACTATTGTAGAGGGTCCCTACACTGAGGTATTGAATTAGATGAGAGGTCTCTAGGTGTAACAGAGTCTGAGTAGTCACCTATCGAAGTTGAATGATATTTTGGTCTCAGGGCTCTTAAGGGACTACGCCCGAACGAAGTAGCCCGGAAGCAACGACCTTGTCACACACCGAAACAATGCCTTCTCTAGCATTCACCTAGTCACTCAGACATGTTGGCACATTTGGTTTGGTGCTATGACATCCTGAGGCATGACTTCTCACTCCTCGCCTCCATTCATTTCCTAGAACTCAAAACATTCAATGTCACTTGTTTACCTTCCATCTCTCTTGTTCTCTTTGGACTTGCCTCTGTCCTCTTAGGTGCTTCATCACTGTCCTTAATTTTCTCTCTTAAGCTATGTTGTTGTGGTGATCACTCTCCATCCTCTGTTGCCCCAGCTATGTGCTTACATGCGCATTATGTTTGCATTGTAATATGGTCATGCTCTTGGCTACCTTGAAACTTTTTACATACTTTTCATCCCTTAATGGGTATCTAATACCCTAATTATCATGCTTTGAAAGATTCACAAGAATAAAGCATTCCCTTGTTATTCTAATAGTGGATTAAGTATTTGAATATAGGTCAAGAATACTAAATGGAGTTGAAATTAAATGAGCCATAATTGCTAGTGAAGCAAGAACTAGTGAAAAGTGGTGAGTAAAGGTAAGTCATGTTAAATGAATGAAATGCATTTATTCATTGTTTCTAATAGTATGGTGAGAATGTGAAAATATGACTAAGATTATTAATAAAATGCTAAGGCGGGTAGCTTCAAGTTTGCATATTTGGATGGAATTTTAGAAGGAGAGTGAAGTGGCCAATCAAGTCACTTATGAAGCATGCTAAAAGAAGTGAAGGAAACAAATAAGTGAGAGCCTATGAAGGAATAAGAGGAAACTAGTTTCCATGCATGAGAACCATGAAGAAGAGAAAATAATTTTCATAATGGAGAACATAGCATGAAAGAAGAATAATGGAAGAGAAAGGAAGTGTAAAATGAAATGCTTGGAGAATAAATAGGTACTCATTCAATAATAAATGAAGAAAGTGAAGGAGAGAGTGAATACTTGTTGTACATGAGGAAATACAAAGGCTTGAGGAGATATTTATGACAGGATATTCAAATCAACAAGAGACAAGTCAAGAGAAAAAAGAGTGAACAATGGAAAAATAAGAAGGAGAAAGAAAGAAGTCTTGAATACATACAAGCAAATAAAAGGAAAGAGAGGATGGTAAGTCTAAGAAGAAAGAGACAAACAATGAAAATGAAAGAGAGAAGTGAATCTGCTTTAAACGATAATAAAATTGAATGTTTAACTTCTTAGTTGATTGGCATAAAGCACCAAATTATAAAGAGATAAGGTGTGTACATCTATTGATTCCCTTAATTTCTCTAAAATAATGTAAATGCTTCCCTTAATTTCTTAACAATTGTACCATGCAATGTTACACCATAAGTAACGTTATATTCATATAGTTCAAGATGAACTCTACCTCGCTTATTTTTATCAATGTTCGCATTAGTTGATATGCAACAGATGAGTGTTGGCTTTAAAAGAAAAAAAGTAATTACGTATTGCCCTTTTGTAGTTCACCGAGCATGGTTTTGCTTAATGGAATAGGTTTGCTTAACAATTGTACCATTTAGTGCTCCGGGACATTGTTTTTTAATTTTAAATCAAACATACATATCTAGAACTAATAAATGGTTATGAAAACATAAATAGAAGGATATGATACATGTAATTAAATCGAATCAAACATATAGAAATAATATCGTTATGAAAACCAACACACATGGATATATAAGAATCAAATAAAGTGTGCTCCAGACGCACGTCTCTGAAAATATGTAAGTTCATAACATGTGTACATCTCAAACTAAGTGTGTCATAATGTATATAGGACCACATGCAGTTGCAAAAGGCTGTATATATACAATGGACTATATGAAGAAACATGTTCACTAGGACCAGATGGCCCATATATATATCTATGTACATCCAGGTGGACTATGAATCTACTTATGAAACATCTTCCCTCTCTTCACATTGCTAGAAGTAGCATGTCCACGACCTGGGGATGTAGTGGAGGGAGATGCCACTACAGATTTCATCCGTGTGGTTCTAGGTGTCTCTAAGCATGCCTGCAACCTAACCTGCACATTCATAAACAACAAGTTTTTAACACCCAAAATTTTAAAATACATTCAAAATTTAGAAACTTATACAATTTAGTTAAAATGCATGTGAAATCTTAAGTTGCAATGTCATGATCCCTATCAATTTGTTGTTGACGCATCGTAGGGACAATAATAGACTCACGAGGGGTAAGCTACATACAAATAATTAATTTTCAAATTAAATATTTCACATATACATACAAAATTTGATATTGTAGATTTAAGTATTCAGAAATAATGAACCTCCAAAATTAAACAAATTTGCAAAATTGTACCTCAGTTAGTGGATCTGCAGATGCTATGGCAGTATCTACAGCAGCCTCCACAGTCTGTATATATGGAGCAGTCTCTCTAGCAGTCATAAGCTATAAAAAAAAAATGTACAAATCAATATTAAAATCTACATGACTGTGCACCACATAACAGAGGGCCAAAGCATGTAATCCATGTGAACTTCCATAGTAATTAGCAACAAAGTGTAAAGAGATATTTACTAACCTGCATAAAAATCATGTGCTCAGGCATACCAGTAGCCTCAGTTCCCAGAGCGGATGATGACCCGTTAGGGTCCTATGTATAAAAGAGAAACATATTAATATGTACAACATACATGTGAAACATTATAATAATAATCTAGTGCAATCAAATGAAATTAAAAATGTAAGTTTATACAACTTGAAACTTACAGTTTGAAACACGCCCAGCTGCAGTAGCTAGCATGTAGATGCCAGATGTGTTTCCTTCACCGGCTCTTGCTATTTAAAATAAAATAAAAAATTAGTTTTTTACATGTATGTACATGACGTACAATCATATATATATATATATATATATATCATATATATGAGTCTCAAACTATTGTGTATATATATATATATATATATATATGTATATATATATATTATATTTATTTGAAATTTACCTGTGAAAGACCAATATCAGTGGCACCGGTTCCAAAAACATCCCCCTAGCATCTCATCTATAGAAAAGAAATCATGTGAACTAGCAAATGATGTCTCGCCCGCAGTGCATACGGCACCACATGATCCACAATGGTGTGGTGCGCTAGAACTGGTGCCTCCACCAACATCACTAGATGTAATCTAGTCACTATGATGGGTCAAAGTGTCAGTGAGCTCCCTCAATGCATGCAATGTATCAATTTCCACAACCTCCTTCACTGTAGGAGGGATAACTGAAGGTAGTGGGGGTTTTGAGGGGATGGGTGATCCTTAGGTTGACCTATGCGTGCACCAAATCTACTCTATGCAAAGCCACCTCCTCGACCAAAAAAGTTAGAAAAGTCAAAATAATTCGGGACCTCATTGAGCACGAATTCATAATATAATTTCTTCAAAAAATAAAGAGGAACCTCATTGTTGTTGCATGGTGGATAATCAAAAACCATCCACCATCGATCCCAATTTTTTTTTTTGATTTGGTCATCGTGGCACCAATGGATTGGGAACCATTTGTAAGTAACTGCGGGGGGGCATTGGTTCTAGGGTCGGTAAATATTACACAAATGAGGTCTTTTCCAATTTTTTTGTCTTTTACGACCGCATGGGATAGTTTATCCACATACCACCACCTACAGTCACCTCTAAAGGTATTCCATATATGTATTTGGTTGGTTGTGAAGTCTTGACTTCACCAATCAATGTTTGCAATGTATTGGTTAAATTCATGTGGGATGGATTTGTAGCATGATTTTATCTTATAGTCTGAATTATGGTTCTCAATGACAATTTTATTTTCTCGGATTCTTCCAATGATATTATCTTATGTTCCTGCTGGCTTCAGTGGGAAACAGAAGGAGCCACAGGAGGTGGATCTATGTTTGGAGGAGGTTTTTGAGGAATTTTCGAAGGGTTTTGAGGATTGTTCGGTGGGTTTTGAGGAATGTTTTGACAATTTGCATGATTTCAAGCTTGCCAACCAATTGATAAAACAAGAAAATTGTATGCATAAACAAACATTTCAAAAAACCCATGAAAATGCAAAAAATAACCTAAAATGCAAAAAAAAACCTAAAATGCAAAAAAAATGATTAAAATTGGGGGCTTACCTCCTCGTCTTGGTGGTATGGTTGAATCTATCGCTATCCAGAAGTATCGATGAGCAATTTTGAGGTGGTATTCAAAGCTTGAGTGAAAAACATCTAGGAAAAATCACGGTTTGAAATGAAAAATGGGGAAAATAAGGAGTCGCGGGACTGGTAATTTTTGTTTCAGAGTTCCGCGATCACGGTTTATAACTGTGCTCACAGTTCTAAACCGCGATCGTGGTTTTAGGTTCGGTAATTACTGAACCTTGAAATTCAGGAACCATGATCACAGTTTAAAACCATGATCGTGGTATATAAACCGCGATCGCGGTTCTTGAATTTCAGGTTTTTATGTCCACGGAATTGTCCACCAACTTCGTGCACTTACCTCGTAGTGTATCATCATTACCCTATGATTGCACATCTGGTTCTAAGGTTCATACTCGACTACTGAGGGTTTATATATGAAGTGAACCTCACCACAATAGACTTTGAATACTCTAGGATGCTTCATGATATATCTAATTCTAGTGCACATTTTCAGAACCATTACCTGATGACACACTCTTGTTCTTTGGTGTATATATTTTGCAGACACTATGGATCACTCAATATACTTCACCACTTTTATCCTCCTCACCTCTCATAATCTCAAATAAATTTCCCTCAGGTAGCACATCCACCTATGACCTCTCTTCCATGATAACCAACTCTAGAATTATATTTTTAGCCTTACCAGTGAAAAAATCTTTGAGTGATTCAAGTCTTTGATAACTAAGAAGAATAAAATAGTTAAGGCTTCAACGCCTAGTTTTGATGCAATGTTCATCCTTCACCAAACTCTTTCACCTAAAAAACCAAATTATACTGCTAGTGTGGTTTCCAATTCATTGGGTGCTCAGTTCCTTAAAATTTTAGACCATACCAGTTATGTGATTTCCAAAATAGTTAAAAGAGTTAATAGAAGTTGAGAAGAATATATAGTAACTCAAAGGGATAAATTAACAACTAATTATATTCATCAATTATCTTCAAATCCTTGTGGAAAATATCAACAAAACTTTCTTCGCCAATTGAAGTCCCTGACATTGATCAAGCCATTTTAGCCATAGGTGAACTTAGTAGATTTGGCAGAACTATTAAATCATGGTATGTGTGTGTGTGTGTGGGTGGTTGTGTATTGCCTATAATTTGGCGTTGCACAATTGGAAATATTATTTTAGCATTTAGTTTGACATTATTCCATTTATATTTTTATTGACCAACTTAAACCCCCTTGCTTTAGTCTATATCCTAAGTTTACTAGGTCATATTTATTATATTACTTAGCACAATACATACCACTAGATACTTTACATAACACATCTATAAATAGTCTCCTATCTCAAAATTGATTTCATATTTATCCTAGATAAGTTCGTCGTCATAATACATGTTCTACCACCAAAGATGTCCCACATATTGATTTAAAAATATATAATTTTTGTATAACCCTTAGATATTATTGAGTAACATATGCAAACTATGATAAGCAACTACTAGATACAAGATGGCATAAACAATAAGCTAGATAAATATGAAACCCTAAGTGCAAGAGAGTGAAAGAGTGACTTAGCTGATTTACCCTTCCTTGAAGATGATATGAACTGGACAACTGAAGAATAAGAAGGGCAGACTATCACAACTATGCAAAATAAATTATGGAGTTGTTGGATAAGGTCGAACCAGGGATCTTGAACTGTGGCGGGGACGCCTAGGCACTAGAGACCTCTACTAAATGCATGTGGCTGCACAGGATCTTGAAACTTGGTTTTTCTAATGTCACACAAGTGTCGTCGGTAGTCATTGTTGGTCACTTGTATGTCACTGGATGATCACCAAATTTACCTGTAACTTGCGAAGAGATGAAAACCTGTAAAACCCTCAAACTACTTCAAATCCTAAAATGAAAATATCTAATATGGGGAGTCAGAATGACCCCGGTGGTCACCCAACTGAGTGAACTTACAGCCGAGCACTGCACTAGATCTCAGATTCCATATAGTTCTTGTACACTCTTATGAAAGAATCAAGTGCACACTTTCCTTGCACTTGATAACGGGTGATAGTTAGATTTGTAAATAGATGTGTGGATGAAAAAACGAACTTTCCCTTTCTATGTGTGTACGCAAAAGGGGATTTCTTACCGTAAGGTTGTGGTGGATGGGCTCACTATCCTGCAAGCGAAGAAGAGCACTACAATCTAGAACAACTCCAAAACGAGTCAAAAGGGGCCTAGAATGCCAAAATTGACTCCTAAATGCACAAAAAACCACTAGAAAACACCAAAAGGGATCCAAACAGGACCTACACACCTTAAAAAAGATACACACTCTGACAAAATGGTCAGCAGAAAACAACACCCAGGAACCCTAGTTTTGGAGTAATATTCACCCAATTTTACTTAATTTTCAAAAAAATGTAAAATAAAATAAAGGGGTTTTAGATTTAAAAAATAGGCTACCATTTAATTTACCTCTTGATTAGACTATATGACTTACCTTTAATTATTTAACTAAACCCTAATAATAAATTAATAATTAATTAAAATAATACATCTCCTTTATACAATTAAATATGCCCACTTAATTAATTAAGACAAAAAAAAACTTAGGTTTAAAAAAATTAAAATGCCTAAGTTTTAAAACAAAAAAAGGAGGGAAGGTTCAAAACGGTCAACGCGGGTCGAGGGAGGCTCCACGTGGACCTTGAGGTGGGAGTGGCAGAGAATCCAAATTGGGAGCATTGGGCTCGGTGACAAACTTGGGATACATGTCGGGGTTTGTAACGCACGCAGGGAGGTTCAAGGAGCAAGGCTCGTTGGGGCCGAACAAGCCAGCACAAGGAGAAGCTCGGGAGTCGTCTAATTAGAGTGAACTCGTTATAACAATAGAGAGGCCGAGCAGGGGTCAACGCGATGCACGATATGGGAGGAGATGGTGATCTGGAGTAAGGGACACCGAGAGCTTGTCCGACCGAGTTTGGGGTAGGAAGGAGTCTACAGGGAGAGATTCGGACGATGATGGAGCAAGGAGATAAATGACCAGGAGAACTCGCATACAAACTCGCCCAACACACAAGCTGCAATCCACATAGGAAAACAAGGAAATTAACGAGAAGGAAAAAAATACCCGATAAAATGTTGTCAAAGACTCGAATGCAAGAAAATAACTCGATTCAACTTGATGCAGAGACAAGCAACTCACCAAGCAGGATAACCTGCTCCTTGGGATTAACTAGTTTTTCGGGGATCTCGTCAAGATCTACAGGAGCTCAACTGAGCTACGTGAAGGAGAGGGCAAAAGGGTTTGAAAAAAATAACATAAGAGGAGCCATAAATTGGTTCAAACAAATATTTTTCAAGAAAACTGAAATTTTTAATGAAAAATAAATCTGGTAAAACTAGAAATGAAAATACCTCCAAATAGTTTTTCTACCAAATTTAGCTGCAATCAGCTAAATCTAGTAATAAAATACCTGAAACTGTAAACTCTAAAAAATACATGTGCATGCACCGAAAACAACACACAAACCAACATACTCCATAAAAACTAAGATAAAATCAAATCAATGTAAGTAAAACACGAATGGGAAAAACTATTACAGAGTTTTCACAAGAAACTAGTAAGGACATGAAACCGAGAGTAGTAGGCAAAAAAATACTAAGAGTGGCACAAATCCCAACAACATGCTCTGACACCATGTGAGGATAAGGATCAAGCGGGATGGCATGCACATCAACCAAGTTACACTTGAATGTTAGCTTGATGGAATTCCATGTAGTAAGCAAGAATTCAAGCATGAAAATGTGCATGCAGAAGAAAATGGTCTACTCATACTCATATATAAGAAAAAAGGGGTACAAATAAGAGTGTTGTTTAACTCCAAATGCAAGACTAATCATACCTCCACAAGGGAGAAGAGGAATTATGTTCCCGAAATTAAAAGTAACTCTTGTATGGTGCACTGACACACACTGACGCGTATGATGGAATATGTGATGGAATCTATCATACCCCCTAAGACACCTATGACCTATGATCTCACCTAAGTGAGATGACTCACCACGTGATGCAGACAATGCCTCGAGAAGACAAGGCAAGTACCCTACACCAACATAAAAGACATAATTAGGAAATCTATCTGGAATAAGAAAAATACTATAAGGAGCATTTGTGTAGTAGAAGAATGATGTGTATAACTTGTATGAAAGAGATTGGTGCAAAGAATAACAAGTGGCACATCTTCAAGAGGATAATAAGAAAACAATAATTAGGGATGTCTAATATAAGGAGAACACAATATTAGTCTAATATTTAGTGATTCTTATATAACTATATAGACTATATATGTTGAGATCCATTTGTCATTAGTGTGCCTGTGGAGTGCACCAATAGATAAAAATTAACTTCTTAAAGCCCTCCCCTATACCTTCTACCTCTGTTCCCCATCCCCACCTAGAAAAATCTCATTTAGAACCTTGGTATATATTGTAGGATTCAAAGATGAAGTAAATTAGTCATATTTATAACCACCAAGGAGACTTGAAGGGTTGTTTGGTGTATTATAATGTCTAGATATTGGTTGAGATATTGTACACTTCATGTATTACTGATGATTTAAATGTGAATATGTTGTAACTTAGTTATATGATTACATAAGAGATTACAAATATGTTTCATTTTTTCACTTTTTGTATACTTAATCAATGTTAATGGATAATGTTAGAGTTTGAACACAATTGACATTAAGTGTTGTTTTTTAATATGCTTCACTAGTTTTAATTTTTCTTCTTATAATAGGTTCCTTAGTGATTATCTCAATTTGAATCATGTGAGTGCTTAGCTATTTTATCTAAGTGATATGTTGACATAGGAGTATTCTATCTTTGAGTTTATGTTGTTTGGTAAATATGTAGGGTGCGTTAATTAATAAAAGCGCCCTATGAACACATTCATTAAAACAATTGTAATTTCAAAATTTTAATATAATTTTTTAAGTTTCTTAATATTTTAAACCCTCCAAACCATTATATATGATCAAGTGTACATACTAATTAAAGAGACTTATTCATTTTCACCAACCTATTGATTATATCAAATATCCCCCGTTATAGAAAAGTAAGACATGCCACCCATTAGCTCTCTCTCTCTCTCTCTCTCTCTCTCTCTCTCTCTCTCTCTCTCTCTCTCTCTCTCTCTCTCTCTCTCTCTCTCTCCCCTTGAATCTTAATATTTTCAAACTTTGAAACCATTATGTATGATCAAGTGTACATACTAATTGAAGATACTTTTTCATTTCACCAACCTATTGATTATATTCAACACCCATTGTTATAAAAAGGGAACACATGCCACCCATTATCACATCTCTCCCTCTCCCCTCTCCATATTCCTCCATTCCCCCCCTCCCTCTCCCTCTCCCCCCTCTCCCCCCTCTCCCTGTCTCCCTCCCTCCCTCCCCTCCCCACTCTCTCCCCCCTCTCTTCCTCCCCCTCTCCCCTCCCTCCCTCCCTCTCCCTTTCCCTTTCCCTCTCCCTCTCCCTCCTCCTCCCCCTCTCCCCCTCCTCTCTTCTCTCCTCTCCCCCCTTCCTTCCCTCCCACTCTACCGCCCTATCTACTCCTCTTCCCTATCTCTCCCTCTCTCTCCTAATCACCCTATCCCACACCCTCACCCTCTCTCTCCCTCTCCCTTTCTTTCTCTCCCTCTCCCTCTCTCTATCCCTACTCTCTCCCCATCTCCCCTTCCTTCCCTCCGTCCCCTCTCTTTCCATGTCCCCCTCCTCCCCCCTCGCTCCCTCCCTCCCCTATCTATCTACCTCCTTCTCTCTCTGTCTCTCCCTCTCTTTCCCTCCCTCCCTCTCCCCCTCTCTCCATGCCTCTCCCTCCCTCCCTTTCCTTCCCTCCCTCCCTTTGCCTCTACCTTTCCCACTCCCATTGTCTCTCTACCCCTCCCCCCCTCTTCCTTCTCTCCCCCACTCTCAAAATATTTTCCATAAGCCTTTCATTGTCTATTCATTTAATCTTCAATATTATTTATCACAAACTTATCTAGCATAAGTGTACATGTATGCTCTACAATGTTAATATAACAACACAACATAAAAGGATTATAGACAATTGGATTAACACACCCTTTCAATTTGTATAAAACATTTACGAGTGCTTTAATTAGTTTTAAAAAATCCCAATTTTATAAGACTCTTTCCCACCCCCCCCCCCTAGTTCTAATAAAAGTTTTAAGCATTTTTCATTTTTCTTAAATGCAACCCCTAGTTTTAATGTATTTAGAAAATAAAACAATTGGGATGCAACATCTATATGGCACCAATATTGTCCCTTATCCCACTCAAATTAAATGGATGTTTCTAATTAACTTAAAACAACTACTTTGAAACCATTTTTTTTAATTGAATGAACAATTAGAAATGTATGTTTACAAGTTTCTACCATCTTTAGGCCTAGAATTCTAAATTAATTATGCATGTCAAATCAAAATTTATTTTATGCTTACATTTATTTGGTGGTAATATTTTTCTAAGGACTATACAAGTCTATATTTTTATTACACCAATTTATATCATAATAAGTATTAATAATATAGTCAGAGGTGTATTAAAGGTTAGGAGCGCCCTAGGCAATAATTAGAATGGATGTCCTTCTCACAATTTTAATTAATATTTTTTCTCATCTAGTAAATAAGGAAAAGCTATTTACATTCTCATATTTTAAAATTTGCATTAAGATCATAATAAATGACAAATTTAGAGAATCTGATATACAAAAAGAATACAAGTCCTACAAAATTATCAAAGAAAGACAATAAATTTTACATGGATGGAAAAAATTAATTGTAGGAGGTGCTGAGAATGTAAAAAATACAATTCACCAATATCAAGTAGGTGATGAGACCTAAACCAAAACAAAACACTATTTTTTCATAAAACAATAAAACATACTTATATATCTTCTATGGTTATGTGAAGAGTGGTATTTGGACAAAGTCTACCAATTCTTGCATAAAAAATATTAGACAATTCCCCCCAAGAAATTAAGAATTTAGATAATTGAATACTTATTTTGTTCAATTATACTCACCTCTATTGGCTACAATAGTGACATTATAAAAAATAAATGAATATTTTCCTATAAAAATTACACACCTACGTATTCTAGAGCTACATCAAAGAATGGGTAACAATACCAACAAAATCATATGAGCTCATAAATATGTCATATTTAGTTTTACTTGCAAAAATATTATAGTAGTTTTTTATGTGCATGCGTGAAATTTATGTTACTATATAATAATATCATTAAATAGGTCAATTACTATTGAATCTTCAAATAAATTGTTTTAATCCTAAGTTTTACAAATAGTCACAAATACAAAACATTTTAGGATTTAAGCGCCCCTTGATTGTTGGCATTCTACACAGTTGCCTAATTTACCTAAAGTTTAATCCCTCTTGAACCCAATACAATTTATTGGGTTTTCCTCTAAATCAATCTTTATCATATACAAAATATAATTTAAATCCTTTTTTATGGTTTGAATTATTTGACACCACTACTTGATTACATATAATCTAAAATATAAGTTGTAAATAATTTTTTAAGCATATCTATATTTACTGTGTAATCCATAGAAAAAATACTTCATTTAAAAAATCACAAAATCAAATTAAAAAAAAAAAAAATCTACATCTTACCAAAATAATATATAAAACTACTTTAAAAAACAAAAAAAAACCATACACAGAAGTGGTGTCCCTCTTTACCTTTATTATTTATGCATATTATTCTTATGTAGGGTGCTAATTCTTTTCTCCTTCACTAATGCTATTTCTTTTTCAATGAACACTTTTCATATTTGAGAGGATCACATTATACAACCATGTGTCTATACCATCATAGACCATAGTGAGAGCTTTATATGTATACAAGGAAAATTATAAAATTTCAACCATCATTTCTTTACGCCACAATGTGAACATTGGAAAATATGGGACCTCTAAATATTAAAGTAAAGAAATAGTATCGTTCAAAAAAAATGGTGGTCACCTTTCAAAGTAAAGAAATATTAAAGTAAAGTAATATTTGTTTTACTTTGACTTTAATCTTCTAAAATACATTTATTCTTACCCACCGTTTCGTTTAATATGGAAAACTACATTCTTCGTGTTGAATTCTTAGTATTGTTGACGTGGAAAGTGGTTTTGTATTATTATTTAATATGGTGTTAGTATATTTGTGTGTTTATTGATTTATTTAAATTTTGGTTGGTATTTTTTTTTTTTTTCGTGTTGGTTAGAATTTTGATATGTTTTTCTTTATTTTTTTGTTTTATTTTTTATTTGACTATTTTTTTATTCAATAGTTTTCTCTTTCTTAGAATTGTCTTTACTAGGTCTTTGTCAGTTTTTTAGGAATAAAATTATAGTTCACTAAAAACGTATTGACATGGTTCTAGTTTGATTTTTTATGGGTTTTTTTACTCTTATTTAGATTTCAAAGGGTTTGGACCTTATGTATTGGTTTCCCCCTCCTATTATGTATTATTATTCTAGCAATAAGATCCTTAATCAATTCAAGAAGTCTATAAATACATAAGTATATTAGTGTATTTAAAATAATCATTTATAATTAAGAATATATATAATAAAGTTTAAAAGTACAGATTTCATTTGTTTCAAGAGCATACCTGTGCCAAAAACATATTTCAAACATTAAAAAAGGATCATATAACATTTATTTGATGCATTGATTAGGTTGTTGAAAGAAAAGAGTTCGGACACTAGTGTATGCAATCTTTGAATGGTTTAATAGAATACTGACTTTCTCTAGGTTTTGATAAAGAGGATATTCTAGTTGGTATGTATGGTTTATTGATTATTGATCTATTTAAGTTTTATTTGGTATGCATTTTTTTTTTGTCTCTGTTTGAATTTCAACATGTTTTTCTCTATTCTCTTATTTTATTTTTCTTCTATTTATTTTCTTTATTCGTTGATTAACTCTTCTAGAATTGTATTTTTTGGGTTTTTTCAAGATCCCAAGAAATAAAGTTATGGTTTACCAAAAGCTTTTGCTACAGTTTGGTCTTATTTATTTTATGACCCTTTGTGACCCTTATTTGATTAATTGATTAGGTTGTTAAATGGAAAGGGTTGGAGCACTAGTGTATGCAAGTTAAGAACGATCTCATAGATTTTTTTCTTTCCCTTCTTGATAATATAGATTATGAAAAATGAGGGGACCATTCTAAGACCACACACAAGAGGGTTCTAAGGTGCTAATGTCATGTATTTAGAAGGAGATAGTCCACAATCTCTTTAGGATGTAGGGTTCTAAAGTCTAATCTTATGATAGGGATCAAATTCTTACTAGAATTCTGATTGTAGGAGGTTGTAAGTAGAATATAGATACTTATGTTAGGGTTGTAAATGTTCATTATAAGGATCAATAGTTCATAAATCTCTAAGGGGCATATTGTAAGACAAATACTAGTAGATAATAATACAATAGATTAAGAATATGCTACTCTATTCTAACCTATGCATGACTAATAAAACAATCAATCAAATATGAAATAATATACATGAAATAAGAAGTTAGAGATATCTACCTTTATACATACACCCTTGGCTTATTAACTTCCTTGACATTTAGCAACACCTTATGAGAGGTAATGTTGGGGATCACAAGTGAATAGAAGAAGACTTAGGAAAACCTCTTGTTGGCGACTTCAAATACTCCTAGTTTGGGTAGGTCATATCAAGTGTAGCTCTTGTGATCAATAATACTAAGGACCGAATTTTCCAAGAGTAGAATTCAAAAGATAAGAAATACTAATTTCAAGACCTATAAGAGTATATTTGAGAGCATAAAAGCACATAATGGAAAAAGATTATGCGATAATAAAAGCACTCAAAATATGAGTATATCTAGGGGAAAGTTTTATAAACTATAGTTTTCTTTAGCCTACGAGGTTGACCTTGGTTGATGTAGTTTGCTGTCGGAAGTGAAATCTAGATGGTATCAACCATCACAATATTTTTAGTGGGAAAATACCCTAATTGGTGAATAATAGAAATCAATCATTTTGATTTTGTTGAATAAAATAATATGACAATGGGAAAAACCAAAAAGAATTTTTTATAATTTAATACAATTGGTATTAAATCTCTACAATAATATTAATTACGCATTTACATAAGCATATTTTTTCCATGATAGACTATTTGTGATTAAAAAGGATTCACCTTAAATTTAGAAGGTATGAGTAAATTAACTAACATATTTTATAATACCATTAAACATCCACCTTATGAGTGTTAATTTCATTATTACAATTGTAATATCCACTTGTTGTTGGAGTCGTAATTGCTTTAAAATCAACACTCATGGTCTGGATCATTGGTTTAGTTGCCTAACAATTACATTCACCATTTTATAATTACTTGGGGTTCGCCACATTTTTCATCCACCATTTTGAAAGTTAATGGGTTTGGCCAAGTTTGAGTTCATATAAATACAGTTAAAACACTCAATTGTGCTTTTGCATATTTTGTTCTACTCGAATCCTCAATTCAGATTTAGTTTATTCTTGAATCTTTATGTCCTACATGAATTGCAATTTTTTAGGGAGCCACACACAAAAAACTACAAGAATTAGCAAGTCAATGATATATAAAGGATAGTTTATTTATTTTTATACACACACAAGTTTCCTCCTAATGATTTATTTATTTCGTACTAATACATATAGCTATTAAGGATCTACGATTGCATTTGTTAATTTTTTCTTTTTTAGTTTCATTATTAGATATGACATAGGAAATGTTATGGTTGAGTATTTGGTGGTGGAAATCCAATGACAAATTTCAAAGCTTAGTCAAGATAACACTTTGTATTTGTATGCTTCCAAATTTTATGTAGATGTCTATTATAACATATGCAACTACAACATCTAAAAAAAATCCACCTTTAATTTTTTTTAGATGGATATTCATGCCATGTTCCAAATCTGCTAATTTGGCATAAAATGGGAGGATGCTATCAAATATTATCAAGTTTGACTTTATAATTTCCAATTGCATTTACATTTAAAAAGTCATTTTCAATAATATCATTTTGTGTATATCTAGTAATGACTGTGGTATATAAGACATTACCTTTTCAAGGAATTTCCTTAAATAAGAATTCAAATCCTTGTCTAGAAAATAATTTCTACATATTCTACAATTGTTGCATTCCATGAGAGATTATAATGTGTTTAAACTTTAGTTGAGACATTTTTTCAAACAATTTGCATATCTTTTGTATGATTCCACATTTTTCATACATTTATGTTGATTGAATAAAGTTAAATCTTAATCAAAGGATTGGAGTAAATCAGATATATCAGAAACACACAATATATAAATATATCAAACAAGTACAACCAAAAAGAGGATAGGAGTGAATTAGTTGATATCTTGTTGTATGGGCTAGATCGAGGCTAGAATGATGGTGGAATGGGCTCAGTTTGAACTGTGTATGCTTTTCCTGGAAAATAATGATCTAGAAGTTATGCTGGATGTTGTCACTTATCCAAAAAATGTGTGATTTTTGATTTTTGTTTGAAATTTTTGCTAATTGACCCCTTTCCCTAAGGTTGTTTGCCTTTGTGAAGTCTTGAAGATTGGAAAAATCAAAATAGTTAGTCATTGGAGGTTTTTGGGTATGTTTGAGTGTATTGTGGTAATTTCGGGTTCTAGACGAACAAGAGGAACTTGTTCCTCCGGGAATCCAGTTCCCCACATTTTCACCTTCTCCGCATTAATATCAAGTTCTTTGTTTTGTGGCTCTTTATAACCCTAATGGAACTCATTCCTTTTGGGCCCTTGTTCCCCTCACCTAATAGTTCTCTGCAATACATTCAAACCAGCAAGTATTTGTTATATAGTTGTGCGAAGATAGTGTAATTGGACATAAATTTTCTCCATTTCCCCTCATTCCATTGGACCTTATGCTCCCTGAAATCCCGTTTTATCCGCACTAATCATGATATATTTTTAATGTGGGTTTTTCAGATATCTTAGGTCCTCCCAGCCCTTATTCCACCCAGAACTCAGTTCCCCATGAGCCTCCCCTCTCCACATTCTAGTGAGTTTGTTTGTGTTGCAAGTACTTCAGAGGTTTTTGACACTCACGACCCTTTTTCCCTTGGGCCTCCATTTCCCTGAAGGCCCGTCATATCTGCAATATACAAGAAAATGGTTAAAATGTTCTTTGAACATCTTCGTTCCCCACATTCTATTACATCACTCATTTTAAATTTTTTTATTGAATTGTTTCAGTATAAAGGGGGTAAAACATAATTCATTTTCACTGTTTCGATTTGTGAATCCCAACTGTGCATTATGCCTTCACTCCCCATGTCCTCAAGGATGTTTTTATTTGTATCTTGCTTAATTTTCATCCATTTTCAAAAATTCAAATTGCAGTGGGGTCATTATCAAAGTGTTGTTCTTTTCAAAGTAGAGGCGAGTCATTCCATTCCCATTTGATTTAACTTGTTGGTGTTTTTATTTTATTCCCTATCCCTTTGATTCCTTCTAGTAAGTCATTGTTGAGCCCCATTTCTTTGATTCTTTCCCCTCACCTTTCACCATGAAGTTCCAGTATGGAGGCTATGAACACATCTCTTCCTTAGAAACCTTTGTAAAAAACATAGGGGATAATGATGTGAAACATTTGAATCTAGATGATTTATGGGCTTGGATAACCGATGACACTCCCACAATTACGGCCTAGTGTATTAAAATAGTGGAATTTCCCATGTTGTTGGTTTTCCCTTATCTGTTCAATGCACTGACACTGTCCTTACCCATGCCTCATGTTTTGACCCTGTAACCAAGGAGGTTAGAGATCCTCAAGGCTATATCATTGTTAAAATTGATGCCAATTGTATTACTGCATCCCTAGGGATCCTAATATTTGAAAATTATAACACCATGACCAAGGCCCAAGCTCTAAATATGTTTAAGCAATAACAATATAGATACAAGGCAATTATTACTAAATCATGGCTAAAAGATCAAAAGAGAGGTGTTTCCAAGTTTCTAAAAGTCCTATATAGATGAAATTTCAAGGAATAATTATATGATATGATAACTCTATTAGGAAGATTGATGGGCCTACCCTCCACAAATGAATTCTAGTTTTGGATGTGTGTGTACATCAACATCATTTGTGAAGGCAAACAAATTATGAACTAGGGAGATATTATTTGTGAAAATATTAGCGAGAAATTGGTGGATGTACAAAAAATTAAGACCTTTTATATGATTTCCTACCTCATGTACACAATTGCAGCTTATATGGTGTGGGTAGGGTTGTCTCCTCAAAATGATAAGAAGAATGAACCGATCTATGAGTTTTACCCACAACTCACTTTTGAGAACAATAAATTACATTACAGGAAAGTAAATGATGTGTTAATAATGTTCATAGTCAAGATTCTTGAAGGGAACACAACTGAAAGATGATTTGCTGAAGAAAAAAACTAATTTCAACGTATGGAAGTGTCTTCATTCACTTTAGAAGGTTTTCATATATTATATTGGCTGGTTTTGAAGGTACACCCAACAAGCTACCCATGTATTCTAATGATAAGTTGGTCCTGATGGAGGTTTGTAGAAACCTTGATATGTTACATATGACAAGTAGGGACAAGAATATCACTCGCATAAAGTTTCCTATTTTGTTGGGGGACTACACATACAAATCTTTCCTAGATGCACAGAATGTGGAGAGGGCCATCACCGACTTCAAGTTTCATTCATATAAGAGAATATCCTCCTTTCATATCAAGGGTTTCATTTCAAAGGACATGAGGATGTCTTATTATCATCATCCTTCCATTGAGGATTATTTAGCATATTGTTCTGATGAGTATGAGGTAAGGAATAGATATTTTGGAAGGCTTTCCCTACAAGAGATCAGGGAATTCAAAGTATACCAGATTCATATTCCTGAGGATCTTGAGGATGATGATGAGAATTTGTATTATGTCTATTATCTTAAAACTATTCAACATATACCTCTCCCAACTATTGATTGGTCTCAGAAGGAAATGGATGATCCTTCAAACATGAACAATCCTATAATTGTGAGAAAAAAACAATGGTTCAAAAAAAGGATGAACAAGTACAAACAATAAATGAAACAATCCTCTTATCAAGAAGCCTCCACTTCACATAAAAAATTCTCTGCTCCTCATGAGGTTCCAACTCAACAAACTCCTTCTTATTCACCCTCAGATTCAAAAACCAAGGTGTATACAAAGAAAAAAAATCAAAGAGATATAAAATATTGAGGAAGCACTTGAAAAAGAAGTAGAGCAGGAGAAGGCTCATGAAAAAACTGATGAAGAAGTCCCTGTTCTTGAACAAGTATCTCAGCATTTAAAAGACAAAGAGAAATCCATAGAGGAACATGAAGAATAATATGAGAAAGAGGCTGAAGAACATGAAATGAATGATGAAGAGGAAGAAAGTGTTGAGGAAGAATAAGATGATATGAAAATCATAGAATCAAACATTGGGAATATAGGTGTATTAAGGGATAAGCTTCCAATTAGAAGACCATCTTCCTCTTCCATTGAAGTAGTTAATCTTGATGTTCTTGCTACTCAGTCTATTGGTCCTCCCCATGCTCTTCCATTAGCTCCACCTCTTGCTCCACCTTCCAGTGACTCCTTCACATGGGTTCAACCCATGATTAATAGCAGAAAGATGAAGGCATCTTCTCATATTGTTGCTCCTGGTTTTGATGTTGTGGCTTCTCTACTTCGCAAAACCCCTTATCCTCCTCCAAATAATTCTAAGAAAACTTCCCATTTGGTCTCTGATTCTAAAGGATTTTTTTTTGGAAATTGTAGAACCAAAGGAGGATAAGGGTAAGTGCAAGAAGTTGATGGACAAATATAGGGTCATCTGTGGATGTCATATTGCAAAAAACAGTAAAATCTCAACTTATAGGGATTATTAGCTATACGCACACTGAAAATTAGAAAAAATATATGAATATGAATCGTAGCATTCGGAATCTAGTTTCTAAAATACTAATTTAAAAAAAAACAGACAAGTTTAACTATATTAAACACTTAAAATTATATGACTTAGTTTTTTTTTTTCTAACTTATAAGATTGTAGTCCGTTTGCCCGCATTTTGGATGACCAAATCTTGTTTTTTTTTTCTTTGGTGAAACATTAGATGTAGTTGTCTATCTTGGGATGGATTTTATTTTGTATTTTTTTGAGCAATATTTTTTTTTATGATTTTTTCCGTGAAAGTGGTATGAAAATATTTAGAAAACGGAGCGCTTTCCGTTTACCTGCCATAACTATATCAAAAAATATTGAAATCAAATATTTTTTTTAACGTGTATAGAATTTGTCTATCCACGCTTGGGATGGTATAAGTTTTATCACATTTTTATAAGCGAAACAAAAGTTACAGTCTTAAACGTAGACATGAACATTCACGGGAAAAAATGTCTTCAAGACCTATTGTTAGTAAAAAATTATAAAATGATATTTATCTTATTCTATTCACTTTAAAATCAATATTTCTACGAAGCTAACAGTCTCCCCTACGTGATGGCACTATTTTTGTGAAATATTTTCAGTTTTTTAGCATGGTTCAAGTCTTTGGAAGAGCAAATTTGAGGTTTTTTGACCTTTTACACTTCATAATGACCTTCCATAGCTTTGGTCGGGGAAAAACAAAGATTTCCTGAGGCTTAGGTTCGGCAGATAGATCCGCGATCGCAATTTATAAAGCGTGATCACGATTTTTTTAACACAAACCGCGAGTGCACTTTATAAATTGCAATCATGGTTTATAAAGCGCGCTCGCTGTTCATAAATCATATTTACACACATCCCAAAGTCTGAATTACCATGTAATTTTTACTCTCTGACCTTACTGTATGAATTGCTGTGAAATTTTGTCTTTTTCTGTACGTTTTTCTTATCACCGGAAGCAAAACATCATGGGAGACAAGAAACGAAATAAAAAAAGGAAGTCATTAAGTAAAAAAAACCAAACGAATTAGAGGCCAACAAAATTTAAAATGCTGAGCGAATGTAAAAACTTCGTGAATCAAGAAGAGGTTCATCTTCAACCCCAACTATTGTAAGAAATGAAGAACCAGGTAATGTTTCTACTGTCAATGTTGAAGTTGAATTAAATACTCATGATGAAGATGCTTTTAATTTCAATGTTGAAGAAGAATTAAATACTCATGATGTAGCAAATGTTGAAATTGAAGGAGACAATGAAAATGTGAATAAGGAAATTCATGTTGAAACTGTAGACAGACAAAATTTGACAAAAACACCTCTTAGGATTTTACGTAAGAAACTTAATTTTTTTATTGAAATTGATGAAAACATTTTGAAACCAATGTTTGACAAACTTTCTGAAGGACAAATCAAAAGAAAAACCACTGAAATTCGGGATAATCATTTTGAAATTTTAAATTATTCCCAAAGATGTCATTTGTTGGTTAGTTTGATGAAATTGATTAAAATGAGACCTACATTAAACACCTTAGGATTGACAACATCTAATATACGTGGTCAAACCTCTACAATTGTTGAAAACCTTCATGATGCATATCACATTGTTGGTGTCAAGAGACGCACTAGGGATAGTAATATTGTGCGTCGTGTACTTGCTACTAGTGTTGTAAGTGAATCAATAAAAAAATAATGTTTGATTACACAAACAAGTCGAATGTTGCAAGTTAATCGAAAAACTCTAATGAAAGCAATTGAAAGACGTAATATCCTTCAATCACTCAATAATGCTGATTTTTGGGCATTTTCTGCTAGAGCACCGCGTAAGGACAAAAATAATTCTGATGCTATAAGAAAAGTTATTAAATTTTGGCATGATAACACTAGAGTTTCACCTAATACAAGAGATATTATAAAACGGAGAGTTGGTTCAACTAATCGTGAACCACATCCAAAGCATTTCTTAGATATGACTCAAACTCAATTTTTTCGTAAGTTTGAACAAGATAATATAGAAATTAAAATTAGTCAACGTTTTTTTTAAATGTTGAAACCATTCTATGTGAAAATCAACCACGCTCGCACCACTTGTTGTTGTAGGTAACATGTTGAATTTACGATGCATTATGTTAAATTTTTATGTACTCATTCTAATTTTCATTCTGAAACTAAGTTATCAGAATGTGGTGTTCAAGTTCCACAAATATCTTCTAGGAATTTCATTCCTACTATATTTTGTGAAAAAGAAGTTGGATAATTTTTTTATAGTCAGGATTGTTTAGATGGAAGTTGTAGTACATGCGGCGGATTACCTAAATTGAAAAGTTACATCCATGAGTAAATTGAAGGTACAATAGGAAATAATTTAGTTGAGTTTGATAAATATAAATCAGTTGCATACCAGTTGAAAGATGGAAAAGAGTCTAAACGGTGTGAGCTAGTTACAGAACAAATGCCTCTTTTCTAATTTTTGAGAAAGTTTAAGGATGAAACTGTTTATGATTATGCTAGGCATACACATAGAGCTCGATGGTTAGATGAATAGTTCAAGCTATGCAAAGGCACATTTCTTATTGGTATTATTGTTTCAGTGGTCGATTTTGCAGAGAATTACACATTGTAACCACAAATGGAGGTTCAATCGCAATATTAAAACTCACTACAAGTTGTCATTTTTGTGCATATAGCACTTCTACATTCTCTTGACAGTACAGAGAATGATCAATTTTTTTTAAGAGAGTACCACTTTTATATCAGTGATGATCGTACTCATTCTACTGAATTTGTGCAAGGGTGTTTCTAGTTATTTTATGGAAACTTGTCTGATAGGGACATTCACTTCAAACAACATTATATATGGTCAGATAATTAGACGTCTCAGTTTAAGAATGCACAAATGTTTTATTGGATGAGCAGAATGCACGTCAAGATGAGTGTGCAACATATTTAGAGTTTCATTGAGGCTAGACATGGAAAATGAGAGCATGACGGTGCAAGGGCATGTGTGAAAAGAGCTCTTACAAGAGAAGAGTTAAAGTATAAAGATGGTGCTAAATTAAAAGATGTAAAGAGCATAGTGGACTGATGTACTGACAACATGGCTCGAGGTTCTCAAGAAAATTCCATAGTTCACAGATATTTTTGGTTGATAGAGGCACAACAAATTGCTAACTACGAGAATTGTATGACACTCATTAGGTCCAGTGATATGCACTCATTTTGTAGCTCAAATGTTACTTCGTGGGCCGTATGGATAAGAAAGTTGACATGTTTTTGTGCATCTTGTATCGAATTTGTCACTGCTGAATGTGATTCACAAGAATGGGTGGATGGATGGATTTGTAGGCCTCTAACTCCGCTTCTTAGTTATTAACCACCACAAGCATTACGACTTGTTTATGCAGAAGAAGTTGCAACATCCAAGGACTTTGACGAAATTTCAATTTTGGTGCGACAAGGTATTTATGGTTATTTATTTAATTTTTGTATTGAGTTATGTCCTTTGAAATTTTAATATGTAACTTAAATTTGAGTTATTCAACCTTTATTTTTTTTAGGACATGTGTTTGCAGTAATTGCGACAGAAGACAATGAATAAGGAACAGACTATTTCTTATGTCGTTGCATCGAGGAAAGAAAGAAGTTGACTTCTCCTATTATAGATGGCGAAGATATTGAGTATCCTACAGGGTCAGTGGTAGTTACTGGAACTTGGCTTCGACAGTATCCATATAAAAAAAATTATTTTTGGGTGTTTGAAAACTTTAAGACACATAAGAAAATACTCTTATATTCGCATCTAGTTCTAGCGACAAATATTCAGTTGTATAGATATCGAGGAAGCCCTAATAACAAGATTCTTTGGAAGGTTCAAGAGTTAGATCATGAAGCAGTCTTGTCTGCTATTCAGAGTAGATCTGATCCGGATGGTTCATTGGAATGAATTTACAATGCTCATGTTTGGTATATATAATTTCTTTTCAATATATATATATATATATAAATTTGTTAGTTTGAAGATTTAGATTTAAGTTTGAATATATTTTATTTTAAATTTATGTATTTCAAATATATATAGATAGTATATGGTTTTGATTTGAAACTTAAATTTCTTTGACTAACACTTTTATGTTTAGGTTAGTGGAGTCAGAAAAGCTTCCACCTTCACGTGGTTGGCACTGCTAGTAGAGAATTTTAAATTCTCGAAGCTAAGAGAAGCTTTCATTGTTTGAAAAAGTTGTAAATTTTGAAAAAGTTGTAAATTTTGAAAATGTTGTAAATTTTGAAAAAGTTGTAAATTTTGAAAATGTTGTAAATTTTGACAAAGTTGTAAATGTTGAAAAATTTGTAAATTTTGAAAATGTTGTAAATTTTGAAAAAGTTGTAAATTTTGAAAAAGTTGTAAATTTTGAAAATGTTGTAAATTTTGAAAATGTTGTAAATTTTGAAAACGACTCCTCCCCAAGTGTTTACAAGACCATACCTACACGTGTGCACCGATCTGGGAAGGAAAAATCTAAGAGAGGATATTGTAGAGGGTCCCTATACCAAGGTTTCAATTCAGACGAGATGTCTCTAGGTGCCATGGAGTCCGAGTAGTCACCCGTCGAAGTTGAACGATATTTTGGTCTCAGGGCTCTTAAGGGACTACGCCCAAATGAAGTAGCTCGGAAGCAACGACCTTGTCACGCACCAAAACACCACCTCTTCTAGTGTTCACCTAGCCACCCGGACATGCTGGCACAGTCGGTTTGGTGCCACGACCCACCGTTCGCAAAATATAGCATTTGACAACCTTACACTAGCTCCAACTGCACTATTTCACGCATTTGCAAACAATAGGGCAGAGAGAGCACCGAAATGAGAAGGAAAAAACTGAGAGAGGATTTTGTAGAGGTTCCCTATGCCAAGTTTTTGAATCAGATGAGGTATCTCTAGGTGCCACGGAGTCTGAGTAGTCACCCGTCGAAGTTGAACGGTATTTTGGTCTCAGGGCTCTTAAGGGACTATGCCCGAACGAAGTAGCCCGGAAGAAATGAACTTTTTACGCACCAAACAACTACATCTTCTAGTACTCACCTAGCCACCTGGACATGCCAGCGCAGTCGGTTCAGTGCCACGACCCACCGTTTGTAAAATATAGCATTTGACAACCTTACACTAGCTCCAACTGCACTATTTCACGCGTTTGCAAACAATAGGGCAGCGAGAGTACCAAAATGAGAAGGAAAAAAATGAGAGAGGATTTTGTAAAGGGTCCCTACGCCAAGTTTTTGAATTAGATGAGACATCTCTGGGTGCCACGGAGTCCGAGTAGTCACCCGTCGAAGTTGAACGATATTTTGGTCTCAGGGCTCTTAAGGGACTACGCTCGAATGAAGTAGCCCGGAAGCAACGACCTTGTCATGCACCAAAACACCACCTCCTCTAGCATTCACCTAGCCACCCAGATGTGCCGGTGTAGTTGGTTTGGTGCCATGACCCACCGTTTACAAAATATAGCGTTTGACAACCTTACACTGGCTCCAACTGCACTATTTCGCGCGTTTACAAATAATAGGGCAGCGAGAGCACTGAAATGAGAATGAAAAAACCAAGAGATTCTTTTATAGAGGGTCCCTATGCTAAGGTGTTGTATTAGAAAAGGCATCTCTAGGTGCCACAGAGTCCGAGTAGTCACTTGTCGAAGTTGAACAATATTTTGGTCTCAAGGCTCTTAAGGGACTACGCTCGAACGAAGTAGCCCGGAAGCAACAAACTTGTCACACACCGAAACACCACCTCCTCTAGCATTCACCTAGCCACTCAAACATTCCGGCACAGTCAGTTCGGTGCCACAATGCACTGTTTGCAAAATATAGCATTTGACAACCTTACACTGGCTCCAACTGCACTATTTCACGCATTTGCAAACAATAGGGCAGCGAGAGCACCAAAATGAGAAGGAAAAAATTGAGAGAGGCTATTATAGAGGGTCCCTATGCCAAGGTGTCAGATTAGACAAGGCATCTCTAGGTGCCACGAAGTCTGAGTAGTCACCCGTCGAAGTTGAATGATATTTTGGTCTCAGGGCTCTTAAGGGATTACGCACGAACGAAGTAGCCTGGAAGCAACGACCTTGTCGCGCACCAAAACACCACCTCCTCTAGTGTTCACCTGACCACCTAAATGTTTTGACATAGTTGGTTTGGTGCCACAACCTATCGTTTTCAAAATATAGCATTTGACAACCTTACACTGGCTCTAATTGCACTATTTCGCACGTTTACAAACAATAGGGCAGCGAGAGCACTGAAATGAGAAGGAAAAAACCGAGAGAGGATTTTGTAGAGGGTCCCTATGCTGAGGTGTTAGATTAGACAAGGCATCTCTAGGTGCAATGAAGTCTGAGTAGTCACCCATCGAAGTTGAACGATATTTTGGTCTCAGGGCTCTTAAGGGACTATGCCCGAACGAAGTAACCTGGAAGCAACGACCTTTTCGCGCACCAAAACACCACCTCCTCTAGCATTCACCTAGCCACCCAAATGTGCCGCCACAGTTGGTTCAGTGCCATGATGTTCTGAGGCATGACTTCTCACTCCTCGCCTCTGTTCATTTCCTAGGACTCAAAACATTCAATGTCACTTGTTTACCTTCCATCTCTCTTTTTCTCTTTGGACTTGCCTCTTTCCTCTTAGGTGCTTCATCACTATCCTTGCTTTTCTCTCTTGAGCTATGTTGTTGTGGTGATCTCTCTCCATCCTCTGCTGCCCCAGCTATGTGCTTACATGCTCATTATTTTTGCATTGTAATAGGATTCTTCATCATAGATCACTACACAAAATTAGGAGTATAAGTAAATCATCAAACAATTAAGGGAACACATGTGTGAGGACCTTTTATTCATAAGTGCCATCATTGATTGCATGAGATTAATCATCTCTGCCTCAAATTGAAGCAATGTAGATCTGAAACTTCAATCCCCCAGTCCATCAAGCAAGATCAAGCATTCATACTGCAAAGAAGGACATGTGACCATTGGGTGAGCATGATCCTTGAAAAAGGGAACATGATCTATTTCCTGAGATTATCTCTTTGTTTAGATTGTTCTTGGTCATATTTTTGAAATCAATATAGGAATAGATTTGAGATCAAGAAAGAGAAATTCCATTGGGAAAATAATCTCCCATTTGCGAGTGAGATGAATAATTTTGATTCTCATTCCTTGGTGAGCTCAGGTGTGTTTTCATCTGACTCAGAGAACTTGTATGACATTTTGTCCCATACCATCACCTAGAGGTTTGATGCTCTAAAAGAAGCCATTTCTGATTTTGAATCCCATGAGGAGAATGTATCAAATTTTTTGGAAGATCTTGGCACAAGAATGCATGAGCTTGGTACTCCTCTCAGGGAGAATAATTCCACATGAAGAATCTTTAGGATTCAAATTTTAAGAATTGGTTTAGGAAAATATTTATGACCCTTTCCTTCAATAGTCAATACTTTAGAAGCCCTTGTAGAGATCATAGGTTATATCTCTAGAATCCTATGAAGAGTTAAATGAAAAATATTTTAGTCAATGTGGAAATATCAATGCCATTCCTGAAAATTGACTCAACACATTGGAGCATGTGAACATCTTGGAAGATGAGAAAGTTTCATTTGTAGTTTCCAGATTCAACAAGATGGTCTATGGAAAAGCCTCATCATTCAAGATCTTCCGCTATGGAAGACATGAGTTGATTCTTCATTAGAGGAGGATTCTTCATGTGATGGGTGGAACCTAAGAATACTAATAAGGGCTTACTGTCAAATTTTTACCCTTTTCAACTTGGGACATCAGAATGCACCACCACATGAAATCTCTCCCTTTCGTCACTTAAGGCTTGTAACATTCTCACTAGGTATTCAATTCCTCAGCACCCCAACTTGATTATGTTGCCCCCTCTCATGAATACTTAACCCCTTCACACATTATCACCCCTTTAAGTCCCTTTGTCACTTAAGGCTTGTAACCCTACCCTGTCATGCCATGTAACCCGGGTTAATCCAGAATGGTCAAGGATGAGTTAGAAGGTGAGTTAGCTAGGTTAATGTTAAGAGGTGAGTATAAACATACACTTAGCCATTTTTTTAATCCCTTTTTAATATTTCCTTTTCCTTCATTGCTGCTAGTATTTAGTTATGCTACTAAATTTTCAAGAAACCCTATTGCGAAAATCATATTTTTGCTCATATCTCCTTCATTTTTGCTCCATTTCCCCTGCAATTTTGCCCGTAACTTCTACTCATGAACTCCTTGAAGATGATCTAAAAATATTTTCCATTGGTACCCTAATTTTTTATAGCATCCCATTTAAAATTTCAGAGAAAAAACTTGCCTTTTTAGATCCTTGCAATTCTGGAGATCGAAAACACTTGAAATTTGAAGAAGGAAACCATATGAAAATACCTAATCTAATGAAAAAATTTCATCTCAATCCAAATACAAGAAGACATGATTAAATATTTATTATTAAATTGGCATACGAGCCTTACTAAAAATAATAAGTTTTGATAACAAAGAAAAAAATTTGAAACCTCTGTGTAATCTTCAATTCTAGAAATATGAAAATTGTAAAACTTGAAAATTCGGGAAAATTGTAAAATCTTCAATGTTGCACCATAAGTAACGTTAAATATTCATATATAGTTCAAGATGAACTCTAGACCTCACTTATTTCTATCAATGTTTGCATTAGTTGATATGCAACAGATTGAGTGTTAGCTTTTAAAAAAAAAAGTAATTGTACGTAAATTTTGCCCTTTTGTAGTTCACCTAGCATGGTTTTGCTTAATGGAATAGGTTTGCTTAACAATTGTACCATGTAGTGCTCCGGGACATGGTTTTTTAATTTTAAATCAAACATACATATCTAGAACTAATTTAAATGGTTATGAAAACATACATAGAAGGATATCATACATGCAATGAAATCAAATCAAACATATAGTTCAGATTTATCGTTATGAAAACCAACACACATGGATATATAAGAATCAAACAAAGTGTGCTCCAGACGCACGTCTCTGAAAATATATGTAAGTTCATAATGTATGTGTACATCTCGAACTAAGTGTGTCATAATGTATATAGGACCACATGCGGTCGCAAAAGGCTATATATATACAATGGACTATATGAAGAAACATGTTTGAACTAGGACCAGATGGCCCATATATATATCTATGTACATCCAGGTGGACTATGAATCTACTCATGAAACATCTTCCCTCTCTTCACCCTGCTAGAAGTAGCACGTCCACGACCTGGGGATGTAGTGGAGGGAGATGCCACTACGGATTTCATCTGTGTGGTCCTAGGTGTCTCTAAGCATGCCTGCAACCTAACCTGCACATTCATAAACAACAAGTTTTTAACACCCAAAATTTTAAAATACATTCAAAATTTAGAAACTTGTACAATTTAGTTAAAATGCATGTGAAATCTTACCGCAATGTCATGATCCCTATCAATTTGTTGTTGACGCATCGCAGGGACAACAATAGACTCACGAGGGGTAAGCTACATACAAATAATTAATTTTCAAATTAAATATTTCACATACATACAAAATTTGATATTGTAAATTTAAGTAATAAGAAATAATGAACCTCTAAAATTTAACAAATTTGAAAAATTGTACCTCAGTTAGTGGATCTGCAGATGCTATGGCAGTATCTACAGCAGCCTCCACAGTCTGCATATATGGAGGAGTCTCTCTAGCAGTCATAAGCTATACAAAAAACATGTACAAATCAATATTAAAATCTACATGACTGTGCACCACATAACAGAGGTCCAAAGCATGTACAATCCACGTGAACTTCCAGTAATTAGAAACAAAGTGTAAAGAGATTTACTAACCTGCGTAAAACTCATGTGAGGTGTGCCAGTAGCCTCAGTTCCCAGAGCAGATGATGACCCACCAGGATCCTGTGTATAAAAGACAAACATATTAATATGTACAACATACACGTGAAACATTATAATAATAATCTAGTGCAATCAAATGAAATTAAAAATATAAGTTTGTACAACTTGAAACTTACGTTTGAAACACGCCCAACTGCAGTAGCTAGCATGTCGACGCCAGATGTTTCCTTCACCGGCTCTTGCTATTTAAAATAAAATAAAAAATTAGTTTTTTACATGTATGTACATGACGTACAATCAAATACATATATATTAAAATCTCAAACATGTGAATTAAACTATTGTGTATATATATATATATATAATTTATATTTATTTGAAATTTACCTGTGAAAGACCAATATCAGTGGCACCAGTTCCAAAAACATTCCCCAGCATCTCATCTATAGAAAAGAAATCCTGTGAACCAGAAAATGATGTCTCACCTGTAGTGCATACGGCACCACATGATCCACAGTGGTGTGGTGCGCTAGAACTAACACCTCCACCAACATCACCAGATGCAATCTGGTCACTATGTTAGGTCAGAGTGTTAGTGAGCTCCCTCAATGCATGCAGTGTATCAATCTCCACAACCTCCTTCACTGTAGGAGGGATAACTGAAGGCAGTGGGGGTTTTGGGGCATGGGGGATCCTAGGTTGACCTATGTGTGCACCAGGTCTACTTTGTGCAGAGCCACCTCCTCGACCAAAAAAGTTAGAAAAGTCAAAATAATTCAGGACCTCATTGAGCACGAACTCGCAATATAATTTCTTCAAAAAATAAAGAGGAACCTCATTGTTGTTGCATGGTGGATAATAAAAAACCATCCACCATCGGTCCCAAAAATTGTTTTTGATTTGGTCATCGTGGCACCAATGGATTGGGAACCGTTTGCAAGTAACTGTGGGGGGGCATTGGTTCTAGGGTCAGTAAATAATGCACAAATGAGGTCTTTTCCAATTTTTTTGTCTTTTACGGCCGCATGGGATAGTTTATCCACATACCACCGCCTACAGTCACCTCTAAAGGTATTCCATCTATGTATTTGGTTGGTTGTAGACTCGACTTCGCCAATCAATGTTTGCAATGTATTGGCTAAAGTCATGCAGGATGGATTTGTGGCATGATTTTGTCTTATAGTCTGAATTAGGTTCTCAATGACAATTTTATTTTCTCAGATTCTTCCAATGATATTATCTTGTGTTCCTGCTGGCTCAGTGGGGACAGAAGGAGCCACAGGAGGCGGATCTATGTTTGGAGGAGGGTTTTGAGGAATGTTGAGGGTTTTGAATGTTCGGTGGGTTTTGAGGAATGTTTTGATGTTTTGATTTGCATGATTTTGAGCTTGCCGACCAACTGATAAAACAAGACAATTGTATACATAAACAAACATTTCAAAAAACCCATGAAAATGCAAAAAATAACCTAAAATGCAAAAAAAAAACCTAAAATGCAAAAAAAATGATTAAAATCGGGGGCTTACCTCCTCGTCTTGGTGGCATGGTTGAATCTATCATGATCCAGAAGTTCGATGAGCAATTTTGAGGTGGTATTCAAAGCTCGAGTGAAAAACGTCTAGGAGAAATCACGGTTTGAAATGAAAAATGGGGAAAATAAGGAGTCACGGGACTGCTAATTTTTGTCTCAGAGTTCCGTGATCGCGGTTTATAACCGTGCTCGTGGTTCTAAACCATGATCATGGTTTTAGGTTCAGTAATTTCTGAACCTAAAATTCAGGAACCGCGATCACGGTATATAAACCACGATCATGGTTCCTGAATTTCAGGTTTTTATGTCCACGGAATTGTCCACCAACTTCGTGCACTTACCCATAAGTATGAAAAAGATATTACTATTGCAGACTTGGAGCTAACCAGAATACCACTAGGTGAATCTACTCCATAAGAAGAAGTGTAAAATCTTAGGGAAACTATTTCCAAAGTAATTGAAAAACTGGAGAAAGGAAATAACACACAGGAGAATTTAGAAGAACAAGTTCAAGTTCTTTATAATTTCATCAAATCCTTCCTCTCTACTGATAAAGATACTCTTAACCCTACTCTATCTTTAGTGCCTCCTTCAACCATTCTTTCTAAAGAAAATGTCAAAGCCATCAAAGATATCCACAAGAATTATTCATATGATAGAGTTGTTGAAGCATTGGTGGAAGTATTGCTAATATCTGGTTTAAATTTTATTGATGAGGCATACAAGGTATATGAAACCATTTCTGCAGCCCAAAATCAATTCAATTTAGCAATCAGAAATGTTGATAAAGAACTTAGGATATGGTTGGAGAGTATTCAAGATTTGAGATTCATGAGCATCAATGACGAGAAGGTTCTTCTTTCTCACAATAGTTTTGATGATTCCAAAAAAAACCTATCCAAGAAGTGGGTTTATAACATTGAGTGGAAAATTTGATTTCTTGAATAAGAAACCACTGATTTGAATACCATGGTGCAGAGAGGTGAATCATTTAAATCAGAAATATTTGTTGACTTGCAGGCCCTTCGATGCCAATTCTATAAGGAAAAATCTACATAGAGGAATTCAGTAGACGAATTCAAGGAAATATTCAGTTCACTAATCAAAGAAGATTTGTTTAAATATGAAACCGTAAACAATGAGAAAATGGAGGAACTCACTGAACTGCATAATGTTGTTATAGAAGCCACCAAGGGATTGTTACACAATGGAGGAATTGTGAGAGAAATGGAGTATTCTTTGGGTAGCTGGTTAGTTGCCATGGAAAATAGAACTATTCAAAGGGATATGGAAATTTCAGATGCTATTGCTAAGTTCAGAGTTCGTGTGCTAAAAGTGAAGATCCTAGTTGTACCACTCTCAAATGTTCGTTCCTCTAGCACTTAGTCATTTTCTAGCTAGTTATATTTTGGAGTTAGCTTTATTATTTTGAAAGTTAAATTGTAAATAAAGCTAGCTCATGTAATTCATTAATTAAGTGCTTAACACTTAATTAAAAGACAATTAGTTAGAATAGTTGGTTACAACCACCCTTTAACCTATATAAGCCTTCTTTTCCATTGTAAAAGGGTTGAATTTTGGTGTTTTGGAATGTAAAAAAGATACATAAATTTTATGACCAATACAAAAGAAGATTTCTCCCCTCTTTTCTGTGTTCTTTCTATTTCTTTTCCTTGAAATTATGAATGTGAATCTTACTATATTTGAATCATGAAACTGTGTGCTCAATCCATTGACTATAACATGAGGAACTTTGTGTCTGTTGCATTTATATTTCATTGATTTTTAGATATATTAATTTATATTTTCTTGAATTCGTATGCCTGCATTAGTAGGATATAACTATATAGTCTTTATATCTGAATGTGCATCCTTCTTCACTTCTTTTCATTATAGTAGTGACTAATCTTTTATAACCAAGAAGAATACTTGTATTCTTGACCAGTGGGTTAGCTTGAACTTTGTGTCCATGACTCACTCATCTTACTCGCATAAGCTACTATTTCTTCCTCTGAAACCCTTCTCCCTTTTCATCTTCTATATTGATAATATCATAATATGGAGGCATTATTTACATCAAAATCCTCATTCAGGAAGTTAGTATGTATATTTGTAAATAATTAGATGTACAAGTTTTTAGTGAATAAGGGAACCTCCCCAGAAAGAGGAGAGACTATTGTCACCTGAACTATTTTTTGTGTCTAAAGACAAGATTTCCAACCAAATTTTATTTGGTGCCCACTGTGGGGCATGTACTGTGTTGCTTATCGAATAATCTTTAGATCAAACTAGTATTTTCAACACACCGGTGGAAAGAAGATACACATGAGGATAGATATCCCAAGGTTTAGAAGACCTTGCCTTCCAGTTGCAATAACGACAAGGATTTCAGTTATCTCTAGAGAGAAGAGGTAGAAATAGAAGGTATTTAACTACAAATGGTCCATCTTCTCAAGCAAGTTCTACTACTTAGCTGCAAGTCAGTGCTATTGCTTAGGATTTCGTCTTAGTGGGTGTTGATGTTCCTTTACAAGATATCTTTCCTACAATGGTTGCACTATTGCCTTGGGTCCAATAGGTTAGACCTTTAGCCATTGGAAAACCACTACATGATTTTCCTAAGGGGAATAGGAAGAATTTTCACAAGTTCAGATGTGATGTAAAATTACACCTAGATGAAAACATTGTATCCTTTATTGTTGCATGTGGAATTATTGGAATTGAGCATGAGGATGTTTTAGTCAGATTTTTTTTTCAAGACTTTGAAAGATAATGTTGCAGATTTGTTCTATCATCTCCCAAATAGTAATTTCACCAACTGGAATACCATGCAGATTAAGTTAGAGAATAGATTCAAGCCTGCTGAAGATGGTCATGCACTTCTGGCTCAAATTTCCTAGATCAAGAAGAAACCTTATGAACCTATGCGGGAATTCATTTCCAAATTCAACAAACTGGTTCATAATATTCTAGTTACTACTTATCTTATTGATCAGAATTTGAAATAATTCTTCCTAAATGCTTAGTTTGTAGAAGTGAGTTATGCACTAAGGAGATCTAATATTTCCAATCTATATATGGATCAAAAATTGGCCATAAGTGTAGAAAATGACCTAATTATGTCAGGTAAGATTAAAAAATAACCACATAAGGCCAAGGATTTTAATTCAAGTGTAGAAATTTATGTACATTTAATTCAAAAATAGGAAAATGATATGATTACAATCAAGAAACAAATTTCTCAGAACATGCCATATAAGTATATTCGGCAAAGGAAATTCCAACCAAGGAATCATCTCCCTCCTACCTAACCAAAGCTAGCAATTAAAGCTCCTCTTTTGAAGGTTCCAGTCAATACAACATGTGAAGTACAAGAACCAGATGATGAGGTAGACACGGAGGAGATGGATGAACCCAAAGAAGAGTATGAAGAGGTTCAAGAAGAGGCAGATGACTCTCAAATGAACTATCTCACTTACGAGGGAGTGGATGATGATGATGATTATTATTATTATTATTATGAGGTATTTGCAAACATAAACAATGAATCTTATGCTATCATGACTAGAGAGAAGCTGAGCAAGAAGAAGGAAGTTGTGCAACCTGCAAAGAAAGAGAATTCTAAAGAATCTTCGTCTACCATCCCAGTAGTTACAAGAATAGGAGCACCCATTCCTGCTAGTGCTGCTAAAAAAGTAAGTATTACTTCTCCATCTAATACTTCTTATTCTTCTTCTTCTTCTTCTTCTTCTTCTTCATTTTTGCCTAAAATAACTACACCTTCCACTCCTGTGTCTAAAACACCCTCAACATCAAAAGATGATAAACCTAAAACCTCTACTGTTTCTAGTAAAGAATTTTTTTCTACTTTAGGGTCTTTTGATATTATTGATCATATCAAGAAGACTAAAATTCTGATTTTTGAAGCTGAATTTTATCAAACTCACTTGGAAGCCTTCCCCCAAGTTGTAAAATTCATCCATTCCAAGCCTATTCATTCTTCTAAAACTTCTAAAGGTCTATTTCCTACTCCCACTTCTCTGTTCCCACAAATTTTGAGGGCTACCACACCTTCCACTTCTGATAATATTTATACCTTTTATGTTAGACTACTAATAGCAGGCCATAAACTTAGCAACTATGTCATTGAATTTGAAGCATAAAATAATGTAATTCCTACAAAAAAATTTTATTTCTTTAGCCTCACCCTGACTCAAACATTTTGTTCATGTTATTTAATGGAGACCAAGGAGGTGCCCCTAGTCAGGAGAATAAAGGATGCTCAAGTAGCTTTTGTTGCATCCCCAGAGAAATGAGTCAAAGCCACAATCTTGATTGCTGACATTCCTCCATCCTATGGTATGCTATTGAGTAGACACTTTTTAAGAGAATTCAGAAGTGAAATTCAAATGGGCTATTCCCATGTACTCATCCCAGTCAATGGACAAATGAAGAAACTTTTATTGGAGAGATAGGTTGAGTTCATTATTCAAATGACGTATGATCCTAAAGAAAAGATATTGTATGCAGACATAGGTCATGTAAATTATATGGTGATGTCCGAGTCTAAAGATAAAGCTCCCAAGATTATTCAAGATGATGCTAATAGTGTTTGGATTCTTGAATTTGACGGAAGTTGTTCCACAGCAGGGTCAAGAATAGGAATTGTATTGGTCTTGCCTGATGCTAAGCTCCACCTTTTCTAATATAAACTTCAATTTTCCAACAAAAATAATATTGTTGAGTATGTGACCTTCTCAGCCTAGCAATGACAAGGGAGATGGAAATTAAGAATCTTTGTGCACAAAGTGAAGCATAGCTTATCGTCAAACAAGTTTGGGGAGCATTTCGAGTAAAAAATAAGAGGTTGAAGCATTAAAGAAATATGGTTTGGGATTTTGTTGAATCAATGGATGCCTTTTCAATTCATGTTGTACCAAGAGATAATAACACTAAAGAAGATTCCTTAGTTGTCTTAGGGTCCCTATTCATTCCTCACCTTGATTTCAATCAAGATAAGTTCACAGTGGAAATGATATTCATACCCATTGTTCCTGATAATGTCGATAATTGGCATGTATTCAATGATGATCAACATTTGATTTCCTTTCTTTAATTGAGGGACAAATTTATCTAATTGTAATTCAAGGGAAGCAAAAATGACTATAGAGAATTCACTACATCTTCCGTGTCTGAGGAAGGAGTTGAGGAGGAATATGATCAGGATAGATGCATCAATCTCAAAGGTAATAAGATCCCTAAAGGTCTTATGGACTTAGAAGATTTATTTGATAAGAATGAAAAATATATCAAAGGAAAAGTATCATAAGATTCTAGTCAATCAACTGAGTTTGATGAGATCAATATAGGAAGTAAAGAAGATCCCAATTGTTTTAACATTGGAAAGTGTTGTTCTGGTGAGGAGATAAGGAAAATGATTAACCTATTGAAAAGATAAATAGATGTTCTGGATTATTCCTATGATGACTTGAAAACTTTTAAGCCAAGGGAGATGCAACATTACATTCCCTTGAAGCCAAGAATTTAACCTTTTCGCTAGAAACAAAGGCAATACAATCTGAAGATTGTATACACAATTTATCATAAGATTCAAAAATTTCTTAATGCTACGATAGTTTTCCCTATTCATCATTAAACCCGGGTTGCCAAAATTATGTCTATAAGAAAGAAGAATGCAGAGATTCAGATTTGTGTCAAATTCATAAATTTGAATCAGGATTCTCTCAAGGACAATTATCCTCTTCCTATGATGGACCATATCCTTAAAGTTGCAACTGGTTCAGAGATGATGTCTATACTCGATGAGTTTTTTATGATACAACAAGATCAAAGTAGACATACAAGATCAAATTAAAAATTCCTTCACTATTCCCTGTGGAATATTCTCCTACAGAATAAAACCTTATGGTCTGATTAATGCAGGTGCAACATTCTAGAGGGCACTAGATTTGGCCTTTGGTGACTTGAAGAATAAATGAATAATGATATATCTAGATGATCTTATTGTCTTCTCCAAAAAGAGGGAGAATCATTTTCAACACCTGAAATCTATCCTTTAAATATGTAGAGACCATGACATCTCATTGAACCTAAATAAATCTATCTTCGGTGTTATGGAGGGAAAGCTGCTCATGCACATTGTGTCTAAGGATGGGATAAATATTTATTCATAGCGTGTCCAAGATATCAAAAATATATATTTTCTAACAAGTAAGAAGGGTGTTCATTCTTTCTTCGGGAAAATTAATTTTCTTAGAAGATTTATTCCTATTTTTTTAGAATTAACAAGGAACATAGCTCATATGATGAAAGAGAAACATTCTTTCTGCTGGCTGTTGAAGGGAAGAATGCCTTGGAGAACATAAAGAGAGATATTACCAAAACACCCATTCTTGTTTGTCCATATTTTAATTTTTTTTCTTATAATTTATGTTTATGCCTCTAAGCACACCCTGACAACATTCCTGGTACAATTGAACTTTCATGAATGTGAAGTACCTATTGCATTCATGAGTTATGTATTGAAGGCCCATGAGATGAAGTACTCTTAATTGGAGAAGCATGCCTTTGCTGTAGTAAAATCCGTGAAACAATTCTACTTCTAAATTCTAAATTCACACTCCAATGTGTTTTTAACTGATACATACATGAAGTCCATCCTCACCCAACAATATTTTGGATCAAAATGAGGAAATTTGGTAGCTAAGGTGTAGGAGTATAACCTTGATATCAAGCCGATTAAGCTTATTCAAGGTAAGGGTCTGTGTGAATTTATTGAAAATGGTCTGAAGAGTGAGTTAATTAAAAAGGATACTATTGATGTTCCAACTATACTCTTTCAAAGTTCAACTGATGAGTGGTATTCTAATATCTCTCATTTCCTCACCTATGGAGAATGTCTGACACATCTGAGTGCCAAAGAGAAAAGAGCCATCAAGACTTGTGCTACTCAATATGTACTTTGGGATAATTCTTTATTCAAGAGAGGAATTGATGGTCATTTCCTCAGGTGTTTTGATAAGGAGCAACAAAAGAGATTACTGAGGGCTTTCCATGATCAGGCTTGTGGAGGTCACTTTTCTTCCTCAGTAATGACTCACAAAATTCTCCGTGTAGGGTATTATTGGCCAACTCTTTTCAAAGATGCAACAAAATGGGTTTTGAAGTGCAAAGCATGTCAAAAAATTTTGGGTAGGCCCAATTTGGCCACCTTACCTTTGAAACTAGTGGTTATTGAGGAGCCTTTCTAGCAATGGGGGATAGATTTCATAGGAAATGTTAATCTAAGTTCAAGTGCATGATAGACACATATTCTGAAATCCACTGATTAATTCATGAAATGGGTTGAAGCAATTCCATTCAAGAGGACCACTTCTAAGGTAGTATGTGATTTCATTAAGGAGAATATATTGGTCAGGTTTGGGATTCCAAACAATATTGTTACAGATAATGCCCCTAACTTTTATTCCCATGAGCTTATTGATTTTTGTTATGGGTATGGAATTTCTCTTGCACATTCATCTGATTACTATCCACAAGGGAATGGATAGGCCGAATTGACCAACAAAAACATGGTAACCATTATCAGGAAACTCAGTGGATGAATCATAGAGGAATTGGCATAAGAAGTTGTATGATTGCTCTCTAGGCAGAAAGATCACACCAAAGAAAGACATCCGGATGTCTCCATTTCAGTTGGTGTATGGAATGGAAACTCAATTGTCAGTTGCAGTGGAGTTGCATGCGTTGCATCTTGCAAAAGTTGTTGAAGATGAAGAGTTCTCAAGTGCCATGGAGAAGAGGGTTTATAATCTACAAAAGTTGGATGAGAAAAGATTGTAGATTGTGTATAGAATCTTACTGCACACCAGAAAAAATTCAAACAACTTTTTGATAAGAAAGCCAAGCCTAGGGAATTCCAAGTTAGAGATATTTTCCTACTTTGGGACAAGAGGTGTGAACCATGAGGAAGCCATGGTAAGTTTGATTCTCTCTGGCTCGGTCCTTTCAAAATTCGGCATTTTACTGGTGAAAATTCTTACTATATAAGATATATGGATGAAACTTTCCTTCCATTTCCATATAGCGGTCAATATTTGAAATTATTCTAGTCCTGAGTGATCAACAATCCTTTGTATATAATTCTATAAATAGTTATTGTACAATCTCTTTTTTTTGTGTCTTGTGTCTTTGTGTCTCTGTGTTCTTCTATATGGTCTCGTTATGTATGTATTATATAAGCACTAATCTTATAACCATGAGATTCGAGATTTCTTTGACCAATCTTGTTTTCACTTTGTATCAAGTTAGTCAAATCCCCAGAAAGAGCCAATTATTGTCACTTATCTAAAAAATGTATGATTTTTGAAAAAAATTGAATTTTTTTTCTAAGTGACCCCTTTTCCTAAGGTTTTTTGCCTTTGTGAAGTCTTGGAGATTGGAAAAATAAAAATAGTTAGTCATTTTGAGGATTTTGGGTTTGTTTGAGTGTATTACAGTAATTTCGGGTCCTCGAGGAACATGATGAACTTGTTCCTCTGGGTCTAAATTTCCCTGCATCACCACCTTATCTACATTACGCTTTAGTTTTTTGTTTACGACTCTTTATAACTCAGGAGGAACTCATTCCTTTTGGGCCCTTGTTCCCCGCACCCACTTGTTCTCTGCAATACATTCAAACTGATAAGTCTTTGTTATATAGTTATGCGGAGATTGTGTAATCGGAAGGAAATTTTCACCATTGTCCCTTGTTCCATTAGACCTTGTGTTCCCAGAAAGCCCATTTTGTCCACACTAATCATGATATATTTGTATTGCAGGTTTGTTAGATATCTTAGGTCTTCTTGGCCCTTGTTCCACCCAACACTCAGTTCCCCACGAGCCTCCCCTCTCTACATTTTATTGAGTTTGTTTATATTCTGGGTACTTTAGAGATTTTCGACACTCACAACCCTTGTTACCTTAGGCCTCTATTTCCCCAAAATCCCATCATGTCTGAAATATATAGGAAAATGGTTAAAAACATTCTTTGAACATCACTATTCCCTGCATTCTATTGCATCACTCATTTTAACCATTTTTATCAAATTGTTTTAGTATAAAGGGGGTAAAACGTAATTCATTTTCACCATTTTAATTTGTGAATCCCAATCATGCACTGTGCCTTCACTCCCAGTTCCCTCAAGGAAATGTTTAGTTGTATCTTGCTCAATTTTCAACGTAGTGGGGTCATTGTCTAAGTGTAATTATTTTCACAGTAGAGGTGAGTCATTCCATGCCCATTTGATTTAACTTAGTGGTGTTTTGTATTTTATTCACTATCACTTTTATTCCTTCCTATAATTCATTGTTGAGCCCCATTTCTCTAAGTCTTTCCCCTCACCTTTCACCGTGAAGTTTCAGTATAGAGGCTATGAACACATCTCTTCCTTAGAAACCTCTGTACTAAACATAGGGGACAATGATGTGAGACATTTTAATCTAGATGATTTCTGGGCTTATACAACTAATGATTCTCCCAAAATTATGGCCCAGTGTATTAAAAATATTAGAATTTTCCATGTTATCAATTTTCCCTTGTTTGTTCAATGTACTTACATTGTCCTTGCCTATGCCTGATGTTTTGACCCTGTAACCAAGGAAGTCAAAGATCCTTAAGGCCAGATCATTGCTAAATTTGATGTCAGTTGTATTACTACAGCCCTAGGGATCCATATATTTTAAAATTCTAACACCTTGACCATGACCCAAGCTCAAAATATGTTTGAGCAAGACAAAGAAAGATACAAGGCAATTATTGCGAAATCATGGCTCAAATCTCAAAAGAGAGGTGCTTCTAAGTTTCCTAAAGTATTATATAGATCAGATTTCAAGGAAGAATTATTTGATATAACCCTATTGGAAATATTGATGGTCTTACCCTCCATAAATGAATTCTACTTTTGGATGTGTGTGTACATCAACATCATTTGTGAAAGAAAGAAAAATATGAACTGGGGAGAGATTATTTGTGAAAACCTCAGTGAGAAACTGGTAGATGTGCAACAAAGTAAGACCTTTTATATGAATTCTTACCTCATGTGCTCAATTATAGCTTATACGGTGTGGGTAGGGTTGTCTCTTCAAAATGATAATAAGAATAAACTAATCTATGAGTTTTACCCACAAATCACTTTTGAGAACAATAAATTCCATTACAGGAAAGTAAATGATGTGTTTATAATGTTCATAGTCATGCTTCTTAAAGGGAACACAAGTGAAACAATGTCTGCTAAAGAAAAACAATTGATTTCAACATATGGTAGTTATTGGAGCTCAAATATGCCCATGTGACTGAATCATAGACAATTCGAGATTTCAAAAAACATGGGATTGTATCCAAGTTTTCGGACTCAAACTGAGACAGACCTCTGGAGAAGGTTGACTTTTGTTAGTGTAGGTTATTATTTATCCTTTTATTTATTTATTAGGATAATTCTTACACTTGTGTTAGCCCTACACTTGTTGGGTTAGCTTGCTTAGGTGTACTAGTTGTGTGGAGTTAGCGTACTAGTTGTGTTGAGTTAGCTTCTCAGTTATGTGAAGTTAGCTTACTAGTCTTTTGGAGTCAACTACCAATATCATTTAGTGGGAGTTCTTCACCACTGATTTAGGTAGTAGATACACTTCCCTCCTCCTATATGTACATATTTCTTATTGATTAATTAAAGTCATTCTATTGTAATGTATTGAGCATTATGGATTATGATGGATTTCCATATATGGTATTTTAGCTATTCTACTTTGCAAATATAATGTGGTGTGCTATTATCATCTGAGATCGCGGCTTGGAACAATCTTCTTATCGTTCCTTTCATGGTATCAGAGCTATAGATGATGTAGACATCCATCTGTAAGTTTTTCTTTGCAAGCAAGGGTTTATTTTTTCATGTATTTGGAATTTGTTAGCAGTTTTTTGCAGCATGCATTTTTATGTAATACAAAGTGTAGAATTGGATTTGGAAGGTGCCAAAACCCTAGAATCGACTGTAAACTTGACCATGTTTTGAGACAGTCAAATATGAGTGCATTATTTTATCCATTGGATATAAGCGTGTACCTTCTGGACGCATTATTTTACCCTTTGGGTATTTCGGTTTTGGATACAGTCTTTTATACACTAGATGTAGATCTGTACCCTGTAAGTGCATTTTTTTATCCATTGGATATAAGCGTGTACCTTCCAGATGCATTATTTTACCCTCTGGGTATTTCAGTTTTGGATGCAGTCTTTTATTCATTAGATGCAGATATGTACCCTCTGGGTGCATTCTTTTATCCACTGGATATAAGCATGTACCTTTCAGATGCATTCTTTTATCCTCTGAATATTTTAGTTTTGGATGCAGTCTTTTATCCACTAGACATAGATCTGTACCCTATGGGTGCATTCTTTTATCCATTGGATATAAGTGTGTACCTTCCGGATGCATTCTTTTACCCTCTGGGTATTTTGGTTTTGGATACAGTCTTTTATCCACTGGACGCAGATCTGTACCCTATGGGTGCATTTTTTATCCATTGGATATAAGCGTGTACCCTCTGGACGTAATGATTTACCCTCTGGACATTTTAGGTTTTGGGCGCAGGCTTTTATCCTTTGGTCGCAAGCATGTATCGTGTGGATGCACTCTTTTACCCTTTGGACATTTGGGTGTCACGTGTACCTTTTAAAAAAGATCAGCATTAAAATATTATTTTAATAGCAAACCTTGTAGAGCTCATAACTTTTGATCCATAGCTCAAATTAAGGTGATCGTTTTTTTGAAATTGTGTATTTTTTCGAGATCTATGCATTGGTGACATTTTTATACACATATTTCAAATGTAAAAGGTACTATTACTAATTGTAATATTTACATGCACTCAATTATAAAGTGCCAAATTCGAGAGGTGTTGTGATCACTTGTGGATGCATTTTCAGTTGAGCCCGACGTCCTAAAATTTTGGGTATTGCATTCTTGTATCTATGGGTGTATACATTTATATCTCTCTTGTTTGTTGAGACATTTTGGATTTGTATTTTTGACACTTTTTTGGCATGTTGACTGTCTCTCTTGTTGGAGAGCTATTCTGGTGGAGCCCAGTGTTAGTTTGTCAGTGTTCGAGTAGTTGATTTTGACAACTCATATAGATCTGTAGTGTCACTCTACCCATTCTGCAATATGGGAGGGTGTGGTGTTGATACTACTTCTTCAGGTTTCATGCCCTTGCATTGTTACCTTAGCTTTTTCGTGGATCGTGGTACTCCTATTTATTTGGATCTCGTGTACTTGCCTTGTTGCCTTGGGTATACTTGGATCATGGCACACCTATTTGTAGCAGTTGATCAAATTATGTTTGGCATTTTGTTTTTCACTTTTTGACATCACTCCATTGACAGTCTCCTTGCATGGAGCTATTCTGGTGAAGCCCAGTGTCAGTTGTTTTTGAGTTCTATGATTGAGCAGTGGATTCAGACCATAGTGTGCACCACACTTCTTTAGCATTGTACAAGTTTTTGGAGTTGAGCTTTTGAGGATATCTTGTAACAAGATTTTTCTCTCTACTTTGTTATTACTAGTTTTGGGTACCTTGCGGTGTCCATTTTTCCCAGTTATTGTACGTGGGTACCTCATCAGGCCTTGTTGTCAGGACCCACCTTATTTTTCCACCCACCTAAGCTATGCTTACAGGAGGGTGTTAGTGTAGGTTTTTATTTATCCTTTTATTTATTTATTAGGATAATTCTTACACTTTTGTTAGCCCTACACTTTTTTGGGTTAGCTTGCTTAGGTGTACTAGTTGTGTGGAGTTAGCTTACTAGTTGTGTTGAGTTAGCTTCTCAGTTATGTGGAGTTAGCTTACTAGTCTTTTAGAGTTAACTTAACTACCAGTATTAGTTAGTGGGAGTTCTTCACCATTGATTTAGGTAGTAGTTGCACTTCCCTCCTCCTATATGTACATCTTTCTTATTGAATAATTCAAGTCATTCTATTGTAATGTATTGAGCATTATGGATTATGATGGATTTCCATATATGGTATTTTAGCTCTTCTGCTTTGCATATCTAATGTGGTGTGCTATTATCATCTGAGATCGCGGCTTGGAAAAATATTCTTATTGTTCCTTTTAACTTCCTCCACTTACTTCTAATGTTAAACTACTCCTAAGAATTGAAATACAACTATCTAGCTCTATTCCAACTTTCGAAGGAACCAGGGTGAGAAGGAGATGCATAAAACCTAAACCTAAACTAGAGAGGTGATAACACTGAAAATAAGGGGAACATATAAGTAAAAAAGAGTGAAAATGGGAGAGAATGATGATAAGGATGACCAAAATGAAAGCCAAAAATCAAAATCACGTTCAAGGTTCCATTTTCATGATGCACAATAGAGTTAGACTTCTGAAATACACATCAAACACACCTATAAATGAATGAGAGGTAAGAGAATGCAATAAAACAATAGCTAAGGCCAAAATGAGGCACAAAACCAAATATTTTATTGCTTAAATATCATGCACAAATCATTATGATACAATAGAAAGATGCAAAATATTTAAAGAGACATAGCGCAAGGCATGCGACTCTTAGAACACTTGTGAAACATGAAATGACACCCTTGTATTCCAAAAGTATCCAAAATTAAAACAAGGCATCACTTTACAATATATAGAGAAATGAAAGGAGGAGAGAAGCAAGAGAGGGAAAATTCAAATTCTCCTTCCACTAACTAACCAAATTCATTTAATTCTTTGAAAAGATCTAATTATCTCTATGAATTACGCCTCCCCACGCCATTATATTGTTGAAGAAGGAACGACACCCATACTACATTTAATTTTGGTGGTTGATCCATTTGAAATATAACTTTTATGTGTTAGAGACGTCTCCCTTCACTTCGTCCACCTACCAACATTTAATCCATGAAATCTAATTTAGAAAATATGATCTTATTCTATGGAAGAACCAAAGATTTCCTTAATAATATCAGATCTACAAAGATCGAATCATTATATTTGAAATTCACGTTCATTTTAGTAATCCACTAAAAATTGTTGTTCTCTATGTTATATAGATTTTTGTTAGTTATGTGCGGCTTTTTAACTCCACGTATTTATCTCCTATATTCTATGGTTCTACCATCCTTTCCGCTTAATTCCACGACACTCGATGTAGTACAGATTTTGTTACAATCCACAAATCTATTTTCCTTTTTACTTGATCGGTAGTCTATCCCCTTGTCACATGGTTTATGCCAATAGTCACATACTTCTTTATTTTATTTTACCCGTGGCTTTCTTGTTTTAGTGTATTACGGATTGCTAGAACATCTGCGACTTATTTCTTACCCTTTCGTAGCACAACTAGGACCTTGGTGGTCCCTCTCCTTGCCCATGGCTCATCAAATCATGTCTTTCACTCCACGGTAGTCAATCCTTATCTGTGACATTTCCTTTCAATCCACAACATGCTTAAACTCTTCCACGACCAATCAATCCAAGTACGCGGAAAACTAAGTTGCTCTATTTTTGTAAGGGGAGAAAAAATAGACAACAACAGTCTCTTCATTCAATTCAAAGGTTTTCCTACATTATATTGGTTTGTTTTGAAGGTACACCTAGTAAGCTACCTATGTATTGTAATGATAACATGGTCCTGGTGGAGGTTTGTACACATCTTGATATGCTACATCGGACATGTAGGGACAAGAAGATCATTGGCATCCAATTTTGTATTTCCTTGGGGAATCACACATGTAGATCTTCTCTAGATGCATAAAATGTGGAGAGGACCATCACTAAATTCAATTTTCATTCATATCAGAGAACATCCTTCTTTAATATTAAGGGTTTCATTTCAAAGCAATTGAGGATGTCCTAATATCATCTTCCCTCCATTGAGGATTATTGGGTAGATAGTTCTGATGAGTATGAGGTGAGGAAGATATATTTTGGAAGGATTTCCCTAGAACATATCAAGGACTTCAAAGTATACCAGATTTAGATTCCTGAGGATCTTGAGGATGATAATAAGAATGTGTATTATGTAGAATATCTTACAACTATTCAACATATGCCTCTCCCAACTATTGATTGGTCCCAGAAGGAAAGGGATGATCCTTTAGACATGAAAAATCTTGTAATTGTGAGAACAAGACAATGGTTCAACAAAAGGATTCATGATTACAATCAAGCAATGAAAAAATCATATTCTAAAGAAGCCTCCACTTCACATAAAGAAGTTTCTACTCCTAAAGAGGTTCCAGCTCAACAAAATCCTTCTTCTTCACCCTTGGATTTGGCAACCAAGGTGTATACAAAGAAATAAAAAGTCAAAGAGATATAAAATATTGAGGAAGCACTTGAAAAGGAAGTAGATCAGGAGAAGGCTCATGAAACAGCTAATGAAGAAGTCCTTCTTGAACAAGTATCTCAACCTTTGGAAGTAGAAGAGAAGGCCACAGAGGAACATGAAGATGAATATGAGAAAGAGGCTGAAGATAATGAAATTAATGATGAAGAGGTAGAAAGTGTTAAAGAAGAATAATATGAGGAAGATAGTGTGAAAATCATAGAATAAATTTTTGGAAAATAGGTGCATCAAGGGCTAAGATTACAATCAAAAGAGAATCTTCCTCTGTCATTGAAGTACCTAACCTTGATGTTCCTTCTACTCAGTCTCCTAGTCCTCCCCATGCTCTTGCATTGGCTCCACCTCTTGCATCACCTTCCAATGACTCCTTCACATGGGTTCAACCCATGATTGATAACAGAAAGAGGAAGGCATATTATCATATTCTTGCTCCTGGTTTTGATGTTATGGATGCTCTACTGGGCACAATCCCTACTTATCCTTAAAAGAAGGCCAAGATAACTTCCCGTTTAGTCTTTGATTCTAAAGGATAGCAATTTTTTGAAATTACAAAACCAGAGGATAAGTATGAAAAGGATATTATTGTTGCAGACTTAGAGCTAACCAAAATACCACTTAGTGAATCTACTTCTGAAGGGTAAGTGTAAAATCTTAGGGAAAATGTTTCCAAAGTAATTGAAAGAGTGGAGAAAGGAAAGAAAACACATGAGCAGATAGAAGAATAAGTTCAAGTTATTTCTAATTTTAGTAAATCCTTCATCTCTATTGATAAAGTTATTATTGACCCTACTCTTTTATCTTCACTGCCTCCTCCAACCATTCTTTTTGAAGAATATGTCAAAGCCATCAAAGAGATCCACAAGCATGATTCATATGGTATAGTTAAATCTTTTGTGGAAGAATCGCTAATCTCTTGTTTAAATTTTATTAATGAGGCATACAAGGCATATGAAAACATTTATGCAGCCCAAAATCAATTCAATTCAGCGATCAAAAATGTTGAAAAAGGACTCAGGATATGGTAGGAGAGTATTCAAGATTTGAGAATCATGAGCACCACTGATGATAATTTTCTCCTTTCTCATAATATTTTTGATGATTCCTAAAACAACCTATCCAAGAAGTGGGTTTACAACATTGAGTGGAAAATTCAAGTTCTTGAAGAAGTAACCACTGAGTTGAATAACATGGTGCATAGAGGTGAATCATTTAAATCAGAAATATTTTCTGAATTGCAAGCCCTTTGATGCCAATCCTATAAGGAAAACTCTATAGAGAGGCATTTTGTAGATGAAGTCAAGGAAAAATTTAGTGCACTAATCAAAGAAGATATATTCAAAGCTGAAATAGTAAACAACGAGAAAATGGAGGAACTCACTAAACTGCATAATGTTGTTATAGAAGCCACCAAGGGCCTATTACAAAATGGAGGAATTGTGAGAGAAATGGAGTATTCTCTAGTTAGTTGGTTAGCTTCTATGGAAAATACAACCATTCCAAGGGAGATGGAAATTTTAGATGCTGCTGCTAAGTTCAAAGTTTGTGTGCTAAAAGTGAAAATTCCAATTGTACCACTCTCAAATGTTCCTTCCTCTAGAACTTAGTCATTTTCTAGCTAGTTGTTATATTTCGAAGTTAGCTTTATTATATTGAAAGTTGAATTGTAAATAAATATATCTCATGTAATTCATTAATTGAGTTCTTAACATTTAATTAAAAGACAATTAGTTAGAAATTTTGGTTACAACAACCCTTCAGCCTATGTAAGGATTATTTTCCATTGTAAAAGGGTTGGATTTTGATGTTTTGGAATGTAAAAAAGATATAGAACTTTTCCGATCAATACATAAGAATATTTCTCCCCTCTTTTCTATGTTCTTTCTTTTTCTTTTCCTTGAAATTTTGAATGTGAATATGAGTATATTTGAATCTTGAAACCGTGTGTTCATTCCATTGACTATAGTGTGAGGAACTTTGTGTGTGTTATATTATATTTCATGGATTTTCAGATATATTAATTCACATGTTCTTGAAGTCATATGCATGCATTAGTAGGATATAAATTTGCAGTATCTATATCTGAATGTGTATCCTTCTTCACCTCTTTTCATTACAATAGTGAGTAATCTTGCATAACCAAGAAGAATACTTGTATTCTTTAGTAGTGGGTTAGATTGAACTTTATGTCCCTGACTCACTCATCTTACTCGTATAAACTACTATTTATTCCTCTAAAAACCTTCTCCTTTTTCATCTTCTATATTGAGAATATCAAAATATGGAGGCATCCTTTACACCAAAATCCTCATTCAGGAAGTTAGTATGTATATTTTTAAATATTTAGATTTCCAACTTTTTGGTGAATAAGGGGACCTCCCAATAAAGAGAAGGGACTATTGTTGCCTAAAATATTGTTTGTGTCTAAATAAAAAAATCCCAACCAACATTAGGACAATATCACCTAGAAGAGGATAATATATCTTGGCGCAACTATTTGGATTGGACATTGGCATCCTAGAAAGAGATGTGGGTCTAGTTCTTTCAGTGTCTAATAATGTCATATTTATGTCACTTTTATCGTATTCTCTTTATTTTAGGGTTATCCTGTCACACTTGTACCTGCAAAACAAACCCTAGCTACCTACACAAGACTCAAGCACACATTAGAATAAATAAAAAATTCATATGCTTGAGTTAAAACTACCTTGAAAGTCACTCTAATGTGATTGTAACAGAGCATTGCACTAAATTTTAGAATATATGTATTTTTGGTGTGTGTGTGTGTGTGATAGAAATTGTGTCCCTTGAAAATAGGTGCCCCTTGTGCAAGTTGTACCAAGATAGTGGGATACAACTACTTTTCCCCCAAGATAATGTGTGTTATGGAACTCATAACTTTCCCCTTCATATGTAGTGAATAATACAGTCCAAATGCAATCACTTTCTCAATAATAATTGCCCTAGTTTCTAGATAGGTCCTTAGTAGTAAGTTTATTAGTTCCCTCTTGTTTTATCTTTATGTATAAGCAGGCCATGTATGTATGATTTCCTTGATTGAATTTCAACACTAAAAAACCTAAAAATTGACCCAAAGTAATCAATACAAGGTTATAAAACATAACAAGTCGTATGCCATTTTAAAATATAAAAAACAAAAGCAAAGGGATAGGAGTTCCCACAGGGGGACAAAAATGTTGATCACTTTTTTCCCTTATTGATGGATCTTGTTGGAAAGAATCCAAAGATAAATCAGGATATTTTCAATTGAGTAAAACATTGTGTGATGTATAAAAGCAAAGGGATAATTCCATATAAGTAGAGGATGAAAACATGGGAAAGATAAGATAATGTCAATGTAAATAAAAACAAGTTTTTTCAATGTCTAGTTTTCTTTCTTAGGAATCATTCATATAATAACATAATTTGGGACATAATGTAATGGAGCTACATGGATTTTTTTTGTCTACATTTTCTCCTTCTTTATGTTGGTGAATGAATATTTGATGGCATAAATTAGATAGGAAGATTGTACCTTATGATGAGTCAAAGAAGATTTAGTTGATAACATGTTGAATGGAAATTATAAGATACACATTTTGGAGTTGAAGAGGAGATAATAACCCTAGGGTTGAATTGTACACATAGTGAAATAGATTCTTACATTTGTAGCTACATATTGAATTTTCCTGAGAATTTTTTGCTTGATATTGCTCCTTGTTTACGCTTGTTGCATTTTTTTAGGATAAGGACAGACCTACAAAAGAAGAAAAGTGTAGTAAATGTTCACAATATATGAAAATTTAACTTAGAGAAATTAGAATTCTATATATAGAAATGTGTAAAATAAACGAGTGAATCAAGGATAAAATACCCCTGAATACCGAGAGAGGGTAAAATGTCCCTATGTATTATTTCCTTGGAGAAATTTACCTTGGAGATAATAGAATGGGTTGGGAGTGATCAATTCCTAAACTGATGTGAAAGCTCTTAGGATTTAGGAATATTTTCACTAGAGGAAGTGTGTTCGGATAGTGATGATATTTTACCTCCATCCATGGTGCTTCCTAAAAACCCACAAATAAGTGCCACTGCTAATGGTCACCAACCCAATAGAAATTGGTCATGGATGACACTTTTTTCCATACATATTGTTGTCCCTACATATGCCCTAGGTTCAACACCTTATTAGATACCAAAAAGAAAAATGTGACCTTAGAAAGAAAATTATTTAGTTCCCTTTCCCAAAGTATGAAACATGTTATTGATTTTTTCCTTCGTTCTGGAGAGTAAAATGAAATTGAATGTATGTTGTTTGATTTTGTGTAAAAATATCAATGATAAATTGTGCCAACTATAAAATGTGTGTTTTTCCCCAAGACAAAAAAAATATCTAGGTGGTACAATAACACCCACCATTACCATCTGCTTTGGTTGATTATATCCCTCCATTTTTTCTATCCCATGTATGATTCAAAGCCATTCTCTGAGTCTCTATTCTACCCAATTCTTCTTTGTACCATTGTCTCTCATTTTTGAACTACTTAGAGGGTGAATTAATCACTTTATGGTTTCCCTCCCATTATTTGAGGTGTGTGATATGGATCAATGTTAGTGTGGTGTAAACTAGAGGACCTGAATATAATGTACACATCTGAAGGAGGATTCTTGTAGGGGAATATGGTATGTGCATGGTACCAACCATGTCACATGAAAAACAATGGAAGGAAATATAGAAAGAAGTGTTTTTGATAAACAATCATGACATAATGTAATGGAAATTAGTCATAAACACAATAACACATCAACAAGAAAACATGTGATAAATTTGGTACATATTACAAAAAATTAACACATTAACAATATTACATCTTCTATTGAGTTCAACTTATATGTGATTACAAATATATAGACTTTTAGTTTCCTATAAAATAGTAAACTTCTTACTATCAATATAGGTTGTTTAAATAACATCCGTAAGTGGTTTTCACCACCTCTTATATGATTTGTTTATTAAAAAAAATAACTACACACACACACACACACACACACACACACACACACACACACACACACGGAATTTTATTGTTATAAATCACTTACAAACTAACTATTACTGATTTACATCATATATTTACTCACAATAATAATTTACCACATGTAAATTATTAATCACCATGTAAGTACTAACCAATGAATTTATAACAACATAGTAGTTGGTGTAAAATATGGGACACCAATTAGGATGTCACAAGACATGCAAGGCCTTTGAGGCCATACAAGCAAGAAAACAATCTTGTAATAATTACAGTTTTATTTTTAATTTTTCTTTATTTTTCTTGAAAGTATGGCTTATAATTTTTTTGATAGTATGGATTATAATTTTCTTCTATATTTTATTTGTCCTCCTCTGTATGGATTTAGAAGGATGATTAAATGGGTATGGAATATGACTATTACTAGAGATATTACATGTGATTACTATAAAGGAAATCCTAGAGACCATGTTTAGGTGCCTCTTGACCTACTCTAATTTACTATTGCAATCTAATCTCCAACTGATTTAAAGAAATTTAAGTCTTATATCAGATGACTAAGATCAAATAGATATAGTATTAATAGACAAGATATAGCATGAAAATTACAGTAAAGTGTAAGCAATAGTGAGATAAGAATTACTTAGCTTGTATAAGAAGCTTAAGGTTGATTCTGGTCTAGGAATCAATATGAGAAGGTTGTATCTAAATTGTGTATGATCTGTCTAATAAATTGGGATCTAGAACATATTTTAACATGATTTCCCAAATGAGGAAAGGACCACGCAGGTGCTAGTGTTTGAACCATGTGCTAGTGTCCTTGCAACAACTTTACTTTTAATCTTTTTAGGGTCCGGGCTTGCCTCCTTTTTTCAATATTTTTCATATCCACTTTTTTTAGGGTTCTTATGTCACGTCTATATATACAAATAAATCCCTAGCTACCTACACAAGGATAAAACAAATTATATGGAATAAATAATGTATATGCTTGAGTCAGATTGACCTCATTGATCACCCAAATGTGATTGTTGTTGGTTCCCAATCTAACACCCCAAACAAGCAAATCAATGAGATTTAGGCAAGGAGAAATGATAAACCACTTGATGTTTCATTTTTTTTATCCAGGTATGGGTTTATCTATCTATCTTGACCATGCCTTATGGGAATAGCAGGGATGCATGTGACTAAGGATGTGGCTATTATCTTGCTACTTTATGGCTTTTCCTAAACCAAGGTGAGAGAACTTGAGGGGTGGCTTGAAAGGGTGAGGGATATATTATGCTTCAAACCCTCAGAATTGTTAGAACCTCAATCTAAGATCAAATGCAACCACTAAATGCAACGCTCATTCAAAATAATGGTCACACAAACATTACAAACACTTGATACACCAGAAAACCCTCCTCCCTCAGCTAGAGTCTAGTAGGCCGCCCATAGTTCTATAGTGGAGTGCCCCATATACCCCTCGCCAAAAGCCACTGGAGACATATAAAATGTGATCACAAACATCATTTGGAAGGAATATGTTGACAAATTGGGGTGAAATGATACTTGAGATACTAATATTTACGATTCGCGACAAATTCACTCAAAATATGCAAGATAAATGTGATTTTTAGGCAGACATCATGTTAGATATGAAAAGGGAAATGGAATATGTAGGGTTAGGATGGGATAATCCTTAGTTCAAATGAGGTGGGGGTGGTTGATTTGGTGGGGATAAGTATCCATGCTCACCATTTAGACCTGCTGATTTTAAAATGTAGAGGAAAAAAATCAAGAGAACATAACCTTTAAAGGGGCATTTACATTCATTGATACCAAATTCATGTAAACAATCATGCGTAAATCTCAATCAAAATGTTTGTTGTATCAAATCATAACACCCAAGATGCACTAAAGGGTTGTAAGCAGTTACTTCCTAAGTACTATTGCAAAAATGATTTTAAAACTAAACAAATGTTGTAAAGTAGCACTACAACACAATATTCATTCAATAACCAATGTTGTGCAATAACCAGAAAGAACTCCATATTTCACTTATTCAATAAAGATAACATTACATCGAAAGTTATATCCATCAGAATATGTTCTTATTTACATCCCAAAATGCTTGAATAAAACATGGAAAAAAGTTTTGTACACTTCAATTTAGAAAAGGGAGACATACAAAATGCTCTCAATGTATGCTAATAACTATACAATGTAATCACCTTAGCAAAACCCAAAACTAGAAATAGAATAAGAACCAGAACCAACCCCTAGAATGAAGACATGCCTTCATTCTTATGCAAAATTTCCCAAAAAGGGAATATGCATAGATTCCCCCAAGAAAACTTTTAAAAACAACAAAAAAACAAAGGGCAAATGCCTTTAATTTGTTAAAATGAATGGGAAGGCCCCTCCAACTGAAAAATATTCCACCTTGATATGTCAGGCTGGAGCGGCCTTGGATCATGACTAAGCTTATGGCTAAGTGGAGAATATTCCTTTTTATAATAAACTCCTTATATTTTCCTACCTTGTCACCATCACGTGTGCACTCTCAGGGATAGTTTTTTAATTATTGTCACCATTTGATTTGATTATTTCCACTTCGAAAAATGATGGATAGAAAAGAATAAATAATGATGATGAAGAAAAATAATGAATTAATTGTTCAAGAATGGATTGAGATCAATGTGTTCACTCTCTTGCCTTCTTGTCCAACTTATTCCTATATGCATCAAGATACATTCAAACATCCCCAAAATGGGGTCATCATCTGGTCCTATGCATGATAGAGAAATGATTATTTCCTATTTAGGCATAGATACATTGTCCATTTCAGCAGAAATAGACTTCCTTCTTCTTAATTATCTTTGGCCAGCTGATTAATGCAACCCTCCACATGAACAAATTTTTGAATAAAAGAATAATCAATATATCCTTTGGAGCTCCTAATCTCCCATGCAACATGCTCCCTTAGAATCTAAACCATATTTCCTATGCATATGTAGTTCCTAGAGTATATGATACCTTTGAGGGAAATCATTTTGTCGATTTTAGATTCAATGTCATTCAATATATTCTCCTAACTTATCCCTCATTTTTTGGATCTTGATTGATGCAATCTCCTTGAGTCTCAATTTGCATCTTGATATCCCCTTCATATTCATACTACTTTCCTTTGCAATTTTGGGGGTACTATCCCTTAATTTTCTATTTCTTCATCATTCATGGCAAAAATTTCCTCAAGATTAGGCCACATGCCATTCCAATACTCCACTTCATCTTGATATTTCTTTATCAATGTATTTACCTTATCTCCATTTTACATCAGAGGACTTGGCTATATCATTCAATAAATTCCTATGAGGAATTGGTTTCTCTCTTCTTACCGATTTATTTTCCCATTTTTTGGTGGCTTCCCCTATTATTCAAATCCTCATCAAATGTTTAAGGTATAATGGGTGATAGCTCTTACAACTTATTGGCCCTCTTTAGGAGTTTGTAACCATTTCTGCATATAGGTTGACAAGATGTCAAACTTTACCTTAAAATTCTTCTTGGTCTATTTTTCTTTTTCCATTTATTGGAAAAGACCTCTCATTGCTGTTAGAGTAGGTATTTACCTTAGCTCATGTTCACCTAAGTAATTTATTTACAATTATTGTATTTATCCTCACCCACTTATGTGTGTGGATATCTCTTTTATCTTATTTAGATAATAGGAGATATTATCTAGTTGTTAGGTATAGTTCTTTCATTGATCTATAGTATTGACTAGTTCTTTCCTAGATCTATGGTATTGACTAGATCCTTGATGTCTAGTTCTCTCATAAATCTATGGAATTGATTAGTTCTTTGATGACTAGTTCTTTCCATGATTTATGGCTTGATCTACGACCTTGATTGGTTCTTAGATTGTTATTCCTTGCTTATATAAGCAAGGTCCATTCTCATTGTATTTCATTGAGTTCCATAATAATATATGATATTGCTGCTCATTTGTTTGCAAAGGTTTATGTAAAGTTATTCTGGAAAATTGATTTCATCTTATTGATCGTGATGTTTGATTAGTATTTGTGTTCTTGGCTTGGTACGATCTCATTATCATTACTTTCATGGTATCAGAGCGATAGATGATGTAGACATCCAATAAGTTTTACTTTGCAAGAAAGGGTTTATTTTTTTCATGTATATGGCATTTGTTAGAATTTTTTTGCAACACACATTTTTATGCAAAACGGAGTGCGGAATTAGATTTGGAAGGTGCCAAAACCCTAGAATCAACTATAAACTTGACCATGTTTTGAGATAGTCAAATCTAGGTGTATTCTTTTATCCATTAGATATAAGCGTGTACCTTCTGGATGCATTCTTTTACCCTTTGGGTATTTCAGTTTTGGATGCAGTATTTTATCCACTGGAAGCAGATCTGTACCCTCTGGATGCATTCTTTTATCCATTGGATATAAGCGTGTACCTTCCAGATGCATTCTTTTACCCTCTGGGTATTTCAGTTTTGGATGCAGTGTTTTATCCACTAGACGCATATCTATACCCTATGGGTGCATTCTTTTATCTATTGGATATAAGTGTGTACCTTCCAGATGCATTCTTTTACCCTCTAGGTATTTTGATTTTGGATGCAGTCTTTTATCCACTGGACGTAGATCTGTACTGTATGAGTGCATTCTTTTATCCATTAGATATAAGCGTGTACCTTCCAGATGCATTCTTTTACCCTCTCGGTATTTTTATTTTGGATGCAGTCTTCTATCCATTGGACGAAGATCTGTACCCTCTGGGTGCATTCTTTTATCCATTGGATATAAGTGTGTACCCTCTGGATGCAATGATTTACCCTCTGGACATTTTAGGTTTTGGGTGCAGGATTTTATCCTTTAGTTGTAAGCATGTATCATGTGGATGCACTCTTTTACCCTTTGGACATTTGGGTGTCACATGTACCTTTTAAAAAGATCAACATTAAAATATTATTCTAATAGCAAAACCTTGTAGAGCTCATAACTTTTGATCTGTAGCTCGGATTAAGGTGATCTTTATTTTGAAAGTATGTATATTTTCGAGATCTACGTATTGGTGACATTTTTATACACATATTTCAAATGTAAAAGGTACTATTACTCATTGTAATATTTACATGCACTTAATTATAAAGTGCCAAATCTGGGAGGGTGTTGTGATCACTTATGGATGCATTTTTCGGTTGAGCCTAACGACCTAAAATTTTGGGTATTGCATTCTTGTATCTATGGGTGTATACATTTATATCTTTCTTATTTATTGAGATATTTTGGATCTGTATTTTCGACACTTTTTTGACATGTTGACAATCTCTCTTGTGGGGGAGCTATTCTGGTGGAGCCCAGTGTTAGTTTGTCAGTGTTCGAGTAGTTGATTTTGACAACTCATATAGATTTGTGGTGTCACTCTACCCATTCTATAGTATGGGAGGGTGTGGTGTTGATACTGCTTCTTCAGGTTTCGTGCCCTAGCCTTGTTACCTTGGCTTTTCTTGGATCATAACACTCTAGATTTTGTGTCCTTGCCTTGTTGCTTTGATTTTTATTCTTGGATCATGGCACACCTATTTGTAGTAGTTGATCGAATTATGTTTGGTGTTTCTTTTTTTACACTTTCGACATCACTCCGTTGACATTCTCCTTGTATGGAGCTATTCTGGTGAAACCTAGTGTCAATTATTTTTTATTTTTGTGATCGAGTAGTGGATTCAGACCACAGTGCACACCAAACTTATTCATCATTGTACAAGTTTTTTGAGCCGAGCTTCTTGGGATGCCTTGGAGTGGGTTTTTACTCTCTTTACTTTGTTGTTACCAGTTTTGGATACCTTGCGGTATTCCTTTTTTCCTAGTTATTGTACATGAGTACCTCATCAAGCCTAGTTGTCGGGACTCATTTTGTGGACATGCCACTTCTATTTTGGCCCCTAGCTTCACTTGAGGGGGGGTGTTAGAGTAGGTATTTAACTTAGCTCATGTTCACCTAGGTACTTTATTTACCTTTATTGTATTTATCATCACCCACTTATGTGTGTGGATATTTCTTTTATCTTATTTAGATATTAGGAGATATTATCTAGTTGTTAGGTATAGTTATTTCCTTGATCTATGGTATTGACTAGATTCTTGATGTCTAGTTCTCTCATAAATCTATGGACTTAACTAGTTCTTTGATGACTAGTTCTTTCCATGATTTATGGCTTGATCTATGACCTTGACTAGTTCTTAGATTGTTATTCCTTGCTTATATAAGCAAGGTTCATTCTCATTGTATTTCATTGAGTTCCATAATAATATATGATATTGTTTCTCATTTGTTTGCAAAGGTTTATGTAAATTTATTTTGGCGAATTCCTTTCATCTTATTGATCGTGGTGTTTGATTAGCATCTGTGTTCTTAGCTTGGTACGATCTCGTTATCGTTCCTTTCAATTGCCACAATGGATTCATTCTTAAGACCCTCTATGGGAAATTTGCCTAATAGGACTTGAGTTATCTAGTAGTCTGATAGGATAGCTTCATCCCTTGAGATATCACCTCGTGGAGTGAAAATCTCCAAAAATACGTCTTCTCGAGTCCCCAACATTATTATTGATATAACTCTAGCCTTATTTGGTGCTTTGGATGGTCTCAAGGTCTACTTCCTCTACTTGTACTCTCACCTTTTTCTTTCTTAGGATTGATGCTCTCAACCATTCCTTGCTTAGAGTGCTTCCTTCCCTTTGCATTTTCTTTTTGGAGGAACTTGGAAAAATCACAAGTTCTTGTGATTTAGAGAGTGTAAGGCCATAGTCATAAACCTACCCTTGTGGTGTTTCCACATTTTCTATAATTTGTGCTTGGGTTTCATCCTCCTCTAACTCTTGATACTTCATTTCTTCTTCTTTCTCTATTGAAGGGTGTGATGTACCTACAATTGTTGGTTCAACCACTTTAACTTCACACTCTTTCTCCCTCAATGGAAAAGGTTATTTGGTTGGTTTAATATGTTATTTGGTTGATCTTGAGCTTTAACTTCTAAAACCTTCTCTACAAATTCATGAGTTGTAATCACATTTTCCACTGTCTTTAGGATGATTGGAGAGGATCTATGGTTGTTGAGTGCTCAATATTTGTCGATGGAGTTTCTTTCCAAATTAGCTTCTTTGTTCTTATCGCCGATATCTATTCCATGGTGGATTACTCATAGGACGTTTGGATTCCTTCCTCCACTACAATTGGTCCAACCCGAGTAGGTGAACTTTGAACATTCTTAGAGTGAAGGTATACTCCCACATCCTGAGCCAAGATATGAAATAAGTCAGTGAAGACTTGTTCATGATATGAGTCTTGCACCTATTTTTCTACAACTCCAAGTAATGCAACTTGTTCTTCATAAGTTATTATCAAAATAGGGACTTTTTATGAAAATGGAGGTGGGGTAGTATCTACTACCTTGGGAGCCTATGAATTTTTGGGAGGAGCCTCAAGGCTTGGGGTAGCTCCTAGCATGGATGCACTTGTGACTATTTCTACTACAGGTGTTTCCATATTTGCTATTTTTGTTCTCACAAATTTCTTGGTCACCATTTCCTCCTCTACTTCCTTGAGAATAGGTTCCAATGTGGTAATCTACCTCAGTTGTTTCTTTGAAACACATCCATTTCTCCTTTCTAGATGATCCCTCTAGAGATGATGATGATGCACCTTTTTTGGGGTTTTCCATATGAGATAGTTAATTTGGGCCTTGAGGTAGGATGGGGAACATCCAAGATTAGAGTGGAATTAGTGATATGACCATCCTTCATTGTTTTCTCCAGCATTTCCTCATCCTTTTGTATCAATTGAGATACATGTGTCCCAATCTTGCTCATGGTTGAACTAAATTACTCCACTATTTATGAGGTTAGTCCTTTTATGGAAATATGAGGAGATTTTCCTTTTAACGAATCCAAACCTACTACTCCCTTCCTCAGAGGTTGAATCCCATCCTTAATTGTTCATGTAGCTCTGTTCTCCCTCAAAACAATAGTTTTTTGGAGGGATACATCAATTCCTTTTCTAATGAGACAAGAAAGGGTTCTTCCGATGACATGAGTGGTTCTCTCATGTAAGTAGATTGGCTCTTGCACAATATAATAATGTGGTAGTATTGTTTGGGCTGTAACGTTCTTATTTGTATATTTTTTCCTCAGCAAATGTTTATCATTTGCCAAACCCTCAGGGAAAATTTCAATTTTGTAATCAATGATCTAAGAAAGGGTCATCCTAGAGAATTCTCTAAGTCTCACCTCTTCCTCATATCTATAATCCATCCAGTATTCCTCGTAATGAGGCTCATGTTCATATGAATTTCTAAGGGATCCTTGCACTATCCATTTGATGTCATAGTTAGGTTTGGCCTAAAAAATTTTCATTATGACTCCATTCATTTATGCTTTAAGGATTTTAGCCTTGAGCACTATGGGGAAGGTGGACCTCCCAATTGTAACTAGGAATATTGATTTTTTTTAATGTTTTTCTTTTATGATATTGTGGACCTCCACAAGTTGTCTTAACAACTCTAGTAGTGCCCACTTATCATCCAGATATCTTGGCAGCATGTATAAAGTGCCTTGGAGGCCACTCACGCTGATGTATATGAATAATTTTAATCAGATGAAGTAACATACATATTCAGTGATCATCTCAATTCAATGTTTGACATTCTATATTTCTCACATTCAAGATTGAATAAGTAAAGGATAGGGGTGATAAAGGCATCATGAACCCTCTTGAAATTGTACTTCTGATTTCCAAGTTAAGTCATGGGTACACATCATATACCATATACTGAGATAATTCCTTGGCCGTTACTAGTTTATGGAATGACCTGTGGCATGAAGTTTTGTAAACTAAGTAGGAATTCATGTAGAATTCACACTTTTGTTTTGATCCCTTCTAAATTTACACTACCATTTTGATAAGTTGTTGGTGAATGGATTTGTTTATCAATCCCCCCATTGAATATGTGCTTTGTAATTGAGAATGACATGGATGGACTTTAAAATACAATCATGGTAGTGATATGTAAATTTAATTCCTACAATATTATTTAGTAAGGTAATGAGGTCCCCAATTTCCTCAATGAATTCAACTCTGGTTAATCTCTTGAGAATTTGGGTGACAAAGATCCTTGGCTTCTCAATCCATTGATTGTTCAACACTTTGGAATATTTAGAATTGTTGGCACTCCAAAACTTATATATGTTTTCAATTGTTATTTCCTCCACCTCATAAACATCAGGGATCCCCAAAATTTCATCAAAAGTATCTAGTGTTTGGAACAAGAACACAACACCACTCCCATCTCTAACCTCCCTTCATTCTGGGTTGCAATTCTATGCACTATCCCATACCAAATCTAAGTACTGAGATGGGGGTAATGTAGATGTTAGGGAAATGATACTTTCATCAATTTTATTCATAATCTCAATCATGTCAGCTACATATATACTTTAGAGGAACTCATTAAAATCCACATTGTAAAGGTTTGTATTAGTCATTTTGTCCAAGTCAGAGACAAGGTGGGAAAAATTTTGGGCTATAGTCAATTAGATCTTCCTTGTATCAATGCAAGGGGGTAGAAAATATTTCTTAAATAAGTGGACTGATAAGAACTATAAATACTCAAGAATATCCCTTAAATCCTCACACAATCTCGTAACATAAATACAACAAAAATATACCACGTTTAAGGACTTACCCACACACCAAGGTAGTTGTAACTTCTTAGTTCTAAACTAACAAGAGATTTTAAACATCGTTAACACTTCGAACATGCTTTCAAACAACTTAATTGTAGGAATTAGGGATTTTTCTAATTCTAGGGCTCCAGATCACTTAAAAACTTTGAAGTGTAGGAATTAGCCTAATTTTCCAACCCTATAGTTCTTCACACACATTCATTAATGGTGGAAATCTTCCCAACTTTTTTCATATTTTCCACATTTCCTTGTTTGCAGGCAAAAATGGTAGGAGAGAAGTTGGTAGTAATTCAAAAATTATGAAACTTCCAACTGTAAGTTTGCAAAGCTACCTTGGATGTGTGACATCACCATGTGTCGCCACATGTGCTTCTTTATGGGGCATTCTGTGGTAGACATGTAGTTTTTCAGCAATGTAGAAACAACAAAAATCCCAACTTTCAGGCTGTGAGAAATTCTCTACCTTGAGATGCCATCATACACTATCATATGTACCTCTCATCAGGCCTTGGGATCAAAATGCAGTCAATGATATTGTAAGAACAACAAGACTGCCAACTACCATACTATGAAGATGCTCCCTACCATATGAAGTCCCCTCACAATGACATGTATTCTTCTGTATCGGGCCTTTAGGAATAGAAAGGTAATTTGCAACATTGCAGAGACTACAAGATTTATGACTACCATAATGCAAGAATTATCCCTTGGACAACTACAACTAGATCGTGCTATGTGTTCCTTCCCATCGCGCGTTAGAGATAAGAGTGTAATTTATAGTCTTACAAAAATGTGAAGTTACAAACTGCAAGACTGCAAAATTTCTCCCTACCTTGCATTGTTAATATTATTTGAATATTCCTCTTTTTAGGCTTTGGGGAGGACTTTTTAAGTTGCATATCTGCATCAATTTTGATTTTTTTAAAAAAGTCATCAAATGGAGGAATATTCCTTTTTCGGGTGCATATTTGTAACTACATCTTGCAATATTTTCACTAATGAAAAGTTTCTCATAAGTCCTGCATACCCCAAGATGCTCTGAATATTCCCTTTATCACACCTTGGGTGTGAAATTGTAGGTTGCAAAATTACAAAAGTATAGAGTACTCAATTCTATGATCTAGAGGTCTTATTTTGACGTATTGATCACACAACTAAGGCCATAGTAACATCGCACATGCCCCTCAAACCTAAAAATCATCAAATCAATCAAGAAACATATGAAACATTAAGGCATTAGCAAAACGTGAACAACTGACCATGATCAAAACATATTTTAACAAACTTTTAAGCTTGAGGGAACACTAAACATATCAAATGGTCAAAGAGCTAACAAATAGGGAAAGAAACACTAATTTCTCAAGAGGGGGATTAAAATTGTGCCATTATTTATAAAAGGATCAAATCAAGCACAAACAATTTTCACTGAACATTGCAATGCGTTTCAAACTCTATGTAGTTTTAATGTGTGTGTGTGATTTAATTGTTCCCTTTAAAACTAGGTTTCCATTGTGTCAGTCGTACCAAGATAGAAAATACAACTAATTTTCTTTGAATTGGAATTATAATTAACTATTTTCCTTTTTTTGAATTGGAATTATATTAACTATTGTATTTCATTTGTTAAATGTTTTCAAAATTTTAATATGTAAACTTGGATTTTTGTTCACCGTGAATGTTTTTTTATGTCACTATTTGGAGATGCAAATAATCATGGATGGTTTAAGATGAATAGTTTGTGTGTGTTTGAAAATATTTATGTTTCGTGCATAGATAAAACATTAATAGGAAATCACACAGATGGAGCTAAATAAAGCAATCTTTATTTCATTAATTAAGAAAAATATAAAAAATATGAATTTGTTACAAGTAAAAAAAGTCTATTAAGACTAGTTGATTATCATTAATGAATATGAACTTTATCAATATCAAATCATTGTACACTATCAATAATGTCAAGAATGTATACAAGAAATTAGAACTCTAGCAACTAAAACAATCTTGGCATAACCCGTCATTTGTGTCTTGCAACATTGCAAAATTGGAAGCATGTTCCATAGATGTGTTCGGATCCCCTGAATCAGTCAAAATGTTACCGACTCCTCTTATTTCTATGAGAAAATTCCATAATGCAAGTGATCACTCATAAGGGAAAGTTCCCACATAGTAACTGGATACATACAATCTCAGACAACTTTCTAAATTTTTATCTAATCTATTTTAGACTTTTGACTTTATACAGGACAATGCACTGAATAGCCTCTCGTCTTCAATAGAACCCAGAATCATTGTTTTACAAATTTCATATAGTTGTGTATACTTGCTCAAATCCTCTTACAAAATACTACTAGAATACATCTTCTTCCAAAAATACTACTAGAATACATCTTCTTCCAAAGTCTTCTAATGGAATCATTTTTATGTAGCTCTTCCAGAAAGTGAAATTGCTCTTACATAGTAGTTCCAAAATCTCAGGACTGAGAACTCAAAAACTTTTTATGTAAAATACCTTCAACAACAACTTCGTTTATCTCTTTTCACTTGCAGAAATGTTCAATTAGAATAGTCATGTTTTTGAGAAATAAAGCACTGATGGATGTTTCAAGAATGCCACCACATGTATTCCAAAACTACGGATTGACAATTCTCATTGCTTCCAATATTTTATCCTTTTTTAATATTTCACGGATCTCTGTAGATAAAGATAAAGAAATATTTTTCAATTTATTTCGAGTTTCAGATAATATTGTTTCATATAAAATGTGTGTCACTCTTACTTCCTCCATCTTCGACACATCCAAATCTACTCTTTTCTGAAAAGTATGAAGTGGTATCTCTTTTTTGTGTGTTGTTATGCACAGATGATCATGTATATTGGATTTTAAGAAGAAACTTGCATTCTTAAGGAGCTATCAAAACAACACCCTTAAAACTATCATCTGACAATTATAAACAATCTAAACTCAAACACATGTTTTCTGAGTCTTATGAAGTATGTTATGTAAATGCCACGCTCTTGCGCATGCTTTGTCAAAACATTTACCTTCTTTAGGATTGGCAAAATTCCACAGAGTGTAAGTAAAGTTTTGATATATGTAAGATGGTACAATAATTCTTTAGCTTTATCCACATCCCTGCAATATTTGTACATAAAACCTGTCAATGAAGGATATTTTTCAAATATTCTGAGGGTGGGATCATACATTGAGATCCATATGGTATCTACATCTTTGAGAAGATTTTTGCCATTTGTCAATCCAATAGAAATTTTTTGAAATTCTAAAAATATTTTTGGACCACTAGAGTAATATGCATGCAAATATATGATAAGATCCTCCACTTTGGCAACAGTTTCAAAATTGCTCACAATTTTACTGGCCAAATTCATTATGTGAGCCATGTAATGGATTACAATCATATAGGGGTAACAATTGTCTGCAATCATAAACAGAGACCATTTCTAGCCCCCTGCATTACATTTGCACCATCTATTCCAATGCAATCCAACTTTGTTACAATGGAAAAATCATCCATACCTGCAACATCCTTCAAACTTGACAACACTAACTTATAAATGTTTTCAGAATTACAATTTTCACTCATTTTATGAATTGTTAAGACATGGAGAGATGGATATTTCTTACTTCATTTACAAATGTATATACATGAATAAAAACCCATGAGGTATTTTCCACATCTGTAACTTCATCAATTGAAAGGGAAATAAATTTTGCATTTTTACATCCTCTTTCAGATCCTCCCTTTCCACCAGAGAAAGACATTTTTCTATTTCTCAGCCACTGGTATCCGACCAATATGACTGTGGAACATTTTGTAAGATAATTATGCGATACAAAATTTTATTTTCTAAAAAATCTGAAATGGGTCTGCCCTTTTTCAATATATTAAATACAATATCAAATTGAATACTTTTCGCATGCATTTCAGTCTTCATAGTTTTGCTCAATTTTACAACAATTGTGCCACCTTTTTCATTTAGATTTTTCAAATAGTTTTTTTATTTTTCATATTCTTCTGCATATTTTACATGCAAGCACTCTTTTGCATCTATCCATTTATGAGTTCTTACTATGCTCCCATCCTTTTTTTTTGGGAAATTAATATTTTCCCACATTTTTTTTCAATGGTGTCTAGTTTTAGCTTCATTGTGTGGTCTTCCCTTGTTTCTAAGTACATATTTTACATCAATATTGAGTTGGAACATCATTACTATTTTTCAGCTCTACTGGTTCAATAAAAGGATATTTTGTTGTCCAGTCAAACCTGAAAGTCCTTCCTATTGTCCAATTTTTCCTCTTTCTTGTGATGGATTTTTTTACTTTCTTCAAATTCAAATTTTGCATCTGGTTCCTTAACAGGAATATCTCTATCTTCATGTGTCTTTTTTTTGGAAACAAACATTGGAATACAAGCTTCCTCTGTTGGTGTTGAATGAGAATTTGATGAATCTTCTTCTAGTTCATTGTGATCAAGGGAATAGATGTTTTGATCAATCAGATCATTAAAACCAAAAGGATCATCAAGATTGATAGTTTGTGAAGGTGTTTGGAAAATGTCTGCATTTAAATGTATAATAGATATAGTATTAATTATTTATATTATTAACAACACTAAGTAAAAAATAAAAGAGTGTAAATTAGTAGATAGTACATACCTATATTTTACACAGATCTAGACACGTCAATTATTTTTTACGATTTTCCAAAATAACCAAGCAATGTATTGTTACTATTTTTTGAACTTGTAGCAACCTTCTTACTCTACTTTCTCGAATCCATGGAAATGATGCCAAACAAGGGAGGTCACAGACGGGATTTGATGACTCTCAGTTGGATGTCTCTGTGTTGGACAACTCTGAGTTGGATGGATCTCAGTTGGACAAATCTCAATTGGATGGCTCTTTTTTAGACATTTTTGTGTTGGACTTGGACAGATAGGTTGGATGGATCAGTTGGACGGATAGGTAGGACGGATCTGTTGGATGACTCGGTTAGATGACTTGGTTGGTCAGCTCTGTTGGGCAGATCGGTTAGATGGATCAAGTGGGTGGATATGTTACACAACTTGATTGGACATCTCTGTTAGATGGCTTTGTTGGATGACTTGGTTGGACGGATCTGTTTGGGGTTCAACTTTAGCCTTCCACAGAAAAGATTTCAAAAAATGTTGGACGATTGTGTATGTATTGTATTATACCTTATACCTTATATACTTCGGTGAATATGGGCACATGTGTATTTGGACCGTTGGTGAATTACATACATAAGTTCATTTATATGTGTAAATACTAGGTGAACTGACCCATACAAAGGCCCTATCAGTGGAATTTTCCGGCAAATTCGGAGGCAACCGACTCTTGAATATTCACCATTTCCAATTTCTAAAAACTAGAATATTCATGAGTTTACAAAAATTTTCCACTAAAATTTTCCCTATGTGTTAAGAAAGCTATCACCTATAACAATCCTCAATGTGTGCCACTGTTTAAAATATTGCATGAAAAATATGAGAAATATTTACTTGACACTTTATACGTGCCAAGTAATTATTTATCCCCTTATTCAAATGTTTACATGCAATACTAATCCATCCCTTGTTCATTATGTGTATGTAGGACGAAGGCAAAGCTTTAAATGCCACTGAGGTATGAGGGAATGCATGCAACTTATTGTGCAAGAAATTTGAAGAGGACGCCACTACGTAAAACTTTTTTTGCAACTAGGGAAAATTCTAAATGTGTAGTCTATTACACAAATCTTCCACACACACTATTGTGTGCAAAAAACCAAAGATTCACAAAATGACAAAATGTTAAGTCAACTAGGAGACAAATTAGATTTCTCACAAGTCACGATGTTGTAATCAGTCAATTTATCAAAAGGCCTCAGTTCAATGCATGTATACACCATGTCAGAGGTAGTTGGCTTCTTAAATTAAGAATTTGAATTATGGGACCAAGAACACCACACTACCTTAGAACCTAAAAAAATTGAGTGTTCCATATCCAGGCTTGTTCTTGAGCCCCACACCATTTAATATGCCTTCTAGATGGCCAACTTGGAATTCAATGTAATTTGACTATGGATCTACCATGTAATTTTATATTGTTAAATCCAGGTCATGAAGAGCTTAGGACCATTAATGCTTGTAAGCATTAATCATCTGGGTCTCCTATAAACACCCATATCAAACTCATTATAAAGGTCCTGGAATGTGGAATAGAAAATATTCTGAGATTTTTATTTGCACTTTCTTTTTCTCACTTGGCTATCCATGTTCTTGGCCTAAGTTATCTTATGTGCTTATCTTGTTGTAGTTTAAATGAGTGTTAATGATTCACATTATTGATTGAGTGCAATATCTTTATTTCATGGATACAAGATCGCAAAGTGCATCATGCACTTCCAATGATGTTTCACAATCTTCTTGGTGTTTTAAGCCCTTCCCCTCAGACTCTCACACATGTCTATGTCTTGATCAAGTGCATACTGGTATGAGCATGATCATGGTTTTCATGGCCCTTAGTGTTCAAATGATATGGATAAAGTTGCACATATTTGCAACTTATTCTCTTTATACCCTACCCTACTCTCTTTTGCACATTGTTTTACCAACTCTATTAGTATTAGGACTAAAATGTATAGCCTATAATCAACGTGCAATGTATAAAGATGGTATAATTCGTACTTGTACTTCAACATTAGTGTATTGGATTTTGTGTAATCATTAAGTTATGAACACATTTTAATTAGTAATTTTACTTACATAATTCCCCAATTGAATTCTTTGCGATGTATTCTTTAAGACACTAGTTTCCTGCATAGGCTAGAAGTGACAACGAACCAACAAACACCCTCAAAATCATAAACATATACTCTCCCATTATCTTGATTTATTCCCCAACACATCATTAGGCCGCTAAGATATGAAGAGAGGGGAAAGAAACCTTGGAGAAGGAACTCCAATGTCCATGTTAAAATTCCTATTACGCCTTCCCATGTGCATGCATTATTTTTAAGAGAGGTAGAGCCTCTCCCATTTGTGCAAACTCTATCTAGGTTGTTCACGCTTGTGCACGCCCCTAACTACCTTTCGACATCATCAACATCCCTTGACATTGTGGGAGGGGAATCGAGTTACAACACTCATGGAGATCAACACTCTCTACTATCTCCCATGGCATAACATTGGGAACTGATCATCCCCAATCCTCTGATATCTACAAGGAAAATTTCAACTCTCCAAGGAACAAAAACGAGAGCTCCTCCATCTGTAAAACAAACATGTGTATTATTTTCATGTTTTACATCTCATTTGTGTACTTTTTGTAATGTTCAAAGTTATAAGTGTTATCTATATTTTGAGATAAATTTCGACTTCTATCATAGACCTTGACAACAGTATGTGTTGCAAGTTTCATCATGGATCATGCCAACACCAACACATCACAAAGTCCCTTCGAGAAAAGCAAAATTATGTGTGCACACTTAGAGATGTTTTTCATTTAAACATGTAATTTTCAATTACACACTTAAAATAGGGGAAAATGTAGACAATATGGTAACTTGTTCTTGTGTAATGCAAATTTCAACCTTGTATCTTTGTTAAGACAAATGATCACATTCAAAGTCCAATCTCCTAATCTCTATAGTAATTCTACAACTTTCTTATATTTACACTATGCTCTTTTATTTTAAATAACATAAAACATATTTGATTAATGAAACAAGTTTTAGTTTAGATGTTTCTCTCTCTTGTCCAAAATCATACAAAAGGGTTAGGATGTGGGGTCTATTCATGGTCGACCTATACAGTCACGCCCCTTAATCATTGATTGTAATTTCAACTCTAAATCATTATTTGGGTCATTTCATATTCCTAGGGTCAATCTTATCATAAAATATCACCTACATAAGGCTATAAAAGCAAGTCATTATCACTTTATAACTCACCTAACATTCTTACAAGTTCCTATTGCAAACATCATTCCAAAAGCACTCAAATGGTTCCTAAATATTCTCAAATCAATGACACATCATCTAGGACAATCCCTACTATAAGTCTTAAGCACTCAACTAGGTCAAGGAGTATAGCTTCATCCACCTAAAAGCATGCAAAGATTATAGAGCCAAGTCTTAACAAGAGAAAATTCATCTCAAGAATTGCACAAAGGTTTCAAATCAACACAAGGGTTAGGTCATATAGCTAGGGCACACCATATCTCACTACTACCATGTTGGATACATTATGTACTATGCAGTTAGGTCACTATCTTGGTGTCAAAAGAAACGAGGGCACCCTTAGGGGTTGGTTAGTTATACACACTTGCACAAGCACTTAGGAGAACTGGATGAGACTTGATTTTCACAACGAGGATATGTAGTGCAACACTAAGATTGATTTAGTAGTTGGGAGTCTAACCACCCAAGGTGATCCAACCTCAAATGCACACACATGTTTTTCTCCTTTTTTGTTAATGCTATGATGAAGGGTTATGCAAGTTGCTAGGGTTTCGACTTTGTTGTAAGTCATTATAGGTCATCCTGACGTTATATGAGAAAGAGTGACACACACATAGCACCATTTCTAAATAAGTGAGGCACACATAAAGTTGTAGAACCTAACTATCTCTCTGTCCAACACCATTCAGTCCCTGTCATGGACAACACAACTCCTGTTTGGGTTGTACATATTCCATACGGTCATGAACCTGCACATTTTTCGGATCTATAATCTTTTGTGTATAATCTACAACATAAATTCTTCTTGTTTTAATGCCCTGCACACCCAGATCACCCAATAATCATCCTGAATAGATAATTATATCTCTCCTTTTGTGTTTGGAACTAGATGTTTTTCATTCATTAATCATATAGTTCATTTCAAATTTGAATGCATTATTTTGGTCATGTATAATTGATGTTGGAAGTTAATTAGATCATAATAGTCTACCCCTTATACCCTTTTTATTGTTGTATATTAACAACACCTAAAATTTAATTAGGGTATAGAAAAAGTGCTTTAGGAATGTATTTTGCAAGTATGCTCTTGAAAGGGCTAGGTGAGGTAAATAGGTGGGTAAGACTTTCTTTTATGGACATCTGTCTAGGTTACTTACACATTAAGGCCCCTCATGGGATATGACTCAACCCATGAAAATATATAAAATTAGAAAAGTGAGCATTGGACGATTGTGGATGAAACCATCAGTTTTGGACAAAACCGTTGGATGGTTCAGTCCCAAATGGATGGTCCCATACTGAGAGTTTATGGGATCATATAAGTTTCAAGAAATGATTATTATGAACTAACCCAAGTAGTTATGTGAACAACTAAACAATGTGATTAGATAAGCAAGTCATGGATGAGAGATAAGGATAAGTCACATAGGCTTGGAATATGCATAGAAGTCAAACTTTAGGTACAAAGTCAAAGTTGCCATTGTCAAATTTAAGTGTCTACAGTAATTAACATTCAAATGATGGTTCACACTACTAAAAAAAATTAGTTAAGAGATTTGGTGAGCTACATAATTATTGATGCATGAATATAATTGTTGTGTAAACAATGGCTCATGTTAGTAAGACAATCATTGAGGAGGAAATCCTCAATATAAAACTCTATTACTAAGGAAATTTGGTTAGTAGTAACCTAGTTACAGATATCCATTAACAATTATGGAGTCACGGTTCATCTATTAGGAAGTTAGAAGATGACTTGAATCTCTCCTTTTTTGGTAATCGGGGAGATCAACGAATACCTAACGATTCAGAGCTTTAAAGAGCGAGGCTCTTACACAAGGCGAGCGCCACCAATAAACCTCTAGAACAACGTGCAAATGTGTTGCTCCACATGATATGTGTAAATTAGAAATTGAACTTGTTGGTGCTCAAAATAGTCTCGCCCCATTTTGCCATTAAAAATCTATCAATCTATGGTCTCTGTCACATTTTATCTTCCCGTATTGTGCTTGAAATGTTTCCACCTTCCTTTTGTTTCCGTAATCAGTCCTTTCTTGGACCAAGGATCATGTATAGATCCGAAATTGTTTCCTTTTTTCTCTGTTCATCTGAAAAGGTCTGTATTTGGGTGTAAAACTCAGGCTGTCCTGTGTTTTCTATTTTCCACATTCATGATTTGTTGTCCTTGTCGTTGTTTCCCTAAATACTTGAAGAAAAATGAATTGATGTAGCTCATAGGAATGTATTTGAGCCTTGTAACATTTCTAAATTCTCTGTCCTTGAAGAAAATTTCATCTTCAGGCTCAAATGGTCATTTTTTTGCAACGGTTTGACGAGCATTTCTCCCGGTCAAATTTACATCCTTACATCAATAGGAAATGTGGCCTCTTTTGGTTGGACGCGGCTCGATGGGGTACTTCAAAATTTTATGAATCACCTCAACTTGAAAACCTGTCTACATGGAAGAATGATGTTCATTTAAAGATTTGATTTTTGGTTGGCCTTGGAGTTGCACCGGGAGGACACGTGGAGGTTTCCACTGCTTTTCTTAGACTTAGACAAACTTTTATGTAGCCAGTACTATTTTGCGGGACAAGGACACGTGGTGAGCCCACGCTCGTTCAGGGTCTCCGCTTTGGGCACCATTTTGAAATTGTGCCATGAAGACACATGGAGGTTTCCACCGGGCTTCCCATACTTAGTTTTTTTTCAAAAGATTTTGAGAGTCCTGGGACATGTGAAGGGACTGCGCATGTTTGAGGACCGGCCCTTGAGTTTTGTTTTAAAGAAGCGCCAAGAGGACACTTGGAGGCCTCCGCTCACTTTACATTTTTCTTGGACTTTTCAACGGCCAAAGGAGATTGCCTCGGACCCTGACACTTGGTGCCTTCCGCTAAGCTTTAAGCTTTCAAACAAATTTTGTCGGACCAGGACACGTGGTGAGCCCACGCTCATTCAAGGTCTCAACTTTTGGGGACCATCTCAAGATGCGCCATTGTGACATGTGGCAGTTTGAAAAGTCAAAAGGCGGGGAGGCAGACCATTGGGGGCAACTTGGATTTTTTGCCTTTTGTCATCAAAAGGATTAAAACATCAAAATGGCTCGCAAGCCCGACAAAGGATAGTCAAAATTTTGTTCTAGTCAACAGCGGAGGTGCAGGCTTTCGGGGGAAATTTGGAAAATTTTCCTTTTGTGAAAAAAGGAGCTAAAGTATAAAAAGAGAGCACGTTTCCACTGGGACCCACATTAGGACACCTGTCAGACCCATTTTTCAAAGGCGGAAGGGCGGAGCTGCGGGGGAAACTTGGAAAATTTTTCTTTTTCCAAAAGGGAGGTGAAATAGCAGAATTTGGCCGCGGTTCCTTTAGGACCCACCTTAGGATACGTGTCAGGCTCATTTCTCAAAGGTGGAGGTGCGGAGCAAAATGTGAAAATTTTACGTTTTTCCAAAAGTTGTAAAGGGAAAAAAGGGAACCCGCAAGCCCGTTTTAAAGTGGATCTCCCACGTGGACGGTCCAAATTCAAAATAGAAATCAACGATAGTTGTGTATCTATATCTGATTTTTTCACCATTTTCACTCCAGAGCTCCTAGGGATGCATATTCTTATGGTTTTTTTATCATTTCTTGGAGTCTCCTACACACCAAATGAAGAGGAACATTAATCTGGTAGCCTGGTTTGGTGGGGAAGGTCTGTAAACATATCTCACCATTAAATATGCAATCAGACTATCAGATTCGACCTGATTTTTCTTTCCTTGGCACACGAAAGACTTGTTGATATCTTGGTTTGGTGAGGAAAATTTGGGGACGTCTTTTACCATTAAAATGAAATCTGATATCTGGGCTCGATCTGATCTTCCAATTTTTCCTTCTCAGGTATGCAAAGAACCAGATTGGATAGATTAGGGGCGGAAGTGGTTGGCGAGTAAAAGGAATAGTGATCTACTAGAGGAAGGAGTTGAATGTGAGAGATGTTCGAAAAGATCTACCCCCTAAGGACTTGAAAACTTTTTACAAACTTGATTCTGGGAATCGCGATCGAGATCATGGCGAGCACTGGTGCACTCAATGTTTGGGTTTTTGGGGGGAAAACTCTATTGTAAAATGTTATAAAATGTCATGATTTTTGCCATGAAAAGGGTTGGAAGGTTGGAGTGTTAGAGGTTAGAACTAATTTTTTAAGACAAAAGCTTGATAGAACCCGTTTTTTTGAGAAACTATCTGAAGAAACTTGTTTATCTTCTTTGTGTTAAATTTGATCATGTCAAGGTGGTTGCGAGTGTACAACCATTGACAAGCTCTGAGATTGTTCGAGAAACTTTCCCTTGCTGATAAATTTAATCAAACTTGAGTTAATCTGTGTTATTTTTGGGCAAAATTTGTGTTTGCTTCATTTCTGAATGTCTACAAGTAGTTTTTTCTTGTTCCCATTGCATTCTTACATTGAAATATGTGTGAATCACACAAAGATCTTATCCTTGTGATAATTTGGTGGCATTTGCAATTTTATTTATCAGAATAGCTTTCATTTGATAGTGAAATAAACAAATTTAAAATCACTGTGACTCCTAGCATGACTATAAGATTGTTTGTTAGCATTTGAGGGTATCTTAGGCGTGATGAAACAGAGATTGATAATGTTCAGTTAAGTTTTCCAATTTGAGCCTTCATTTTGGATCCTTGAAGTTTGTGTGAAAAATGCTGATCTGGGCCTCCATTGAAGCACATATTTTGGTTAAAGGAACATCTTGGCTACTCTGAAGCATTTTGTTGTTCGAGCTCTCCATTTTTGTAAAAGTTCTCAAATATTTGGTATAATCAACTTTATCCTGCTTCACCTCCCACCCAAAATCATTCAAAAACAATTAATCCTACCCACACTACCCCTGTTTGTCCTATGTGTATACAAATGCACAATTTCTATTACCAAAACATGTAGAAGCACTCAGGTTTCCATTGGCTTTAATGGCCTGAACCTTGCTTAGAAAATATCTTCATTATCTAGAGTGACAACTCATGAGAGTTAGGTTTTGTTGTATTGATCATATTTTCTGTCAAGCTCTTCTTAAACACTTCACAAGGAAGGAATTCCCCATCTCCTCCATAAACAATAGGCTATATAAGGGTTCTGTCACCCTGGTTGAAAGGCAAAACCATAAAGTAATGAGGATAGATCAAATCCTCTTGAGGGTGCTATCCATTTCTCCACATCTGAGTGGCAAAGGGATAGTTAGATTCCCATCCCCAGCTATAACGACTCACTATGATCTATCTGTCTCTAAGCTTCCTGCCAAACTTGTGATGCTGCTCAGACTTTGAAGGAGAATTAATTTGAGAAATAAGATATTTTAGCATTGATAGGGTCCCATGATTTTTTATTTTTCTATGCAAAAACTCCCTATTTAAGTAGGGGATTTATTTTTGTGGCCCAAACTCTTTTATGGAGCTGGAAATCCTCTCACTAAAATATAGATGCTCATAAATTTTAGGAACTTAATTGAATTTTAACAACAATAAATTTGTTGTTTTGGGTAGGACCATATTTCTCAAATAAAATAGGTGCAGAAGCTTCCGGCCCCAACATAGAGACCATGCTATTAGTGTACTTTATTAGTGTATTATTTTGGGCTGACAAATGTTTTGAAAACATTTTTACGAAAAACTCATTTTCAGATGTCTACTTGCACAGACAAAAAGTATCGTGGAAACTACCCAGCCAATCATCATCGCGCAGTCAAACATTTTCTTCTCTATTTACTTCCACGTGGCATATCGCTTGTACCGTTGCACTGGCGAATATTCCCACCGTGTAGAGGCCGACCCGAGCTCGATTCACACGGACTCTGTACGCTTTGAGAAAAAGGGACGCACATACAAAAAGTGACCATTTTTTTATACTATTTTGGATTATTAGGGGAAGAAGAAAACGCTGCATTTGTGAACAGAAACTATCGTTGGTTTGACTTGTGGCACCAGGTTTTTTCCGGGAAATTCAGCGTATTTTAATGATAGACTTCTGCTTCCTATAATTAAGGGGAACTGGCAAAATTTCAAGGTAAAAGGGCGACATTCATTTTTTTCCGGATGAGTATTTGTCGCTGTTAAAAATTGAGAAAATTGTTGAGCAAGTTTTTCAGATTCGACCTGGTATCTATTGTAGGGTTGACTGTGGTGAAAATCAACGATTAAGCAAATATCTCCATGTTTTGGCACCCTAAGAACCGGAGTTGTTGAATTAGCAAATAAAATAAAGTAGTTGTGGTATATGAGAGGTTTGACAATGTGTATTGACAACAGAGTTTCAAAATTCACTACTTTTTTGAAAGGTGTCTAGTTAAATACGACAGCGCATTCGGTCAGACAAAGCATGCCTTTGAATATTTCACTGGGCTGCAAAATTAACGTTTGCGATCTCCCTGCAACAAAGCCAAAACAATTTCATGTCAGAAGTGGGAAATCAGCTTAAAGCACAGGAGATTTGCGGCCTACACTGTGAACACTTCTACCTTCAGGCTAAGGTAGGCGAATTCAGCTTTGCACGAGGAGATTTGCAAAATTTCGTCCTGCACTGTGAACACTTCTCCATTCAGTCTAAGGCAGGCGAATTCGGCTTCGGCACAAGAGATTTGCCAAATTTCAGCCTCCACTGTGAACACTTCTCCTTTCAGGTCAAGACAGGAAAATTCGGTTTCTATTTCAATGACTAGTTATGAAGATTTGCTTTCTTGAAGCACAAAACTTGTTATATTCGATAGTGATTAATGTTTTCTGCTTATGAGGAAAAGAATATGAGGTAGCTCAGATGCATATGCGTACTAAATTTTGGAAAAATTGCAGTCTTTGAACCACAAAAATGACAAATTTGAGGAGTTACCACAAAGCTTTGAAAAATATGCAATGGTTTTAAGAAGAGATTGACAAATTTTAGGATGCACTGCAAAGATGTTGGAAAATTTGCAATTGTTATATTTGATAGTGATAATGTTTTCTGCTTCTGAGAAAAAGAATATGAGCTATAGCTCAGAACCATATGAGTGTTGAATTTCGGAAAAAGTGTAATCTTCTGAACAACAGATTGACACAAAAAGATTTACTGCAAAGCTTTGGAATATATGCAATGGTTTTAAGAAGAGATTGACAAATTTCAGGACGCACTGCAAAGCTGTGGAAAATTTGCAATCTTCTTAACAAAAGATTGACAAATTTAAGGATTTACTGCAAAGTTTTGGAAATTTTGGCATAGTTTGACAAATTCAGGATCTAAAGGTTTTGGTAGTTTTTTTAGGTCACTGTCAAGGGAGACATCAATTTGGTATATGAGGCTTCCTAATTGAAACCTTCAAGAGGATTGCTTTTCATTTACATCATATGTTTTTCAAATTTTGTACTCCTGGGTTTTGACCTCATGAACAAGTCAGTAGTAAATTCAAACTCGCCAATCCAGCTCCACCACAGAGCACCATAAGATGAAAAACTTCCAGTCTTGTACCATGGCTAGCAACTTCTACCTTCCAACAGTAAATGAACTTCTTTCCAGAATGCATATCGTGCAATCTTTTGAGCAATAGTATGACATATTTAAGGATTTTCTGCAAAGCTTTGTGCATTCTAGAAGTTAATTTGCACTTTTGTCATATCTAGCAACTTCTACCTTACTCCAGCAAATGCACTTTTTCTAAAGTGCAAAATTTGCTATCTTCTGAACAATAGTTTGACATATTTAAGGATTTTCTGCAAATCTTTTGTGCATCCTTGAGATCAATTTGTTGTTTTACCATGGCTAGCTCCTTCTACCTTGCACCAGTAAATGAACTTCTTGCCAGAGTGCTAATAAGCATTTCAGAAACTACAGTGGCTGTCAAGGATATGATGCTGGAGCAAGAAAGCTTCAGAGAGTTTTCACGCTATATTGCAAGTTTGAAGCCCATTTTGGAAGATCTCCGGGCCAGAAGGGTAAGTATAAATTCTGAGGCATTGAGAATGGCTTTGGAATCCTTACATACTCAGATACAGAAAGCTTATAAGGTAATCCAGTGTTACAAAGCCAGCAGTCGCCTGCAACTTTTACTTTTATGCAAAAAATTGCTCCAGCAAATGCAGGAAATCACAAACGAGATAGGTAATTGCTCGACTCAGTTGAGCTTGGCTTCACTGGAGATTTCTTTGGATGTCAGAAACAAAACAATTGAGCTGGGAAAAAATATGCAGAGCCTAGAATTCAAAGCTGCTAGCAAAACTGAGGATATCATATTAAATATTGAAGAAGCCATTCAAGAAAAACAGAGCAATAGTCTCTAAATAAATGAACTTCTGTTACAGATTGCAAATGTTACAGGTGTGTCCCTGAATCCGACCTTCTTTGAGAAGGAATTGCACGAGCTTAAGAAGGAAAAGGAGGAAATGGAATCCCGCAAGAAAGAGGCTGAAGCATTGCAGCTTGCACAGATCATTAACTTCCTGTACAATTCAGAAATGGTTTCAGAGTCCTTCTCTGTGAACTCTCGAAGTTCTTCGAAAGTTTCAGATCTAGAAGATTCATTGAGCAGAAAAAATAGCCATGACATTGGGCATTAAGTTCAGGAACATCCCCTGAAGCCATTCATTTGTCCCTTGTCAAAAGAAATCATGGAGGATCCAGTGGACTTGGTCTCTGGGCATACCTTTGAGAGACAAGTAATTTTAGAATATTTTGACAAAGGCAACAGGATATGTCCTGTTTCAGGTCAGAAACTTGAATCATTTTAGTTGAAGCCGAACCTCGCCCTAAAAAATTCTATCAGAGAATGGAAGCAGAGGAACATGGAATACAAGCTTCAACATGCTACTTCAAATATTACTTCTAAGAATTCACATGAGGTTAACCATCCCTTGCAAGATCTTGATTCCTTAATGGAAAAGCCTCGCAACAGGACCATAATTGCAGAAAAGGGACTCATACCAACAATAGTCCACACATTAAAAACTTCTGGTGGGAGCATCAATACATGTAGCGCATTGAAATGCTTGAATTATCTTGCAAAGGATTCAGATCATAACAAGGTATGCCCTTCACTCTTGTCACATCTTTCATGTATTGATTCTGGCATTCTGCCGATTTACACTTGATTTTTTATAGAAAATAATAGTTTAAATTATACTGACATATGGGAGGTATGGTAGCACACCCACGCCCACAAGCAACTTCACAGGGCACACTGCCCCATTAACAAGCTAACAGATATTTAGAAATGGTGAAATATGGTCCAGAATTAAACACCGGTGCATAGCACATAATGTTTTACCGTGATTTTGAGCTGAGTCGTAGGGCTCAAACACTAGCCCTCAGTTCTTAAGACGAGCAGCAGGACACCCTGATGACTCGTTGATTATACCTAACGACATGAAAAATAATAGCAGCTATGTGAATGGTAAAAGCCCAAGAGCCTCACCTCTGCATATCCAGCAAGATGTCTGCCCTAGCCAACTGGGCATTGGCTTAAAGGGAATGTATGCTACCACCATGCTAACAATGAGAGGGAAATGCGTCTTTACTTGATATGAATAGTGTTTACAAAAGGCTGAAGTTTCTCAAATTTGAGCACATTAGCTTTTTCTGCTTCATTTACTTACGCACTTTTTTCAGTTTTAATATAACCATACGTTTAGCCAGCCAAAAATAAAGTCGCCCAACATCGGCTATTACTGATTTCTTGATAATAATGAAAAACCATGATTTTTCAACCAGTTGGTCTCTCAAACGATTGTAACAATACTTTTTCCAAAAACAGGAAGCCATCGTGAATGCTGGTGCGATTAATTGTGCAGTAAAGTTGCTTGCTCAAGATGAAGAAGCAGATTATGCAGTGTCGCTTTTGCTTGAGCTTTCTCAGAATTCAGCATTCTCTGAAAGAATAGGAGGTGCCAAGAATTGCATTCCATTCTTAGTTGCATTGCTTAACAGCAGAAACCCACAAACATCAGAAAATGCCGAGAATGTCTTGGAGAATCTCTCTGGCAACACCAAGTTTGTCGTCAGCATGACAGAAGCCAACTTTTTTAAACCTTTCATCAGACTAATAGCAGAAGGTATGCATTCATGCTTTGACTTGAGAATTTCTTTTTTTTTTATAGTTCAAGTACTTTTCTTAATATGGTAATCTTATGGCAGGACCAATTGACACAAAAGTTGCTTTGGCAACAGCACTCTCAAAAATGGACCTCAACAATCACAGCAGAAAAGCTTTTGCTCACCAAAGATTTGTAAATTCTCTTGTCCAAATGATGTCCCAGAGTTCTCCGGAATGCAAATCAGCTTCCCTGGATGCAATCTTAAAACTTTCCAAATTTCCCAAAATTACAAAACGCCTTCTATCTGTTGATACAGTTATTCCATCATTGCTTCAACTTATTTACCCGGGGTCTCCAGATACTCATATGAAGAAAGTTGCAGCAGAAATCCTCGCCAATCTGATTGAGGCTTGTAAATCATCAAAGTTTGAGAAAAGTTCCGAGTTGCTTGTTTTGCAATCTCAGGAAACCATAAATACTTTTTTTGGCCTCATTGCTACTGTAGAATCTACTACTAGAGTCCATCTTCTCCGACTACTTCTTGGATTGGCAATGAAATCAGAGAAGGTCAGAGAAATGATAAGATCGCAGAGAAATGCCATCTCAACGTTGGTTTCATTGTTTGAAAAACAGCGACCGCAAGTGAGACTTCATGCTGTGAAACTTGTGTTCTGTCTTATGGAAGAAAATGCCTCAGAAATTGAACTAACAAATCATCTTAAAGATGTAGGCATGAAGAATCTGGTAATGATAATTGCAAGCTCCCCAAATGAAGAAGAAAGGGCAGCAGCTGCAGGTATTCTCAGTAGATCTCCAACGAGTGATCCAATGTTGGCTGGAATGCTTCAGAAATCCGAGGCTCTGAATGTAATTGTCCAGATTATTTCTGGATGGGATTTACAAACAGAAGCAAGAAAGAATAGCGATGCTGATCGTCTTCTAGAAAATGCACTGGGAGCTTTGCTTCATTTCACATCCCCTTCAAATTCTGAGCTGCAAACTCATGTTTCTGAACTTGAGATTCTTCCCTTGCTAGTTCAAATACTGTCAACAGGAAGCTCTCTGGCCAAAGAAAGGGCAGCAATAGCATTAGGTCAACTTTCCAAAACTACTTTGCAGAGAACGCAACCAATTTTATCACAACATCAACCAGGCAGTTATTTGCCCTTTCAGATGTCCCAAATTCTACCAATGTGGTGTTGTAAGCAACCATTAGACTACAATGTTCTCTGCTCTGTCCATAAAAGGGATTGTTCAAATAAAAATTCTTGCTGCCTTTCTAAGGCAGAGGCAGTGGAGCCACTTGTGAAAACAGTTCGAGAAACCACTTCAGGAGCAGCGGAGGCTGCATTGGAAGCTCTTGATACTCTTTTGCAAGAAGAAATTATTGATTTTGGAGCCCAAGCTATTGTGGAATCCAATGGCATACCAGCCATTTTGGAAGTATTGGAAAGGGGAAGTCTGACAGCAAAGCAAAAGGGGATTGAAGTGCTTGAGAAAATATTCAAGCATTCCGAAAATGTTGGTCAGCATAGTGAAATGGCTCGCAGGCTTCTGATTGACCTGCTTCAGCAAGGAACGCCTTTGATGAAGAAAAAAGCAGCAGCGATTTTGAGCAAGATGGATGTCCTTCCCTCTCAGTCCTCTTATTTTTGAAGATAATGAATGGAGAACCATGCTGAAGTGGTAGCCAGAGATGTTTAAGCCTCTTGGAAAATTTTGGCACAAATGAAAAGACAAGTTGACCTGACTTCTTTAATGGATGAAGGATATAGATTCTCAGTAGTCCATCCTTTTGCCTTGTTCCAAACCTGACCTTTTCCGTGGCCCTGCAATGCACGGATTTGTATAAACTGATTTGTATGTGGTCCTCTGTTTAGAAGTGTTGTTGTAATGCACACACCTTATGCAGAATGCAGTGCAATCCCTCGAAGTTGATAAGTGTGCCATACGAGTCAATATATTCAGCAATGTGGCATTTTTGTAATCCAGATGAGCTTCAACCTTGCAAAGTAATGCCCCTTACACAGTTAATATGCAAATGCAGAGAACACGTCCTGTAAGTGCCCCCTCAAATGCAAAAAACAAAAACTCAAGTGGACATTTACAAGTTGAAAGATCAATGCTTCTATCCCTGATGATGAGTCAGTCCAGTGGAGCGACTAGAATCATCAGACTTGAAAAGCATCTACGCAGTTGAATCTGAAAAACTCTACCAATCCTGCAAAAATATAGATATTTTGTATCGGTAATTGTACCTCACAAAGAATAGAATTGTATTGAAATTAAGAGCACATTTCTGCATATGTATATTATTTGCCCGTAAATCAATAATATGTTTCAGATATATAGGAGTTTTTAAAAATTTAACAGTCTTTGACTTGGATATTGAACAATTATCAATACAGTCATCTTCGTGATCAAGACCTGCAATCGTGTCTTTAAACCAGAGGAACCTTAAGACATTTATAACATAGTGATATATCTCTGAAGACTTCAAGGCATATTGATGCAGCTCAATACCTGCAACCCTCAACCCAATACACTGCCGCAGTTCAATTCCTAGTTTCCTACAACTCAATTGATGGGCAAATACTTGTAACTTCCTATTCTGTCTACAACAGCTCCATTACTTTAGTCAGACTCTAACACACGCAGAATCTCAGGGAAGCAAGGGAGACAGCTGCAATATATATAATCTTTTGCAGAACATTTGGAGCAGTTATTTTTTCTGGGAATAGAATTTCAGCGACTGCTAGACATGGGGGCAAGCAATTTGCAGCACCTGCTGAGAATTTCCAGGGATTTATTTTGCCAAGCGGAAATCTATAGATGGCTTGCTCTTACTTATTACTATTTTTCTATCCTATCCTAATTACAAAATTCTTAAAAAACAGTAACGGAATGTATGATTCTGCTTTTCATGGAACCATATAACTGCATAAATCTTCAAAATTTTCTTTACACTACCTGATGAGAAAACCGTGGAATGCTCCCCTCCATGGTGCCACTACCTCCATTATATCCACTCACTAAATTCATGCGTACAAAATCAGCTACAGCCAACACTTCAAGTGCAATCAACCACCCCTAAAAGCAATCTTTTTACTAGGCAGCGGTTCGATGGAGGGGGACGCTGCTTCTATTCTTGTGTGGGTTTTCATGTAATTTTTTTTATTACAGAACTTCAAATAATAATTATTATGTCATTAAATTGTATAGACATAATAATTTTAAATTTAAGTAAATTGAAATTAGAATAGTAAATTACTAAATGGTTCAAAATAAATCAGTATAAAATGTATTGTAGTTTCACTTAACAAAAAAAAATAAAAATTTAAATTTAGAAATTGTAATTGAAGATAAATTAGTTTTTTCTAAATTTATTTTTGAACAAAAAATCATATGTTATTATATATTATATTTGTAAGTTATATTTTTTAATATATTAGATTTTTCTACCTTATATAATGAATGACTACTAGCATTTTTTATGGTTTATAAAAAATATATACCTTTAAATTTATAATTTGAATAAAAACAAACCGGTCTAAATTTACAGTTTAAAATTTTATTAAATTGTAAATTAAGGTCAAAATATGGAAAAACGGTCCATATATCATTAAATTCCAAGCCTGATGAGACCGTTTCCTTGGCAAAACCTCGTAATTTGTGGTTTGCTGCTTCCATGGAACCACTACCTTAACTTACTCAACAGGGCCTTATTTTTTTAAAATTTTGAAAATGCTTCTATTAATCATAAATGAATACATAAGTCAAAACCTTAGACAAGAACGACCAACAAAACCCCTAACAAGGGACAACTCACGACACAATCATTCTACAAAAAACTTCTCAAAATATCAATGTCGATAATCATAACCATGAAACACTATTTAACAACGCTCGAATGCAATCATTTTTTAGTCGATTGTATCACACATCTTTGGATCTTTACTGCTGAATTGAAACATCTACGAACATAGAGAGGATAATTTTTGATTTTGTTAAATACTTGAAATAGTGTCATTCCTAACATACAATATTTGGAAGTGATTTTTCCAAATACGAAAGAGGATACTCAACCGACAAGTGTTCTAGATGACAATGAGGTTGGAGGGGGAGAGAATGCCAAGCACGGTGGGTTTTTATTGAAATTGTGAGGAAAAAGTTCCGAAAGAGAGGGTCAAAGGGCAGACCAGAGTTGACATAAGGAAGGACAATGCTAGAATAGATGAGGGATATATTTAAGAATGGAACAAAAAGGGACATGCACAGGTACCAAGACCAAGTTTGGCTAAAGTGGTGACAATCGGAAGTTTCATATGTTGAATACTCCATCCCAAAAGTTGACATTTGGCCTCAAAAGGACACTGCCAAATTGAATAGGCCATTCTCTACCATTAAGAATCAAAGGACATACACCATTTGGTATTAAGAGAGCCTTCAAGTGGGAACATGTGCTAAATCAATAAAATATAAAATCCTTGGCTTGGCTGTGTTGATGGCAACTTGGTTTGGCCAACGCCAATCCTTCCAAGGGGTTGGAGGGTTGTCTGTGATTTTAAGAAGAATCTCAGGGGGAATCAGTTGTATAAGAGTGATATGTCTCCAATTAAATAAGGTTGTTACTAAATTACTATCTTTAGGAGAACAAACTCTTAAAACCTCTCCACCATTGGTTGACAAGTGTACATCATCGTTTCCTTCTTTCAAAATTTTGAACCTCTTTGTTGAGAAGAATTGAGTTTTGTTAACTTTGTGAGCTCATCTTCTCTTCTTTGGGTGTTAACAAAATATGATTATCCCTTCTATTTGACTAAATACATGTTATAATTTTTGGACCGTGCAATTATAACTTTTATGTCCTCCATCTTTTCCATTTGCTCCTTTTTTTTGTATTTGACTAAATATATGTTATAATTTTTGGACCATGCAACAATAAATTTTGTGTCCACTATCTTTTCAATTTGTTCCTTTTTTTTCTTTGGAAAATTCTTGGCCCATTCCCAAACATGTTCCATGGCAAGGACAAAAATCCATGATATTGAATAGAGGGTTGATGTCAAACTCTTTAAGCAAGTCTATTAAATATGCATTCTTGTTAATCTTATGAGAATCTTGCAAGGACCAATTTTCTTTTAATTCAATTTATTGATAGTGCCTTGAAGAAATCTTTCTTTAAGCAGGCGAACCATGATTAACTCTCCCTCTTGGTATACCTTTTCTTTCCGACAAAAATTTGTGTTACTTTTATACTATTCATTTGTTATTTACATATTTTTCCTAACTACTTGTTGCACATCATGTACATGCTTTATAGATTCCTCTACATCTTGGCTAATTTTTTTTACCTCAAGAAAATGAATTAAACCCACTACTCCTTTTAGATTGTTTTAAAAACTATGTGAAAAAGAGATTACATTGTAGGCTTGTTGACGATAGAATTGAAAGAAAACTCTTCCAATGATGAAAATAAATCCCATTATTTTGGACTATCCCAACTAAACACCTAAGTTTCCCCAACTTCTATTTACCACCTTTGTGATGTAGGAACATCATAAGCACTTTGTGCAAACAATGTAAATGTTTCTTCAAAAGATGAAATAAGGTCTTAGGAGTTAGTGAAGAGTCATATTTGTCTATTCTAGGCGTATATGAGTCAAACCTCATTTTCCCTCTAAAATGAGTAGTTTGAAAATTTAAATTTCTTAGCATGAGTTATAAGGATAATGGGCATATGTGAGAAGCCTAAAATATGTTGAAATGGTCATATGATACTCTTATTGTGTTATGAATGTATTTATACCTCATATGTTAATATAAATCCACCTCTAGAATATATCCCAACATAGATGGAGATAAAGACAGTGTATCCTCATAACAAACCCAATATTTGAGGCAAGATTTGATGGAGCTAAGTTTAGAAAGTCAATTTGAGTTTGTTATGATCAAATCATTCTTGGTGGATTAAAAAATAAACTATAAAAATATGCAATGAGGATGATAAATAACCATGTAAAAGGTAGATTAGGAGGACATGTATCAATTGAGAAGATATCCATGAAGGCTCAGTAGGATCTATGCACAATCATGATAATTTGTAAGACATATCTTATATCAATAAAGCTATGAAATCTTGAATATGTGTGTAATTGGTGTATGAAGACATGACGTGTTAGTGCTCCTTTTGATATGCATGTTTTGACAGTAATAAGTTTGTAATATTGTGATGGTAATCTTCATAATATGATAAGGTTGATCCTAGACTAGGGGATGTATGATTCATATTCTCATATGTATAAGAGACTCTATGTTTTGGAGGTATATTATGACCATGCATCAACAAAGGGAATAAAAATGCATCAACAATATGAAAAACATGGTACAAACCTTAAAGCCAAGGAGAATTAATCTAATTCATATTGGAAGAGGTAAGAAGTTTGGTAATTACTTCTTGTTGATTTTGAAGAAACATTGAAAAAAGGTAGCAAGGGTTATTGGTTATGGAATCCCATATGTGCATTGCTAAGGAAGGTGTTAGAAAGGTTTCGAGGTTATAGTAGTAATCTTACCATGGTTTCAATAAAAGAGGATTAAAAAGTTGGTAATGACTATTAACACAATTTACCTAAGACTAGAATCAAGACTAAAAATTCATAAACATTGTTACAGTGATCAAATATGCTTGGTAGGACATTAGAGGAGGAGTATAAGGTTGTGTAGAAGAATATTGAGCCTTGACAAAGCTTGGAAAAACTAGAAGACAAAATAACCTAAAATTGAAGCTCTCGGTTTGTGTAACCCTATCTAGGGTTTAGTGAGGCAAAAAATAAACATATTTTGAATTGTAACTAGTGGAAAAGTCTAAATTTTGGTAGGGAGATTGAGTTAGGCATAATGAATGGTATTGATAAGTTTCAAAGTAAATAATGGAGTATTCATTGGTCAAAAATCTTATTCTCAGTCTAACTGTGCATGGAAAACCCAATCTTGAGGGTTTAAACAAGGCAATTGATTGAATCCCATTAATATTTGTTGAGAATTATTAGAAAGGTGGGAGGAAATTGAATGGTTGAAATAAGATACACAAGGTACTAGGATAAAGAAAATTAAAAAACATAGTCATATGCTATGTTTTCATAACAGTCAAAGATCTAGTTTTGAGGGGTGAATCTCATAAGTGGTTTGCAAGCATTTAGTGGAACTTGATCATAAGGTGCACATATGACTAAGGAAGGAAAGAACATGGTTGAAAGGAAGAAGCCTTAATATTTAGAGTAAAAATTTCATAAAACACAATTTTAGACCTTGAAATAAACCTAATTGCACATAATGACAGGTGGTTTAAGAACTTTTCTTGATAATCTAATCCTAAAACTTTGTAGAAACCAAGAACTCCATAAATGGTGTCATAATATATGCTTAGTTTCCCATGATCTTGTGTCAGTGATCTAGAACAATGATATTTTTATGAAAAGAAGACTACAAGAACTAGACCTAAATGCATATTGTTAGAGGTAATTTGAAGGAGATACAATGAATGACATAATCTAAAAATTTGGGTGAAGCTAAAGGCCCATAAAGGGTATCCAAAAAGATGTTTAGTTTGTCTTGAGTCAGGATAGACCAATTTGAACAATAAGGCTTTGTGAGAACTTTGAGCTAATAGAGCTTATCTTGAGTATAAAAATGAATGTGATAAAATAAAGTCTTGACTCCTTAATAAAGGTCTAGATGCATGATATTTTGATGCAATTCAATTGAGAACATGGGAAAAATGGCCCTTGAATTAGTGTTTATAAGAAATTTGGTTTTCTTACTCTTCTTTGTTGTTTTTCATATTGATGAAAGGAAATAGTGAGAAAATAAAGAGACAATAGTGCATGCCATTTGGTTGGAAACGTCAACCAAAAGTCTCTAAAGACCAAATTCATTTGAATGAACTTTCCAAGTCAATTGCAAACTTCTTGATAAATGGATCCTCATCTTGGACACCTTGATTCAGTCTCAATTTTGCAAAGAAAGAATATTGACTTCTAATGAATCTCTTTATGTCTTTGTAACAAATCCATACAACTAAACATGTAAGGACATGTTTTAAAGTGCAAGGTGTCATCAATTTTTGGTATCAAAGCTAGGATAAGCTCTGAGAATTTACTATGTATAATATTTTGAGATAATTTTATGTGAGTATTAGTATTTAATTTTTTATGGCGCTTCCTTTTTAAAGTTGATATTGAAATAAGAAAAATAGATTCAAGTTGGATACAATTATCTCCATTAAAAACCTTCAAATACATGAGATAAGAAGTGTGAAGACTAGTTGCAACAGTTAAGGAAAGAGAAGTTTCCCTGAAGTAAGTTTATAGTAGCTTAAGGAGAAACGGCTCATTGAAGCTTGTATGAAGGAGAGTTCATTGAAACTAAAGAAGAAGGCTTGATAATCCATTAGAGAAGACCAAAAGACTACGGTGAAAAATACCTAGGTGAGGTATTGAGAAGAAGAGAGAATGAAAGAGTTGAAGGGAAAGGAAATGAAAAAGGAAGATTTATAAATTGAGAAAAATAAAATGGAGTTAAAAGAAAGTTTGGAGAGATTGGAGCTCATAGTAGAGAAGATGGGAAAATACATAGTATGGATGGAAGCTAAAGAGAAGAGTAAAGCGACCAATTGGGATACTTTTCAAAATGAGAATAAAACAAAATTTGATTTCTTTGATAAAGAGAGAACAAAAGACTAATGAGGTCATGAGGAATAAAAAGATAGTAGGTGAAGAAGAGGTGGTGAAAGAAGTTATCCTAGTGGAAGACAAGAATGAGTATGAAGAGGTTGTAGAAGCATTTCTAACCTCTCGCAGAGAAGAAGAAGATGTGGAGTCATCAAGAGAAGAAAAAAGAGGGGCAATTTTGCCTCAAGTTTTTAAATCTAACACGTTTTTTGAGTGTGTGAATGTTAGTTTGGAAGATGAATTAACAAAGGAAAGTGACTTGTTCACTTATGAAAGTCTAGAGCAATTGAAGGCCAAGATGAAAGCCTTAGAAAACTTGATCTTCCATAAAAATGCAATTGAAGAAAAGTATGTGAAAGATGATTGTGAAGGCTAAAGAAAATCAAGAAAATGTTGAAGAAGAACAAAAAAAGTTGTAGGAAGAACTTGATGAGACTCAAAAGTCTCAAGGTTTTATGTTTGATGGTTCATTTGATTGTGTGTACAAGTTTGCTATTTGTGGAAGTGAAGAGCATAGAGAAGAGAGCTCTTGAGAGAGTTCAAATGAAGACACTACAAGAATATATCCTCATCTTAGAGGATGGAGCCATGAAGAATGGGAAAGAAGATAATAAGGAGGATAACACTCAGAATAATTATACCAATTTAGTACAATTGGAAAATAAGGAAAAATAAAATGTAGCTTGCCGATTAACTAAAATATGAATTTTAGAAGTTAATATAATAAGTACATCAGTAAATAAGAGCTAACCAAACAAGGAGAAATGACCCAAGCAACTAAGAAAGTAGATATGTGAAAACCTAGAGTGTAAAGAGAGTTAGAAAGAACTCAACCAATTCGACGAGCTTGCTGGACTATGTCACAGAGATGGCTGGAGAAATAGGAGGAGGAAATGACTGTACAAAATTCCATAAAAGTGTAGATCTAGGCAATTTGAGTGGACTAGGGCATCGAGATAGGTACAGGGGCACCTACTGGTGCCCTAGTCTGAGATATGGCCGCCTTGGTTTGTGAAAAAGCTCTGTAAACCTCCTCTAAAGTGCCGCTAAGTGATCTCTTGTGTTCTCTTCCTGCCACACTAGCTTCACTATACTACAAAATATATCACTAGAAATAAGAAATGAAGATGAGACTTGCAAAACCCTAAGACAAACATAAAACCCCTAAAAAAGAAAGATGCATATGAGGGGGTCAGACTATCCTTAGCTGCCACAATGGTGGACTTACTAACTGAGCGCTGCACTACATATAAGACCCGATGTGTGTGTGTGTGTGAGAGAGAGAGAGAGAGAGATCATGCCTTAGGTTCTCTTGTGCCAGTCACACTTTGTGAAATTAACGAGAAATAACTATGTGTAGAAATGTAATAAAATGGTGGATGAAATAAAATAAACTTCCCTCCTATGATGTGTGATGCAGATGAACCAACCTTGTCCCTTGTGATGGAGTTAGAAGGATGCAAATGAGCTCTAGATGCCTTAGATGGAATGCAACCTTAGGTGATGATAGTAGTGACTAATGCTTGGTCCCTCATTATGGTATCATAAATTTATATTTATATGGTTCTCTTCTTCTAATTTCGTAATTAATCCTGAAAATTTTGACAAATAAAAATATAGAATGCTCAAATGGATAGAAAGTGCCGAAAAGATGGAAATAAAGTGGGAAAAGGATCAAGATGCCCTGACGGGGACCAAGACACATGTGGGCGCCCTAGTACTGGCCTGGGCACCCTAGTCTAGGCTAAAATGAAAAAAAAGACTAGGCATGTATGTACGAGAGGTCGGCAGTGACGATAGAAAACAAAGTAAAATGGCCAAGAGATGGGGGTTAATTAATATTTTCTTCACTCAAAAACCATATGAATGATAGTATGAGACCAGGACTAAATAATACCCAAAGTGTGTGATATAGTGTCTAAATTTTCCTCCACTTTATGTTGGCGAGTGGAACACTCGGTAACTTAAAGTAGATAGAGATGTGTACCTGATGTCCATGTAGAGTGATTTAGAAAACATGCCGAAGGACTAGACAAAGCGTGGAGTGACAAAAAGATGATGGAGCTGTTAGAGTAGGTATTTACCTTAGCTCATGTTTACCTAGGTACATTATTTACCTTTATTGTATTTATCCTCACCCACTTATGTGTGTGGATATTTTTATTTATTTATTTAGATATTAGGAGATATTATCTAGTTGTTAGGTATAGTTCTTTCCTTGATCTATGGTATTGACTAGTTCTTTCCTAGATCTATGGTATTGACTAGATCCTTGATGTCTAGTTCTCTCATAAATCTATGGACTTGACTAGTTCTTTCCATGATTTATGGCTTGATCTATGACCTTGATTGGTTCTTAGATTGTTATTCCTTGCGGTATATAAGCAAGGTCCATTATCATTGTATTTCATTGAGTTCCATAATAATATATGATATTGCTGCTCATTTGTTTGCAAAGGTTTATGTAAAGTTATTATGGAAAATTGATTTCATCTTATTGATCGTGATGTTTGATTAGCATCTATGTTCTTGGATTGGCACGATCTAGTTATCGTTCCTTTTAGGAGCATGGAAAATAAAGATGCAAAAGAGAAAAAAGTAATGAGAATGAATCTAGGGTGGTCGATGTGTGTGATGTACCTGCATGTTAGTATGGTGTGTGTTGCTTTAAAATTTTGTTTTTGTTGATGTCGGTTTTGTTGTTGTTGTTGTTGACTCCTTGTTTCTCATACAGTCAGAATTGCAAGGATAAGATGATCAAGTAGTCAAATGCACATGTATATATGTCAAAAATGCATGTAAAAGACACATGTATATAGTAAAAAGTATGTAATGGAAATGAAAAATGTAAAAGGAACATGTGCACCTGATGTGTGATGGGAGAAAGAGTGTAGAGAGGATATCCTGTATTGTGAGGTTTTTGGGCAAATCTCATGCCACCTTGGCTGAAGAAGTGTAGGGAGAAAGTTGCATTATTCTCTAACCTATAACTGCTTCCACGAAGTATGTGTGTGAAGAGATATTTCTATTTCCTAGTATTTTGGGTGATCTAATGCCACTAGCTGAAGTAATGTAGAGAGAAAATATGTTGTATCCTCTAACTTGTAACTACTCCCTAGAATGCTGAGGATAATTTGTCTTATAAAATCCATTGTGTACGGGGTTCATATATTGGTTTGAACCCACTCGATGTATAACCCACAATACAAAGGGAAGAAACTAAACTGAAATGAACTGGTGTAGAAGTGCGGTGTAGTATGTAAAATCCCCAAATGATGACCCCTCTTTGTGGGTGTATGTGACATCGCTGATAGAAGAATGCGACCCCAAAAGAGAACTGACAACATAAACTAGGACATGCAGGGGAAAGGGGATGTGATTGGTAGAAACCAAGGTGCACACAAATAAGTGGCTATAAACAAGTGTTAGTACAAACAAGAATGCATATAGAAGACAAATGTACGTTATGCAAACAATGTGTAAGATAGAATGCAAGTAAACAAACAAGAAAGCAATATTGACTGCCAAAACAGGTTGCAAACATGGGACATCACTTATGATGTCGAAAGACACTCAAGGCCATAATAGCCGCATACAAAAAATAAGTGTGAACACCAACAAAAAGGGCAAAGCCCGTATATAGTAGAAAATAAAACAAGGAAGTACAAACGATAGATAGCCAAGGAAGTAATCCTACAAAACAAATGTTGCACATGAAGCACTTGTTAGCATGTTTTTATTTATTGTTAAAATGGGTTGAAGGGGCCCGTTCCCTATATAACATAGTGAGGTAGGACCTTAGAAACCTACAACTAATAAAGCATCTAAAATGCAAAAAAGATAAGACCAAGCGACCCTAAAAGCCTACCAAAGACACTAACTGGAATTACCTTCCATTGAAGGATAATAGTCAAACATGTTGGTAAAATGCCCTTTTTTCCTTTTTTCTTTTTTACCACATGTCATTGTAATAACTACCATCTGCATGCTATTAGGATCCATGGAATGTGTTGCAGGGTTAGGGATATGTTCTTGATCTGAATCTGATTTTTCTAAGATATAATATTCATGTCCTCTCTTAACTCCACCTATCGCTTTCTTCTCTTCTTGCCTTTCCTTTTTCTCTTTTTATTTTTCTTTCATCATCCCTCTATGGTCTTCCTTAACTACCGATTCACGCACCTGAATGGGAGGGAGGTTATTCCAACCTTTACTAGTTTGCATCTTCTTTTTCTTTTGAATGTTCTTCCTTTCAATTTCTGGGCAAGATTCCTGTAGATGACTGGGAATCTTATGAATATGAGACCGAAATGTCGTATTTTCATAATCCAATAGTTGCACATGCTCCAAATCCCCCACTTTCAGAATAATCCTATTTGAGAGACCCTTGCTGAGGTCAATTTCAATGCATATTCTGGTGAAGGAACAAATGCCAATTGAAGCCTTGGAATGATCAATTTTTAGAAATCTCCCTATAGCCTGGCTAATATCTTCGAGGGCATGCCAAAGATGGAGGGGAAGATTGGGAATTCGTACCCAAACTGGCATTTTACTCACTAAAAGAGTGTTCAGATCAAAATTAGGGAGCTAGGGAGTAAGAAAAAAACCAACATTACCCTAAAACCATTGTCCATTCAAAAGACACTTATGATATTCCTCCATGCTTTGAAACTGGACAACAAAGAAGCCCCTAGAGCAGAAGGAGATCTCACAATTATTAGTCCTGTTTTCAAAAATCCACTATGAAAGAGCTTTGGCCTCTAACCATGGACCGTTAAATCTCCTCATAATAGCTAGTTTGGTAAGAAGGAGCAAATGGGTTACAATCTCAAGCTTATTCAGGCTCAGCATCAGGATCTCCTTAGCATGATCAACAATATATGCTTGGGAATTTCTCGGGATGGGGGAAGAATTATGTACTGCCACTTTGAAATTTTTTGGGGCACTACCGCCACTACCCTGTCTGTTGTAAACCTTATCATGAAACTTTACGCCATCACCCACAGGAGCAGCCTAACCTGAGCCACCATTCTGACCTAGAGGGGGATTCAATGATTCACCAGTTAGGGAACGACCTTGACTCATAGGATCCACAAAAAGTTTTTTTTAGGTCTGAAATGAATGGTGTCTTGTCCTTCTTGCTCAATTTATTAAAATCCCTGATGCAAGCCGCATCCTTCCGAGAGATGAACACCCCATCCCACATCCCCCAGGATCTCTACTTCATTTCTCTCATGTACGTTTGTGCCCGTGATATGATGGGGAGAGAAACATATGAGATTTCCTATCATTTCCACAACCTATTTCCATTTCCTAAAAAACCCTAGTTTTTCTTCCTTTGCTTACCATTATCCAATTTTTTCATTTCAATTCTATTGTTAGGTAAATCAAATTTAATCGAAGAGGCTAGGTTTGAACCTAGGTTGTTGGCTCTACAGGCTAAGTGCCCCACCATTTCACCACAGGGTCATCCCCAACCCTTAAGGCGACATGTGAATGCCCCACTCCACATTTCATGGGTAAATCAGGATATGAAATCATGGGGGCTGGGTTTGAACCTGGGTTGTTGGCTCTACAAGCTAAGTGCCCCAATATTTCACCATAGGGTCATCCTTGCACCTGTTAGCATGTTAGAAAGATAACCAATATGTCAAAAGCGTGTATAAGAAAATAATGAAAATTACTAAGTACGAAATTAAATAATAACACCTAGAAGAGATGAATGTGGATTCCCCCAATGACCATTGTAGGAGCGGTAGAAGGAGAACATCTATGCTACATGTAATATATATGTATTTACGATCATAACTAGAAAAATACGTGAACACTGTGTGCATGAATTGTTTTTAAACTAATGCTAAAGTAAACAAAGACTAACACCTAATAGCCTTAATTAGCAAGAATTAAAAAAACTACTAAGCACCATCATGATAAGAATTGAACAAGGTTAGATGCTAACATTCATCAATATACAAAACTTTGAAACTAACAATGTTAAGCATCTAAATCCTCTATTCTCTAACAACAAATAAATGAATGGACCTATGTAGGCTCCATGGCTATCAAAAATGGTTGCCTTTTATGTTCTAAGAACCTAGGAATGAGGGCTTGTCAAAGTTGGGCTACAAGACCCTTTTGACACCTCCCACATGACCTAAGCACTTAGGGAAAGAGGCTTAACTCTTCAAGCTGATGAACTCTTAAGAAAACAAAAGGCAAGCTCTTAGTCTAATTTGCTATATGCTTTGCATTTGCTTTCTCAAGAAGTTTAGGTGTAGGTATAAAGGTAGAAGGAGGGCTCCTTATATAGCCCAATGGATAAAGGAAACACTTCATCCCTTTTCATGTGGGATAAAGGTAAAACATGATTAGGAATGGATAAGGTTGCTTTAAAAAAGGTAACCTTACTTTAGAAGGGTTTAATTTATGCTTAGCAAGTCATGGGAGTTGGAGGGGTTGATTTAATTAATCAAAGGTGATTAACTAATAGGTAGATGTAAGCTTATAGAGGCTAATTAGAGGAATATTAGTATGATTTAGGCTATTAGAAGGGGATTAAATCAATTAAATATTGATTTATTGGTTAAATGGAAGGGAGAGATAATTAATTAATAATAATTAATTATTCTAGATAGAAGGTGTGAATAATTAACAGAAGATCGTTAATCGGGATGTTAGTTGGATAGGTGACTTAATCAATTAGCGTATTGTAATTAATTAATGACAATAAGAGGGAATATGAGTGCTTATTAACGATATGTTGCTAATTTTCGAGAAGGGGGATAATTAGCTTAATTTATGTATTTAAATTACTCAGGTGTAATTATGGGTGTCTACAAACGCGCATGTGTGCATGGTATAGATAAATGACATACAAGAGATCTAACTAGCACGTGTAATAAAGAGACCAGATACAATTGAATGAAAGCAAGAGTAAAATCAACCAATATATGTAATATGTTATGGATGGATGGAATGAAATACAAGATGGATGGTAGGAGCCACTTGCCCCCCGATTGAATGGAGTTATATGCAATGAAGTTCATTTGGTTTCCCCCCTTAGAATTTAATAATGAACCGTAAACAAGAGTGCATCATTGGAAAATGGTTGGAGTGTGTTTCATTTCTAACATGTTGTGATGAGTGGGTATGTGTATTGATGATATGCAATGTAGAGATGATGTGTATGTGAACCTTATAGCTGAAGTGTATATCACGAAAAGATGATTGTGTTGGGTTTGTGGAGCTTAATTACTTCATAATGGCATGTAATTTGAGAATGGAAAAAATACACAGGGACCAACATCGATTACCTAGGAGAAATCAACATCGGTTAGGTTATCGGCATCGGTCACTTGTGCGTTGAATGTTTTTTATTTATAATGCGGGATTAGATCTAACCCTTGATTATAAAGGTGATCTAAAGGTTGTAATTGCATGCAAAGGTGCCCTAAGTTTGTATAAACTTATATAAGCTAGAAAACTAGGGTTAGAACATAAGAAAGATGAAGAATGTTAATTCTCCTTGGTTGAGAAAAGATGAAGAAGAAGAAAAAGAAGAAAAAGGTTGCATGAAGACAAAGCTTCAATGGAGAGAAGCTAGATAGAAGGAAATAACATGTACATCTGAATGGTGAGAAGAGTGTTATGTCTTCTACTGTATATCCTTTATATTGTCTTCTCTCAATGTAATGGCTTACATAATATGTAAATCACATATTCTTTCATCTTGTAGATCCACATGTTGTTGTGAGATCTTGTATTGTAGATCTATAGGTTGTTGTGAGATCTTATATTGTAGATCCATGAGATCATGTTGTATTGTTGGTCCATATGATATCTAGTATTATAGCTCATTGGAGAGTTTTTGGGTACAAATAGTATCTAGATATAGTGGAGGAGGTTTTATTTTTTTATGCACAGGTTGATGTAGTGAGATGGAGGATACACTTACTTCTTGGTGCACAGTTATGGTTACACATTGGTAGACCCATTTGAGAGGTCTTGTTTGTATATTCACAGGAGAGCTTGGTTGCATAGTGGGAGATGCGATAGTTCCTAGTATGTGAGATTTGGTGGTGTATGGAGGAACGGTTGTAGTGTACTCATGTAGATACGTTTAGATATTTGGAGGAGGAGATACTCTTGGAGAGATGCATTATACTCTTGTCAAAAGAGTTGGTTTGTACTCTTGTTTATTATATATATGAGATCTCTATCTTTAGTGGATGCAGCTCACATTGGGTGAACCACTGTACATGTTGTGTTATGTTTGTGTACTTTGTTTTGATTTGGATTTATCTAGTTTACATTTCCACTGGTGAATATTTTGGGGAATTATTTCCATTTCTGTAGTCCTGATTCCTAATAGATCAAAAGAGTGATGATATAGCCTAAGGTGTATATCACTACAAGATGAATAGAGGGAGGGGTGATGTAGCCTAAAACGTATACCACTACAAGATGAAGAAATATGTGATAATTTAGCCTATAACATATGTCACTAACCTAGGAATGTGGCATGATGAGAGGTCGAATGATGAACGTGTGAGTATGATAAGGTCCATTTAATTTGTAAACCCTTGGTAGTCAAGTATGGTCCGAGGAACTCAAGTGCGTCATAGGGTAGTGAGTACAATGCGTAAAAGATGATGTAGTATGTGTGTGAGTAGTATATGATGCTAGACATGTAGACACTATAAATGCAATATATATGTAATGAAGACTAGTATGATGTGAAAAGTATGTATGATATGTGAATGCACAATGGTCAAAATGTAGAATGTATGATGTAAGGTGTAAGACATATGACACAAAATGTGTGGAGAAACACAATGTGAAATACCTATTGTGCAGTGTGTGGGGCTCATGTGTAGTATGCCTTGAACAATCAAGTGTGAATTGAAGCACAAGAGCAGGTAATCAGGTAATGATGATGATAAAAACATGTGATGAGTATGTCTAAGTGAGGAGATTGATGTATGATAATGAAAATATGCTAGATGCGCTAATGCTAATATGATGGGGGGGATGTCTTAGATGTTATTCCCCCCAAGTTTATGTGAATGAATGAATTATCTAATGACAGTGAAGGATGAAGGTCCTCCATTTGATGCATGTGGTCCCAAAAGCGTATGAACCTACCCTCATAGTGGTGATATATGAGACATACGTTGTGCTGGTGAATGAATTCTATGTGCATGCGATGGATGAATATAAGATGAATGTCGTGGCGTAGAAAAATGTGTTGGTGACGAAGATCCACATGGTGTTGATTACGAAGGTGATGGAAATCCATGCGGAATAAATCGAGGTTGTGACCAAGGTCAAGATGCAATAACTATCCTAGGAAGGGGCCTATAGCTATTTTTGGGACTAGCAGAGAGTTGAGGTTGTGTAGAAAATGTGCGAGTAGGTGAACTAGGAGTAGATTTGGATTTGAGTAATATAGAATGTGATATGCTAGATGATGTAGGTGGTGTGCTAACTATTATTCAAGGAGATGATGACCATGACATAGAGTGAGGGACACAATCAATAGAAATAACCTAGTTTCTGTGAATAAATTTGAGTCTCAAGTGATCCATAGAGATGATAGATTGAGACTGAAAAATTTAATTAAGACTGAGAAGCATGTCACACCCATTAATTATGTTTTCAACAAGGAAAGGCACAATAATAGTAAGGGGAAAAACCGTAACGTATAATTTGATGACACCATATGGTTTATTCATAGGGTATGTAACTTGTGATAGAGGGTAGCTGATAGCCTTAAGAGTGGAATGGAACATGCACTAATGGGCCATGATGGATCAACCTTAGTATTATTGACGGGGAATGAACCGAAAGATGCCTTAATGTGTAAGTGATTATATGTGAATTTCACATGATAATCGTGGTTAGAGAAAGATATGATCAGTGGTGAAGCATGAATATGTGCAACTAAGATATCAAGAGCCCTTGATGTAAGAGGAGGAACTGTGTGATATGTATGATTAACAAAATATTAAAATGCTTTCTTGTCATGTAGTTAGGATTTCTCATTAATTAATTTGAGTTTAACCTTGTCATTGACTAGTACAGAGTATGTGGGTTCTAGAAATTCAAGCTTGTTATTATCAATAAGATCTTGAATGATTATGCCGAGCTTGAGACATTGATTTGTAGAATTTCTCACACATCTATGATAGGCACATCAATTTTTGCTGTTGTAATTCCTACCTTTTGGTCATGATGGATCTAATTCGAGTGGTGGAGGGAGCGTGATAAGATTTATCTTGAGAATTTGTTGTAATATTAGATGTGGGGCCATAAGAAAATTACTAAACACACACTTAGGCGGTGGTGATTGAAACTCTTTAGGAGTAGTGACCACATTGACAATAAATTTGGCGTCAGTTGGCTTATTTGTAGATGGTTTGAATGGTGCTTTTTTTGACAATGAGTGAAGGAGGAATCTTTCTCTTGATACTTAAGTTTTCCTATGGATAAGAGTTTAGTTTCATGAATCTTAAGAGTGTGACAAAGTTGGTCAAATAAAGGAGAGGTATCAAAGAGAACACTTTCCTAGAGCAGTGGTAAAATAATCTAAATAAACAAATCTCGAAGCTCAAATTCCGCTATTAAATTTGACATCTTATCTAATTTTTTAATATCTCAAGATGTAATTGGCTAGGTGTTCATTAGATCCTTGCTTAAGTTATGATAGTTGAGTGTAAGAGATCTTGGATCCAATATTAATGGAAAAATGAGTGAGAAAGGCATCAACTAGACGCATGAATGAGGGTATTGAGTGAATAGGTAGGTCATAAAACTAACACATCACATAATCATGGAGTATGCGAAGAAATATTTTAGCCAAAAGAACATGATCATCAGTAAAATCAAGACAAACGACATGAAATGCTCTAATATGCTCTTGTGGGTCACCATGCCCATTAAAAAGGGGAAGGTTAGGGGTGAAAAAACTAAGAGGAAGTGAATAAGTGGAGATGATGGGTGCGAATGGAGTATGAAATAACAAGATGGAGTCTAAATATGGTGATGCATGCAAAGTTTCCTATTACAACTTACAAATTTGAGCTTAAAGGTCATGATAAAGAGAAGTTAAGTCTTGAGTACCAATGGATGAAACTTGTCATATATGAGAAACTAAATGTGTTGTAAAGTGATTTGTAGGAGTATTTAAAGAAAAAATAATGGTAGAAATAGGTGGAAGAGTATAAATGAGCGATTGAGTAGCAACAAAGGTTGGTATGGTCTTAGAAGTAGTGAGCTCCTCTAAATTAGTAGCTTCCTCACGAGCCACATGTAAAAGTAAATCTAGATCTTGGGGATGTTTAACAATATAATCATTAATGGCCTTAAGATGATCTTCAGTAAAATATTCATGAGATTGATACATGGGGAAAGGAGAATAAACCATAGACATAAAGTGGATTCAAAGGACGGGTTCATCAAAATTATTAACTAAAATATGAATTTTAGAAGTTAATCTAATAAGTAAATAAATAAATAAGAGCTAACGAAATAAGGAGAAATGACCCAAACAACTAAGAAAGTAGATATGTGAAACCCTAGAGTGTAAAAAGAGTTAGAAAGAACTCAACTGATTCGAAAAACTTGCTAGACTGTGTTGCAGAGATGGCTGGAGAAACATGAGGAGGAAACAATTGTACCGAAGTCCAGAAAAGTGTAGATCTTGGCAATATAAGTGGAATGAGGCATCTGGATAGGTACAGGGGCCATGAGGGCACCGTAGTCTGAGATATGGTCACCCTGGTTTGTAAAAAATCTTTGTAAACCTTATATGAAGTGTTGATAAGTGATCACCTGTGTTCTCTTCCTACCGCACTAGCTTGACTGGACTACACAATATATCGCTGGAAATCAAAAATGAAGATGAGGCATGCAAAACCCTAAGGAAAACATCAAACCTCTAAAAATGAAAGATGCATATGAAGGGTTCAGATTTTCCTTAGCTTCCACAATAGTGGAATTAATAACTGAGCATTGCACTACATCTCAGACCTGATGTAGTTCTCTGTGTGTGTGTGTGATCATGCCTTAGGTTCTCTTATGCCAGTCAAACTTTGTGAAAGTAATGAGCAATAACTATGTGTAGAAATTTAATAAAATGGTAGATGAAATAGAATAAACTTCCCTCCTATGATGTGTGATGCAGATGAACCAACCTTGTCCCTTATGATGGAGCTAGATGGATAAAAATGAGCTCTAGATGCCTTAGATGGAATGCAACCTTAGGTGATGATAGTAATGACTAGTGCTTGGTCCCTAATTATGGTCTTATAAATTTATATTTATATGGTTCTCTTGTGCTAATTTTGTAATTAACCCTGAAAAGGCCGACCACTAAAAATATAGAATGCTCAAATTGATAGAAAGTGCCCAAAATATGGAAATAAAGTGGTAAAATGATTAAGGTGCCCCGACTTGGACCAGGGCATTTGTGGGCACCCAAGTACTAGCCCGGGTGGCCTAGTCAGGGCTAAAATGACGCAAAACAAAAAAATATATTGGGAATGTATGTGCAAGAGGTCGGCAGTGACGATAGAAAACAAAGTAAAATATCCAAGAGACAGGGGTTAATTAGTACTTTCTTCACTCCAAAACCATATGAATAGTAGTATGAGACCAAGACTAAATAATACCTAAAGTGCGTGATTTAGTGTCTACACTTGCACTTGAGCAGGAGCTCAAATTTTAACCCATCTAGGGTGTATGATGCAAGAATAACATAATCAATTTGTCCAAACCATGTAAATATGTCTTAAAAATATGAAATAAGGTCTTAGGAGTTAGGGAAGAGTCATATTTGTCTATTCTAGGCCTATAGGAGTCAAACCTCATTTTCCCTCAAAAATGAGTAGTTTGAAAATTTGAATTTCTTAGTATGAGTTATAAGGATAATGGGCATATGTGAGAAGCCTAAAATATGTTAAAAGGGTCATATAGTACTATTATTGTAATATGAATGTATTTACACCTTATATGTTAATATAAATTCACCTCTAGGAGATATCCCAACATATATAGAGATAAAGACAACTTATCGTCATAACAAACCCAAGATTTGAGGTAATATTTGATGGAGCTAAGTTTAGAAAGTAAGATTGAGGTTGTTAAGGATCAAATCATTCTTTGTGGAGTAAAAAATAAACTATAAAAATATGCATGAAGGATGAGAAATAAGAAGGTAAAAGATAGTTTTGGAGGACATGTTGTATAAGTTGAGAAGAGAGCCAAGATCTATGTATACTCATGATAATCTGTAATACAAATCTTGTATCAATAAAGATATGAAATATTGAAAACTTATGTAACTGGTGTATCAATACATGACTTGTTAGTTCTCCTTTTGATATGCATGTTTTGACAATAATACATTTGTAATATTGTGATGGTAATCTTCATAATATGATAGGGTTGATCCTAGACTAGGGGATGCACGATTCATATTCTCATATGTATAAGAAACTTTGTGTTTTAGAGGTGTATTATGACTCTGCGGGTTGATAGAGGGAATACAAATGCATCAAAAATAATAAAAGAATGGTATTATCCTTAAAGCCAAGGAGAGTTAGTCTTATTCATATTGGAAGAGGTAAGAAGTATGGTAAGTACTTTTTGTTGATCTATGTGATTTGTGCATTGAAGAAACATTAAACATAGGTAGTAACGGCTATGGGTTTTGGAATAAAGTATATGCATTACTAAGGAAGGTGTTAGAAATTTATCTAGGTTACAATAGCACTCTTACCCTTGTTTCAATAAAGAGGATAAAAAACTAGGAATTACTATTAACACAATTTACCTAAGACTAGAATAAAGACTTAAAAGTCATAAACACTATTATAGTGATAAAATATTCTTGGAAGGACATTACAGGAGGAGTATAAGGTTGGGCAGAATAATATTGAGCCTTGAAAAGTCTTGGAAAAAATAGAAGACAAAATAACCTAAAATTGAAGCTTTCAGTTTGTGTAACCATGTCTAGGGTTTAATGAGGCAAGAACTAAACATATATTGAATTGTAACAAGTGGAAAATTCTAAAAATTGGTAGGGACATGGATTTAGGTATAAATAAAGGTATTAAGAAGTTTCAAGGAAAATAGAGTATTCATTGGTCAAAAATATTATTCTCAGTCTAACTGTGCATAGAAATCCCAACCTTGAGGGTTTAAAAACAGTAATTGATTGAATAACCAAGAATACTCATTAATATTTGTTGGAACTTGTTAGAAAGGTGAGAGGAAATTGAATGAGTATTTGAATGGTTGAAATAAGATATAAAAGGTACTAGGATAAATAAAATTAGAAAACACGGTCCTATGCTCTATTTTCATAACAATTAAAGATTAGGTTTTGAGGGGTAAATCTCATAAGTGGATTACAAGCATTTAGTGGAACTTGATCATAAGGTACATATAGGACTAAGGAAGGTGAGAAAATGGTTGAAAGGAACAATCCTTAATTTATAGAGTTCAAAATCCATAAAACACAATTTAAGATCTTGAAAGAGACTTAATTATGCATAATGACATGTGGTTGAAGAATATTTCTTGAGAATAGAAGCAAGAATTCCATAAAGGGTTTCATAATATGTGCTTAGTTTCCCATGAGATTATGTTATTGATCCAGATAAATAATTTTTATATGAAAAGAGGACTATAGGAACTAGACCTAAATGCAGATTGTCAGAGGTAATTTGAAGGAGATACAATGCATGAAAAAGTCTAAAAATTTGGGTGAAGCAAAAGGTCCATAAAGGGTACCCAAAAATATGTTTAATTTTTCTTGAGTCAAGGTAGACCAATTTTAACAATAAGGTTTTGTGAGAACCTAGGGCTAGTAGAGCTTATCTTGAGTATAAAGGTGATTGTGATAAAATGAAGTCTTGACTCCTTAATGAAGGTCTAAATACATGATATTTTGATGCAATTCAATTGAGAAAATGGGAAAAAAGTCCTTGAATTAATGTTTATAAAAAAGTTGGATTTCTTAATCTTCTTTATTATCTGTCATATTGATGAAAGGAAATAATGAGCAGATAAAGAGATAATAGTGCATGACATTTGGTTGGAAATATCAACCAAAGGTATCTATAGACCAAATTAATTTGAATGACCTTTCCAATTCAATTGAAAATTTATTGATAAAAGGATCCTCATTTTGGACACCTTGATTTAGTCTCAAGTTTGAAAAGAAAGAATATTGCCTTCTAATGAATCTCTTGATGTCTTTGTAACAAATACTGATAGCTAAACATGTAAGGACATGCTTTAAGGTGGAAGGAGTGTTCACTTTTTCTACCTATTCGTGTGAGGGTGGAAAGATGAAATATGCCATAATTTTGTGTCAAGTTTTCTCCAAAAAGTTCTCCAAAATTGAGTTACACATTTTGTACCTTGGTCACTTGTGATAGTATTCAACAGTTCATGTAAAAATACAATCTCTCTAAAAAAGGGATAAACCATCGTACTTGATTTAACAATGTTTTTACATGGAATAATGTGGACCATTTTAGAGAACATGTTCACAACAACAAAAATGGAATCATTACATCTCTAAATGTGAGGCAACCCCAAGACAAAATCCATAGAAATGTCAATCCCTAGTCCTTCAAGGATCGATATGAATTTATACCGTAGTTATGAGGAGAAAAATGTGGGTATGGGTACTAGTATAAGGATATGGGAATGGGTGATCCATTTTAAAAAAAAAAAAGGTGACATGTACTTGAAGATGGTAAAAAATTAATATATAATCTTGTATATATAAATATATATGTAAAATTTAGAGAAAAAACTATTATATAGCCTAACATAGCCTAAGAATAACATTAATAAATGTTTAAAGTAAAGATATTCAATGTTAGAAAAATATAGAGTAATTATATTGATATTTATCATGGATATTTCTTCATATATATGTTAGACATAGTGTCATTGGTGTTGTCATTGATGTCAAGTTGTATTGATGGAAACGGGTGTCTAGGTAGCATAGGAGTAAACATGAGGTGTCAATAATAAAAAAGTATGAAGGTTGATTTGTAGTGCCCTTTTTTGGTGTCATGAAGTGTTGCATTGGTGAAGTGGCATGTTGTATAGGAGTGAGTGCATGTTCTTGATGCATGGTTCAACTTATATGAACTAGCGAGTGAGCTCTAGAGGTTGTATGAAGTTTATATGGTGTCTAACATGTTCAGGTAATTTTATCATAGGTATATTAGTGTCTGAAAGATGAAGAACATTTCATCTTATGTGTGGCATGTGTTGAAGCAAGCCTAACTAGGCCTAGTGTAAACATGGCATGAGATATGAAGAAATGTAGGCCAAAGAAATTCAATACAAGCATGTGAGGAGTATTATGAAATTTCATATCATGTGTGGAGGGTGTACAAGGTCATGGTTCAGATGTATAGTGCATATACGAGGTCCTTGGTGGAAAGTGCAAGAAGACAAGGCAAGAAGGCATGGGAAAACCAAGTAGCAAGATGTGTTTCAGAGGTGAGAAAGAATAAATGAGAATTAGGAATCATGGAGGAGGTCATTATAGAGGTGTGTGAAAAGTTTGAGGTTAGGAATATGAAGGAAATGCATGAAAAATTGTTTTAGGCTCTACTGAGCTCTCAGATTATTGTTTTCTAGCTCGATGGTCAACTTTAAGTACTCACCCACACATGTATACTTTGCATGGGGACCCAAGATGTTTTGGGATGTTAGGGAATGAAGCTAAGAAGATTTTCGAAGTGGAATGGGTTAATTTGGTAGTCGAAATTTTATGAACCATTGTTAAGAAGAAAAGTTGGTTTAAACCCTTGTAAAACTCTAGTCTTATAGCGATGGACAAAATACGAAGGGTTTTGCCATGTAATGACTTGGGAAGGATAGTATGAAGGTTTAGGCATGTAGAGAATTCATCAGAGCTCATTTTGGTGGCATTAACATGCTCCAAGTGTGATTGTAAGCTACAACAAAAACTCTGTTTTGTGAATATGTACATGTACAGTCGTGTGTTGTATGTATCATGGTGAAGAACAATTATGGGAGAAAGTATGGGATATGTTATAAATGTATATGAAGATATTTGGATATATTCTGTGTAAAAAATGAGTGAAACCTTTCTCTCAAATGTGCCTACCACTAATTACCTAAAGAGGAAAAAACCAGTCATGGAGGTCTGAAAGGGTTTTGATATACATGCATGGTGTAGAAGTGTATTATGAGCATGGATATTTTTTTGAGGTATTATATAATGTGTTTGAGCTCATGGTTTGATCATAAGAGGTGTTTTCATGTTCATAATGGCCTAATCATCCCAATTAGGCTTGCTAAGAAGGTGGTAGGAACAAGTATGCAAGTATGAATTTCTTCATGTAACATATGCATATGAGTATTTGAGGAAGAGTGTTAGGATTTCAATGAATTTTTCCAAGTGATGTAATTTATTGGAATTTTCCCTGGAGGTGTTGGAGCTTTTTAAGCTCGAGACTAATTCTTGAGTCCTATATGCATATTTGAATAGTGTTAGAGAAGGATGTGTTTTAGAGTGTTATGCCTTGAATAAGAGGATGTCATGAGTTGTGTGAGTTTATTAAGGATTATATATTTCTAGTGATGTGACATATGTGTCTTGAAGAATTGAATTGATGTATGAACCATTTCATTCTTGAAGACCTATTCTTGAGCATTATCAACATGCTTAAGCGAGATAAGAGATATGGAGGATTTAAGGCCTTATGCCTTGTTTGATAGTGTCTCATGGATTTGGAGAGCGAGATAGGATCATTTTTCATCAGTAAAAGTGACCAAGAAATCTTAACAACATGCTTTTTCATGAGAAATAGCTTGCTTTTGAGGAGTGATTAATTAGGTTCTTAGACCTAATTGATGATGTTTTCCTATTGGAGTGATCTATGTTGAAGACGAAAGTTGTAGATGTACTTCTACTTATTGATGGTTATTATAGGATGTTGCTAAAATTTCCAAGGTTGATGGAGTCTGGGTGGAGCTACCTCGCACCCTTGTAATTCAAATTGTGACCATTGGAGTGAAGACCTAATTTTTAGGCCTAGTTGAGTAAGTGTGTATTATAAGGCTTATGCCAACCTATAAGGTACCTTTATGTAACTTTTTAATGTTTTTAAATTTTGTATTCATGTTGTTTATGACCGACCTTGCATAGTCTAATGGTCTTTCCTAACCTAGAGTGGTTTGTGGCACGAGTTGCGTATATAAAGCAAAGTGAAAATCTCATTTGAGTTAGTGAAGTGGATGGAGATGTGAGCAAGCAAGAGGAAGTGAGTGAAGAGGTCAGAGGGCTCTAAAGTAGAGTAGATAATGGGAATGAGAAGATTAAAGGAGTAGATCTTCAAGGTCATATGACCTAATCAACACATTTTGGTGCATACATGAGCGAAGAAGGAGAGAGAGAGTAATTTAGGAGAGTTTTGAGTGAAGATGAATGAAAGAGTGATCAAAATAAGTTGGTTGGGAAAAAATATCATCAAGTGAAATTCATATTCAGGTGGCTAAGTGGGTTCTTGTTCATCTTGGGGGGTTATAGCCTCCTTGTAAAGTGGGTTCTCTACTAAGTAGGGGTTGGTGCTCCTTATGGGGTTGGTGCCTCACTAAAGAAATCTCCTTATGTTGTGTAATATAAACATGGTTCCTTTGTGTTGAGTAATATATGCAAAGGTTTAGTGGGTTTTCTTCCCCTTGAGGTTTTCCCACATATATCTTGTGTCATTGTGTAATTTTCTCATTTGTATGTTTAAATGTGCATGGTTTAATCATCTTAATGCTTAAAGGTTTATAATTGTGCATGGTTAATTGAATGAATTTTTTAAAGGAATGATTCACCCCCTCTCAGTCATTGTGCTTCCAACAATTGATATCAGATCTAGGTACTTTTGAAGTAAGTTTAACTACTTAAAGGAGATTGTTTGAAACCCAAAAATGACGAGTCAATAGCATGGTTCCTCTAATAACAAAGCTCCTATGTTTGATGGGTCAAATTATGTTTTTTTGAGTTTAAGGATGAGAACTCACACCAGTTCGTTGGGATGTAATATTTTGCATTTAGTGATAGATGGATAGACCGTTCCTTAGAATCCTCCAACATACGCAACAAGTAAGAAGGATAATAATGACAACTCTAAAGATATGAATGCTATTTTGTGTGGATTTTTAGAATCATAATTTTTCAAAGTAATACATTGTAATTTAGCTAATTCCATGTGGGAAAAGCTTAAGGTCATCTATGAAAGTGATTTTGAAGGTTTGAAGATGAAGGAAGAATAAACAATTGATGCATCCCTACTCAGAGTTGATCAAGTTGTCAATATCATCAAAGGATTAGGTGAATATGTGAAATAAGATGTGATGGTGCTGAGATCTATTACTCCTATATTTGATCCAGATTTTTCAGCTATAGAATAATCCAAGGATTTGAGTACTATGTTTATGGATGAGCTCCATGGAATTTCGACAACCTATGAGATGAGGACCATTGATGAAAAAACCTATCAAGAAGGAGGTTGCATTAAAATTTGAAGAGAAGAAAAAAGTTAAGAATATTTTAGAGGATGATATTTATGATTTTGATGACAATGAGTTGCTTTCCATGTTTCCTAGAAAGTTGAATAATGGTTTAGGAAATTATAAGGGTAGTTTTCCTTTCAAATGTTTCAACTGTTGTAAGATTGGGAATTTTTCAAATAAGTGTCCTCACAAGAATAAGGATGAAGATGATGAAGAGCATGATAAGAGATCTCACAAGTTTGATAAGAATAAGTTCAAGAAGTTTGAGAACATAAAGTCCAAGAAAATATTCTATTCCAAAGAAGAATGTTTCTCATCTGAGGTAAGTAATGATGTTTCAGATTCTGATTCTAAATTTGATCATGATGATATAGGAAATGAAATCCTATTCATGAAAAAAGGTGTGAAGAGTTCTAAAAGTGAAGACTCCATATTTGGAAGGTATATTATGCATTCTGAATAAGAAGAGGGTGACCTTGAAAATGAGATAATGTGTGTTCAAGAAGAGTTGAAGCATGATGAGAAGAAGAACAAGAAGATGAGATCAAAAAGCAAGGAATATGAAGAAAATATTCATGACCTTGAGAATAAAAAACCAATAAGTTTTATGAGATTACCAAATAGTTAGAGATTAAAATGGATTCTATAAATTTACAAGCTTAAAATCCAAAGAGGAATAATGCATCAAGTTTGAAAAGGAAGTTGTATCTCTAAGGGAATAATTGTCTGAAGTAGTTGACAAGGTCATTCCATTGGTTAAGAAGAGACCCCAGGATCTAGATGATCTCTTAGATAGTCATGTTGAGAAGAAGAACAAGAAGATGAGAGAAAAAATAAAGGAATATTAAGAAAAGATTCATGACCTTGAGGATAAGAAACCAATAAGTTTGATAAGATTATTAAACAATTAGAGATTCAGATAGATACTATAAAGTTACAAGCCTAAAATCCAAAGAGGAAGAATGCATCAATTTTGAAAAGGAAGTGGTATCTCTAAGGGAATAATTGTCTGAAGTAGCATGTAAGGAAAATCCATTCCATAGGTTTGAGAAGAGCTCCAAGGATCTAGATGATCTCTTGGATAGTTAGAGGTCTACAAGATATTTCTAGTTTAAGTTCCAAAGAATATGATATGAAAAACAACATGAAGAAAAGGTCTATCAAACAACCTAATGCATCAAGTTATGAGAATTATTTCAATGGATACTTATATAGTCGCAATGGATTTAGTCACAGGGAAAAAGAGTGTAGAAGATCATACAAGTATGAGAGCTCATGGAATCAATGAAGGAATTTCCATTCATTTTATTCAAGAGAAAATAATTTTGATAACTATCATAAGAAGGGTCACATCAATGCTAGATACTGTCAGCATGAACCACCTAGTCAGAATTGGAGAGATGAAGGTAAGAATCATGTTTTTTTCTTCAATTGTAACTATGTTGGAAATATTACAAAATAGTATTTTCATGGTCCTTCAAGGAAAACCAAGAGGTTTTAGGATCTTAGAGTGTATGAGAAGAGGTGAGACAAGGTACGGGGACCAAGAGTGAATCAAGACATTCTAGCCAAATCATTTGATGAATCAAAACAAAAATATTTACAGGTGGTTGATAAAAATAATGAAGAAAAAGGTGAGTCATAGGTGCCAATGAGGTCATGGAACTTCCTCAAGTTTTTGTTCTAAATTCCCTTAATGCAGATGTATTCACTAAGCTTCTTGGAGACATTCATCATCTATATGAAGCATGGTGTTAGGGGGAGATTGAATAGATGAAATCGTGTGATATGGTAAAAGTACATTCATTATGTCATGAGGATCATGATGGATTATTGAAGGATGGTGTATATGTTCTGAGGATTCATCAGACGAAATATCATTGGAGTGTCAAATAGGTATGAAGACCCTAAAAGGGAAGATAGTGTGCTCTCAAAGTTGTATAATTTTTTTTATTTTTGTAATAATCATTGAGGCGTCTTGAAAATTCATGAAGGAGCTTTCTTGAATGGATATGGTGTAAATAAATCTTGGGTGTTCTATTGTCAATGATAACCAGTTGTGTCTAAAGGTATGAAGTCTTGTATAAAATATGAGAAGACTCTTGAAGGATCATTGAAGAAATGATGGTGAAAAAATTATGATGTACAATCATTTTCATGAAGCTCAATAGTGTCACTTGAGCATGATGCATTGCATAAAGCTATAGGTACTATGATGCTCATGTTGGAGACCTCAAGAAGACAACTGTGAAGGTAAAGTGAATAAGAATATCTTTCCTTTTGTATGATTAATTGATTAGACCATCAAATAGATGAAGGGATTTTGTATGGTGTTGAAGGAATGAACTTCATATTTGATTCAAGGTATTTTTGTGTTTTGACTGGATCTATAGGTTATTTCTCAGTCTTTGATTCATGTTGAATGAAAATTTTGAGGTGCATCAGAAGTGATCATGCATCAAGTAGTCTTGTTATCCATATTTCTCCCCCCCAGAAAATATTAGATCAACCACGACCATGCAAAAAAAGAACTAGAGAAACCACATTCAAACCTTGAAAATAGGTTGTAGAGGGACTCTACAATGGAGTGACAGGGCCTACAAAAGATCAAATGACCCTGTGCAAGAAGAAATTAAAGAAACGACTCTGTTAAGTGAATCCGTGCCTTAAATCCATTAAACATATTACAAATGGGCTCAGAAATGGAATATCAGGGTCAGATAAGGAGGGAGACAGTGCTAAAGAATCCAGAAGAAGAAAGAGAAGAAAAAAATCTGGTTCAAAGTCTTCGGGCTTCGGAATAGTTCAGAACAAGCTCAAAATTGACTAAGTATGGAGGAGACAACAGGCACTGCCAAGTGTCCAAATGGCACATCTTCAAAGTTAAATCCAAAAAGGGAAGCTTGAAGAAGCACCAGGCCTCCACGTGTCCTAGGCCCAAAATGGAGGCAGAGTCAAAGATGAAATTCAAAAGGTGGATAGGGTGGGCCTTAAAAAAGATAAGTATAGAAGTGCTAGCAGAAGCCACCACGCATCATCTTGGTGCATCTCCAAAAGTTAGTCCAAAAGTGGAGACCCAAATGAGCACGAGCTCACCACATAGTCCAAGGTCTGAAAAGGTAAGAGGGGCCATTGAAAAGTCTAAGAGCATGCAGAGGTTTCCACGTGTTGACCTGACGCTCCTTCAGAGGCAAAATCCTAAGCGGGTTTCTAAGTAAGCGCGGAGCCTCCACACGTCCCATTTCAAAAAGGGACAGGGTCAGGTTGAATAGTCAAAGCACTGAGATAGATAACCAGAGGGTGCCAATTTTCAGCATGATGCTAATTCAAGAGTGGAATTAAAGGAGAGTTTTCGAACAAGCGCCAGGCCGCCGCATGTCCTTAGTCAGATATATGACCCTGCCGAGAAAAGGACTTAGCCAAAAACATAAAAAATCGAGCAAGTTGTGGAGGAAACCACATGTCATGCCCACACCACTCCAAAAGAAAAATACAGAGGCTGCCCTCAGACATGCGCCAACCCTCCATGTGTCTAGTTTCAAAAGGGGGCCCATTTTCAAACTGGTTTTCCCACTATTTTATATAGACCCGATCCAAATTTCAAATGGGCATATCTTTCGACTCGGGGCTCGAAATATAGAAAATCATGAACCGTTAAAAAGATCTTGGCCTCGTCTACACCATGAAGATCTGAAAATTTAAGTTTAGAGAATTTAGGTGGGAGGAAAATGGAGAAACATCTTTAGGAATTTAATACAGGATCTATTTTTCCCAACAACTCGATTGGATTCGATCTAATCTTCCGTTTCCCCATCCTTTGAGGTGCAAAACTAGAAATTGATGCAATCAAGATAGATTTGGGGGAGATTTGAGAGAGAAATTGATTGATAGTGGTTGAGATTTCAAAGTAGGATCCAATGCATCTCGAGGTGTTTGAATTAGGATACAATTTTTTTCCCTCTTCTCTCTCTCATTCTTCCTATATATTGTAATAAAGGGGCATATTCAAAGGGTTGGTCATTGTTTCTACTTTTTCCCCCCTCTCTCTTTCTTCCTTATGGTAGAATGTGGAGTCTAAGCCTCCTACCATGGCTCTGTAATGGCATTTTCTTGCCTCTTTCCCACTGATGATGTACTGTGTAACATTTTGGAGCAATAAAATCTGTTTCATGATGCATTTGTCCATCCTTGGCTTATTTTTCCATCTCTTCTTACCTCTCATCATTGCAGGGTATACTGTGCATATTTTGATGTTCATTGAAGGTCATGGGAGCTGCATTTAATGGGGTTTCAAAGTGGTGTCTGTGTGAAATATATCTTTGTTCTGTGGTGCATTCTATCCACCCTCTCCTCTGCTCACCTCTCTCCACTTCAGGCGGTCAGGTCTGTGATTCAACCACTTCCTTTTCTGGTGTATCACCACTTAGTGTAGGCTCTTTCACCCTCTCTCTCTCTCTCTCTATCCCCTTAGAATGGTTAGATTATGATACAATAGGTTCTACCTGCACCAGAGTATCTTGTGGTAGGTAGATTAGGAAGCAAGAATTGACTTTCTTTAGAGGTCCATCTCAAGTTTTACAAGTCCCACAACTTGAGAGATGGTCCCATGTTCTGCAATCACACCGAATGCCCCACTTCACACCTGAGCCATTTGGGGGTGTTATGATTTTGCACTAACAAGTCTCATGAAGGTAGTGTGCATTAAGGGTCCTAAGATTGTATAATACATGTGCATATGTGGATTTGGCAATGGATAATCAGAGTATGATTGAAGAATCATCATTTTTAAAGATAGTGTGAAGAGTGTTTAGGACTGGAAGATTTTTTATGACCAAGAGGTGAGTTTGAGTTTATGAATGGAGTTTCAAGACAATATGAGGATAGTAGATGTTAGAAAATGTTGTCAATTGAGTGCTTAAATGGTTCTTGTGATATGTGAGTGATATTTTGGGTTTAAGATGAGAAAATATGTGTAGTGAAGGAGACATACCTATTCCACAAGGTCTCCAATGTTATAGAGAGCATGATCCAACGAGGAGTCAGTTCCATGGCTGGAAATAATGAAAAAAGAGGTATGGAGTAAGTTATATGTTGTCTATGAGTTGTAAAATGGTGCATCATCTCAGGGGGAGATGGTTGCATTCATATATGTTAAGTAAGTATAAGGTGAAGAAAACAAGGGGTATGATTATTATAGATTCATGCCCAGAAGGTCTAAAATAGTAATGAATACCAAAATTGGTCTGTATTTATTCAGGGGAAGAATTAAGGATGTTTCAAGACTAGGTCCATTGATCATTTGTAGTATTTGAAGTCAAGAAGGTGAACATAATCTTAGGGGGAGCAAGTAAGTATGTGTAAGTAAGTATTTGTAATTATGTTGTCAAGTTATTGTATGAGCATTTGTCATAGATTTCAAAGGGGGAGAGTGAAATTAGAAACAAGAAAAGAAATCCTTGAAGGTGTTTGAAATGTTGGTTTTCCATCAATGTTTTTGAAGATGGTTTCCATCAATGACAAAGGGGGAAATTATTAGACATAGTGTCATTGGCGTTGTCATTGATGTCAAGTTGCATTGATGGAAAAAAGTGTCCAGGTGGAATAAAAGTCAACATGAGGTTTTAATAATCAAGAAGCATGAAGGTTGATTGGTAGTGCCCTATTTTGGTGTCATGAAGTGTTGCATTGGTGAAGTGGCATGATGTCTAGGATTGAGTACATGTTCTTGATGCATGGTTCATCTTGTATGAAATAGTGAATGATATCTAGAGGTTGTATGAATTTTATATAGTGGCTAACATGTTCAGGGAGTTGTGTTAGAGGCATATTCATTTTTGTAAGATGAATAGAAATATATTTTATGTGTGGCATGTGTTGAATCACGCCTAACTAGGTGCCTAGTCCTAGACCTAGTACAAACATGACATGAGGTATGAAGAAAATCAGACCAAGGAAAGTCAATGTAAGCATGTGAGGAGTATTGTGACATTGCATAACATGTGTGGAAGGTATAAAAGGTCATGGTTTAGATGCATAATGCATATTTAAGGTCCTTGGAGGTGAGTGCAAAAAGAAAAGGCAAAAATGCATGGGAAAAATAGATAACAAGATGTGTTTAAGAGGTGATAAAACATGTATGAGAATTGAAAATAATAGAGGAGGTAATTAAAAAGGTGTCTACAAATTTTGAGGTCAGGATTATGATGGAAATGCATGAAAACTTGTTTTATGTTGTACTGAGGTAAGAGGCGCACAACAGAAGGTGTCGACACGAAAATGGATGCACCCTTGGCGCAAGTAAGAGGCGCATGACAGAAGGTGTCGACATGAAAATGGATGTGCCCTTGGCACAGGTAAGAGGTGCATGACAGAAGGCGTCGACATGAAAATGGATACACCCTTATTTTCCAGCTCTAAGGTCAAATTCAAGTACTCATCGACATGAAAATGGATGTGCCCTTGGCATAGGTAAGAGGTGCACGACAGAAGGTGTCGACACGAAAATGGATGCGCCCTTGGCACAGGTAAGAGGCGTATGACAAAAGGTGTTGACACGAAAATGGATGTGCCATTGGCGCAGGTAAGAGGCACACGACAGAAGGTGTCGACATGAAAAAATTCATGCCTTGGCACACATAAGGGTATGTCAACATAAGGATGGATGCGCCTATGGCGCACCTTCAGGAGGCACAACATTCTGAGCACTGACAGGAAGTAGACCCTGACATAAATATTCAGACGACCATAACTTTTCACAGGGAGCTCAGATTAATGCAAGGTTGGACTTTTCAGAAATCTTAGGAGGTCCTCTATCCAACTACGATTGGATATATTTAATTGAGTGGGAAAAAATTCTTAAAAATTTAAAATAAAGTTTGCCACTTTTTGGGTTTGCTAGGGTTCTCACCAACCACCATAATGAGATAAATTAAATGCAACCTAGAGGTGGTTGGGGTAGATTTGGATTTCCTCTCTCTTCCATCTCTCATTCTTCCTATAAATTTTAAGGAGGGGCTTCTTTCTAAAGGTTGGACATTCTTTTTTTGCCCCTCCCTTCTTCTCTTTGGCAGGTGAATTTGTGGAGTTCAAACCTCCCATTGTTTTGCAACTTTACCTCTTGGCATTTTTTGTAGTGTGTTGTATCAATATTTGGAGCAAATAATGCATGTCTGTGGATGATTCTCAACCATCTCTGTGTTCATTTGCATCCTCTTGATCTTTCACTGCAAATCTGGTTATCTGTACATGATCTTGCATTGCATTTTTATGGTTTGTGTTTATTGGCAAGGCAGGTGTTCTTCATTTCTCGGTGCATCACCTTTGTAGTTTAGGTTTTATTTTATGCATCTTCTTACCCTGTCTCCTTGGCAAGTTAGTTTAGGTTTTGAGTAAACCCTCTGCATTTTTACGTGTGCATCTGAATAGAGGAATAGGAACCGGCCTTCATCCTGAGAGCTTTTCCGATTTCGCAAGGTCCCACACTTGGAAAAAGCTCCATGTTATGCAATCACACTGAGAGTCTCAACCCATCGAGTTGCAGACATTCAAGGGTGCTGTGATTTTCCATCAACAGTTAGTGCATGGAGCTAAGCATATTTTCCAAGTGGAATGAGTTAATTTAGTCATCACACTTTTATGAACCATTGTTAAGAAGCCAAGTCGATTTAAACCCTTGTAAACCCTAGTCTTGTAGAGAATGAAAAAATCAGAAGGTTTTGGCCATGTAATGAATTGAGAATGCTAGTATGAAGGTTTAGGCATGTAGAGAATTCATTAGATCTCATTTTGGTGGTATTGGTATGCTCCAGGTGTGATGGTAAGCTACACAAAAAAATATGTTTTGTGAATATTTGTATGTACATGCATGTGTTGAAAGTATCATGGTGAAAGACCAGTTGTGGTAGCAAGTATTTGGATAGGTTATGTGAAAAAAATGAGTGAAATATTTCTCTTAAATGTGCCTACCGCTAATGACGTAAAGTGGAAAAAACCAGTCATGGAGGTATGGAATGGTTTTGATATGAATGTATAGTGTAGCATTTTACTATGGGCATGAATAGTTTTTTGAGGTCCCATATGATGTGTTTGAGCTCATGGTTTGATCAGAAGAGGTGTTGTTATGTTAAATTCCTAATGTTCTGATCAACCCAATTAGGATTTCTAATAAGGTGGTAGGAAAATGTATGCAAATATGAATTTCTTCATGTAACATATGCATATGATTGCTTACGAAGGAGTATTAGGATTACATTGAAGTGCTCCAAGTTATGTAAGTTATTGGAAGTTTCCCTAGAGGTGTTGGATCTTGTTAAGCTCAAGACTTGTTTTTGAGTCCTATATGTATATTTGAGCAGTGTTAGAGAAGGAGGTGTTTTGGAGTGTTATGCCCTAAATAGGAGGATGTTATGAGTTGTGTGAGTTTCTTAAGGATGAGAGATTTACAGTGATGTGCCATATGTGTCTTGAAGAAGTGAATTGATGTATGAACCAACCCATTCTTGAAGACAAACTCTTGAGTATTATTAACATGCTTAAGAAAGATGATAGAGATGGATGATTTGAGGCCTTATGCATTGTTTGATAGTGTCTCATGGATTTGGAGAGTGAGATAGGATCATGTCGCATCAGTAAAAGTTCCCAATAAGTCTTAACAACATGTTTTATCATGAGAACCAACTCACTTTTGAGGAGTGATTAATTAGGTGTTTAGACCTAATTGATGATGCTTGTCTATTGGAGTGATCCATGTTGAAGATGGAGGTTACATAGGTACTGTTAGAGCTCAAATGTGCACCCACCCCTGATTCATAGATAACTCAGGATTTGAGTTAACATGGGACTATCTCTCAGTTGTGGGACCTATGAACTGAGACAGACCTATGGAGAAGGCCGAATTCTTCTACCTATTCCTACTGCTAACACTACTCCTAATGCAAAAATTGAATCCTAACCTAAACATGCCAAGGGACCAAGGATAAAAGGAGATGCTAAAAAGGGGAAATCCTAAGCTAAGGGCAGTGATAACATCGGAAAAGGAGTAGTTGAGCTCTCTCCACGAGGAGAAGGAGAGGGGAGAAAGCAAGGGAGAGAGGGCCAAAAAAACATGCCACATATCAAGAACCCAACATACTGCACTTGCACACATATTGAAAACAGTGCAAAAATGGAACCTGTAAGTAGGAAATGTACAAACATGCCAAAAAATGAAATAAAAGGAAAGACTACAAGTAAAACAAGTTAGGGCAGACAAAACGTGCCAAAAAACAATTTTTACATGCTTTAAATATGCACAATTTCATTAGATTCATGGCATAAGGCACAAAAGTACATTGCAGAGGCCAAATTCGAGGTATGGAACTCATGGGAAATTACTCACCATTTGGGCATGGTGTCGTTACAAAGAAAACTCAAACCTTCAAATGAGATGGTTTTTACACATATATAGGCAATTTGTCTCACCTACCCTCGTTAAATTCCTGACACGTGGTTAACCAACCCTAACTACCACCATCAATGTGGTAGCTAAGATGTATTTTTACACCTAGGTTTTCTTGATCTATGAGCTATGAGCCATCTAACCAAGTCGGGTTGGATGACCATCTAACTGCATTGGGCTGTACACTTTTGGAGTAACCACCCAACCAGATGATCACTAAGTTTCCACTGTGGGTCATCCAACCTGAGGGGTTAGACGATTGTCTAACCTCCTCCGTACAAATATGTTAGTGAACTACCTATCTAACCAGGTGACCTATCCAACTGAACCACATCCTTTTTTTTGTACGCCATCCAACTAGGTTGGACGACTGTCTGTCTCCTCTGGTTGTATGCCGACCAATGGGCCAACCATCCCGAGTCTTCCAACCAGCGGGGTTAGACAGTTGCCTATCCTATGTCATATCTGGGGTTGGACGAACCTCTAACCCATGGGCCATACAACTCTACCATCTAACCAAGGGGGTTAGACGATCATATCTATTCCATCCAACCCTGCATTATTCTCCATGTGTTGCCTTGAACACTTAAGCCCGCCAAGCCACCTCGCTGCTCCATTGTATTTATGTCTCTACGATCCAACCTGGGGGGTTGGAAGGGCATCTATCATCCATCTGACCCTGGGGTTTGATGGTCATCCATCTAAGGGAGATTGGATGACCGTCTAACACCCATCTAACACTATACTATTTAATCCTCCTGACTCGGTGGTGACTCGTCCATCTCACTCTACAACTTGGCCATTATCCACCTCAATTCAGACTCACTAGAAAACCCGACTAGCTCAGTTTGCTACGTCTCACCAACTCACTGTGCATGAAGATCAATTCAGCCGAGCCATCCTATGCTGTCCTTTTCCTCTAATACATGGGATTGAAATTTGATGGCCTTTAGAATGTCATAAGCCCATACCTTAAATTGTAACAAGTTATTCAAATTTGCAGGGGTGCAAATTTTGGATAATAGGTACTTGTGCTTATTGATGGTTATGAGAGTATGTTGCTAAAGTGTCCAAGGTTGATGGAATCTTGGTGGAGCTACTTTGTGCCCTTGAAATTCAAATTGTGACCGTTGGATTAAAGACCTATTTTTAGGCCTAATTGAGCAATTATGTATTGTAAGGCTTATGCCGACCTAGAAGGTACCTTTATGTAACTTGTTAATGTTTGTAAAGTGTGTATTAATGTTGTTTATGATGGAACTTAAATAGTCTAATGGTATTTTCCGACCTAGAGTGGTTTTTGGCATGAGTCATGTATATAAAGAAAAGTGAAAATATCATTTGAGATAGTGAAGTGGATGGATATGTGAGTGAGGAAGAGGAAGTTAGTGAAGAGGTCAGAGGGATCTAGAGTAGAGTAGAAAAGAGGCATAAGAAGATGAGAAGAGTAGAGGAGTAGAGATTAAACATCATATGACCTAATAAGAATATTTTGATGCATACATGAGTAAATAAGGAAAGAGAGAGTGGTTTGAGAGAGTTTTTAGTGAAGAGGACAGAAAGAGTGATCACAATTAGTTGGTTAAGCAACAAGGTCATCAAGTGATCTTCATATTTAGGTGGCTAAGTGGGTGCTTGGTGTTGGCCATTGTTTCTTAGTGTTGTCATTAATGTCAAATAAATTGATGGAAAAGGGTGTTATGAGGTCATATCAGTCTCCATGAGGTGTCACTCAAAGGTCAAACATGAAGGTTGATTGGTAGTGTCATGTTTGGTGATGTTCTATGAGGTCCTAGAGCATGGTTTAGCTTACATAGTCACTGTATGAGTCCTCTTGAGTTGGTTGAAGGTTTTCATGAAGTCACACATGGTCTTAGAGGTATAATACATGTGTCTAAGTGTGTGTATTGAGTCATCATGCTCAGTTCATGGGTTAACATGGTTGAGTTAGGTCATTCTATGCTTATTCCTAGTCGTAGAGCATGCAGAATGAGTTGGAGGTATGAGTTTTTTTAGCTAATTAGTCCTATCCAAGAATGGGAGAAGTGTGGTGACATTGAATATGAAGTGTACAAGGATTATCAGGTTAGGTTTCAAAGGTATAGTGTTATATGAAAAAATTCCCCAAAAGGAAAATATTGAACATTATTTATTTAATGAAAAGAAAATAATTATTCTAAAGTTATTTCCAAAATTTGAATTCTAAAGTGGAAGAAATATATATTAAAGACCCATTTAAAATATGGTTGAGTGATATGTAAATAAATAACCCTTTAAAATAGGGAGGAATAAGGCTTCTCAAACTCCTATTAAAAGAGGGATTAAGAATAATATTGTGGACCCCATTTATGGGTTTATATTGATTAATTTGTAAAAGTGTTGTTATGAATGGGTATGTTGATTACCAAACCACCCATGGGAAAATTATTTAAACCTGTGGTGAGTGGGGATTGGATACACAAATGGAAATTTGTGCTCAAGTATTTTCATGTGGTTACGAATGAAGGTAAGTGGTGGGCATTGGAGAGAGGCACTTTAGGGTGTCCTAACTGGGGTAGGCTAAGTCTAACCCAAGATGGCTCCTATAAAGGGAAATAAGATCATATGATAATTATTTTCCTCCTAATAATGTGGCCATAGCTTGAGGTTCTGGATCTTGGTTATCACCTAGGAATTTCTTGAGGAACATGTAGTCCCCACCACAATTTAGACATATATGTAATTGAATTTATAAATCTTGTTTTTATTTAATAAATTATATTTTAAAACAATCACTTTTCATATATATTTTGGTTTTTGTATGCAATAAAAATTCATGCAGATTTTTAACATACAATTGGATGTTTTTTACATTATGAAACACCTCATTAAAATTATAGTTATTAATCAGAAAAAATACCATTACATTTTGGTATCCGAGCTCTAATACCTTGGAAAACCTGTGGATACTTATTTTTAATTTAATGTTTTATCTCATGAATTTAGACCCACATTTGTATTTATTTAATAATTTTTATTTTACTGCGTGAAAAGACATAGTGAAAAGTTGTAAAATTAAATTACCTAAAGTCTCCTACAGGAAGACAACACCCCATGAGAATACTAAATAATTTTTTCCTATTGGCTCAAGTTTTATTCCTTCCTGGTGTCTTGGTGTGACCCCTTCTAAAATTTGTTTAATTATACTTCTTCTATAATTTAAAAAATAATGTTTACTTATATGTGCTAAGGTATATTAAAAACTATACCTAAACATTTAAAATTTACTTTTTACCATGTTTTTTAAAAAGCACTATGTGTGTGTGTGTGTGTGTGTGTGTGTGTGTGTGTGTGTTGGTATCAGAGCCAAATTCCTCAAACCTATTTAAAGTAAAATTAACTCTCGGTATGGGGAAGGCTACAATGCGTCAATTACTTGTAAGTGTATTTTTAAGAACATATTAATTTGATCATGGATTCACATTTACAAGTTTGAAGTTTCAACCTATAGGTACCAGGAACTTTGCAATCCTTCTATTTGGGAAACATCGAAAGAAGGATCTATAGGTCATCATTGGTATCTATGACTATACTCTGCTAAATTGTGTGCTAAGTTTGTGCCTTTATAAATTATCAATTGATGTTCATTGCTCATAACATGTGGTACCCAAATTCCATGTTAATGTTCGGGTTGTCCTCCATCCAAGGATTTTCTAGCCATTTAATCATTCCCCTCTTTGTCAAATCTATTTAATTATCTGATAAGAATTTATTAAGTTAAAATTCTATTTCGTCTTTTCATCTCCAATAATGTATTTTTCTCAATGAGGCAAAATACATTTAGGTTCAATGCTTAATTTTCACGGAAGTCAAATAGGAATTCATTAAATTAAAAATTGGGTTGATAATGAATAAAGAGAGTGTTTCACTCAGAGGAAGAGTGAAATATACAAATGTTACATAGACATAAGTGGGATAGAAGGAAATGACATTTTCAATGTCTTAATCAATACCAAAACTACTTGAAATAAAAGGTAAAGAGCAGGAAAAATGAAGTGGTAGCCATCATATACTACGAGAATGGTGCTACAAAGGTTACAATGCATATAACAGAGGTTCTTAGAAGAAGAAAGAATCAAAATCAACACAGCTAGACATTACACCCAAATGAAGCACCTCCTAATCCTTAATCTTCTTCTTCCTCTTCTTCTTCTACTTCTTCTTCTTCTTCTTCTACTTCTTCTTCTTCTTCTTCTTCTTCTACATACAACAAAAAAAGCAACGACAGACAATAGTTTCCTCTAAGAGACAATCGAGCCTTCTTAAGATACAAATACATATCCATATCAATCAATTTTTATATAGTAAAATGAGGATATATTAGGGTTACATATTTATCTCCGTGTGCATGGATGATTTAACTCATTATGATACTGATTTTAGGACTTGTATTAGTGAGAGACCTGTTTAGAAAATTTCCCCATAATGTTCTATTTATTAAATCATGCAATTGCTGAAACTATCCAATAATTGTTAAATTTACAACTATAACTTGGGTTTCAGCATGGTTAACGCCTTTGGATCTAAAATAAAGTGCTTGTATTATTATGCAAGGAAAATGAAAGGTCTGAAAGGCTCTTTAGGATGTGTCACTCTTCATGTTCTACTTTAGATTTTTAAGATCACTTAACCTAGTTTGTGGGTTTGTTTTTTTGACATGTGTCTAATTTTCCCACTCAACTTTTATTTTGTTATTAAATACATGGAGAAAAAAACATCAAATATGATACTTTTGAATCTATATGATTCATATCATATATTTTCAACCAGAATCTTATCACTCTAAGGATTTCCATTTAAAACAAATCTAAAATGTGTTCTAACTCTACAAACCCTAAATTTCCTACATTAAACTTGTCTTATTAAGAAAATATTGATAAGGGTGTACATGCTGAGGATAAATTAAAAATATCTATAATGTACAAAACCTAAAATTTCGTTGTCATATCAAGGAAATATTGATAAAAAGTCATGCAAGGTGTGGATGAGGTTTAATTGTTTTGAAAGCTCCCAACACCAATAAAATTTGTGCAAGCGAGTTGCCTTACTTACTAGTGATAACACTGTTGTAGCAGACTCATAGCACCCCTGGATGCAGATCAGGCTTCTAGGTTGATCACTCTTGCATCCAGTGTGATTGCATAACATGGAAACTTTTCTCCAAGTGTGGGACTTGTTAAACTGAGAGAGGAATCTCCAGATTAGAGGCTGGTTCCTAAAACTCCTTTGATTCAAATCTATATTTTGCAATACTACAGAGGTTCAGATCCTAATCCTACTCTAAATTGCAAGGAGACAGGGATAGAAATGCAAAAATTAAAACTAACTAAAGATGGTGATGCACCAAAAGGAGTGGTGAAACATTTCTATCATGCAAATAGACACAAACCAGAGATTGCAACATAAAACATACACAGGATGATAAGATATAATTTAGGATTTGAAATGAAGCAAACAATACAAACAAAGGACTGAAACTCATTCACAAAGCTTGCATTATCATTTCCAGTGTCAAAATCACTCCATTACAACCTCAGAGAGGTAAAAAATGTTACAGTCTTTGGAGAGGTCTGATTCTTCAAACAATCACTTGCTGGAGGTGAAAGAAGAAGTTGCTATGTCCAAAAAATGTTCCCCCCCTTGAAATGAGCCAAATCTGGCTTTTACATTGCATGGGTCGAGCCCAGGACACAGAAACATACAAAACGTGAGAGCCCATTCCTCCTTGACTACAGATGCATTAAAACGGTATGGAGGACCTTACCAACCCATACCCTGTCATTTTTGACTGATTTGGAGGAGAATGCGACCCATTCTGCATTAATTTGGTCGTTGAAATGTCACTTCTGGTCATGAACACGCGTCAGAGCCGTTTCTCAACTTTCTCTCTCTAGACTACACCAAAATTCAAGATTAACCCTGAAATCATGTAGAGAATTTCATAAGCTTTCCATTGATATAAAGAACGTGTAAATATGAGCTCTGGATCAAAAGATATGGAGATCTGAAGATTTAGGGCACAAAACAGGGCAAAAATGTGTTTTGAAACTTTTTCCCGCGCTCTGCCACCTGGATGACATGTGTCAAGCACTGATTGGATGCGTAATTCTCTCTCCTCTGCTCACCCACGGGTTTTCCTTGAAAATTTTGACTTTTTTGTGATTTTGGAACATTTTCCACTTTTCCTTCGCGCCCCTGCCACTTGGGACACGTGGCATGCATTGATTGGTCGACAGGGGCGCGGGGCAGACCTTTGCTTTTAGCTTTTTGGCCGAAACTTGGCCAAATTTTCCAAATCCTCCCCAAGCTCCATGCTTCCCTGTTCCATTGGACACATGTCCTCTTTTGATTGGCTCGGGCTGACTCTTTAAACCTCGCCCTTTGAACTTTTGGACGTTTCCCCTTGTGACACGTGTCATGATTTGGTTGGTCTCGCGGGTCTGCCGGCTTTTCGCGTCTTCCGCGTCTTCTTTGTCCCGGATGTCCCAAACTGTTTGGGAAAAACTTCCTCCGATCCACCCGAAATGGGCTTCCTTGTCCCTCATTTGGCCAATTGAAACGTGGCGTTATTTGATTGGCTCTCAGCTCCTTCGGCTATCCGCGTCCGCATGCGTCCCTCTGTCCCGGCTGTCCCAAACTGCTTGGTGTGAAAGTTCTCCTGTTTCGTCCGATCCAGGCTGGTTCACGTCCTTCGCGTCCTCGCAGCCTAGATGTCCCAGACTGTTCCGCTAGAGCAGTTAGTCGATTTTCTTCTCTCCTTCGGCTGAACTAGCTTTCCACGTCCCACGCGTCCCGACGGCTTGGATGTCCTTTGCTCTGCAGACTGCCTGGCGACCTTTCAGCCGGTTCACGCCCCGATGTCCCTCATGTCCCGACTACTGCGAGGACTAGGACTTAGCCATTTTTCATGATTTTTTCTGGCCCAAGCTTGTTTTCTGCAACTTTTTCACCTTTTCTCAGAACTTGCTCTTTTCTTCTTGGACAGGGGAGTTAGAAAAAATCTGAGGGGACCCTAGAAACATGATTTTTTGCCCTGAATCAATCTATTTTCCTGGGACTTGAGAATTTAATGCATGTTATCAAAAATTACCCTGGGGGTGAATTTTGGATAACAATTTGGCGACTCAGCAGGGTTACCTGCCTGCTAGGTAGAAGATACCAGTTTCCTGAAGCAGTCCATTGGGCATGGAGTCATCAAATATTCTGTTTAGAACCCCAACTGACTCAGAATGTGTAAGGAGGAAGATGGAATATCACCTGATGGAAGCAAGGACTGCAAAACATCTCTAGTGGACAGCAAGCTGTGCCAAAGCACTTAGGGAAAACAAAACTAACCTACAGCAAAACAATGTGCACAAGCACTTGGAGGAATGAAAATCTAATCTAATATTTACAAAGTAGTGAACTTCCCTCTAGAAGCAACGCTTGAGATAGATTCCATTGACTGGAATCTGCAGTTCTTCACCATCCAATGAGGCCAATTGGAAAGCATTGTTGTTCTTGCACTTTGTGACCATGTATGGGCCACTCCAAATGGCATCAAATTTTGAATGCCTTCCCGGTTTTGCTCTGTCCACATCCCATTTCAGCACTAGATCTCCAACTTGAAAAGATCTATCCTTGGCCTTTCTATCAAAGGTCTTCTTGATCAAAGCTTGATCCTTTTCCATTGCTTGGGATGCCTGATTTCTGATCTCTTGCAGCTCCATCAACTCTGCATACCTCACCTCCATGGGCTCAAATTCAAGCAACTCCAGCTGCTTCATGAGTTCCAATGTTGGCAACTCCAGTGACATGGGCAAGATTGCCTCTCTTCCATAGACAAGCTTGAATGGAGAGTTACCTGTGGATCTTTTGGGAGTTATCCTATCAGCCCATAAGGCTGATTTGAGTTTGGTATGCCAAGACCTCTGATTCTCGTCAAGAGTCCTCCTAATGATCCTCAACAAGTTCTTGTTTGTAGACTCGGCCTGGCCATTACCTTGGGGGTAATAGTTTGATGAAGTGCTTAGGTAAATACTCGTTCTTGACAGCCCACTCAGTCACCTTAGATCCAATGAATGCCAATGCATTATCAGAGATTATTGTAGCAGGTACACCAAATCTGGTTGTTATCCCCTCATAAAAGTCTAAGATGCTAGACTCATTTGCCTCTTTGAGTGCTACTCTGCTTCTGTCCATTTGGTGAAGTAGTCTGTGGCTGTCAAAATCCATTTGTGCCCTTGGCTTGAATTGGGATTAATGACTCCAATGAAGTCCAAACCCCATTGCATGAATGGCTGGTCAACTGAGATTGGATGTAATGGAAGGGCAGCAAGTCTCTCTTTTTCCTGTGAAGAATGCACAATTCTTACATCTCTTGATCCGTGCATAGCAATCACTGAAGATCTTAGGCCAATAATAACCAGCCTTCATGATTTTTAGAGCTTTCACTCTTGGTGCACAAAATGGCCACCAGCTGGTCCATCATGGAACTCTTCCAACACCCTTTGAATCAGATTTGTGCTAATGCATCTCAGCAGCACTCCATTTACATCTTTCTTGAACAAAACTCCATCAACAATGGCATACGGGACAACCTGCAATCTGAAGTGTCTCCTTTGGGTCTTGTTCATCTCCGGAGGGCATAGGCCTGTGCCTAGGAAGTGTATAATACCTTGGGTCCAGCAAGGAGTGGGGGCAGCATTGTCTTCTTCTTGATTGCCACTTGGCTCATGGCTGTCCTGGACTGTCAAAACAGTCCTCTTCTTCAGTGCATACTTCTTTTTGCTTCCCCAAAACCAGCTGCTCACACAATCCTTTCCCTCTTACCCAGCTTGGTGATCTTGATCTCAATGTCATACTCCATGACACGGGTGATCCAACCTACCCTTTTCTCATTCAAATCCTTGTTGAGGAGGAAGTCCTTAACCCCAGCATGTGAGACCAGTAACTGGACCTTGTTGTTTGAGACTAAATGCTTGAATTTCTTCAAGCTTCTGATTACTACAAGTACATGCTTCTCAATAAAAGAGTACCTCACTTCATAGTCATCTAGGCTCTGGCTGAAGAAGGCAATTGGCTGCTCATCATTATCCTTGTTCTGCTGTACCAAAATGGCAGAGATAGTGTCATTACCTCCAAATGCATAGAGGATGAAATCCTTGGAGAAGTCCGGGTTGATGAGAGTTGGTGCTTGAGAGATAGCTTCTTTGATTGCTTCAAAACTCTCCTTGCCTTCTGCTATCCACTTGAAAGCCATGCTCTTCTTTAACATTTTGGTGATGGGCTTGACAAGGGCTGCAAAATCTGGGACAAACCTCCGAACAAAGTTTATCCTTCCCAAGAAACTCTGAAGGGCTTTCTTGTGGCTTGGCAATGGTAGTGCTCTTATGGCTTCAACCCTCTCTAGATCAATTGCTAATCCTTCTTGGAGACAATATGGCCAAGGAGCTTTCCTTCATGTGCAAGAAAGATGCACTTCTTAGGATTCAAAGACACTCCGAACCTTCTACACCTCTGAAACACTTGCCTGAGGTGAAAGAGATGGTCTACTACATTCTTTGAGAAGACAATGATATCATCTAGGTATACCAGCACTATCTTGTTGATCAAGCCTTTGAATGCCATATCCATAGCTCGCTGGAATGTTGCTCTAAGCATTCGACAGTCCAAATGGAATCTTCTTGTAAGCATATGTGCCCCATTTGGTTGTGAAGGCTGTCTTGAATTGGTCTTTCTTCCTTCACCATAATCTGATTGTAGCCTGAGTAGCCATCAAGCAATGAGAACCTTTCTGAACCAGCTACAACTTGCAATATTTGTCTCCATGGAAGGGAGTGGGTAATGGTCCTTGAGGGAGGCTCTATTCAAGTCTCTGAAGTCAACACACAGATCTGATTTCTCCATTTCTCTTTCTGACTGGCACCAAGTTTGCAACCCAACTTGAGTGTTTGATGGGGAAGATGATAATGGCCTCAATAAGCTTGCTTAACTCTTTTCTCATGAGAGGTTCAATATGGGGATTCACTGGCCTTTGCTTTTCCCTGACAGGCTTGGATTCCGGATCCAGCTCAATAGTATGTTGTGCCAACTTTGGGTTGAAACCTCTTAGATCTTTGTAAGTCCAAGCAAAGACATCTGGGAACTCTTGAACAAAGCTGAACAAAATCAGATTTCTCTTGTGAGGTACTTACTTTGCCAATTTGCAATGTTTTGCCTTCTTCCACTAAAATAGGCTCTGAATCTTCACCCTTTACTTGAATGTTCACTTTCTCCTTCCGGAACTGATCATTCGGGTTGAAGATTGACTCCAAGGTTATGAGGCCTTTTGGTAATTTGTTAGTTCTCAGCTGCACCACTTGGTCACCATACTGCTGCTGCAGCTTGTCTTGATTCCTGGCGGAGAACTCAGCTTCTTCTTGTAGGAAATTAACAATTTGCTGATCATTCTCAAAGACTAACCAACTTGTATTGTTATCGGGAACAGCTGGTCTCACAACCAATTTGATATGAGGCTGAGATTTCTCACTTTTGATACTTTCTACAACATCAAACGCAGCCCCAATTGCTGCTAGCCTGTCAGCGGCTTCATTCTTCTTTCTTAGGATGGACTTGATGCTAAAAGCTTCAAAATCTTCAATAAGATCCCATACCTGATTTTTGTAGTTCTTCAACAGATCATTTTTGGCAGCATTTTTTCCTTTGACTTGGTTTACGATCAGCTCACTATCACCAAATACTTGTAAATTCCTGATGCCTTTCTTCTTTGCCCAGTGCAGTCCATGAATTAAGGCTTCATACTCAGCTGTATTGTTTGAGCAAGAAAACTGAAAACGGAAGGCTGAGTAATACTTTATACCTTGTGGTGAAATGAGCATAGCTCCACCTCTTGCACCTTGCCTACTTCTTGATCCATCGAAAAAAAAGCTGCCATACCTCATTCTTCATCCTTGTGGTCTGGCTTGGTGATGCTAGGAATAGGTTGATTTTCTTCGTGTATGCAATAGACCCCTAGCTCAGATTCTTCCACTTCTTGATAAGGATCAAATGCATGTATCTTGTTTTCCCATTCATCAAGAGTTACGATCTGGGATGCTTCCAACTTTGGTGTCAGCCTCATCGGTGCTTGGGTGATCCTCTTGATCAAATGCTGAGCAATTGGCATTAACCTGACTTAGATTGTAAGGTTCAATGTGAAAGTTTGCAATAGGTTCTGACCTGATTGTAGCCTTAGTTCCATACCTCTTTCTGAATAGCATGTGTTACCAATCAGCAGAAAATATCCTCCAATCTTGGCTGTCAAGTCCCTTGACAAGCAAAGGGCAAAGAGTGGTGGAAGGTCTATGACTGATACATCTTGTAAAACAACAACATTTGGACATGCATGCAAGGTAAGACTCAAGTTTCTAATCACTCCAACTGTTGCTACTGCTGTCCCATCTAGCTGCACTACCCCTTTGGATGTTGTTTCATACTGGAGCCCTAGCTGATCAGCTATTTGTTTAGGCATGACAGAACTACTTGCTCCAGAATCAATCATGCAATTGTGCACTAGCTGATTTCCAATGATCAATGAAACATAGAAAGGAGGGGGATTCAACATCTTACCTTGCTGTCCTCCATGATTTCCCTCAGGCTGGGCAGCATTTGTAAGCACTTTTTCTTGCACCTGAGCTTGCTGATTCGAAGTTGGCCAGTCCTTCATGGCAGCTTGCAGTAGATCTCTTTAGCTTGGGATGGATAGGGATTCCCACATTGATATATTGATGTTTGTCTTCTTCATCTGATCAATGATGTTGAATGGTGATGAAGGATCTCTTTGTTGTCCCTTGGTTTACACATTCACCCCTTGCATGTGGGCAGCAACAACTGGTATTTGAGTTGGCCTAGGGGCTATTCTTGGCTGCCCTTGTGCATTTGAAATTGGATTTTGCTTGCCAACCATTTGTGGAGCCATGGAAGGTTGTGGATTGGTTGGGGCTAATGGTTGTTCTTCACCCAAATTCCTCCTTTTTGACCTTGTGTTGGCTGCAACACCTTGAGAAACTGCATGGTTCATGCCACAAAAATCCTCTGCTTGCCAATTTACCAATGTGGTGTCATTTGGGGCTGATTGCTGTTGGAATGTTTCTTGTTGTTGGCTGTTTCCTTGACTGCCCTCACCCTCCACACCAGTAGTTGTCACCATTAGTGCTTGATTCAAAGCACCATTGAAGCACATGGATTGGTTATGAGGCTCATTGCATGGAAAACACCAATCATACTCCTGAGCAATGTTGTTTTGTGTTGGCACCAATGCCTTAGAGGCAGATATGGCATTTGGATTATAGGGCTGGAATGGTCTATTGGCAGGAGGCCTTGTTTGATTCATATTTGTAGCTAGGTTAGGAGGCCTTTGTGGTTGGTATGGCTGCCTGTTAGGCTGAGCTTGGGGTTGATAAGAAGGTCTGAAACCTTGGGCTTGCTGCCTCTTGAGAGTAACCAGCTCATTGCCTAGGTTTTGCAATTGCTTCATGACCTCTTGAAGCTCATTTGGGGCACTCGGAGATGAAGTGGAAGCTTCATTTGAACTCTGATTTCTAGGAGTGGGAGAAGGAGCCAAACTAGGTGCTTGATTGGTGTTTGGATTCTCTAAGTTTGGAAATAATGGCATGGGAGGTCTAGGTGCAAGTTTGCCAGCTTGGATCAAACAATTTTCAGCCCTAATGGCAATGCTATAAGCCATAGGAATAGGTTATGCCTCCCATGGACTGAATCAACATAGAAATATCAGAATTTAAAGCTTTGAGATAGTAAAGAAAAGCACCTTCTGCTGTTGGCCTGACTGCCACTGGAATCCTCTCCCAAGTCTTTTGAAATCTGAAGTTGAAATTGGTCAGCTGCTCATTGGGAGCTCTCTTGATGGTTGTCAGCTACTCCAAAAGAGACAAGTTGTCTCCCTTCTCTCCAAATTTCTCATGAAGTGCTATACACAGCTGATTCCAGTTTGTGATAGAACCAGCTCCAAGGCTCCTAAACCATTGCAATGCTTTACCCTTGAATGAAGATGCCAGCAACTTGACAGCCACTTGCATTTCATTGATTTCATGGATTACACAAAGGTTAGCAATATCTTTAACATGATCACCTAGAGTAGTCTGATTTTCTCCAGTGAAGTAGGGGATGTTCTTCAAGGCTGCAATAGGAATTGGATGTTGTGCATTGAGGGCAAGTGGGCTGCTGCCTGTGAAGTTGACGTAGGGATTGTTTTGAGCCATTCTGATTGGTCTTAAAACCCTTGTTGACTGAATGAAAGGCCTACCAGGTGGAGGAGTTGAGAGAGTTCTGTTTGGTGGAGATGGAGACCTTTGAATCCTTCTTCCTCTTTGCCTTCTTCTTGGAGATAATTGCATGTATTCAAACAACACTTCTTCTTCTCCAACTCTTGACCTTGTGGTGATTCTTCTCATGAGTTTTCAGGCCTGCACTTGAAACCAATCGATTCTTCCCCTTGGAGTCGCTAGATATGCAAATAATAGCTCTATTAAGAAAGAAAATTGTAGTAGGTGCACATCAACTTTGCTGCAATAAAAATGAGACCTCTAGTGTCCCATCGGGCATGCCAAAAGTGTTGTTGCAGACTCACAGCACCCCTAGATGCAGATCAGGCTTCTAGGTTGATCACTCTAGCATCCAGTGTGATTGCACAACATGGAAACCTCTCTCCAAGTGTGGGACTTGTGAAACTGAGAGAGGAATCTCTAGATTAGAGGCTGGTTCCTCAAACTCCTCTGATTAGATCTATATTTGCACAACTACAGAGGTTCAGATCCTAATCCTACTCTAAATTGCAAGGAGACAGGGATAGAAATGCAAAAATTGAAACTAACTAAAGATGGTGATGCACCAAAAGGAGTGGTGAAACATTTCTATCATGCAAATAGACACAAACCAGAGATTGCAGCATAAAACATACACAGGTTGATAAGATATAATTTAGGATCTGAAATGAAGCAAACAATACAAACAAAGGACTGAAACTCATTCACAAAGCTTGCATTATCATTTCCAGTGTCAAAATCACTGCATTACAACCTTAGAAAGGTAAAAACAGTTACAGTATTTGGAGAGGTCTGATCCTTCAAACAATCACTTGCTGGAGGTGAAAGAAGAAGTTGCTATGCCCAAAAAAAATGTTCCCCCTTAGAAATGAGCCAAATCTGGCTTTTACATTGCATGGGTCGAGCCCAGGAGACAGAAACGTACAAAAAATGTGAGAGCCCATTCCTCCTTGACTGCAGATGCATTAAAATGGCATGGGGGACCTTACAAACCCATACCCTATCATTTTTGACCGATTTGGAGGAGAATGCGACCCATTCTGCATTAATTTGGTCGCTGAAATGTCACTTCTGGCCATGAACATGCGTCAGATCCATTTCTCAACTTTCTCTCTCTAAACTACACCAAAATTTAATATTAACCCTGGAATCATGTAGAGAATTTCATAAGCTTTCTGTTGATATAAAGAACGTGCAAATCCGAGCTCTAGATTAAAAGATATGGAGATCTGAAAATTTAGGGCACAAAACAGGTGAAAATGTGTTTTGAAATTCTTTTCTGCACTCTGCCACCTGGATGACACGTGGCAAGCACTGATTGGATGCGTAATTCTCTCTCCTCTACTCACACATGGGTTTTCCTTGAAAATTTTGACTTTTTGTGATTTTGGAACATTTTTCACTTTTCCTTCCGCGCCCCCGCCACTTGGGACACGTGGCATGCATTGATTGGAGGACAGGGGCGCGGGGGCTTCCTTTACTTTTAGCTTTTTGGCCGAAACTTGGCCAAATTTTCTAACTCCTCCCCGAGCTCCGTGCTTCCCTATTCCATTGGACATGTGTCCTCTTCTGATTGGCTCGGGCTGACCCTTCAAACCTCACCCTTTGAAATTTTGGACGTTTCCCCTTGTGACATGTGTCATGATTTGGTTGGTCCGCATATCTACCGGATTTTCACGTCCACCGCGTCCATTTGTCCTAGATGTCCCAGTGCTGTCTGGGATAAAAACTTCCGATCCACCTGATTTGGGCTTCCTTGTCCCTTTTCTATCGATGACATGTGGTGTGATCTGATTGGCTCTCGGCTCCTTTGGCTATCCGCGTCCTCATGCGTCCCTTCTGTCCCAGATGTCCCGAATTGAAGTTCTCTATGCGTCGGCCGAATCCAGGATGGTTCGCGTCCTTCGCGTCCTCGTGGCCCAAATGTCCCAGACTGTTCCTGCTCAGCAGTTAGTCAATTTTTCTTCTCCTTCGGCCGAACCGGCTTTCCGCGTCCCACACGTCCTCACGGCCCGAATGTTCCCTGTGCTCTGCAGGCCGCACCTGGCGGCCTTTTCGGCCGGTTCGCGCCCCAACGTCCCTCATGTCCCGACTGCTGTGAGGACTAGGACTTAGCCATATTTTCGTGATTTTTTCTGGCCCAAGCTTGCTTTTTGCAACTTTTTTACCTTTTCTCAGAACTTGTTCTTTTCTTCTTGGACAGGGGAGTTAGAAAAAATATGAGGGGACCCTAGAAACATGAATTTTGCCCTGAATCAGTCTATCTTGCCTGGGACTTGAGAATTTAATGCATGTTATCAAGATTTACCCTGGGGGGTGAATCTTGGATAACAAATACATTAATTTTATTTCTATTATTAGAAATGAGAGAGTACTCTATTTGTATATATGTTTGATAGGTGTATGGAAGATCCGAACGTGTTTTAATATGTATTAAATGAGAGGTGTAGATACATAAATATTTTACTATAAAATGATAGGTATAGGTGAGAGACAAGTAGATTAAAGATTGGAAAAATAAGACACACATTTAATATGTAGTATAAGAGTATTTATTAAGCAATATTCTAGATACCATGTAACAATTAGATCAACAATACATATGAAATCCATGAGGGGGAGTAGTTTATTTTGTTTGCTTTTTCTTTAAGGGGGAGAGCCTTTGCCTATTTTTGTTGCATTTCTGCTATGGTTTTTGTCCAATTTTTCTTTGGTATTTATGTGTTTCTGCTGTTCTTTTCGGCAGGTGCTTTGTTTTATCTCAAGGGTGTCCTTTATTGTTCTTATTATAATACTTTTAATAAATCCTTTTATATGCCTATTGACCTCTCACAAGCACCTATGTATGCTTTTACTAGTGACTATTATTTTAAAGCGGTCAGTGGATCCTTCAAGCCTTGCTAGTATTTGTTCCTTAATGTTTAAAAAATAAAATAAATAAAATAAATAAAAATGCCCGACAAACATGTATACAAATCCTAAGTAAAAATAAAATGGTCCTTGTCCTACCTTAAGATGACATAGTATGAAATGTTTAAGATTATGAAGAGAATATGAGAATTACAAAGTGTATTTATTTAATTTTCCCTCTTTCAACAAAGCCCAAAATTAATGGAATCAATTGATGACAAGTAACTAGGCATAAAAATAATTACAAGAAAATATTAATTTCTATGTTCTTAAGAGACCTTTTGAGTATAAAGACATATTACACTTATACTATTCCAAACCATTTATAAAAGGACACGATAGAGTTGAAGATAAGATTCATAAATGGTTTAAGAAGATATAAAAATACAAGGATATTTGACTTACCTCATTCAAAGTATTCCTTGTTACAATTTAACAAGGGTCTTCAAGATCTAGGTTTCAAATTGTCTTAAACCATTGGAGAGATAAAATGTAAAATTAGAATAAAATAAGACATTAGAAAGTATGTGCAATAGTGTATGATCTGTCAAAAAGAGAAAAATGACCAATGTAGTAAACTTGGTCAATTACAACAAAAATGACCCCTTTAAAAGCTATTTATGATAGGAATCGTACTACTTTGATTTCTTGATCGAATCCTGAACATAGATCTTGGCACGTAAATGATAAGTTAAAATAAATGGAAGATGTTATAAACTAAGTAAAACAAAACATGAAAGCTTCCTATGATAGATAGACATTGGGCTGATATAAAAAGTTCTATTAGCAAATTTGAAATCGGTGGTGAAGTATTTCTTAGAGTTAAACCTAAAAAAAGTTCTTTAAAATTAGGTAAATATGCTTTGTTGGCTCCTTACTATTGTGAACCATTTGAAATTTTGGAAAGACTAGGAATTCTTTCTTATAGACTTGATTTACCCCCTAAGTTATCTAGGATACATAATGTTTTTCATGTTAGTTTATTAAAGAAATATGTTTATAATTCTACTCACGTTATTTATTGGAAAAATATATCTATAGAACCTAATTGTAAATTTAAAATAGAACTTGAACTAGTATTGGAAAAAAGAACTAGAAAGTTAAGGAATAGATAAATAAATGAAGTAAAAATTAAATGGAAATTTTGTGATGTGGATAGTGCGACATGGGAAAAAGAATCATATATTCGTGAACAATATCCATCTTCATTTTGACTAATGGTTTTTATGTTTTTGTTTAAGTTTCAAAGCGAGATAAAGATACTTAGGTTAGCAACTGATTTAGGAGGGGAGAAGTGTTATGTGACAAAATTTCCCAAAAGGAAAAGATTGAACATTATTTATTTAATGAAAAGAAAATAATTATTCTAAAGTGGAAGAAATATATATTAAAGACCCCTTTCAAAAAGGGTGGAGTGATATGTACATAAATACCCCTTTAAAATAGGGAGGAATAAAATAATTAAAAAGAAGAGGATTCTTTAAATCTTGTTAAAGGAGGCATTAAGAATAATATTATGGACCCCATTTATTGGTGTATATTAATTAATTTGTAAAAGTGTTGTTATGAATGGGTGTGGTGATTACCAAACCACCCATGGGAATATTTGAACCTGTGGTGAGTGGGGATTGGATACACTTATGGAAATTTGTACTCAAGTATTTTTATGCGGTTCCGAGTGAAGGAAAGTGGTGGGCATTGGAGAGGGGAACTTTAGGGTGTCCTAACTGGGGTACGCTAAGTATAACCCAAGATGGTTCTTGGCCACAGAAAGAAGATCATATAATAATTATTTTCCTCTTGATAATGTGGCCAAAGATTGAGGTGTTGGATATCGGTTATCACCTAGGAATTTATTGAGTAGCACACACTCCTCATCACACTTTTGAAAGATATGCACTTGACTTTATAACTCTTGTTTTTATTTAGTAAATTTAAATTTTAAAACAATCACTTTTCAAATATATCTTGGTTTTTGAATGCAATAAAAATTCATGCATATGTTTAACATAAAATTGGATGTTTTTATATTATGAAAAACCTCATTAACATTATAGTTATTATTTAGGAAAAAGAACCATTACATACAGTGCATGTATGAGGTCCTTGGGAAGAAAAATAGTGAGGATAGGCTAAGTAGACACATGTAAGTCACTATGGTTGGAGAGTTTAAGAGAAATTGATATATGAGGAAAGTTTGAGAAGATATATTATGTTTTCATGATGATTCATGACAATTTTTAGGTTAAAATCCTAAAGGAATTGTAAAATATGAAGTTTTTGGCAAAACTAGGTTTTTTAGAGTGTGTTTTGGTGCTAAAAGTAAACCTTCTAATGCTTGTTTTGGATTGTGTGATTTGAATGGGAAACATAAGTTTTGGGGGATGATTTTCAATTGATTTAATAATATTTTCCAAATAGAATGAGGTGGTCTAATCGTCACTTTTTATGAACAATCGTTAAGAAGAGAAGTTACTTTGAAACCCTAGTTAAACCCTAACTCGAAGTGACTTGGATAAAGTTGATTCTATTGAGTATTTTTTGATTCTTTTTACAAAATTGATTATTGGAGGTTATATAAGACTCTTCCAACTTTCCATAAAGGTATAATAAATAATGTGATGGTTTGTGCTCTCCACTCAAATAGGCAAGTTTATGAAGATGTTCAGTTTGTGGCAAAGTTTTCCAAAGAAGGCATGGAATAAATTGACATTGTTTAAATCCTAGGAGTTTTAATAGATTTCCATGATAGTTTCAAATCATGGTTGAGGTGATAATGTTCAATGTGTTCCCTATTTATGAGGATTGGGTTTGGGGTGGTTTGGACCAGTCTTTGGTAAAAATGTATTTGTAGAAGCTACATGTAGAGTTTTGACTTGGTTAAATTTTTTTCATGATACTAGTTCTAAGATCTTTACAATGACATATAAAACTTGAATTTTTGATAAGGAATGAGAAAGTTATGATAATTTATTTGAAGTTTAATTCTGGAAGATGCTTGGTTAATCATGATCTTCAGTAACTTCACAAGGTTGGTAATTATCTTGAGTTTATTCATGCTTGTTCATAGTTTCTGAGTTCTTAGACAACATATCTAAGGGTTTTACATGATTTGGTTAAGATTGAAAGTGTTTTTGGAGGTGATGGAGAAAATTGGTCTCTGATTTAACAAATATTGGAAATTTATTTGTAAAACCCTAGAGGCTATTTCAAATTCATATGTGATATATAAAATAGTAAAGCACAGTTATGACACAAGCAATAAGAAAATGATAAATTTAAACCCTAAGTGCAAGAGGGAAAAAAGAATAATTAGTTGATTTGCAATAAATCCCGAAGTGTACGGATTTGGAAAACTGATAAAACAGGAGTACAGACTATCATCACTGTGCTCAAGAAATTGTGTGATTGTCAAAATAGGTTGGACCAGGGTTCATGGATTGGGGAAAGGGTGTTTGGGAACTATAGACTGCTTTTAGGAGCCTATGTCTGTATAGAAGGTCAAAATCTGGTTCTTTCTATGTTACAAGGTGTTTGTTATCCTTTGTTTTTAGTATACTATATGTCACTCTATGCCCGTAGAATTCACCTGTAACTTGCAAAATAAATGATCTCCTACAAAACCCCAAAACACATCAAATCCTAAAAAGAAAAATATACAAATGGGGATTCAGACTATCCCCGACGGTCACTTGATTGAGTGAACTTACGATCTGGGTGCTGCACTACATTTCAAACTCTATGTAGTTATTTTTGTGTGTGTGTGTGTGTAGAATCGTGACCTAAGAGGATCTTGTGAAAGATGCACTTGATAGCGAGAAATAGATAGATGTAGCAATGTAAACAAATGTGTGGATGTCAAAATGAACTTCCCCTCATATGAAGTGTATATAGAATTAGCAGTCCCTTGTCCCTTAAATGAAGCTAGATGGATGCCTTGATGCTTTTAGAATTCATTTAGATGCAAAATTATGTGATGATAGTATATTCTTAGAGCTTGGTCCTTTAATTTTATCACATATCATTATATTTGTATAATTCACTTGTTTGAATTTCATAATTAACTACTAAAAGGACGACCCATATAAAATCAAGATTCCCAAAAACTAGAAAAGGTCCAAAATATGTGAGTAAGATACAAATAGGTTGGGGGAACCTCGAGGGGATGAGGGCGTCTGGGCGTTGGCATCTTAGTTTTGTGCTATTGTCCAAACTCATAAAATATGAAGTGACAAAGGTTAGACTGGGTAGTGGGGTGTGTAAGATCAAGAAGGAAACCATAAAGAAAGAAAAGAGGTCAAAGAAATTAGTAAATTAGTAATTTTTTCACTTAGGAATCATATGAATGCAAGTATGTAGTTAGGACCTAGAAATGCACCGAAGTGCGTGATTGAGTGTCTATAGTCTCAATACTGATTCTTGAGCCCTAGAAGCCTAATTGAGTAGTTTCAGAGATTGAACTGGTTGAGGGCATTCCACTTAGAGTTAGAAGGAAATTCAAGATGTTCTGGAAGGTATATTCAAATTTATTTCCAATGGTATATGGTTTATCTCTTGATGTAGTGATTTGATAGGTCAACCAACTTAGTTTGTGAAGACTAAGGTTGTTTGTTTACAAGACAAGATTACTCTGGATGGATGATGGAGGTAGAAGATACATGTTTTGAATTATTTAATGCTTAATATCCATTCAAGAGCTAAGAGGGATTATTTTTTTCTCTATTGAAGGAATTTTTAGGTTTTAAAAATTGGCAGGAAGGGTGAAAAACATTTGAGCTTCCGGAACTGCTTTTTGAGAAACTCAGTTTGGTGAAGAGGAAAGTAAGTTTTGTTTGCATGGATGGATGTTTCAAGAGGTATAACAAGCATGGATGTGATATATAGGTCCGTAGATTTCCAATAAGTAGTTATATGGCATAGTTGAGGTTATATGGTGTGATCTGTAACATGTTTAGTGAAGATTGGTTCCTGGAAACAACTGCGTTGAGTAAGATATGGGCCTTATTGATATATTTATGAATTTTTTTTAGTGTTTTAGGTTAATTTAAGAGCACATATGATGTTTTTATGTCATATTTTACATGTGTGAGGCATGAAAAATTATGGTGATGAGTTTGAAGGTCTTAAATGAGCTAGGTGATGGGGTTTTAAGCTTATTTTGAGTCTGTTTGGTGCCTTCGTGCATGGCCAACCTACATGGGTCCATTTTATGAATGTGTATGAGTGTGATTTTTATATTTTTTATTTTTATTGGTCATGATATTTTTTCAATACTTACCTATGTTATGTTTGTGAGTTGAGAAGCATATAAAAGTACTTGTTTAGTTCATTTTTGAACTAGTTGTACATGGAGGAAAAAATGTGACCACAGAAGGAGAGTGAAACCTATTTAATAGGATTAAGAGGGACCTAAATATGAGGGGGAAAATATGGATAAGGTTAGATAGAATGTGTGCAAGGTTTTGAAGCCAAATCAGTCCATGAGAGATCAATATTGAATGAGTTGGAGAAGAGAGAAGTTGATGAGGGTTTGAAGGTGTTATGAGCTGAATTTTGGGATCAAAATCAGCTATGAGATCAGAATATTTTTAGTGGTCATTCTTCTATAACATATATTATGACGAGTCATATTCATAGGATTCTCTTATTGCACGATTAATATCAACAAGGGTTTAAGGGTTAGTGCTACTTGTGGGGTTGGCGCCTCACTAAAGAAATATCTTATGATGTGTAATATTCACTTGAGTCCTTGCTTTGTGTAATATAAGAAATGATTAGTGGTCTTTATTCACCATGAGGATTTCCCACTTACATATTGTGTGTATGTGTTCTCTCTCATGTGTGTTGGTGTGTAAATGTTCAATAGGAAATTGATAATTTCTGAACATGACAACTATACCCTTATGCCAAAATTTTCATGTCCTATCATTCCCAGGAACACAAATTCCACCTATTCAGTCCATTGAACTCCCGATTGATGTTATTTCATCCCTTAGGTAGTTTAGGAAAATCCATTCATTCCCCCCTAGGTGATTTTATGAGTTCATTAAGAGTTGTAAGCTTCAGGCAGCTGTGGGAAGGGCTATCACTGGCCTTCTTAGGAATGGAGTAACCCCATGGAGTGGAGAAGAAAATAAAAAATGGAAGTGGAGGAAATTAAAATTTCTTGGGAAATTTTGGAAGTGAATTAGAAAGATTTTGGAAGGAATTGGAGAAGTTGGGGTAGTTTTACCAAAATTAGGGTTCAGAGGCCTAGGTAGTGCATAGGCCAAAAACACCAATGAACTTCCAAAGGTATGGGAGATTTGGATTGAGTTAGAAGAAAAAAATATCTTCAAAAAGGTAATTCCAAGCCCTAAAAGATGGTGAATTTTTTTTTCAAAACACTTTAGTGCATTGGGTCTGTAAGCAGTTTTTCTCATGCACAGGTGGATTACCAAATCAAAAATCCCATTTTCAGGAATAAAATGTATAAATAAATACCTTATACACCCACCATTGGATTAAAATTTTCATTTCCATTCAGGATCATATAAAATTTCATTAAAAATGTCCATCGGGAGCTTAAGTTATCATCGTTTCAAGTTATCCTCTTGGAGTGAGTTCGAGAGTTAGTCAAATTTTAGGGGGACACGTGTCAGATCCAGGAGCATGGAGGGATTTTGTGTACCTCAAATCCCTCAAGGTCAGGGACATCAATAATGGAAAAATTCTCCTAGCATCCATATAAACTCTGGATCCTCATGCAATCTCTAGGATCGCCAGTCCAGCCCTTAGGTCCTTGCGGGAGCTCAATGCCTCAATCATCTTATCACTTCCACGTGTCATCCCCAGGAGCACCATGAAATTTTATGTATCTCATGTCCCTCACAGGTCAAGGACATCAAACATGATAAAATTTTCCCATAAGCTAACGGAGAGCTCTGGTCACCCATATGACCAGCTTCCAACCCCTTAGTCCTTTAAAGCTAATTTTTAGCCTTCATTCCCTATCGTCGTATCTTTGCCACGTGTCATTGTCTTTCTAACCATGGAATTTTATGTCCCTCACATCCCTTATAGGTTAGGGAAATCAAACATTTAAAAATGTTCCCATCTCCCTTCTCACCTTTATTTCAAAATTTTAAAAAACCCACTTGCTTTCCGCTTCTTACATCTAACTCTCTTGTGCACAACTTCATTCCACCATAACTCTGCAACTTGCTCACACAAAGTCACACCATTGATGAAAATTGAACCAGCTCAACCAAAGCTACCAAATCCTCAAAAACATAAAAACATGCAGGTCCCAGAAGAAATATTGATCAAACGAAGAATTAAGAAGAAGAAGTTTAAAAAATTTCATCACCATGAAACTAAAAATTGAAGAGATCTTGCAAATCGGTGCACGAATTGACAAACCATATGTTGCTGAGTTATTATATCTTGAATGAAATTAAAAAATCATATTCAAACCTCCTGATCATAACAAGGAATGCTCATAGAAAATAATTTTTTCTTCCATCTCCACGAAGAACAAAGTTCAATTTCTCGTCAAACCAACAACCGGATCGAAGAGAAATTGCTCCAGTGAGACAAGAAGAGAAAAACTATCGCAATGGAGTTTATTTAATCATGAACAGAGAAAAAAACCAGACCTGAAAATTTCAACCTCCATTAATGGCTTCCATAAAAAAGTAGTGGAAAAAATCAGCAAGCTTCCTCTCCACTTCTCAGGGTTCCAGTGGGTGAAATCGCAAAAAAATTGGAGGGAATGATCATTGAAAAATATAGTTTCGTATGAAATATTTTTTGCACCATGAAGTCCGCAATTTTTAGGGATATGGAGGATTGAGTTTTCATCAAATTTATTCCCTGTCAGGTGAAGAACATCTGTGAAAAAGGCAGCGAGCTACCTCTTCACTTGTCAGGGTTCAAGTGGGCGAAATCACGTGAAAATTGAAGGGAATGATCGTTGAAAAATCTAGTTTCACGTAAACTGGTTTTCGTGCTATGAAGTCCCTATTTTTTAGGGATATGGAGGGCTATGTTTTTTGTCTGTATTCTTTCCCTGCTAATGAAAATATCATTTTACCACTTGTTCAGATGAAGGAATTACCCAAAATGTGGAACATGGAACCCTGAAATAAAACCTAGATTTTCAAGACTTGTTTTGTTGCAATATGAGATATGTGGTGCACTTACTAAAAATAGCATTCTGTCCTACATAGTGGTATGTTGCTTTGGGTAAGCCACCATTTGAAGAGGCTATGAATAAGGAAGTTAACACAAAGGGAGTATCACAGGTAAAGTCATCAAAAAGGTCATCTCGGCTCGCAATTAACACTTACTAAAAATACTAAGTGGTTCCAAAAGCCCCTGTTATAAATAGGTAGTTGGTCCAAAAGGTGAGAGAAACACACTAAAAAGAAATAATTCAAGATACCATATCCATTTGAGGTTGGGAAAAGCTAAACTACGACACTTACTAAAAATAGCAAGTTGCCCCATCGATACTTACTAAAAATAGTAGGTTGTTCTCAAAGGGAAAGTTTGGCACAATGGGACATAGAGGGATGATCATTCAGGTCAACACCATCATTCTGAATCATCCATGCACATTAATCATAGGGAATTTGAGGTCCATCTTAGGGAATTGGACAATTTTTTTCGACACTCACTACAAAGTTCAGGTCACAAGTATATCATACGCAGGCTAGGAGTTGCGGTCATCAGCGAAATAGTTCATTCAACTTGGCAAGCATTCATGAGCTAATTTGAAGGAGTTTATCAAGGTGCAAGGAGTTTTAAGATTGAGATTCTCACTACACTTGAGTTTTTAATCAACAAGTATCTGAAAACTTCATCAGGGGTGACATCCTTTCTTTTCCTCCTCCTTCTTCCCCCCAACATTCTCTCTCCTCTATGTTCTAATTTTGTGTTGAGGGTTTGCACTTTTTGATATGCCTTATAGTGAATTTAGAGACATGATGTTAAATTTAAGTCACCTAATTTTTATAAAAGGGACATAATATTTGAATAGGAATATGAATAGTCTAAAGTAAAAATGAGGAATATGAAAGATTATTAAGAAGATGAGGAGTCAAGTTTAGCACTATAAATTGTAATGAGCTCTTCATTCCAAGGGGTTCTAATTCTAAAATTCTTCTAGCTGGTTATATTCTTGTAATTTCATGAGAGATATTTTTCTCACTTGTGAGTGAAAAGAGTTAGGAACTTTCCCCCTATTCGCAATGTCTTCCATTTTCATACTATGTACAATTCCTACTTGAACAACAATATAAGGAGTTTAAATCCTTTTTTGACTAAGGGGTTTACTGATACTTTGTATTCATTAAATTATAATTGGTTTTGTTGATTTTTGCAGTATTGTTTCTTCTTAATTTTGTTGCATGTGATGGAATTTATAACTAGTGTGTGTAGGAATATGATTTTCTATGTGCAACATTAGTTCTCTTACCTCTTTTCTCACTCCCCCTTCCCACTCTTCAGACAAAGTCTTCCCTAGCAAGATATTTCTAGATTTTCCGCAGGGTCAGTGGAGTGCCCCTATTGGATCCCTGGCCATAAGGCCACCAGGAAAATCCACCTTTACTCATGCATGCATATACGACAGCTACACCGTTTAAGTAGAGGGACTTAGATTCCCACAATGTTGGCAAAAAATCCACAAGTTTGTCCACCTGACATATTTTCTTGCCAACAATGTGTTATGTTAATTTTAATGTATGGTGCACACCTAATAAGATCTTATTGAATGTATATGATTGAATGTATGTTAATGAATGATGAAATTAATGCTAAATGAAGTAAGAAATTTGACGGAATGCTTCACCCCCCTCTCAGTCCATTTTTCTTCCAACAATCGGTATCAAAGCAGGTCCTTATGAAGAAAGTTTTACAACTTGAAGGAGATCCTTTTGAAGCATAAGAAATTTGTAAGTCTTAGATATTGAGGTTGTGTTAAGAGTGAAGTATGAAGTCATAGAGTCCTTGATATATAGTCTACAAAATCAGATCCATTGTATGGAGTTAGAAAATGGTCAAGCCATTAAGGTTTTGGAATTGCAAGTTGATAAAGTGACAAAAGCCATAAGAGATAAATAAGAATCTTGTTCCAGGTATGAAGAAAATTTGGAAGCCCTCAAATTTTATTTATAAGGTGCATCCATTAGGTTAAAGATGTATAAGAGGTTAGATAAGAGATACGAGTTTCTTGATGGAATCTTATAAATTCAGAGAGATGTTAATGATAAGACATGCCTAGGTTTTAGGGGAAAACAAAAGGAGAATGATGAAGTTGGTTGACAAGAGTATGAGAAGTTGGTTGACTCTTGTGAAGGACAAGTAATTTGATGGATTCTCAGAGTTGAAGAATGAGCTTCAAAGGTTGTAAGTGCATACTTCAAGGGGGAGTTAGGTGTCATAGTGATCTTAGACTCGTGATCTAAGTTCAGTGGTTTATTTCATGGTCTGAATTTTCTCACAAAGTTGTGTTTAGTTATCTTTCATGAAGGTTCTCTATTCATACTCATGATGGTCTATGTGCTTATGAGAGCAGGCTAGAACAGAGTTAGTGATGTGCTTATATTCAAGGGAAGACAATATAGTATGGAGGTGTACTGACATGATTAAGTCTATAGAAGTGGAAGTAAGTAAAATTGTGAGAGAAAATAAGTCTCTTAGAAGCAGTTCAAGGCCACATATTTGTGTGTTGTCTCTATGCCTAAAATGATTGTTTTATCAAATAATATTGATGACTTGCAAGACTATTCAGGCTTATAAAAGGTGGTATATCAAGTATGAGTTCAAGGAAGAAGAAAATAACAAAGTTGATGTGACTATTGATAGGGTAAAATATATGTTTTAAAATGACAGGTTACAGGCCTAAGAAAAGCTTCCAAAATAGGGGGAGTCCATTTGTTCTTTGATTAGTATGTAAGGTGTTTCACCATTTTCTTTGTTGATTTGACAAAACAGATAAGGGTATGTAAGGTGTTTCACCATTTTCTTTGATTTTTACTATTGTTGAATTATTTAGGTATCTCATCCAAATACAATAAACAAATATAATATAATAGGATAAGTTATGATCAGATCTGAAAGTAGGGTAGGTAGTCAAGGTGTTGGGACAGGTCAGAGTCAAGTTCTGGGTAGCTTAGGTTATGTGAATGTAGGTTATTAGGTTCTGTTATTTGTAGGGTTACCAAATATAGAAACTGACATCGGCGAGGTGTGACCGACGACGATTAAGAGGGGACTAATGATGGTTAAGGTGGGATGGTATAAGTTTAATAAACTAGGTTTTGGGGGTTTGTCTGAAATTGAAAAGAGATGAAAAGGGGAATAGTTAGGTCTGTGGAGATGTTGGGAGTACTCAGAAGTATTCAGGAATAAAATATAGGTGATTAAATTATTGTGGGTGATGGGATGGTTGGGTTCATAGGAAGGTAACAAGGATGGGATGAACAATAGAAATATATGCTAATAAAGAGAGATGAAGAAACTTTATAAATTTGAATAAATATGAAATGTTGCATGTTAGAGATACAAATACTAGTGTTGGAAGATTTGATGGCTGGATGATGGTGATGGTTGATATGTGAAATGGTGCTTAGTTCCACAAAAGTGCTTCCTAGAATGCTATCATGAATGCAGATACTTTCAGATCTATCTTAGTGTTGGCTATGACTATCTGGATGTGAAAAAGGCTCTAGTTCTTGCTTGCTTGTAGGCCTCCTTCATTCCAAAAAGTTGGGAATGTCGTCAACCTCTTATAAAATGTTACCAAAATGAATACAAGGTAATCGACGATGGTTTAGGGTGATTGGTGCCGGTTTTAGGTTGACCGACGTCGGTTAAGGCGGGAAATCCTAGGTTTACTAAAATTGACAGATCTTAGCAATCTTTTTGGGCCAACTCAGTCTATTATCATGGATCAGAATGTAATGTTACATTTTAATGAGTAGGAATGTGGTTAGAGGGGGAATATGCATGTGATTTTAGGGTTACACTAAGTCTTAGTTCATTAAGGTAGGTAGGAATAAGTCTTAGTTATGGTGAGTGAATGACGAGTCTTAGTAAAGGGTAAATATGATAAAAATAGGTTTTTGGTGAGGTGAAGATTAGTTTTAATTAAGGTATTTAAATAATGAATAAAGTGAGGATGAGTATTAATTTAATTGTAAATAATTAAATTAATATTAATGCAGGGTAGAAGGGTCATGGTTAAGTGAATATGTTTAAGTTGGATATTTGAAAAGGGACAAAGGGGAGTGTGACCAAATTTTGGTTTCTACATTTTGCACCTTTTTGTTGCATAGCTTGTATTGGTAAGCGACACTGACAAAAACAAGAAGTGATTGCCCCATGTGTGGGTGAAGGTGATCCCCCTCAAACCAGGCACTGATGAGGTGTAATATGGAATCGGTGAGTGGTATGATAAATGTGTAGTGGTTGAAGATTGGTGGGGATGAGTACGAGTACTATGGGACATGGTGATGGTCTAATCTAGTAATAGGTAATATGCTGGGGTAAAAATCAGGTCATGGGTAATGACAATCAAACACACCCACATATATAGATTGTAACATGGTACCGGGTTGAAGAACTTGTAAAATTTACATTATTCAAGGTCAATAGGTTTATCCAAACAAGGGCGAGGTGATTCAGGTATCTAAAGTATAGGATATGGTTTGGAAACACAATGCGGGTCAGGTGTGGGAACATTTTAGTATGTTCCAGTACACCAAAGGTTCATTTGGGATAAACGACATGAAAATAGGTAAGGTATGGTTGTCAGGCTAAAACAACATAGGTAACAACATCACAAGATATAATGAGTACATAAGGTTAATGGTCACACCAAGTAGACCAGGTTTAAGTAAATAAGTCATGGCATGGGTACGGCCAAGGTATAGGTGAAATAACAATCTTAAGACACAACAAAGGGAATGTTGGGGTAGTGTAGGCTTGTAGGTATGGTTCCATAGGTGTCCAAAATGATAATTTTTTTGTGCTCACTAATGGTTGCAGGTAAAAGGGAGCTTAGCAAGGCCAAATAGTTATAAGGGCTGACCGATGCTGGTTATAGGGTGACCGACATAGATTGGCTAGGGCACAAATATGAACAACATCGGTTAGGTCAGGTTGGGTTTATAAAACAAAAATTTTGTATTTTACAGAATTATTGTTATGTTGTGACTTTGGAGAAAATGACAGATCTGTTTGACTTTTTGTACTTTTTTATGAGAGAGAAGGACAAGGCATTGTACATAGATGAGGTGGAAAGGACAAGTTGGTGAGAGGAGCTAGGGAGATGGGTCCACAAGCTTAGGGGACTTGATTTGATTGGTTGGAGTAGAGGAGTGGATTTGGTGATTTGGGCATGACAGAGGTGGGAAAGGGTTTGGGTGGGCCACTAGTATAGTGGCTAAATGTACCACCATGCCGATGGAATCGCGATGAGGTAAGATTCGATCCCAATTTGTCATTTGTTGTTAAAATAGGTTGTTAAAATTGGTGTTGGGTAAAACCGTGTTGGGTGGGGGGGATAATTTTGAATTTGTGATTAAAATGTTGCAATGAGGGAGGGGGGTTTTCCTAGGTAGGGTAAATAGGGGTGGGGAGGGGTTTAGGTTAGGTTTAGGTAAGGTAGGATAGAGTTCTAGGTGAGATTTGAGAATTTTGGAGAAATAGGGGGGGTTTTATCGGATTCGGTTACCGTGACAGTGACAGATGCCGGTCTAGGGTAGCCGACATCGGTCAAAATAGTAGGTGACTGATGCCGATCATGATGGAGCGATGCCAGTCACCAATGACCGATGCCAGTGTATTTTGAGGGAAAATAGGTCAAGAAAGGGGTATGATGGGAGTTAAAGAGAACCGAGGTAGGGATGTATAAATTTAAGTGTGTTGAGAATAGGTAGGGTAAAGGGTATGTATGATATGAGTTAAGGGGTGGGAAAGTGGGATGGGGAAAATGGGGAGGTCATTAGGGTTGCGGGGAAATAAATAATAAGCATTTTGGGAATAGGTTTGTCAGATAAGAGATGTGTTGGATATGAGAAAGATTTAACAATGGCGTGGTTTGTTGGGTGCAGGATAAGGACCGGTTGTGGATGAGAGATAGAGTACCACCTCTGTTATTATTGATACGAGGGACTGTGATGATAGAGGAGTGGCGACATGTTACAAATTTTGGCCTTATTAGGGCTAGAAGGTATATAAACATAGTGCGGGAGCCGAGCTTGATGGTCGCACTCATTGATATATGGGATTCAACGACCAACACATTTTATCCACCAATGGGTGAGATCACACTCACCGTAGAGGACGTGTACAGGATCCTGCGGTTACCGATAGTGGAGATGTAGGTGTATTCTATTTCTTCAGAGGCATCAAAGGAGCTGATCTTGATGGTGTTTGGAGAGGGGATGGTATAGATGAGGTTCCATAGTGTGAGATTTAGCTATGGAGAGACGTACGCAACCCCTCTTGAGGAGATGAGGCTAGTGGTCCTGATTATGGAGGTAGTGTGTTGTTTTGGACTACTCGATGTGGAGGGTGGGAGATTCCCAAGGGAACTAATGGGGGTTATCCATGACATGATGGAGGATAGGACCCAATTTCCTTGGGCACCAACATATTTGATGTAGCTATGCATGGAGTTATGGGCCTATGGGCGGTTGCGGAGGTTTAACTTGTGCTGCACCTTTCTCTTACACTATTGGGCATACGAGTACATTGTATGTGTGCATCTAGTTGGTATGCCATGAATGGATGCATTCAATGTGGGTTTTTTTGAGTTGGCTACAGGAGTTGGGTGCATGTTGTTGGAGAGCACATGGTTGCTAGGGCTACTCATGATGTGGCATATTATAGGTGGGTGTTGGAGGGATTATCTGGGGTGGACATTATTTGGAGGCTGTATGTTGGCTTCCCTTCTGTTGATTAGCTAAAGTAAGAAGCTTAGTGAAGAACATATAGAATGTTTGTGTAGAAGCATAGAGCACATTCAAAAGCATAGGGAGATCGAGAAGGAATCACGCGTTGAGAATCGAAACAGATTTGGAACTTAGCCATTTTCACGATGATGCGCTATTTTTGGAGATAGCATGTAAATCACACAAACCAGTTAGAGACTTGTGCGACACACATTTGTTTTCATTGGAGGATTGGCTACGAAGCGCTTTGCATGGACATAGGATGGAACTAGATTTACTACTGACAATTAACTAGAAGAAGTCTATTGTTAGCGCACTTGAATGTGTAGCTATTATTGTAATGACACATGGCTAATAATATCATGTGACCTATTTTGGGATTAGATAAGCAGTGAAGGGAAAGTCCCCACCCTTATAAATATGTATGAACTGTGTAGTATATATATATATACATACAGAGATAGCATGTGAGAACTGAGTTATTGTAAGGCTATGTTGCCAAATGTGATGCGTGCATGAACTATGGTATTATCTATTGTAGTAAGCTTTTATGTATTTATCATGTTTAATGCAATGGAGTGTATTGGATGGATCAGAGTATCAAATACTGAGTATAATTGGTTCTTGTATGCTTGAGTTCATCATGGTTATCTTTTAATTATGTTATTCTCTAGATCTATATCTGAATATGTTCTGTAGAATGTTATATTAGTTATCGATCTGAATGCAACAAGTATTCATCATGCTAACTTCCTATAATAGCAACCCTAAAGAGGGGCCTGGTACCTTTGCGTGCTTCGAGTAAGCGCTTAGTCTAGGCTGAGTGATGTGTTAGCACGCCTGGGATTTTACTAGTAAATTCTAGGATGCATCATTGGTTTTGTTGTCGGGACCTCTTTTTCAGTTTTTTTTAGGATGATTTGTGATGAAGACATACCATTTGACCATAGTAAGTGTTGAGGAGTGGATACACAACCTGGAAGAAGAATACGCACGGAGGTTCAACACCGGATCTAAGTTTAATGCACGCATATGGGTGGAACAGAATTTGTATGACAATTTATATCAGAGCTTCTTCTCTATCTTTCCAATAGAATTGTACAAGTGGCTGATTGCTTATGCATCTAAACTAAATTGGAGGTATCGCACACTTGTCTGGACACAGGAAGAATTTCAGACCCTTTATGATACTGATATGATTTGGAATCATGCTCTGGATATGTGGTTCTGTGGTGTTCTGAATAGTTATATCTTGGAGTACTCAACTTCCAATTATTCGTGCCCAGAGGTAGCTGAATTCCAGTTTTTATGATATCCGAGAGGAACTTACCTGTAGGGCATTCCACTGGTGATCAAATTTTGATGGTAAATTTGAATTTGTAGAGAAAATCGATGGATGAATAAACCTCACCATACGCGGGGGCAGGAGCAGGCTTGGTGAAAGATGGAAGACCTAATGATAGAGAGGCAGAGAGAAGAAAGGTGGATTAAGTATAATGAGGTGCACAAGAGGGAGGTAGAGAAGCAACAGGAGGTTGTAGAGAAAATGGAGTTGCAGAGAAAGATAGTTCAGGAAGGAGTTGAAGTTCACGCAAAAGACATGGAACATGAGCATCAGGAACTCCCCCATTTGGGAAAGCATGACAGGGAACCCTCCTTGGCCTCATGCAAAAACATGCCAACCGAGATGACCTGGGCCGCGGGCGCGCATCTAAATCCACCTAGCACCCTTGCCCTTGTGTTTTATTTTCTAGCATCTAGTACAACAAACAGCCAAAAAGATAATTCAAGCAGTTGAAGAGAAGATTGAATCTTCTAAGAGGCACAATAATGGTAGCGTAAATGGCTTCATTGTTATATGGCAGTACCTTTTCGGGTGTATCATCTGCACAAAATTTAGGTGTGCATATTTTTGGACTATCTTTTGGGAGTAGTAACACTTTGTAGACTACCAGGGTACAATTTTGTACTACTATTGGGACACGGGTAAGTACATATTCTAGTCTAACCCTAGCTACAGGATCGGGATCAGGAGGTATATGTGGCTTTAGCTCAGGTGGATCTGGTTGTTCTGGAGGCAGAGGAAACACACGAGGTTCTAGATTAGGTGGGAAAGGTCCACACCAACCCTAGAATATTTACATGGAGATGTCTCTTTGTCTTTCAGAGTATAGGGGCATAAAAGATGATGGTGAACACGTACACATGTGTGAAATAATATGGTGCGCAAAAGGAATGACAACTTCTCAACGTAGGTAAGCCAATTTTCTACTATGTTACAAGGGTGCACACACAGCTGGTATATAAAGTTTGACCTTGATCAGACTTGCGTAGACTATACAACTTTAAAAGATGCATTCCTTAAATATTTTCACATCCCTGAGCTTGAACAAAAGAGTATAAGTGCACTCAAGGATATTAAGAAAGGAACTACTGAAAGTGTTAGAGAGTATGATGCCCATTTTAAAACATTGTTATCTAAGTTGTCTTATGATATTCACGCAAGCCAATATGCACAATGGTTTGTTGGAGGTCTGATTACACCTTTTAGGAGAGCATTATCACATAAGACATACACCAATCCACACGAAGCACTTGAAGTAGCTTTACGCACTAAGGCAGTTGGAAGTATAGACACTGGGGTGAGCCCATTTTTAGAAGTATAGATCATAGCTATGACAAAGTAGTTGAAGAAACTATCGGAAAATTTAGCCATGAGACACGCACAGGGATTTGGTACATAGATTCCGAAGTGGAAGGTCACACAAATGATATTTTTCCTCATAGATCAATGCATTCATTACTATTAGACTGTGAGATATGTCATTTAAACCATTACTGCAACATGCGATAAGGAAGAACATCTTTTGTTACTGTAAAATATGTAGGTCCACGACTCATGACACGGAAGACTACCGGCTGATTGATCAGATCTAAGATGCTATAGATATTAGTATATGATAGACATGAGTTTTAAATAACTCTAAAGGCAATAACGAGCATCGGGATCAGGATCACAATCAGGTGCACTATGATCAGAATGAAGGGCATTTTGAAGGTGCACAAGTCAAAGTTTGAGGATACTGTGGTGGATTCAGAGGATGAGGCCATGGTGGTGGAAGAAGATATTTCCCTCATGGGATATGTTATACATGCAGATCTCCTGACCACTACAGGCGTGAATGTCCTTAGAATATTACATGTTATTTTTGTGGAAAAAATCATAGGTATGAGGAATTCCCAGACTTGTATGAACAAATTAGCAAGCAACATAAACAAGAAAACAAAGGCGCACAGATGGTTAGGATACAACGCGCTATGGAAAATCAGTGGATTCCCAACATGGAAGCAGAATTTGAGGCATTGCAGGTAAAGATCACGACCCATGCTAAAGCGATGTGTACCAAAGAGACATTACATTAGAGGCCTACCATCACTAAGGAGGAGGTTCTACATTCATGGTACCCAAATCTCACCCATCAGAACGAGGTTTACCAGGAAACCATGGAGGTACTCAGGAATCTTCAGGGTGAAATAAAGTATTTAAAGGAGAAATCACGGAAGATGGAGCAAAAGAAAGCATTAGAGACGGTCCAAATCGATATGGATGACTTGAAATAAGTGTGTAAAATGTTTCACTAGTAGAATATCATTCCACTATTAGGGAAATGGTTAAAGGGAAACACTCTGTGTGCAAGTTCTGAGACTTGACGATAGATCTTGCTTGTGAATCTTCCCCCTCATAACCTAGATTATGAAAAGGAAATCACTCTGAATGCCATTGTGGATGGGTGTCTATTGAGTAATATATTGATTGATACATGCACGAAAGTCAATGTTCTTACCTTAGATGCATGGGTACAAATGGGGAGACCCCCATTATAGCCTTCCTCTAATGTATTGTTCATGGCTAATCGGACTAAGGCCACTCCCATTGGAGTTTTGAAAGATGCATCCATTACCATACAAGGAGCCAAGTTCACTGGAGATTTTGAGGTTTTAGTACTGGTAGAGTCAGATAGCTTCCTAACTCTATTGGGGCATCCTTGGTGCTATGAAAATAATGTTGATCTTCGGTTCAACAAGGGTTATAACAATTTTGAAAACAAGGAGGAAAGAGTTATTATCCCTTTAACAGATGGAAAATCTGCACCCTATGTTGATACCTTGAGTGAAGAGGACCTAAATAGGATTTATGTACACGCCATCTGGGATCCAGAGGTTCTTGAGCCATGAAAAGAAGGAATCATTCAGTGGGAGGATGCAAAGTCTATAAGCGATACTACAAGTGTTTCTTGTGATAACTGGGCTCACATCACTTATGAGTTTGTGGGGCATGAAGTAAAAAATATATTTTCTAAGGACATAAAACCACGTTATATCAAGAGAACAGGTAAAAACTCGGTGCCTCATTACACTGGAGAAGGAGACCGTATGGTGTTCTTGTTCACCATGGAAGAACATTAGATAGACCAGTTGGAGAGAAGGAATATGCTAGCATATACCCTATGCAGGATAGTTGTGCGCTAGTGGGTGGCCCACAAGGATAATCTTGTAGGATGGAATGAAATTAGGATTACTCTTACCACTAGGTTCTTCAAGAGAAATTAACCTACTCAAATCTACACTTATCATGGTAACCAACCTGTTCAACACCATGTTTAGCAGTGTGAGAGACTCTGGACAGAGGGGCATGAAGCTTTACCATCTTCGCTCTGGGTGCACAAGTTTTATTCCACTTTACAAGGTTGCACGCGTGCTTGGTATGTATATGTAGAACTCCATAGAGAGACTGGAAGTTTACAGGATTTAATTAGAGGAATGTCCTAGATTTTTGACTTCTTCTCTACCAAACCTCTAGTGGAAGAAGCATCGCATTTTGTTGAAGAAATAGAGGCCGATGCCACACTACTTCAGTATGCTTACCTTGAGAAAGAAAAAGGAAAAATGGTCTGCTTAGTGGATGATGAAGAAGTAGAAAATATGGATGTAAACCATTCAACGGGTAGGTGTGATGTGTTAGACAATGTAGATAAGACCACACATGCCTATCATGAACCTATGAAGACAAAGAAAGTGAACATTGGATCGGATATTGAGCCTATGGAGGCCATAATTGGAGACTATTAGTCAGACTCTGAAGTGGCAAAAATCATAGAGTTACTATGGGATTATCAGATCTTATTCCCTTGGGGGTACAATGAACTTAAAGGTGTGCATGAATCATTAGGGGATATGAAGATAAAGCTTAAAGATGGTACGTGTCCAGTTAGAAAGATATCCCACATGATGAACCCCAACTTGCACAAAAAATTCAAGGAAGAGATTGATGAGATGTTGAAGTATGGAATCATCAAGCCCTTGGATCAGTCAAAATGGGTTAGTCCAATGGTGATCAGTATCAAGAAGGATGGTCAGATTAGGATCTGTGTGGACTACAAGGAGCTGAATGGTTCATGTGTGACTGATCCCTTTCCTATGACATTCACTGAGGAAATACTAGAAGGTGATGTAGGGCATGAAATCTATTCATTTACAAATGGGTTCTATTTGTATCATCAGGTTAGGATTCCCCAGGAGGATTAGGAAAATACTACTTTTACTACTAAATGGGGTAGTTTTGCCTATACTGTGATGCCTTTTGGTCTAAAAAATGCACCTACTATATTTTCGCGCATAGTTGTTCAAGCGTTCAAGGACTTTATTCACAACTTCTTGCAGATCTATTTGGATAATTTGATGGTGTATGGATTAGTTAAAGATCATTGTGACAACCTGCGCTTAATGTTTGAAAGATGAAGATAGTTGAGTATCTCTTTGAACATCAATAAGTGCATATTTGCTACACCATTTGGAATACTTTTAGGAAACTATTATCCAAAATGAGCCCCTTGCTTATTTTGGCTAACTTGCCTTCATTTTTTCCTTCCTTGTGCTTCAATATCAAATTTTACACATTCTAGGGACTCAAAATCATCTAGAAATGGATTCATTAGATAGAGAAATTTTTTAACTTTCTAGAAAGGTAAAAATTTCCTTCTAACTCCTTGTAATTTTCAAGTTATGGCCCGACGGAGTTTTTTGGGGAAAATTTCCCTAGATAGGCCCGCAGCCAATGAGAATGCACGACATGGCAGTGAGGGTTGGCAATGGCAGAGTGAAGTTGAAGAAATTGCCAAAGAGTTGGTGGAGGGTGAAAGGGAAAAAAGCCAGTCCGCAAGCTCATTGAGGAGAAGTGAAGGAAATTTGCAAAAGCCTCACAGCTAATGTGGAAGCAGCACGTGTCCCCGTGGTGGTGGAAGTCGGGGCCGTGGAGGAATTTTTGCATTTTTGCCAAAATTGCAAAAAGGGAGAAAGGAAAAAAATAGCCCGTGGGCCCACCAAGGAGAAGGAGAAGAGTTAGCAGAGGTGTTGGGGGAGAAAGGAAATTTGAGCCCGCGGATGAATAAGGGGCCGACATGTGGCAGCAACGGAGCGGGGTGCGGGGGTGTTTGGGGAATTTTTCCCAAAATGAAATCAAAGGAGAAAAGGGCAGGTTTAGCCCGACTCCCATCAGTGAATTGGAGGCTGACACATGTCTTGGAGTGACAGAGGGGCATAGAGGCTTTTGGGAAAATTTTCCAAAGGGAAAATTTTAAAGTTTGACCCCGCCGACCAAATTTTGACCCTGTTTTTCACCATTTTTTCCCTAAATCTTCAGAAGGGCATATCTTTTGATCCAGACCTCGGTTTTTCACATTATTTATATCATTGGAAATTTGGTAAAATTATATACATGTTGGAGGGTTCAATTTTTAATTTTGATGGATATTTGTGGGAGAAAAATGAGAAAACATCTTTGGCACATAAAAAATATAGAAATGACATTCAACCACCAAAATTAATGAAGTATGGGTCATTTTTTGGATCTACAGAGCAATGTACTTTGGTGTATGGGTTTTTCCATGAAGCCCATCACCTTACAGGTGAAATTGAAGGGATTTGATTGGTAGTTGAACTCATAAATCATTTTTCCCGCATTTTTTGCTTTCTCTTCTTCTGCTTGGCCATTAAAAGCCAGATTTGGCTCATTTGTAAAAGGTTGGATGTTCTTGCTTCTGCAAGCTCTTCTTTTCCCCTTAACAGGTGGATTTGAAGGAGTTTCAGACCTCCCATGGAGATTATAACAATGGTTTTTTCCTCTTTGCTATTGCAATGTATTGTATCAAATATGGGCATGATAATGTATGTTTTGTGATCAATTTTCAATCCTCTCATGTAGTTATTATTGTCTTCTGATCCTTCATTGCATTCTGGTAATTTGTGCATGTTTTGTTGCTGCAATCTTCATGATTTGTGTCTATATTTCAAAGCAAGGAGTTCAACACTCCTTTGGTGTATCACCTCTCTATTTTTTGCTTAGTTTTGTTTCCATTTCCTTGTGTTTCTCTCAACCCTGTCTCCTTCGTAGTTTTAGAGTAGGAATTTTGAACCAGAACCTCTATAAAATTGCATGCATACACCTAAACAGAGGAGTAAGAACTAAATTTCTCTAGAGAATTTTCTCATCCTTGCAAGGTCCCACACCTTGGAGAAAATTCAATGTTGTGCATTCACACTAAATGACATTGCCTTCAAAAAGTAGATCCATAGGTCATTTAGGGGGTGCTGTGAATTTGCTACTAATAGTTTTGGCATGCCCTAGTGGGACCTTAGAGGTCTTCCACTTCATATTTTTGATAGGTTGGTGTGTTCCTATGAATATTTCAGCCTTTGGAGGCAATTCCAAAGCACGTCTGGCGAATCCATCTAGTAAACAACCCATCTTTGAAGTTGCAGACCTTCCTTTTCATTCATTTTCATTCATTTTTCATCCATTCTTCCTTCCATCTCTTCCATATTCTTTCATCCCATGAAGTTGTGCAATCATGACTTCATTTCCATCATGGAATTCACATTTACAACAATAGTGCCATCCAAATCCACCTCCAACATGCTTTTTAACTCCTTCAAATCAACATTTTGAGCAGATTCAAGATCACCATGCATACCCATATGAGCAGCAATGCCAAAATCAGTTTGGCTATGGTTTTTTCCACAGAGCATGGAGTATGCATAAAATGAAGACAATCAAATGGAAGATGCTGATTTTATGGAGAAGATTATCCAAAAAATGGAGGTTGGCATGGTGTAATCCAGGGCTCAAGCACAAATGAAAGCATTTCTGAATTGGTTGCATGGAGTACCTTGTCCATGGGTGGGACCTTTTCCAAGGCATTACAAGCCCTCAAGAGAAGCTTGAATTCATGATTGAATGCTCCCCATTACTTGCAAAGTGGACTGAGGGAATAAAGGTGTATGAGAGGATTATTCAACAACCTTGTCAACGGGTAAGTACACCATCTCATACTCTTTCTTTTCCTCTTTCTCAATCTATATCATTTCAGCAGTGCCAAGCTTCAAGTTTCCCATATGCTGCCCCAAATGTTGATCCCATTTCTCCATCTCCTAGTCTTCCACCTCATCTCAATTGATTTTTTCCTTTTCCCTTTCAAATCCAAATCCCCTCCACAAGAGCAAAAAGAAATACCATTCCACTCCAAGGAAACAAGAAGTTTCATCTCTTCCACCACCACAAACAAATGCAAAAAATGGTTGAGTCACAACCCACCCCTCCTCTTGCATTCCCAAATCCATGTTGGGAAGAATAAATTGCAAAATGTCAGTCATGAAGGAATAGCATCAAGAGGAAGAACCAAGCAAACGAAGGAATGATTAAGAGCTTAGTTGAATTTTGGGTCTTAGATATGGGATTGAGAAAATTCCTTTGTTGGTGAAGCCTACAGAGGAGGTAAAGGTTGAAGAACAAGTGGTGGTTGAGGACTGATTTTGTTGCAGCAGAAGAAGAGCAAAAAGAAGAGGAAGATCAACAATCAATTTATGTTATGAATGTAGTGTCCATGTTGGCACTCCAGTTGAAGAATATGTTGATCCAATTCAAGTTGCACAATCAGACATGGAAGAGGAAAGCTCTAAAAGAGATCTTTCAGCCCCAAGTTGTTCTCTAGAGCAGAAGATTGAAGAGATTTGACTTGAAAAACTTCATGCTAGAGGAAGAGTTCAATCAAGAGCAATATTTACTTCAAGCAGCAGAGGAAGGAGAAGCTGATTCCAAAATCCAGAAGAAGAGGAGCGTGCATTCCAGCTATGGGGGAGAAAATTGAATATCCAAAAATTTGAGCAAAAAGCAGGCTATAGAAGAATCTTCAGTTCTTCTTTCTACTTCATCTCTCTTGAGTTCTATTTTGCTGAAGAAGAGTTTGATCTCTCAAAACTCAATGTTGGAGGATGAAGAAACCATGGTGATCAAGTTATAGATCAAGAGAACACCATGGGAGAGGTTGAACATTTGTAGTAGGATAGCAATGAGGTAGATTATCTTTCAGATTTGGAGGACTGTTTTGATGAAGAGGAACCGGTTGAAATCACACCATTTTCTCCTTCATCATCCACATTCCAAAAACAAGAGCCTGCTGCCATGAAGGAGAACATTCATTTGTAGTAATCCTGCATTTTATAGCAGCTCTTTGGAACCAAGATTGGAAGATATTAATCTTCCATGTTCTTCATTAGAGGAAGAAGGAAAACAACAAAAGAGCTTCCATCACTTCTTCCACACCATTCATTCAAGAAGGTATACAAGAAGACTCCATTTTTGGAGTTGAAAATTCAGAGCAATGGGCATTTCCAAATGGATCAGACCTTTCCCAATCAGGTATTTGGCTTCATTGGAGCCAAAGGAGAAGTCACAACAGTCCTTCTTGCTTCTAAGCATGAGGATGAGCTGCAAAGTGCCAAGGATCAGCTGCAATACCTCTTCAATCCAAATGCAGAGCAACTAAAAGAGGTATTGGATTTGCTTTCAGTTGACACCTTGCTGATTTGGGTAGAAGACCAACTTCTTGTTGATTTTCCACTCATCCTAACAGCCATGATCAGCTCCAAATCAATTGCATGGCTGCCCATTTTGAAGAAAGGAAGCTATTTTGCACAACCAGTTCTAGGGTTTGTTTAGCTCACCTTTTCTTCTAGTTAGAGTAGTGTAGGTAGGTTTGCTTTTAGTAGAAGAAGTTCTTGTGCACACTCTGCATGTTCCATTTGGAGCATATATGATTTTTAGTTTTGTACATAGTTTTTTGGTGATGGTTTTTCTCTTGCATAGTCCATTGTAGTGGCATTTTGGTGAAAACAACTCTAGTTCAGTAGGCTTCAAAGTGGCTCAGAGGGAAGTTTTCAAAGTTCAGATCAGTTTGCAGGATACTACTCATGACTCCATGCCCAATGGATTCTTCAAGGTAGCTGATCACTTCATCTAGTAGGTAGATGACCCCTCTGAGTTGCCAAAATTGTTATCCAAAATGAGCCCCCTGCTTATTTTGGCTAACTTACCTTCATTTTTTCCTTCCTTGTGCTTCAATATCAAATTTTACACATTCCAGGGACTCAAAATTATCTGGAAACGGCTTCATTAGATATATGAATTTTTTCACCTTTCCAGAAAGGTAAAATTTTCCTTCTAACTCCTTGTACTTTTCAAGTTATGGCCCAGCTGGAGTTTTTTTGGGGAAAATTTCCCTAGACAGGCCCACGGCCAATGAGAATGTGCCATGTGGCGGCGGGGGTTGGGATGGTCGAGTGAAGTTGAAGAAATTACCAAAGAGTTGGTAGAGGGTGAAAGGGAAAAAATTGGCCCGCAGGCCCACCGAGGAGAAGGGAAGGAAATTTGCAAAGGCCCACGGCTAATGTGGAAGCAACACGTGTCCCCATGTAGTGGCGGAAGTCGAGGCCGTAGAGGAATTTTGGGTTTTTTTCCAATATTGCAAAAAGGGTGAAAGGGAAATAATATCCCACAGGCCCATTGAGGAGAAGGAGAAGGGTTAGTGAAGAGGTGTACGGGGAGAAAGGAAATTTGAGCCCATGGATGAATAAGGGGGTGACACGTGGCAGCAGCGGAGCGGGGTGCGGGGGTGTTTGGGGAATTTTTCCCAAAATGAAATTAAAGGAGAAAAAGGCAGGTTTAGCCTGCGACCCCATCAGCGAATCAGAGGCCGAAACATGTCCAAGAGTGGCAGAGGTGTGGAATCTTTTGGGAAAATTTTTCAAAAGGGAAAATTTTAAAGTTTGACCCCGCCGATCTAATTTTGACCCTGTTTTTCAACATTTTTTTCCCCTAAATCTTTAAAGGGGCATATATTTTGATCCAGAGCTCAATTTTTCACGTTCTTTATATCATTGGAAAGATGGAGAAATTATCTAAACTTTGAAGGGTTCAATTTTGAATTTTTATGGATATTTGTGGGAGAAAAATGAGAAAAAACTCTGGCACACAAAAAATATAGAAATGACATTTAACCACCAAAATTAATGAAGTATGGGTCGTTTTTGGATCTGCAGAGCAATGTACTTTGGAGTATGGGTTTTTCCATGAAGCCCATAACCTATAAAGTGAAATTTAAGGGATTTGATTGGTAGTTGAACTCATAAATCATTTTACCACGTTTTTTGCTTTCTCTTCTTCTGCTTGGCCATAAAAAGCTAGATTTGGCTCATTTGTAAAAGGTTGGATGTTCTTGCTTCTGCAAGCTCTTCTTTTCCCCTTAACAGGTGGATTTGAAGGAGTTCCAGAAATCCCATGGAGATTGTAACACATTTTTTGCCTCTTTGCTATTGCAATGTATTGTATCAAATCTGGGCTTGATAATGTATGTTTTTGTGATCAATTTTCAATCATCTCATGAAGTTATTATTGTCTTCTAATCCTTCATTGAATTCTGGTAATTTGCGCATGTTTTGTTGCTGTAATCTTCATGATTTGTGTCTATACTTGCAAAGTAAGGAGTTCAACACTCCGTTGGTGTATCACCTCTGTGTTTTTGCTTAGTTTTGTTTCCATTTCCATGTTTCCCTCAACCATGTCTTCTTAGTAGTTTTAGAGTAGGAATTTTGAACCAGAACCTCTACAAAATTACATGCATACACCTAAACAGAGGAGTAAGAACTAGATTTCTTTGGAGAATTTTCTCATCTGCAAGGTCCCACACCTTGGAGAAAATCCAATGTTGTGCATTCAAACCAAATGACATTTCCTTAGAAAATCGGATCTATAGGTCATTTTGGGGGTGTTGTGAATTTGCACTAACAGACACATCATCTACAAGGAAGGTTTGTTGGTTGATCCAACTAAGATTGTAGTCATTATAGGCCTGAAATATCCTAACAATCAGAGTTTTTGTGTACTAGAACATGAGCGCATACCACACCTATTCTATGTTTTCTATTGTGGGACCAACCATTTCATGTACATGTGGATGCCTTTGACATGGCCATTGGTGCGGTATTGGCTCAGCCTAGAGACAGTATTATAGATCATCCTATCTATTTTGCTAGTAGAAAGTTGACACTTGTAGAGTAGAATTACACCACTATAGAGCGCAAAGCTTTGTCAATGATCTATGCACTACATAAATTCTGATAGTACCTACTAGCTACACCATTTATCTTTTATACATATCACATGACATTGAAGTATTTGGTAAACAAGCCTATTTTACAAGGGTGCATATGTAGATGGGTACTCTTATTTCAAGAATTTGATTTCACAGTTGTGGTAAAACCAAGGAAAAGTAATTTTGGACTAGAAAATTTATCCAGAATATAGTTAGGAGAAGAAGTAAACACCATTTAAGATACCATACACAATGCACAGTTATACAAGTTATAATGAGTGTCATCTAAATTAGAGGATATTGTTGTCTTTCTACGGATAGGGATGACACTAGAAGGAATGAAATTCTTGTAGAATAAAAAACTTACTATACGTGTGACACCCTATATGTTTATTAGCAGTGACCTATACAAATTAGGTTGGGATAAAGTATTGCATTGTTGTGTACTGGAACATGGGCGCATAAATATTATGGAAGAAGCTCATGGTGGTATTGCAGGTGGCCACTATGCAGGTGATGCCACTGCTTGCTAGATTCTACTAAATGGATTATGGTGGGAAACCATTTATAATGATTGTAAGGATTGTGATCATTGTCAACATCTTGGGAAACTAGGTCAACGATATGAAATGCCTCTAAGACCTATTAGTAGTGCAGAACCATTTGAGAAATGGGCTATATATTTTTTGGGTCTTATTTCACCAGGTGCATGTAGAACTGGATCATGCTATATCATAACTTACACAGATTATCTAAAAAGGTGGGAAGAAGCAACACCTACAAAGGATTGTACAACAGCTATAGCAGCCAAGTTTCTATAGGAAAATATTATTACAAGGTATGGATGTCCTTTAAGCTTGACCAGTGATAGGACACACATTTTATTAATGAGCAAATCAAAATTTTATTAGATGAATTCATGATTGCACACCATAAGACTACACCATATCACCCTCAGCAAAATGGGACTGTTGAGGCTTTCAATTTTTTTTTAAGCCCAACATTGACAAAAATCTGTGATGTTGGAAGAAAGTATTGGGATGATAAAGTGTGTGCAGTGCTTTGGGCATATCAAACAACATATAAAAGGTTGAACAAAGCCACACTATTTTAGTTATTGTTTGGCATAAAAGTAGTTCTTCCTATGGAATTCATGTTACCATATTTGTGTATTATGCACTCTGGAGGTCTAGCTGATGAGCAAGCATTAGAAGAACGGATTGAAAAGTTAATCAAGCTAGACAAGAAATGAGCCATAGCACGTTGGAGTGAAAAACAAGAAAAGGCTAGGCAGAAATCATGGCATGACCAACACATCAGGGATAAAAGTTTGAGATTGGACATATGGTGCTCCTTTATGATTCTAAGTTTTTGCATCATCTAGGAAAACTCAAAGTACATTGGTTGGGGTTGTATGTTATCACTCACATCCTTGAAATAAGTGCTTTTCAATTAGAGGCACTTGATGGAATATGGTTACCAAGATAATTCAACGAGAGTAGGTTGAATCCCTACTATAAATAAGTCTTCTTGGTGTTTGTAATAAGGTAATATTTCCATTTAGATTAGTAATTATGCATTTCCTTAATATATTTCCTTCTTTATCACTATGCTTTGTCAATTTAGTTTGTGTTTTTGTCTAATAAGCATGCTTACGTGCTAGAAGCTAATTACTATTTGAAGAATTTCTATGCATAGAGGACTGCACATACCCTTAGTGTGGGGTAGGTTATTTATATCCAGGTATAGGGCTATTGAAAATAAGTCCACATGAAAGGAAAAAACTTCTACGAGTGTTATTCAAGTTGAAGAATTAAAAAAAATTGCTTCTAGAAATGAGGACCATAGTTGGAGATGAGTGAAGAAACAAGTATAATGTGAGGTAAGCAGGGGCCATGGGAACTACCAAGGGAAGGAATAATTGTGAGGTAATCAGGAATATGGAGGCGTGTTGAAGAGAAGTCCATGGCTAGAAGGTAGGAAGGTGCTCTAGAAGGTTATAGCTTGGGTGTGAAGATGTACCATGTGGAAAGAACGAAAAATGGTTGATTAATGAAAGGATTGTTGGTAGGTGAAGAATCAATCAATGCACTAATTTTTTTAAAATCTATATAAGGATGGGATGTAAGTTCATTCTTAATATTGCAATCATGATAATTTGAAAGAACCAAGTGTGACCAAGCTGAGAAAAAGTGTTTTCAGGTGTAAAGAGTGTGAATCAAAATAAGACGAGAAAATTTATGCATAGAGGAAGCTTGCGTCCCCAGTTGCAAAGGGTTTGAGAAAAGCAAGGCATTGCAAAAGAGCTAGGGCATGTAATTTTAACTAGGGAATTATGAATCAAGCTAGGGTTTGGGTTTGTACATTACAGGAGATAAAAGGTGAGTATTTGAACTGAGAAGATTGCAAGTTATAGATGGCACCAATGAAAGCACCCGCAGTAGGAGTAAAAGGAAAGAAGAAGGTCAAAGTGGAGGTTGCATTGACTCCTGAGAGTAATTTATCTGAAATGTATTATCTGGAGGGTGTGATTGTGGGTCAGGAATGGGATTCCCACATCTGGAAGAGCAAGATCAGTGAGTACAAGCATCTTACAATTGAAAATAAGGAGCTGGATGTGTTATTAAACACAAAGAAGAATAAGCGCACAACAGAAGACATGCCAGTTTACGATGACGCTGGTGAGAAGTTATTAAAGTAAATTAGAGTCTATCAGTTATACAAGCTGCCATAATTTGGAAAGTTTGAACCATTGTATTGATGGTTGATGAATAGGGTACATGAAGATTTCTTCTACTTTGCAGGATGCAGGGTAAGGATCACATCCACATTGATCTAAACATTAATAGGGTTGAAAGGCATAGGGTTAGATCTACATGGCGATTTAATTGATAAGGCCACAATATTGGAGATAAGGAAGGATTTGGGGTATACCAAGGGTCCGTGTGACATGGACATTGATAAATTAAAGAATTACCCAATCATACAAGCATCTGCACACTTAGTGAAAAAGTTGAATGACCAAGAAATATGGTCACAAGTAAACACAATGTGGCTATACATTGCGAAGAATATGTCATAAGGAGTGGTTTACAACATCTCTAGTTACATCACAAAAACTATCATTGAAGAAGCACACAGGAGAAAAAATCAATTTCAGGGTTGTTCTATTGTCTCTAGTGTTTATGGAAATCAGGGTGCCCGATGGGCCAAAAGAGAAAATTTGGGAATACCCTATGGAGAACAAGTCAATTGTGGAAATATTTGGAAATTACTTGTGTGAAGGATCAATGAGTGAACTAGTCAAGTAGAGGGCAGAGAAGTGGTATGATAGACTTCATGCAAAATTTGAAGAAAAAATTTGCATACCTAAGGAGTTACCTTGAGTAGTAGGGAAGGCAGTGCAGTTCACGGTTTACTTGCATTTTTGCATCACATGATTTGTGATGAAGATCATGTCTTAGAGCCCATGGTGAAAATTAACATATGCCTTCACAACATGATATTTACAGGCATTAGTTCACCGATTTTCAGATGTGCGCCGCCTAACCTTCAATGTAAACAAGGTAGATTGCAACTACCATATGCTGAGAAAGACATATGTATATGTAGGATGGACTTCCTATATTGAGAGGATTATCTCAAATGTATTAAACATGAAGCCTATAATCTTGGTAGTTGGGGACACCAGAGCAATGCTTGTGTACCTTAAAATTAAGCCAAGGCTAGAGAACAATAAGTATGTGGAGAATGAGTTCGTGCTCCCAGGGCCACCAAAAGGTAAGAATACAATGGAAAATTTTCAAGAACCTAAGCGCACAAAGAAAATAGAAGTAGATGATGAAGAAGAGGATCATAAAAATAGTGGTGGTTTGGAGAAAAGAGGTAGGAGGCAGCCTCCAAATAGGGAAGAAGCTGTACGTGTGACTGCTCCACCCCAACCACAAGAAGGAGATGATAAGGACCTAGATGCAATACAAGGAGAATGCCACTTCAACAGAGTATTCACTAGAACAAGAACCTAATGTGCTACTCAAAAATCAGTGCACATATCACCTAAACTCTCTCCACAGAAGGAGACAACTGAGAAGAGAAGAAGGAAGTTAAAGCTGAATGAGGAGGTAAAAGAGTCTGAGGAGAGCATGCCCAAGTCTGCTACACCTCCATAGGACATGGAAGAACCAAAGGATGAAGAAATGAAGGATGGAGAAGAAGGAGAAAAAGAGGTAGATGAGATAGTGCAAGAAAATTCTCAAGGTACAACAAAACAAGCTCCGAATCTTGATGCTCAAATTCCTAAGGGGCCAAGATAAAAAAGAACAAGCAGAGAATATGTTGCACTAGTCATGTGTTAGGAATTAATAATATCTAATGCAGAATAATTTCTCAGAATCACAATAATAATAAGTATGAATAGAATTATAGAAATGAAATATGCACAACACGAAGACAATATTTAATGTGGTTCACCCAATGTGGGCTACATCCACCAAGCACACTTGTTCAGATTTTATTACAAGCCAACAGTCTTCATAGTTACAATAATCAGATCTTGTTTGGAATTGCGCTTAACAAACCCTCCCGAATTCACACTTGAATTTGCACACACTATTCACCTTCACAAACCACACTCCACTAAATCCTATTGTATGTCCATCTATTTATAAGTACATAAATAGGTAGCCGAAGAGGCGGTTTTACAAAACAATGGGTACTGAAAAACCATGGGCCCAAAAACAGCCCATTACGGTTACCCATTACCCATGGGTTAATAAACCACCCATGAAAATTTTCTTTGGGGGCTTCGCCCCCAAGCCCCCATCGGGGGGGCTTCACCCCCCCGAACCCCCTTGACCCACTCACCGGTGAGCGGGACTGCCATAAAAATATCCGAGTGTAACACATGGAAGGTGTACCAAACTCTAACATGAAAACAAGCTCCACAAACATAACATCATGGGCTATACTGAGGGCATAGGTAAAATTTTCCACGCTCATTTTCAAATAAAAATGACACCAAAGGAGTTGTATACATGGGAGTTAATGGATGAAGATATGGTAACCATGCACACAAGGAAGAAATTGTCATGGTCTGTACACACACACATGGATGAACCGAACTTTGATGTATGTGAAGAGTCATGTGTATCAAGGAGGTTGAAGAAGACACCTCAGGCCAGCCACATAATAGTAAATCCTACTGTTATGTCAGATGAACAAGTGATCAATCCTTTGGTAAAAGTATCAACATAGGTGACAAAGTGAAATATGGATAAGGCTGCAACAATTAGGGTGCTAAGAGAATACATCAAAACTAAGGATGTAGAGATACTGCACCTAAAGAAAGAAAAATAATTGGCATAGAAGAAGAAAACTCTTTTCATTAGCATGTCAGAGGAAATTGGGGACAATATCATGAAATCAAAGCCACACTTAGAGCCTAAGGTACCCAAAATGTTTCCTTCAGCAATGCATTATGTACAAACCTTGGTGGACTTGGTGCTTGAAGATGGACCTCTGCACATGCCACCACCAAAGAATACTGAGTAGGAAGCAGAGTGAGAAAAGGCTTCAGTGATGAGGAAGATTGCATCATATGAGGCATTGCTCCAAATATTTCTGGAGGAACTGAATAAAGTAGATCAAGCGTTGAACATTTTTACACCCCCAGAATCCATTATAAGAACCAGGACCATTATAGAGGACAATGAAGTCCTAAAAGCCATAAAAGATGATACCTTAGGCCACAAAAAATGATTAGCACTTATCAAACAGAAGCATGAGGCCATTACAGAAGCACAAGAACCACACAAGGAAAGGCTAGATGATCTTGGGAATCTCATAGTGCAAAAGTTAGAATTCTTAGAAAGAAGAATGTTTGCAATGTCCAACATTGTTTTGGTCTTACAAAATGAGAAAGGAGAGATTGCTAAGGATGAGCTAGAGTACATTGCAATGGATATCCCAAAAAAGGTAGAGGCCGCGCTCAATGATTGAATTTTTTTTTAAAAGGAAATAAAAGAAGAATATCTATAATTGATTTTTCAGGTTGAAGCAAAAGATACTGTAGGGTAAAGAAATTCTTTTATTCATAAATATTTTTTCTATTCTTTGATTCATTTTGGAGATAACCATTGCCGGGGTGGAAATGAAATTAGTGTGGGGTAATGTTGATCAGTCAAAGTATGACGCTTAGTGAATAACATACAAAAGGTTCGCGTGGAATAACATAGCACATTCAAAATCATGGGAGGATCAGGAAGGAATCATGTGATGAGGGTAGAGATAGACTTGAGACTTAGCCATTTTCATGATGATAAGCTATTTTTAGAGATAGCGTGCCAAACACACAAACCGGTGAAATACTTGTGCAACATGCATTGGTTGTTTTTGGAGAAGCGGCTACGAAGTACTTTACATGCATACATGATGAGAATAGGTTTACTACTTAAAGTTAACTAGAAGAAGTATATGCTTAGCACACTTGCATGTGTGGCTATTATTGTGAATGGCGTGTGGCTAATAATAACATGCAACCTATTTTGGGATTAGATAAGAGGTGAAGGGAAAGTCCCCATCCTAAAAATATGTAGTGAACTGTTTAGTATGATATATGCAGAGATAGGTATAAGTATGATAGTATGTAAGGACTAAGTTATTGTGAGGTTATGTTGCCAAATTTGATGCACACATAAACTATGGTATTATCTATTGTAATAAGCTTATGTGTATTTATCTATTTTAATGCAATGGATTGTATTGGTTTAATCAAAGTATCATATCTTGAGTATAATTGGTTCTTGCATGCTTGATTTCCTCATGGTTATCTTTTAAGTCTGTTATTCTCTAGATCTAGATCTGAACATGCAATATAGAATGTTATATTAATTATGGATTTGAATGATTTAAGTCTTCATCATGCTAACATATTGCAACAATAACCATAAAGAGGGGCCTGGTACCTTTGCATGCTTCAGGTGAGAGCTCAGTCTAGGCTGAGTGATGTGTCAGTGCACCTGGGCTCTTACTGCTAAATTCTAGGCTGCATCACCTTCATACAGGAAGATGGTAGTAGAGTTGGGCCAACATCAGTTGCTCAGATGGATTGAGGGGTGCACTATTGGAGAGCACGAGATGATACCCATGGATAGGGTATGACAGAATTTTGGGCTTCCCTAGGATGTTCCACTACCATTTCCTCAGTATAGGAGAGATGATGTAGAGAGGCCCATGCCTCTACCATAGCCGACCGTGCCAAAAAGGAAGGAGGAGTAGGTAGTGGAATGACGGATTGATGATGCTAGGGTTATAGATAGATATAGGTAGTCTAGCTACGAGCAGTACTACCTTGGCCAGGGTAGCTAGACTTGGCTACGCTCACAGTTCAAAGGGATACACTGCAGGGACAAGTGGCCACCTTACAAGCCTAGATTACAGGTCTATAAGGGGCAGTTGATAGGGTCATAGGTAGAGGTGGCCACACTACAGGAATACGTAGTAGGTTTGCAGGGCCAGTTGACCACTGCACATGCACAAATTATGACCTTATAGGTCCAGATCATGGCACAGGCACCAACACAGGCTTAGGGACAGGGTCCTATGGTATAGGTAGCAGTGGGATAGGGTCCTATGGTATAGAGAGGAGGGTAGGGTACAAAAGAATAGGGGATGAGACTATCAGTAGCAGGGCATGGCTCATAGGTTACCACAAGACCCATGACACCACCATAGATAATGTCGATGACTCGATTTAGGGATGCCCTAAGTGAGGCCAGGAACTACTAGGATCATTTGAATGTTTTCGGGATAGACATCCCTTCCTATGTGGAGTATAGGGTATCTTGGGCCCCTAAAATATTGACTAAATACAAAAAGGTGCATGGGTGCACAAGGTCTAAGTTAAAGGTTGGGTGTGCAAGAATAAGGCACATAAGCAAGGGATCTAGGAAGGTTTTAAAAGGAACCATGTTACCCGCTGGCATAACAAGGTCTTGGGACTTATCCGTATTTGGCGTATCGGGTAGAACATGAGAAAAGCGTGATCCGACTGCACATGCGGAGTGGATAAGGTGCCATCCTAGTGACAGGTTGGCCTATGAAGGAATATGCCCTGCGATGGAAGTTTCTATAAGACCATCATGGCAAGGAGTGGAGAGATTAGGCCTAGAGGAGATTTCTCCCATGGAGGACCACATCTTGACACTTGGTGATGGATCTGAAGTCGTAGAAAGAAGAGTTGTTAGTTCAGGGGGCCTATAAATACAAGCACCTGCAAAAGACATGAGGGAGAGAGATCAATAGAGAGCGGAGCTTTCAAAAATGTTGCGAGTTGCATTGGGTTGGGTAGATAAAATATAGGGGGAGGATGTATTAAGGGGCTTGGGATTGTAAATTTTCTTCTTGAGAAGCTAAGGGATATAAATCCAGTTATGATGTATGAACTTAGTCTTCCATACTGCGATGTTCTATAATGAATCTAATGGATGTAATGAGGTTACCTACTTATTTGAATATGATCATTAATGATTCTAGTCCATCCTCATTTCTTCATAGTTCTGATTCATGTATGTTTATGAAATGAGTATAAAACCTTATGCATTTTCCTTTCTATTTTATTTCAGTCCTATTTTGTTAAATTATCTTTCTGTTTGGAATGACTGCATTGGTCTAGAAGCCATTTTGAGATCTATGATGATTACATGTCTTGTATCTAATCACTCTCTTTGAATTCCTATCATATATGATGTTTCCCACTAAACTCACATAAATGGGATACTAGGCACCCACACGTGCCTCGGGTGAGCGCCCAACGCCCATTGGGTGATAGGATAGCGCACATGGGGTTCCCTCGTTCTTTGGTGGGTGTAAAAATGACTACATCTTGGTTCTGTTTCCGGAACTCTTTTTGAAGTTGTATTGGGAAATAACATACATCATGATCTGTGTAATGAGTGATGACAGAGCGTTTAACTTTGGAAAGCATTGAATCATGGTTTAAGAGCATGGAGGATGAATTTTCTCAGATATTCATCACTAGACCTAACTTTGATGCATATAGATGGGTAGAAGAGAACCTCTACCATAATTTGTATGAATTTTTTTTCTATTGCTTCCTAGTAGAGCTATTTAAATGGCTCTCGGTATATGTGTCTAGATCAAAATAGTATTATAGATTATGTGTGTGGATCCAAGAAGAGTACCAGAGGATGTAAGTTAAGAATTTTACATCGACTAGTGCTGTGGATCATTGGTGGAAAGGAGTGTTGACTAGCTACACCCTGGAATACACTATTTCCACATATTCTTGTCTGAACGTTGCTGAGTTTGAGTTTATATGGGAGCCTAGAGGATCATTTCTACATGCTATCCCTATGGCAATGAAGAACTTGATTGTTACCTTGATTTTAGAGGCATTTCTGATGGCCGGCTAAACCGTTCTGAGCACTGGGTGAGGAAGCTAGGGTGAAGGAAGATGGAAGATATTGTGACTGAGAAAGAAAGGAGGAGATATGACTCAAGTATAGTGAAGTGTGTGAAAGGGAGATTGCTGGACAATGTGAGGTTGCAAGTGTGATGGATATATGAAGGCAGATGTTGTGGGAAGGATTTGAGGTTCATGTAGAGGACGTGGAATCTGAGTAGTCTATGTTACCCCATCTTGGAAAGCACGTAAGAGAGACCCCTTTGGCTTCTGATGAGAGTTCATCATGTGGAGAGAGAAGAGTTGTTGGTGTGCATCTGAACCCACATAGTGACCAAACCCTGGTGCTTGATTTTCCATATCAAGGGAGGAGTATCATTGAACAGTTGGTACCAGTGGGAGTGACAAATTTGCTCCCAAGAGATATAATTTTTCATTTACTAATTCCATGGCTACGTATACTATTCTAGTATTTAGAGGGGTTTTTAGACAAGGAGAAAATACACAAGGCTTGGGTAACACAATGGGGAGTGGTGTGGGACACACATCTGGTAGTGGTAAAATGTCGCAGAGGGTTTGTGCACAATTTAGTGGGACGTTGGGGACACTAGGTGCAACCGTTTTAGGCCCATTATTGGATACTATTAAATCTGGAGATGAAACTGGTGGATTCAGAGGCACAATACCTGGTGGATCTAGTGGATTTGACAGAGGAGGGAACATCGGAGGAAGTCAAGGGACTAGATTGGGAGGACAAGGGCCTCAACCACCTCGTAAAGTATTCTTTGAGATGTCTTTACATTTTCTAGATTACATGGGTATTGAAGATGCTGCGGAGCATGTTCACAAGTGTGAGTTGCTATGGTGCACAAATGGAATCACAACTACGAAACGGAAGGCTAGTCGGTTTGCAACAATGTTGCAAGGGAACATACATAGCTGGTATAGGAAGTATCACCCCCATCAGAAAGTGGTATATTACACCACATTGAAAAACACCTTCCTAGTAGAATTCCACATCCCTGAGTTTGAACAGAAGAGCATCAATGCCCTTAAGGAGATTCAATAGGGAATTTCGGAGAGTGTGCAGGAGTATGACACGTGGTTTAAGACTCTCCTGCAAAAAATTTCATATGAAATTCACCCTTCACAATATGCTTAATGGTTTGTTGAAGGGTTGATAACCCCATTTAGAAGAGCTTTATCTCATAAAAATTTCATAGACCTGCGTGAGGCGTTGGTAGCTGCCATACGTGTTGAAGATGTTGAGAGTGTTGACATTGGTGTTAGCCCGTTTCTGGAAGCTCAAATCGCTACTATGGATAAGAAGCTAAAAAATTTATCTACGAACTCAATTCATGAGACTTACAGTAGAATGTGGTGTACATATTGTGAAGTAGAGGGGCATGCCAAGGATATTTACCCCCAAAATCTAGTACGCGTCGTTGTAGTATACTGTGATATTTGTCATGGGGACCATGATGTGAGTAGATGTCCCTTACTACAATGCACAATTCAGAAGAATGTATCTTGCTACTGTAAGATCTGCACTTCTACAACCCATAATACCAAGGATTGTCAACTTATTAATTAGATCCATGAGGCCATTGATCATGGTGTGTGCCAGACCAGCATTGCTAGTAGTTCTAAGGGTGATGATCACTGTTATGAGGAGCGCGTAGATGGAGGTGCACATGGAAGGGGATTTTGTGGAGGATTCTGTGGTCATGGTAACTGTGGAGGAAGAAATGAGTTCCCACGGGGAAAATGTTATAATTGTGGGTCTATAGACCACTACAAGCGCGAGTACCTAGACTTATTGCAGTTCTCATGGTGTGGGAAGAAGCAAAAGTATGATGAGTTCCCTTAGTTGTTTGAGCACATGAGTTAGCAGCACCAGAAAGACAAGGGCGCTGCAATGCTAAGAATTAATAAGGATGACACAAAATGGATGCCACGAGTGGCACGTTATGCTGGTTTGGAACCTATTACGGTAACAATGAGAGTAGAGGTTGCACGTGGAAAGGAAATGCCAAGGCATAAGAACCTGGTTTCAAGGGAAGAATTGGTGCATGGGAAGTACCCAAAACCTGCGCATCAGAAGGAGGTATATCAAGAAACCATGGATTTCATTCAGAGTTTACAAGGAGAAATCTAGTGTTTAAAGGAGTAGTCTAGGAGGGAGGAACAAAGAAGGAAGATCGAGGTGCCAAAGAATGACCTAGATGAGATCAAGGAAGTATGTAAAATGCTAAGGCAAGAGAATAATATTTCCTTGCTAGGGGCATGGTTGAGAGAGAAGGTACCACACGCCAGAGAAGAGTGCAAGATCCAAGTCTTGCATGTAAACCTTCCCCCTCATAGCCTTGACTATGATAAGGAGATAAAATTAAATGCTGTCATGGATGGATGGATCCTTAGTAATATCCTCATTGACATAGGTGTGGAGGTCAATTTTCTCACCTTGGATGCATGACATCATATGGGAATACTTGGATTACAGCCATCTTCGAATGTGCTATAAATGGAAAAAAAAAGAAGGCAATGCCCATTAGAGTCTTAAAAGATGCAACTATCACCATTCAGGGGGATAAGTTTACTGGGGACTTCGAAGTCTTGGCGCTTGCTGAGGTAGACAATTTCCTAGCATTACTTGGGCGCCCATGGTGCTATAATAACAATGCGGATATTTGATTCAACAAGGGATACATAAGCTTTGAAAATGAGGAGGAATGGGTCATCATACCCCTGGCCGATGGAATATCAACACCCTATACTGAACCTTTGGTAGAAGAGGTCCCGGATAGGATATATGTACACTTAATCAGGGATCTAGAGGTAATCCATCCCACATAAGGAGTTATCCAGTTTGAGGAAATTCAGTCCTTAAGTGACACCACTAGTATATCATGAGATAATTGGGTGCATAGGACCTATGAGTTAATTAGACGACATTTGAAAGGATCGGTGACAAAGGTGACAAAGGCATGTACAGTTTGGCGCCTAGGAGGAAAGAAGCTACCTATGTATCTAGGAGGAGCCCTCCCTAAGATATTTTTACAGGAGATGGAATATCAGTGGAAGAAGGAGAATGAATGAAGAGGGATGTTAAGTTATGTCCTACTTGGAATTGCTACATGCTAGTGGGGGACACATCGAGATAACCTCTTGGAATGGCACAGGGTGAGAAGTACCTTCTCCATAAGGTTTTGTAGGAGCAATGTGACCATGGCTATAAAAGAATACCATGGTAAAGAGGCCAATTCCCTCCATATCCAAGCATGTGAGATAGCCTTGATGGGAAGTGTAGAAGCATTGCCACCTTCATTATGGGTTCACAAGTTGTACTCCACCCTATAAGGTTGTGCACACACATGGTAAATTCACACTTAGACATGCCGCCAGACAGGGAGTTGGCAAGAGTTAGTGGCTGATCTCATTTAAACATTTGAGTATCAGAGTACAAAACCCTTGGTGGATAAGGTGTTGTAGGTTGTTAAGAGCCTTACCATTGGGGGTAGTGCCATGGTAGAAGATAGGCTACTGGACTTGCTAGGTGAACCTGGCTTGGAGGCATGCTTTGAGGAAGAAGAAACAAAAGAGATATTGTTTAAATGCACGTGTATAGAGAAAGAAAAGGGGAAGATGATGTATGTTATTGATGGAGAAGAAGCAGAAAAATTGGATGTTGACCATTCTGTAGGGACGCGTGAGGTGTTAGATAGTTCTGATGAATGGGCACACGCCTGTCATGAACCTTTAAAGACAAAAAAGGTTAACATCGGCTCAGGAGCAGAACCCAAGGAGGCAATCATTGGATACTATTGGTAGGAGAAAGAATTATCTAAGATCATTTATCTTTTACATGAATTTGAGGATTTATTCCCATGCAGGAATCATGAATTAAAAGGCATTCACCATTCCTTGGGGGAAATGAGAATTAATTTGAAGGAGGGTGCGTGTATGGTCTGGGAGAGACCATACCAAATGAATCCTAACCTATGCGTGAAGGTCAAGGAGGAAATAGATAAGATGATATCATTGGGCATCATTAAAGTTGTTGAAGAGTCAGAGTGGATAAGTCCAATGGTTATTAACATCAAGAAGGATGGATGGATAAGGATCTGTGTTGATTACAAGGATGTAAATGTAGTGTGTATCATTGATCCTTTCCCAACCCCATTTACTGAAGAAATTTTAGAGGGAGTGGCATGACGCAAGGTCTAATCTTTCACAGATGGATTTTCGGGCTATCAATAGGTAAGGATCACAAAGCAAGATTAGAGGAAGACAACTTTCACCACTGAGTGGGGAGGTTTTTCCTATACAGTCATTCCATTTGGGATGAAGAATGTGTCTATTGTGTTCTGGCACATTGTGGTAAAATATTTCCAGGACTTCATCCATAAATTTCTTCAAGTCTACCTAGATGATTGGACAGTATATGGGTTAGTGAAGGACCATTGTGACAATTTAAGGTTGATGTTTGAAAGGTGTCGACAGTTGAGGATATCCATCAATATTAAGAAATGTGTATTTGCTACCCCATTTGAAAAATTATTGGGACACATCATATGTAAGGAAGGCCTACTAGTAGATTCCGCTAAAGTTGCAGTAATTGTGTGATTGAGGGAGCCTACTAGTCAAATCACAGTGTGCTGATTTCTTGGGTATACGGGGTACTACAAGAAGTTCATCAAGGGATATGCCAAGATCTCTACACATTTAGAAGAGTTTCTTAGACATTAAAGTGCCTTTCATTTGGGAGAGGCACAACAGAAGGCATTTGACACTGAAGGATAGGATTGTCACCGCGCCCATCCTATGTTTCCCTTCTTGGGATAAGCCTTTCCATGTTCTTGAGGATGTTCATGAGGTTGACTTGCACAACCTGGTGAGGGAATTGTTGATCATCCTTTGTGCTTTGCAAGTAGGAATTTGATGCCAGTGGAGTAGTATTATAGTACAACTGAGTGCGAGGCATTATCAATAATCTATGTGCTTCACAAGTTCATACAGTATTTACTAGCAACTCCATTTATATTTTACACTGACCATATGGCATTGAAATATTTAGTGAAAAATCCTGTTCTACAAGGGCACATCTATCGGTGGGTACTATTGTTCCAGTAATTCGAGTTCATGATGGTTTTCAAACCAGGAAAAATTAATTCTGAACCTGATTATTTGTCTAGGATTGATTTAGGAGAGGATGCGTAGAGCATTGAAGATACTTGTAGACACTAAAATTAGGTCACATTCCCCTTTGGTCCCTCAACAAATAAGCACCCTTCATCACATTCACCTAGCTATGGCCCCCTTCACCCCACTAATATTAATTAAATTAATTTAATTAAATTAATGCATTATCCTCAATATATTTATTATTTAAATATCTTATTTAAATAATATCCCCACATACAGTTCACTTAGACACCTCACCAAGCCAACTCAACCTAAGACCTATTCTTAGCAAGTTCCCATAACTAACTAAGACTTACCCAAACCCTAAAAATCAATGCCTACATTCCATCTAACCACATTCCTACATGCTCACAAGGAGCTCCCAATCTAATCCTTGGGATAATGACATGAGACCCAAGGAAATCAGGAGGATCTTCCTAGTTTAGTAAAAATAAAAAATCCCATCCTGACCAATGTCAGTTACCCCTTACTGTCACCGGTTAAGCTAGACTGCCGTCAGTTACCCCTTTTAACCCCTAAACTACCTTATTCTCAAGGTTGGAAAACATTGGGAGAAAGGTTGATGAGAAAGAACACATATCAGAGAGATAACGCATCTTCAAAGAGCCAATTCCATCGAAAAATCACATCCAGGGAGGGAGATTGAGCATCTTCTCCTGCACAACCATCCCAACCATAATCTGATCTATCCAAGCAAAGAGGAGTGTACATGCAGCCCATGCAAAATATTTTCTTCAGTTGGTGATCACTTGCAACCTTCAAACCCATCATCAGCACCTCCATCCCTCTCACATAGACATTCAAGAATGAAATCCAAGTAAGTACAACATCATACTTTCCTGGTTATTTCATTTCAGCATCATTTTATCATCCATTGTTTATCTTTCCCCCTATTGACCTTCTCCACATTTTCACCTCTGTATACCCATTGAAACCTTGCAAAATCCTACTCCAGTCACCCAATACCTTGTCTTGACCAACCAAAGTCCTTTTTGCAATAAAAAAGGATACCCCAACTTGTTTCGTGACATTTCAAGATCTGACAGTAACTGGCACGGGTTACATTAAACCGCCGTCGGTCACCCTTGACCGACACCGGTCTCTGTGTTTGCCTACACAGCCCTGAAAAGAGACCTACCCACCTAATTTTATTCCACCCTCATTCACCTGTGATCTACCAGAGACCTTTATCAAACCTGCAGAGATCCATAATCAATCATTTGACCTTTGGATTCTATTCTAGCTTAGCCTGTTAGATTAGATCTATTTCTTATTGTGTTTTAAAGTGAGATACTTAAATTATTTTAAAATAACAATAGGATTTACTTTGTTTATAGCATTGAATTTCTTAAAATAGTGGAATGACAGCCATCTAGGAAGTATCATACTTCTCGGATCTAGCTTACGCTAGGTAGTTCACTACCCATATTGTTTAATTCCTTTTGGTGGTCTTGTTTTCATTACAGGTAGTTCCTCCTAGCCAAAAGGAAGCTCTCATGATTAGTTGTGGATTTGGAAGTCATACACATGCAATAACCCATCAACTAACATTTGAACATGTATTCCTCATATGCCTGTTACCCTATCTGTTTTGTCAACACTTAAAAGAAATAATCTAAGAAAAAGGTGAAACATTTTGGCATGCCTGGTGGGACCCATCTTGGGTTCCTTGCATTTCATTCATTCCTAGGAAATTTTTTTGTGTTTTTTTCCCTTCTGAAAAGTGTGCATACTAATTTTCTTCTTTGGTAATCCACCTCTTCTTTCTATTTGCTCTAAAGGAAACTTTTCTTTTGGTGTAATTAAAAAGAATCATTTCTTCATGTTTTCTACATTTTAGTGAAAGAGCATCCCTCTTCCTCTTAAAATTATTGTGTCATCCAATTTCACATTTTTGATTTGGGTTTAAAAACAAGTGCATTCCATTATGATTTATTGCATTAGCTCACATTAATTGAGGGCAACCTATACGTTGGAAGTCATGACCAGCTGATGGTTGACAAACGAATTGTAGAAAAGAACTTCTATCCTTTTCTCTTTCTCTGAGTCTTACCAAACCACATAAAAAATTCAAAATACATACATTCTTAAACAACATCCTACCTGGAAGAAGCTGTAGGTGATCACACGATCACAACACAATGGGCACCCAACTCACTACTCTATCGAGTCATACTTTAGAGTGAAGCCCGCCCCTGCATAACATACCTGAAACCTCACCTTTTAGATCTCCTTCTTTTTAGGAATCCATCCTCACCAAAAAATCTATTTCAAAATTCATGTGTCAGTCCTTAAATAGTAGAAGCTAAACAAACATAATAGAAAAGGCACTCCTAGGATCACATTTGCTTAGTTTTTTTTCTTGGCTTGTGTTTTGAGGTGAGAGATCACGTTCATCACTTTTCTTGTTCATCCTTGCATGCTCCTAATCATACCTGGTGTATTCCAACTTTGCTTGAGTGTGCCTGGGCCATATCATCATCATTCCCAAAATTCTGGGTCTGATTCTACATCAGATTTTAATTCACAACCACTTTTTTTCATCACTGTTTCAATTTCATAGTAACCGTTGTTCGTTACCTCTGACTGCCATCGGTTGTACCCAACCGACGTCGGTTCCAAGTCCTTTTGCTAACCTACTCAAAAGGACATTTTTACTTCACTTTCTTCCACTTTTCACAGTCTCTGTCACTATCATTATTACCATCTACAGTAACACCTTTAACTGTTGTTACCTTCTCCTGAGCATTCAAGTGTTGATAAACGATTTCTCCTGTATTAGGACATGTTCCTTTGGTTTAGGGAAGTCATGCTTGATATGGATTATATTCTTTCTGCTCTTAAGATCTTTTTTTTTTACTGAACCAAAATGTGCTTGGATTCTTTTGTTTCTTTCATTCTTACACTTGAGTTAAATCTGATCTCTGGATGAATTGTGGATTTATCTACCTTTATGAATCAACCTTGGATCAGTTGCATTGATCCAAGGAATGTTTTAAGTTCATTCAGGATGAAAATTTTTTATTGACTATTTGATAGTTACAAAGTCTGGCTGAGCTTTGAATGATCGATTCCGGAGATTAACTCAGGCTGATCATGGTAAGTAGAATTTGGTTCCAGATATCGTAACATCAGGAGAGACCTGGACCGTAAGCCAGGTAAGATGTATATGTTTTATATCTAAAGCTTAAATTATTGATGCCAAGTGGAATCTGATACAGGAATGTTTTACCATGTTTAAACTCTAACACTGATTAGTCCTATTTAGGGGACCTAAACTAGAGTCAGTAAGGTTAATAGTTTTAACCTAAACTATAACCTAATGTTACAAGATTTGTTAATCTAACCTAGTCCTAAACTATGAGCTTGATACTCCTAAGGGTTAACTAAACCTAGCACTATGGAAATGAGACTAATGTCTTATCCTATGATCTAACCTAAGTCACTAACCTATCTTAACTAATGCTAAGAAAGGGGACCTAAGGAGGGTCGCGAGTCATGGGCGGTGATTTCCATGGCATTTAAGAGGGGGATAAGGTTGAAGGACATGGAATGCTGTCAGGTTTGGCAGAGGATAAAAACTGCTAATATAGTCTTACGTGGCAGTATCTCTAAGGATGGGAATGTTTGTTTATTTTGTTGTGGCGATCACCAACTTTGGCAGTCGGTGGCAATGGAAAATAGGTGGGAGAATGGAAGTAAATGCAATTAATGAGCATTGGTCCTTGAGCACGGATTGCTTGGGAAGGCATGCAAGTGGAATTTTGTTTGGTTGTTTTGTTTTCCATGCATTCTGTTTTTCACTCTGCATGAGCACTGGTTCTTCGAACCAGCCGTCTACTCTTCGTTGCATGGAAACTTTGAGAGTTTCTAGCTTACTTCTCTGTCGGGGGAAATATATAAGGCATGGAGGTAACAATATTTTGTTGTTTGATCTTTTGTGGAAGAAGAAGAGAAGGTGTGAGCACATTCAGAGGTCTTCTTTGAATTTTAGTGACACTATCAGGCATGATAGGCCCTAACTTTTAAAAATCTTGCTTTCCTTTAAATGCTTTCATTAGAACAACTCTGTTCAGATGATTTTTGTACAGTCGGCCTGGCTGGTAGCAATGTATTGGTTTTCTTCTTTTCTTGTGGATTTGGGAATCCCTGTTTTACGTAGACCCTGATAAAATCTACTTCTTTTATCTTCTCTCCATGCTGTGAATACAATATGGGTTTCGACTTATGTAGAAGTGTTTTATGTCTCTTTGTCTGACTGAGGTATTGAATTTCCAAACTGGCACCATGATAGACGTCGTGCTTGATGATTTCATGTTTGAAGATACCACGGAATGTACTGTTGTGACAAATTTGGTTGGTTTATTTGATTGTTACTTAGTTGTATGAGCTCTACTATTACTAGATAGCTTCAGGAAAGTATATAGTTGGATTTTTGGTGAAATTGTTAGTTCCTTCTGTAAAAGATCAACTGGTTCAGCGCACGAGTTGGAAATATGGTTAAATTCTAAGCATGTACCTTCATTAAAAAGTGGTTTAAATGTTCTATGAATATAGGTTCTGTAAGAAGGGAAATATTTGGTGTAGCTATGTTGCTTTTACGATTTTTTTTCTTGGATAATTGGAATGTAGTTATGATCTAGAGAAAATGTACTTTGATGAACTCTGTCCCCTAACAATTTGTGGGTGATCCTAGATCTGCATGAATGGAAATTAGGTTTTATATTTGGATAGGAATGGACTGTGTTTGATGTTACCTGAAGTGACCTTGAAATCTATCATTAGAATTCATCTATTAACACTGGAAGTGCTATTTGATTTGGTATCTTTGAACGTAACAACAAACTATCCAGTGTAATGGCTGGGAATAATTAGTTTTAATCTATTGATAAGTAATGATAACAGTTACCCTAACTCTTAGTCAAAAATGATTCGAGTCATGGGTGAAGTGTAGACTGTTTACTTGGATCAGGATTGTGGTTTGATATTTGAACGTATAGGTATATCGTTTGTAACAATCTGTGGCTTTTGTTTAATGTACAATCGCAAGACCCTAGGGATCTATGGGCAACTTTTAAAGCAGTTCTACCTGATTGGAGCTATTGGTGAACTTAGGTGTTAATTTACTTGCCTTCTCTTTTTCCCTAATTGAATTTAAGAATATATATTTATATACACTACTCCTCGGTAGTTGGTGCAGTCCTGAAGTTGTTTAAAATGGAGTTCTGAATTCCTCTATTTATTCCTCGTAGTTATGATGCATAAGTTGTTATAGGATTTCAGAATACAGAGGTATTCTCTCTCTCTTTCAGGAAATTATGATTGTTCTCTTCTTTTTAATCTCTATAATAACTCTATAGTATGGGTATAAGATGAATGGACTGTTAAAATTTAGGTGAAAAGAGTGGTAAGTGTTGAATCTTATCTAGAAGTTTCCTTTCCTTCTCTTTATCAATATTATTACCCTGACTGTGAAATTTAGTTATTATTTACTTGTATAAAAGTATCATTGTAGTAACAGTTTTGTATACTTATCAATGTTTATGAATTGATACGGAACATTTAAGAGGAAATTCGTTAGCTGAACTTGCTTGAGGCAGTAATCTGTTCTTGCTTGAATTGTTATATGCAAATCTGTTGGTTGCCTACCTTGAAAATATTTCTTGATTAGAGTAACTTATATAGGATTGATATTGTTCTTGGCTTTCGGATGGCTAGGTACTTAAGATTCATATTGTTTCTTATTATTTTCTTGTATATGATGTATCAACCGAAAATATTTAAGTTGAAATAGAATTTATAATATGAGTTAGGTTAGAAAGTCATATTGAAATGGTAGAAAGATAATTAGTGTGATTCATGATTATGGATTTGATGAAATTGATTTCATTTAAATAGGTTGTTTAATGGAAACAATTGTTGGAATGCAATTGTTTTAAGAATTAGTGCTTATCATGCTTAGTTCACTGAACTGACCCGTGCTAGCAAATTTTGCAGATGGTCATCATAAGTGGTAAAGGCATGCAGATCTGATATGATGCCCAGATTGCTTAATCTGGTTTTTATGATGAATTATGACAGGATCTCTCTAATTGTACTATAAGAAGAAAGTTACTCTTTTGTTGGTGTTTATTGTATTAAAATATGCCGTAGTGCATTAGTTGTAATTGTAAAGGTTGAGAATAAATGAAATGGAGAAATGTTACTTACGTGGCTGTGTTCTTATTTTTTGAATTGATCTTCTCACGTCTGAATGAATGAGAGTGCATTCTTATTATTATATGCCATGGGGTCTAGATGGAATTCCTAAGTAAGCCTTGTAAAAATTATGTGACTGAATACTTCATGTTTGACTAGTAATTCTTATATATTATGAATAAGGCTAAATTGGAAATTAGACCACTGCATTTTTAGGGAAGTTGAGGTTAAACTATGCCCTGATATGTAGCTAAAACAGGAAGAGTATTCTATTACTCCCTTTCAATGATCTAAGTCAAAGTAATGTAATTGATGGCTTTAAATCATCATGTCTTAATGGCAATAAGTCTGATATATTTCAGTCTTCGGGGTTGATATGAACCCTTACGGGTTTAGTTATCTTCCTTATGGGAGAACTTAGGGCTGCTGCCCTATTAGGAGAACAAGGTTATTAGGAGCCCATTTGGCACCTTGGCGCGATCTCAATCTTATTAAACTTCTCTCTGTGAAACTGAACTTAATTACGTAAGGCAACTCAAAGGTGTGGGACCCTGGGTTGGGGAAAGGCTACCTAGTTAGGAGGGCCTGTAATCCTAATTTAACTCAACTTAAGTAACTTCTTGGAGGTATGTACATCTTTCCGAGGCTGTATCATAGGATGTTGACACATGTAAACTGTAGGGGCCTGTATACCTTCGAGAAGATTAGGATCTTCTCAAGGATACAACAATGCAGGTGACATATGTACAACACCCTTCTGCATTGATCGTTAATATTTACACTCAGAAACTTGATCAAGATTTTCCTTCGGGACTGGTTAGGACCATAGTCATGTTATGAGGCAGCCCAATGCAGGTGACATATGGAAACACCCTTCTACATTGATCGTTAAGATTTACACTCGAAACTTGATCAAGACTTTCCTTCGGGACTGGTTAGACCATTTGTGTTATGAGGCAGCCCTTTAGACTTAGGGTACCTTGACACACAGGGTTAACAGTGGTTGATCCAGTATGTCAGCTTACCCCTAGCCTTCAAGGGCATCCTTATAACGTGAGTTATGATATTAACCCATAAAAGAGTGAAAACTTAGGTCAAGAGGACTGACAGAAGTCGGTATAAGATGTTATATATAACATCATAGTGGGGTGAAGGACGTATTCTGGATTGACGAGTATGCCGTCAAGGAATAAGAGACATGAACATGTTTCAAATCTTTGGCCAAAGTATCGCAAGCTGCTGATTGTGTTGTCCTATGTCACCTAGTCTCAGGGACGTGATGCCGATGAATAATGGTAACAATTATTCAGATAGGTTCCTTGGACAGAGCACTCAGAATCCTGGATTAGGGAGGAGAACCACAAGAGTGAAGTGTTCTGATGAAAACACCAACTCTAAGATACACATGAATAGATCGGTAGATTACCGAGTCATGGAATGAATAGATCGGCGGTACACCGAATCATTACAGCTACATATGGTTATCTGTTATAAGAATGATTGTCATGATCTGTGTGTTCTAAATTATGTATTTAGAACTAGAAAACAAAAATATATGTATCTTGTTCTAATGTATTAAAACTCACTAATGATATAAAAAGGATAAGTCCACCTAAATTTGATGGAACCACATTAGGAGATGGAGCTGAGAACTGGCTTAGTGAAATGGAGAAGTACTTTGTAATAAGAAACTTCTCGGAGGAAACCAAAGCCATTGGGGGAGCCTATCAACTTTCTCATGAAGCATATTCATGGTGGGATAGCCGTAAAGCTGAGCTAAATATTGATGAAACCAACATCACTTGGGATCAATTTAAAGGCTATTTTAGGCAACGTTGGCTACCATAACTTTTCTATGATCATAAAATGACAGAATTCTAGAACTTAGTTCAAGGGAAGCTAATTGTAACTGAATACTGGGAGCAGTTTACGAAACTCCTCAAGTACGTACCACAATATCAAACTGACGAGAAGTTCAAAATACGGAAATTCATCATGGGACTAAATCCCATGATAGGAGGAGAGGTTGATGTTCACATCCCGACCACTATGGAAGGGGTTGTTGAAAAATCCATAAGGCAAGAACATAAATTAAAGGCTATTTATGCTCATAAAGAGGAAGTGTGGAAGAAGATTCCAAAACCTTATTCAACTTCTCTTGCACCCAAGAAGGGGCCATGGAAAAATTTTGGCAATAAATTTTTTTTTTCAGTGGATAATAATAAGAAAACGATAGCGAATAAGCCTGCTGGAAATGCAAGGAATAGTTTTGCCAAGAATTATAATAATGGGAAGAAGTCCTATGGAGGACAACTTGATAATTTTAAGGCTGGAAGTAATTTTGAGCCTAAAAAGGGACTTGTAGGAGGCTGCTATAATTGTGGCAAAGATCACTACGCAAATCAATGCCCTTTAAAGAAGGATGATCGTAATCAACAACATAAGATACATGCTGCAGTAGCAGATAAGCAAGTTGAAAGACAAGTGACACCTATAGAAGTTCTTGGTAAGTTATTTGGCATACTTGTAACTATTCTTTTTGATACAGGAGTTACTGAATGTTTTATTTCTAGTAAACTCGCTTATAAACTTAAAAGAAAAGATGGAAAAATGGATAAATCTTAGACTGTACAGCATGGTAATAACTCTGTTCATATAGTTAGTATGTGTCTTTTTGGAGCAGTCCTTGACTTACCTAACTTTTCCACAGAAGTTGACCTCTATGTTGCACCTTTGGGATCCTATGACATTGTTATCGGTGTTAATTGGTTAGTTGACCATAAAGCGAAAGTAGACTTATTTGAAAAATATATAAGATGTTTAGATGATCGGATGAAAATAGTAGAGATTCAAGGTGTAAAAAAAGAAATTTCAGTTAGGAAACTGCCATCTATGCAACTTAAAAAGGCTAAAAACAAAGGATGTACCTTATATGCAGTAAAGATATTTGAATCTACAGAAGAAGACGGTGATTTCATGAAACAATACCCACTGTTACAAAGTTTCAAAGATGTATTTATGGAGGAATTACCAAGTTTACCACCCAAAAGGGAATTTGAATTCATCATTGAAATCAAACCAGGAACGGAACCTATTTCTAAAGCACCTTATCAGATGACTACTATAGAGTTAGTCAAGCTTAAGGTTCAATTGCAAGAACTGTTTTATAAGGGTTTGATTAGACCAAGTGTTTCACCTTGGGGAGCTCCAATAATTTTTGTGAAAAAGAAAGATGGAACACTTAGACTGTGTATTGATTACCGGATGTTAAAAAAAGCAACAATCAAGAATAGATACCCACTTCCAAGAATTGATGATTTATTTGATCAAATGCACGGAGCATCGGTTTATTCCAAAATCGACCTTTGAACTGGGTATCATCAATTGAGAATTAAAGAAGAAGATATTCATAAAATAGCCTTCCGAACAAGGTACAAACATTATGAATTCACAGTTTTACCCTTTGGATTAACTAATGCACCCGCAACTTTCATGAACTTAATGAATAATATCTTTTAAGAATATTTGGACAAGTTTGTGCTTGTATTCTTAGATGATATTCTCATATATTTTAAAAGTGTTGAGGAGCATGATGAGAATTTAAAGATAGTTTTGGAAATTTTGAGGAAAAGAAAGTTATACGGTAAGTTATCCAAATGTTCTTTCTTTGATACTGAAGTTCACTATTTGGGTCATGTCATTAGTAAATAAGGAATTGCAGTAGATCCTTCTAAAATAATGGTGATAACCGAGTGTCCTTCACCAAATAATGTACATGAAGTAAGAAGCTTCACGGGCCTTGTTGGTTATTATAGAAAATTTGTTAAAGATTTTTCTAAAGTGGCTGCACCGATAACTTCATTGCAGAAAAAGGATAAGAAATTTATTTGGGATGATAAGTGTGAATTTTCTTTTTAAAGTTTGAAAATTCAGTTGACTTCAGCACCTATTTTAGCTATACCAGACCCTAATGGAGGCTTTACTGTTGTAACGGATGCATCTGGGGAGGGCCTTGGGGGTGTTTTGTTATAAAATGATCATGTCATAGCTTATGAAAGTAGAAAACTTAAGTTACATGAGCTGAATTATGCCCCTCATGATTTAGAGCTTGCTACAATTATTCATTCGCTTCAAGTTTGGAGACACTATTTACTTGGGAAACCTTTTTAGTTGAAGACTGATCATTTAGGGATGAAATACATTTTCAGTCAGCCTAATCTAAATGTAAGACAACGAAGGTGGTTAGAGTTTTTGTCTCAATATGATTTTGATATTAGTTACATCAAAGGAAAAGAGAATAGAGTAGTAGATTCTCTAAGCCGTAGGAAGCACATTTCTGCTCTTATAACATTAAGAACTCAGTTTAAAGATGAGGTAAAAAGTGCATCAGAATCTGATGTATACTTTCAGCAAGTAAAAGTAGCGCTTGTTGCAGAACCAAAAGATGAAAGGTATAAAGGTTTTCATTTTGATAATGAAGGAATCTTACATTATGAAAAAAGGGTATACATACCTTTGCTAAATGATTTAAGAAAGAAATTGTTAGTTGAATTTCATAATTCATGCTTTTTTGGACACCCGGGTATTACTAAAATTCTTGCTGATCTAAAACAACAATATTTCTGGAAGGGAATGAAAAAGGATGTTATTAATTATGTGACTCATTGTCTGGAATGTTAGCGGGTGAAGGTAGAACACATGCACCCTACTGGTTTATTATATCCCCATAACATACCATAGTATAAATGGGAAGTAATAAGCATGGAATTTGTACAAGGGCTGCTTATGTCAAGAAATAAACATGATGTTATCTTGGTAGTTGTAGAAAAACTAACAAAGGTAGCTCATTTCATCACTGGAAATCTTAAGGATGATTCTCCTGTGTTAGCTAAAATATTTGTGCACGACATTTTTAGGTTACATGGAGTACCAGAATTGATAATATCTGACAGGGATCCTAGAATGACATCAAGGTTTTAGAAAACGCTAAATATAGCTCTTGGAACTAAACTAAACTTCAGTTCTGCATATCATCCAGAAACGGATGGAAAAACTGAGAGAGTAAATCAGGTGTTGGAATATATGTTACGAATGTATGGCATGGATCAACAGTATAAATGGGAAGAGTATCTCCCATTATTTAAATTTTCATACAACAACACATATCACTCTTCTCTTAAAATGGCACCTTTTGAGGCACTTTATGGAAGAAAGTGCAGAACCCCTATTAGTTGGGATAGTTTAGAGGATAGAGTGGTAATTGGACCTGAAATCCTTACTGAAATGGAACGACAAGTTAAAATGATTCATGAATGATTGAAGGAAGCAACAGATAGGCAGAAGAGCTATGCTGACCTAAAGCGGGTTGATCGAAAATTGGAACTTGGTGAAAAGGTTTTTCTTCATGTTAAACCAAGAAAAATCTCAATAACTTTTGGCAAGGCTGCCAAGTTATCACCTCGTTATGTGGGACCTTTCAAAATTGTTGAAGGAATCAATCCCGTAGCTTACTGATTAGCGTTACCACCTACTTTGTCTCGAATGAATGATGTTTTGCATATTTCTTTACTTAAGAAATACGTTTCAGATTTGTCACATGTTTTAAATTGGAATTCCTTATAGGTCCAAGACCCAGGAATAATCGTGGTTAAACCTACTCGAGTGCTGGAAACTTGCAATTTGCATTTGAGAAATCATGAAATACAACAATGTAAGGTCCAGTGGGATTAGTTTAACGAAGAAAGTGCAACTTGGGAAAATATGGAAGAGATAAAAACTACTTTTCCCTTTCTTTTTGAAAAGAATTGAATCTGTTGACTAAAAAAAAGGGGGGGGGGGAATAACTATTAAGAAACTATCCTTTTCACGTTTTTATGTAAGCCAGTTTTGGGGAAAACATTATTCAGGTTGAATGAATAGTATCACGATATTGAATTATGGAATTATTCAAGTTGGAAATAATAATTTGTTAGAGAACCAATGACTTGATTAGCCTGAAGATAAAGCAAAATATGTAATCATCAAGACGATGAATCTTTTAGGAGGGAAGCATGTAACACCCTTAACAGTTGTTACCTTCTCCTGAGCATTCAAGTGTTGATAAATGATTTCTCCTATATTAGGACATGTTCCTTTGGTTTAGGGAAGTAATGCTTGATATGGATTATATCCTTTCTGCTCTTAAGATCTTTTTTTTGACTGAACCAGAATGTGCTTGGATTCTTTTGTTTCTTTCATTCTTGCACTTGAGTTCAATCTGATCTCTGGATGAATTGTGGATTTATCCACCTTTATGACTTAACCTTGGATCAGTTGCATTGATCCAAGGAATGTTCTAAGTTCATTCAGGATGAACAAATTTTATTGACTATTTGATAGTTATAAAGTCTAGCTGAGCTTTGAATGATCAATTCCGGAGATTAACTCAGGCTGATCATGGTAAATAGAATTTGGTTCCAGATATCGTAACATCAGGAGAGACCTGGACCGTAAGCCAGGTAAGATGTATATATTTTATATCTAAAGCTTAAATTATTGATGCAAAGTGGAATCTGATATAGGAATGTTTTACCATGTTTAAACTCTAACACTGATTTGTCCTATTTAGGGGACCTAAACTAGAGTCAGTAAGGTTAATAGTTTTAACCTAAACTATAACCTAATGTTACAAGATTTGTTAATCTAACCTAGTTCTAAACTATGAGCTTGATACTCCTAAGGGTTAACTAAACCTAGCACTATGGAAATGAGACTAATGTCTTATCCTATGATCTAACCTAAGTCACTAACCTATCTTAACTAATGCTAAGAAAGGGGACCTAAGGAGGGTCACGAGTCATGGGCGGTGGTTTCCATGGCATTTAAGAGGGGGATAAGGTTGAAGGACATGGAATGCTGTCAGGTTTGGCGGAGGATAAAAATTGCTAATATAGTCTTACGTGGCAACATCTCTAAGGATGGGAATGTTTGTTTATTTTGTTGTGGCGATCACCAACTTTGACAGTCAGTGGCAATGGAAAATAGGTAGAAGAATGGAAGTAAATGAAATTAATGAGCATTGGTCCTCGAGCGCAGATTGCTTGGGAAGGCATGCAAGTGGAATTTTGTTTGGTTGTTTTGTTTTCCATGTATTCCGTTTTTCACTCTGCATGAGCACTGGTTCTTCGAACCAGCCGTCTACTCTTCGTTGCATGGAAAATTTGAGAGTTTCTAGCTTACTTCTCTATCAAGGGAAATATAAGGCATGGAGGTAAAAATATTTTGTTGTTTGATCTTTCGTGGAAGAAGAAGAGAAGGTGTGAGCACATTCAGAGGTCTTCTTTGAATTTTAGTGACACTATCAGGCATGATAGGCCCTAACTTTTAAAAATCTTGCTTTCCTTTAAATGATTTCATTAGAAAAACTCTGTTCAGATGATTTTTGTATAGTCGGCCTGGCTGGTAGCAATGTATTGGTTTTCTTCTTTTGTTGTGGATTTGGGAATCCCTTTTTTAGGTAGACTCTGATGAAATCTACTTCTTTTATCTTCTCTCCATGCTGCGAATACAATATGGGTTTCAACTTCTGTAGAAGTTTTTTATGTCTCTTTATATGACAGAGGTATTGAATTTCCAAACTGGCACCATGATAGACGTCGTGCTTGATGATTTCATGTTTGAAGATACCACATAATGTACTGTTGTGACAAATTTGGTTGGTTTATTTGATTGTTACTTAGTTGTATGAGCTCTACTATTACTAGACAGCTTCAGGAAAGTATATAGTTGGATTTGTGGTGAAACTGTTAGTTCCTTCTGTAAAAGCTCGACTGGTTCAGCGCACGAGTTGGAAATATGGTTAAATTCTAAGCCTGTACCTTCATTAGAAAGGGGTCTAAATGTTTCTATGAATATAGGTTCTGTAAGTAGGGAAATATTTGATGTAGCTGTTGCTTTTACGATTTCTTCTTGGATAATTGGAATGCAGTTATGATCTAGAGAAAATGTACTTTGATGAACTCTGTCCCCTAACAATTTATGGGTGATCCTAGATCTGCATGAATGGAAATTAGGTTTTATATTTGGATAGGAATGGACTATGTTTGATGTTACTTGAAGTGACCTTGAAATCTATCATTAGAATTCATCTATTAACACTGGAAGTGCTATTTGATTTGGTATATTTGAACGTAACAACAACTATCCAGTGTAATGGCTAGGAATAATTAGTTTTAATCTATTGGTAAGTAATGATAACAATTACCCTAAATCTTAGTCAAAAATGATTCGAGTCTTGGGTGAAGTGTAGACTATTTACTTGGATCAGGATTGTGGTTTGATATTTGAACGTATATGTATATCGTTTTGTAACAATATGTGGCTTTTGTTTAATGTACAATCGCAAGACCCTAGGGATCTATGGGCAAATTTTAAAGCAGTTCTACCTGATTAGAGCTATTGGTGAACTTAGGTGTTAATTTACTTGCCTTCTCTTTTTCCCTAACTAAATTTAAGAATATATATATATATATATATATACACACACACACACACACACACACACACACTACGCCTGGGTAGTTGGTGCAGTCCTGAACTTGTGTAAAATGGAGTTCTAACTTCCTCTATTTCTTCCTCGTAGTTGTGAAGGATAAGTTGTTATAGGATTTTGGAATACGAAGGTATTCTCTCTCTCTTTCGGGAAATTATGATTGTTCTCTTCTTTTGAATCTCTATAAGAACTCTACAGTATGGGTATAAGATGAATGGACTGATAAAATTTAGGTGAAAAGAGTGGTAAGTGTTGAATCTTATCTAGAAGTTTCCTTTCCTTCTCTTTATCAGTATTATTACCCTGACTATGAAATTCAGTTATTATTTACTTGTATAAAAGTATCATTGTAGTAACAGTTTTGTATAATTTTCAATGTTTATTTATTGATACGGAAAAGTTTAGAGGAAATCCGTTAGCTGAACTTGCTTGAGGTAGTAATCTGTTCTTTCTTGAATTGTTATATGCAAATCTATTGGTTTCCTGTCTTGAAAAGATTTCTTGATTAGAGTAACTTATATAGGATTGATACTGTTCTTGGCTTTCAGATGGCTAGGTACTTGAGATTCATATTGTTTCTTCTTATTTTCTTGTATATGATGTATCAACCGAAAAGATTTAATTTGAAATAGTAATTATAATATGAGTTATGTTAGAAAGTCATATTGAAATGGTAGAAATATAATTAGCGTGATTCATGATTATGGATTTGATGAAATTGATTTCATTTAAACAGGTTGTTTAATGGAAACAATTGATGGATTGCAATTGTTTTAAGAATTAGTGCTTATCATGCTCAGTTCACTGAATTGAATCGTGCTAGCAAATTTTGCAGATGGTCATCGTAAGTGGTAAAGGCATGCAGATTTGATATGATGCCCAGATTGCTTAATCTAGTTTTTATGATGAATTACGACAGGATCTCTCTAATTTTACTATAATAAGAAAGTTATTCTTTTGTTGGTGTTTATTGTATTAAAATATGCCGTAGTGCATAAGTTGTAATTGTATAGGTTGCGAATAAATGAAATGGAGAAATGTTACTTACGTGGCTGTGTTCCTATTTGTTGAATTGATCTTCTCACGTCTGAATGAATGAGAGTGCATTCTTATTATTCTATGCCATGGGGTCTAGATGGAATTCCTAAGTAAGCCTTGTAAAAATTATGTGACTGAATACTTCATGTTTGACTAGTAATTCTTATATATTACGAATAAGGCTAAATTGGAAATTAGACCACTACATTTTTAGGGAAGTTGAGGTTAAACTATGCCCTGATATGTAGCTAAAACAAGAAGAGTATTCTATTACTCCCTTACAATGATCTAAGTCAAAGAAATGTAATTGATGGCTTTAAATCATCATGTGTTAATGGCAATAGGTCTGATATATTTCAGTCTTCGGGGTTGATATGAACCCTTATGGGTTCAGTTATCTTACTTATGGGAGAACTTAGGGCTGCTGCCCTATTAGGAGAACAAGGTTATTAGGAGCCCATTTGGCACCTTGGCACGATCTCAATCTTATTAAACTTCTCTCTGTGAAACTGAAATTAATTACGTAAGGAAACTCAAAGTTGTGGGACCCCGGGTTGGGGAAAGGCTACCCAGTTAGAAGGGCCTCTAATACTAATTTAACTCAACTTAAGTAATTTCTTGGAGGTATGTACATCTATTCGAGGCTGTATCATAGTATGTTGACACATGTAAACTGTAGGGTTGTACCTTCGAGAAGATTAGGATCTTCTTGAGGATACAACAATGTAGGTGACATATGGAAACACCCTTCTGCATTGATTGTTAAGATTTACACTCGAAACTTGATCAAGATTTTCCTTTGGGACTGGTTAGGACCATAGTTGTGTTATGAGGTAGCCCTTTAGAATTAGGGTACCTTGACACACAGGGTTAATAGTGGTTGATCCAGTATGTCAGCTTACCCCTAGCCTTAAAGGGCATCCTTATAATGTGAGTTATGATATTAACCCTTAATAGAGTGAAAAATTGGGTCAAGGGGACTGACAAAAGTCGGTATAAGATGTTCTATATAACATAAGAGTGGGGTGAAGGACATATTCTAGATTGACGAGTATGCTGTTAAGGAATAGGAGACATGAACATGTTTCAAATCTTTGGCCAAAGTATCGCAAGCTGCTGATTGTGTTTTCCTATATCACGTAGTCTCAAGGACATGATGCTGATGAATCATGGTAACTATTATTCAGATAGGTTCCTTGGATAGAGCACTCAGAATCCGGATTAGGGAGGAGAACCACAAGAGTGAAGTGTTCTGATGAAAACAAAAACCCTAAGATACACATGAATAGATCGGCGGTACACCAAGTCATTACAGCTGCATATGGTTATCTATTATAAGAATGATTGTCATGATCTGTGTGTTCTAAATTATGTATTTAGAACTAGAAAACACAAAAAAATGAGGACGTTATAGTCCATTTTCTACAGTGACTGACAGCGGTTATCCCTTACTGGTGTCGGTTTTCCCTAACCATCATCGGTTAGCCTGTTTCGCATTCCAACCATCATTTGGTCCTTCATCCGCTTTTTATCCCCAGATTTGCATGTTCCTAATGTTCTTTGTATTATTTACAGAGAAGCAACCCTTTCTGATCAGTACTGGTTCACATGGTGCTGACCCAAAGATAATCAAACACCCTCGTATTCCATGCCAGTTGTCAACCACTCCCACCTAGGCCTTCACCACATTCTATTTTATCACCAGCCATGGATGCCATCCAACCTACTACTATCACTATCGGAGATCAGGAGTTCACACAACTCCTTGACCAGAACCCTACCACCTTGTAGTTTTACCTTTCCCACTCGTCCACTCGAGACTCCTCGGGTCAGTTGATATACGACATGCCCGTATCTATCCCCTGACTCTCACACCCACTTCTACATCGGCCCCATCTAGCTCTATGTTGCCCGCATCCACCTTACCTCTAGTAATTTCACAGTTAAGTTCTATACCCGCTACGATTACCATGTCTGTTACCTCTATGGCACCCATTATATCCATCGTACCCTCAATGACTACCCTAAACACAACTTCATCTACCCCTAATGTCTCATACATACCTGTAGCTACATTCCCACCTTCAGTGTCGGTGACCCCTACCCCATTTCAGAACGTGGTTCTTTCCATTCCACAATCCTTAGCCCCGATTTCCACTAGGGTTACCACGACCCTTCCACCCCCATATACATGCTACCAACAACCTCAAGTTTCATCCATTATTCATTCTGGGTATGTACCCCCTATTTCACTGCCTTCTTCTCCACCACATTACATGGCAGCCCCATACACTGGAGTGCCACCCTTTTTATATGCCCAAAACCAACCTCCTCACACTACAGGAGGCATCCAATCATCACAACCCACTAATGATCTAATTAAATTGATGTTGGACAAGATGTAGACGTTGGAGGCATCAGTTTCCGGCTCCTGTAACACTCTCACCTACGACAAGATTTGCAATGAGCCTATTCACCCATCTGTTCCTATCCGTTCATACCATGTGCATTAGGAAATGCCTAAATTCAATCACTTCAATAGCAAAGAAGACCCACAACAACATTTGTAGTCGTTCAAACACAGGTGTTATCTGATCACTCATGATGATGCCTTGCTTTTGAGAACTTTTCCCATGTCCCTCAATGGACCTGCATTAGATTGGTATAGTGGGTTACCTAAACACTCTATATTCTCATTCAACCAGGTAGCTCAAGCCTTCTTGGATCATTTCTCTATCAATATCGTCAAGAAGGTTACCATGACCAATCTAAATTCCACATGTCAGTATGAGGATGAATCTATTACAGATTTTTTCGCTCGTTGGCGTAGCTTGATCAATCAACTTACCTTCCAACTACCATAAACTAAACTCATCGAGCTCTTCACACGAGCTTGTGCTAGACATATCTCGCTGACCTTGTAGGTACAAACCTTCCAAACATTCGATGAGGCATTCACTATGGCACGAAAGTTAGAGATTCGGGCCATCGAAGAGAAGAAAATCAAATTATGCAATAAGAATTCAGAAATCAAGTCAAATGATACCTCTTCCTCTTCCAAACCACAAACCAATTATTCAAAAGCTAAGGGCACTGCTAACACAGTTGTACTCAAGGCTGGCCCAGCTCATCCATTGAATTAGGCTACACCCTCATCTAATCTCTCACCTGTCTAGAATTTTCAATTCCGATGAGAGGAGCGAAAATATACCCCAATTGGGGAACCTTACTCTTCTATCTCAGAAAATCTTATCAAAGCTGGAGCCATCACCCTTCCACCCATAAAACCACACACTAGTTTTGACCCTACTCGCCCCATGCCTGCATGGTATAAAGAACATGATTTCTGTAACTATCATCAAGTAAAGGGTCATAGTGATGGAAACTACATCACTTTAAAGAATATTGTCCAAGAAATGCTTGAGAAAGGTGAGTTAACTGTGGATAATCCCAACGCCACCCCAAAAAAAGTGTTTCCCAATGATTACTCCTTCATCTAATCAAACCGGTGAGACATCAACTCACGATACCCATGCCCACGAGGTTCATGCTATCTTTAACGAGGTACATGTCACCTCTCAATTACCCCACATCCCTTCCATAGAGGAGATCCTAGCCCGAAATCCTCCTTCCGCGTTAGAACCAACCTCCCCTATTTTTTTACCCATAGAGGAACACCTTTCATCTCCTTCATCACCTACGGAGGGGTCATCCGCTAAAATTGAGACCACCTCACCCCTAGCTTCTCCACTTAGAGAACCTTTACCTACAGTACCTCTTCCACCCATAGAGGAGCTCCCATTACCTCCTCCACCCACAAAGGACCACCCATTATCTCCTCCACCCATAGAGGAGCACCCATTACCTCCTCCACCCACAGAGGAGCACCTATCCATTCCTCCATTTATAAAGGAGATCCCATCATCTCCCCCACCCATCATAGAACCAGTTGAGATACATTTGCCTTTTGGCAAGCATTCTTCATCAGTTACCCAAAATACAACAGATGTACTTTCAACTCTCTTACCCACGGAAGCTGAAGCTGGCCAATTCCCCATCTCTAAGACACATTTTACGAGAATTCCCATTAGGTCCTCACCAACTCCACCCACAGACGTGCCGTTCTCATGTTTGGCTGATCACTTAGATTATGTGGATAGGGATTTACTATGGGGATGCCTCTTACTCCCTGTCTCAACACAGATGCAGAGATCCCTCGCTGATACCTCCACTATCTACCCAAACACATTTCGACCCATCAAACCAAATATAAGCACTGCTGTCGCAACCCCTTTCACGATACCCATTAGGACTCAAACCACACCCTTACCCATAACCTGACCTACATCTAAACCCAAACCCATACCCACAGCATTTGCCTCCACTAAACCTATTACCACTTTAGGGGTCACCCCGACCACCAGCCTTACTCATCCACCTATTAAACTGGATTTAGCTACATCCTCCAACATCAATACCACACCTACCCTGACACCCAAACCAAAGAAACAAACTCATCGACCTCATACCCCGACTATACCAATCACACCCACACTTGTCCCATTTGTCTTAAAGCCTCGGCTGCCCAACATTGTCTCGCAACCTTCACTCATCCATGAACCAATAACACAAAAACCCATCCCTTCCTCACAAACCTCTAACATACCTAGGCACACAACATGACTTATACCCACACCTACAGTCTCCTTACCACCAATACCTCTAATACCTTCAGCTATTGCTTCACTACCCACTACACTTCATTCATTGTCCCTCACACCCCAAGTACGACCCGCATCATCTACCTTCATAGCACCCCCGTTATCCCCGTGGGTAACTCTCCCCCTTGCTCCATCTACTTTTCCTCCTAGAGCTTGTACACCCACATCACGTTTACCCAAGAAGGTGCAACCCAAAAACAAAACCTCACTACCCCACAACAAGGTAGTCAAAATAACCCCACACCCTCCTACCAATCCATCTACTATACCCCTACCCAAAGGAACCTGACTGAAACCTCAAACCACATCAGAACCTAAACCCATAGTTCGACCTATTCCTACTCTTCCAAAAATAGTTCCTCAACAATCAACCAAATCTACACCCAAACCCACGTTCACTTCCCATTGTGATCCACTAGCAGGGTCCTATGCCAAAATTTTAACTAACCTCCTTGAGACTTCTATTATCACATTACTGCCACTCTGACCTTACAAACCCCTCAAACCAAATCCAAAAGGGTTTGATGATACTAAAATTTATGCATACCATCATGTGCCAGGGCATGATGTGGAGAACTGCAAGGCCTTGAAAACTATCCACATCAAATTATGTCCACCAGAAACCAACTTTGATGATGATGACCTTCTCGATGAGGATCCTGTTTTACCAACACCCATCCCCACACTGCCCACTCAACAACCACAACCTCCACCCTCAAAACTTCTAGATCCACACCCAAGATTTGAAATTAACATGGTTTGCATCAGAGAACTTGCCATGCCACCACCCAAATGTCGTTGTGCCCAGCTGACCTCACAGGTTTTTTCTCCTCCGGTAGATTTTTTCCCGTTGTGTTTTTATACCACTCACCCTACACCTTATCCATTTTCAAAATTCCCTCAAATCAACATGATACATGTCACTAAACATGTGCAAAAGGGAAAAGAAAAGGTAACTGACCCACCAATCAATCCTATACCCAACATACCATCTGCACCCATACCTAAAATAACTATCCGCGGCCCCACGTACCCCATTTCTGATGGCGTCACACATCACACCATGCTCAAAAAATTACATCAATATCCCCTTAAAATGTCCTTATACGACCTCATCCAAACCTTGGAATCCCATCGTCAAGCCCTCATGGAGGTTCTTCAATCTATTGAGCTTTTACCCAATGACCCTACACCTGTAGCCTCAATTATCACACCTCATCATGTAGCCTCTCTCACCAAATAACTACCTTCATCCTCACCTCACCTTGTTCACCAAGTGGCCTCCCTTAGATTCTCAGAGGAGGAGATTGTGCCACACCAAAACGATGACCCAGACCCAACCCTCTTCATTTCTGTCCACTTTGATGACATACGGGTACACCGTGTGATGATTGATGGAGGCGCTAGCATTAACATTATTTCATCCAATGCATTTACTCAAATATGCATACTTGATAATTGCATGCATTAAAATCCAGTCATATTGCGTTGATTCAATGACGTTATCAACTCCACACTAGGCACTGTCATCCTTCACATTTGCATGGGCCCCCGCACTATTCCAGAATTGTTTCATGTTTTAGAAGGGGAATTCCAATATAAATTGTTGCTTGGTAGACCTTGGTTCCATGTCATGGGTTGCGTTCCTTCCACTTTACATCATTGTGTAAAGTTTGAACATGAAGGACACACTTATACCATTCCAGCTGACCCATCACTTTTCAAAACATGCAACATGCTTTACCAACCTAATGATGTGCTCATATCAGTTAAGCTGTCTACCTCCGTAATGAATATCACTTTACCTACACCTCCACCTACCAGTACAACTATTGCTTCTACCACACATACCTCATCCATTCCTACCACTGCCATAACCTCCACGATTGACCCATCAGCTCCCTAATCTGTTAACTCCACCTCCACATCGACCTCCGACACATTATCCATACCAGCTACCTACATACCAACCGCTGATCCCTTGGAAGGTGTTTTTCAACACCTCACTCTGGGGGAGTACCACCTATATAGTGTCAAAACATTCCTTACTCCACAAGAGTATGGAAGCCTTCACCAACACCCATGTTATGATCACCATATAGGAGAACATATCATTTATGGTCCTCCTTACCTTCGTATTAGTCTCACATATGGGGGACTTGATACTACCACTTACACATCTGAACCACCATCACAACCCTACCCATTTTCTGTTGACTTCCAATCACTTACCAATCACCATTTCACCGACACCTTCCTACACCACTGTGCGTGCAAGGGTTTTGGTTTTGGATTTTATGAGCAAGGCCGCCATACTGTTATTCCATATACCACCCACAAACATAATGACTGTAGTGGTATCGGATTCCCTGAACCTCCTACCAAATAGGCCCGCATTGAACTCATTGAGGACCCTAGCCCTTCTGCACCTTCATCTTCATCACTACCTTCACCCGCTTCACCTTCATCACCACCCTCACCGATAGACTCGATGGATCCTTAATCTATCCCCCATAATTTTTTTTTTCATAAGCACCATTTCCTTGGGGCCTTTGACTTATCAATACAAAGGCAAGGCCCCTTCCACTCTTCCATTCCTGTATCTTGAGATGATCGATGTCGACACACCTACAATTAACATCGTTCAATGTCAGGATGATGAATCCATACTCACCTACCTTTGTGCAGAAGACTCATATATTCATTGGTCATTACCATATGGGACACAAACCATGTTGAATGAATTGACTATCAAGATCAACAATCATACTCAAGATGACCCACACATCCTAAAGATCGAATAATCTTTAGATGTTACTGAAGAGGAAGCCATCATTTCTTTTCTCCGAGATCATAACCACACTTTCACTTGTAATTACGCAAACATGGCCGGTATTGAACCCCCCATAGTGGTCCACAATATTGTAACCATTCTAGATGCCAAACCTATCAAATAAAAGTTGAGGAAAATGCACCCTCACATTTCTCTTCTCATTAAAGAAGAACTTTGGCACCTTCTTTCTATTTCCTTCATCTTACCCATTGCTTATCCTTGTTGGATTTCTAACATTGTCCCTGTTACTAAAGCAACAGGGGGACTCCACTTGCATAGACTTCCATGACCTCAACCTCACCTACCCAAAAGACGACTTTCCCTCTCCCGGTATTGATCAACTGGTTGACCTCACCATTGGTAACATGATTCTCTCACTCATGGATGGCTTCTCGGGTTATAACCAAATTTTTCTTGCCCCAGAAGATCAGCACAAGAATGCATTCATTACCGCTTGGGGAACCTTTTGCTATCGAGTCATGCCTTTTAGCCTTAAAAACATTGGTGTTACATATCAGCGTGCTATGAATTACATCTTCCATGATATCATTCATCACATTTTGGAAGATTACGTGGATAATATCTTGGAAAAATCTAAATTTCGCGCCGAGCACCTCACTGTCCTTGAAACCATCTTTTCCTACCTCATTAAATATTGTGTTTGCCTTCAACCTAAAAAGTGTGTCTTCACGGTTCTCTCACAAAAGCTTCTAGGATTTATTGTTTCCTTACGTAGTATAGAAGTTGACCCTACTAAGGTCAAGGCCATTCTGGAAATGCCTCCACCCACTAACCTTACACAACTCCGTAGCTTGTAAGGTAAATTACAGTCCATTCGATGTTTCATTTCACAATTATTTGATCGGTGTCAACCATTTCATCATATGCTTAGGAAGGATGTTTAATTTAAATGGGATGATGACTATCACAAAGATTTTGAGGCCCTGAAATAATACCTTCTCCAACCACCCGTACTCATTCCACGTAAAGATGATAAACCTTTTTACCTATACCTATCAGCTATCGATCATTCCTTGGGAGCCATGCTCGCTTATCGTGATGAACAACACATGGAGCAGATGGTTTATTACATAAGCCATACTCTTTTGGACTATGAAACCCAATACAACCATCTAGAAAATATTTGCTTATCCTTGGTTTTCGTTGCCACGAAACTCCACCATTACCTACTCAACCACAAAACCTATTTCGTGACCAACACCAATCCATTACACTTCATGTATGCCAAACCTTATCAAAATTAGTGTGCCCTACGATGGCTTATGCTTTTAGTTGATCTTGACCTCGAATTCATTCACCAAAAGTCCATCAAGGGCCAAGCTATCTTTGACCAATTGGATGATGCACCTATTTCCAGGGATCAACCCTCTAATTTTGACTTTCCGGATGAGTCAATTGCCACTCTTTCCTTGGATGAACTCCCTTACCAAATGACACTGTTCTTTGATGGTTCCAAGTGTCAACATGGGGGTGGGGCTGATGTTATCCTCATTCCTCTAGATGGATAACCCATGCATTTATCTTTCAAACTAGACTTTGAATGCACCAACAATATTTTCGAGTACGAAGCGCTCGTACTAGGTCTGCAAGCCGCATATGCTCTAGATGTCAAATCAATCCGCATCTTTGGTGATTCACAATTGGTATTAAACCAAGTCAATGGTATGTACTAATGTCATAATGAGATACTTAAAAAGTATAAACATCATGTCAACATACTTTTGACCACCTTTGATTGTTACACCCTTTAAATCATCCCACATGCAACCAACAAATTTACAGATACCATGGCCTACTTAGCTTCCCAAATACCCGCTTCCCCTGCCGATTCCAAAATATTTGTCACCGTACAACACCTCCATTCACCTTCTTATTTACCTCATGATATTTACTCAATCAGAACTGACATCCCTGACTCGAGTGACCTTTGGTATAAACAATACTCTGACTACCTTTCTCTCTCCATCTTACCTCCTAATCTCACCTGTAACGGACAACGCACTTTCCTTAAAAATTTCTCCCATTTCGTCATTCTTGGGGGACTCCTCTATAAATACAGCTTTTATGGTATTCTCTTACGATGCCTCACAAGTTCTGAAATCCCTTATACCATTAAGGAGGTTCATGATGGCATATGTGGAGGTCACTTTAGTGGCCTTGCTGTTGCTAAGCGTATTCTTCATCTGGGCTATTACTAGCCGACCCTTAACCATGATTGTTGCAACTATGCCAAATACTATGTGAAATGTCAAAAACATTCCAACCTTCATCATACACCTAGTCATGACTTACAGGTCACTCGTGACTTGTGGCCCTTCTCTCAATGGGGTTTGGATCTTATCAAAGAAATCAATCCTCATTCTTCCCAATGCCATCAATGGATCATAACTGCTACCGAATACTATGTAAAATGGGTGGAAGCCATACCACTCATCTCCATGAAAGATGAGAAGATATGTGAGTTCATTAACCATCACATCATTTGTTGCTTTGGTGTTCCTCATCACCTCATCACTGATAATGGAAAACAATTCAAAAAAAAAAATTGCAAAAACTTTGTGACGCCTTCGGAATTCATCTTAGTTTCTCATCACCTTATTACCCACAAACCAACATCCAAGCCAAATCCACTAACAAAACCCTCAAAAAAGTTCTCATAAAAGTGGTTGATGATACTGGGAAGGATTGACATGTGCACATTCCTTTTACCCTATGGGCATATACACTAGTATTTACACTTCCACTGCGGCCACACCCTTTTCGCTAGTCTATGGTATAGAGTTTGTTCTACGTCTTGAAGTCCAGATCCCTTCACTCTACATTTCTCTCCATGACATGCTTACTGATGATGAATTTCGTCAGGACAGCTTAGCACAACTAGAGTTATTAGATGAACATCATCTTACCACTCTGGATCACCTTCAAGTTTACCAACAACATATCAAACGTGCTTATGAAAAACATGTTCATAAATGAACCTTCCAAGTCGGTGACCTTGTCTTGAAAGAAAATCAACATGTAACCAAAGTAGGAAAAAGTAAACGGGGAAAATTCACTCCTAATTGGCTGGGACCATACATCGTAACTCATACCTATGGATCAGGTGCCGATCATTTATCCTCGCTTGATGGTAAACCCGAGCTTGAGCCCCTTAATGCATTACATCTTCGACCATTCTATTGTTGACTCATTGTCCTATCTCACCCTTTGTCTCTTTATAGGCTTGTCCCTTGAGTGCTATCCACTCCATACACCTCCCTAATGATTGAACAAGAATTATATGAGTACCCTTCACTTGTTATCTTCTCTTGAATATGTGTACCACGACACTAAACATAACATGATTCTCATGGATACTTTTCATCTACCTTTCGATGAGATCCCATGGTTGTTCCACCTTGCCTTTTGAACAAGAGTCCTATCCTCCACCTTGGTCTTGTCCATGATTTCAAAGACCTCACATGGGACCAAACTCCTTGAGTCAAACTTCTAATAAAAATATGACTCCCTCAAAAGGACATCTTTCTCTATAAAAAAATGTTACTATAAATAGACTGCTTCCTCGAAGGACATCTATGTGAAGCTAAAAAAAAACAAAAAACAAAAAAACAAGAGAAACCGAAGCTTCCCGCATCGATCAGCTTCACGAAGACCTCAAGGAGTACCATATTATTTATCCCATATAGACTTCCCGCATCGATCAGTCTATCACAAAAAAGAAATTAGTCATGGAATTTCCCATTGTGACCTCAGACCTCTTGCCAAAAAGCCCTGTCACTCAAAACATATACAATTAATTACCTTTCACCCACCTTACCATTTCCACTCTCATTTCCTCAATTGCCTCAAGGGACATCTTGGAATTTAGACATTTGGTGATTCTGTGACTACCTTCATCGTAGACTAGTTAATCATGCAAAGCCTTTCAGGTGTTTTTTTCATCACCCCCTCCAAGGTATGATCTACTCGATATGATCCTACCTAATCAGGTGGCTTTATTGCCCCCTCCTATCTTTTAAGCATCTTTGTTTATGTTTTGATTACATTATACATGACTTGGTACTCGACACTTACCTTTGAGGTAGTACTCCCCTCTTGCCATAATCACCTTCATCTTCATCCTTTTACCTATAATCTACCCACACCTATTAAGCCTAAACCCATAACATGCCCACAAACATACTAACTCATTTTCATATTCTTCCCAAGCTCATGGGAGAACTACATTGACCTCAAGTCCCTTTTCACCAGGACTATGAAGGGAACACTCCAAGGGAATGGGGCCCTTGGAGGTTAGTGTACGTACCAAAAATTATAGGGTACTGCACCACTGGAATGATGTTACACATGCCCCAATGATGATACAGGTCACCTCGCAAGGTGTTCGGGATCCAGAGAAGCTCACAAAGTATATGTTAGCATCCAAAATGCTTTATCCAAGTTCCTTGTGCTTTTTTTTATCCCTTGCCCCCCTTTTCTTGGCTTTTTGACCTTTAGTTATGAAACCGCCACCCTACCAAGGTGACAGTCTCATGATCACCACCCTGTTAAGGTGGTGGTTCTGTAACTACCACCCTGCTCAGGGTGGCTATCCTTCACGCATTCTCTACCATGTTCCTTTGATTGCGAATTGCATGAATTTTCAACTTGTACCAGCTTTTCTCAATCGCCTTAGCTTGTATTTATGTTTTTAATTCCCTGTAATAGTGTTTCTCCATTGTTTAATGGTAAAAGAGTTCCATTCCAAGTTACCCTTTAGTGAATGGGAATTTTATAAATCACTGGTTTGTTTTCAAACAAATGACCCCTCACCTTCTCAATTCTATTGTTTAGTCTTTCAGTTTCTTTTTTAGAATTCATTTGGTTTCATGTTTTGCATCCATGCTAGTTTTTCTTCTGCTATTTAGAGGCCACATGGTCTTCTTGTTTTAGTTTCGTTGTTATTTCATACAATTAGTTAGAGTAAGGTAGTTTTATTGAAGTTTAGAATCCATTAGAGTTGCAGGTTGTGTTCTTCATAGGAAGTAGTGTCTAGAATCTCTTGGTACACTTGTGTTATATTCCTGCAATAGATCCCGCTAGGAATTGCATAAGCCAAGCTCTGTCACTTGTGTTATCCCTCTCCTACTCGCATTGTATTTGGTCTATACCCAAAGCTGCCATTTTTTAAACACCTTCTTTTGTTGATGCTAGCATATACACACTTTTTTGGATTCACGTGAATACAAAGGAATGAGGAGATCACACTGAGGGGAAAAAATCACACATGACTGGATTCGCCACTATTCTGCAAATTCCACATTTGAGTTGTCAAAATTTCTAGTTAAAACATATCAAATAGAGTAGTGAATTGTTTCATTTCAGTTAAATTCACTTTCGATATTGCCGGGGAAGCTGTGGGGATTGATAGTTTCTGAGAAAATATGATTCATTCCTCACTTCTGAGGTAGGATCGAGAGTCTTTCAATTTAAGTTAATCAGTTATCTAGATATTTAGGTTAAAATCACAACTGCAAAGGTAAGTAGCTATACCAGGCTACCTTGTTTTAATTTTGTTATTAGACTAGTTGTCCATTTTATGAATATATTAAATAGTTGTTCTTTTAATTCTGTTAAATATTCTATAAAAAATACAAAAATAGAGGAATATATGTATGCTGTAAATATATCTTGCATAATCAGTTTACTTTGCTTTAGTTAGAATTGTATCATCTTTTGCATGACAATCACGAGACCTAGAGAGCCCAGGGAATATGTTTTTGAGCCAATCATGCCTCAACAAAATCTTCCCACAGCAGTAGTCGACATAACCAAAATCTCAGAATTCAGGTCTTCCAAACAACATCAGACCTACAATAAGTTAGCACACAGTTGAGAGGATTAAACATAGAAGATGACAAAGCACACATGTTCTAGTCAAATCAACTAAATTATAGACTACCTTAATAGATATATGTATGACCATAGAAGGACTTGAAAGAGAGCAAACATTCGGTTGTGACCCACTAGTTTCATAGCCTAATGTGGGAGATATCCTCATTGACATAGACACTAGCTTATGAATTCAAGTTTCCAAAACACCTGTAAGGTATTCTGAGAAAATTGCACAACTCCTAGTTCTGAACATAGAGGCTGAAAAGGCATATGACTACTAGATACTCGGAATTAGGGATTGACTCTTCATATGACCATAGGAGGCCCACAACAAACATGAACTTATGGTTGTGATCCACAGGTCCCACAACCTAATGGGCCTACAAATCAATCCGACATTGATGCCAGTTTGCAAACATTAGTATTTAGGTCCTCTCCACTCCCACCAGACATTATCCCGCAACTCTCATTATTAAACATAGCAGCCAATCAAGCTAAGGATTTCTAGACTAAACTAGAGAATCATCCATAAAACTCCAGAGAATCCACTACACATTTTACCACCATTTTCATGACCTTGTCGGGAAATATATATGAAACACCCACATGTCATTTTCCACGTATTCAACAACCTATAAATAGGATCTCGGATGAGATCAATATTTATTGGAGCCTTTAAGCAGCTATCCCCGCCAAACAATCCATCTCACCTATTCAAGTTAGGAGGGCCTTCTTTGCCTTAGATTCGTAGATCCCATTATTAGTTGTTGAAGACATAAGATTACCCAACTAGTCTGTTTGTAGCCCGTATATTCCATCCCCACCGGCTATCTTGGCATGACCTCAGGAGGTCAGGTGCGAGGAAGACTTTACTTGTATGTCATTCATCATACATGCTCGCATGTCACTTTTCCATCGTACAAAATTGGTGAACCTGAAGTGAAAAGAACAACTTCTTCACTTTCACATTTTCATTTTTCGTTCAAGTGTTCCACTTTATTTCTTCCACCTTCGCTTCTTCCCATTATTCTACGGGTATTTATATACCCCCTGAATATGTCAGGATATGACCCATATGACAGACCTCTCCTAGGTCTATAAGCATACTACGATCAATTAAATAGACAATCGTCACCCTCGCTTTCAGCATGGGGTGACAATTATTCAGCTAACCAATTGTCAACACAAACTCCACCTCAAAGGACTAGATTTAGTTCTTCTTTCCAAATAGAGGAGTTGGATCAGCTCACTCAAACACAACAACCAGAGCCTTCAAGTTCAAACAACATGACACTCACTGGAGAATCCGGGTCATCTCCTCAAATGTTACTCAGACCAAAAATCAGTAGATAGTAAAATCCATATCTATTTCTAGATGAGGAATATTTAGCACATTATGCTAGGAGTGAACAACGCTCTCAAATTATGTACCCACCTATAGGAGGTTTGCAAACACAACCTGAGGTCTCGTTCCAAGAAAACACCCCCATCCCTCCACCTATGGGAAATGCCCTCAGTGAAGCTTGGCAGGGTAATGATCAATTCATAGCAGGGTACCATGTGCCTATACAACCTCAAGGTATAAAACAACCACTACTAAGGCAAAATACCGTGTCTTCACCAATAGAGGTCATCTCAACCTTAGTTGAAAATTTTAGAGGGTTAGAACTTTCCCAAGCAAATAAAAATCCACATTTCGTACAAGCAGGAACTTCCAATCCTCCACATCATCCCAGTCAAGTAGACCTTCTCACAAGAACAAGAAAATTGGGCATGCCTCCTCAATATTCATAACAAATGACAATTAGAACCACATTTTCAAAGGCCACTCCAGCTGAAAATATGATACCTCCTGGCTTAGCACCAAACAACCTATACTAGAGCAACACTCCTCCATACTTAAATATGTATTCAAAATCACCATAGGGAGACATGTTCTCTACTCCCAGAATGTTTGATTAGCCAAAGGGATTTCCTTATGTCCCTGCAAATGCATATGTTATGCCGTATCAACAACCCATTCTGCCTCCACCCCCTCAACAGGCACCATCAATGGTCGAAACCTATGTGATAGGGACTTACTCATAATACTTGAAAGAACCCCTAGACTTCACTATACGAAGCGTCATGCTTCCAAGACCTCTTCTTGATTTACCCAAGTATAAAGGGGAGGGATATTTGAATGCACATATCAAGGCCTATGCCACAGCCATTCGAGAGTTTCTCCCTTGGGATGGGGTTGTTGCTAAAATATTCCCCAAAACTTTAGAGGGTATTTCCCTTGATTGGTACTACAGAATACCTGAAGCCTCCATACATTCATTTAAACAACTCGTGTTAGAATTCATCAAGGCTTTTGACATGAACAAGTTGTTGAGAACAGGGATCAGGGAATTCTTGCATATTAATATGAACACAATGAATCTGTTGCTCATTTCATCCAAAGATGGCGTACAGTCCTCTATTCTTCAGCGAGTGCTCCAAACATGGATCAGATGGAACTATGTGATTTATTCCTTCATTCTCTCAGTAGAGAGATAAAGGAAGAAGTCCAGAAATTCCCATTAAGAACTTATGATGAAGTTCTCGAGAGTGCTCTCTGAATAGATCAAGCTGCAATAGATAGTAGTTGTAAGACATATGGAACAAACGAGAGATTAATCATCCCCAATCAAAACACTACGACCTATCCTAATACAAAAAATGCCAATCAAGGACCTAAAATCCTTAACAAAAATTGTGGAGTAACAACAGATGGAGTTACTGACCAAGCTAAAAGAGAAAATGTTGTAAACATTCCACCACCAGTTAACAATCAATGAAATAACAACTTTACTCTGACAATCAACGCGGTGGATTTTAATCGTCCACCACCACAACAACAACAACAGAAAATCTAGACACAAGGTCCAAGTCAAAATTCAATTGGATATCAAAACCAAAACAAAAGGCAACAAACTCAAAATTTTAATCCTAAAACTCAACAGTTTAGTCAAAGTTTTGGACCACAACACGTTCCAAACCAACAACCTAGGAGCTATAATCCCAACTTGTATTGTGGTTTCCACAAAATTCAAGGCCATGACACTAGGACTTGCCGTGATTACAATAAGTTCATGCAACATTTTCCAGAAGAACAAAGACAACTCTTCATAGACATGTTCTTAACAGATTCTGTGACACCCACGCCAAACACTTTCATGGGAGCAGTCTCCCCTCAAAATGCACCCCTCAAGATCTTTAATGATCCACTCCCAAATCACAATAACAACAATAAATTAAATCCAAATGGGATGAACAAGGGTGTAATGGTAGGAAATAATGATCATGAAGCCTCAACTTCACTAAATCCACCCGTCGCACCTCAACTAGGAACTCAACCACGAACCAAGATAGTTGGTCTAGTGGAGTTAGATACTGAGCTGCACATAGAAGCCATAACAAGAACATGAGAATATTATTCTCATCCAAATCCAAGTTATCCACTAGAACTAGATAATAGTCAACAAACATTAATGAAACCCATAGGTGCTTATGATCTAATTAATGACTTAACGAAGACCTTCTCTCACATCTCCTTCTTGGATTTGTTAAAAAAATCTCCCACCCATAGGGCTTCCCTCTTAGAAGCATTAGGTCTTGGCCATTTAATCAACATCACTCCTCCTCCGGAAACACAAGTAAACCATGTGGATTTTGATATTTATCCTCCATGGAAGCCAGATAGGGATACTGAGTTTATATTTGACGTAAAAAAATACCAACAGAGGCTGAAATTACACATAGAGGTGATCCAGCCTTACATTTACAAGTGTGGGTTTACAATAATTATGTTAAGCACATGCAATGGTTGATGATGGGGTAGCAGTTAATATAGTCCCCTTCTCTTTTCTTCAAAAGCTAGGATATGGAGAAACAAACTGTTCCACGACACGAAATATGCTAAGAGGTTATGATAGCCTCAAGGCTACTTCAATTGGGACTATAATACTACCAGTCACCTTAGGACCCAAGACAATCCTCACCGAGTTTTATATCATAGATCAGGAAACCAACTATAATATGATCCTCGGGCAACCATGGATACATCGCATGAAGGCAATCCCTTCTACGTTATTCCAGGAAATAAGATTCTTGCACCTAGGAAAGATATTCGTAGCAAAAGGTGACCCAAAACCATTTGATATACACCTAGCAGACCTGAAGAAAAGGCTAGGCGTTCACTCTGAGTTTGAACTCCCAACAAACCAACTTAACAAACCAATCGACTCAAAACCAGAAGAAAATTTGATACCTACAACAGAACTAGAAATTACAAACCTAGTCAAGGGCATCCCAACGCTAAAAAATGAGGCTAACGTTGTAGAAATAGTATCGTTAGGGACTACCACAAAAATTGTTGGTCAAATTACTAGAGCAAGATCTACCAATTCTCCTACCATTTGATTCCATAGGTATGGGATGCACCTTAGGAGTTGGTTCCCTTCCAGCAGAGGAAGTTTGCATGGTAGAAGTAACCAAAGCAGAAGAAATAGATGTAACAAATGTCCCAACATCCATTTTTCCTAGTAAATATTGGACTCTCCACTTTGATGGAGCTAGATGTCATTATGGAACTGGGGCAGGTGTGATCTTCACTTCACCTGAGGGAAGGATTCTACCTTTTTCCTTTAAGTTAAACTTTGAATGTACAAACAACGGGGCTGAATATGAAGCTCTCCTCCTTGGCCTCATCATAGCCAAAAGGATCGGTGTCAATAATGTTAGAGTATTAGGAGACTCGCAGCTAGTCACAAACCAAGCCTCTGAAGTATATGAGACTAGAGTTGAGCACTTACAGCTCTATAAAACAACAGTATTAGATCTAAGCAAAGAATTCAACTTCATATCTATCGAAGCAATCCCACGAGAACAAAACCTTCTCGCATATTCAATAGCAACCTCAGCTTCACATTTCACTCCAAGCAGTGAATTGGAAGATACACGTTTCATGGTATCACTTTGTACTGAACCATTGGTGAAGAAAATATCAACAAACCCTCTTCTAACACATATAGCTGAGAAAGAATCTTCTATCTTAGATCATATTGACAGTGATAGAGTCACTCTTGACTACCTAAACACCTATGCAGAGCTACACCTCACACATCACGTAGTAGATTTTTCCTTAATCCCGCACTCATCTTCCTACTTTGGAAATCCCATGGTAGAGCTCCCCCCATAAAAGAATCTTGATATTTACGAGATAGAGAATGGAGAAGATTTGGAACTACCTCCAACCCCGCCTGAATTTGAAGAAGGTAACGCTTCTTTAATCGAAGGAATGATTGATATAAATATCGGAATGGAGGAAGAACCAAAGATCTTGAAACTAGGATCTTCGTTAACTCCAAAAGAAATAGAAATACACACTCAAAATCTCAGAGAATATCAAAAGGCTTTCACATTTAATTATAAAGAAATGACAAGAATTACACCACACATCGCAGTACATAATCTTGTCACCAAACTAGATGCAAAGCCAATTAAACAAAAATCAAGACCAATGAAACCAAAATTAGCTCTCATGGTAAAAGAAGAGGTGATGAAGCTTCTCCAAGTAGGATTCATCAAACCAGTTGATTATTCGTAATGGGTATCTAATATCGTCCCCATTCTCAAGAAGAAGGGGAAAATACACATTTGCATAGACTTCCAGGACATTAATAAAGCTTGCCCCAAGGACTATTTCCCATTACCATCCATTGACGTCATCGTTGATGTAACAGCTGGATTTGAGCTTTTGTCTCTCATGGATGGGTTCTCGAGATATAATCAAATCAAAATATCTGAACAAGACCAGGCCAAAACCACATTTATAACTCCTTGGGGAACTTATTGCTACGTTGTTATGCCATTTAGTCTCAAAAATGCTGGCGCTACATACCAGCGGGCAATGACATACATATTTCATGATCTTATTCATAAGATTGTGGAGTCCTATGTAGATGACTTGTTGGCCAAGGCCAAGAAGCGTTGTGATCACCTAGAAGTTCTCTGCATCATTCTCTCATGATTGATTGAATATGGAGTCACAATAAACCCAGAGAAATGCGTATTTGGCATGACAGGAGGAAAACTCCTGGGTTACATCATATCATCATGAGGGATTGATGTTGACCCAGCCAAAATCTAGGCTATTATTGAAATGATTCCACCATCAGACGACTCTGGTATCAGATCATTTCTTGGAAAACTCGGTGCAATCTGAAGATTCATTCCGGACTTAAGTTTGTTGTTCATCGAATCAATAATTTGTTGAAAAAGGATTGTTGCATTATATATACAAAAGAATGCCATGAGGCCTTCGAAGCAGTTAAACACTTCTTACTGTCTCCTCCCACGCTAATGCCTCCTAGACCGGATCACCCTCTAATCCTGTATTCATGAGCTATGAATGTCTCATTAGCCTACATGTTGGCTCAAGAAGACGATGATAAACGAGAACGTGCAGTCTACTTTATTAGCTGAACGTTACTCAATTATGAAACACGTTATACGTAGGCAGAAAGAGAATTCCTTGCCATAGTCTTTGCCACAAAACATTTAAGACATTACATGTTAAATCAAGAAACAAGGGTCATTGTAAAAATGGACCATTTACGGACATTCCTCACGCAAGGGTCCTTGTCTAAAAAGGCTAGACGTTTCATAACCTTAATGGGTGAATTTGAATTAACATTTATAAACCAAAAATCCATTAAGGGACAAATCATTGCAGATTGGTTAGCCAACAACCCGTTAGAAGAAGGCAATCTGGTAGACCTTGACTTTCCCAATGAATGCATATATTACATCGAAACCAGACCTCCCATCTCTGTATGTCCTTGGTATACTGATATTATCAATTTTATCATGGACCATACGTATCCAAAAGATGCCATGCCATAGCAAAAAAGGTAGTTATGCATTATCATAGCTAAATATGTTATTATAGAACAAGTGCTCTATCACAAAGCTTTCAATGGAATGCTTCTAAGGTGTGTTGACACAGAAGAATCCAAAAATATTCTTTATGAATCTCATAGTGGAATATGTGGAGGCCATTTTGGTGGTCATGCCACTCAAGCATGACGTAGTGGAATTTGTATGTAAGTGTAGACAAAATTACGCCCAAGCAATTTAAATACTTAAATTGCGATGGACATATCATCAAAAGCTATTTTCCCTCATATCATCATTAATTAATTACACTAAGCTAATTAATTAAGTCACCTATCCAACAAATACCCTAATTAACGACCTTCCATTAATAAATCACCTCTTCTATCTAGATTAATTAATTATTCTTCCCCTTCATTTAACTAGTAAATCAATATTTAATTGATTTAATCCCCTTCTAATGGAATTTAATTATCTTCGCTTACACCTACCTATTAATTAATCACCTTTGATTAATTAAAATACCCCCAACTCCCATGACTTTCTAAACACCCTTCTAAATAAGGTTACCAAGAATTCTCTCATCCTTTGGGCTATATAAAGAGATTCAGCAAATGCAAAGCTACAGCAAAGAGCAGCTTGCAAGTTCATCATCTTGAAGAGTTGCCTCTTTCTTAAACTTGGGTCAATGGGAGGTGAGGGTCTTGTAGCCCATGGCCCTTTTCTACGTGGGGCCTAGATTTGATAGAGGAAATTTAGCATTGTTAGTTTCTGCTAGCCTCGTCATGATGGTGTTTAACAGAACTATGGCCATTCATTTGATTTAGCATTTATAATGCACACAGTAACGCCAAGAATTATCCACATTCAATATTTTACCAAATGGGTAGAGGCCATGCCTCTTACCACTGTACCAGGTGCCATGATCGCCAAGTTCATCTTAAATGAGATCATATGTAGGTACGGTGTCCCATAAGGCATTATCACAGATAATGGCACATCCTTTAAGAATGATGAGGTTCATGAGTTATGTAGTAAATTTAAAATAAACCATCATACGGCCTCTCTTTATTACCCCCAAGCCAATGGGCAGGCTGAAGCGACAAACAAAATGTTTAAATATATTCTCCTCAAAACGGTCAAGAAGAACAAGCGAGATTGGCATTTAAAACTATATCTGGCCTTGTGGGCCCATCGAACCTCAACAAGAACATTAACAGGAGCAACTCCTTTCTCGCTAGTATTCGGGGTAGAAGCAGTTCTCCCACTTGAGGTTGAAATTCCCAATCTCTGTATCTCATTACAAGGGATTCTAGACGAAGAAGCTTATAGGGAGTCATGCCTATCGCAACTAGAAAGCCTAGCTGAGGCCAGGTTAAAAGCTGAACAATGGCACAAAGCCTATGCTGATCGGATGTGTCGGCAGTATAACAAAAAAGTCTATGAGTGAGAAATATATAAAGGAGATCTAGTTCTAAGACTAGACAGCCGGATCGATAAGAAAACTGGCGAAGGAATAAAGTTCCAACCCAAATGGTTAGACCCATATCAAGTCATGAAAGACTACAGGAATGGTGCATATCTCTTATGCACACTGGAGGGTGAGGAATTAAATGAATTAGTCAATTCCTTGCATCTTAAACGGTTTTACGCATGAAGCATTAGCACTATTTGTATAATTATATCTACATTACATATTCATTTAGTTAGGTTCATTTTGTTCACTCGTTTTGTAAAATTTTGTGATCAAGGAGCTTATTCTTAAGCAATTCATTACAGACTTTTGATAGTATTGGCAGGAGCATTCAAATCATACTTCTTCATTTTCATAACATCATCAACTATTTTAGAATCATTTCATCAATTAAAGCAAGATATGACAAAGTCTTAACGGTAGCCATACTAATGTATGCATGTTTGTTCTTACTTTTGGTTTCTTCCTAGGATAGGTGTCTTGCCTATGGTTTGTTCTAAAAGCTTCATGGTGTCACATCTATTCCATATATATATCTCTTTGGAAATGAGAACATTCTGACATTTTTCTCAAAGTAAGTAAGTAAAATATAAATCAAATAGAAAATTTTACTTTTACACATTTCCTTGCCCTACCAACCTTCGGTGTTGAGCTTGTGTCTCTTACTAGTGACGTAGGGTTGGGAAAGGATGGGAATGCCTTTACTTGCATATGCCTTGTCCATGTTGATAAGCCCATGCTTCCTACTAGTAGCATTGGGCAAGGTGTAGGGGGTCCTCTTGATAAGCAAACATTGAAGGTCATAAGAAAATAGTTCAAACAGACCTTTGAAATCTTGAGTAAAAAACAAATGAATCGGATGTCCAAAATTCCAAGAGAGTTCAAAACCCTGAAAACCATATTTTTTCAACCAAGTGGCAATCTATGGATCTAAGTCTAGATAAACTACAAACCAAGTCACATTCTAAACTATGAAGTCACATGAGTAGGGTAGGTTTGTAGCGTCCTAATTTGGTTCTGCCAACTCTTTGTCTATCTCTCATCATTACCATTTCAACACACCTCATAGCTTGTGCCCTTCCTAGCTCTCGGTGGTGAAACCTTGCATCATACTAGTTGCATGGAGTTAGGAGTGGGGCAAGTTCATCTGCTCATCATACCATCCCATCGTCACATTTTGTCAAAACAATATAAAATACCAGAAAAATTGCTTATAGAAACTAAAGTTCAAGATCACATGGTGTCTGTGTCATCTTACATCAGCATCACAAAATACAAAAAGAAAACATTTGTGACATTTTTTCTCCATTGCATACATTCTGAAAAGCATATAAAAACAAAAATTCTAATAAACATCTAGTATACATGTGGAAATGAATCAAAAAAATCTAGGTACAAAGAGATATAGATCCAAAAAGAGGTATATATATATATATAATCATGTTTCATGTCACAATGCCCTCATGCACTTAGCATGGTGAAAATGCTCAATGAGCCCGAAAAATACAAAATGCTCATATAAACAATCCAGCATGAGTCACTACAAAAGAGCCAAGTGGCCTCTCAATCCATATGGGATCCCTTAGAAGGCACACTACCATGTCTAGGACTTTAGCTACGCCGACGCTCTAAATGCACTGAAGGCTCGTAGTCACAACTAGTAGCTGTCGTCTCACTACGAGAATGACTCCTCCTCATCAAATGCTTGGCTATCCCTTATCTAGCTACCTCTATGTGAAGAGAAGTCATAATCTTCACCGCATGCTAGATAGAGGCAAAAACATCAGTATGCCTACCGGTTTCTGAGGGCTCCCCCAAATCCATAGAAAGCTTAGCATGAGTCTTCTCTAAGGGGAGAATCAGAGTATCAGTACACACTCAGTGAATCAAGTCTCGCCACTCATCAGGAGTCACTGCAAAAAAAGGAGAAAAAAAGTTAGAAAACAATCAAGGATAAAACCAAGAGTAAAAAAAACAAAGGGAAATAAAAAACTAAGATGAGTCTAACTAAAAAAAATGTCAGGAGAAGAGTGAAAACTCACTAGGATCGCTAGGCTTCCAAGAGGGATATTTAGGATCCACACCCGCCACTGATGCTACCACTGACTGGTTCCCCTCACCCATGTCTGGGGCAATGTGACATCCTACAACAGACTCACCATCTCCACCTGGGTCCCAAGAGAGTAACTCATCTGAAACTAGAGTCACCCTCTCTGCGCTCCGCTCTGCCCTCTCAGCCTGTAGGATCTCCTAGGTTTCATGCCACTTAGGATCACTCTCATCGCCCCCACCTGTCTCAATGATCTCCATATCCTCTGTCTCCTCCTTGGTCTCTCCTCGAGTGAACTCCTCAAACTCAGAGTCCACGTCAATGGGCTCATCACTACTATGAGTGGGACCGGTGGAAATCTGAAGTAAGGGTGCCTGAGGAGCACCGAATCTCCCTTGTGCATGTACCACCCTCCTAGCTGCAATAGGAGTACTGGGCGTAACAATATTCCAACCCTTGCCTCTAGGGCCTCCCCAAGCCTCATGGATAGATCTATACACTGGAACCACCAGAGGAAACATGTCACTATAGGGGAGGCCAAACTATTGTGGTACTCTATCAAAGGGGTGGATCTCCAGCTTCCCCGCCCTGTCTATTAGCTGGCTGGTGGTCTGGTAGGAAATTAGTGTAACGGTCTCCTCTCCCCATATCCCTGCCATGGCCTAATAAGGAGTGGCCTCCATGTATATAGTAGTCGGGGAAACCACTGGCTAGTGGGGTGCTCTAAGAACTGTGATCCCCATCCACCTCGCTGCCCTGACAGCCCCAGGATCCTCCACCTCTACACCTCTCCCATATGGGATAATGTGCTCATACACCCAACTCGTGACAAGAGTCAAATGGATCAGTTATTGTCCCTGTAAATGGACTACCATGTATAAGTCATGATAGGTAGTCCTGAGGATATCTACTCCCCAAGCGTAGACACGTCCATGGCCCTCAATCTGTGTAATAATGGGGGCCCAACAATATAAGAGGGTGTCCCCTCCCTTATCCCCAATCAATCTGGATGCAAGGATGCCCATGATGGCCTTGTGGAGCAAGGGAATGTCTGACTCAATAATAGAGCGGATCCTCATGCCCTTCTTTGACCCCATCGATACAACCGCATCTCCCATATAGGTGGCCCACTAAACCACCTGTGATCTAGAAACAACTGTCTTAAGAGACAACCGCCACCCAAGGATCAGAAGCCCCAGTATACGGTAAACATCCTCCAGGGTGATAGAACACTCACCCCTAACTCCTGATAATCGAAAAGTGTTCTAATCCACATCCCAATAAGAGAAAAAGTCACACAATATGTGATTGGCAGGTGCAACATGAGGAATTTGTGCAATCCTCCATATACCAACCCTCTGGAGAGTATCCTGCTCTACCTAGGAGAGTGCCTCCAATACTGTCAAGAGAAAATCACACTCCCTCTTCTGGCTCCATCTAATGTACTCCTCCTTCTGCATATACCCAAATAAACACAAAAAGGAGTAAGTTAGTATCAAAATTGCATTGGAAAAACTATTAAGAACATGCAAGAATGCTAAAAATGCAAAAACATGTTAAGTAAAGTGTTTTTTTGACATTATGTAATAGATCACCACCCTGTGTAGGGTGGCGGTTCTGTAACCACCACCTTATAAGGTAGTAGTCTTGTAACCGCCACCCTGCTCAGGGCGGCGGTCTTTTCCAGTGAGTTTAAATGGGTCATGTGCCCTAAAAATGCTCAAAAAGGCAAAAATTGACCATTTTAACTAAAACAAAAGCCTACCCATTAGGCACCCCCCCTAAGTGACCCTATTAACACTAGCATTTCTAAAAATGACCCCCCCAAGACAAATATTTCGACATTTTAACATTTTGGGTGCAAAAATGGTAAATCGAGAAGAACTAACCTAAGATCTTGTGGGTCGACGTTCCGCTCTTGGAGGCATGATCACTATCTCACCATGAACATTTTGACTATACTCTCATCAAAAACTGTCACCGTGGGTCCTAGAGCTCAAAAACTATAAAATCAACACATGCACAAATGAATAGGAAAATGAGCCCATTTTATATATATATAATGTTTTGACTCATTTTTGAATGCCCCTTTCACAGGTTTGGAGCGCCGACAGAGGTAAGTTCTTATCCCCACGCAAATGGTAAGTCCTCATTTCATATTAATTTAATATTTATTTTCTTGACTTATTTTATCTATCTACACTTGAGTCCTCTTTTCATTTTATAGATAGCAGGAATTTGGATGGCTTCATTTCGACACATGGGTGTGTCAGGTATAATTTCTAGCTTCCCGTTTTGGGACTACCATACTTGGACCCACCATTTTACACCTATTCATGGTTAAAACGCTTCTCTGAGGGGGCAATATGTACGTACCCAAAATTATAGGGTACTGCACCACCGAAAATGATGTTACACATGCCCCAATGATGATACAGGTCACCTCACAAGGTGTTCGGGATCTAGAGAAGCTCACGAAGTATATGTTAGCATCCCAAATGCTTTATCCAAGTTCCTTGTGCCTTTGTTTTATCCCTTGCCCCCATTTTCTTGACTTTTTTGACCTTCAGTCAATGAAACCGCCGCCCTACTAGGGCGGCGGTCTCTATGATCGCCGCCCTGCTCAGGGTGGCGGTCTTGTAACCATCTGCCCTGCTTAGGGCAACAGTCCTTCACGCCTTTACTCGTTCTCCAGCACATTCCTTTGATCATGACTTGCATGAATTTTCAACTTTTACCAAGCTTTTCTCAACCGCCTTAGCTTGTATTTATGTTTTTGGTTCCCTGTAATAGTGTTTCTCCATTGTTTAATGGTAAAAGAGTTCCATTCCAAGTTACCCTTTGGTGAATGGGAATTCTATAAATAGCTGGTTTTTTTTCAAACAAATAGTCCCTCACCTTCTCAATTCTATTGTTTAGTCTTTCAATTTCTTGTTTACAATTCATTTGGTTTCATGTTTTGCATCCATGCTAGTTTTCTTTACTTTATTAGAGGCCACGTGATATTCTTGTTTCAGTTTCATTGCTGTGTTTCATACAATTAGTTAGAGTAAGGTAGTTTTATTTCAGTTTGGAATCCATTAGAGTTGCAGGTTGTGTTCTTCATAGGAATTAGTGTCTAGAATCTCTTGGTACACTTGTGTTATATTCCCACAATAAATCCCGCTAGGAATTGCATAAGCCAAGCTCTGTCACTTGCGCTATCCCTCTCCTACTCACATTGTATTTTGTCGATACCCAAAGCTGCCATTGTTTGAGCACCTTTTTCTATTGATGCTAGCATATACACACTTTTCTGGATTCACTTGAAAATGAAGGAATAAGGAGATCACACTGAGGGGAAAAAATCACACATGACTAGATTCACCACTATTATGTAAATGCCAGGTTTGAGTTGTCAAAAGTTCTAGTTAAAACATATCAAATAGAGTAGTGAATTATTTCATTTTAGTTAAATTCACTTTCGATATTGTTGGGGAAGCTGTCGGGATTGATAGTTTTCGAGAAACTATGATTCATTCCTCACTTCTAAGGTAGGATCGAGAGTCGTTTCAATTTAAGTTAATCAGTTATCTAGCTATTTAAGTTAAAATCATAACTGCATAGTCAAGTAGCTATACCAGGCTACCTTGCTTGTTTTAATTTTTTTATTAGACTAGTTGTCATTTTCTGAATATATTAAATAGTTGTTCTTTTAATTCTGTTAAATATTCTATCAAAAATACAAAAATAGAGGAATATATGTATGCTGTAAATATATCTTGCATAATCAGTTTACTTTGCTTTAGTTAGAATTGTATCATCTTTTGCACGAACAATCATGGGACCTTGAGAGCCTAGGGAATATGTTTTTGAGCTAATCATGCCTCAACCAGATCTTCCTGCATAGCACTAGCTGACATAGACCAAAATATCAGAATTCGAGCTTCCAAACAACATCAGACCTACAAGAAGTTAGCACACAGCTGAGAGATTAAACATAGAAGACGATAAAGCACACAAGTGCTGGTCAAATCAGCCAAATTATAGACTTCCTTGATAGATATCTGTATGACAAGTAGACTTGAAAGAGAGAAAACATTCGTTTCAACCCACTAGTCCCATAGCCTGATGCGGAGATATCCTCATTGACATAGACACTAGCTTACGAATTCAAGTTACCTGAACACCTGTAAGGTATTATGAGAAAATTGCGTAACTCCTAGTTCTGAACATAGAGGCCGAAAAGGCATATGACTACTGGATACTCAAATTAGGGATTGACTCTTCATATGACCATAGGAGGTCCAAAACAAATATGAACTTACAGTTGTGATCCACAGGTCCCACAACCCAATGGGCCTACAAATTAATCCGACGTGATGCCGGTTTGCGAACATTAGTATGAGGTCCTCTCCACTCCCACCAGACATTATCGCACAAATCTCATTATTAAATGTAGTAGTCAATCAAGCTAAGGATTTCTGGAATAAACCAGAGAATCGTCCATAAAACCCCAAGAATCCACTACACATTTTATCACCATTTTCATGACCTTGTCAGGAAATATATATGAAGCACCCACAAGTTAGTTTCCACGTATTCAACAACCTATATATAGGATCTCGACTGAGCTCGATATTGATTGGAGCCTTCGAGAAGCTATCCTTGCCAAACCATCCATCACACCCTATTCAAGTTAGGCGGGCCTTCTTTACCTTAGATTCACATATCCTATTATTACATGTTGAAGACATAAGGTTACCCAACTAGTTTGTCTGTATCCTATATATTCGATCCCCACCGGATGTCTCGGCATGACCCCGGAGGTCAGTGTGAGGAAAAGTTACTTATAGATTCCCATGCTCGCATGTCACTTTTCCATTGTACATATAGCTCAGCCATTCTCTACCCTAAACCACTTCATCAACCATGCCTAACTCACCATTTATGTCACATTTCACTAAGTTCCTATTTTCTAACAAAATTGGAAATTAAACCACATACATAACAAGTTGCTTAATGCATCTTACATTTATTACACCTACCATCTCTCTATGATTACTATGCATAGATTATACAACATTTCACATATGACCCATAGTATCATTCATTTCCAAAATAATGAATCATAACTAAACCTACTTTCAACTCAACCATGCCTATGACCTAACTCAACCATGCCTATAATATAACTCAACCATGCCTATGACATGACTCAACGATGCCTACCAAACCTGACTCGATCCATGGCTATAACCTAACTCATTCCATGCCTATAACCTAACTCAACCATGCCTATAACCTAACTCGATCCATGCCTATAACTTGACTTGATCCATGCCTATAACCTGACTCAATCCATGCCTATAACCTGACTCGATCCATGCTTAAACTAACCTAACTCCATCATGCCTAACTCACTTAATTTCAAACCACATTAAAGTAACAAATCCATATCTCCTCTAACACAATCCATACGTCCAATATCTCATAAACATATTAACACATCACAAAATACCATGAATATCATCATATAAATCAATACATGTGTATCTAAAAATACATGCCTATCTCATCCTATCCATCATCTCAAAAATGTTGGCACGTAGTCTGATATACAATACAAAATGCCATCGGCATGCAAGTCGGTCTCATATGTACAAAAAGAATGAATAAATCCATACAAAAAATCTTCAGCACACAAGCTAGTATATGTTGACAATATACAAAACTCACTCGTAAATCCTCACTATCTTCGGCACGTAGGCCAGTATGTGATAAAAAATACAACTATCTTTGGCACGCATGCTGACATATATATCAACAATAATCACTCGTATACATCAAAAAATTGGGTGGCCGCATATCAGACATCTCACCGGATGTCCTCCATCTCTATGTCACCTACACCCTTGGCCTCCTATGTCCCTACTGACACATCACCTAGCTCTGGTCATCGTGCACTAGTGGCCTCTCCTTGATTGAGCCTCGAATGTTGCTGAACTTCTGTGCTCTCCACACTATGTGTGTGGGATATCGTCCTCTCATTAGACACCTGATGTGCCCTATATTCTCTGTAAGAGAGGAATTCTATCCCAGCTACCATGAGATGGTCCTAATAATATCTGACCTCACCTAGGGCATCCCGTAACCTAGATATAGGCATGGTCTATGGTGGTCCCATAGGTCTCGGCCCCTGTACCTGCCCTGTGCTAGCTTGTGAACTAGGACCAACTGCTTGTGTCTGTGGTGGTCCCCCATGTCCCTATGCTTGTGGTGGTGTCCCCTACCCCTGTGCATATATTTGGGCTTTTAAGGTCCCAATATTTTCCTGGGTTATGGCCAACTGGCCTTGTAAACCTAGCACCTGAGCCAATAAGGCTGCCACCAGACCATCTCTGTCTCCATTTCCTCCATCACCTCCACCCTCTCCCTCCACCATCTGGGCCTGAAAACTGGCCACTTGTACTCATAGTTCTACTACCTCTGCCTCTGACCCCTTTAGCTATGTCTGCAGTATACCTATCTGCATGATCAACATCACTACCTACCCCTGTAGGGCATCTCTCTGCACTGTAACGGTAACTAAGTCAGGTTTCCTCGGTCTCGGTGGTATGGCTCATAACTGAGCCGCCCACCACTACCTATACCTATGTGTGCATCAGGTGTCATCAATTCAACGATCTACTAGCTGTTCCTCCTCTCCTGTAGGCACTGTAGGTTGTGGTAGAGGTAGAGGCCTCTCCACATCATCTCTTCGATACTGTGGGAAGTACAAAGGAATATATTGTACAAGCCCAAATCACCGTCAGACCATGTCTACCGAGATCATCTCATCCTCCCTAGCTTGGCAACCCTATATCCACCTCTCTAGCAAGATCTTAGCTAGCTCCTCATGCATGTGCCTATATAAGGGGAGTCCCACATATGGCCTCTAGAAAATGTCCACTTAGGGCAACCCCTACAACAACTGCCGAAAGTGGGCCACATCATATGTTGGCCTATCCGACCTCTGCTCTCCTGCAACTGGCACCCATCTCCTATATCCCAACCATACAGATCTCACTGGGAATGCATCTGCTTAGGGCATCCCTATAGGTTGAACACAAACTATGTGCCCATAGGCCCAGCAGTGTAGTATAAATGTACAACACAGGCTAAACCTGCATAACCACCCATACGCCCACAACTCTCTGTATAGCTGCAACAATATTGTAGGTGCCCAGGCAAAGCATGTCTCATGCACCATCATATCGTGGAGCACCCCCATCAGTGATAAGGAAAGCGTTCACACCTCTGATCAGGCAGTGCCTAGCAGCACACTACCTCCATCAATAAAACCACTAGTCTCATCTCATTTGGACAGTCTAGGTACATCTCTGCATAGCTCAAACTGCACTATGGATCTCAGCTCTGCCCGCCCCCTCACCAAAAACTTTCCCGATTAACTCCTCTGAGGCCTTAGAGGAGATAGAGTACACCTAGGCCCCCAATATGGGTAACCATAAAATACGAAACATGTCATCCAGGGTGATAGTCATCTCACCCATCTGAAGGTGGAACGTGTTGGTCATGGAAGTCCCATCTATTAATGAGCGCGCCCATCAAACGAGATTTCTGAACAACATGTCAGTAGCACCGAATAACACTCAAGCCCTCTACCTCCACGGTGCTGCAGCTCTAAAGGGGTCGTTAAACCACACAATGTCACCAGTAGAGGTAAAACCCTATCCCACATATGTAATTACAATCTCCCCTACATCCAATCCAAGCACAACATTAATCTACATTTACCATGACCATATTCACCAATTGTCATTACCCCCACCCTATTTTTTTACTTTACCCATCTCAACTACCTAGCCCACATTCCTCTTGGACCCTTGTGCCTAAGATCCCAACCAGTGCCTGGTTCATCCTAACCGACTCTGGTCACCCTTAAACTGACATCGGTCACCTATTTGGTGACCGATACCAGTTTAACTATATCGACCATAGGTTCCCACTTAACCGGCATCAGTCACCTATTTGATGACCGATCCCAGTTCTTACCAACCAATTCCGGCTAAGCTTGACTGACGCCGGTCACTGTCGTGGCAAAATCCATGACTTCTTAAACCCCCCTTTTCCTTTTAAAAAAACCCTCCCACCTGTCCCTTTTTTACCCCACCTATAATGACCTACACTCCCTTTAGACCCCTACCCACCCCACCTATACACTTTACTAACCTCCCCCCTCTTTTTGGTCCGTTATTGCCCCCATACCCGATTTAAATTTTCCCCACCCATAACATACAAAAAACCCACAAAACCCTACAAATAAAAACTATCACAACCTCTACTCTATCTAATTAACCCTATAGAGTTAGGCACTTACCTCGTCGCACTACCACCATCTCGGTGGCATGTTTGGCCATTGTGCCAGTGGTTTACCTGATCCCTCTCCAGCCTCTACCATCCTCGATTATCTACTCACAACCTCCAACCAATCCACTCTCTCGCCCTGATCCCATGGACCCACTACTCACCAACCCAACCCTCATCAAATCACATTGTCAGCTCACCATTTCATTTTATCTGGAAACTTTTCTCTCTCTTTCTCTTTTTTTTTTGTCATTTCTTCACTTTACACATAACAAATGAATAATAAAAATGTGGGTTTTTTTGTTTTTATACAAAACCTGACCTAACCGACGTCGGTTCCCCTAGACTGGTATGGGTCCTCGTGCACTACCTCACCATCGTTGGTTTTCTTATTCCAACGTCGATTATCCATGACCACCATCTGTCACCCTAGCCTACACATTTCCCCTACTTTATGATTGTTACCTTACCTTTTACCTTGCTCCTTTACCCCATCCAACCTTTATCCAACCCATGTACCTTACCTTTCCTGACCTCATAACTTCCTACCTCCAGTTTTCCTCCTTTGATGACTTCTCATTATTGTACCCCTACCTTGGCCTTACCCATGCCGTGACCTAGATATTTGGACCTGGACCATCACTACCGAGCTTTGACCTCATGTGTTTTGCCATACCTTACGGGCACTGTTACCTGTGTTGATTGGACCTAATGAACCTTACCTATCCTATTGCCATGACCAGTTATCCTGACCCCCACCTTGTGGTGTACCAGAACATACCTAAAACATTCTTGCACCTAACCTATGTTGTGTTTCTTGACCATATTCTATACCTTGGATATGCGGAATCACTGCTACCTTGTGTGGATAAACCTATCAACCTTAAACGATGTAGAGTTTGCCTGCTCTTCAACTTGGTAGCATGCCGTAGTTTATACGTATGTGTGTGTTTGAATATTGCTATCTGTGACTCTGACCCATCACCTAGATTTCCCACGTAGACCTTTAACCATTTTTCCCTGTACCCACTTGACTATTCCTCACCTTTACCTTTTATCAAACCACTCACCACTTCAGCCTACTGCCTCATCAGTTCCTAGTTTGAGGGGGATCACCTTCACCCACACATGGGGAACCACATCTTATTTTTGTTAGCATCGCTTACTAATACAAGCTACACAACAAAAAGGGGCAAAATTTAGACAGCTAAAATTAGGTCACACTCCTTTTTAGTCCCTCAACGAATAAGCACCCATTCATCACATTCACCTAGCTATGGCCCCCCTTCACCCCACTAATATTAATTTAATTTAATTAATACATTATCCTCACTATATTTATAATTTAAATTTTTATCCCCACATACAATTCACTTAGACACCTCACCAAGCCAACTCAACCTAAGACCTATTCTTAGCAAGTTCCCATAACTAACTAAGACTTACCCAAACCCTAAAAATCAATGCCTACATTCCCTCTAACCACATTCCCACATGATCACAAGAATCTCCTAGTCTAATCCATGAGATAACAACATGAGATCAAAGGAAATTAGGAGGATCTCCCTAGTTTCGTAAACCTAGATAATCATGCCTTGACCGATGTCGGTTACCTCTAACAATTGCCAGTTAAGCCGGACCACCGTCGGTTACCCCTTTTGACCCCTAAACTACCTTATTCTCAAGGTTGGAAAACATCGGGAGAAAGGTTGACGAGTAAGAACACATCTCAGAGAGATAACACATCTTCAGAGATCCAATTCTAGTGAAAACTCACATCTGGGGAGGGAGATTGAGCATATTATCCTGTACAACCATCCCAGCCACGATCTGATCTATCCAAGCAAAGAGGAGTGTACATGCAGCCCATGTAGAAGATTTTCTTCAGTTGGTGATCACTTGCAACCTTCAAACCCATCATCATCACCTCCATCCCTTGCACAGATATTCATGAGAAAAATCCAAGTAAGTACAACATCATACTTTCCTGGTTATTTCATTTCATCATCATTTTATCATCCATTATTTATCTTGCTCCCTATTGACCTTCTCCACATTTTTACCTCTGTATACCCATTGAAACCTTGCAAAATCCTACTCCAGTCACCCAATACCTCATCCTGACCAACCAAAGTCCTTTGTGCAATCACAAAGGAGACCCCAGCTTGTTCTGTGACATTTCCAGATCTGACAGTAACTGGCGCCGGTTACACCGAACTGCCGTCACTCCCCCCTGACCGACACTGGTCTCTGTGTTTGCCTACATATCCCTGAACAGAGACCTACCCACCTAATTTTATTTCACCCTCATTCACTTGTGATCTACCTAAGACCTTTATCAGACCTGCAGAGACCCAGAACCAATCATTTGACCTTTGGATTCTATTCTAGCTTAACTTGTTAGATTAGATCTATTTCTTATTGTGTTTTAAGTGAGATACCTAAATCATTTTAAAATAACAATAGGATTTACTTTATTTACAACATTGAATTATTTAAAATAGTGGACTAAAAGCCATCTAGGAAGTATCATACTTCTTGGAACTAGCTTATGCTAGGCAGTTCACTACCCATATTGTTTAATTCCTTCCAGTGGTCTTGTTTTCATTACAAGTAGTTCCTCCCAGCCAAAGGAAATCTCTCATGATCAGCTGTGGATTCAGAATTCATACACATGCAACAACCCATCAACTGACATTTGAACAGGTATTCCTCCTACGCCTGTTACCTTATCTGTTTTGTCAACACTTCAAAGAAACAATCTAAGAAAACGATGAAACAATACTATGCCAGACACGCAATTGTTTAAATTGTGGCGGGCACCCTCAGATTTAGAGTAAATTTTGGTATTCCTTAAAATAGGTGTGGTACCAGTCAAAATGAAGGCCTTAGAGAAGAAGAAGTTGGCCATACACGTCGCACCCTACATGCTAATTAGTAGAGATCTATACAAAATGGGTCATGATGAGGTTCTGCGATGTTACGTACTAGAACATGAGCTCATTAAAATTATGGAAGAGGTGCATGGTAGGATTGCAAGAGGTCACTATGCAGAAATGTGATTGTGCAGAAGATTCTACTCACATGGATTTGGTGGGAGACCATTTATCAAGATTGTATTACGTTTTGCAAGGCCTGTGACCATTTCTAATGCCTTGGCAAACCTGGAAAAAGGGATGAAATGCCCTTGCAACCAATAGCTAGTGTGGAACCATTTGAGAAGTGGGCTATCAATTTTCTTAGACTAATCTCACCAGTGGCACAAAGTAATGGTTCACGGTATATCCTCACTTACACTGATTATTTGAAAAGGTGGGCAGAGGCAACGTCTACAAATGATTGTACAACGGATACCACTACTAGATTTTTATGGGAAAACATAATCCGTAGGTATGGATGCCCATTAAGTTTGACAAGTGATATAGGTACACACTTCCTCAATGAAATGGTTAGGATTCTGTTATCATAATTCATGGTGGCCCATCACAAAACTACTCCCTACCACCCTCAAGAAAATGGAACTTCTGAGGCATTTATACAAAATACTTATTCACATATTGACTAAGATCTATGATGTTAGTAGACTGGATTGGGATGAAAAAGTATCAGTCGTTCTTTGGGCATATAGGACAACCTACAAGAGGTTGAATAAGACCACACCATTTCAATTAGTGTTTGGTTCAGAAGCTGTCCTACCAGTTGAATTCATGGTACCTTCTCTATGTATAGCACGCATAGGAGGGTTGGCTAATGAACAAGCACTGGAGGAAAAAATTGACAAGTTAATGCAATTGGATAAAATATGATCACTTTCTAGGTGGATCCAGAAGACTGAAAAATCAAATCAAAAGGCATGGCATGATCATCACATTAAGAACAAGAAGTTTGAGGTTGGGAAGATGGTGCTACTATATGATTCCAAGTTTCTACGCCATCCAAAGAAATAAAATTCCATTCGTTGGGTCCCTACATCATCTCGTACATCCTTGATTTAGGTGCATGCCCTTTACAAGCACTGGATGGGACGAGATTGCCAGGAAATTTCAATGGGAGTAGGCTAAAGCCCTTACTATAAATAAGTCTTCTTGGTGTTTGTAATAACACAGTAATGCCAGTTAGAATAGGATTTCCTTTAATGTATTTCCTTTTCCTATGTTTCCCTTTCTCATTTTTGTTTTGTGTTGCACCTTAGGCACCATTAATCTCATTACTTTTTGAAGGTTGTAAATACACAGAGGACCGTGCATCATTTTAGTGTGGGGTGGAGTAAGGTGGAAGAAATTTCAAAGTGTGAAGCACCAGGAAGGATTGCGTTGGAAATCCTTATTGGATGGCCCTAGGAAAGGAAGTGCATGAGATGAAAGGTGAAAAAGGATGGTTGGTGCTATGGTAAGGTTAAATTGTGGAGCCACGTACAATAGAGGAAGAAGCGCAAAATTAGCACGAGGTAGGCAAGAGAAAAAATCATGATGGAAGTACCTTAGAAGCTGGTGACACACACACAAGAGTATCCTATCTGGACGGATTGGTTACATGCCAGAAGGTTGGGGGAATTGTCCATGCAAGGTTGGGTGCATGAGTTAAGGTGCTAAAATCAGATTTTGTTGAAAAACCCTCATTAAGTGTTGAAGCTAGGTGGTAGTTAAGGTAGAATTTAATGTTAAAAAATGAGAAAAAATATAAATAGAAGGTTGGACACTTCATTATTTAAATTATAAATATGAAGAAGGAAGATCTTTTGCGAACTAGGGTTTCCAGAGTTGATCCATGTGAAGCAAAATTGGAGAAATTGAACCGTGAGTGACTCTAGTTTGGATATGTAAACCAGAAGGGAAATAGTTCATGAGCATAGAGAGAGTTGTAGAGAAGCGCTGTCTTGTAAAGGGGATATTCCAGCAAGGGTTTGGCAGCTAGGGCATGGGTTGAAAAGGATTTTCTTCTCAAGTTCAAGATATAAGCTTGGAAAGAGTAGAGAAGCAAAGCAAGAGAAGTTGAAGTGCAAAAATAACCTATACAATGGCACCCAAGAAACTAGTTGTAACAGCTAAGATGGGAAAAGGAAAGGGCAAGGGAAAACAACAAGAAATAGTTGTAAGTCCAAATGAATAATGGTATGCAAAAATGCAGTACCCAAATGGGGTTTTGCTAGGAAAGGAGTGGGAGTCCCATTTAAGAAACATGACAGTAAGTGATTATAACCACCACACAAGCGCAACTGAAAAAGAGATGGTTTCTGGAGTTATTGCACCTGACAAATAAAAGGACACTAGAAGGGTTACCCATTTACAGCAAAAAAGTAAAAGTGAAGTTAGAAAAGGCGGGATTTATTACAAATCTATAAGTTTCCCTACTTTGGGAAGCTCGAGCAGCCTTTATTAGTGGCTGATGACGTGCATGTGTACACAAAGATCACTTTCACTTCACATGGGGCACAAGATGTGCATAACCCCTCTAGCTGATTTCAAGATTCACAGGTCTCATCTGTGAAGGAGATAGATATAGATGACAATCTTTGTGAAAAACAAGCCATCAAAGAAAATTGTCGCCGCATATGAATACAAAGATGGGGTCAAGGAACTTTGATATTGCACAGATATCCAAGACCCAGTGATGAGAATGGTCGTGTGCACCTGGTAACCAAAATTAATGACCAAGAGAGGTGGACGTCAAGTGAAAAAATCATGGCTCAATGTTTGTAGAAGGATATTAGAGGGCACCATCTACAACTTGTATGCACGTACATCATGGATGAGACCATCAGTAGTATGCAGGAGGGCGACAAGATAATTTTCATCAATGTCCTCTTAACTATTCTATTTTTAGAGATTAGAGTGTCAGATGCGGTAGATAATTTCATATGGGAGTACCTATTAGGAATACCCCTCACCTACAAAGAGATTAGAAAAATCCCACTTGTGATAGAATGATGGTTTTTCATAAGACGTGTCTTGAGAAATGATATGTGTGCTTGAGGAATGCGTTCATGGTAGAAGTGGAGGATCCTAGAACAACTGCCAAAGCTCATAGAGGGAGAAGCTGAATTCACAATATACCAACATTTCTGTATCGGCAGGTTTAGGGTGGTTAATGAGAATATGAGCCCTTGGTGTAAACTTCCATTTTCCTTCACCACTCAGTACTTCTAGGTGGGGGTAAATAGATTCAAGGAATCTAAGAAACTGAAATATTGACCTTAGAAATATGGATCGGGACCACATGGAGATGTGCAGGACGTTGGTATACCCCTAACAAGCGTGCATACATGGAAAATTATGTATCATATGAAGTTAAGATGATAAAACCCCTTACTGTACCTATTGTAGGAAGGTCCATGACACATGTATAGCTTCGCATAAGGCACCAAGTTTGAGAAGGGGGATTATCTTGAGAATGAGATAGCTATAGATGAGGACCTAACAAGTAGAAGGAAGACTGTGATCAATAAAAATGGAGATAGAAGAGATATAGAAACATGCACCAAGTGGCCAATATAATAAAGCGGTGGGCACCCTAGGAACAAGTGCACTAGATACTAGTACATTACATACGTAGGAAGAGGTGTCCATTTAAAGAGGAGGTGCTATAATAGGAAAAGATTATCGTAGAGGAGAAATCACCGGAGGAGGAAGGAAGAGAAAGCATAATCTCCTATATTGGAATCCCCAGTTAGGAAGAAACATAAGTTGATGGAGGAAGCTGATTCGAAGGAAACAGAGAGCTTGGATAAATACATGGGTGAAAGGGATGATGATGACGAAGATGAACCTGAAGGGAGACCAAGAGCCACTTGTTTTTAGGGTGTACGATTCGAGAGAAGAAGGCGTAGAAGAGAAGAATGAATATCACTTTGTGTGAAGGAAGGGCAGCCAAGAGGAGGATGGCACCCAAGACATGGAATGAGGTGAATAGGTTAGCACAAAGAGTTAGAGTACTCCAAATCCTCATGCTAAGGATGTAGCTAAACAAGGTGGACAGAAAGAGAAGCAACAAAAATTATTAAAGCCTTAGTAGAACAAGAATTAGAGCTACAACGTTAACATAATGATGAATGAGGATAAGGGAAGGAAGCATAGGGAAAGATACCATGGTAGCATGCAGGAGGCCCCAGTCTATCTAGTAATTTTTCCTAAGGGCACGCGCACATGGTGGAAACCGCATGGAGATCAAAAGATCAAGAATGGAGCTACATTGATTATCACAAGCAAGGTGTTGTGCGTACACTTCCAAATCAAAGTCCCAATAGATAAACTCTTGGAAATGAAATCATTTTATGAACAAGGTGCATACTCTCAGATGAGGAAGATGCTCTCTGTGTGAAATTGATTCCCCACGTTGACAAGCCAGAATTTGGAGGTAAGATAAGGAGCAATAATGAATATTGCCGAAATAAAAAGGAGACAACCCCTTGGTGAGCGCTCAGCATATTTTGAATGAACAAGTCTAAAATGCATTGAATAAGGTCTCGGTTAACCTGGAAGCCAGGTTATTCAGAAGGAATGACATAGTTTGAAATTTCTATAGGGAGATCTAGAAAATAAGGGAAGAAGAGCTAGAAGAGAGGACCAATAACTTGAAATAGGAGGAACTAATCAGCGTGCAGCTAAATCGTGAACTAAGGGAAGTAAAGGAAAGGGTGCAAAAAGGTATACAAGAAGGTAGAATCCATTATAGATTGCCATTTTTTTGAAGCATCCAGACCTGGCACCGCCCACTGCAAAATTATGGATATTCCCTTGAGTTCCTTGAAGACTTAACACGCATTCTCACCATGGAAAGACAACCTCTAGACTTTAGAATCCACATGGAAGAAGTAGTAGCACACCTAGAGAAGGAGGAAAAATTAAAATTTATAGCAATCATTGCCAAGTACAGACAACATGTCTTGATGATGTGAAAATTACTACCCATATTGTTGAGGCCACGTATGACAGTTGCATAGATAGAGATAAAGTGGCGACTATTCTAGTCGCCACACACGAGGTAGAGGTCAAGGAATTCCAAGAGAAGAACAAGGGAAATAGAGTCATAGTGAGAGAGGATCCTATTCTGAGGTCGAGAAGAAGTTAGAATCTATTGAAAAACTTTATGAGGTTCAATTAAAAACCAGTTGAAGGAGTTGTACCCCCAGATTACAATAAGGATAGATGTACTTGAAGGATGGATGCAGGAAAGGAATTGGAAGGAATGGTTGAAATGTTGAACACTCAAGGAAATGTAATTGGCATTTTGAGGAGGTAAGTGCCCTAGTCGGTGACCTCTTCCTGAGAGAAAAAAATGAAGTTTATGCTTAGAACAAGTTGGAGGCCGACTTATAAAGAGATTTTCCTATCTTTTTGCAATAATGACAACACTTCTCCATTCTTTTTTTTTCCTTAATTCTTCATTCCCTTATTATTTTTCCAATACGTTAAGCCTATTGTAATTCCTTCTTTGAAGATAGTGTTCCCATGGGCGGAGAATAGGTAACGTGTGGGGTGATGTTGGGCCCCTAAAATATTGACTAAGTACAAACAGGTGTATGGACACGCAAGGCCTAGGTTGAAGGATGGGTGTGCAAGAAAAAGGTGTGTAAAGCAGGGTTCTAGGAGGGCTTTAAAAGGAATCATGTTACAAGTGCCGACAGAACAAGGTATCAGGACTTAGCCGAATTTGGCATATCAGGCAGGACATGAGAAAAACATGACCCACCTATGCATAATGGAGTTGATAAGGTGTCATCCTGGTGATAGTTTGACCTAGGAAGGAATATGCCCTACAATGGAAGCTTCAAGAAGATCATCATGGAAAGGAGTGGGATAGCTCAGGCCTGGAGGAGCATACTCCCATGGGGGACCACATATGGACACTTGGTGACGGATATGAATCCTCAAAAAGGTGAGTTGGTAGTTCAAGGGACCTATAAATACAAGCTCCTTGCAGAAGCAATTGAGGGAGAGAGATCAATAGAGACCAGAGCTCTACAGAATCACCATAAGGAGTTACATTGGGTTGGGTAGATAACATATAGGGGGAGGATGCATCAAGGGGCTTGGGATTGTAAATTTTATTCTTAAGAAGCTAAGGGAATAAATCCAGTTATGATGTATGACCTCGGTCTTCCATACTGCGATGCTTTATAATGAATCTAATGGTTGCAATGAGGTTACCAACTTATTTGAATATTATCATTAATGATTCTGGTCCATCCTCATTTCTTCATAGTTCTTCTTCATGTATGTTTATGAAATGAGTATGAATCCTTATACATTTTCCTTTATGTTTGATTTCAGTTTTATTCTGTTAAAGTATCTTTCTATTTGGAATGAATGCATTGGTCTAGAAGTTGTTCTGAGCTCTATGATGATTGCATGTCTCGTATCCACTCACTCTCTTTAAATTCCTATCATAGATGATGTTTCCCACTAAAATCACATAAAGGAGAGACTCAACACCCATGCGTGCCTCGGGTGAGCACCCAACGCCCACTAGGTGATAGGCTGACATGCATGGGGTTCCCTTGTTCTTTAGTGGGTGTAAAAATGACTGCAGGATATAACATGACTTGAGTGAGAGGACCAGATATCACACACATAGTGCAGAGAGTACAGGAGGGTAGTGATCCCAGAGACATGGTCAGGGTGAGGCCACTACTTCACAGAGGCCTGACCCACCTACATGCCAAGCAGAGGTAAGAACTAGACCTATAGAGGGTGGAGAGATGATGGCAGGGCATTGGACTAGAGGAGAGGAGGAGGAGATAGATGAAATTGGCATGGATATCAGGTGATTAGTCACCATATGTGTCCAAGATACAATTTTTTGTATATTTTTTATTTATACTGGCCTGCGTGTTGAAGATAACAAGGATGTACATGAGATTTTTTGAGATTTTTATTATTACACCGGCCTGCATGCCGAAGATGTTGAGATTGTATATGAGAGGAACAGGTATTGATTATGCTTCTGTACACTTATGAATAGAAACACATATTCTGATGACTTATATAGAGATGGTGATATTCAGGGTATGATGTTGTAGTTATGTTTGTAATTTCCAATGTTATTATTTATGTGATGGAAACTAGGTGGATTAGGCATGATTGAATTAAGGTCATAGGAATGATTGAGTGAGGTCACTTAGGTATGGTGGAGTCAGTTTGGTTTAGGCATGATGGAGTTAGGTCATTTAGGCATGGTGGAGTTAGTTATAGGCATGGTTGATTTAGGTTATTTAGGCATGGTGGAGTCAGGATTTTATGGTTTTAATTTAAGTTCCAAGTTGTTGGTAATATGAAAGACAAATGATGATGTATATACATGTTATGGTTCAAATTTAAAAATATATGTTGTGGTGGAAATTAAAAAATGATAAATGAATTATTTGATGATGTGTTAAAAATGTTTATTAATTGGTGCTTGTTTGGTTTAATTTCCAATTATTGATAAAATGGAAAATAACTATGGTAGAATGTGAATAAGAAAAGGAAGGGGAAATTGGTTAGGGTGAAAAGTGGTCAAGCTAACCTCTAAGGGCCCCATGTCCTACGAGTGCTACCTAAATAGCCCTGACGAAAAGGGTCCTCAGGTTGATGTAGTTATCCCATAAGCTAGGGAAGAATATGATGAGGTAGAAGAATGGGTTGGTAGGTTTTAGGTATGATTGAGTGTAGGTTATATACATGGTTGAGTCTTAGGTGATAGGCTTGGTTGAGTCTTAGGTGATAGACATGGATTTTCTGATCATATATAGGATAATCAATAAATAATTAGGAAGGTGAGTGGTAAGAGGTGGTAAAAGATCCGCTTAATTGATAAGAATCCTTATGAGTCTACCATACCCAATATGGGCTTATGAATGTAAGACCCAAAATCCATTTCATAATGGACTATTCTAAGGGTGAAGAAAGTCACATGATCACAAAATTTCGTAGTTGTGGTAAGTCCCTTGAGTAGAGAGGAAATTAGGGTGAAAATTTAATGCGGTGAAAATAGGTGGTTTAGCTTAATTTAGTGTATGAAAACATGTTTACCTGACAAGAAACCCATGATCAAAATAGGTAAGTCCATGACAAAAATTTATCATTTTAATTTTTTGTGTTTGTTTTTTATAGACTGATCGATGCAGGAAGTCTACATGGGATGATTATATTATCTCCTTGGGGTCTTCATGAAGCTAATAGATATGGGAAGCTTCTGAACATTTATTGTATTTCAAAATGAATTTATATAGATGTCCTTCAAGGGAGAGGTCTATTTGTAGTGGCGAGATAAGAGATGTCATTTTTTAGGGATTCATCTGTTGGCTGGAAGTTTGAATCAAGGAGTTGAATCCCATTTTGTTTTTGTGGACGTTTAAGTCATGGAGAATGCTATAGAGGAAGATTATGTTCTTGTTGAGAAGAAAAAACCATAGTACACAAAGGTCAACTAGGAAAGAGGTAGTTTCAAGTGATGAATGACCACATGATTCCAGCTTTGAAAAAATATGAAAAGTATCCATGAGAATCATGCTATGAGTAGAGGCATGGTACTCATATTTAATATAAGGCTGAAAGGTGACGGGTAATCACATGGTTCTTTTTTAGTCGTTGATCCTCAAAATGATTAACATGGAAGGTGAACAATACTCAAGGGACGAGCAGTCAATAGAAAGAACATGATATAGGACTTGATTTCAATAATAAAATTGTTGAAGATGTAAGACATTGAGGGGCTTAGGTTTGGGTTTAACTTCGAGTGAAGATAAATGATAAGCACCTGATCCATAGGCATGAGTAACAATATAGGGTCCAATCCAATTAGGAGAAAATTTACCTCATTTAATTTTCTCTTCTTTGGTTACATGTTGATTTTCCTTCAAGACAAGGTCACCGACCTGAAAGGTTGACCTGTGGACACATTTATCATAGGCATGTTTGATACGTTTTTGGTATATTTGGAAATGGTAAAGAGCATTGAGATGAAGTTCATCTAATAACTTGAGTTGTGCCAAACGGTCCTAGAGGAAGTCATCGTCATTGAGCATGTCTTGTAGTGAGATGCAGAGAGATGGTATTTGGATTTCAAGAGGTAGGACATCCCCAGTACCATAGACCAGAGAGACATGTGTGGCGGAAGTTGAAGTGTGAAGACTAGTGTAGTAGGCCCACAAGGCAAAGGGGATGTGCGTATGAAAATCCTTCCCCTTATCATCAACTACTTTCATAAGAATTTTGTTTAAGGTTTTATTGGTTGATTCTACTTGGCCATTGGTTTGTGGGTAATAAGGTGAAGATAAACTGGGTTGAATGCCAAAATCATCACACAATTTTGGTAGGGCCATTATCAGTGATGAGGCGGTGAGGAACACCACAATGAAAAATGATGTGGTGGTTGATGAATTCACTTATTTTCTTGAATTTTGTAGAAATGAGAGGAATGGCTTATGCCCATTTATTGTAATATTTAGTAGCAATTATAATCCATTGATGGAATTGTGAAGAATGAGGGTTGATCTCCCCGAAAAGATCCAAACCCCATTAAGAGAAGGGCCAAAGGTCTCGCGTGACCTATAAAACATGACTATGTGTGTGATGAAGATCAGCATGTTGTTGGAATTTCACAAAATGTTTGACATAGTCACAACAGTCATAGTTCAGGTTTGGCCAGTAATAGCCAAGGAGAGGAATGCATTTAGTGATAGCTAAACCACTAAAGTGACCCCCACAAATTCCATCATGAACTTCCTTGATGTTGTAGGGAATTTCATAACTTGTAAGGCATCGTAAGAGAATATTGTAGAGGCTGCGTTTATAAAGGATACTACCCATGATGACATAGCGAGATACACTTTTAAGAAAGACACATTATCCATTACGAGTGAGATCACGAGGTAGAATGGAAAGGAAAAGATAGTTTGCAAAATACTTATACCAAAGGTCACATGGGTCAGGTGCAACGGTTCCGACAGAGTAGACCTCACGAGGTAAATAAGAGGGTGATTGTAACCTTTGTATTGTGAAAAATATTTTAGAGTCAACAGGAGAAGCAGGTATCTAAGAATCCAAGTAGGCCATGGTATCCAAAAATTTATTGGTAGAACATGGGGTGGTTTGAAGTTTGTAATGGTCAAAGGTAGTCAAAAGTATGTCTACATGATGCTTATAATTTTGAAGTATTTAATTACGACACTAGTATATACCATTGAATTGGTTTATAAGCAGCTGGGAATCACCAAAGATATTGATTGACTTAATATCTAAGGCATAAACAACCTGGAGACCCAATATGTGTGCTTCGTATTCGGTGATATTATTTGTAAAATCAAAATATAGTTTGAAAGATAAATGCATAGGTTCACCATCAAGTGGAATGAGGATAAAACCACCCCCACCCCCATGTTGACACTTGGAGCCGTCAAAGAAGAGGGTATTTTGGTAAGTGGTTTCATCCAAGGAGAGGGTAGCTATGGATTCGTTTAGGAAATTGAAGTTAGAGGGTTGATTCTCAGAAATGGGTGCATCTACTAGTTGATCAATGATGGTTTTTCCTTTGATGGATTTTTGATGAATGAATTCAAAGTTGAGGTTTGTGAGAAGCATGAGACAATGTGCAGCATATTGATGTTGATAGGGTTTGCCATACATATAATGTAGAGGGTTAGTGTTAGTAATGAAAATTTTTTTTTGGTTGAGCAGGTAATGATGAAGCTTGGTGGCGACAAAAAATAAGGCTAAGAAGAGTTTTTTGGCATGGGTGTATCTAGTTTGATAGTCGAAAAGGGTACGAATTATGTAATAAACCAGTTTCTCTCTGTGTTTCTCATCATGATGAGTGAGAATGGTACCTAGAGAATAATCCGTAGCAAAAATGTATAGGTAAAAGGGTTGGTCATCCTTAGGGGGAATGAACATGGGTGGCTAAAGAAGGTATTGTTTTAAGGCATTAAAGGATTTATGACATTCATCATCCCATTTGAAGGAGATGTCCTTTTTGAGGAGATGATGAAATGGTTGGTAGCGATCGGAAAGTTGTGAGATAAAATGATGAATAGATTGAAACTTAAATTGAAATCTTAAAAGTTGGTGGAGATTAGTACGTGGAGGAATTTTGAGAATAGCCTTCACTTTAGCAGGATTGACTTCTATGTCACGTAAAGAGATGATGAAACCAAGGAGTTTTCCTGAAAGTAATGCAAAGACACACTTCTTGCGTTGAAGGCGAACACAATACTTGATGAGGCTATCAAAGATGACCTCAAGGAATGTTAGGTTTTCGGCCCAATGTGTAGATTTTGTAAGAAGGTCATCTATGTAATCTTCTAATATGTGATGCATGATGTCATGGAAGATAAAAGTCATGGCTCTCTGATATGTAGCACCAACATTTTTAAGGCCAAAAGGCATGACTCGATAGCATAAGGTCCCCTAAGGAGTGATGAAGGAAGTTTTGTGTTGTTCGTTTGGAGAGAGTAATATTTGATTATAACCTGAGAAATTGTCCATGAGTGATAACATCTCTTTGCTGACAGTGAGATCAACCAGTTGGTCAATACCTGGTAGAGGAAAATCATCTTTGGGGCAAGCTAAGTTAAGGTCACAAAAATCTCTGTAAATGCAGAGTCCCCCTGTTGCTTTTGTGACATGAATGATGTTATAAATCCATTGGGGATAGTCAATGGGTATGATGAAGGAAACTAAGAGAAGGTTCCAAAGTTCTTCTTTGACAAGAAGAGCAATGCAAGGATGAATTTTTCGTAGCTTCTATTTTATGGGTTTGGCATCAGGAATGGTTATGATATTGTGGACCACAATGTTTGGGTCAATACTGGGAATATTAGCATAGGACCAAGAAAAAGCGTTGCTATGGTCCCAGAGGAAAGAAGTGAGAGATTTCTATTTAGCAGTATCTAAATATTGGCCAATATTTAGAATGTACGGGTAGTCTTGAGTATTAAAGTTGATTTCGATAGTCGATTCATTCAACATGGTTTAGATCTCAGAGGGTAATGACTGGTGAATATAAAAATCTTCTGCACCTAGGTAGGTGAGGATAGACTTGTCATCCTAACATTGAATGATGTTGATAAAAGGTGTATCGTCATTGATCATGTCAGGATATAGGAAGGGAATAGAAGAGGGAGCCTCGCCATCGCATTGATAAGTCAGAGGTCCCAGGGAAATTGTGTTTATGAATTTTTTTTAGGAGGGATAGATATAGGATCTACGGACTCCTTGGGTGATGTTAGTGAATGGGGTGAAGAAGGTTTTTCTTCCTCAATGATGTCAACGCAGGCCTTCTTGGATGGTGGTGCTGCAAAGCTAATGCTACTATGGTCATTGTGCTTATGGGTGGTACAAGAAATGATGGTATGTTGGATTTGTTCATAAAAATTGAAGCCAAAGCCTTTCCATGTGCAGTGATGAAGAAAAGTGTGAGAAAAGTGGTAGTTAGTAAGGGATTGGAGGTTAGATGAAAACGATCGTGTTTGGGATGGAGGTTCAGGTGAATAGGTAAAGGTATCAAGTCCCCCATATGTTAGGTTAGTGTGAAGGTGGGGAGGACCATAAAGGAAGACCTCGCCTATGTAGTAGTCATAATAAGGGTGCTGATGCAGGTTTCCATACTCTTGCGGAGTGAGGAATATGTCGATGTTATATAGGCAGTACTCCCCTAGAGTGAGGCATTGAAAAACACCTTTTAAGGGATCGGTAGTAGGTATGCGGGTAGCAAAGATAGATGATTCAATAGATGATTAGATAGGAGGGGTATTGATTGGTTGGGAAGTAGAGTCTTCAGCTGTGGAAGCTACAACGATAGTAGGAATAGAAGAATTAGATGTGGGAGAGGTGGTGGTAGCATTGGTGGATGGGATCATGGGTGAAGGAAAAGTGGGGGTAGTGGCAGATGGATTGACTGGTACAAGTACATTATTGGGTTGGTATAACATGTTACAAGTTTTTAATGGCAACGGTTTGACGGGGATGGTATAGTTATGTCCTTCATGTTTGAATTTTACATAGTAGTGTAAAGTGGAAGGAACACAACTCATGATGTGAATCCAAGGTTTTCCAAGAAATAGGTTATACTGGAACTATCCCTCTAAGATGTAGAATAATTCTAGGATAATGTGAGGGCATATGCGAACATGAAGGATAATAGTGCCAAGGGTGGAGTTGATGACATCATTGAAGAAGCATAGCATAACTGGATTATTATGCATATAGCTAGAAGGGATACACATTTAATCGTACACATGGGAGGAGATGATATTAATGCTAGCACCATCATCGATCATGACGTGTCATACGCGTATGTTATCAATATAGATAGAAATGAAAAGGGAGGGATTAGGGTCATCTGACTAGAGAGTTACAATATCTTCATTAGAGAAGCTAAGCACGGTGACCTAAGGAGAGGGCATGGGGTAGAAGGAGTTGATTTGGTAAGTGAGGCTACATGGAGAGGGGTAATGATGGAGCCCACTGGTGTGGGATAATCGGGTAAAACTTGAATGGATTACAAAACCTCAATAAGGGCTCATCTATAAGATTCAAAAGTTTGAATGAGATCATATAATGACATCTTTAGAGGGGACTAATGTAATTGTTTTATCAATGCACGATGGGTGACTCCGTCAGAGATAGGGTATGTAGGTCCATGGAATGGTGATTTTGGGTGCGGGTGTAGATGGTATATTGGGCACAAGGTTGGTTGATGGGATAATTAATTTTTCTTTTCCCTTGTCTTTCTAAGCATGGGTGGAAACGTGAACTATGTTAATTTAAGGGGAGGGGGAAAACATAGAAGGTGTAGGATGAGTGGTGTAACAACATGATGGGAAAAAACCTACTGGGGGGAAAAACCTTGTGAAGTGAGCTAGGCGCAACGACATTTGGGTGGTGATTTGACTAATTCTCTAATACGGACCATGTTGATCTCAAATTTTGGAGGTGGATAAAATGGTTTTGGGGATGGAGATATTGATCGCTAAATGGGTAAAGGATGATGATGTGTGGTGACAGGTGAAGGTGGAACATGGTCCTCATTAAGAAGGTCATCATCGTCAAATTTTTTTCAAGATGGAAAAAGATGGAGAAGAGTGATTTCCTACATCATGTCCTGGAACACAATGATAGGAATAAATATTTATTTCATTGAACCCTTTTGGTTTGGGTTTGAAAGGATCATAAGGTCAGAGTGGCGGTAATGTGATGATGGAAGTATCTAAAAGATTACTTAAAATGTTGGCATAGGACCCCTACTAATGGGTCACAATGGGAAGTGAGTGTGGGTTTGAGTAAAGGTGCAAAGGATCGTGATGGAAGAGGTTTTATAGGAGGAGGAATGGGTCGGCCCACTGGTTTGGTAGACGGTGTGGTCTTAGGTTTTGATGGATTCTGTTTGGGTGAGGGCATGGTAGAAGAGCTAGTGATGGAAGGTTTTTTTGGTTTGACTACCTTATTGGGGGGTAGTGGATTCTTATCTTTGGGCTGGACCTTCTTGGATAAAGGTGTCATAGGAGTATAGGATGTATAAGGGAAAGTGGATGGTGGAAGAGGATGGGTTACCAACGAGGGTAACTGAGTTGTGGAGGAAGTGTTTGGTAGAGGTTGGGTAGACGACAAGGGTTGAATTCATATAGGCAAGGTTGGGATTATAGTAACTAGTGGGGGTATAGGTGGTAAGAATTTCTCAGGTGAAGGTGAGGGTGCTTTGCTTTTGGGTGAATGAGGTGTAATGAAGGCTCGTGATTAAGCAATAGGTTACTTAGCTTTTAACTGGCCTTGCGTAGGAGACTATTTGGTCAAGGTTGATGGATGGGGCCCTAGGATGGATAGAAGGGGGGAAGGTGACAAAGGTATGGTAGGTGAGACCAGTGTATGCAGCCTAGAAGGTTGGGTTTTCCTTTTAGGTGGGGGGATAATGTTGGCGCGGGCTTGAGAAGATGCAACTAAGTCCAATTTGGTAGGTGGGTGAGTAAGGCTTGATGTTGGCATGACACACAAAGTAGTGATGGGTCTAGATATGGATGAGGAGATAGGTGTGGGTATATTTTGAGGTTTGGGAACATTTTTAGTTATGGGTAGAGGTTTAGATGTAGGTAGGGTTGATGAATAATAATCCGTTTCAATCGGCATGGTCAGTGTTGATTTGGTTGCTGAAAATACCTTTTGGTAGATTGTGGAAGTATCCTCAGGAAACATTTACATTTGGGTCAAAATGGGGAGTTGAAGATATCCCCAAAGCATGGAATAATCAACATAATCCAAGCGATTGATAAGCCATGAAAACAGGACTACTGAAGAAGAGAATTGGATTGGTAAGGTGACAATCCCTATAAAATATGTCTATGAGACAATGAATTGACTAGTTTTGGACTCTATAGGTAATAGAGTCGAGATCATGTTAATGGGGTCCTGGGATGTTGGGGGAGAATTGACCCCAAAAGGTAGTGGTATGTCTGATGATTTTCCCATGGGTAGGAGAGATAATAGGTTGGGTGAGGTAGACTTCTCCCTTATTGGAGGAGAAGAAGATGATGATTCTCTCGTGGAGGGGAGAATTAAAAGCGTAGACTGGGAGGAAGATGGTGAAATGACATCGGTAGAAAGTGTGGGTTCTTCCATGAGAGGAGTGGGAGATGAGGGGGAATCCTCTGTGGGCGGAGGAGTTGAAGAGGTATGCTCCTCTGTGGGTAGAGGAACTTGTGTTAAAATTTTCTTGATAGATGAATTAGGTTGGATTTGAGGAATGACCGGTATGATATCAAAAACCATGTGGACTTCATGGACATTGTTGTCACTAGATGAAGGTTCAATATTTTGATTAGATGATGGTTTATGGTTAGGGAACGAATTTTTAAAGATGTGTAAATTTTGATTTGTCAGTGCGTTCGGGTTTTCCATGACAAGGTCTCCATTATCTATCATCTCTTGGACAATGTTCTTAAAAGTTATGCAATCACCGTCACTATGGCCTTTAACATGATGGTAGTTACAGTAGTTGCATTCTTTATACCATGTAGGCATAGGACGGGAAGGATCAAAACTTGTATGAGGTTTTATGGGAGGAAGTGTAATGGCTCTAGTTTTAAGAATATTTTCCAAGACTGAAGAATAGGGATCTCCAATCGAAGTCTACTTCTGCTACTCCCACCACAACTAAAATGCCTAGACAGGGGAAAGATTAGAAGAAGGTTGGGCTTGATTAGAAGGATGAGGTGGACCCGCCTTGAGGACTACCACGTTGGTAGATCCTTTGGTCTTTGAATAGTTATTTTGAGGTTTTGGAGATGAAGAAGAATCGTTTGATTTGAATGGGGTGTTCTTGTTTTGTAATTATATTTCTTTTCTTCAATGGTGTGAATTTCCAGCTTTCGTGCCATGGTGAATGCTTCATCAAAGGTTCGGAAGGTTTTTACCTCTAGATTTGGTGAGAATGTGTCTAGTACAAGCTCTAGTGAACGATTCAATAAGTTCAGTCTGAGGTAGCTGGAATGTTAATTGGTTAATAAGACTCCACCAGTGGGCAACAAAATTTGTGATAGATTCGTCTTCATATTTTTGGGTGGAATAGAGATCGGTCATGGTGACTTTCTTGGTAACATTGATCGAAAAATGGTCTAAGAAATCTTGTGTTACTTGATTAAAGGAATAAATGGAATGTCTAGGTAGTCCACTATACCAATCCAATGTTGGTCATTTCAAGGACATTTGGAAGGTTCATAGGAGAAAAGCATCATTGTGGGCGATCAAGTAGCACCCATACTTGAACGACCATAAGTGTTGTTGTGGGTCTTCTTTATTGTTGAAGTGGTTGAATTTAGGCATTTCCTAATGGAGAATGTAGGGAGGAATGGGAATAGATGGATGGATAGGCTCGTTACAGATTTCATCATAAGTTAAATAATTTTGGGAGCCAAAAATAGATTTTTCTAAGGTCTGCATATTTTCCATCATCATATTAATGAGGTCGTTAGTAGTTTGTGATGAATGGGTGCCCCCTGTCGAAAAAGGGGTTAATGCTGGATGTATGAGGTAGGTGGTATGATAGTGTATGGTTGTGTTGAGTATGAGAACTACACTGGAGAAATAGATGTAGGTGACACATAGCCAAAATAAGTGATAGACGAGGTTGGCGGTGGTTGGTAGTATGTGTAAGTGGGTGGGGTAGTCATAACAACTCTAGTGGTGATTGGGAGTAAGGACTGCTAGATAGAAAGAATGAGGTTCTAGAAAGGGGTGTAAGCTGCCGACACCGGAGGTGGTTACGATGCAATAGGTATATTGAGGCTGCGGGTGCAGATGGGGCTATTCTTAAAGCACTTATCAGAGGGATAATTGATGTCACAGGTGTGATAGATGACATAAACGCTACATTTATAGTGGTTATGGGATCTAGATGAGACACCACATGTGGTAAAGTGGATGAAGGTAGCATCAAGCTAGTGCTAGCTGACATAGAGGTGGGTGTGAAAACAAGAGGGATAGATATGGGCCTGTCATATATTAACTGTCCTGGGGAGTCCTGGGTGGAAGAATGAGTAAGGTAGTACTAGAGGGCAACGAGATTCTGGTCAAGGAGTCTCGTGAACTCCTCATCACCGGTAGCAATAGGGATAAGCTGGGTCATATCCATAGGTGAAAGAATAGATGGTGGTGATGGAATAGGTGGGAGTGGCTGACAACTGACATGAAATACAAGGGCGTTAGTTTGGGTATGGGTCAACACCATGTGAATAAGTGCTAACCTAGTAAGATTGTGTTATGTAAATGACACAGAAAAACACTAGGGATGGAAAAGAATTGAATATGAGAGGTAAACTGGCAGGTGCTTTGATTAAAAATAAAAATAGAAGGACATACACTGGTTATGCCAGACAATGCCAGTTAGTAAGTGACCGATGGTAGTCATTGTAACCAATGCTGGTTACTGTGGGAAATTGACAATTTGAGCAAGTGAGACAAAAACTGGGTAAAGTCAACTTGGGAAGCTATATTTAGTCCATATTATCATAATGTAGAGGATATGGTGATATCCAAAGGTTTTAAATAGAGAAGAAGATGAGATGACTACTCTTTGGGTAAACTAACCAAAAGCATAAGGAACTGATGCTGTTCAGATGAACCGATGGCAGTCAGATGTAAACCAATGTCGGTTACTGTGAAATCTATAGAATGAAGAAAATTTTACTTTTTTGAATTAAATTTGAATGAGACACTAACCCAAAAGTCTGTGTATGGTTAAAATGAGTCCTGACACACTCATAAACAACTAGAACACACCAACTATGATTATGGAGTGTGAAAGGAGATAAAAATGGAGAATACGACCTCACAACTCAAAACTCAAGTCAAGCACAAAGATAAGAAAAATATGTAATCCTACAAGTGAATTTATTATGTTTAGCTTATGCTATTTAAAAGAATGACTCATGAATTTAGAGAAGAGTTTTTGGTTGGGAAGACTTCCTACAAAGAAAGAGATTCTAAAGGTGAGGTTTCATGTCATGTTTTGGTGGGGGCCAACTGTTCTCTAATGGGGGAATGGACATAGATAACTAGCTTTGTGCCCACTTTCAATCCGCTAATTGTGTGATCATTGAAATATTATTCTAGGTGGGATGTTATGTAAGAAGATGTATATATTCAAATATGTACAATTTGACAAAGAGAAAGAAGAAAGAATGTGCTTTCTATGATTCAGTTATGTCAACGATCAGTTGGGCATGAATTTCAGCTTTTAGGTTTCCCTTAGTTTTAATGTGAGATATAATGCAACAAATCACAATTCTATGCAAGTGTTTTAAACCCAAATCAAAATGTGATATTCGATATAGCAAGTAATGAATAGGAAGAAGGATGATATTTCACTAAAGCAATGCTAATGAAAGAAAGAAGTATTATTTTTATAGCACCTAAAACATGATTTCTTTTAGACAATAGAAAGAGGGGAATATTCCATAGAAGAAAATTAATGTGGAAGATTTTAAAAAGGAAACAAAACACATAAATTTCTCCTAAGAATGAATAAAATGCTAAAGAACCCTTGATGGGTCCCACTGGGTGTGCCAAAATGTTTCACTGTTTTCTTTGTGGATTTGACAAAATAGATAAGGGTATGGGCTAAGGAGGAATAATTGTTGTGATAGTCGGTTGGAGGTTGTGCACGCATTCTAGATTCTTGATCCAATGCTAATTGTGTGAGATTCCTTTTGGCTAGGAGGAACTACATGAAATACAAAACAAGACCACAAAAGAGAGTTAAACAAAATATTTCAGTGGGTTGCCTAGCGTGTGCTAGATACAAGAAGTGTGGTACTTCCTTGGTGGTAGTCAATCCACTGTTTAATATAAATCAATGTAATGAATGATGTAAATAAATAAATTCCTACTGTTGAATGATTTAGGTATCTCATCTACATATAATAAACAAATCTAATATAACAGGCTAGGTTATGATCAGATCTGAAATTAGGGTAGGTAGTCAAGGTGTTGGGATAGGTCAGGGTCAAGTTCTGGGTAGCTTGGGTTAATTGAATGTAGGTTATTAGGTTTTGTTATTGACAGGGTTACCAAATACAGAGACCAATGTCGGTGAGGTGTGACCGATGATAATTAAGAGGGGACCAACGATGGTTAAGGCGAGATGGTAGAAGTTCAATAAATTGGGTTTTGGGGGTTTGTCTTAGATTTAAAAAAGATGAAAATGGGAATAGTTAGGTCTGTGGAGATGTTGGGAGTACTCAGAGGTATTCAGGAATCAAATATAGACAATTAAATGATTGCAGGTGATGGGATGGTTGGGTTCACAGGAAGGGAACAAGGGTAGGATGAAAAATAGAAATAGATGCTAGTAAACAAAGATGAAAAAACTTTATAAATTTTAATAAGTATGAAATGGTGTAGGTTATAGATACACTTACTGGTGTTGGAAGATTTGATGGCTAGATGATGGTGATGGTTAATTTGTGGAATGGTACTTAGTGTCACAGAAGTGATTCCTAGAATGCTACCGTGAATACAGATACCTTTAGATCTGTCTTGGTGATGGCTGTAACTATCTGGATGTGTGAAAGGGCTCTGGTTCTTGCTTGCATGCAGACCTCCTTTGTTCCAAAAATTGAGAATGTCACAAACCTCTCAAACAAGGTTACCAAAATGAATATAAGGTAACCGATGATAGTTTAGGATGACCGACACCGGTTTTGGGTTGAACAACATCGTTTAAGGTGGGAAACCCTAGGTTCACTAAAATTGATAGATCTTATCAATCATTTTGGGCTAGCTCAGTCTATTATCATGGATCAGAATGGAATGTTACATTTTAATGAGCGGGAATGTGGTTAGATGGAGAATAGGCATGTGATTTTAGGGTTACACTAAGTATTAGTTCATTAAGGTAGGTAGGACTAAGTCTTAGTTAGTTATGGTGAGTGAATGTTGAGTCCTAGTAAAGGGGAAATATGCTAACAATAGGTTTGTGGTGAGGTTTCTAGGTGAGATGGTGGGGTGAGGTGTCTAGGTGAGGTGGAGATTAGTTTTAATTATGGTGTCTAAATAATTAATGAAGTGAGGATGAGTGTTAATTTAATTTTAAATAATTAAATTAATATTAATGTGGGGTAAAAGGGTCATGGTTAAGTGAATATGTTTAAGTTGGCTATTTGAAAAGGGACAAAGGGGAGTGTGAGCCAATTTTGGTGTCTATATAAGGTTTCTATCAGAAGTATTTAGTAGCATATGATAAAAAATGTTCTTCAAACATGTATCAAAGGTTGATTATCAGTCTGAATAAAGTCTAAGGTTGTTGATTATGTCAATCTCAAGACTGTGAAGAATGAGAAAGGAGATTGTTACATGTATGAGAAGGTTTTTATAGGTAGGGGGAGTTGGTGTCACTATTATATTAGGACATAAGGCATAAAAGGGTTAGTAATAAAAATTTATGAGTCATGTGATAGCATATTTACAAGAGGAGTCATCAACTTGTCTCAACAAGGCATGTTATGACTGTGAAAGAAGACCATAGAGAGCTACAAGTCTGACATTTATCATCAAGGTAGGGTGATCCCAAGTTGTTTCTTGATTTGGTATGAAAGGTTCTTAGAAGGTTTGGATAGAAGAAGTAACCATGATTGTAGGTATATTGGTAATAATAGAAAGTAACATGACTAAGTCAGTCATAATAAGGATGGAAAGAGATTGAAAATATTGAAGAAGTGATTCAGGGTAGTGATGTTTTCTTTGACCCAAATTTCATCACATGTATGCAAGGTATGCATCTTGTTTTTGCATTTATAGTTAGAGGATGATAAAAACCCAGGGGGAGTTATAAGGAGTTGTTTCATTTTTTGTATGAGTTGTAAGATCATTGAGGAAGTTGGAATTTTTGGACTGAGAATGAGCTTTAGGCACATTGGGCCTAAAGGTGGTTTTCCTAGCATTGGAGACAAAATATGTGGTTTTTAGCATGATAGATACATAGAAGAAGGTATAGAGCATGAATGAATAAAACTTGTGGAGAGTATATAATTAGGGGAGTTTTATGGAAGCTCATTATAGGTCTATGGATCCTAATGCTAATGTTTGAAGACAAGAAAGTGCAAGTACAGTCTAAAGGGGGGTTATGTGAGCAAGTAAGTCAGTTTTTTCATTGTCTTCATTGTGTCTTGTCTTGTGTTGTAATTTTCAATGTCTTTTCATAATTTTAGTATTTTTCATATATTTAAAAGGGGATATAAGCATAAAAACATGGAAAATAGGTCTAGTAGGTGTGTTTTATCTTATAGTTGCCATCAATGTTTCTGATGATGGTTGTCATCAATGATAAAGGGGGAGATTGTTGGCCATTCTATTTTAGTGTTGTCATTGATGTCAAAGTAATTGATGGAAAATGGTGTTATGAGGTCATACTAGTCTCCATGAAGTTTCAGTCAAATTTCAAACATGAAGGTTAATTGATAGTGTCATGTTTGGTGATGTTCTATGAAGTCTTAGAGCATGGTTTAACTTGCATATTCACTATATGAGTCCTCTTGAGTTGGTTTAAGGTTTTCACGAGGTAAAAAATGGTATTAAAGTATGATAAAAGTGTATAATTGTATGTATTGAGTCATCATGGTCAGTTCATGGGTTGGCATGGTTGAGTCATGTCATTCTAGGCATATTCCTAGTCATAAAGCATGTAAATTGAGTGGAAGGTATGAGTTTTGGAGTTAACCAATACTGTAAAAGCATGAGATTATTGTGGTGACACTGAATATGAAGTGTACACAACTTATCAGGTTAGGTTTTAGATTTATATTGCATGTATGAGGTCATTGGGAAGTAAAATAGTGAAGACAAGTCAAGAAGACACAAATAAGTCAGTGTGGTTGGATATATTTAGAAGAACTTGAGATATGAGGTGAGTTAGATAAGTTATAGGATGTTTTTATGATGCTTCATGACAAGTTTTAGGTCAAAATTATGAAGGAATTGCAATATATGAAGTTTTTGGTGAAAACAGGTTTTCTAGAGTGTGTTTTAGTGCTAAAAGTTGACCTTCTGATGCTCATTTTGGATTGTGTGATTTGCATGGGACCCAAATTTTTTGGGGGATTTTTTTACATTTAGATAATAATATTTTACAAAAATAATGATGTGGTTTTATTTTCACATTTTTATGAACGATCATTAAGAAGATAAGTTGTTTTGAAACTCTAGTTAAAGTCTAACTCAAAGTGACTTGGAGAAAGGTTATTGTACATAGTCTATTTTTATTCCTTTTGAAAAAGTGATAATTTTAGGTTGTAGAGGACTCCTCCACATTTATAGAAAGGTATAATAGATCATGTGATGTTTTGTACGACCCACTCAAATAGGAAATTTTATGAAGAAATTAAGTTTGTGGAAAATTTATCTAAATAAGGTATAAAATAAATTATCTTTGTTTTTCGCCTAGGAGTTATACTAGATGTCCATGATAGTTTTAGATCATGATTGAGGTGATAATCTACAAAGTGTGCCCTATTTATGAGGGATGGTTTTTAGGGTAGTTTGGAGCAGTATGTGGTAAAAGTGGATTTTCAGGAGCTACATGTGGAGTTTTGACTTGGTTCAAGTTTTTCATGATACTGGTTCCAAGATATTTCCAATGAAATATTAAATTTTAATTTTTGATAAGGGATGAGCAAGTTACGATTTTTTCTTTGAAGGTCAATTATTGAATATGCTTGGTTAAACATGGTTTTGAGTAATTTCATGAGTTTGTTGAATGTTCTAAGTTTCTTCATGCTTGTTGAAGGTTTATAATTTCTTAGACAACATATATAAGGTTGTTACATTCTTTCGTTAAGTTATGAAGTGTTTTTGGAGGTGATGGATCAAGTTGGTCTCAAGACTGATTCTTGAGCCCTAAAATCCTAATTGAGCAGTTTCATAGATTGAAATGGTTGAGGGACTTACACGTGGATTTGGAAGAAAATGTAAGATGTTATGGAAATTATATTTATATGGATTTAAAATGGTATATTGTTTATCTCTTGATGATATTATTTGATAGGTAAACCCACCCAGTTTGTGAAGACCAAGGTTGTTTATTTTACGGATAGGATTTTTTGGGATGGGATATGGATGTAGAAGACACATGTTTTGGATTAGTTAATGCTTTATATCCATTTAATAGGGAATAGGGATTAGTTTTTTTCTCTAGTTAAGGAATTTTTATGTATTGAAAGTGGTAGGAAGAGTGCAAACTAATTGAGTTTCCAAAACTACTTCCTAGGTTGCTCTGTTTGGTGAAGAGGAAAGTAAGTGTGGTTTTCATGGATGGATATTTCAAGAGGTATAGTAAGTATGAATGTGATATAAATTTTAGTGGATTTCCAATTAGTGGTTACATGGTATATTTGATGTGATATGGTGTGATCTTGAGCATGTTTAATGAAGACTGGTTCCTAGAAACAATTGTTTTGAGTAGGATATGATCCTTCTTGATAGAGTTATGAAGAATTTGATTGGTAAAAGTTAATGTGAGAAAATTTATGATGTTTTTATGTCATATTTGACATGTTTGAGGCCTTTTGAGGCTTCAAAAATTATGGTGATGAGTTTGGAGGTCTTTGATGAGTTATGTGATGGGGTTCTGAGCTTATTTTGAGCTTGTTTTGTGTCTTGGTTCATGGACAACCTAAATGGGTCCATTTTATGATTATGTTGTTATATTTTTGAGTTTTATTGGTCGTGATATTTGGTCAAGACCGACCTATGTTATTTTTGTGAGTTAAGAAGCATATAAAAGTGCTTGTTTGGTTCATTGTTAACTAGTTGTGCATGAAGGGAGAAATGTGGCCATGAAAGGAGAGTGAAAATTGTTCAAGAGAATCAAGAGGGACCTAAGGATGAGGGAAAAAATATTAATAAGGTTAGAAAACATGTTTCTAAGGGTTTGAAGCCAAACTAGTCCATGAGAGATAAGGATTGAACAAGTTCAAGGAGAGAGAAGTTGATGAGGGTTTAAAGGTGTTATGAGATGAATTTTGGGATCACAATCAGCTATGAGATAAAAATATTTTTAGTGGTAATTCTTCAGAAAAATATCTTATGACGAGTAATATTCATAGGAGTCTCATGTTTTGAGTAATATCAAAATGGTTTAGGGGTTGGTGCTCCTTATGGGGTTAGTACCTCATTAAAGAAATCTCTTGTGATATGTAATATTCACTTGAGTCATTTCTTTGTGTAATATAAGAAATGGTTTTCAGTGGGTTTTCTTCCCCATGAGGGTTTCCCACTTACATATTATGTCTATTTGTTCTATCTTATGTGTTATGTTAATTTGAATGTATGGTGCACACATAATAAGCTCTTATTAAATGTATATTAATGGATGCTGAAATTAATGGTAAATGAAGTAAGAAATTTGTATGATTGATTCACCCCCTCTCAGTACATTATGATTTCAACACTTGGTCATCTTTGGGGGTTGTAGCCTACTTATAGAATGGGTGCTCTAGTAAATGAGGGTCAGTGCTCCTTACGGGGTTGGTGCCTCACTAAAGAAATATATTGTGTCATGTAATATATACATGATTCCTTTGTGTTGAGTAATATATGTAGAGGTTTAGTGGATTTTCTTCCCCTTGAGGGTTTCCCACATACATCTTATGTCATTGTGTCATTTTTTCATGTGTATATTTAAATTTGCATGGTTTAATCATATTAATGCTTAAAGGTTTATAATCGTGCATGGTTAATTGAATGAAATTTTTAAAGGATTGATTCACTCGCCCTCTCATTCTTTGTGCTTCCAACAATATAGGGTTGGATACAAAACATATTTGTTAAAAACTTTGAAGTGAAAGTATTTGAGACCAATACCAATGAGTATCGGTCTATCAGACACATTTTTGTGGTAGGAGATGAGTCTTTTTGAAAAACTATTTATAGAAACCAATTTTTTTTATCCACCTTTGATAACTAGGAAAACTCTTCATGTAGCAACCAGACTATTGATGTCCTTTTTGAACCAAGGATGGAAAAGCTTCACTTATCAAGCTAAAACTTTTTATCTCGAGCAATTTGAATGTGTTTTATTAATCAAATTTTCCCTCTTATAACTAATGGGAATACAAAGTTGGGGATCTGTAAAAAATGACCCATTAATTAAAAAATATTCATCATAAAATTCCTTGCATACATTTACTGGATTGTTTAGAGAAAATATTATTTTTTGAACTAGGTATTAGTTGCATATTCTTCATTTGTTCATACCCATCAATCTCATTGGTCATTATGACAAGCTGATGACGTCTCCTACTTCAAGATTCGACTAAAACATTAGTTTTTCCACTCCAATTTTGCACTATAAATGTGTAACTTTGCAAAAATGAGACCTATTTGGATTTTTTTTTGGTTTGAAAAATTATATATTACAATGCTTGATTATTCATCAATAAAAAAAGTTATTTGTGTAATAGGTAGTAGCTTTGTTGTTTCAATGTTTGGATAAAATCATACACGTCTTTATCATCAGTGGCATACCTTCATTTGGCATTATTTAATTTCTCACTAAAATAGGCAATTGGATTGACTTTCGTGACTCAAGACTCCTCCAATTGTAATTTATTAAGCATCACACTCAATGGTAAAGATCTTGTTAAAGTCTAGTAAGGTGAGAATTGGAGTTTTGATCACATTTTTAAAAAGTTATTTGAACCCTTTTTATTCTTCTTGATTATAAGAAAATGCCTTCTCTTTAGTGTAATTAGTTAACATAACACTTATATTGTTGAAATTTCTAAGGAATCTTTTGGGATATTATCTTGTGTAAAACAATATTTGATTATCAGTTAAAAAACAATATTTTTTTTGCAATAGGTAGTACCTTCGTTGTCTCAATGTTTGGATAATAACATACAAGTCCGTATCATACCTTCTTTTGGTGTTATTTATTTTTCACTAAATAGGAAACTGTCTTGAATTTATTGACTCAATAGTCCTCCAATTGTAATCTCTTAAGCATCACACTAAATGCTAAAGATATTTTTAGATTCTAGTAAGGGGTAAGTGCACAAAGATGGCGGCCAAAAAGTGGCCAAAAATAAGAAATCGACTAAAACACACACATGGTTTCAAATAACACGTTCCTACTCTTGTTTTTTAGGTTTGGTATTTTCCATACCAAAAGCATGTACGTGCTATAATGCATAAATGTTCCTATGGTTAAGGAATGCATACACATTATAACATGAACACGTTATTGTTATTATTAATATTTGAAAGGTTTTTTATGTGGTAGGTTAAGGAAGGGGGCATATTTACTAAAATAAATGTTATGTATAAGATTTATTTAATTATTTATCTTTAGGAAATATATGAAATTAGGATCACTCTGCACTTGATAAAATTGGTCATGTAGCTCCAACAATTATAATCTAGAATATAGTTTTTCAAAAGCTAATATGGTCATTACTTACTCATTTTCAAGATTTCAACAAGGACTTAAAGTTTTTAGGTCATAAATATTGTAGTCGGTGTTTGTTTTGGGAAAACATATAGTCATTTTGTAAGTTTTTTATCCTTTTGGATTGGTTGATAACATTTAATGTTAGTTTTTCATGTGCCAAAATTAAATTTTACAAACCACACAACTCCTAAAGATAATGAAATTTTATTGAGTATATAGACTCATGATTTCCCCCATGAGTGTGGAGTTGAAGCCTTAATTTTATCTTGGGAGAAGGGTAACATCATATTAGGGATGAGTACATAATTTACAAGCCTAGAAATATCTAATCAACTATATAAATAAATTCAATAGGGGAAATGGATCTTACCTATCTCACCACACCAATCCATGCATTCATTTTGGGATGGATTCAAAGATATTTCCCATATGAGATGAGGGATTGATAATGAATCAAAATACTCAAACCCAAAAAATGAAACTCTTTCTTAGGAGAGATTTCAGGTAGATAGAATATAGGGATCCCACACCAGATCTATATATAGTGGTACCTACACCATATCTATATTGAGGATAGGGGTGGGGAATAATGAGTAAATATAGGGGTGCACATATTTGAGATAACCACTAGATAGAGAGAGAAGGGTGTGATATTTCCAAATGACTATATATAATACATGACTACCCTTCCTTGGTTCTTTCAATTGATCAAAGGTACATTAGGGATAACAAGGTGATGACTCCTAAGATATTTAATCAATGTATATTTTTTGTGCCATACAAAGAGAGGAAGGGGATGAAAGTGGGTGTTATATCAACTAGTTCACTACAATTATTCATATAGAGATATCGAACCTACCCCTAATAAAATTGGTACCAATTTTGAAATTTGGTCCATACTTCATCAATTAATATGAGACCACTTTGAGACAAATAGAAATAAGGGAAGGGTTAGTCTCTAGTTACTTATAAATAAGGCGAGAGGTAGGGCATTCACTTATATAGATATAGGGGCACATTTGGTTGATCAAGGGAAAAAATACATAGATATGGAGGTGCACATAAACACTATGGGTATATATTTATGTTAGGGAGCCTTAAATTTAGCCACAATCTTGAATTTGAAGTTGAAATTTCCATATATACTATAGTTTCCATATACAAAATGCTTTCCAATCTGGAGGCATAATTAACATGCCCATAACAAAATATTCACAATCAATAATGTAGGGGAGTGACCTTGGTGCCCATCCATGCAAAAAGATAATCCTTTGATCCTGATAATATAGATTAGAGATAGTTATGGTAGAGCAATAATATGATCATTGGACATACAAATTAGTTGATTTTCTCAAATAGAGTGTCAATTTAGGACGATGTGAGAAAATAATCATATAAGTGACTATTTGATGTGATTTTTACTCAATTCATCCCCTAGAGTATCAATTTAGGACAATGTGAGACACTAATCATATAAGTGACTATTTGATATGATTTTTACTCAATTCGTCCCCTAATTATATCATAAATATCATAATTAGTTGATTTTTTAAAGAAGAGAGGAAATATGGGTTAATTTGAGCCTTTTGAAACTAGTTGGAACCTTATGATGTGATTTCTTGCTTAATAAACCTAATTACAATTTTAAATGAACTAATCTTGATTAATTAGTTTGAAATAGAAGAAAAATTTGATGCACAGGAAATCAAGGTGTATATAAGAGATTTTTTCTGTGTTAAGGTATAGGACCTTATTTTGTCCAATAAGACATGTAATGTCTTTTCTCCTTATTAGAGATCTCAAATTAGCTTGAATCATTTTTCCTGCCAAAATTAAGAATTTGAGGCCATTCTAAGTATAAATCTTTTTATCTTTATATGTTTCCTTCACAATGACTCAAGAAACCTATTGACATATGTAAGAATGTTTTATCACCTTGTGTATTACACACACATGTACTAACCTAAGAAAAACCCCATTGTTACCATCTTGGGTTGATAAAATAAAGGTGGTTACGTTCCTTGTAATTAAATTTTTGGAAAAAGAGGGGTGTGAAATCTCATTGATGTGAACAAAGAAGGTTTCTAAAACTTGGAAGAACATGGTTTTGTATCAGTTCTATCTTATCAAGCCCATGAGGAATTTCTGAAAGATGTCAAGGATTTAATAACAATGATTTGGTCATGTATTATCTTCTTTACTCAATTATTATGCTTGTAATTTCATCAAACTTTGTTTTCTTCCATAAACATGACTATGTCGTCTTTTAAAATTTCTCTTGATATAGCTGAAGATGCAAGTGGTTCCCTCAGAAATTGTTAAGTGTGTAGATGCTATTGGTTTGATGTAAATCTCTATGAAATTTACTAATACGTAAAGGATTTAATAAAAATTATTTGGTCATGTATTTTTTCTTTAGTCAATGATTTTATTTGTAATTTCATCAAAATTATTTTTCTTACATAAACATGACGATGTCGTGTTTCAAAATTTCTCTTGATATAGCTGAAGATGTAAGTGGTTCCTATTAACACGAAAATTTTCCTCCATGATTTCTATTTCCTTAATGTATATAATAGGAATAACATGTTATTAAGTATAATTAGTAATGGCTTACAATTTAAGATAACAATGATATCAGTACAACACCGCCAATAAAGTATAGTATGGTAACAATCAAAGTACAATAGGAATGTTGTGGTAAAAGGTAAATATTTGTTGTAAGTGGTCTCGGTAATGTTAAAATGTCAAATTTAGGGTAAATGGATAAGTAGAGTCTACATGATTTAGAATTAGAAATATTATATTTATAATAATGATAAGGAGTGATGTCATAAATATTTTTTATATTAAATTTGTGTAATATCTATAAAGGTGGAACCCATGTGAGATGATAAGGTATATCTTATCTTAAAAGATAATCCTACATGTAAAGGTAAGAGTTTAGGCATGAAATATGATTAATCGAAAGAGGTTTCCTAGAGATAGGGTGGATAAGCCTAAATTTCTAAAAATAGAAAGGCCACCCCATCACATTTATCATGGAATAAAGTTGTAATAATTATTTTATGAATAAAGGATTAATTGTGAAGGTGTGTTAAGGAAGCCATCAAGATGATTCATTGTGAAGTTTCTCCCATAACTATTGTTGGAAAACAAGTGGAGGTTGTAACACTTGGAGTAATTTATGGGTGAGATTGTAAAAATTTCATATTAATAATATATTTTACAGTTGTATTTAAGATTTATCATCATTATTTTATGTCATAGTCTATGGTGTTCTTGTGTTATGTCTGCTATTGTGTTTCCATATTACTACCACCAAACCAAAAGTTGTGCATTACTGAAATAATCATAGCAGGAGTTCTTGGTGAAATATTATCAGAGTGTCAAATTGGTGTTGATATTTTGGTTCTGTTTCCGTGACCATTCCTCATTGGTGGATTTTCTAGAGAGACATTCCCACTTAGTGAGAAATCATTTGGAGGGTAACCTTGTTTTTACCATGCATAGTGTTTACCATAGTAAAGTCACTTTTTACCATGCATAGTGTTCACCATAGTAAATTCAATTTTTACCATGCATAGTATTTACCATAGTAAATTCACTTTTTACCATGAATAGTATACTAAAGTCATGTTTTACTATGAATAGTATTTTCTGAAGTAAGTCAAGTTTTACCATAGTAAATGTAAGTTTACCGTGGTCATTCCTATTTTGTTGTAGAAAGGTGTAAAGTCAATTTCTATTATGGTGATTCTAATTATTTGTGCACATAAGTCTTGCTGATTGTAACATCCCCATTTTAATATACTAGAACAAGGGAATTTTTTTTTTATATACAATGTTCCCTGTTATGAATTATATAATTCAAACACACGTTCAAGTTTTAATAATTGTTCTCTGTCCAACTAAAGCAGTTTGGATCACACAATTTCCTTTTAAAACCAATGTTCTCTATTCACATACTTGCAATATGGAACACACATTCAATGCCATTCAATCATATAACAGTTACCATATGCTGCTGTAAATGACTCGAAGAACTACCGATCTCCCATTTTATGGCTCAGATTTTCAGTGATCTCTCATTTCATGACTCGGCGACTTACCGATCCTTCATGTTAATTCATGCATTGTATAATGAATATACAAGGTTCTCTTACCATTTCTGGTTATTGAAGTGATCCATTTAAGAAGCCTATCTGAATATTTGTTACTGATATTCATCTGACATCCTACATCTTAAACTAGGTGATTAGGACAACATAACCAGCACTTGCGATACTTTGGCGAAAGATTTTCACATGCTTTGTATGATCATATTCCTGGATGTGATACACACCAATGGAATACATCCTTCACCTCACTTCATCTGTTATCTAGAATGGTCTTTCCTAGCCTCTACCAGTCCTTCCATTTAAGGTCAAGTTCTAACCCCAACTAGCAATATGAATGAGTATAGGAAGTTACTCATGGTAACTAAAGATACACAGACATACGGTGTCATCCCCTAACAATTTCGTGTGTCTAGTTACCTTTAGTCCTCCGGATTTACTCTGTATACGGGATCACATTCCTATCCCCATCTAAGAACTTAGTACCTAGCTTATATAAACTCGATGATTTAATTCGGGAGGGTATTGTAATATGTCAGCTATAATATTGTTTCGTCATGAAGGTCCCGCCTTCATGATGACACCATAGTGTAGTTGGCGTATGTCAATGTCCTACGGAATCCGATCATCGAGAGTATTCATCCAGCTCGAGTGTGATTTAGTCGTAATCTAATCATTAAGATCAACTTTCAGCAGTCATGTTGATCCTTAAACCTCGTTCTCGTTATGGTTGTATGTAGCTAGGAGAGACTTAATTTTCCTTCTAGCTTAATACACATCTCCTCCTTCATACAGAAGGGTTGCATATTCTCTTCTTGGTTTCTTTCTTTATTTATCTGACTAATCAGTCCATTATCGATAAACTTAATAAGTTTAACCTATTAAACTTAACCAATTTTTTCCACAACCGTAAACAATTCAGAATTCCATCTTATTAGACATCATTTAAACAAGGTCTAATTCTAAATGAACCTATTCAGTTTTTCTCCTTAACCTTACTTCTGTTAAGGTCAGTTATCAATAGATATGTTTTCCCATATCCATATTTTCTGAATTTAAACATTCGAGGTTATTAACGGAATCTGAATACAAGGTTCGGATGCTCCTAAGTTATTTGATATTCCTTAGCTTTCAAGCTAATCTCGAATACCTTTCAATTAAGAGATCATGTTGACCTAATTCCTTTTTAATGCCAATTTAAAATTCATCTTAACCCAAGTATGAACTAATTGCACATTTCAACGTAAGAGTTGCATTTAGGTAAAGAATAGATGTTATTTCCTTTTAAATCCATCCATTAACATTTGAATAATACCAAATCAAGGAATAATGTTATATTCTCAAACTTATTCAACAATATCAAACTGATACAGTCATTAAAAATATCACACTCGTACTTGTATTCATCCATCGGTTTTACAATCTATACATTTTCCAGTCCAAATGACTGGACTTTGTTTATATTAAACAACATTACAACCCATAAGATAGAAGAATGTAATTTCTTCTTTTCTCACTTCCTCGTAGAGGAGTAATAGCTATCAATTACAATCCATCTTCAGTCAATCCAAAAGAAGTATTAGAAAACAACCATGTCTTTGTTTATACTCAAGTTTCATCTGTAAAATTACTTGCACGGGTCAGTTCATTGAACTGAGCATATTAAGAAATTGTCATTAAAATGAGGTGCTTCTAATTAACTGTCTCAATAAAAGAACCCTGCTTTTATGAAAACGCTAATATGAACATCATTCAAGAATTAAGTACCGAAAGGGATGAACAACATAACAACTCAATCATCTAATTACCCGCCCAATCAGAAAAGATAGAATTACTACCCTCTTTCCCAACAATTACTACAAGAAGTAATTTCCCTTTAAATAGTTCCAGAATTAGCATCTGTAAGAACTAAAACATAATCATGCATACTGCTGTTCCAACATAAAAGCTGTAATTTCCTTTCACTTACAACAGTTATAATTTCAAAGATAAAATTTGACTGAAATTTTAAACTGAATTACTTTCATTTCCTTTCATGCTACTCAATTGATTTCAAGCAATCAAACGCTGAGGAGAAAAGTAAACAACCATAAAATGTAGATTCTTAAACCAAGGCAGTACAAAATTTAATCCAGATGTGATACCAATCAATGGTAATAGTTCAAAGAGAGATAAACGAAAATCAATAATCAAATATAAGAGAGAAAGATCATATCACCTCTTTTCACTGTCTTATTCAATTACCCATTATTTAAAACAGACATGATCCATCAATATGATTCATTCCGCATAATATATTCCCCTTTAAAATAAGTCACTCTACAGACATTTTCGTCTTTATACAATGTAGAGTGTACAGCAACAACAACAGTCACATTTTCATCCAGTAATGAGAAAATTTACTTTCCAGCAGCAAGGTAATAAATCCGTTCGTATTCTACTCTTAATGAAAACAATGAAAGGTCCACAATCCTTAAAATTATATATATATTTATATATCCTTGAGTTCAGCAAGGCACAATATAATTTGCATGCTCTACTCAATCTATTATATAGACTGATTTTATGTTCCTCATCAGATTAGAACTTCCTTCCCAACAGTCCTATATGAATACCAAAAAAAATTAGCAGGCAGAATACTATAACAATTTAGGACAACAAGTAAAATACTACTATAACCTTGTTGTCCCTGGAAACCCATATTTTATGCAATGAGAAACACCAAGGAATTATAACTCGCATAATAGTCTATCAACATCACTATAGCTTTGTTTTTTCCAAACGTTTACACACACTGATCTCAAAAATACAATATTCACATATCAATACCTTTATCAATGCAAACCCGCATGGGGTAATAGATGCGCAAGTAAGGTTCAGTCAAAAAAATCTCAACAGCAAACCAAATCTCATTTGTTTCATTCATTTGCACAGAAACACTAACCCATGTTCATTTTCATGATAACAATTTAGACTAGAAGATCAAATTGCATCCAAAATGCATAATAAAATCCTCTCTCTCATTACCTTTAGATTTCAGAATAGCAAAGAGAAAACGTAATACATTAATGATTTCAATAAGAAGAACAATCATTTTCTTCAAATGCATAAGAATACCCAAATCGTATTCACCCATATAATGACGGTTTAACCAATTATAAAAAAAAATCATCTCATCCTCCTATTTTCGCAAGGATGCGCAGAACTCAGAAGTGATATTCATTTAGCTAATTTATCTATTAGCACAAACCCATAATGGTAATGAAACGAATACCCAACACTATCAAAACAACCATACAACAAGGACAGTTTAACCATACATACAAATCATCAAGCAAAGAATGCTCAAGTCACGTTCAGCAAAGAAAAATGACTCAACTCGAAATCTTCTCAGTATAACAGCCAAATCAATAACCAAAACCCCCATCATAAGAGTAGGGTTGTTTTAATGAGACAATTAAGCAAAAGTAAATGGTTTAAGGAGAAGGGTTTAACATGCCTGTTAATATTTCTTGAAGCTCGAAGAAAACTGCGCCCATAGGAGCTATTCTTCTCCATGACGACAGTAGTAAAGCTTTCCAAACAGTCACCTACTTCCACAGGCTCAAAAATAGCCCTCGGCTTCTCCAAAGATAGAATCACTACCCAAAAATTATAGCAGGTTCGACAGAACCATGGAGGAACAAAATGCAGAGCAACTAAAATCCAAATGCACACAACAACAAACAAACTTCCTTCACAATCCTCTTTTCAAGGCGAGCTGGTCGCTAAGACCAATGCCATTGAATTCATTGAATGAATTCCTTTTTCCTTTTTCCTCACGCCACCGCCGACTCAAGGTTGGCGGATTCCAAATTTCAAATTTTTGCATGAAATCAAAGTTTAGCTTCATAGCTAGTTGGACGCCTCCAACTTTTCCATGTTCCTGCCAAACTTGGCACTGCACATGCAAGGACCTCATTACTATCCCATTAAATTCCTACCTTCCCTCCTTATCCTTTTCATCCACATGGGTTTATACGTCCCCTTCCTTAGGTTAGGATTAGTTTAGGATTTTAATAGTTCATATCTAGGTCATTCGCCTAGTTCATAAGTTAGTAGGATTTACATCTATTTTCTCCTTTATAAAATTTAAAATCCATATAGGATAGTAGTTAGGGTATAAGGTAGAACTTAGGGGTAGGTTAGGGTTTTAGTCCCCTAATATTTAATTAATTAGTTTCCAAATCAAGTTCTTTCATTTGATAGTCGTATTCGACACAATGCAGGACGTTTCGTCCTATGTTCCACATACCTGAGCCACCCGCATCTAGGCCTTTATCACCTTACATGGTCTAGCGTTATAACGGTGTGTAGTTTGAGAATCAAACCCTTTTCATTGGCATCTACGTACCAGATATTCATACCAGAAATCAGGTGTTACAACATTTATATCAACCTTCAATCTGGTTTAAAAGTAAATCAACTAGCGATCATAAGAAGGCCACAAAATACCTTGGATTAATGGAATTGATTCAGGGTGTGTTGTCAATCAGCAAAAAGAGTTCATCAAACATACAACAAGTCTGTTGTCTCATTAGCAATCAGACAAGAAATAATAAATTATGTCCCAAGTATCAAGTTACAACAAACAAGGGTCCAGATTAACAACACATTCCTTTAAGATCAAAAGATGTGTCTTAACATATTTATCTTCATTTCTGCAGTTACAACATCATGAAAAGTAATCACCATGATAACTTACAAAAATCTGGGCATTACACTGATTGTACTTGTGGGTTGGTATTTCATTGTGGTTACTTTTGAAAATGGGAAAAAAAATCCTATTTTTTCAGCCCAATCTAATGAAGATTCTCCCTCTTTTATTCAAGAATTTAAAATACATTACATTTTTAATAGCCTCATAAGAAGAGAACAATGGATTGAATTTTTACCTACATTTTTGGATGGTTCAACCCTTAGGTGGTTTGAAACACTAGGTGACAATGTTAAAAAATCATGAGATTTATTAACTGAAAGTTTTCTTAAAGAATTTGGTGAACAAAAAAAATATGCAGATCTCATGATCGAGATCACAAAGATAGCCCAAGGAGAGAAGGAGAAGATAAGGGATTATCATGCTCATCTTCTAGAGCTAAGGAGGAAGATTGATGCCTAGATCCGGAGGGAAGGATTAGCAAATGGGTTGATGAATAGCATGGATAATCTCCTCTATAAGCACTTCATTCTTGGGATGAAGCCAGAGATCAGAAAACAAGTGAAGTATGACTTCCCAACGACCCTTGAATAAGTAAATGAGATTAAAAGAAGGCAAGAAGAAAGTATGGAAGAGGAGCCCAAAGAAATTAATGCTAAGTTAGATCCTACACCAACACCTTTAGTCCAGAAGCCACAAGCACTCCCGATGAACACAAATCTCCCCCTAGTACATCTACTGAGTATGCATATATCCTTAGGAAGATGGGATAATTAACTATTAATCTTCTTCAAGGAAAATAATTCAGTTCCTAGGGAGGAGATAGAGGTCCAAAAAGAAATATATTTGAAGTTGTATGTTATGGTTATTATAAAAAGGGTCATTAAAAGTATAATCATCTAGATAGAGCTTATACATATGGTACAAGAGATAATGATAAAGGAAAATCACCTGTGAATTCTTTTGATATAGTGGATAGGAGCATAAATAATGAAACATATGTGTTTGTAACAAAAAGAAAGAAAGAAAGAAAAAGATAACCAAGATGGAAATGATCCTAAGAAGATGAAAGGAGAGACTAGTAAGAAACATAGGAGAAGAAAGTTGGGTGTGCAAGATTTTTTGATTTCACAGGGACAAGGACCACACTCCATCTTAGAAGATCTATCCAAAAGGCTTACAAATATTACATATGGTCTACTTCTTTCTATGTCTTCTAAGAAGAGGCAGGAGGTGCGAAGTGGACTCAATGCTCAACGAAGGAAGGAGGTTGAGGTCCCTATTTTGGAGGAAGAGGTGGATCCCTACGCTCCACAAGATGAGGTATTATGTAATTGTATTTTAATTCATGATGTATTAGTAGATGGAGGTGTTGCAGTTAATGTAATGACCGAGTCTTTAATGAATATATTGGGTTTAAAAATTGACTGCCCCTCAACACTTATGTTAAGGTCATTAAATAAGGGAAAAACTAAACCATAAGGTGTTGTATGTGTGGTAGAATTCCAGGTGATTAAGAATGGTATTCTTGCATACCCAATGTTGTTGGGAAGGTCATGGCTAAGGAGAGTTCATGAAAGAAACTACGACGACTTCATGACACTTGAATGTGGCAAAAAGAGGGTGAAGATAAACATGATACCTTGACATCATAAGGGAGAACCTGTGGATTCAAGTGATGAAATTGATGATTGGACATTGTACGCCGGAAAAGTGACAAGCGAACGTGGGAATCTACAGGTAACTCTTCCGCATACCTGACCTCCCGAGGTCGTGCTGAGACAGCCAGTGGGGATGGAATATTCATGTGGTGTAGACAAACTAGTTAGGTAATCTAATGTCTTCAATACGTACTAGTGGAATTTACGAATCTAAGGCAAAGAAGGCCCTTCTAACCTGAACTAGTGTGATAGATCGATTGGCAAGGATGACTGCTCGAAGGCTCCAATCAATATCGAGCTCTGGCGTGATTTGATCTATGGGTTGTGGAATACGTGGAAAATGACCTGGGATAGTTTCGTGTATGTCACCATATAAGGTCATATGGTGGGTAATGAATACAATTGACTCTACGGACGATTCTCTAGCCTAGTCTTGAATTTTCTAGCTTTGTTAGCCGCTATATCTAGTAAAGATAAATGTTTGACGAAGGTGGGTGGAAGTGGGGTAGATCTGAATACTAATATGCATAGGCCAGTGTCTATATCTGATTGACTTATGGATTCATTAGGTTGCGGGATTTGTGGATCACAACCGTAGACTCTTGGTTGTTGCAGTCCTGCTATGGTCATGTACAAAATCAAGTCCTAATCCCTAGTATCCAATAATCATATGCTTTCTCAACTTCTATATTTAGGATTAATAACTTCATGATCTTCTTAGAGTACCTCACAGGCGTTCTTGCAACATGGATTCTTAGGCTGGTATCTATATCGAGAAGAGTGTCTCCTACATCTGGCTATGGGACCAAAGGATCACAACCAAAGGCTTTTTCTCTTTCGAACCCTTCTACAGTCATGTGTATGTTTGCCTAGGGTAATCTGTAGTTCGGTTGATTTGGCCAAAACGTGTGTGCTTGGTCATCTTCTATATTTAATCCCCTCAACTGAGAGCTGATTTGTCGTAAATCTGTTGTTGTTTGGAAGATTTGTATTCTAAGGTTCTAGTCTATGTCAACTATTGTCGTGACGAGATTGGGTTGAGGCACAATTGTCTCAAATACATATTCCTTGGGCTCCCTGGGTCCCGTGATTGTCATACAAAACAATAATGTAAATCTAACTGCAACAAAGCAAATTTTAACTACGTGGAATAAATCTAGAACATATATATAATTTCTATTTTTGTATTTTCTGAGAAACTTTAAGAATTTAAGAAAGCAGCTATTTAAACGTATCTAGAATTTGACAATTGAGATAAAACTTAAAACAAACAAAATAACCGAGTGTAGTTATTTGTCTGTGTAATTTGTAGATCTATTCTAAATAATGAAATAACTTGCTTAATCTATTTGCCAGACTCTCGATCCTACCTCAGAAGTGAGGAATGAATCATAGTTTCTCAGAAACTATCAATCCCCACAGCTTCCTTGGCAATATCGAAAGTAAACTTAATTGAAAAGAAGTGATTATCTACTCTATTTGATATATTTCTAAGTTTAGAACTTTGAAAGCTAGAACCTGGATTCTGCAGAATAGTGGTGAATCCAATGGTGTGTGTGATCTTGTCCCCTCAATGTGATCTCCTTGTTCCTTTGTGTTCACATGAATCAAGAAAATCGTGTAATGCTAGCATCAATAGAAGTAGATTTTGGGACAAAGGCAGCTTAGAATGCAGACTGAATATAATGCGAGTAGGAGAGGGATAGCACAAGAGTACAGAACTTGGCTTATGCAATTCCTAGCGGGATTTATTGCGGGTCATGCAACATAAAGTGTCCAGAACCTGAAACTATCTTGTTTTGAGGAGAAAAACCTACAACTTTAATGGCTTCCTAAGCTATTCTACTCCAATGGATTGGGTGAAATAACAACACTGCCTACACAAGATGGATATGTGGCTTACCAACAGCTGAACAATGCTAACTAAACATGCAAAAAATTGAAACTATGGCTTCTAAGCAAAATAATAAACTGAACTATTGAAAATGAGAGTATGAGAAGTGAATGAGGGGCCAGACCATTTGTTTGTGCACAAACCATTTATTTATAGCTTTTCATTCACCCAAAGATCAAAACCAAATTGAACTCTAAAACTATAAACAATGGCCAAACACTATTCCAGGGGACCAAAAACATAAATGCAAGCCCAAGTCGGCAAAAAAAAGCTGGTGAATCATTGATTTTTACATGAGTCGCGTTAAAAACACTTTCTAGAAAATGCGTAAAGGACCACCGCTCTGAGCAGGGCGGCGATTTCGTCACTGAAGAGAAAAAGGCCAAGAAAAGAGGGGAAAAGGGAAAAATAAAGGACACAGGGACTAAGTGGGGCATGCGGGATGTTAACGCATACTTGGAGATCTTTTCTGGATTCCGAACACCTTATGAGGAGACCTGTATCATCATTGGGGCACTTGTCACGTTGTTCTGGCAGTACATTACCTTACAATTTTGGGTATGTACATATTGCCCCCTCAGAGAAGCGTTTTAGCCATGAAGAGGCGTAAAACGGTGGGTCCGAGTATGGCAGTCCCGAAATGGGAAGTTAGAAGTTATACCTGATATGTCCATGTGTTGAAATGACCCCATCCAATATTCCCACTACCTGCAAAATGAAAAGAGAACTCAAGTGCAGATAGATACAATAGTTTGAAAAATAAACGCTAAGAATAACAGGGAATGAGAACGTACCATTTGTGCGGGGATAGGAACTTACCTCCATTAGCGCTCCAAACTTGTGAAAAAGTCATTTTTAAAACAAAACAGAGTGCTATATGTATAAAAGTGGGCCCATTTTCCTATTCATTTGCGTGAGTCGATTTGGTTGATTTTGAGCTCTGGGACCCAAGGTGACGGTTTCTTGCATGAGTAGAGTCAAAACGTCTGCAGCGAGATAGTGATCATGCCTCCATGTGTGGAACATCGACCTCAGCGATCACAGGTTAGTTTTCTTCAGTTTATTGTTTTTTCCCCCCTTAATTTTGAAATGATAAATACTCTACAATGGGGGGGTCATTTTTGAAAATGATAGTGTTAAAAGGTCCACCTAGGGGGGGCGCTTACTGGGTAGGCTATGTTTTTAGGTTCAACGGTCATTTTTTGCACTTTTTAGGCCTTTTTAATTTAAAAACCAGTGTGGATTTTCGGACCACAACCGCTGCCCTGCCCAAGGCGGCGGTTACATGACTTCCATCCTACTCAGGGAGGTGGTTACACGATCGCCACCTTTAAGGCGGCAGTTACAAAACCGCCTCCCTGCTCAGGGCGGCAGTTTTTCACAGAATGCAAAAGGAACTTGTTTTTGAGATTGTGTTTATATTTTTAGCATTTCTACGTGTTTTCATGATTTTCTCAGTATTGCCTGGATGCTAACTTACTTTGTTTTGTGTGTTTTGGGTGTATACAGGCGAGAGAGGACTACATCCGATGGAGTAGAGAGAGGGAGTGTGATTGGCTCCCAGGGGTACTAGATGCCCTCTCACAGGATGAGGAGGACACACTTCAAAGGGCTGGCATATTACGCATATCGCGTGTGCCCCATGTTACACCATCTAGTCACATCATTTGTGACTTGTTTTCATACTGGGATGTAGATCGGAACACCTTCTGATTGCCAGGGGTCCATGGCGAGTGGACCATTACATTGGAGGACGTCTACCACATTCTGGGGGTCCCGATCATCGGGAGGCGACTCACTTTAGAGACAGCAGGCTCATGGGCACAGATTGCACAGTGGGCGACATATATGGGAGATGCAGCCATCTCCATGGGGTCGAAGAAGGGGGTGAGAGTTCGATCTATTCCTTATTTTCCCATCCCCATATTTCGACAGGCCATCATGGGGATCCTTGCCTCGAGATTGATCAGGGACAAGGGAGGGGACACATTATTATACTGCTGGGCCCCCATTATTGCACAGATAGAGGGGCACGGTTGGATATACGCTTGGGGAGCAGACATTCTTGGGACCACCTACCATGATATATACAGGGTGATCCGTTTACAAGGGCAGTCATTGAGCCACCCGAATCTAGTCATGAGTTGGGTTTATGAGCATTTCATCCCTTATGGCAGGGGTGTGGAGGTGGTAGATCCTGGAGCTGTTAGGGCAGCCAGATGGACAGACATGTCAGTGCTTAGAGCACCTCATTAGCCAGTTTCCTCCCTGACTACTGCTGATATGGAGGTGACACCGTATCAGACTATGACGGGCATATGGGGCGAGGAGACTCTTACCTTGATCTCCTGCTCCACCACAGGGCAGCTCATTGATAGAGTGGGACGAGTGGAGGTGCACCCCTTTGGCCGAGTTCCTCAGCAGTTTGGCATACCATATACGGGTATGCTTCCCCCAGTGGTGCCGGTCTACAGATCAGTTTGTGAGGCCAGAGGGGGGCCTAGAGGTCGAGGTTGGATAGTGATTACTCCTGGCATTCCTATTACAGCCAGGAAGATAGTTCATGCTAGAGGGAGAGCCGGTGTGCCTCAGGTGCCTTTGCTTCAGATTGCTGCGGGTCCTGCTCATAGCAGCGATGACCCTATTGATATTAACTCTGAGTCTAAGGAGTTCACAGAGGGAGGGTCAGTGGAGGAGACCGAGGACAGTGATCCTGAGTGGCATGACACTCAGGATATTATGCAGGTAGAGAGGGCCGAGTAGAGCACAGAGAGGGTGACTCTGGTTTCAGAGGAGCCACTCTCCCAGGGCCATGGTGGAGAGGATGAGTCTATTGCGGGGTGATATGTTGCTCCTGCCACAGGAGCAGCCCCTCAGTCGGCAGCGGCATCCGTGGCAGGTGCTAGCCCCAGTGACCCATCCTAGAGGCCTGGTGATCCGAGTAAGTTACCCTTTCTCCCTTTTAATGTTTATTTATAGGTTCTCCTTAGTTGCTATCTTGTATATTTTAGTTTCTTGTTTAGTTTCTGATTCATTTTCTCCTTTGTTTGCAGAGACTGTTGATGAGTGGCAAGATTTGATCTATAGGGTATGTACTGATTCCCTGATGATCCCCATGGATAAGACCCATGCAGAGCTATCCGTAGATGTTGGGGAGCCTTCAGCAGCTGGTAGGCATACCGACGTCTTTGCTCTGGTCTGGCATGTGGCCGAGATGGTATCGACCCTTCGCACCGAGCTAGCGGGGTACAGGATGGTTGACTGTCTGATGAGGAGCCATTCTTGTGGTGAGACTGCGGCTGCTCCTCGGGACCCTGAGCCCTCCGTACATTCAGAGTGCCGGCGTAGCCAGAGTCCTAAGCATGGGCGTGCACCTTCGGAGAGGTCACGTAGGGATTGAGAGGCCACTTGGCTCTCGTAGATTTTGTTTTATATATTCTTTTGTATATCACGGGCTCTTTGAGCGTTTTGACCATCCTTAGTGCATGATGGCATTGTATATAAACATTGATCATTTATATATACATATTTATTTTGGATCAAAATCTTGGCACTCATGGTTTCCTTTCTATTTTGTAGTTTCCCTATGTATATGACGATGTATGTTTATATGCTTTTTAGAATGTATGCAATGGAGAAAAAATGATACAAATGTTTGTTTCCTTTTGTGTGCTTCATGATGCTGATATATGGTGATGTAGATATAATGTGATTTTGAATCTTAGCTTCTGTAAGCAATTTTGGATTCCTCATGTTTGTTTTGCAAAGTGATGAATACAAACCAATACAATGAATAGATAAACTTTCCCCACTCCTAACTCCATGCAACTAGTAAGATGCGAGGGCTCATCACCAAGAGCTAGAAAGGGCACAAGTTGCGAGGTGTAGCTGAAATGATAGTGATGAAAGACAAACAAAGCTTTGGTAGAACCAAATTGGAAGCTACAAGCTTACTTTACCCGAGTGACTTCATAGTTTAGAATGCAACTTACTTTTCAGTTTATCTAGACTTAGATCCGTAGATGGCCACATAGTAGAAAAAGTCTGGGTTTTTAGGATTTTAACTCTCTTGGAATTTTGAACATCTGATTCATTTATTTTTGACTCAAAGTTTTAAAGTTTGAATTGTTTGTGTATGACCATTTGCATTTATTTGTCAAGAGGACTCCCTACACTTTGCCCCATGCTACTAGTAAGAAGCGTGGGTTTAACACAGTGGGCAAAGCATAGGCGAGTAAGGGCATTTCCATCCTTTCCCAACCCTACGTCACTAGTAAGAGATGCAAGCTCATCACCGAAGGTTGGTGGGGCAAGGAACTGTGTAAAATTAAAATTTTCTGTTTGATCAACGTTTGACTTGTTTTCTTGAGTAAAACGTCAGTATGTGCTTATTTCCAAAGAGATATACATATGGGATAGATGTGACACCATGAAGCTTCTAGAACAGACCATAGGCAAGACACCTACCCTAAGAAGAAATCAAAGCGAGAATAAACTTGCAGATCTTGGTATGGTTACTGTTAAGACTTTGTCATATCTAGCTTTATTTGATAAAATGATTCTGAGATAATTTGATGACATCATGAAAATGGAGAGGTATGATTAAAGAGTTTATGCCAACAACATCATGAGTTTGTAATGAATTGCTTTGAGAATAGATTCCTTGATCACCATTTATGTAAGAAACAAGTGGACAAAATGATCTTAATCTATATGAAGATGCAATGTAAATATATATAAGTAGTGCTAGCTTCTTATGCATAGAACCGCTTGAGGTGCAGGGAATTGACTGTTTCACCAAATTCCTCACCTTCTAGCGTACATAAGAGGTATGCACCATTTCCGTAGTCCTTCATGACTCGGTATGGGCCCAACCATTTGGGCCGAAATTTCCTTCCTTTGCCGGTATTCTTGTCGATCCAATTGTCTAGCCTTAGAACTAGATCACCTTCGTATATGTCGCGTTCATAGACCTTCTTGTTGTACTGCCGGCACATCCGGTCAGCATAGATTCTATGTCACTGTTCAGCATCCAACCTAGTTTCATCTAAGCTTTCCAGTTGGGAAAGACGTGCTTCTTTGTAAGTGTCTTCATCCAGGATCCCTTGTAATGAAATGCGGAGACTGGGTATTTCAACTTCGAGTGGGAGAACTACCTCTTGCTCGAACACTAGTGAAAAAGGAGTGGCTCCCATTGGTGTTCTTATTGAGGTTCGGTGGGCCCACAAGGCTGGATATAACTTCAAATGCCAATCTCGTTTGTTTTCTTTCATAGTTTTAAGGAGAATGGCTTTCAGTGTCTTGTCCGTCGCTTCAGCCTGTCTGTTGGCTTGAGGGTAATACAAGGAAGCCGTATGATGGCTTATCTTAAATTTATTGCATAGTTCGCGAACCTCTTCATTCTTAAAAGAAGTTCCATTATTGGAGATAATGATTTGCGGGATACCATACCTGTAAATGATTTGGTCTAAAATGAACTTGGCGATTACAGAACTAGGTACAATAGTAAGAGGCATAGCCTCTACCCATTTGGTAAAATATTCAGTGGCTGTGATTATAAAATTATGGCCGTCTGTGGATGAGGGAGAGAATTTCCCTATCAAATCTAGGCCCCATGTAGAAAAGGGCCATGGAGTAGCGATTGGTTGCAGAGCTTGTGCCGGCATGTGGATCTCATGGGAGAATTCTTGGCACTTATGACACCTGCGTACAAACTCTATTGCGTCATGTTCTAGAGTGGGCCAGAAATAGCCCATTCGATGTATTTTTCAAGTGGTGGCATGGCCACCAAAGTGGCCTCCACATATTCCACTGTGGGATTCATGGAGAATCTTCTTGGATTCTTATGTGTCGACACATCTTAGGAGCATTCCATTGAATGCTTTTCGGTAGAGTACTTGCTCTATGATGACGTATTTGGCTGCAATAATACGTAACCGTATTCTTTGTTGCGGTGTAGCTCCTTCTGGGTATGTATGGTCCATGATATAATTAATGATATCAGTGTACCAAGGACACTCAGAGATAGAGGGTCAGGTTTCGATGTAGTATACACACTCATCTGGAAAGTATAAATCTACTAAATCGCCTCCATCTAATGGGTTATCAGCTAACCAATCTACGATGATTTGTCCTTTAACCGACTTCTGATTTACAAATGTTAATTTGAAGTCCCCCATTAAGGTTATAAAATGCCCAGCCTTTTTAGATAAGGATCCTTGTGTGAGGAAAGTTCGTAAATGGTCCATTTTTACCATGACCCTCGTTTCTTGATTCAACATATAGTGTCTTAAGCATTTAGTAGCAAAGACTATAGCAAGGCATTCTCGTTCTGCCTATGTATAACGTGTTTCATAGTAAAGTAATGTTCAACTAATGAAATAAATTGCGCGTTCCCTCTTGTCATCGTCTTCTTGGGCCAACATATAGGCCAGTGAGACATCGGTAGCTCATGAATACAAAATTAACGGGTGGTCTAGCTTAGGTGGCATTAGCGTAGGTGGTGACAACAGGAAACGTTTAACTGCATTAAAGGCTTCATTGCAGTCTTCGGTCCAATCAATGCTATAATCCTTCTTGAGTAAATTGTTGATTGGATGAATGGTGAAGCTTAAGTCCGGGATAAATCTCTGGATTGCACCCAATTTTCTGAGAAATGACCTGATTCCAAATTCATTCGAAGGTGGGACCATTTCGAGGATAGCTCAAATTTTGGTTGGATCAACATCTATCCCTCGTGACGATATGATGTAACCTAGGAGCTTTCCTCTTGTTATGCCAAAGACGCATTTCTCTGGATTTAGCGTGACTCCGTATTCTATTAGGTGTGAAAGAATGACGCGGAGTACTTCTAGATGGTCACAATGCTTCTTGGCCTTAGCCAACAAGTCATCTACGTAGGATTCCACGATTTTATGAATTAAATCATGGAATATATATGTCATAGCTCGCTGGTACGTAGCACCAGTGTTCTCGAGACCAAATGGCATAACAGCATAACAATAGGTTCCCCAAGGAGTTATAAACGTGGTTTTAGCTTGGTCTTGTTCAGATATTCTGATTTGATTGTATCTCGAGAATCCATCCATGAGAGATAAAAGTTCAAACCCAGCTGTTGCATCAACAATGACATCAATAGATGGCAACGGGAAGTCGTCCTTAGGACATGCTTTGTTGATGTCTTGGAAATTTATGCAGATGCGTATCTTTCCATTCTTCTTGAGAACAGGAATGATGTTAGATACCCATTGGGAGTAGTCGACTGGTTTGATGAATCCTACTTGTAGGAGTTTTATTATTTCCTCTTTTACCATGAGAGCCACCTTAGGCTTCATGGGTCTTGATTTTTGTTTAATCAGTTTTGCATCAGATTTAGTGATGAGGTTGTGTACCACGATGTGGGGTGTGACTCCTGTCATCTCCTTATAATTAAATGCAAATGCCTTATGATGTTCTTTGAGGATCCAAGAGTGTATTTCTACTTCTTCTGAGGTTAACGAGGACCCTAATTTCAATATTCTTGGTTCGTCTTCTGTCCCGATGTTGACATCGATTGTTTCTTCGATCAAAGAGGCGTTACCCTCTTCGAACTCAGGCGGTGCTGGAGGTAAATCCAAATCATCCCCATTTTCTACTGTGTATATGCTAGGTTCCATTTGTGAGGAAAGATTCATCATGGGATTTCCGAAGTAGGAAGACGAATGTGGAATTAAGGACAAATCTAGCATATGATAGGAGAGATGTAGTGCTGCATAGGTGTTTAAATAATCCAAAGTAGCCACATCACTATTAACCTGATCCAGGATGGTAGATTCACTTTTGTTTAAAAGGGGATTTGTCATTGTTTTTATCAATGGTTCATCACAAATGGATACCGTGAAATGGGTATCCTCTAACTCATTTCTTGGAGTAAAACATGATGCTAAAGTTGCTATTGAATTGGCGAGAAGATTTTTCTCTCGCGGGATTGCTTCAATGGATATGAAGTTAAACGCCTTGCTTTAATCTAATACAACTTTTTTGTAAAGCTGCAAGTGTTCGGCTTTGGTTTCATATACTTCAAAAACTTGGTTTGTCACTAATTTCGAGTCTCCTAAGACTCTGATGTTATCAACACCAATTCTTTTGGCTAAGGTGAGGCCAAGGAGGAGGGCTTCGTACTCAGTGCCATTGTTTGTGCATTCAAAATTTAGCTTAAAGGAAAATGGCAGGACTTTCTCTTCAGGTGAATTACACCAGCCCTCGCTCCATAACAAAATTTAGCTCCATCAAAATGGAGAGTCCAATACTTAGCTTGCAGTATAGATGTTGGGGTATTTGTTGTGGTTGCGCATTCTACTTCCACCATGTAGAGATCCTCTGCTGGAAGGGAACCAACACCTAGGGAATATCCTATGCCTACTGAATCAAATGGTAAGAACATTGGTAAATCTTGTTCTATTAACTCAATGATTTTTGCAGTAGTCCCTAATGATACCGTTTCTATAGTGTTAGCCTTATCTTTGGGGGTTGGGGTTGTTTTGGTTATGCTGATAGTTTCAAGATCTGTTGTAGGTACCAAATTCTCCTCTGGTTTTGCATCAGTGGGTTTATTAAGTTGGTTTGTTGGAAGTTCAAATTCCAAGTGCACACCTGGTCTTTTCTTTAAGTCAGCTAGGTGTATATCGAAAGGTTTTGGATCACCTTTGGCTACAAATACCTTTCCTAGATGCAAGAATCTTACTTCTTGGAATAACGTAGAAGGGATTTGCTTCATTCGGTGTATCCATGGCCGACCGAGGATCATATTATAATTAGTTTCCCGATCTATAATATAAAACTCAGTCAGGATTGTTTTATGTCCTAAGGTGACTGGTAGTATTATAGTTCCAATCGAAGTGGCTTTAAGGCTATCATAGCCTCTCAATGTATTTCGAGTGGTGAAACAATTTGTTTCCCCATATCCTAGTTTTTGAAGGAAAGAGAAGGGGACTATGTTAACTACAGCCCCATCATCAACCATTGTTCATTTTACATAGTTATTATAAACCCATACTTGTAAGTGTAAGGCTGGATCACCTCGGCGTGCAATCTCAGCATCTGTAGCCATTTTACTTATTTCGAATATGAATTCGACATCCTTATCCGGCCATCCCAGAGGATTGATATCAAAATCTATGTGGTTCACTTGTGTTTCAGGAGGCAGAGTGATATTAATTAGGTGACCTAAACCTAATGCTTCTAAAAGAGCAGCTCTGTGGGTAGGAGAGTTCTTTAGTAAGTCCAAAAATGAAATGTGTGAGAAGGTTTTTGTTAGGTCACTAATTAAATTATAGGCACCCACGGGTTTTTCTACTATTTGTTGACTCTTATCTATTTCTGGCTGGTGACTTGGGCTTGGTTGAGAGAAATACTCTCATGTTCTTTTTATAGCTTCAATAGGTAGTTCATCATCTAGTTCTAATAAACTAACTATCTTAGGTCTTGGCTAATTTCCTAATTGTGGCGCAACTGATGGATTTATTGAAGTCGAGGCTTCATGATCATTGTTTCCCGTCATTGCACCCTTGTTCGTCCCATTTGGACTTAGTCTGTTATTATCATGATTTGGGAGTGGATCGTTAAATATCTTGAGGGGAGCATTCTGAGGGGAAACTACCCCTACGAGTGTGCTTGGTGGTGGTGACACGGGATCTGCCAAAAATAAATCTGTGAAGAACTGTCTTTGTTCTTCTGGAAAACATTGCATGAATTTATTGTAGTCACGGCATGTTCTAGTATCATGACCTCGAATTTTGTGGAAACCACAATATGAATTGGGATTGTAATTCCTGGTTTGTTGGTTTGGTGTATATTATGGCCTAAAAATCTGATCAAACTGTTGCCTATTAGGATTAAAGTTTTGCATTTGTTGTTTCTAGCTTTGATTTTGGTTTTGATAACCAAATGAGTTTTGGCTTAGCCCTTATATGGGATTTAACCGTTGTTGTTGTTGTTGTGGATGGTTAAAATCCACTGTATTGATTGTCGGGGTAAAGTTGTTATTTCGTTGGTTGTTTGTTTGTGATGGAGTATTGATAACATTTACCTTCTTGGGCTGATCGGTTACTCCATCTGTTGTTACACCCTGATTTTTGTTAAGGATTTTGGGTCCTTGATTGACATTTACGGTAGTTTTAGTGTTCTAGCTAGAGGTGATTAACCTCCCGTTTGTTCCATATGTCTTACGACCACTATCTATCACTGCTTGATCTATTCGAAGAGCACTCTCAAGTACTTCATCGTAAGTTCTTAGTGGAAAATTCTGGACTTCTTCCTTCACCTCTCTGCTGAGAGAATGAGGGAATAAATCACATAGTTCCATCTTATCCATATTTGGAGCACTTGCTGAAGAATAAAGAACTGTACGCCACCTCTGGATGAAATGGGTGACGGATTCATTGTGTTCTTGTTTAATGTGCAAGAATTCCCTGATTCCTGTTCTTAACAGTTTGTTCATGTCAAATGCCTTAATGAAATCTGATACGAGTTGTTTAAATGAATGGATGGAAGCCTCAGGTATTCTATAATACCAGTCAAGAGTGATGCCTTCCAAAGTTTTGGGGAATATTTTAGCAACAACCCCATCCCAAGGGATTAGTTCTCGTATAGCTGTGGCGTAAGCCTTGATATGTGCATTTGGATCTCCCTCACCTTTGTACTTGGGTAAATCAGGAAGAGGTCTTGGAATCATGATGCTTCGTATGGTGAAGTCTAAGGGCTCTTTCAAATATTTTGAATAAATCCCTATTGCATAGGTTTCGACCATTGATGGTGGTTGTTGAGGGAGTGGTGGTGGGATGGGTTGTTGATATGGCATAGCGTATGCGTTGGTAGGGGCATAAGAAAGTCCCTGTGTTTGAGCAAAAATGCTGGGAGAGGAGAACATATCTCCTTGTGGTGATTTGGAGTACATGTTTAAGTATGATGGGTTATTGTCCATGAATGGATTGTTTGATACTAGACTGGGAGGAACAGTGTTAGAGATCGTGGGTCTAGTTGGCGTTTGTTGTGAATACTGAGGAGGCATGCCTAACGTGCCTACTCCTGTGAGGAGATCTACTTAGCTAGGATGGTGTGGAGGATTGGAACCCCCTGTTTGTATGAATTTAGAATTTTGACTTGCTTGAGCAAGTTCTAACCCTATCACTTTTTCTACTAACATTGAAATAACTTCATTTGGTGAAGTCACGATGCTTTGCCTTAGCGGCGTTTGTTGTATACCCTAGTGTTGTATAGGCATGTGATATCCTGCTATGAACTGATCATTGTCCTGCCAAGTTTCTCTGAGAGTATTTCCTATATGCAGTGGCGTAGAGGTATTTTCTTGGAAAGAGACCTCGGGTTGTGTTTGTAAACCTCCTACATGTGCGTACATACCCCGAGAGTGTTGTTCACTCCTAGGATAACGTATTGATTGTTCATCATCTAAGACCAGGTATGGGTCTGATTGTTTGCTAATCTATGGTCTAAGTAGCATCTGAGGAGATGAACCAGATTGTCCGGTAAACATCATATTATTCGAGCCTGAAGGCTCTATTTTTTGTTTTTGAGGGGGTTGATCTAACTCATCAGTTTGAAAAGATGAATTATATCCGATTCTTGGAGTTTGTGTTGACAAATGATTAGTTGAGTAGTTGTCACCCCATACCGAGAGTGATGGTGATGATTGCCTATTCTGTTGGGCGTAGTATGCCTTAAGACCCAAGAGGGGTCTGCCATATGCATCGAATCCCGACATATTCAGGGGGTATATGAATACCCGCAGAATAATGGAAAGGAGCGAAGGTGGATGAGATAAGATGAAATTTCTCAAAGAGAAGGTGAAATAGTTGTTAGATTCACATCGGGTTCACCAATTTTGTACACCGGAAAAGCAACAAGCGAGTGTGGGAATCTACAGGTAACTCTTCCGCGTACCCAACCTCCCGAGGTCATGCCGAGATAGCCGGTGGGGATGGAATATTCGTTTGGTGCAGAAAAACTAGTTAGGCAATCTAATGTCTTCAATACACACTAGTGGAATTTGTGAATCTAAGGCAAAGAAGGCCCTTCTAACCTGAACTGGTGTGATAGATCGATCGACAAGGATGACTGCTCGAAGGCTCTAAACAATATCGAGCTCTGGCATGATTCGATCTATGGGTTGTGGAATATGTGGAAAATGACCTAGGATAGTTTTGTGTATGTCTCCAAATAAGGTCATATGGTGGGTAATGAATACAATCGACTCTATGGATGATTCTCTTCCTAGTCCAAAATTTTCTAGCTTTGTTAGCCACTATATCTAGTAAAGATAACTATTTGACGATGGTGGGTGGAAGTGGGGTAGATCTGAATACTAATATGCGTAGGCCAATGTCTATATCTGATTGACTTATGGATTCGTTAGGTTACGAGATTTGTGGATCACAACCGTACACTCTTGGTTGTTGTGGTCCTGCTATGGTCATGTACGAAATCAAGTCCTAATCCCTAGTATCCAATAATCATATGCTTTCTCAGCTTCTATATTTAGGATTAATAACTGCGCGATCTTCTCAGAGTACCTCACAGGTGTTCTTGCAACCTGGATTCTTAGGCTAGTATCTATATCGAGAAGAGTGTCTCCTGCATCTGGATGTTGGACCAAAGGATCAAAACCAAAGGTTTTTTCTCTTTCAAACCCTTCTACAGTCATGTGTATGTTTGCCTAAGGTAATCTATAGTTCAGTTGATTTGACCAAAACGTGTGTGCTTGGTCATCTTCTATATTTAATCCCCTCAACTGAGAGCTGATCTGTCATTAATCTGTTGTTGTTTGGAAGATTTGTATTCTAAGGTTCTAGTCTATGTCAACTATTACCGTGACGAGATTGGGTTGAGGAACAATTGGCTCGAATACGTATTCCCTAGGCTCCCTGGGTCTTGTGATTGTCATAAAAAACAATAATGTAAATCTAACTGCAACAAAGCAAATTTTAACTATGTGGAATAAATCTAGAACATATATATAATTTCTATTTTTGTATTTTCTGAGAAACTTTAAGAATTTAAGAAAGTAGCTATTTAAACGTATCTATAATTTGACAATTGAGATAAAACTTAAAACAAAAAAATAACCGAGTGTAGTTATTTGTCTGTGTAATTTGTAGATCTATTCTAAATAATGAAATAACTTGCTTAATCTATTTGCCAGACTCTCGATCCTACCTCAGAAGTGAGGAATGAATTATAGTTTCTCAGAAACTATCAATCCCCACAGCTTCCCTGGCAATATCGAAAGTAAACTTAACTGAAAAGAAGTGATTATCTACTCTATTTGATATATTTCTAAGTTTAGAACTTTGAAAACTAGAACTTGGATTCTGCAGAATAGTGGCAAATCCAATGGTGTGTGTGATCTTGTCCCCTCAGTGTGATCTCCTTGTTCCTTTGTGTTCACGTGAATCCAGAAAAGCGTGTAATGTTAGCATCAACAAAAGTAGATTTTGGGACAAAGGTAGCTCATAATGTAGACTAAATATAATGCGAGTAGGAGAGGGATAGCGCAAGAGTACAAAGCTTGGATTATACAGTTCATAGCGGGATTTATTGCGGGTCATGCAACATAAAGCATTCAGAACCTGAAACTATCCTGTTTTGAGGAGAAAAACCTGTAACTTTAATGGCTTCCTAAGATATTCTACTCCAATGGATTGGGTGAAATAACAGCACTGCCTACACAAGATGGGTATGTGGCTTACCAACAGCTGAACAATGCTAACTAAACATGCAAATAATTGAAACTATGGCTTCTAAGCAAAATAATAAACTGAACTATTGAAAATGAGAGTATGAGAAGTGAATGAGGGGCCAGACCATTTGTTTATGCACAAACCATTTATTTATAGCTTTTCATTCACCCAAAGATCAAAACCAAACTGAACTCTAAAACTATAAACAATGGCCAAACACTATTCCAGGGGACCAAAAACATAAATGCAAGCCCAAGTCAGCAAAAAAAAGTTGGTGAATCGTTGATTTTTATGTGAGTCACATTAAAAACACTTTTTAGAAAACGCGTAAAGGACCACCGCTCTGAGCAGGGCGGCAGTTTCGTCACTGAAGAAAAAAAGGCCAAGAAAAGAGGGGAAAAGGGAAAAACAAAGGATGCAGGGACTAAGTGGGGCATGTGGGATGTTAACGCATACTTGGAGATCTTTTCCGGATTCTGAACACCTTGTGAGGAGACCTGTATCATCATTGGGGCACTTGTCACATTGTTCCAGCAGTACAGTACCTTACAATTTTGGGTATGTACAGACATCCTATGATTACTGTAGTGCTAGTGAAGTGGACACAGAAGATGAATAAAGTGAGGTTGATGTGTCAGTCATGGATATCCTTCCAGTCACTTCAACTCATGAATCCATAAAATTATCTAAAGAGGAAATTGATGATCATCTCCAAAAAATAAAAATCAGTGATGTTGTGATGGAAACTGAGAAGGAATCCTACCTCAAATTCTTTGTAAGGTACACGCACTTAATCAATTTTGATTACAAGGAACTCCACCAAGTAAGTTGGGTAGAACATTCTATTGATTTTGTAGATGGTGCTAAGCCAATAAATAAAATTCCATATAAAATTAATCCTAATTTTTCTAAGACTGTAAAAGAAGAAATAGATAAGTTACTTTATGCGGGATTCATATTTGCTATGGAGAATTCGGAATGGGTTTCTCACATTGTGATCTCAATAAAAAATAATGGGAATCTACGGATTTTTGTTGATTATAGGAAGCTTAATAAGGAAACAAAGAAGGATCACTACCCTCTTCCATTCTCAGATTAGATCTTGGACAAAGTAGTTGGCCAGGAGTGTTATAGTTTTGCAGATGGATATATCAGATACAACCAAGTTTGTATAGTGGAGAAAGATCAGCTGAAGACTACGTTCACCACTCCTTGGGTAATTTTTTCTTATAGAGTTATTCCATTTGGGTTATGTAATGCTCTAGCAACATTCCAATGCTTGATGAATAGGGTGTTTGAACCCTACATTGGAAGCTTCACCAAAGTATTCCTGGATTCTTTTTGCATCTATGGGAGAAAAATGGACCACCTACACTAGATGGAGACAACATTTCAATGGTTAGATGAATCACAATACTCCCTAAACCATAAAAAGTGTGTCTTTGTATGTTCTAAAGGCATTTTGGTAGGGCATGTTTTATCCAGAGATGATATTGGTACAGATCCTGATAAAGTTTCAAAAATCAAAGAGTTACCATTTCCTATGAGTAGAAGTAAATTGAGATCCTCTTTAGGCCATGTTGGTTACTATAGAAGGATCATCAATAATTTCTGAAAGATTTCACAACTAATAACCTAGCTCTTGAAGAAGGATGCTACTTATGAATCAGGAAAGAAGGAACATGAATCTTTTGAACAACTAAAGGAAGCTTTGGTGTCTTCATCTATTTTAAGTAATCTATATTAGAGCAAGCCATTAATTGTGTATACTGATGCTTCAAATGAAACACTAGGGAGTAATCTAAGCCAAAAGGATGAAAATGGGAATGATCATCTAATTTACTTTGGGAGTAGACAAATGAGCAGTGCTGAGGTAAATTATACTGTAACTAAAAAAAGAGGCTCTAGCTATCATTTTTGTTGTAAATAAGTTTATAAATTGCTTGCTATGGCATAAATTTACAATTGTAACAAATCATTAGGCTCTAAAATATATTGTGAATAATCCTAACCCATCAAAAAGGATAACAAGATGGATAATTTTTCTACAATAATTTGAATTTGATATTATAGATAGGTCGGGAAAGAAGTATGTGAATGCAGATGCACTCTCTCGAGCCTACGATGGTTTAGGATCATCTTGTGATGATGATGATTTCCTAGATGCAGCAATATTGTCCTTTGACACAATCCCTAGTGAATAGATAGATATTTGGAATTATTTGGATGATTTCAAGTTTCATGATGATGCCAATGTAAAAATAAGAGGAAGATTACTGAAGCCAGTCGTCCATATTCTATTTTACATGGATTATTATTTCGGATAGGGCTTGATGGATAGTATAAGAGGGTAGTTGGATGTGATCAAGGGAAGGAGATAATTGTTGAATTCCACAATGGTACATGTGGAGGAAATTTATCTGGAAAAATCATAACAAGAAGGATCTTGGATGCAGGTTATCACTGGCCAAATATTTTTAGATATTGTTAGAATTATTGTAAGACATGTGAAATTTATCAAACACATGGGAACCATAAGACTTCATCAACTCCATTATTCCCTATTATTCCACTTGGTCCCTTTGAAAATTGTGGAATTTATATTTTAGGTCCACTTCCAACTACTCCACACCAAAATAAGTATATTGTAGTTTCTGTAGATTATATAACCAAGTGGGTTGAAGCTAGGCCCTTGAAAACAACTTCAATGGATGAAGTGGCAAAGTTCATGTATTAAAAAATTGTCATCAAATTTGGTTGTCTATTATAAATTGTAACAAATCAAGGAATCCACTTCATTAATGTGGTGGTAGAAGCCCTAGTAAACAAGATTTATATTGAGCATAAGAAGGCAACAACTTATAAGCCAAGCATAAATGGACAGGTGGAGTGAAAAAATTATGTATTGTGTCAAATCCTAGTAAAATATGTAACTTTGTAGGTGTATAAGTGGGATAAAAGAATTCATGCAACATTTTGGGCATATAGGGAAACATCAAAGTCAAAAACTGGACACTCCTCATTTTAATTGACTTATGAAATTGATCCAATTCTTCCTATTGACTTTGATATTCCCAATGTGAGAGTTATGAAAAATGAAAGGATGGATGAAAATTATTCAGTAAGAGAAAGATTGGTACATATTGATTTTCTAGAGGAAATGAGGGAAACAACAAAGGATACAAGTTATAAGAAGAAGATGAAGTAGGAGTACTTTGATCAAAAGATCCTTTGGTCTCCATTTCAAGTGAATGAATTGGTTCTAGTATATGATTCCATATACAAAAAGAGAAGGCATAAAAAATTAATTCCAAAATGGAAGGGATTCTACAGAATAGTAGTTGTGCATGAGAATGGTACATATCAACCAGAGGAATTGGATGGTACTCCCATTACGAAATGGGTCAACCAAGACAAGTTAAATATTTTCTAGGAACTAGCTTCAAAATATCCATAATAGTATACTCCAAGGATGGAGTGGAAGCTAGGGAGGGTGAAGATGTCAACACTAAAATTTTACTCCATAATTTATATTTCCTTAATGTATATATTAGGAATAGGATTTTGTTAAGTATAATTATTAGTGAGATCTGATAGAATATAATGGTGCTGCCAATATGACACCGCCAATAAAGTATAGTATGGTAACAATCATAGTACAATAGGGATGTTGTGGTAAAAAGTAAATATTTTTTGTAAGTGGTCTCGGTAATGTTAAAATGTCAAAGTTAGGGTAAATAGATAAGTAGGGTCTACATGATTTAGAATTTGAAATATTATATTTGTAATAATGACAAGGAGTGATGTCATAAATATTTTATATATTAAATTTGTGTAATATCTATAAATGTGGAACCCATGTGAGATGATAAGGTATATCTTATCTTGAAAGATAAGCCTACAATAAAGGTAAGAGTTTAGGCATGGAATATTATTAGCTGAAAGAGATTTCCTAGAGATAAGGTGGATAAGATTGAATTTCTATATATAGAAAGGCCACCCCCTCTCATTTATCATGCAATAAAGTTGTACTAATTATTTTATGAATAAAGGATTCATTGTGAAGGTGTGTTAAGGAATCCATCAAGATGAGTAATTGTGAAGTTTCTCCCATAACTATTGTTGGAAAACAAGTGGAGTTGGTAACACTTGGAGTAATTCATGGGTGAGATTGTAACAATTTCATATTAATAATATATTTTATAGTTGCATTTCAGATTTTTCATCATTCTTTTATGTTATAGTTGGTGGTATTCTTGTGTTATGTCTGTTATTTTATTTTCAGATTACTACCACCAAACCAAAATTTGTGCATTACTGAAATAATCATAGCACGAGGAGTTACTGGTGAAATATTATCAGAGTTCCGGATTGGTGTTGACATTCCCTCGAGACTTTTTAAGTGTGTATATGCTAGTGGTTTGACGTAAATATCTATGAACCTTTCATATGTTTCACGGGAAAGTTCTCAACTTGTAGAGTATCTATCTTAACAATAACACGTATATCTCAATCTATTTATTATTATCTATTATATGACATAATTTATCATGATAAAAAGGAGTTATTGTTAGCATATACTCATAAGTTATAAGCTATATTGAGTGTGTAATAATATTCTAAGGTATTATTTCCTAAATAATTTTTTTTTTACTCCCATCTCAGTAGAAACCATAATTTGAGGTTGGAAACTAATTGAAACTAATTTCAAATAGTTGCATTCAATTGGATCACTACAATAACTTGGATAAGGTTCAAAATAGACTTGTGTTTAAGTGAAAAATATCATATATGATGGAATTCATGTGTTTAGTCAAGACTGTCATAGCCCAATTTCTATCTCATCAAGGCACTTTTTGAATCCAAATTATTGTTTAATCATTTAGAATTGAATCAAAGGCATTACATATTCATCAAGGTATATTTTTGGGAGTGTCTAATTGAGTCAAATATATTGAATCCATGTTTATCCAATAGTAACTAGATTTGATTGATTGTAAATATGAAGCGATTTTTTTGAAATTCATTCTCTAATCCCTTATATATGAGATAATACATCTTCATTTAGAGTTAAAACAGTGAAATAATACAAGTTTGATGGTGTAATAGTATTGATAAAATCCCTATAATACAATTTTCTTGTCTCAGAAACAATAAATATGTCAGAAGGAATTATGAATTATGTGTGGTAACTATTAAATCAAGGAAATTTTCAAGTTAGTTTCTAATTTAGGTGAGCTATCCATTTTCTCATGATTTAATTCAATGAATAGGAATTGACAACCACTTGTAAAAAACTCTGCAAAGAAACACTCTTATAAGTGCCAAAATGGTTCAATTTTTGCTATATCTAACTCATTCAACACAAATAGGGTATCTATTCACTATTCCCTATTTACAATTTACCTCATCCCATGTCAAAATCATCATCAAAATTAATATTTTCAAGAAAACATCATACTTACTCATGCACTCAAATTTGCCTTCTTCACTCTTCTCGGGCCTCTTAACTCAAGTATGCACTTTTTCTCATTTTAGCCTTCACTAATTATTCTAACTACTCTTCCCTATTACACACTTCCAACAAGTGTTAAAAAATCATCAAATTGATTTCAAATATCATTAGACCATCTTTTCTCTCATTGCTCTTGGACTACCCTATTGGTCTCTTAAGACCAAAGTTTTTGTCCCACTAGTGTGCATAGGGTTCTAGATATTCCCATGAAGTTATAACACCTAAAATATTTGTGTACCAATCCCCCTAACATGCCTACAAAATATCAAAGCTCAACTCTATAAGTAACTCCTTATAGCTCATATTTTGCATTCTTGCTCTTAAACCCTTACTCAGGTCTTCCTTTATTGATTGTCATGCATATAGTCATCTCACAGAGGTTTCAAGGCATAAGAAACAAGTATTTGGGTACCATTTAAGGGATTATTAATGTTTATAAATTTTTAAGTTCATAATCATAGTACAACTACCATTTCCTTTGTAAATGCATTTACTAATTAAGCTTAAAACTGTGCACAACTACCCTTTCATGAGACTGTCACTAAAATGTCAAAATTTCACCTTGTTTTACTAATTTTATTTCAAAATAATTGAAAAAACACTTCTATAGTGCTATCTACAAAATATCAAATCCAAAATCCAAGTATAATGGCATCAAATTTAAAACCCTAGCTCAGACACACACACACTTACATAGTGAACCTGAGAAGACAAATTTCATTATAACTTTTGTTCTTATTATTTTCAAGGTCTCAAATTTTGGATTAAGACTTATATGAATCTTTTCAACATGTATGGGTCATTAGTGGGATTCAACCAAGCCTTCATCCATTGATGTGAGACATTCCTTCACTGTTATTTCAAGTAGGGCCTGGGTTTAGTATGACATCACACAGTTACACACTAATATTATAAACAAGACAATAGATGATCCTTCACATTAAGTGTGAGTTAGTTATGAGAATTAACTAATCCCTTCATCCTTGAAGTCTTCTTAGTCATACTTATATTTTTCAAGAAAATGGAATACTATGGCACTACACAGTTTACTAGAGTTAGATCTATTCACACATGCACTGAGTTATACCAAAAGATTCAACTTACTGTCATACAATATTACTTAACCTTCTTATAGCTCAGAATGATTCTTACAAAAGCTTCCTTCCATATATTTTAAGCTATAAAGTAACACAATGAATGAAAATTCATGGATTCCCTTTCCTAATCAGTCATGCATTCCTTCATACTATAAACCTAAGCATTCACAATCTAAAGATTCTAATCATGTCTCAAGAACCCTTCAACTTGATTCTCTTACTACAAATAACTCACAATTTTTTTCTTAATGCTACAAAAATAGAGATTTCCAATCTTATCAGGATTCTAATGACTTAAAATCAACCCAATACATGTAAGAATATTCAAAAATATTTTAAACAAGCATGCATCAAAAACTACAAATTATTGAATACACATCCATTCATTACACTCACTCAAATGCATTCTTCATCAAGAAAAATCATCAACTTTCACACCAAAAATGAATCTTCATAAATTCATATCACTCTATTTTTACAAAATATAAGCCTCCTCCCTTGCCTTTCTTCCTCTCATCATGCTATCTCAAGGAATACCATCATCTCCTTTCATCTAACTAAGTTTATAACTCAAATTATTCCTTCTAAATAACTCCTTGTTAGTCTCATAACTGACTTTCTTGAACTTATGTTCTAGACACTTAACTAAAATAACTTCATTACATTACTTTTTACATATTTATAACTCTTTCAACCCTAGGAATCCCTAATATCATGCTTAGACTTACTTACTCATGCTAACAATTTACCCTCTCTCTTAAAAAGCCTTTAGAAGTCACTTACCACTTTTGCATTACTAGTTTTAAATCCCTCTTTGGAGGGAAAAAATAGTATGAAGAAAAATTAAAATTTCCTAAGCTTGTCATGAACCCTAAATGAATCCTAAGACTCTCAAAAACCTCTTAGAAAATTCCATGACTAAAAATCATGACAAGAAGGAAGAAATTACTACTTGATGTTTTTTTTAATGATGCCCCTGCATCAGTTTATCTCACATGAAACTCCCACTTAAAAGTTGAGAAAGAACACAGAGAAAAACATACATGCCTAGAGATTTATTTGATTCAAAAACCCCATTATTTAGTTATTTAAAATAGTGAAAGTATCATTTTGATCATTAATCCTTGTTTATAAGTTAATCCTTGTTCAAGTACTGGAAGGTGAAATCCATAACCACTGCGACTCCATCACAAGAACAATATGTGAGAATTGGATAGATTGCATAAGTCTTGAGATTTTTTATTAGTAAGGGCACACACAAGGATGTAAAGTAATAAAATGGAACAAGAAAAGTAGAACGTAAAATTTTGGAGATGGTGACAAATGTACATGGCTTGAGTAGATGCATTGTGAAATGGTTTGTATTGGTGCTCAAAATTACACAGGTCCCAAATCAAGATGATTTGGGGCATTGAGGAAACATGGGATTGTCTCCAAGTTGTGGGACCTTGTAGTTAAGATAGACCTCTGGAGAAGTTCAACTTCCTCTGCTAACTTCTATTGCTGGAACTACTCCTAGTAAGGGAAATGAAACTATCTAACTCTACTTTATGACTTCAAGGGACCAGGGGTGAGAAGGAGATGCATAAAACAAAATCCTAAGATAAAGGGAGGTGATAACAAAAGAAATAAGCAGATGCAAAATCTCAGATCAGTCAAAATAGAGAAAGGTGATGAGTGCATAAAATGATCAATTATATCATCTATATTACTATTGATTTATTCCTAAATTTTTTTAATTTATGCATGGGGAATGTTTCATATAGTTATATCCTAGAAATTTTAGTGCATTACTCTTGTTTTGTTCATACAAACTGATTAACCGTAGAAACTATATGAGTGGATGTGGTGACATGTGCAGGTTAATGATAAGAATTTACTACCAATTCTGAAATTTGCAATCAAGGAGGGTTCTTCCATAACATACCTATAAACACAAATCTTGTTTTAGCTATATAATAGGATTTCTTAAGCTGTAATGAAGCAATTAAATGGTTAAATTTTGTGCCTACAATCTTGGCATGATTTTGTAACTAACTATTTCTATAAAGAAACCCCCTTTAGAACAATTTTGAGAGATTTTATATATTAGTTTTTGCAGTATAGTTTATAAAAGTCAATATTTATCTTCCAGTTATATACTGAGTATGTATTGGAAATTTTTCTGAGTCAATATAATAGATTTTGTTTTGAACATCCAGTGGTGTTGATATTACCTCTGTCCCAAGGAAGAGAAAGATCCCACTCGACCAAGGCGACTGGAGGATTTCATCTTTATGAATGCTCGCGGTTTCTGATAAGTTATAGTTTGAATGCAATTAGTTATTTCCTTTCCTATGATTTCCATTTAGTGTGTGTTATTTCCTTTAATGCAATTTCAATTCAGAGTGTGTTATTTGAATTCTAGAATTTCAATTCAATTTGTGTGTGTTATTTGAATTTTGTTATATTGATTCGGTGTGTGCATTTCAATTCCAATAAAATATTTTCTTTAAACACATTTTATCATAGTAATGTTGTTTAAGTAGCATTACATATTCGTAGATTAGCAGAGACAAAGAGAAGCATGAAAACCAAAAACCCCCAAAAGGAACCACTGAACAAATGAGTTACATAAAGCTTCATTGCCTACAACCTTGGACACACAGCCCTAGTTTTATAATGACAGTAGTAGAAGAATATGTTTGTTAAATAATTAGAGAATACAATAACCCATCATTTTTGGTGTCATTTCTAGGGAAAAAATAAGCACGACATGCCATTTTATCCATCTTACATGCTATGGGTGTTAGTGAAGCTAATCTATTTAACCATTAGGAGTCCCAAGCCTTGTTTACATGATCAATATTGATGCATAGGCCACAGGAAGCTCGAGGGAGATTTATACCTCATAATATTCATAAAATATATCCAAACAGAGAACCAGTAGGGAACACTAAAAGTGACACCGAATCTAATACAATGCCTAGGAGCCTTTCTGAACATTATGCATCATCCTATTTAGAACCGAAACAACCTTCAGAAATGGGAGAAAATGGGAATAATAAAAATTGACCCTTGGGTAGAACCTTTACCTATCCCATTGTCATAGATAAAGATGAGGATGCACCCATGAAAAATATCTCTCCATCTATACTCCCTATCTTATGAGGAATGACTACAGAAGACCCAAACCAGTTCTTATTTGAATTCAAATTTCTTTGCCAGACATATGATTGTAGAACAGATAATCAAAAACTCAAACTTTTTCCTTCCATGCTCAAAGAATTTTCTATGAGGTGGTTCATGGGATTATCTCCTAACTTTATTCGTATATGGGATAACATGGAAACAACATTTTTGGACAAATATTAATACTACTGTAGGGGAAGAGATAGGAAATAAGAATTCTTCTAGATAAATCAAAAGGAAGATGAAAATCTAGAATATTATCTCAGTAGATTTCTCTTTCTCCATCGGAGGAGTGGGTTATGAGTTACATGTAGAAAAATCACTAAGATAATTTTTCCTTAAAAGGACTTGATGAGGAAACCAAGGACTCCCTCCATCTTATGGGAGGAGGTGATGTGCAAAAAACTTAGCATGGCAGATATCACTAAGTTATGTAGAAGTTATTCTAGAATAAGAAGAGGTATAAGGAAGAGAAAAACATCCAAGACTTCCCTTGGTACCTCAAAAATTCTTGAGGAAATGAATAACATGAAAATAGACATCTTGTCGTAATTAACATCAACCATAGATGGGCTGAAAGCAAAGGACCGATGTTGCAAAAATAACCTCTAGAACATATACCGCCCTAAATGTAGGAAGAGGCATCCTTTAAGAGAGTATCCTTTGGATGTCACCAAACATGTGTTTGATCTATGATGTCACTAATCATTGATGCTAAACAACTACACTTTCTTACCTTAGTTGAAAGAAATATTGAATCCCATGTCTTAAGCAAATGTAGAGGTAAAATTTGTTCAAAGGCCAAATAATCAGACTGTGTATGCCGCTAGACTTGCTCAGAACCCTTGGATGATGTCATGGCTCAACTAGGATCCTCAACCTACTTGGGGAGGACCTGATTTGACACCACCAAACTGGATGGTTTATCCACATCCACCACCATGGATGACTCCATACAATCAACATGGTTGGATGCCACCAGCCAATGCAAATACATGTCAAAACCAATAATGGGAACCTCAACATAATTCTAATCAATAGAGGAGGTTCCAACAACCACACCAAGATTTAATGGCCCCACCACAAAACTACCAACATCACAGGAAAACAACAAAAACTTAAATTATAGCGCATCCTATAGTGAACCCTAAAAATCAACAGAAAACTTCAATTAATGAAGTAGGATAAAGTGATACAATGTAGGTTAATACTATCAATAACATGTGACTAAGGTCTAAGAGAAAAATGAATAATCCTCCTATTTTTATCATGGAACTACCTGAGGAAAATGAGAAATAAGAGACACCTGAGGAAAATGAAGAAACTGAACATGTTCCACAAACACAAGCCACTAGGAATGGTTAAGGAAAAGATAAGAGTGCACACACAACTCCTTTTCCAGAAAAATTACAAGAAACTCAAACCACGGAGGAAACAACACTAGTTCATGAGTTGAAAAATATGAACATTAATGTCCCACTTCTATGAGTAATAAGGGACATTCCTGAGTTAAATCATACCATTAGAGACCAGTGCATAAAGACATCAAGAAGAAAGAAGATATACCCAAAAATGGTCAAATTAGAAGGGAATCTAGCTGATCTTGTTGCTAGAAAAATTATTTCACCAAAATATGGGGATCCTGGAAGTCTAGTCATCACTATTTTTGTAAATGGTCAGTCAATATCTAATGTTTTGGTGGATCTTAGTGATGCCATCAATTTTATAAATACATATATGTTCAATCTGTTGTCTCTAGCAGGATTGCAACCAACCAATATTATTCTCCAATTGGAAGATAAATCTAGTACTATACCAGATGAAGTAATTGAGGATGTAATGGTCACTGTTGAATCTTGGGAGTATCCTATGGATTTTATGGTCTTACAGCCTAAATCCTAGAAGCTAGGATACCCAGTCATCTTACGAAGGCCCTGATTAGCTACTGTTGCAACATACATTGATTGCATATCAAAATAAATGACTATTTTAAATGGGAAGAAATCAAAGAATATTTCATTGTATCCTCCTATCCAACCATATGTAGAGCTTTGTGAACATTTATGGGTATATTATTTGGATACTAACTATCCAAGTTCTTCTTATTTGACCACCATTGCAACGAAAATTTACATGGAATAAATTGCAAAGTCATACACATTGTCTGATGAAGAGGATACTGTGGCTACAGAAACTAGAACTTAGGCTACGAAAATTGAAACTAAGGCTTTAGAACCATCTTCTCTGAACATAACAGATAATATTACCTTGTTAAGTGAAATTTCCAATGAAAATTGTAAATAAACCTATGTTTATCATGAATAATGTACAATCACTTATTTACATTGTCCTTTATCAGAGGTTATGTCTCTTGAAAATATGACTATTTTACACATGCTTAAGCCTCATTTTTTCCCTTGAATTATTTAATTGTTGATGTAGAGCTTTCTATTATGAAAGATACCAAACAAGTGACTATTGAAATAGGGAAAGAGATGAACTTTGGTAATAATTTAGAGTCCAGCCAAGAGACTAGGGTTGAAGAGATCAGGGTTGAAGAGATGTTGAGGAAGCATTCCAAAGATTTTTCTTGGGATTACACTAACATGAAAGGGATCCATCCAAACATCTACAATCACCATATTTACACCAAGGATGTTAACCCTGTGAGACAGACATAATGAATAATTAATCCACCACTTAGAGACATAGTTAAGAATGAGATAGAAAAATTATTGAAGGTAGGATTCATCTATCTTATATCTGATAGTCAGTGGGTATCACCACTAGTTATAGTTCCCAAGAAAAATGGTAAATGGAAAATCTATGTAGACTATAGGGAACTTAATAAAGCCACCAAGAAAGACTAAGTTCCCCTACCCTTTATTGATCAAGTCTTAGAAAATATTGCAGGTAAGAAATATTTTTCCTTCTTGGATGGGTTTAGTGGGTATAACCAAATTAGTATTGTACCTGCTAATCAGGATAAAACCACATTTGCATATAGATTTATACCATTTGAAGTTTACAACACACTAGCTACATTCCAGATAGAAGTTTTGTCCATTTTTATAGATCTTACAAACATTTGTGTTGAAATTTAGATGGATGATTTTACCATCCATAGTTCAAATTTTGATAAATCTTTTAATAATCTTGGAAATTGTTAACTAGATGTGAGTAGAAAAAAATTTCCTCAAGTCATGAAAAATGTTTGATGATGGTTGATTAAGGAATTGTCTTAGGTCATAATATTTATGTCAAAGGAATATAGGCCGAACCAAAAAATATTGAATTGTTGGGGTTAACACACTGGTTGTATAGATAATATATCATATCTAAGCATACATGAAAATAAAAATGGATATTCTACTAGAAGAAATATACAAAACAAGAGATATAAATAATGACTAGATTTAATGTGATTCACCTAGTGTGGGATACATCCACCAAGAAACAAGCCAATCTATTTTCCAAAGATTTGACAAGATATACAATGAATCTTTACAATCTTCCACATCTCTCAGATGTTTAGTACTTTCTTTCTTTCAAGCTTTTGATTATTCTCCAAGAATTATCTCACTCACTAAATTTTGCAAGTTCCTCTTAATTCTTATGTCTAAACCCTATATTTCATGCTTATATAGGTGTATATAAACTTAGGGCACTTAGCCATGCAATTATAATTAATAGATCTGCTTTAATTTTAAAAATAGATCTGATTTCCAAGAGTTAATTAAAATATCCACACACATGTAACCGATGCTGGTTTTCCCTAACCGACACCAGTTTCTCCTTTCTTGACCGATGTCAGTCCTAGGTGACCAATGCTGGTCCCTCTTAACTGATGATGGTTACTGTGTTTTCTAGAAAGTTTTACATTGCATGCTAATATGAAGTAATTGAGATCCACAACTCAACAATCTCCCACTTGGAGATTAATTACTGCACCATACCTATACATCATCATTATTGGATCCTTAGCTTTGTTTCTTCCTCTTCAAGTCTCAAACTTGAAGACCAAAAGAAGTGGAGTGTAGCTCTAACTTATCCTTTGTTAACTACTTTGTTAGCATATTTGTAGGGTTATTTCTCATATGAATATTTTCTAGATTTGACTTCCCATCCTCCAATACTTTCTGTATGAAGCGATACCTCAACTGAATGTGTTTTGTTCTATAATGAAAAACTAAGTTCCTTGCCAAATGAATTACACTATAACTGTCACTGAACAATTTGCAATCATCTTGCTCCTTTCCCAACTCTTCTATGAACCTACTCATCCATATCATCTCCTTGCTAGCCTCTACAGCTACAACATACTCTACCTCTGTAGTAGAAAAATCCACAAACTTCTATAATCCAGAAATCCAACTAACTATCATCCCACCTACTGTGAAAATATATCCATTAGTGCTCCTCTTACCATCAAGATCTCCAACCATATCCGAATCAACATAGCCACATAATGAAATATCTGAACCTCCCTAGCATAACTACATGCTAGATGTCCCTTCCAAATACTTAAGTATCAATTGGACTACTTTTCAATGCTCTTTACCTAGATTGGCCATATATATACTCACAACTCCTGCTGCTTGTGCAATGTCTTGTCTGGTACAAACCATAACATACATGAGACTCCCAATTGTTGAAGCATATTGCACTCGTGTCATGTATTTGATCTTCTTTTTTTATTAAGGAAATTTATCTTTGCTTAATTTAAAGTGTCCGGCCATAAGTGTACTAACTGGTTTTACATTCTGCATCTTGAACCTTTCTAACACCCTGTAGATATAATCCTCTCGAGACAAATACAATTTCTTGTTCTTCATGTCTCTGTGTATTTGCATGCCAAGGATTATTTTTGCAGCTCCTAAATCCTTCATAGAAAATGTGTGAGCTATATTTCCCTTAAGCTCACCAATGTCCTTCATAATAGATCCTACAATAAGCATATCATCCATATAGAGTAACAAAATAATATAGATCCCATTATCAATCTTCTTGAAATAAACACAATTGTCATATTCACATCTCAAGTAACCATGCTCATGAATAAAACTATCAAACCTCATGTACCATTTCCTTGGAGATTGCTTTAGTCCATATAGGCTCTTTTTCAACCTGCACACTAATTTCTCCTTACCCTTGACTTCATACCCAAATGAATACTACATATACATGTCTTCATCCAAATCACCATAAAGGAAAGTTGTCTCCACATCTAGTTTCTCTAAATGGAAATCATGTACTGCAACTAAACTCAATATAGTACAAATAAAATTCATCTTAACAACAAGAGAAAATATTTCACCAAATTTAATACCTTCTTTCTATGCAAATCCCTTTACTACAAGCCTTTCCTTGTACATTTTCTATCCACCCTCTTCTTCCTTGATCTTGTAAACCCACTTGTTCTGCAATGTCCTCTTACCCATTGGCAACTTAACCAAATACCAAGTCATGTTTGGTTTCAAGGAGTCCATCTCATCATCCATGCCATGCTCCCATTGGATGTGGGTCTTATCCTGCATTCTTCAAAACTATCTGGTTCACCATTATTAGTCAATAATAAATAAAATAGAGAACATGTAAATCTTTCTTTGGAAGTTTACTTACCCTTTGTGACCTTCTCATAGGAGTTTGGGGTATCAGAGGCTCATTCTATACCTCCTGTACATTTGTATCCAAATCTATCAGTGACCGACACCGCTCACCTGTAACCATTGACATCAGTTCTTACTAACCGATGTCAATTTGAATATTCTATAACTAATATTGTTTTTTTTGACCGATTTCGGTCATGGGTCAACTGACATTGGTTACTGTGTAACCCTGTCAGTATTACTTTTAAATCTGAGAGTTCATTTTCATACACAAACTTCTCCACTGGTTCATCCTTGGGTACCAAAATTTGATCCCTGTACATTTTCGTTTCATTCCATTCAATATCACGACTCCTAATAATTTTAGAAATTTATAAATCCCAAAAATAGAATCTGAAACCACCAAGATCCATAACCAATGAAAGTGCATCTCTTGGATTTTTCATCCAACTATTTTCCTATTTTCCTTATTAATATGCACAAAATCTTCTGAACCAAAAAAATTAAGAAAAGAAATATATACCTCTTTTCCAGTCCAAGATTCCTCTGGTATTCCTCCATCTAGTTAACTTGAAGGCCCACGGTTAATACAATATAAACATTGTATCAAAGTCTTCTACCTAAAATTGCAAAGGCAATCCAAAATGTATCCTCATACTTCTAGCACATTCCATGATTATTCTGTTCATTCTTCTCAACAACACTATTCTCATGTGGTGTTCTTGGAACCGTTCTTTCTCTACATATCACATTCACTAAACAATAATCATTGAAATCCTTGCTACAGTATTTTCCACCATTATCAGACCTAAAGGAACTTTAAATTTAGAATTTGATTCATTCTCAACAAGGGTCTTTCCATCTTTTAAAAGTTTCAAAAACATCAGATTTATTTTTAATACAATAAACACATACCTGTCTCGTAGCATCATCAATGAAAGTAATATAATAAAGGGATCCTTAATGAGAATCTACCTAAGTTATTCCCCACACATTTGATTGTACAAGATCTAACTTATTCTCCTTCTTAGTTTCCCCTACTTTGAAAAATATCACTCTCATTTTCTTTCCAAAAAACAAAATGCTCACAAAAATCAAGATCTAAATCTTTCAAATCTAATAACTTACCCTTAGCCTTTAATATCTGCATTCCTTTTTGACTCATATGTTCCAACCGATTATGCCAACATACATGCATCTGAATCTGAAGTAGATAATGTAGAAAAGGAATTAGTAACACAAGTAGATAAATATAATGTTCCTACCATCTTACCTCTTGCCATAACAAAAGCACCCTTGGTGACTTTCCAAGAGTCTCTTGTAAAAGTAACCATGTAACCAGCTTCACCTAGTTGCCCTGCAGAAATAAGATTCCTCTTGAGGCTTGGCACATGCCTCACATCTTTCAATACCCATGTATTTCCATTCTGCAATTTTAGATGAACTTCCCCTTTACCAGTAATATTGCAAGGTTCATCATCACCCAAATAAACATGCCCAAAATTGCCTTAGACATAATTTCTGAAATAACCCTTATTAGGGGTTGTATGGAAAGAAGCTCCTGAATCTAAAACCCATGATTCAATTCTATTATCTAAAGAAATAATAATAGCATCTTGCATTACCTCTGTTGTAGTAACATTTGCTTCTTTACCTTTATCTATTTATTGGTTCTCTTTATCTTTTGACCAACAATATTTATTTGCATGTCCTTTCTTTTCACATTTCCAACAAGTAAATTCCCTTACCTATGGATTTAGATCTGTTATCCCTTGAATTTGATTTCCCAATTACTCTTACTCTTGGATATCTCCTTCCCATCATTGTTTTCTACAATCAAAATATTCCCAAATGACAATTCATCTGTACTCTTCCTATGAATTTCTTCATTCAAGATTATACTAACCACATCATCAAACTTCAAAATATTATTAGCAGATATTTTATTACTAACATTCATTACCAAGTTAGCCCAACTATTAGGGAAATAACATAAGAATAAAAGTGCTTTCACTTCATCATAAAACAATATATCAACCAATTTTGACTAATTTACAATAGATTTGAAATCATTCAAATGATTAGATGCAGATCCACCTTCATGCATCTTAGAACTAAATAGTTTCTTCATCAAAGAAACTTTATTTGAAGCACTAGGTTTTTCATATAAATTAGCAAGAGATTTCATTAACCCTACTATAGAAGTCACTTCTGTAATATTGGAAGCCACGGATGCTAGCAGGCTTAATCTTATAGATCCCTGTGTCTTTCTGTCAAGAATATTCCATTCTTCATCATTCATCTTTGTAGTTCTAGACTTCTCATCCAATAGTAAATACAAATCTCTTTGATACATAAAATACTCAATCGGCATCTTCCATAATTGATAATTTCAGACGTAAAAATTCTCTAACTTGTATTTGTTTTCTTCTTCCATTGATGCAACTCCCACTCAATAAGAAATCCCTCTGTAAGTAAATATTGTCAAGACACAAAACCCTCAAACAAATATTTTATACCATTTGTTGGGGTTAGAACATCGGTTGTACATATAATACATCATATCTAAGCATACATGCAAATAAAAGTGGATATTCTACTAGAAGAAATATACATAACAAGATATATAAATCAACACCAGATTTAACGTGGTTCACCCAGTGTGAGCTACGTCCCCCAAGAAATAAGTCAATCTACTATCCAAATCTTTTACAATATATACAATGAATATTTATAATCTTCCATGTCTCTTAGATGTTCAGTATTGTCTTACTCTTCAAGCTTTTGCTTCTTCACCAATAATTCTCTCTCTCACAATTATTCTCACAATAATCATCAACATTTGCAAGTTCTTATTAATTCTTACTTCTAAACCCTAGATTTTAAGCTTATATAGGCATATACAAACTTAGGGCACTTAGCCATGTAATTACAATCAATATATTTACTTTAATACTCAAAATAGATCTAATTTCCGTGAGTTAATTAAAACACTCATACACAGGTAACCGATGTCGGTTATCTGTAACCGATGTTGGTTCCTCCTTGCCTGACCGATGTTGGTTATAGGTGACTGATGTTGGTTACTATGTTTTCCATCAAGTTTCATATATTAGATGCTAATCTAAAGTAATTGAGCTCCACAACTCAATAATCTCCCATTTGGAGATTAATTACTACACTATACATGTACAGTGTTATTCTTGGATCCTTCCTTAGCTTTGTTTCTTCCTCTTCAAGTCTCAAACTCGAAAACCAATAGAAGTGGAGTGTAGCTCCAAATTCTCCTTTTCTAATGGCTTCGTTAGCATATCTGCAAGGTTTTCACTCGTATGAAACTTTTCCAGATTCAACTTCCCATCCTCCAATACCTACCATATGAAGTGATGCCTCAATTGAATGTGTTTCATTCTTGAATGAAATGATGGGTTATTTTCCAAATGAATTACACTCTAACTGTCACTGAATATTTTACAATCATCTTTCTCCTTTCCCAATTACATTCCATGAACCAAATCATCCATATTATCTCCTTGATAGCCTTTGTATCTACAACATACTCTACCTCTGTAGTAGACAAAGTCACAACCTTTTACAAAATTGAAATCCGTCTAACTGTCATTTTACGTACTATGAAAATATATCCAATAGTGCTCCTCCTACCATCCATATCTCTAGCCATATCTGAATCAACATAGCCACATAATGAAATATCTGAACCTCCATAGCATAATTACATGCTAGATGTCCCTTTCAAATACCTGAGTATCCATTAGACTTATTTCCAATGCTCTTTACCTAGATTGGTCATATATCTACTCACAATTCCCACTTCCAATGCAATGCCTGGTCTAGTACAAGCTATAACATACATGAGACTCTCAACTGCTAAAACATATGACACTCATGTCATGTATTTGACCTCCTCTATTTGATGATGGACACTGATCTTTTCTCAATTTGAAGTGTCCAACCATAGGTCATACTAACATGTTTTGTATTCTACATCTTGAACCTTTCTAACACCTTGTAGATATAATCCTCCTGAGACAAATACAATTTCTTGTTCTTCATGTCTCTGTGTATTTGCATGTCAAGGATTTTTTTTACAGCACCTGAATCCTTCATAGTAAATGTGTGAGCTAGCTTTCCCTTAAGCTCACCAATGTCCTACATACTAGATCCTACAATAAGCATATCATCCACATACAGTAACAAAATAATATAGCTCCCATTTTCAAATCTTCTTGAAATATACACAACGGTCAGATTCACATCTCAAGTAACCATGCTCATGCATAAAACTATCAAACCTCATGTACCATTTCCTTAGAGCTTGCTTAAGTACATATATGATCTTTTTCAACCTGCACATTAATTTCTCCTTACCCTTGAATTCATACCCACGTGACTGCTGCATATAAATCTCTTCATTCAAATCACTATGAAGGAAAGTCGTCTCCACATCTAGTTTCTCTAAATGTAAACATTTACTGCAACTAAACTCAATATAGTACGAATAGAATTCATCTTAACCACAGTAGAAAATATTTCACCAAATTCAATACCTTCTTTCTATACAAATCCCTTTACTACAAGATTTTCCTTGTACTTTTTCTGTCCACCCTCTTCTTCCTTGATCTTGTAAACCCACTTGTTCTACAATGTCCTCTTACCTGCTGGTAACTTAACCAAATCCCAATTCTGGTTTTGTTCCAAGGAGTCCATCTTCTCATCCATGTCATGTTCCCACTTGACGTGGGTCTCATCCTACATTGCTTCTTTAAATTTATATGGTTCACCATTATCATTCAATAATAAATAAAATAAAGAATGTGTAAATCATTATGGAGGTTTACTTACCCTTTGTGACCTTCTCACAAGACTTTGGGGTAGTGGAGGCTCATTTTGGACCTCCTGGACATTTATATCCAAATTTTTCAGTGACCGACACCGCTCACCTGTAACTAACGTTGAGTTGTGCTAACTGATGTCGTTTCTAATCTTATGTGATTGATATCGAGTTCTACTGACCGATGATGGTCATGGGTCAATTGACACCGGTTACTGTGTAACCTTGTCGAGGTATTACTTTTAAATATGAGAGTTCATTTTCATTCACAAACTTCTCCACCGGTTTGTCCTTCGGTACTAAAAATTGATCCCTGTACGTTTTCTTTTAATTCCATTCAATATCATGACTCTTAATAAATTTATAATTTTCTAAATCCTAAAAATAGAATCTGAAATCACCAGATCCATAACCAATGAAAGTGCATATCTTGGATTTTGCATCCATTTTTTTTCTATTTTCCTTATCAATATGCACAAAACCTTCTGAACCAAAAAATTTAAGAAAATAAAGATATACCTCTTTTCTGGTCCAAGATTCCTCTGGTATTCCTACATCTAGTGAACTCGAAGGCCCGCACGGTTAATAAAATAAACCACTATATCAATTGTTTCTTACCCAAACCTATAAGGGAAATCCAGAATGTATCATCATACTTCTAGCATGTTCTATGATTGTTTTTTTCATTCTTTCAGCAACACCATTGTCTTGTGGTGTTCTTGGAACCATTCTTTCTCTACATATCCCATTCACTAAACAATAATCATTGAAAGCATTACTACAGTATTCACCACTATTTTCAGATATAAGGAACTTTAGCTTTAGAATTTGATTCATTCTTAACAAGGTCTTTCCATCTTTTAAAAGTTTCAAAAACAACATATTTATGTTTAATACAATAAACCCATACCTTTCTCTTAGCATCATCAATGAAAGTAACATTATATTGGGATGCTCCATGAGAAGCTACATGAGCTGGTCCCCACACATCTGAGTGTACAAGCTCTAATTTTTTCTCCTTCTTAGTTACCCCAACTTTGAGAAATCTCACTCTTTTTTGTTTTCCATAAGACACAATGCTCACAGAAATCAATATCTAAATCTTTCAAATATGATAACTTACCCTTAGCCTTTAAGATTTGCAATCTTTTTAACTCCTATGACCTAACCGATTATCCCACATGACATGAATCTGAATCTGAAGTAGATAATGCAGTAAAGGAATCAGTAACACAGGTAGATAAATATAATGTTCATACCTTCTTACCTCTTGCCACAACAAAAGCACCCTTTGGTGACTTTCCAAGAGTCTCCTGTAAAAGTAACCATGCAATCAGCTTCACCTAGTTGCCCTACAAAAATAAGATTCCTCTTGAGGCTTGGCACATGCCTCACGTTTTTCAATACCCATGGATTTTCATTCTGCAATTTTAGATGAACTTCCCCTTTCCCAGTAATACTACAAGGTTCATCATCACCCAAATAAACATGCCTAAAATTATCTTGAACATAATTTCTGAAATAACCCTTATTATGAGTTTCATGGAAAGAATCTCCTGAATCTAAAACCCATGATTCAATTATATTATCTAAAAAAAGAATAAGAGCATCTTGCATTACCTCTGCTTCAGCAAGATTTTCTTCTTTACCTTTGTCCGGTTGTTGGTTCTCTTTATCCTTTGACTAACAATATTTATTTGCATGTTCTTTCTTTCCACATTTCCAACAAGTAATTCTCTTACCTCTAGATTTAGATCTATTATCCCTTTACTTTGATTTCCCATTACTCTTACTCTTGGATCTCTCCTTCTAACTACCCCTACTTTCTACATTCAAAGCATTACCAAATGACGATTCCTCTGTACTCTTCCTGTGAATTTTTTCATTCAAGATTATATTAACCACATCATCAAAATTCAAAATATTATTAGCAGATGTTATATTACTAACAGCCATTACCAAGTTATCCTAACTATCAGGAAAAGAACACAAGAGTAAAAGGTGTTTTCACTTCATCATCAAATGGTATATCAACCAATTTTAACTGACTTACAATAGATCTGAAATCATTCAAATGACTAGATGAAGATCCACCTTCATGCATCTTAGAACTAAACATTTTCTTCATCAAATAAACTTTATTTTAAGCACTAGGTTTTTCATATAAATTAGCAAGAGATTTCATTAACCCTACTGTAGAAGTCGCTTCTATAATATTGGAAGCCACAGATGTTGTTAGGCTCAATCTTATAGATCCCAAATAATTTCTATCAATAATCTTCCATTCTTCATCAGTCATTTTTGTAGGCCTAGACTTCTCATCCAACAGTAAATACAAATCTCTTTGATACATATAATCCTCAATCGGCATATTCCATAATTGATAATTTTAGTCGTCAAACTTCTCTACCTTGTGTTTTTTTTCTTCTGTCATTGATGCAACTCCCACTCAATCAGAAAACCCTCTGTGATTAAATATTTCAACACACAAAACCCTCAAACAAAGCTCTGATACCATTTGTTGGGGTTAGAACATCCGGTTGTACAGATAATACATCATATCTAAGCATACATGCAAATAAAATTGTAAATTCTACTAAAAATAAATATACATAACAAGATATATAAATTAACACCAAATTTAACATGGCTCACCCAGTGTGGGATACGTCCACCAAGAAACAAGTCAATCTATTATCCAAAGCTTTGACAAGATATACAATGAATATTTACAATCTTCCACACCTCTCAGATGTACAATAATTTCTTTCTTTCAAGTTTTTGCTTCTTCTCCAAGAAATTCTCTCTCTCACGATAATTCATGCAAGTTATTTTAAGTTCTTCTTAATTATTACTTCTAAACCCTATCTTTTATGCTTATATAGGTGTATATAAACTTAGGGCACTTAGCCATGCAATTACAATCAATAGATCTACTTTAATGCTAAAAATAGATATAATTACCGAGAGATAATTAAAACACTCACACACAAGTAATCGACGTCAGTTCACCCTACTGATGTATGTTCTTCCTTTCCCGACTGATGTCAGTCCTAGGTGAATGATGTCAGTCCCTCCTAACCGATGATGGTTACTGTGTTTTCTAGCAAGTTTTACATTACATGCTAATCTGAAGTAATTGAGCTCCACAACTCAATAGTTCAAATTTAGATGGATGATTTTACCGTCCACAGTTCAAATTTTTATGAATCTTTGAATAATCTTGAAAATAGTTAACTAGATGTGAGCAACACCAACTCTCCTTGAGTCTTGAGATTTTTTTGATGATGGTTGATCAAGGAATTGTCTTAGGTCATCATATTTATGTCAAAGGAAAATAGGCTGACCCATAAAAGATTGAAGTAATTACTCAGCTACCTACGTCATCAAATTAGACTGACATCAAGAGTTTCCTAGGACATGCAGGGTATTATATGCGTATGTTCATTAAAGAATTTAGTAAAAATTTTATGCCTATGTTTTCTTTTCTAACAAAAGATTGTTTTTTTGAAAGGTCTCCTCAATGTCAACAGGCATTTGAGATTATCAAAGAAAAGTTAACCACTGCTCTAGTTTTGAGAGGACCCAACTGGGGGCAGCCTTTCCATATTCACACCGATACTTTTAACAAAGCCATGTGAGTTGTTCTTGGAAAAAAGGATGAGGAAGATACGATGTATTCCATCTATTTTATCAGTAAGAATTTGACCCCTACAGAGAGAAACTACATCACTATGGAAAAATAATTTTAAGCTGTCGTTTACTCTCTGAATAAATTCAGACATTATATTACTAGGTACAAAATATTTTTTTATACTGACCATTCAGCAATAAGATATTTGATGAATAAATTAGCAGCAGGGGGTATAATTATTAGATGGTTACTCTTGTTGTAAGAATTTAACTCAAATATTATTGATAAGCTAGGAAGACTAATGTTGTTTCTAATTTCCTTTCAAGATTGAATATTTCAGGAGAGGAAGAAGTAGTCCAAGATCATTTTCCAGATGAACACTTGTTTACAATATCAACTCAACCTCCATGGTTTGTTAATCTTGCAAATTACCTAACTACAGGGAAATTTATAACATACTTTACCAATAAGGAATGAAAGAGATTAGTTAAAAACTCAACATATAATGGAATTTTATTTAAATGTTGTCCAGATATGGTTATTTGTAGGTGTGTTCATAAGGATGAATTATATGTCATATTGAGAGCTTGTCAGTATGAGCCTGAGGAGGAAAATAATCAGTGAAGAGGAAAATTCACAAGGTCCTTAGAGCTAAATATTACTAGCCTTCTCTTCATAAGTTTTTCAAGAAGCACGTCTGGAAGTGTGATGCATGCTAAAGAATGGGGAAGCCTACATTGTCCATGGAAATGCCTCTCAACCCTCAGCTGGTCTTAGGACCATTTGAGAAGTGGGGAATTGATTTTGTTGGACCTTTTTCTCCCTCATCCTTTAGGAAAGAGTACATATTGGTGTGCACTGATCATGTCATGAAATGGGTCGAGGTTCAAGCATTGACATCTACCAATGAATGTATTGTAGCTAAAATTTTGTACAATAGGATTATGCTAAAATTTGGTGCCGTCAGAGCCATTGTATCTGATTAGGGACCTCAATTTGTGTCTAACATGATTAAGGAATTTCTGGAGATCTACTGAATTAAGCTTCAGAAATCATCACCGTACCAACCCGAATCCAATGGGTAGGTGTAAGTTACAAATAAAGAGTTGGAGAATATCTTAACCAAAGTTGTCAATACAAACATGAAATAATGAGTACCAAAACTCCCATAAGTAGTTTGGGGCTACAATAAAATTTTGAAGACCACTACGTGTTTCTCCCCATATGAACTAGTGTATGGGAAGAAGCCATTGTTACCAGTTGATTTTGAATTGAAGACTTGGAGGACAACAATGAAATTTGGCATCGAGATGGATGAAGAAAAACGTGAGAGAATTATGCAACTGAACAAGATGGATGAAATGAGGATGGAGATACAACAAAAAACTAAAACTATTCAACACCAAAGAAAATTTTGGCACGATGCTTGTATCAAACACAAGAAGTTCAATAAGGGAGATTAGGTCTTACTTTTTGACTCAAAGTATCAATAGTTTGAAGGACAGTTGAGGAAAAGATGGTTGGGACCATACCAAATCGAAAAGGTGTTTGATAACAGTTTTGTGAGATTAATGTTGATTGATGGAGATAGAAGAAATCTTCTAGTAAATGGACATAGATTAAGGATGTATCAGCATCCTCTGGATAAATAAACCTTCAACAAATATATGTTGCTTGTAGAGACCACATTTTTATAGCCTCATTTATTTATTTGACTTCATTATTCATAGACATGATTTGAAATTATTTAGGACATTATGTTAGGACATTTGAGCTCCTTAGACATGTATGTAGACTTGGGCGGGTAGCGCTAATTTGACTTGATTAGTATGTTGACACCTTTTCATTTGATGTTGTGGATACTAACTTATTATGATGTTGTTTGGACCTAATTGATATATGTTGGATACTTTTCTTAGTCACATGTCTAGATTATATGGATGTATGTCCTTTACATTTATCTCTATGGCTAACTTATGGTAAATTATGTGTAATTCAACATGTTTTTACACTTATGATTCCATGATGATGTTAGGGTATCATAGATTTCATTGATCGCTTATTGAGCAGTTGATTTCCATTATATCGGATAGGTGTGTTTAATGTGTGCAATGAGTGTGCAAGTGACAGGTTACAGGAGAACATGGGTTTCAGGGCAGCTACACAAATTATGCACAAGTAGCCCATGAGGCTAAGTCCTAAGCGTGTTAACTGTATGAGGCCTTATTATATGTTGTATTATTTGAGCACTATGAGTGACCCTCATATGTAATGTAGTATGTCATGTAAAATTAATCTTGTTTAGGAAGTTCTTTTTTTATTTAGTAAACCTAGTTTGGGGACTAAATGGTCCCCACTTGCATTAAGTTTGGTATTTGGGTAATTGTGTATTACTTAGAGAGGATTAGGGTCACATGTGAACCCTTGGGTGGGCCCCACATCATCTACACTTGTTTCCAAGTGTGCCAAACCAGAAATTGGATTATTTATGCCATTTTAAGTGACCACTTTTAGTTTTGGGAGTTCACTTAGCATGAAAATAAGCCCTTGGACCCTACCTATTAGGTAGGGGGATTAATTTCAAGGCATAGAAGGAGTTTCCCTTCCATTTTTTCTCTCTTTGGTCACCATCCATGTAAGATGGATTGGTATGTGTGTTTGTTAAAAGTTGCAAAAGTTTGTTTTGTTTTTCATTTTGGGCAATTTGGGAGAAGAGTGTTAAAAGTTAGTTTATCTTTTCTTATTTTTTATTTTGGGAATCTTTGATTTGGAGGGAAAAGAGGGGTGACACATGTCACCCCCTCATTGGTGAGGAAATTTGTTATCTTCTCTTAAAATTACCCCTCTTGGGGGTAGAAGAGAACTATTTTTTTGAAGCTTTTACTTGGTGCTTGGAGATTGTTGGAACTAGAGATTGCTTGGATAAGGAATTGGAAAATCTAGAGGGTTGGAGAGATTTTGGAGGTAGGCTCCTTGAGCTCATTTTATGTTTTATGTTATGTTAGATCTTAGCCTTGTTTTGTTTAAAATGTGTGTGTTGTTTCTTGTGTGTGGATATTGTTTAGTATGCTTTGTGTTGGTTTATTTTTCTCCATCCATCATATGGCATGATGAATTTTGGAGTTTATGGGGGAAGAGAGAGGTATTTTCCCTATCAAACCTCATGGCTTGATGGGAAAACCATGTAGGTTCTTGTTACTCCCGTCATATGGTTTGAGGTGGGGAAGGTGGTTCTTATGGTTTGAACCCCCTTCCCCATTCTTGGAGACGAAACCCAATGGGTTTGAAAATCCTCCCAAGAAGGATTTGGTGAATGGGTGGAGCAATAAGGAGGCTTTTTTGATTTGGAGGAATAAAGAGGTTGTGAATATTCTTGTTGTGTGCATCCTATGGTTGGATCACACTTTTGACACCTTTGTTATCTCATCTTATCTTACCCATTTTGGAGGATGAATATCGTTTTCTCCTGCTTTCCTTGTTTGAAAAATTTGGTGTTTTTTTCTTAGTGTTTGGATAGTATTGGTTGTGAAAATATAATTTTGTTATGTCTCCCTATATCTTGTGCACAATTTGTTGAATCTAGCTCTCTCTCCCATGGGCTTGGGGAATGCTAGCATGTCTTCCAACCTTGGAAAGGCATGTAATGATGCCTAAAGGTTGGGTGGTTAAATAATCTTTTTTCTCCTTGTGTTGGTTCTTTGAAGGAAATTCAAAGTTGGATCTCAAGTTGGAAGTTGGTTTGGAGTTCTTGATATATTGGATTCTCTTTTTTGTCTCCAAATCATGTGCACATTACTCTCATTTTAACTCTATAAATATGGCTATGTGGGAGATTTCATTACCTTGTAAAATCCTCTTTTATATTTGGGATTACATGTAAACTAGTTGTCACATTTGTCATTAAACCTTCCATCAATATTATCATGTTACCTTGTATTGTTTTTCCTTTGAATATTTTGAATGTTATGGAGTTATGTTATGTCGTTTGGGAACTTAAGCCCTTGGAAAAGATATCTTGCAAGATACAGGTTTCATGTAATAAGAAAATGATTGGAACTCTTCTCTTTTGAAAGGAAAGCATTACATATTGGAAGTTTTATTTTATTTTTATTTTTTACAAAAGAAAAGAAACAAAAATGTGATGTTAAGAATCTCCCAAAAGAGAATGTGATATTATTGATTGGTTATCCTCCCCATTTATAAATCTGAAATATTTATTTAGTTAGAGCATTAGTAAAATAACCTAGTCATAACTTGGTGATTGAGAATTTGAATTTTGGGATGGTATGAAAAATTTCTTTGTTCCTTTTTGTGTGGAACTTAATAAATGAGTGGAAAAAAAAAGAAAACAAATTTGAATATGTATTACTTATTGCTAACTTTTAGAAAAGGTTCAAGATTTTATTTAGTTGAAAGATTTAACTCCATCCTTCTTCTCTCTCTCTCTCTCTCTAACACACACACACACACACACACACACACACACACACACACACACACACACACACACACACCATTTTACGTAGATGCATTACAACACCTTAGGTTTTCTTACTCCGCAATATTAGGATAATAATAGTGTTAATATAGTTATATTACATAACTATATTTTTATTCCTACAAAATAACATTTGCTATACTATGTTCCATTAATATTTATATTAATGTATGTATTATACAGATTTATTATATTTTATATATTATAATGTATAAACATATCTTATTATATAAATATATTATATTACACATTTTATACATAAAACATAATATAATAATAATAAACTTTAAAAGAAAGAAAGAAAACTAAACATATCAAATGAAATTAATAAACAAAAGGAAAAGAAAAAAGAAAAAAACTGCAGTGAAGTATGGAATAAGTTTAAGGTAAGAAAATGAGTTTTGGGGGAGGGCCGAACCCTCCCTACATCCCATGCACCCACCAATCCACTCTCCATATACGTAGACCACTCCACCCTCTACCCACTCCCCTAACCCTACTCCATCTCTCCACACATGCCTCCCCAAAATCCCACGCAACCATTCCTCTTCCATTATAGATGCCCTACCATATTTTCAAACCACCACATTTTATTAAAACAAAAAAAATGTGAATTTCATTATTCCTTTGGGTTGTAAGTAATGCATTGTTTTAATTAATTAAATATCTGATATATATCTATGTATATATAAATATGTGTGCATGCAGATTTGCCTCTATATAAAAAGAAAAGATGTGGGTATTTCAACATATCCAACCAGAGAATGCATCTGGTGGAAATACATACAAAATAATAATATTCTACAAGGGGTAATAATGGTAATTTTCTTCAAGAACTCCATGGATCCATCTCTTCCAAGCTCCTCCTCAATCTACACCTGCAAAAGATAAAGCAAAACAAAATGAGAAGAGGAAATAGAAAAGAAAAGAACATAAAGATGTTTAGGGAAACTTTAGGGCATGAGTAAAATATAGGGTAAAGATTAAATTTGTTGGTACCAATATTTAATCTCCTTCACAACTTAAGCTGCATCATGGATTTTATAAGACACTCAAAGGTAGATAAATGGTTTATATGTTGCTTTGTAGCTGGGGAAGCAATTTATCTGACTTGTTAGCACTCAGGCTTTGAAGAAGTGGGTAGTACCTTGGAAGGATTTGATCTAATCCTCGCTATTTTAGGTTGTGCCTATCAACCAAGGTAAGAGAACCTATATTTTAGCCTCTGTTTTGTGAAGGAAGTGAAAATATCCTTATACTGTGTAGATTATATGGAGATGGCCTTCAGAAAACATGATCAATTTCCCATTATTCAAACTCAATAGAGTTGCCACTGTTAAATGATGGAAATGCTTTCAAGACAAGGCTAAGGCTACTAAAGACATGTTATGATCCTTATTTACTTTGTGCATTTTTGTAAATGGATTGTACTCTTTTTGTGACACACAATACAATGCAGGGGTAATATAGGTAGGATGAGTTAATTTGAAATGAATTTTGGGGTGGGAGATATTCAGACAAGACTAACCAGATTTTTCCAACTTCTTTGAGGACCTTTGCAAAACTTGAAAGACTCAGACTACAGATTTGCTTCAAAGAGGTTAAGGTGATCCTTCAACCAAGATATGTGCATCAAATGGAAGCCCAAATATACACTCTTCCACACAATCTCTGATGATTTATCGCAAATGCTTGAGTTAAATGAATTAGCAAAGCATTTAGAAATTTGTATTCTATTAGACCTAAGGTAACCCCAAAGGTTTACAATCAAATCTATACCAAGGAAAGTGCAGAGTGAATTTAAATTTCTTTATTCCTTCATCAGATGAAAGATCTTCTGATTCTAGAATTGCAAATGCCACTAAGCTGTTACCAGAATTAGATCTATATGATCAAAAGGAAATTCCAAACTCCAGATTGCAACAAGAGCAAGAAGCAAAAATTGAAAACATTCTGAAACATAAGTTAATGTAAATTTTACTAAGAGATAGCACAAAAAATCTAGAATGAACAAAATTATTAGTAGGGGAATATTATAAGAACAAACTCAGAGCTTGTTAGTGGCTATACATATGCAACCAACCTAACATGATACAAATTTGATGCAAAAGGGAGTTAAAATGGTTCTCAGGTGGTTCCTCAGAGAATGGTGATTCTTCCCAGATTTTCCCATGAAAATTCTAATTTTCATCCGACCCTTTACATGAAAAATTCATGCAATATATACTTTTTAGCTTACTCACTCACTTTTCCCCTCAAATATTCCCACGCAAAAGTGGAATATTTGAAGCACCTTTGCTTTATAATATTTCTAGAAAATGACATTTGACAAACTCACAAAAAGTTTCCAGTTGTTCTTTCAAAAGGTGAATCATTACAAAACTTTTATTAAGTGGAAGCACATTTTTCATTTCCCACACATGCAGATCCCTTTTATTTCATCATTTCAAATTTTCCCTTCCCTTTTTTTACTCTTCAACTTTGGATTTGGTAATTCACTTTTTTTACGAACCAGAGTAAAAATGCCTTGGATTCACAAATTGAGCCTCGAATTCAATCAATTTGGACCCTGTAGGCCAAAACAACATGAATTGGAAAAAAATTTGATGAAAATTGATGCAAAAAACACATCTCCAAATTTCTTGGAGCTCAAATGGTAGCCAAATTGGTGAAATGCACAGCTAACATCGATCTGTTCTTATCTTTAACTCTGAGCCCTCCACATGGAAGATTCAGAAAAACAGGCCTCAGGGACACTTTTGACCTTTTTACAACTTTTTGAAAATTTACAAAATTTCTTGATTTCCTCCGATGCTCCGCCTTTGTGATTTGGGTCTAACACGTGGTGCAATATGGCTAGATATGGAGTCACAGCTCAATTTTACACATTTTGCATCTTTTTAGACAAAGGAAATTTTTTCAATTTTCCTCCGTGGCTTCGCCCTCCTGCAACACACGTGTCCTCATATGATTGGCTGAGGGGAAACACTTCTCATTTCATATTTTAATCATATTTTGTGAAGGAATTTTTTTTTAACATTTCCTCCGCCAGCCCGTACCTTCGTCATTGACTCCTCAGATGAATTATGAATTTTTACCTTTGGGCTCGTAGGTCCATTCTGATGATTTTCTCCCCCTTTTCCAAAATGGGTGAAAATTATAGCTTTCCTCCAAGGCTCCATCTTCCGTTCTGTGCTATGATGCTGACATGTGTCTTCATCCCATTGGCTGCGAGTTTGTGGTCCAATTTTATACTTTAACTCTTTTTCACCAAAGGCCGAAAAGTATCAAACTCCTCCGCCTTTCCATCTCCCCGCCTACCACATGTCCTCCTTTGATTGGATGTGGGCCTTAAGGGATTTTCTTCATTTCCACAGCATTTTCCAAAGTTCCCTAAGGCACAAAATGACCCACCCGTCCCCCTTCACTCTACCTGCGACACATGTACCTCCTCTGGGGCCTGCAGAGCTGCAGGGGCAACTTGCACATTTTTCTAAAAACACAAAAATGTTAAGTTTTTAGAAATGACCCACCGATCCTTGTCCAATTACAAATGGCCATGTATGAAAAAGTATATGAGCTAGAATTTGATGGGCAAAGGATGCCCGTATGACCGTCAAAAATACAGAAATTGCCAGCGACCCCCAAAATTGATTTTTTCTTTGTGGGTGAAGAATTTTTTGATCAAAAGACAAATGGAAAGTGATTTTAGGCAATTTATGACCATGGAAAGGTATTTTTGAGGGAAAATAAGTACAAATCAAATGATTTTGAGCTCCAAAGGCCAGGAAAAAATAAAAAAATGGTAGAGGCGTTTGAAACGGGAAAAATTAGGGTAAAACGCAAAGTAAACCTAGGGATTCCTTTAGAATGGTGCAAAATGGAGGAAATGTGAACAACACATAGCACTCAAACACAAAAACGAGTTGTTTTTTGTCAAATTTAAAGTATATGAGAATCCCAAAACCATTTTTCCTCAGAAACAGGGCAAAAACACATTTCTCCTTAGCAAAATAGGGATGTTTCAATATTGGGCACCAACATTGGCTCCAGCTTGGGGATGGGCACTCCTAGCGAGTGCCACAAGAATTGAAGTAGACCATGTGCCAAAAAACCATTGGGAAAATAGATTCACAAGCCAAAACATCCAAAAAACCAACCAAAAAACTAATAAAAAGGGCTGCCACACACAAAGGCAAACCAAAAACTGACCAAAACAACAAAAAATAGAGCAGAAACAAAAAAATGTACACTGTACAAGTGATATGCAAACTTCAGTTTTGGGGATCAATCCAAGAAATGCTTCAAATTTCTTCCATTAATAGGCAACTCAAGAAATTCCCCATCTAGGTCCTTGAGGAAAAAAGTATTCTCACCAATTCTTATGTCAATTGAATATGGGCCCATCCACAAAGCATCAAATTTACCATGCTTGCCCTTATCTTCATGCCTACTATCCCACAATAGCACAAGATCTCCAATACTGAAAGCTCTTGGGGTTACCTTCTTATCAAACAACTTCTTCATTCTCTCTCTGAATTTGACATGCCTCTGATGGGATGCTCTTCTTACTTCATCAAGTTCAACAATCTGATTAATCCTTTCTTCATATGAATCTTATTTCTTGATCTTCAAGTTGTTGAACAAACTGAAATGAAGACAACTACAGATGCAAGGGTAGCAGAGCTTGTGTTCCATATACCAATTCAAACAGGATTTTACCAATAGCTCTTTTGGTAGTGATCCTATCATCCCAAACAACAAACTTTAGTTGTTCGCCCCACTTCTTCTTGTTTAATTCCAAAGTCCTTTTAATAATCTTCAACAAGTTTTTATTGTTGGACTCAGCCTGTCCATTTCCTTATGGATTGTAGTTAGAAGCATATGTCAACTTTATTCCATATTCTTTGCACATTACCACTAAAGGTCCAGCTCTGAAACTCATGGCATTATCAGCAACAATCTTGACTGACACTCCAAATCTGCAGATGATATGATTCAATATGAAGTCCATTACAACTTGGTGCATTTCCTTCCTAGTGGGGATTGCTTCCACCCATTTTGTGAAGAAATCAGTAGCTACCAAAATCCATTTGTGTCCAGCACTTGATGAATCAGAGATTTCACCAATGAATTCCAACCCCCATTGTTTGAAAGGAACTTCAATTGATACATGCTGCAAAGGAAGGGATCTTGAAGCTTTCATTCTTCCAAAGAAATGCTGAAAACTCTCACATCTTCTAACCAATTTAGTTACATATTTAAAAAGAGTTAGCCACCAATAACCATCCCTCAAAATCTTGTGTGCAGTAACCCTCCCAGCAAAATTTCCTCCACAAACTCCCCCATGGAAATCAACAATTATTTTGGGAGCTTCATCTTTAGTCACACATCTCAAGAGGATTCCCTCAGGGTTCTTCCAAGCCAACCCAAAGTTTGTAATGATATATTTTTGAGAAGCCATCTTGAGATATATTTTCTTATTTTTATTCAAATGTCCAAGGCAGCATAGGTGTCTAAGATAATAGATTACATTCTTGTACCACTCAGAGTTCAAAATTTTTTCAAGAACATCTGCCCTCTCTTTTTCTACTTCATTTACTTCTGCATTCTACAAATTACTTTCAGCCATGAGCTTGGCAAGACCCAAACCTCTTACTAGCTTTGTGGTCTGAATGTCCATATCATACTCCTACAATTTTGTTAACCCACCTACATATTTTTCTTGAAATCTCCATCTCTGATAAGACATATTTTACCATTGTGTGAGGAACATAAGCAAAAACTTTGGAACTCAAAATATAAGGTCTGAAAACCTTAGTTGCTTTCACCAATGCAAAGGCCTGCTTCTCCATGATTGTGTATTTTAACTCAGCTACTTGCAATGCCTTACTAAAAAAGGCAATAGGTCTTTCAGCTCCATCATCATCCTTTTGCAACAAAAAAAATGCAATGGTGTGCTCAGAAGCAAAGGAGAAGATTTGGAAAGGTTTCTTGTAATTTGGGGCTGCTAGAACAGGAGCATGCTTCAATGCTTCCTTGATTCCATCAAAAGCTTTAAGGGAAGCCTCTTCCCACTTGATATTTTGGTCCTTCTTCAACATGGAAGTGATGGGGAGAGTCAACTCAACAAAATTAGACACAAACCTTCTAATGAAATTGATTTGACCAAAGAAGGATTGGATTCCTTTCTTAGTTTTTGGAACTGGGATCTTTCTGATAGCTTTTATCCTTTGTGGATCAATCATAACTCCTTCTTTAGACACAATGTGACCAAGTATTTTTTCTCTTTGCACTCCAAAATGGCACTTCTTTGGATTGAGTGAAATTCCATATTCTCTACATTTGATCAACATTCTTTCCAAATTATGTAAGTGGTCAATTCTTTTGCTAGAAAAAACAATAATATCATCTTGATAAACAACAATAAAATCATTGATATAACCAGTAAAAGCAACATCCATGGCCCTTTGAAAAGTATCTCCAGCATTCATTAAACCAAAGGGCATCTTGACAAAAACATATGTTCCCCATGGAGTAGTAAAGGCAATTTTAATCCTCTCTGATTCTTTGACAACAACTTGGTTATAACCGGAGAAACCATCCAAAGTAGAAAGCATCTCAGAACTAGTCACTAATTGCAGCATGTTCTCCATGTTTGGTAAAGGATAGTTGTCCTTTATTGATGCTCTATTTAGATTTCTGAAATCCACACAAAGTCTTATATCTCCATTCTTCTTTCTTACGGGCACCAAGTTTGTAACCCAAGAAGAATACCTTATGGGTTGAATGATTCATCCATCCTTCAACTTTTTCAATTCCTCTTTCATTTTGACAGAAAGGAGTGGGTTAATTGGCCATTTCTTCTGTCTTAATGGTTTGGCATCTTTCTTAAGAGGGATCTCATGTTGGAATAAGTCTTCTCTATATGCTTTTAGCTCAGAATAATACCAAGCTAAACAGTCTTGATATTTTTTCAACAATTGGAGGTAGGACTATTTTTCTTCCTTGTTTAAAACACTCCCTAACCAAATATTCTATGGTTTTTCCTTTTTTCCAAACTCATGCTCTTCAACATCTCTCTAGATGCAAACATGTTTCTATTGATTACACAATCAACATTGTTAAAATTTGACTCAAGAGCAACCAGCCCTCTAGGGATGGTGTTAGTCTTCAATTGAATGATATCCTTGCCAAACAAGGTTTCTTTTCCATCAACATTACACACCAATGGTTCCAAATCAATATTTTGATCCACAAACTCACCTTGGTTCTACAAAAACCTCTGAACTTGAGCATCATCATCAAACACTTGCCAATTCTTGATGTTATCTGGGATTGCAGACCTAGTGAGTATCTCAACATCATATTCACAATATGGAGAAATGGTACAATTGTCAAATATAGACCCCAACACTACCATATTATCAGCAATCATATTTAAACTTCTGTCATGATGAAGAATGTTGAAGGAATCAAACATCTCAATTAGATCCCAAACTACGTGTTTGTATTGTTTCATCATGCTGATTTTTTGTTGCATACAATTTTCTAACTTGTTTGACAACCAACTCAGAATCTCCCTTTACAACAACATCTTTTATGCCATACTTCCAAGCAATCCTCAGCCCTAACAGTAATGCCTCATACTCAACTATGTTATTGGTGCATTCAAAGTTAAGTTTGAAGGAGAAAACAAATTCCTCATTGCTTGGAGAGATTAAAACAACACCGACACCATTTCCAAATTTGGAGCAAGCTCCATCAAATAGCAAGGTCCATGGTGAGCCCTAACTCTTCAAGACACTTAGACTGATCCATCTTGTGCTCCTTACCATCAGACAAACCCAATAAAATTATCAACATCAACATCAACAAATAATACTTCATAAGAAGCATTGTTTGGATCCTCAATTAGATGCAACATCTTCTTCTCTCCATATAATTTTACAAGGCTACCTTCAATGGGAATGGTGGAAAAAGACATATCCATTTGGACACTCCCTCCAACACTTGCAGCCCACTTTCTTGATAATAACATACCCCATTTGGTAGGGCAATCAATAATTACAACATCGAGTTTCAAATTTTTACCCAGATAGGCTGCAAGTTGCACCACCAAACCTTTGACACACCCAACAACTGGAACTTCCTAGAATCCATGCTAGTACACTTACCATACGCTGTTGTTACTTTAATATCTAACTCATTCATGACTTCCAAAGGCATGACATTGCATGATGCCCATATTCAAACATATAATTGTGTAGCAACCGGTCCTTGATAATCAAAGTTGTGAAGAAAGGGTCAACACTCAGCTGAGATTCAACCAAGGATGTTCCCAAATAGACATCCGGTGGTTCACCAAATTATTCTAATGTTGATGTCTTTCCTACTTCTACAATAGTAAGTGGAGCTTCAACAACATTCACATTTCTCTTCACGACAGCCTTCTCCTCTTTCAATCCCAAATATTCAAGTTCTCTCTTCTTGTGCTCAGGAATTCTAAGCAGCTCAAAAATTGGTTCACTAAACTTGATTTGGCTCAGAACTTGAGCAATGTCATAGGGAATGTATTTAGGCAAAACAACAGTAGAAGGAGGGATAGAAATTTCATTATATGGTATAAAGTTTTTAATATTTTGAGCATGGGGTGAAGCATAACTTTTTACTTGGGACAGCAAGGCTCTTAGCAGATGTTTCTTTCTTAGTAACTTATTTTGGGATATTAGAAAACAATGGGGTTTTATTTTTGGCCAGAGGCCCAGATCCCTTGATAACTTTACTTCTTTTGTTATACTTCTTCTCTTGGGAAACCAAAACATTCATAAGCAACTACCTATCCTCTTCTAAGGATATACCTCCATCATAATTCTTGATCATCAATCCCCTCAAGTACTCAAAATCATTATTGGGCAGCTCAATGGCTCGTACATTATCAATTTCTACAACATGAGAAGGTGGAAGAAGATGTACCCGTTGGATGTAATCCCAAAAGCTACCAGCAGTCCGTGAACTTATCACTTCATTAGATGTTGCTCCTTGAAATGAGTTTGTAGGGCAGTCCATCATACAAGAATCATCATCCATATTATAATCATTAACTTCCTCTTCAATTTTCTGATCTATTTCACATAGCAGATGGGGGTAAGAAACATCTGTCACACCATTCAATCTGATTTTCATCAACAACAAAAGCCACTCTATCCTTTAATAGATCAGGCACAACCTCACTTTCTTTGGCCTGAGATTGTCTATTTAAAAATCCCATAGGCTCCTATGTACCTTTGTCATCAAATCTGTTTTCATTCCTATGGTGATTTCCAAATATATCACATGCTTGTTGCCTAGGTTGACCTTGTGATGTTTTTCCAATTCTTTTCTCACCTCTTGCCAACTTGTGGGAAATCTCTTTGACAGCCCCTGTCAAAGTTTTCACCACTTCTTCCAATTCTACACTCTTGTTTTCTTTAAGCTTGTCAAGGTTTACCAACTTAACTCCATCTCTCTTCTGAGGTTTACCCAAAAACCTTGATATTGTTATCAATTTGAAGTGCCATGGTGAAGGCTTGCCTTAAATTGCAAGGATTTTTTGTCCCTTAAGTAATATGCATCCTTCTTGTCAAATGCATCAGAATATTTTATCAAACAAGATTCATCACAAGGTCTTAAATTTACTAGCAATCTCTTCAAAGTTTTATTGAACCTTATGTTGAATGTCATGGACCGATTTCATTTGGGTTCTTCTTGATATACTCAAACTTTGATAAAAGGAACCTGGGATCAAGTCTTGTCACCATATTGCAGCTTGAATGCATTTTGTATTTCATTCCCATGAATCAATAAAATTATTTAGCAATGCCTTGTACCAATCCCTAGCATCCTCCTCTAAAGTGTCGAAAAACAATTTAATGTACACTTCCTCAAATTCAATTTTAAAATCCTCCATCATATTAATAAAGAGTTTCAAATGTTAATCACTTGTTATGGCATTGCTCCCGTAGAGCTTTGGCAATCTACTTCTGAGATCCTGACGCACAGTATTAGGATAACTATCCATTCCCCTATAATTTATTGGGACAAATGTATTGACCAAAAATGGAGGCCTAGGTGGAGGCTAAGTCATGTTGTCTAGATGGAGGTGATATTTGGGGGTGACACAAGATGATGAGGAGTGCGAGATATTTGGGGCTCAAGAATGTGGTTCACAAGATTGGTATTCTCTAGGTGTTGATTTTCTTGGAAAGTTTTACTAGAATTGAAACACACTAGGTGCAGATTGAAGAAGGAACTCACCAGGTACAGTAGAAGGACCTTCACTAGTTGAAGTAAACAATTTTATGAGAAGATTGCTTGAACTAGAATCACTAGAAGAAGAGTGATAATCCTCTATTAAATTTTGATCTCTCTCACCAATGGATATACATGTTGCTTGATGTATGTCCTTCAACAACCTTCCAAATTTTTCTCTCCTCTAAAACTGTCTTTCCAAATTATTGAAATATCTTTGTACTTGAGTCCCTCCTAAAGAGTGATCTTCTTCCTTCCAGGTTTACAGATTTATATGAAACACTTCACTTAATGTATGATAAGGTACTGATATTTATCAAAATATAACAGTCAAGAGTCACCACTAAGGACTTTCACCCTAGTTTGTACAAATGCACTATGAATATCTATCAAATGACTATAAATATTAGCACTATACAAAGCTTTAACAGATCTAACTCTTATTTCACTCAATTTATCAACTATTGTGCAAATTTTAAAACAAAAAATTGGAGAAACTGTGAACATGTCAAACTTAATATTATACTCTTCATTCCTTAGTCTTATAAATCTGATCAGAAACTAATTCTCAGTAATGTATTTGCACATAAAATCATGTGAGAACGTATTACGAGGGATTTTGAAAAATTGAAATGCTGAAAAATGTCCATGGCAACAATGTCATTTGGGTGTTGGTACCAAGATTTAATGTTCTTCATAACTTGAGTTGCATCATGGATTTTATAAGACACTCAGAGGTAGATAAATAATTTATATGTCATTTTGTAGCTGGGGAAAGCAATTTATCTAACTTGTTAGCACTCATGCTTTGAACAAGTGGGTAGCACCTTGGAAGGATTTTATCTAATCCTCGCTATTTTAGGTTGTGCCTATCAACCAAGGTAAGAGAACCTATATTATACCCCTCTGTTTTTTGAAGGAGGTGAAAATATCATTGTACTATGCAAATTGTATGGAGATGGCCTTGAGAAAACATGATCAATTTCCCATTATTCAAACTCAACAGAGTCTGTCACTACTAAATGATGGAAATTATTTCAAGACAAGGCTAAGGCTACTAAAGACATGGTAGGATCCTGATTTGCTTTGTGCATTTTTGTAAATGGATTGTATTCTTTTGTTGACACAACAACACAATGTATGGGTATTATAGGTACCTGATGAGTAAATTTGAAATGAATTTTGGGGTGGGAGATATTCAAGACAAGACTAACAATAATTTTCCAACTTTTTTGAGGACCTTTGCAAGACTTGAAAGACTCAGACAACATAAATTATTCAAAGAGGTTAAGGTGTTCCTTCAACCAGGCTATGTGCATCAAATGAAAGCCCAGATTTGCACTCTTCCACACAATATCTGATGATTTATCACAAAATCTTGAGTTAAATGAATCATCAAAGCATTTAAAAATTTATATTTTATCATACCTAAGGTACCTGCAAAGGTTTACAATCAAATCTATATCAAGGAAAGCAGAGTGAATTAAAATTTATTTATCCCTTCATCAGATGAAAGATCTTCTGATTCTTGAATTGAAAATGCCACTAAGCTGCTACCAGGATCACATATACATGATCAAAAGGAAATTCCAAACACCAGAATGCAACAGGAGCAAGAAACACAAATTGAAAACATTTTGAAACATAAGTAAATGTAAATTTTACCAAGAGACAACATAAAATAATCCAAAATGACGAAATTTATCAACAGGGGAATGTTATAAGAACAATCTCAGAGCTTGTTAGTCACTATACATCTGCAACTAACCTAACAGGATACAAATTTGATGCAAAATAGGAATTAAAATGGTTCTCAGGTGGTTTCTCAGAGAATGGGCTTCTTCCCATATTTTATCATGAAAATTCTAAGTTTCTCCAACCATTTGCCGTGAAAAATTCATGAAATATATACACTTTCACTTACTCACCTCACTTTATCCTCTCAAATACTCCCTCCAAAACTTGAATATTCGAAACACCTTTTCTTTACAATATTTCTGGAAAAATGACATTTTAACAAACTCACAAAAAGTTGCCAGTTGTTCTTTCAAAAGGCAAATCATTACAAAAATTTCATCATTATTCAAAGTGGAAGCACATTTTTAATTCCCCACATATGTAGACCCCCTTTCATTTCATCATTTCAATTTTTCCGTTCCCAATTTTTAGTCTGTAAATTTGGATATGGTGATTCACATTTTTCACGAATTTGAGTAAAAGTTCATTTGAAATTTGTTTTGGATACAAAAATTGAGCCCCCAAATTCGATCAATTTTGGACCCTGCAGGCCAAAACAACACAAATTGGTAAAACATTTGATGAAAATTGATGCAAAAAATGCATCTCCAAACTTCCTGGAGCTTAAATGGTGGCCAAATTGGTTAAATGCATAGCCACTCATCGATATGTTCTTATCTTTAACTATGAGTCCTCCACATGGCAGATCTAGGAAAAATGGGCCTCAGGGACAGTTTTGACCTTTTTAAAACTTTTTGAAAATTTGCTAAAATTTCTTGATTTTCTTCACCACTTCTACCTTTGCAATTTGGTTCTGACTCATGGTGAAATATGACTGGATACGGAGTTGTGGCTCAATTTTACACATTTTGTATATTTTTAGACAAAGGAATTTTTTTCCATTTTCCTCCACGGTTCCAACCTCCTGCAATACACGTGTCCTAATATGATTTGTTGAGGGGCAGCACTTATCATTTCATATTTTAATCATATTTCACGAAGGAAAATTTTTAATATTTCCTCTGCTAGCCTGCACCTTCGCCATTGACTCCTTAGATGAATTTTGACTCTTTACCTTCAGGCTCGTGGGTCAATTCTGATGAGTTTCTCCCCCTTTTCCAAAATGGGAAAAAATTGTAACTTTCCTCTAAGGCTCCATCTTCCACTTTGTGCTATGATGCTGACATGTGTCTTCATCCCATTGGCTGCAAGTTTGCGGTCTAATTTTATACTTTAACTATTTTTCACCAAAGGCCGGAAAGTATCAAATTCCTTTGCCCTTCCATCTCCCTGCCTGCCACGTTTCCTCCTCTAATTGGATGTAGGCCTTATGGTGATTTTATTCATTTTAACGCATTTTCTATAGTTACCCTAAGGCACAAAACGACCTTGCCCATCCGCCTTCACTATACCTGTAACACATGTACTTCCTCTGGGGGCCTATGGAGCTATGCGGGGCAAACTTTCACAATTTTCCAAAAAACACAAAAGTGTTAAGTTTTTATGAAATGAACTCGCTGATCCTTGTCTAATTACAAAAGGCCATGTATGTAAAAGTATATGAGCTAGAATTTGATGAGTAAAGGATTCCAGTATGACAGTCTAAAAATGTAAAAAATTGCCAGCGACCCCCAAAATCAATTTTTTCTTCGTGGTTGAAGAATTTTTCGATGAAAATACAAACAGAAAGTGATTTTAGGCAATTTATGACCATGAAAAGGGATTTTTGAGGGAAAATAAGTACAAATCAAATGATTTCAAGCTCTAAAGGTCAGCGAAAAAATGAAAAAATGACAGAGGCATTTGAAACGGGGAAAAATTAGGGAAAAAACGCAAAGTAAACCTGGGGATTCCTTCAGAATGGTGAAAAATGGAGGAAATGCAAAAAAACACATAGCACTCAAACACAAAAACGAGTAATGATTTTGTCAAATTCAAAGTATATGAGAATCTCATGACTGTTTTCTTCCTTAGAAACAGGGAAAAAACACATTTCTCCTTAGCAAAACAGGGATGTTTCAATATTGGGCACCGACAAAATCTATCCTAGGGCTCACATAAACCCTACACACTTTAAGTCATGAGATTTTAATGGGAATCAGAAATAAAATAAAAGGGGAGTATGAGGAGTTAATTAAATAAGAAGGGGGTGAATAAAATAAAAGGGGTGTAGACTTATTATTTCTGGCCTTAATAAACTTAAAAAATAAGTAAGTAATTAAAGCCAGGTTTGGACTAGTAATTAATTAATTTGGTTAAATTAAAATAATATAAATTAATTATTATCGAGAACGGGTTAAGAAATGGATTAGTATTAATTAATCACTTCAAAAAAAAATTACCCAAATTTTTAGTTACATTTTGGTGTGGTTTACATTGTCCTGAGGTAGGGCATTATACTGCTATACGAGGAAATGCATTCAGTGGAGGAGCTTGGCTCTTTCCATCAGGAGTTGTTGTGTTTAAATTTGAATAAAGGAAGATGATCATGATTTTGATGTTCTTCACTTACTTGTAGTTTTTTTGTTTGTTTCATGCTTTCAATAAGGATATGAATGTTAATTTTTAGACTATACATTAATCACATTTATTCTATGAAAGCAGGAAGAGGAATTCTATGGATATTGAGGAGCTGAGATGACACAGGTAAGTGCATTATTTCTTGCTACGGATATTAGCTTGTTGGCAATTCCCCCATTGCATTTATTTAGCATGATTAAATCAATACATAATTTTCAATGAATTTATTGGGAATATAATTCAAAATCCTATGACATGGAGTGGGGTGTAATGAATCATAATGAGCAAGGATATTGCATGTGTCGAATTTCTAAGAAAAGGATGAGATGCTTTATAAGAAAGGCAAGTGGCATTATTATTCAATATGATAGGATGTGTTTCGTACCATTCCTTAAAACTTCCCATGCATACTTGGTCCTGTCAACTTTTCATACTGCTAATTTTGTACCAACTTGAGGTAATTAAAATATCGTGATATATTTCAAATTGTCACTTGCCAAACACTTCATGCAATTTCTATAAGAGTTCAAACACAACATCATTTTTCCTCACAATTGTTTAAATTCATCTACGCTATGGGGAAAAAGAAGAAATATGAACCGGACTCTCTAGACCCATTACTTTGGAACGTTGTAATTTTCTAGGTATTTTATTATGCTAGTTGGTTAGAATTTATTAGGAAATTCGAGGGTTTCAATGAAAATTTAGTTCATGCATTTTTGGTAAATTTTGAAGCCACCTAATCTCAAATTGGGGAGAAAAGAGTAGAAATAAGTAGTCAAGTTGTTTTTGACCTATCTGGTTTACCAGAATTTGGTCTCAAGGTTGTGAAAAATACTCCTCTTAAAGACTTAATTCCCTTATTTCATGAGGATGGCGAAGCTCTTCTAGAAGTAATCCTCACTTCATATGGTATTAAGAAGGGGATTAAGCAGGAAATTTTTCCTGGTATTTAGAAGAAAGTTGATAAATGAGTCAGTAAGTACTTTATCTGTGACGGAAAAACTATTTGTGCTTGAAGGGGATTTACCAAAGATTTTAAATCATTTGAAGAAATTCTATGTAAACCCTGCACTCAGGTTGAATTTACTTGAATATTTAGTTGATGCGGTCATTAAAGTGTGATAGAAATATAAAAATGGAGGTGGTAGGAATGCATTGAAACACCCAGGGATTATTTAATTAATATGTTCACATCAAGTTTTCTACAGACCCAAGAAGAGGATCAAACAAATAAGTGCAGGGGAGAGTTCTAAACAAAATAAAATCAAGAAGGGACCATCTCCTAGTATTCAACATGATCTTGATTCTTTTCCTCATCCTTTACGGGAAACTATGGAGGAGCTTACTAGTAAGGATAATCCATCTTCTATGCCGTAAGATTCTAACGGTAAAATAACCTTACCAGTTCATTCTTCTATTTCGATGAGGCCAAGAAGGTCTTGTAATTTGCAGAGAAGTAATGTTCCCCAGCCAAAAGTTTTTCATGAAGATTCTACTCCCATTATGGAGGAGAAGGAAGGGGATGGTACCTCAACTATCCCTGATGAAAAATATAAGGATGATACATTCACAACAACCATCCCTCCAACATGGAGTCCAAATATTCCTGCAACTCTGGAAACTGAGTCAGAAGTTCCAGAAATGCCTTCAGCACTAGATACAGAGACCATAGCTCCAAAATGTATTGCAATGAAGATTGAAGGCCATGAATCACATGGATATGATGTACTAAGGTGTTATTTGGATGAAATTTCCTCCCTGAAGGAAAAGTTAAAAGGTATGTAAGAAACTATTTTTTCTTTGCAAACTACATTCACTCAGAGAACTGTAGAAAAATATAAGGAAATTACTACTTTGAAGGTAGAGATTAGCAGTCTAAAGAGATAAAGAGATACATGCATTAAAGTATGGGAATATTTAAATCAGTTATCTCTTTGGAATAAATAAATAAAAAAGGAAAATAAAATGCTAAAAGAAGAGATTGAGGCTAGTGCAAATGAAAAGAAGAAGTTAGAATCTATTTTAAACTCAGTTTTTCCTTTCACCTGTTCACTTTTGGCATGTAGGAAACCTTCTTCTTTCTATAACATGTTTGTTCAAGAGAAATTCTATGCTTGGAAATTAATGAGAATATGTAGTCAAGAACCTTAAAAAAGGAAAATAAAATGCTAAAAGAAGATATTGAGGCTAGTGCAAATGAAAAGAAGAAGTTAGAATCCCTTGATGGCAAAACCATTTTGTTAATTTATCAAAACAGTACCCTTGAGATACAAAATCAACTATGTGAATTCTACCTCCATAATATTCTGGTCACCAATGTGCCTGATTTCCTCATTAACTTTTTTATGGGGGATTTTTCAATCATTTCTTAGGAACCAAGTTTAATGGAATTAAAAATTAGAGTTTTTTAATCAAACATCAAGAACAATAGGTTTCTACACTCAGCCTACACATCACAATGATGTGTCCATGAAGAATAATTTCAGATCTCTTTATTATCAGGAAAGAGTTGGAGAAAATACTTCAAGGGTTTTACAAAAGTGTGTGCAAGATATTGAAATGTATAGTAGGAAACATTTTGGTGAGGAATTACAAGCATGTGATAAACGATGGGATACACTAAATCTATCATTAAAGAGGAGGGAAGTTATCTCCCCTCAGAATCTCAGTTGGTGTATGTGTAGAGGTGATGCATTGATTACAATAATTTGGTGGCTATTTGAGAAAAATGACAAGGAATACAGTGATTAATGGGTAGGAATACAGGTGAGACCACCTCTTATCCTAAGTCCCAGTACTACCTGACAGAATAAGGATTCCCAGTCACATGATAGTTTCAAAAATTGGGTGGAGGTTATTTCAAACACTCAAGGATGCAAAGGAACCAGGAAACAATATGCAGTTCGGTTTGAAGAATATGATACAGAACAACAACTTGGCCTGAGAGTAGGGAAGAGATGAGTTGCGTAGGTACATGTAAAAGGTAAAGTGTAGGGGAGATGATGAGTGCATAAAATGATCAATTATATCATCTATATTACTACTAATTTATTCTTAAAAAAATTTAATTTGTGCATGGGGGATGTTTCATATAGTTATATCCTAGAAAGTTTGGTGCATTACTCTTGTTTTGTTCATAAAAACTAATGAACAGTAGAAATTACCTACTAACTGCTTCTATGAGTGGATTTGGTGACGTGTGTAGGTTAATGATGAGCATTTACTACCAATTTTGGAATTTTCAATCAAGGAGGGTGAGTCTTTATCCATCATGCTATCATGAAGGGCTCTTCCATAACATGCATATAAACAAGAATCTTTTTTTTAGCTATATAATAGGATTTCCTGAGCTTTAATGAGGAAGTTAAATGGTTGAATTCTGTGCCTGTAATCTTGGCATGATTTTGTAACTAACTGTGTCTATAAATACACCTCCTTTAGAACAATTTCAAGAGAATTGATATAGTAGTTTTTGCAGTACAATTTATAACAATCAGTATTTATCTTCCAAGTATATACTGAGTATGTCTTGGAACTTTTTTGAATCAATATATTAGATGATTTTTCAAACATCCTGTGGTGTTGAGATTACCTCTATCCCAGGGAAGAGCAAGGGATCACTCGACCAAGGTGACTAGAGGATTTTATGTTTATGAATGATCGTGGTTTCTGATAAGTTACAGTTTGAATGTAATTACTTATTTCCTTTACTGCGATTTCCATTCAATGTGTGTTATTTCCTTTAATGTAATTTCAATTCAGTTTGCGTGTGTTATTTTAATTATGTTATATTGATTCATTGTGTGCATTTCAATTCCAATAAAGTATTTTCCTTAAACACATTTTATTAAATTAACATTGTTTCAGTAGTTTAGCATTACATTTCCATAGATTAGTAGATCCAAAGAGAAACATGACAACCAAAACCCCCCAAAAGGAAGCACTGAACAACTGAGTTGCATAAACCTTCATTTCATACAACATTGGACACACAACACTGGTTTCATATTGACACTAACAAAAGAATCCGTTAGTTAGATTATTGGAAAATACAACGACCCATAAAAAGGAAGGATAGATATATGTCCCAAAATGAAAAAAAACACCCATATACTTGTTTACATGGAGTAAAAAAAAATAGACCCTCCAAGAGATGTAAAATATGCACAACATACCAATATTGTGAAGGAAAGGAAAGTAAATGAAATAAAATGTGATCTAGACAAAAGATAGCCACAAAAAGAATCTTATTACTTCTAAAGTATGCACAGTTGATATCAATGGTGGAAGGAGGTAAGAGTCTAAAAAAAATGAGCCTGATGTGAGGCCTGTAACTAAAAATGCAAAGAATTACTACTTTGAATAATGTTCTAGCAATCTAAGAGGGTCCAACCTTTATAAATGAGAATTATTCAACAATATATAGAAGCATGGGAGAGAAGAGGAGGAAAAACTTTAGTATTCAATCAAAACCACCAAAAACATGCAATAAATACCTATAAACCCATATGTAGCTCTATCAAATCTACCTACCCATGTTAGTTTTCTTATAGAAGAAGGAAAGGAGGCAAATCCCAAGAAATTTGGGTGGTTGAGCTGACTAGAAGTGCGCATTAACTACTTGAATCATGTTTTCCCATTTTAGCTACCAAATACCGCCAAAAATATGATCTTGAAGATAATAGAATGTACCCCACATTATCATATTTCCAGTGAGACCAGGTGTGCATGATTTCGAGCTATGTGGAGGAGGTTATGGTGATTTTAAGTTTTGTAGTTCAAGAGGAACACATAAGACACGTGGTGTGACCTGGTTGGTCACGAGAGCAAGATGATTGTCTATTGATTTTTCTCTACTATGTGTCACATGCTCATTCACCATAAGGATTTGGCACATAGATATCAATTATTTATTTGTTCCATGATGTGTACTTTATCTGACAAGTTTCTAGGAATGGACACGCAGTGTGCAAGGATTGGTGCAAAGGGTTACAACCTTGGGTACATGCGCGAGAGTAGGAGGAATGATAGGAAATACTAAAAAATTCTACAAGAGTGTGTAAGAGAGTGCGCAAGGATAGGAATAAAAGGGGATGTGTACTTGCTAAGGCATGAAAATATGTAAATATGATGCAAGAATTAAAAAAAAAAGTGCACGAATCATTATAAGAAGGTGGTGCACGAGTGGTATACAAAGAGGGAAAAGGAAAGGAACACAAAGATAGATGCACATAAGGAAATGTGATAATAGATGTGAAAGGATGAGAGAAAATAGAAACGAGTGTGTTTGTATTGATGTTTGGTACTTAGCAAAGAAGGGTATGCACGTAGGAGGCATGCTGGGGACTTGAACAATGCAAGAAAAGTTTGCAGGTGTGTGTAATATAGTGTGTAACAACTGGACAATAAAAGGAAATGTGCAGGGAGGTGCGCATGAAGGAGAAATGAAGGGAGATAAAAGAATACAAGGAGGAAAGTGATAATGCATGGAAGATGTGTAGAAGAAAGTGGAGGACAGAGGAAGAGAAAGAAAAGGAAGGAATATTTTGCGAGGCATGTGTGAAGAGCTGGAGCCAAGGAAATGTACCAAGGAAGAAAAATAATGGTGCACATAACCTGAAAATTGTATCCCAAAGACAGAATGGAACTACAAGTTGCTAAAATACCTAGGGGTTATTTTGGGAAACAATTTTGTGAATTATAGGTAATTCGATTGCTCGATGAAGAAACTAGTGTCCTTGAAGCATGCATTGGGCATGGAGTCATCCTGAACATGAAATTATGATATGCAAATTGAAGGATTTTCCCTTGAAGCCACATGATGCACTATCTAAACTCTATATTGAATTGTTATTTTTAATCATGAAGATATTTTTATTTAACATTTATGAGAGTGGAAAACTACTGGATGCTTCCTCCTATGAAAACTGAAAAATTGTGCACGAGAACTTCCATCCTATGGGAATTTCTTGCCAACGCTATAGGAATCTAAGTCCCTCTACTTAACAGGTGCAACTGTTGTATATGCATGTGTGAGTGAAAGTGAGTTTTCTCTGGGTGGCCTTATGGTTAGGGATCCAACAGGGGCACTCCACTGACCTTGCAGAAAAGCTAGCAATCTCTTGCTAGGGAAGACTTTGTCTAAAGAGAGGGTAAGCAAAGTGAGAAAAGAGGCAGGTGAACTAATGTTATAGGTATAAAATCATATTCCTACACACACTATTTATATGTTTCATCACATGCACTAAATTAAGAGGAAACAACTCTACAAGTAGAAATAAGACCAAATAGAATTTGATGAGCACAAAGTATTAAGAAATCCCTTAGTCAAAGAAATCTAGAAACTCCTTGTATTGATTTCTCAAACCAAAGTTGTACATAGTGGGGAAATGGAGGAAATTTTAGAATGAGGGGAATGGAAGAAATTTCCTATCTCCTTTTTTCTCTCAATACACTCTTTAGTTTACAAAATCAATCACCAACCCTTTGAAATGGGAATGTATTTATAATTTATAGGAAGAGAAAATAATCTTCATATGACCCTCATTGACCCTTCATATGCCTTGAAACTTTTCACATTCTTAGGAAAACTTTAAGTCCCCTTTTATAACTTAAGGGTGAATTATTACATTGAAAATAAACTCATTATTAATTACTTAATGCATCATGAAAAAGTGCAACCCCCAACACAAAATTAGAACATTGAGAACAGAGATAATGTTGGGGGGAGAGAAGAGAGAGAGAGAGAGAGAGAGAGAGAGGAATAAGGAAGAATGATGCTGACGATGAAAGACTCAACCTATGATAAATTTTATTTATCCTTCCAAATGAATCGATGAGATACTGTAATGTGATGAACTCTAAATCTTTGAATTCTTTGCACCCTGAGAAACTCCTTAATCTATACTCATGAATGCTTGCTAAGTTTAATGAACTATTATGTAGATGAAAGAAACTCCCACCCTGTGTATGATATACCATTGACCTATACCATGTAGTGACTGTAAAAATACACTGTCAGGTTCCTTGGAATGGATCTTGAATGCCCTGTAAGAAATTCCCATAGATGATCTTGAATGATGATGTTCCCCTAAATTATTAGTGTCAAGACTACCCTTTGAGTGTAACTTACTATTAATAGTAAGTGCCCAGAGGGAAGAATTACTATTTTTAGTAAGTGGTCATTTTCAATGTTTTTGGCTCTGGATAATCATTCTGGCTTTGTGGTGATCTTCAGTTCACATTCCTATGCCATAGCCGCTTTTGATGGTGACTTCCCAAACATAGTAAGTTTGTATAGGAAAAATTACTATTTTTAGAAAGTGGACTGCCACTACTTGGTTTGCGATGGAACATAATTTTTTGGACCTGGCTCGTTATCGCGGTCATGTAATTCAAATTTCACTTTATTTTGCCCATCAGAATGCTTAGAAATGAAATTCAAAATTTTTACCTGGCAGTGGCTTCAGGCACGGAGTTGCCATGACAGCGATTAATGGAGCTCGAAATTTTCAAGTCTAGATTTTTTCTTCTATCATGATGAAATTAACTCCACTATGATAGGTTTTTCATTTTGAGCAAGAGGGCAAGTTTTTAGCTCGATCCGACCTCCGGGTTTGACGGGAAATCAAGATTTTTTCTCCGTTTGGCCGGAAATAGAATTTCTTCGCTGTGAATGTTTTATACCATGAGAGGAGGGTCTGAAGGTTTTTTTTTTATGGTTTTTGATACATGAACAAACATAAAAATTTGGTTCATCAATCCATGCATATGTTTGCAAGATATCTTCAAAAATCTATTTTTGTGGTAATGGAGATTTTCACTGCTCTTCTTCTTTGTTCTTTGTTTCTTCTTCCCAGCTTGATGAAATATTCTTCTAAGAGCTGCATATCACCAAGAAGTAGAGGATTTTATTGCTTTTCTAGAGCTTGTTTGAGCTTTAACAATGGTTAAATGGTGGTAGGAAGCTACAGAGGAGTTTGCAGAGGAAGTTGCGCACTGAAATGTTAGATGTTAGATGTTACAAAACAAAGGGAATTTAAAATTTGATAATTTCAAAGGCATGGAGAGAGGCTCATTTTCATGTCCCTGATGTCCCTCACCTCAAATAGATGTGAGGGACATCAATTTTCACAGTGTGCCTTAGCTTGACATGTGGCAGAGTGATCCCTAGGGATCCAGAAAAACACACCACTTCATCATTTCCATCAGCACCAAGAAGGAGAAACAAGAAAAGTGAGAAAATTGAGGTAAACAGAGGTTCTGGAAGGAACCACTGCTCTTTGTAGAGTGGTAGTTTCAGAACCACTTCCCTGTAGGATGGTGGTCCTGAAATCACCACCCAACTAGGGAGGTGGTCCTAAGACTGCCGGTCTACTTAAGGTAGCGGTCCTGATACTTTTGAACATAAAATAAGAATGGAATGCAAGTGGATGCATTTTTGAGGCACTCAGTTGTGTCTCTTCCCTTCCATGCCCTTTCACATCCTCCAGTGCACGAGAGGACATGGGAAGGCCTATAAATGCATGAAAGGAACAAGAGAATAGGCATTTGAAGATCTAGAGAGATCGAGAAGCAGAGTTTAATGAGAGCAGTGAGCAAGATCTTCAGTGCTAGAATGGAATTGTAGGAGTAAGGTGTAGAAACAAAGCAAGAAAGTAATTGGAGAGAAGGTTTACATTGTTTCTTCTTTTCATACTTATTGTAATATGTAATTGTCTATATTATACCAATAAAAGTGGGAAGAAAGAGCAGTTTCCCTTCCTGACTGGTTTTCCTCCATTGGAGGTTTCCAAGATAAAATTGTTGATGTTAAAGTTTGAATTATTTCCTTCTCTGCAATTTCCTTTCTATAGCACTAGATAATTAGTCACAAAGCTCTGAATCTCAAGAAAATTTGTCATTTTCCAAAGTTGAAGTAGAACAACATAGTTGTGTGATTTGTAGAGTTCCAAAGTAGAATTTTACGGATCATTTTGGTATCAGAGATGGTTATATATTTAGGACTGTGGTATTCAAATCTTTCTTGTGATTTTGTATGATAATGAAAATTTCCAAAGGTTAAGAATTTTTACCTTGTGAGCTAAATATTTCTATGAAGAAGTGGAAACAAATAATTTAAGATCAAATGGAGGAAAAGAACTTGGTTTGTAGAGTCGATATGTTAGAGACCATGATGGATAGATTGAATAGAAAACAAGAAGATATTTAAGATCTGTAAAAGAAGGCTTCATTTAAGCAAGATTCCATGGACTCAGTGGTTCAAGCACTATCTGAAAAATTTGGTATCAGAAAGATCCACAAAGAGGAAGAATGGGAAGAGCATGAAGATATGCCAATTGTAAGCGAGAAGGTAAAATTTGTACATACACCTTTTAAAGTTAAAATGAAAGTGGAAATAAATAATTTTGAAGGACAAGTAGATGTATAATTACTGGATAAATGGTTAAAATAGTTAGAATTCTAATTTAGTGTGCATAATGTCACTGAGGCACAAAGGGTCACCTTTGCACGTCTCAAAATGGAAGTTCATGCTCTGGTTTGGTGGGAAACCCATCTAGCCACTTGTGAGAAGAAGAAACGTCGTGTTGATAAGAGATTACTTGTTAGAGAACACACAAGGAGTCCATACAGGAGAGAAGGAAAGGATCAAGGGTGTGGAGGGACAAGAAGGACCCACGTGCGGAAGGCAAGTTCAACATTCAGGTCTTAGCCGGTTTTGAGCATGACGACCTATTTTTAGAAGATGGCATGTGGAACATACCAACGATATAGAGACATTTGCGCCATGCATTGTATATCTTTGGAGGATCGGATTGAAGCGCTTTGCATGGAGATGAACTAAGAATAGGGTTGACACTTCAGTTAACTATAAGAGGTCTATAGATAGCACACTTGCATGTGTGGCTATGCTTATGAATGACACGTGGATATTAATAGCATGCAGCCTATTTCTGGAATAGATAAGCAGTGAAGGGAAAGTCCCCACCATATATATATGATGTGAGGTACATAGTGGTAATAGATGAGTGTGATGGATGTATGGAGGTAGAGAGATATACGCATATGATTGAATTACTATATCAGATCCATACACACATTGGTATAGATTAACATTATTGTAAGGAGCTTCTGTGTTTGTTAATAAATGGAAGATATTGAAAAAACCTAAGTGTCATTCTTGTGTGGAATTGAGTAGTACATGTTATTGATTCAATCATGATTACTATTTAAAGCTTGTTCGATCATAGATATGAATGTGGCATACATTATAGAGTAATAGATTAGTTATGAATCTATATGTTTCTTCTGTCATCATGCTAACATACTGCTATAGCAACCCTAAAGAGGGACCTGGTACCTTTACGCACTTTAGGTGAGTGCTCAGTCAAGGGTGAGTGATGTGCCAACATGACTAGGGTGTTATCTGGTAAATTATAGGCTGTAACATTGGTTTCATTGCCAGGACCTTTTTTCAATTGTTTTCAGGATGATTCATGATGAAGACGTATAGGTTAACCCTAGCAAGTATTGAGGAATGGATAAATGATTTGGAGAAAGAATATGTGCGGTGGTTCAACAGTGGATCTGAGTTTAATGCACGCACTTGGGTAGAATAGAATCTATATGACAACTTATATGAGATATTTTTTGCCATCTTTCCAGTAGGACTATATGAGTGGCTTACTACTTATGCATCTTAATAGAATTGGAGGTATCACACACTTGTTTGGACACAGGAAGAATTTCAGGCCCTTTATGATGCTGAGCTGGTCTGGACTCTTGCTATGGATACGTAGTTTCATGGTGTTCTAAACAATTATATTTTGGAATATTCAATTTTGACATACTCTTTCCCAAAGGTAGCTGAATTCCAATTTTTGCGGTATCCAAGAGGAGCATATTTGCGAGGTATTCCACTGGCGATCAAGATCTTTATGGTAACTTTGAACCTAGAGAGTAAACTAATGGCTAAATAAACTTCACCATGCGTGGGGGTAGGAACAGGTTTGGTGAAAGATGGCAGACCTAGTGGCAGAGAGGCAGAGAGAGGAAAGTTGGCTTAAGTTTACTAAGGCACATGAGAGGGGGATAGAGAAGCAACGTTCCGTTCCAAATAGTATGGCATTGAGGAGAGAGATGGGTCATGAAGGATTTACATCTCACGTAGAAGATGTGGAACCAGAGCATCAGGAACTCCCCCATCTTAGAAAACATGACAGAGATCCCCCCTCAGCCTCACACAGAAGTGTGCCAACAGAGATTACCTAGACCACCGGTGTGCATCTTAATCCACCTGGTGACCTAGCCCTTACACTTGGTTTTCTAGTATCTAGTATGACAAGTAACCAACAAGCTTACTTGGGAAGTAGGAGAGTAGGAGTAAGTCAGGGAGCAAGTATATCATTGGCAGGACAAATGGCTTCAATGATATTTAGAGGAACATTCTTAGGCACATCATCCACACAAAATGTGAGTGCACAGAATGTTGGATTCACCACTGGAAGTGGAACTACCTCACAGATTGTAGGGGTCCAGTATAGTACTATTGTCAGAACATATGGGAGTACATCTACAGGTCATATTCTCTCTATTGGTGGAGGATCATGAGGTATACGTGGTTCCAGCAGATTTTGTGGTTCTAGAGGAAAAGGGAACACAAGAGGTTATGGATCAAGTGGTCAAGGTCTCCAGCAACCAGAGAATTTTTATATGGAGATGTCTCTTCATCTTCTAGAGTATAGAGGTATAGAGGATGTTTCCGAACATGTGCATATGTGTGAAATCTTGTGGCGAGCTAAAGGGATCACGACTGCTAAGCGTAAGGAAAGTCAATTTGCTACTACATTATAGGGATGTGCACACACTTGGTATAGGAAGTTTGACCCTCATCAAACTTGTGTGGATTATGCAGCATTAAAAGATGCTTTCTTGAAAGAGTTACATATCCCTAAGTTTGAGAAAAAGAGTATAAGTGCGCTCAAAGATATCAAACAAGGCACTATTGAGAGTGTACATGAGTATGATTCTCATTTTAAGACACTTCTATCGAAGCTATATTATTATATTCATGCTATCCAACATGCACAATGGTTCATTGGAGGATTGATTACACCATTTAGAAGGGCGATGTCACATGACATACACTGATTTGCGTGAAGCACTGGAAGTAGATTTACATGCTAAGGTAGTTGGGAGCATTTCCACTGGCGTTAGTCCATTCTTAGAGGCACAAATTACAGCTATGACAAAGCAGTTAGAGAAGATATCAACAAATTCAGCCCATGAAACATGCTCAGGAATTTGGTGTACAAATTGTGAAGTGTAAGGTCACACCAAGGATAGTTGCCCTCATAGATCTGTATGCTCATTATTGTTGGATTATGAGATCTATCATTTGAATCATGATGCTAGTCACTGTACTTTGTTATAATACATGATAAGGAAGAATGTATCTTTCTTTTGCAAGATTTGCAGGTCCACGACCCATGATACTAAGGATTTTTGGTTGATTGGTCAGATCCAGGATGCTATAGACATTGGGGTATGACAGACAAGTGTAACAGATAATTCTAAGGGTAAGAATGAGCACCAAGATTGGGATCATAATCAAATGCACTATGGAAGGAATGAGGGGCATTTTGAAGGATGTCGTGGAAGGAGACTATACGTACCCAAAATTGTAGGGTACTGCACCACCGAAAAGATGTTACACATAGCCCAATGATGATAACGGTCTCCTAGCAAGGTGTTCAGGATCCAGAAAAGCTCTCCAAGTATATGTTTGTATCCCATATGCCTTGGTCAACCTCGGCATGCTTTTTTTTTTCCCTCTTCCCCCCCTTTTTCCTTACATATTGATCTTCAGTGACAAGACTGCCACCCTGTGTAGGGCGGCGGTCCCGTGGCCACCGCCTAGGACAAGGCAGTGATCCCGTAACTACCACCCTGCATAGAGCAGCAGTCCTATTCACATTTTCCAGAAAGTTCCAATGATCACGTCAAACATAAATCTTCAATTTCTACCCACATTCTTTAGCTACTTTGCTTTGCATTTATGTTTTGGCCACCTTGTGAATAGTGTTTCAATTTGTTTATAGTAAAAGAGTTCAATTGGGAGTTACCCTCTAGTAAATGCATTTTCTATAAATATCTAGCTTGTTTTCAAACAAATGGCCCCTCACCTTCTCAATTCTATTATTTAGTCTTTTGAATTTCTCAATTATAATTCCTATAGTTTCATTTTTTGCTTCCATTGTTAGCTTTCTTTTGCTGTTTAGAGGTCATTTGATCTTCTTGTTTCAGTCTTGATTTATTATTGTTCCATGCAAGTGAGCTTAGAGTAAAGTAGTTTCATTTGTAGATTGGAATCCATTAGAGTTTCAGGTTTTGTTCATCACAAAGGATAGTTTCAAGAACTCTCGGCATATTTTGTGTTATATTCTCGCAATAAATCCCGCTAAGAATTGCATAGTCAATCTTTGTTCACTTGCGCTATCCCTCTTCTACTGGCATTGTATTTGGTCTATATCCAAAGCTGCCATTGTTCAAATACCTTATTCTATTGATGCTATCATATAAACACTTTTCTGGATTCAAAAGAACACAAAGGAATGAGGAGATCACACTGAGGGCAAAAAGTCACACACAACTAGATTTTCCACTGTTATGTAAATGACAGGTTTGAGCTATCAAAGTTCTAGTTATAACGTATTAAATAGAGTAGTGAATTATTTTATTTCATTCAAAAGTTCACTCTTGATATCGCTAGGGAAGCTGTGGGGATTGATAGTTTCTGAGAAATCATGATTCATTCCTCACTTCTGAGGTAGGATCATAACTCTTTCAATTTAAAATAATTAGTTGCTTAGATATTTAGGATAAATTCACAACTGCACAGGTAAGTAGCCACACCAGGCTATTTTGTTTGTTTTAATTTTGTTGCTAGATTAGTTTTCCATTTTCTAAATATATTAGAATAGCTACTCTTTTATTTCGTTAAAATACTTCATCAAAAATACAAAAATAAAAGAAGAATACATGCATAGTATAAATACATCTTTCGTAATTATTTTATTAATTTTAGTTAAAAGTTGAATCGTTTTGATGACAATCACGGGACCTAGAGAGCCTAGAGAATATATATTTAAACCAATAGTGCCTCAACCAAATCTACCCACAACATTAGCTAATATAGACCAAGACCTTAGGATACAGGTCTTTTGTGCAATGGAAAACCTACAAGCAATTAGTGAACAAATGAGAGGGTTGAATATCAAAGATGACAAGGCATACACATTTTGGTCAAATCATCCTAGCTATAGACTTCTTTGATAAATATCCAAATGACTGTGCAAGGATTAGAAAGAGAAAAAGTATTTGGTTGCAACCCTTTAGTTCCACAACCTGACGCAGGAGACCTCCTTGTTGACATAGATACTAGCTTACGCATTCAAGTTTCCAGAACACATGTACGGTATTCTAAGAAAATTATATAACTTCTAGTTCTAAACATAGAGGCTGAAAATGCGTATGATTACTGGATAATTGGAAGAAGGGATTGATTCTTCACATGACCATAATAGGTCCACAACAACCATGAACTCATGGTTGTGATCCCCAAGTCCCACAACCCAACGGGCCTGCAAATCAGTTAAGTATTGATACCGGTTTACAAACGCTGGTATTTAGATCCTCACCACTCTCACCAGATATCATAACACAGTTCTCCATATTAAATATAGAATCCAATCAATTTAATATTTTCTGGAATAGAATAGAAAACCACCCATAATTCACTACAAATCCACTAAACCTCTTATCACCATTTTCATGACCTTTTTTGGAGATATATAGGAAGCTCCCACAAGTCACTTCCCATGTATCCAAAAACCAATAAATAGGATCTCAATAGAGCTCAACATTGATTGGAGCCTCTAAACAGCTATTATATATGAACAAACCATTACACCAATTTAGGTTAGGAGAGCTTTATTTTCCTTAGATTCGTAGCTTCCATTAAATTATGTATTGAGGATATAAGATTACCTGATTAGTTTTTCTATATCTATTTATATTCCACATTCACCATCCATCTCAGCACAACCTTGAGAGGTCGGGTACGAGGAAGAGGTACTTGTATATTCCCATGCTCGTATGTCACATTTCCATCATATAAAACTAGTGAACCTGACGTGAAACAAATAAATATTCATGTTTTATTTTTATTTTCTTTCATCCACTTTCGCTCTTTCCCATTATTCTGCGGGTATTCATATACCCCACAAATATGTTGGGATATGATGCATATGGCAGACCTCTCTCAGGTCTTGAAACAAGTTATAGTCAAACAAGTTGACAACCATCACCCTCACTTTCCGCATGGGCTGATAACTATTCAAGTAATTACTTGTCATCTCAAACTCGTCCTCACAGAAATAGTTCTAGTTCTTCATTCTGAATTGAGGAGTCAGATCATCTTGCACAAACACAACAATTAGAGCCATCAGGCTCTAATAACATGATGTTTACTAGAGAATCCACTTCATCTCCTCGGGTCTTGTTCAGACCACATATCAGTAGACAGTTAGATCCACTCCCATTTTTGGATGAGGAGTACTGAACATGCTATGCTAAAAGAGAACAACGTTTCCAAAACATGTATCCACCTATAGGGAGTTTACAAACACAATGTGACACCCTATTCCAAGAAAACACCCCCATTCCTCCACCTATGGGAAATACCCTTGGTGAAGCTTGGCAGGGTAATGATCAATTCATAGTAGGGTATCACACCCGTTTACAACCTCAAGGTATAAAATAAATGCCATTAAGGAAAAGCACTATGTCTTCACCAATAGAGGTCATTTTAGCCTTAGTTGAAAAGGTTAAAGGACTGGAACTTGCTCAAGTAAACCAAAATTCATATTTTGGGAAAGCAGGGATCCCCAACCCTCCACATCATCCCAGTCAGTTTGACCTCCTTACAGGAACAGGCACATTAGGCACACCTCCTCAATATCCATATAATTACCCACAACAAACGCTAACTAGGATCGCGTTTTCAAACGCCACTCCAGTTAAAAACATGACACCTCCCGACTTGGCACCAAACAACCCATACCAGAACAATGCTCCTCCTTCTTTAAACATTTATTCAAAGTCACCAAAAGGGTACATGTTCTCTTCTCCTAGGATGTTCCTTCAACCACAAGGATTCCCTTATGCCCCTGAAAATACATATGCTATGCCATATCAACAAACCTTTCCACCCCCACCGCCTCAGCAAGCACCATCGATGGTTGAGGCCTACGCAGTAGGGACTTATTTAGAATATTTATAAGATCCCTTGGACTTCACCATACGAAGTGTTATGCTTCCAAGACCTCTTCTTGATTTACCCAAATATAAAGGGGAAGGGATCCAAATGCACACATTAAGGCCTACGCCACAGCCATAAGGGAATTACTCCCTTGGGACGAGGTTGTTGCTAAAATATTCCCTAAAACCTTAGAGGGTATTTCCCTTGATTGGTATTACAGAATACCTGAAGCCTCGATACACTCATTTAAACAACTTGTGTCAGAGTTCATCAAATCTTTTGACATGAACAAATTGTTAAGAACAGGAATCAGGGAATTTTTGCATATTAAACAAGAACATAATGAATCTGCTGCTCATTTTATCCAAAGATGGTGTATGGTTCTATACTCATCAGCAAGTTCTCTAAACATGGATCAAATGGAACTATGTGATTTATTCTTTCATTCTCTCAATAGAGAGATAAAGGAAGAAGTCCAGAAGTTCCCACTAAGAACTTACGATGAAGTACTTGAGAGTGCTCTCCGAATCGACCAAGAAGTAATAGATAGTGGTTGTAAGACATATGGGACAAATGGTAAATTAACCACTCCCAATCAAAATGTCGTGGCCTATCCTAATACTGGGAAGGCTAATCAAGGACCTAAGATCCTTACCAAGAACTGTGGAGTTACAACATATGGGATAACTGACCAAGTTAAAAGGGCAAACATTGTAAACATTTTACCACCTGTTAATAATCAATGAAATAATAATTTTACTCCAACAATCAATGTGGTGGATTTTAATCATCCACTATGACAACAACAACAAAAATGAAAAATCCAAACACAAGGTCCAAATCAAAACCCAACTGGATATCAAATTCAAAACCAAAGGCAAGAGCCTCAAAATTTTAACTCTAGCAACCAACAACCTTATCAGAATTTTGGGCCACAACAGTTTTAAATCAACAACCTTGAAATTATAATCCCAATTTGTATTGTGGATTCCATAAGATTCAAGGCCATGATACTAGGACTTTCATGCAACATTTTCCAGAAGATCAAAAGCAACTCTTTATAGATATGTTTTTAGCAAATTCTGTAGTACCCACGCCAAACGCTTATACAGGGGTAGTCTCCCCTCAAAATACACCCCTTAAGATCTTTAATGATCCACTCCCAACCATTCTAACAATAACAGGCTAGATCCTAGTAGAACAAACAAAGGTGTTGTAACAGGAAACAATGATCATGAAGCTTCAACTTCATTAAATCCACCAGTCGCACCCCAACTAGGAACTTGACCCCAAACTAAGATAGTTGGTCTGGTAGAGTTAGACATCGAACTACCCATAGAAACCATAATAAGAACATGGGATTATTCTTCTCAACCTAATCCAAGTTATCCATTGGAACTAGACAATAGTCAACAAACGTTGATAAAACCGATAGGTTCCTATGATTTAATTAATGACTTGACTAAAACCTTCTCTCACATCTCCTTTTTGGATTTGTTAAAGAAATATCCCACCCACAGGGCTGCCCTCTTAGAAGCGTTAGGCCTTGGTCATTTAATCAACATCACTCCTCCGAAAATGCAAGTAAGCCATGTAGACTTTGACATCTACCCTCCAGGGTAGCCAGATAAGGATACTGAGTTTGTATTTGATATAAGAAAAATGCCAACAAACACTGAAATTACACGAAGAGGTGACCCAAATTTACATTTACAAGTGTGGGTTTACAATAATTTTGTTAAACGTGCAATGATTGACAATGGGGCAGCAGTTAACATAGTCCCCTTTGATTTTCTTCAAAAGTTAGGATATGGAGAGACAAACTATTCCACAACACGAAATACACTAAGAGGTTATGATAGCCTCAAGGCCACTTCAATTGGAACAATAATTTTACCAGTAACTTTAGGACCCAAGATGGTCCTCACCGAATTTTATATTATAGATTGGGAAACCAATAATATGATCCTTGGTCAGCCATGGATACACCACATGAAGGAAATCCCTTCCACATTATTCCAAGAAATAAGATTTCTACACTTAGGGAAAATATTTGTGGCACAAGGTGACCCAAAAGCCTTCAATATACACCTAGCTGATTTGAAGAAAAGACCAGGTGTCCACTCCGAGTTTGAACTCCCAACAAATGAACTTGTCAAACCAATTAATTCAAAACCAAAAGAGAAGTTGATACCCACCACAGAGTTGGAAATTACAAATCTAGCTGAGGACATTCCAACACTCAAAAAATGAGACCAACATCATAGAAACAATGTCACTAGGGACTACCATAAAAATTGTCGAGTTGTTAGAGAAAGACTTATCTATTCTCCTACCATTTGATTCTATGGGTATGGGATGCACCCTGGGAATTGCTTCTCTTCCATTAGACGAAGTTTTTATGGTGGAAGTAACCAAAGCAAAAGAAATAGATATGAAAAATATCCCAACATCCATTTTTCCAAGCAAGTATTAGACTCTCCACTTCGATGGAGCTAGATGTTGCTTTGGAGCTAGGGCAGGAGTGATCTTTACTTTACCTGAGGGAAAGATCCTACCTTTCACCTTTAAATTAAACTTTGAATGTAAAAACAACGGGGCTGAGTACGAATCTCTCCTCCTTGGCCTCATCCTAGCCAAAAGAATGGGCATCGATAACATTAGAGTGCTAGGAGACTTGCAACTAGTTGGAAACCAAGTCTCTGAGGTATATAAAATTAGGGCTGAGCATTTACAACTCTATAAAACATCGGTATTAGATCTAAGAAAGGGATTAAACTTCATATCAATTGAAGAAATCCCATGAGAGCAGAACCTTCTCGCAGACTCAATAGCAACCTCAGCTTCCCATTTCACTCCAAATAGTGAGTTGGAAGATACAAATTTCACAGTATCACTTCGTACCAAACCATTAGTCCGTAAAATACCAAAAAAATCACTCCTAACTCATGGAGAAGTTGAGGATGATTTTTCTATCATAGATTACTTTGACGATGATAGAGTCACTCTAGAATATCTAAACACCTATGCGGAGCTACACTTTGCTCACCGAATAGTAGATCTTTCCCTAGTACCACATTCCTCTTCCTATTTTGGAAATCCCATGGTAGAGTCTCCTCCACAGAAGGATCTCGATATCTACGAGATAGAAAATGGAGAAAGCTTGGAACTACCTCCAACCCCACCTGAATTTGAAGAAGGTAACACTTCTTTAATAGAAGAAACCATTGATATAAACATTAGAATGGAGGAAGAACCAAAAATTTTGAAGTTGGGATCCTTGTTAACTCCAAAGGAGATAGATATACACACCCAAATCCTCAAAGAACATCAAAAGGATTTCACATTTAACTATAAAGAAATGACAGGCATTACACCACATATCACAGTACATAATCTTGTCACTAAACCAAATGCAAAACCAATTAAACAAAATTCAAGACCAATGAAGCCGAAAGTGGCTCTCATGGTAAAAGAGGAAGTAATAAAATTTCTGCAAGTGGGATTCATCAAACCCGTTGACTATTGACAATGGGTATCTAATATCATCCTTGTTCTAAAAAAGAATGGGAAGATACACATTTGCATATATTTTCGGGATATTAACAAAGCTTGTCCCAAGGATGACTTCCCATTACCATCCATTGACGTTATTTTTGATGTAACATATAGATTTGAACTGTTGTCCCTCATGGATGGGTTCTCAGGGCATAATAAAATTAAAATATCTGAACAAGATCAAGCCAAAGCTACATTCATAACTCCCTAGGGAACTTACTGCTACGCTATCATGCCATTTGGTCTTAAGAACGCCGGTGCTACATATCAACGGGCAATGACATACATATTCCACGATCTTATCCATAAAATTGTGGAATCCTATGTGGATGAATTATTAGCCAAGGCCAAGAAGCAATGTGATCATATAGAAGTGCTTTGCATCATCCTCTCACGATTAATTGAATATGGCGTCACATTAAACCCAAAGAAGTGTTTGTTTGGTGTGACAGGAGGCAAACTTCTGGGATATATTATATCTTCATGAGGGATTGATGTTGATCCAGCCAAAATATGGTCTGTTCTCGAAATGATCCCACCATCAGACGAGCCTGGAATTAGGTCATTTCTTGGGAATCTCGTTGTAATCCGAAGGTTCATCCTAGATTTAAGTTTTTCTATCCATCCAATCAACAATCTATTAAAGAAAGATTATAACATTGATTGGATTGAAGAATGCAATGAGGCCTTCGAAGTAGTTGAATTCCTCCCAAACCAGACTACCCTTTGATCCTATACTCATGAGCCACTCATGTCTTGCTAGCCTACATGCTGGCTTAAGAAGACAATGATAAACGATAATGTGTGGTCTATTTCATCAGCCGAATGTTGCTCAATTATGAAACACATTATACAAAGGTGGAGAGAGAATGACTTTCCATAGTCTTTGTAAGAAAATGTTTAAGACATTACATGTTAAACCAAGAAACAAGGGTCATTGTAAAGAAAAATCATTTACGAGCATTCCTCATGCAAGGGTCTTTATCTAAAAAGGCTGTGCATTTCATAACCTTAATGGGAAAATTTGAGTTGACATTCGTAAACCAAAAATCCGTTAAGGGAAAAATCATTGCAGATTAGTTACCTGAAAATCCACTAGATGGAGGTGATCTGGTAAATCTAGACTTTCCTAATGAGTGTGTATACTTCATCGAAACCAGGCCCCCCATCTCTACATGTCCCTAGTACACTGATATCATCAATTTTATCATAGACCACACATACCCAGAAGGTGCCACATCACAAAAAAGAAGGTGGTTACACATTATTACCACTAAATATGTTGTTTTAGAATAGTTACTCTACCATAAAGCCTTCGACAACATGCTTCTAAGATGCATCGACATAGAAGAATCCAAGAAGATTCTTCATGAATCCCAAAGTGGGATATGTGGTGGCCACTTTGGTGGTCATGCCACTGCTCACAAAATACATCAGATGGGCTATTTTTTGCCCACTCTTGAACATGACGTAGTGGAAATCGCACGTAAGTGCCAAAAATGCTAAGAATTATTTCACGAGATTCACATGCCAACACAATCCTTGCAACCAATAGTGACCCTGTGGCCCTTCTCCGCGTGGGGTTTGGACTTGATAGGGAAATTCTCTCCCTCATCAACTGATGGCCATAATTTTATAATTACAACCATGGAATATTTTACCAAATGGGTGGAGGCCATGCCTCTCACCACAGTACCAGGTTCGGTAATTTCCAAATTCATTCTGAACCAAATCATTTGCAGGTATGGTGTCCCACAAGTCATTATCTCAGATAATGGCATGTCATTTAAAAATGATGAGGTCCATGAGCTATGCAGTAAATTCAAAATAAACCATCACACGACCTCTCTTTACTACCCTCAAGCCAATGGACAAGCCAAAGCGACAAACAAAACATTAAAAGCTATTCTCCTCAAAATAGTCAAGGAGAACAAGCAAGATTGGCATTTAAAACTATATATGGCATTATGGGCCCATCGAACCTCAATAAGAACACCAACAGGAGCAACCCCTTTCGTTTTGGTATTTGGGGTAGAAGCAGTTCTCCCACTTGAGGTTGAAATACCCAGTCTTCGTATCTCATTACAAGGGATTTTGGATGAAGAAGCTTACAGGAAGGCATGCCTCTCTCAACTAGAAAGCCTTGACGAGGCCAGGCTAAATGATGAACAACAACACAGAGCCTATGCCGACCGGATGTGTCGGCAGTCTAATAAAAAGGTCTATGAGTGATAAATATATGAGGGAGATCTAGTTCTAAGACTAGATAGCTAGATCGATAAGAAAACCAGTGAAGGAAGTTTTGGCCCAAGTGGTTGGGCCCATACCGAGTCATGAAGGACTACGAAAATGGTGCGTATCTTTTATGCACACTAGAAGGTGAGGAATTCAAGGAAACTGTCAATTCCTTGCATTTTAAACAGTTTTACATATGAGACATCAGAATTACCACTTGTACATTATAGTTACCTACATTGCATTAGTCATTTAGCTATTTCATTTTGTCCACTCATTTCGTAAAAATTGTAGTCAAGGAGCTTACTCTTAAGCAATCTATTACAAATTTCTAAAAATATTTTGGCAAAATAATTCAAAACACATCTCTTCAAACATCATCAAGTATTTTCAAATCTTCTCACCAAGTTTGATAGGCCAGAATTGACGAAAACCATACCAAGGCCTACATACTTGGTTTTTCTCTTTCTTTCTACCAGGTGAAGTTGTCCTTACCTACAATCTGTTCTAGAAGCTTCTTAGTGTCACATCTATCCCTCTTAAATCTCTTTGAAAGAAAGGATCCCAAAGTTACAAGTCAGAAAAGTCAAAATCAAATGGAATCAAAGGCGCCAAGCAAACAAAATATTTTATTTTACACACTTCTTTGCCCCATCAACCTTCGGTGATAGGCCCACATCTCTTACTGGTGGTGTGAGGTTGGGAAAGGAAAGAAGTTCCCTTACTCACCTATATCCTACCTTTGGTGACAAACCCGTGCTTCTTACTAGTGGTATGAGGTAGGATGTGGGGGGTCCATTCACACAAATTAACAAATCTTGGTATGCTAGAAGCACAAATCAAATTATATTAAAAGAAAACAAATGTCCAAACTCCAAAAGAGATCAAATCCTCAAAACCATATTTTGTCAACCAGGTTGCCATTTATGAATCTAAGTCAAGATAAACTGAAAATTAAGTGGCCTTTTAAGCTTGGTGGTAGTTTTGAGTAGGGTAAGTGTGTAGGTCTAAATTTGGTTTTTGTTACTGGTTTGTTTGTCTCTCATCATTCCATTTAGTCAAACTCATACAATTTGTGCCCTTCCTCACCCTTGGTGTTGAGCCCTCACATCTTACTGGTTGCGTGGAGTTGGGAATGGGGCAAGTTCATCTCTGTATCACTATACATTCATCACGTTTTTCCAACATAAGAAGAAATCATAGATATTGCCCAAAGAATTCAAAAGTTTAGTACTACAATATGTTTGTATCATCTCATATCAGCATTACAAAAACATACAAAGTAAAACATTCTGTTAATTATCATTTGTTATCCATCACATACATTCTAAAAAGCATGAAAACAAATATTCCAAAAACATCTAGTAGACACATGGAAACAAGTCATGAAATTCTAGGCACCAAGAGTCTAGATCTAAAAAGATATATAAATCAAGTTTTATATATAATGCCATCATGCACTAGGCATGGTCAAAATGCTCAATGAGCCCGAAAAGTAAAAAAAACTCATATAAATATCCAACAAAACACTACAAAAATGTCCTCTCAACCCCTATGGGATCCCTCAGAAGGTGCACGACCACGTCTAGGACTCCAGATACGCCGGTGCTCTGAATGCACTGAGGGCTAGCAGTCACGGCTAGTAGCTATCATCTCACTATGAGAATGACTCCTCATTAAGAGCTCGGTCATCTATATCTAGCTACCTCAGCACAGAGAGAAGTCATGATCTTCACCACCTGCTAGACAGAGGCAAAAACATCGGTATGCCTACCGGCTACTGAAGGCTCGCCCACATCCATAGAAAACTCAGTTGAGTCTTCTCTGAGTGGAGCAATAAGGTATCTGTGCATACTCAGTGAATCAAGTCTCACCACTCATTAGCAGTCGCTGAAAATAAAGGAGAAAACAAGTTAGAAAATGATCAAAAATAAAACCAAGAATAAATGAAACAAAAATAAATAACAACTAAGATAATTCTAACTAAAACCAAGTCAAGAGAAGAGTAACAACTCACTCAGATCTCCAGGCCTCCAAGAAGGGTCTCTAGGATCCACGCCTACCACTGATGTTGCCACTTAATGACATCCCTCTCTCACATCTAGGTCAATGTGGTAACCTACGACGGAATCACCATCTCCCCCTAAATACTAAGAGAGAAACTTCTCTGAGATTAGAGTCACCCTCTATGCACTCCACTCCGCAATATCGGCCCATAGGATATCTTGAGTGTCATGCCACTCGGAATCACTATCATCCTCTCTTCCTGTCCCTTCGATCTCCATCTCCTCTGTCTCCTCCTCTGTCTCTCCTTAGTGAACTCCTCATACTCGGAGTCCATGGCAATAGGCTCATCGCTGCTATGGGTAGGACCAGTGGCAATATGAAGTAAAGGTGCCCAAGGAGCACTAGCTACCCCTCAAGCACGTACCACCCTACTGGATGTGATAGGAACACCAGGGGTAATAATAGTCAAACCCTGGCCTCTAGGACCTTCCCGAGCCTCACAAACAGATCTATACAGTGGCTGCACTAGAGGAAATATATTTATATAGGGGAGGCCAAACTACTGTGGTACTCTATCAAAGGGGTGGATCTCCAACTTCCCCGCCCTGTCTACCAGCTGATTGGTAGTCTGACAAGTAATCAATGTGACAGTCTTCTCTCCCCATAACCCTACCATGGCTTGATAAGGAGTGGCCTCCATGTCTATAGTGGTTAAAGAATCCACTAGCTAGTGAGGTGCTCTAAGAATGGTCATCCCTATCCACCTCACTGCCCTGACAGCCCTAGGATCCTCCGCCTCTACACCTCTACCATACATAGTGATATGCTCATACACCTAACTCACAACAAGAGTGGGGTGGCTTAGTGACTGTCCCTGTAGTCAGAGCACCCTATATAAATTGTGGTAGGTGGTCCCGAGGATGTCTGCTCCCCAAGCATAGACACACCCATTTCCCTCAATCTGTGTAATAAAGGGGGCCCAAGAATATAAGAGGGTGTCCCCTCCCTTGTCCCCAATCAATCTTGAAGCAAGGATGCCCATGATGGCCTTGTGGAACACAAGAATGTCTGACTCAACAATGGAGTGGATCCTCACCCCCTTCTTCGACCCCATTGAAACAACTGCATCCCCCATATAGGTGGCCCACTGAACCACCTGAGATCTCGATACTGTTGTCTTAAGAGACAACCACCGCCAAAGGATCAGAACCCCCACTATACGGTAAACATCCTCTAGGGTAATGGTCCACTCACCCCTAACTCTTGGAAATCGGAAGGTGTTTCGCTCCACATCCCTGTATGAAAATAATTCACATAGTATGTGGCTAGTAGGTGTAACATGAGGGACTTGTGCAATCCTCCAAATGCTAGCCCTCTGAAGAGTATCTCACTTTACCTGAGTGAGTTCCTCCAACACTGCTAGGAGCCAATCAAACTCCCTCTCTCAGCTCCATCTAATTTATTCCTCCTTCTGCATACACCCAAAACACACAAAAAAGAGTAAGTATCAAAATCTGATTGGAAAAAATATCAAAAACATGTAAAAGTGCTAAAAATGCAAAAATAAGTAAAGCAAAGCATTGTTTTTACTTTCTGTCATGAACCACCATCCTGTGTAGAGCGGTAATTCTGTAACCGCCACCTTCTAAGGTGGTGGTCCCGTAACCGCCGCCCTGTGCAGGGTGGTAGTCCTGTCCCAAAACCGCAAACAGCTTGGAAGATCTAGAAATGCCTAAAAACAAGCAAAAGAAGCCATTTTAACGAAAATAAGGACCTACCCTATAGGTGCCCCCCCTAGAGACTCATTTAAAACTAGTATTTTAAAAAATACCCCCCAAGACAAAGATTTTATAATTTCTACATTTTAGGTTCAAAAACAATAAATTGAGAAGAACTAACCTGAGACTTTGCGGGTCGATGTTCTACTCTCAGAGCCATGATCACTATCTCACCACGAATGTTTTGACTATACTCTCACCAAAAACCATCACCATGGGTCCCAGAGCTCAAAAACTATCAAATCAATCCTGAAAAATGAATAGTAAAATGAGTTTGTTATATTTATATATATATAGCTTTTCAAATTGATTTTGAATATCTTTCGCAGGGTTAAAGCGTCGACGGAGGTAAGTTCTGAACCCCGCATAGATGACAAGTCCTCATTTCATATTGATTTTGTTTTATTTTTGAATTTATTTTATCTATCTGCACTTGAGTCCCCTTTTTTCATTTTGCAGATAATGGGATTTTGGATGGTGACTTTCTGACACATGGGCGTGTTAGGTATAACTCCTAACTCCCCATTTCAGGACTACCATACTCGGATCCACCGTTTTACGCCTCTTCATGGCTAAGATTCTTCTCTAAGGGGGCAATATGTACGTACCCAGAATTGTAGGGTATTGCACCACTAGAAATATGTTACACATACCCCAATGATGATACAGGTCTCCTCGCAAGGTGTTCGGGATCCAGGAAAGCTTTCCAAGTATACGTTTGTATCTCGTATGCATCACTCGACCTCCGAATGCTTTGTTTTTCCCTCTTCCCCCATTTTCCCCTTGAATTTTGGTCTTCAGTGATGAGACCACTGCAGTGATGAGACCACTGCTTTTCCTGGGCAGCGGTCCTGTGACTACCACCCAGGATAGTGTGGCGGTCCCGTAACCGCCGCCCTGCACAGGGTGGCGGTGCTGTTCACATTTTCCAAAAAGTTTCGACGATCGCGTCAAACATAAATCTTCAATTTCTACCCACATTCTTCAGCTACTTTGCTTTGGATTTATGTTTTGGCCGCCATATGAATAGTTTTTTCCCTTTGTTTATAGTAAAAGAGTTCAATTGGGAGTTACCCTCTGGTAAATGCATTTTCTATAAATAGCCAAAAAAATTTCAAACAAATGCCCCCTCACCTTCTCAATTCTATTATTCAATATTTTGAATTTCTCAATTAGAATTCCTATAGTTTCATGTTTTGCTTCCATTGTTAGTTTTCGTTTGCTATTTAGAGGTCATTTGATCTTCTTGTTTCAGTCTTGCTTCATTGTTGTTCCATGCAAGTGATCTTATTAGAGTAAAGTAGTTTTATTTGTAGATTGGAATCCATTAGAGTTATAGGTTTTGTTCATCACAAAGGATAGTTTCAAGAACTCTCGGTGTATTTTGTGTTGTATTCTCGAAATAGATCCTACTACGAATTGCATAGTCAAGCTCTATTCACTTGTACTATCCCTCTCCTAATTGCATTGTATTCAGTCTATATCCAAAGCTGCCATTGTTCAAATACCTTCTTCTGTTGATGTTATCATATACATGCTTTTATGGATTCATGAGAACACGAAGGAATGAGGAGATCACACTGAGGGGACAAAGTCAAGCATAACTGGATTTTCCACTATTCTGTAAATGCCAGGTTTGAGCTATTAAAGTTCTAGTTACAATGTATCAAATAGAGTAGTGAATTATTTTCTTTCAGTCAATAGTTCACTCTTGATATCGCCAAGGAAGATGTAGGGATTTATAGTTTCTGAGAAACCATGATTCATTCCTCACTTCTAAGGTAGGATCGAGAGTCTTTCAATTTAAAATAATTACTTGCTTAGATATTTAGGATAAATTCACAACTGCACAGGAAAGTAGCCACACCAGGCTATTTTATTTGTTTTAATTCTATTGCTAGATTAGTTGTCCATTTTTTAAATATATTAGAATAGCTTCTCTTTGATTTCATTAAAATACTTCATCGAAAATACAAAAAAAAAGAATACATGCATAGTATAAATACATATTTCGTAATTAGTTTATTAATTTTAGTTAAAATTTGAATCATTTTGCATGACAATCACAGGACCTAAAGAGCCTAGAGAATATATATTTGAACCAATAGTGCCTCAATTGAATCTACCCACAACATTAGCTGATATAGACAAAGACATTACGATACAGGTCTTTTGAGCAACGACAAACCTACAAGCAATTAGTGAACAACTGAGAGGGTTAAATATCGAAGACAATAAGGCATACAAATTTTGGTCAAATCATCCTAACTATAGACCGCCTTGATAAAATATTCGTATGACTATGCAAGGACTCGAAAGAAAACAAGTATTTGATTACGATCCTTTGGTTTCATAACCTGACGCCGAAGACATCCTCGTTGACATAGATACTAGCTTACGTATCCAAGCTGCCAGAACACCTGTAAGGTATTCTAAGAAAATTATACAACTTCTAGTTCTAAACATAGAGGCTAAAAAGGCGTATGATTACTGGATATTCGGAAGAAGGGATTGATTCTTCACATGACCATAACAGGTCCACAACAACCATGAACTCACGGTTTTGATCCCCAAGTCCCAAAACCTCAACATGCCTGCAATTCAGTTAAGTATTGATACTGGTTTACGAATGCTGGTATTTAGATCCTCATCACTCCCACTAAATATCATAATGTAGTTCTCTGTATTAAATATAGAAGCCAATCAATCTAATATTTTCTAGACTAGACTAGAAAACCACCCATAGTTCACTACAAATCCACTTAACCTCCTATCACCATTTTCATGACCTTGTCATGAGATATATATGAAGCTCCCACAAGTCACTTCCCATGTATCCAAAAACCAATAAACAGGATCTTGGTAGAGATCGACATTGATTGGAGCCTCCGAACAGCTATTATATCCGAACAAACCATTACACCAATTCAGGTTAGGAGGGCCTTCTTTCCCTTAGATTAGCAGATTCCATTATTGCGTATTGAGGATATAAGATTACCCAATTAGTTTTTATGTATTTATTTATATTCCACATTCACCGGCTGTCTCGGCACGACCTCGGGAGGTCGGGTATGAGGAAGAGGTACTTGTAGATTCCCATGCTCACATGTCACTTTTCCATCATACAGAGATGTGGATATTGTGGTGGATATGGAGGACGAGGCTGGTGTGGAGGAAGAGGTGAGTTCCCATGTGGAACATGTTATACTTGCGGATCTCTTGACCACAATAAGCGCGAATGTCCTTAGAATATTGTATGTTCTTTCTGTAGGAAGAACCATAGCTATGAAGAGTGCCAATACTTATATGAGCATCTAAGTAAGTAGCATAAGAAATTAAAAAAAAGGTTTCAAGATGGTTAGAATCTAGCGTGTAGTAGAAGATCAGTGGATGACCAAGATAGCAGAAGGATCTGAGGCATTGATAGTGAAGAATACTACATGCATTGAAGTGACACGTGCAAGAGATGTATTACACCAAAAGCCTACAATCACCAAGGAGGAGGTTTTGCATGTAAGGTACCCAGATTCTTCTCATCAAAAGGTTGTTTACCATAATACCATGGAAGTGCTAAGGAATCTTCAGGGTGAGATACAGTACTTAAAGGAGCAGAAGAAATCATCAGAGATAGTTCAAACTAATACCGATGATCTGCAAGAAGTGTGTATAATGTTGTGCCAGGACAACATTATCCCACTATTATGAAATTGGTTAAAGGGGGACAATCCACACGTAAGTCTTGAGATTGGATGACAGATCCTGCATGTAAATCTTCCCCCTAATAGAATTAACTATGACAAGGAAATTACTCTGAATGTTGTTATGGATGGGTGGCTATTGACCAACATATTGATTGATACAGGTGTGGAAGTAAATGTTCTTACATTAGATGCATGGGTACAAATGGGGAGGCCTTCATTGAAGCCATCATCTAATGTGTTGTTTATTGAAAACCAAACTAAGGCCACTCCCATATGAGTTTTGATGGATGCATCTATAACCATACAAGGGGCCTAGTTCATTGGGGATTTGAGGTATTAGCACTTGTAGAAGAAGAAAATTTTCCATCCTTTCTTGGATGCCCTTGGTGTTATGCAAATAATGCTGACTTGAGATTCAATAAGAGGTATATCAGATTTGAGAACAAGGAGGAAAGGGTTGTGATACTATTGAAAAATGGGAAGTCTACACCATATGTTGAGCCTCTAAGTGAGGAGGACTTAAAATGAATTTATGTACGTGTTATTTAGGACCCAGAGGTCAATGAGCCAGCAAAAGAAGGCATCCTAAAGTGGGAGGATTCTCATTCTATTAGTGATACTATGAGTATTGCTTATGAAAATTAGGCTCATGGTACATATGAATTAGTAGGGCATGAAGTAAAAAGCACGGTTGTACACAAGAATGGATTTCATTCGGTCTGATGCATAGGTAGCACAATATCTTGGTATACAGGGGCATAATATTTTCCTGCACTTTTGAAATCCATGGAAACACAGTGGATAGATCAAATTAAGAGAAGAGCTATGTTAGTATATACCTTGCGCGGGACAGCAACGCGTTGGTGGGTATTCCACAAAGATAATCTTATATAATGGGAAGAGATTGGAATCACACTATCTATTAGGTTTGTAAGGAACAAGGAACCTACACACATCTACACTTATCATGGTGATCAAATTGTTTAGCATGACATTCAACAATGTGAGAGACTCTAGACAACAAGATAGGAAGCATTACCACCTTCACTTTGGGTGCATAGATTGTACTCTACGTTACAAGGGTGCGCACATGCCTGATATGTATATGCAGAACTACATCGAGAGACTGGAAATTGGTAAAATTTGACTGTATGGATGATCCAAACCTTTGACTAATTTTCTTCTCAACCTCTAATAGAAGAGGCATTAAAATTTATCAAGCGCTTAACCATGGGAGATAGTGCAAAAGAAAAAGAGAATATTCAAGAATTATTTGGTGAGACATAGTCCGGAGCGAATTTTGAAAAGGAAGAATAAATGGACTTCATACTACTTGAACGTGCTTGCCTTGAGAAAGAGAAGGGAAAGATGGTTTACATCGTGGATGATGAGGAAGTTGAGAACTTGGATATTAAACATTCACAAGGGGTGTGTGAGGTCTTGGACAGTGTATACAAGGATACACATGCCTATCATGAACCCATGAAGACAAAGAAGGTGAATATAGGTTTTGAGGCTGAGCCAAAGGAGGCCATAATTAGAGACTACTGGTCAAACTCAGAGGTAGAAAAAATCATTGAGTTACTTAGGGATTATCTGGAAATATTCCCTCGAGGGTATCATGAACTCAAAGGCATGCATAAATAACTTGGGGAAATGAAGATAAAGCTTAAGGATGGTGCACACCCAGTTAGAAAGAGGCCTTAAAGGATGAATCCTAATTTGCATGAAAAGGTAAAAGAAGAAATTGATAAAATGTTGAAATATGGAATTATCAAACCCCTTAATGGGTCAGAATGGGTTAGCCAGATGGTGATCAATATCAAGAAGGATGTACGAATTAAAATATGTGTGGACTACAGGGATTTGAATGCTACATGCGTCACTGATCCATTCCCTACGCCATTTACTAAGGAAATACTAGAAGGCATTGCAGGGCACGAAATATATTCCTTTACAAAAGGGTTTCTCAGGTATCATCAGGTTAGGATTTCTCAGGAGGATCAAGAAAAGACAACATTTACAAATGAATGGGGTAGTTTTTCCTATACTGTGACGCCTTTTAGATTGAAGAACGCGTTTGTTGTATTCTCACGCATATTTGTTTAGGCATTCATATATTTTATTCACATCTTATTACAAGTCTACCTAGATGATTGGATAGTATATGGGCTTGTGAAAGATCATTGTGACAATCTGTGCTTAACGTTTGAACAGTGCAGACAGTTGTGTATCTCTTTGAACATCAAGAAGTGCATATTTTATACACCATTTGGAATATGGTTAGGACATATAATCTGCAAGGAAGGTTTTCTTGTTGATCCAGCTAAGGTTGTAGTCATTTTAGGCCTGGAAGCGCCTACCAGTCAAAGCGAGGTGCGTGGATTTTTTAGGTCATACAGGATATTATAGGAAATTCATCAAAGGTTATGCCAAACCTGTTACACCCTTGGAAGAGTTACTGAAGGGGAAAGGTACATTTTATTGGGGAGAACCACAGTAAGGCACGTTTGAGATATTAAAAGAGAAACTTACTACCGTGCTCATTCTATGCTTACCCTCATGGGATAAACCATTTCATGCATATGTGGATACCTCTGGCATGGCCATTGGTGCTATGTTAGCTCAACTTGGAGAAGGTATTATCGATCATCCAATTTGTTTTGCTAGTAGGAAGTTGAATCCTGCTAAACAAAATTATACAACTATAGAACGCGAAGTTTTTTCCATGATCTATGCATTGCACAAGTATCGATAATACTTGTTAGAAACACCATTTGTGTTTTATATAGATTACATGGCATTGAATTACATGGTAAACAATCCCATCTTACATGGGCACATATGTAGATGGGTAATCCTATTTCAATATTTTGATTTCACATTTGTGGTGAAGCTAAGGAAAAGCAATTCTGGACCAGACCATTTGTCTAGACTCAACTTTGGTGAGGAAGCACATACAATTGAAGAAACCATGCCAGATGCACAATTATATAGGTTACAATGCATTCCATCAGAATTAGAAGACATTTTTGTCTTTCTACGGACTGGTATAACAACAGAAGGAATGAAGGAATTAGAAAAGAAATAACTTGCTATACACACGACACCATTTATGTTAATCAGTGGTAACCTTTACAAGTTAGGCAGAGATGAAGTATTATGCCATTGTGTATTAGAGCATGAGCAAAAGGATATTATGGGAGAATATCATGGTGGTATTACAGGAGGCCATTATGTAGGTGATGTGACTTCCCGAAAGATCCTACTTGTTGGATTATGGTGGGAGACATTGTATAAATAGTGTAAAGAATATTGTAAGGTGTGTGATCATTTTCAGTGCCTAGGAAAACCAAGGCAAAGAGATGAGATGCCTTTGAGACCAATTACTAGTGCAGAACCATTTGAGTAATGGGCCATTGACTTTGTAGGACCTATTTCACCATCCACGCGTAGGACTAGATCACATTATATCATTACTTACATAGATTATCTCACACAATGGCCAGAAGTAGCACCTACAAAGGATTGTACAATAGCTACAATGGCTAGGTTTCTATGGGAGAATGTTCTTACAAGATATGGATGTCCTTTAAGCTTGAAAAGTGATAGGGGTACACACTTTTTGAATGAGACAATTAGAATCCTATTAGATGAGTTTATGGTTGCTCGCCATAAGACTACACCCTACCATCCTCAGGAAAATGGAACTGTTGAGGCTTTCAACAAGATTTTGAGTGAGACTTTGACAAAAATTTGTGATTTTGGAAGAAAGGTTTGGGATGACAAAGTGTCAGTTGTTCTTTAGGAATATAGAAAGACTTACAAGTGATTAAACAAATCCACACCTTTTCAGCTAGTGTTTGGCATGGAATCTGTTCTTCCTATAGAATTTATGTTACCGTCTTTGTGCATTATGCGTGTCGGAGGTCTAGCTGATGAACAAGATTTAGAAGAGCATATTAAGAAGATGATTCAATTGGACGAGTGATGAACCATAGCACGTTGGAGTCAGAAGCAGGAAAAGGACATGTAGAAGGCATGACATGACAGAAACATAAGGGATAAGAAGTTTGAGATTGGAAAAATGGTACTTCTTTATGACTTTAAGTTCTTGCACCATCTACGAAAGCTAAAAGTACATTGGTTGGGGTCTTATGTCATCACTTACATACTTGAATCAGGTGCTTACCAATTAAAATCACTTGATGGAACACGGATACCCAGTTACTTTAACGGGAGTAGGCTAAAGCCCTACTATAAATAAGACTTCTTGGTGTTTGTAATAAGGTAGTATTTCCATTTAGATTAGGTTTCCCTTATGTATTTCCTTAATGTATTTCATTCATTGTTGTTATGCTTAATCAATTTAGTTGTTGTTATTGTGTAAATCACACTTACGCACATGAATCTAATTACTATGTGAAGAATGTTTATGCACAGAGGACTGCACATACCTTTAGCATGGGGTGGTTGTACTTATCCAAGTAAAAGACCATGGGAATTGAAAGATGAAAGGAATAAGATGCTACGGGTGTGATTGAAGTCAAAAGAATATTACTTCTCAAAATTAACCAAGGATGGAGATGAATGAGAGGATAGTATAACGTGAGGTAAGCGGAGGACATGATAACTACCAAGAGAAGGTATAGTGATGAGGTACTCGGGTGCAAGGGTGTGCGTTGAAGAGAAGTCTATGAATAGAGGGTAAGAAGGCATGTTAGAAGGTTATAGCTAGGGCATGAAGATGTACCGTGTGGAATGGAAAAAAAATTGTCAATAAATGAGAGGATATTTGGAAGCTGAAGGAGAAATAAATGCATCAAAATTTGAAAAAAATTCTATAAGGATGGGATGCAGATTTATTTTTACCATTACAACTAAGAGAATTTGAGGAAAGAGTTAATTACAAAGAGCCGAGTGATTGAGTTAAGGTGTGAAGGGTTTGAAACCAAGCGTGATAAATAGATCTGTGTGAAAAGAAGCTTACATCCCTAGTGGTGAAGGGTTTGAGCAAAGAAAGGAGGCAGAGAGGAGTTAGGGAAAAAAGTTTCCACCTAAGGCATGATTGAATAGAGATAGGGTTTGATTCACAAATTTGTAGAGTTAACGAGGAGATGTTTGCAAGGAAAAAAATGGCACCCAAGAAGGCATCTGCAGCAACAACAAAAGGAAAGAAGAAGGTGGTCATCGAGGAAGAAGAGATGGCACCCAAAAGTGAATTTTTAGAAATGTAATATCCAGAAGGAGTCACCATTGGCCAGGAGTGGGATTCACCCATCAGAAAGAGAAAAGTGAGCGAATACAATCATAGTACCACAAAGGAAAATAAGGAGCTTGATTCCTTGCTCAATGCTAGGATGAACAAGTGTATGGAGGATGACATGCCATTTTATGATGGTGCAGGTGAGAAGATTCTGAAGAGAATTACGGTCTACCAATTATATGAGCTTCCATATTTTAGGAAGTATGATCCCTTGTATTAGTGGCTCATAAAAAAATTGCATGAGGACTTCTTCTACTTTGCAGGACGCATAGTTAGAATTTCATCTACGCTTATCTCATCAGTTACAGGTTTGAAGGCCATAGGAGAGGACATACAGAATGATCTCACAGATAAATATGTCATCTTAAATACCAGGCATGAGTTGGGGTACCTGAAGGGTCTGAACGGTATGGATATACACAAATTGAAGAACTATCCAGTTGTGCAAGTAGCAGCACACCTTGTTACAAAGTTGCATGATTAGGAGAGGTGGTGACAGGTAAATACTATGTGGTTACACGTTGTACGAAAGATGTCATAAGGAGCAATCTATAACATTGAAGGCTATATTGTAGAAAAATAGTCGAGGAAGCATGCACAGGAGGGAAGATCAACTTTAGGACTATTCAACTATCACTAGTATTCATGGAAAAAGATCAGATTTGGAGTACCAAATGGGCTGAAGGAAAAACTATGGGAATACCCCATAGAGAATAAGTCACTAGCTGAAAGGTTTAGCAAGTATTTATGTAAAGTGACCATGAAAAATGATATAAAGCAAAGGACAGAGAAATGGTATGACAGGCTCTGCATGACATTTGGAGAAGAGTGGCACATCCCAAAGGACCTACCATCAGTAGTAGGGAAACAAGTCCAATTTGCTATCTATCAGCATTTCTACATTACACACTTCCTAATGAAAGATGGATTCTAGAGCCCTTGGTGTAAATTACCTTACGTATTTACTGCAAGGTATTTCCAAGTATCTATTCACATATTTACAAACATGCCCCGACTGGTACTCAATGCAGATAAGGTAGACTGTGACTACCACATGTTGAGAAATAAGTATGTGTATCCTAGAAGAAGTTCCTTCACCTAGAAGATCATTTCAGAGGTGTTGAATACTAAGCCAATAAGTCTGGCTGTAGCAGATGTAGGGGTAACATTGGTGTATCTTCAACTGAAGCCAAATATGGAGAATAACAAGTATGTGGAAGGTGAGTTTGCACTTCCAGCACCACTAAAGGGAAAGCATACAATGGAGAACATCCCAGTGCCTAAGCCCACAAAACCAATTGAAGTGGAGGATGAGGAGGAGGAGCGTGAAGATAGTGGTGGTTTGGAGCATAGAGGTAGGAGACATCCTAAAAATAAGGGTGAAGCTGAGCGCATCACTACACCACCTCAGCCACAAGAGGGGGATGATGAGGAATTGAATGCAGTCCAAGGGGAGCACAAATTTAAGAGGGTGTTTAGGAGAACAAGGACAAAAGTTTCTACTCTAACCACGGTGTGCAGATCACCCAGATGCTCTCCACAGAAGGAGGAAACCATGCAAAGGAGGAAACTAAATTTAAATGAGGAGGTAGAAGAGTTAGAGGAAAGCACGCCTAATTCTACCACACTTCCAGAGAACATAGAAGAAGAGGGTGAGGAATAAAAGGGAAGAGAAGAGAATCAGAAGGGACCAGAGGAGATAACTGCCGAGAATGTTCAGGATAGGGAGACACAAGTTCCAAATTTGGAAGCTAAAGTCCCTAAGTAGCAATGGTCTAGAAGAACAAGTGAAGAGAACATTCCACTAGCCATGGGGTATACAGAGGAAGCAAGTAAAATTGTCTGTGCCTACTTCTAGAGCACGATAGCACAGAAGGATTTATTCGGCTGGGAGCTAATGGATGAGGATATGGTGACATAGCACACTCGAAATCAACTATCATGGTTAATGCACACCCACATGGATGAACTTGAATTTGATGTATACGAAGAGTCACGTGTTTTGAGATGGCTAAAGAAGGCACCCCAAGCTATACACCTGACAAAAAATCCTACTGTCATGTCAGATGAGTAGGTCAAAAACATATTAGTGAAGGTTTCTTCTGAAGTGGATAGAAGAAACATGGACAAAGTTTCAACAATCAAAGTGCTGCACGAGGAGCTGAAGATAAAGGATACGAAGATAGCACACATAACATAAGAGAGGGACTTCACACAAAAGAGAAATGAAGTATTTATCAACATCACATAGGAGATTGGGTATAATGTCATTAGAGCAAGGCCACACTTGGAGACCAAGGTACTACAGACATTTCCTTTAGCGATAAAATTTGTAGGAATGTTGGTGGAATTGGTACTCGAAGATGAACCTCTACGCATGGTAGCACCAAGGAAGTCAGAGAAAGATTCAGAATGAGAGAAATCCTTAGTGATATGAAATATTACAACTTATGAAGGGTTGTTGCAAGCGTTACAAGAAGTATTGAAGAAAGAAGACCAAGCTTTAAATATCTACATAGATCTAGAGGTGCTTATCAGCATAAAGACCCCATAAGAAAACAATGAGGTCTAGAAAGCAATGAACGATGAGACATTGGTCCATGCAAAACTATTGTCATTAGTTAATCAGAAGTGCAAGGCCTTGACAGCAGCACAAGATCCACACAAGACTCGGCAAGAGGAGCTTAGGAAGCTAATTGCGTAGAAAATGAATATTTTAAAAGGAAGAATGAAATCAATTTCCAACTTTGTGTTGGTTCTATAGAATGAAAAAGGAGAGATTGTAAGGGATGAGTTGGAATCCATTGTTGTGGACATCCTAGAAAAATAAGGACAAGCATTCACTAAATGGTAGGTTTTGGAGGCCGAAATAAAGGAGGAGTATCTAGAATTGATGCTTCAAACTGATACAAAGGAGGCTATCTCATAACCTCATAAAAATTATTTATTTGTCTACATTATTTCATTCTTATTCTTTCTATTATTTTATTCTTTACTTCAATTTTTGGAGGAATACCCATTGTTGGGATGACAATGAGATTAGTGTGGGGTAATGTTGATCAAAGAATACTTGTTAGAGAACACACAAGGAGTCCGTGTGGGAGAGAAGATTAGGATCAAGGGCGCGGAGGGTCAGGAAGGACTTGCACATAGAAGGAAAGTTCAGCATTCAGGACTTAGCTAATTTTGAGCATAATGACCTATTTTTAGAAGATGACATGTGGAGCACACCAATGATACAGAGACGTGTGCACCATGCATTTTCTATCTTTGGAGGATTGGATCGAATCATTTTTCATGGAGACGAGCTAAGAATAGGGTTGAAACTTCATGTAATTGTAAGAGGTCTATAGATAGGACACTTGCATGTGTCAATAGTTAATAAGAAGCGCAAGGCACTAGCAGCAACACAAGAGCCACACAAGACTCAGCTGAAGGAGCTTTGATCAGGGGATAATTTTCAAAAGTTCCCTAAAACATCCCTAAATGGTTCCATTGAAGAAGATAATCTCGATAGCTTTCCAAAAATTGTAAGAACGCGACAAACGGACATCGGGAGCTCTAGATATGTTCGGTCAAAGTTCAGACATTGGGAAAGTCAGCTCTGGTCAACTGGTCAATATTTGGACGAATCACACTGTGACACGTGGCTTGCCACCACTCGTCGAATTCACTTGATTTGCCTATTGGGAGACGACAAGTGGACTACAGGATTACTGACTTAATTTATTTCTAGGCCACATTGTATGGGTCGAAATTATAATTACTTGGTAAGGCCACTTTCCAAATGCCACATGTATATATTAATGTTTAAAACATTAGTATGAACCGCCAAATCAAATGCATATGCTTTGCCCACGTGGAAGGTGGTGAAGTGGTTGTTTGGGAGGCATTAAGCCTTGCATGGATGTTTCCACATGGAAGGAAGAAGGTGGGAAGTGGTTGTTGGGGGTGGTAAAGTCTACCACTTCAAAAATGCGTGGAAGGCTATTTAAAGCCTTAGATATTTTCTCCCACCACCCAAATGTGCCCTTTATGGGATTTCAAACAAATGCCACCCCAAACTTGGGATTTAATCCCATTAAACATGAAATCCGCCCAAATGGGAATATTTAATCCCATTTCCTATGCAATCCGTTAAATGGGAAATATTTTATCCCAATTTCTATGTACGGGTAAGGCTAATCTTAGCCTAAGGATGATGTTAGGTGCATTATTTGAGGGCCCTAAAATTGTATAAATAGGGTACCTAGTTCATTGTAATGGACACACACACACAAACTCAGAGACAAGCTCATTCCTAGAGCGCTGGAGGCGAAGTCCGAGCTAAGAGGAGAATGAGAAATTGTTGTGTGAAGACCTAAATTATTTAGGCATTATTATTTTGATTATTATTGACCTATTATTTTTTAGGCAATAATAAATTAAATATTTGTGGCTAGGAGTTATTCAAACTACCTAGTCGGCCCATAGCGCCACACCAATTACTTGTAAATCCTGGATTGTCGACTGGAGTGCTAGCGTCGCATTGATAGCATCGGGAAGGCCGATCGAAGCCGAAGGAGATTATACGCCAAGAAGGTGGAAGTCGAGTGCTATTTTTCACCCTTGTCGTCCGAAGGTCTAGTTATTCTTCTAAGCAAGTTTAAATAGTTTCCATTAGGTTTTCTTTTGAAAGTACTATTGTAACTTACAAGTTTTGACTAGTGGAACGGTTCGACCACGAACCCGGAGACGTAGGCAATTGCCGAACTCCGTAATCAATCTGTGTGCAATTGTCATTATTGTCTTGCATTATTTTTAAATTGGTTACTTAAAAGGAGTAAATTATCACAAATAATTGAAGCCTATAAGGGTCCAAGATCAGGTAGTAATAATCTGGTTATTTTCGGATCAAGTTTGGTATCAGAGTTGGTTTAGCTCCATATTTATTTTTCAGTAAATCTGATTAACAAAGTGATTGCTTCAAGTTGGTGCAGTTAGTTCAATTTGCGTGAACAGGGTACAAGTGCACTATGGGCAAGATTTCTAAACAGGCAAAGCTTGAGGAAATTGAAGCTTATAATCACCAGATCCAGGAAGACAATTCTCTCCTATGATCAATGTATTCCTCCTTGGAAGAGGATAATGCTCGTTTGAAATCAGAACTGCAAACCAAGGATGAGCTCTTGGCAAGGTTGCAGTGTGGTGATCAGAGGAAGGAAATACCTTCAACTTTAGATGCAAAGGCCATGGCAGATGATTGCATTGTAAGTTGTTCACCACTGGAATCTTCTTCTTCCTCCCATTCAGTTTCGGATTCAGGTAATGAAGTCTTTGGTTTGTTTGAAAAGCATACTAGAGGCATTGGATCCAAGTTACTAGATAAAATGGGATTTGATGGAAGAGGCCTTGGTAAAAATGGCCAAGGCATTGCTAACCCAATACAGGTTGAGGATCGTCCTCATTTTGCAAGTTTGGGTTATCCTAGTGTGGGAATGGAAATTGGAGAATGCTCCAAGAACACTGACAGGAGACAAGCTTCCGAAAGCAAAGTGATTACTCCACTAGTCCTGCAAGAAGATTCTGAGTAGGAAAGTTGTGCTTCCTCGTCACAGGTAGGATGTGGTAAGAGAAATCAGCGAAGAGGTAATGAGATTCCACCTCTAGAATCTGACCATAATCATAAGCACAATAAAACTTCTGATCCACTTTTTCAGCTTAAGAAGTATGGCTATGATTTTCAGAAGATGTGGAATTATTTTCCATGTACTTTTTGTGGATTGCATAATCATTCAGTGGCCAGATGCTGTAAGAGAAGGAAACTGATGAAGAAGTTGATGCCGTTCGTCAAGAACATGACAAATCAGAAAGACCAATCTCGTCATGCAGAGTTGAGAAATGGCAGAAAGAGTTCCTCATCCTAGAAGAAGGAGATTAAGAGGAATTTTTGTGCTCATTGCCAGAGTAATGGGCATTGGGTGGAAAATTACTAGAAACTGCATCCATCTCGCCATCAGAGTAATGGCAAGCCAAAGATGGAATGGAGGCCTATTGCAAAGGCAGAAGAAGTTTCTACTTCACCACCAGTTGACAAGTCAACCCAGGACTAGGTAATACCTGAAAGTGAAAGTCCTTTAAAATGGGTAAGTCAACAATTTTTCAATTATATATTACATAATTCAGATTGATGGATCGTATGCAGTATTAAGTTTGGAGATCAAATTCTGTGAGGAAATACTGAGAGAACGGTTTACAAAACTCAGTGGATTTTCTTACTTAGAAAATTTAATTAATGCTCCTGTTGTATATATTTACCCCCACGGGTAAATATAGATAAACGCAAGAAAATCGGGTTTCAGAGGGGGAGAAGCATGGTGCAAGGACATGTCACAAGGGTTAGAAAACCCGACACAAAGGGAAATCGGGTCTCGAAGGCGCAGAAGCATGTCGGAGGGGTTGATAAACCCGACTCCAAAGAACATGTCGCAAGGGTTGGAAAACCCGACGCAAAGCAAATCGGGTCTCGGAAGTGGAAAAGCATGGCGCAGAAGCATGTCGGAGGGGTTGATAAACCCGATGCCAAAGAACATGTCGCAAGGGTTGGAAAACCTAACGTAAAGCAAATCAGGTTTCGGAGGCGGAGAAACACGTCAGGAAAACACAGATCGAAAGCATGTCGAGCCATTCTCCAAGCCCGATGCAAATGCACAAGGGAACCCTGGACACGACAGGTGCAAAATCCCGACGTGGAAATGGACAGTTCGCCATGTTTCGATTTGTTGAGTTTTTTACCTACTGCCATGGTTTATGGAAGTTAGGTGCAATTTTGGAGGTGGTTGGGGAAATTCTGAATTCTTCTCTTCTCCCTCATTTTCTTCATATAAATGGCTGGGAGAGGATCTAAAAAATGTTTGGACATTTTCGTTTTGCATCCCCCCTTCTCTCCTGCTTGCAAGAGAATTTGTGGAGCCTTCAAACCTCCCATATGGATTGTAATGCCATTTTTTGCCTCTTGGCCACTGGAATGTACTATATCGACCTTTGAGCAATGTATATATGTCTGTGATTGATTCTAAACCCTCTCATGTATTCATTGCTATCATTTTTTGATCTCTTATTGCAGTCTGGTTACATGTGCATGGTGTTTGTATTGCATCTATGTGTCTGTGTTTAAATTTACAAAGTGAGTGTTCAACATTCCTCGGTGCATCACCTCCGTAGTTCTAGGGTTTTATTTTTATGCACTCTCTACCCTGTCTCCTTGGCAAGTTAGATTAGGTTTTTGGTAAACCCTCTGCATTTTAATCATGCATCTGAACAGAGGAATAGGAGCCAGCCTTCATCCGGAGAGCTTTTCTGATTTTGCAAGGTCCCACACTTGGGAAAAGCTCCATGTTGTACAATCACACTGAGACTTTCAACCCATCGTGTTGCAGAGTCCCAGGGGTGTTGTGTTTTGACACCAACAGTTTTGGCATGCCCGGTGGGACCAAGAGGTCATTCCACCAAAATTTGAAGGAGTTTTCACAAAATTTGGCTCAAAATATTACAGTTTTAAAATTTTGGATTTTTGCTTCTTCCAGGTTGAACTCCGAAATCATTTTTCAAGGGCTTAAATTGCTCGAAATAGGCCGAATTTTTTCCAGTTGGTAGATCTGAGGGTAATCTTCAAAAGGGTATCTTTGGTTTTTTGAGATTTTGATTTTAAAAATTTCATGTTTTTTGGATTTCGAGTTTTCGAGGTCTGAGAACATCAAAGCAGACCCAGCAGTCATTTTGATGATCCGCAGCTACATTACATGACATGAGTTCTGAATTGAAGACTACATCCTCCGGGTCCTTCAATTTTTTTTAATTCCGATTTCAATATTGCCAGGTTTGGTGTGTAACTTGGCAACATCCAGCCTTTTAGAGGCATATTCAAAAGCACATCTGGCGACTCCATCTGATCAGCAACCCATTTCTCTGAGTTGCAGACCCGTTTCCATCCATTTCCATCCATCTTTCTTTCCATCTCTTTCATTCTTTTCCATTCCATGAAGTTGTGCAACCATGACTTCATTTCCATCATGGAATTCACATTTCCAACAACAACAATGTTTCCCACCTCCAACACGTTTTACAAATCCTCCAGATCAACATGCATACTCATATGAACAGTAGTGCCAAAGTCAGTTTGGCAATGGAGCTTTCTGTGAGCAAGAGTATGCATATAACAAGGACCATCAGATGCAAGATGCTGGTCTGCTGGAGAAAATCCAAAAGATGGAGGTAAACATAGTGCAGTCCAAGGCTCAAGCACAAATGAAAGCTTTTGGAATCGGCTGTGGAGAACCCTGTCCATGGGTGGGACCTTTTCTAAGGCATTACAGCCCTCAAGAGAAACTTGACTTCATGGTTGCAACGCTGCCTTTGCTTGCAAAGTGGATCGAAGGAATAGAGGTGTATGAGAGAAGTATTCAGCAACCTTGTCAACAAGTAAGCACACCATCTCATGCCTTTCTGTTTCCTCTTTCCCAATCTGTCTCATTTCAGCAGTGTCAAGTTTCAAACTCTCCATCTATTGTCCCAAGTGTTGAATCCATTTCTCCACCCCCTAGTCTTCCACCTCGCCTCAATTCTTCCTTCCTTTTCCCTTCTAAACAGTCATCCCCTCCACAAGAGCTAACAGAAACCCCCCCTCCTCCAAAGAAACAAGAGGTTTCAAAGCCTCCACCACCACAAAAGATTGTAAAACCAGTTGAGTTTCAACCCATCCCTCCTCTTGCATTCCCAATTCAATATGGGGAAGAAGAAATTGCAAAAATCAGTCATCAAGGACAGCAAGAGGAAGAGCCAAGAAAAGAAGAAATGATTAAGAGCTTAGTAAGTTTGGCTCTTAAATTTGGAATTGAGAAGATCCATTTGCTGGTAAAGCCTACAGAAGAGACTAAGGTTGAAAAAATGGTGGCCAGGACTGATTTTGTTGCAGCAGAAGAAGAGAAAAAGGAAGGAGCAGATCGGCAATCAACTTGCTTATAATGTAGTGTCCATGTTGACACTCTATTTGAAGGAAAGGCTGATCTAATTCAAGTTGCACAATCAACCATTGAGGAAGAAAGCTCTGAAGGAGATCTTGCAGCCCCAACTTGTCCTCTAGAGCAGCAGACTGAAGAGTTTGACTTGACAAACTTCATGCTGGAGGAAGAGTTCAATCAAGAGCAAGATTGTCTTCAAACATTGGAGGAACTTGAGCATTTGCAGCAGGACAACAACGAGATAGTTTATCTGTCAGATTTGGAGGACTGTTTTGATGAAGAAGAACCAGTTGAGTTTTCACCATTCTCTCTTTCATCATCCACATTCCAAACACCAGAGCCTACTGTCATGGAGGAGAGCTTTCATTTGCAGCAGCCTGCATCTTATAGTAGCTCGTTGGAACCAAGATTGGAAGATTTTAATCTTTCATGTTCTTCATTGGAGGAAGAGAAAGGACAAAAGAATTCCACCATTTCTTCCACATCATCCATTCAAGAGGGTCTACAAGAGAACTCCATTTTTGGAGTTGAAAATTAGAGCTACGGGCATATCAAACGGATCAGACCTTGCCCAATCATGTATTTAGCTTCATTGGAGCCAAAGGAGAAGTCACAACCAGTCATGCTTGCTCCTAAGCATGAGGATGAGCTACAAAGAACCAAGGATCAGCTGTCATACCTCTCCAATCCAAATGCAGAACAACTAAAATAGGTATTGAATTTGCCTTCACCTGATACCTTGATGATTTGGGTGGAAGACCGGCTTCTTGTTGATTTTCCATTCATCCAATCAGCCATGTTCAATGCCAAATCAATTGCATGGTTGCCAATTTTGAAGAAAGGAAGCTATTTTGCACAACCAGTTGCAGGGTTTGTTTAGCTCACCTTTGCTTCCATTAGAGTAGAGTAGGTAGGTTTGATTTCAGTAAAAGAAGTGCTTGTGCACACTCTGCATGTTCCATTTAGAACATGTATGATTTTCAGTTTTGTGCATAGTTTTTGGTGTTGCTGGTTTTGCTCTGGCACAGTTCATTTCAGTGGAATTTTGGTGAGAAAAAATCCAGGTTCAATGGGTTTCAAGTGGCTCAGGAGGAGGTTTTCAGGTATCAGGTTGGTTTTAGGTTATTGCTTATGACTCCATGCCCAATGGATTGCTAAAAGGCCATTGATCTTCTACCTAGCAGGCAGGTAACCTCGTGAGTCACCAAATTGTTGTATATATTTACCCCCAGGGTAAATATAGATAAACGCAAGCAAATCAGGTTTCGGAGGGGGAGAAGCATGGCACAAGGACATGTCGCAAGGGTTGGAAAACCCGACAAAAAGGGAAATCGGGTCTCGAAGGCGCAGAAGCATGTCGGAGGGGTTGATAAACCCGACGCCAAAGAACATGTCGCAAGGGTTGGAAAACCTGACGCAAAGCAAATCGGGTCTCGGAGGCGGAAAAGCATGGCACAAAAGCATGTTAGAGGGGTTGATAAACCTAACGCCAAAGAACATGTCGCAAGGGTTGGAAAACCCGACGCAAAGCAAATTGGGTTTCAGAGGCGGAGAAACACGTCGAGAAAACACAGATCGAAAGCATGTTGAGCCATTCTCCAAGCCCGATGCAAATGCACAAGGGAACCCCAGACCCGACAGGTGCAAAATCCTGACGTGGAAATGGACAGTTCGCCATGTTCCGAGTTGTTGAGTTTTTTACCTACTGCCATGGTTTGTGGAAGTTAGGTGCAGTTTTGGAGGTGGTTGGGAAAATTCTGAATTCTTCTCTTCTCCCTCATTTTCTTCATATAAATGGCTGGGAGAGGATCTAAAAAATGTTTGGACATTTTCGTTTTGCATCCCCCCTTCTCTCCTACTTGCACGAGAATTTGTGGAGCCTTCAAACCTCCCATATGGATTGTAATGCCATTTTTTGCCTCTTGGCCACTGCAATGTTCTGTATCGACCTTTGAGAAATGTATATATGTCTGTGATTGATTCTAAACCCTCTCATGTATTCATTGTTGTCATTTTTGATCTCTTATTGCAGTCTGGTTACCTGTGAATGGTGTTTTTATTGCATCTATGTGTCTGTGTTTAAATTTGCAAAGCGAGTGTTCAACATTCCTCGGTGCATCACCTCTGTAGTTCTAGGGTTTTATTTTTATGCACTCTCTACCCTGTCTCCTTGGAAAGTTAGATTAGGTTTTTGGTAAACCCTCTGTGTTTTAATCATGCATCTGAACAGAGGAATAGGAGCCGGCCTTCATCTGGAGAGCTTTTCCGATTTCGCAAGGTCCCACACTTGGGAAAAGCTCCATGTTGTGCAATCGCACTGAGACTTTCAACCCATCGTGTTGCAGAGTCCCAGGGGTGCTGTGATTTGACACCAAAAACTCCTAACATATCTCCTAATCAGTTGGTGAGTACCTGTTATAGCTTGGATATAGGAAATAACTCATATAAAGCTTGGAGATTGATCTACCATTTGTGCAGACAGTAGAGTTCACAGAGATCAGCTCGGAACTTCATTCTGTGTAGAGGCATTGTGACTGTGCAGTAGAATGGTAGCTGAATCACTGTTGGCATTGATGTCGGGTCGGAACATCATTCTGTGTAGAGGCATTACAACCGTACAGCAGAATGGTACATGATATTAGTATGTCAACAAGAGGAGCTCTCAAAGGATTAGCTCGGAATGTCATTCGGTGTCAAGGCATTGCGACCACACATACAAATGGTAGCTGATCAACAGACTTAGCATCATGCATTGAAGGCTCGAGGTCTTGAAAGAGGCTTAACATCATGCATCAGAGGTGTTGAGGTCTATAGAGACTTAGCATCATGCATTGGAGGCTTGAGGTGTTGAAAGAGGCTTAGCATCATGCATCAGAGGTGTTGAGGTCTACACAAACTTAGCATTGTGCATCGAAGGCTCGAGGTCTTGAAAGAGGCTTAGCATCATGCATCGGAGGCGTTGAGGTCTGTAAAGGGACAAGGCATTGTCCATCATTGACATCAGATCAATCAAAGCTCTACATAACATGGAGTTCCTTCAAACCAGTTCAGATTCTGCAGAATCAACTCGGAGCTAGGAGCTGTGTTATAGAGTCAAAGAAGATCCTTTTTGTCAGATATCAAGAAGCTTAGCATTGCACAGAAGGAGCGTTGAGGTTTCATTCAGAAACTTAGCACCATAAAGCGAAGGCATGGAGGTTTTCTTCAGATATCAGAGTGGCACAGCGGAAGCTTCATGGGCCCATAACCCACAAGTCCTAGGATTGGAGTAGAGTTGTCAAAGTGAGAAGGTTGGAGGAGAAGACCCAAGGGTCTACTACAACAACACTTCCGAGGTGGCAGCAGAGTTTTTCAGATTTAGGACAGTATGGAAGCTTTTTGGGATAAAATGCTTTTCTCAATAGGGAGGTGTGATCAGGGGATCATTTTCAAAAGTTCCCTAAAACATCCCTAAATGGTGCCAGTGCAGAAGATCATCTCGAGAGCTTTCCAACAACTGTAAGAACGCGACAAATGAACATCGCGAGCTCTAGATATGTTCGGTCAAAGTTCAGAAAGCGGGAAAGTCAACTCTGGTCAACTGGTCAATATTTGGACGAATCACACTGTGACACGTGGCTTGCCACCACTCATCGAATTCACTTGATTTGCCTATCGGGAGATGACAAGTGGACTACAGGATTACCGAGTTAATTTATTTCTAGGCCACATTGTATGGGTCGAAATTATAATTACTTGGTAAGGCCACTTTCCAAATGCCACATGTATATATTAATGTTTAAAACATTAGTATGAACCACCAAATCAAATTCATATGCTTTGACCACGTGGAAGGTGGTGAAGCGGTTGTTCGGGAGGCATTAAGCCTTGCGTGGATGTTTCCACATGGAAGGAAGAAGGTGGGAAGCAGTTGTTGGGGGTGGTAAAGTCTACCACTTCAAAAATGCGTGGAAGGCTATTTAAGGCCTTAGATATTTTCTCCCACCACCCAAATGTGCCCCTTATGGGATTTCAAACAAATGTCACGCCAAACTTGGGATTTAATCCCATTAAACATTAAATCCACCCAAATGGGAATATTTAATCCCATTTCCTATGCAATCCGTTAAATGGGAAATATTTTATCCCAATTTCTATGTACGGGTAAGGCTAATCTTAGCCTAAGGATGATGTTAAGTGCATTATTTGAGGGCCCTAAAATTGTATAAATAGGGTACCTAGTTCATTGTAATGGACACACACACACAAACTCGGAGACAAGCTCATTCCTAGAGCGCTGGAGGCGAAGTCCGAGCCAAGAGGAGAATGAGAAATTATTTTGTGAAGACCTAAATTATTTAGGCATTATTATTTTGATTATTATTGACCTATTATTTGTTAGGAAATAATAAATTAAATATTTGTGGCTAGGAGTTATTCAAACTACCTAGTTGGCCCATAGCGCCACACCAATTACTTACAAATCCTGGATTGTCGACCGGAGTGCTAGAGTCACATTGATAGCATCGAGAAGGCCGATCGAAGTTGAAGGAGATTGTACGCCAGGAAGGTGGAAGTCAGGTGCTATTTTTCACCCTTGTCATCCGAAGGTCTGGTTATTCTTCTGAGCAAGTTTAAATAGTTTCCATTAGGTTTTCTTGTGAAAGTACTATTGTAACTTACAAGTTTTGACTAGTGGAATGGTTCGACCACGAACCCAGAGATGTAGGCAATTGCCGAACTCCGTAATAAGTCTGTGTGCAATTGTCATTATTGTCTTGCATTATTTTTAAATTGGTTACTTAAAAGGAGTAAATTATCAGCAAATAATTGAAGCCTATAAGGGTCCGAGATCAGGTAGTAATAATCTGGTTATTTTTGAATCAAGCTTAGGAAGCTAATTGCGTAGAAAATGGATATTTTAGAAGGAAGAATGAAATCAATGTCCAATGTTGTGTTGGTTCTATAGAATGAAAAATGAGAGATTGCAAGGGATGAGTTGGAATCCATTATTGTGGACATCCTAGAAAAAGAAGGACAAGCATTCACTAAATGGCAGGTTTTGGAGGCTGAAATAAAGGAGGAGTATCCTGAATTGATACTTCAAACTGATACAAAGGAGGCTATCTCATAACCTCATAAAAATTCTTTATTTGTCTACATTATTTCATTCTTATTCTCTCCATTATTCTATTCTTTACTTCAATTTTTGGATGAATACCCATTGTTGGGTTGATAATGAGATTAGTGTGGGGTAATGTTGATCAAAGAATACTTTTTAGAGAACACACAAGGAGTCCACATAGGAGAGAAGATTAGGATCAAGGGTGCGGAGGGACAGGAAGGACCTGCACATGGAAGGCAAGTTCATCATTCAGTACTTAGCTAATTTTGAGCATGATGACCTATTTTTAGAAGATGGCATGTGGAACACACCAACGATACAGAGACGTGTGTGCCATGCATTTTCTATCTTTGGATGATTAGATCAAATCATTTTGCATGGAGACGAGCTAAGAATAGGGTTGACACTTCATGTAATTGTAAGAGGTCTATAGATAGCACACTTGCATGTGTCAATAGTTAATCAGAAGCGCAAGGCCCTGGCAGTAGCACAATAGCCACACAAGACTTGGATGGAGGAGCTTAGGAATCTAATTACGTAGAAAATGGATATTTTAGAAGGAAGAATGAAATCAATGTCCAATGTTGTGTTGGTTCTATAGAATTAAAAAGGAGAGATTGCAAGGGATGAGTTGGAATCCATTGTTGTGGACATCCCAGAAAAATAAGGATAAGCATTCATTAAATGGCAGGTTTTGGAGGTCGAAATAAAGGAGGAGTATCCAGAATTGATACTTCAAACTAATACAAAGGAGGCTATCTCATAACCTCATAAAAATTCTTTATTTGTCTACATTATTTCATTCTTATTCTTTCCATTATTCTATTCTTTACTTCAATTTTTGGATGAATACCCATTGTTGGGTCGACAATGAGATTAGTGTGGGGTAATGTTGATCAAAGAATACTTGTTAGAGAACACACAAGGAGTCTGCGCGGGAGAGAAGATTAGGATCAAGGGCGTGGAGGGATAGGAAGGACCTGCACGCAGAAGGCAAGTTCAACATTTAGGACTTAGCTGATTTTGAGCATGATGACCTATTTTTAGAAGATGGCATGTGGAACACACCAACGATACAGAGACGTGTGCGCCATGCATTTTCTATCTTTGGAGGATTGGATCGAATCATTTTTCATGGAGATGAGCTAAGAATAGGGTTGACACTTCATGTAATTATAAGAGGTCTATAGATAGCACACTTGCATGTGTGGCTATTCCTATGAATGACACATGGCTATTAATAGCATGCGGCCTATTTCTAGAATAGATAAGCGGTGAAGGGCAAGTCCCCACCCTATATATATGATGTGAGGTACATAGTGGTAATAGATGAGTGTGATGGATGTATGGAGGTATAGAGATATACGCATATGACTAAATTACTATATCATATCCATATGCACATTGGTATAGAATAACATTATTGTAAGGAGCTTCTATGTTTATTAATAAATGGAAGATATTGGCTGAACCTAAGTGTCATTCTTATGTGGAATTGAGTAGTACATGTTATTGATTTAATCATGATTACTATTTAAAGCTTGTTATGTCATAGATTTGAATGTAGCATACATTTTAGAATAATAGATTAGTTATGAATCTATATGTTTCTTCCTTCATCATGCTAACATCTTGCTATAATAACCCTAAAGAGGGACTTGGTACCTTTGCGTGCTTCAGGTGAGCGCTTAGTCAAGGCTGAGTGATGTGCCAATGCGACTAGGTTGTTATCTGGTAAATTCTAGGCTGCAACACGTCCTATTGTTAGTACTTAGAAATGTTTTAAAGAATTGATAAGAGATAAATTCTATCCTATTGGCCATAAGACTAACATGATGATTAAGTGGCAGTACTTTAGACATGGCAGCGGTCAAAGCGTGCAAGACTACACTACAAAATTTTAGAGACAAGTCATATTGCTCAATATGGACTTGGAGGATGAGGACATTCTGACCAAGTATTTGGGAGGAATTCACACTCACCTTCGGAGGAAAGTAATCTCCACAAAGCCCAAGGATCTCAATGAAGCTTGTGTACAAGCATACTACATTGATGACGAGAAGAAGTAAAGAGAAATAGATCCAAATGGAGACCGGTTAGCAAAACAACAGGACAAATAAAAAGGGCAGACAAGTAGCAGAGGTAAATGGAAAGGTGAACATACTGCTACTACTTTGCATACTTGTAAAGATCCTAAGAATTTCTATAAGAATTGTGATGTAAATGGACATATTGATGCCACATGATGGAAGTTGCATCTAGAATTGCACCTAGAGCACTGAACCAAGGATTCCAAGAAATCCATGGCCACTGTGAAGACAGAAAGAGAGGTGGAGATTGAGAAAGATTCAAATGTAGACTAGAGGCTAGGATGAATGGCCACTAACATGTACGAGGCAGAAGAATAAGAAGAGATGAGTAAGCTATTTCAAATCAGAATCCAAATCAAGAAGAATAAGGTAAATGCTTTAGTAGATTCTGGTTCTCAGTCAATTTTGATTTCTGATGCGGTTGTAAAACAACTTGGTCTAGAGACTTACACACATCCACATCCATACCCACTGGGATGGGTGAGGAAGGGTTTATAAATACAAGTTAAAAGGAAGTGTAAGTTTTAGTTTGGGATAAATATCCAATACATAGCTGTATTAGAGGCTGATATTATTCCACTTGATGCATTTGCCATTGTCTTTGAAAGTCCTTGTATGCCAGGGATGTTGTGTTCATAAGGAGGGAGAACCGGTTTAGATGGGTCAAGGATGGAGTCAGTTTTAACATCCGGGCACACCATAGAAAATCAAAGAAAACTATGGTAACTGTCAACCAAGCACCAAGACTTATTCAGGTAAATCATTAGTTTTGTTTCTTTTATTGGAAGAAAAAAAATGGACATGAGAGCGGATATTTCTGACCAAAGGATGGAGAATTTGGATAGCACTTGTTAGTTTGTGTAGAAGAATCCACCATATGAACTACTCATTCAAGGAGAAAAACAAAATTCCATGATGCAGTCACCGTATCTACCTACAGATTCACTGACCTAACCGTGGGGTAGCAAGAAGAAGAGGAGATACAAGGAATAGCGGTGACTATAGCAGAAACATAGTTGGAGAGGATTCGGCTGATGCATATCAAGAAATAAAGATAGTAAAGGATGGAACCAATATAGTATGGGACCTTCGCCATACTTGAGCAGGTTGGAGAAGAAGCCTTCAGGCCATACTTCATGCAGATGCACATAGTAGTAAGTTGCAAGAGCTTGCATCCACTAATGCCATCTATGCATGAAAAATAAGGAAAGATACAGAAGTTACCTTACAAAGAGGATTGTACTCAAGGTAACTTTGAGGAGTATGTAGCACTGAAATAACAAACCAGAGATCCAGAAGAATCTTGATAGGTTGTACGAGAGAAGACACCAAGGCAGACCCAAAGGTACTTGAATGAGCACGAGAGGGAGTCGATTCCTCTACCACTCTCCCAATAAGATTTTTTGGGACCAAAATCCTCCTAATTAGGGGAGGTATGATCCATAAAGATCCATAAAAACACACCAATTCATCATTTCCATTAGCACCAAGAAGGAGAAACAAAAAAAAGTGAGAAAAATGAGGTAAACGGAGGTTCTGAAAGGAACTGTCGCTCTGTGCAGAGCGGCGGTTTCGGGACCTCCTCCCTACAGGGTGGTATTCCTAAAACTACCACAAAACTAGGGAAGTGGTCATGAGACTTCCAGTCTACTCAGGGTGGTGGTCCTGATACTTTCGAATAGAAAAGAAGAATGGAATGTGAGTGGATGCATTTTTGAAGCTCCCAGCCATGTCTCTTCCCTTCCATGCCCTTTCACATCCTCTAGTGCATGGGAGGACATGGGAAGGCCTATAAATGCATGAAATTAACAAGATAATAGGCATTCAAAGATCCAGAGAGATTGAGAAGTAGAGTTTAATGAGAGCAGTGAGCAAGATCTTTAGTTCTGGAATGGAATTGTAGGAGCAAGGTGTAGAAACAGAGAAAACAAGTAATTGGAGAGAAGGTTTACATTATTTCTTCTTTTCATACTTATTGTAATATGTAATTGTCTATATTATACCAATAAAAGTGGGAAGAAAGAGAATTTACCATTCCCGTCTGGTTTTCCTCCATTGGAGGTTTCTAGGATAAAATTGTTGGTGTTGAAGTTTGAATTATTTCCTTCTCTACAATTTCCTTTCTATAGCACTAGATAATCAGTCACGAAGCTCTAAATTTCAAGTAAATTTTTCATTTTCCAAAGTTGAAATTAGAACAACATAGTTGTGTGATTCGTAGAGTTCCAAAGTATAAGTTTATGGATCATGGAGATCCGACAATAGGGAATTAAAGCCAAAAGGTGGTTTTAAAACATTGAGGGGTTAGAAGTTGGTCACATGAGGGACCTTGAGGAATCATGGAGGGGATAGTTGAATTTTTCAAACTTGGATGTCCTTCACCTCAAAGGGACATGAGGGAAATCATTTTTCATGGTGCACTAGGTGATGACACATGGCAGTGATATGACCGTGAAGGCTTTGAGCTCCCGTAACCACCTGGGGGCTGAACTGGTGATCCTGGAGGTTGCATGAGGGTACTAAGGGATTATAGGGGCTAGGAAAATATTTCCAAACTTGATTTCCCTAATATTGAGGGATTTTAGGGACACAAAATTATCCCAGGCACCTGGAGCTGACACGTTTCCTTCCAAAATTTGACTAACTCCCAAACTCGCTCCAAGAGGGCAACTTTAAACAGAGATAACTTGAGCTCCCTATGGACATTTTCGATGAAATTATATATTATATTGACTGGAAGTTTCCTTCTTAATCTAATGGTGGGGGTCTCAGGTATTTAATCTTCCATTTGTTCTATGAAAACTCAGATTTTGGATCTAGTACTCCACATGTGCATGATAAAAACTGCTTACAGACCTATTGCGCCAAAGTGTTGTGAAAAACATAATTTCACCATATTATAGGTATTGTAATTAAATTTCTGATGATGTTTTGGTTTTCTCCTAACTCCATCTAGAGATCCTAGAATCACCTTCAGAAACTCAGTAACTATTTTCGCTTGTGCACTCCTTAGGCCTATGAACCCTGATTTTAGTGAAACTGTCCTAACTTCTCTGGATGCTTCCTAAATACTCATAAATAAAATAAATGATTTTCCTAGGAATTTAATTCACCTCCATGTCTCGTTCAAATTTTTTGTTCTGCTCCATGGGGTAGCTCCAGTCCTAGGAATTCCAGTGATAAGACTTCCTACAACTGTCCGAAGTTTGCATTTTTTAATGAAATCATAAAATCACCTTTAGGGGGTTGATCTGAATTTCCTAAATCACTTTGGGGAATGAATTAACACCAATTAGGAGGTCACTTGGAATGAATGGTCAAACCCAGGGTGTCTTGGAGGGGTAAAACTTGAAAACATTAACATAGGGGAATAGTTGTCATGCTTCGAAATTGTCAATTTCCTTGTTGCACATTTTCATGAAAACACCTGGCTTTAGCTTGGGGACATGACATGAACTGATCGTAGTGAATACATAGCATGAAGAATCCATAATCTCAACTTTAGACAATATGATCCATTGACTAGTGCCTTATCCATTGGGCCCTGCGGAGTCATGTATAACTTACGACGAGAGAGAGAGAGAGAGAGAGAGAGAGAGAGAGAGAGAGAGAGAGAGAGAGAGAGAGAGAGAGAGAGAGAGAGAGAGAGAGAGAGAGAGAGGAAGGAAACACACACACACACACCAAAAATGACGGAAGGGAACACAAAAAACACACGGAAAAGAAAAAACACACACAACAGAAAGGGAAACATACCTAACAGTCACCTATGTTATAAGGCAGGGGACAACCTACTTTCACTGAAGTACTATTCATTCCTCAAAATTTACCTGTGAGTGGGCAACACTGAGTGATGTTTTTATATGAAGCCATTGACTGGTTACATAAAGTAGTCTCCTTTCCTTATTTGTTTATGAAAGCTAGGTGTTTTCACGACCATCTATGTTTTTTGTAGGAGTGAGTCCACATGAGCTTCTTGATGCTCAGGTCTTTGCTTGGAAATTCCACTGCCTTCATCCTCTTTGAAATCGGTTTCATAGTGCCAGTTGTATTCCACATTTATCCATGTAGTTGATTCCTCATTAAGCATCCTATCGCTGCCCCATGGCTGATTTTTTTTCAAATTACTTGAACATTCTAGATTATTTTCTTTCCCAGGTCTATGCTCATTGACCTCTTTTCCATGATAAACTTCATACTTATAACTTATCTTGACTCCACTATGAGGTTCTTGAGTACTAACGAAAGGATTATAAGAGACCTCATACTTGCCTTGTATGGCCATGGCATGAGTTAAGAGATCAAGATTCAGCTTGGGTTCTTTCGTAACATGCACTACATCTAATAGTTCTTGTACATAGATTTTATTTTTTACTTCCTACAACTCATCTTTGTATTCCTTTGAAGAATATTTATTTTTCAACTCAAGACAAGTATCCGGAGGGATTAATTCATTGTCTTGGGAATCACTACATTATATCAATCCTTCATCAAGAGGAGCTTCAACTTCAAAGGCCTAAAAAATCTTTGATTTAATTTCTTCAACATGGAAAGAGTCTTCCTCTTCAAATGGGAAAGAAAATATCTCCATTTCATTGTTGCATCCATTAACCATTGGCTCATGAGGGGAATCATATTTCTCCTCTTGATTTATTTCAACATAGCCAATCTTCACACTGCTTGAGGCTTCTAAATCATATTCACACTTGTCTTGTAGAATCGTGGCTTGCATCAGGAGTTTGAGACTTAGCTCATGGTATTTTTTTTCTTTTGTGGTTCTAAGTAGTTCTTTCAAACCTTTTGTGGGCTCATCACAAGCTGGTCTTGTCCCTCAATGAATGGAATGGCTGAGATCATATTCATCTCCAAATGGGAATGAAAATACCTCCATTTCATCATGGATAAGCACATAAGCTCATTTTTCCATTTGATATTCACCAAGTACCTTTTCCTCTTCTTCATGGTTTGCATCATCCGGTAATTTGGGGCTACCCTCTTATAACTCGAATCTCCTCAATACTTTTTCAAGGTCCATACCTCTTTGGGAAGGAATATATGTCCCTATCAAGATGGGAATATCCTCTTCCTCCTCAGTTGTCAGAAAATGATTCATCCACCTAGCATCTTGGTACAAGATGTCAGTTCCTAGACTTCTAGAATTTCACACTGTGTATGTCATATTCTTCTGTGGAAGAAATTTTTCCATATCTCCTTTATTTGAAATGGTTGCAGAAGAATAGTTCATCTGGATATTACCCCCCAACTACTAACATAAACCCTTACTTAGCAACATTCCAAATGAAGTCGGAATGTATGCTACCAAAATCATCACTGAAACCTTCTTGTTTGGAAATTTGGTGAGAGCCACCTGTGCATTTTGACCTTCCCTACAAGTGGGACCTATTTTGATGTCAGGGAGTAACAAGACCCACTGGGTGGAGTCATGGTTAGTTGTAGAGCCTTGGCGACCTTTATAGGCATCACATTGTCAGATGCAGTAGAATCTATTATGCATTTGTTCAATACATAATATCCAACAAGAAGAGAGAAATAGAAAGTTTCAAACTTATCAGTCTTAGATACACTCAATGAAAAAATGTTTCTGTGATGGAGGAGTAGGTGGGTTCCGTAATATTCCTATAGAAATAGGAGATATAAAATTGAGTTTTAAACTACCACTCTTGATGTATTGAAAAAATATCTCAAATTGTTTGGGATGATTACGAAGATATTTAGTTTTAGTAATCTTCACCTTGACTTTGTTCACATATTCTACAAAGTCAAAGGGAGAAGATATGGATAAGGGGAATGAAGGGACTAATTTTGGAGTTGGGATAGGTTTAGAAGAAGGGTTTGACACTTGGGGAATGGAGGGCATTTTAAAAAGAACACTGGGAACTTTCAATGTACTAGATTTTACAGGAGTGGATTTAGACTTAGAATTATAAGAGGCATTGGAAGACTTACTTGGAATTGCAGGAGCTTTCTTACTCACTACAGGATAAGTTTTTTCAAATGCAAACTCCATGCAAGGTAGAAGTGGATATCCTCGACTGATTATTTTGTTTTGTGGAGTCACCATAGGAGGATCATCAACATTATTTTTCTTTACTACAGTGGAGGGAGGCACTCCTTTATCAGATTGAGAACGAGTGAATACCGCACATGAGAAACTCGGTGCATATTCTTCTTCATCTTCATCACCTATAGAATACTCACAGAATCTGATCTATGTATCATTCTCAAACTCATCACTTTCTAGGAATTCACCACCTTCACTTTCTTGTTCAAGCTCCTCTTCATTATCTTGACTCCTACAACTTGCATTGATAGGTGGGGCCTCCAGGGAAATCCTTTGGGGCACTCATATAATTTGATTTTTGTTGCTTCTTTAGGAAGATGCTCATTTAAAAAATTCCCTCTTCAATGATGCCATCTCATCTTCTAGTTTTTACAGCAACAAATATGTTCTCTCATCTCTAGGACACTGAGATTTACCCTTTGAGGGGTTCTTGACCTTTCCAAATAGGATGAGATATTCTTAAAGTTTAATGGCTAATCTTTTTGGTTGTACAATATCCCTTGGTTGAACTCTTCATAGGAAAAATACTACCTCTAATGATTGAGAAATAATAAATAATCTCTTGATGTTGTTTTCTGTTGGTGAATCCTCCTCCGGTATCCTATAGAGAAATTGGTCAAAATGAGCCACAAAGTATCTCATAGTTTAATTTTATCCTTTCTTTATTTGTGCCAATTGATCAAGGAGGTCTTAATAGTCCTCAGTAAATATGAATCTTTCCTCGAAATTCCTTTTGATGTCATTCTAGCAAGTGATGGATTGGGTAGGTAAGAGATAGAACCATTTCACTATTTTTTCTTGGAGAGACTCCATGAGAAATATTATATCAAAATCTTCATGTTGGACACCAAGAATCCTACATGATGTGGTGAAGGCTGATATGTGCTCTTCAGGGAGTTGTATGCCATCACCTTTGAACTTTGGAAAGTTCTTGAGGGAACTTGTTGGTAGATCATGAAGAGGTGGTTCAAGAGAAAGCAACCCTGTATTTATTCTGCATGGAACAATGGGTTGAGGTATTTTTGCTTCGTCTTCCATTTTTTATATATTTGCACTCTTTGCTTCTACAAATTCTTCTTCTTCCAGGAACTCAATGCTCAACGACAGTTAAAAAATGGGAGAATTTGAAGGGGGAGTATCAAGAGTTTTGATAGGATGCCATGTGAAATATTTGATGATTGATATGGGTATGAGGCTTGAGAAAAATAGTAGGGGTTATATCTTATTCTTTCTTTTTGGTTTTGCAAAGCCTCAAAAGTGGGGTTGACAACTCCTCTCGATATATTCAACCTTGTGTATCTCCTTTTAGCCAACGTTTGGAAACTCTTGTAGTGGGAATATGAAAGGATGCCATGGAATATGAAAGGTCGTGTGCATGAAGTTGACAGTGTGTTTTTCAACAATAAAATTCCATCAACTCCAAAAAAAAAATTCATTTTTTTTATTTTTTACATATTTTATTTTTTTTGTATTTTTGGACCTTGCAGTAGTAATTTGGGCGCAGTTGCTACTAAATCTACCTCACAATGGGCACCAAAAACTGTTGGTAAGAAATTTTTTGGGTGGAAAAACTTGTGAATTTCTTGCCAACGCTATGAGAATATAAGTCCCTCTACTTAACCGGTGCAACTGTCGTATATGCATGCGCAAGTGAAAGTGAGTTTTTCTCTAGGTGGACTTACAGTCGGGGATCCAACAGGGACACTCCATTGAACCTTCGAAAAAGATAACAATATCTTGATAGGGAAGACTTTTTCTGAAGAATGGGAAAGGGGAGTGAGAAAAGAGGAAGGGGAACTAATGTTGTAGGTAGAAAATAATTTTCTTGCACACACTTATAAGTTTCATCTTATGCACTAAATTAAGAGGAAACAACTCTACAAGTAGCACTAAGACCAAATAGAATTTTATGAACACAAAATATCAAGAAATCCCTTAATCAAATAAACCTAGAAAATCCTTCTTGTATTGATTGCTCAAACCAAATTTGTACATAGTGGGGAAATGGAGGAAATTTGAGAATGCGAGAAATGGAATAATTTGGATATCTCTTTTTTTTCTCAATGTACTCTTGATTTTACAAAATCAATCACCAAACCTTTGAAATGGGAATGGATTTACAATTTATAGGAAGAGAAAAGACTCTTCATATGACCCCCATTGACCCTTCATACTTTTCACATTCTTAGGAAAACTTTAAGTCCCATTTTATAAATTAAGGGTGACTTATTACATTGAAAATAAAGTCATTATTAATTACTTAAGTCATTATGAAAAATTTCAACCCCAAACACAAAATTATAACATTGAGAAGAGAGAGAATGTTGGGGGAGAGGAGAGAGAGAGATAGAACAAATAGAGGAAGAAGGAATAATGATGTTGATGATGAAAGAATCTACCTATGATAAAGTCCTTTGATCCTTCCAGATGATTCAATAGGATGCTCCAATGTCATAAACTCTGAATCTTTGAATTTTTTACACCCTAAGAAACTCCTTCATCTTAGGTCATGGATTCTTGCTAAGTTGAATGAACTATTCTACCGATGAAAGCAACTCCCACCCTAGGTATGATATACCTATGACAAAATTCTACCCTATCCGAAGGTGTTACGAATATATTGTTTGTAACATTATTAATATTGTATTGTGTGTGAGTATTTAATATTATTATTTAAATGAGATGTAAAACTCATTTAATAATAATATAGTGTGAGTGAATGTGAATTTGTTGAATAAAAAAATCATGTAGCTATTTTGGTTTGATAGATTCATGGAGAGTGATATGTTTGAGAGATTGAAGATGAAGTTTGACTCCACCTTTGTAGGAGATCAAACATTATAAAATGTAACCTCTATTATTGTAATTGACATCCCGAATGAATTAAATTGCAATATTTTTATATTCGGTGTTTTATTAGTGTATTATATTTTACTGTTTCTACATTTGAATCTGACCCAAAAATAATATTTGGTATCAGAGCAGGTATGCAAACCTGACAATGGATTTTCTGTGATTGAGCAAGAGCATTTTTTAAGAAAATCCATCTGAAGAATAGATTGTATTTTTTGTTCTAGGATCTGGGTTTTTCTAAAACTTATTGGGTTTCACAAAATATGGGTGATACAACTACAAAAAAAAATTCAGCTGAACCCAGATAATTTTTTTGGAGAAAAACATATTTTACCGAGCCTACATTATATAAGTTAGGAGTTTCTATAAATGTTTCTTTTGCCAGATGGTATGCAGTTCGTGGGAGATTGTAGACCTGCCATGCCACATGGATTGCATGTACCTTCCTTCAATTCATTTGGTCATTACTTTTTAGTCGCAGATTTATTTTACTGTCCACATGTTGTTTTGGTTTTTGTTTATTTTTAAGAAGAAAAAGAAATGTGGTATTTCTTCTCTCTCGCTTAATTCATTAGGGAACAAGTCTTATTTGTTGTTTAGTTACATAAGTCCAAGTTGTAATTTATTTTTTAAAATTTGTTTTTAATTTTCTTTGTATCATTACAAACATCATAATGTCGAGTCATAATTTTTAAAAATCATTTTTGTGTCATTTAGGTGATTATTAGGAAAATTGTAAAAAAAAAAGGTTGCTCATATTTCTCTTGGTCACATTTTTACTTGTACGCAACGACCAAGTTCAAATTGAGGGGAGAATTTCATATTGAGCTTCATTTTAATTTTTTTTTAGTAACTAAGCAGTTTCAAATGGAGGCTAGAGGTAACAGAGGAAGGAGGTTGATCAACGACCTCTCGTCAGGCACCATTGACGAGGCCGCAGTACTGATTTGGTGGCCAAGTATTTTCAGCTGTGTGGTAGAAAATAAAAATAGATGATACATTCATGTTATTGTAATGTGTGAGAAATTCCTATATGTAACCTTTTGATGAAAAATATAGTGGGTAAGTAATAAAAACATGTGTAGACATGGATCTTGAAATGGTTCATGGAGATCCAGAAAACCACATGAGGTGAACAATAGAGTGGAGAATTGTTCATGTCTAGGTTGGTGGTAAACATGTTGTAAAACCATAAAAGGTTGAGCATTGCTCCCTTCATTTATATCAAGGTCATGAGCTATAGGTGTGCCACAGGGGTTGGCATTCTGCTGATATGTTACGAATATATATTTTGTAACATTATTAATATTATATTGTGTGTGATTATTTAATATTATTATTTAAATGAGATGTCAAACCCATTTAATAATAATATAGTGTGAGTGAATGTGAAGTTGTTGAATAAACAACTCACGTAGCTGTTTTGGTTTGAGCGATATTAGGAGATAGGTTTGAGAGATTCATGGAGAGTGATATGAGGGATTGAAGATGAAGTTTGAATCCACCTTTGTAGGAGATCAAACATTATAAAATGTAACCTCTATCATTGTAATTGACATCCTAAGTGAATTAAATTGCAATATTTTTATATTCGGTGTTTTATTAGTGTATTATATTTTACTATTTCTACATTTGAATTTGACCCAAAAATAATAGAAGGTCGCCTCCATCCTCTATGTAACAAGCCACCACTATCTTCACACTCTTCCTCCTCATCATCTACCTCTATAGGTTTAGTGGGCTTCGGAGCTGGTACATTATCCACTGTATGCTTACCCTTAGGCGGCCCTAGAAGCACGAACTCATTCTCTTCATATTTGTTACCCTCCAACTTAGGCTTAAGCTAAAGGTATATAAGTGTGGCTTCACTAACTCCAATTGCAAAACTCATAGGATTTATCCTTATCATGTCTCAAATTATCTTCTCAATGTAGGTAGTCTGACCTAGATATACATACGTCTTTTGCAACGTGTGGTAGTCATAGTCTACCTTGTCTACAACAAAATTCAGGCATCACGCATTAGTAAAATGATGGATTGATGCCTGGAAGTAGCACGCTATGAAGGCATACGATATTTTACACCAGGGGCTCCAAGTTTCATCCTTAATTGTAAACCATGCGATGCAGAAGTGCCAATACACCGTGAACTACACTGTCTTTTCCACTACTGAAGGTAACTTCTTAGGAATGTGCCACTTCTCTTCAAATGCTACCACATCTTCGCCCTCTTCTTGAATGGCCCACTCATTGACCCTTCACACAAGTACTTGTCAAATCTTTTTGCAATGGAATTTTTTTGCATGGGGTACTCCTAGATTTTTTTCTTTAGCCCATTGAGCACTCTAATCTCCATAAATACCAGGGACAATAGGACAATGCTGAAATTGATTTTCTCAACTGTGCGCACTTCCTCGATGATAGTTTCCGCAATGTAGCCTAATATGTTGTAAATTATTCCACATGAAATTATCCTTGCAATGTGTAAACACATTGTATTCACCTGTGACCATCTCTCTTGATCATTCAATTTTGTCACTAAATGTGCAGCTACCTGTACCACTAGGTACTTATTCAATGTGTCAATATCCATTCTATGCAGACCCTTGGTATACCCTAACTCCTTCTGCATCTCCAGGATTTTTACTTTATCTGTCAAGTCAGTATTTAGATCCACTCCTATGCCCTTTAATCTTGTTATAGCTGAAATCAAAGTGGCTGTAATCCTTACCCTCCATTCGGTGAAATAGAAAAAGTCTTCATGTACCCTGCTCATCAACCACTAGTATAAAGGTTCATATTTACCAAAATATGGGAGCTTGTACAACTGGTAAACTCCAACCTGATTTAGTAACTTATCTCTAGTGTCATCATACAATGATATGTCCTTTGTTGTGTGTTTGTTCATCTTCGTACTAAAAAATGCATCCAATTCCTTTTTATTATCCGATGTGTGGTGATTATAATCGATTATCTTGCACTTTCGGACATGATAATCCCATTCTTGTCCCACTATCATGCCTTCTGGGTATTGAATCTCTGAGAAATTTCTCTCAGGAGAAATTTCAACCTCTGCTTCCACTTTCTTCTTCCCTTTGGCTTCTACAGTAGGTGCTTTCTTTGGTGTCATATATAAATCATAACTTTATTTACTTTGTAGTGTGCAAATGATTGCCTTCTACCTTTGGTAATGATTAATTTCAAAACACTAGCTTGAATCTATGTGCCCTAGTTACAACCGTGTGCCCTAGCTCTTTCACAACGCTCTAGTTTTCTCAAACCCTTCACCAATGGGGACATAAGCTTCTCCTGTGCACGAATCTACTCTCCATGTTTGGTTTCACACTCTCTACACCTCAACACGATTCACTCAACTTGATTTGCACTTAGCTATTTCAAATTTTTGTGATTTACAATGGTAAAAATGAACTCGTATGCCTTCCTTATATAGATTTTGAAAAACTCAGTGCATTTATTTCTCCCTCACCTACCAACAATCCTCATTAATTGACCCTTTTCACATTTTTCCGCTTGGTACATCTTCTCACCCCAGCTATAACCTTTTAGTGCACCTTCCTACCTTCTGGCTATAGACTTCTCTTTAGTGTGCTTCCATGCACCTGAGTACATTGTCACTGTGCCTTCTCCTGGTAGTCTCCACGGATGCTACTTACCTCACGTTATATTGTTCCTTCATTTATCTCCATCTATGGTCCTTATTTGGAAGCAATCTTCTGTCCACCAACTCTTAAAACTTTGAATAACACCTATAGTAGTTTGTTCTTTTATGTGTACCCTTTTTTCAATAACCACAACACAAAAATTGTATGTACAGTCCTCTAAATTTCTTATTTCACAAAACACCAACTAAATTGATAAATCATAGAGACGAAGAAGGAAATGCGTTAAGGAAATACATAATTGAAAACCTAACCTAAATGGAAACATTGTCTTATTACAAACACCAAGAAGAATTATTTATAGTAGGGCTTCATCCTACTCCTGTTGAAGTAACTAGGTAACCATGTTCCTTCAATCGTTTCTAACTGACAAGATCATGTTTCAAGTATGTAAGTGATAACATAGGGTCCTAACCAATGTACTTTGAGTTTTCCTGGATGGCGCATAAACTTAGAATCATAAAGAAGCACCATCTGTCCTATCTCAATATTTTTGTCCCTGATGTTCCTATCATGCCATGCTTTCTGCCTAGATTTTTATTTCTTCTGACTGCAGCATGTTATTTCTCATCGTTCATCCAACTTAATCAACTTATAAATTTTTTCTTCTAATGCATGCTCATCAAATAGACCTCCATCACACGTAATATGCAAAGAAGGTAACATGAATTCCATAGGAAGAATTTCTTCAGCGCCAAATACAAATCAAAAGGGTGTGGCCTTGTTTAACTATTTGTATGTTATTCTATACGCCAAAAGTACTATAGAAAATTTATCATCCCAATCATTTCTTCCAACATCACAAATTTTGGTTAATGTATGGCTCAAAATCTTGTTGAAAGCCTTAGCAGTCCCAATTACTTGAGGATGATATGGTGTAGTTTTATGGTGTGTAATCATGAATTCATCCAATAGAATTCTGATTGTCTCATTCAGAAAATGTGTGCCCCTCACACTGGTCAAACTCAACGGGAAACCATACCTTGTAATAATATTTTCCCATAGAAACCTGGATGTTATAGCTACTGTATAATCCTTTGTAAGTGTTGCTTCTACCCACCTTGTCAGATAATCTATGCAAGTGATGATATAATGTGATCCAGTCATACATGCGGCTAATGAAATAGGACCCACAAAATCTATAGCCCATTTCTCAAATGGTTCTGCACTAGTAATAGGTCTTAACAGAATTTCATCTCTTTGACATGGTTTTCCAAGGTGTTGACAATGATCACAAGCCTTGAAATATGACTTACAATATTTATACAAGGTCTCCCACCATAATCCAGTGAGTAGAATCTTGCATGTAGTGGCGTCACCTGCATAGTGCCCACATGCAATACCACCATGAGCCTCCTCCATGATATCTTTACGCTCATGTTCCAGTACACAACAGTGCAATACTTCATCTTGGCCTAATTTTTATAGTTCACCACTAATCAACGTAAATGGTGCCTTGTGAATGGAGATTTTTTTCTTCTCTAAGGATTTCATCCCTTCTAGAGCCATAAATGTTCGTAGAAAGACAACAATTTCCTCTATTTTTGATGGCACACATTGTAACTTGTATAATTGTGCATTGGGCATTATATCTTCAATTTCTTGTGCATCTTCTCCCAAATGTATTTTGGATAGATGATCCAGTCCAGAATTACTTTTCCCTAGTTTTACCACAACTGTGAAATAAAATTCTTGGAATAAGAGTACCCATTGGCATATGTGCCCCTGTAAAATGGGTTTGTTTACCAAATACTTCAATGCCATGTGATCAATATAGAATAAAAATGGTGTTGCTAGCAAGTATTGTCTTAATTTATGTAGCACATAGATCATTGACAAAGCTTCACACTCTGTAGTTGTATAATTCTGCTCTGCATGAGTCAACTTTATACTAGAAAAATAGATAGGATGATCTATAATACCTTCTTTAGGCTGATCCAACACCATGCCAATGGTCATGCTAGAGGCATCCACATGTACATGAAATGGTTGGTCCCATGAAGGAAAGTGTAGAATAGGTGTTGTAGTTAGTTTCTCCTTCAATGTCTTAAATGCACACTGCTACGGTTCTCCCTAGTAGAATGTCCCTTTTCCTTTTAGTAACTCCTCTAAGGGTATGGAAACCTCAGCATACCCCTTTATAAATTTTCTATAATACCCAGTGTGACCCAAGAATCCACGTACCTCACTTTGACTGGTAGGATCTTCCATGCCGATAATGATTGTAACCTTAGCTAGATTAACCAAAAAACCTTCCTTACAGATGATGTGCCCTAATAATGTGCCAAAATGGTGTAGCAAAGATAAATTTCTCGATGTTAAACTAGATGCTTAACTACAGACATTTTTCAATTATTAGGAGTAAATTGTCGCAATGATCCTTAACATGTCCATACACCATCCACTCATCTAAATAAACCTATAAGAAGTTGTGAATAAAATCCTTGAACGCTTGGATAATTATGTGCAAAAATACAATAGGCGTGTTTTTCAAACCAAAAGTCATCACATTATAGGAAAAACTACCCCATTCATTAATAAAATTAGTATTTTCCTCATCCTCCTGTGCAATCCTAACCTGATGATACCTAGAGAATCCATCTGTAAATGAAAAGATTTCGCGCCTTGCAACACCTTCTAGTATTTCCTTGGTGAATGACATAGGAAGGGGGTCAGTCACACATGTAGTATTCAACTCCCTGTAGTCCACAAAGATCCTAATATGACCATCTTTCTTGATAATGATTTCCATTGGGCTAACCCATTTTGACTCATCGAGGGGCTTGATGATTCTAGACTTCAACATTTTGTAAATTTCTTCTTTGAAATTTTTAGGAAAGTTGTGGTTCATCGTGTAGGTTCTCTTCCTAACCAGGTGCACACCTTCCTTATGCTTTATCTTCATCTCTCCTAATGATTCATACATGCCTTTGAGTTAATGGTATCCCCAAGGAAATAAGTCCTGATAATCTCATAGTAACTCAATGATTTTTGCCACTTCAGAGTCAGGCCAATAGTCCCCAATTATGGTCTCATTAAGCTCAACATCTGAGCCAACATTCACTTTCTTTGTTTTCATAGGTTCATGATAGGTGCGTGTGGTCTTAACTGCAATTTCTAAAACCTCACGCCTACCTGTTGAATGTTCAACATCTATATTTTCTACTTCATCATCATCCACTAAGTAGACCATCTTTCCTTTTTCCTTTTCAAGGTAAGCACACTTAAGTAAAATCAACTCAAACCCAGATCAAGATAAATGGATAGAGTTCCTTTGAAATATTGAAACCCTTTATATTTGTCTTTGTTTCTTTAGTAAAATGTGCTCCTAAGTCTTCTTCATCAAATAAATCCTGAATGAGTTCTTCCACCTTGGCACTATCTCCCATAGTTAAGCACTTTATAACCCTTAATGCCTCTTCTACTAGAGGTTTAGTAGATAAATAATCAAATGTCTAGATCATTCCTAGAATCAAATCCTACCAATTTGAAGTCTCTCTATGGAGTTCTGCATATACATACTAAGCACGTGCACATCCTTGTAAAGTGGAATAAAAATTTTACAGCTAGAGTGAAGGTGGTAAAACTTCCCGCCCCTCTGTCGAGAGTCTCTCACACTACTGAACATGGTGTTGAACAGGTTGATTACCATGTTAAGTGTAGATTTGAGTAAGTGCATTACTCCTAGAAAACTAAGTAGAAAGAGCAATCCTAATTTCATTCCATTATACAAGATTATTCTTCTGAACCACCCACCAGCATGCTACCTCCCGCATAGGGTATATGCTAGCATATTCTATCTCTCCAACTGGTCTATCCACTGATTCTTCGTGGCACATAGAAATACCGTAGGATATCCTTCTCCAGTATAACGGGGTACTAAGTTGTTACTTATTCTCTTGATACAACAAAGTCTACTTTCGTGCAAAAATTTTCTCTTCACTTTATTCCCTACCAACTCATAAGTACTATGAGCCCAATCATCACAAGAAACACTTGTAGTATCACTAATAGATTGTGCATCTTCCCACTGAAGGATTCCTTATTTAGATGGCTCAAGCACCTTTGGGCCCCGGATGATGTGTACATAAATCATATTCAAATCTTCTTCACTCAAAGGATCAATATAGGGAACATATTTTCCATCTGTTAAAGGGATAATAACTCTTTCCTCCTTGTTTTCAAAACTGATATAATGCTTATTGAACCAAATATCATCATTATTTGTATAGCACCAAGGGAACCCAAGTAGAGTTGGGAAGATATCTTCCTCTGCAAGTGCTAAAACCTCAAAATCCCTAGTGATCTTGGCTCCCTGTATGGTAATTGATGTATCTTTTAAAACTCCGATGGGAGTGGTCTTAGTTTGGTTAGTCATGAATAATACATTCAAAGATGGATACAATGGAGGTCTCCCAATTTGTACCCGTGCATCTAAAGTAAGAAAATTGACTTCTGTGCTTGTATCAGTCCATATATTACTCAAAATCCATCCATCCACATCAACTTTCAGAGTGATTTCCTTTTCATAGTCTAAGCTAGGAGGGGAAAGTTTTGCATGCAGGATTTTCTATCTAGTCTCAATACATGCACGTGGATTGTTTCCCTTTAGCCAATCTCCTAATAGTGGAATGATATTCTCCTGGCACAACATCTTACACACCTCTTTCAAGTCATCCATATCATATTGGGTTGTCTTTATTACTTTTTTTTGGTTCATCTTCTATGATTTCTCCATTAAATATTATATTTCACCCTTAATATTTCTGAGTACCTCCATGGTTTCCTGATAAACCTCCTTCTGATGGATAGGATCTGGGTACCATGCATGTAGAACCTCCTCCTTAGTGATGGTAGGATTTTTCTACAATGTTTCTTTAGCGTGCACCACTTAAGCGTGGGTAGTGATCTTTATAGGAAATGCCTCAGATTTTGGTTCCAACTTGGGCATCCATTGATTTTCCACAATGCATTGTATCCTAACCATCCCTGTTCCTTTATTTTCTTGTTTATGTTTCTTTCTAATATACTCATATAATTCTGGGCATTCCTCATAACTATGATTCTTTCCATAGAAAGAACATGTAATATTTTGAGGACATTCGTTCGTATAGTGGTCAAGAGATATATAGGTATAACATGTTCCATGAGGAAAATCACCTCATCCACCACCACAACCTCAGACACCAAATCCACAATGGTATCCTCGACCTCAGCCATGACCTCCTTCAAATGACCTTCATTATGATCATAGCGTGTTTGATTGTGACCTCGATTGTGATGCTCATTCTTACCTTTAGAGTTATCTGATATTCTCTTCTGTCACACACCAATATCTATATCATCATAGATCTGGCCAATCAATCTACAGTCCTATATATCATGAGTCATGGACATGAAAATTTTACAATAGTAAGAGACATTCTTCCTTATCGCACGTTGTAATAATGGGAAGTGGCTAATATCATGGTTTAAATGACATATCTCAGATTCTAACAACAATGAGCGTACCAATCTATGGGGAAAAATATGATTGGTGTGACCTTTCACTTCACAATCTATACACCAAATCCCCGTGCACATCTCATGTGTTGAATTTGCCGATATCTTCTCCAACTACTTCGCCATAGCTATGATCTATGCTTCCAAAAATGGGCTCACCCCATTGTCTATACTCTTGACTGCCTCAGCGCGTAAAGATACTTTAAGTTCTTTGTGTGGATCAGTGTATGTCTTATGTGATAACACCCTTCTAAAAGGTGTAATCATACCTCCAACGAACCATTGCGCATGCTGGATTGCATGAATATCATAAGAAACCTTAGATAAAAGTGTTTTGAAATTGGCATCATACTCTCTAACACTCTCAGTAGTACCTTACTTAATATCCTTGATTGCATTTATACTCTTCTACTTGAACTTAGGGATGTGAAAATCTTTAAGGAAAGCATCTTTCTAAGATACATATTCTACGCAAGTCTGATCAGGGTCAAACTTACTATACCAACTGTGTGCACGCCCTTATAACATAGTGGTGAATTGACTTTCCCTGCACTTAGAAGCCATGATTCCTTTTTTATGCCATAGGATTTCACACATGTGCACGTTCTCAACAACATCTTCTATGCCCCTATACTCTAGAATATGAAGAGACATCTCCATGTAAATATTATGGGGTTGGTGAGGACCTTTCCCACCTAACCCAGAACCTCATGTGTTTCCTTTTCCTCTAGAACCACCAGATCCACTAGAACTAGAACCACTTATACCTCATGATCCTCCACCTGTAGCCACATATGGACTAGAAAATGTACTTCCTTTTGTCCCAACAGTAGTACTAAACTGAACCCCTATAGTCTACAAAGTGTTACCACTCCTAGAAGTGAGTCCAAAATTCTACATGCTTGAATTTTGTGCAGATGATGCACCTAAAAAGGTACTGTTATCCAAAATTCACCCCCCAGGGTAATTTTGATAACATGCATTAAATTCTCAAGTCCTAGGCAAATAGATTGATTCAGGGAAAAAAATCATGTTTCTAGGGTCCCCTCAGATTTTTTCTAACTCCCCTGTCCAAGAAGAAAAGAGCAAGTTCTGAAAAAAGGGTGAAAAAGTTGCAAAAACAAGCTTGGGCCAGAAAAAATCATGAAAATTGGCTAAGTCCTAGTCCTCGCAACAGTCGGGACATTTGGGACGTCGGGGCGTGAACCCGCCGAAAAGCCTCTAGGCGGCCCAGGCAGCACTTGGGACAGTTGGACCGTGAGGACGCGTGGGACGCGGAAAGGCGAACCGACCGAAGGTCAGAGGAAAATCGACTAACTGCTGAGCGTAACAATCTAGGAAAACTGGGCTGTGAGGACGTGAAGGACATGAACCACCCAGATCGACCGAAAAGGAGAAATTTTGCACTGGGACAAAAGGGACAGAAGTACGCGGCGGACGCGAAGAGCCAAGAAAGCCGAGAGCCAATCAGATCACGCCACATGTCTTCACTTCAAAGAGGGACAGGGAAGCCCATTTTGGGTGGATCGGAAGTTTTTATCCCAGACAATTTGGGACATCCAAGACAAATGGACGTGGAGGACACGAAAATTCGGCAGGCCCGTGGATGAATCACAGCATGACACATGTCACAAGGGGAAACGTCCAAAATTGCAAAGGGTAAGGTTTGAAGCGCTAGCCCGAGCCAATCAAAAGAAGACACGTGTCCTAAGGAGAAAGGGGAGTGTGGAGCTCAGGGAGGATTTGGAAAATTTTGCCAAGTTTCGGCCAAAAAGCTAAAAGTAACGGAAGACCCCACGCCCCTGTCCTCCAATCAATGCATGCCACGTGTCCCAAGTGGTAGGGGTGCGGAGGGAAAGTGAAAAATGTTCCAAAATCACAAAAAAGTAAAAATTTTCAAGGAAAACCCATGGGTGAGCAGAGGAGAGAGAATTACACATCCAATCAATGATTGACACGTGTCATTCAGGTGACAAAGTGCGGGAAAAAATTTTGAAACTCATTTTTGCCTGTTTTGTGCCCTAAATCTTCAGATCTCCATATCTTTCGATCTAGAGCTCGGATTTGCACGTTCTTTATATCAACAGAAAGCTTATGAAATTCTCTACATGATTCTAGGTTAATCTTGAATTTTGGTACATTTTGGAGAGAGAAAAGTTAGAAACGGCTCTGACGCGTGTTCATGGCCAGAAGTGACATTTCAACGACCAGATTTAATGCAGAATGGGTCGCATTCTCCTCCAAATCAGTCAAAAATGATACGGTATGGGTTTGTAAGGTTCCCCATGCCATTTTAATGCATCTACAGTCAATGAGGAATGGGCTTTCATGTTTTCCTACATTTCTCTCTGCTGGGCTCGACCCATGCAATGTAAAGGCCAGATTTGGCTCATTTCAAAAAGAATGATTACAAGTTGTTCATCTTTTCTACTCTGCCCTCCCTTCTTTTCTTCTCTAGGGTTGAAAATGGAGTTTGAACCTCCTCCCCTTCTCTGTAATGGCATTTTTTCCTTTTACTATTGAAATGATGTTCTGTGCAAACTTCTGAAGCAACAAAAAGCGTGTTTTGTGATGCATCTGTCCATCCTTGCTCATTTTTTGCTTATTCTCTTCTTGCCTCTCTTCATTGTAGGTATTTGTGCATGTTCTAATGTTCATTGCAAGTTTGGAGCTGTGTTCATGGAGTTTTGGGACATTTTCTATGTGAAATCTATCCTTGGACCTGTGATGCGTCTGTCCATCCTTCCCATTGCTCACCTCTCCTTGTTCCATGGCAGTTTTGATAGATGTTCAACATTCTCCTTCTCTGGTGTGTCATCGTTTTAGTGTAGGATTTTGTTGTTTTCCCTTTTTCTCTCTCACTGTCTCTTTGGCCTGGTTAGATTAGGATTAGATTAGCTTGCCTGCACTGGAATAGCTTGTGGCAGGTAGTTTAGGAGCAGGAACCAGCCTTCTCTGGAGATTCCTTTCTCATTTTCATGAGTCCCACACTCAAGAAAGGATTCAATGTTGTGCAATCACACTGGATGCTAGAGTGGTCAACCTAGAAGTCTGATCAATATCCAGGGGTGTTGTGAGCCTGCAACAACAGGTACCTCCAAAAAATAATGAAGACATTTTCCCTTCCATCAATGTACTTGTTATATGACTTATTCATGCTCGACCACTACCTAAATTAGCTTGTTGACTATTTCTCGTACTAGATACTAGAAAACCAAGTGCAAGGGAAAGCATTCTAGGTAGATTTAGATGTGCACCCATGACCCAGTTCATCTTTGTTGGTGCACTTATATGTGAGTCTGAGGGGGGTTCCCTATCATGCTTTCCCAAATGGGGGATTTCTTGATGTTCTACCTCCATGCCTTCTATGTGAGCTTTAAATCCTTCATGAGCCATCTCTCTCCTCAATGTCATTCACTTTGCAACATCATTTTGCTTCTCTACCTCCCTCTTGTGCTCCTCATTATACTTAAGCCACCTTTCTTCTCTCTTCCGTTCTACCGCTAGGTCTTCCATCTTTCACCAAACCTACTCCTTCCCCCACACATGGTGGGGTTTAGTTAGCCATCAGTTTGCTTTCCAAGTTCAGGGTTACCATCAAGATTTTGATCACCAGTGGAATGCTTTGTAGGTAAGTTCCCCTGGGATATCATAAAAAATGGAATTCTAGTACCTTTGGGAAATAATAAGTGGAAATTGAGTACTCCAAAATATAACTGTTCAGAATACCACAAAACCAAGTATCCAAAGTGCGTGTCTAAATCATATCAACATCATAGAGGGCCTGAAACTCTTCCTACATCCAAACAATTACGTGATACCTCCAATCCCTTTTAGATGTATAAGAAACCATCTACTCGTACACTTATACTAGAAAGATAGTGAGGAAGTTCTCATACAAACTGTTATATAGAGTTTGTTCCACCCATGCATGTGTGTTAAACTCGGATCTGGTGTTGAACCTTTGTGTGTATTATTCTTCTAGATCATGTATCCACTCCTCAACACTCTCTAGTGTAAACCAACATGTCTTCATCGTGAACCTTCCTGAAAACAATTGAAAAATAGGTCTCAGAAATGAAACCAATGATGCAGCCTAGAATTTACTAGTAATAACCCAGGCACACTGGCACATCACTCAACCTAGACTGAGTGCTCACCCAAAGTGCACAAAGGTACCAGAAACCTCTTTAGGGTTATTTTTGTAGGATGTTAACATGATGGATAATTAATGCATTCAGATCCATAATTAATATAACATTCTACATACAATGTTCTAGATCTAGATCTAAAGAGTAATAGATTTAAATAATAACCATAATGAATTCAATTATGTAAGAAGTAGTTATAATCATGATTAATACATTGATTTAGCCAATAAACTCTATTATATTAAACACAATAAATAAACAAAATCTTATTACAATGAGTAATACCATAATCTCATGCGTGCATCAGATCTAACAGCATAACCTTACAGTAATTCATATCCAGTTCTCACCTAGTCCTCTTATACTATGCAGATAACTACATATTTTTAAGGGTGGGGACTTTCCCTTAACTACTTTCATAACTCCCAAAATAGGTCACATGCTAAAATTAGCCATGTGCCTTTACGATAATAGCCACTCATGCAAGTGCGCTAACAATAGACCTTTTCTGGTTAACTGGTTCTAGTAATTCTATTATTAGCTTGAATCCATGAAAAGCACTTTGTAGCCACTCTTCCAATAATAGACCATGCGTGTCATACAAGTCTTTATCCAGTTTGTGTGCTCTATGTGCTATCTCCAAAAATATCCCATACATGTGAAAATGGCTAAGTCCCAAATCTACCCTTGTCTTTTGCGTGTGTGTCCTTCCCTATCCTTCCGTGTATTTAACTGTGCTTTACCCGTGCAAGTGAATCTTCTGTGCATCCTCTCCTTTGTATCATACTCTTGTCCACTCAATAAAGGGGTAGAGTATTTTACTATTGTGGTGGAGCTGGTTTGAGCTTTGATAATGGTGGAATGGTGGTAGGAAGTTGGAGAGGAGTTTGCAGAGGAAGTTGTGCACTAGAATGTTAGATGTTAGATATTAGAAGCAGGAGGGAATTTAAAATTTGAAAATTTCAAAGGCATGGAGAAAGGATCATTTTCATTTCCCTTATTTCCATCACCTAAAATGAATGTGAGGGACATTAATTTACATAATGTGCCTCAACATGACATGTGGTAGAGATCTGATGGCAGGGGATTAAAGCCAAAAAAGCGGCTTTAAAGCATTGAGGGGCTGGAAGCTACTCACATGTGGGAATTTGAGGCATCATGGAGGGGATAGGTGAATTTTTCCTACCTTTATGTCCCTCACCTCAAAGGGACATGAGGGACATCAGTTTGCATGGCACGCCAAGTGACGAGACATGGTAATGATCTGACAGTGAAGGATTTGAGCTCCCACAAGCACCTGGAGGTTGAATTGACGATCATGGAGGTTACATGAGGGTCCATAGGGATTATGGGGGATAGGAGAATATTTCCAACCTTTTTTTCCCTAACATTGAGGGATGTGAGGGATAAAACATTGTGCCAGGAAACTGGAGTTGACACATGTCCTTCTAAAATTTGACTATCTCCCGAGCTCGCTCCAAGAGGGCAACTTAAAATGGAAATAAATTGAGATCTTGATGGATTTTTTTATGAAATGTTATATTATATTGACTTTTAAATTCCTTTTGAATCAAATTGTGGGGTCTTAGGTATTTATGCTTTTGTGTAATCCCTAAAAAAAATTAATTTTTGATCTAGTACTCCACTTATGCATGATAAAAACTACTTGTAGAACCATTTCTCAAAAGTGTTGTGAAAATAATAATTTCACCATATTTTAGGTATTAGAATTTACTTTGTGATGATTTTTTTGTTTACTCCTAACTCCATCCGAAGCTCCTGGAATCACCTTTAGAAGCTCAACAGTTGTTTTGGCCTATACACTGCCTAGACCCGTGAATCCTGATTTTAGTGAAACTGTCCCAACTTCTCTAGATACTTTCTAAATATTCCTAAATAAAATCCATGATTTTCCTAGGAATTTTATTCACCTCCATGTCTATTTCGAATTTTCTGTTCTGCTCCATGCGGTCGCTTTAGTCCTAGGAAGGCTAGTGATAGCCCTTCCCACAACTATCTGAAGTTTGCATTTTTTAATGAACTCGTAAAATCACCTAGGGGTTGATTTGAATTTCCTAAATCACATAGGGGAATGAATCAACACCAATTAGGAGGTCACTTGGACTGATTGAGAAGAACCGGGGTGTCTTGGAGGGGTAAAAATTGAAATAATTACCACAGGGGTATAGTTGTCATGCTTGGAAATTGTCTATTTCCTTGTTGAACATTTGCATGACAACACATCTTGAAAGAAATAAAAGAGAATGCACAGGATAACGTGAATGAAAATAAACCTATACTATTAAAAAACACTACACATTATGCACACACTTGGTGGAATTGAATCTATTCTAATATGTACATGATGTAAAAGAACTTAATAGAAGTGCTTAAGATAGATACCATTAATTGGGATTGATAGTGTATTTCCATCAAGATGAGAAAACTAAAAAGAGTTGGCCTCCTTACAAGCACTGATGATATATAGCCCACTCCAAAGTGCATGGTAAATTGAATGACACCCTGGTTTATCCCTATCAGTATCCCACTTTAATACCAAATCACCCACTAAGAAATATTGAGCTTTAGCCTTCCTATCAAACCACTATTTTTTTATTAATGATGCTGCTCTAATATGATCATGGTAGAATTCCTAAGTTCTTCAATTTGAATTTCTAGTTCCAGAATAGAGTTACTTTTATCTGTTCATTCTCTTGAGAAAAAAATAAGGGGTTAGGATGAGGAGGAATACCTGTTGAGTGTTGGGAGGGTGTGCGCGTACCGTAGAGAGATCAGACCGATTGTGAAGAGCTCATTTTTGTCTAGGAAGGACTACCTGTAAATAAGAATGCAAGATCACCATATTTTAGTTAGACAATAAGTAAGGGAACTGCCTTGGGCCCAGGAAATACTAAACTTCCTTTTGAAGGTGGTCAGTTCCCTTTTAATATGAATTATTACAAATGATAATAAAGAAGCTATTGTGAAATCACGATTTAGGTACCTCGTCACTAAAAGCAATAGAGATTAAACTACCCATAATAAAATGTCATTCTGTTTATTTGGTCACTTGTTATTGATACATTCAAATCAAGTTATAGGGATAGACCAGGATGAATCTGAGGTTATTATGGGATAAATAGGTGAAAGGTTGGTTTTGGTATAAGTCACAGTGGCTGATGTCAGTCATCAGATAACCGACCACGGTTATAAAACCGCTACCAGTAGGGGATAACCGATATCGGTAGGGGTAGTGATTCAGGGGCTTCAAGGTAGAGGTTGAATATAGGGTTTTAAGGTTGGTAGATGGTTAAGGGGGAATAATAAGGCAATGGAGAAGACTCAGAGAGTGAGAAAGCTGTCTTCTGGGCAATATAGGGATGGATAAATGAAGGTTAGGTGTAGGGTGTTGCCAAGGGTTAGATCTAGGGGTGAGTTTATAATTACTATCAATCAAAGGTTCACGAAGTGAAGCCTAGAAGCATACAAGATACTACTTACTACTTTCTGACGAGGATATAGGTCTGAGGAATGCAGTGACAAAGACAAAGCTCTGGTGGGATGATCAAAAATTGAAAGTGAGCTGATGAAGCTATCTTCTGACTCTCCTAATGCTTGGATGAGTGTGACCATGATCTTGTTGATCAGTTACAGTCTTGTCCTCTATGCTCCTCTCTACAACTCTTTTCTCCTTCTCACTTGTCTCTTTTTCGCAAATGAATTTGGATCCTTGCATTTTGGTTGGGGGAGGTCATTTACAGGAAATCGATGGTGGTTGCCTAACCGATGCTGGCCACATAGGGATAGATGTCGATTAGGTCAAAGTTGTCTATTTTTAGTAAAATGGCCAAATTTCCCTCTTTTTCTCCCGAGAGGTCAGTTGTGGGCTTGGTCAAGTCATTATTAGGTTTGTTTTGATGTGGGTGAGGGGTGATGAGTCATGGGTGTGGGTTTGGACCAAGTCATAGGTCTTAATTAAGTTAGTTTAGGGTTAGGACTAGGTCATAGTGAGGTGGCGGGGTGAGGTGGCAGGGTTGGAGATGTGGATTTATTAATTATAAGGTAATTAATAAATAATTAAGTGTGTAAGGTCTTAGGTGGTGAGGTAGGGTTAGGTTACGAGACGAGATATAGGGTACATGGAGTCGTAAGACCCAAATTTGGTGTCTACATTTGCCCCTTGTTTTTGTGTAGCTTGTCTTGTAAAGCTGTACTAACAATAATAAGAAGTGGTTGCCCCAGTTAAGGGTATAGGTAATCCCCCTCAAATCTATCATAGATTTAGGCGACATGAAATCAAGGATAGGGTTGATAAAGGGTAAATGATGGTAAGATGCTGGTAAGATGGTGGGGTAAGTTCAAGGAAGCCAGATGCACATTAAAATGCAGTAGTGCGACCAGGGTACATGATTTGAAGAGAAAACAAGAAATTCATAGGCAAAGGTCGATAGTTTATCCAAACAAGGTTGACATAATCCTGGTATCCAAGGCATAGGAAGTAGCTCCAGTGGATATAACGGGTAAGGTACTGGAACGTTTAGGCATGTTCAGCAGTACCAAATGGTTGGTTTGGTTGAGATAAACGTCACGGTCTCGGTCTAAGCAAAGTTGGTTGGCTAATCAATTCAAGTATCCTAGTCATGCTAAAACATGAACAGGTGAGCTCGATTAAACAAACAACTACATTATGGGTGGATAGAATCATAATTTGTGGGCTTCGGTCGAGGTACTTAATTGGTGTGGCCGTGGGTCAGGTTCAGTGGTTGGTTGCGGCCTTGGGTCGGGCCGATTGGTTAGTTGCGGCCTTGGGTCGGGCCGATTGGGTTGTTACGGCCTTGGGTCAGGCCGATAGGTTGGTTACGGCCTTAGGTCAGGCCAATTGGTTGATTGTAGCCTTGGGTTGGTCCGATTGGGTTGGGTGCGGACTTGGGTCGGGCCAATTGGGTTGTTGCGGCCTTGGGTTGGGCCGATTGGTTGGTTACAGTCTTGGGTCAGGCCAATGAATTCAAAATAAGGCTATTTAGCAAAGGTTGGGGGTAGGTGATGTGGTGAAAAATAGAGTTCAGTGGAGAAGAGCAGGAGTTAGGGTAAACTAGGCAGGTAACTGATATCGGTTAGTTATGACTGGTATTGATTAGGAGTCTGATATCGGTTTTCTAGGGTGTGCCATAACGGATATCAGTTAGAGGTCAAAACCTATAACAGAAAAAATACGGCGTGTCATTTTCACATTGTGAATTTGAGTGCTAACATATTTCTTGTCTAAGTTTTGAATTGATTGGGTTGGGTATTTGGGCTGAGTTGGCACTAGTTAAGTGGGGGAGTGAGTTATTGGTATGCTCCAGAGATCAGGAGGCAGAGTTTGATTGGTTGAGGACCCTGCTGAGGAGATTTGGAGCTATGGCATAGCCTAAAGGAGTAGGAGGTGCTGGAGGAGCTAGACCACCACCACCTATCCCACCACAACGATGTGTAGTCATACCGGTAGGCCCTGAATCCCTATTTGTGTGAAGTTGATGAATTTAGCTAGGATGTGGGTTTTGGGGTAGGAAGCTAAAATTTGAAAAAATAATGAATAAATGAAGGTAAATCACAAAATGGAGTGGGTAGATATGTTAAGTAAGTAAAAAAGGCAGGGTGGGTAAGTTTTTAGGAAATTGGGCTGGGTAGATGGGTAAAAAATAGAAAAAAAGGGGATTTGGGGGCCATTTTTGGTCCGGCCCCGAAATCCCACAGTGACCGATTTCAGTCACTAGGCGACCGACATCGGTCATAGCTAAAGTTGTATAGAGTGGTGGTTATAGTGACCAGCATCGGTTATGTGTCGACCGACATCGGTGCATAAAAGTCAGGTATAGACAAGGAGTGGGGGACTGATGGCGGTCGAGGGTGACCAGTATCAGTCACCATGGGTAGGAGGAAAGGGTGTGAAATTTGTTGTGTTGGTTTGTTGTAGGCGGGTAGGATAGATTTGTGGGGTGAAGGGGGAAAAGATAGAGTTGCTAGGAAAGGTTTTTGGGGTCGGGGTAATTGGGTGATTGGAGGCCGGGTTGGGTAGGATAGGTTATGGGTTGTGTATGAATTAGGAGGGGTTAAATTGGTTGAGGTATGGTTAAAGGGCGAGAGTAGAGTGGGGGGAGTATGATTGGGGCAGTTGGTAGGGTGTGGGATAGGTAAAGGGGGTATTGTAGATGTTTGTAGGGTGGGGTTATTGATGTTGAGGGGGATGAGGTGGTTTAGGTTTGATTGGAGTGGGTAGGATATTTAGAGAAGGACCATAAGAGGAATTTATAGATGTATAAGGTAAGGTAGGTGGGTGTATATGTGGTTATAGAGTCGGGTTATGATTGGGTGGGTGAGTAAGTATAGAGGTTTAAGGTAGTTATTTTGTAAAGGGTAGGCCTGATGGAGTGGGTTGTTTTTGCAGGAACGCCAGCAGCTGATGATGTGAGATTAGATGCTGCCTCTACTGGGGCGGATGTGGCCACATGTGTCTGCAGCGCAGTGGGTAGTGATGCGGGAGGTGGGACTCGGTGGAGTCCAGAGATATAGGGTTGTGGATAGGGACCACATCCTGATGGTTTCCCTCATCAAGAGATGGGATCTGGCAACCGATGTCTTCCATCTCGCTACTGGAGAGATGATAGTCACGCTAGAGGATGTGTATCGCATCCTAATACTACCGATCATAGGTGAGGTGGTGTTCCAGGTGGATGCCGAGACAGTGATGGATAGCATCTTGTAGGTATTCGGGGATGCAGCCCCATTGATTACATATCATAGCGCCAGCATCTGCTATGGCGATATGTATCGAGCGCATCGACAGGAGACATGGCTTGCCATGCTGATGATGATTGGGATCACCTACTTCACCCTCCCTAACTCAGAGGGAGGCCGCTTCCCATGGGCTCTGATGGGAGTATTACATGAGATGGTGGAGGACCATACCTGCTATGCATGGGCACCGGTGTATTTGGTGCAGCTATACAGAGAGCTCTGGGGCTATCGCTGTATGAGGTGATTCGGGATATTTTTGACATTCTTGTTACACTACTGGGCCTACGAGCATATCATGTGTTTACAACCAGCAGGGTTGCCCCAGTAGCTAGGGCCACAGGCAGTGTATAGGTATGGGTTTCAGAGGTGGTTAGGAGTGGTTATCACAGGGCGATATGTCGCGTATTACAGGCATATGTTAGAGGGCCTGACCATACTAGATATTATATGGAGGCCATACAAAGGCCATCAGCCCCGTGGAGGAGCCCGAGCACAGCTGCAATGGATCCAGTACATCTTCTGGATAGCTCGACGGAGACTCGGGGAGCATGAGCAGATTACCCTAGAGAGGGTATGATGACAGTTGGGCCTACGGCAGGATGAGCCACCTCCCTTCCCACAGTATCAGAGGGAGGATGTAGAGGCACCAATGCCTCTACCGCAGCCATTAGACCCAGTCTGGGTAGTAGAGAGACCGGCCGATGATACGGTGGATGACACCAGAGTTACAGGTTCATTTTTGGTTTGGTGGGTAGGGCAGAGGGCAGCCATGAGAGCACAGCCCGCACAACCAGATTTGGCAGCTATTATAGCAGAGAGGGACCATCTCTTGGGTCAGGTACAATTATCACAGGGGCAGCTTGCTGCTGCACAGGCACAAATCAGAGTGCTACAGGGGCAGTTGGCCTAGGCACAGGGACAGGTACAGGGACAGGTATAGGCACAGGCATAGGTACATGCATAGGCACAGCCTCAGGGCCAGATCCCTGTTCAGGCATAGACATAGGTCCCTATTTAGGTTCTGATGGTAGCTCCACCACCACCATAGGTACAGGCATAGGGTCAGGGTGTACAGGCAGGGGAGGGCCCACTTATATTAGGAGTAGGGGGACCAACCCTACCAGCCATAGTGGCACGGGCCTGATACATTGAGGCAACAGTGGAGGCCCGTTATTATCAGGATGTACTAGATGGTACCGAGGCCAACTATCAGCTATATGTGGCTCACAGAGCTGAGACGTAGCAGAGTCACAGGTCACAGGGGGCCATAGCCATAGTCGGTGGGTTGGTTATAGGTTAGAGGCGAGATACAGCACAGGAACTAGCTGAGGGATGGGCTGAGGATTAGGGAGAGAGTTGAGTCACCCCAGGAGAGGAGATGAGTTTTGTTGAGTTGATAGAGGTTTTGTTGATAGAGACACCGGTCTAAGAACCAAGTGTGTATATAGAGGCCTGCGTGCCCTCATAGGATTTATGTATGCATTTTTGTTGTATATACCGGCCTGCAATTTGAGTACATTTTGTATAGTTGATACCGGACTATGAGCCAAGTATATTTTTGACATGAGAGACTGGCCTGTGAGCCGAGTCAAGATTTTGACAGAGACAATGACCTGCATGCTGACTTTGTATTTTTTTGTATGATAGAGGCCCCATGTAGGGAAATTTGTATATGTTGACATTGATTTGAGGATATATATAGATGATGAGTTGGATCCACATGGTGTGTATAATGTTTGAGTTGATTGCATATATTATAATGTTTTATGTGTTTTGTCGATGGTATTGGAATGTTTGTGATGTATATATAAATGATGTTCATGATGTTTTGATGATATGCATATGTTTTGAAATATTGATGTTTATTATGATGATGGATGTTGATAGTGATGTCATTATGCAGGGAAAAGAGGCGGGTGGTGCTAAAATTTTACAAAAAACAAAGAGAAGGCCTGGATATAATCAAAATAGGTATAGGTTGACCGATATTGGTTAGATAACCGATGTCGGTCACTATTGACCGATACGGGTTAGATAACCGACATTGGTTATGTTAAAACAAGATTTTCTAAAAATAGAAAAGCTTGGGAGGCAATTTTAGATTCTTATTTTAGAGCCATGCAACATGTTAAATACAAGGATGTGAGGTTATTGTCATCCATACAAGGTAGTTGCATGGGAGAATTGAGTGATAAGGAGGAAAGAGACAGGTAAAGTGATTGTGGGCTTGGATTAAGAAGGCGTAAAGGAAAGTAATAGTGAAGAGGGTGGTGAACATGGATGAACAAGGAGAAGCATCCAATGGGTAGAGAGGAGAGGGAAGACAGGTTCCACCTCAAACTACTACATCCCAGGAGGTATATATGATTTTTGGTTGGAATTAAATTTTTACATGCATATGAATAGGATGTGGAAAGGTAAGTGGGTAGAGATGAAAAAGAAACGTGATAGGCAAAAGGTTTGGGATGGGGTGAGTGTTATGGGGTAGGTAATCAGGGGTTTCGAATATGTTTTTAGGTATAGAGAGGCACGAACAAGCGAGTAAGTTATCATAGGTGGTGTTTTTGAGTAGAGCATATGGAATTGACAGTGACCGATATCGTTTAGGAATAACCGGTATCGGTTAGGTAACCGGTATCGATTATGTATAACCGATATCGGTTACTGTGTAAAGTTATGGATTGTGATAAAAACATGTGGGAATTTATGTGTTGTTTGTTGGTTTGATGTGTGTAGGTATAGGCGGGGTTGAGGATGAATGATAGGGTACCAGCCTTATTGTCATGATTCCAAGTGAATGTAACACTAGCTGAGTGGGCATTAATAAACCATGTGGGGTTAAGTGGAATCCACTATTATTCACGAATCACACGTAATCATGCCATGTTGCAGGCGCTGATTGAGAGATGGAATCCTGAAAAGAATACCTTCTATCTGCCAACAGGGGAGATGACAGTGACGTTAGAAGATGTGTTTTGAATTTTGAGACTTCCAATTATAGGAAGACCAGTGTATCAGGCAGGGCCTAATGCGGTGCGTGTAGCGATAATGGCAGTATTTGGTCTAGCCGCACGAGATTTGACACAATGAGGTTTGACATTCACTTATGGTATAATGTTTGCAGCACACCCTGAGGCAACAAGGTTGGCCATGGTATTAATGATAGTGGTGGGGTATTATGCATTACCTAGAGTGGACGGGGGAAGATTTCCAAAATCATTGATGTGTATTATTCGGGAAATGATAGAAGGAAGTGTGATTTTCGCATGGGCACCCCCATATCTGGCGGAGCTATACAGGGGTTTATGGGCATGTAGGTGAAATCACAGGACTACACTGGATTGTACATACTTATTACATTGTTGGGCCTATGAGCACACTGTGTGTGTGCGACCAATAGGCCGACCCTTCCAAGTAGGAGAGACAGGAGTGCAAAGGTTGGGATTCAGGCGATGGGTGCAGACAGAGCAAGAGGTGAGATCCAAGGTCATGAAAGATGATGCCGAGTATTATAGGTAGATGTGGGAGATGGTGATGATTGTGGATATCCATTGGAGGCCTTACGGGAACTATATGGTGACAGAGAACATAGCCGAAGATTTGAGGGGTGTAGAGCGATTGAGGTGGATCACGGGACACAGGCCAGGTGAGTATGAGAGGATTCCTCTAGATCACATGTAGCGACAATTTAGATTTGTTCAGGATATACCCATGGCTCATAGACCATACAGGAGGATCGATGCCGAGGCACCATTCTCACCTCCAAGGCTCACACTTCTAGAAGGACTAGAAGAGACATCAGTCGATCACAGGGTAATGGATGTAGGAGTGACAGAGTCTTATAGATTATGGTGGGTAGCAGAGCTATAAGATACACATGAGAGGGCTGATCATCCTGACATAACTGTTATTACTACAGAGAGAGACCGCCTATAGGGTTTAGTTCACTAGCTTCAAACATAGTTGAATGAAACCACAGGATTGTTAGAGGCTTCGTAGTCTCGAGTGGAGAGACTAGAGGCAAGAGTCTGCCACGCGAGAGACCAGATTCGTATGTTACAGGAGAGATTGGTGGCTCAGTGGGAGGAAACAATAGTAGTGGTACCTTTGAGTATGGAGAGGCTAGGTGAGTGGCGTCGATGATCACCATCACTTCCTGGTTCAAGACGAGGCGCAGGGGTCTAAGTGAGTTTCATACATAGGGGTAGAAGAATAAATATTCTGACCTACGCATCGATGATAGGGAAGATGTATTTGTTTAACATCTAAATAAAAATGAAATATTTATTTTGATTTGAGTTTTTGATAATTATAAGAATGTTTGTGTTTTGAATGTTTGGATTGAAAAAGGACAAAGGTGAATGTTATCAATATAAATATGTGAAAATATTTATATTTTTAAGTAAAACACAACACATGATAAGTGATGGTTGGGGATGGTCGAGCTAACCTTGGGAGACCCCATGTCTCCTAAGTGCTGCCTACATAGCCCATTGCACAAAGCAAGGAGGGGCCTCAGACCGATGTAGTTCTCCCTTAGGACCAGGGAGAGGTGAATTCAGGCAATTTGGTTGTGGTTAGGAAATTTTTTGGTTGGTAAAAGTTTGATGTTGGTAGAGTAATGTTGTTGGTGTTGGTGTGGGTATAGGTGAAGTGAGGGTTAGCTTACCCAAGCATAGGAAACCATGTCCTAATTAAGATCAACACACAATCCTAGATTTGGGTAAAAGAGGTAAAAGTGTCCCATAGTTGGAAAGAGCTAAACAAACCATGTATTATCATAGGATGAGCTTGAATCCCTAGGTACCTTGCATAGGTGAGAAGTTGATAGGTGAAAAGAGTTGTATAATCACAATATATCAGATATACGCACGTCCCTTGAGTTTTTTTATTGTGAAGAATGGTGAGGTGAGGTGGATGGTATGGCTGGGGCGTAGAGAACTTGTTATAAGGTGATTATTCTGACGAAAGAGAACCAAACCAAAATAGACAAGTCCATGACTCAAAAGTACTTTTGAATACTGCTTTTATTTTTCTGGATATAGACTGATCGGTGCGGGAAGTCTATATGGGATATGCATTTTGTTGTTCTTGAGGTCTTCACGAAGCTGATCAATGCGAGAAGCTTCTGATAGAGGCTGACTTTATATAGCTTTCCTTCAAGGAATTAGTCTACTTATAGTAGCAGATGTGGCTTTCTACATAGCAGATGTGGCTTTTGCACATAGCTGTCCTTCGAGGGAACAATCTAGTTTATAGCTTAGAGGTCTAGATGTCTGTTTGACATGAAGCATCTAGTTTTGTAGGAAGTTTGACTCAAGAATATCCCAAAATTGTATAATTGAGAAATTTTTATTTTGATACTTTTAAGTCATGGACTAGACTAAAAAGGAGAAGGAATATTTAAGATGAGGTGATGATCAAACTACGTGGGTTTGATTTTACTTTGAGTTGTACAACAAAAAAAAAGGTGTATGAGGTGGTAAATGAGCTCAAGGGACGAGCACAAGGTAGATAAGAAGTGATGTAACACTAAATTCAACAGTATAATGGTCGGATATGCAAGACATTAAGGGTTTTAGGCTCAGGTTTACCATTAAGTGAAGCTAAATGATAAGTACCTGATCCGTAAGTGTGAGTGATAATGTAAGGCCCAATCCAATTAGGAGCAAATTTTCTACGTTTGCTCTTTTCTAGTTTGGTTACATGTTGATTCTCTTTGAGGACAAGATCACCAATTTTAAAGGTACGCTCCTGAATTCTCTTATCATAAGCACACTTGATGCGCTTTTGATAAATTTGAAGGTGGTCAAGAGTTGTAAGATGACACTCGTCAAGAAGCTCCAATTGGGCTAACCGCTCTTGGCGGAAGTCATCATTGGTGAGAATATCTTGGAGAGATACTATGATGGAAGGGATTTGTATTTTGAGAGGCAAGATAGCCTCAGTACCATACACCAGAGAGAATGGTGTGGCATTAGTGGAAGTACGAATGCTTGTACGATAAGCCCAAAGGGAAAAGGGGATGTGATCATGCTAATTTTGACCAGAATCGTTAACGACTTTCATGAGAATTTTAGTTAAGGTTTTTTTAGAAGATTTGGCTTGACCATTTGATTGTGGATAGTAAGGTGATGAGAAGCTATGTTTGATACCAAATTTGTCACAAAGGGCTCACAATAGCTTATTTTTGAAATATTTGCCATTATCGGTTATCAAGCGATGAGGAACACCGAAATGGCAAATAATGTGATGATTGATGAATTCAACAATTTTCTCCTTTTTGGTTGAAATGAGTGGAATGGCCTCCACCCATTTAGTGTAATATTTGGTTGCGGTGATGATCCAATAGTGACGTTGTGAAGAAGGTGGATGAATCTCACCAATAAGATCCAAACCCCATTGTGAGAAAGGCCAAAGATCTCGTGTGACCTATAGCGGATGGCTGGGAGTATGTTGCAGGTTGGCATGCTGTTGACACATAACACAATGCTTAACATATTCGTAGCATTCTGTATTAAGAGTAGGCCAATAATATCCTAGGTGAAGGATCCGCTTGGCCATGGCAAAGCCACTAAAGTGCCCACCAAAAATTCCGTCATGGACTTGTTGGATGGTATGAGTGACTTCAGCGCTGGTTAGACATCGAAGGAGGATACCATCGAAGCCACGTTTATAGAGGAGTCCCCCCATGATGACATAATGAGAAACACCTTTAAGGAAAGTGTGTTTGCCATTACTAGTAAGGTTAGGTGGGAGAACAGAGGTTGTAAGGTAGTTGTGAAATTGGTGATACTAGGTATCCTGTGAATCAGCAGATACATTATTTACCATACAAACATCCAAGACTAAGTAAGATGGGGCAAAGAGTTGTTGGACCAAGACAAATATGTCAGAATCAGATGGTGATGTAGGAATTTGCGAGGCCAAGCAAGCCATAGTATCTGTAAATTTATTAGTTGAGCGTGGAATGGTTTGGATAGTATAATGGGTAAATAAGGTCAAAAGTGAATCTACGTAACATTTGTACTTTTGAAGTTCCTCATTTTTACATTGGTAGATGCCAGTGACTTGATTTACTACTAATTAAGAGTCACCAAAAATTTGAATAGACTTTACACCTAAGTGTAACGCAACATGGAGACCCAAAACAAGGGCCTTGTATTCTGTTGTATTATTAGTGCAGGGGAAATCGAGCCTGAATGAAAGAGGCATAGGTTCACCTTCAAGAGGAATGAGAACAACACCCACCCCTCTGCCGCATTGGCATTTAGATCCATCAAAGAAGAGAGTCATCAGATAAGACGCATCATTGAGAAAAAGAGTTGCGATGAGTTCATCAGGGAAAGTAAAATTGGTAAATTGTTCCCCAGGTAAAGGGGCTTCCATGAGTTGGTCTACGATAGTTTGTCCTTTGACTGATTTTTGGTGTACGAACTCAAGGTCGAGGTCAGCGAGGAGCATAAGCCATCGGGCGATGCATTGGTTTAGATGAGGTTTGGCATACATATAATGTATGGGGTCAGTGTTGGTGATGAAAAAAGTTTTGTGATTCAGGAGGTAATGTTAGATTTTGGTGGCCACGAATGATAGGGCTAGGCACAACTTTTCAACATGTGTATACCTAGTTTCATAATCCACAAGAGTATGACTTATGTAATAAACTACTTGTTCTTGATGCTTAGAGTCATGATGTGCGAGCATAGCTCCTACAACATGGTCGGTGGTAGAAAGGTAAAGGTAGAAAGGGTGATCGTCCTAAGGTGGGATAAGCACGGGTGGCTGCAAGAGATAAGCTTTAAGAGCTTCAAAGGCTTTGTGGCACTCCTCGCTCCATTGAAAGACAATGTATTTTTTAAGGAGATGATGGAAAGGTTGACATCGATCTGAGAGTTGTGAGATGAAACGACGGATAGATTGGAGTTTTCCCTGCAAACTACGCAACTATTTTAGGTTAGTGGGTGGGGGCATTTCTAAAATAGCTTTGACTTTAGCGGGGTTGACCTCAATGCCACGCAAAGAGATGATAAAGGCAAGGAATTTTCCTGAAAGGATGCCAAAGACACATTTCTTTGGCTAAAGATGAACACAGTATCGTAATAGGCGGTGGAAAATAATGGTTAAAACATTGAGATGTTCACTGTGATGTTTGGATTTTCCAAGAAGATCATCGACATAATCCTCAAGGATAGTGTGCATAATTTCATGAACAATGTAAGTCATAGCCCATTGATAGGTTATACCAGCATTCTTAAGGCCAAAAGGCATGACATGATAGCAAAAGGTCCCCTAGGGGGTAATGAAGGTGGTTTTATGTTGATCAGCCGGGGCTACTAAAATTTGATTATATCCCGAGAAACCATCCATGAGAGAAAGCATCTCATGGCCCACAGTGAGATCGACAAGTTGATCAATACTAGGTAGGGGGAAGTCGTCCTTTGGGTAGGCAAGGTTAAGATCCCAGAAATCCGTACATATCCGAAGTCCCCCCGTCGCTTTAGTGACAGGTACAACATTAGAAATCCATTATGGATAGTCAATAGGTAGGATGAAAGAGACAGAAAGGAGTCGTTGAAGCTCTTCTTTAACCAAGAGAGTAATGCGTGGATGCATTTTTCTCAGCTTCTGTTTAACTGGTTTGGAGTCTGGTTTCAAAGTGATGTTATGGACAGCAATGTCAGGATCGATTCCTGGCATGTCAGCGTAGGACCAAGTGAAAGCTTGATTGCGGGCACAGAGAAAGGTAGTGAAGGCGGCTTGTTCTGATGCATTGAGAGATTGTTCGATCTTTACAATGTGAGGATCGTCCTCCGTGTGGATGTTGATTTCTATAGTCGACTCATTCAACATGGTTTGGGTGTCAGATGGTAAGGCATGTTGAATATAAGAGTCATCCACACTAAGGTAGGTGAGGATGGAGTCATCATCCTGGCACTCCACAACATTAATCGAAGGAAGGTCTTCTTCGATCATGTCTGGATGTAAAAGGGGGAGAGAAGATGGGTCCTCACCATCGTGTTGATAAGTGAGAGGACCTAGGAAGATAGCATTCACGAAAAAAAAAAAAAGTTAGGAGGGATAGATTCCGGGTCTATCGACTCCGTGGGTGAAGATGGTAAAATGGGTGATGATTGTTCAGAATGGGTGACTTTTTCGTCTTCCTGGATACAATTGACATGAGGTTTCTTCAATGTAGGGGGTTCAGAAAACCCAAGACCACTACGATCTTTGTGTTTGCGTGTTATTATGGGAATAACCGTATGTTGTCCTTGGTCATAAAGACTGAAAGAAAAACCTTTCCAAGCACAGGGTGTTAGGAAGGTGAGGGCGAAACGACGGTTGGTTAGATATTGAAAATCAGATTGGAAGGGAACCACACCAAGGGGAGGTTCAGGGGTGACAGAGGATGCTTCGACACCCCCATATGTTAGGTTGGTGTGGCAATTAGGTGGTCTGTAGGAGATCACCTCCCCCACACGACGGTCGTAAGTAGGATGCGCATGTAATTTTCCATACTCTTGTGGGGTATGGAAGGTGCTAACATTGTATAGGCAGTACTCCCCCAGTGTAAGGTGTTGAAAAACATCTACCAAGGGGTCTGAGGTTGGGATGTTGTCCATGGGTAAGGAAGAGGTATTCGCATCGGTGGTTGCATGGGTCGAAGGTGTGGGTGCGGCTAAGGTGGATGGTTGAGGCGTGGTCGAAGTAGATGGTTGGGTTGGATCAATGGGTGTCTTGACTGGTACAAGCACATCATTAGGGCGGTATAACATATTGCAGGTTTTGAAGGGGGAAGCGTCAGCTGTGACGGTGTATGACTTCCCCTCATACTCAAATTTTATGCATCTATGTAAGGTGGAGGGAACGCATCCCATAGCTCGGATCCAAGGGTGGCCTAACAACATGTTGTATTGGAATTCTCCCTCAAGGACATAGAAGAGTTTGGGTAAGGTACGTGGCCCTACACGAATGTTAAGGATCACGGTGCCTAGGGTAGAAGTAATAGCATCGTTGAATGAACGCAACATGGTGGGGTTGGCACACATGCAGCTAGGAGGGATATTCATCTGTTGGAAGGCTTTGGAAGAGATGATGTTTAGGCTAGTGCCCCCGTTGATCATAACACGACGTACCCGGATGTCCCAGATGTAAGCCGAGATGAAAAGAGCAGGGTCAAGATCTTCTGCACCAAAGATGACAATTTCTTCTTCGGAAAAACTGATAGCAGCGGCTTGCTGTACAGGGACAGAGGTGGTTGTGGAGGTAGGTTGTTTGGTGAGAGAGGCAACGTGGTTGGGTGTGAAGATGGAGGAAACGGGTAAGGTTTCGTTAGGTAGGACCTCTATCCCTTGGAGGATCTCAATCAGAGCTTGTCGATGAGATTCAGATGTTTGAATGAGATCATAAAGTGTCATTTTTACAGGAGATTGGTGAAGTTGTTTGATCATGGTATGATGGGAAACTCCATCAGAGACTGGATAGGCAGGTCCACGAATAACCACTTTAGGTGGTGGTGCGATTGGGATGGTGGAAGAAGAAAGAGAGGCCACAGGTGTGCTTTCTTTGACTTTTCCATTGTTTTTCTGACCTCGAGTAGCAATGCTAATCATGTTGATCTCATGAATACGAGAGGAGGAAGATGGCAGGGATAATTCATTGTTCTCGAGAGGCGGGGTTGTAATGATGATAGATTTTGGCAAGGCGGGGACAGGTGGTGTAGGAGAAGGGATCGAAGCTAGGGGCTTTTTCTTCCGTAACTCATCTTTCTGAGATTTTCTATCTGAGATAGGTGACTGGCGAAGGATGGCTTTCAAAGCTTTGCATTCTTCTACATTGTGTCCTGGTGTGCGGTGGTAGGCACAGATTTTAGATTCATCATAACCTATAGGTCGAGGTTTAGATGGATCATAGGGTCTGAGTGGGGGTAGGGAAATGGTCGCATCCTCTATCAGCATATCAAGGATCTTGGCGTAAGATCCTTTGAGTGGGTCGAATGAGGCTATTGATTGAGTGGGTGAGATTATTGATTGTTTTGGTAATGGTTGGGTATGAGTGGTTCGTACGGGTGGTGGTTTAGGCAAGGGATTTTGATGATCAGTTTTAACCATGCGTGGCTTCTTCTGCGCAGAAGTCATGTTGAGTTGATTAGATGATGAGGCCACAGATGATGTGGTGGCAGGAAACAACCACGGGGAAAGAGGAGCGGCAACAAACAAGTCCTTCGATGATCGAGTTTGCTTAGGGTTGGTAGGTAGGCAAGATACTTGGGGCGACGGTGTTGAGATGCCTATGGATTTCTGTATGGGTGCAGAAGGTGCTAGTCATGCTAAAGAAGACGTGGGAGGCATGGTGTATTGAGGCAAGGTAGAGGGGTGAGGCCCCAATATAGAAGGTAGGTGTGACGGCGAGGGTTGAAGCTGTGCCTGCTGTACTGGTGTGATCGAAGGTGAGGGTTTTAGGTGTGGCAGAGGCATAGATTGGACTCGAGGAGATGGGGCCTGTCTCCTAGGTGGATCGATGGCTTTATTTTTGGATAAGTCTAACCGTTTAGGTGGGTGCGTCAGGCTGGGTATTGGTAAAGTCCCAAGCGTAGGGGAAGGTTTGGGTAGGTTGATAGAGGTTGATGAGGTATTCGGCGGAGATGAGGGGAGTGGAGGTGAGAATATAGGCATTTTGAGCTTTTGTAAAAACTTCGGGTATATGGTAGAGGTGTCCGGATTAGTCATTTGCATTTGAGTAGAGCATGGTGTTCTCCAACGTGCCCATAAGAGTCGTCTATCTTCTGGGGGATGACAATCTTCACGTATGGACGGGCATTTTGATATGGAAGAGAAGTGGGTTGTGATTCTGGTCCACTGGGGGTGTGATACAGGGGGCGAATGAGGCACTGTATCAATGGGTGTTAAGGGGTCAACCGGTCACTGGAAAGATTTAGGCGATGAAGAACTGATAGGGAGGAGGGCATGTTCTAGAGGATCTGTCATGATTACGGAATTTGGTGATGTAGGCTCGAGGGGTTTCTCTTCTAAGGATGACAGAAAAAGTGGTGATCCTTCTTCTTTTGTAGCAAGAGCGGTGGAAGGAGATGTTTGGGCAATAGATAAGTTGGATAACATCCACTCACAGTCTTGCAGGGAGGTGGTGTAAGAAGGCTCTTCTGTGAGAAGAGAACTCTGGGCGGTTGGTTTCTTTATGGGTAAAGGAATAGCGGGGCTATCCTCTTGTCCTGATGAAGGAGAAGGGGGCGAGGACTCTTGCGTCAGTGAAGAGGCTCGATTCAGAATTTCTTCGATGGAAGCCCTTGGTTGGGAGTTGAAAACCACGTGGATCTCATGCACACTCTTTTCCTCGGCTAAGGTTTCTTGGTTTGTGTTACTGTTAGAGGAATGATTTGGAAATGGTTTGTTGAAGATTTTTAAGTTTCGATTAGCAGGGGCATTAGGATTATCGAGGGTTATATCCCCTGTATCAACCATTTCCTGCACTATGTTTTTCAACATCTTGCAGTTTTCGTGGTTGTGTCCCTTCACGTGATGGAAGTTACATAAATCATTCTCTTTATACCAAGAAGGTATAGCACGGGTGGAATCAAACCCGGAGTGAGGTTTAATAGGAGGCAAGGTGATAGCTCCTTCTTTAAGCAATTTTTCCAAGATCACTTCATAAGTTTCTCCCAAGGGAGTGTACTGGATGGGCTCGGATTTATACTTATAGGTAGATTTCGGCTGGGTATAAGACGGTGCTTGAAGTTTGACCGTTACTGCGTGTACAACTCCTTTTGATTTCGAAGCTGTCGATGCATGAGAGTTGGTGGTGTTGGGTTTGTTCATGGAGTCCTAGGTTCGGAAATTTGAGTTTTTGTTGCGCAACTTCAATTTCTCCTCCTCTAAGGCCCGAACCTCTAGTTTCTGAGCCATAGTAAAGGCCTCATCAAAGGTGCGGAAAGTTTGAATTTGGAGGGTGGGAGAAATGTGTTTAGCGCAGGCCCGCGTAAAGAGTTTGATGAGCTCAGCCTGAGGTAAGGCATAAGTAAGTTGGTTGATGAGGCCCCGCCATCATCCAACGAAATCTGTGATAGACTCATCTTCAAATTTTCGGATGGCATAGAGGTCAGTAATGGATACTTTCTTGGCAATATTGATGGAGAAGTGATCCAAGAAAGATTGGGCCAACTGGTTAAAGGAGAAGATTGAGTGCTGGGCTAAAGCACTATACCACTCCAAGGCAGGTCCTGATAAGGACATGGGGAAGGTACGGAGTAGTAAGGCATCATCATGAGCAATCAGATAGCAGGCATGTCTAAATGATCGCAAGTGTTGTTGAGGGTCCTCCTTACTATTAAAGCGAGTAAATTTTGGTAATTCCCATTGAGGAGGATATGTATGAAGGGGGACATAAGGGTGAATAGGCTCCCGACAAACTTGCTCGTATGTCAGGGTGTTACGGTTTCCTGAAACAGAAGCCTCAAGATTTTACATCTTGTCCATCATCTGTTTAATTAAATCATTGGTTGGGTTAGATGATGGTGTTATCGTTATAAACGGAGGAGGATTAGGCCAAGAGCCACTACTAGACAATGGTGGGATTAAATGTTGATAAGGTATCGATGATGAATGTGTTGGGGTGACCGAATAAGGATGTCCTATATAAGATGTTGAGGCCACCGGATGAGGTTGCGGAAATGAAAAGGTGGGCGGAGCCTGAGAGGGAAAGCTCGTGTGAATAGGTGGTAGAGAACAAGTTATGAAAGAGGCAACCTGCGAGAGAGATGAGGTAGGGGCAGTGGATGGTAGTGATATGTGGGGTCCCAGATTAACCAGAGGAAAGCTAATTGGTGCAGTATGGACCATCGAATCCACTGAGCTGGGAGACGGGGCTAAGGATGAAGACAGTGATGTGGAGTTATTAGGTGGAGAAGGAGCTAGGTGGGCAGCTATACTAATAGGCATACCCAAGAGGAGTTGACCGTCGGGTGTACGGTCGGGGGTATGAGACAAATAATACTGTACACTGCCAAGATTAGCATCCAAAAATTTAGCAAAATCTGGATCTCCAACAGAGATCTTGGGAAAAGCATTGGTGTCTGTAGGATTCCCCATAGGATGCGAAGGGGGTGACTCAGGAAAAGACACAGAACAAGCATGTGAAACCATGGCTGCAGCTTGTTGCCAGGTGATAACAACCATGGACAAGAGGATACAGTAGAGGATTAGTCAATCAGGAACAGAAAACGCAACAAAACGTTGGAATTGGTAGGTTACTGGTTTGTCAGGAACTGTAAAACACAGTAACTGATATCGGTCTAGTAACTGATGTCGGTCAAATTGTAACCACCATCGGTCAGGTAACCAATTTCGGTAGAATAGGACCGGTGCCGGTCACTGTGAAGGCAAAGAGAGAATATAAGAGGCTGCTGGTTTGGGGATAACAAGGCTGAGTATACCCACCAAACTGTCTGAAGTGATAACTGAGACAGGGTATAACAGAGAAACAAAACTGAAAGAAAAATAGAAAACAAGCAAGATGCACAAGCAAATCAAGAGACTAAACCTAGGATTAGTTTTAATCACTTTTGGGCTTATGCCTTAGATGCCAGATGATGTCAATCCTAAACAAAATACCTAAGGGAGATGTCAAGTTTGTTTTGGCTTGTAAGGCTACCTCAATCGGGCGGAGGAATACCGCGGGAAAAGGGGGGATGTTTGAGATGTTGTGTAGATTATGATGTGATTTGGTATGTGTTGTGCAGTGAGAGTAAGATTAATTTCTCGTCAATACCATGGATATCACCCCCACGTGTATGACCTGTTACTTAATCTACGTTCACTAGAATTAAAAACAACAAGCAAGAATGTGATGCACGTGTTTTAAACCCAAATCGAAAATGATATTCGATGAAGCAAAGAAGATGACTTTCACTAATGCAAAGATGCGAAAGAAAGACAACTTCTTTTACCAAAATGACAAAATATTGTGTGAATATTTTAGAAGAAAGAAACAGCAAGTGTGCTCCCTATATGAAAACAAGCAAGAAAGAAAGAAACCCTAATAGGGTCCCACCGGGCGTGCCAAAATGTTTCAACGTAGAATTTCTAGTTCTAGAATAGAGTTACTTCTATCTGTTCATTCTCTTGAGAAACAAATAAGGGGTTAGGGCTAGGAGGAATACCTATTGAGTGTTGGGAGGGTGTGCGCGTACCGTAGAGAGATCAGACCGATTGTGAAGAACTCCTTTTTGTCTGGGAAGGACTACCTATAAATAAGAATGCAAGACCACCAGATTTTAGTTAGACAATAAGTAAGGGAACTGCCTTGGGCCCAGGAAATACTAAACTTCCTTTCGAAGGTGGTCAGTTCCCTTTTAATATAAATTATTGCAAATGATAATAAAGAAGCTATTGTGAAATCATGATTTAGGTACCTCGTTACTAAAAGCAATAGAGACTAAACTACCCATAATAAAATGTCATTCTGTTTGTTTGGTCACTTGTTATTGATACGTTCAGATCAAGTTACAGGGATAGACCAGGCTGAATCTGAGGTTGTTAGGGGATAAATAGGTGAAAGGTTGGTTTTGGTATAAGTCACAGTGCCGATGCCGGTCACTGGATAACCGACCGCGGTTATAAAACCGCTACCGGTAGGGGATAACCGATATCGGTAGGGGCAGTGATTCAGGGGCTTCTGGGTAGAGGTTGATTATAGGGTTTTAAGGTTGGTAGATGGTTAGGGGGAATAATAAGGCAATGGAGAAGACTCAGAGAGTGAGAAAGTTGTCTTCTGGGCAATATAGGGATGGATAAATGAAGGTTAGGTGTAGGGTGCTGCCGGGGGTTAGATCCAGGGGTGAGTTTATAATTACTATCAATCAAAGGTTCACGAAGTGAAGCCTAGAAGCATACAAGATACTACTTACTACTTTCTGATGAGGATATAGGTCCGAGGAATGCGGTGACAAAGGAAAAGCTCTAGTGGGATGATCGACAATCGAAAGTGAGCTGATGAAGCTATCTTCTGACTCTCCCAATGCTTGGATGAGTGTGACCATGATCTCGTTGATCAGTTACAGTCTTGTCCTCTATGCTCCTCTCTGCAAACTCTTTTCTCCTTCTCACTTGTCTCTTTTTTTGCAAATGAATCCCGATCCCTACCATTTTCGTTGGGGGAGGTCATTTATAGGGAACCGATGGAAGTTGCATAACTGACGGCGGTCGAGTAGGGACCGATGTCGGTCAAGTCAAAGTTGGATATTTTTACCAAAAATAGCCGACTTTCCCTCCTTTTCTCCCGAGGGGTCAATTGTGGGCCTTGGTCAAGTCATTATTAGGCTCGTTTTGATGTGGGTGAGGGGTGATGAGTCATGGGTGTGGGTCTGGACCAAGTCATAGGTCTTAATTAGGTTAGTTTAGGGTTAGGGCTAGGTCATAAGTGAGGTGGCGAGGTGAGGTGGCAGGGTTGGAGATGTGGATTTATTAATTATAAGGTAATTAATAAATAATTAAGTGTGTAAGGTTTTAGGTGGTGAGGTAGGGTTAGGTTGCGGGACGAGATACAAGGTTCTCCAAACCTACCACCTCATTTTGCCACCTCATCATGACCTAGTCCTAACCCTAAACTAACCTAATTAAGACCTATAACTTGGTCTACATCCACACCCATGACTAATTACTCCTCACTCACACCAAAATCAACCTAATAATGACTTGACCAAGCCCACAACTAATTCCTCGGGAGAAAAGGAGGTAAAGTTGGCTATTTTACTAAAAATAGCTCACTTTGACTTAACCGATATCGGTTCCTACTCGACCACCATTCGTTACGTAACCACCATCGGTTCCCTATAAATGACCTCCCCCAACCAAAAACAAAGGATCTGGAACCTGTGAATTCATTGGAAGGATCGGGAATTCACTTGGCCAAGTAGAGAAAAGTGAAGGAAAGAGAGGAGTTTTCAGAGAAGGACATCAAGCCCAAGACTGCAATTGAGTAACCAGAGCCCAGTGACACTCATCCAAGCATTAGGAGTGAAGATAGCTCATCTTGGATTGTCAGATCATCCTACCTGAATCCTACCTTCGTCATCATAGTCCTTGGACCTGTATATTCATCAGGAACTTGTAAGTAGTATCTTGTATGTTCTTTTAATAACATTTCTTGGACTTCTGAATCACAGCAATTCTAATTCTATTCCTAGATCTACTACCTGGTAACACCCTCCATCTAACTTTCATTCCTCTACCCCTACATTGCCCCCCAGAATAGCCCCCATACTCTCTGAGTCTTCTCCATCACCCCATTACCTATCCCCAATCATTTACCAGCCTTATAAACATGATTGCCACCTTATAGCCACCTTATAGCCAACCTTCACTAAAAGCCCCTAAACCACTGCCCCTACCGATATCGGTTATCAGAAACCGGTATCGGTGACAGTGACCAGCATCGGTCACTGTGATTCAAAACCAAAACGAGCCCTTTCCTCTAGTGTTTTAACAAGGTAATTAAATTGTAATTTTATAATAATTTGTGTTAATTCATATTAGCATGGGAACTAACCACCTTCGAAAGGAAGTCTAATATTTCATGGGCCCAAGGCAGTTCCCTCATTTATTGTCTAATTAGAATCTGGTGGTCTTGTATTCTTACTTGCAGGTAGTCCTTCCCAGACAAAAAGGATTTCTTTGCAATCAACCTGATCTGTCTCTACGGTACGCACACACCCTCTCAACATTCAACAGGTATTCCTCCTAGCCCTAACCCTTATCTATTTCTCAAAGGAATGAAAGGATAGAAGAAACTCTATTCCAAGAACGGAAGCATTCTGTCTGAAACATTTTGGCACACCCGGTGGGACCCATTTTGGGTTTCTTTCTTTCTTGCTTTCTTTCATATAGGGAGCACACTTGCTATTTTCTTCTTCTAAAATATTCACAAGATATTCTGTTATTTGGTAAGAGAATTTGTCTTGCTTTCACATCTTTGCATTAGTGAAAGTCATCTTCTTTGCTTCATCGAATATCATTTTTGATTTGGGTTTAAAACACGTGCATCACATTCTTGCTTGCCATTTTCAATTCTAGTGAACATAGATTAAGTAACAGGTCGTACACATGGGGGTGATATCCATGGTATTGACAAGAAATTAATCTTACTTTCACTGCACAACACATACCGAATCACATCATAATTAACACAACAGCTCAAACATCCCCCCTTTTCCACAGTATTCCTCTGCTCGATTGAGGTAACTTTATAAGCCAAAACAAACTTGACATTTCCCCTAAGTCTTCTATTTAGGATTGACATCATCTTGCGTCTAAGGCATAAGCCCAAAGTGATTAAAACTAATCCTAGCTTTAGTTTGTTAAATTTTCTTGTGCATCTTGCTTGTTTTTTGTTATGTTTCTCTGTCATACACTGTTTTCTGTGATCACTTCAGAACAGTTTGGTAGGCATACTAAGCACTGTTAACCCCAAATCAGAAACTTCCTACAACTTCTTACACCGGTCCTTTTATACCGACATCGGTTAACTTACCGATGCTGGCTACAGCCTGACCGACATCAGTTATCTGATTGATATCGGTTACTGTCTTTCACAGTTCCCAAAACCAGCAACCCACCAATTCCAACACTTTGTTGTTGCTTCCGTTCCTGATAGATTACATCCCTACTGTGTACTCTTGTCCATGGTTGTTATCACTTGGAAACAAGCTGTAGCCATGGTTTCACATGCCTGCTCTGTGCCTTTTCCTGAATCACCCCCTTCACATCCTGTGGGGAATCCTACGGACACCAGCGAGGTTCCCAAAATCCCTGTAGGAGATAAGGAATTCGTAAAATTTTTAGACACTAATCCTAGCGCCGTACAGTACTATTTGTCTCATGCCCCTGACCGTACACCCGATGGTCAACTCCTTGTTGGTATGCCTATTATTATCACCACTCATTTAGCTCCCTCTCCACCTGATAATTCTGCCTTGCCTTCTTCATCCTTAGCCCCGTCACCCAACTCAGTGACTTCAGAGGTTCTTACAGCACAGATTGGCTTTCCTTTTGTTAATATGGGGCCCCACATATCATTACTGCTGACTGCTCCTACCTCATCTCTCTCGCAGACTGCTCCTTTCATAACTTGCTCTCTGCCACCTATTCACACAAGCTTTCCTTCTCAAGCTCCGCCCACCTTTTCATTTCCACAAACATATCCGGTGACTTCAACATCTTATATAGGACATCCCTATTCGGTCGCCTCAACATATTCGTCCTCAATACCTTATCAACATTTAACCCCACTGTTGTCTAGTGGTGGCCCTTGGCCCAATCCCCCTCCGTTTACGGCAAGCGCACCATCATCTCATCCAACCACTGATTTAATCAAACAAATGATGGAAAAAATGCAAAATTTGGAGGCTTCTGTTTCAGGAAGCCGTAGCACCCTGACATACGAGCAAGTTTTTCGGGAGCCTATTCATCCTTCTGTCCCCCTTCATTCATATCCTCCTCAATGGGAATTACCAAAATTCACTCGTTTTAATAATAAGGAGGATCCTCAACAACATTTGTGATCATTTAGACATGCCTTCTATCTGATTGCTCATGATGATGCCTTACTACTCCGCACATTTCCCATGTCCTTATCAGGACCCACCTTGGAGTGGTACAGTGCTTTAACCCAGCACTTAATCTTCTCTTTTAACCAATTAGCCCAATCTTTCTTGGATCATTTCTCCATTAACATTTCTAAGAAAGTATCTATCACCGACCTCTATGCAATCCGACAATTTGAAGACGAATCTATCGCAGATTTTGTTGGACGATGGCAGAGCCTTATCAACCAACTTACTTATGCTTTGCCTCAGGCCGAACTTATCAAACTCTTTACGCGGGCCTACGCTATGCACATTTCTCCTACCCTCCAAATTCAAACTTTCCGCACATTTGACGAGGCCTTTACTATGGCTCGAAAACTAGAGATTCGAGCCTTAGAGGAAGAGAAATTGCGGTTGCGCAACAAAAACCCCAATCTCCTCAGCTAGGTTCTCCACCAATCAAATTCTACCTCCTACTCACTAGGGTCTACCAACCACTCACTTCTCCACTCAAATAATGCCACCTCAGCTGACAAACTCAACAATATCACTAAAACACCTCAGATAACTAAATTTGGTTTTCAAATTGACAATGTGACAATGACAGGCTGTATTTTTCTGTTTATAGGTTTTTGACCTATAACCGATATCAGTTATATTGTGCCCTAAAAATACCAATACCGGCCATCTAGCCGATACCGGTCATAGCTAACTGATATCAATTTAATTCCTATTTTACCAAAATTTCTGCCCTTATTCACCAATCTCCCTTTCTCACCACATCGCCTATACCCTCCTTTGCTAAATAGCCTTTTTTGACTTCATTGGCCACATTCACGGCCGCACCCAACCAACTAGGCCCGACCCAAGGCCGCAACCAACCATTTTTCCCGACCCAAGGCCACAACCAACCATCAAGCCCGACCCAAGGCCACAACCAACCAATCAGGCCCGACCCGAGGCCGCAACCAACCATTTGGCCCGACCCAAGGCCGCCACCAACCAATCAGGCCCGACCCATGGCCCTCACTAATCAATCAGCCCAACCCAAGGCCGCACCAATTAAATACCTCACCCAAAACCAACAAATTACAATTTTATCCACCCATCATGTAACCTTTTGTTCAATCAAGCTCATTTGTTTGTGTTTCAGCATGATTAGGGTACTTGACTTGATCAGTCGACCAACTTTTCCTAGACCAAGACCATGACATTTATCTCAACCAAACTAACCATTTGGTACTGCCAAACATGCCTAAATGTTCCTGTACCTTACCCGTTATATCCCCTGGAGCTACTTCCTATGCCTTGGATACCAAGATTATATCACCCTTGTTTGGATAAACTATCAACCTTTGCCTATGAATTGCTTGTTTGCTCATCAAATCATGTACCCTGGTCGCACTACTGCATTTCAACGTGCATCTTCTTCCTTGAACTTACCCCACCATCTTACCATCATCTCAACACCATTTACCCTTTATCAACCCTATCCCCGATTTCATGTTACCTCAATCTATGATAGATTTGAGGGGGATTACCTATACCCTTAACAGGAGTAACCACTTCTTATTATTGTCAATGCAACTTTACAAGACAAGCTACACGAAAACAAGTGGCTAATGTAGACACAAAATTTGTGTCTTACGACCCCTCGTGCCCCGCATCTCATTTCGCAACCTAGCCTCATCACCTAAACCTTACACAATTATTTATTAATTACCTTATAATTAATAAATCCACATCTCCAAACCTGCCACCTCATTTCACCACCTCATCATGACCTATTCCTAACCCTAAACTAACCTAATTAAGACCTATAACTTGGTCTACATCCACACCCATGACTAATTACTCCTCACTCACACCAAAATCAACCTAATAATGACTTGACCAAGCCCACAACTAATTCCTCGGGAGAAAAGGAGGGAAAGTTGGCTATTTTACTAAAAATAGCTCACTTTGACTTAACCAATATCGGTTCCTACTCAACCACCGTCAGTTACGTAACTGCCATCGGTTCCCTGTAAAATGACCTCCCCCAACCAAAAACAAAGGATTTGGAACTTGGGAATTCATTGGAAGGATCCGGAATTCACTTGGCCGAGCAGAGACAAGTGAAGGAAAGAGAGGAGTTTACAGAGAAGGACATGAAGCCCAAGACTACAACTGAGTAACCAAATCCCAGACACTCATCCAAGCATTGGGAGCAAAGATAGCTCATCTTGGATTGTCAGATCATCCTACCTGAATCCTGCCTTCGTCATCACAGTCCTTGGACCTGTATCTTCATCAGGAACTTGTAAGTAGTATCTTGTATGTTCTTTTAATAACATTTCTTGGACTTCTGAATCACAGCAATTCTAAGTCTATTCCTAGATCTACTACCCGGTAACACCCTCCATCTAACTGTCATTCCTCTACCCCTACATTACCCCCCAGAACAGCCCCCATACTCTCTGAGTCTTCTCCATCACCCCATTACCTATCCCCAATCATTTACCAGCCTTATAAACACCATAGCCACCTTATAGCCACCTTATAGCCAACCTTCACTAAAAGCCCCTAAACCACTGCCCCTACCGATATCAATTATCAAAAACAGGTACCGGTGACAGTGACCGGCATCGGTCACTATGATTCAAAACTAAAACGAGCCCTTTCCTCTATTGTTTTAACAAGGTAATTAAATTGTAATTTTGCAATAATTTGTGTTAATTCATATTAGCAGGGGAACTGACCACCTTCGAAAGGAAGTCTAATATTTCCTGGGCCCAAGGTAGTTCCCTCATTTATTGTCTAATTAGAATCTGGTGGTCTTGTATTCTTACTTGCAGGTAGTCCTTCCCAGACAAAAAGGAGTTCTTCGCAATCAACCTGATCTCTCTCTACGGTACGCGCACACCCTCTCAACATTCAATAGGTATTCCTCCTAGCCCTAACCCTTATCTATTTCTTAAAGGAATGGGAAGGATTTTGCATTATTAGAGATAATAGTTTGAGGAATGCCAAACCTTATTACAATACCCTTGAGAAATTCAAGAATCATTTTCTTCCTTAAGTGCGACAGATTCTGTCCGTCTAGTGAAGTAATATGTTATCAATACCCACTTATGGCCAATGCTTGAAGGAGGATTTATCATGTCAACGAAGTCAAGACCCCATTGAAAAAAGGTTGAATCACTTGGATTAGACAGAGGGGAAGTGTTGGAAAATTCTTATTTCCTGTAAAGAAAGTGCATTATTTACATTTTCTGACCCACTTGTGCGCATATGCAAACAAGTTAGGAAAAACATATCATGCTTTGATGATATTCATTTTTGTTTCTTTGGTAGAGAAGTTTCCACTATATAATCCATCGTGAAATTATTATAACACTTTATTGGTCTATGTACCATCAATACATTTTATCATCACACCATTAATATTTATTTTGAAGAGATTACGATCAATCAGTGCATAAGGAATGGACTACAGCCTTAGATGTCTTCTCTTTTCTTTGTTTAGACTAGGAGGCTATGTGCCAGAAGAAAGGATTATTTCCATGTCTTCCATCCAACTGTGCATGCTAGGATCTTCACTTTACTTAGCTTTAGTGCATGGAGGTTATTCATCTATGAAAAAATACATATCCTCATTGTTCTTCGTGTCCTTAGCAATTTACATACAAAGCATGTTGCCTATAACCAATTTTTTGAATTTGATAGTCATATCATATTCCATTATTTTGTTTACCCATATGGTTCTTTTCTCATCGATTTTTGTTCCCATGATGAAGTCCCTCATACTAGAGTGTGAAACTAGAATTTTGACGTGATTTTTAATGAGCATACTCTTGAATTTGTTCAATGCATACATGGTAGAGAAGACATATTTTTCCATGTGACTATATTTCAATTTTTAATACTTCATTGATTTATTAAATAAATCCACTGGCTGCTCCAATCATTGCTCATTTTCTTGTGTCAAGATAGTAGAAAAACTAGCATAAACTCCATATGCATAAAGGATGAAATTCTTAGAGTAATCCAAATTGATAAGTATTGGGGTATGAAAATTTTTGTGCTTGATCTTGTCAAAGCTTTCCTTTCCTTCTTCTGTTCACTAGAATATTTTATCCTTCTTGAGCATGAGGGTGATAGGCCTAACCAAACCAACAAAGTTAGGGATGAATTGCCTAAAAAGTTGATTTTTCCTAAGAATGACTGTAAGGCCTTATTTTGAGCTAGAAAAGAGAGAAAGATGATGGCTGAGATTCATTTTGGATCAATGGAAATTCCATCCTTTGAAACAACATGACCCAAAATATTGCCTTGTGTAATAAAAAAGTTGTACTTCTTGGGGTTAAGGGACACCCAAAATTGTATGCACCTCTTAAAGACCTTTACCAAATGACTGATGTGATCTATTCTATGCTTTGATAAGATAGTTATGTCATCTAAGTAAACTAGGATGAACTCATTGATGTACACTTTGAATTAAATTCACATTTCTCTTTGGAAGGTTGCACTTGCATTTGAAAAACCAAAAGGCATTTTTTGATAAGCATATGTTCCCCATTTGGTTGTAAATGTAGTCTTGAATTGATCCTCTTCCTTGACCATGATTTTATTGAAACCTGAGTAACCATCGAGCATAGAAAATATTTGCACGCCAGCTACTATCTATAAAATATGATTCATATAAGGAAAGGGATAATGATCTTTCAATGAAACCTTATTCAAATCTTTGAAAACAACACAAAGTATGATTTCAACATTCGTGTTTCTTATTGAAACAAGATTTCCACCAAAGTATAGTACTTGATAGGTAATATTATCTTCACCTCAATGATATTGGATAGATCCTTCCTCATTAGGGGATCTATCTTAGGATTGACAAGTACATTCTTTTGTCAGATGGGCTTGATACTAGGATAAAGGTAAATAGAGTGTTAAAGAAAAATTGGATAAAATACTTTAAGGTATTCATAGTCCCATGAGAATATATCACTATACCTTTGACATAATGATATTAAGGCCTTATTTTATTCTTGCACTCATACCTTATTGAGCAACAATGTGCAATAGTGACCGGCTGACAATCTTCTTGTATAACGGACATGTTATTTTATTTTCCCTTGAACTCATCATCAGGACTGAAAAATGTGCTCTAAGGTGACCAAACCCTTTGGTAGCTTGTTTTTCTTTAGATGTATCACTTGATCACCATAGTGTTTATGCAAATCAAATTGCATTCATGAAGAAAACTCAAATTCATTATGGATGAATGCAAAATTTACGCATCACTGTCAAATACCTACCAACTAGTTTCATTTTATGGAATAGATTTCCTAACCACCACTTTTATGTGTTGCACATTTCCTTAAACAATATCCTCAGCTGGTGAGAACTACAACCCAAGGGTAGCCATATGATCTTCTTCTTTGTTCAATTTCCTTGGAACCACCTGCAGATTCAAAGCATCAAATCTTTCCAAGAGGTCCCAAAATCTATGTTTGTAAGATTTTAAAAGATTTTGTTTTCTACGCACTTTTTTGTGACATGGTGGATGAACAATTCATTGTTCCCAAAGATCTACAATTCCTTAATTTTTATCCTTTCAACAATAATAAGACCATGTGCCAACACTTCATATTCTTCTACATTCTTAGATCATCCAAACTGTAGCATGTGCATGAAGAATAACTTATCATTCTTGGGAGAGATGAGAACAACACCTATGTCTCCACCATTTTTTCTTCTAAAACCATCAAAGAACATCTTCCATAGTTCAAAAGTATTATCATTTTCTTTCTTAAGTGGGATAGGCCACATGGTTTATTCTTTAATAATAAAATATGTTCTAAGTCTAGTTTCAACAACTGTATCATATGGATCAAATTCATAGTTTTCCTTGGCCCATTCATCTAATAATAGATAAGGTATGGAGGGAGCAATAAGTTGGTCTTCTGAAAGTGAATCTTGTTCTTGGCCTTCTTGAATTATGCAGTTAGATTGGAGATGATAATGGCCATATGACTCAACGTGGTAGGAAAATATAGGCTCATCTTGTATGGTAAATATGGTACTATACCTAGTTCTTAGAAAAATATGAGACCAATCTGAAGACAAGTAACCACTAACCTTGGAAGTGAAGTCCCTTGATAAGAAAATGGTGAACAAAGGAGGCAAGTCGATTACTGACACATCTTGAGTTATGGTTAGACTAGGAAAAACATGAAGGGTTAACTCAAGAGCCTTGATGACTCCTAGGATGCTAATAGTTGAGCCATCAAATTGTAAGACTCCTTTGGAAATAGGATTTTATTTAAGACCTAGGATATAAATAATTTACTCAGGCATGAAAAAATACTAGCCCCCGAGTCAATCATACAATTATGAACAAGGTGTTTTCCCACTATCAAGGACATTTAAAAGGTGTTACTTTGACAATTTTTCTTACTTTCTTCTCCTCTGCTTGACATAAATTGGTAGAAATTTGGGTTCTCTGAGTAACTGGACCACCTTGAGAGAGCTGCACAAGCGATTCATGTAGAAGGTCACGCTGTGATGGAATAACTAAGGCATCCCATATTATGAAATTTCTATTTGTCTTCTTCATTTGGTCGAAGGTGTTAAATGGAAGGCCCACAAACTTGTGCATTTGAGGTGCAACATATTTTCTTGATTGTTTACTTGTGGAGACAATCATTTTGTGCTACGTAGAAGTTTGAAATACCAAAGGAGATGTACATAGAACTTCAGTTGGAATATTGTACACAACCTCGTGGTCATAAGCATGCGCATCAAAATTGTAGGCTAAACTGCACTATCCTTCTCTTTTTGAAATGGGCCATTTTGATTAAAAGAAGGTGAAGGCTATGTGTTGGTTTCCATAGTTATCAGAAACATGCGCGCACAACTTGTTTGAGTTTTCCATAGTTTGAATTATTTCTTAGAAGTCATCAATCCCAAAGAACATAAGGTTGGTATCAAGAATGAATTTTGACATTTCTTCATTATCAGGTTCACACATGCTCATGGATGACTCACACTTGGAAACATTATAGATCATGAAGTCTTTCATGCATAAGTCATTTGCGTATTTTTATTGACTATGTGAAAAAATGCAAGGAAATCATGATGTAGGTACAAACTATTATCATGCATAAACAACAATCAAGATGCCTACAAAACCTCAACTTTCAATTTCTTATTTCATATGAGGATCGAAAACAAGTTTATAAAGGCTAAGAATTTACTATATAGCTCAAACCTTGACTAATTGATTTAATATAATCTTGAAATTATCTTCTTGGACACATTTCCATGCTCTTCTCTATTCACTCAGTGTTAGGTAATCCCTAAACAAGGTTTATCTCTTACAATCCTCACTTACTCTAATTCCCACCTTACTTGTTCTTGTTCTGGATTCCTTAGTTTTGAGCTTAATAATGCAACCTTCATATAGCTTATGTGTTTTTGGTTCCCTGATCATCCACCTCAGGAAATTATTATTTAGATCACAAAATAGATTAAAAGAGATTCCAACACTAGTCTTTACCAACTAGTTTGCACTTGTTCTTGCATCCACTTCACTAGTTTTCTAGTCCAAATCAATTTTTTTGACTTCTTGTCTCCTCCAAGACCTTCCTTATTATTCACAGACTCAAAAAAATTGTTAGAATCAATGATGAAATCATTTTCAAGCTTCGAAACTTTATACTTATCTTTTATTTACTAAACTATCCTTATGTCTCTTAAGGAAAGTTTGCACGCTCCAATCATACATCAACACTTACAAATCTCCCTTGAAGATCTTATAAGCGTAATTAGTGTTCATTTAGATATCTTAACATTTTGTTAAAGTATTGGGGACCAATTATTTGAGTAACTCTTATTGTCTCCCTTTTTGGTAACTATGCACTTAAACCCTTAACTAGGTCTATGCATAAGGAATTTCAAGCACAATTTATTCTATTAGAGGTACTAAGGGCCAAAACCTATGGTTTTTAAGCACCCATTAAGGGATTGATCCTTTTGAAGAGGTTTCACTTAACTCTCCCTAAAAATGGCGGTTCCTTTGTGAATATCCCCTTCAAGCTAGTCCTTGACTGCGATCAACTGTATCACTCCAATACTATCATGAAGATATAGAAAAATACCCAATGGAATTTAATAATTATTTTTGAAACACTTAATAAATTCCCTTAAGAAAAGATTTTTAGATTTTTAGATCTAAATTCGATATTTAAAGCTTCCAAGTTCAATGCCCTGGCACTACTCTTCTTGAAGGATACAGTTAAGCCCGAGAGGCTCTCCTCGTTTAAAAATCCACTTGAAACCCTATTCAAGACCTGAATCTTTTCAATAAGGACCATATCATCTTCTCATATGGTTACATATTGGTATTGATGCATAATATTAAGTACAACTTCCTTCAAATAAGTCAAATTACCCTATGGTGCATGTTATAAGAACAAAGTGAACTCATAGTTAGAAAAATAAATAACTTACTAGAAAATGACTCTTCCCTTATTGCCTCAAACTAAAAAATACCATAATTATTCAAGTGATATCAAACCTCTACTCATGGATTATGGATTCAAAAAACCTATCTCTGAATAAATGATCAAACACCATCTAGTTCAATCTACATTTCAGAAACCCTAACATGCAAGATTGACATAGTTATACAAGTGTCAAATCCAAATGTTTATTTTCTCCATTCTCTAACTCTTGTTGGTCATTAATAACTTCATGCACCTATTACAAGGTTATCCTCTTATCCTCAGATTCAAAATCTCCTCTGAGTTTCCAACATGCAAGCTATTCACACCAAGCAACCGGGTTATTCACTTCCTCAGGATCACCCAAACATGTTAAGAAAATATTCTTAAGCTGAATAGAGATGGTTCACACGTGCAAGTTCCACTATAATCCTTCCTTGATTAAGATCAACTCAACACAGTTCATAAATCATATACCCTAAGTCTTACACAAATACCTCAACACTTACAAAATAAATAATGATCAAGAATCATAAAAATTCAATACACTAATATTCATTTGCCCAATATTGAGATTAATATCATTTGAAACCCATTCTAAAGACAAGAATAAAACTCTGAGATCAAGAAACACATATATGCCCATCAAAAAATGTAAAAACTATCAATATCTTATTTTTTTCTCCTTTGATAAAGTCATTGAATTTTCATTCTTGGATTCATACCTAGGTAGAATGAAGAGAAGAAGTTACATTTGGCTTTTTATATCATCATAATCACTCCTTGACCATGGTTTATAAATCTTGAGTCAATTACGATCATAGTTTAAGAACATGAGTTCACCCATAAGACGGTTCTTCAGATAAATGTCTTAAGCTATAACATTATCTTGCATTTTGTATGAATTAGCATAGAAGGACCTGAAACCCCATTATAATGCTTCATTCCACCCTTCTATAGTTTATTACTCCCAATAATCTCATTACAACACCAAATACAATCCAAAAATGGCTCCCTAATTCAAATTGTGCATTTTTGGAGGGAAATACCTCGTTTGAATTTTAAAGAGCCTAGACAACAAATTACACCTCAAAATGACTCAAATAGACTCTTAGGACCTACAACAACACCTGAAAGACAAATTTTTTATCACCTTGATCTATTTACAGAGATGGATTTGATTCTCCTGCATCAAAGGACCATGTTGATTCTTGAATCATGTTGTTCTGTACTAGAACTAATGCTTTACTTGAGCTGGGAACAAGAAGAGGAAGGTGCACATTATGGCCATGTCATCTATCATTTTTTTGAATTTTCTCATATTTATGATTTGTATATTGATTTCTATAGGGCTGATGGATTTGATTAAATCCTTGATTAGAATTAATTCTGAAGGCTTGCGCCTACTAATTTTCTAATGATATAACATTGTTGGACATATTTCTAATCAAGGCCTTCATTTCTTCATCTTATTTTTGTTTTTTTTAGAATAGGATGTGGAGGAAATGGGTTGAGAAGTTTACTTAGGAGTGGGAGCAATGGAAGGCTGAGGTTATTGAGGCAATTCAGGAAATAAAGACATAGGTAATATAGGGGTTATTTTTCCATCTTGGATTAGATAATTTTCTTCCCTAATGGATATAGGATATGTGTAAGGAAATTGTGAACCACCCATAGATTTTACCATAACTATAATATGAGAATTCAATTCTCTTAAGAAATAAAGAAAAACACCTTATGGGGTCAATATTAAGAGAAGGGGAATTTTGTACCATGTTTTCTTAAATTTGAAGTTAAAATCAACCATGAGCTCATTAGGAGATCTCTTTATTATTGTCAGTTCTTCTAATAAGGATATTTTTTCTACTTTCTCCTCAAACTGATTACACAATGCAATTCCAAGATCATCCCAATTATGAATAGATGCATATCTTAATCTTTTGTACCATTGAAGTATTTTTCCTTTAAGTTAAGAAGAAAGTAACCTTAAAACTACATCATCTTTTGTAACTAGATGAATAGAGAAAAAATTTACAATGTGTTGAATATGATCAGAAGGGGTAGTTTGATTCTCACCAGTGAAAATTTGAAAACTCTTGAGTGCAGCCATTGGTATATCATGTTGCACACTAAGGGCCAAAGGAATACCACCATTGAAGTTGAAAAAGGTAATATTTATTTGTTGCACCATGATTCTGATGGGTCTCAAGAATCTAGATGCATGTGTGAAAGGTCTGTCAAATGGAGGAGTAGAAACTACTCTGCGTGCAGGAGATAAGGATCTATTCATGGTTTTGATTCTTTTTATTCTTGGAAAAAATTACATATATTCAAAGGGCTCAAAAAGGTTTGTGTGATGTCTAGTTTGAATCCTTCTCATGAAAAAGGGTGTGTTGATTGCTAAAACCAATAGATCTAGATATTAAGAGTGTCCAGATGTGTTTAAACGAGATTCCAAAGGTTAGAATTAGTCACACACTAAAACTTAGCAATGATGAAATTTAAGCTCTCAATACTAGTCCCATTAGGCATGCCAAAAATGTTGGTGTTCAAAATTCCACCCATCCCAAATTAGGATGATTTGGGGATTTGAGGAAACATGGGACTATCTCCAAGTTTTGGGAGCTTGCACTTGAGATATATCTCCAGATAATGCCAAATTCCTCTGATAGAACTACTCCGAGGAAGGGAAATACAAATAACTCTACTTTATGACTCCAAGGGGCTAGGGGTGAGAAGGAGATGCATAAAAAAAAATCCTAAGCTAAAGGGAGGTGATGTCACTAGAAAGAAGGGGATGGAAACTCTCTGACGAGTGAAAATGAGAGAAAATGGAGAAAGGAAGGGCAGACATATGTGCCAAAGTCCAAAACAACACTCATTTCCATGGATTAGAACCAAAAATAAACCCTACAAGATATGTAAAACATGTATATCATACCAATATTGCAAAGGAAAGTCAAGTAAATGTAATAAAACGTGAGCTAGGAAAGAAGATAGCCACAAAACAAACTTTTATTACCTCTAAATTACACACAATCAATTACAATGGTGGGATGAGGTGAAAATCTACATATGGTGAACAAGATCTGAGGCCTGCAAATCAAAATGTGAAGAAATGCTACTCTTAATAATGCTCTAATAATAAAGGATGGTCCAACCTTTACAAATCAGAATTATTCAACAATATATAGAAGAATGGGAGAGAAGAGAGGGAAAAATCAAATTTCTAATCATAACCACCAAAAAAATGCAATAAATGCATGTAAACCCGTATGTAGCTCCGTCAAATCCACCTACCCCCATTAATTTGTTTATGGAAAAAGGAAAGGAGCCAAATCCCATGAAATATGGGTAGTTAAGCCGAATAGAAGTGTGCATTAATAACCTAAATCATCTTTACCCACCAAATCCCACCAAAAATATGATCTTAAAGAGCCTAGAATGTATCCCACATCAACAACTTTCCAATGAGACCAAGCACGCATGATTTCAAGATCTCTAGAGGAAGTTATGGAAATTCATAGTTTTGTAGTTTAAGAGGAACACACAAGACATGTGGCACGACTTGATTGGTCTCAAGAGTCGGCTGATTATCTGTTGGTTTTTCTCTACCAAACATCACGTCCTCATTCGTAATAAGGATTTGGCATGTAGTTGGTGCCTCTCTATTTGTTCTGTGACATGAAATTTATCTAACAAGTTTTAAGGAATGGAAATTTGGCAAACAAAGATTGGTGTGGAGGGTTGTAACCTTGGGTGCATGAGGAGTGAAAGGAAAGATTAAAAAAATCTTTGAGCGTATGTAAGAGAGTACATAAGGATAGGAAGTAAAGGAGATGCATACTTGCTAGGGCATGAAAATATGTAAATATGGTGCATGTGTTTAAAAAATAAGTGTGTGAATCATTATAAGAAGGTGGTGTGTGATTGGTATGCTAAGAGGGAAAATGGGAGGCATCCAAAGAGAGACATGTGGATAGAAATGTGATAACAGATGCATAAGGATGAGTGCAAAGAGAAATGAGTGTGCGTGTAATAATACACAGGACTCGATAAAGAAGGGAATGCACGTAGGAGGCATGTTGGGGACTTGAAAAATGCAATACAATATATGGTTGTGCATGATATAGTGCACAATGACTGAGAAATGAAAGTTAATGCACATGGATATGCTTGCGAAGGGGAAATAAAGGGAGATGTCATAATACAAGGGAGGAAAATGATAACATGTGGAAGATGCATAAAAATAAGTGAAGGAAAGAGGAAGAAAAAGGAAATGCAGAAGAGTGTGTGGGGTGTGTGTGAAGATATTCATCCAAGGAAGAAAACCAACGATGTTTAAAACTTGAAAACTTGATTGCAGAGCCATAATGGAACCGCAAGTTGCTAAAATAACCAGGGGTTATTTTGGGCAACACTTTGATTGTATAATGCATGTTGATTGCATAAGGTAAAGAGGACTACGTTTCTATGAATTTATAAGGGAAATAAATATTATTTTATCATTGTGGTGTTTTCTTAATGTTTTCAAAATTTCATGATATAGTCATGTGGGTTGAGCACAAATCCTTAGGTCAATGGATAACCAACACATAATAATAGTGCACAAATGACATGACTTTCTGATAAATAATTTTAGAGGATTGAAAAATATTCATGATGAGAATATATCTATGGACATGCATCACCAAAATAAACAAGATCAACATATAGGCATGTATCACAAATTATATTATATATATGTAGCAAGATCTCAAGGATTTATTATCCTCAACCACCATATCTGATAAATGTAGTAGGTCATGCAAAAGGACAATGTGGTGTTTTAGAGGAGTTATTGAACTCACTTCCAATGAAAACAGATATTAAACCTAATAGAATACATAGGGATTTAATTTCACCATTTGAGAGGGTAGAGAAGTGAAAATAAGAGAAAATATTTGATCTGAACTGAATAGGTGAATCTTATGAAGGGTTTTGGAGAAATACCATTTTAATAGGTCTAGGGTATTATATCATTTTATTTGTAAGAGTCCTGATAATGGGATTAGTATTTATAGATGTCACTAAGGATGTTAAAATTGAGATAAACCTAACTATATGTGTGTTGATATAATGCGTATTATGAGGCAATTCATGAGTCCATATATTCAAGTAAAGGCCAATATATTGGGACTTGTGAGGTTTGTAAAAGTTTTTACACATCCAAAGCTATTATAAATACCAATAACCAATTAAGTAGGTGAAAACACCTACAAAACAACTATATGTTTTCCCAAAACAAACATCGACTACAATATTTATGCCCTAAAAGCTTTAGGTTCTTGCTAAAATCTTGAAAATAAGTAGTGACCAAATTAGATTTTGAAAAACTATCTTCTAGATTATAACTATTCGAGCTATAGGACCAGTTCTATCAGGTGTAGACTAACCCTAATTTATTATGTTTACTAAAATAAATTCAAAGCATAAGAAATACTAAAATTATAAAGAATAATACAAGTATAAAGAAATAATAAAAGAAATCTTATATAAAGAAATAGTATAAGAAATATTATATTTATTTTTATAAATATGCTCCATACCCTCATTTGTAACATCAAAAACCTTTAAAAAATACTTAATAATAAGAATGCATACACATTATAACATGTACACATTATTCGATGTACACAATTTTCCGTTATTTCTTCACACTAACCAAGACCTCCTAGCCCTAGAAATCATTTTTTAGCCTAAGGCCTAAAATTGTTCAAACACAATAGCATGCATGTTTTTGGAAAGAAACACGTATAAATTCATCTTCCTCCATGATAAATCACATAAAATATATCAATAACTTTCTTAAAAATATTCCTACGATGTCAAACAAAATATCGTCTTTTTAAATATATAAATTTTCAATTCTTTTGACTATTACAAGGTTTTCGTCTATATTTATTTCAAACTGTATTTTATACCTCTATTTTGAGTGATTATACATGTCTATATTTCATCATGTATATTTTGTTTAACTCATCTAAATTGAATAAAAATTATAAATTCCTAATCTGTCAGGAAATGCGGGGATAGATAATACAACATATTTATATATCCATCAACATAAACAACCAAGGATTAAAGTGTATGATTAAACAAGTAGTTAAATCCATTTAGATCACAATATGAATTAGATATTTAGTTAAGTGCATAAACATGAAATTAAAATGTAAACAACACAACAAATTAAACAAGATATAAGTAGGAAAACCACGCAAGGTAAAAAACCCACTAAAAGTCACTTATCTTTAACCCAACACTACCATTATTTCATATTATTTGTAGCTATCACACCTTCATGGAGGAATAATCAATACATTTTCTCATGAGAAGAGATCAACATTCATACTATTCACATCATATATCCTCTACACAACTCACACTTTTTTCTCACATGTGTAACCAATATCAATGAGATCACCTTAATTTATTTCAAGGCTGGTGGTTGAGATCCTTTCTTAATATTAGCTTAGTTCATATTTATATTTTAAGTTTAATTCATAAGCCATGACTGTTAGTATTTCACGAGTTTTTATTTAGTCATTTTCCTGATTAATATTACAACCCCAATAATCCCGCTTAATGTTAAGTAAGGAAACGTGAAAATTTTCCTTTTTATATGAAAGGGCTTACAATCCATAAATCATGAAGATTTAGGTTATCATGTAAGAATATAATGCTTCTTCCATAACAAAAAACAATTGTTCTGCATATTTGTAATTATGAGGTGTACTACTTTAGTGTTCCATGGGTTTTACAACTCTGTGATACACTACCGCAATATCCTACAAACTTAGAAAAGCTCCGAACCAAATGCAAGTGTTCTGTAGTTTTTAGGAAAGCCACAGTTCACTACTTTAGTGATATGAGTACTTCAAGAATATGAAACATAAATAAAGTGTTCCGTGGGTTTATTAAAAAACAAAATACACTGTAAAACATGTTTTTTGGGTTTTTAAAGAATAAACACTCCATGGTACATTGCATAACATTATGTGGGTTTATGGAAAAAAACATGCAATACATAGGAACAAAGTATAATTATCAACATAAAGTGATTACATATGAAGTCTGACATAATATTATCATATCTAATTATTCATTGGGTATTGCAAGTAATCTTCACATAAAATGATAATTTACTTAGACAAAATGGAAATAGTCTAGGGATATTTCAATTTGCATAATCAAGCCAATAAAAGGTGGCATTGCAAAGGAGATGGTATTACAAAAAACATGAAAAACATGCTCATTCATCCTTATTTACCCATCAAAGGAAATTTTGAAAGGCCAAAGATCAACTAATTCAAAGGTGAAGATGTCATTCACATGATCATTTGACTCTTACCCATCTGATTCAGAGGTGAAGATCAAATTCATCCACATGATCCATTGAGTCACATTATACCACTTGATCATTAGATTCAGAGGTGGAGAACAAATTCACCATTTCAAATACACATCAACTTGATATGATCCATTCTTTAATACTGATCTAGATTGTCTACATGAGTAATGCAACACTAGATTTCACTCAAAAGTAGAATGTTTCTTTTTGATGTCCATATGAAGTCCATCAACAAACTTTTCTAGCTTCAACTATTCATTTTCTACTTCTATAGTACTTCATATTGATTGATCCTTGTTACTCCAAGTGATTATAATTGCATTCAACTTGATACAAGTATATCGAGAAGTAGATATTCTATCTACAATTTCAACAACATGGGTATAATCACAAAAAAATTACATTATTACTAATAGAATAATACAAAACATAATTGATTATAGCTAAAAAATTTTTTTTCCATTTTCTAATGGTTTTCATAAGGATCTTGCATGAATGTTTAGAAACAAGTCACAGTGCATAGGATATTAGTGACAATTAAATAAATTTATCACATGCAAGTTTATACTCAATGATGATAAATATTTAAATTAATTCAATAACATACACCAAAATAGATGCACCAACGTATGTTTGATCTTGACATACAACCATGATTAAAATAATGATTTAGTAATCTTAAATCAATAGATTTGAAACATTTTATTAATCTATTTTTAATTTTAAGAATTAGATTCTTATTTCTACAAGCAACAAAGAGATCATATGTAAGACAATAATAACAAATATGCCTATTTTTAGATTCAAAAAGATAGATTTTGCAAAGCAAGAACTTGACAGAAGAAAAAATTATTAACATAAAAAGTTGTAAATTCTCCTCCATTTCCAATTAAATTTTACATTATGAGGTGATCCTCAATGTTTAAGAACATGTAAACAACTATGTAATGAAACAAAAAAGTAGATTTCCTAGCAAACTTGACCTGAGCATAGTTAAACATGCTCTATTTTGGAAAACAATGTATTGTCTAGAGCATCTAGTGAAATTGCATATGACGTCTCAAACAAGGAATGATGCGGGAGGATGAAACAAAACTTTACAGTTCAAAATTATATCACGAAACCTTCTATTTCTCAACATACAATTTCTCTCTCTCTCTCTCTCTCTCTCTCTCTATGTTTCCTAGAAAACTCGCAACTAAAGATATAAGAGAGTACACATGTATTTTTCACAAGGCTTGATGTAACTTTAGATACCAAATTTGGGTCACACTCTCTTTGGCCTCCTTTCAATTAATTAATGTAATGCATTTAACTAACCACGAACCCTTTACCCCATATTAATATTCACCCTCACATTATTAATTAGTTTAATTATTTTAATTAAATTAATTTCACCCTCACACCTCCACCTCATCATGACACCTCACCTTGGACCCATTCTAGGGGAATTTAACTCATAGTGACTGAGTCATCACCTTCAACACTGAGTCATTACTCCCAGTGACGAGTCACTAACTTTACCTAACTAACTAAGACTTCTTCCTAAACCTAACTAGACCTCTCCTAAGTTCTTCCTGCCTTCTATCACGTGAAATCCATTTTTCTAAGTAGACTCAATGAGGAAAGCATGCCAAATCTGGGAAGATCTACCTATTTTTGGTAAATAGGACTATTTCACCCTAACCAACCCTAGGTTTTCCTTGAATGATGTCAGTTACCTAAACCACCATCGGTTCCTTTATATACAACTTTACGACCTTTTACCTGGTTTGGTCATTTGAGTTTTGGGAGTGGTATTTCAATCAAGTGAGGACCTCTGAGCCATTGCTTCATCAAAATGATATCTACAAACCACCAGAGAGCAACATATGCCAAGGATTCCCTTCCAGATCATTGGAGAATTCATGAGAACACACAGGTTGTACTGCCGCGACAATGAACTAGCTACCACCTCACCAATCAATCACTAGTCTCCATCCAGCCATGAGATATTTATAGCAGCAAGTAAGTAGTGTGATCTTAATCATTTGTGCTTACTTTATTGTAGATCTCTTTCCTCCATTATTTTTAGTTTCTACTATTATCCAGATATCTCCATCTTCTCACCAATCCACCAACCCGAATAGTTCAATCCCTTTAACCATTTTTGACCTCTCTCTCTCTCTATTCCTGATTCTTCTCAGTTATATTACGAACCTAACTACACCCTCCTCACTCTCTGTGTAAGCATAGAGAAGCCCAAAAACCATTTTTATTAATTTTTTGCTAATTTCCCCTACCGACATTGGTTTACCCTACTGTCGTCAGTTTCATCCCTACACCAAAATTGGTCTCCTGATCGATATCGGTCTGTGTTATTTTATACCTTCTAACTAGCAAGCCTTCCAATCAGCCAAAATCAACCACCACCTCACCCCATCATTCCCAAACCCTTTACAAGAGCTCTGTCAAGCCTGCGAAACCCAAGATAACGTACCAAATTTCTGGATCTGATCATAACTTTTCCTATTAGATTAGATTTATTTATTGTATTTGCACGATATACCTAAATCGTATAACTACAGTAGGATTTATTTAATTCAAGATACTTTCTGCATTAATTTATATTTTAAAGTGGATTGAAAGCCTCCTAGAAAGCACCTCGCTTCCTGGATCTAGAATTTTCTAGGTAGTCCACTAACCTATATTATTAATGCTATCTTGTGGTCTTGTTGTGTTTCTTATAGGTTGTTCCTCCTAACCAAAGGGAATCTCTTCACGATCAACTTGGATCAAAATTCATTAATGCACGCATTTAGCCTTCGACATTTGATCTTACAGGTATTCATCCTAACCTATTTCCTATTCATTTTTATGCAAACAAATTAGGTGAAACATCTCAGCACACCCGGTGGGACCCATTTAGGGTTCTTTGCATTATTCCTTCTTAGGAAATCATTCTGTGATTATTTATTTGTGAAATAAAGTTCAAATTAAAATATTCTCCCTTGGAAACATTCTTCTCCTACTGATCTAAGTGAAACTTGTATTTTGGATTAAAAAGAAAACTTTTTTTATTCTATATTGCATTAGTGAAAGACATACTTTTTCCTATTCATTATTTATCTCATCGAATTTCATTATGGATTTGGGTTTAAGATCTTTGCAACCCATTTCTATATGTTACATTCTATCACATCTAAATTATAGGAAATCTATATGTTGGAAGTCATGCTCAGTTGATGGTTGACAAACTAAACCATAGTTCACATTTTGCACACTCTTGATACCAAATCACTGAAAAAAAACTACATATTTATTAAACAACATCTTTCCTGGAAGAAGTTATCAATGATCATACGATAAGAGGATTGACAGTGGGCTCCATTTGGTTTTCTGGCTAGTCATCATATTAGAGAAGGATCCCCCATGCCAAAACTTACGTGAAACTAGGAATAGTTGTCATTTTGTGTAGCACACCTTTGGTAACCAAAAATTCTACTTTATTCACAAGTCAATCCTAAATGGGATAAGCCAAAACATAAAATCTACATCATAGGATTTTTTGTTTTGCTATCTTTTGCTTGATTTGTGTTTTTGAGGTGCAAGTTCAATCTCTTCATTTTTCTCTCCCTACACACTCCACCATCATAGTTGGTGTATTCCAACTATTTCTGAGTGTGTTAGGGTTGATCATTGCCATACTCAATCTTTGAGTTGGTCTTGTTATTTGACCTAAATCACCAAAAATTCACTTTTTCCATCTTTCACAGTAACCAGTGTCGGTCCAACAATCGCCATCGATTTCACAATCCTATCACCACCAGTTCACTGAAAGCTATCGATTTTAGGTTGTTTTGGTCATTTTTGCTAAAGTAGCATCAAATATTCATGTCTTTTCTTTTTGTGACTTCCTTGGTAATCTTACTAGTCTTTAAGTATTTGATATTACCTTCAGAGTTTAATTCTATCTTGTTTTCACCATTTATTTCTAGATTTACCATTATGACATTTTCCCACAGTCACCAACATCAGTCTCTCCGAAAGGTGGTGGTTACCCCCTCATACTAACATCAGCTACCCCAACCAACATTGGTCTCGGTGTTATGATTTTTCAATCAAAACAGATATTAAATAACACATTTTAGACCCATTTTTCTCCACTCCTTTTGTGTTTCTGCATTATCAAAAAAGCTTAGAATACCTATTATATTATCAGTCACATGGTTTTGACTTATAGATAACCCAATTCTCTCATGTTTCACACTAGCCACCAGCCACTCCCACCTAACCCATCACCCCCTTCCATATTATCACATATGGACCCCAATCAGGGTCTTGCCATACCCACTAGTGATGAGGAGTTTGTGAGAATCCTTGATCACAAGCCCACCATTCTGCAGTATTATCTCGCTCATTCATCTACCTATGATTCATCAGGACAACTTATATATGGCATGCATGTGTCCATTCCTCCTACCCTCACACCTAATTCTGTATCATCTACTACTAGCTTGGCCTTACCCTCTTCCACCTTTCCACATGTGGTTTGCAATCTTGACCCTACATCATTGATATCTGCTACACCTATGGCATCTGTCACTCTTTTGACATTTATCACTCCTATAACGCTAACCATACCTTTATCAACTACCTTGAGTGTAAGTCTATCTACACCTTCCACCTCTCATATACCTATTGTATCTCAACCACCATTAGTGTCAGCAACCCACACTCCCTTCCAAAACATAATCCTCTCTATCCCACAATATATTCCTCTAATTTCTACAAGGACTTTACTTCCACCCCACCTACCTACACCTATCACAAACAACCCCCTATTTCATCTACCGCTTATTCAGGGTACTTTCCCTCTACATCTATTCCGGGCTATGTTCCTTCATCACAACTTTAGTACTCAACACCACCACATACTGAGATGACGTCCACATCATACCCACCTATCTACCCCCTTATACTCAATGGGGTTCCCAGTCATCACAACCTACCAATGATCTTATCAAAATGATGATGGACAAGATGCAGACATTAGAATCATCTATCTCTGACTCATGTAACTCTCTAACATATGATGATATTTGCAATGAGCCCATTTACCCGTCCATTACAATTCATCCATACCCTACCCATCGGGAAATTCCTAAATTCAACTAATTCAACAACAAAGAAGACCCACAATAGTACTTGTGGTATTTTAAAAATGTGTATTATCTGATCTCTCATGATGATGGTTTACTCTTGAGGAGATTCCCAATTTCCTTGACAGGACCAAATTTTCATTTAATCAGGTAGCTCAGGATTTTCTAGACCACTTTTCTATCAACATTTTCAAGAAGGTCACCTTGACTGACTTGTATGCAATATGCCAATATGAAGACGAATCTATCGCATATTTTGTCACTCGTTGGTGGAACCTGATAAACCAAATCACATTCAAACTACCTCAAACCAAGTTAAGAGAGTTATTCACTAGAGCTTATGCTAGACACATCTCACCAACTCTACAATTTCAAAACTTCCGCACATTTGATGAGGCATTCACCATGGCCCAAAAACTTGAAATTCATTACATTAAAGAGAAGCAAATACAATTACGTAATAATAATGCTACATTTAAATAAAATGATACCTCTTATTCTTCCAAACCATAAAATTATCATTCTAAAGAAAAAGTATCTCCCAACGCATTAGTTTTAAAATCTAGCCCATCTCATCCATCTAACCAATCAAAACCTTCTTCCAACCTTTCTCCTGTTTAGGATTTTCGATTCAAGCGAGAGAAACAAAAATATACTCCCATAGGAAAACCATACTCTTCAGTTTTAGAAAAACTTCTAAAATCTAGAGCAATCACTCTTCCACCCATCAAACCACATACTGGTTTTGACCCTTCTCGTCCTGTCCCTGCATGGTATAGAGAAAATGATTACTACAACTATCATTGTCTTATAGGTCACATCAATGTTAATTGTATAACTTTCAAAAACATCATCCAAGAAATGTTATATAATGGAGAGATCATCTTGGATAAACCTAACACACCGGATAATCAAAACCTTCACATATTCAATAAGCCATTCCCAAATCACACCTTGTCATCTAACAAAATTGGTGAAACCTTGACTAATGATTGATGGGTGTCGTTATTCCCTTCATTTAATCAACTCTTAGTTGATGTCATATTCAAACTAGGGATGTGTCTGAAGCTATATGCAACAAGAGGAATCTAATTGATTTAGTAATTAATTGTAGGTATTTATTATTTTTATATTTCCTAGGGGATTTTTATAGTGTCCTTAGGATTCTCTGGACAAATCCTTATTAAAACTATACTACAAAAAACTTGCTGAAATAAACACTCATTGCTAAAATAAATACATCTTTAGAATTAAACATGCAGCTGGAAATGAAACACACTTTTGCAAAATGAAACAAATTACTGGAAGTAAACACACTCTTGTAGAATGAGACAAATTTCTAGAAATAAACACACGTTTGAAAATGTTGTTAAATTTTTTTGCAAGGAAATAAGAGTCTAACATATAACACTTGCAGGGAAAAATACGTGATAGAATTTAATTGAAGAATAAAAATAATTTATAGAATTAACACTTAACAGATTTACATGACTTGCTTGGAAATATAAATACTAATAAAAAAAAGAATTCTACTTCTTGGAGGAGTTGTTGTTGATAAGAGAATACTTGTTAAAGAACACACAAGGAGTCTGCACTGGAGAGAAGGCTAGGATCAAGGGCGTGAAAGGACAGGAAGGACCCGCATGCGGAAGGCAAGTTCATATTTTAAGCTGAGAGCATGGAGAACTATTTTTAGAAGATGGCATACAGAACACACCAACGATGTAGATACGTGTGCGCCATGCATTGTATATCTTTGGAGGAGTGGATTGAAGAATTTTTTCATGAAGATGAGCTAAGAATAGAATTGACACTTTAGTTAACTACAAGAGGTCTATAGATAGCACACTTTCATGTGTGGCTATGCAAAAACACGACATGTGGCTATCAATAGCATGCGGCCTATTTCTGGAATAGATAAGTAGTGAAGGGAAAGTCCCCACCATATATATATGATGTTAGGTATATAGTAAGAGGTGTGTGTGTGTAACGGGGAATATATAGAGTGTGCGTATGTATGTGTGGTAAGGAGATATATGCATATGACTAAATTACTATATCAGTTCTATACGTGCATCGGTATAGATTGACATTACTATAAGGAGCTTCTGTATTTATTAATAGATGGAAGATATTGGCTGAATCTAAGTGTCATTATGTGTGTAGTTGCGTAGTGAATGTTATTAATTCAATCATGATTACTATTTAAGCTTGTTCTTTCATAGATACGAGCATAGTATGCATTATAGAATGATGGATTAGTTATGAATCTATATGTTTCTTCCTTCATCTTGTTAACATCCTACTACAGAAACCCTAAAGAGGGACTTGGTACCTTGTACGATTTAGGTGAGCGCTCAGTCAAGGCTGAGTGATGTGCCAGCACGAATAGGGTGTTATCTGGTAAATTCTAGGCTACATCATTGGTTCCATTGTCGGGACCTCTTTTTCAGTTGTTTTTAGGATGGTTCATGATGAAGATGTACCAGTTAACTCTAGCAAGTATTGAGGAATGGATACATGATCTGGAGGAAGAATATGCATGGCGGTTCAGTAGTGGATCTGAGTTTAACGCACGCACTTGGGTAGAACAGAATCTGTATGATAGCTTATATGAGAGATTTTTTGTTATCTTTCTAGTAGAACTATACGAGTAGCTTATTGCTTATGCGTCTTAGTAGAACTAGAGGTATCACACACTTGTATGGACACAGGAAGAATTTTATACCCTTTATGATGTTGATATGATCTAGACTCGCACTGTGGATGTGTGGTTTCATGGTGTTCTAAATAGTTATATTCTAGAATATTCAATTTCAACGTACTCTTTCCCAGAGGTAGCTGAATTCTAGTTTTTTTGGTATCCAAGGGGAACATATTTGTAAGGTATTCCACTGGCAATCAAGATCTTGATGGTAACTCTGAACCTAGAGAATAAACCGATGGCTAACTAAACTTCACCACGCGTGAGGTCAGGAACAGGTTTGGTGAAAGATGGTAGACCTAGCGGTAGAGAGGTAGAGAGAGGAAAGGTGGCTTAAGTTTAATGAGGTGCGTGAGAGGGAGATAGAGAAGCAGTGTTATGTTGCAAAAAGTATGGCATTAAGGAGAGAGATGGCTTGTGAAGGATTTACAGCTCACGTAGGAGACGTGGAGCCAGAGCATCAAGAACTCCCCCATCTTGGAAAGCATGATAGAGATCCCCCCTCGGCCTCACACAGAAGTGCACCTGCAGAGACTACCTGGACCATGGGTGTGCATCTTAATCCACCTGGTGACCTAGCCCTTGCACTTGGTTTTCCAGTATCTAGTACGACAAGTAACCAGAAAACTAATTTGGGAAGTAGGAGAGCAGGAGTAAGTCAGGGATCAAGTACATCAATGGCAGGATAGAATGACTTCAATGATATTTGGAGGAACATTCTTAGGTGCATCATCTGCACAGAATGTGAGTGCGTAGAATGTTGGATTCACCTCTGGAAGTGGAACTACCTCACAGACTGTAGGGGTTCAGTATAGTACTACTGTCGGAGCATAGGGGAGTACATCTATAGGTCCTATTCTAACTACAGGTGGAGGATCAGGAGGTATAGGTGGTTCTAGTTCTAGTGGATCTGGTGGTTCTAGAGGTAGAGGGAACACAGGAGGTTCTAGATTAGGTGGTCAAGGTCTGCAACAACCAAAAAATATCTATATGGAGATGTCTCTTCATCTCCATAATATAGAGGTATAGAGGATGCTTCCGAACATGTGCATATGTGTGAAATATTATGGCGTGCTAAAGGGATCACGATTGCTGAGCGCAAGGCAAGTCAATTTGCTACTACATTACAGGGACATGCACACAACTGGTATAGGAAGTTTGACCCTGATCAAACTTGCGTGGATTATGCAACATTGAAGGATGCTTTCTTAAAAGAGTTCCATATCCCTGAGTTTGAGTAGAAGAGTATTAGTGTGCTCAAGGATATCAAGCAAGGCACTACTGAGAGTGTACATGAGTATGATGCTCATTTTAAGACACTTATATCTAAGCTATCTTATGATATTCACACTAGCCAACATGCACAATGGTTCATTGGGGGATTGATTACACCTTTTAGGAGGGCACTGTCACATAAGACATACACTGATCTACGTGAAGCACTGGAAGTAGCTTTGCATGTTGAGGTAGTTGGGAGCATTGACACTGGCGTTAGTCCATTCCTAGAGGCACAGATTGTGGCTATGGAAAAGCAGTTAGAGAAGCTATCAGAAAATTCAGCCCATGAAACACACTTTGGAATTTGGTGTACAGATTGTGAAGTGGAAGGTCACACCAAGGATAGTTTCCCTCACATATCTGTATGCTCATTACTGTTGGACTGTGAGATTTTTCATTTGAATCATGATGCTAGTCACTGTCCTTTGTTACATCGCATGATAAGGAAGAATGTATCTTGCTTTTGTAAGATTTACAGGTCCACGACCCATGATACTAAGGATTTTTGGTTGATTGGTTAGATCCAGGATGTTATAGACATTGGGGTACAATAGACAAGTATAACAGATAATTCTAAGGGTAAGAATGAGCACCAGGATCAGGATCATAATCAAATGCGCTATGACAGGAATGAAGGGTGTTTTGAAGGAGGTCGTGGAAGGGGACGTGGATATCATGGTGGATATGGAGGAAGGCCGTGGTGGAGGAAGAGGTGAGTTCCCTCGTGGAACATGTTATATGTGTGGATCTCCTGACCACTATAGGCATGAATTTCCTCATAATATTGCATGTTATTTCTATGGAAAGAACCATAGTTATGAAGAGTGTCCGGACTTATATGAGCATATGAGTAAGCGGCATAAGTAAGAAAAAAAAGGTTCCGGGATGGTTAGAATCCAACACCATGTGGTAGAAGATCAATGGATTCCCAAGATAGCAGAAGGACCTGAGGAATTGATAGTGAAGATTACTACATGCACTGAGGCGGCACGCACAAGAGAGGCATTGTACCAAAAGCCTACGATCACCAAGGAGGAGGTTTTGCATGCAAGGTACCCAGATCTTGCTCATCAGAAGGAAGTTTACTAGGATACCATGGAAGTGCTAAGGAATATTTAGGGTGAAATACTCTACCTAAAGGAACAGAAGAAAGCATCAGAGACAGTCCAAACTGATGTCGATGATGTGTGAGAGGTGTGAAAGATGTTGCACGAGGAGAACATTATTCCACTATTAGGAAGTTGGTTAAAAGGGAACACTCCACGCACAAGTCTTGAGACTGGATGACAGATTCTACATGCAAATATTCCCCCGGATAACATTGAATATGATAAAGAAATTACTTTGAATGTTGTTGTAGATGGGTGGCTGTTGAGCAACATATTGATTGATACAGGTGCGGAAGTAAATGTGCTTACATTAGATGCATGGGTACAAATGGGGAGGCCTCCATTGCAGCCATCATCTAATGTGTTATTTATGGCAAACTGGACTAAGGCCACTCCCATAGGAGTTTTGAAAGATGCATCTATAACTATACAAGGGGCCAAGTTCACTGGGGATTTTGAGGTATTAGCACTTGCAGAAGTAGACAATTTTCCATCCCTACTTGGATGCCCTTGGTGTTATGTGAATAATGTTGACTTGAGGTTCAATAAGGGGTATATCAACTTTGAAAACAAGGAGGAAAGGGTTGTGATACCTTTGACAGATGGGAAGTCTACACCATATGTTGAGCCTCTAAGTGAGGAGGACTTAAACAGAGTTTATGTACGTTATTCAGGACCCAGAGGTCAATGAACCATCAAAAGAAGGCATCCTACAGTGGGAGGATTCTAATTCTATTAGTGATACTACGAGTATTGCTTATGACAATTGGGCTCATGGTACATATGAATTGGTAGGGCGTGAGGTAAAAAGTGTGGTTACGCACAGGAATGGATTTCGTTCGAGTTGATGGATAGGTAGCATAATACCGTGGTATACAAGGGTAGAAGATATTCCTATATTTTTGAAGGCCATGGAAACATAGTGGAAAGATCAAATTAAGAGAAGAGCTATGTTAGTATATACCTTGTGGGAAAACAACGCACTGGTGGGTAGTCCACAGAGGTAATCTTATAAACTGGGAAGAGATTGGAGTCTCTTTGTCTACTAGGTTTATAAGGAACAATGCACGTATGTAAATCTACACTTATCATGGTGATTAACCTATTCAACATCATATTCAGCAGTGTAAGATACTATGGATAGCAAGACAGGAAACATTACCACCTTCACTCTAGGTGCATTTCCGGTATTCTACACTACAAGGATGTGCATGTGCCTGGTATGTATATGTAGATCTACATCAAGAGACTAGAAAGTGGCAAGATTTTATTGCAAGGATGATCCATAATCTTGACTACTTGACTAAACCTCCTATAGAAGAGGCATTAAAATTTGTCAGATGCTTAAATATGGGAGATAGTGCAAAAAATGGAGAGCATATTCAAGAATTATTTTGTGAGACAGAGTTTAGAGCATGTTTTGAAAAGGAAGAAGAACTATAGGAATCCATACTACTTGAACACATTTTCCTTGAGAAAGAGAAGGGAAAGATGCTTTACATTGTAGATGATGAGGAAGTTGAGAACCTGGATATTGAACATTCACAAGGGTGTGCATGAGGTCCTGGATAGTGTAGACAAGGATACATACACTAATCATGAACCCATGAAAACAGATAAGGTGAATATAGGTATGGAGGCTAAGCCTAAGGAGGCCATAGTTGGAGACTACTGGTTAGACTCAGATGTAGCAAACATCATTGAGTTACTCAGGGATTATCAGGACTTATTCCCTCAGAGGTATCATGAAATTAAAGGTGTGCATAAATCACTTGGGGAAATGAAGATAAAACTTAAGGATAGTTTACAACTAGTTAGAAAGAGACCTTACAAAATGATTCCTAATTTGCATGAAAAGGTAAAGGAAGAAATTGATAAAATGTTGAAATCTAGTATTATCAAGCCCCTTAATGAGTCAGAATGGGTTATCCTAATGGTGATCAGTATAAAGAAGGATAGACAAATTAGAATATGTGTGGACTATAGGGAGTTGAATGTTGCATACATCACAGATCCATTCCCTATGCCATTCACTGAGGAAATACTAGAAGGAGTTACAGAGTGTGAAATATATTCCTTACAGATGGGTTTTTCGGGTATCATCAGGTTAGGATTGGTCAGGAGGATCAAGAAAAGACAACATTTACTAATGAATGGGGAAGCTTTTACTATACTGTGATGCATTTTGGATTGAAAAATGTGCCCACTGTATTCTCACACATAGTTTTTTAGGCATTCAAATATTTTATTCACAACTTCTTACAGGTCTACCTAGATGATTGGATAATATATGGGCTTGTGAAAGATCATTGTGACAATCTGCGCTTAATGTTTGAAAGGTGCATATAGTTAAGTATCTCTTTGAAAATCAAGAAGTGCATATTTACGACACCATTTGGAATACTATTAGGACATATAATCTATAAGGAAGGTTTATTGGTTGATCCAGCAAAGGTTGCAGTCATTTTAGGCCTGGAAGTGCCTACCAGTCAAAGTGAGGTGTGCAGATTTTTAGGTCATACAAGATATTATAGAAAATTCATCAAAGGGTATGCCAAAATTGCTACACCCTTGGAAGAATTACTGAAGGGAAAAGGTACATTTTATTGGGGAGAACCGTAGTAACACTGCACGTTTGAGATATTAAAAGAGAAACTTACTACTGCGCCCATTCTACACTTTCCCTCATGGGATAAGCCATTTCATGTGCATGTGGATGCTTCTGGCATGGCCATTGGTGTTGTGTTAGCTCAACCTGGTGAAGGTATTTTAGATCATCCAATATGTTTTTCTAGTAGGAAGATGACTCCTGCTGAACGGAATTATACAACTACAGAGTGTGAAGCTTTGTCTATGATCTATGCATTGCACAAGTTTCAACAATACTTGTTAGCAACACCATTTGTGTTTTATACATATCACATGGAATTGAAGTACTTGGTAAACAATCCCGTCTTATAGGGGTGCATATGCATATGGGTGCTCCTATTTCAAGAGTTTGACTTCACAGTTGTGGTGAAGCCAGGGAAAAGCAATTCTAGACCAGACCATTTATCTAGAATCAACTCAGGAGAGGAAGCACAGACAATTGAAGAAACCATGCCAGATGCACAGTTGTATAGGTTACAACATGCACCCATGGAATTAGAAGACATTTCTATCTTTCTACGAATAGGTATGGCACCAACAGGAATGAAAGCATTAGAAAAGAAACAACTTGCTATACATGTGACACCATTTATGTTAATCGATGATGACCTCTATAAGTTAGGTAGAGATGATGTATTACATTGTTTTGTACTAGAGCATGAGCACCATAGATATTATGGAAGAAGCCCATGGTGGTATTTTAGGAGGCCATATGTAGGTGATGCGACTTCCCGAAAGATCCTACTTGCTGGATTATGGTGGGAGACATTATATAACAACTGTAAAGAATATTGTAAGGCATGTGATCATTGTCAGCACCTAGGAAAACCATGGCAGAGAGATGAGATGCCTTTGAGACTAATTCCTAGTGCCGAACCATTTTAGAAATGGGCCATTGACTTTGTAGGACCTATTTCGCCAGCCATACACAAGACTGGATGACGCTATATCATTACTTGCATAGATTATCTCACACAATGGGTAGAAGCATCACCTACGAAGGACTACACAACAGCTACAACAACTAGGTTTCTATGGGAGAATGTTCTTACAAGATATGGATGTCCCTTAAGCTTGACAAGTGATAGGGGTACACACTTTTTGAATGAGACAATCAGGATCCTATTAGATGAGTTTATGGTTACACACCATAAAACTACACCTTACCATCCTATGGAAAATGGAACTGCTGAGGCTTTCAACAAGATTTTGAGTCAGAATTTGACAAAAATCTGTGATGTTGGATGAAAGGATTGGGATGAAAAAGTGTCAGTTGTTCTTTGGGCATATAGAACAACTTACAAGAGATTGAACAAGGCCACACCATTTCAGTTGGTGTTTGGCACGGAAGCTATTCTCCCTATAGAATTTATGTTACCTTCTTTGTGCATTGCATGCGCTAGAGGTCTAGCTAATGAACATGCTTTAGAAGAACATATTGAGAAGATGATTCAACTAGATGAGCACCGAGCCATAGCACGATGGATTCAGAAGTAGGAAAAGGCTAGGAAGAAAGCATGGCACAGAAACATAAGGGATAAGAAGTTTAAGATTGGAAAAATGGTACTTCTTTATGACTCAAAGTTCTTGCACCACCCAGGAAAGCTTAAAGTACATTGGTTGGGGTCATATATTATCACTTCTATACTTGAATCAGGTGCTTGCCAGTTAGAAGCACTTGATGGAACACGGCTACCCAGTTACTTTAATAGGAGTAGGTTGAAGCCCTACTATAAATAAGTCTTCTTGGTGTTTTTAATAAGGTAGTATTGCCATTTAGATTAGGTTTTCAGTTATGTATTTCCTTAATGTATTTCCTTCATTGTCGCTATGCTTTGTCAATTTAGTTGTTGTCTTTGTGTAATAAGTGTGTTTACACGCATGAAGCTAATTACTATATAAAGAATGTCTATGTGTAGAGGACTACACATACCTTTCATGTGGGGTGGTTGTAGTTATCCAAGTAAAATACTGTGGGAATTGAAAGGTGAAAGGAATAAGCTACTATGGGTGTGCTTTAAGTCAAAAGAATATTGCTTCTCAAAAAGTGACAAAAGATGGAGATGAATGAAAGGACAATATAAAATGAGGTAAGCGGAGGCCATGATAGCTACCAAGAGAAGGTACAGTGACTAGGTACTTAGGCACAAGGGAACGCACTGAAGAGAAGTTTGTGACAAGAGGGTAGGAAGGCATGCTAGAAGTTTATAGTTGGCGTGAAAAAAATTTACCATGCGGGATGGACAAATTTTGTCAATACATTTAGATATTTGGTAGGTGAATGAGCAATAAATGCATCAAAATTTGAAAATTTTTTATATAAAGATGGGATGTAGATTCATTTTTACCATTAGAACTAAGAGAATTTGTGGAAAGAGCTAATTTTGAAGAGCTGAGTGATCGGGTTAAGGTGCGAAGGGTGTGAAACCAAGCGTGAAAACTAGATCTATGTGAAAAGAAGCTTGCGTCCTCGGTGGTGAAGGGTTTGTGTGAAGTACGGAAACAAAAAAGAGTTAGGTGATGAAGTTTCCACCTAGGGCACAATTGAATTAAGCCAGGGTTTGATTTGCAAAAATAGAGTTAAAAAGGAGACATTTGCAAGGTAAAAATGGCACCTAAGAAGGCATCTGCAACAACAGTAAAAGGAAAGAAGAAGGTGGTCATTGAGGAAGAAGAGATGGCACCAGAAATCCATTTTTTAGAAATGCAATATCCAGAAGGAGTCATCATCGGACAGGAATGGGATTCACCCATACAGAAAGAGACAAGTAAGTGAATACAATCACAGGACCATGTAGAAAATAAGAAGGATCTTGATTCCTTTGCTCACTGCTAGGACAAACAAGCACATGGTGGATGACATGCCAGTTTACGATGATGCAGGTGAGAAGCTTCTAAAGAGAATTGGGGTATACCAAGTATATAAGCTTCCATATTTTGGGAAATATGAGCCATTGTATCAATGGCTCATGAGTAAGGTGCACGAGGACTTCTTCTACTTTGCAAGACGCAGAGTTAGAATCTTGTCTGTGCTTATCTCATTAGTTATAAGTTTGAATGCCATAGGAGAGGACATAAAAAGTGATCTCGTAGATAAAGCCTCTGATTTTAAAGACCAGACAGGAGTTAGGGTACCTGAAGGGTCCACACGGAATGGATATAGAAAAATTGAAGAATTGTCTAGTTGTGCAAGCTGTAGCACACCTTGTTACAAAGTTGAATGATCAGGAGCGGTGGTCACAGGTAAACACTATGTGGTTACACATTGCACGTAAGATGTTAGAAGGGGAAATCTACAACATTGCAGGCTATATTGGAGAGAAAATAGTCAAATAAGTGCACAGAGGAGGGAAGATCAACTTTGGGGCTGTTCTACTATCACTTGATATTCATGGAGATTGGACGTACCAGATGGACCTGAAGGAAAAGGTATGGGAATACCCCATGGAGAACAAGTCACCAGCTAAAAGGTTTCAACAAGTATCTATGTAAAGGGGCCATGACAGACGACGTAAAGAAAAGGGCGAGAGAAATGGTATGATAGACTCTTCACATGGTATTTGGAGATGAGTGGCGCATCCCCAAAGGACCTACCAGTAGTGATAGGGAATCAAGTTCAGTTTTTTCTATATATCAGACATTTCTGCATCATGTCACACACTTCCCAATGAAAGATGGAGTCTGGAGCCCTTGGTGTAAATTGCCTTATGCATTTACTGCAAGGTATTTCCAAGCATCTGATTCACAGATTCACAGAAACATGCGCCAACTAGTATTCAATGCAGATAAGGTAGACTGTGACTACCACACATTGAGAAAGAAGTATGTGTATCCTGACAGAAGTGCTTATACAGAGAGGATTATTTTTGGAGGTGCTGAATATTAAGCCAATAAGTCTAGATGTAGCAGATGTGGAGGGCATCATTGGTGTATCTCTAGTTGAAGCCAAAGATGGAGAATAAACAAGTATGTGGAAGATGAGTTCACACTTCCAGCATCGCCGAAGGGAAAAAAATACAATGGAAAACATCCCAACGCCTAAGACCAACAGAGCAAATCAAAGTAGAGGATGAGGAGGAGGAGGGCGCAAAGATAGTGGTGGTTTGGAGCATAGAGTTTAGGAGACATCCTACAAATAAGGGTGAAGTTGAGCACGCAATTACACCACCTTAGCCACAAGAGGGGGATGATGAAGACTTGAATGTAGTCTAAGGGGAGCACATATTTAAGAAGGTGTTTTGGAGAACTAGGACCCAAGGTGGTACTCCAACCACGGTGCGCAGATCACCCAAAATCTCTCCATAGAAGGAAGTAACCGTGTAAATAATGAGGAAACTCAATTCAAACGAGGAGGTGAAAGAGTTAGAAGAAAGCATTCCTAATTCTCCTACACTTCCAGAGAACATAGAAGAATAGGGGTGAGGGATCAAAGGAAAGAGAAGAGGACGAGAAGAGACCATAAGAGATAGCTGTTGAGAATGTTAAGGACATGGAGACATAAGTACCAAATTTGGAAGCTAAGGTTCCTAAGTAGTAACGGTCTATAAGAACAAGTGGAGAACACATTCCACCAACCATGGGGTATGTAGTGGATACAGGTAAAAAATTGTCTACACCCGCTTCAAGAGTACGATAGCACAAAACGATTTTTTCAGTCTGGGAGCTAATGGATGAGGTTATGGCGACTGTGTGCACTCAAAAAAAACTATCATGGTCAATGCACACCCACATGGATTAGCCTAAATTTGATGTGTGTGAATAGTCATTTGCATTTCGAGATGAGCAGAAGAAGGCACCCCAAGTTAGACACGTGACAATAAAGCCTACTATCATGTTAAATGAGCAGGTCCAGAAATGCATTAGTGAAGGTTTCTGTTGAGGTGGTTCGAAGAAATATGGACAAAGCTATAATGATCAGAGCGATTACGTGAGGAGCTGAAGACAAAGGATGCAAAGATAGCACGTATATAATGTAGGAGAGGGAATTCGCACAGAAGAAAAATGAAGTTTTTATCAACATCGCAGAGGATATTGGGGACAATGTCATCAAAGTAAGGTCACACTTGGAGGCTAAGGTACCACAGAATGTTTCCTTTAGCGATATATTATGTAGGAAATTTGGTGGACTTGGGTACTTGAAGATGAACCTCTACGCATGCCAAAGCCAAGGAGCTTAGAGCAAGATGCCAAATAGGAGAAAGCCTCGAGTGATGTGAAAGATTGCATCTTATGAAGGGTTGTTGCAAGCATTACAGGAAGTATTGAAGAAAGTAGACCAAGCTTTAAACATATACACAGCCCCAGAGGCACTTATCAACATAAAGACTATAAAAGCAAACAATGAGGTTCAGAAAGTGATGAAGGATGAGACATTGTGCTGCGTAGAAAGATTTGTCAATGGTTAAACAGAAGTGCGAGGCCTCTGAGTCGCAACACAAGAGCCAGCACAAGACTCGGCTAGAAGAGATTGGGAAGCTAATTGTGTAGAAGATGGATCTTTTAGAAGGAAAAATGACATCAATGTCTAGGTGTTGTGTTAGTTTTGTGGAATGAAAAAGGGGGGGACTATTGCAAGGGATGAGTTGGAATCCATTTCTGTGGAAATCCCATAAAAAGCGAAACAAGCACTCACCAAATGGCAAATTTTAGAGACCGAAATAAAGGAGGAGTATCCAAAGCTGATACTGTAAAGTGATACAAAGGAAGGCTATCTAATAAAAATTCTTTATTTGTCTACATTCCTTCATTCTTATTCTTTCCATTATTTTATTCTTTACTTCAATTTTTGGAGATACCCATTGTTAGGATGACAATGAGATTAGTGTGGGGTAATGTTGATCAGAGAATACTTGTTAAAGAACACACAAGGAGTCCACATGGGAGAGAAGTCCAGGATCAAGGGTGCGAAAGGAAAGGAAGGACCCGCGCACGGAGGGCAAGTTCAAATTTTAGAACTAAGATGATTTTGAGTATGGAGACCTATTTTTAGAAGATGGCATGTGGAACACACCAATGATGTAGAGACATGTGCGCCATACATTGTCTATCTTTAGAGGAGCGGGTCAAAGCATTTTTACATGGAGAAGAGCTAAGAATAGAATTGAAACTTTAGTTAACTACAAGAGGTCTATATATAACACACTTGCATGTGTGGCTATGTAAAAACATGATGAGTGGCTATCAATAGCATGCATCCTATTTCTAGAATATCTAAGCAGTGAAGGGTAAGTCCCCACCTTATATATATGATGTTAGGTATGTAGTAAGAGGTGTGTGTGTGTGTGTGTGTGTGTGTGTGTGTGTGTGTGTGTGTGTGTGTGTGTGTGTGTGTGTGTGTGTGGTAAGGAGATATACACATATACACATATGACTGAATTATTGTATCATTTTTATACACGCATCAGTCTAGATTGACATTATTGTAAGGAGCTTCTGTATTTATTAATAGATAGAAGATATTGGCTAAATCTAAGTGTCATTCTATGTGTAGTTATGTAGTGAATGTTATTAATTCAATCATGATTACTGTTAAAGCTTGTTCTTTCATAGATTTGAGCATAGTATGCATTATAGAATGATGGATCAGTTATGAATATATATGTTTCTTCTTTCATCTTGCTAACATCCTAGTACAACAACCCTAAAGAGGGACCTGATACCTTGTGCACTTTGGATGAGTGCCTAATAAAGGTTGAGTGATGTACCAACATGATTAGGGTGTTATCTAGTAAATTCTAGGCTACATCAGAGGTCCCTTGCTCCGCCTTAAATTAGGAGTTGAGAAAGTATGATTCTTTCAAAATGAAATGGCTATTTTATTACTAAAAATGTTCTATCTTACAAACTTTATTGTATGTCTATCATGTATATATCTATATTTTCTAATCTATCTATAGGTAATTATATATATTTTATCATCTGAAAATGCATTTATAATCATGAGTGCTTAATAGTTTTCCATCTATTAATAGGTTTCCATGAAACAAAATAGTGCTCAAAGTAGATGTGGAAGTTAGGAACCTTACTAGACACACAACTGTTTAATCGTGCATACTTATTTCTAGGGTCTAAAGAATCTACAATCTGTTGATCTTCTCCTGATTAGAAGGACCATTGATTGCTCTATCACTAGATTTTGTCAAAATAAACATATTCCCATTGATTCCAGAACTTTGGAGAAGTTCTGGAACTAAAGGAAACTATTCCAGGGCTAATTGTGAAAGTTCTAGAGCTAAGTATAGGAGTTACAGAACTAAGTTTTGGAGTTCTAGAACTAAGTTTGAAGGTTCTGGAACTAAGTGATAGAGTTCCTTTGCTTTGTGTTGGAATTCTAGAACTAATCTTGGAGGTTCTTGAGCTAAGCCGTATTGGAGCTAATGCTCCCAAAAACATGTTGATTGCTTCATACTTTGTTCTTCTGACTGGTTGTGACCTCTATTATTAAAAAATGAATTTAAACACACTTTTTTAGGAATTACATAATTTTTAGACGTTAGAATAAGATCCAACAAAAGATGGACAATTACATCCTAACTTATACTAGATCAAACAAAAGTCACAAAATGCATTCAAACTTGATAAAAAGAAGAGTAAAATAAGATCATTTATTGCACATTGATGAGGCATATTTTGGCCTTATCATCTCCCCCATAATTACTTTTTTTAAGTCCCCTTACAAAATTTACTCTTCAAATCTTGGGTTGTGAATTGTACATTCCAATTGACTACTCAGGTCAAATGGCTGAAACTGAATATCTCAGTGCTTTAGTTCAGAAGTACTATACCCCGATCTTTCTTTTATCTTTCTATGTCACTCATTAAAGTGAGTGAGATCTTAAGGCTCTTTGCTTTTCCATGGAGACATGGGGGTGATAAGGAGAGGAGGCATTGTTATCATTCCCATCCATATGCCCCTTCATTTTTCATTGACCTGAGGGATTAGTGTACAAAAAGCTTTAGCTATTTCCAGACTCCATATTAAGTTCATGGGAGATATCACTTCTCTTCTTCTCAATGTAACTATGATAAAATGCCATCTCTTCGAGCATCCATCATAAATATCTTAAATAAATTTATCCTCATAAGAGATGAAGGCATTAATACTTTTTTGTAATATGGAAAGATAATGTACCCTGAATCGATTGTCAAAGGCATGGGATCTTAAATGTATAAGAAAGTCAGATGGTTTTCCATAGTGAGATCTCATACAGATGCCAACTAAACTAGATTTTAATAAATGTTTATAATCCATCTCTTTCCATGCAATCTGATTTTGAAGTATAGAAACAAATGAATTCAGTTGGCTTTCCCCTACATATAAGTTGATCATGAAGCCTGTATTCTTTTCCAGCATAAAATTTTAGAGATAGAATTTTTAGAGAAGATTTTTCTACTTTGAACTAGCTGAGCAATATGCTATCATGAAATTAGATTCATCTTTTATTTCATGTGGAAGGCCACATGCAATTCTTGACAGCTTCCAGCAAATAAATTGTTCTTCTAAAAAGACATTATATGCAAGAGAAGGTCTCATGCATATGAGTAATCTTTCACTCATTATGCAAACCATTTGTATCTTTACCAGACATTTAATTTTTTCTTTTTCCATTTTGTAACATTTTTATTCCCATTCCTTCCTTGCCTTCTTCTCCTCTTCCATCTTGCTTCTTAGTTCCTCATTTGATGTTTTAAATTCATTAAGCTCTCTGCAGGTATCATCCCACAACTACTTAAGTGGCTAGTAAGTCAATTCAGTTTGTACAACCTGATTCATTGAAGATATCTTTGACATAGCATTATGTTTACTAGCCAATTGACATTCTTTCTCTTTTTCTACCATTTGTTGTTTGGCCAATGTCAATTCTCTAGTCCTATCTATGAGCTGAGGTTTTAGTTGCTCAATGAGCATTTCCCTATGCTCCAATTTTTTCTTGAGGAAGTTTAATTCCTCATCATTTTCCCTAATGATAAGTTCTTCTCTAGACAAAAATAGAGCCTGTCTAACTTATTGTTTCTCCTTTTTTTCCCTAAAATTTCCTTAGGAAATGAGTATTCCTCTTCCACCAAAGGGTATTTCACTTTTCCTTTCCAAGATTCCAATTCCTCTTCTTCATGTGAAAATGTTGATGATTCACTCGTCTCCTTAAAATCTTGTTCTTCAAATCTTTCATCTTATTTCTCCACCTCAGTTTGACTTGGTTGAGGAGGAGACATTGCCATGCTACCCAAAATATCAAAAGCTTCTTTCTCCAAACCATCATGTTCTTCAGTATCCATTGGAGTTCCCCTAGACCTCTTATGAACTCTTCTTCTTTGAGGAGCTTCACAATGTACTGAAGTGGGCTTCCTCCTAGAGCTTCTTCTGATTTTCACTTCATGATCCAGCTTAGGTGAACTATGTCAGAGATAGATATTAGTTCTTCTGGTATTGTTGAAGAGGAAGGAGTTTCTTTTGAAGGCATAGTAGGTTTCACAGCTTTGATCATTCTTTCAAATCTCCTTCTCTTTGACACATTAACTCCACGTACTTCCTTCTTTTTATATGTAGGAGGATCAATCTCCAAATTACTTTTAGGGGAGAAAGGTGTTGGTATTCCCCTCTTGATAATATCAGGGCTTTGTTTGAATTTGTTAAGGAACTTTTCCCATGCTTCTTCTCCATTTTTCTTTGAGAGAAAGTGGTGCTGACAGACCAGATGGACTAATCCAAGATGTATAATTATACCAACTCCCCGAGAATACCTCTGAGCCATTGTCTTGATGGAGTAAAAAAGGAACCCTGGAAGGTTTATTATATATTTTTATTTTGTAGCCCCATACCTAAGATATAATAGCATCTTAAGGACATCTCTTCCCACAGTCCCAAATTGTCCATCACAAGTTAGGTACTTAACTACCCAAAATGCTACCCTATCAAATGGTTTGGGCAAGTTGGCTCTTCTAACCCCCTTGATGATTTTCTTAGTGTTATAAATATATTGGGGTTCATATTCCCCCTCTTGTATCAAGGTTTCCACCAGTTCTTTTAGGGTCCCCTTGACAGGATTTTGGACATGTACAATTGGTACCCCAGATACATTTCTCATTGTATTTATAGTAAAGGGAATTAAAATTATTTTAACCTTAGTTCTGGATTCTTCTAAATTTATCATTATACTTTGAGAGTTTCTTTAGGAACTTCAGCCACCCTACTTGTCCAAAATGGCTGCCACTTCTCCATTTGTAAGAAGCTTCATATCATCCTCTGGATCTAACTTCTTTTTAATCCCCATGGAAAAGAGGATGATTCAAATTATTACTTATTCAAATCCTTACTTTGTTAGAACTAGATGCAGAAATACTAGATTTAGCTGTAGAACAATTGGGTTTGGTTGTGGAACTGTTGGGTTTAGCTGCGAAATTCAAATATAATTCTACTATTTGTTCCTTGAATTTTTCTACAACTGCTTCTCAAATTTGTTTATTACACCTAAATGATAGATCATTGTTAATATGCTTCCACTTTTACTTGTTCAATCGATATCACCCTCTTTATTACTTGCTTTTAATCATAATGTACAATAAATGACTCATCATACTAACTACTTAAATCAAGTCTAATCACACATGCAAACTTTCAATTTAACTTTTAATAAGATCAAAACATAATTATCATCCTTAATGATTTAATTCCTCTACCTTGATGACTCGTCATTCCTAAGAAAAGTGAAAAAGGAAAAATAGTTAGAAAAGACAGCTGGAATTCTAAAGAAGTTCCTTTTATTTTGAATTAGTCATTTATTGAGGAGACCAATCACCATTTCTAGTTTTCAATTGGTCTTTGAGAGATTTTTTTTGGGAAGGGAATGCCATTTACTGGTTTTCATTCCCTCCCTTTGTATATTATATATATATATATATATATATAGGGAATAGAACACCATTTACCATTTTTCATTGTCTTCCCTTTATTTTGGATCTATGCATCTGATTACTTGATCATTTTGGAAGAACTAGGTTCTTCTATATGATAAAATTCCTTATTTTTTTCAATATGCTTTAAGAACTCATCCTTGGTAGGAGGCTTCCTATAAATTTTAATCTTGTGTCCATTGACCATAAGTGTCATTCTACTTCCATTAATGGGAAGTAAATGAATAGAGTCATTGTCAAATATCTACTCAATCTGATATGGTCCTAACCACCCGGTTCTCAATTATCCTTTGAATTACTGGTACTCGGAATCAAACATTAATTCCCAATCACCTACCTTGAATTTAATTTCCTTTATATGTGTATTATTCCACTACTTCCTTTGATCTTGGATTATCTTTTTCTGTTGAAGTGCTTCCAATCTCAGCTCATCCAATTCATTAAGTTGTAGAATTCTTTTCTTTTGTGTTGCATCCAATTCAATACCCAATTTAGTTGTTGTTCTTAATGTTTGTAGTTCAAATTCAATAGGTAACAAGGGTTTTTTCCCATAGACTAGCTCAATGGTGAGAACTATGTTGTAGTCTTCCAAGTTGTATTATAAGCCCAAAAATATTTAGGTAACCTCTTTACCCAATCTCTTCTATTTGCTTCAACTATTTTGGTAAGGATGTTTTCCAATTCTTTGTTTATCACCTTTGCTTTCCCATTTGATTGTGGGTGATATGGAGATGAATCCATATGATTTATATGATAGTACATTGTGAAGTCCTGGATCATATTGGACATGAACTATGGACCTTGGTCTGAAACTATTCTTCTTGGTGCACCAAACTTCATCATAATTTTGTCCCAAAGAAAATCAACAAGTGCATCTTCATTAACATTTGTTAAAGCCTGAAACTCTTCCCACTTTGTCACATAATCAATACATACAAGAATGTGCTCTTTTCCTCTTGAAGGAGGAATAAAAGGGCCAAAAAAATCTATCCCCCACCTTTCAAATGGTTCAATCAGTACTTGAGGTTGTAGAGGCATTTCATTGGTTAAAGTTGGTTGTCCCATCCTTTGACAAGGATCACATTGCTTGATGTATTTCTTCACATCTTTATATAGAGATGGCCAATAATAGCCAGTTCCAAGTATTTTATGTGTTGTTATTTTCACTGAAAAGTGTCCTCCCCTTGGTTCATCATAAAATTCCTTAAGTATGTCAGAGATTTCATCTTCTCTCACACACCTGCGTAGAACCAAATCAAGACCAAATTTAAACAAAATTTCATTTAACCATTTAAATTATGCATTGGTTTTGATTAATCATTCTCATTTTAAGACATTAGAAACAAGGGAATTTTTTTTGAATCCTAACATTCTCTGTTCTAAATAAAAAATCATTTAGAACACACATTCCATGCCAATCAATCTCATAATAGATAACCGCCTGCAGCTGTAATGACTCGGTATGCTACCGATCTCTCATTTCATGACTCAGTTACCAACAAATCTCTCATGTTGAATTAAAGTATAGAATACTTTATGTATACTACGTATACTTGGTTCTCCTACCCTATTCCATGTACTGAGTGATCCATTTAAAGAACCTATTTGAATATTTGACACCAATATTCATTTGACATCATGTTGCTTTAAACTAGGTGACATAGGACAATGCAACCAACATCTTGTGATACTTTGGCCAAATATTTTCAACATACTATTCATGTTACTATTCCTAGACGACATACTCGTCATTTCGGAATACATCCTTCACCTCACTCTACTATTATCTAGAATGGTCTTTACTGACTACCGTCAGTCCACTTGCCCAAGGTTTGACCCTATTCTAGGTTAGCATCATAATTTGATGTAGGAATACGCTCGTGATGACTTAGGGTATATGGGCATACTCGATCGACCTAGGTCAACCGAATGTACCAAGGTACCCTGACTCATGGAAATCTACTCCCTATCCTAAACATGCTACAAACTTGACCTAGAGAGAAACTAAGTTCAATTATAGATGTGTGTAGATCTAGATGAATAAATATGGAAGGGTGTTGCCACATGTCAACTGCAACACTATATCCTCGAGAAGACCTTGGTAATCTCAAAGGTACAGTCCTGCAATCAGCATGTGCCAACATCCATTAGAACTGATTCATCACGATGTGCATACTCCCTTAGTGGTCATTAATTCATAATTAATTTGGATTAAGATACAGATTACAAAAACCATGCCTAACCCTAATTCCAACATTCATTAAGTTTTATATCCATAATTAATCTAATTTTTTATTGAGAACTTCATTATCTCATATTTACATTAATGTTCATTAACATGGCATAGCAAGAAGTTTTCCCAAAAACCGGACATCAAACATCAAACGTTTAATTCCTAATACAACCTAGCTGTCCAAATCAAGTGTGTCATCCACCTAGATTCAATTAGTGTTTACTTCACAATGAAGTACAAAGATTAAATATCATAACCACCATTCCCTTTTATCTTTCAGTTTTTTATAGAGGAAGAGTCTTCCTCTACACAGTTAGATGTTAGGATTAACATAACCTTTTATCATTCATTACTCATATAGTTTAATTGTATGCCCGATGCATATTTCATTATTAAACTTTAGTTGTGTAGATAAACGACGACATATTTTGTAGTTTAACAAATTCCTGGGGAATTGTACTATCCCCTTTATCTAGCTTATTAAATTGATAAAAATAAAAGTACACAAACATATATAAAGAATACCACCAAGATATCACTACTATTTCTGTCTTACAAGTACAAAAGAATTCACACCATAAATTGGAGTCCAACTCAAAACCTTTCAATTCAAGGTGATAAATATACATTTATAAGAATATGCATTTCAAACATTCTGCGTGTCAATTAGAATTAAGATCTTAAAAGAACATCACTTTTATTTTCTAATACAACTCAAGAATGATTTGAAACTCTTTACATAAGATCCAAAATTAAATATGCCAATGCATCATAAAAAAAAATTGCCTTCTTTTATCACTTACGATGTCCATCTGTAAAAATTGCTACCACGGGTCAGTTCAATGAACTGAGAATGATACACACTAAGCATTTAAAAGAAGTGCATTCCACTAATTGTTCTATTAAAATAACTCTACTTTAATGAATTAATTAATATATCATAAAAATAAGCATAAGTAATATCAACCAGAAAATAAGTACAATTAAAGATTTTGAATTCAATTTTAAGAAATGAGCATAATATGATCCGCAACATCTGCATTAAAAAATATAGTTTAATTGATCCTATCAATTACTTTTAAACAAATAAAAGGTCTTGTCATCTAATAGTTTCATAATTCTATCTGAATAGAAAGACAAAATTTATATCTACTACACAAAAAGGAAGTTATGTACAACATAACTCATATTAGGATGATTCATCCTTCCATATAAGCAAAAGAAGAAGAATCAATTCATTCTATTCCCCATACACTAATCATATGAAAGATAGAAACATGTTCAAACACTCATAACTACTTTAGTTCAAAGATAACAATATGGATTTGTTATTAAAGAGACAACATCTAAACAAGAATCCTATATCAATCCATGAAGGAATAGAGAATCAAAACAGTCTAACTGCAAGTCTTACTAACTTCTACATGTTAGAAGATATCATGCAAAGATCTGAAACCCGACGTTCCACCAATCAAAGCTAGACTCACATAGGGTTAATCTCTTCCAGTGTCCATAAAATAAGGGTTCATAATAGCATTCAAAAATATAAAACCTTCTAATATCAAATCCAAAAGAAGAGTGACTCAGTTAAACAACCAATCGGTCTAAGCATGTTATTATTTTCTCTTCAACAGATTGACTTAGTTATTCTCTTTCCACGTCATTACAACAAATGATTAGTACAAGTAGAATAAAAAATCCACAAGGAAATTCCCATCTTAGAAGAGTGGTTCCCCACTATTTCCCATAAGACAGAAGGATAGAAACCTGAACCCCAGAAGTTGATTAGACCTAAGAGAACAATCATTCTACAACCAAGAAGAGAATCGAAATTTAGAGAAGTTCTATCAAATGAACTTATCTTTTCAAAAGTTAAAGGATCTCAAAAGGAAAAAGGTCTAATAAAGAATTAATTTCATTTATAATATCAAATGAATTCCATCTCTAATTTCCAACTCATAAGTTCTTATAAAAGTTCCCAAGGAGAAAATAAAATTGAACATACAGTTAGAAGAAAGCACACTTCAATTTTCCCTTCAAATCATTACCACCTGGTTTATCTATTCTAATTCCTTTAAAACGAGTACGAATTCAATTCCCAAAAAAGAGTACACAGTACAGTCCCAAAAACATTATACTGTCAACAAGAGAGCATATTCATTTCTCTTTTCATGGACCCAGTGATTCATTTGATGAATCCAACAAGGAATAGAAAACCAAAAACAATATAAGATAAAAAAAATTCAATTAAACTCTCGAACCTAAAATAAACTGCATTCCCAACTTCTAGGTCTTACACAGCTCCAAATAATAGAGACATAAAGTTCGTGGTCCTCGTGAAGACAAATTAAGTGAAACAACCCCAAACCAAAGGTGATAAATCCTATCAACAAGATTCAAAATGAGAGAGTATTCAACTCTTCCTTACTAAAAGTCCAAAAGTCAATTTTAATAGGATCAGGAAATGAGAAAGAAAACCCAATAAACATGTAAGTAAAACAATTTCTCCACTTTACCTCCTACTATAGACACTAAAATTAAGTCACACTTCCCCTTCGTCCCTTGACATATAAGCCCCCCTTTATTACATTTACCTAGCCATGACCCCCTTCACCCTACTAATATTAATTTAATTAATTTAATTTAATTAATGCTTTATCCTCACTATATTTATTATTTAAATATCTTATTTAAATAATATCTACACAAACAGTTCACTTAGACACCTCACCAAGCTAACTCACCCTAAGACCTATTCTTAGCAAATTATCATAACTAACTAAGACTTACCCAAACCCTAAAAATAAATGCCTACACTCCCTCTAACCACATTCTCATATGATCACAAAATATCCCATTCCAATCCGTGGGTTAACGACACAAGATCCGAGGAAATCAGGAGGATCTCCCTAAGTTTGGTAAACCTAGGAAATCCCACCTTGAACGACGTCGGTTACCCCTAACCATCTCCGGTTAACCCGGACTACCGTCAGTTACCCCTTTTGACCCAAAACAACCTTATTCTCAAGATTGGAACTTGGAACTGGGAGGTTGGAAGCAAAAAGGTTTATGAGCAAGAATGAAATCTCAGAGAGATATTACATCTTCAGAGAGCCAATTCCAGCAAGAATTGACATCCAAGGAAGGATATTGAGGATCTTCTCTTGCACAGCCATCCCAACCACATTTTGATCTATCTAAGAAAAAGAGGAGCGTGCATACAGCCCATGTAGAAGCTCTTCTTCAGTCAGTGATCACTTTTATCCTTCAAACCTATCATCGACACCTCCATCCTTCACACATAGACCTTTAGAAATGAAATCCAAGTAAGTATAATGTCATACTTCACCGGTTTGTTTCATTTCATCATTATTTTATCACACGTTTATCTTGCTCCCCACTAACCTTCTCCAACATTTTCACCTCCATAGACCCATTAAAACCTCATAAAATCCTATTCCAGTCACCCAATACCTCGTCCCAACCAAAACCCCTTGTGTAATCACAAAGGAGACCAAAACCTTGTTCTATGAAATTTCCAGATCTCACAGCAACCGGCGCCAGTTATATCTAACTGCAGTCGGTCACCCCTGACTGACACCGGTCTCTATGTTTGCCTACGCAACCTTAAACAGATACCTACCCACCTAATTTTACCTCACCCTCACTTACCTATGACCTACCTGAGAACTTTATCAGACCTGCAAAACCCAGAACAAATCATTTGACCTGTGGATTCTATTCTAGCTTAGCCTGTTAGATTAGATTTATTTTCTTATTGTGTTTTAAGTGAGATACCTAAATCATTTGAAAATAACAATAGGATTTACTTTTTTTACAACATTAAATTGTTTAAAATAGTGGACTAACAACCATTTAGGAAGTATCATGCTTCCCAAATCTAGCTTGCGCTAGGCAGTTCACTTCCTATATTGTTCAATTTCTTTTGGTGGTCTTTTTTTCATTACAGTTAATTCCTCCTAGACAAAAGGAAGCTCTCACAGTCAGTTGTGGATTCGGAAGTCATAAGTGCGCAATAACCCATCAACTGACATTTGAACGGGTATTCCTCCTATGCCTATTACCCTATCTGTTTCATCAACAATTTGAAGAAACAATCTAAGAAAAAAGGTGAAATATTTTGGCATGTCGGGTGGGACCCATTCGGGGTTCCTTGCATTCATTCATTTCTAGGTGAAAATTTTCATGTTTGTTTCCTTTCCAAAAGGTTCTTACATTTAAATTTTCCCCCTGGAATCATCTCTTCTTCTATTGTCTAAAATTAATCATACTTTGGTGCTTAAAATGAACACTTCTTCCCTTTCATTAGCATTGCATTATTGAAAGATCGTACTTTCACCTATTCATCTTATTGTGTCATCTAATTTCACATTTTCAATTTGGGTTTTAAAATCATTACATTTCATTCTAATTTTCAGCATTAGCTCACATTAAATGAGGGTAACCTATACGTTGGAAGTCATTACCAGCTGATGGTTGATAAACGAATCGTAGAAAAACACTTCTATCCTAATCTCTTTCTCTAAGTCTTACCAAACCACACAAAAATTCAAATACATACATTCTTAAACAACATCTTACCTGGAAGAAACTATAGGTGATCACACAATCACGGCATATTGGGCACCCATCTTTCCGCTCTATTGATTCATACTTTAGAGAAAATCCCGCCCCCACCATAACATTCCTGAAACCTCGCCCTTTAGAACTCTTTCTTCATAGGAATCCTTCCTCACCAAAAAAATTCTATTGTTCTGTTCATAATAGTCAGTCCACACAAATAGCATAAGCTGAACAAATGTAATAGAATAGGCACTTTAAGAACATTTCTTTCTTAGTGTTCTACTTGATTTGCATTTTGAGGTGAGAGCTTTCGATCATTATTTTTGTCTTTCCTTACACACTCCCAATCATAGTCGGTGTATTCTGACTTCACCTGAGTGTGCTTGGGCCATATCACCATCATTCCCAAAATTCTAGGTTTGATTCCACATCAAATTCTAATTCACAACCACTTTTTCTCATCACTGTTTCAAATTCACAGTAATCGTCATCGGTTACTACTGACCGCCATCGGTTAAACCAAACTGACGTTGGTTCCATATCCTTTTGCTAACCTACTCAAAATGGAATTCTCACTTCACTTTTTCCACTTTCCACAATCTCTGTCACTTTCATTTTTCCCATTGACGTTTTACACATCCCTAGATTTGACATACTTGTTAGATTTTTCTTTCTACCTCACTAATTACTCGCTGCCTATTTTCCACAATGACCAGAAGTGGTTACCCCTGACCGACATCAGTTTTCCCTAACTAGAATCGGTTAGCCTGTTTCACGTTCCACCTACCATTTTTTACTTCATCTATTCTTTTTCAGCTGTTCTCTATACCATTTACAGAGAAGTAGCCCCACCTAATTAGTACTGGTTCACATGGTACTGACCCAAAGACAAGTGAACACCCTCATGTTCCACGCTAGTTGCAAACCACTCCCACCTAGTCCTTCACCACCTTATATTTTATCACCAGCCATGGATCCCATCCAGCATACTAATATCACTATCGGAGATGAGGAGTTCACACATATCCTTGACCAAATCTTGTTGCCTTATAGTTTTACCTCTCCCATTCATCCACTCGAGATGCCTTGGGTTAGTTGATATACAGCATGCCCATATCTATGCCCATATCTGTTACCTCTGCAGCACCCATTACATCCACAATAACCTTGACAATTACCCCAAACACAACCTCGTCCATCCCTCATGTCTCACACATACCTGTAGCTACATTACCACCTCCAGTCTTGGTGACCTCTACCCCATTTCAAAATTTCATTCTTTCCATTCCACAATCATTGGCCCCTATTTCCACTAGGGTTACCATGACCCTTCCTCCCCCATATACATACTACCAATAACCGCCTGTTTTATCTATTATTCATTCTAGGTACGTACCCCCTATTTCATTTTCTTCTTCTCCACCACCTTACATGGCAGCCCCATACACTGGAATGCCACACCCATTATATACCCAAAACCAAACTCCTCACGTTATAGGAGGCATCCAATCATCACAACCCACCAATGACCTAATTAAATTGATGATGGACAAGATGTAAACACTAGAGGCATCAGTTTCCGGCTCCCGCAACACTCTCACTTATGATGAGATTTGCAATGAGCCTATTCACCCATCCAATCCCATCTGCTCATACCCTATACATTGGGAAATGCCAAAATTCAATCACTTCAATAGTAAGGAAGACCCACAACAGCATTTTCACTCATTCAAACACGGGTGTTATTTTATTGCTCATGATGATGCCTTACTTTTGAGAACTTTTCCCATGTCCCTCATTAGACCTACATTAGATTGGTATAGTGGGTTACCCAAACACTCTATATTTTCATTCAATTAGGTATCCCAAGCCTTTTTGGATCATGTTTCTATCAATATTGCCAAGAAAGTTACCATGACCGATCTATATTCCACACATCAATATGAGGATGAATCTATTGCAGATTTTGTCACTCGCTGGCGTAGCCTAATCAATCAACTTACCTTTCAACTACCACAAACTGAACTCATCGAGCTCTTTACCCGAGCTTGCGCCAGACATATCTTCCTGACCTTGCAGGTCCAAACTTTATGAACATTCGATGAGGCATTCACTATGGCACAAAAGTTAGAAATTCGGGCCATCGAAGAGAAGAAAATCAATTACAAAATAAGAATTCGACATTCAAGTTGAATGAAACCTCCTCTTCTTCCAAACCTCCAACCAATTACTCAAAGGATAAAAGTACCACTAACGTAGTGGTACTCAAGGCCGACTTAGATCATCTGTCTAATCAGGCTACACCCTCATCTAATCTATCACCCATACAGGATTTTCAATTCAGACAAGAGCAGTGAAAATATAGCCCAATTGGGGAACCTTACTCTTCTATTTTAGAAAAGCTGATAAAATTTGGCTCCATCACCCTTCCACCCATAAAACCACACACTAGTTTTGACCCTGCTCGCTCCATGCCCGCGTGGTATAAGGAACAAGGTTTCTATAACTATCACTGAGTGAAAGGTCATAGTGACGAAAACTATATCACTTTTAAGAATATTGTCCAAGAAATGCTTGAGAAAAGTGAGTTGACTATGGATAGTCCCAACGCTGTCCCCAACAAAAATCTAAAAATATTTTAAAAACCATTTCCCAATCATGCCCCTTCATCCAATCAAACCGGTGAGACATTCACTCACGATACCCATACCTGTGAGGTTCACGCAATATTTAACAAGGTATCTATCGCATCTCAATTACTTCACATCCCTTCCATAGAGGAAATCCTAGCCTGAAATCCTCCTTCCACATTGGAACAAACTGTCACTATTCCTTCACCAATAGAAGAACACCCTTCATCTCCTACATCACCTATGGAGGAGTCTTCTGCTAACATTCAGACCATCTCACCCCTAGCTTCTCCACTTAACAAACCTTTACCTACCGTACCTCCTCCACCCGTAGAGGGGCACTCATTACCTCCTCCACCCACAAAGGAGCACCCATTACCTCCTCCACCCATAGAGGAGCACCTATCTGTTCCTCCACTTATTGAGGAACTCCCATCATCTCTTCCACCCATCATAGACCTGGTGGAGATACCTTTTCCTCTTGGTGAGCATTCTCCATCAATTACCCAACATCCAATAGACCTACTTTCATCTCTCTTACCCACGTAAGATGAAGCTGGCCAATTCCCCATATCTAAGAGGATCTCCCTAAGTTTGGTAAACCTAGGAAATGCCACCTTGACCAATGTCGGTTACCCCTAACCATCGCCAATTAAGCCAAACCGCCGTCAGTTACCCCTTTTAACCCAAAACAACCTTATTCTCGAGGTTGGAACTTAGATCTGGTAGGTTTGAAGCAAAAAGGTTGATAAGCAAGAACGAAATCTCAGAGAGATAACACATCTTCAGAGAGTCAATTCTAGCAAGAACTAACATCCAAGGAAGGAGATTGAGGATATTCTCCTACATAGCCATCCCAGCCACATTCTGATCTATCCAAGCAAAAGAGGAGCGTGCATGCAGCCCGTGCAAAAGATCTTCTTCAGTCGGTGATCACTTGTAGCCTTCAAACCCATCATTAGCACCTCCATCCTTCACACACAGACCTTTAGGAATGAAATCCAAGTAAGTATAACGTCATACCTCTCTGGTTTGTTTCATTTCATCATTATTTTATCACACGTTTATCTTTCTCCCCACTAACCTTCTCCAACATTTTCACCTCCATAGACCCATTAAAACCTCATAAAATCCTATTCCAGTCACCCAATACCTCGTCCCAACCAAAACCCCTTGTGTAATCACAAAGGATACCAAAACCCTGTTCTGTGACATTTCCATATCTCACAGCAACTAGCGCCGGTTATTTCTAACCGCGGTCGGTCACCCCTGACCAATGTTGGTCTCTATGTTTGCCTACATAGCCTTAAAAAAAGACCTACCCACCTAATTTTACCTCACCCTCACTTACCTGTGACCTACCTAAGACCTTTATCAAACCTGTAGAACCCGGAACCAATCATTTGACCTATTAATGGATCTAGCTCACGCTAGGAAGTTCACTGCCCATATTGTTTAATTTCTTCTGGTGGTCTTGTTTTCATTACAGGTAGATCCTCCTAGCCAAAAGGAAGCTCTAACAATCAGTTGTGGATTCGGAAGTCATACGCACGTAAAACCCATCAACTGACATTTGAGTAGGTATTCCTCCTACACCCATTACCCTATCTGTTTTGTCAACAATTCAAAGAAACAATCTAAGAAAAAGGTGAAACACCTACGTGATTGAAACAAAATCATAACAAAGACTCTCAAGTTCCATCTATAAAGATTGCGACAGAGAAGGTGTTCATTTCAAATGTTAATCACAAAAATGAGAATGTATATTACATTACCATAAAACCTCAAAAACTGTTAACGAATGTTCCAACGAACTGTATAGTAAACCAAACCCACAACAAGATAAATTTCCAGTCATTAATCCTTCAAACACAACAGTCAAGTCTTCAGTAAGACGTGGGATTTCACAGGGCTGAGGAGGAAAGAATAACCTCAATAATTACACACCCTTACCATTTCAAGAACACTGTATAGTCTCAAAGACAGAAGTACCACATCCATTCCAACTCAAAAAAAATTACAAAGAGAAGATCTCAAAAGAGGTTAACAAATCTATCAAACCAAAACTACTTTCCCCAAGATTATTTAAGAAAACAGTCCCATAACGATTTCTAAGTATTCAAAACCTTGAATACGATTAAAAAATAAATCTCACAATACACGTATAGAACCAAACAAAATGCCTCAAACACAAGTTTCGAACACACAGGTATTGGATACGAGTTTAGTGCTAAACACGAAGCTTCAACCATAATTTCAGAACAACATAAAGCTTCAGTACAAGCTCAAAACAAAACATGAAGCTCCAATACAAATTCAAATGAAACACAAGGCTCAATAAAAGTTCATAATGACACAAAGCAATGAATGCTAGTTCATAATAACACCAACCTTGAACACATGTTCAAAACGAAGTACAAAGATTCAAAAACAAATTTCTCATACATGCAACCACTGAACTTGCACAAAGAGATTTTCCAAAAGATAACATTATTTTGTAATGGATTTACATCCAAAAACCATGGAGATTCATAAATCCATTAAATTAAATAACTAGACAAATTATGAAAACATTTATCTCATGAGAGTAGAATTGTTTTAATGAATCATTTCGCAGAAAGAAAGAATTATTAATGGTTAGATCCTATAATGCCTGATGGTGCTTCTGCCAATTCTAATGATACTTCCAGCTGAGCTTCCAACTCTTTTTTTTTCTCCATGAAAGATCAACAACCAAACATATTTTCCTCAAATGCCTTAATACTTTCTTTAAATCGAAAATAGGCCAGAGAAACAAAAAATAGCCACAAATTAAAATTCAAACTGCAGGTTCGAAGAACTAGATAGCTCCATGTAGAGAAAAAATCGTGAGACATGCAAGACCAAACAACCCCTCACAAATCCATATCCCTTGTTTCCAATATGGTTTGCATGTAAATACTGAGGTCCATTAATGCCATTAATTACAAAATTCCCACCTATCTCTCCATGCCACAGCCTCCTGAAACTTGTGAAACCTATTTTCACTTTTGCATGCATTTCTAACTTTAGTGAAGCCTCCACGTATGCCTCCAGCTAAAGTTTACTAGCCTTTTCTAAATTATATGTACCTCCATTCATTTATACAAAAATAAAATCAATTAAATGCCCTTGGAACCATCATCATAATACCATGTGACTCTTAGGTTCCCTTTTAATAGTTTAGGATAGATTTCCCAAAACTTTAGGTTAGTATAACAATATTTACCTTAGGTATTAAAACATTTCCATAGGTAATTTCCACCTTAGGTTGGATCAATTCACAACCATATAATATTAGGCATTAGCGTTTATAATAGCCTAGCCATTACTTCAGTAATCTTTCCCTTATTCATTTAGCACATGAGCTTAGGTTATATTGAAACCCAAATAAGTAGACATAGCTAGTAAGTAGGTGCTTTAACCTAGCTTAGGGTACCGTTAGGATAATCCTTTAATTTTAGGATTCTGATTCCCTTCTTAGTCATGAAGTAGACTGTATTTTGTTTAGGGATCAATCCTAAAGACCCAAGCACAAACATACAACTGAATGAAGTCACATTCATACAATACCAAATAATTTGTAACAAACAAAGTTAATTCCACTACGTCTCTCCACCTATGAATGTCAATTTTTCCATTCAGTCCAGTAAGGAGATTTAAAACATTCCTTGGATCACTGATTGATCCAAGGATGAGTCAGTAAAAGAGATCATTTGGCAACTCTCAAAGCTAGATTACAACTCACCTACAAGAAATGAAAGTGGATTCTTGCGAGCCATATCAATCAATCTAATGCATCCAAGAGCAGAAATTATTTATTCATAACAAACATGATTTTCAACAATCCAGGAACACACCTCATTCAAGAAAATCACATGCCAACGCTTGTAATGCAAAAGGAAAATATAATTTGTTTGTTGTAGGTGTTACATGCTTCCCTCCTAAAAACAATCATCGTCCTAATGATTGTCTTATGTTTCACAATTACATGAAGAGTACAATCAATTTATCTACTTACTCAACATATGTTTGCAACAATATCATAATTTAAAGTTCCAGCCATCAGCTTTCACATAATTGTTTATTAAAAAATAATAGTTATATGCCCCAAACTGGCAGACTTATTTTCATATAAAGATAAAATCACAAATTTTTATCAGTCATCATAGTCAATTTTGATCAAATAAATATGGAAAATTAGTTTTCATATCCTCCAGGTTTTCCCAAGTTACACTTTCTTCATTAAAATGGTCCCACTGGACCTTACATTGACTTATTTCATGATTTCTTAAATGCAAGCTGGGCAAGTTTCAAGGCACTTGTATAGGTTTAACAACGATTATTCATGGGTCTTGGACCTACAAGGAATTCCAATTCAACACATGTGATAAATTTGAAACATATTTCTTAAGCAAAGACATATGGAAAACATCATGCATTCATGACAAAGTAGGAGGTAATGCTAAACGGGTAAGCTACAGGGGTTGATTACTTCAACTATCTCAAAAGGGTCCCACATAACGAGGTGATAACTTGGCATCCTTGCTAAAAGTTATAGAGATATTTTTCGGTTTCACCCAAAGAAATACATTCTCTCCAAGTTCAAATTTCCTGTTAATCCGCTTTAAATCAGCATAACTCTTTTACCTATCTTCTGCTTCTTTCAAGCATTCACGAATCATTTTAACTTGTTGTTCCATTTCCATAAGGATTTCATGTCCAATTACCTCTCTATCCTCAATGCCATCCCAACTAACGGGGGGTTTTGCATTTTCTTCCGTATAATGCTTCGAAAGGTGTCATCTTAAGAGAGGCATGATATGTGTTATTATAAGAAAATTCAACTAGTTGAAGGTAATCTTCACACTTATATTGTTGATCCATAAAATACATTCGTAACATATCATCTAAAAATTGATTAACTCTTTCAGTCTATCCATCCGTTTCTGGATGATACGCAGAATTGAAATTTAGCTTAGTTCCTAGAGCTGCATTAAGTGTTTTCCAAAACCTTGACGTCATTCTAGAATCTCTATCTGATATGATTAATTCAAGTACTCCATGTAATCTGAAAATTTCATGTACAAATATTTTAGCCAATACAGGAGAATCATCCTTCAAATTACCAGCAATGAAATGTGCTACCTTCATTAGTTTATCAACAACTACTAAAATAACATCATGTTTACTTCTTGACATAGGGAACCCTTATACAAAATCCATGCTTATTACTTTCCATTTGTACTGTGGTCTACTATGAGGATACAATAAATTGGCTGGGTGCATATGTTCCACTTTAACATGTTGAAATTCTAGGCAATGTGTCACAAAATCAATGGCATCCTTTTTCATCCCTCTCCAAAAATATTGTTGTTTTATATCAGCAAGCATCTTTGTAATACTAGGGTGTCCAGAAAAAGGTGAATTGTGAAATTTTGCTAACAATTTCTCTCTTAAATCATTTAGCGAAGGTATGTATATTCTGTTTTCAAATCTTAATATTCCTTTGTCTTCAAAGTGAAAAACTTTATACCTCACATCATTTGAATCTACAGCAAGCATTGTTTTTACTTGTAAAAAGTAAGAATCAGATTTCATAACACTTTTTACTTCATCTTTAAACTGAGTTCTCAATGTTATCAGAGCACAAATGTGCTTCCTATGACTTAGACCAACAGCCACTTTGTTCTCCTTACCTTTAATATAATTGATGTCAAAATCATATTGAGACAAAAACTCTAACCATCTTTGTTTTCTTGTATTAAGATTTGGCTGAGTGAAAATATACTTCAGCTCAAGATGATCAATATTTAATTCAAAAGGTTTACCAAACAGGTAATGCCTCCAAACTTGTAGTGCATGAAAAATGACAACAAGCTCTAAATCATGTGGAATATAATTCAACTCATGTAACTTTAGTTTTCTACTTTCGTAAGCTATGACATGATCATTTTGTATCAAAATACCTCATAGACCTTCCCCATATGCATCTGTTACTACCATAAAGTCTCCATTAGGATCTAGTAAAACTAGAATAGGTGCCAAAGTTAACTGTTCCTTCAAAGTTCTAAATGCAGATTCACATTTATCACTCCAAACAAACTTCTTATCCTTTTTCTATAAAGAAGTTATTGGTGCATCCACCTTAGAAAAATCTTTTTTACAAATTTTCTATAGTAACCAGCAAGCCCCATGAAGCTTCTAACTTCATGTAAATTCTTTGGTGCAGGACGCTCAGTTATAGCTACAATTTTAGAAGGATCTACAACAATTCCAATCTTACTTATAATATGACCCAAATAGTGCACTTCTATTGTCATAGAAAGAACATTTAGATAGCTTACCATATAATCGTCTCTTTCTCAAATTTTCCAAAACTATCTTCAAATGCTGATGATGTTACTCAATACTTTTAAAATATATGAGAATGTTGTCAAAGAATATGAGCACAAATTTTTCCAAGTATTCTTGAAAGATATTATTCATTAAATTCATAAAATATGCATGGTGCATTTGTTAATCCAAAAGGTAAAATTGTGAACTCATAATGTCCATACCTTGTTCTGAAAGTTGTTTTATGAATGTCCTCATCCTTAATCCATAATTGATGATATCTAGATAAAAGATCTATCTTAGAATATAATGATACTCCATGCATATGATCAAATAGATCATAAATTCTTGGGTGGAGTGGGTATCTATTCTTGATTGTTTCTTTGTTTAACATTTTGTAATCAATGCACAATCTAAGTGTTCCATCTTTCTTTTTCACAAAAATTACTGGTGCTCCCCAATGTGAAACACTTGGTCTAATCAAACCCTTAGAGAAAATTTCTTGCAATTGAGCCTTAAGTTATACTAATTCTATAGTAGTCATTCGATATGGTGCCTTAGAAATAGGCTCAGTTCTAGCTTGATTTCAATTGTAAATTCAAACTTCCTTTTGGGTGGAAGACCTGGTAACTCTTCTAGAAACATGTCACTGAAGTTTCGTAATAGTGGATATCATTCCATGACATCGTTATTCTCTTCAGTTGTTTCTACAATTTTTACTTCATATAAGGTACAAACTGTATTTTTGGGCTTTTTAAGTTGCATAGCTAATAATTCCCTAACAGAAATCTCACGTTTCACACCCTAAATATCTACTATTTTCTACGCAGGTCATCTAAACAACTAATATATTTTTCAAAACTGTCCACATTTAGCTTTATGATCAGCTAGCCAATTAACACCTATGATTACATCATATGATCCCAAAGGTGCAACATTACGATCAACTTCAGTGGAAAAACTAGTGTAAGTCAAGTAATACTCCAAAAAGAAACATACTAACAATATGAACAACATTGTTTTCATAATGTACCAATCCATGTTGTATCCATTTTTCTAGCTTTTATTTTTAGTTTTGATGCTAATTTACTAGAAATAAAAAATTCAATAGATCCGAGTATCAAAAAGAATAGTTACAGGTATGGCCAAATAACTTACCCAGAACTTCTATGGACATGACCTATTTTTTTAACTTGTTTGTTAGCTACTGCAGCGTGTATCTTGTGCTGCTGATTACGATCATCCTTTTTCGCAAGGAAATTGATTTGTGTAATGATCTTTGCCACAATTATAATATCCTCCTACAATTCTCTTTTTAGCGCTTAGATTTATTTCCAGCCTTAGAAGTTATGATTCTGACCTCCATAGGACTTCTGTCTGTTATTATTATTCTTGAAAAAGTTGTTCCGCGTACATTTCCCGTAGACTTATTTATTGCTAGTTTTTCTTATTATTATCAGTTGAAAACTTACTTTTCATGCCAAATTTATTCCATGGTAATTTCTTAGGTACAAGAGATGATGAAGAGGAGTTGGTGGACTTTCTTCCTTCCTCCTATGAGCAGACATTGTCTTTAATTTTTGTTCCTTCCTTATGGATTTTTCAATAACCCCTCTCCATCAGTGGTTGGCGGTGTTGTGAACATCCACCTATCCTCCTATAATGGAATTCAATCCCATGATGAATTTCTGTATCTTGAACTTTTCGTCAATTTGATATTGAGGTATATACTTATGGAGTTGTAGTAAACCACTCCCAATACTTAGTTACAGTTAGTTTTCCTTGCGCTAAGTTCTAAAATTTAGTCATTTTTCTGATCATAATAAAGTTGTGGCAGCCAACATTTGCCTAAAGTAACCTTTAAATTGATCCCATGTGATATTAGGTTTCATCAATATTCAACTCAGCCCTTACGGCTGTTCCACCATGAATATGCCTCATGGGAAAGCTAATATGCTCACCAAATTACCTTTTTTTCTTGCCGAGAAATTCCTTATTGCAAAGTACTTCTTCATTTCACTGAGCCAATTCTCAGCTCCATTTCCTAATGTGGTTCCATCAAATTTGGGTGGACTTATCCTTTTTATATCATTAGTGAGTTCAACTATGTCATCCTAGCCTTTTTGTTTTCCAGGATGATCACGTATGTTCACATTGTTATTATCAACACCTAAATTGGGAGTTGTCCTCAGGAGGTGGCTGATTATCATTACCAACATATTCTTCCTCCTCATTGCCCATTAATTTTTGTTCAAGTACATTCAAATGATATCTTGTGTCCAACAGGGGTAGGTAAGGATCTCATCGAATTTTTTGGATAGTTACTACTTCTTCATCAAGGCCGGAGGAGGATTATTTGACAACAGTTTCCTCTTGTTCTAACCATTTTATGTTAATAAGAAAATTTAAGTTTTATCAAATTATGGACATAATAGGTCCTAAGTGTTACAACCTTCAACTGCTGATACCAAGATGTAACATTCCCATTTTAAGACTTTAGAAAGAAGGGGATTTTTTCTTGAATCATAATGTTCTCTATTCTAAATAAAACATAATTTATAACACAAATTCCATGCCAATCAATCTCATAACAAATAACCATATGCATCTGTGATAACTCAGTGAATGATATAGATCTCTCATTGCATGACTCAACTTACTAACTGATCTCTCATGTTTATATTTAAGTATTGAATACTTTTACATATACTATGTATCACTAGGTTTTTGGCTTACCGTATTTTGGGGATAGCTAAGTGATATGTTTAAAGAACCTATCTAAATATTTTTTACTAATATTCACTCTAAAATCACGTTGCCTTAAACTAGGTCACATAAGACAACGTAACTAGTAGCTGTGCGATACTTTGGCCAAAGATTTCCCACATATTAATCATGTTACTATTCCTAGATGACATACTCGTCAAATTCGGAATATGTCCTTCACCTCACTCTACTGTTATCTAAAATGGTCTTTGCTGACTAACTATCAGTCCACTTGCCCCAAGGTTTGACCTCTAACCCAAGTTAGTGATCATAATTTCATTATAGGGGAGATGCTCACCAATGACTTAGGGTATATGGGCATGCTCAACTCAACCTAGTGTCTGACCAAATGTGCCTAGGTACTTTGAGTCATAAAAAGCTACTTCCTATTCAAATCATGCTACTAAACTTGACCTAGAGAGAAACTACAGATCGAGTACTAGATGTGTGTAGATCTAGATGAATAAATGTGGAAGGGTGTTACCACATATCAACTGCAACACTATATCCTCGAGAATTCCTTAGTATTCTCAAAGGTCCTATAATCCTACACTTGGCATTTGCCAACATCCATGTCATAACAAACTTCATAATGATGTACATACTCCCTTAGGTGGTCATTAAAACCTAATTAAATTTGGATTAAGATTACAAATTACAGACAACTTTACAAAACCCTAAATCCAACATTCCTTAAGTTCTTCTTCCATAATTAATCTGATTTAATATTAAGAAATTCATTAACTCATGATTGCTTTTATGTTCATTAACTCTAGCATAGCAAGCAATTTATCCCAAAAATAGGGCACCAAACATCATAACGGTTAAGTTCCTAATGTAACATACCTATTCAAATCAAGGTGTAGTCATCCACGTAGGTTCAGCTAGAGTAGACTTCATAGAAAATGAAGTACAATGATTAATGATCATAAACACCGATTCCTTTTTGTCTTTACATTTCATTTGAGAGAGGAATAGTCTTCCTCTACAACGATTAAGATGTTAGGGTTATCATACCCTTTTATCATCTTTCACAATTCCTATAGTTTAAATTTTATGTTTGTTACACATTCCATAATTATACTATAATTGTTTTGATAATTAATGACATCTAATGCATCCTTAGAAAGTTGTATCTTAGTTCCTAGGGAGATTGTACTACTATTTCCCTCCTATCTAACTTATTAAAATGATAACAATAGATAGGTATAAAAAAAATATATGAATAAATATCAAGCCAAGATATCATTCCAATTTCCTGTAATAAAAGTACAGGAATAATACACAACCATAAATTGAAGTCCAGATCTCCAAACTTTTCAATTCATCACGATGAAAAATACAAAGTTTACAAGATCTATGCATTTCAGACATACTTCATGCCAATCAACATTAAGATCATAACAAAATATCAAATTTTCTTTATTTTCAATACAATTCAAGAATGAATCTGAATTCACTACATAAGAGCTAGACTTTAATTCATGCCAACACATCATAAAATTAATTTGCCTTCTGTTTATCACTCACAAAGTCCATCTGTAAAAATTGTTGGCACGAGTCAGTTCATTGAACTAAGTATGATAAGCACTAAGCATTAAAACGAAGTGCATTAAACTAATTGTTCCATTAAAGACAAATTTACTTTAATGAAACAATTATTGTAATCATAAAAATTAGTATAAGTAATAAAAACCATAAAATAAGTACAATAATAAATATTTTGAATTCACTTTAAAGAAAAGATCATAATATAATCAGTAACTATCTGCATTATATCATATAGTTTAATTGATTCCCAAACAATTATTTATTTATATCAAATAAACAAGGTATTGACAGTCTAATTATTTCATAATTATTTCTTAATTTGAAATACATACATTAACTATACTACATAAACAGAAAAGGAAGTTACTTATAACATAAATGATACTAGGATGATTCATCCTGTCCATTTTTACCAAGTTTCTAGAAGAATCAATGTACATTATATGTCCCATACACTAATCAGCTAATAGTACATAAACAGGATGAATCATTCATAACTGCTTCAAATCAAAGATAAGAAGATGGAATCGTTAATAACGAGACACATCCACAACTCAGCATTCTATCTCAATCCATGATAGAAATCAGAGAATCAGAATTGTACATAGCTGCAAGTACCTACATAAATTGTATCATGTCAGAGGATATCATGCAAAGATATGAAACTATACGTGTCCACCAATTTAAGCTAGACTCACATACCATTAATCAAGAATCTTCCTAATGTCCAATCCGAGAATGGAGTTTATAACAAGACAGTAGTCATCAACTTACTTGCAACCCTTATCCAATTATTCAACATCCAATTGGAGAGTGACTCAGTTCAGTGATATGAAACCAGTACGTTCCATAAAACAATCGTTATTATTTTCTCTACAAAAGGATCGACTTAGCTATACTCATGTCCACATCATAAGGAAGGATCATATTTATTATTGAGAAAAACAGAGAGGAGTCCACCCATAAGGAAAACTCCATCTAATGAAGACATGGTTCTCAACCATTTCCTACAAGATATTCAGAACAGAAAGACGATTATGTTTTCCCTTCTACAGGACAGGCTCAGCTACACACTATCTTGAATCGACAAGACAATTGATTCTACAACTAAGAAGAGAATCGCCAAGATTCAAGAGAAGATCTATCAAATGGGAACTGGTTTGGTTTTCAAAAGTTAAAGTATCTCAAAAGGATGATAGGTCCCAATAAAGAATGCATTAAACATTTCTACTATTCCCATGAACCCTTTCTCATAATTTCTAACTAGCAACAAGTTAAGTTATAAACAGTTCCACAAGGAGAAAAAAAATTGAACATCCAGTTTTGAAGAGAGCACAGTTCTCAGTTACCTCATCCAAGATCATTACAAGGGCTGGTTTATCTATTCCAAATCCTTAAACAGAAGTTTGAACAGGCCTAGGATGGTAAACACCCTAAAAACTTGGAGTAGAGAGTAGAGTCCGATATATAATAGTATAGTGTGAGACAAGGAGATCATATTCCTTTCAACTTTTCATTGACCTAAAGATTCATTCGATGAATCCAAACTTTAATAGGAAACTTCAAAAACAGTATAAGGATCCAAACCAAGAACTTCAATTAAACTCATTAAACCTTTAAGAAATTGTATTCCCAAGTCCCCTAGGTCTTACACAACTCACAGATAGTCCATTCAAAAATTTTTGATAGAGTTCCTTGTGAAAACCCAACATGAAGTTTAAAGTCAAACATTGTTTCCAGAGGTGATTAAATCCTATCAACGAGATTCAGAATTGTAGCAGTGTATTCCAACTACAATAACTTACTTACAACTCCATCAAAAACATAAAGTTAAGAGGCATCAAGAAGTTGAGTGTAGAAGACCCAAATAAACGTATAAGTCAAACAATCCTTCTCAGACTTTAACACAAGTTGAAATGACTGAATACAAAATCACTTCCGAATACTCTTAAAATTTCCTATATAAATATTGCTTTCAATCGAAGTTCTTCATTTCAAACATTAATTGAAGAAGGAGAATGTATACTGCTGCAATACCATAAATCCTCGAAACAGATTGTTAACAATATCTTCACAATGAAACATAGATCAAACCAATTTTATAACAAGATATATTTTCCAGTCATTAATCTTTTGAAACAATCAACAGACATTTAGTCTTTAAATAACGACGCGGGATTACCTCAGAACAAAGGGAAAACAATAATATCCTTTAACACGTTTCATGACTCAAGTTACGAGTTCTTGGAAGAACATTAAATAGCATATCCATACAAATTGACAGAGAATTAAAACAACTTTTCAAACTCAAAGATGCATTACAAAGAGAAGTATCCTTTTTTCAACAGATTTATAAAAAGACTTCTAGTTCAAAAATCAAACCAAAACTACATTTCCTCAAGCTCTTTTTTGAGTAGACAGTCCCAGAATGCATGTTCTAAGTATTCAAAACACTAAAGTCTCAAAAGTTCTATATGTATTTAACCATTAAACTTACTCAGAGAGAAAACATCCAAAACCAACATTATCATGCAAAGGTTTCCATAACAATAAGAATAAAGATTATTTCCATATGAAGCAATTAACCAAAAAAAAATAGAAACCAAGAGTAGAGTTATTTTAATGAAAAAATTAGAGAAAAGAAAGAAATATTAATGGTTAGAACCTATCATGCCTGATAGTGCTTCTACCAATTCGAAGGAGACTTCCATCTGAGCTTCCAACTCTTTTTTTTCTCCAAGAAAGAACAAAAACTGAACATATTTTCCTCAAATACATCATATACTTTCCTTCAATCAAAAATAGGCCATAAAAACCAAAAATAGCCACAAATTAAAAGTCAAACTACTGGTTCAAAGAACTAGATAGCTCTATGCAGAGAAAAAATCACGAGACATGCAAGACCAAAAAACCCCTCAAAAATCCACCTCCCTTGTTTCCAAGATGGTTTGCACCCAAATACCGAGGTGCATTAATGCCATTAATTACAAAATTCCTGCCTATCTCTCCATGCCACCACCTCCTAAAACTAGTGAAACCTATTTCCACTTCTGCATCCATTTACAACTTTAGTGAAGCCTCCTTGTATGCCTCCACTAAAGTTTAATAGCCTTTTCCAAATTGGTTGTACCTCCATTAATTTAACCAAAAATCAAATCAATTAAATGTCCTTGGAACCATCGCCATAATATCATGTGACCCTTAGGTTCCCTTTTAATTGTTTAGGAAATATTTCCCAAAACTTAGGTTAGTCTAACAATATTTACCTTAGGTCTTACAAAATTTCCATGGGTAATTTGTAGCTTATTCTAGATCACTTCACAACCATATAGTATTAGGCATTAGGTTTATAATAGCCTAGCATTACTTTAGTAATCATTCCCTTATTCATTTAGCACATGAGCTTAGGTTAGATTAAAACCCAAATAAGTAGACATGTTGGGACCCTGATATAGCTTCCAAATCTTAAAAGCACGTAGGTGCGCACGGCCGGAGGAATCACATAAGTTAAGGCACGCAAGGTAGAATTCAAAAATGGTTCTTAGAGAACCAAGGATACGCGCACGTGAAGAACAATTCAGGACTTAGCCATTTTCATCCTTTTGGAAAAAACACATGAAGAACGTGTTCTGTTTGGATAAGGTTCCAGCCTGGCAACAGGGTGTCTTGGGAGGAATATACCTTGTGATAGGAAGATACAAAAAATATAATCATGACATGGAGAGGCATGCGCCTAGGGTGACCCACACCTTTACACTTGGGGCCAGATCTAAGGTTGCAAAGGAGTTTGTTGGAGATCAGATGCCTATATATATACACACCCTTAGCAAAGAAAGAGAGACACAAGTGAGGTAGCAGACCTTTGTAGAATTACTGCAAGAACTATGGGATAAAATGGGTAGATGATTCTAGGAAGGATGTAATGGGGAAATGGGGAATGCAAATTTTAATTTTTGAGCATACATGTATGGATATAGATATGGTGTATGACTGTGGTCTGCCACTCTGTGATGTTTTGGAGTAATACTATGAATGAATATGATAAGGTTACCACTACGTTTATATTAAGATCTCCTTCATGTATTATCTACATGTTTCTAATATGCTTTTGATCTTGTATAATCATGAACCTTACTTGAATGTTAAGTCTATTTGTGGATTTCCAACTTCCTAGTTTTGTTAGTTCTGTTACGTGCTTTTACTTTTGATATGAATGAAGGGGTGTAGAAGCCGTTATAAGCTCTATAGCTTCTTCATGTATGTTAAATCACTAAGTCAAGATCATGAATTATTCCTTCCACTAAACTCACATAAAAGAGAGACTTGGCTCCCTATCACATGCCTCGAGTGAGTGGCCAGCGCCTGCTAGGTGATAGGTCGGCATGCATGAGGTTCCCTTGTTCTTAGTGGGTGCAAAAATGAATACATCTTGGTTCAATTTTCGGGACCTCTTTTCGAAGTTGTAGTGGAACATGGCATACATCATGGTCTGTGAAAAAAGTGATGATGGAGCACTTAACCCTGGAAGGTGTTGAAGATTGGTTTAAAAGCATGGAGGATGAATTCACTTAGAGATTTAATATTGGACTTGGGTTTGACACAAGAAGATGGGTGGAAGACACTCTTTATCATGAGTTGTACGAAACCTTCTTCTGTTGTTTCCCAGTAGAGTTATTTGAATGGATCTCAGCTTATACATCTAGATCAGGGTGGTATTATAAGTCACACCCTTGGACCCAGGAAACATATCAAAACTTACAAGATGTTGATCTAATGTGGACCCATGCTATAGATCATTGGTGGAAGGGAGTATTGACTAGCTACACTCTGGAATATGCCATTTCCACATATTCATGTCTAGAAGTTGCTGAGTTTGAGTTCTTTTGAGAGCCCCAAGGGTCATTTCTGCATGCTATTCCCCTGGAAATCAAAATCTTGATGGTAACCATGGGTTTAGAGGCATTTCCTATGGCTGGCTAAACCACTCTAAGTACTTGGCAAGGAAGCTAGGTTGGGGATAAGATGGCTGATATAACGACTGAAGATGGAAAGGCAGGACAAACGAATCAAGTATAATGAAGTGCGTGAAAGGGATATCGATACAAAACATGGGATTACAAGTGGGTTATGGAGCCAGACATGGTGGAAAGGAGTTGAGGTTCACACAGAGGATGTGAAACCCAAACAGTTTGTGATACCCCATCTTGGTAAGCGCGGGAGAGAAAACCTTTGCAGCTTCTGATGAGAGTCCATTGCATAGAGAAATAAGAGTCATTGGCACACATTTTCCCCCACCTAACAACCAAAGCTTGGCGCTTGCTTTTTTTAAACAAGGGAAAAGTACAATTGATCCATTTGATATCAGTGGAAGCAGCCAATCGGCACCCAAAAGGTAACAACTTCTCGTTTGGGGCTTCTATGGCTTCACACACTATTCTATTATTTGGTGGAATGTTTGGACAAGGCACATACCCAGCATGGTTTTGGAAGCGCGTTAGGAAGTGTTGGAGGAAATAAGACTTGAACTGGTGTTAGTTCACAAACTGTTCAGCGTGCACAATTTAGTGGGAAAACAGGAGCATTCAACATGATGAAACATAGACCCTGTAGCTAACACAAGAGGATCTGGAGGTGGAATTGGTAGGAGCTAGTGGCTCAGGATCTAGTGGATCCAGTAGAGGAGGAAACACTAGAGGAAACTAAGGGACTAGATCAGGAGGATAAGGACATCAGCCACCTCCATCAAGTATTTCTTTGATGATGTCTCTACACTTACCAGATTACAGTGGGATAGAAGATGCTGTAGAGCACATGCATAAGCGCAAGTTGCTATGGTGTGTGGAGGGGATCATGACCTAAGATCAAAAGGCCAGCCAATTTGTAGATAACCTTGTAAAGATGTGTGCATAGTTGGTATAGAAAGTATTACCCTCATCAAAATGTTGTGGATTATACCACACTGAGAAATCCATTATTGGTATAATTCCACATACTTAAGTTTGAACAGAAGAGCATTAACTCTCTTAAAGAAATCCAGTAGGGAATGGTAGAGAGCGTGCAGGAGTATGATGCGCATTTTAAAACTCTATTGTCTAAACTGTCTTATGATATCCACCAGTCACAGCATACTTAGTAGTTTTTCATAGGGTTGATCACACTCTTTAGTAGGGCTTTGTCTCATAAAAAATTCACAGACCCACGTGCAAAGCGTTGGAAGCCACTTTACATACTGAGGTAGTTGGTAGTGTTGACACTGGTGTTAACCTATTTCTGGAGACTCATATCACTACCATGGCTAAGCAATTAGAGAAATTATCTACCTACACAGTCTCCAGAGATTCTTGCGGTGGGATATGGTGCACATGGATTGTAATGTAGAAGGGTACACAAAGGATAATGGTGGGATATGTACTCGGAAGGCGGTACGCAGCAGTAGCAGTAAACTGCGAAAGTATGTCGCGGGGACCATGATGCAAGTAGGTGCCCCCTTGTTACAGTGTGCATGATCCGTAAAAATTGTATCTTGTTATTGCAATATATGTACCTCAACTACACATGACACCAAGGATTATAGATTGATTGACTAGATTCACATGAGGTAATTGATCTTGGTGTACGCCAGACTGGGCTATTGCTAGTAGTTCCAAAGGAGATGAACATCGGCATAAAGAGCATGGAGATGGAGGTGTGTGTGTAAGAAGGTTTCACATAGGATTCCATGGTTGTGGTAACCGTGGAGGAAGAAATGAGTTCCCACATGGAACATGCTTTAATCATGGAGCCACAGACCATTATAAGCACGAATGTCTAGATCTTCTACAATGCTCATGGTGTGGAAAAAAACATAAGTACAAAGAGTTCCCAGAGTTATACAAACATATGAGTCAGAATTACCGAGAAGGATAAAAGCACTGCCATGGTGAGTATTAAGAAGGTTGATGCGCACAATGGCTCTCGCGAGTAATTCACGTGAATCAAAACTATAGCCTGTTATGGTAACAACAAGGGAGGAATCCATGCACGTAAGGGAATTGCACCTAGGTAGAAACCTCAAGTTTCAAGGGAAGAATTAGTGCATGGGAAGTATCTAAATCTGTCTCACCAAAAAGAAGTCTACCTAGGAAACCATGGACGTACTTTGAAGTTTACAAGGGGAGATCCAATGCTTAAAAGAGAAAACTATAAGAGATGAGAAAAGAAGACTAGTAGAAGCACCAAAGGATGAATTAGATGAGGTTAAGGAGGTGTGTAAAATGCTGAGACAAGAGAATGTTATTTCCCTGCTAGGAGCATGGTTGAGAGAAAAGGTACCGTATGTCAGGGAAGAACATGAAAGGAAGATCCTGCATGTAAATATTCCACCTCACAACTTTGGTTATGAAAAGGAGATCACCTTGAACGCAGTAGTGGATGGATGGCTACTTAGCAACATCCTCATTGACACAGGTGTGAAGGTTAATTTTCTCACTCTGGATGCCTGACATCAAATGGGAAAACCTACATTACAGCCATCTTCAAATGTTTTGTATATGGAAAATAAGACAAAGGCAATGCCCATAGGTGTCTTGAAGGATGCGACCATCACCATTCAGGGGAATAAGTTCTCTGGGGATTTTGAAGTCTTGACACTTGCAAGGTAGATAATTACCCAGCGTTACTTGGGCACCTGTGGTGCTATGAAAATAATGTAGATCTTCAGTTTAACAAGGGGTGAATAAGTTTTGAAAACAAGGAGAAGAGGTCCACACCCTATACTGAACCCCTTAGAGAGGAGGTCCTTGACAGAATATATGTGTGCTCCATAAGAGATCCATAGACCATCCATCCTATAGAAAGAATCATCTAGTTTAATGATGCTCAATTTGTCAGTGATACTACTAGTATGACATGTGATAATTGGGCGCATGGGACTTATGAATTGATTGGATGACATTTGAAGGTATCGGTGACGTGGGTAACCATGACGCATATAGTTTATCACCTGGGAGGAAGGAAAATAACCAAGTATTTTGGGGATGCATACCCTGAGGTATTTTTGACAGAAATTGAAGCTTAATGGAGGGAGGATGAGTGAAGAGGTATGTTGGGTTATGTTTTGATAGGCACATCAGCAAGGTGGTGGGTGGCACATAGCGAATGTAACATTCCCATTTTAATACTTTAGAAACAAAGATTTTTTTTTTACATGATTAATGTTCCCTGCTCTAAATACATAATTTAGAACACACATCTCATAACAATCATTCTTATAATAGATAACCATATGCAGCTGTAATGACTCAATGTACCACCGATCTATTCATTTCATGACTCGGTGAACTACTGATCTATTCATGTGTAACATTGAGCTTGGATTTTTCTACTAAATACTTCATATTCGTGGTTCTCTTTAACTATTCCGGGTTCTGAGTGATCTTCCCAAGGAACCTATCTGAATAATTGTTACCAATATTCAGCAACATCATGATCCTTAGACTAGGTGACATAGGACAACTCAATCATCAGCTTGCGATAATTTGGCCAAAGATTTATAACATACTATTCATATTACTTATTCCTTGACAACATATTCGTCAATCTAGAATACATCCTTCACCCCACTCTATTGTTATATAGAACGTCTTATAATGACTTCTGTCAGTCCCCTTGCCCCAAGATTTCACTCTAGTTTGGATTAACATCATAGTCCATGATATGAAGAGGATCTTAAAGACTAAAGGTAAATTGGCATACTGGGTCAAACGAAGTTAACCCCATGTACCAAGGTACCTTGAGTCTCAAGGGGCTTCCTCATAACCTAATTACGGTCCTAACCAGTCTCGGAGAGAAATCTTGATCAAGTTCTAAGTGTGTAAATCTTAATGATCAATGTAGAAGGGTGTTGCCACATGTCATCTACATTGTTGTATCCTCGAGAAGATCCTAATCTTCTCGAAGGTAAAACCTTATAGTTGATGTGTGTCAACATCCTACGGGGACAACCTCGAAAATATGTACATCAGAGAATTTACTTATGTTAGGTTATATTTGGGTTACAGAACTACATATTTTGGCATCCCTTCCTAACCCCGAGTCCAACACTCTTTAAGTTACCTTTTTGTAATTAGGGTTCAACTTTACAAAAGCGTCTTAATTAACTTAAGGTTTCTTCCTAGTTGTCGGTTGGGACCTAACAACCTTTTATCCTAAAAAAATGAAAACAACAATTTAAGTTTCGTTACTTATAAATAACTTATCCAAAAAAGGAAATGTATCAACCTAATAGGATGAGACATATCAGAATTAATACTATTAAGTCTTAGTGATTTATAACCATATATTCCTTTTATAATTAGTGCATTACAAGAGAGGAATTTCCTCTTCTTCTTATAGTTACATTTTGGGGCATAACCCACTCTCAATGTTCACTATAAATGCAGTGATCTTATTTATAATTTTTTTAAAACACGATCATGAGTTATAAAGAATCACTAACCAAGAATGTAGTCTTCAGCCACATAATTAGCTATGGCTTACTTTAGAAATTAATCTATATTCCATTGTATATCAACAATAAGAATGCACACTCAATCATATAGATAATAAGAAAATCATCCCAACAAGATAAGTTACATATTCCACATAGGTAATTTCTCACTATTTCATTCATTTCCAAGCCCATATAATTACAAATTATGCACTTCGAGCATACTTTAAGACAATAGCCTTCAAACAAAAGAGGTAACTTTTCTTTTAACATTACAATTTAGAAATTAAATTAGAATTCTTCATAAGAATCAATTTAGAGAAGTCAATGCATCATATAAGATTTTGCCTTCCTTTACCACTTACGAAGTCCATCTGCAAAAATTACTAGCACGGGTCAGTTCTTTGAACTGAGCATGATAAGAACTAATCCTTAAAACAATTGCAATCGACTAATTGTTTCCATTAAACAACCCTGTTATAATGACATCAAATACTTCATACCATCTAAATTAAATTGAAGTCAATATAAATAATCCTAGTACACTGTTAAAACAAAATGGATAGAAGGAATATTCTATTTTTCTTGTCCTAAATTTAAAGTATAATTAATTCCAACAATTACTTTCACAATCCAAATCATAATACACTCTGAGTTTTCTTCCTATCAATTATAATACAACTTCATATCATAACTTAAGTTACAGATGTAATTTCAACTTAATATAACAGTCCTGTCATCTCATAACCTTACTGTTTGAGTTCCTTAAAGAATTCTAAGGAAGAGTATACTAACATTCAAAATGAGAGTATTAAAACTTTCTTATTTTTAAAACCTTTTCACAATTTTCCTTTTCAGCTCAGAGAGAGAAAACAAAGAAGATCAAAACACTATTGTAAGTGAGTTCAGAACGACATCAACTTCCAAGAAGTAATAAACATTCATTAGTCTAACAAGGAAGGAGAAGACGAGTAGTTCTAACACTTAAGTTCACCCATTAGCTCGGGTCAGGTAGAGCCATCTTATTGGTTTGCCAATAGATCCCTACAGGATCTATAACTATACATCCAATAACAACTTTTTACATAAAACGTTACAAATCAATCAAAACTCAGACTATAATCCCAAACCGAATGAAATAGTCTACATTTCTTCAACGACTCAAACCATTCAAGTTTAAAATCAAGTTAGGGTAATAATCGAAGACTGAATCATTTGAACCGTTGCACTGTTCGGTTGCTATTTTATTACAAGACAATAAACAAAAATGCATATACAGTATTAACAATCGTATTCTAAATACAGATTCAACAATACCCAAAAGCCATGCTATTCATATCATAGTAATGAATTATGCATTTATCATTCCACAATAAAATATATCTTTTAGTTGCATTCAAAACAGTACAACCCTAATTCCAACTTCAAAAGGGCATGCAATAACTGGATATTGATAAAACTTGTCGACTTTTAAGTCGGATTCGAAAAGAGTTTCCAACATCGTTTAATACGGCCTTAAGAACTAGATTTCACAACCATGTCAAAGGTAAACATTAAACACAACCTTATCTATCCATAAATATTAAACATATTTTTCCATTAATGCTTTTCCAAGATCAACTAGGAATTCGCCAGAAAAATAGAGCTCATACACGTACTTTTCCTCCTGTGCATAACCGTATTACTAATACTCATGGTTATTCACAAAAACACACAACTAAACCATATACTACCTTACTCACAGTACCTGCAAACTTAAAAACATTCAAACCCCATCGCAAGAGGAGGTACAAACTTAAACCAAATACAATGTTTCCAAATCACGCAACTTATAACAGTCAAGTTCCACAGAGTATACCAGCAACCCATCCACGAAATCATTTATCAATTTCCTGGAACATGAACTTGTTATAGTCAGAGTTTATCATGGTGGAGAAAACAATCTATTACTCCATTCACAACCGAATTAGTAAGATATTACCATAGTATTTAAAACACGTAGTCTTTTAAAATGTTTCCTTCCATGGAATAGGTTTTTAATCTAATAAATTAGTCAGATAAGAGCTTACAACAGTCATTAGTGGTATACCAAAATGGGTATGAAAACACAACTGTTTACAGTAAAGAAAGCTAATGCGACAGTTCCAACCAGATAAAAAAAAATCCAAGTTTAATCCACATCAAAGGAACACAAGAACAATGAAAACAAGTTTCATTCAGAACCCAAAATTTCCACGTTCAACCTAGAACCCAAGTTTACACAAAACCCACAATTCATTGCTACCAATCAAGAAAAAATGCACATATATCATTAGAACAAAGTTCTTTTAATGAAAAAATTTAAAGGAAAGAAAGATTTTAATATTTTAGGGCCTATCATGCCTGATAGTGTTGTTAAAAACATCGAAGAAGACCTCTGGCTGAGCCCGCCTCTTCCCTCTTTTTCCACGAAAGATCAAAAAACAAAATATTTCTTCCTTCATGCCTTATATATTCTCCACGAACTCAGAAATATATTTGAAACTTTGAAAATTGCCATGCAACAAAGAGTAAATAGCTGGTTCGAAAAACTAGTGCTCATGCAAAGTGAAAAATAGAATGCGTGAAAAATGAAACAACCAAGAAAAATTCCATTTTCATGCCTCCCAAAGCAATCTGAGCTCGAGAATCCCTGAAAATTAATTTCATTAACTCCATTTCTCCCACCTATCCTCCATTACCACTGCCCTCCAAGGTTGGCAACCCCCAAATTAAAATAAACAAGAGTTTCCATTTTTAGAGGTACTACCACGTATACTCTACTAACCAAATTAACCTTTTCCAAAGTTGACAGTACTCCCTGTCCCCTCAACCTTATCCCCATCTTAAATTCCATAGAAACCACCACCCAAAACTTGCGACCCCTTAGGTTTCCCTTTCATAGCACTAGTTTAGGATAGGTTAGTGACTTAGGTTAGATCATAGGAAATTAAAACTTAACACCTTAGGATATAACATTAGTCAATTACCTTAGCATTAGGTTTAGATAAACCCTTAGGTAGTACCCAAAATACATAGTTTAGGAACTAGGTTAGATTGACCAACCTTGTAATAACAGGTTCTAGTTTAAATTAATAACTAGTAACCTTTCCAGATTCATGTTTACGGCCACTTAAATTACGTTGAAATCACCTTTCAGAATTTCAATAGAATATTACGTTCTAGATTAGATTCTGGATTTTGCATCAAGTAAGATAGCTTTAGATCGAAACAACAATATCACTTACCTATCTTAAATTCAGGTTCTCTCCTTAGCCATAAATGACTTAAACCAAAATTCAATTGTAATGACCTGCCAGGGTCAATTTCCATAATCCAACAAAAATTTCCACAAATGGAAATATTTTCATATGAAGGAGAATAAAAAGAACTTATATATTCTAAGTTCAGTCCAGACTTATTAATTCATGAAATTTCAATACATAATTGTTCATTTTGAATATAATTAAAACATTCCTTGGATTAATGCAATTGATCCAAGGATGAGTCATAGAGATAGATTAGTCTACAATCTCCCAGAAATAAGATTACACTCATATGCAAGAAATGAAAGAAAATGAATCCAAGCATATTCCAGTTCAATCAAAGATCTTAAGAGAAGAAAAGACACAACCAAATCAAGCGTGACTTTCCGAAACCAAAAGAACATATCCTCATATGGGAAAATCACATATCAACACTTGAATGCAAAGGAGAGAGTAACAACAGTTTAGGGTGTTATATGCTTCCCTCCTAAAAGAATCATCATCCTGATGATTACAACTTTTATTTAGCTTATGGTCAGTCAATTCTTTCACTTACTTATCAAATCAACTATTTCAACTTTATATAGTTCAAAAAAAAATTAGTATTATGTTACTATTTATTCAAACTGAATAAATGTTTGCCCCAAAACTGGCTTAATTAATGTCATGTAAAAGATAAAATCACATTTTTTATCAGTCAACAGATTCAGTTATGTTAAAAAAGAAAGGGAAAAACAGTTCTCATATCTTCCAGATTTTCCCAAGTTACACTTTCTTCGTTAAACTGGTCCCACTTGACCTTACATTGTCATATTTCATGATTTCTCAAATGCAACTAGCAAGTTTATAGCACTCGAATGGGTTTAACCACGATTATTCTTGGGTCTTGGACCTATAAGGAATTCTAATTTAACACATGTGACAAATCTGAAACGTATTTCTTAAGCAAAGAAATATGGAAAACATCATGCATTCATGACAAAGCAGGTGGTAATGTTAATCGATAAGCTACGGGATTGATTACTTCAACAATTTCAAAAGGTCCCACAAAATGAGGTGATAACTTGGCAGCCTTGCCAAAAGTTATAGAACTCTTTTTTGTTTTAACATGAGGAAAAACCTTTTCACCAAGTTCAAATTTTTGGTCAATATGCTTTAAATCAGCATAACTCTTCTGCCTATTTATTGCTTCTTTCAAGCGTTCACAAATCATTTTAACTTTTGTTCCATTTCCTTAAGGATTTCAAGTCCAACTACCTCTCTATCCTCAATGTTTTCCTAACTAATAGGGGTTCTGCATTTTCTTCCATAAAGTGCCTCGAAAGGTGCCATCTTAAGAGAATCGTGATATGTATTATTGTATGCAAATTCAACTAATGGGATATACTCTTCCCATTTATACTGTTGATCCATGCAATACATCCATAACATATCTTCTAACACTTGATTTACTCTTTCAGTCTGTCCATCTGTTTCTAGATGATACGCAAAAATGAAGTTCAATTTAGTTCCAAGAGCTACATTAAGCATTTTCCAAAATCTTGGCGTCATTCTAGGATCCCTATCTGATATCAATTCAAGTACTCCATGTAATCTGAAAATTTCATGTACAAATCTTTTAGCTAAAATAGGAGAATCATCCTTTAGATTTCTAGAAATAAAATGAGATACTTTTGTTAGTTTATCAATAACTACTAAAATAACATAATGTTTATTTATCGACATAGGCAGCCCTTGTATAAAATCTATGCTTATTACTTTCCATTTGTACTGCGGTATGCTATGGGGATATAATAAACCAGCAGGGTGCATATGTTCTACTTTCACCCACTGACATTCAAGACAATGAGTCACAAAATTAACAACATCCTTTTTCATTCCTTTCCAGAAATATTGTTGTTTTATATCAACAAGCATTTTAGTAATACCTGAGTGTCCAGAAAATGGTGAATTATGAACTTCAGCTAACAATTTCTTTCTCAAATCATTAAGCAAAGGTATGTATACTCTATTTCCATAATGTAAGATTCCTTCATTGTTGAAATGAAAACCTTTATACCTTTCATCTTTTGGATCTGCAGCAAGCGTTGCTTTTACTTGCTGAAAGTATAAATTAGATTCCATTGCACTTTTTACTTCATCTTTAAACTAAGTTCTTAATGTTATAAGAGCATAAATGTGCTTCATATGACTTAGAGCATCTGCTACTCTATTCTCTTTTCCTTTGATGTAACTTATATCAAAATCATATTGAGACAAAAACTCTAACCACCTTCATTGTCTTGCATTCATATTTGGCTGGGTGAAAATGTACTTCAGCCTAAGATGATCAGTTTTCAACTCAAATGGTTTACCAAGTAAATAATGCCTCTAAAATTGAAGTGCATGAACTATGGTAGCAAGCTCTAAATCATGTGGAGCATAATTCAACTCATGTAACTTAAGTTTTCTAATTTCATATGCTATGACATGATCATTTTGTAACAAAATACCACCAAGGCCTTCCCTGGATGCATCTGTTATAACAGTAAAGTATCCATTAGGATTAGGTACGGCTAAAATAGGTGCTGAAGTCAACTGAATCTTCAAATTTTTAAAATCAAATTCACATTTATCATCCCAAACAAATTTCTTATTCTTTTTCTATAATGAAGTTATCAGTGTAGCCACTTTACAAAAATCTTTAACAAATTTTCTATAATAACCAGTAAGGCCCGTGAAGCTTTTTACTTTATGTACATTCTTTGGTACAGGTCACTCAGTTCTTGCCACTAGTTTAGAAGGATCTACGGAAATTCCTTATTTACTTATAACACGACCCAAATAATGAACTTCCTTATCAAAGAAAGAACATTTGGATAACTTACCATATAACCTTCTCTTTCTCAAAATTTCCAAGACTACTTTCAAATGCTCATTATGCTCCTCAACACTTTTAGAATATATGAGAATGTCGTCCAAGAATACAAGCACAAACTTGTCCAAGTATTCTTGAAATATATTATTCATTAAGTTCATAAAAGTTGTAGGTGCATTAGTTAATCCAAAGGGTAAAACCGTGAATTCATAATGTCCAAACCTTGTCCTGAAAGTTGTTTTATGAATATCTTCATCCTTAATTATTAATTGATGATATCCAGATTGAAGATATATCTTGGAATATATCGATGCTCCATGCATCTGATCAAATAAATCATCAATTCTAGGAAGTGGATATCTATTTTTTATTGTTGCTTTGTTTAACATCTGATAATCAATACACAATCTAAGTGTTCCATCTTTCTTTTTCACAAATATCACTGGTGCTCCCCAAGGTGAAACACTTGGTCTAATCAAGCCTTTAGATAAAATTTCATGCAACTGAGCCTTAAGCTCAACTAATTTCAGGGTATTCATTCGATAAGGTGCTTTAGAAATAGGTTTTGTACCTGGTTTTATTTCAATGGTGAAGTCAAAATCCCTTTTGGGTGGTAAACCTGGTAATTCTTCTAGAAATATTTCACTAAAATTCTATAACAAGAGATAACGTTCCATGAAATCACTGTCTTCTTCTACAGATTCAAATATTTTTACTACATAAAAGGTACAACCTTTAGTTTTTGCATTTTTAAGTTGCAAAGCTAACAATTTCCTAACTGAAATTTCTAGTTTTACACCTTGAATCTCTGTTGTTTTTTGCAGATCATCCAAACATCTTATATGTTTTTCAAAGCATTCCACTTTTGCTTTATGCTCAGCTAACCAATTAACACCGATGACAATGTCATAAGATCCTAAAGGTGCAACATAGAGATCAACTTCAGTGGAAAAGTTAGGTAAGTCAAGGACTGCTCCAAAAAGACACATACTAACTGTATGAACAAAATTATTACCATAATGTACAGTCCATGATTTATCCAATTTTCCAGCTTTTCTTTTAAGTTTTGAAAAAAATTTACTAGAAATAAAACATTCAGTAGCTCCCATATCAAAAATAATAGTTACAGGTATGCCAAATAACTTACCAGGAACTTCAATAGGTGTAACTCACTTTTCATCTTGCTTGTCTGCTACTGCAACATGTATCTTATGCTGCTGATTATGATCATCCTTCTTCAAAGTACATTCATTTGCGTAATAATCTTTGCCACAATTATAGCAGCCTCATACAGGTCCCTTTTTAGGCTCAGAATTATTTCCAGCATTAAAATTTTCATGTTGGCCTCCATAGGACTTCTGCCCATTATTATTATTCTTGGCAAATTTATTCCTTGCATTTCCAGCAGGCTTGCTCATTGTTGTTTTCTTACTATTATCAGCTAAAAACTTATTTTTGTTACCGTACTTTTTCCATGGTCCCTTCTTAGGTGCAAGGGAAGCTGAAGAAGGGTTTTTTGTCTTCTTCCGTACTTCCTCTTTATGAGCAGAAATAGATTTTAATTTTTGTTCCTGCTTTATGGATTTTTCAACAACCCCTTCTATAGTGGTTGGGATGTGAACATCAACCTCTCCTCCAATCATAGGATTTAGTCCCATGATGAATTTTCATAATCTGAACTTCTCGTCAATTTGATACTGTGGTACATACTTGAGAAGTTTCGTAAACCGCTCCTAATACTCAGTTACAATTAGCTTTCCTTGAGCTAAGTTCTAAAAATCTGTCATTTTCTTATCATAATAAAGTTGTGACAGCCAACATTGCCTAAAATAACCTTTAAATTGATCTCAAGTGATGTTAGTTTCATCAATATTTAACTCAACCTTACGGCTGTCCCACTATGAAGATGCCTCATGGAAAAGCTGATATGCTTCCCAAATATCTTTGGTTTCCTCTGAGAATTTTCTTATTGAAAATTACTTCTCCATTTTTCTAAGCCAATTCTCATCTCCATCTCCTAATGTGGTGCCATCAAATTTAGGTGGACTTATCCCTTTTATATCATTAGCAAGTTCCACTGCCAACCTAGCCTTTTTGTTTTCTTGTTGGACAAGCACATTACCATTATTATTATCAACACCCAATTTAGGGTTGTCCTCTGGAGGTGGCTGATTGTTATTACCAGCTTCTTCTTCCTCCTCATTTCCCATCACTTGTTGGTCAAGTACAGTCAAATGATCTCTTGTATCTAAAAGGGTAGCAAGGATCTCATCAAGTTTTTAGGTTGTTGCTGCTCCTTCAACAGGTGGAGCATTATTCGCAACATTTCCCCTTCTTCTAACCATTTTTTGTTACAATAAAATCTAGGTTTTTATTAGATTATGGACACAATAGGTCCAAGAGTTGTAATCTTGCTCTGATACCAAGATGTAACATTCCCATTTTAATACTTTAGAAACAAGGATTTTTTTTTTTCATGATTAATGTTCCCTGTTCTAAATACATAATTTAGAACACACATCTCATAAAAATCATTCTTATAATAGATAACCATATGTAGCTATAATGACTCGGTGTACCAAAGATCTATTCATTCCATGACTCGGTGAACTATCGATCCATTCATGTGTAACATTCAGCTCGGAGTTTTCTATTGAATACTTCATATTCGTGGTTCTCTTTCCCTATTTCAGGTTATGAGTGATCTTCCCAAGGAAACTATTTGAATAATTGTTACCAATATTCATCGGCATCACAATCCTTAGACTAGGTGACATAGGACAATGCAATCAGTAGCTTGTGATACTTTGGCCAAAGATTTATAACATACTATTTGTATTACTTATTCCTTGATGACATACTCGTCAATCCAGAATACGTCCTTCACCCCACTCTATTGTTATATAGAACGTCTTATACTAACTTCTGTCAGTCCCCTTTCCACAAGGTTTCACTCTAGTTTGGATTAACATCATAGTCCATGATATGAAGAGGCTCTTAAAGACTAAGGGTAAATTGGCATATTAGGTCAACCGAAGTTAAACCCATGTGCCAAGGTACCCTGAGTCTCAAGGGGCTTCGTCATAACCTGATTATGCTCATAACCAGTCCCAGAAAGAAATCTTGATCAAGTTCCAAGTGTGTAAATCTTAATGATCAATGCAGAAGGGTGTTTCCACATGTCATCTGCATTGTTGTATCCTTGAGAAGATCCTAATCTTCTCAAAGGTACAACCTTGCAGTTGACGTGTGTCAACATCCTATGGGATAGCCTCGAAAAGATGAACCTACCTCCGAGAATTTACTTACATTAGGTTATATTTGGGTTACCGAACTACATATTTTGGCAGACCTTCCTAACCCTGAGTCCAACACTCTTTAAGTTACCTTTTTGTAATTAGGGTTCAGCTTTACAAAAGGGTCTTAATTAATTTAAGGTTGCTTCCTAGTTTTCGGTTGGGACCTAACAACCTTTTATCCAAAAAAAGGACAACAACAATTTAAGTTTCGTTATTTATAAATAACTTATCCAACGAACGAAATGTATCAACCTAATAGGCTGAGACATATTAGACTTAATACTGTTAATTCGTAGTGATTTATAACCATATATTCCTTTTATAATCAGTGCATTACAAGAGAGGAATGTCCTCTTCTTCTTATAGTTACATTTTAGGGCATAACCCACTCTCAATGTTCCCTATAAATGCAGTGATCTTATTTACAATTTTTTTAAAACACAATCATGAGTTATAAAGAATCACTAACCAAGAATGTAGTCTTCAGCCACATAATTAGCTATGGCTTACTTAAGAAATTCATCTATATTCCATTGTATATCAACAATAAGAATGCACACTCAATCATATAGATAATAAGAAAATCATCCCAACAAGATAAGTTACATATTCCACATAGGTAATTTCTCACTATTTCATTCATTTCCAAGCCCATACAATTACAACTTATGCACTTCGGGCATACTTTAAGACAATAGCCTTCAAATAAAAGAGGTAACTTTTCTTTTAACATTACAATTTAGAAATCAAATTAGAATTCTTCATAAGAATCAATTTAGAGCAGTCAATGCATCATATAATATTTTGCCTTCCTTTACCACTTATGAAGTCCATCTACAAAAATTACTAGCACGGGTCAGTTCTTTGAACTGAGCATGATAAGCACTAATCCTTAAAACAATTGCATTCCACTAATTGTTTCCATTAAACAACCCTGTTATAATGACATCAAATACTTCATACCATCTAACTTAAAGTTAAGTCAATATAAAGAATCCTAGTACATTGTTAAAACAAAATAGACAGAAGGAATATTCTATTTTTCTTGTCCTAAATTTAAAGTATAATTAATTCCAACAATTACTTTCACAATCCAAATCATAATACACTCTAAGTTTTCTTCCTATCAATTATAATACAACTTCATATCATAACTTAAGTTACAGACGTAATTTCAACTTAATATAATAGTCATGTCATCTCATAACCTTATTGTTTGAGTTCCTTATAGAATTCTAAGGAAGAGCACACAAACATTCAAAAAGAGATTATTAAAACTTTCTTATTTTTAAAACCCTTTCAAATTTTTACTTTTCAGCTCATAGAGAGAAAATAGAGAAGATCAAAACACTATTGTAATCGAGTTCAGAACGACATCAACTTCCAAGAAGTAATAAAAATTCATTAGCCCAACAAGGAAGGAGAAGATGAGTAGTTCTAACACTTAAGTGCACCCATTAGCTCGGGTTAGGTAGATCCATCTTATTGGTTTGCCAATAGATCCCTACATGATCTACAACTATACATTCAATAAAAAGCCAATAATAACTTTTAACATAAAACGTTGCAAATCAATCAAAGCTAAGACTATAATCCCGACCCGAATGAAACGGTCTACATTTCTTTAACGACTTGAACCATTCGAGTTTAAAATAAAGTTACGGTAATAATCGAATACTGAATCATTTGAACTTTTTCATTGTTCAATTGCTATTTTATTACAAGACAGTAAACAAAAATGCATATACAATATTAACAATCGTATTCTAAATACAGATTCAACATTACCTAAAATCAATGCTATTCATATCATAGTAATGAATTATGCATTTATCAGTCCGGAATAAAATAGATCTTTCAGTTCTATGCAAAACATTACAACCCTAATTCCAACTTCAAAAGGGCATGTAATAACTAGACATTGATAAAACTTGTCGACTTTTAAGACGGATTGGAAAAGAGTTTCCAACATCATTTAATACGGCCTTAAGAACTAGATTTCACAACCATGTAAAAGGTAAACATTAAACACAACCTTATCTATCCATAAATATTAAACATATTTTTCCATTAATGCTTTTCCAAGATCAACTAGGAATTCGCCAGAAAAACAGAACTCATACATGTACTTTTCCTCCTATGCATAACCGTATTACTAATACTCATGGTTATTCACAAAAACACATAACTAAACCATATACTGCCTTACTCGCAGTACCTGCGAACTTAAAAACATTCAAACCCCATCGCAAGAGGAGGTACAGACTTAAACCAAATACAATGTTTCCAAATCACACAACTTATAACAGTCAAGTTCCACAGAGTATACCAACAACCCATCCACGAAATCATTTACTAATTTCCTTGAACATGAACTTGCTGTAGTCAAATTTTCTCATGGTGGAGAAAAAAATCTATTACTCCACTCATATCTGAAGTAGTAAGAGATTTCCATAGTATTTAAAACACGTAGTCTTTTAAAACATTTCCTTCCATGGAACAAGTTTTTAATCTAATAAATCAATCAAATAAGAGCTTATAACAGTCGTTAGTGGTATACCCAAATGGGTATTAAAACACAACTATTTATAGTGAAGAAATCTAATGCAACAGTTCCAACTGGATTAAAAAACTCCAAGTTTAATCCATAGCAAAGGAATAAAAGAACAATGAAAATAAGTTTCATTCAGAACCCAAAATTTCCACATTTAACCTAGAACCCAATTTTACACAAAACCCACAATTCATTGCTACCAATTAAGAAAAAATGCACATATATCATTAGAACAAAGTTCTTTTAATGAAAAAATTTAAAGGAAAGAAAGATTTTAACAGTTAGGGCCTATCATGCCTGATAGTGTCGATAAAAAAATCAAAGAAGACCTCTATTTGAGCCCACCTCTTCCCTCTTTTTCCACGAAAGATCAAACAAAAAAATACTGCTTCCTTCATGCCTTATATATTCTCCATGAACTAGAAATAGATTTGAAACTTTAAAAATTTCCATGCAACGAAGAGTAAATAGCTGGTTCAAAAAACTAGTGCTCATGCAGAGCAAAAAAACGGAATGCATGAAAAATGAAACAACCAAGAAAAATTCCATTTACATGCCTTACAAAGTAATTCGAGCTCGAGAATCCCTGAAAATTAATTTCATTAACTCCATTTCTCCTGCCTATCCTCCATTTCCACCACCCGCAAAAGTTAGCAACCTCCAAATTAAAATAAACAAGAGTTTCCATTTTTAGAGGTACTGCTACGTATACTCTTACAACCAATTAACCTCCACCAAATTTGGCAGTACTCCCTGTCCCCTCAACCTTATCCCCATCTTAAATGCCATAGAAACCACCGCCAAAAACTTGCAACCCCTTAGGTTTCCCTTTCATAGCACTAGTTTAGGATAGGTTAGTGACTTAGGTTAGATCATAGGAAATTAGAACTTAACACCTTAGGATATAACATTAGTCAATTACCTTAGCATTAAGTTTAGATAAACCCTTAGGTAGTACCCAAAATACATAGTTTAGGAACTAGGTTAGATTGACCAACCTTGCAATAATAGGTTCTAGTTTAAATTAATAACTAGTAACCTTTCCAGATTCATGTTTACGACCACTTAGATTAGGTTGAAATCACCTTTCAAAATTTCAATAGAATATTACGTTCCAGATTAGATTTTGGATTTTGCATCAAGTAAGATAGCTTTAGATCGAAACAACAATATCACTTACCTATCTTAATTCCAGGTTATCTCCTTAGCCATAAATGGCTTAAACCAAAATTCGATTGTAATGACCTGTCAGGGTCAATTTCCATAATCCAACAAAAATTTCCACAAAGAGAAATATTTTCATATGAAGGAGAATAAAAAGAGCTTATATATTCTAAGTTCAGTCTAGACTTATTAATTCATGAAATTTCAATACATAATTGTTCATTCTGAATATAATTAAAACATTCCTTAGATCAATGCAATTGATCCAAGGATGAGTCATAGGGATAGATAAGTCTACAATCTCCCAGAAATCAGATTGCACTCATATGAGAGAAATGAAAGAAAATGAATCCAAGCATATTCCAGTTCAATCAAAGATCTTAAGAGAAGAAAAGACACAACCAAATCAAGCATGACTTCCCGAAACCAAAAGAACATATCCTCATATGGGAAAATCACATATCAACACTTGAATGTAAAGGAGAAAGTAACAACAGTTCAGGGTGTTACAGTGAAAACTTGTTGGAGTGGTGTGAAGTTAGAATTGTGCTCACTATCCGATTCTCGAAGAGAAACATACCCACCACTATCAAGGATTATAATGGAAATGGGCCCACCTCTTCCCACATCCAGGCATGTGAGAGAGTCTGGGGAGAAGGAATGGAAGCGTTACCACCCTCCCTTTGGGTGCACAAGTTGTATTTGACACTACAAGGTTGTGTGCGCTCTTGGTACATCCATTCTGAAACTCACCGCCAAACAGGAAATTGGTAGGAATTAGCGACTGACCTGGTTCACACATTTGAGTACCGAAGTACCATACAACCAGTTGATGAGGTGTTTCAGACTATCAAGTGCCTCACTCTGGGGGATTGTGCCATGGTGGAAGATAGATTAGTAAACTTACTTGGTGGACCTAGCTTAAAAGTGCGGTTCGAAGAGGAGGAACCGGAAGACATATAATTCGAGCGTGCGTGTGTTGAAAAGGAGAAAGGAAATATGGTATACATTATTGATGGAGAGGAGATGGAGATCCTGAATTTCAACCATTTGGTTGGGACACACGAGGTAGTTGACAGTGCGGATGCATGTGCACGCGCGTATCATAAAACACTCAAAACCAAGAAAGTTAACATCAACTTGGAGAAGGAGCCCAAGGAAGCTATCATTGGGGACTACTGGTCGGACAAGGAAGTATCAAATATCATCGATCTCTTGTGTGAATTTTAGGATATATTCCCATGTGGATACCATGATTTGAAATGCATCCACCATTCATTAGGGGAAATGAGGATAAAGTTAAAAGATGGTGCGTGCCTATTCAGGAAGAGGCCTTACAGGATGAATCCCAACATGCGCATAAGGGTTAAAGAAGAGCTAGACAAGATGATAGCATCCGGTATCATTAAGGCTATGGAGGAATCATAATGGATAAGTCTAATGGTGATAAACATAAAGAAGGATGGGTGGATTAGGATATGTGTGGATTATAGGGAGTTGAACACTGTTTGTATCATAGATAATTTTCCCACCCCTTTCACTGAAGATATTTTGGAGGGAGTTACTGGGCATGAGGTATATTCCTGTCACGGATGGATTCTCGGGATATCACCAAGTAAGGATTTACAAAGGAAGACTAAGAAAAGACAAACTTTCACCACCAAGTTGGGAAGCTTTACATACACTGTCATGCCCTTTGGATTGAGGAATGCACCCGCTATATTTTCACGTATAGTTGTACAAGCATTTAAGGACTTCATCCACAAGTTCCTTCAAGTATATTTGGATGATCAGACAGTGTATGGATTTGTTAGGGACCATTGTGATAACTTGAGATTGATGTTTGAAATATGTCGGCAATTGAGGATTTCTCTTAACATCAAGAAATGTGCCTTTATAACTCATTTTGGAACGTTGTTAGGGCATATCATATACAAAGAGGGCTTATTAGTGGATCCCACAAAATTTATAGTTATTGTGGGGTTAGGGGAGCCCACCAGCCTAAGTGCCATGTGTGGATTTCTTAGACACACTAGGTATTACAAAAAGTTCATTAAGGGATACACCAAGATCGCCACACCTTTGGAAATATTGCTCAGACATAAGAGTGCCTTTCAGTGGGGAGAGCCGCAACAGAGGGCATTTGACACTCTAAAAGAAAGGCTTATCACTACACCTATTATATGATTCCCATCATGGGATAAACCTTTCCATGTCCACCTGGATGCCTCTAGTATAGCAAAGGGAGCTGTTCTTGCTCAGCCATGAGAGGGGATTATTGATCATCCCTTGTGTTTTGTAAGTAAAAAGTTGACACCTAGAAGAAAAAAATTATACAACAACTGAGCGCATGAGGCATTGTCAATGATCTATGTGCTTCCAAAAATTTAGACAATATCTTCTGGCAACTCCCTTCACATTCTACACTGACCATATGGCCTTAAAGTATCTAGTAAACAAAGAAATGTTACAAGGGCGCATATGTCTATTGGATAATTTTATTTCAGGAATTTGAATTCAGAGTGGTGGTAAAACTTGAAAAGAAAAATTGTGGGTTGGATCATTTATGAATGATTGATTTGGGAAAGGACACACAAAGTATCAAGGAAACCATGTCGGACCTGTAAATATTTAGGTTGCAGCACACACCCTCGAAGTTAGAAAACATTGTTGTTTTTCTCAAGGAAGGTGTGGTGCACGAAAGGGATGTATGTAATGGCAAGGAAAAGGTTAGCCATACGCGCCATGCCCTTCATGTTGATCAATGGGTATTTGTATCAAACGGGTTGCAATGAGGGTTTTACACTGGTGTGTATTAGAACATGAACACATGAGCCATAATAGAATAAGCCCATGGTGGGATTGCTGGATGAAACTATGCATGGAATACAACTGTGCGCAAGATTTTAGTCACCAAAATATGGTGCGAGATGATTCACTAGGATTATATTGAGTTTTGTAAGGCCTGTCGACAACTATTAATACCTTGGTAAACCTAGAAGAAGGGACAAGATTCCCTTGTGCCCCATCACCAGTGTGGAACCTTTTGAGAAATGGGCAATAGATTTTTTCAGACCAATCTCACTAGCTACGTGAAGGACTAGCTCATGATATATCATTACCTGTACTAATTATCTGACAAGATGGGAAGAGGCCTGTGCCTACTAAGGATTGCATTGCGTAGCCACGACTGTTATATTTTTGTGGGAGAATATTATAATCAAGTATGGGTGCCCATTAAGTTTAATAATTGATAGGGGTACTCACTTTTTAAATGAAACCGTCAAGATTCTATTGGTAGAATTCAAGGTAGCCCATCACAAGAATACCCTTTATCATCCTCAGGAAAATTGGACTACAGAGGTATTTAACAAAATCCTTAGTCACACATTGAATAAGATATGTGATGTGGGTAGGCGGGATTGGGATGACAAGGTGTCAACAGTTCTTTGGGCATACAGAACAACGTATAAAATACTGAAAAAGGCCACATCATTTCAATTAGTGTTCAGTGCGTGGAAGTAATTTTTGCTGGTCGAACTCATGCTACCATCTCTGTGTATAGCGTGCACCCAGGAGGGTTAGATGATGAGAAAGTGCTGGAAGAAAGAATAGATGAATTGATAAATTTGGATGAAAGGCACTCACTAGGAAGATGGAGCCAAATAGCTAAGAAGGCAAAGCAAAATGCATGGCATGACTGCCATATTAATAAAAAAGAGTTTAAGGTTGGCCAAATGGTATTGCTTTATGATTCAAAATTTCTATGCCATCTAGGAAAGTTGAAGGTGCATTGTTTTGGTCCTTATGTAATTTCATACATCCTTAATTTGAGTGCGTGCTAGTTACAAGCACTGGATGGGATAAGATTACCTGGACACTTCAATGTGAGTAGGCTAAAGCCCTACTATAAATAATGCTTCTTGGTGTTTGTAAATAAGGCATTTTTTCCAGTTAGTTTAGAATTTCCTTTTATGCTTTTCCTTTCTTGTATTTCCCTTTCATGTTATTGTTTTGCTTTGCGCCTTGGACGCACCGGTAACGTTATTAATTTTTGAATTATGATTGCACAGAGGACTATGCATCATTTTAGTGTGGGGTGAGATGATGAAGAGAAACTTGGAGTTATTCTTCCAGGAGGATTGGGTTGGTAGACCGTTTGAATTGACCCTATTAAAAAGATGCATTAGGAGAAAAGAAGGAAGACATGTGGCAAGATAAGGTTACATTGGGAATCCACGTACAAAGGATAAAAAGCAAAAAAACATGAGGTAGGCGAGAACAAGAATCATGAGGATGGAAGAAGTTCCTTTAGCACTGGTAACATGCGCACAAGATTCTTCTATCAATATGGATTGTTTGTGTGCTAGAAGGTTGGAAAAGTTTTTGCGTAAGGATAGGGCGTGGGTGGAAAAATTTTCACGCAAGGACTGGGTGCGGGTGGAAACATTTTTTGCGCAAGGATTGGGCACATAAGGAGAAGGGCTAAAGTCAGGTGTATTTTTTAAAACACCACATTAAACATTATCATATGGTGGTAGGTATCCTAGCCTTTAATGCGTAAAAGTGGGAAAATCTATAAATAAAAGAGTGGGCAAGTTCATTATTTTACTTTGTGAACACAAGAAGAGTGATTTTATTTCAAAAGATAGGATTTCAAGAACTGACTCGTGTGAAGGAAAATCCTAAAAACTTAAGCACAATAAGACCGTTAGATCTACAAACTGGAGAAAAAGTGATTCATGAGTGTGAGGAACATTGTGAAGAAGTGCCATGATCAAAGGAGAAAAATCATGAGATTATGGTTTGTGTTTTAGGGCACAGGGTGTATGAAGAAAACTGTTCAAACAAACTCACAAGTTAACCTAGGAATGAAATCAAAGGGTTGCAATGACAGCCACAAAACCAGTAGGTAAGCCTATAAAACAATCTAAGAAGGGAAAGGGTTAAAGGAAAAGGACAGAAGAAACAAGAAGAAATTCCCTTGGATACAAATGAAGAATGGTACTCAGAGATGTAATACCCAGATGGGGTTTTGTTAGGGCAAGAGTGGGAGTCCAACATAAGGACAGATGGCCGTGATTAACTACAATCACCAGTCAGGTACAATCGTGAAGGAAATGGTGCTAGATCTGGTGTGCACCCCACAAATAATGAACACCTGATGGGTTTCCAATCTATAGCGACGTGGTCAAGGTGAAAATGGAGAAGGTAGGGCTTCTCCAAATTTTTTTTTTGCCATACTTTAGGAAGCCCGAGTGCTTGTACCAATGGTTGATGACATGCGTACACAAAGACTTCTTCTACTTTGCAGGGTGCAAAATGCGCATAACTCCCCAAATAATTTCACACTTCACAAGCCTAAACTATAAAGGGGATGCACTCATAGATGACCTCCTGGATGAGGAGGCAATCAAAGAAACCATAACATCCTAGGAATTGAAGAAGGGATCAAGGTACTATGACATCTCAGATATCAGTGATCTAGTGATGAAGATGGCCGCACACCTTGTCTCCAAGCTGAATGGACAAGAGAGGTGGACCCAAGTGAGCAAGCCTTAACTGAATGTCTGCAGGAAGGTCGCTGAAGGCACCATATACAACATCTTTCAATACATAGCAGATGAAATCATAAGCAGCATACAGAAGGGAGGAAAGATCCTATTTAGAAACATTATGTTGACAATTTTGTTCTCAGAAATCAGGGTGTTGGATGCATCCAACAAGTTCATGTGGGAGTACCCTGTTGAAGATCCCTCACCTGCAGAGAGATTCTAGAAATAAACATGTGAATCAATGACAAGGGTACACAAGGTTCACCTAGAAAAATGGTATACGCACCTTAGGAATGCATTCGGGGCTGAATGACGGATCCCTAAACAACTCCCCATGCTGACCAAAGGAGAAGTAGAGTTCATGATCTACTAGCACTTCTACATTGGCAGGTTCATTTTGGTGGATGGAAGTTGGAGTCCATGGTGCAAACTCCCATTCTCGTTTATTGCCCAATTTTTCCAAGCGGGAGTAAACAGATACAAGGAGTCAAATAAATTAAACCTGGAGTTGTCCACCCTTGATAGAGAGCACAGGGAAATGAGGAAGAAGTTGGTCTACCTAGAGAAGTGCATGTACGTTGAAAGGTATGTGTCACATGATCTGCACATTGTAATGCCTTTGACCTTACCTATTACTGAGATCATTGCTGCTAGGATTTACTTGTGCATAAGGCCAAAGTTTGAAAAGGGCGCATACGTGGAGAATGAGATGTCCATCCCAGATGACCCTATTAGTAGAAAGAATCCTGCACCAAAGCACAGGGAGAGGGAAGAGAAAGAGGAAAAAAGGGTGGTGGAAAAGTAGAACGTAGATACTGCGGGGCCAAGTACTTATGTCCGGAAGAAGAGGAGAATGGTGGTCAGGGAGAAGACCCCAAAACCCGCAAAACCACCATCCCCTGAAGAACCCTTAGATGAAGAGAAGACCACATCCCTGACTCTAGAGTTTTCAGCAGAGGAAGAAGAAAAGGGGATGGAAGAACAAGGGTCTAAAGATATAGATGACCCGAATGCCTATATAGGTGAAAAGGATGATGATGAAGAGGAAGAGTTGGAGGTGGATTAGGAGCCAATTAATGTCCACGATTTAGGGGAAAACGGAGTAGAAGATACAAATGATGCTTTCATCTTTTTAAGGAGGAAGAGTGCCCAAGGGGAGGAAGGTGTGCAGAGTGAAGAAAGGAACGAGGGGGCAAGTACCAAGGAGCCAAATATGCCCAAGATCACTTAGGAGGAGGTGAATGAGAAAGAAATAAGGGAGGTGGAGAAGATAATTAATACCTTGGTCGACGAGGAGATGGAGCGCAGTGTGGAGCTCGTGCTTAGTGAATTCAAGGAAGAGAAAAGGGAGAAGAGTTTGGGTAGCACAAAAGTCCCAAATCTTTCAGTAACCATTCCCAAGGGCATGCACACGGGAGGTAAATGCATGGAAGGGGGAAGAATAACAATGGGATATATTAATGACCCCAACAAAGTTTTGTGCATGCATTTCCAGATCACCATGCCCACCCAGGAGCTCACTTCCATGGAGTCCTTTGATCCTAAGGGTGGATACCCATGCACAAGGAAGATGCTATCATGGGCGTTAGACTCCCACCTCGATGATCCCGAGTTCAAGGTTAACCAAGGAGTGATACTAGTGTTGTTTGAAGGGAAGGGGGAAAACCCCAATATAAACATGCAACAACTATCAGATGAGCAAGTGTGTAACGCACTCAACAAAGTCTCCATGGAAATTGAGGCTAGGATATTCTACAAAAATGACAAGGTTAAAGTCTTGGAGGGCCTGTTGGAAAAGAGGAAGGAATAAGTAGTTAAGCTAACAAAGGACCTCAACCTTGAGAAACTAATCAACGCTCAACTACAGAGGGAGCTTCAGGAGGAAAATGCCAAGGTATGTGAAGTTTCCAAGAAGGTGGAGCTCATCTCCCAAGCTATTATCATAAAGCACCCAAACCTTAACCCTCCCTCGTAAAAGTATGGATCCTCCCTGGAATGTCTGGAGGACTTGACTCGGATCCTCACCATGGAAAGGTAGCATTTGGCCTTGGAGTTGGTAGAGGAGGTAGTTGCATTCTTGGAGAAGGAGGAAAAATTGAAATTCATCATCCTCATGGCCAAATACAACAAGGTGCTTGCTGATGTGAAGGTAGCTGCACAAACCGCAGGGATCACCTATGACCATTGTGTGGATCAAGACAAGGTGACAAGCATGCTACTTGCCAGTAATGAGGCCGAGCTAAAGGACTTCAGGGAAAATAATAAAAGCAATAGAGCTAAGTGAGAAAAGATCCTAGCTGAAGTGGAAAAGAAGTCTGAAGCTTTTGAGATCCTATGAGTCTTAATCAAAACCCGGCTAAAAGAGCTCTACAAGATCATTACGAGGAAGATGGATGCCTTGGAAGATCATGCTAAGGAACTGGAGACTGTGGTGGAGACCATTAAAAAAAAGGGGAAGGGTTAACCTTTGACGAGGTGAGCACATTGGTTGGTGACCTCTTCCCAAGGGTGCAGGATGAAGTCAACGCATGGAATATGCTGGAGGCCAACCTGCGGAAAAAAATTTCCCTTCTTCTTCTTTAAGTAGTTTTCCTTCTATTCTTTCTCTTCCCCATTCTTTATTATTTCCCTCCATTTATTTCTAAGGCAAGGCCTTGCATTTTTGTACTACATTCTTTGAAAAGGTTCCTGAGGGTGGAGAACAGGTGAAGTGTGGGGTAATATTGGGACCCTAATATAGCTTCCAAATCTTAAAGGTGCATAGGCGCATGACCGGGGGAAGAACACAAGTTAATTCATGTAATGTAGAATTAAAAAAGGGTTCTTGGAGAACCAAGGAAGCGCGCACGCGAAGAACAGTTCGGGACTTAACCATTTTCCACCTTTTGGATAGAACACATGAAGAACGTGTTCCATTTGGATAAGGTTCTAGCCTGACAATAAGGTTTCCTGGGAGGAATATACCTTGCGATATGAAGATCCAAAAATATAATCATGACATGGAGAGGCATGCGCCTGGGGCGACCCGCACCTTGACACTTGGGGCTAGATCTGAGGTTGGAGATGAGTTTTTTGGAGATCAGATGCCTATATATATGCGTGCCCTTCGCAAAGAAAGAGAGACACAAGTGAGGTAGTGGAGCTTTGCAAAATTACTACGAGAACTATGGGATAAAATGGGTAGATGATTCTAGGAAGGATGTAATGGGGAAATAGGGAAATGGGGAATGCAAATTTTGTTTTATGAGCATACATGTATGGATCCAGATATGGTGTATGACTGTGGTCTGCCACTCTGTGATGTTTTGGAGTAGTACTATGAATAAATATGATAAGGTTACCACTATGTTTATATTAAGATCTCCTTCCTGTATTATCTACATATTTCTACTATGCTTTTGATGTTGTATAATCATGAACCTTACTTGAATGTTAAGTCTATTTGTGGATTTCCAACTTCCTAGTTCTATTAATTATATTGCACACTTTTACTTTTGTTATGACTGAAGGGGTGTAGAAGCCATTCTGAGCTCTATAGCTTCTTCATGTCTGTTAAATCACTAAGTCAATATCATGAATTGTGCCTTCCAATAAACTCACATAAAAGAGAGACTCAGCTCCCTCTCACACGCCTCGGGTGAGTGGCCAGTGCCCGCTGGGTGATAGGCCAGTGCACATGAGATTCCCTTGTTCTTAGTGGGTGCAAAAATGACTACAAGACTTAGCTAGGAAGTAGGTGCTTTTACCTAGCTTAGGGTACCGTTAGGATAATCCTTTAGTTTTAGGATTCTAATTCCCTTCTTAGTCATGAAGCAGACTACATTTCATTTACACCATTAATATCCTAAACGGATCAATCCTAAAGACCCAAGCACAAACATACAACCGAATGAAGTCACATTCATACAAGACCAAAGAATTTTTAGCAAACAAAGTTCAGTCCGTTACGTCTCTCCACCTATGAATGTCAATTTTACCATTCAGTCCAGTAAGAAGATTTAAAACATTCCTTGGATCACTAGAATTGATCCAAGGATGAGTAAGTAAAAGAGATCAGTTGGAAACTCTCAAAGCCAGATTGCAACTCACCTACAAGAAATGAAAGTGGATTCTTGCAAGCCATATCACTCAGTCCAATGCATCCAAGAGCATAAATTATTTATTCATAACAATCATGATTTTCAACCATCCAGGAACACACCTCATTCAAGAAAATCACATGCCAACGCTTGCAATGCAAAAGGAAAATATAATTGTTTGTCAAAGGTGTTACACATCCTTTGTGAAGGATCAGACTGCTTGATGTATTTCTTCACATATTTATACAGAGATGGCCAATAATAGCCAGTGCCAAGTATTTTGTGTGTTGTTATTTTCACTTAAAAGTGTCTTCTAATTGGTTCATCATGATATGCCCTGAGTATGTCAAATATTTCATCTTCTCTCACACACCTGCGTAGAACCAAATCAAGACCACATTTAAATAAAATTCCATTCAACCATTTAAATTGGGCACTGGTTTTGATTAATCTTTTTATTTTTTTCTTAGTGAAAGAAGGGGGAAATTTACCTATTGCAAGATAAATTTCCATATCAACAAACCCTGGTGTATCAACTAAAATAGCAAATAATTGTTCATTTGGAAAGTTGTCCTTAACTAGATCATGCTCCCCTGTAGTGGTTAATCTTGACAAGAAATTAGCTACCACATTATATTTTACTGGATTATCCACAATGGTAATATCAAATTATTGTAAATGTAATAACCACCTAATTATCCTACATCCAACCACTGGTTTTTTCATTAAGTATTTAATTGCTGAGGGATCTGTATTTACAAATATTTTTTAACTTGTAATATAATTCTTGAACTTATTAATTGCATAAATCACAACAAGAAATTATTTTTTAGTGGTGGTGTAATTTCTTTCAGTGGAAGTAAGATTTTTACTAAGGTAGTAAATAGCATACATTTTCCCTTCTTCCTCTTTATGTCCCAGAAGTTCACCAATTGAGTTATTTCAGGCATCTGTTTGGATGTGAAAAGGTTTCTCCCAATTAGGTCCTCTCAATATTGGGGTAGTGATTAATTTTTCTTTAATTTCTTCAAAAGCACATTGACACTTTTCATCTTAAAGAAATTCAAAATCCTTGGTAAATAAACCAAACATGGGGGCATAAATTTTACTAAAATCTTTAATAAAACACCTATATAGTATCCAACATGCCCTAAGAATGACTTGATATCTGTGGGGGTTTGAGGAACATGTAAGTATGAAATAATCCTGATTTTTTTTTGGTCAACTAGAATTCCTCTTTTTGAAATGTGGTGTCCTAGTACAATCCCCTCATCAACCATCATCAAGAATTTCTCATGACTAAGATACAAATGGTGTTGCTCACATATTTTTAATATTTTTTTCATATTTTTCAAGGCATCATCAATTTTTTTTCCATGCACAGTGAAATCATCCATGTATACTTCCACACAATCATTGGTTAGATCTACAAAAATTGCTAGTAGAACCCTTTGGAAGGTTTCTAGAGCATTACATAGTCCAAATGGCAATACCTTATAGGAAAAGGTACCCCATGGACAATTAAAGGTAGTTTTTTCTTGATCCTCAACAGCCACCCTGATTTGATTATATCCACTATAACCATCCAGGAAGGAAAAATATTGTTTACCTGAAAGGTTGTCTAAAACTTGATCTATGAATGGTAAGGGAAAATAATATCTAAGTGTACCTTTGTTAAATTCCCTATAATTGACAAAAATTCTTCATTTTCCATTATTTTTGGGCATAATCACAAGAGGAGACACCCACTGACTATCTAAGATAGGGTAGATAAATGCTACTTGCAATAGCTTTTCAATTTCTTGCTTGACTATATCCCTCAAGGTTGGGTTGATCCTGAGGTTGTCTAACTAGTTTGACATTTTTAGTATAAATGTGATGGACACAAATAATTGGATGAATTCATTTCATGTTTGTATAGTCCCAAGAAAAATCTCTAGTATGATTTTTCATCATTTTCCAACCAGCTGTTAATGTTCAAAATTTTACCTGGTTGAATCTCAATTTGTTTGGTTCCAATGTGTGATGAAATGATTTGTTGAAAAGGTTCTATTATTGTGTTTAGTGGACATGAATTTGGTAAAAATATATGATACACAACAACATCTATAAAGTTAATTTGAGAAAGAATACTAGAAAAAGGACAATAAGTAGAGTTATGATACTTATCTTATCTGTTAGTCAAACTCCTCGTCACTGCTGCTTTCTAGAAATTCCTCACCTTGTTCCCTGATATCTTTGAGACTTAAGCTACTGATTTCATAGATATTTCATCCCCACTTCCTAAGAGAAATATTGTTTCTCCATGAGAAAAATTATTTACATTGGTCTAGAACTGCTATGGTTCCAGAGATAAGTATTGCATGTTCCGAAACTAAGTCAGGAAGTGTTGCAACCAAGTCCGACAGTTCTAGGAACTAAATCTGATTTTTTTTCAAACTAAGTCCGATAGTTCCCCAGATAACTGGTGATCATTTAATGGATGATTAATCATATTCTCCACCTATCTTATGTGATCATGCAATGCTATCATAGCCAAAGAAGACAATATTTATTTGTATAAATATTAGGATCATCAACCCATAATTGTTCTTGATTATCAATAAAATATCATGTTGAAGGATATAAGGAAATTTACTTAGAGTTCTTACCATTTGAGATAGTCATATCACCTTGATCTACAATCAATTAAGGAAAAAACTGTAGCTAACCATGGTCTTCGTAAAATATTGGGATAACTAAGTGTTTTACATTTTGGTTGTTATATAAGGAAGTGCACTGGATACTCATATGACTCCACCATAACTACCACATCTTCAATGATTCCTTATGGTTTTTCTACTGACTAATCTTCCATTTGAAATATGGTCCTAGTAGGTTGTATACCTGTTAATGGTCATGATTTCAAAGTGTCTACTTATCATCACATTTATAGCTGTTCCCAAATCAACCAAAACATTATGTATAATCTTTACTTCCTATAGAGATAGAAATAACAGCACTTCCAGGATATCCATATTTTGGAAGTAAGAGTTTTCCTGCCAATAAATCAGAAAGTTTCCCATCTACCTTAATAGTCCTAGGGTACTGCTTCTTCCTTCTATGTCTTTTCAAACATGAAATTTTTTATTAATTTGTTTAATTTGGGAATGTCCTTGATTTCTTTCAACAATGGTATTTTAGTATTTAGTTCCCTGATTCTTGCACTAATTCATATTCCTTGGTTTTGATAAATTCTTTAAATATTTCTAGAAATGGAGTTTCAGTGGAGTTGCTATCATGTTCCTTCTCTTTTTCTTTTTCATTCTCCTTAGGAAATAATAAACTAGGGGTTTCAGTTTATTCTGTCATCTCGTAATTATAATAGGTGGACTGTTAATTATTTTTCCAGATCTTGTTTTAATATCCTTATAGTCCATTATATTAAGATCTAGTGATTTTTCTCTCTATTCCGTAGACAAGGGTTGTTTGTTTTTGTTTTGGATTATAAACTGGTTGTGTTGGTATTTATGTTTCAACCACATTTTTAGTTTGTGAAACTTGTAATGGAGAACCCATTATGGCATGTTGATGTTGGTTGGAATATGTTCTTGCCTGAGCATAGTTATTAGGGTTCTATCTAGGTTGTGACCAAGTATAGGGGTTACTCTGACAAGACCATGGTTTTTGGTAACCCTTAGCATACCAAGATTTTCCTACCTAATCTTGGGGATTCCATGTTGGTTGAGGGGCCCAGAGGTGGTTTTCCCCAATTTTGTGGCAATGTCTGAGCTACCCATGGCATCATCTAAGGATTATGTATACATCTTGGTATGAAATTCCCTTAGCTAGGTTTTCTTTGGATAAAGTTTACTCCTTCCATAGTGGATGAAGTGTTGGTTTATTTAAGATAATTTTTTATGAATGGAAGAAGAGAACAAACATTAGCTTCAAGTTCCTTAGATTCACAAATAAGACACATTTCTATTTTATCCAAAGGACAATCTCTTAGTGCATGCTTATTTCTACATCTAGGACAATACATAACTAATGGTTTAGTATTAGCATTTGCTTTAGCTTGCAATCCATCCATGGTGGAATTTAATTGAACTAGGATGTCTGTTTTAAAGTTTGTCTAGTTCAAACATAAGTTTGTTCATGTCCTGATTTATAGTTTTCATAGTTTTTCCTTTCCTAGGTCCACTCCTTATTCTTTTATAACTTCTACAAATGTCTTTAATATCATTCATTCTTATTTGATTGATGATTCCACCTCCCATTAAGTTAAGGTCTTCCCTAGATTCATCATCCAAACCTTTAAGAAAAATGGTATTTGCTTAGCTCTTCTTGATGTACAAATCCACATCTATTAATTATAAAGAGGAATCTATCTAAATAATCTTCCATATTTTCATCCTCTTCTTATTTGATCCTAAAAAATTCTTCCTTCTTGTTTCTCCCTCAACAATGGTCTTGGTATTTGTCAAGGAAGGTATTTTCCATTTGTTCCTAGGTGGTAATAGAATTGGATGTTAATCCCATAAACCACCTCATTTGTTGCATCTTTCAGAGTGGCTAGAAATAACTTGAGTTTTTTATTTTATATTTTATAAACATAGGTCTGACACAATAATTTAAATTCAAATAAGAATTGGTCAGGATCCTTAGATGACATATATCTAAATGTAGGCAAGTGTGCAGGTGAAATATTCTTCATAGATGTATCATCATCCTCCAACTGAATTGAGATAGGTAGAATTCCTATCAGGTTCTGTTTCAAATTCTCGTGTCATATCTAAAATATTTTATAGATCATTTGTCCTAATTAATGTAATATGTGATTTGCTTTAGTGTAGGTGAAAATGTAGGATTATGAGGTTTACTAATCAATTGAGAGTCAAAACATTTCTCTCAGACGGGTCCTGGGATATAATAATTTTCCTAAAAGTTCCACTTCCTTCTGGTGATTGATCCAAAAACTCCAAATGTGGAAAGTCATGTTTCTTTGTCTAACATGAGACAATGTTGCTTCTAACTCTTGCTCAACCTCCTTATTTGAACCAGAGGTTACTAATATTTCTCTGTGGAGATAGTTTTGGGATAAATCTACCCTTTGAATTTCTTGGTGTACTCATAAATGTTATGATAACACAGGGATTACTATTCAATTAGTAGATGTATGATTTTTTCTCTTGCTAACACCCGATTAAATAATTCTAACTCATGGGTTTCCCTTAAAAACAGCATCCAAAAATGATGGGTGTCATTATTCCATTCCTTTAATCAACTCTTAGTTAATGTCATATTTAAACCAGGGATGTGTCTGAAGCTATATGGAATAAGAGGAATCTTAGTGATTTAGTAATTGATTTTAGGTATTTATTATTTTTATATTTCATCAAGGTGATTTTCAAAGTGTCCTGAGGATTCCTTAGATAAAGCCTTATTATAACTATACTACATGAAATGTTCTAAAATAAACACTCATTGTTGGAATAAATAAATCTTTAGAATTAAACGTGCGGACTGGAAATGAAACATACTTTTGAAAAATGAAAAAAATTACTGGAAGTAAACACACTCTTGCAGAATCAAACAAATTTCTAGAAATAAACACATGTTTGAAAAATGTTGTTGAAAATGTTTACAAGGAAATGGGATTCTAGCCTATAACACATGTAGGGAAAAATACTTGACAAAATTTAACTAAAGAATTAAAATAATTTAGAGAGTTAACACTTAAAAAATTTACACAACTTGCTCCGAAATATAAATACCTAATAAAACAAAAAATCCTGCTTCTTAGAGGAGTGGTCCCTTTCTCCACCTTGAATCAGGAGTTGAAAAATTATGATTATCTCAAAACAAAAAGGTTATCTTATTACTGAAAAAAATTTTGTTTTACAAAATTTAACTGTATGTCTATCATGTATCCTCTCTCTATTCTCTAATCTATCTATAGGTCCTTATATATATTTTATCATCTCAAGATGCATTTATGATCATGAGTTCTTAATAGTAGCTATCCATCTAACAATAGGTTTACATGACAACAAACTAGAGCTCAAAGTAGATGTGGAAGTTAGGAACCTTGTTTGAAAAACAACTATTCTGATCTTGCATATGTGTTTCTTGGGTATGAAGAATCGATCAATCTATTGATCTGATCCTAATTAGAAGGATCCATTAATTTATCTATCATAATTGGATTTTGTCAAAATAAACAAATTCCCATTGATTCCAGAACTTTGGAGAATGTTATAAAACCAAAGGGAATTATTTTGGTACTAACTACGAAATTTTTGGAGCTAAGCGCAGGAGTTTCGAAACTAGAGTGTCTGAGTTCCAAAACTAAGTCTGAAGGTTCCGGAACTAAGTGATAGATTTCCTTTGTTGTGTGATGGAATTTTGGATCTAATCCTGGAGGTTCTGGAGCTAAGCAATATTGAAGCCAATGCTCCCAAAAATGTGTTGGTTGCTTCATACTTTGTTCTACTGATTGATCATGACCTATTTTATTACAAAAACTGAATTTCCACACACTTTGTTAGGAATTACAAAGTTTTTAGACGTTAGAACTAGATCTAAAAAAATATGGACAATTACATCCTAACTTATACTAGATCAAACAAAAGTCACAAAATGCAGTAAAACTTGATAAAAAGGAGAGTAAAATAAGATCATTTATTACACATTGACGAGGCATATTTTTGCCTTATCAATGAAAGTAATGTTCGTGAGGTTCATGACATTTTCGACATCATACAAACTATTCCTACTCAATTTCCTCCCATTCCATCTATCGAGGAGATTCTTACATGAGATCCTTCATCCACGGAGGGACCTGTTTCATCTGCTCCTTTACCCACAGAGGATTCTCCCTTATCTTCTCCTTCACCCACATATGATTCCACCATATCTATGGATGCACTTTCCCCACTTTCCTCTCAACCTAACAAACAACCCGTAATACTTACTCTTCTACCCATATGAGAGTCATTCTTACCTTCTTCCTGGCCAAATGATGAAATTACCTCATCAGACTTGTCATATCCTTTACCCATATGGGATCCATTAGCAGCTTCCCTTCCTATTGGTGACAATTCTCCATTAGCTTTCAAGGATCCTAGTTATCTTCTCGTGTCTCTTCTACTCACAGAGTCTGAAGCCAACCATTTCCTTGTCTCACAGACATTCGTTACAGGTATTACTACCAAATCAACATCATCCCCCATACATTGATGCCATTCTCATGTTTGTCTAACCACTTGGATTATGTTGAAAATTCCATGCTTTGGGGACGCCTTCCACTGCCTGTCTCAACTCAAATGCATATGTTGTCTTCTAAAACTTCCACGATCTATCCAAAGGTGTTTCATACAACCAAACCCACCATGCCCATGTTAGTTGTAGTGACCCCTTGTTCATCACCCTCACCCACACCTAAACCTTTACCATCAAATGAACTTTTTCATATGCTTAAAACCTTACCTGTACCTATATCTTCTTCCACGTCCAGACCCATTACCACATTAGGAGCTATGATGACATAAAGCCTATTCCATCCTCATGTTAAATTAGATTTATCCACATCCTCATAAGATGTCGTAAAGAATATTTCCCCACCTAATAAGGAGACCCAACCTCTTATGCCGCATACAACGAATTCTCCCATTACCCCTCTATCACCTCCACCACTTCCATCTATCCTAGGTACCCACCTATCAACCTTGGTAAAAAAACCTCCTACCTAAAGTAAATAAAAACACAACATCCTACCTCATCACAATCCAATGTTACACCCAAATTACATACACAACTTACACCTTTGTCGTCACCTATATCCTTTATACCTCTTATACCTACACCATTTCTTGTATCCTCATCATTACCCATGCCATTTACTTCTCATCAACTAGTCCCTTCCACATTGCCTCTTACCACTGCCTTCAACGCACCTCCATTATCACCTTGGCTAAACCGTCCCCTTCCACCCATCTTCCTTCCCTTCTACATCACACACTTCTTCTTCAACTTTACCCAAGAAGGTGCAACTAAAAACTAAGACTGTACTATCTACCAAACAAGTAGTCAAACTTACTCAACCTCTGATTCCACCTCCAGTGACGCCTCTCCCACAAAATTCACCCACACTTCACATTGTGATCCATTGGCAGGGTCTTATAGCAACATCTTAGCTAACCTTCTGGAAACCTCAGTCATCACACTTCCACCACTTAGAACTTATGGCCTACTCAAACCTAAACTAGAAGGGTTTGATGATACCAAAATTTGCACTTATCATCGTGTGTTAGGACATGATGTGGAAAATTGTAAGGCTCTTAAGACTATTCTTCTCCAACTATTTTATCTCAACTAAATATTTGACGATGATGATATTTTAGATGAGGATCATATTCCACCTGCACCTATCACTACACATCCTAGTCCCTTACCTATTCAACAACCTCCATCTCCACCTTCACAACCCTTTTATCCTCCTCCAAAATTTGAGATCAATATGGTCCGCATAAGAGAGCAAGCCAAACCTCCACAAATTTTCCAATGCATTGCATTGCTTTCACAAAACCAATATATTACCTCACCATATTTTTTCCTTTCCTGTCACTACACCTTTCACGACTCACCTTCTCCTTCACCACAGATCAATATGGTTCAAGTTTCCACTTGATCCTAGAAGGAAAAAGGAAAGGAGAAAATAATAAGCTCATTCGCTACTCTTTTATCCAACATTCCATCTACACATGCACCCAAAATCACCATCCATGGACCCACATACCCTATTTCTGGCAGGGTTTCCCATCATAAAATGCTTAAACAATTGAACCAGTCTCCTCTCAAAATGTCTTTGTATGACCTCATCCAAACCTATGAGTATCATCATCAGGCCCTCATTGAGGTCCTACAATCTATTAAGGTTCTACCTAATGACCATATTCCTATTGCATCCATTATCACCCCTCACCACGTTACCTCTCTCATCACTTCACCCCCTTCCTCTATTTCTGCTACCACTCATTAAGCATTAAGTAGCCACTCTCAGTTTCTTTAACGACAAGATTATACCTATCCAATTAGATGATCCTGACCCTACCCTATTTATTTCTATCTATGTTGAAAATATACACATTCGACACGTTATGATCAATTGAGGTGCTAGTATCAATATCATCTCCTCCCATGTGTATCAACAAATGCGCGCCCCTTCCAATTGTATACACAATAGCATATTTATGTTGCATTTGTTTAACAATACCATAATTTCCACCCTCGAAACTATCATTATCCACAACCGCGTGGGCCCCTGTACTATTCCTAAATTATTTTACATATTAGAGGGGGAATTCCAATATAATTTGTTGCTTTATCGACCTTGGATTCGTTCCATGGGTTGTGTTCCTTCTACCTTACATCAATGTCTAAAATTTGAACATGAAGGACACAACTGTACCATTCCAACTAATCCTTCACCATTTAAAACATTTAACATGCTCTACTCACCTAATGAAGTGCTTATACTGGTTAAGGAAGCTTCCACCACCGATACTGCTAACCCATCTACTACCACATATGTCATCTCTTTAGTTTCTACCTCATCCACCTCTAATACTGCTACACCTACCACAAGTAACCTGGCTATGCCTACTGCCACTATGGCTTTTACCACTACTCCATAAACCAACCCATCTCCATCACCAACAATGGACATTTCTTCTTCCCATGCTTTAGGTGATTATTCTATTCCCATCACCCAAATTTCAACTTTAGATCCCTTGGTAGATGTTTTCCAACTCCTCACTTTGGGAGAATATCACCTCTATAAAGTGAACACTTTCCTTACTCCTTAAGAGTACGGAATCCTCCATCAACATCCACATCAAAACTAAAAGGTAGGAGAGGTATTTCCATATGGTCCATCTCATCTTTGTACAAATTTGATGTATGGGGGACTTGATGCTCCTTCACATGCTCTGGAACCACCTACCCAAAACAATCCATTCTCATCCAATTTTTGATACCTAACCAATCGTCACTTCACCTACACATTCCTCCATTTCTTCCGATGGAAAGGCTTTGGGTTTGGTCTCTACAAACAAGGATGTCACATAGTAATTTCCTACACCACTCATAAACACAAAGATCTCCATGGTCTTTGATTTTCTGAAGAGATCTCTTCTAAGAAGGCTTGTATCATCCTTATAGAGGAAGATAAACCTTCTCCACCTCATTCACCTACATCATTGATCTCACATATAGATTCTATAGATACAGAATCTATTCCTCCAAAAAAAAAAAATCATAAACACTATTTCCTTGGGACCTCTGACCTATCAGCAGGATGGTGAAACTCCTACTTCCATTCCCTTACTCTATTCTAACCTAATTGATGACGATACCCCTTCTATAAAAATCATGCAATGTCAAGATGATGATTCCATTCTCACCTATTTAGGTGCGGAGGATTCTTATATCCACCAATTGTTACCTTCTAAGACACAAACCATGTTAAATGAATCGACCATCGAAATCAACATTCACACTCAATATGACCTACACATTCTAAAAATAGGACAATCTTTAGATTCTACTAAACAAGGATATTTCACTTCTTTCCTCTGGGATCATAGCAATTCTTTTGCTTGGTCCTATGCTGATATGTCTAGTATTGACCCAAACATTGTGGTCCATGATATTGTAACCATTCATGATGCCAAAATTTTGAAATAAAAGATGTCAAAAATGCATCCTCACATTTCTCTTCTTGTTAAAAAATAACTCCAATGCCTCCTTTCTATTTCCTTCATTATACCCATTGATTATCCACAATGGATCTTTAACATTGTTCCTATCACAAAAGCAACAAGGGTACTATGCATTTACAAGTATTTCCGTGACCTTAACCTGGCTTGCCCCAAAGATGAATTTTCTCTACCTAGTATTGACCAATTAGTTGATCTCACCACCAACCATGAGATGCTATCACTCATGGAAGATTTCTCGTGTTATAAAAAATATTACTTTCCCCAAAAGATCAACAAAAAACTACCTTCATCACTCCTTGGGGGACCTTAAAAATGCTGGTACTACATATTAGTGGGCTATGACTCATATCTTTCATGACATCATGTATAGCGTATTGGAATATTATGTTGATGATCTTCTTTCCAAATCCAAACATCAGAATGAACACCTTACAGTCCTTAATGTCATCTTTTACCGTTTTATCAAATATTGTGTTTTCCTTCAACCTAAGAAGTGTGTTTTCATTGTTCTCTTAGGAAAGATTCTTGGTTTTTATCATTTCTTTGCATGGAATTGAAGTTGATCCTTCTAAAATCAAGGCTATTCTCAAGTTTCCTCCACCTACTAACCTTCATAAAATTAATAGTTTGCAAGGAAAGTTACAATCTATTCATCACTTTATTTCTTAGCTTTCTAACTCCTACCATCCATTTTATCATCTTCTCAAAAAGGATGTTTTCTTCAAATGGGATTATGAATTCCACAAATCCTTTGATGCCTTAAAAAAATACCTCCTCCAACAACCTATGCTCATTCCACCTAAGGATGACCAACCATTTTACCTTTACATTTATGCCACTGATCATTCCTTGGGTGCCATGTTCACTCATCGTGATGAGAGACAAAGGGAACAAGTGGTTTATTATATAACTCATACACTTTTAGACTATGAAACTAGATATACTCATGCTAAAAAAAAATATTGGCCTTACTCTTTATTGCCACTAAACTTCGCCATTACCTACTCAACGAAAAAACCTTCATTGTCACTAACAATGACCCCTTACATTCCATGTACACTAATTCCTACCAACATCAACATGTTGCATGTTGGCTCATGCTTCTTACAGACCTAGATCTCAAATTCATCCATCAAAATTCTATCAAAGGAAAAACTATTACTGACTAACTAGCAGACGCACCTCTCTCTGGAAAATAAAAATTCTAACTTCTATTTCCCTGATGAATCAATTTATACCCTCTCCCTGGAAAATATTGTTTACCATATGACCTTATTCTTCAATGGTTCCAAATGTCAGTGTGGGGGTGGTGTAGGATTTATCCTCATTCCTCTTAATAGTGAGTCTATGCCATCATCTTTCAAACTAGATTTTGATTGTATTAAAAACATCACCAAATATGATTTTGATTTCCTTCAAATTGCCATAACCTTAGATGTTAAATCAATTAATATCTTTGGTGATTCTCAACTAGTTGAGAAATAGATCAATGGTCTATACCAGTTTCATAACAGTATACTTCAAAAGTACAAACATCATGTTGACATGCTCTTGAATACCTTTGACCATTATGAAATTCAAACCACCCCGTGTTCCACAAAAAAATTGCTCATACCATGGCCTTTCTTGCTTCTCAAATACCCACTTCACCCTCAGAATCGAAGATATTTGTCATAATACAAATATTACAATCACCCTTTCACCTATTCCAAGATGTTAACTTTGTAGGAAACATTTCAACTGACCCACGTGACCTTTGGTATAAGAAGTTTGATGAATACCTTTCCCTTTCAGTTCTACCTCCAGATCTTACTCATAATGGAAAATGAGCCTTCCTTAAAAGTTCCTCTCGCTATGTCATCATGGGTGATCTTCTCTATAAATGTGGCTTTGACGGTATCCTCTTACGATGACTTACAAGTTCTGAAATTCCATACACCATCAAGGAAGTTCACAACAGGATTTGCAGAGGTCATTTCAGTGGCGCCATTGTTTCTAAGCACATCCTTCACCTTAGATATTACTGACCAACCCTAAACCAAGACTATTGTGACTATGTCAAGCATTGTGTGAAGTTTCAGCAACATTCTAATATTCATCACACCAATATTGATGACTTAGAGGTCACACGAGACCTTTGTCCTTTCTCTCAATGGGGTTTGGATATTGTTGGAGATATTAACCCTCATCCTTCCCAACGTCATCAATGGATTATTAACACTACTGAATATTACACTAAATGGGTGGAAGTCACACCTCTCATTTCTACAAATGATGAGAATATCTATGAATTCATCAACCATCACATAATTTTTTACTTTGGTGTTCTGTTGGTGCAAATCAGCAGCACCCCTGGATGTTGATCAGACTTCTAGTTTGACATTTTGGACATCCAATTTGATTACACGACATTGAATCTTTCCCCAAGTGTGGGACTAGTGAAAATGGGAAATAATCTCTAGATTAGAGGTTGGTTCCTCAACTCCTCTGATCATGTATATTACTTGCAAGTTACAGAGGGTTTGAATTCAAGATCCTACTCTAAATTCCAAAGGGGACAGATATAGAGAATGTAAAAACTGAAACTAATGCTAATAAGGTGATGCACCAAAGGAGTGGTGAACATTTTTTACTTCTGCAGATTGACACAAATCATGGAGATGCAACAAAACTTCATGCAAAAACTGGTAAACTCTAATGGAAGGTCAGAAATGAATCAAACAACATAAATAGAGGATTAAAACTCATTCATAGAGCCTGCATTATTATTTCAACATCAAAAAACACTTGCATTACAACATCTGAGAGGTAAAAATAGGTTACAGTCCTGGAAGAGGTCTGGTTTTTCCACAAAATCACTTTCAAAGTGAAAGAGGGAGCCTGCAATACATGAAAAATGTTCAACTACTCAAAAATGAGCCAAATCTAGCTTTTACAGTGCAAGGGACGAGCCTAGGAGAGAGAAACGTGGGAAAACGTGGGAGATCTTCAACCATCAACCAAAAATGCAATAAAACAACATGGACATCCTTACAGGTCCATTCTGTGACATTTTCCACCATGCTGGGAGAGAATGTGAGCCATTCTTCATTAAAAATGGTGGTTGAAACGTCAGTTCTGTTCATCACCACGTGCCAGAGGTGTTTTTCAATTTTCTCTCTCCAAACTCCATCAAAATTAAAAAATGACCCCAAAATATTGTAGATAATTTCACCATATTTTTGTTGATATAAAGAACGCAAAAAACTAAGCTCTGGATCAAAAGTTATGGCCATTTGAAATTTTAGGCCAAAATAGGGCCAAAATGGATTAGCGGGTGAAAATTTGAAATTTTCCACCTTTTTTGCATTTGGGAAAATTTCCCCAAAAATCCCTACACTCTGCCACTTTAGGTGCCACGTGGCACATTGTGATTGGATGCGGGCTTTGTGCACTTCATTTCCCACCCTTTTGGCCATTGGAAAAAAAATTCATTTATCTCCGTCGGGCCGATGCTTAGAGGACACGTGGCAAGAGGTGATTCGCTGCGAGCATTTTCCTCCCGAATTTTTCCATCACTTTTGACCATTTTTCCGACTTGGACACGTGGCAAAACCCCATTGGCTGTGGGTTTTTCACTTCCCCTTTTCCCTACGGGCCTGTCCTGTATTTTTTTGCCACCACCAGACACATGGCAAGATTCAATTGGCTTGTGTTTGGGGTGCAGACTTTTCCTTTTGAAATTTCCTTCGTTTTGCTTTGGGAAAATTTCCAACTTTTCCCCCACGCTTTGCCACTCTGGGTGCCACATGGCACGTTCTCATTGGGTGTGGGACCTGGGAAAACATTTTTTCTTTTGATTTAACCTTTGGGAAAAAATCCCAATCTCCCCCCGTGCTCCGTCACTCCAGCCCCCAGGGACACGTGGTGAGCTCTGACTGGTCGGCTGGGTGGCGGGCCAAAAACTTCTCCTTTCCTCTCACCAAAACACTGCCAAATTTTTAAATCTCCCTCTGCGGTCTACGGGTCTTGAGACACGTGGCATCATTTGATTCACCCAGGCCTTTTTGGATATTTTTTATGTCGTCAACACTTAGTCAAATTTTCCATTTTCCTTTCCTTGGACACATGGCAGCTTCTCATTCATCGGCGGGCCTTCGGGGAAAAATTTTCCTTTCGAAAACTTTTCCGAATCACTTGGTAAAATCCAAGTTTACCTCCACCCTCCACCACTTCCAAGGACACGTGGCATGATATTACTGGCTGCGGGCCTTTCAGGGGAAAATTTCCCACAAAAACTCCACCGAGCTATAACTTCAAAAATACATGGAGTTAAGAGGAAAAATTTACCTTTCTGGAAAACTGAGAAAAATATTTATCCAATGGTGCCATTTCTAGAAGGTATTGAGTGCCTAAAAAGAAAAAAATTATGACTAAGGCACAAGAGAGGGAAGAATGAAGGGAGTTAGCCACAAAAATGAGCAAGGGGCACATTTTGGATAACAATTTTGGCGACACAGAGGGGTCATCTGCCTGCTGGATGAAGTTACTAGTTGCCTGAAGCAATTCATTGGGCATGGAGTCATCAAATTCTCTGCTTGGTACCCCAACTGATTAGAACACTACAAGGAGGAAGATAGAGGGTGGCACATCATCTAATTGGAGCAAGGCCTGCAAAACACATTTCCTAGAACAACAAGCTTGTGCCAAAGTACTTAGGGAAAGCAAAGCTAATCTACATCAAAAAAATGTGAACAAGCACTTAGAGGAATGAAAACCTAAGCTAATATGTACAAGGTGGAGAATTTCCTTCAGTAGAAATGCTTTAGATGGATTCCATTGACTGGAATCTACATTTCTTCACTATCCAATAAAGATAATTGGAAAGCAATGTTGTCCTTACACTTTGTGACCATGTATGGGCCACTCCAAATGGCATCAAATTTTGAATGCCTTCCCAGTTTTGCTCTGTCTATATCCCATTTTAACACTAGATCTCCAACTTGGAAAGATATATCCTTGGGCCTCCTATCAAAGGTCTTCTTGATCAAAGCTTGATCCTTCTCCATTGCTCGGGATGCCTGATTTCTGATTTCTTGGAGCTCCATCAATTCTGCATATCTAACCTCCATGGGCTCACACTCCAACAACTCCAGCTTTTTCATGAGCTCCAATGTTGGCAACTCAAGTGACATGGGAAAAATTTCCTCTCTTCCATAAACAAGCTTGAATGGGGAGTTAACAGTAGATCTCTTAGGAGTTATCCTATCAGCCCATAAGGCTGATTTCAACTTAGTATGCCAAGAACTCTGATTCTCATCAAGAGTCCTCCTAATGATCCTTAACAAGTTCTTGTTTGTAGATTCAGCTTAGCCATTACCTTAAGCGTAATAGTTTAATGAAGTAATTAGGTAGATCCCATTCTTGACAGCCCATTCAGTCACCTTGGACCCAATGAATTCCAATGCATTATCTAATATTATTGTAGCAGGTATGCCAAATCTGGTTGTTATTCCCTCATAGAATTCCAGGATGCTAGATTCATTTGCTTCCTTGAGTGCTACTGCTTCGTTCCACTTGGTGAAGTAATTTGTTGCTGTTAGGATCCATGTGTGTCCTTAGCTAGAGTTTCGGTTAGTGACTCCAATGAAGTCCAAACCCCATTGCATGAATGGCTGGTTAACTGAAATTGGATGCAATGGAAGGGCAGCTAGTCTCTCTTTACCAGTGAAGAATACACAATTCTTACACCTCTTGATCCATGCATAACAATCACTGAAAATCTTGGGCCAATAATAGCCAGCCCTCATGATCTTTAGAGCTATCACTCTCAGTGCAAAATGACCACCAACTGATACACCATGGAATTCTTCCAACACCCTATGAATCTGATTTGTACCAATGCATCTCAGCAGCACTCCATTCACATCCTTTCTGAACAAAACACAATCAACAAGGGCATATGGGACATCCTATAATCTGAAGTGTCTTCTTTTGTTCTTGTTCATCTCTATAGGGCATAGACCTGTGCTTAGGAAGTGCATTATGTCTTGGGTCTAGCAAGGAGTGAGGACACCATCATTTTCCTTTTGAGTTCTTCCTTTCTCATGGTTGTCTTGCAACGCCAAAACACCCTCCTTCTCATTGCATGCTTCCTTGTGTTTATTCAAGACTAGCTGCTCACACAATCTTTTTCCTCTAACCAACTAGGTGACTTTGATCTCAATGTCATACTCCATGACACGAGTAATCCAACCTGCTCTCTTTTCATTCAGGTCTCTGTTGAGAAGGAATTCCTTAACTCCCACATGAGAAACCAACAATTGAACCTTGTTGTTTGAAACTAGATGCTTGAATTTCTTCAAGATCCTGATTACTGCAAGAACATGCTTCTCAATGAAAGAATATCTCACCTCATAGTCCTCTAGGCTTTGGCTGAAGAAAGCAATTGGTTTCTCATCATTATCTTTGTTCTGCTATACCAAAATTGCAGAAATAGTATCATCACCCCCAAATGCATAGAGGATAAAATCCTTGGAGAAATCTGGGTTAATGAGAGTTAGGGCTTGTGAGATGACTTATTTGATTGCTCCAAAACTTTCTTTTCCTTCTGCTATCCATTTGAAAGCTATGCTTTTCTTTAACATCTTGGTGATAAGCTTGACTAGGGCTGCAAAATTTGGGACAAACCTCTGAACAAAATTTATCCTCCCCAAGAAACTTTGAAGGGCCTTCTTATGGCTTGGCAATGGTAGTGCTATTATGGCTTCAACTCTTTCTAGATCAATTGCTAATCCTTCTTTGGAGACAATATGGCCAAGGAGCTTTCCTTCATGGGCTAGAAAAATACACTTTTTAGGATTCAAGGATACTCCAAATCTTCTGCACCTTTGGAACACTTGATTCAAATGAAAGAGATGGTCTAATGCATTTTTTGAAAAAATAGTGATATCATCAAGATATATCAGCACCATGTTGTAAATCAAACCCTTAAACACCATGTCCATTGCTCTTTGGAAAGTAGCTCCAGCGTTGGACAGCCCAAATGGAATTTTCCTATATGCATAAGTTCCCCATTTGGTTTTAAAAGTTGTCTTGAACTAATCCTCTTCTTTCACCATGATCTGATTGTACCCTGAATAGCCATCAAGTAATGAGAACCTCTCAGAGCCAGAAACAACTTGTAAAATCTGCTCCATAGAAGGAAGTGGATAATGATCCTTAAGAGATGCTCTATTCAAATATCTGAAGTCAACCCACAATCTGATTTCCCCACTCTTCTTTCTAACTAGAACCAAGTTGGCCACCCAACTAGAATGCTTGATAGGAAATATGATTCTTGACTCTATCAACTTATTCAATTCTTTTCTCATGAGAGGCTCCTTGTGTGGATTAACTGGCCTTTGTTTTTGCCTGATGGGTTTAGTACCTGGATCCAATTCAATGGTGTGTTGAGCTAACTCGGGATTGAAACCTTTCAAATCTTCATAGATCCAAGAAAACACATCAGGGAATTCTTGAAAAAGTTGTATGAACTCATACCTTTCTTGCTCAGTTGTCATTTTACCAATTTGGAGTGATTTTCCTTCTTCCACCGAGATGGACACTGAATCTTCTCCCTTGACTTGGATGTTTACTTTCTCCCTCCTAAACTGGTCATTAGGATTGAAAATGGAATACAAAGTAATAAGTCCCTTTGGTAGTTTGTTGGTTCTTAGCTATACCACTTGGTCACCATACTGCTGTTCCAACTTTTCCTGATTTTTGGCTGAGAACTCAGCCTCTTCTTGCAAGAAATGGATGATTTGTTGATCATTTTCAAACACTTTCCAACTCACATTGTTGTCTGTCACTGAAGGCCTTACAATCACATGGATGTTTAGTTGTACCTTATATTTTTGAATGCTTTCAATGACATCAAAGGCTTCTCTAACTGCTACAAGCCTGTCAGCAGCTTGGTTCTCTTTTCTAGGAATGGATTTGATGCCAAATCCCTTAAAATATTCAATGAGGTCCCACACCCTGTTCTTGTAGCACTTGAGTAGATCATTCTTGACAGCATGTTGTCCCTTGACTTGGTTGACAATCAACTCACTATCACCAAAGGCTTGCAAGTTCTTTATTCCTCTCTTGATTGACCAATGAAATCCTTATATCAAAGCTTCATATTCAGCAGTGTTATTAGAGCATGCAAACTGAAATCTAAAAGCTAAATAATACTTAACTCCTTGAGGTGAAACAAGCATAGCTGTCCCTCCTACACCTTGTCTAATCCTTGATCCATCACAAAACAACTACCACACCTCATTGTCATCCTTATGGTCTGGCTTGGTGATGCTAGGGATAGGCTGATTTTCTTCATGCATGCAATAGACTCCTAGCTCAGATTCTTCTATTTCTTGATAAGGATCAAAAGCATGCACTTTGTTTGCCCATTCATCAAGAGTCAGATCTGAGATACTTCTAACCTTGGTGTCAGCTTCATCAGTGCTTGGATAATCCTCTTGATCAAATGCTAAATAATTGGTATTGATTTGGCTTGGAGTGTAAGGTTCAATGTGAAAGTTTGCAATAGGTTTAGATCTGATTGTGGCCTTGGCTCCATATCTTGTTCTGAACAACATGTGTAACCAATCAGTAGATAAGTAACCTCCAATCTTGGTTGTGAAATCCCTTGACAGACATAGTGTAAAGAGTGGTGGAAGATCTATTACTGACACATCTTGCAAAACAACAACGTTGGGGCATGTATGCAAAGTAAGACTCAAGTTTTTTATCACTCCAACTGTTGTTACTGTTGTCCCATCCAATTGCACTACCCCTTTGGATATGACCTCATACTAAATTTCCAACTGATCAGCTATTTTCTTGGGCATTATTAAACTACTTGCCCCTAAATCAATCATGCAATTGTGTACTAATTGGTTTCCAATGATCAATGAAACATAAAATGGAGGGGGTTTCATAATTTTACCTTGCTATCCTCCATGATTCCCTTCAAGCTAGGAAGCATTTGTGAGCACCTTCTCTTACATTTGGACTTGCTGATTTGAAGTTGACCAGTCCTTCATGGCAGCTTGTAGCAAATCTCTTTGGCCTGGGATAGATAGTGATTCCCACATTGATATGTTTACATTTTTCTTCTTCATCTGATCAATGATGTTGAATGGATATGAAGCATCTCTTTTCTATCCCTTGGCCTGCACATTCATTCCTTGCACATGGGCAGTAGCAACTGGCATTTGAGTTGGCCTAGGAGCTATTTTAGGTAGCCCTTGCGTGTTTGGCATTTTGTTTGCCAATAATTTGTAGAGTGATAGAAGATTGTGGATTACTTGGAGCCAACGGCTGTTCTTCACCCAAATTTCTCCTTTTTGACCTTGTGTTGGCTGCAAAACTTTGGGGAATTGTTTGATTCATGCCACAAAAATCTTCTGCCTACTAGTTTACAAGTGTGGCATCACTTGGAGCTGATTGCTGCTGGAATGTTTCTGGTTGTTGGTTACTTCCTTGACTCCCTTCACCCTCCACACCAGTTATAGTCACCATTAATGCTTGATTTAAGGCACCGTTGAAACACATAGACTGGTTGTGAGGTTCATTGCATGGGAAACACCAGTCATACTCTTGAGCTATGTTGTTTTGCACTGGCACTAATTCCTTAGAGGAAGATGCAACATTGGAATTATAGGGATAAAATGGTATATTAGCAGGAGGTCTTGTTTGATTTTGATTTGCAGCTGGATTGGGTGGTCTTTGAGGCTGGTATGGTTTCCTGTTAGGCTGAGCTTGAGGCTAGAAAGAAGTTATAAAACCTTGGGCTTGCTTCCTCTTGAGTGTAACCAGATCATTACCTAAATTTTGCAATTGCTTCATGACTTCTTGAAGTTCATTTGAAGCACTAGAAGATGAATTAGAAGCTTCAATTGAATTCTGATTTTTAGGAGTGGGAATAGGAGCTAAAATAGGCACTTGACTAGTACTTGGGCTCTCTAAACTTGGATACAATGGCATTGGAGGCCTAGGAGCTAGCTTTCCAGCTTGAATCAAACAATTTTCAGCTCTAATGGCAATGCTATAAGCAACATGGATAGTTGTGACCCCCATGGATTGAATTAACATAGAAATATCATAATTTAAAGCTTTACGGTAATATAGAAAAGCACCTTCTGCTGTTGGCCTTACTGCCACTAGAATTCTCTCCCAAGTCATTTGAAACCTGAAGTTGAAGTTAGTCAGTTGCTCATTGGGAGCTCTCTTGATGGTTGTCAGTTGTTCCAAAAGGGACAAATTATCTCCCTTTTCTCCAAACTGCTCATGGAGGGCTATACATAGCTAATTTAAATTTTGGATAGAACTTAAGGCAAGACTCCTAAACCATTGCAAATCTTTCCCTTTAAATGAAGATGCCAGTAGTTTGACAGCAAGTTGCATCTCATTAATATCATGGATTACACAAATATTAGCAATATCCATAACATGATCACCAGGAGTGGTCTGATTTTCTCCAGTAAAGTATGGAATGTTCTTCAATGCTGCAACTGGGATTGGATTTTGTGCATTGAGAGAAAGTGGGATGCTGCGAGTGAAATTGACATAGGGGATGTTTTGTTCCATTCTGATTGGCCTTAGAACCCTTGTGGATTGAATGAAAGGCCTACCAAGTGGAGGAGTTAATAGAGTTCTATTTGGTGGAGATGGAGACCTTTGAATTCTCTTCCCTCTTTGCCTTTTTTTTGGAGATAACTACAGATACTCAAACAACACCTCTTCTTCTCCAACTCTAGACCTTGTGTTGATTCTTCTCATGATTTTTCAGGTCTGCACTTCTAAAAGCAGCTGATTCTTCTTCCTTGGAGTCGCCAGATGTGTAATTTAGGGCTCTTTTAAACAAGAAACTTGCAACGAATGCACATCAATTTTTTTTCCATGAAGATGAATACCTCTAAGGTCCCACCGTGCATGCCAAAACTATTGGTGCAAATTAGCAGCACCCCTGGATGTTGATCAAACTTCTAGTTTGACATTTTGGACATCTAGTGTGATTGCACAACATTGAATCTTTCCCCAAGTGTGGGACTTGTGAAAATGGGAAAGAATCTCTAGATTAGAGGTTGGTTCCTCAACTCCTCTGATCAGGTATATTACTTGCAAGTTACAGATGGTTTGAATTCAAGATCCTACTCTAAATTCCAAAGGGGAAAGAGATAGAGAATGTAAAAACTGAAACTAATGCTAATAAAGTGATGCACCAAAGGAGTGGTGAACATTTTTTACTTCTGCAAATTGACACAAATCATGGAGATGCAACAAAACTTCATGCAAAAATTGATAAACTATAATGGAAGTTCAGAAATGAATCAAACAACACAAACAGAGGATTAAAACTCATTCACAGAGCCTGCATTGTCATTTCAACATCAAAAAACACTTACATTACAACATCTAAGAGGAAAAAACTAGTTGCAATCTTGGAAGAGGTCTGGTTTTTCCCCAAAATCACTTTCAAAGTGAAAGAGGGAGCCTGGAATACATGAAAAATGTCAACTACTCAAAAATGATCCAAATCTGGCTTTTAAAGTGCAAGGGACGAGCCCAGGAGAGAGAAACATGGGAAAACATGGGAGAGATTCAACCACCGACCAAAAATGCAATAAAATAGCATGGGCATCCTTACAGGTCCATTCCTTGACATTTTCCACCATGCTGGGAGAGAATGCGAGCCATTCTTCATTAAAAATGGTGGTTGAAACGTCAGTTCTGTTCATCACCACGTGCCAGAGGTGTTTTTCAATTTTCTCTCTCTAAACTCCATCAAAATAAAAAAATGACCCCGAAATCTTGTAGATAATTTCACCATATTTTTGTTGATATAAAGAACGCAAAAAACTAATCTCTGGATCGAAAGTTATGCCCATTTGAAATTTTAGGGCAAAATAGGGCCAAAACGGATTGGCGGGTGAAAATTTGAAATTTTCCACCTTTTTTGCATTTGGGAAAATTTCCCCAAAAATCCCTACACTCTGCCACTTTGGGTGCCACGTGGCACATTCTAATTGGATGCGGGCTTTGTGCACTTCATTTCCCACCCTTTTGGCCATTGGAAAAAAAATTCATTTATCTCCGTCAGGCTTATGCTTAGAGGACACGTGGCAAGATGTGATTCACTGTGGGCCTTTTCCTCCTGAATTTTTCCATCGCTTTTGACCATTTTTTCGACTTGGACATGTGGAGAAACCCCATTGGCTGCAGGTTTTTCACTTCCCCTTTTCCCTACGGGCATGTCCTGTATTTTTTTGCCACCACCAGACACGTGGCAAGATTCCATTGGCTCGCATTTGGGGGGCAGACTTTTCCTTTTGAAATTTCCTTCGTTTTTCTTTGGGAAAATTTCCAACTTTTCCCCCATGCTCCACCGCTCCAAGTGCCACGTGGCATGTTCTCATTAGGCATGGGACCTGGGGCAAACATTTTTTCTTTTTATTTAACCTTTGGGAAAAAATCCCAATCTCCCCCTGCACTTCGTCACTCTGGCCCCCGGGGACACATGGCGAGCTCTGACTGGTCCGCGGGGTGGTGGGCCAAATACTTCTCCTTTCCTCTCACCAAAACACTTCACAAAATTTTTAAATCTCCCTCCGTGGTCCACGGGTCTTGAGACACGTGGCATCATTTGATTCTCCTGGGCCTTTTTGGAGATTTTTTACGGCGCCAACACTTAGTCAAATTTTCCATTTTCCTTTCCTCAGACACGTGGTAGCTTCTCATTCGTCGGCGGGCCTTCAGGGTTAAATGTTCCTTTTGAAAACTTTGCCAAATCACTTAGTAAAATCTAAGTTTACCTCCGCCCTTGGCCACTTATGAGGATACGTGGCAAAATATTACTAGCTGCAGGCCTTTCAGGGGAAAATTTCCCACAAAAACTCCACTGAGCTATAACTTCAAAAATACATGGAGTTAGGAGGAAAACTTTACCTTTTTGGAAATCTGAGAAAAATATCTATCCAGTGGTGCCATTTCTAGAAGGTCTTGAGTGCCTGAAAAGAAAAAAATTATTACTGAGGAACAAGAGAGGGAAGAATGAAGGGAGTTAGCCATAAAAATGAGAAAGGGGCACATTTTGGATAACATGTTCCTCACCGCCTCATTACTGATAATGGAAAACAATTCAAAAACAAAACCCTATGGAAACTTTGTGATGCCTTTGGCATCTAGCTCAATTTCTCTTCACCTTATTATGCTCAAGAAAATGGCCAAGCCGAATCAACTAACAAAACCCTAAACAAAATTCTTATGAAAGTGGTTGACGACATTGGTAAGGATTGACACACACACATTCCTGTTCTCCTTATGGGCTTACCGCACTAGTTTTTGTACCTCAACTGCTACCACACCTTTCTCTTTTCTCTATGGTACAGAGCATGTTTTTACTTGTGAAGTCTAAATTCTGTCTCTTTGTATCTCACTCAAATAAAATCTCAATGATGATGATTTTTTCCAATACCATTTGGCATAAATTGAGTTATTATACAAGTGCCATATAACTACTCTTGATCACCTTCAAATCTACCAAAAATGTATCAAATGTGCCTATGATAAACATGTATCCAAGAACGGACCTTCTAGGTTGCCGACATCATCCTAAAGGAAAATCAACATGTAACAAAAGTGAAGAAAAGTAAATGGGGTAAATTTGCTCCTAATTGGCTTAGACCCTATATCGTTACTCATGATTATAGATCAGGTGCTTATCGTTTATCTTTAATTAAAGGTAAACCCAAACCTGATCCCCTCAATGCCTTACATCTTTGACCATTCTATTGTTTAATCAAGTACTATATCACCTTTTTTCTATTACAATCTCGTCCCCTGAGTACCCATTCCTTTCATCTACATCTTTTGATGGACCAATGACTAAACAAGAATCGTGTGATTAACCGTTGTCACCTTTTAGCCTTATCTCAAATATGAGTACCACTGACTCTACTCATGACATGAATCTCTTGGATACTTTTCACCTATTTTTAGGATGAAATCCCATGTTCGTTCATCATTTCAAAACCCCTTTTTCATAGTTGACCCTTTGCATGCTATGGTTTTTCCTTCATAAAGGAAGGTTATACTCCTCTATAGTCATGTCCATGACCTAAAAGTCCAACAGAAATTTACTAGTAACATATGGGATTTTCAAATTCAGCTCATCGAGTGAAAATTATTGTAAATAGATGGCTCCTTAAAAAAGGACATCTACCTCTTTATTTTGCTACTATAAATAGACTACTTCCTCGAAGGACAATTATAACAGTCATTCCTAAAACACATAATCTGTCTAAAAAGAGGAATAACTCTGTATAAATGAAAATAATAAATTCTAAAGCTTCCTATGCCTATCGGCTTTATGAAGACCTCAAGGAGAAAATTCTATTAATCTCACATTAGACTTCCCGGATCGACTAGTCTATAAAAAGAAAAACTCAAAAGCAAAAATAAAAATAAAAAGATAACATTTTCATCATGGATTTACCTATTTTGGTCATGGGTATCTTGTATAATATCCATGATGTCTCACACCAAGGTTATCACTAAAACAACCCATTTCACCTCATCATATTTCCTTTCTAATCTTCTACCTACTCAAGGGACATGTGCCGCAAATGTGACATTTCGTGATCATGTGACTTTCTTCACCCTTAGAATAGTCAATCATACAACGCCTTTAGGGTCTTATGTTCATAAGCCAATCTTTGGTATGATAGAATCATAATGGTTCTTGCTAATTAGGTGGCATTTTGTCTCCTCTTACCATTCACCTCTTTTCAAAGTTATTGATTCTGCTACACAAGACAAGACCTTCGAAAACTAAATTCTAGGAATTCCTCTCCTGAAAAAATCACCCTCGCCTATTCAACCAAGAAATCACCCACGGTTATTCAACCTAGATGTCAACCATGCCTAATTCAACCTAAACTCAACCATGCATATTCAACCTAAATTATCCCATGCCTAAAGGACCTAAACTTAAACATGCCTAAATGACCTAATCTAAACCGTGCCTGAATGACCTAGACTCAATCATGCCTAAAACGTACCGACCCATTCATCTACTTTATCATATTCTTCCCTAGCTTATGCGAGAAATACATCATCCTGAGGCCCCTTTTGACCGGGGATATGCAGGCAGAACTCCAAGGGAATGGGGCCCTTAGAGGTTAGCTCAACCACCTTTTAACCTTCTCCACCTTTTTCCCTTGTACACCTTTTCACCCCTAACCACTTTTCCCCCCTTTAAATTCACATTCTACCCTAGTTAGTTTCCATTTACACAAAAACTTGGAAATTAATATATCATAAAAATATATATACCTACCATTTTTTTACCATAACCATATTCTACTTAACTCATTTCATATTTCCATTATATCAATTACTTCAAAATTTAAACAAAAGATACAAACAACAAATTATTTCCATAAGATCAGTAACTTGGAAATTACCTAGAGTCCATAATGCCTATACCTGACCAAACCATGCCTATACTTGACCAAACCATACATATACCTGACTCCACCTTGCCTGTCCCTGAATGAACCATACCTATACCTGACCAAACCATGCCTATACCTAACTCCATCCTGCATACAAGACCTTGAATCAATAATTCCTAACTCACCTAGTTCCTATGTTACACAATAATAATGGAAATAAAAGAGATTACATCATCCATTCAATAATAATAATCAACTATATAAAGGGGGATATTTGTGTATCAATACATATGTACACATGGATATAAGTGTCTCAAAATCTCTCATATACAATCTCGTAAAATCTTCGGCACACGCAGGACGGTATATATGTCAAAATCAAAATGACAATACAATATAAAATATCACAACCAATCATCCCCACCTGAGGCCCTCCTCTCAGGACTCTCTCCTTACCTCAGCCATGCCTAAATTGCCCTCTTAGTCCTCCACCTCAATCATACCACTTATAATGATCTTGTGGACCCATCTACCTCGCTCCTCTAACCCACTCAGCTACCTCTAACTTATCCGGAATAGATAACCTTCTCCCTTTCTCCCTCAGGAAAGAGATGAAATTTGTCTCCACTGTCATGTTTTATATAAACAAAAAGATTATAATGATTACATAAAATGTGGATTTTTTATTTTTTAACCAACCCCTGACCTAAGCGATTTTGGTTAGCCATGATCAAAATCATTCTTATGCCCTAGTGCAATGCACTCAGTTTCCCTTGATTGACATCAGTTGGCCATAACCGATGTCGGTTAGACTTTTTGACCTCATTGCGCCAAATTGCACCACATCTACTTGCCACGAAACTTTTTCTGCCTAACCCAAACTTAACCCTTACCTTACACCTCACCCTCATGTCCTTATTACCTCACACCCAACCTCACCATCAGTTACGGCATGTTTTTGACCGTCACGTGGCCTTACCTATGGCCTTTCCTAATCCACACAACCGACACTCACCTTTTATGACAATCAAATTCATGTACTCACTATACCTTGTGATGTAATACTCATGATGTTCAGCCTAATGACTTTACCTTTCCTAATGTTCATGTTTGTTTATCTCAAACATACCTTTGGTGCCCTAGAAACAAACCTATTGCTTGTTCCTAAACATGTCTCTAGTGGTTTTTCAGGACCATATCCTATACCTTGGATACCTGAACCACTTCAACCTTGTTTGGATAAACCTATCAACCTTTGGCATGACGTATAGTTTGCAATTTATCTTCAACTTGGTACCTTATCGTAATCTATACGTGTGTGTGCATTAGAATGTCCATTACCTATTACCTGACCCATGACATTACCAGTACCTACAACCCACCTAATTTTTCTTTCATCATTTACCTATTTATCAAACCACTCATCAACTTTGTTTCACACCTCCTCAGTTAGTAGTTTGAGGGGGATCAGCTCCATCCCTACATAGGGAAACCTAACCTCCACTCATACTTGGGGCAAACTATCCTCCACTCATACTTGGGGAAAACTAACATCCACTTATACCCGGGTAACTAAATTCCGGTTTTTGTTAGCATCGCTTACCAATACAATCGAGGCGAAAAAAAGGGGAAAATGTAGACACCAAATTTGATTCACACTCTCTTTGATCCCATTTCAATTAATTGATGTAATGCATTTAACTAACAATGACCCCTTTACCCCATATTAATAATCATGCTCACATTATTAATTAGTTTAGTTATTTAAATTAAATTAATTTCACCCTCACACCTCCACCTCATCATGAAACCTCACCATAGACCCATTCCAGGGGAATTTAACTCATAGTGACTGAGTCATCACTTTCAACACTAAGTCATTACTCTCAGTGCTTGAGTCACTACCTTGACCTGACTAAATAAGACTTCTTCCTAAACCTAATTGGACCTCTCCTAAGTTATTCCCGCCTTCTCTCACGTGAAACTCCACTTTCCTAAGTGGAATAAATGAGGAAAACAAGACAAATATGGCAAGATCTACCTATTTTTGGTAAATAAGACTATGTTCACCATAATTGAAGGTCAATTTTTCCTCGGTCGACATTGATTACCTAAACCACCATCGGTTCCATTATATACAAATTTACAACCTTGTACCTAATTTTTTCATTTGAGTTTCAAGATTGTTATTAGCAATCAAATGAGGATATCAAAGCCATTGCTTCATCTAAACAACATCTACACACCATTAGAGAGAAACACAGATGGCCAAGGATTCCCTTCTAGATTATTGGAGCATTCATGGGAACACACAGGTTGTACTTCCACGATACTAAACTAGCTACCACCTCAGTAATCAATCAAGAACCTCCATCTAGTCATGATATTTTCATAGCAACAAGTAAGTAACGTGATCTTAATCATTTGTGCTTGATTTTACTACATATATCTTTCCTCCATTCATTATTTTTAGTTTCTATTGTTATCCGAGATATCTCCATTTTCTCACCAATCCACCAACCCAACCAGTTCAAGCCCTTTCACCCTTTGTGACCTTTGCCTTTATATTCGTGAGTCTTCTTATTTATATTACGAACCTAACCACACCCTCCTCACTCTCTGTGAAATCACAGAGAAGCCCAAAAACCCTATTTTTATTAAGTTATTGCCAATTTCCCCTACCGACGTTAGTTTACCCTACCACCATCAGTTGTCATCCCTGAACCATCATCAGTCATCTGACCAATATTAGTCTCTGTGTCATTTTAGACCTTCTGACCAGCAAGCCTTCCAATCAACCAAAAACAACCCAGACCTTACCCAATCATTCCTATACCCTTTACCAAACCTCTATCAGACCTATAAAACCTAGAACAACCTACCAAATATCTCTAGATATGATAATAATTTTTTCCTGTTAGATTAGATTTACTTATTGTATTTGCACGAGATACCTAAATCGTATCACTACAATAGGATTTCTTTATTTCATTATACTTGCTGCATTGACTTTGTATTTGAAAGTTAATTGACAGCTTCCTAGGAAGCACTTCGCTTCCCAGATCTAGAATTTGCTAGGCACTCCACTAAAATATTCTATTAATGATATCTTGTGGTCTTGTTGTGTTTGTTACAGGTCATTCCCTCTAGCCCAAGGGAATCTCTTCATTTTCATGTAGGATAAAAATTCATTAACGTGCACATTTAATATTCAAACTTTGATCTTACAGGTATTCCTCCTAAGCTATTTCCTATTCAGTTTTATGTGAATAAATTAGGTGAAATAATAACATTCTCAAATTTGGCTTAGAGAGATTGATTAGGGTTAAAATTAAGATGTATAAGGTTCCATGACAACTGAACAATAAAAAGATTCTTAAAAAATAGATACAACCTCAAACAAACATGTTTAGGAAGGATGAGAAAGGGTTATCTTCCTTTAGGTTATTAGGATAACACAAAATTTGAGCTCATTTAGGAATTGTAGATAGAAACGCATTTTGAGATGACCCCCCTCAATATCTAAATCCATCAAAACTGAAGAAGAATGATCATCCTCTTTAATATCTGTTTCCAAAGAAGGATTGAGAAACTTTAGGATTTTAATTTTAGGAGAAATCATAGAAGAGAAGAGAGGAGGTTTCACCAAATGGTTTCTCTTGATCATGCTTATACCTCCTTATTTTACAAAAAGGATTCTCTAGAGCATATAAATTCCTAAACATTTTATGAAAAAGTTGTAGAACATTATGAAAAATGGAAAAAATAGGTTTCAAACATGCATTCATAAAATTTTTACTTACAAATAACTTACACATGTATAAACAACATTACCAAGAATTTTTTTATCAAGCAATAGTTTTCTCAACAATATTTTCTTGGTTCTTGTCCGTATTCTTATTTCTATTATTCTTAATTTGAGAATTTTTATTTGATTTAGCATAAATATCATATTCTTTATGACCAAAATTTCCACAAAAGGTATAAGTACCATCAATCTTAACCTTGAAATTCTTTTTATTCTTTACAAAAAAAATAGAGTTATTCTTAAACCTATATTTAAAGTTTGATTTCTCATTAGTATTGTCGTTATTTTGATTTTTAAAAGATTTTTGGTTTTGGGAGAAAAATGCCTAAGAGAAATTCTCTTTAGATTCAAAGTTCTCCATTACTCTTTCTTCTTAAACTAGGATAGAAGAGATGATATCCAAACTAAGTAAATCAAATTCATTTTGATACTTAGAATTCATAATAGAAATGTAATTTCTAAATTTATTATGTATGTTAGTAAGAATAATAAAATATAACAACTTATCTTGAAATAGGTCAAAATTATAGCCATCTAACTGATCCTTAATGTTCTTAATCTTAGCTAATTAATTAACTATCTTCTTATATCCTTTCATTGGAGTTGTAAGCAATTCCATGATAATTTTCATTATCTTAGAAAGGTGGCTACATTGATGCATAGATTCCAATTGGAACCAATCATCAACTTGAGACTCTATGTGACCTATATGTAGTAATAAATCATCATTAATTCTTTGCAACATGATTGACATGGACTCTTGGGATTTTTGGGAGAAGACATTCAAGTTTTCAAGGGTAGCTTGTATCCCAGTGGGTCTCTTTTGAATACCAATAACCAAATCCAATAGTTTTCTATCCATATGTATATATTTAAGCCTAATAATCTAAATACTATAGTTATTTCCTTTAAATAGCCATGATTTATCCATGGAAAATTTAGAAGAACTATCCATATTTGACAAAAAAATAGCACATTTAAAAAAAATTAGTATTATGTGGGTTTTAACCAATTGCACATATTTGTGGTTAAAATAAATTAACTTGTGTGAATTTTTACATAAAATAAACACAGTTAATACTAACTTTAAACTTATTAAAAAGACTCTACAAATGTATTAAAAACAAGAAGGGAGGTTACAAAACACAATGGACTATCTGTGAGAGGCCGTAAGACAATAGAGAAAAAGTTATTGAATTTTCAAATTTTAACAAGTCATGGAGCAAAATAATAGTGGTTTGTGTTGGTTTTTTGTTACGGGAAGAGTCACATAAAAAAGACAACAAGCTACAAAACAAGGGATTTTTCAGAACAAGAGAAAATAGGTTGCAGAACAACAAAGTTCGCATGATAAGAAAAATAGGTTGGAAAACATAGGAAGTCTGCGGAACAAAATAAGAGGTCCATGGAACACATAAGTCTAAAAAAAATTAAAACAAAATTGTGGATTGAAGGAATTGAAAATTACTTTAAAAAATATAAAGAAACTCAGGAGAAGCTGCGAAGCATGAAAAATATGGTGTGAGGACAATTGAGCCAACACAGAAGAAGATATAGAAAGTTCAGGTTTAAAAGCTATAAAACAAAGAAAAATTGTTCCAAGGGTTTTTGAAATTTCAATGTTCCACAGAATGTTAAGGAAAAAGCAACGTAACAAAGGAAAGAAAGCCAAAAGACAAGGAAAATGATCTACATGATAAAGAAAAGTCCATGAAACACAAAATTATGTGGAATAAAGAAAGAAGTCCCTAGAACAAAGGAAGAAGTCCCTAAAACAAAGGAAGTTAACAAAAGTAGCAAATAAGTTTGTGGAATAAATAAATTATACAAGATAAAGGAAAAAAGGTTGCAAAACAAGGGAATTATATGGTAAAAAGTAGTGATGAGAAACAAAGGAATGTCCATGCTATAAAGTAGAGAGCCGCAGAACAAACGAAAGTCTGTGGAGCTACGAAAAGTTTGTGCAACACAAAAAATCCATGCAAGATTTGAAAGAGGTCAAAAAACTAAGAAAAATGTGCACAACACAAAAAAATCCATACAAGTCTTAAAATATCTGTGGAATAAAGGAAAAAAGTCATACAAGACTAGGATATGCTGCACAACACTTAGAAAAAGCCACGTGAGACTCAGAATACCATACAACACTTAGAAAAGCCACACAATAGTATGAAAATTTGCAAAACACACAAATAGGCTGAAAATTTCAAAAAAATGCCACACAAGACTGTGAAAGGACACTTAACCCTACAAAATATGTAACACCTTGAAAAACCGTGGAAGTTAAATAAAAGTTGCGATAGTTTGTAGAAATCCGTAAAAGACTTTAAAATCCTCGCAACAATAAATTAAGCCACAAAACAAGAATAGATTCCGTGAAATATTCAAATAGGTTGTGAAACACAAATATGACTATGAAATACAAGGAAATATTAAGGAAGGCTACAAATGATAAAAATAGCACAAATCTAATCACGCTGAGAGTTGTGGAAGGAAGAAACACAAGTACACACAAGGTTTTGATCTGCCAAACTTAATTCAACCTTTCAAAACTTTCAGAGTAATAGGGAATTAGAATTTTGCACTTGTAGATCATGAAAAATCCACAAAACACAGAGTTAGACCTTCGTGGGTTTTGAAAACTTTAAGTTATCTTCTTTAATACAATCTATAGAGGATCTTAGACCTATAAATATATTGTTTATCCTACACAACCACAAACATCTTTCGTTGATACCATGTCAGGAAATGTGGGGTTAGATAATACAACATATTTATATATCCACCAAAATAGAAAACCAAGGATTATAGTTTATGATTGAACAACAAGTTAAATAAATTTAGATCAAAATATGAATTAGATATTTAGTTAAGTGCATAAACATGAAAGTAAAATGTACTCAACACAACACATTACATAATATATAAGTGGGAAAACCTTGATAGATTAAAAAACCAATGAAAATCAGTTATCTTTATTAAGAATAATATGTTTAACTCAACACTCCCACTATTTTATAATATCTATAGCTATTACACCTTCATTTATGAACAATCAATGCATTTCTTTTTGAGAATATATCAACCTTCATACCATTTGCATCATAGATATTTTACGCAGTCCACACTTCTTTCTCGCATGTGTGTTACCTTATGTGTAACCAATCTCAATGATATCACCTATATTTATATCAAGATGAGTGGTTTGGATCCACTCTTAATGCCTAATCAGTTCATGCTTATATTTTAAGTTTGATTTATAAGCCATGACCATTAGTCTTTAGTGGGTTTTTATTAAGTCAGTTTCCCCCTTAATATTACAACTCCGACACAAACTAGGACTAATTCTATATATATATTAAAAAAATCTAATTTTTGATATTTTGTGGTAGTATGGGGGCATGGTCTATTATCCCTTATTTTTTTAAAATAAAAATCCTTTTACTTTGAAAATCATAAAAAATATAAATAAATATTTTTCAAAAAAAACCTATCACAAACTACGTGGTCCTATTCTTTCTACCTTAGGGATTTAAAAAATATTAAATAATGATAAAAAATGAGGGGAAGCACGATAGACTCTCTACTATGTCTTTTTCATAGGAGCAACTCATATAATTTTATCTCTTTGACCCACCTATACTTAACCATTTTAAAAATAAATTAGTAGTTTAGAAACTAGACTCAAAATTCCTACAAATCATGTTCATATAAAATCTTCAAATTTTGAGTGTAGTTATATCAAAAAAATTGTACAAGTTAAGGTTTATTATTTTTAAGAAAAACAATTTTCACGTAAGACCCCCCTTTTGTCTCCCTATTTCCATGCTCTTACCCTAAGGTGAGAATTGAATTTTCCATCACCTTTGTTTTTAAATTTGTTCGAATCCTCTTTCTGCTTCTCGAGTCTAGGAAACTAACTTATCTTTAGTGTAATTAGTTAATGGAGAACTTATATTGTTGAAATTTCTGAGGAATCTCTTATAAAATATTACTAGTACATGAAATATCCTCACCTCTTTCATGTTTTGATGGATAGACATTCAAGTATAGTCTTGATATTTCTAATTCCATGCTCACTCCATCTATTGAAATCACACATCTTGTCTCTACAAAATTCACTATAATCAAGTTTTATAAACAAATTTTAAATTCTAATTGTTTCAAACACTATTTTTAAATGTCTCAAATGTTATTCCAAATATATGCTAAATAATAAAATTCCATCAAAATAAATTATAAAAAAAAAATCCAATATATAGCCTAAATACTTGGTTCACGGATTGCGTAATAGAGGTGGGGGCAGTATACCTTCCGAATGACATCACCAAAATCCCATACAACCCATACTTCATCTTGAACATTATTATCCATTCATCCCTTCTTGAATCCAAATATATAGGTAATCACTCAAATCAATCTTGGATAAAATATTAGCTCTTGCTAAGTAGTCTAAAATATCATCCATCATTGGTAATAAATAAATGTACTTTATTGTGATTTTTTTGATAGCTCTAGATTCCACACATGTTATCCACTTTCCTTATTTATTTAGTGAGATTAGGGATTGTTTATGATGTAGGAGAATATTGTATATATACATCAAAATTTTGGATCAAATAGGTTCTTAGGATGCTCATGGGTCCTAGTTAGTCCATTTAGACTCTTAATGATGTAATAAGTGGTATTTCGAAGGTTTCCCTCTAAAATCCACATTTAAATATTAAAATTAGCTTTGTATTGCATCATATACCTAGGATTTAGAATTTTAGTCATTTAGGGGTTAGTATAGGCCTAATGTTAATAAAATAAGATGTTCATGTCTTGACCTCACACTCTTGACCCTACCAAGCAGTAAACTCATTATAGTTGGCTTAACCATGTATGAGTTGTGTGTTGGAGACCTAACTACCTTTTCCTTCTTCATAATAATGCTAATGAGTTTGAATGGTTGTTGTTGATAAAGGAGGGAAGAGAGGTTTTTAGAGGAATAATACCTCTATAACATAGCCTAAGAGGATCCTGAAACTATGTATTTCAAGATATATCAATAAAAGGAAGCTTCTTTTCTGTAAATTGTGAATCATTTTTTATTGTTGTATTGAGAAATGATTAATGATGATATTAGAATTGAATCTCATCAATATATTTGTAAAAAATCTTCTACATGATTATGAAGGTTATGTAACTCATGAAAGATAAGGAGAAGAACATGCAAGGGTGAAATTGTTAATCAAGACCATATAAGGTGTAAATTGAAGGAACTATGATAAGATAAAAACAAACATGCCTATGTTTGATTAGTGAAATAAATTAGGGGTTAGTGATGGATTTATGACTTGCGTGAAGGTTAAACTATTGAGTTCCAGGTGTGGTGAGTAATTAAATTTTTTGAAATAGTAGGTACGATTTCATTTGAATTAACAAGAATAAAAAATGAGTATTCCCGAGTTTAACAATCTTGTGCATATTGGAATGAGGAGTAGAATTCAGTAATGGAGATGGTGAACTGTGACAAAGTGATTTAGAAGTCTGTAGAGGTGTATTGAAACCAGAAGAAAGAAGATAACTCCTATACAAAGAAGAACACATAATAAAAACAACATTGTTTGGTATATCCCTATTCTTAAGGATTTTGTGATGAAAAACTTACTTAATAATTACAAAGAAATATTAAAATTAGTCAAAAGAAGATTAATATTATTATAATTGGTGTAATAAGGGCGAATGATAGGTTTTAATGGATTTGAAATATGTCTTTCCGTGTAAATATGAGAAACTCTCATATAATTGTTTTTTTTTAAGGGCAAATAGTTTTGAAGGGACTATACCCTATATACAAAAGGGCTCAAAAGCCAGATAGTGAAGATGAGAGAAACAACCCAGAGAAGGGAAAAACAGTCAACCAAGAAAGGCTCAACAGCCAAATATTACAATATAAGTGAGAAAAGGATCTAAACGTACAAAGATCCAAAAGAAAGAAGGAAAGATCAAAAAGAAACCAAAAGAGAAACATCATATAGAGCTCTGCCAAAAAACAGCTCCAGAACTGCCAGATGAAAGCCACATCGCAGCCAAAAAACAGCATCACAACAACCCGTTACTTGATGGCTCTGTCAATCTTGGTCTTGATAGCCTGCAGCGACATGAAGAAGGCAATGGCATCATATAACTGTGTTGAGTACCTTGTTTAAGGGTTTTTGAGGACAAGGGTGTTATTAGTGACAAAGAGAAGTTAGTTAAAGCTACCATAGAGAAGATATTTTAGGGAATAAAAATGTTTTAGAGGTGTCAAGATGTAAGGAAAACATGTATGAGGATTTTATATCAAAGCATGTAAAACTGAGAGGTTGACTATGCATACACAATATTGGAGGGTATTATAAAAGTCATGAGTTTAATCCATAGTTGTTTGAGGATAATGTAGAACTTGAGACAAGTGGAGGAAGGATTAAGGGATTTTATGAAATCATATAAATCATAATTGAACTTAGAGAAATTAAGAATTAGAAGGTAGGACAATACAGTCATCAAAACACAGTTTAAATTGTCACAGTCAAGTATTAAGGCGTACTCGGTATGAAGTGTATACTTGGAGAAATTTAATGAAAAAAAAGGATTGAATGAAGGTTTAGGAGGTTGGTTAGAAAATTTTTAAACCTTTACAATCAATTATTGAATCAGGGTATAGAGAATTAAGGTGAAAAGATGAAATGTACAGTCTTAGGCAAAAATGGTGACAGTCCCCTTAGACCCTTAGTAACAAGAATTTTTATAAGTAGAATGTAAAGAAAGTGTGTCAAACATGAAGGAATGATGGTATGATGGATGAGGACCATAAAAGAGTAAAATTAATCACCAAAGTGACTTAAGTACTTAAGGATATTGACTTCCCTGTCCTGGTACAATCAAGAGACCTAGTGAAGTTAACAATTACAAGAAGTGTCATAGATGAATAAATTGAGTAATTTGAGTGAGAAAGATGGAGAATGGTGGAGAGTGATGATAAGGAGTGAAATGAGGTTTTAAAAAAGGCTTAGATAATCCAAGAATAGAGAAAAATAAAGTATATAAAGATTGAGGGTGTAGGAACAAGAGAAGGGTTTAGAGGCCAAAACATGCAAAATAGTACATTTGAGGCTAGTGAATTGTATAGACCTTGAGGAGACCTTACAAAGGTGGGTAAGGTGCAATGAAGTGGTCATGAGGTTAATAAGTGACCAAGAATCAAAATCCTAGTAATTTGACAAGAAACCCTACTTAGGCCTAGTAAAACAACCAAAGAGAGTAAAATTGGGTTGGGGTGAAAGAGAAGGAGTTAGTTGATACAAATTGGTAGAAAGTATGGCCTCCCAAATGGGTATCCAAATATACAATTAGATTTTCTGGGTTGTTGGTAGATTTTTCTAGACATGGAAGCTTTTAGGGCTAATAAGGCTAATGAGACCTAATCAATAATGCTAAAATGTGAATAAAAGAGGATGTGTAAGGAATCGTGTCTTTAAACTTTTCAGACATATAAATGGGCCAAATGGGTACTGAAAAAGCTTACCAGTCAAGTATGGAAGTAAAAAATTGTTGATTTTTTTCAGCAAACCTTAGTTTACAAGGCTACAAGGATTGTGCTTGGCTTGGAAAAAAAAAGTAGTTGAAAGGGATGTTATGAAACTTATTTCATGGTTTGATCAAGTTTGTGTGATGTTATTGATCTTGTCTATAGTGAATTTGAGCCTTGAATATGTGATTTTATGCATTTAATACATTTGAGAAAAATTTGGCTACTCAGACAAAGTGATGGTTCTTGAGTAAAGGTAACTATAAAAGTTGAATTTTTTTTATCTTAATGCATTTGATGGTGTTGTATGAGGAATGTATGCAGGGCTCTGCATTATTTTAGCACAAGGACTTATGCTCTCCCTTATGAATCCTTTCTCTAACACCAATGAGATTTTCCTTCTCATTTCATCATTCTCTTGTAGAACTATGTGTATACGTCTCATTTTTTACACTTGTTAATTATTTATCTTGTGCATGGTTTGTTAATATATTTTTCTCTTGAGCTGGTGCTTCAAGGGGTTTTTCAAGATTGTGTGTAATTGGACTTGGTCATGTAGGTTAAACCACATCATTTGAGAGAACATTATTATGCCATAATTCCCTTACCCTTGCATCATTTATTCCTTTTGTTCACACATTGTACTCATTATTCCTACTTGTTTCATTGAGATCAATTTTTTATGCTCATTGCATGCTTTTATTCCTCTTTTTAGTCATCATGGACCTTTATCATTACCCCCTTTTATATTCTAGCTTCCATTCCTCATTGTTTTACACCCCATGATCTTAGGGTTCCCCTAAATCCAACACTATCACCTATGGGTGATGGTGTCAAGTTTAATTTTTCCATAGATGACACCATTGACCACAAGCAATGACATCATGTATATATACCCCTTACATTTCTACCATAAATATTCAATACATTCACTTTTCCAAAACACTTCATTGGCTTGCACATCGAAAATTTTCACAACTAGTTGATAGAATTAAGGTTTAAAATATTTTTTATTTTGCATTTGGGTCACCATAGTGATCTAGGATTATCTCTTGGAGTTGTTATCTCTAGTAAAAATCATGCATCAACAACCAAACTATAGGAAAGTATTTCCAACTCTTTTTTGTCCTTTGTTTCTTGTATATTATTATTGTTTAGATGGTTGGCCATTCATTATTATAGTTCACATTATATGTATGTTTATTTTTATCTATTTATTTGTCTTATTATATTATACCCTTTGGATTTATCCATCTCTTGACTGATCCATAAACTAACACTAACCCTATGTATAAATATTTTATTAAAACATATCCTTTAAAAGTAATCATTTTTCACAAATTTAATGAATAAGAACTGATTAAAAATCAAATGTAAATGTTTAATAACTGAAATGAATATGAATTTGTAACATTATAAACTCATCCAAATCTCCTATTCATTTAAACCATTCAATTGAAAATTTAATCGATTTATAGTCAATGTTAAAAATGATTAAATATGAATTCAAAATGATTAACTGCTAAATCATTACTATGGAAAATGAGAATGAAAAATATAATCATGACACCGAAATTGATAATGGAGTTCACCCATTGATCAAGTTACGTCTCCAGGACTGTTGAAACATAATATGATCCATTAAAAACTCATTTGAAATTACAAAAAATATCTTACAAAATGATCAATAGACCTTTAACTTGTAAAACGGTGCTTAACAAACCTTCAAAAGACTCTGATGATGATAAAAATGTCCTCCTCCTTCCTGTAGAACTTGCACGATCAAATTCCCCATGTTATATGTCAAAAGAGGTAAAAAATGCTTCAAAACAACATCAAATGAACACCAAATGGAGCATCTCTGATTTATGTACAACTCTCTAGTTCATCTCAAAGCCTCAAAATGGCCCTAGAATGGCCTAATTTGTAATTTTCCACAAACTACCCTTCATAACTTGCTAACATAGTAATTGAACAGACCTTGTTTAAATACCATAATGGCCCCTTACAAATAATTTTGAATTTTGGGTGAGGTGGTTGGGAACCATAATATTTTGTTACAGGTCTGTGATTCGATCCCCACACAATAGATTTAGATTTTAAATATGGTTTTGGGAGTAATCCCACATCCGTCAGACTGTGAACAAGTTTACGATTAAATAGCCTATGTGACCTATATTCCAGCGTGGCTTCGGCCATGTTACCCTCTATTTTTCTAATCATATGGTGTAACTGCCTCGCGAGCTCTTGTTGAAGTGGCTCAACCTTGTTGGCAATAGAAAATTTTTTATTTTGTTTAGCATCTTGGCCGCATTGGCAATGTTGGTTGGAAATAGCTCAACCGCATTGTGATGTGGTGAGTAGGCATAGTCGAGTATTTTGGGAGGATGGCTCATGGATTCAAGAATTTGGAAGATAAGTGGTGGTAGGCCTTGTGGTAGCATGAGGACCCACCATGTGGACTACTCCAAAATTTCCAAATTGTTGAGCTTTATCCTACCACATGTCAGCACAAGAAGACACAAAATAATATGGTATAAACTATATTGTGATTAGAAAAATTAAATTCACACTAAATACCACCAATAGTAATACAATGGTTGGGTGCGCTTCTGAAACAAGAGTGGACCCCAATGTTGAAACCAATTTTTTTGCGCACCTATCGAAGACTAAAGAATAAAAATTTACTAAACATATCCACAATATTTTTTTCTTCAATCAAATCCAAATACACAAATAGGCTCTATACGTGAGCCATTGCACTATTTGACCTGTGCTTCTTTGTTGACACAGTTTGAACCTAAACTTTGACTATCAGTATCAAGAAGATATGGTATCTGATTCACACATTCTAATAGGTGTTGGAAAGATCTTGGAGTTCTCTTCTATACTGCAATGGTTTAGGTAGAAATAGGGAGATTTTTACCTCCCATTATGTCCTCTAGATCACACATCCCTAATAAGACCTTTTGGTCCCCAAAAATCAATTCACCCATTGAATATGCTAAATGATTCTCTGTATTACATCAACATATAGAAACCATAATGTAACATAGTGCTTAAGATTGAAAAATATTGAAATGATTGTTATATAAATGGATTACTATTAAATAGACAATAAAACACTTCGTAGTAAGTGTCCAACTAAATCCCTATGATTCAGCCAATAATTACAATGCCAATTATAGGAAGGTATCCACCAACCCTATGAAAATGTCAATCAAAACAAAATATTATGGAAATAAATCAGTTATGCAATAGATTACACAACGTCATACAATGAGGCAAGAATCCAACTGATTCCAAGTGAAACTACCAATGAAAATCAAAATATTTATCTAATGTGAAATTGGGGATAAAACTAAACTGCCTTAAAAAATGTCACATTCCAAATCAGTGAAACTTCCAATCACTGCAAAAGATCACCATGTGAAACTGCAAACATAATGTTCCCAAATGTGGGTCTTATAAATGTATACAACATAAATATGCTCAAATTAGATGCATCTCATAACAAAATTTATTATGAATACAAGTATCCAATAGGCACACTGTAACATGCCACAAAAATCACCAGCATTAAATATTGTTAAAAAAAATCAAGCTGAAAATATGACTCAAAATTATTTACCAAATGTATTAGGAAACTTAGAAGCTTGTAGGAGTTAAAAATTGAAGTTTAGAAAATCCCGAAATATGAGAATATAATCTAAGCATGATAAAAATTTTATGAAGTTCTTCTTAAAAGGAAACTCCAAAAATAATTTAATTACCTAACCCCCAAAAAGAAAGGAAAAGAATTCACATAGGTATAAATGTATTTGCAAATGTGCTCATGTATGGTTATTATAAACATGAAAGATGCCATATGTTGTAACTAACCCCAAAATTGTGAAATTTTTTGAGGTTTTTTGATTTTTTGGTCAAGTGACCCATTTTACTTGGTTGTATATACCTTCTTGTTGTCAAAGAATGCAAAAAAATCCAACAGTTAGCCAAATTTGAGTGAATTTGGGATTTGATCGGTCAATGTAGACTTTGGAGGAATAGGAGGAATAGTTCCTCATGTTCCCCATATTGTCAATTTATCTACATTACAAGATATTGTAGTGTAGATCATATTTTTAAAGGTTCATCAGAATTGTTCCATGTGTTCCCTGCATCACCCGCATCTCCATAATCTAACCCTTTTCATCGTCTTTTTTAGATATTTTTGGAACACATGAAATAGTTTCATCTTATGATAGGTTCCTCACAGGCATATTAATATTTCAATTTTTCACCCTTCCATTACTGTGGAAGTTGTAGAAGTTTGAGGAACCAATGGCACATGTTCCTATGTTCCATTTTTACTCTGTATCACTGATCTCCCCATACTATAGTGTGTTTCTCGAGTTCTAGAGACCTTCGTCATATCTAATTTACAAGGTGAAAAGGTAAGTGAGTTCCCATGGGGATACGTTTATCCGCATAACATTTTGTTTGTCTCCAAATAAAGTTTTTTGAGATAAACCCTATATAATCCCCCATACTTAGTAATTTTCACCATTCAAAAGCTCAATTTTATGTTTCCTATCCATTTCCTTTCTCCCGCAGTCAAAAGAGGCATTTTAGTCATAACTTTGTCATTTTTTATCCAAATTCAAAAATTCAAATTACATTGGGACCATTGTGAAGGACTTTTATTTTCATGCCAAAGGTGAGTAGCTTTATCATTCCTTTGTCTAGTTTCAATTTAATTTGTGTTACCATCCCTCCCTTTTAAATACCTCTTTTAATCCACTGTTTAGCTTCTATTTTATTTGATTTCTCTCCAATATTTCCACCATGAAATTCCAATACGTGGGGTGTGAACATATTTCATCTTTAGAAAACATTGTGCTTGATATAGGAGATAGTGATGTTAGACACATAAACTTGAATGATTTTTGGGCCTAAATCTCAGATGATAGTCCTACTATAATTTCACAATGTGTTAAAAAAAGTGGAATTTCTTACGTTATTGGCTTCATCACCTCAGTGTAATGCACGTATACAGTCCTGACATGTGCCTCAAACTTTGATCCACAAACTAAAGAATTGAAAGACCCTCAAGGAAAAATTATTTCCAAATTAGATGTCCATTATATTAATGTGGCCTTGGGAATCCCAACCTTTGAGGATTTCAAAATCTTAACCAGGACCAAATCCTAGAGACTTTTTGACCAAAATAAAGATAATTATAAAACCATGATTGTTAAATCTTGGTTGAAAACTAAAAAGAAAGGGCCCTCCAAGTTTCCCAAAACCCTCTACATAATTAAATTCAAAGAATAACTTTTAGATATGATCACAATGTTTGCAAGAATGATGGTTATGTCATCCATTAAAGAGTTCCAAAATTAGATGTGTGTATACATCGATGTGATATATGAGGGAAAAAAATGCTTGAACTAGGGGGAAATCATTTGTGAAAATATGAATCAACAAACAACTGGTTAATGTGTGTCAAAGCAAAACCTTTCACTTGACTTCATACTTAATGTACACTATATCAACCTACAGGGTATGGGTAGGATTACCAAGACAAGAGAACATGCAAAATGCACAGTGTATGAGTTATACACTCAAATCACCTATGAAAACAATAAAACTCATCATAAGAGAGTGAATGATGATTTTACCATGTTCTTGTTATGACTACTTGAAGGAAATATGACTGAGAGGGTTTTATCAGAATAAAGGTAGTTTATTTCAACATATGGCAACCTTTTTATTCAGTTAAGTAATTTCTCATACATTTAGATAATTGGGTTCGAGGGATTACCAAACAAATTACCAATTTAATAAAATTAAAAATTAATTCTGGTTGAACTCTATAGATAGTTGTATGTAAATTGTAGAACCTTTAGGGACAAAAATATCTCAGGTATTCAATTCCCTATCTCACTAGGAAACTAAAATTGCAAGTCATCTCTTGATGCTCAAAATATCAAGAGGACCATTTCAGAGTTCAAATTTCACACATATAAGAAGAGGTCTACCTTTAACAATAAAGGTTTCATTTCAAATAAAGCGACAAGTGAGCATGGGAATCTACAAGTAACTCTTCTGCATACCCTACCTCTCGAGGTCGTGCCGAGACAGCCAGCGGGGATGGAATATGTGTGGGATGCAAACGAACTAGTTAGGCAATATAATTTCTTCGACACGCACTAATGGAATTTGTGAATCTAAGGCAAAGAAGGCCCTTCTAACTTGAACTGGTGTGATAGATCAATCAGCAAGGATGACTGCTTGAAGGCTCCAATCAATATCGAGTTCTGGCGTGATTCAATCTATGGGTTGTGGAATACGTGGAAAATGACCTGGGATAGTTTCGTGTATATCTCCAGATAAGGTCATATAGTGGGTAATGAATACAATCGACTCTACGGACAATTCTCTGGCCTAGTCCAAAATTCTCTATCTTTGTTAGCCGCTATATCTAGTAAGGATAGTTGTTCAATGATGATGGGTGGAAGTGGAGTGGACTGGAATACTAACGTGTGTAGGCCAGTGTCTATATCTGATTGACTTATGGATTCATTAGGTTGCGGGATTTGTGGATCACAACCGTAGACTCTTGGTTATTACGGTCTTGTTATGGTCATGTACAAAATCAAGTCCTAATCCCTAGTATCTAGTAATCATACAATTTCTCAGCTTCTATGTTTAGAATCAATAACTGTGCGATCTTCTCAGAGTACCTCACAGGCGTTCGTGCAATCTGGATTCTTAAACTAGTATCTATGTCTATGAGAGTGTCTCCTGCATCTGGCTGTGGGACCAAAGGATCACAACCAAAGATTTGTTCTCTTTCGAACCCTTCTACAGTCATGTGGTATGTTTGCCTAGGGTAATCTGTAGTTCGGTTGATTTGATTAAAATGTGTGAGCTTGGTTGTCTTCTATATTTAACCCTCTCAACTGAGAGCTGATCAGTTGTAAATCTGTTGTTGTTTGGAAGACCTGTATTCTAAGGTTCTGGTCTGTGTCAACTATTGTTGTGACGAGGTCAGGTTGAGGCATGATTGGCTCAAATGCATATTCCCTAGGCTCCCTAGGTCCCGTGATTGTCATACAAAACAAAATGTAAATCTAACTGTAACAAAGTAAATTTAAACTACGTGGAATAAATCTAAAACATATATAACTTCTATTTTTCTGAGAAACCCTTTAGGAATTTAAGAAAAGCAACTATTTAAACGTATCTAGAAATAACAACTAAATAACAATTTAAAACAAAAAAAATAACCGAGTGTAGTTATTTGCCTGTGTAATTTGTAGATTTATTCTAAACAAATAAAATAGCTCATCTAATCTATCTGCAAGATTCTCGATCCTACCTCAGAAGTGAGGAGTGAATCATAGTTTCTCAAAAACTATAAATCCTCACAGCTTCCCTGGCGATATTGAGAATAGAATTTACTGAAATGAAGCAATTATCTACTCTATTTGATATGATTCTAACTAGAACTTTGAAAGCTAGAACCTGGATTCCGCAGAACAGTGACGAATCCGATGGTGCATGTGATCTTGTCCCCTCAGTGTGATCTCCTTGTTCTTTCGTATTCACGTGAATCCAGGAAAGCGTGTAATGCTAGCATCAATAGAAGTAGATATTGGGACAAAGGCAGCTCAAAATGCAGACTGAATATAATGTGAGTAGGAGAGGGATAACGCAAGAGTACAAAGCTTGGCTTATGCAATTCCTAGCAGGATTTACTGTGAGTCATGCAACATAAAGCGTCCAGAACCTGAAACTATCCTGTTTGAAGAGCAAAACCTGCAACTTTAATGGCTTCCTAAGCTATTCTACTCCAATGGATTGGGTGAAATAACAGTACTACCTACACAAGATGGGTATGTGGCTTACCAACAGCTGAACAATGCTAACTAAGCATGCAAGGAATTAAAACTATGGCTTCTAAAAAGAATAAAAGACTGAACTATGAAAATCAGAGCATGAAAGTGAATGAGGGGCAGACCATTTGCTTGTGCATAAACCATTTATTTATAGCTTTTCATTCACCCAAAGATCAAAACTAAACTGAACTCTAAAACAATAAACAATGGCCAAACACTATTTCAGGGGACCAAAAACATAAATGCAAGCCCAAGTCGGCAAGGAAAGATGGTGAAACATTGATTTTTACGTGAGTCGCGTCAAAAACACTTTCTGGAAAATGTGTAAAGGACCACCGCCCATGCAGGGCAGCGGTTTCGTCACTGAAGAGCAAAAGGCCAAGAAAAGAGAGGAAAAAGGAAAAACAAAGGACGTAGGGGCCAAGCGGGGCTTGCGGAATGTTAACGCACACTCAGAGATATTTTTCCGGATCCCGAACACCTTGCGAGGAGCTCTGTATCATCATTGGGGAACTTGTTACACTGTTCCGGTAGTACAGTACCTTACAATTTTGGGTACGTACATATTTCTCCCCTCGGAGAAGTGTTTTAGCCATGAAGAGGCGTAAAATGGTGGGTCCGAGTATGGCAGTCTCGAAATGGGAAGTTAGAAGTTATACCTGACACGTCCATGTGTTGAAATGACGCCATCCAATATTCCCGCTACCTACAAAATGAAAAGAGAACTCAAGTGCAGATAGACACAATAGTTTGAAAAATAAACACTAAGAATAACAGGGAAATGAGAACGTACCATTTGTGCGGGGATAGGAACTTACCTCCATCAGCGCTCCAAACCTGGGAAAAAGTCATTTTAAAAATGAAATAGAGTGCTATATACATGAAAGTGGGCCCATTTTCCTATTCATTTGCGCGAGTCGATTTGATTGATTTTGAGCTCTGGGACCCACGGTGACGGTTTCTTGCGTGAGTAGAGTCGAAACGTCCGCAGCAAGATCATGATCATGCGTCCACGTGCGGAACACCGACCTCAGCGATCACAGGTTAGTTTTCTTCATTTTATTGTTCCCCCCCTTAATTTTGAAATGCTAAATACTCTGTAATGGGGGGGTCATTTTTGAAAATGCTAGTGTTAACAGGTCCGCCTGGGGGGGGCGCCTACTGGGTAGGTTCTTTTTTTAGGTTAAAAGGCCGTTTTTTGCACTTTTTAAGCCTTTTTAGGTTAAAAACCCGCGTGGGTTTTTAGACCACGACCGCCGCCCTGGCCAGGGTGGCGGTTACATGACCGCCGCCCTGTTCAGGGTGGCAGTTACACGACCGCCGCCCTTAAGGCGGCGGTTACAAAACCGCCTCCCTGCTCAGGGCGGTGGTTTTGCACAGAATGCAAAAGGAACCTATTTTTTTGAGCTTGTGTTTGTATTTTTAGCATTTCTACGTGCTTTTATGACTTCCTCAGCATTTCCTGGATGCTAACTTACTTTGTTTTGTGTGTTCTTGGGTGTATGCAGGCGAGAGAGGAGTACATCTGATGGAGCAGAGAGAGAGTGTGTGATTGGCTCTCAGGGGTACTAGATGCCCTCTCACAGGACGAGGAGGACACACTTCAGAGGGCTAGTATACTACGCATATCACGTGTGCCCCATGTTGCACCATCTAGTCACATCCTTTGTGACTTATTTTCTTACTGGGATGTAGATCGGAACACCTTCCGATTGCCAGGGGTCCATGGCGAGTGGACCATTACATTGGAGGACGTCTACCGCATTCTGGGAGTCCCGATCATCGGGAGGTGACTCACTTTGGAGATAGCAGGCTCACAGGCACAGATTGCATAGTGGTTGACTTATATGGGAGATGCAGCCATCTCCACAGGGTCGAAGAAGGGGGTGAGAGTTCGATCTATTCCTTCTTTGCCCATCCTCGTATTTCTACAGGCCATCATGGGGATCCTTGCCTCAAGATTGATCGGGGACAAGGGAGGGGACACATTGTTATACTACTGGGCCCCCATTATTGCATAGATAGAGGGGCACAGCTGGATATACGCTTGGGGAGTAGACATTATTAGGACCACCTACCATGATCTATAAAGGGTGGTCTATTTACAGGGACAGTCATTGAGCCACCCGACTCTAGTCATGAGTTGGGTTATGAGCATTTCATCCCTTATGGCAGGGGTGTGGAGGTGGCAGATCCTGGAGTTGTTAGGGCAGCCAGATGGATAGACACATCAATGCTTAGAGCACCTCATCATCTAGTTGCCTCCCTGACTACTACCGACATGGAGGCGACACCGTATCAGACCATGGCAGGCATATGGAGCGAGAAGACTCTTACTTTGATCTCCTACTCCACCACAGGGCAGCTCATTGATAGAGTGGGACGAGTGGAGATGCACCCCTTTGGTTGAGTCCCTCAATAGTTTGGCCTACCATACACGGGTATGCTTCCCCCAGTGGTGCCAGTTTACAGATTAGTTCGTGAGGCCAGACGGGGGCCTAGAGGCCGAGGTTGGATAGTGATTACTCCTGGCATTCCTATTGCAGCCAGGAGGATAGTTCGTGCTAAAGGGAGAGCTGGTGCGCCTCGGGCACCTTTGCTTCAGATTGCTGCGGGTCCTGCTCATAGCAGCGATGACCCTATTGATATTGACTCCGAGTCTGAGGAGTTCACAGAGGGAGGGACAGAGGAGGAGACCGAGGACAGTGATCCTGAGTGGCATGACACTCAGGACATTATGCAGGCATAGAGGGCTAAGCAGAGTACAGAGAGGGATACTCTAGTTTCAGAGGAGCCCCTCTCCTAGGGCCATGGTGGAGAGGATGATTCCGTTGTAGGGCGACACATTGCTCCTGCCACAGGAGCAGCCCCTTAGTCGGCAGCAGCATCCGCGGCAGGTGCCGGCCCCAGTGACCCATCCTAGAGGCCTGGTGATCCAAGTAAGTTACCCTTTCTCCCTTTTAATGTTTATTTGTAGGCTCTCCTTAGTTAGTATTTTGTATCTTAATTTCGTGCTTGGTTTCTAACTTGTTTTCTCCTTTGTTTACAGAGACTGTTGATGAGTGGCGGGATCTGATCCGCAGGGTATGTACTGATTCCCTGATGATCCCCATGGATAGGACCCATGTGGAGCTATCCGTGGACATTGGGGAGCCCTCAGCAGCTGGTAGACATACCGATGTCTTCGCTCCCATTTGGCACATGGCTAGGATGGTGTCGACCCTCTGCACAGAGTTAGCAGGCTATAGGATGGCTGAGCATCTCATGAGGAGCCATTCTCATGGTGAGACCGCAGCTGCCCCTCGGGACCCTAAGCCCTCCGTACATTCAGAGCGCCGGCGTAGCCGGAGTCCCAGGCGAGGGCACGCACCTTCAGAGGGGTCGCATAGGGATTGAGAAGCCACTTGGCTCTTGTGTATTTTGTATTATATATTCTTTGTATATCACGGGCTCTTTGAGAATTTTGACCATGCTTAGAGCATGATGGCATTGTACATAAATATTGATTATTTATATATATGCATTCATTTTGGATCAAAATCTTGGCACTCATGGTTTCCTTTCTATTTCCAGCTTTTCTTTGTGTATACTACGATGTACGTTTATATGCTTTTTAGAATGTATGCAATGCAGAAAAAATGATGCAAATGTTTGTTTCCTTTTGTGTATTTCATGATGCTGATATATGTAGATATAATGTGATTTTGAATCTTAGCTTTCGTAAGAAATTTTGGATACCTCATGTTTTTTTTGCAAAGTGATGAATATAACCAGTATGATGAACATATTAACTTGCCCCACTCCTAACTCCACGCAACTAGTAAGATGTGAGGGCTCATCATCGAGAGCTAGAAAGGGCACAAGTTATGAGGTGTAGCTGAAATGATAGTGATGAAAGATAGACAAAGCTTTAGTGGAACCAAATTGGAAGCTACAAGCTTACTCTACCTGAGTGACTTCATAGTTTAGAATGCAACTTACTTTGCGGTTTATCTAGACTTAGATCCATAGATGGCCACATAGTAGACAAAATCTGGGTTTTTAGGATTTTAACTCTCTTGGAATTTTGAACATCTGATTCATTTGTTTTTGACTCAAAGTTTCAAAGTTTGAATTGTTTTCATATGATCATTTGCATTTATTTGTCAAGAGGACCCCCTACACTTTGCCCCATGCTACTAGTAAGAAGCGTGGGTTTATCACTGTGGGCAAGGTATAGGCGAGTAAGGGCATTTCCATCCCTTCCCAACCCTACGTCACTAGTAAGAGATGCAAGCTCATCACCAAAGGTTGGTGGGGCAAGGAAATGTGTAAAATTAAAATTTTCTGTTTAATCACTTTTTGACTTGTTTATTTGAGTAAAATGTTAGTATGCGTTTATTTCCAAAGAGATATACATATGGGATAGATGTGACACCATGAAGCTTCTAGAATAGACCATAGGCAAGACACCTATCCTAAGAAGAAATCAAAGTGAGAATAAACTTGCAGATCTTGGTATGGTTACCATTAAGACTTCGTCATGTCTGACTTTATTTGATAAAAGATTTTGAGATAATTTGATGATATCATGAAAATGGAGGGGTATGATTAAAGAGTTTATGCCAACAACATCATGATTTTGCTATGAATTGCTTTGAGAATAGATTCCTTGATCACCATTTATGTAAGAAACAGGTGGACAAAATGATCTTAATCTATATGAAGATGCAATGTAAATATATATAAGTAGTGCTAGCTGCTTATACGTAGAACCACTTGAGGTGAAGGGAATTGATTGTTTCACCAAATTCCTCACCTTCTAGCGTACATAAGAGGTATGCACTATTTCCGTAGTCCTTCATGACTCGGTATGGGCCCAACCATTTGGGCCGGAATTTCCTTCCTTCGCCGGTCTTCTTGTCGATCCGACTATCTAGTCTTAGAACCAGATCCCCTTCGTATATGTCGCGTTCATAGACCTTCTTGTTGTACTTCCGGCACATCTGGTCAGCATAGATTCTATGTCACTGTTCAGCATCTAACCTAGTTTCATCTAGGCTTTCTAGTTGAGAAAGACGTGCTTCTCTGTAAGCGTCTTCATCCAGAATCCCTTGTAATGAAATGCGGAGACTGGGTATTTCAACCTCGAGTGGGAGGACTGCCTCTACACTGAACACTAGTGAGAAAGGAGTTGCTCCCATTGGTGTTTTTACTGAGGTTTGGTGGGCCCACAAGGCTGGATATAAATTCAAATGCCAATCTTGTTTGTTTTCTTTCACAGTTTTAAGAAGAATGGCTTTCAGAGTCTTGTTTGTCGCTTCAGCCTGTCCGTTGGCTTGAGGGTAATACAAGGAAGCCGTATGATGGCTTATCTTAAATTTGTTGCATAGTTCGTGAACCTCTTCATTCTTAAAAGAAGTTCCATTATCGGAGATAATGATTTGTAGGATACCGTATCTACAAATGATTTGGTTTAAAATGAACTTGGCGATTACAGAACCAGGTACAGTAGTAAGAGGCACAACCTCTACCCATTTGGTAAAATATTCAGTGGCCGTGATTATAAAATTATGGCCATCTGTAGACGAGGGAGAGAATTTCCCTATCAAATCTAGGCCCCATGTAGAAAAGGGCCATGGAGTAGCGATTGGTTGCAGAGCTTGTGCCAGCATATGAATCTCATAGGAGAATTCTTGGCACTTATGACACCTGCGTACAAACTCTATTGCGTCATGTTCTAAAGTGGGCCAGAAATAGCCCATTCGATGTATTTTTCGAGCAGTGGCATGGCCACCGAAGTGGCCTCCACATATTCCACTGTGGGATTCATGGAGAATCTTCTTGGATTCTTCTGTGTTGACACATCTTAGGAGCATTCCATCGAACGCTTTTCGATAGAGCACTTGCTCTATAATGACGTACTTGGCTATGATAATACGTAACCGCCTTCTTTGTTGCAGTGTAACTCCTTCTGGGTACGTATGGTCTATGATATAGTTAATGATATCAGCGTACCAGGGACACTCAGAGATAGAGGGTCAGGTTTCGATGTAGAATACGCACTCATCTGGAAAGTCTAAATCTACTAAATCACCTCCATCTAATGGGTTATTAGCTAACCAATCCACAATGATTTGTCCCTTAACTAACTTCTGATTTACAAACGTTAATTCGAATTCTCCCATTAAGGTTATAAAACGTCCAGCATTTTTAGACAATGACCCTTGTGCGAGGAAAGTTCGTAAGTGGTCCGTTTTTACCATAACCCTTGTTTCTTGATTCAGCATATAGTGTCTTAAGCGTTTAGTAGCAAAGACTATGGCAAGGAATTCTCGTTCTACCTGTGTATAACGTGTTTCATAGTCGAGCAGTGTTTGGCTGATGAAATAGATTACACGTTCTCTCTTGTCATCATCTTCTTGGGCCAACATACAGGCCAGTGAGACATCGGTAGCTCGTGACTATAGAATTAACAGGTGATCTAGCTTAGGTGGCATTAGTGTAGGTGGTGACAACAAGAAACGCTTAACTGCATCAAAGGCTTCATTGCAGTCTTCGATCCAATCAATGCTATAGTCTTTCTTGAGTAAATTGTTGATTGGATGAACGACGAAGCTCAAGTCTGGGATGAATCTTCATATTGCACCCAGCTTTCCGAGAAATGACCTGATTCCAGATTCATTCGAAGGTGGGACCATTTCGAGGACAGCCTGAATTTTGGTTAGATCAACATCTATCCCTCGTGACGATATGATGTAACCTAGGAGCTTTCCTCCTGTTACGCCAAAGACACATTTTTCTGGATTTAGTGTGACTCCGTACTCTATTAGGCGTGAAAGAATGACGCAAAGTACTTCTGGATGGTCACAACGCTTCTTGGCCTTAGCTAACAAGTCATCTACATAGGATTCCATGATTTTATGAATTAAATCGTGGAATATATATGTCATAGCTCGCTGGTACGTAGCACTGGCGTTCTTGAGACCGAATGGCATAACAGCGTAGCAATAGGTTCCCCAAGGAGTTATAAATGTAGTTTTAGCTTGATCTTGCTCAGATATTTTGATTTGATTGTATCCCGAGAATCCATCCATGAGAGACAAAATTTCAAATCCCACAGTTGCATCAACAATGACATCGATAGATGGTAATGGGAAGTCATCCTTAGGACATGCTTTGTTGATGTCTCGAAAATCTATGTAGATGCGTATCTTTCCATTCTTCTTGAGAATGGGAATGATGTTCGATACCCATTGGGAGTAGTCAACTGGCTTGATAAATCCTACTTGGAGGAGTTTTATTACTTCCTCCTTTACCATGAGAGCTACCTTGGGCTTCATGGGTCTTGATTTTTGTTTAACTAGCTTTGCATCTGATTTAGTGACAAGGTTGTGCACCGCAATGTGGGGTGCGACTCCTGTCATCTCCTTATAATTAAATGCAAATGCCTTCTGATGTTCTTTGAGGATCCGAGTGTGTATCTCTACTTCTTCTGGGGTTAAGGATGATCCTAATTTCAAGATTTTTGGTTCGTCATCTGTCCCGATGTTGACATCGATTGTTTCCTCAATTAAAGAGGCATTACCCTCTTCAAACTCATGTGGTGCTAGAGGCAAATCCAAATCATCCCCATTTTCTACTGCGTATATGCTAGGTTCCATTTGTGAGGGGAGATCCATCATGGGATTTCCAAAATAGGAAGACGAATGTGGAATCAAGGACAAATATAGCATATGATAGGAGAGATGTAGTGCTTCATAGGTGTTTAAGTAATCCAAAGTGGCCATGTCACTATCAACATGGTCTAGGATGGTAGATTCACTTCCGCTTGAAAGGGGATTTGTCATTGTTTTTATCAATGATTCATCACGAATGGACACCGTGAAATGGGTATCTTCTAACTCATTGCTTGGAGTAAAACGCGATGATGAAGTTTTTATTGAACCGGCGAGAATATTTTTCTCTCGCGGGATTGCTTTAATGGATATGAAGTTAAACGCCTTGCTTAAATCTAATATGGCTTCTTTGTAAAGCTGCAAGTGTTTGGCTTTGGTTTTGTATACTTCAGAAACCTGGTTTGTCACTAATTGCGAGTCCCCTAAGACTCTGATGTTACTTATACCATTTCTTTTGGCTAAGGTGAGGCCAAGGAGGAGGGCTTCATATTCAGCACCATTTTTTGTGCATTCAAAATTTATCTTAAAGGAAAATGGTAGGACTTTCTCTTCAGGTGAAGTAAGAATTATACCTGCCCCCGCTCCATAACGTCATTTAGCTCCGTCGAAATGGAGAGTCCAATACTTAGCCGGGAGTATAGATGTTGGGATATCTACTGCATTTGCGCAATCTACTTCTACCATGCAGAGATCTTCTGATGGAAGGGAACCAACACCTAGTGAATATCCTATGCCTACTGAATCAAATGGTAAGAACATTGGTAAATCTTGTTCTATTAACTCAATGATTTTTGCAGTAGTCCCTAATGATACCATTTCTTTAGCCTTATCTTTGGGGGTTGGGGTTGTTTTGGCTATGCTGATAGTTTCAAGATCCGTCGTAGGTACCAAATTTTCCTCTGGTCTTGGGTCATTGGGTTTATTAAGTTGGTTTGTTGGAAGTTCAAATTCTGAGTGGACACCTGGTCTTTTCTTTAAATCAGATAGGTGTATATCGAAAGGTTTTGGATCGCCTTTGGCTAAAAATACATTTCCTAGATGCAAGAATCTTACTTCTTGGAATAAAGTAGAAAGGATTGCCTTCATTCGGTCTATTCATGGTCGGCCAAGGATCATATTATAATTAGTTTCCCGATCTATAATATAAAAATCAGTCAGGATTGTTTTGGGTCCTAAGGTGACCGGTAGTATTATAGTTCCTATCAAAGTGGCTTTAAGGCTATCATAGCCTCTCAATGTATTTCGAGTGGTGGAACAGTTTGTTTCCCCATATCCTAGTTTTGGGAGGAAAGAGAAGGGGACTATGTTAACTGCAGCCCCATCGTAAACCATTTCCCATTTTCGTAATTATTATAAACCCATACTTGTAAGTGTAAGGCTGGATCACCTCGGCATGCAATCTCAGCATCTGTAGGCATTTTACTTATTTTGAATATAAATTCGACATCCTTGTCCGGCTGCCCCAGAGGGTGGATATCAAAATCTATGTGATTTACTTGTGTTTCAGGAGGTGGAGTGATGTTAATTAGATGACCTAAACCTAATGCTTCTAAAAGAGCAGCTTTGTGAGTAGGAGAGTTCTCTAGTAAGTCCAAAAATGAAATGTGTGAGAAGGTTTTTGTTAGGTCATTAATTAAATCATAGGCACCTACGGGTTTTTCTACTATTTGTTGACTCTTATCTGTTTCTGGCAGATGACTTGGGCTTGGTTGAGAGAAATACTCTCATGTTCTTGTTATAGCTTTGATAGGTAGTTCAGCGTCTAGTTCTACCAAACCGACTATCTTGGGTCTCGATTGATTTCCTAATTGTGGCACAACTGATGGACTTAGTGAAGTCGAGGCTTCATGATCATTGTTTCCCGTCATTGCACCCTTGCTCATCCCAGTTAGATTCAGCCTGTTGCTATCATGATTTGGGAGTGGATCGTTAAAGATCTTGAGGGGAGCATTCTGAGGGGAAACTGCCCCTGCGAGCGTGTTTGGTGGCGGTGACACAGGATCTACCAAAAAAAAATCTGTGAAGAACTGTCTTTGTTCTTCTGGAAAATGTTAGATGAATTTGTTGTAGTCACGGCACGTTCTAGTATCATGACCTCGAATCTTGTGGAAACCACAATATGAATTGGGATTGTAATTCCTGTTTTGTTGGTTTGGTGTATATTGTGGCCTAAAATTCTAATCAAACTATTGCCTATTAGGATTAAAGTTTTGCATTTGTTGTTTTTGGTTTTGATAACCAAATGAGTTTTGGCTTGGCCCTTGCATGGGATTTCACTGTTGTTGTTGTTGTGGATGGTTAAAATCCATTGTATTGATTGTCGGGGTGAAGTTGTTGTTTCGTTGGTTGTTTTTTTGTGATGGAGTATTGACAACATTTACCTTTTTGGGCTGGTCGGATACTCCATCCGTTGTTACACCCCAATTTTTATTAAGGATTTTAGGTCCCTGATTGACATTTGTGGTAGTGGGATAATTTGTAGTGTTCGGATTGGGGGTGATTAACCTCCCGTTTGCTCCATATGTTTTACAGCCACTATCTATCGCTGCTTGATCTATTCGAAGAGCACTCTCAAGTACTTCATCGTAAGTTCTTAGTGGGAACTTCTAGACTTCTTCCTTCACCTCTTTGCTGAGAGAATGAAGGAATAAGTCACATAGTTCCATCTGATCCATATTTGGAGCACTTGCTGAAGAATAAATAACTGTACGCCACCTCTGGATGAAATGGGCGACAGATTCATTGTGTTCTTGTTTGATGTGTAAGAACTCCCTGATTCCTGATCTTAACAGCTTGTTCATGTCGAATTCCTTAATGAACTCTGATACAAGTTGTTTAAATGAATGGATGGAAGCCTCAGGTATTCTATAATACCAGTCGAGAGCAATGCCTTCCAAGGTTTTGGGGAATATTTTAGCAACAACCCCATCCCAAGGGAGTAGTTCACGTATGGCTGTAGCGTAAGCTTTGATATGCACATTTGGATCTCCCTCGCCTTTGTACTTGGGTAAATTGGGAAGAGGTCTTGGAATCATGACACTTCATATGGTGAAGTCTAAGGGCTCTTTCAAATATTCTGAATAAGTCCCTATCGCATAGGTTTCGACCATTGATGGTGGTTGCTGAGGGAGTGGTGGTGGGATGGGTTGTTGATACGGCGCAGCGTATGCATTGGCAGGGGCATAGGGAAGTCCCTGCATTTGAGAAAACATGCTGGGAGAGGAGAACATATCTCCTTGTGGTGATTTGGAGTACATGTTTAAGTATGATGGGATATTTTCTAGTAATGGATTGTTTGATACTAGACCGGGAGGAAAGGTGTTAGAGATGATGGGCCTTGTTGGCGTTTGTTGTGGATAATGAGGTGGCATGCCTAACGTGCCTACTCCTGTGAGGAGATCTACTTGGCCAGGGTGGTATGGAGGATTGGAACTTCCTGCTTGCATGAACTGAGAATTTTGACTTGCTTGAGCAAGTTCTAACCCTCTCACTTTTTCTACTAACGTTGAAATGAATTCATTTGGTGAAGTCACCGTGCTTTGCCTTAGTGGTGTTTTTTGTATACCCTGGTGTTGTATAGGCATGTGATATCCTGCTATGAACTGATCGCTATCTTGCCAAGTTTCTCCGAGAGTATTTCCTATATGTAGTGGCATAGAGGTATTTTCTTGAAAAGAGACCTCGGATTGTATTTGTAAACCTCCTATAGGTGGGTAGATACCCTGGGAGCGTTGTTGACTCCTAGGATAACATATTGACTGTTCATCATCTAAGACCAGGTATGGGTCTGATTGTCTCCTAATTTGTGGTCTAAGCAATACCTAAGGAGATGATCCAGATTCTCTGGTGAACGTCATATTGTTTGAGCCTGAAGGCTCTGTTTGTTGCATTCAAGGGGTTTGATCTAACTCCTCAGTTTGAAAAGATGAATTATATCTGATTCTTGGAGTTTGTGTTGACAACTGATTAGTTGAGTAGTTGTCCCCCCATACCAAGAGTGAGGGTGATGATTGCCTATTTTGCTGGGTGTAGTATGCCTCAAGACCCAAGAGGGGTCTGCCATATGCATCGAATCTTGACATATTCGGGGGGTATATGAATACCTATAGAATAATGGGAAGGAGCGAAGGTGGATGAGATAAGATGAAACTTCTCAAAGAGAGATGAAACAGTTGTTAGTTCACGTCGGGTTCACCAATTTTGTACGCCGGAAAAGTGACAAGCGAGAGTGGGAATCTACACATAACTCTTCCACGTACCTGACCTCCCGAGGTCGTGTCGAGACAGCCAGTGGGGATGGAATATGCATGGGATGCAAACGAACTAGTTAGGCAATATAATGTCTTCGACACGCACTAATGGAATTTACGAATCTAAGGCAAAGAAGGCCCTTCTAACTTGGACTGGTGTGATAGATCGATCCGCAAGGATGAATGCTCGAAGGCTCTAATCAATATCGAGTTCTGGCATGATTCGATATATGGGTTGTGGAATACGTGGAAAATGACCTGGGATAGTTTCATGTATATCTCCAGATAAGGTCATATGGTGGGTAATGAATACAATCGACTCTACGGACGATTCTCTGGCCTATTCTAGAATTCTCTAGCTTTGTTAGCCGCTATATCTAGTAAGGATAGTTGTTTAATGATGATGGGTGGAAGTGGAGTGGACTGGAATACTAAAGTGCGTAGGACAGTGTCTATATCTGATTGACTTATGGATTCATTAGGTTGCGGGATTTGTGGATCACAACCGTAGACTCTTGGTTGTTGCGGTCCTGCTATGGTCATGTACGAAATCAAGTCCTAATCCCTAGTATCCAGTAATCATACGCTTTCTCAAATTCTATGTTTAGAATCAATAACTATGTGATATTCTTAGAGTACCTCACAGGTGTTCGTGCAATCTGGATTCTTAAACTAGTATTTATGTCTATGAGAGTGTCTCCTGCATCTGGCTGTGGGACCAAAGGATCACAACCAAAGATTTGTTCTCTTTCGAACCTTTCTACAGTCATGTGGTATGTTTGCCTAGGGTAATTTGTAGTTCGGTTGATTTGACCAAAACGTGTGTGCTTGGTCGTCTTCTATATTTAACCCTCTCAACTGAGAACTGATCAGTTGTAAATCTGTTGTTGTTTGGAAGACCTGTATTCTAAGGTTCTGGTCTATGTCAACTATTTCTATGACGAGGTTAGGTTGAGGCATGATTGGCTCAAATACGTATTCCCTAGGCTCCCTAGGTCTCGTGATTGTCATACAAAACAAAATGTAAATCTAACTGTATCAAAGTAAATTTAAACTACGTGGAATAAATCTAAAACATATATAACTTCTATTTTTCTGAGAAACCCTTTAGGAATTTAAGAAAAGCAGCTATTTAAACGTATCTAGAAATAACACCTAAATAACAATTTAAAACAAACAAAATAACCGAGTGTAGTTATTTTCCTGTGCAATTTGTAGATTTATTCTAAACAAATAAAATAGCTCATCTAATCTATCTGCAAGATTCTCGATCCTACCTCAGAAGTGAGGAGTGAATCATAGTTTCTCAAAAACTATCAATCCTCACAGCTTCCCTGGCAATATTGAGAATAGAATTTACTGAAATGAAGCAATTATCTATTCTATTTGATATAATTCTAACTAGAACTTTGAAAGCTAGAACCTAGATTCCACAGAACAGTGGTGAATCTAATGGTGTGTGTGATCTTGTCCCCTCAGTGTGATCTCCTCATTCTTTCATATTCACGTGAATCCAGAAAAGCGTGTAATGCTAGCATCAATAGAAGTAGATATTAGGACAAAGGAAGCTCAGAATGCAGATTGAATATAATGTGAGTAGGAGAGGGATAGCGTAAGAGTACAGAGCTTGGCTTATGCAATTCCTAGCGGGATTTACCGTGAGTCATGCAACATAAAGCATCTAGAACCTGAAACTATCCTATTTGAAGAGAAAAACCTATAACTTTAATGGCTTCCTAAGCTATTCTACTCCAATGGATTGGGTGAAATAACAGTACTGCCTACACAAGATGGGTATGTGGCTTACCAATAGCTGAACAATGCTAACTAAGCATGCAAGGAATTAAATCTATGGCTTCTAAACAGAATAAAAGACTGAACTATGAAAATCAGAGCATGAAAGTGAATGAGGGGCAGACCATTTGCTTGTGCACAAACCATTTATTTATAGCTTTTCATTCACCCAAAGATCAAAACCAAACTGAACTCTAAAACAATAAACAATGGCCAAACACTATTTCAGGGGACCAAAAACATAAATGCAAGCCCAAGTCGGTAAGGAAAGCTGGTGAAACGTTGATTTTTATGTGAGTCACGTCAAAAACGCTTTCTGGAAAACACGTAAAGGACCACCGCTCTGAGCAACCACCGCCCTGCTCAGGGCGGCGGTCACGAGACCGCCGCCCATGCAAGGCGGTGGTTTCATCACTGAAGAGAAAAAGGCCAAGAAAAGAGAGGAAAAAGGAAAAACAAAGGACGTGGGGGCCAAGCGGGGCATGTGGGATGTTAACACACACTCGGAGAGATTTTTCCGGATCCCGAACACCTTGCGAGGAGACCTGTATCATCATTGGGGCACTTGTTACACTGTTCCAGCAGTACAGTACCTTACAATTTTGGGTACGTACAGTCTACCTTTAACAATAAATGTTTCATTTCAAATAATCTAAGGATGACCTACTACCATGTGCCAACATTTGAAGACTACTGGGAATATTGTGTTGATGAGTATGAGGTGAGGAAGATATTATTTGGTAGGTTGTCATTGTAAGATATCAAGGATATCAATCTGTATAATGTTATAAAAGGTATGGAAGATGATGATTTTGACTTGTATATTGTGGAATATATTAGATCTATTTAGTACACTCCTTCGTACATTTGATTGGTCTTAGAAAAAGAAGGACAAGCCCGATGAATTGAACAACTTGGTGCTCCTAAAAACTATGCATTGGTATAACAAGAAGATAAAATATTTCAAGGAATCACATAAAAACATCTTCTTCTCAAGAAGCTTCCACCTCTTGAAAAGATGTTCCAACATAACAAAATCATTCCTCTAAATCCTTGGACTCAGGAACAAAGGTGTACATGAAGAAAGAAAAAAATAGGTTGAGAAGAAAGAAGATATGCATGAGAAAAGGGTTGAACAAGAGAACTAAAGAGTTGGTTGATGAAACTACATCTCCTCCTAAACACACATCACAACCATTTGAAGAGAGAAAAAATAAATTAAAGAATAACAAGATGAAGAAGAAAAAGAAGGTGAAGGGGCTTAAGAAGAAGAGTATGAAATTGAAATCATTGAGCAAGATATAGGGAAAACTAATGTCTATAGGCCTAATTTTGAGGTTAGAAGAGCACCCTCTTCTTCTATTGTGACTTCCACTCTCAAGGTATCTTCTTCTCATCTTCCAAGATCCCTGATTTCCCTTACAAAACCTCCTCTAGCCCCTTATTCTAGTGATTCCTTCACATGGGTCCAACCCATGATTGACAGTAGAAAAAGTAAATCACAATCTCAGATTGAGGTTCCAGAGTTCGATGGAGTATCTTCCCTTATTGGTACAACTCATCCTCCCCCTAAGAAATCTAATACAACTTGTATTCTGGTTTCAGATTCTAAATGATGGAAATTATTAAAGATTGATAAACCAAAAAGGGAAAAAAGTGATAAAGAAATACCCATGTCTTACTTGGAGCTCACTAGGATTTCACTTGGAGAATCAACTCGAAAATGGGAAGTGTACAACCTCAGAGAAACTATCTCCAAAGTTATTGAGAGAGTAAATCAAGGGAAGGAAACTCAATAATCACTTGAGGAATAAGTGCAAATTATTTCAAACTTGATCAAGTATTTCCTTTCATCAGATAATACTCCTCTTGATCCTACTCCCCTCTCCTTACTTCCACGCACTACTGCCACTTCCGGGATAGATATCAAATCCATCAAAGAGATTTATAAGAAAATTCCATTTTTTAAAGAATCAGAGGCTTAGGTTAAAGGAATTCTAGACTCTAGTCTATAATTCATTGATGAAGAATATAGGGTGTATGCCAATATCAATTCTTCCTAAGAGAAAATCAATTCTAGAATCTACACTATTGATAAGGATCTTAATATTTGGGAAGATTGCATACAGGATATCCAGATCATGAGCTCATCTGATAAAAAAATCTCCTTTCTCAAAATATTTTTGATTATTCAAAGAGTAACTTATCCAAGACCTGGACCTACAGTGTGGAATGGAGAGTTAAGGTTCTAGAGGAGGTTACAACTAAGTTGATAACTATTGTACAGAAAGGTGAATCACTGAAGGCTGAGATCTTCACTGATTTACAAGCCCTCTATTGCCAATTCTACAAGGATAATTCAACAAAGAGGAATCAAACTGTTCTAATCAAGGTGAAATTCAGATCATTAATCAAATAAGAGTTATTCAAATAAGAATTATTCATTAAGGACAAGATGGAGGAACTCTCAAAACTTCATAATGTCATTGTAGAAGAAACAAAGAGACTTATGTAGAATGGTAGAATTGCCAAAGAAATGGATTACTCTCTTGGAACTTGGTTAGTTGCTCTCGTAAACACCATTGTTCCTAAGATCATGGAGATTTCAACTATTGTAACAAAATTTAGAAGAGAAGTGCTCAAGTTGAAAGTTTCAGCCTCAGTTGTTCTCATTGCCCCTTCCTCTTCTGGTTCATAGTGTTTTCTAATTGTTATATTTTAGATTTGACTTTATTATTCCAAAAATAAAAATTGTAAAATAAATCCAACTTATGTAATTAATTAATTGAGTTCTTAACACTTAATTAATGACAGTTAGTTAGGAAAAGGTAGTTACATCCTCCCTTCAGCCTATACAAGGCCTCATTTTCACTTGCAAAGTTGTTGGATATTGGTGCATTAGGATGTAATATACATATTTTTGATGAATACAAAAGAAAAAACCTTCTCTTATCCATTCAATTTATTTCCATTTCTTTCCTTCAATTTGATTAATGTGATGGTTTTTCTTATCTGAAATTTGAAACTATGTGTTTATTGGTTGGGTGAAATATTTCCTAAGTATCAAAGGTGCATATGATAGTGGCACAAAATAAGGGGGTATGTGTATAAGCGTGAAGGGTTGATAGAATTGTGCCCTGACGTTTCGTGCCCAGAAATAGAAAGGTCAAAACTTATCCATTTTACATGGATTGGGATAAAAATGGGATGAAGTACAGAGAACACAAAGAGAAAAACATGAAAACTTCATGGCCAAGGAAAACCTATTTTGAGAGAAATTTGAAGATGAAGAGTCACGCAAAATTAGAGATAATAATAGGATTATATCAGGGTTTAAATAAAGATATAATCTATTATTAGAGAATCTTGCATGCTTCATAGTTATTTTTGTGTGTAAACATGGATATTTTGAGCATGCAACCTATTTTGAGATTACATGGGAGGTGAAGGGAAATTCCCCATGCCTATATATGTATTGATTTACACTATTGAAGGGGTATTATTATGTTTTTGAGTTATAATAAAGTTATGTTTCTGGTATGATTTGTGCACATGAATTTGTGATGATGTTAAAGATGTATACAACTAATTATTGTGATGAATTAATATAATGGATCTTTGTGGATAGATATTAGTTGTTGATGTCTATGCTCACGGTTATTGTATGGTAAAGCTGACTGTAATAGTGATCTGATCTAATATGTTTCCTTATTATGGGTGTTTCCAAATTGAGCTCATGGATATGGTTATTATGATGGAATATTTACTTTGATTATGGTTATTAATAACATGCATGCTAACACTTTGGAAAGACAATAATAGATAGGTACATGATAGCTTCACATGCTTTGGGTGAGCGTTCATATCTATCTAGATGAAGTGTCAGCATGCCTTGGCATCTGATTATACAAATAAAGAATACATTTAATTTTAGTTGTTGGGACCTCTTTTTAAAATGTTTACCATGATGTTGCATGATGATGGCATATCGGATGCCTCTAAAGGCTATTGAAGATTGGGTAATTGACAGATAAAATTAATTTACGTGAAGATGTTGTTCTGGACTTGATTTCAATGCACACAATTGGGTGGAAGAAAATATTTATCAAGAGCTTTATGAGATATTATTTTACTACTTTCCAATAGAGTTGTACAAGTGGTTGTCAATGCATGCATCAAAGAAAAGATGGATTTACAAACCAAGGGTTTGGACACATGAAGATTACCAGGATTTGATTGATAGGAATGAACCTTGGATGTGTGTTGTTTATCATTGGTGGGTTGGTGTTGTGTGTAGTTATACTTTGGAGTATGTTGTTTCTATGTATTCTTGTCTGAAATTTTTTGAGTTTTAATTCTTGCATGAGCCCAAAGGATCTTACATTAACATTATTCCTTTGGAAATTAAAAACTTTATGGTGTTGTTTAGTTTTTATCACCTCCATATGGCTAGCTAAACATACCACTATGTTCAGGGGTAGGAGAAAGTGTGAATAAATATGGATGACCTTGCAGCAAAAAGGAAGAGAGAAGAAAGGTGGATTAAGTGTAATGAATTACAGGAGAGGGAATTAGTGAAGCAACGTAAAATTGAGGAGTATATGGAGTTGCACATGATAATTTCTTGAGAAGGATTTGAGGCTTACGTGGAAGACATGGAGCCAAATCATTGGGATATAAGGAAAGCGTAGTAGAGAATCCCCTTCACCTTCTGATGAGAGAACATTAGAGGATGACATATTGAGGACCGTAGGCACACATCTGATCCCATCTGACAACCTAACCCTTACACCTGGTGTTCAAGTTCTAGAATAAATCATTAATTATTAGGTGAATGTAGGTAATTTAGTAGCTTTAGGTAGATATAATTTTCCTTTGAATAGAGAAGTACATCAGACAACACATTCATATATGGAAGCACATACATCACGAAAGTACTACATCTGGCTGTAGATGTCCTCTTTTACAGCATGCAATCCAGAAGAATGTGTCAATTTCCTGAAATATTTGTAAGACTCACACTCACAACATCGTTGATTGCAGAGTGATTGATCATATCCATGATGCCATTGAAACTAGTGTGCACTAGACTAGTATAGAAGGTACATCTAAGGAACAAGGAGAAAAAAATAATGAAAGGCCCAAAAATGGGGATAACAGGAGTAGAGACTTTCATGGAGGATATAGAGGTTGTGGTCGTGGTGGTGGAAGAGGAGGATTTCCTAGAGGAACTTGTTTTACTTGTGGATCTCCTTATCATTATTAGCACGAGTTCCCTTAGAATGTGGTTTTCTCATGGTGTGGAAAACATCATAAATTTGAATAATTTCTAGACTTTTATGAGCATATGAGTAAGCAACACAAAAAATGCAAAGGAGTGGCTATGATTAAGATAAAGCATATAGATGGAGATAAATGGATGTAAAAGGTTAGACTTAAATCTAAATTACAACTCGTCTTAGTTAGCACATGTGTTGAGGTTGTGCATACTCATGAACCTCCAAAGTATAAGATGACTATAAAAATAAAGAAGTGATAAATGCTAAGTACCTTGATGTTTCTCATTAGAAAGAGGTTTACCAAGAAACTATGGATTATATCAGGGATATGCAAGGAGAAATTCAGATTTTTAAGGAGCATGCACATGTGATGGAGTGAGAAAAGAAGGTTGAAATCATTCACTAGGATGTAGATGACTTAAAGGAGGTATGTTGAATGTTGTGCTAGGACAACATAATGCCCTTATTAGAAGAGTGGTTGAGAGAAAAAGTACCACACACAGGTAAATAAAGTGAGAGGTAGGTACTTCCTACAAATCTACCTCCCCATAATCATGAGTATGATAAGGATATTACACTAAATACGGTCATAGATGGATGGCTTCTTAGCAATATTCTAATAGATACAACTACAGAAGTTAATGTACTCATGTTGGATGCATGGGATCAGATGGGAAGGCCACCATTGCAACCTTCTTCGAATATATGATATATGGAGAATAGAACTAGAGTCATGTTGCTTGGAGTATTAAAGGATGAAACTATTACAATACAGGGAGCCAAGTTTATTGGGGACTTAGAAGTGTTAGAGTTAGCTAAAGTAGATAGTTTCCTAGCATTACTTGGGTGCCCCTAGTGTTATGCAAATAATGCATATTTGTGCTTCAACAAGGGGTACATTATCTTTGAGAATAAGCAAGAGAGTGTCATTATTTAAACTAATGCTAATATGAGTGAAAGACTAACACATAAATCGCCTTAATTAGCAAGAGTTAAACAAACTACTTAGCACCATCATGATAATAATTAAACAAGGGTTAGATGTTAAACATTCATCAATAAAAATTTGAAACTAACAATGTTAAAACATCTAAAATCCTCTATTCTTTAACAAAAAATAAATGAAATGGACCTAGGTAGGCTCCATGGCTATAAAAAATGGTTGTTCTTAGTGTTCCAAAGAAGCCATGAATTAGGGCTAGCCAAAGTTGGGCTACAAGACCCTTTTGACACCTCCCATATGATCTAAGCACTTAGGAAAGAGGCTTAAGTCTTCAAGATGATGAACTCCCAAGAAAACAAAAGGCAAGATCTTAGTCCGTTTTTCTATATGCTTTGTATTTTCTTTCTCAAGAAGTTTAGGTGTAAGTGTGAAGGTAGAAGGAGGGCTCCTTATATAGCCCAATGGATAAAGGAAACACTTCATCCCTTTGCATGTGGGATAAAGGTAAAACATGATTAGGAATGAGATAAGGTTTGCTTGTTCTTTAGTAAAAGGTAACCTTACTTTAGAAGGATTTAATTTATGCTTAGCAAGTCATGGGAGTTGGGGGGTGTTTTAATTAATCAAAGGTGATTAACTAATAGGTATTTATGTAAGCTTATAAAAGCTAATTAGAGGAATATTAGTTTATAGATTTAGGCTATTAGAAGGGGATTAAATCAATTAAATATTGATTTATTGGTTAAATGGAAGGGAAGCTAATTAATTAATAATAATTAATTAGTCTAGCTAGAAGGGGGTGATTAATTAATGGAAGGTCATTAATTAAGGTTGTTGTTGGATAGGTGACTTAATTAATTAGCATAGTGTAATTAATTAATGATGATAAGAGAGAATATGAGTCTCTTTTGACGATATGTCACCAATTTGTCTAGAAGATGAGATAATTAGCGCAATTTAAGTATTTAAATTGCTCGGGCGTAATTATGGGTGTCTACATTTGCCCCTCTTTGGGGTGGCGTAAGTGACGCCACTTCAAATATAGTAGACGGATAAGAAATTTTGAAGGGATAGAAGAAAAATTAGTAGGAGGGAGAGATGCCCCCTCGAGTGTCGATGGGGTGATGAAGGAAGATGATCGACGATCGAAAAAGGTGAGAGATAGATAGAAGAATGGAAAGGGGCAGGATGCCCTAGGTAAGACGGAAGATTAGGGGTGAGAGAAAAGTGATGCAGAAGAAATATGGAGGAGGGGAGAGAAGAGCTTAGCCTCTAGCCTGTGTATATTGGAACAATTTTGATGTCATCATATTGCCAAACAAGAGCTACGTCATCAGTCCTTATTAAAAATATAAGCATACGACAAAAGTAGAATGACATGAAAAGCCATACTATGAACAATTGTCCATTGCTGAAAACACCAACTCCATGCAACATACAAAATGCAATGCAAATACGAGAAAGTGCAACATACAAAATTCAATGCAATACTAAACTAACAGAGAAACATAATATAATGTTTTTATTATCGAGCTTCAGTTATGACCTGTGTAAATTAATGACAAGGGTTGATGATGGTGCCCCAAGCAAGGATACATGCGAGGGGAATAACGGAGGACACTTGGGTCCAATGGAAAAGCAATGTGCACTATGAAAACAGTACTAAGACAACTTGTTGTGCCCCAGAGTACATATGAAGTAAGAAGCCTAGCTTTTGTTGATGGAGGTAGATCAAGATGATCCACAAGTCACACACATGAACAAGTGAGAACCAAAGAGTGATGTTTTGTAGGATGATTTTCAATTTTTAGAAGTTTTCTGAAACATATTTGAATGTTTTTGATGATTTTTCTAACATATTTGAATGTTTTTTATTTTGAAATTTTTATGAAACTATGTACAGTAAGACAAGTAAGCATGGATGCCCCTAGTGATAGATGGGATGTACAAGGGCATAAGGCCACGTGCGTACCAGAAAGGTGAAGATGTAAAAATGCCCCAGTGATTAGGTGGGAGTATTCAAAGGTAAACTCTTCACAGGTAGAAGCGAGACCCAAGGCCATTATGGATAGGTTCAACATGATGATGAACATAAACCAATGAAATGCTGGGAAGAAGCAAGGATGCCCCCAGCATAAGTTGGCCTAAAAGCACATGATAGAAAGGAAGGAGAAGATTTTTTTTGTGAAAGGTGACAAAGGTGTCCACAAACATGGAAAAAAGTAATCTTATACACATGGATGTTCTAAACGAAGTAGAAGAATGATGTGAATGATATGAATGTAGCTTAGAATCCTCAATGAAGAAGTGATTAGCCAAAGGCAAAAATCGTGAGATGAGATATGGACTAGAGTAAGAGTCTGAACAAGGTCCAAAAAAGACACTTGGTAACATACTAATCTTGTTTACTCATAGAGATCCAGTGTGTGCACATGGAATTTATTACCTCTTGAAGGGAAGATTTAATAGACAACAAGTGAAGACACCCTAGCCAATGTGTAGGAATGATTGATTGTGAAAGGTGATTTTGTGAATGGATGGTGGAAGGATAGTTGTACATTGCTCCGCTGCTAGCCAAATGCCCATAGCCCTGACGGAGATGCATTTGATTCTAATCACAACATTTCTCTACTGCCAGTCAAACATCTATATCCCTAGATAGAGATTATTGGAAATACCCCAAGAGAGAGTAATATATCAATTTACTTTTACTTTGTAGCTTTTAGCTTTTGATTTTTGATTGATTTTGATTCTTTTGCTTTCTGAAAACTTATTTCAGCTCTCTTGTTTGACAAGGGGTTAAGAACCACAAATGGCTTGATGGAAGGAGGTGGAAGTGACTAATGATGGTGACATTGGCTAGTGTCGAAACAAATATGTCCAAAAGTTCTTCACAATAAGTTTATTAGATGTTGAATGTGATAGGATCTCTAAGAGGTCAGTCGTTCTTTAATTTACCAAGGTCATAAAAGACTAGGAATCAAACATATACCATAGAGATAAATGTCACAAAATGTGTGCGGAATAGGCCAACCACAATATTACCGAAGGGATGAAAATCATTAGGAAGACTTACAGAATTAAGAGAAAGGAAGGGAATAAAGAAACATCCATGTGTCCGCAATACTTGATTACAATGTTTGATCTTTGTACCTTTGATTTTTCTTGAAGGATGTTTTCTAAATATATGTTTTTTGTATTTTTGAATTGTTTTGTTATTATTAGATTTTTGATAGTTTTAAGATTTATTAGGACTAATAAAGTCACTATGTCTGGAAATTTCCAACAAAAATGTTTGTGACTTCCTTGATAAGGGAGACTAGGCACGTTTGTTTATTCAGCATGATATTTCCCTGATCTCAATGATTGAGGTGAGTTCACACATAATTAAATGATTTTATGATTAGTATTCTGAAACATGGATTTCATATTGGGTTTGTGGGAGATTGAATTCCCCATCCAGAGGTTTACACACTTTGCAAAATACGAATTCATGGTTACTTTGGTGTACGTTCTTGAATCGTGCTTGATTTATAATTTTGAGATTGTTTGGATTTGTTGTCAGCTGTTATCCAAAATTCACCTACAAGGTTTTTGATAACATGCATCAAATTCTTTAGTCCCAAGGATATTGATTTTCAAATTCATGTTTATAGGGTCCCCTTGATATTTTTTTTAACTCCCCTCCAAAAGGAGAAGAAAGTTCTGAGGGTTTAAGAAAAATTGCAAAAAGTTTTCAGGCTCGGGCCAGAAAAAATTGGGAAACAAAATGGCTAAGTCTTAGTCCCCGGGCAGTCGGGAATGAGGGATCAAAAGGGCGCAAACCAGAATAAGAAAGGCCACTAGGTGGTCTATGTAGAATTTGGGACAAGATGGAAGACAGAAGGAAGAGCAATGGGATGTAGAAGATCTGAACTGGAGAAAAGTGGAAGAAAAATTGACTAACTGTTGACTAATAGGCATGGGACATCTGGGCAGTTAGTAAGTTCAAGGATGCAAGTAAGGGCCCGCATTCAAAGACTTAAGGTAATAGAACAGTTGGGCCGAAGGTACTGAAGTACTGGATTAGTGGCCCTTCATCAATATGTGATGTAGCTGGTCTACATGTCGGCCGAAATGAGAACTTTCGTTCCGGGACAGATGGGACAAGAAGGGAAGATGAAGCAAAACCAGGCGAATCGGGAAAATTTGTCCCAAACATAGAGACAGTTGGGAGTAGAGTACGCGAACCATCCAGTTCGGAAGAAGAAGGGAACTTCAACACTAAGACAAGTGGTGCAAAAGGGATGCACGGGATGCGAAAATTATGAAGCGGCTGAAGGTAGAGAAGAAAATTTCAACGTTTGGCCCACTTCAAACGGAAAAAAGGAATGATTTATTGTAGACAAAATAATTTGTGAATGGAAGGTGAAAGGATAGCCGAAGGAGAGGACATTTTTCGATGAAGGTAGATATCAAATATAAATAAGAGAAATGTATTTGATTCTAATCACAACATTCCCTCTACTGGAAAAGTCAGGAGCTCCATTCAGATAACTAGAGCATTATTGGAAATCACCCCAAGAGATGAGTAATATGGATCAATTTTCTTGAGACATGCTTTGTATAGACATCAAGATCAATTTATATTTGATTAGAAATTTGATTCTTTTACTTTCTAAGAAAACTTACATTCAGAACAATCTCTTTATTTAACAAGGGTCACATTAAGAATGGTCACTGATGGCTTGATGGAAGGAGGTGGAAGTGCTTATGATGATGAAATTGGCTAGTGTCAACAAATATGTCCAAAAGTTCTTCGCAAAAGTTTATTAGATGTTGAATGTGATAGGATCTCTAAGAGGTCATTTTAAAGTTCTTTAATTTACCAAGGTGATAAAAGAGTGTAGGGTCAAATGAGATACCATAGAGATAAATGTCACAAAATGTGTTCAAATAAGCTAACCAAAATATCACCGAAGGGATGAAAATGGCAGGAAGGATCTTATAGAAGAATAGCAAGGAAGGGAAGAAAGAAATATCCATGTGTATGCAACACCTGATTGCAATGTTTGATCTTTGTACCTTTGATTTTTGTTGTGTTTTCTAATTTTTTTTTTGTATTTTTGAATTGTTTTTTATTTGTATTTTTGAATTGTTTTTTAGATTTTTGACTGTTTTAAGAGGTTGGGACTAAAAAATGTCACTATGTGTGGTAAGATCTATGTATTTCAACAATTTATGAACTTCCTTACCTTAAGGGAGACTAGGCATGTTTTTTTATCAAGAGTCATGCATTCCCTTGATCTCAATGATCTTGGTGAGTTTACACTCAACAAAGGAATGTGATTTTCCTGATCTCAGATGGGATTGTGTATGTAGGAGCTTGAGTTCCCTATCCAGAGGTTTATGCACTTTGCGCCATACTTGATGGTTACGTTGATGTGTTTTCTTGAAACGCGCTTGATTTACAACTTTGAGATTATTCAAGTTGTTGGGCGATTTTGAGCTCTTGGAAGTTTTGATCTGAGCTTGATTAATGAAACTATTTGGGTTTCTTATAAGCTGACTTGTGACTTTTCTGACCTCGAGAAGGAGAAGAAAGCGAACGTTTATGATTGATGATAGCAATGAGAGAAATGATGGTGGGCTTGCCCCGGTCATTGGTAGAAGGATGATGTGATTGATGAAAATGATACGGTCCAAGGATTGAAAAAGATGGGCTACTAGGAGGTGAGCCATAGATAGAAGATGAAGGGATACTAGGATGTGGCCCAAGAATAGAAGAAGAAGGGCTACTAGGAGGTGACCCATAGATAGAAGATGAAGGGCTACTAGGATGTGGCCCAAGAATAGAAGAAGAAGGGCTACTAGGATGTGACCCATAGATAGAAGACAAAGGGCTACTAGGATGTGGCCCAAGAATAGAAGAAGAGGGGCTACTAGGATGTGACCCATAGATGTAAGATGATGGACTACTAGGATGTGGCCCAAGAATAGAAGATGATGGACTACCCGGGGGTGATCCATACATAGAAGATAAGGGGCTAGTTGGATGCTCCCCAAGAATAGAAGATAGTGGACTACTCAAAAATGTCCCACAAATAGTAGAGGGAGGGCTACTAGAAGGTGACCCACACCTAGATGAAGATGAAGGGCTACTTGGTATTGACCCCATAAGAGATTGTGATTGAGGAATTATGATAGACAAAGAGTTATTGGGTGATGAGAAGATAGGCCATGGATCAATGCAAGACCAAGGAGTTTCATCACATAATGAAGAATGTGAAGATGGAAGAATAAGAGGAGGGTCAAGTTGCATGACCTGAGGCTCTTCCTCCATTTCTTGATAAAAGGAATCAACCTTTTCCTCACAATATGCAAATGCATCAAAGTCTAAAGAGAATCCTTTCTCGTAATCTGCTAAAGGAATATCTTCATATGCCCCTATAAATGCCCTGATTGTTTCTTCATTCTAAAAGAGATCAATCAGTATGAGTTGTTGATCAACCACTAGGGGTTGATTGGAAGAAAGAGATCTAATTGGTGTGGAAGACTTAGAAGATGTTTGATGATGATTGATAGAAGAAAATGATGTGGGGGATGAAGAAGATGTGTAGCTAGATGTCTCAGGAGTAGAAGAAGGTGGTGTGGACCTACCTATACAATGGTATGTCGTATGTAAAATAGTAGGATTAAGTCCAAAATCTGTAGATTGTGATGCATGGGTTGATTCAGACATGTTTGTCTTGAAGGACTTTGAGTCACACAGAATCTTCAAAGGAGGAAGACTTATTGGGGGTGATTGATGAAGAAGGTCCTACGAAGAACGGGAGGACCTTGATTCAAGAATCAAATGGATGAATAATAACAAGGGTTCTACAAAGAAAGAGAGGACTGCAATTCAAGAATTGTATTAGATGTTTGATTGGAGGGATTTGGAGTCGCACGTATCTTCAAAGGAAGAAGACATCATTGAGGTGATTGATAAAAGGGGTCCTAAGAAGAAAGGGAGGACCGTGACATAGGAGTCATATTAAATGTATGATGAAGAGATTCCTGCAAAGATAGGGAGGACCATGACATAGGAGTCGCATTAGATGACTTAGGAGTCAAATTAGATGAATCTGAATAGTAGTTTGGATCTAAATAGTAATTTGGATCTGAATCATCAGAAGATTCAGAGGAAATATTTGGATTGGAATCCTCAGAAGAAGAGGAAATGTTTGGATTAGAATTAGAAGAAGAGTGGGGGGAACTTGAATAATAATTTGGATCAGAAGTGTTCAAATCATACCACCGACTATGAGATGAAGGTGGGGAACGAGTTACCTGTATGGGCTCTCTAGCACGAAGAACCAAATGAGGTTTAGTTGTAATGGGAATCTTTTGATTTGAATTGCTAAACCTAGGTTCCATATTTTTGTAAGTATGGGGAACCGCATGATAGTCAATCATTTTGGTGTTGTTTTAAGCACAAATGTCTAGATCTAGATAGTGTGATGGAACTCCTTCAAAGGGAAGGAAGTGACATGTCGATTTGGGTAGCATAAGGACAACCAACTAGACATTGTGTAAGTATGGAGATGCGTGTGTGATTTTCTGAAGAAGGTCTAAGGAAAATAGACATCGTGATGACCCAATATCGATGAGATCGAGAGGGATTGTCCTAGAAAATAAGTTTTCTGAATGAATAATCACAAGGAACAATCATGCAAGTGTGAAACACAAATCCAATCAACAAGGAAATACACCATATGAAAATGTGATGCAAAGATGATCAACACAACGTCAATATTTACGTCAAGCTAAAAATGAACAAGGTGTAAATATTAACAAAGGGTAGATGTGAATCCCAATCAAAGGATACCATGACAAGTTTAACAACAAACAAGGCCTAAATGTTAAAGGGCGAGGTTTATAAATGTAAGCTATGTAACCACACCAATTGGACACGTCTATCAAGCTTCACGGAGAAGTGAGATATTAGTGTCAAAGTGGTATCGAAACGACGTAAAAAAAGTAAGTGACACCTTTCAAGATTTGGGACAATGTTTGAAATCAAACTAAGTCAAAGTATACTAAGGATGTGTTAAAACGTGGGCAGTGTAATGCCACAATGCGGACACTTAGATCATGTTTATGAGAAATGTGACATAAGTATCTTAATTATGTCGAGACAATGCAAATGAGGTAACATGTCAAAGGGAGATAAAATGATGAATCATTCCTAACTATGATGATGATCCTGACGTGGGTATCAAGATCACAAAGGATACCAATGATATAAATACGTCTCCACACACTTTAGACGTTTAACTAACCCAGCCGCAAACATGGATGGGTGTAAACAGACAAAAAAGTGGCAGAAACAATCGATTGGTAACACAAAGGTAGTCACCCTTCTTTTGATCAACAAAGTGTCAAAAGAATGTGAAGGAAGTAGATCAAAATGGGGATGAAAAATTTTTGCTTCACTTTGGAAAAGTTTTGCCTTACCTTAAGGTAAGTGAAAATCTAAGAGAAAGTAACGCGTCACACGTTTCATGATGAAAAGATGGTTCACAACTCAACACTATTTTGAAATGGTCAAAGTGGGCTCCTGGCCAAAGTATATCTTCCTAGGTGGTTCTCTCATCCTAGGTGTTACAAAATTATTCATGAACAAGATGATTTACCCAAATAGTCCCAACTATCTTGGGAGTATCTTGACTTTTCCCCCTTCAAGCACAGTGGGTAGTAAATGCATCCATTTTGTACTTAAAAGGGTTGCATAGGGACTGTAACGCTATCTCACAAAGGAATCACTAGTCAGGTAGGTAGTGCGGAGCACTTCCCGTTTCGTCCACAAGATTACCTCTTGCATGGACTATTTTGGGGTTCCTGGAACCACCCCTATTGTTGTAGCTTAAGGTGTTATGCCAAAGGGGTTATGTTCCAGTTGAGCGAAGAGGGACGTACCCTTTTCCAAAAACTGCAATGAAGTGTTTTGAATATGTTGTTCTTTTTATCTTGTTTAATTAGGTGTGGTTTTCTTGAACACCTTTTAATAACCTATATAACAACTGTATTAGTAGTTTTGACTTCGTTTTGATTCCTCTTTTCTTTGAAAAACATTTTTAGGTCTTGCACTCAAGTGTTAGTAGTTCTCTAAGAAAATCACATTATTTGAAAGATGATTAAGAGTTGATTGTGATTCTCAAGATCATCCAAGGATGCAAGAGAAGATCATACACAACAAATAATCCAACTAAAAATTAAAGGAAATCTTTGCAATCAACGAACCATACAAAAAGTATGATAAATGTTCATTCCCTTAAACCAAAAGTGAAAGATGAAGTTTCCAATTTACCAAATGTTATAAAATGAAGACTAAATTTTCTTTTGATTCTCAAGATCACCCTAAGGTGAAAGAGAATAGTATACACAAAATTTATCCTAACTATATAGAAATGGAAAACTTCAAATCAAAGGACCATTGAAAAATGCTTTGTAAAAGGTTCATTCCCTTAAGCAAAATGAATAATCAAATTTCTAAGTTTAATCCCAATGTTAAAAAGATAGAGATCAAAGTTGTTTTTGATTCTCAAGATCGCCAAAAGTTGCAAGATAAGAGCATACACACACTTTGGTTTAAATCAAGTAAGCATGAAAATACAACATTCATCAAAACATTAGACATATTAGAAAATGACCAGCTTTAAACTAACAGAAAAACTTGTAATGTCTATAAGTATAAATCCCAAATTTATGTTTTCATTACATAGTTAACTTCAATACCTTTCCAATGCAAAACAAATAGAGACATTTCAATTTCTGGAGAAAATGTTATGGCCTTCGGAAGATGGGTTACACATATGCTCTTATACTCACGGGTATGCACTCAAAAAATGTCAAAAAACGTCCCTTAATTTGCAAAATGGGCAAATTTTTCCAACCAAGATTCAATTTTTACAACAACCCATCACATTAATATATGAATATAATACTCAATGCTATCAAACATTAACATATATACTCAATAATTTAATATTTTCAAGAAATTGGCAAAACTAGCATGTACAATGATGAAAAAGTAAGCTCTAAAAATGAAAACATGATGAAATCTTGAAATTTTCTCACTAAGATTTAATTTTGACAGCAACCCACCACATTAATATGTAAATAGAATACTCAACACTATCAAACATTAACCTACATGCTCAACAATTTAAAATTTTCAAGAAATTGACAAAACTAGCATGTAGAATGTTGAAAAACTAAACTCTAAAAATGAAAACATGGAGAAATCTAAAATTTTTCCCATCAATTCCAATCTTGACAGCACTTCACCTCCTTTATACCTACAAGGAATACTCAACACATGCAAACTCAACAAAACAAGTTAAGAAAAATAAGTTAGATCAACATGTGTAAAAGAGGTTTAGTAACCAAAAATGAAACTTCTTGAAATTAAGTGCAAAGGACAATGGAGTAAGTCCCACCGGGTGTGCCAAATGTGTGCATGAATTTTTTTAAAACTAATTATAATGTAAACAAAGACTAACACCTAATAGCCTTAATTAGCAAAAATTAAACAAACTACTAAGCACCATCATGATAAGAATTGAACAAGGTTAGATGCTAACATTTATTAATATACAAAACTTTGAAACTAACAATGTTAAGCATTTAAATCTTCTATTCTCTAACAAATAATAAATGAATGGACCTATATAGGCTCCATGGCTATTAAAAATGGTTGTCTTTGGTGTTCCAAGAACCTAGGAATGAGGGCTTGCCAAAGTTGGGCTACAAGACCCTTTTGACACCTCTCATATGACCTAAGCACTTAGGAAAGAGGCTTAACTCTTCAATGTGATGAACTCTCAAGAAAACAAAAGGAAATATCTTAGTCTATTTTGCTATATGCTTTGCATTTGCTTTCTCAAGAATTTTAGGTGTAGGTATAAAGGTAGAAGGAGGGATCCTTATATAGCCCAATGGATAAAGGAAACACTTCATCCCTTTGCATGTGGGATAAAGGTAAAACAATATTAGGAATGGATAAAGTTTCTTTATAAAAAGTCACCTTACTTTAGAAGGGTTTAATTTATAATTAGCAAGTCATGGGAGTTGGGGGGTGTTTTAATTAATCAAAGGTGATTAACTAATAGGTAGATGTAAGCTTATAAAAGCTAATTAGAGGAATATTAGTACGATTTAGGATGTTAGAAGGGGATTAAATCAATTAAATATTAATTTATTGGTTAAATGGAAGGGAGAGCTAATTAATTAATAATAATTAATTAGTCTAGGTAGAAGGCATGATTTATTAACTAAAGTTCGTTAATTAGGGTATTTGTTGGATAGGTGAATTAATTAATTATCTTAGTGTAATTAATTAATGATGATATGAGGGAAAATGAGTGTTATTGACAATATGTCGTCAATTTTCCAGAAGATAGATAATTAGCACAATTTAAGTATTTAAATTGCTTGGGCGTAATTATGGGTGTCTACAATTAGGATGATGCTTAGTCACTTAGTTATACCACAAGCATTTTTTGTGACAAATGGGCGTATGGAACATATGAAGTGGTTGGGTGAGAGGTTAAGAACACAGTTACTCATATGATCAGGTCGCGCATGGTTAGGTACTTAAGTTATAACTAGGTACCTCAGTACACTGGTGAAGGGAATCCTGATGTATTTTTACATGTCATGGAAGCTCAATGGAAGGATGAGAGTGATAGAAGAAATATGCTCGTTTATGCTCTACGCAGGACAACAACACGTAGGTGGGACACACATAGAGATAACCTATTAGAATGATAGAGGTGAGAATCACCTTTTCTACTAGGTTTCTAAGGATCAATGTACCTTCTCAAATATGAAAATTACATGGGAAGTCCCCTACTTTACACCATGTCTTGGAATGTGAGAGAATTTAGACTGAGGGGTAGGAGGCCTTACCACCATCACTCTGGGTACATAAGTTCTACACCACCCTAGGTGGTTGAACGCATGCATGGTTTGTCCATGCATAATTGACAAGGGAAACAATTAATTAGCAAGAGATGACCTCAGGTATGATCCATACTTTTGATTAATTTTCTACTAAACCTCTTGCTAATGAAACACTGCAGATTATGAAGCATATGAATTTTTAAATAGAGTGAAGGCTGATGAAATTCTGTTAGACATGTTTGGAGAGTTGGATTTAGAGGCACACCTTGACCTTGAAGAGACTAAAGAAGAAGAAGGTGATCTGTGACACAACAAATGAATGCATGCACGTATCTGTGCCTGGGAAACCAAGGAAAAGGATAAATTGGTATGCATGGTAAATGATGATGAGGATAATAATTTGGATATTAATCACATTGAAGGTATGCATGAGGTGATGGATAAAAAAGATGAAAGTCACGCGCGTATCATGAGCCTATGAAAATAAATAAGGTTAATATTAGAACAAATGCATAGCCTAAAGAGGCCATTATTGGTGATTACTAGTCGAAGTAGGAAGTGGCTAAGATTATTGAACTCCTACGTGACTTTCAGGATTTATTTCGATGAGGATATCATGAGTTAAAAGGAGTACACCCTTCTTTAGGTGAGATGAGAATCAAACTTAAAGAAGGAACACGCCCAATTAGGAAGAGGCCATACATGATGAATCCTAATCTGCATGTTAAGATGAAGGAAGAAATTGATAAAATGCTCAGGTATGGTATAATTGAGCCCATTGAGAAATCAAAATGGGTAAGTCCCATGGTCATCAGTATTAAAAAGGATGGGAGGTTAAGTATCTGTGTAGAGTACAAAGAGTTGAATGATTCATGTGTCATTGATCATTTTCCCACCCCTTTCACCGAGGAGATTCTTGAGGGCATTGTAGGGCATGAGATCTACTCTTTTACAAATGGGTTTTCAGGATATCATCAAGTGCACATAGTAAAGGAAGATCAAGAAAAGACAACTTTCACCACTAAATGGGGAAGTTTTTCATACACAATAATGTCCTTTAGGTTGAATAATGTGCCAGTTGTGTTCTCGTGCATTGTTGTGTAGGATTTTTAGGACTTTATTCACAATTTTTTACATGTATACCTTGATGAATGAATAGTGTATGGTTTGTTTAAGGATCATTGTGACAATTTAAGGCTTATGTTTGAGAGGTGCAAGAAGTTGAGTATCATTCTAAATATTAAGAAATGTATATTTGTGATACCTTTCAGCACTTTCCTGGGGCATATTATTTGTAAGGAAGGGTTGTTGGTCAACCTAGCCAGGGTCACTATGATCTTGGGATTGGAAGAACCCAACAGTAAAAAAGAAGCGCATAGATTTATTGTACATACATGGTATTAGAGGAAATTCATGAAGGGATATGCAAATATTTCCATGCCCATGGAGGAACTATTAAGAGCTAAAAAATTCTATTAGGGTGAAGCGCAACAATAGGAATTTGAAACACTGAAGGAAAGGTTGGACATTACACCTATTTTGTGCATTCCTTTGAGGTAGAAACCATTTCATGTTCATGTTGATGCTTGTGGGATGGAAATTGGCATAGTATTGGCATAACCAGGAGAAGGAATCGTAGACCACCCTATTTTTTGTAAGAAAGAAGTTGACATTAACTAAACAGAACTATTAAAATACTGAGCATGAGGCTTTTTCCATGATTTACAAGTTGTATAAGTTAAAATAATACTTATTGGCGACACCGTTTATATTCTTCATAGATCATATGGCACTTAATTATTTGGTCATTAAGCCTATTTTACAAAGGCATATTTGTACGTGGATACTACTATTTCAAGAGTTTCAGTTTACAGTTATTGTAAAACTGGAAAAAAGTAACTCAGGGCCTGACCATTTGTCAAGAATCAATTATGTTGAGGATGCACAGAGAATTGAGGACATAATGTCAGATGTAAAAATCTTTAGATTGATCTGCATGCCCACTAAACTAGAGGACATTTCTATATTCTTGTGTATTGGCTAAGAACTTGAGGGAATGAAGATCTTAGAAAGGAAACAACTTGCAATACGCATGGCACCTTACTAGTTGATAGGTGGAGATTTTTATAAGATAGGTCATGATGAATTTTTACACTGGTGTGTTCTACAGCATGAGCGAGAAGCCATTATGGAAGAAGCTCGTGGTGGAATTGTAGGAGGTAATTATACAGGAAATGTCACTACGCACAAGATATTTATGGCTTGTCTTCAGTGGGAAACCCTAATGTTAGTCAGTAAAAATTTGGAACTTAGTGAAGGAAATACAGAAGGTTCGCACATAAGAGTAGAGAAAATTCAAAGGCGCGGAAGCATCGAGAAGGAATCATGCGCGTAGCACAGAAACATGTTCGGGACTTAGCCATTTTCACGATGATGAGCTATTTTTGGAGATAGCGTGCCAAGCACACAAATCAGTTGGAGACTTGTGCGAAACTCCTTGGATATTTTTAGATGATCAGCTATGAAGCTCTTTGCATGGATACAGACCGAGAATATATCTACTACTGGCAGTTAACTAAAAGCAATCTATTGATAGCGCACTTACATGTGTGGCTAGTTTTTTAATGGCATGTGGATAAATAATAACATGCAACCTATTTTTGGATTAGATAAGTAGTGAAGGGAAATTTCCCACCCATATAAATAACTAGTGAACTGTGTAGCATAGAGTGTGTGTGAGAGAACTGTGTTATAGTGAGATTATGTTGCCAAATCTAATACGTGCATGAGCGTATACTATTGTTATTATAAGGAAGCTTCTATGTATTACTAAATTTAATATAATGGAAATTATGGACTGAATCAATTTGTTATCATGGTTATAGTTCAGTATTGCATGCTTGATTTCATCATGATTATCTTTTAAGTTGGTTGTTCTCTAGATCTGGATCTGAACATGCACTATGGAATGATATATTAGTCATAGATCTGAATGCTTTAAGTCTTCATCATGCTAACATCCTGTAATAACAACCCTAAAGAGGGGCCTCATACCTTTTTGCACTTTGGGTGAGCACTCAGTCTAGGTTGAGTGATGTGCCAGTGCACTTGGGCTTGTATTGGTGAATTTTAGGTTACATCATTAGTTCCATTGCCAAGACCTCTTTTTCAGTTTTTTTCAGGATGGTTCACAATGAAGACATACCGGTTGACCTTAGCAAGTGTTGAGGAGTGGATACATGGTCTATAAGAAGAATACGCACAACGGTTCAACACTAGATCTGCGTTTAATGCACGCGCATGGGTGGAACAAAATCTGTATGAAAGTTTATATGAGATATTTTTTGTTATATTTCCAGTAGAATCATATGAGTGGCTAATTTCTTATGCATCTAAGTGGAATTGGAGGTATCACACACTTGTCTGGATGTAGGAAGAATTTCAAGCCGTTTATGATGCTGATCTAATTTGGAGTTTTGTTATGGATATGTGGTTCCATGGTGTTTTGAATAGTTATATCTTGGAGTATTCAATTTCCACCTATTCATGCCTAGAGGTATCTGAATTCCAATTTTTATGATATCCAAGGGGAACTTACCTATAATTCATTCCACTGGAGATCAAGATCCTGATGGTAAATTTGAATTTGGAGAGTAAACTGATGACTAACTAAACCCCACCATGCATGGGGGCTCGAGTAGGTTTAGTGAAAGATGTCAGACCTAATGGTTGAAAGGAAGAGATAGGAAATACAGCTTAAGTATAATGAGGTGCGTGAGAGGGACATAGAGAAGTAGCAGGAGGTTGCAGAGAAAATGGCATTGTGGAGAAAGATAGTTCGAGAAGGAGTGGAAGTTCACACAGAATATGTGGAACCCAAGCTTCAAGAACTCCCCCATTTAGAAAAACATGAGAGGGAACCCTCCTCGGCCTCATGTAGAAGCATTCTAGTATAGACGACCTGGGCCATGGGTGCACATCTAAATCCACCTGGTAACCTTTCCCTTGCGCTTGGTTTTCCAGCATCTAGTACAACAAACAGTTAGCAAGCTAATTCAAGTAGTGAGAGAGTAGGAGTGAGTCTTATAAGAGGCACAACGATGTTAGTGCAAATACTTTGTTGTTATATGGGAGTAAATTTTTGGGTGTATCATCTGCACAGAATTTAGGCACGCATATTTTTGGACTGTCTTCTGGGAGTAGTAATCCTTTGCAGACTATCGGGGTACAGTTGAGTTCTATTATTGGAACACAGGTAAGTACATCTTATGGTCCGACCCCAGCTACATGTTTGAGATTAGGAGGTATAGGTGGCTCTAGCTCCAGTGGATCTAGGGGTTTTGGAGGCCAAGGAAACACAAGGGGTTCTAGATAAGGTGGGCAAGGTCCGCACTAACCCCAAAATACTTAACTGGAGATGTCTCTTTGTCTTCTAAAGTATAAGGGCATAAAATATGTTGCTAAACATGTGCATATGTGTGAAATACTATGGTGCACAAAAGGAATTATGGCTTCTAAGTGTAGGGAAAGCCAATTCGCTACTACGTTACAAGGGTGGGCACATAGCTGGTATAGAAAGTTTGACCCTGATCAGACTTGCATAGACTATACAACTTTAAAAGATGCATTACTTACAAAGTTTCACATCCCTGATTTTTAGTAGAAGAGTATAAGTGCACTTAAAGATACTAAGCAAGGCACTTCTAAAAGTGTCAAAGAGTATGATGCCCATTTTAAAACAAAGCTATCTAAGCTTTCTTATGACATACACGTAATCTAGCATGCACAATGGTTCATTGGGGGCCTGATTACCCATTTTAGGAGGGTATTATCACATAAGACATATAATGATCCACACAAAGCACTTGAAGTAGCCTTACACACTGAGGTAGTTGGAAGCATAGACAGTGCAGTGAGCCCATTTTTAGAAGCACATATCGTAACTATGGAAAATCAGTTGGAGAAACTATCGACAAATTCAGCACATGAGACATGCAAAGGGATTTGGTGCATAGATTGTGAAGTGGAAGGTCACATAAAGGATAGTTGTCCTCGTAGATTGGTGTGCTCACTATTGTTGGATTGTGAGATGTGCCATTTAAAACATAATGCTATTTGTTGCCTCTTACTATAATGCGTGATAAGGAATAATGTTTCAAGCTACTGTAAAATCTGTAGGTCCATGACTCATGACACAAAATACTACCGAATGATTTCTCAGATCCATGATGTTATAGATATTGGTGTATGATGGATAGGAGTATCAGCTAACTATAAAGGAAAGAACGAGCATCAAAACCGGGATCACAATTAGGTGTACTATGTTTGGAATAAATGGCATTTTGAAGGCGGTCATGGCAGATGTCGAGGATACCATGGTGGATTTGGAGGACAAGGCCGTGGTGTTGGAAGAAGTGAGTTCCCTCGTGGAAAATGTTATACTTACAGATCTCCTGACCACTAAAGGTGCAAATGTCCCCAAAATATTGCATGTTCTTTCTGTGGAAAGAGTCATAGCTATTAGGAGTGCCCAGACTTGTATGACCATCTTAAGAAGCAACATAAACAATAAACCAAAGGCACAAGGATGGTTAGGATACAACACGCTGTGGAAAATCAGTGGATGCCTAAGTTGGAAGCAGAGTCTGAGGCATTGCACGTAAAGATCACGACCTATACTAAGGTGACATGAGCTAGAGAATAATTGCAGCAGAAGCCTACCATCACTAAGGAGGAGGTTCTTCATGCATGATACCCTGACCCTGCCCATGAGAAGGAGGTTTCTTAGGAAACCATGGAGGTACTAAGGAATCTTCAGGGTGAAATACAGTATTTAAAGGAGAAATCATGGAAGATGGAGAAAAAGAAAGCATTAGAGATGGTCTAGAATGGTATAAATGAATTGAGAGATGTGTGTAAAATTTCGTGCCAGGAGAATATCATTCCACTATTAAGGAATTATTTAAAAGGAAACACTCCATGTGCAAGTGTTGAGACTGGACAGAAGATCCTGTATGCAAATCTTTCCCCTCATATCCTAGATTATGACAAGGAAATCACTCTGAATGTTGTTATGGATGAGTAGTTATTGAGTAATATATTGATTGATACAAGTGCAAAATTCAATGTTCTTACTTTAGATGCATGGGTACAAATGGGAAGATCCCCATTGCATCCATCCTCTAATGTATTGTTCATGGCTAATTAGACTAATGCCACTCCCATTAGAGTTTTGAAAGATGCATCCATTATCATACAAGGAGCCAAGTTCACTGGATATTTTAAGGTTTTAGTATTGGCAGATTCAGATATCTTCCTAGCTCTATTGGGGCATCCTTTGTACTATGTAAATAATGATGATATTTGGTTCAATAAGGGTTATATCAGTTTTGAAAACAAGGAGGAAAGAGTTATTATCCCTTTAACATATGGAAAATATGTTCCATATGTTGAGCCCTTGAGTGAAGAAGACGTGAATAGGATTTATGTACACACCATCCGGGATCCAGAAGTTCTTGAACCATGTAGAGAAGGAATCCTTCAATGGGAGGATGCATAATCTATTAGCAATACTACAATTTTTTCTTGTGATAATTGGGCTCATAGCACTTATGAGTTATAAGGACATGAAGTAAAGATAATATTTCCTAAAGGAAGTAAACTACATTATGTCAGGAGGATAGGTAACAACTCGGTACCTTGTTACAGTGGAGAAGGAGATCTTATGGTATTCCTGTGCACCATGGAGGAACAGTGGATAGACCCGCTGGAACGAAGAAATATGCTAGCATATACACTACGTGGGAAAACAACATGTTGGTGGGTGGCCCACAAGGATAATCTTATAGGATGGAATGAAATTAGGATTTCTCTTGCTACTAGGTTCTTCAGGAGTAATGCACCTACTCAAATCTACACTTATAATTGTAATCAACGTATTCCACACCACGTTCATAAGTGTGAGAAACTCTAGATAGAGGGGTAGGAAGCTTTACCACCTTCACTCTAGGTGCACAAGTTTTATTCCACTTTACAAGGTTGTGCGTGTGTTTGGTATGTATATGCAGAACTCCCTAGAGGGACTAGAAATTGGCAGGATTTAATTGCAGGAATGACCTAGACATTTGACTTCTTCTCTACCAAGCCTCCAGTGGAAGAATCATTCAAATTCATAAAATTCTTAACTATGGGAGATATTTCCAAGGCTGAATAAATCCTTCAGGAGTTATTAGATGAGGGAAAATCAGGAGCACGTCTTGTTGAAGAGACAAAGGCCAGTGCCACACTACTTCAACACGCTTTCTTTAAGAAATAAACATGAAAAATGGCCAAATTAGTGGATGACAAGGAAGTAGAATAGGTAGGCGTGAGGTGAAAATGTAGATAAGACCACACACAAGTATCATGAACCTATGAAGACAAAGAAGGTGAATATGGGATTAGATGCTGAGCCTAAGGAAGCCATAATTGGATACTATTGGTGATACTCTGAAGTGGAAAAATCATAAAGTTACTAAGTGATTATCAGGACTTATTCCCTAATGGGTACCATGAACTTAAAGGAATGCATGAATTATTAGGGGAGATGAAGATAAAACATTAAAGAGGGTGCATGCCCATTTAGAAAGAGGCCCTACAGGATGAACCCCAACTTGTGTAAAAAGGTCAAAGAAGAGATTGACAAAATGATGAAGTCTGGGATTATCAAGCCCCTTGACGAGTCAGAAGGGGTTAGTCCAATGGTGATCAATATAAATAAGGATGGATGGATTAGGATTTGTGTGGAGTACAGGGAGATGAATGTTGCATGTATGACTGATCCCTTTCCTATGCCATTCACTGAGGAAATACTAGAAGGTGTTGCAGGGCGTGAAATCATTTCATTCACATATGGGTTCTCTGGGTATTGTTAGGTTAGGATTGCCTAGGAGGATTAGGAAAAGATTAGTTTTACTACTTAATGGGGTAGCTTCACCTATACTGTAATGCCTTTTGGTCTGAAAAATGTGCATGCTATATTTTTTCACATAGTTGTTCAAGCGTTCAAGGAATTTATTCACAACTTATTACAAGTTTATTTGGATGATTGGATGGTGTATGGATTGGTTAAGGATCATTATGACAATCTGCGTAAATAATGTTTGAAAGATGTAGATAGTTGAGTATATCTTTGAACATCAAGAAGTGCATATTTGCTACACCATTTAGAATACCGTTAGGATACATAATCTACAAGGAAGGTTTGTTGGTTTATCTAGCTAAGGTTGTAGTTATTATAGGCCTAAGAGAGCCTACCAGTCAGAGTGAGGTGCACAGATTTTTGGGTCATACATGATATTATAGAAATTTTATCAAAGGATATGCCAAATTTTATGCACTGTTGAAGGAGTTACTGAAAGGGAAGGTTACATTCTACTGGGGAGAATGTGAAGCTTTTTCAATGATCTATGCCCTACATAAATTCCAATAATACCTACTAGTTACACCATTCATCTTTTATACAGATCACATGGCATTTATGTTTTTGGTAAAAAATCTCATTCTACAAGGGTGCATATGTAGGTGGGTACTCTTATTTCAATAATTTGATTTCACAGTTGTAGTAAAACCATGGAAAACTAATTCACGACCAGACCATTTATCAAGAATACAATCAAGAGTAGAAGCACAAGATATTTAAAATAACATGCCATATGCATAGTTATATAGGTTACAATGAGTGCCATCATAACTAGAGGACATTATTATATTTCTATGAATAGGTATGGCACCAGAAGGAATGAAATCCTTGGAGAAGAAACAACTTATTATACGTGCATCCCCCTACATGTTGATTAGTGGTGACCTGTACAAATTAGGCCGGGATGAAGTATTGCACCATTGTGTATTAGAACATGAGCGTACACATATTATGGAAGAAGCTCATGGTGGTATTGCAAGTGGAAACTATGTAGGTGATTCCACTATGTGCAAGATTCTACTCACTGGATTATGGTGGGAGACCTTGTATAAAGATTGCAAGGAATTTTGTAAGGCTTGTGATCATTGTCAACTTCTTGGGAAACTAGATCAATGAGATGAAATGCATCTAAGACCTATTACTAGTGCAGAACCATTTGAGAAATGGGCTATATATATTTTGGGTCCTATTTCACCAGGTGCGTGTAGAACTAGATCGTGCTATATCATAACTTACATAGATTATCTGACAAGGTGGGCAGAAGCAACACCTGCAAAGGATTGTACAACAGCTATAGCAGCCAGGTTTCTATAGGAGAATATTATTACAAGGTATGTATGTCCTTTAATTTTGACCAATGATAGGCACACACATCTTATTAATGAGACAATCATAATTTTATTGGATGAATTCATGATTGCACACCATAAGACTACACCCTATCATCCTCAGGAAAATGGAACTATTGAGGCTTTCAACAAAATTCTGAGCCAAAAATTGACAAAAATATATGATGTTGGAAGAAAGGATTGGGATGATAAATTATCTGAAATACTTTGGGCATATCTAACAAAAAATAAAAGGTTGAACAAAGCCACACCATTTCAGTTAGTGTTTGGCGAAGAAGCAATTCTTCGTATGGAATTTATGTTACCTTCTTTGTGTATTGTGTGTGCTAGAGGTCTAGCTGATGTGAAAGCATATGAAGAATGGATTGAAAAGATACTTAAGATGGATGAGACATGAGCCATAGCACGTTGAAATCAAAAACAAGAGAAGGCTAGGAAGAAAACATGGCATGACAGGCACATCAGGGATAAAAATCTTGAGATAGGACAGACAATGCTCCTTTATGATTTCAAATTTTTGCACCATCCAAGAAAACTCAAGGTACATTGGTTGGGGCCATATGTTATCACTCACATACTCAAATTAGGTGTTTGTCAATTAGAGTCACTTGATGGAATAAGGTTACCCGGTTACTTCAATGGGAGTAGGCTAAATCCCTACTATAAATAAGTCTTCTTGGTGTTTGTAATAAGGAAGTTTTTTCATTTAGATTAGGTTTTCAATTTTGCATTTCCTTAAATTTTTTTCCTCCTTATCGCTATGCTTTGTCAATTTATTTGGTGTGTTTGTGTAATAAGTGTGTTTATGCGCTAGAAGCTAATTACTATTTGAAGAATTGTTATGTGCAGAGGACTGCACATACCCTTAGTGTGGGGTAGGTTGTTGATATCCAGTCACAAGACTAATAAAAATAAGTACACATGAAAGGAATTATCTAAGGGTGTTATTCAAGGTTGGAGAATTGAGAAAAAAAAAATATTTCTTCTGGACACAAGGACCATAGATAGAGTGGAATGAAGAAATGAGTATAAGATGAGGTAAGTAGATGCCGTGAATACTACCAGTAGAAGGCACAGTAACAATGTACTCAGGAACATAGAAGCACATTGAAGATAAGCATGCAGCCAAAAGGTAGGAGGGTGAGCTAGAAGGTTGTAGCTTGGGCATGAAGATGTACCATACGGAAAGAACATAAATGGTCAATTAATGAGAGGATTATTGGTAGGTGGAGGAGCAATAAATTCACTAACTTTTTAAAATTCTATATAAGGATAGGAGGCGAGTTCATTTTTACCGTTGCAATTGAGAGAAGGGTTGAGGTGTGAAGAGTGTGAAACCAGACATGGAGAGAAGGATTGTGCATAGGAGAAGCTTGTGTTCCCATAGGTGAAGGGTTTGAGTGAAGCAGATGCGTTACAAAGGAGCTAGGGCACATGGTTTCCACTAGGGAAAAAATATTTAAACTAGGGTTTTGAATTGCTTGATTATAGAGGGAAGAAAAGAGATATTTTTCAGATGGCACCAAAGAAAGCACCCGCAATAAGAGAAAAAGGGAAGAAGGTTGAAGTGGAAGAATAAATTTCTCCCAAGAGTAATTTCTTAGAAATGTAGTATTCAGAGGGCATGATTATGGGACAAGAATGGGATTCCCATATCCGTCAATGTAAAATCAGTGAATACAACCATCGAACATTAGATAATAAGAAGGAGCTCAATGCGTTGCTGAGAAAAAAAATAAAAAAGCACACAACAGAAGATATGTCATTGTATGATAATGCTAGTGAGAAGTTACTAAAGTAGAATGGAATCTACCAGTTGTAAAAGATGCCATAATTTGGAAAGTATGAACCATTATATCGGTGGTTGATGAGAAGAGTCCATGAGGACTTCTTCTACTTTACAGGATAGAGGGTTAGAATTAAAGCTGCTTTGATTTCAATAGTGATAGGACTAAGGGCCTCATGAGCGGATATGGATAGTGATTTAACTGATAAGGCCGTAATCCTGGAAACTAGGAAGGAGATAGGGTATACCAAAGGTCCACATGGCATGGACATTGAAAAATTGAAGAAGTACCCAATAGTGCAGGAAGTTGCACATCTTGTAACAAAGCTGAATGACCAAGGAAGATGGTCATAGGTAAACATAATGTGGCTTCATGTTGCAACGAAGATGTCTCAAGGATTGGTCTATAATATCATAAATCACATAGCAAAGACAATCATTGAAGAAGCATAGAAAAGTGACAAAATAAGTTTTGGCACTGTGTTATTGTCTTTAGTATTTATGGAGATTGGGGTGCCCGATGTGCCAAAGGAGAAGATTGGGGAATACCCCATGGAACACAAGTCACAAGTGGAAAGATTTGGAAAGTACTTGTGTGACGGATCAATGACCGGACCATTCAAGTAGAGGGCAGAGATGTGGTATGATATACTCCATGTGGCGTTCGAAGAAGAGTGGCGCATACCCAAGGACTTGCCTTCAGTGGTGGGTAAGGAAGTTCAACTTGTAGTCTACCAACATTTTTGCATCGCCTAATTTATAATGAAGGATGGAGCTTGGATCCCATGGTGTAAAATTCCATATTCCTTCACAACAATATATTTCTAGGTATCACTTCACTAGTTTTAAGATGTGCATTACCTAACCTTCAATGCAGATAAGGTAGATTGTGAATACCACAATCTAAGAAAGAAATATGTATATCCATGGTAAAATGCCTAAATTGAGAGGCTTATCATAGATATTATAAGCATGAATATTGTAAGCTTGGCAGTTGGGGACACCAAAGTAGTGCTTGTGTACCTGTAACTCAAACCCAAGTTGGAGAACACTAGGTATGTGGAGAATGAGTTCACGCTCCTAGGGCCACCAAAAGGTAAGCATAAAATGAAAAATGTTCCAACACATAATCCCACAGAAATAATTCAAGTAGATGATGAAGAAGAAGAGAATGAAGATAGTGGTGGTTTGGACCTTAGAGGTAGAAGACAGCCTCTAAATAAGGAAGAAGCTAATCACATGACTACACCACCTCATCCATAAGAAGGAGATGATGAGGACTTGGATGTAGTCTAGGGAGAGCGTCGTCTCAAAATAGTGTTCAGGAGAACAAGGACCCAAGGTGTTACTCCACAATCAATGCGTATGTCACCTCGACTCTCTCCATAGAAGGAGACAACTGAGAAAAGAATAAGGAAATTGAAGCTGAATGAGGAAGCATAAAATTTTGAGAAAATCATGCCCAATTACCCTACACCTCTAGAGAACAAGGACAAACTAGAAGATGAAGATATGAAGGATGGAGAGAAAGGAGGAAGCTGAGACATCAATTGAGATTGCTTCAAACACATCAACAAAAGTTCCAAATATTGAAGCCCAAGTTCCTAAGAAGCCTAGATCAAAAAGAAAAAGTGGAGAATATCTTCCACTAGTCATGGGCTAGGCCGAGGACACAAGTAAAATTATCTGCACCTGTTTCCAAACCACAATGACATAAAAGGAGTTATATGGCTTGGAGTTTATGGATGAAGATATGGAAATTGTTCCCATAAGGAAGCAACTGTCATGGTCGATGCACATGTACATGGATGAACTGAACTTTGATGTGTGTGAGGAGTCATGCGTATCAAGGAGGTTGAAGAAGACACCTTAGGCCAGACACATAATAGTCAAGCCTATTATTATGTCAGATGAACAAGTGAGCAATTCTTTGGTGAAAGTCTTGACAGAAGTGGCACTATGGAATATGGATAAAGCTGCAACAAGTAGGGCTCTATGAGAGGAAATCAAGACTAAGGATGCAGAAATAACATGCCTAAAGCAAGAGAAGAACTTGGTACAAAATAAGAACGTTGTTTTCATCAGCATGGCGTAGGAAGTTGGGGAAAACATCATGAAATCAAATCCACATTTAGAGCCAAAGCGCTAAAGGATCCAGCATAGGAAGCAAAGTGGGAAAAGGATTCAGTGATGCTGAAGATTGCATCATATGAGGGGTTGCTTCAGAGCTTTCAGGAGGAACTAAATAAGGAAGATCAAGCATTGAATATTTGTACAATAGCAGAAGCCATTATAAGAACCAGGACAATTTTAGAGGACAATGAAGTCTTAAAGGCCATGAAAGATGAAACATTGTGCCACACAGAATGATTAGCGCTTGTTAAATAGAAGCGTGAGGCCCTTACAATAGCTCAAGAACCACACAAGGAAAGGATGGATAAGCTTGAAAAAATAATCACGTAAAAGATGGATTTGTTAGAAGGGAGAATGACTGCCATGTCCAACATTGTGTTGGTCTTGCAGAATGAGAAAGAAGAGATTACAAAGGATGAGTTAGAATCAATTGCAGTGGATATTCCAGAGAAGGGAGAGGTTGCACTCAATGATTGGTAGACTATAGATGATGAAATAAAATAAGAATATCTAGAATTGATTCTTCAGGTTAAAGCAGAAGATACTGCAGGGTAAATACATTCTTTTATTCATCAAAATTCTTTATATTCTTCTATTCATATTCTTTGATTCATTTTGGAGATGACCATTTCCAGGGTTGAAATGCAACTAGTGTGGGGTAATGTTGGTCAGTCAAAATCTGGAACTTAACAAAGGACATACAGAAGGTTTGCATAGAAGAGCAGAGCACATTCAAAGGCATGGAAGTATCAGGAAGGAATCATGTGCATACCATAGAAACATGTTCGAGACTTAGCCATTTTCATGATAATGAGCTATTTTTAGAGATAACATGTTGAGCATAAAAATCAGTTAGAGACTTGTGCAACACACCTTGGCTATTTTTGGATGATTGGCTATGAAGTGCTTTACATAGATATAGGCTAAGAATAGATCTACTATAGTCAATTAACTAAAAGTAGTCTATTGATATCGCACTTGCATGTGTGGCTATTTTTGTAATGACACATGGCTAATAATAGCATGTGACCTATTTTGGGATTAGATAAATGGTGAAGGGAAAGTCCCCACCCATATAAATAAGTAGTAAACTGTGTAGCATAGAGAGTGTATGTGAGAACTGTGTTATAGTGATATTATGTTGCCAAATATGATACCCACATGAGCGTATACTACTGTTATTATAAGGAAGCTTATGTGTATTACTGAATTTAATATAATCGAGATTATAGAATGAATCAATGTGTTATCATGGGTATAGTTCAGTATTGCATGCTTGATTTCATAATGGTTATCTTATAAGTCAATTATTATCTAGATCTAGATCTGAACATGCACCGTGGAATGATATATTAGTCATAGATTTGAATGATTTAAGTCTTCATCATGCTAACATCCTGCAACAACAACCCTAAAGAGGGTCCTTATACCTTTACATGCTTTGGGTGAGCACTCAGTCTAGGCTGAGTGATGTGCCAACATGTATGGGCTTGTATTGGTGAATTCTAGGTTGCATCACCTATATAAATATAACAAATAATATGTCAAGGTGCGTGATCATTATCAGTGCCTCGGGAAGTCTAAAACTAGAGATGAAATGCCTTTAAGACCTATTGTAAGTGATGAAACTTTCAAGAAATGGGCTATTGAATTTGTAGGTTATATTTACCCACCCACATGTAGGACTGACACACGTTATATTATAACTTATATGGATTATTTGACAAGGTGGACAGAATTAACATCTACAAAGGATTATATGATAGCTATCACAAAAAAAAATTTATAGGAGAACATTATCAGTAGGTATGGATGTCCATTGAGATTGACAAGTGATAGGGGCACTCATTTTGTTAATGAGACTATCAGAATATTATTGGCTGAATTTATGGTGGCACACCATAAAACTATACCCTACCACCTACAGGAAAATGGAACTAGTGAGGATTTCAACAAGATTCTGGGACAAACATTGAAAAAAAATTGTGATGTTGGAAGAAAATATTGGGATGAAAATTTTTTTGTTATACTTTGGGCATATTGGAATACCTACAAGAGGTTGAACAAGGCCACACCTTTTCAGTTGGTGTTTGGTGTGGAGGTAGTATTTCATATGGAGTTCATGTTTCCATCCCCTTTTATTTTGTGTAGGAGGATTTGATGAGGAGAAAACTATTGAGGAGCCTATAAACAAATTGATGTAGTTAGATGAGTTGTGTGTTATTGCCCAGTAGATCCAAAAGATAGAGAAAGCAAGACAAAAGGCCTGACATGATAGACATATCAGGAATAAAACACTTGAAGTGGGAAATATGGTCCTTTTATATGATTCAAAGTTTTTGTGCCACTATGGGAAGTTGAAAGTTCATTGGTTAGGACCCTTTCTAGTTACAAAGATATTAGAATTAGGTGCTTGTCAGTTACAAGCGTTGGATGGAACTTTATTTCACGATTACTTAAATGGGAGTATGTTGAAGTCTTACTATAAATAAGTCTTCTTGGTGTTTGTCATAATGCAGTATTTCCATTTAATGTCATTCCTTTAATGTGTTTCCTTTCATAGTTGTTATGCTTTGTCAATTTAGTTCAGTGTTTTATTGTAGTAAGAGATCTTTCACGCCAAGATATGATTATTATCTATTGAATTAATGCACATAGGACCATATATACTTTTAGTGTGGAGTAGATCAGAAATAATAAGTGATTGGTTTTTTTCCATAGATTGGTGGGCAAAAGAAGAATATTACAAGTTCTCAAAGTTCATATTTGAGGTACTTAAAGAAACTTTCTCAAATTAAAAACCATGCATAGATGGATGGATGCGTACTGGAACACGAGGTAAGCAACGACATGGAGAACTACTTGGTATAAGGAAAATTGGGTTTTGTACTTTAGCACATGTAAGGAGGTATGTAGCTAGGAAGTAGTAGATGTGTCAGAAGGTTATGAATAGGGGTGGAAGAATACAACACAAAGTAATGAAGATCGAAAGAGAAAAATTAATGTTATGTATGGTGGTGGTTGAGGAGAAATTAATGCGGAGGGTTTCGATGGATCTATAAAAAAGAATTTTACAATGTTATTTTTACCTTGCATCCTTTTTGTTTTCAATATGATAAGTGCAAAGAAATGCAAAGTGTAAAGAAAAATCATTTTAATGGTGAACGAGGTGATTTTGGGAAACAAAATTACCAAAGTTTCACATGGATATGTGTTTGAGCTAGTTGGGCATGTGCGAAAGGAAATTTTGCAGTGTTAGGGTTTGAAGGAGACATATTTAGAGCTAGGGAACATTATGGCATGGGATATCTTAAAGAAATAGAGGAAATCAAAGGTGCAAGGGTAAGGCATGAAAACATTTGTAGTTTTTAGAGCATTATTTTACTTGAGTAGAGAAAGTGGCACCAAGGACATCTCTGACTGTTGAGAGGGAGAATGAGGAATCATCGCATGATTGGTTTGTAGAAATGCAATACCTAGAAGAGGTTACTGAAGGGAGGTCATGGACATCATAGTTGATAAAATGAAAAATTAGTAGCTTCAATCATTAGATAGAGAAGACCTGGAAGGATATATAGGAAGATATGGTTTTGAATACGAATAGATGAACCGTAGACAAACATAAGGTGTATGAAAACAACATTTAAAAGATATTGGAAAGTGTTAGGGTTATGCACTTATTTTAGTTTCCATTCTTTGACAACCCCAATAATTTGTACCAGTGGCTTATGTCATGCATACACAAATATTACTTCTATTTTAAGGGAAAGAGAATGAGAAATACGGAAAATTTGATTGGAAAGGTTACAATATTACGTGAATCTAGTGATGAAATTACATGTGAAATTTCTGATAATGATGAAGTATAGACAATGACCATCACGTTCAAATATCACAAGGTAGGTCGAGCCTTTAATGTTGCAAACATAGAATATCGGGATACAAGGGTAGATGCGTAACTATTTATTTGTAATTTGGGTGTTTCAGAGAGATGGAAGGAGGTGAACAAGCATTGGTTACACATAACACATAAAATGGTAAAAAAAACTTACTATAAGATTGTGAGCTATGTTGCAGAAAGAATAGTGGAATAGGTGTGCATCTAGGATGAAAAAGGTGGGAAGATAACTTGGGGCGCTATCTTACTCCTCATTGTATTTTTTGAAATTGGTGTGCCTGATGGACCAAAGATAAAAATGTGGGTATATCCCTTAGAAAATAAGTTGTTTGCGAAGAAGTTTGTGAGCTTCACATGTCAAGGCACTATAACAGGGACATATAAGTAGTGTATAGAGAAGTGGTATAGAAGAATGCACGATGCATTTGAGGTAGAATGACACATCCCTAAAGAACTACCCAATGTTTTGGAAGGTTAGGTAGAGTTCACAACATATCAACACTTTTGTTTGGGGAATTTTTACATGAAGACGAACAAGAAAAGTCCTTGGTGTAAATTTCCTTTTATGTTTACCACTAATTATTTTAAAGATTCAGTGAACCACTTGCATAATGCGTGGAAGTTACATCTTAACACTGATAAGTAAATGTAGACATTAACATTCTACACAAGACATATGTCTACCCTAACAAGGAGTCATATGTGGAGATAATGGAGTCGGATAATATATATATCACTCTAGAGGTCATGCCTATGGGACAGATAGAACCCGTGCATTTCTATATGTATCTGAGGCTGAGGTTCAAGGATGGAAAGTATATTTCTAGAAAGTGTGTTTCACTTCTAGGTCCTCTAAAGAACAAACAAACTATGGGTACACAAATAAAACTTGAAGAGACACCCCCAAGGAAGGAAAAGAAGGGCTTGGAGAATGTCCTTGAAAACAAGATGTAGAGAAAGAAGATAGCATTATGCTTGATCATGACAGAAGGATACTATGCATGAAGTGGAAGGATAGAGATGAGAGCACTGGGACCTCACAACCAGTGAGGTGGTCACCACATGTAAAGAAGAATGAGGAAGAGAGGAAGAAAAGGAACAACTATGATCCTATCATGGATAATGATGAAGAGAAGTCATTAGATTAGGGTGCACACAATAATGTTTCCACACCTAGCTTGGAAGTTTGAGAATATGAAGGGATCGGAGGTGAGCAACTAAAATTTGATATAGATGTCCCTGACATGTTTGTACATGAGCATGAGGAAGAGAGTTGCACTACAGGGGATAAAGAGGAATAAAATAGTGTTGAACAACCAATTAGTGGACCAGAGGGTGGAATTGGAGAGGAGAATAAAAAAGGCATTGTAACATAGGAAAACACAGGTGAGCACACCAGTAAAAACAAGAATAATAGATGGTGCAGACACTAGACCTTGTGTACATTAATGACCCAACAAAAATTATTCACATAAGGTTCTAGAGCACTCTTTCCTGGGAACAATCATATGGATGGGAGCTAATGGAACTAGAGATGGTGAATGCGCGCTCTCGGAAACAATTATCATGGAGTATGCAGACTCACATGGGTGAGCCTAAGTTTTATGTATGCAAGGAGTCATATGCCACTAGATGAATGAATAAGGATCCACACTCCAGAAATATCACAGTAAATCCCATAGAATTCTTTGATGAGTAGGTGAGAAATGCATTGACAAAGATAGTTGTAGAGGTTACGTACCGGAATGTTGATAAAGTGGCTACCTTGATAAATTTTCTTGAGGATAAAAGGGAAAAGGAAGGGGAAGTCAAATTCTTAATAGAGGAAAAAGAGAAAGAAGAGGCGAAGGCACATGCCGTTATAGATATGGATGAAGAGATTAGATAATAAATTTTGTAGGCATGACCACAGTATGAAGAAAATATATCTGGGACAGTTCCCTCTGTGTTGTACTATTTACGCAATTTAGTTCATTTAATATTAGATGAAAACCCATTACATGCACCAAGTGTAGAAGAACAAGCTATGGAGAAGAAGAAGAATGTTTCCATGGATTTATAAAGAGCCAAGAAGTAGGTGGAGCACCAGATAGTTGAGTATGATAACCTACTATAAATAATTAAGGAATAGTTGAAGAAGGAAGACTTGGCGCTAAATATGTGTGAATATCCAAATTTGATAATTAAAACAAGGAAATTGGTTGAAGAGAATGAGATCCTTGTAGTAAAGAATAATGAGACTCTGGGATGTGAAAAGAGGCTAACATTTCTAGCAGAGAAGTGCAATGTACTCACAACATCCCGAGATCCTCACAAGGAGAGAATAAAAGAACTTGGGAAACTAATAGCAAGAAGAATGAATGGAATGGTTTACTATTTAGAAAATGTAATAAGGGTGCTGAAGCACAAGGGCGCATATATGCCAATGGATGAAATGTAAGCTATGCTTGGGGAGATACCAAAAAAGGTGAAGAATGGACTTAGTGATTGGAATGAGTTAGAAGCAGACATCAAGTGCGAGTACCCTAAATTATTACTACCAGATGTAGAAGATCAAACTAGGTGATGAAGTATATTTTTTCTCATTCTTTCAATCATTGATTTTGTTAATTTATTATTAATTATTTAATTCTTTGGAGGGATAAGGTATGAGTACCCATTATCGGGGGTGGAAATGATGTTAGTATGGGGTAGGTAATGTTTACTGGGTGAAATATTTCCTAAGTATCAAAGGTTCATAGGATAGTGGTGCGAAAGAAGTGGGTGCATTTATAGGCACAAAGGGTTGACATAATTATGCCATGAGGTTTCACTCCTAGACATAGAAAGGTCAGGACTTATCCATTTTGCATGGATTAGGCAAAAAAATAGGATGACAGAGCACACAAAGATAAAATCATGAAGACTTCGTGGCAAAGGAAAAGCTATTTTGAGAGTAAGCATAAGATCAAGAGTCGTGCATAATTAGAGATAATAATAAGATTAGATTAGGGTTTGAATATAGAGATAATATATTATTAGTGAAGCTGGCATGCTTCATAGTTATCTTTGTATGCACTCATGGTTATTTTGAGCATGCAGGATATTTTGGGAGTGAATGGGTGGTGAAGGGAAAGTCCCCACCGCTATATATGTATTGATTTACACTATTTAAGGGGGGATCATAATGTTTTTGAGTTATAATAGAGTTAAGCTACTGGTATGATTCACGCACATGACTTTGTGATGATGTTAAAGATGTGTATAGCCATTGTATATGATGAATTAATAAAGTGGATCTTTGTGGATGGATATTGGTTGTTGATGTCTCTGTTCATGGTTATTGTATGGTAAATATAACTATAATAGTGATCTGATCTAATATGTTTCCTTATTATGGGTGTTTCCAAATTGAGCTCATGGATCTGGCTATTAGGATGGAATATGTACTTTGATTGTGGTTATTAAGAACATACATGCTAACACCTTGACAAGATAGTAATAAAGTTTCAAGTGAGCGTTCAGATCTATCTGGATGAAGTGTCAATGTGCCTAGGCATCTGAGTATAAAAATAAAGGCTACAATGTTCAAATATATATAGTAAAATGTGTTGAACTTTGTTTTAATCTGTATTCTATGTGCTATGGGGTTTTTCATTTATATAAACACACATGTTATTTAGTTTTATTTGTATGCATAAGTAGAATTAAAATATGAAATCTCTTTATTTGAAAGTGTTTCTTCTTATTTTATCTCTTTTATAGTCAGTTTGTAATCTTGGAGAACCAAGGGGGATTTTTTTATTATATTTGATCAGTTGGTTATTTGTAATTGTGTTTCCCTGATCAAATTGTCTTACCCTAGTCATATTGTTATAATTCCTCCATGTATTTTTCACGTTTATCTTTTATATTGAGAATATTTTTTTAGTTATTCGTGATCACCAATATCCTCATCAAAGATTCATAGGTCTATACATTTGTAAATACTTAGGGTTTTTCATTTTGAATAAGGGAGCCTCCCCATTAAAGAAGAGGGACCATTTTCCCCTAAACTGTTGATTTTTCTAAACAACCAGTTTTCTAACCAACATTTTGTTGTATATATCTTCCCCCTCGGGTAGATATGGGAATAACAGAAGGTAAATGGCACACGACATAAGGTGTCGACATGAAGAAATTCATACCTTGGCGCAGGTAAAGGGCGCACGACATAAGGTGTCGACATGAAGAAATTCGCACCTTGGCACAGGTAAAGGGCGAACGACATAAGGTGTCAACATGAAGAAATTCATGCCTTGGCGCAGGTAAAGGGTGCACAACATAAGGTGTCAACATGAAGAAATTTACACCTTGGTGCAGGTAATGGGCGCACAACATAAGGTGTCAACATGAAGAAATTTACACCTTGGCACAGGTAAAGGGCACACGACATAAGGTGTCGACATGAAGAAATTCGCGCCTTGGTGTAGGTAAAGGGCGCACGACATAAGGTGTTGACATGAAGAAATTCCTGCCTTGGCGTAGGTAAAGGGCACACAACATAAGGTGTCGACATGAAGAAATTCATGCCTTGGCACAGGTAAAGGGCGCATGACATAAGGTGTCAACATGAATAAATTCACGCCTTGGCACAGGTAAAGGGCACACGACATAAGGTGTCGACATGAATAAATTCATGCCTTGACATAGGTAAAGGGCGCACGACATAAGGTGTCGACATGAAGAAATTTGTGCCTTGGCACAGGTAAAGGGTGCATGACATAAGGTGTCGACATGAAGAAATTTGCACCTTGGTGCAAGTAAAGGGCACATGACATAAGGTGTCAACATGAAGAAATTGGTGCCTTGGCGCAGGTAAAGGGCACACGACATAAGGTGTCGACATGAAGAAATTTGTGCCTTGGCACAGGTAAAGGGTGCACGACATAAGGTGTCGACATGAAGAAATTTGTGCCTTGGCACAGGTAAAGGGTGAATGACATAACGTGTCGACATGAAGAAATTTGAGCCTTGGCACAGGTAAAGGGTGCATGACATAAGGTGTCGAAATGAAGAAATTTGTGCCTTGGCATAGGTAAAGGGCGCACGACATAAGGTGTCGACATGAAGAAATTCACGCCTTGGCTCAGGTAAATGGTGCACAACATAAGGTTTCAACATGAAGAAATTTGTGCCTTGGTGCAAATAAGATTATGTCGACATAAGGATGGATGCGCCGGGGCGCATCTTCAGGAGGAGCAACATTTTGAGCGCTGACAAGAAGTAGACCCTGACCCAGATATTCAAATGGCCATAACTTTTCACAGGGAGCTCAGATTCACACAAGGTTAGACTTTTTGGAAAGATTACGAGGTCCTCTATCCAACTACGATTGGATATCTTTAATTAGGTGAGAAAAAATTCTTAAGAATGCAAAATACAATTCACCATTTTTTGGGTTTGTTAGGGTCCTCACCTACCACCATAATGAGATGAATTAAATGCAACCTAGAGGTGGTTGGGGTAGTTTTGGAATTCCTCTCTCTTTTCTCTCTCATTCTTCCTATAAATTGTAAGGAGGGGCTTCTTTCTAAAGGTTGGACATTATTTTTTTTTCCCCTCCCTTCTTCTCTTTGGCAGGTGAATTTGTGGAGTTCAAACCTCCCATCTAAAACTGTAATGCAACTTTGCCTCTTGGAATTTTGTAGTGTATTGTGTCAATATTTGGAGTAAATAATGCATGTTTGTGGATGATTCTCAACCCTCTCTATGTTCATTTGCATCCTATTTATCTTTCACTGCAAATCTGGTTATCTGTGCATGATCTTGTATTGCATTTTAATGGTTTGTGTTTATTGGCAAGACAAGTGTTCTTCATTCCTCGGTGCATCACCTTTGTTAGTTTAGGTTTATTTTTATGCATATTCTTACCCTGTCTCCTTGGAAAGTTAGATTAGGTTTCTAAGTAAACCCTCTGCATTTTTATGTGTGCATCTGAACAGAGGAATAGGAACCGGCCTTCATCCGGAGAGCTTTCCTGATTCACAAGGTCCCACACTTGGGAAAAGCTCCATGTTATGCAATCACACTGAGAGTCTCAACCCATCGAGTTGTAGACATTCCGGGGTGCTATGATTCACCATCAACAGTTTTGGCATGCTCGGTGGGACAAGAGGTCATTCCACAAGATTTGAAAAAAATTTCAAGAAATTTGGACTAAAAATAATTACAGGTTTTACAATTTCAGATTTTTCACCTTCCAAGCTAAACTTTGAAATCAATTTTCAAGGGCTCAACTTGCTAAAAACAAGTCAAGATTTCACCAGTTGATAGATCGGGGGATAATATTCAAAAGGGTATTCTTATATTTTTGATATTTTGAATTTCAAAATTTCATGGTTTTTTAGTATTTTGGGTTTTCCCAGGTGTTGAGCATGTCCCAAGTCCCAACACGGTGTATTTCAGGTTTTTTAAGTTGCCTTACATGACCTAATTTTTGCCTATACCTTTTGGGGATTAGTAGCTACACAGAAAAACCCGATAACCGAATTGAAGAACTATATCTTCTGGGTCCTTCAAGCTTTTAAATTCTATTTTTTTAATATTGTCAGGTTTGGTGTGTAACTTGGCAGAATCTAGCCTTTTGAGGCTCATTATCTAACACATATGGCGACTCCGAAGGGGATAGAATTCAGCGGTGTAGCAAAAAAGTTTCCCAGGCACATGAGATGCATTCAAACCCAAACCCTTGTGGTATCCTATCTTCACATATTTCATCAATGTACAGGTCTTACTGAAATTCCTAATGAACTTCTTATAAAATATTGCCAAGCCATGAAATATTTTCACCTCAATTTTTTATGGATGATGGTCATTCAATAATAACCTACACCTTCTCTAAATTCCTTTATATTCCCTCTTGGGATATAAAAGACCCGACTATAGTTACTCCTCTTTCAAGAATCTATACTTCTTCACATTAATAATTGCAGTTTCTCCTAGGAAATAGTGTACCCACAAAAATAGTTTGAGATCATAGATATGTGCACTTTTTGTACTAATTCAAACCTATAATATCAAAATGGTGTATGCATATTAGAGACTGTGGAAAAAATGGTAGCCAAGTTAAGGTAAGGCAAGCTCCACGCGTTTCTTGTTCCAATTCTTCTCTTCCTTTCTTTGAGCATGTGTAAGATTAGGCCTGTAGTTCACTACGTAATTGGTTCATACACACAAAGAGATAGCTTCATTTTCAGTTTGGTCTATATTTCCATAAAAGTGATTCAAAACCTCAGAAAAAGTCAGCTACCTTGGATCTAAAATACCTAGAAAGGTATAGAAATGGACTTGGTTTTGATATAGCACATGCAAGTTGACTAAAGCACATGTAGGTATGGAAGAACACAGACATCTAATGAATAGATTTGAAACAAAAATATTTAGTTGAGCTAATTATAGTCCTGAGTTATCAGGATCTTCAAAGTGGGTGAAAATTTGTTCTTTTGGAATTACAGTCAATATTAGTCATGAGGTTTATTATTAGTGTATGATATAAAATTCATCTGTAATATCATTGAAGGTCGTTAAGTTCCTCTATCCAAGTGTGTATATATACTACACCTATTGTAAAAGGATATTCTTGGAGGGTGTGTGATCTAAAAGTCAATAGCCTGTATGAGACTGCACACATGGTTGTTCAAGGAATCATGTGATCCTATCCCCTCTTTCATATTGATGTATTGATTCCATATTATTTACTCCTTCCAGGCTTTGATGGGTGACATCTAAATTATGGGTTGTCTAGGGTTAGTGAGGAGTGGACATAATGTATCTTGGCATACAGTATATCCTCCTATTCAGTCAGTATGAATGAATGATACAAGGCTCAATTACATCCTTATTTATGGGTTGCTGTCTATTCCTGAATTAATTTGTTCTTAATCCATGCTCCTACTTCCCGACCTTATGTTGTTGTAATGGTTTGTTGACTAAGGATCCAGGAGGCATTGCATGAATAACGTGTAAGTACATGGACCTAGTAGCTTTATGTGTGCTATCATGTGGTCACTTGGACATTAGTTTGGGTGAGATGTCAAGTGCACCTGACTAAGTTTTGGTAAATAAAATAATACATTTGTTTTCCTTTGTTGGGACCTGTTTTCGAATTCTACTCGTAAAAGATGTGGCATGCATATGGTGTTACGACCTTTCACTATACTAATGTTTGGCTCCTTCATGGGTAGCATGACGGCAAGGATGAAACCTTGAGATCAAAAAGATACACTACACTTGATAGTTTACTTTGAAGTTGTTCCAACATCTAGAGTCACTATTTCAACAATTTATATAATTCCCGAGTATGATCGATCGACAGTTTAGAAATGACCCATAGCCTCTTATTCCTATCTCTAGGTGTAGGTTATTTTCCAGGACATTTATTTTAAACAACATGGAATCCACCTGGAACCTAGGTGATTCCCCTGGCTTAGGTGTCCTAGGGTCCTCATTCATGGCTCTTACACATGATTGAAGAAGAAGTTATCTGTATAACTGGAGTGACATAGGCACATGGCACCATTCCGGTAGTTGATTGGGTAACTCCCACTTAGTCGAACTGGCTGCAGGAACCTTGTGTGGAAATGAACGTGCTGACACACCCCAGGTACTGATTAGAAATGATGGACACCCTTTCATGGATGTTATGGGAGTGGACACATGGATGAAGCTTATTGGGAGAATTGGAAGTTTTCAAAGGAGTTCTCCTCAATGCATGCACATTTCTTCTTGATGAAAGAGATTTCTTCCTTTGATCTTGAAGCTAAAATTCCATGGAAGCGGTTGCAGTGACAACGTTTTGGTGCTCAAGGATTCCATCCATATCTTCAGTCATGTGGCTCTGATATGGTAAGGTCAGAGCTGGAGGGGAAGGCATCGAGTGATCATGGTGAAGCTCACAATAGCTGCTTACTACTCTCTGAATCGTAACATTCTTGAGTTGTATGAGTTGGTGAGGGATTCTTTTTTTTGCTCTACTTGCATTCTTTCAATTGATGGAATGTTATACTTCATTTTGTGTGTTAGGTGCAGTGTATATTGCTGGTAATTCATGGAACAGGAACATAGAACCCCTATAAGACACCATAATTCTATGAGGTTGTGGACTAGGTTTGAGAGTTGACCTCCTTCCGTTAATAGAGCTGGGATGACCTAGCAGTGGTTGTCAACAACTTGATTTGTATCGGCAGGAAGTTAGTCTGATGCCTTTGGTGTGGAATCTGAATTATGTTAGCCATTTTTTGCTTGTCTGTTTAATGATCAGGTCTGGTTCTGCTTTCTCTACAACATTTCCTGAACTCCTCGAGAGACCAGTCAATCCATGGTAACAGTTGATTTTTTTCACCCCCAGTTTTTGATCTTTATATTGGATCCAATACCTCGAGCAGTCTCCTACCATGAACAAGCCTCATAAGAAATTTTCAATTCTATAGTGGGCCACTTCTTGAAGAGTCAACCTCTCAAATTCCACTTCTCAAAGTGTGCGAATTTGCCCTCTTTCAATTCCTCTATATATCTTCTAATTGAGGTATGACTCAGGACCTGGATCTGACCATCACTCCACCTATTTGTTGAGCCCAATAATCAAAAAACAAAATGTGGGATGAAGTGTCTACCTCAAAGTAATTTTCTGCATTTCCCCTTTTCACATTAGTCTTCCTTGTGATGGATGATGCACAGGTGTCCTCATCCCATCAACAAAAATTTCAAATTGAGTTCATCATCTCTGTTGTCTGGGAGTGCCCCTTCCTTGTGAATCATGTCACTTCCAGCATTTACCAAGACCTTTACTCCATCAAGACCATTCAGCTATTGGGTACCTTTTTCTGCTTGTGGAGGTATGTTTTGTTCACCTAAGACATCACTTGGACCCATTCTATGTCTATGTTGGTGTTCCTCTTTTTATATACATTGACAGTTCCCTAACCACTCATCAGGCATTACCTTCAGAAATTTCCTTGGCACTCACTCGCTAGACCTATGTCACACTTTTGTGCACCAGACTTAGAGTTCTTCATGTTACTACCTTCAATTTCCTTTGTGGATTGGGCGGACTTACAGCACGTCATTTCTGTCCTTCCTAAAGGCAGGCACACAGTTCAGTGTGGGTGGCTCTTCTTCAATCCAGAGGTAGAGATCTCGTGATCGACATTCTTCTGGGAGACCTCCTAGATTGGCAGAGTTCAAATAATTAGAAAAAATTAGAATTGTTAATATGTTCCACCCATCAGTTAAAATTGGAGTTCTTCTAAATGGTTGCAATGTATAAATACACCCATTCTTAAAACTCCATAGAAGAATCAATTTCCGTAACCCTGTTCAGCAATGTGATGATATCATTTACCTCCTAAATAAAATTAGACCGAGGAACAATCTTAGGGAACATAGACAATGAGCCCTTGGAATTTATCAAATAACTCTTATTGAGAACCTTTGTACTGTTGGTGTAGGATATTTACCATGCACATATTTTAAGTACATGGGATTCCTCCACATAGGTGATTCACCATGCTTAGGTTTCCTAGGGTGTCATTATGGGCTTACAAGCGTCATAGAGTGTCATAGGAGTTAGATTTGACTGGCTATTCTAGGAATGTAACTCCCACCTCTTGATGACTACATTTGTGGGGGAGTTACGCACCCAACTACTATATGTACACCTTTCATCTTAAGAAATTATGTAGAGTGTGGGATTTGAGCTAATTTTCTCTTAATGCATGTATATTGCTCTCATAGGTGATTTCTTGCTTCGATCTTGAAGCTACATCATTTTACGGTTGAGTGCAACGTTTTGATGTTCACGGATTCCCTCTATATTTTCTTCATTCCTTTGACATTTACAATTTTTAGTTCATGCATCCCAGTGTTCAAGCGTGGATTCTGGGGAAATATTGGCATATTCCTCGACATCGAGAAACTTTAATAAGTCTTCAAAATAGTCATTGTCCAATTTAATCAACACCATCATGTCACCATATTTTACTTCTCAGGAGTTCTTATCGAAGTGTGCGATAGTAGAAAGCACAAACTCTAGGCACTTCATTGATGGAGGAAAAGCATCAGCCAAGGAAATTCCACTATCGAAGATTCCTTGCATCTATGGCTTCTTGTTTGGAGCTCTAACTCTTTCCCAGAATTCAGGTAGATCAAATTTCCAAGTTTTATGTCTCTAATGTTGTCCAAATCTAATGTAATGCTTGAGGGAGGATTCACCCCTTGAAAATTCTACTTCATATTTTCTTCCCCTTAGAAGAGGATCCGGACATTTATCCCTAGTGAAAAATTCCTAAAATAGGAATCAGAGGTTGGATGTGGAAGTACAACCTTGCAAAGAATTTATGCAAACATGACCTATGTCCCTGATATGAAATTCTGACATGAAGTCTTGATGGTGTAAATTAGGACCTGTAATGCAGCTCCAAAGTTCCGAATTACAACTTTTACCTAGAGTTACGACTTGTGATGTGTTTGTCAACCTCCAAATTTTGTCGGAAGAAGTAGAGCCTTTCTTTGTGTCCCCAAACCTCTAGAAAACCCTTTTCTCCTCATTAATTCTTTTCTCCTTCATATTTTGAAAATGAACATTTTAATACTATGATTCAAGAACAAGAAAAACAATGAGGGTGAAAAATCCATGAGTTTAAAACTCAAAGAAAAAACTTTGAAAAATGACACGAAGGAGGAAAAGTGAAAGGAACCCATGAAAATAGATGAAAAATGACAAGAAAAACCCTTTAAAAATACCAAAGGAAAATTTGAAAGATATCTTGTAAAACTTACCCAAATATATGATGACGAAAAACATGAAAAATGCCTTAAAATCACCTAAGGAGTTCTCTCATAATTTATAGGAATGTCAGTAAGTTAGTGTACCAAATTTTCAAGTGAAAATGACAAGTTAAAATTTCCCTTCAACAAAACATTAAAAATTAATTACTGCAAGGTAGGTATGTGTAGGTAGTTGACATTTAATGTTGACTCTCCATTGGAATTCGGAAGTCAGTATATAATTACATTGCAACTTCATATCAAATTTTGAGTTTTGAAATGCTTTTGAAATGGTTAGGGGGTGGAAATTAGAAGTGGATGTGTAGTTTACATGCAAACTGCATATTAGACTCTGAGTTTCTAAATGCAAGCAGGAATCAAAATTCGTAACTTGGTATACAATTTGCATGAAAACTGCACATCGAATTTTGATTCCAAATTTCTTTTAGGGGAAGGTTTTGGGTTTCAAAAATCAACATGTTGTTTGCATGCAAATTGTATGTTGACTTCTGAAATCCAAAATCTGATGAAAAATTGATACCTAGGAATTGTTTTAAAAACTAACTTCTTTGAAAAGTAAAATGGGTAAAAGTCAAAATCTGCAAGCAAAAATTCAAAATCCCTCTTGGCAAGGGAAACTTGTAAATTTAACACGTTATGTTGTTCATTGAAATCCTATAAGACAATGTAATTAAATGGCTCTATCATCTTCCACCCAATAGTATCACCAACTGGGATATCATGTAAACTTAATTTAAAGTGAGTTTTAAACCACTAGAAGATTCACATGCACTCTTAGCCCAACTATCTCAAATGAAGAAGGAGCCTTATGATCTAATGCATGAGTTCTTTACAAAATTCAATAAATTGGTTTAACAAATCCCAATTGTTTATCGACCTACACCTGAAAATATAAAGTGATTTTTCATAAATTCTCAACTCCTATAGGTAAGTTTTATATTGAAAAGATCACGGTTGGAAAATTTAGAACTAGATCAAGATTTGGCTATAAACATTGAGGATGGTCTGATCATGTTGAGAAAACTAAAGAAATAATAAATTAAGTCTAAGCTTCTACCTCAATACCATCAAATTTTGATCAATTAGTTCAAAAGTTGGCTATCGATCTAATTTCCATTAAAAATTAACTTTCTTAGAATGTCCCATATAAGGATATTCCTAAGAAGAATTTCTAGCCAAGTGTTTTCCCACAGTTAAACCTAAGCTTGGCATCAAATCTCCTCCTTTGAAGGTTATAATGAATGTAGCATGAAAGGTAGAAGAAGCATAAGAACATGTTGTAGCAGAATAAATTGAAGAAGTTGAATAAGATCCTAAAGAATTCCATGAAGAGGCTGATGACTGTCAAATCAATTACGTTGTATATGAATCCAAGGAGGAATATTAAGAGGAGATAGTGGTTGAAATTAATAGTGAATCCTACGTTGTCATGACCAGGGAACAAATTAGCAAGAAGAAAGATATTGTAAATCTAGATAAAAAATAAAAATATAAAGAAGCCTCGACTGTTATCCCAATTGTTTCTAAGAGAGGATCACCTATTCCTTATGCTTCCAAAAAATTAAGTACCACTACACCTTATAATAGTCCTTCCTCTTCTTCGTCTATACCTAAAGTAACAAAACCTCTGAAACCTTTGTCCAAAACAACCTCAACTCCTAAAGTTGATAAACCTAAAACCCCTGTTGTTTCTAGTCTAGAAACCCCATCATCTTCAGGATATTTTTATATTATAGATCACATCAAGAAGACTAAAATTCAGATTTATGAAGTTTATTTCTATCAAACCCATCCAGAGGCCTTTGCTCATGTTGTATTTTTTGTAATTGTTAAGCCTAACCAAGCTTACTCTAATTCTAAAGGTCTTTTTCCTATTCCCAAAGCTCCCTCTCTGTAAAAATTAATGGCTTCCACACCCTCTATATCCAGAAAGACTAAACATTTCTATGTAACTCTTCTAATATCTAGGCATAAACTAAGAAATTATGTCATTGATTCTGGACCATTGGATAAGGTAATTCTTATAAAAGTTATCCCATTCAAAGGAAAGATGAAAAATTTGTTACCGGAAAGGTAGGCTAAGTACATAGTCTAAAAGATTGATGATCCTAAAACACAGATCTTATATGAAGACATTGGACGTGGGAATTATATGGTAATGCTTGGATATGAATTAAATATTATGAGGTTATTCAATAAGACACAAACAATGTGTGGACCCTTGAGTTTGATCTAAGTTGTTCCACAATAGGTTCTATAGCAGAGTAGTACTTGTGTCTCCTAGTGGTGAATTCCACCCATTCTCATACAAATTACAATTTTCTAATACAAACAACACTTCTGAGTATGATTCCCTCCTTATTAGCATAACAACAAAAAATGATATGGGAATAAAGAACCTTTGTACACAAGGAGACGTTGAGCACATAGTCAAATAGGTTCAGGGCTCATTTCAAGTAAATAACTAAAGGCTAAAGCATTACCAAAACAAGGTACGAGACTCAATTGAGTTTCTGGATGCTTTTTAAATTGATGTTTTCATAAGAAATAACAATTCTAAAGCATATTCTCTAAAATTCTCAAGTTATTTTCTCATCCCCCATCCAGAATTCAATCAAGATAAGTTTACTATTAAGATGATCTATAGGCATAATGTTCCAAATAACATACATAATTGATAAGTGTTCAACAATGATCAAAATCTTATTTTTTTCCTAGAATTGAATGATAACTTTAGCCAATTATATTTTGAAAGAAGTGAAGCTAGTAATCATGAATCAAATTCCTCCACATCTAAAGAAGGAGTTGAAATAGATTCAGACCAAGATGGATGCATTAAGCTAAAAGGTAGCAAAATACCCAGGGGTCTTGTGAGTTTATAAGATCTATTTGGAAAGAATGATATATACATAAAAGTAAATATGTCTCAAGCTACAAATCAGTCATCTAAATGTGATAAAATTAACTTGGGAAGTGATGAGGATACTAAGTTTTTCAACATAAGAAAGTGTTGCTCTAACAAAGAAAGGAGAAAACTGGTTAAATTATTAAAGAAACTATTGACATGCTTAATTACTTGTATGATGATCTAAATACTTTAAAACCGATGGAAATGCAATACTATATTCCTTTGAAACTATACATTAAACCTTTATAAAAAAACAAATTCAATACAACCCAAAGATTTCAAGTACTATTCATAAAAAAAAATTAGAAGTCGCTAAGTGTAAAAATAACATTTTCTAGCCATCATCAACTTGGATTGATAAGAAAGTACCCATACAAAATAAAAATAGAGAGATAAGGATTTGTGTTGACTTACGGAATCTGAATCAAAATTATTTGAAGGATAATTATCCTCTTCCCATGATGGATTAGATCCTACAAGCTATCACTAGTTCTGAAATACTATCTATGTTTGATGTTTTTTAGGATAAAATCAAATCGAAGTGGACGTGCAAGCTCAGCCCAAGAATTCCTTCAAAAATCCTTGGGTCACATTTTCTTACCAGAGGATTCCTTTCATTTTAATCAATGTAGGTGTGACGATTCAAAGGGCCATGGAGTTAGCTTTTTTAGATTTGAAGAATAATTGCATTGTACTCTACCTAGATGATCTCACTATCTTCTCTAAGACTAGGGAAGACTGTTTTAAACACATGAAGCTAGTTCTTCAATGGTGTCGGGATCATGGTATTTCACTAATCCTAAAATGTATATTTTTGGAGTGACCAAGGGTAAATTTATTAGAAACATTGTGTTGAAGGATGGAATCAAAATTGACTCCAAATGAGTTCAATCCATTCATAAAATTTCTCTTACCACACACAAGAAGGGTGTTCACTCTTTCTAAATGGAAAAATCAACTTTCTCAAAAGATTCGTTACATATTTTTTTAAGTTAACTCAAATCATAACACAAATGATGAAGGAGAAATACTTTTTCCACTAGAGTGTAGAAGAGAAGAAGGATTTTGAAAAAATAAAGAAATCTATTTTGAGAATGCTAATTCTAGTTTTTCCCTATTTTGAAAAAGATTTCATCATCTATTATTATTCCTCAGAAAGCACTTTTTCCACTATTCTAGTTATAATACTTTTCAAGGATGTGAAGTAACAATTTCCTTTATGAGATATGTTGTGAATGCTCATGAGTTGAAGCATTACCAACTTAAGAAACATGGTTTTTTTTTTGTTAAGGTTGCTAAATAGTTCAGATTTAACATTCTTAACTCTCATTCTATTGTTTTTGTTCTTGATATAGTCATAAAATCCATTTTGACTTGGCAGGAGTTTGGTTCAAAAAGAGGGAATCGGGTAGATAAGGTTCAGTTATATGATTTTGAAATTAAGCCAACCAAACATTTCTTAGGTTAGGGTTTATGCAAATTGATTGTAGAAAGCACAAAGAGTGATTCAAGTGATAATGAGGTTTCATAGATTCCTATTGTTCTCTTCTTGAGTTCTACAGATGAGTGATACTCTAACATTTCCCATTTTATCACATATTGGGAATGTTCTACACATCTTAGTGCTAAATAAAAAAGGGATATCAAACTTAAAGCTTCCAATTATGTCCTGATGATAAATCTCTAGATTTGCATAAATAAATTAATTAATAATTAATAAAAATCAACACATGAAATGAAAAGTACAGAAGATAGAAACCAAATGTAAATAGAATGGATCAATTTCTATTGAATATGAGAGGGCATTTTATACAATTTCTTGCTCCTAAAATCATGGAGTCAAGTCTTATCATTTTATCCCCATATCTCTCCTTTATTCCCTAGTCTTACTATCAATCCCAAGATATTCTCACACATTTCTATCTCTATGAGTTGTGCATGACAACTAATTGTGTAAAATCATATATTATTTTATAAATATTAAAAACTATTACTACCAAATAACACAAACCACTCCTAAGTGTTCACACTATGAACAATATTTCGGTAATAGTCACCCCCTTAGGTGAACATGGGGAAAGCTATCTCCTGTACCTACTCATGATATACAAAGAAATGAAGATTTTTAATGAATACCAACAACTCAAACAATATGAGGTTTTTATAGAGAACATCCAACTCAGAAAATGGTTTTGTACTGGAACCAACCACTACATAGCAACGTACATTATTTTGCTCACATCATTATTTCTAACTTAGAGGGATTACAAAATAGAAATTATGCTTATGTAGGATTTTTAAATAGGAATGTTACTTCTGTTCATTATTACAACATAAAGTAAACACACCACATAACAAAAATAAAAGGTCGCCAATACCATGAAGCAATCTCTTTGTTGGTGACTAACAAGAGATGCCAATTTGCCTCCATCCTCCATCGTGATGTTGCTAACTCAGCTGAATTTGTCTTTGAGGATCATTTTACAATTATATTGGGTGTCAGTTCAACCGATAATGCACCCTTATAATAGTAACCATCTTTATATTTAACCAAAATAATAAAGCTTATCAGAGTTTTATTGTTGGAAATCACTCACTATTTTTTACAAAATAATTAGAAACATCAGAATTGTTTCCACGACTTCTCTTAAAATAATAAATGGATTTCTGTAATATTTTGATAGAATTTTCCCGTAATACAAATAAGTAAACCCAAAAAATTGTAGAAAATTCTGAATTTGGGTTTTTGAGAAGAACATAAATTATCAGTCATATGTTTTTAAGATCAGAATCCAGAAAATGGCAATGGAAGCTTTAAAACTCTTAGATCTGCATCCTTGAGGCTGCATTTTTGTCCTGTAATCACTCTAATAAATCTTCCTAACCTTCTCTGATACCAAATGATGATAAATATTTAGATTTACATAAATAAATTAAGCAATAATTAATTAAAATCAACACATGAAATGAAAACTACAGAAGATAGAAACCAAATATAAATAGAATGGAGCAATTTCTATTGAATATGAGAGGGAATTTTATACAATTTCTTGCTCCTAAAATCATGGAGTCAAGTCTTATCATTTTATCCCCATATCTCTCCTTTATTTCCTAGTCTTACTCTCAATCCCAAGATATTCTCACACATTTCTATCTCTATGAGTTGTGCATGATAACTAATTGTGCACACTCATATATTATTTTATAAATATTAAAAACTATTACTACCAAATAACCCAAACCACTCCTAAGTGTTCACACTATGAACAATATTTTAGTAATATGTCCTTTGGGATAACTCTCTTTTTAAGAAAGGATTTGATGGTCACTTTCTAAGATGTGTAGATAAAGAGCAACAAAAAAGGTTGCTGAGAGATTTTCATGATTGGGCCTATGGAGGCCATTTTTATTATCCAGTAACAACTCATAATATTATCTGAGGAGGATACTAGCCAAATAAATTCAAGGATGTAACCAAATGGGTCTCGAAGTGTGAATCTTGCCAAAATTTTGTTGGGATACCTAAGTTGTCCACTCTTCCTTTAAATCTTGTGATAATTGAAGAGTCTTCCCAACAATAGGGGTTATATTTTATTGGAAGTCTTAATCCTAATTATAGTATAGTATATACTCATGTTTTAACTTCCACAGATAACTTCACGAAGTGTGTAGAATCCTTTCCAGTCAAGAATACCTCTTCTGAAGTTGTATGCAATTTTATCAAAGAAAATATTTTGGTTCGATTCGAGGTCCCTAACTAGATCATAAAAGATAATGCTCTGAATTTATCTTCCTATGAACTTGTTGATTTTTGTTATGGATATGGAATTTCCCTTGCACACTCTTCAAACTACTATCCATAGGGGAATGGATAAGTTGAATCAACCAACAAGAACCTGGTGACCATAATCAGGAAATTGGTTGATGAACCATAGAGAAACTAGCATAAGAAATTATATGATGCTCTTTGGGATGACCGTATAACACCAAAAATAGCCATTGAAATGTCACCATTTTAGTTTGTTTATGTAATGGAATCTTAGTTGATGGTTATATTGGAGTTACAAGCCTTACACTTGGCCAAATAAATTGAGGATAGGAAGTTCAAGGATGCCATCAAGAAGAGAAACTTGTATTTGTAGAAGTTAGATGAAGAAAGGACTCAAGTTGTTGATCATATCTCAACCCATCAACAAAGGTTCAAGATTTTTTTTGATAAAAATACCAAGTCCCATGACTTTCAAGTTGGAGACATTTTCCTACTCTAGGACATAAGGAGGGAACCTCATGGAATTCACGGTAATTTTGACTCGCTCTGGCTTGGTCCTTTTAAGATTTGACACTTTCTTGAAGAGAATTCATACTATTTTGACTATATGGATAGAAATTATCTTCCATTACCATATAGTGGGTAGTATCTGAAATTGTTCAAGTATTGATGGATGAAATTCCCTTGTACATAATCTTGTATGTAGTTCTGTACAGTCTTTTTTTGGTGTTTTTTGTGTGTGTCCTTGTTTCCCTTTTCTTGTTTACCTAGTTTTCTTCTATGTATTTGTCTAAAATTTCCCAATGGATATGCACTAGTCTTGATAACCAATAGATTATGAATTTCTTTCCTTTTTATTGCTCACATTTTGTGTCAAGTCAAGTCAAACCCCAAAAAGAGCCAACTATTGTCACTAACCCCCAAAATGTGGAATTTTTAATTTTTTTGAGTTTTTGGTCAATTTAACCATTTCACTTGGTTGTATCTACCTTCTTGTTGTCAAATAAAGAAAAATGTTCAAACAATTAGCCAAATTTGAGTGAATTTGGGCTTTGACCATTCAATATAAACTTTGGAGGAATAAGAGGAATGGTTCCTTCATTCCTCATGTTCCTCGTATTTCCGATTTGTCCACATTACAAGATACTAAGGTATAGATCATATTTTTAAAGGTCTGTAGTAACTCATCCATTGTTCCATGAATTCCCCACATCACCTGCATCTCTGTAATATAAACCTTTGCATCATATTTTTTAGATATTTTGGGAACCCATGGAACAGTTCCATATCACTGTTTGTTCCCTATAAACTAGCTCTTTTCATAGACCTTCATTGCAGAAGTTTGAGGAACCAATGGCACATATTCCATTTTTTTCATTTTTTCTCTTCATCACTGATCTCCCTGCACTATATTGTGTTCCCCATACCTTTGTTATATCCATTTTATATGGTGAATAGGTAATTCAGTTCCCACGGGCATAATTTTATCCGCATAATAGTGTCTTTGTCTCCAAATCAAGTTTTTTTAGCTAAACCATATATAATCCCTCATAATTAGTCATTTTTACCATTCACAAGCTTGATTTTATGTGCCATGTCCATTTATTTCTCTCGTGCTCCAAAGAGGTATTTTACTTGTAACTTTTTCATTTTTTATCCTAATCCAAAAATTCAAGTTGTGTTGGGACCGTTGTGAAGGAGCATTTCTTTTCATGCCAAAGGTGAGTGGTTTTATCCTTCTTTTGTCTAGTTTGACAATTATTTATGTTCCGATCCCTCTCCTTTAAATACCTCTTGTAATACATTGTGTTGGTACCCAAAATTACACCCCCTTAGGGCCATGGAGTATCAACATATGAGTCGATGAACTTTGAGAATGGTAGACTAGAAATGTATTTCGTTTATAGCTGGGGAATATGTCTGACCAAACTTACATGGACTTGACTTTATAGGTGATCTGGGTGACACATACAAAGAGGAATGACCTTCCCTGTCTACTGTAGGTCCTGCCTTTGACCAGGGTGAGAGAACCCATTTTTTTACCTAAATTTGTAAGAAGAATAGGTTTAATCATAATTTCTTAGTCTTTTATTTAGAATTTAAGGATCAGTCCCAAGTGAACATGGTCAATGTATGTGCACTATTTAACATATTACGAAGTCATCACACCAAGTAATGTAAAGGTCACTCGAGTCAGGACTCAAGTTACTCTAGACAGTTGAAATTTTTTGTCTGCTCCTGCATAATTATGAAAGGTAGAAATAAAATCAAGGTTTTCTTTCAAAAGAACTTTTAAATGGATACGTAACAAGGTGACTGATAAAAAAATTGTATCATGTGATGAGACTCAAATTTTATTTTTATAAGGATGGGGGATTCAAAAACTGATAAAATCTTCAGATAACACTACTCACAGTACTTGTTCAGACATATATGACATTCCAGACATATAAAGAACAATTTATCAATTCATCATAATTTCTCACTTAAAGAAAGATTTGCATTCATTGATACTCAATTAAGATAAATATTTCACACAATCCTCAAAATATTTAGCACAAAGGCTCATGCAAATATTTTAATGAAGTGTTTCTTACTCCTAATCTCATACACTTAAGATACACTCAAAATCTTACAAAGATCCATCAACAAAAAGATGTCAACAAGTATTTTATAATTGCATTCAATATTGTAAAGTAAAATCTCACAACACAATATTAAACAAATAACCAAATCTTAATCACTAAGGAAAGGGCTAGTGTACTTCAAAGAAGCAACAAACACATAATTATAGCAGGAAATGCATTTGATCAACTAAGTGTTCAGTACTCAAAATCCATAACATAAAAACCAAACCCATGGTTAGAAAAATTTCATTTTAAAATCCACCAAATTATTGACAAGGGAACAAGACAATGACTGATCTCAATGCCTATTAATGACTATACATTGTAATCATCTTAACATCTAAATATGAAAGAGTAAAAACTTAAAATGTATTTCAAGAGACAAATAAGCAGTGTTAAAGTAAAATATATCAATTCTTGTATTTTGCAAAATCTTAAGAAAAAATCCCCCTTTAGTATGAGGAAAAACCCCTCATACTTATACTACTATTCTATATGATTTTCCCACAAAAAACATCTTGGAAACTCCCTTGAATCCTTGCTCCTCGTAATTTACAATATGCAGAGGAAATATATATTAACTGAAAAGATACCCTTTTTCTTTGGATTGGGCCGAGTGAAAAACATGTGATGACATATGAAGGAGTTAGAGAGGATATTATTTTACTTATAACTAACTCTGTCATTGTTCTTTTTACTTTTTATGGTATTTTCCAATGGATTGACTTGAGCTTTCTCCTACCTTGTTCTTATAGGCATCATACCTTTCAAACATTTGTGTTATACATCTTCTTCATTAGGTCCTGAGTGGTAGTTGAATATTACTTAATGTTTCATACTTGTTTCATCAATCTCATTAAATATTGATTCTTTCTTTCTTCGTATCTTCTTATCAATTTATCAATTGTTAATTCAATACTTTCCCCAGTTATTCATGAGAGCTATATTGAAATGTTCTTGGCTCTCCTGGTTTACCCATAATATATTCTCTGAAAATTCTAATCAAATTGTTGGTGTCCTCCATTCTAATTCTTTCTCCATTGTCTATCCCAATCAATTTGTCTATCAGAGCATGAATACGATTGATATAATATATTGTCTTATGTCTCACTTTATCAAGAATTTTAAGAGAATTTTCTAATATTTCCACTCTTACTTTTTCCATGTTGTAATATTCATAATGACTACCCACAAAATTAGGGGATAAAATACCTTCTTTAGTTAACAAGATCATCATCTAAGTTTTTGATAGCTTCCATTTTAGGTAACATATCAGTCCACATTAACTCTCAGCCTTGCATTTATCCATTAATGCCTCGGTTGCTTCTGAACTTTCTCAAAATTACAGGAATACCACCTTACAAAGTTTATGATTATTAATTCACCTCTAGTGAAACCAAATCATTTTCCCATCGGATGTTATCATCTCCTCTTTCACTCAAGTCACTTACTCTCCTAATGTCATCACAAGTTATCTCTAGGACCTCATCTCATCCTTCCTAGTGATTTCTAGTCAATTTCTTGACCAAGTTGGATAGTGCTTCATTTTTGGCCCATAAATCCTTTTTTGTTTCTTTGAACTCATCAATCCTTTGGAATAATCCTTCTACTACCACAAAAAAATCATACTTCATTTCTTCAGTAGAAGGTCTACCTAGTGAGATCCTGGAGACCTAGAAATTGGATGGGGATGCTTCCCCTTAGGGAACATTAGCTTTGGGGGTTGTAATATCTACAAATCTGTTCTCCTTTCTTGCTCAGGGCTTTCCTAGAGATGAATTTTCCCTTTTTAGGTAATATTTATCAGAGTGAGGAGAGCCAAAATTTGTAAATCATCATCATTCCAATTTTGTATTTCCATCTTTTTATTCTTTGGGAGAGTACTGCTGATCTAATCTCTTATAGGAGACTCATGTTCATCAAGTGATTGTAGAACTAGGGGTCTTAGGTACAACTATAAGGCCTTGGAGGAAGATGAAGGCATTGACATATCTTATGAAACTGTAAAAACATTGGTTCCTCTAGAACACTCTATCCAACAGGTCTACCCTGAATTTAAATTCCTTTCCATAGGTTAAGACTAATCCCATGGTTTCTTGTAGCTTTTAGGGGTTGCTGGTCATCAACTCTCTTTTCTGCTTGTACTAAGTCTTTTCCTGCTCTCTCACCAATGAATAGAGATTGTTTCGTCTATAGTCCTTGGGAAATGGGATTCAGTTATGGGAATTTGAGATTCAAGAATCCCTTGCACTCACTTCAGTGTCCATGAGGTTACTGCTGAAAAACTATGAAATCTATAGTTTATTCCTGTGAGGAATGTACTTGAATCTCTTAATGATGAGGTTGTATACTTAGAGTTGTTTCTCGGGTGGTCTTGACATGATGTTGTGGAGTAGTTGAAGCATCAAGTATAGGAACATTCATGATGGGTTGTTCCTTGGTGGGTGAAGAAACCATAGTTGTCAAGAATGGTAATGGTTACCATCATAGGTATAGGTTGACTCAATGAGTGAAGGTGTAGAGAGACTGGGTGATAACAGATAAGACAAAAGGAACATGCAAGATTAATTATCTATTTAGGGGTCTCTGCATATCCTATAAATCAACCCATTCAATCAATTTTAGTTCTTTTTCTCTTTCGAAATCTAGACTTGATTCTCCTCCTTTGATCCCTGCAAGCCAATCTGTGGTGCTTGAAAATCATGAGGAGTTTCAAACAAAAAATCCTTCTTTAGGATTCTTAAAAGTGGATTCCATTACCTTTCTCTTTTCCCTTTGACTCTATGAAAGTGGATGCTAGAACAATCTGTAATGGAGTAGCATGAATAATAGGGCCCTCAACCAAACTTTCCTGAAGCCTAAATCTCTTGTTATTCTTACCATTTTTGACGAAAAGAAGCTCATGATTCCACTACTCCTGGGCACTCTACATCACCTATTACTGGTGATGAATCCAACTTCTTGATATTATATTTTCATGAGACTTCTCTAGTTACATGAGATCCTTCAATATGGGGGAAGAAAATCATCAATGAGCTGGTTGTTCTTATATTCTCTCGTTCAATGAGGTATGATGGTAACTTATATCGACTCCCTTTTTAAAATAAACACCTTATGGAAAGTCGTATGGGATGTGCAGTCTTCTCTTGGTTATATTTATTCTCATTGAGGTTCTAATTGACTGGTGGAAAATTTTGAGAAGCAATTGTTGTCTATGATGTATTATTCACTAATTATATTACCATCATCCCTCTAACCCTTTATGAGTTTGGATGACCCCAAAATTTACTCATCTAAAACAAATTCATTCTTGAATATTATCTTCGTCTGAATTCCCTTTCATCTTCACAGTTCATCCATAAATCCTCATAATGAGATTTGTGCTCTACCTGAGTGGGCTCAATAATATGTAATATATGCTTTATATCATTATGTCCTTAAATTTATCTGTCATGCATCTGTTCATTTCTCCTTCTAGCAATTTTATTTTCTGGATATTTAGAAAAGTATAATTCCCTATGACTATGGGAAGTTTGATTGGGGACATTATATGCTCTCTCAAAAATGAGATTCATGTACTAATAACAACTGTCTAACCAATTTAATTAATGCCCACTTGTTGCACTGACATATATAGGTAGCATGCATAGGGTTTCCCATCGAAACCACTAACCTTGATATATGAGTAAGTTCTTGAACTGGATGAAATAACACCTATACTGAGTAATCAATCTCTTGGAATCAAGGGAAAACCTTTCAATCTCCTAATATGGGGTGGTATAATGAAAATTTTAGGTGCAAAGAATTGATTGGAAATATTTATGTAGTACACGTCATAATTTTCCAACTTCAACTGATAGAAAACATCATAGACCTTAGAACTATCAAGCTCCTCATCCATTAGTAATTTAGAAAAAATTCTATGGAAAACAATATTATAAAAAAGGTAAGAGGTTATGAAAAATTCACCCATTCCCAGGATTTTTTCCTCTTGCTATCTAGATAAATCCCATCATTTTCTCATGAATACGGGTAATTGTGATCTCAGCCCTGGGGAAGGAGAGGATATTTGTTAGAAAGTATCACTTAAATGAATTGGAACATCCATTCCTAAAAAAAGGTAGTAGATTTAATACGTATTACTCAGTACAAAAATGTAATCACATCCCCAACTTCCTCAATAAATTCAGCCCTATTTAACTTCTTTGTCATTATGGGGGTAGAAGTTCAAGGATTATTCAACCAATGGTCATTCATAAAATTATGTCTACCTTTTCGAATGAGGGTTCTAGCATACTCTTGTGTTAAATCCTTTGTAAAATCCCCCTCTTCCCTTGAAGGGAGGAAAAACCCAACATTCTGTCAAATGCATGCTCCTAGAAAGACAAAACCAACTCTCCTCTTCTATCCCAGAATTCTCTGGTCTCAGGATTGTAATTTTGGGCACATACTCATACAAGTTACATGCATGTCATAGCAGGAGGGAAAAGCAACAATGAGGTTAATATAACTATTAAATACTTGGGTCATGGAATTACTTCTTTTAGAGGAATGTAATCTTTGTGTAAAATACTCTAAGTCAGCGGATGTAATATCAGAGTCTACAATTTTGTTTAGAGGGGAACTGAGACTAGAGCTTGTCTTTGAGGGGAACACAAGAATATTCATGATTTTGATTTAGTTATATCACACCTATTTTCACAAAAATTCAAAACTTCTTAAACCAACTTTCAAAATATCACAAAAGATATGGGGACTCATGAACTCAAAATTTTGACAACTTTTCAGTTGGTGTTTGGAACTTGACTGAAAAATTTTTGTGACCAAATTCTGAGACTTAGGTTTGATTCTTTCAACTATCCTTCAATACCATCTCTTCAGAATATCAAACTTTGGGAATATCTATAGATAGATTTAAAACAAGTTACATTATTAATGGTTCACAGATTTATGCATTAATGCCAAAGATTTCACTCGTGGGGAGTTTTTATAATTCTCAGCATTTTAATCTTTTCAATTGTTGCATTATTTTCACATCCTATCATCTCGCGTATCTACCTTACAAAAGTCCTTCACATTAATGGGCCTTACTCCCATATGAATAGTGCATTTAGTGAACTGACTTCCGTTGTTGTTAACGGGATTCTGGGAGAATTTTGTGCAAAGTGATCTACCCGCTATTATCGTAACTTTATAGAATGCATTTATTTCTTCGTACCCGGTCCATGGACTTAATTGGTTCGTGTTCTCAAGTGGTTTGGAATTCAATTTTTTTATCAACTGCATGCCCCAAATAATTATGAGAATTTTTTCCCCTATTTCCCATCTTCCTGATCTTTCTCTTCACATATTGTTTTCTTGTTGCTTGTTGAATTTGAACGGTGAGATAACATACATATTCCTTCGGATTTCAAACTTACAACTTCATCTTGCACTTTATCAGGTGTAAACTACCCAAGAAAATAAATTTATGTTTCCTTGCTCCAATAATACCTTCACACATGTTTTCTTTTGGGGTATGGGGATGTTTCTACACTTTCCATTTTCTTTACATGAATGTTCCTTGGAATATTTTATCGAACTCTCAGGAACTATCTTGTGCCTTGCATATTTACATTTCCTCTGTAGACCTCCAAATTAAGTTTGATATAGTGAAGAAAACCAATAATACACCAATTTCTTTTGGGTGTCAGGAAACATAATGAAGTTTGTACAAACATTAACAAAAGATGAAAAATTAGTAGATTTGTGCAAGGATCGATACGATTGTTTAATGAATTTTGTATGAAAATTATTTTTGTAAATAAGGAACAAAAATTTTGGAGGTATATTTTAAATGAAAAGGGGCGAGTTTTAAATGAGCACCAAGACAATTTTTTTCCTCTATTTTCTTTGAGTTCTCCCTAATATTTCCACCCTAAATTTTTAATATGCAGGGTATGAAAATATTTCATCTTCATAAACCTGCATGCCTAACATAGGAGATAGTGATGTCAGACACATAAACTTGAATGATTTTTTATCACAAATCTCATATGATAGTCCTACTATGATTTCCCAATCTCTTAGAAATAATGCAACTGTTTACGATATTGGCTTCCCCCACCTCAGTTCAATACAATGATAAAGTCCAGGCCTATGCCTCAAAATTTGATCCACAAACTAAAGAATTGAAAGACCCTGAAGGAATTTTGTTTACCAAATTAGATGGCCATTATATTGATGTGTCCTTGGGAATCCTGACCTTTGAGGATTCCAAAATCTTAACTAGGACCAAATCCCAGATACTTTTTGACCAAAATCAAGATAACTATAAAACTGTGATTCCTAAATCCTAGCTTAAAAAATAAGAAGAAATGGCCCTCTAAGTTTCATATATGATCACACTTCTTTCCAAAATGATGGGTATGTCATCCACTAATGAGTTCCAAAATTGGATGTGTGTATACATCAATGTTATATGTGAGGACAAGTAACTCTTGTTGGGCCCCTAGAATATTGACTAAGTACAAAAGGTGCACAGGACAAAGTGCACAAGGTAGGGTTTTAGAAAATGGTTTATGGAAGCCCGTGGCACGCGTGACACGTGTGGATAGAACCAAGGGTTTGGGACTTAGAAAAATTGGATGTTTGGGGAAGAACACGTGAAAATCATGACCCAACTACACGTGGATAAGGTGTCAGCCTAGCGATAGGCTGGCCTAGGAGGGAGCATGCCTGCGATAGAATCTTCTAGAAGCACATCATGGGATAAAGTGGGAAGCTTAGGCCCAGAGGAGAATGCTCGCATGGAGGAAAACATTCAGACACTTGGCATCGGATCTAAGGGTGTTGGAGGATGAGTTAGAAGTCTATAAAAGCTATAAATACAAGTGCTTACAGAATAAACGGAGAGACTGAGGTGTGGGCGAAGCTCTGCAGAAATACAACAAGAACTCTGTTAATGGATAATTGCATTTGGGAGAGGATGTATTAGGCATGGGGATTGTAATTTTTATTTTTGATAGCTTAGTTACATAATTCTAGTTGTAATGTATGACAATGGTCTTCTTCTCTGTGACACTCTGTAATGGCTCCATGGATGTAATTAGGTTACCTGTTATATATATACATGAATATCAATGATTCTGATGCATATTTCTCTCTCATGAGTTCTCTTTCCTTTTTTTGCTAAGTATGGATGTTTGTATGCTTCTTTTTGATATGATACATGTTATAAATTCTGTTAAGTTCTCTATCTGAAATGACTGCAAGGATCTAGAGGTCGTTTTGAGCTCTATGGTTCTTATATGTCCTAAACCCATTTGAAAGTATTTTAAACACAATTCATAGATGATCTTTCCCACTAAACTCACATAAAAGAGAGACTCGGAACCCACATGTGCCTCGGGTGAGCACTCAGCTTTCGTTGGGTGATAGGCCAGCGTACATGGGGTTCCCTTCTTTTTTGTTAAGGGTAGAAATGAATACATCTTGGTTCCATTTTCGGGACCTATTTTTGAAGTTGTAGTGGGAAATAACATGCATCATGATCTGTGTAGTGAGTAATGACAGAGTGGTTAACCTTGGAAAATTTTGAATCATGGTTTAAGAGCACGGAGGATGAATTCACTCAAATATTTAGCATTGGACCTGATTTTAATGCGCGTAGATGGGTAGAAGAGAATCTCTATAATGATCTGTATGAGACCTTTTTCTACTACTTCCCAGTGGAACTGTATAAATGGCTCACAACCTGTGCATCTAGATCAAGTTGGCATTATGGATCGCATGTGCGGACCTAAGAAGAATACCAGAGGCTGCAAGATGTAGATCTGACATTGACCCGTGCTGTGGATAATTGGTGGAAAGGAGTATTGGATAGCTACACTCTGGAGTATGCCATTTCCACATATTCGTGTCTGGAGGTTGCTGAGTTTGAGTTTCTGTGGGATCCCAGAGGATCATTTCTATATGTTATCCCTCTAGATATGAATATCTTAATGATTACCATGAGTTTAGAGGCATTCCCAATGGCTGGCTAAACCATTCTAAGCATTGGGCAAGGAAGCTATGGTGGCGGAAGATGGTAGATGTTGTGATGGAGAAGGATAGGGAGGATAGACAACTCAAGTATGGTGAAGCACGTGAAAGGGAGATTTCTAGACAACGTGAGGTTGCAGGTGTGATGGATGTATGGTGGAAGATGTTACGGGAAGGATTTGAGGTTCACACAGAGGACGTGGAACATGAGCAGTCTGTGTGACCCCATCTTGATAAGCACGTAAGAGAGACCCCTTTGGCTTCTGATGAGAGTTTGTTACACGGAGAAAGAAGAATCGTTGGCATGCATCTTAGCCCCCTAGTGACCAGACCCTAGCGCTTGGTTTTCCAGATCAAAGGGAAAATATTACTGGTCTAGTTGGTTACATTGGAAGTGATCGGTCTACACCCAGGAGGTATAATTTCTCATTTGGGCCTTCTACGGCTACAAACACCAACCCAGTGTTAGGATTTTTTGGGAAAGGTATATACATACAAGCTTTTGGTCTCACATCTAGGAGTGGCATGGGGTATACTATTGGCAGTGGGGCATTGTTGCAGATCGTATACACGTAACTATTTATGTTGTGGTACACACCCTCATATTTGGAAGAGATTGCAGTATTTTTGAAGGAAGGTGTGGCGCCGGAAGGAATGAAGACATTAGAGAAAAATTAATATTCCATACGCGTCGTGCCCTACATATTAATCAGTGGAGACTTATACAAGCTAGGATGTGATGAAGTTTTACGTAGGTGTGTATTAGAGCTCATCATCACAGAGGAAGCACACGGAGGAAGTGCGGGTGGGAATTATGCAGGTGATGCCACCGCGCATAAGATATTAATGGCATGTTTGTGGTGGGAAACCCTATAAAAGACTTATAAAGACTATTGTAAAGTGTGTGACCATTGTCAGCACATTGAAAAACCAGGAAGGAGAGATGAAATGCCTTTACACCCTATCCCTAGCATGGAGCCTTTTGAAAAGTGGGCAATAGACTTTATAGGCCCTATTGCACTAGTGGCGCATAGGACTGAGTCACACTATGTCATCACTTACACAGATTATTTTACCAGGTGGGCAGAGGCAGCCCTAACTAAAGATTACACAGCAGCCACATTAGCAAGGTTCTTATGGGAGAAAATTATCATGAGGTATGGATGTCCATTGAGTTTGACCAGCGATAGGAGTACACATTTCTTGAATGAAACCGTGAGGATCCTGTTAGCAGAGTTCATGGTGGCTCATCACAAGACTACGCATTATCACCCACAAGAAAATGGAACCATGGAACCATTCAACAAAATAATGAGTCATACCCTAACCAAAATTTGTGATTTCAGAAGATAGTATTGGGATGATAAAGTATTGGCAGTATTGTGGGCTTACAGGACAACGTATAAAAGACTGAACAAAGCCACACCGTTTCAGTTGGTGTTTGGCACAGAAGCTATTCTTACGATTGAATTCATGTTACCTTCTCTGTGAATAGTACACGCAGGAGGGTTGGATGATGATCAAGCATTGGAATAAATAATTGAGGATTTAATGAAATTAGATGAAAGACGATCACTCACCAAGTGGAGCCAAACAACAAAGAAATCAAAGTATAAATCTTGGCATGATCGCCACATTAGAAACAAGAAGTTTGAGGTTGGGCAGATGGTTTTACTATATTATTCTATGTTTCTGTGCCATCCTAGGAAGTTGAAATTCCATTGGTTGGGTCGTTACACAATCTTGTACATCTTTGATTTGAGCGTGTGCCAGTTACAAGTGCTGGATGGGAAGAAGTTACCTAGACACTTCAATGGGAGTAGGCTAAAGCCCTACTATAAATAAGTCTTCTTGGTGTTTGTAAATAAGGTAGTTTTTCTAGTTAGTTTAAAAATTTCCTTTCTTTTCTTTTGTTTCCCTTTCGCGTTGTTGTTTTGTTTTGCACCTTGCGCGCCAATAACCTTATTGCTACTTTTGGATAATTTGTGAGTGTGCATAGGACCGTGCATCATTTTAAGTGTGGGGTAGAGTAATGTGAAGGAGCACATGGTTAAAGTTCTAAGGAAGTTTGTGTTAAAAATCCTAGTTGAATGGCCCAGTTGAAATAGGTGTATGGAGAGAAAAGATAGAAAAAGGATGGTTGGTGCCAAGATAAAGCTACTTTTAGATCCCATGTACAAAGGAGGAGAAATTGCATTAAGCAACATGAGGTAGGTGAGAGCAAAAATTAGGATAGAAGAAGTTCCTTCGACACTAGGTTTGCATATGTAAAAGTCTCCTATCAAGTTGCATTGATTATGAGCCAAAAGGTTGGAGGATTTTTTAGCGTAGGTTGGGCACGAGAGGGAAATCGCTTAAGTCAGGCTTCGTTTGAAAAAGATGCATCAAATGAAGAAAGTACAGTGGTAAGTGAAGTAGCACTTAATTCTCAAAAAGGGAAAAACTATAAATAAGGGGGTCGGGCCACTTCATTTTTCACTTTGCGTATAAGAGAACGAAGCACTTTTTACACCTTTGCAAACTAGGGCTTCCAAAAAACTGATCCGTGTGAAGAAAAAATTGGAGAAATTGAAGTGTGAGTAGCTAGTTCAAATTTTCAAACCAAGAGGAAGGGATTTCACGGGTGTGGGAGAAAGTGTGAGAAGACACCTTCATGTGAAGGGAGTATACCAGTTAGGGTTTGAAGAACTAGGGCACGTGGTTGAGTAATTTTCTTCACAATTTCGAGATCCAGGGTTGGTGAGAGCGGAAGAACGAAGTAACAGAAGTGATTGAAGTGGGTAGAAGACCTAGAAAATGGCACCCAAGAAAATAGCTAGTAAACCTAAGAAGGTCAAAGGAAAGGGCAAGGGAAAAAAACAAGAAATTGAAGAAAACACAAATGAGGAATGGTATGTAGAAATGCAATACCCAAATGGAGTGTTGTTGGGGAAGGAGTGGGAGTCCCATCTTAGGGATATGTCTGTAAATGATTATAATCATCGGACTGTTGGTTGGATATTTTGTCAAACCAAAATATGAGGTTAAACCACAGTATATGGGATTAAATCCCTCCTCAAAGACAAGTGAGGCTGCCTGCTTGCTACTAATCGAAAACACAGCAAAAACAATATACACAGTATTCACACTAATCTAACCATTAGGGGTTGGGATAGAATCCCGAAATCTACATTCACACGATTCAAAGGTATTGCTTTCGTAAATGAACGGGGTTAAAAACTATTACAATGAAAGAAGCACAATGGAAAGGAAATGAGAGAAACGTATTTTCTTTCGAGTAAACGCAGAGCACGAAATAATCATACGAGCTTTAGATCATAAATATAATGTCTGAGATGATTAGAAACACTAAGATGCTATGTAAAGAATAGCTTAAGATCATGAACATAAGAACAATGTCTTAAGTAAGATATATCCCACAACACAAAGTTTGTAAAATAATATCAACTCCTATTCTTTGAAATGATCGAACGAAAACACAAAGTTTTTCTTCTTTCCAATAGCTCCGAATATTAAAAAAATCTCGACCCTTTGGAATGCATAAGCATCCCTTATTTATAATAAAAGGGAATGAGAGAAAATAGGATAAATCCCAGAAAATAGTGTTCTTTAAACAGTGTTCTATTTTGCTTGATCCTCATGCAGGAGACCAAGTCAAAATTTGCTTCCTACATGACGAAACAGAAATGAAAAAGACATGTCAATTTCAAGATTGAAATGACATGAAACATCAAGAATTAGTCTGAATCATCATCTTTCACTCCTTCATCTTTCTCTTCCTCCAGCTGCACCTGTTTGTTCCAAAATTCTTGGAACTTTCGAATTATGCCTTGCATTTCATTTTCGTCAGGTGCAGTAGAATGATCATTCCAAATTTCGCAGCTTTCATGGATATCACCAGCACCACCGGGAAGATTTTTCAATATTTTGCTGATATTTCTCAAGGACTCAAAAGAATGTTCAATTCTTACAAACCGATCAATGACCTCAATACCAAATCCGTGCATTGGTTCATACTGAACTGACTCTTGGACTTGTTTGAAGAGATCATCTACTGATAAGATACCTGAGTTCCCAACCGACACCTTTGGACAAATCTTCAGCAACTCTTCTTCCAAATCACTTTTTCCATCAATCAATTTATCCCTTGATTCTCTCAACTTAGAGCAGGCTTCATTGAGAATCTTTACCCTGAACCTGGTGGCTTTAGTCAACTGAAAATGCTTATTTGTATATGGGATAATGCCTTCTTCTACCAAAAGATGTGCTGGTATTTGCTTTAATACTTGGAGAGCTTCATAAGTCAAATCAAGATGTCCAATTTCTTGAGAAAACTCATCATCCATCTTCTCTCCCTCCTTCTGAATATCCCCCACAGATTGATGAACTTTCACAACGTCTTGTATCACCTCCTTCCCCTGTTGGAGTAACCTTTGGATCCATTCATCGACCACTCTTCCTTTTTTAGCAATCTTCTCAATTGTAGGTACTGATGAAAAATCGAATCCGACAGGGATAGAAGAAGATGGTATATATTCAAGGGGTTTTGATAGTTTAAGAAAAACCTCTGTCAACTACTCCACTTTTCCTTTAAGCTCATCTTTGTTGTCTTTTGTTTCTTTCAACTTCTGGCACAGCACGTTTGTGGCATCTCGCGCATCTTGTTGCGCCCCTTCTGCCATCACTCTTCCTAGAGCCACCCTGGTTATCTGATAATCAGAGGCTGTTATGTCCTCTTTAGTTTTGTCAGTCGCGAGAGTGGCTATCTCTGCAAACTTATCTCCTGAAGCGTCCACAAATACCCTTGAAATTGTTTTGGGTTTCTTGCCTGATTTAGTAGTAGGAGCCTTGAGTGAGCTGAAATCAAAGGCTGGTAGGGGCACAATCACCTTCCTCTTCCTCGGAGTTTTCTCGAGTAGCCATTGCAGCATATCAGAGGGAGTTGCCATGGTTGCAGAAGTTGGTATCATACTCTCAAGGGGAGAAGATTCTACTAGTGGAGGAGGAATAGTTACCAACGTGGTAGTAGATCCAATAAAAAGAGGCACAGGAGGGGGCGTGTTGGTGATCACTTGGGTACCAACAGAGAGGGGTGAAAGTCCAGAGAAAATACTGGCCATTACTGAAGAAGTTGATGGAGAATAAGGAGGTAGGAGTGGTTGTGAGGAAAGAGGCACAGATTCAGACTCCAAAGCCTTGGATGCAAGAGATAAGGTCTCTTAAGTTGAGCAATCAGCAAACGGTGAAACCAGAGGCTGACTTCCTTCTCCTTCCAAAGTAATTTCTCCTATTTCTAGTGGCGTTGGTGATTCTGGCACATTCACCATTTCTACTGGAGAAACAATTGAAGAGATTTCTCTTTCTTTCCTCTTTTTGACAATCTTGACCTTTATAGGCCCCCTAGAAGATTTTCTGTCCTTTTCCTTTTTGGAGGGCCCCACCTCTGAAGCAGCCAACTTTGAAAACTTATCATCTTTAAAATTCATTCCCCAAGAGGAGAGCCATGCTTTGGTGCGTGCAAGAATTAGAGCCAACCTATCTGTAATAGAGGCTTTTTCACTGATTGACCAATCAATAGGTGGGAAAACATATTGATCTTCATTTAGTCCATCATAAGAAAGATCCAAAACACTTTCATTTTCACTGGTACCTTCGGGTAAATCAGAAAACTCAAGTGTTTGAATCTCAGCAATTGTCAATCTGCAATTATCCTTTCTGCGAACAGCAACCTCATTACACAGATCAACCCAAATATCCTCTATGTTTGGCCTGTGCAAATGCAGGGTTCCATACGCCCTGAGCACTCCTCGGATGTCAAAACCATCTCGAGGTTTCATATGCTTCCTCAGCTTGTCCTGAAGCTCATGGATAACATTTTTAGCCTTCACCACTGTTGAGCAAGTGTATCTCCCAATAGAAATTGGGAAGGATACAGCAGCCTTATGTTTACTTTGTTAGAATTTATGGAAATCCAACAGCTGCCTAACCAATTCCATCAATATCAATTTATCTCCTGGATATCGGGGCAAGCGAAAAGGATCCCCCAAGTACATGACCACCCGTAGATATGTGAACTTCTTGAACTATAAGAAGACACATCCCCATTTGGAAACTTCAGCCCAAGCCTCATCTGAGACTCTTGTCTTCCTCAATTCAGGGTTTAGCCTGTAGATGTTTTCATAGAAGAAGGCGTCATTCACCCTTCTGAATTGATCTTGGGATCCCTTCCTTGTCAGTTGAGGGAAGTATTGATACACATGACTCCCCATCCTGCTTCCCTTAGTATCCAATCTGGGATAGTTCCTCATCCCGGCCGCTACATATGTGACATATGAAGACATATAAAATTTCCCCATTGACAAGACCGTTGTCATTTGGGAATCAATCTCATTCCTAATGAGAGTGCCCCAGTCAATCCCTTGCTGATTCTTCTTGATGGTGATCATGAATTGATACATCCACCCTTGGAATACATTCGATTCGGGTAAACCAAAAACCCGACTTAGCAGAGTGATGATGTCATTGATCTCTTGGATGAAATCACTCCTGGGCATAAGTCTTGGAAATCTGGAGACAGCCGGCTTGGCTTTGATCAGGAATTTTTTATTTACATGCTTGATGCATTTTTCCTCATCGTTGTCCCAGGCTTTCTAAGCTGACTTGATGTCCAACTCTCCATACTCTTCAAAATTGGGTAGTTTGAGGAGGTCATCAAAGTAACCTCCATCCAATTTGATCACTACTTCACCTGCCTGACTTCTCACAGAATGAGGAGCTGAGTCATAACTGGAGGCACAGGCCAAAATGAATTCAGGGCACTGAGCGGCCATGGGAAAACCAGCTGCAAGGGGTAAGCCATTATCGGCTATCGCTTTCATCCACGGAGTTTGGGAGGAACTCCTTACCCTACTCCAGAAATCTTCAATATCTATATTCCCGAGCTCTGTATCTCGGATGTCATAGTTGCAATCAATATATGATGGAGACTCCACCTTTCTAAACTTGTATTTCATTCTTCCTGACTTCTTAGTCTTTTCTTGAGATGGACCAGGGTCCGACATGAAGGATGTTGAAGGAAGAAAGTTTCGAAGATCAGGGGATGTCGCACACTGTGAAAAAAAATCTGAGCTACTGGATATGTTGGATGAACGGAAGAGTCCGACGCACTGAGGAGGATGTAGATAAATCCAGGAAAACCGATGCACTGAGAGTGTCAGAAACTCTGGAAAGTCCAGAACTACTGAGGATGTCAGAAACTGAAGAAAGCTCGACACTTTTGATGATGTCAGAAACTGAAGAAAGCCCGACACTTGTGATGATGTTGGAAACTCTGGAAATTCCGGCACTTGTGATGATGTCAGAAACTTTGGAAAGTCTGGCACGCCAAACCTTCAATATACTTCGGGTCTTCGACACTGCACAACACCCTTCAAAACCTGAGAAGAGAAAAACAGGTTTTTTTTGTTGAATTTCAAACATGCAATCTCCTTTTTTACCATTCATGTACCAAGCACATAAGAAAATTCTGAGGAAATAACACCAAGTGGTAATTTTGAAGAAATAGACCCTAAAACCTAAACCCCGTTTAGAAAAGAACTCCAGAAAGAAGAAGAATAAAAATCCCACAAAACCCGGTAAGAAAATGAGAAGAACCCACGCACAACCAATCCATAAAAACTAGGAACAAAGAATGGAAAGAGATATACCTTCAACCAGAGAAAGGAAAGATTGAAAACAGGTGATTCAATCGGGCACCGGCTAGCTTTCGGGTTTCGAGGTTGGAAGAGCATGTATGAAAATCCACGAGTTAAAAATAAAAACGTCCGGTGAAAATGACGTGTAAATCCGCATATTTATAAGAAAATTTGCAACTAATACACCTCGGCTGGCACGTGCCAACTCACCTGACAACTCGACATTAATGCCATGTCAGCATGCTCGGGAGGTCCAAAAACCCGACACGAAGGTGTGGAGAGTAATTCGGGTTTCAGGTCGCGGGAAGCAATTGACACAAAGCATGAGATGTTTAGATGCTCCAAAGTTCTGAAAACCCAACACGAAGGACTAAATCAGACTTCGGGTATCAGGAGACAGGTGACACAAAACATGCTTTGGATAAGGCATGTTCCGATGCACTAAAGGTCTGAAAACCTGACTCAACTCACTTGAAGCGGGTTTTGGGTTTCAGGAAACACAAGACATAAAGCATTCAAAACACATGTTGACCTATTGGTGAAACCCGAAAACCCGACTTTCTCTAATAAAGGTAATTTTGCAAAACCAGCTTTTTAAAAATTTCGTAGGGGTTATCTGATAGTTTGGAGTAAACTCAAAACTGAGATAACACAGACAAGCACAATTGAAAAGGAGTTGGCGCTAGAGTTATTGCGCCCAACAAACAAAAGGATGCAAGAAGGTTTTCCCATATATAATGATGACGTGAAGGTCAAGTTAGAGAAGGCAAGGTTACTACAACTCTTTGAGTTTCCCTACTTCAGGAAACCTGAGTGATTGTACTAGTGGCTGATGTCGCGCGTGCACGAGGACTATTTCCACTTTGCAGGGTGCAAGATGTGCATAACTCCTCAACTCATTTCAAAATTCACAGGCCTCATCTGTGAAGGAGATGGGTTAGAAGATGATTTAATAGAAAAGGAAGTGATTAAGGAAACTATCGCCACTCTTGCTTGCAAAAAGGGGTCAAGATATTATGATGTCGCAGACATCAAGGATCCAGTAATGAAGATGGCCACGCACCTTGTGTCAAAGCTAAATGGCCAAGAAATATGGAATCAATTTAGTAAGCCATGGTTAAACGTTTGTAGAAAAATTTCAGAGGGCACCATCTATAATTTGTCTGCATTCATTGTGGATGAAATTATCAATTGCATGAAGGAAGGTGATAGGATCCTTTTTGGAAATGTGCTGCTAACCATCATGTTTTCAGAGATCGGGGTACTAGATGCATCAGATAAATTTGTATGGGATTAACCTGATGAAAACCCTTCACCCACCAAAATATTTGAGAAGTACACTTTTGACACCATGACAACAGTGCACAAGGTGTACTTGGAGAAGTGGTACACGTACCTAAAGAACGTGTTTAGGGAAAAATGGAGTATTCCTGAACAACTGCCAGCAGCCACTAGGGGAGAGGCAAAATTTGTTTTGTACCAACATTATTGTTTTGGAAGATTCAAGTTGATAGATGACTCATGGAGCCCATGGTGTAAGCTCTCCTTTGCCTTCACAGCTTAGTACTTCTAAGCGGGAGTAGACAGATTCAAGGAGTCCAAAAAATTTAAGTTGGACCTTAGTAGTTTGGAAAAATAACACAGGGAATTGTGCAAAGGGTTGTTCTACCCTGGAAAGCATGTTTACATAGAGCGGTACGTGTCTCATGAAGTGCAAATGACAAGGCCCATGAATCTTTCCATTGCAGGAGGATCTGCGGCGCGTGTTTTCATTTTCATAAGGCCCAAGTAGGAGAAGGGCACATACCTAGAGAACAAAGTATCTATACCTCTGAATCCAATTAGGAGGAAAATGCTTGCTCTCAAATGGGAGGAAAAAGAACTAGAAAAGAAAATCCCAAGTGTGGTGGAGACACAGGAAATAGGTTGCCCCGGGACAAGTGCCAGAACCAACATGTACGCGTGTAAGAAAAAGGCCGTAATCAGAGAAAAGGCTTCCGAACCAAATTAACCGTTAGATAAGGAGACATCAGAAGAAGAAACAGAGTCACCTACACTAGAATCTCCAGTTAGGAAAAATCATAGGGTAGAAGAGGGGACCACCTTGGAAGAAGCTGGAAGTATGGGCAAGCACATGGGAGAGAAGGATGGTAGTGAGGAAGAATTAAGAGGGGAAGAGGACCCCAGGAAATATCAAGGGTTGTCTGTTTTCAATATACATGATTCAGAGGAGGAAGGTGAAGAAGAAGAATAAGGGTTTCTTTATTTGCAGCGCAAGCATAGCTAGGAAGGAGGAAGCACCCAGGACATGGGAAAAGATGAAGAGGCTAGCACATAGAAACAAGAGGTACCAATCTTAGCACAAGAACAAATGGCTAAGGTGGCAGAAGAAGAAGAGAGAAGGGACATTAGGAACCTGGTGGAGGAAAAGGTGGAGTGTAGCATAGAGCCAGTTTTAAACAAGGAGAAGGAGAGCACGGAAGAGGAACACGGTAGCACTAAAGACCCAGTTTTGACTGTAAATATACCTAAGGGTACGCGCACAGGAGGAAGGCATGCAAAGGGGGGGAGGCCAGAGATGGGTTATATTGATGAACCCAAGAAGGTTTTTTGCATGAGGTTCCAAAGTACACTTTCAGTGGAGGAGCTGGTATGCATGTCATCTTTTGACAAGGAGGTTGCCTACCCGCAAACAAGGAAGATGATCTCTTGGGAAATTGAGTCCCACCTTGATAAACTAGAGTTTGAGGTAAGACAAGGGGAAATAGTAAAATTACCAGGACTAGGATAGGATAACCCAATGGTGGATACCCAGCAGCTCTCGGATGAACAACTGAGCAATGCACTTAACAAAGTCTCCTTTGAGATAGAAGCTAGACTCTTTGAGTGAAATGATAGGATCAGGGATCTGGAAGGGGAACTGAAGGAGAAGGAAGAAGAGCTAGCTACATTAACCAAAGAGCTGAGCTAGGAAAATTTGATCAACACCAAGTGGTGGTAGGAATTGAAGGATGAAAAGGCCAAGGTGAGCGCTGTGTACAAGAAGGTAGAATCCATCAACAGGGCCATACTATTAAAGCATCCAGACCTAGCATTTCCCGCACAGAAGTATGGATCTTCTTTGGGATTCCTGGAGGATTTGAAAAGAGTACTCACCATGGAAAGACATCCACCAACCTTAAAATCTATAGAGGAAGTGGCCATGTGCTTAGAGAGGGAAGATAAGTTGAAAAATCGTAGCGCTCTTCGCAGAGTACAACAAAGTGCTTGCTGATGTAAGGGCCACTTCCCAGACTATTGAGGCTGTGTACAAAAATTACGTGGATAGAGACAAAGTGGCAGGCACCCTGGTTACCACTCATGAGGTAGAACTCAAGGAGTTCTAGGAGAAAAATAAGGGGAATCGGGCGGAAAGAGACAAAATCCCTTCCAAGGTTAAGAAGAAATTAGAGGCCATTGAAACTTTACGGGTTTCAATCAAAAATCAGTTAAAGGAGCTATATCCACATATCACACGAAGGATGGACACGTTGGAGGATATATGTGAAGAGTTGGATAAAATCATAGATACTATGAGCGCACAAGGAGATGGACTGAATTTTGCACAGGTAAGCGCCCTGGTTAGAAACCTTTGTCAAAGAGCATAGGACGAAGTCGATGCCTGGAATAAATTAGAGGATGACTTGTAAAAGGATTTTCCTAGTCTGTTGTAGTGATTCTTTCACTCTCCCATTCTTTCTTCTTTCCCATTATTTCATCCTCTTATTATTTTTCCTAGGCATAAGCCTATTTGTATTCTTTCTCTCACTAAGGGAAGTGTTCCTGCGGATGGAGAACATGCGTAGTGTGGGGTGATGTTGGGCCCCTAGAATATTGATTATGTACAAAAGGCACACAGGATAAAGCAAACAAGGAAGGGTTTTAGAAAAGGGTTTAAGGAAGCTCGTGGTGCGCACAATGCACGCAAACAAAACTAAGGGTTTGGGACTTAGACAAATTGGACATTTGGGGCAAAACACATGAAAAGAATGACCCAACTATGTGTGGATAAGGTGCTAGCCTGACGAAAAGTTGGCCTAGGAAGGAGCATGCATGTGGTAGAATCTTCTAGAAACATAGCATGGGATAAAGTGGGAAGCTCAGGCTTGGAGGAGCATGCTCGCATGGAGGAACACATTTAGACACTTGGCATTAGATCTGAGGGCATTGGAGGATGTGTTGGAAGTCTAGAAAAGCTATAAATACAAGCACCTGCAGAGTAAACAGAGAGACTGAGGTGTGGGCGGAGCTCTATAGAAATACTGCAAGAACTTTGTTAATGGATAATTACATTCGGGAGAAGATGTATTAGGCATGGGGATTGTAATTTTTATTTTTGGTATCTTAGTTATATAAGTCCAGTTGCAATGCATGACTACGGTCTACTTCTCTGTGACACTCTATAATGGCTCCATGGATGTAATAAGGTTACCTGTTATATATATACATGAATATCAATGATTCTGATGCATACTTCTCTCTCCTGAGTTCTCTTTCCTTTTTTTGCTAAGTATGGATGCTTGTATGCTTCTTTTTGATATGATACACGTTATATATTCTGTTAAGTACTCTATTTTAAATTATTGCAAGGATGTAGAGGCTATTATGAGCCCTATGGTTCTTGTATGTCCTAAACCCATTTGAAAGTCTTTTAAACACAAGTCATAGATGATGTTTCCCACTAAACTCACATAAAAGAGAGACTTGGCACCCACACGTGCCTCGGGTGAGTTTCTAGCTTTCGCTGGGTGATAGGTCAGCACACATGGGGTTCCCTTATTTTGTGTTAAGGGTAAAAATGACTACAACTCTTGAAATGGGGGTAAATCATTTGTGAAAATATGACTCAACAACTAGTTAATGTGTGTCAAAGTAGAACATTTAACATGAATTAATACTAAATTTACACTATAGTGGCATATAGGGTATGGGTAGGATGATCATGATAAGAGAATAAGCAGAATGCACTAATGTATGAATTCTACACACTACTCACCTATGAAAATATAAAAAAACATCATATGGGAGTAAATTATGCTTTTACCATGTTCTTGGCATGAATACTTGAATGCAATGTGACTAAGAGGGTTTCCTCAGAGGTAGGGCATATAACTTCAACATATGACAATATTTTTATTTAGTTCACAAGCTCTCATACATTCAAATAGATGGGTTCGAGGAATTACCAATTTACTACAATGTCAAATTGATTCTGGTTGAAATCTTTAGAAATTTTTATGTACTTCATAGAACCTATAGGGATAAAAATATCTCAGTTATTCAATTCCCCATCTCACAAGGAAACTACACTTGCAGGTCAGCTCTCAATGCTCAAAATGTCCAGATGACCATTTCAAAGTTCAAACTTCACACATATCTAAAGAGGTATTACTTTTACACTAAAGGTTTCATTTCAAATAATATAATTATGAACTACTACCATGTGCTAATATTTTAAGACTACAGGGAATATTTTACTAATGAGTACAAGGTGAGGAAGAGATTCTTTAGTAGGTTGTCACTGCAAAAAATCAAGGACATTAATCTGTATAATATTCTAGAAGGTATTGAAGATGATGATTTTGAATTGTATAGTATGGAATATATGAGGTATATTCAGTACACTCCTCTTCCTACCATTGATTTTCCTCAAAAAGAGAAGGACAACCTTGATGAATTGAACAATTGAGTGCTCCTAAGAACTAGGCATTGATATAATAGGAAGATGAAAACTTTCAAGGAATCACAGAAAATTTCTTATTCTCAAGAATCTTCTACCTCTTAAAAATATGTTCCAACACAAAAAAATCCTTCCTCTTCACCATTGGACTCAGAAACTGAGGTGTACATGAATAAAGACAAGTCAAAATACGTTGAGAAGAAAAAAGAGATGCATGAGAAAAGCGTTGAAATAGAGAAAAATCAAGAGTTGGCTAATGAAACTACATTTTCTCCTGAACACACATCACATCCACCTGAAGAGAAATAAAAAACATTTAAATAAAAAAAATGAAGAATAAGTAAAGAAACATGAAGGGGTGAAGAAGAAGAGGATGAATTTGAAATCATTGAACCAGATACAGGTAAAACTAATGTCTTTAGGCCTAAGTTAGAGTTTAGAAGACCACCCTCTTCTTTTTTTGTGACTTTCATTCTCGAGTTATCTAATTCTCAACTTTCAAGCTCCCATATTTCCATTTTACTGCCTCATCTATCTCATTCTTCTATTGATTCCTTCACATGGGTTTAACCCATAATTGATAGTATAAAAAGAAAAGCATAATCTCAGATTGAGGTTCTAAAGTTTGATGCAGTAGTTGTTCTTCTTAGTACAACTCCTCCTCCCCCTAAAAAATACAAGATAACTTATCATCTTGTTTGATATTCTAAATGACGATAATTCTTAGATATTTACAAACCAAAAAAGGACAAATTTGATAAAGAAATATCCATTTCTTACTTAGAGCACACTAGGATTTCACTTGGATAATCAACTCTAGAAGGAGAAGTGCACAACCTAAGATAGTATGTCTCCAAATTTATCAAGAGATTCAAGAAAGGGAAGAAAACTCAAGAACAAATTGAGAAAAAAGTGAAAATTATTTCAAAATTTATCATGTGTTTCCTTTCATCAAAAAATAATCCTCTTGATCCTACTCCCCTCTCCTCACTTTCACCCACTACTGCCACTACTGGAATAGTTATCAAAGCCACCATAGAGATTCATAAGTACGGTGCATTTGGAAAAACATCAAAGGCTTGGGTTGAAGGTATTCTAGTCTCCGATACAATTCATTGATGAAAAATACAAGGTTTATGACAATATCACTTCTGTCTAAGAGAAAATCAATCATGGAATTGAAACCATTGATAAGGAGCTCAATATCTAGGTATATTTGATACATGATCTTCAGATCATGAGATCAAGTGATGAAAATATTCTCCTTTCTCACAAGATTTTTGATGATTCAAAAAGAAACTTATCCAAGACCTGTACCTATAATATGGAATGGAGAATTAAGGTTCTAGAGGAGGTTGCAACTAAGTTGAGAACTATGGTACAGAAAAGGTGAATGACTAAAGGTTGAGATATTTTTTGATTTACAAGCCCTCCATTTCCAATTCTATAACGATAATTCAACAGATAGGAATCAAGCTAATCAAATCAATAATAAATTCATATCATTGATCAAAGAGGAGTTATTCAAATAATAATTACTCAATAAGGACAAGATGGAGGAACTCTCATAACTTTATAATGTTGTTGTAGAAGAAACAAAGGGTCTTGTGCAAAATGGTAGAATTGCCAAAGAAATGGTGTATTCTCTTGGAATATGGTTAGATGTTATTGCAGAAACCATTATCCCTAAGATCACGGAGATTTAAATTTTTGTACAAGAAAAAATAGAATACAAGTGCTCAAGATGAAATTTCCAGCCTCAGTTGTTCCCACCACCCCTTCCTCTTATGGCTCATAGTGTTTTCTAATTGTTCTATTTTAGAGTTGGCTTTATTATTCTAAAAAACAAAATTGTAAAATAAATCCAACTTATGTAATTAATTAATTAAGTGCTTGACACTTAACTAAAGACAGTTATTTAGTAAAAGGTAGCTACATGTTCCCTTCAGCCTACATAAGCCCTCATTTTCACTTGTAAAGTTATTGGATATTGGTTCATTTGGATGTAATATGCTTATTTTTTATCAATACTGAAAAAAAAACCTTTCTTTCTCCATTCAAGTTCTTTCCATTTCTTTCCTTCAATCTGATTAATGTGATGGTTTGTCTTATTTGAAATTTAAAACTTTGTGTTCAAATCCATGGAGTAAATTGTGTTGAAATTTTCTTCAATCTGCATTCTATGCGTTATTTGTTTTTCATTTATGTAAACACAAATGTTGTTTAGTTTTATTTACATGCATAAGTAGAATAAAAGTCTACAATCTCTTTATTTTAAAGTGTTATTTCTTTCTTTCTCTTTGACAGTTAGTTAGTAATCTTAGAGAACCAAGGGTTATTTTTTTTATCTTTGATCAATTGGTTAGTTGTAACTGTGTTTCCCTAATCAACTTTTCTTACCCTAGTCATATTGTTATAATTCCTCCGTGTATTTTTCTCGTTTATCTTTTGTATTGAGAAAAATGGTTTCATTATTCATGATCACCAATATCCTTATCAAAGATTAATAGGTCTGTACATTTGTAAATACTTAGAATTTTAGATTTTAAATAAGCTAACCTCCCCATTAAAGAGGAGGGATTGTTGTCCCCTAAAATTTTGGTTGTTCTCAACAACTAATTTTCTAACCAACACCATAGCTATAGAAGCAATAAATATTTTTACATGTTTGGGTTTTATCAAATGAATTATCATACATGGAAAGGAAAACTCAAAGGGAATTAAAAATATGTCATATGCATCCTAAAAACAATATGAATAAAACCATTTTATAACCATGAAATTGATTACCAATTCCTTTCTTTGTATTTATCAAAAACTCTAAGAACCAACTTACATAATTTTCAATAAAAACTATTTACCAGTCTTGCCAAAATGACTATTGGATCCCTATTAACACTCCATCTGAGTGATATATGTCCACCTATTCAACTGAATTAGTTTCCAAAAAAAATGCATATCCATCAATGGAAGCATAAGATGAAATATGAGATAACAAAAACCTTCTTCAAAACAGAAGGGTACAAACTCTTTTCTTATCACACATTAAGGAATCCAAAATAGTTTTTACAAGTGAAAAAAATCATGTTAATCAATACCATAGCAATGCAATTAAAAACTATCCAATATATTATTTTTACAAAATCAAGGGTTCTTCCCTCTTCCCAGATTGACAACTTGAATAGAAGGCTACACCATAACAAACCTCACGTATGATGAGGTAGTACTGAAACCTAATGTTTTTCAAAAAGTTCTAAAACAATTCCAAAACAAGGAATATTCCTTTCTAACAACCCACACAAATCTTATATAATCAAATATGGATATTAAAACAAAAACTGTGTAAAAATCCATATTATCATAGAAAATAAATGTTGGAATAGTTTTACCTTCCTTCGAAACTGTGAATTATACACCCTTTTGAGAAAAGGTTGAATTTTTTTTGAATTTTAAATAAATTAAAGATTGCAACCTGCAATGCTTACTCTTGTCCATTTTTTCATCTTTGCAAAAACTAGGCAACTTGAGAAGCTGTGGGTTGTGGAATGAAGGCCAAAGAGAATTCTAAGCATGCCATAGAAAGTAGGAGTAAAATCCAAGGCTAAGGGAAAAATTCTGCCGAAGTCAAAATACGCGATCAAAGAAAAAGGAAAAGACACGGAATGAGGAAAAATAATTTGTGGATGTTAACATAAAGTCATGTTACATTGAGGGTCATGGGATAAAGTGGAGATGATTGTAAATTTGCATAACAAAGAAAATAAATCCACGGAAGTAAAAATCCATGTAACACTAAAATAGGAAATGGTGTATTAAGGGAAAATAACAGTTTTCCACGGGAAGCTAAAATGCATATAACCTTCAATTTGATGATCAAGTCCTTGCAAATATGATATTATTTGAAGGACTCTCGACCTCCTCTATGTGATAGAAATCAAATTTCATGAATTTAATGGAAGTAGGTGGGTGAAGGAAATAAAGGCATCTCCAACACAAAAAAGATACATCTTCATAGAGCTCAACCACCAGAATTGAATGCGGTATGGGTGGCGTTCCTTATTCAGCAAGGAAAATGGCATGGAGAAGCAAATTTTCATAACAATAAGATCTTCTATGAAAATTAAATGAAGGTGGTTGATTTGGAAAAGGGGACTTAAAATTTCCCTCCCTTTTCTTTGTCTCTCTCCTTCTCCCATTTTTATATATTGTAAAGTGGTGCCTAAGTTTTAATGTTGGCTATTTTTGGAATGCGAGGGAATCATTTTATGTTGCACAAGTATTCTAAGGGTTACATACCTTGGGCTATATTTTTTAAATCTTTTACATCTTCCTCATGTATCATGATGATTTGTGCATGATCTTTAAGCAATAAAAATATTTGTTTTTATGGCTCATTTCTACCTTAGCTAGTGTTTTATTGCAATCTTTTACCTCTCATTCATTTGTAGGGGTGTTGTATTCATTATTTTAGAGTTTGTGTTCATTATGCATCATGAAAGTGGAACTCAGGATGTGATCTTGATATGTGGATCTCATCTTGTCCCTCTTTGTCATCATTTTCTTCCATTTTCTCTCTTGCTAAAGTATTCATCCCCTTATTTTTGGTGACATTGCCTTCTCTAGTTTAGGTTTATGTTTTTGAATCTCCTTCTCACCCTGGTCCCTTGAAAAGTTAGAGTAGAGCTAGATATTTTCATTTCAATTCCTAGGAGTAGTTTAACATTAGGAGTCAGTTCGAGTCCCACACCTTGGGGATAGTCCCATGTTCTCTCAAATATCAATTTTTTTATGATTCCGAATTTGATCTCTAACAGTTTTGGTATGCCAAGTGGGACCCATCAGATTAATATTTCCTATTTTTCCAAGATTAAATGTGTATCTAAGTGAAAATATAGCCTCTGGAGGCTCTGTAATAATACATCTAGTGACTCCATTCAAATATCAGCTTGTTTCAGCAGTACTAGTGATTTAACTGTCTCTGTATCATGAGAATGATCCAAACACGGTCGATAACAAGAGAAGAAGGGGTATTGGAGTATTTGTGTTGGTTAGATTTTCTGCATAGCTAAAATCCTAGGCATTCATGAGATAAATCTCCCTCATTTACAGGTGAGGCTCTCATGTAAGATTTGTCAGTTAAATTTGTTAGTATCTATTTGCTGGTATTACTTTAACCATATATCTCATGAACCATAGCTAAATAGTTTTGTAGAAAGTAAGTAGCTGTAAAAGAAAGGAAATATCTAAAGAAGGGGAAAATAATAGAAAATAGGAAGGAAAGGGGGAAGATGTGCAACCCAATCAATAGATTACAGAGTTGATCACATGCACATAGGTAAAATAGATAGATATTAACATACAAAATTATAAGCAAAGGAAACTTTCAGATCTAGATCTAGAATAACACAAAGTTTATGGATAGATCTAAGACAAAAAGTTAGAATAAGAGTGCACCATTGACACAAATTTCTCTTGAAATATGCTCCTTTTTATTCCTTTGCTTTCAAATAGCTATCAGGGGTTTTAACACAAAGTCTGGAACACAACAATGCTACTTTCAAATTCTAATCCTTTAACCTGAAGATTCTTCCTCTACTTATAAAATGAAGAGGGAAAATTACAAATGGGAAACTATAACTGAACTAGAACATAAACAAGAAATGAAAATAACATCTGCCAATCATCTTCCTCTAACTCCTATCTTAGTGACATGCATCAAGAGTTCAAGTCAAAATTGTGCACATCTGTCACTTAGCTTAAAGAATCATTCCAAATAACTTAAAGTAATGGTTTTCAAGCCAACCACTTATAAGTTTTACAATTACATCTGGGAACATAAAAATAGAAGAAGAAAGAGAAGAAGAAGGAAGATTTGTCAACTATAACTTCCTATACTTTCTTTTTGTTCTAATACTGAATATACTTGTCGAACATAAAATTCAGCAATTTCTCATCTGTTTTAGCCACATCTTCTTTCTCTGTCCTGAATTGCAGCAATCCTTCACTCAAAACTTCAATGCTCTCTTCCACCTCCTTCAAGCTAGGCCCAAAATTCTTAATATCTGACAACAACGTTACTAGCTTACTGATGGAATTCATCATGAAAGACCTAACAAATCCATCAATCCTCTTTTGAATCTTTAGAAGAGATCCTTCTAGGGAATCAAGAACTTTAGTGGCAATGGTCATTTTGTATGAAGAAAATTTTCCGACCACTTCCTCATTAGTGAAAGTAATGACATTGCCTGGCAGGGATGATACCAAACTCTGGAGTGCCCGCATTCTTTTCAGCATAATTCTTAGGATCTTCAAATGGAAAGATACCGCAAACTCAATCTGCTTCCCCTTATTTATCTCGACCAAAGTTCTCAGATTACTTTCAGTCACTGTGTTCATATCCATAGTTCTTGTCACTAGTTGTTTCAGCTGAACCAATGCATCTTTCATAACCTTTAGACGAGATGGCACCCCCCCAAGTTGTACAGAATCTTGGCGAATGATTAGGCTTTTCCATTCGTTGATGGCTCTAACTTGGTTACCTGCATTTTCAACTTCCTGCATTAGATGGTCGCTCACCTGCTCATGTGCTGAAATTGGATGAGAGAAAGGTTAGGCAACCTTAGAAATGATCTTACACAACTAGGAAACCCGCTTTTGAAGTTAAAATTTTTCTACCTTCTCTTTGTCAAGCTTAAGGAATAAAGCATTTATCAATGTCTGCATGTATTGCTTTAACCCTTCAGTAGTGGTTTGACCTATCGACACTTTGGTCATTGTTATATCTGTTGTTGTAAGCTCACCCTTCTAATTTCCTTATTTTGGAACTGATACCTCAACAAAAAATTTCCCTGATTCTTCAATAATCAATCTTGAAGTCACCTTAGTAACTTTAGGTATTTTTTCTTTTCCGCCCAAACTCAGGAGCAGCTGCAAGTCATGTCCCTCCAAGTTGATCTCCTCTCTAGCTTCCAAGACTGACTATGAGGCCAAAAAAATTGAGAAATTACTTCTTGGAGAATGAGAAGTCCTTGAATGCACCACCATCTCATGCTCTAGTTCCTCTCCATACGAAACTACTATAGTGTTGTGGTTGTCATCTTCTGAATTTTCCAAGGACAATGCTCTTTCAAATTTTGCCATCTGCAACTTTAGCATTTCTTCAGGAAGAGGTGAAGATCGGAGTGGTTGAGGAGAAAACACAATTGTTTCTTGATTCAATGGAGGAACAAAAATATCTCACTGAGGTTCACAGGTTGGTGAAGTGATGTGGGTTGACATTGGAGAAGTCAGAACTAACACAATAGCTGTAGAAGTGACCTTTTCCTATGAATGATACTTCTTGTGCACTTTAATCTTTTCAGGCCTTTTGCTGCTTTCTCCCTCGTGCTTTATTTTGATGGATTTTCTTGCGCTAAGGTTTCCTATGATTTGATTCATCAAAGCTTCATCAAGGAAACACCCCTTTGTCAGCAACCAGTTTGAGGTGTTGACGAGAAACATGGCAAATATTTCTTTGATTGTGTGGCAGCCACCAATGTTTTCCTAAAGGGAAGCTCTATCCCCTCCCATCTGGTGGTATGATTCAAGTAACACAGGCCCATCATCTATAAGATCTATAGATATCTGTGTTAATCCATAATCAAACACTTGTCATGCCGATAACCTACTGAAGTATTTCTTTCTGACTTCATACTCGCTTCTGCACTTCATCCAGAAGTCTTCTAACGAAGGAACATGCGAGTATTCTTGGGATATTGTCTTCCTTGCTACCCCATATGGATCGAAGTTCAGCCGTACTAGTAAGAACTCATTCTCACACTCAGAGAACATCTCAACTTCAATTCCTCTGGCCTTTTGAATGCTCTAGCAGCTATAATAGCCCGCTATGATCAGAAATATGCCTATAGACTTGTGTCACTTTGATTATAGGTCATGGATCTCCACGAGCTATCTACACAACTCCATGATGACCAATTTGTCACTTGGATATCTGGGAAACTTGATTGGTTCTCCTAAAAATCTGGTTACCCTAAGGTATGTAAAGTCTACAAACTGGATGAAGATACAAACATGTTGGGATACTGCTTCCCAAGCTTCCTTACTCACCCTATTAGTCTTCAGATCACTGTTCAACTTGCAAATGAATTCGTAGAAGAATTCGTCATTAACCAACTTGTAATATTTATTGAATTTAGGTATAGTCGGATGTGGGTAGTAATAAAAAATAGGATCCTTCGAGAGTACGCCCCGTCTATCTAGCTTGGAAAAGATACCCTGCGAGGCTGCTACATATACCAAACATGAAGTCAACTTGAAGTTGTAGGTCTACCTCACACTTCAGAGATGCTCACCGATGTTGTCACTGATGATATCCAACCAATTGATTATCGAATCTACTTTTTTGATCTCAATGGACCTGATGAAAGCATACATCCATGAATGGAAGTTGTGAGCGTTGGCTTCTCCATTTATCCTACATAGCAATTTGGTAATTTCATCCACCTCCTGCACCAGATTGGATTGTGGAAGAGTCCTCAGGAATTTCAATGGAGACCTAGGATTCTTCATATACCTTCTATTCATTATGCCCACAAAGTCTACTTTGTGCTTCTCCCACCTGTTGCCAGCATCCAGCATGTTGATTGTAGTCACCACCAATCGTGTTGGAATCTTCAGACAATAATTGATAAATTGTGATTCCATCTTGATTATTGTCTTTCTTGAAGCATCCCGAATTGATCTAGATAGTGTATGGTATGACCTTGCACACTCAATGACGAATTATCGCAACTGAGTTGTGACTGGAAATGTTGAAGCTAAAATAATTCCACTGCTTTTGACTGCCCGCATGAGAGATGTCTTTCTAGCCCTGGATCTTTCAATCACTTCAGAGAGGGGTTTAGGGCCTAGATCCGTATCACCGATATCAGTAAATTTGGAAGCAATGCATGATTCCACTGATCCTTCTCTTTCATCCTGCTTTGCCATGGACGAAGCAATCTTCGTCTGAGAATTTCTTTTTCTTTTTATTCTATCGGAATTCTTTAGATTCAGAAGATATATTCAATGTATTTGACATTGATTTGAGCTCCCTTTCACCTATATAAGCACCTGTAATGAATACCTGTGATTAATTCAAACAAAGATGAGATCCAGGGCATGAACACTTGATTTTTATCATAAAAATTTGCATATAAAGCTCGCTGCCCTAAAATTTGAGGCGTTGCTTGCATGCGAAGCAAGCATAAATATTTTCAACTTCACCTGGGCACCTATACCAATATGAAGATAATTACATAGACTTAAATCAAGCTCCTCCAATCCTAGGCGCCAAACTTTGAAGCTTTCCGACAATGAAAAACACTTTTTTAAGCAAAAGTCCTCCTTTGGGCACCAAAACTGTTCGGGCTGCAATCCTTTGATAAAAGAATTAACTATTCCATCACTATGGCAGCCCATGCTTATATAACTCTCAACATTCTATATTTAATAATTGCCTCTCCTATTCCTAGCAATTAATTAATAAATAAACATGCTTATTCCTTCAACTTGGGTGCCTAAATTTGCATGCTCATGGCTGCCATTAAATAAATAAATTTAATTTATTTTTAGCCTTCTTCCTTCAATTCTCTTTGACTTCACATCATGCATTGACCTTCTATTTCTCCATGGCACCAAAGTTAGGAATAAAAGCTATTAATAAATGCCACAAAAAGCATCATTCAATCAGCAAATGGGTCGCACTTTTTAGCATGTTCCAGGAAGCCATTAAATAAGTTAATTTAATTTATTTTTAACCTTCTTCTTTTAGTCTTCTTTGACTTCACATCATGAATTGAATTTCCATCAGCCCTAACGCTAAAATTAGGAAGGAAAACTATTAATAAATTGCATTAGAGTTATTATTTAATGCCCAAAGGGGTCACACTTTTTAGCATGGGTGATTTCTAAATTTAAGAAGTCAACTTTGATGGGATTATTGACCCTGCACTACAACTCCGAAAATCCCTTCATTCACTTAAGTTATTTGACTTCCATAATGGGAATTTTTACCCTGCAAGGCAGGTAAGAAATTCCCACCTGCCTGCCACTTCTATTTTTCCCATTATTTAATTAAAATACCTCCCAAAAAGTGTGACTTGTATTAAAATTGGCCTCCTTTGATAAAGTGCAACTTGCATGTGTGAATAAATCTCTCTGGTGGGAAAATTTATCCTATTAGGCAGGGAAAAAATTCCCATCGGTGCTTCAAGTGATTTTTCTTTATTTTATAATGGGAATTTTTACCCTGCAAGGCAGGTAAGAAATTCTCACCTTCCTGTTGCCTCTAATTTTCTCAATGTAGCTTAAGTGACTTTGACTTCATGGGAATTTTCACCCTTCAAGGCAGGTAATAAATTCCCACCCGTCTGCTGCTACCAAAAATTCCACTGTAGCTTAAACCTATCCATTCCCAAAAAGTGTGACTTGCCTAGGAGAGGCTTTTTGTGCATGACTTCATCTTTTTTACCCAAAAGTTGGCTTCCTAAGGCTGATTCCTTTTGGTATGATGGTTCTAGATGTTCTCCAAATGTTCCAGGTAATAAAACAGACTGTACTAGCAAAGGAATTGACCTAAAGGAATTTCACAGAGAAATAGAGGAGAAAAACGGAAAAAAATGAAAAAGAAATAAATAAAAACAAAAAACGTTGCCAGAAGTCACAAACAAAGCGCAGGATTAATTCCTGGTGAAAAACCTAAGGAGACGAGTGAATACTGGCATGCAAAATTGCAACAAGATTCAACCGGAGCACAATTTACTTCAAACGGAGCATTATTTATTCAATAAATAATGAAATAAAAATTTCCCACAGATAAAACTTGGCCAAGGGATAAAACAAGTTTGGGCATGTGGGTATTTGTCAAAATTGGCTCATATGATACACTGGGAACATCTTAACACAATACTGGCATCTTTTGGCAATAAAAACACAAAATGACCCATTATTTTAAAAGTACAAATTTTTTAACATGGGAGTAGTCTTAGATTTCAGCGTGAAATCAGGGGACACCAGTCGGCTCCGTCTGTGGACATATTTTCCCTTGTCAAAAAGACAAGGGTAAATATGAGATCCCAACATCTTTGGTTTCTTATCTTGTCCATTTGGATCAAGGTCAGGAAAACTAAAACAAAACAACACCAAAAAATAAAGAAAAATAACAAATTTTATTTATATACATACATGTTTTACCCTGCACTGTTAGATCCAGAAAAGATTCAGATGTTTCCCATTGAAAGGAAATGATAGATCAATCTCATCCTGATGAGCAAGGATGAAGATATATGTCCCTACATTCTTCTTAATCACAAAATTCCCTTTCCAAAGTGAATCAAACTTCTCGTTCATGCCTTTTGTTTCTCTTTTTTGTCCCATAAAAGGACCCAGTCACCGATCTCAAACTTTCTTTCTCTAGATTTTTTGTCGAAGATCACCTTCACTTTCCTTTGATGCTCTGATAATTTGTTGGCTAATTGAACATGTACTTCTTGCAATTCAATCAGATACATTATCCTCTTTTCAATGGCATCAGTGAATGTAGCATCCTCTAGAGCTTTAGAAAGTTGTAAAGCATGTTATTCCAAGGTAAGAGGCAATTATGTGTCTCTCCCATATAATAGCTGGAAAGGGGAAATGCCTATAGCTTTCTTTGGTGTAATCCTGTCTACCCACAGTGCATCAAATAACTTTTTGTGTCAAGTTCTTTGATTTTCAGTTACTAACTTCCACATGATAGTCACCATATTCTTATTGCTTGATTCAACCCAGCCATTCCCTTGTGGGTAATAATTGGAAGAATGTACCAGCTAAATTCCATGAGTGTATAAAAATTCAACTATCTCCTCGGAAGACAAATTAGGAGCGTTATCTGCTACTATTTTACTGGGCACGCCAAACCTAATAACAATATTTTCTTTTATAAAATTATACACCTCTGCGGAAGTGGCATTCTTAACAAGAATGGCTTCTACCCACTTACTGAATAATCAATAGCTATCAGGATATAATGATGATTGACACTGGAGGCCGGGTTGAGCATACCAATAAAATCCATGCCCCATTGTTGGAAAGGTTCTTCAATTACAACTAGTTTTAAAGGTAATGTAGGTAATTTTATGCGTCTGACAAAGTGTTGGCACGCTTGACATTTGGATACCCACTCTGCAGTATCCTAGAAAAGTGTTGGCCAATAATACCTTGCTCGAAGGATCTTGTGAGTTGTGACTTGGGCTAAGAAATGACAACTGCAAGCCAAATTATGAAACTGTTTTAAAAGCTGACCCTATTGAGCTTTATCTACACATCAGAGAAACACACCATCAATTCCTCTTTTATATAAACCATTTTCCCAAAGGACAAATTCCTTGGAATTTAGTTTAATAGTACACTTTTCCTTTCGAGAAATTTGATTCGGGCATTCTCCATAAGTTAGAAAATAGACAATATTACTATACCATTCTTCAACCAGATCTATAAAAAGAACCATAGGTAAATCTTGACTTTCTTCTGGTTATGTTGCTTTCATCTTAGTCATCAATTCACACAGACCTCTTCCTCGAACCATTTTTGTGGGCTTTATATCAAGGTCATATTCCTACACCTTCGTCACCCATGTGCCTCTTAATAGTCCTAATTCTTGTTGGGTGAGGATAGACTTCACTGCAGTATCTGAAACCAGGAGTCCCACAGTATGTGAGGATAGAATATAATACATGAATGCCTTACATGCCTTTACCATGGTATATGCATGTTTTTCCATCAGAGTATATTTCAAATCATAAGATTTTAAAGGAATGCTCATGAAAGCAATTAGAGCTTCTACATCCTCCTGATTTTTCTACATCAGGATTGCTGACATTGTGTGTTTGGAGGAATATCAGTAAAGAATAAATTCTTTACTAAATTCAGGTGAAACCAAGACTGGGGTTTTAATAGGGCTTCTTTAATTTTCTCTAATGCTTCCTTCCCCTCGCTACTCCACTTGAAATCTTGTGTATTCTTCATCATATTTGAGATATGATGGGTTAATTCAACAAAGTCAGGGATGAATCTTCTGAGAAAATTAACTTTACCAAAGAAAGAGTGAACCCCTTTTTAGATGTTGGCAATGGAAAAGTTTGAATAGATTTGACACGTTCTGGATCTATCTTGGTTCCTTCCTTAGAGATGATATGCCCTAGTAGCTTTCCTTCTGTTACAACAAAGATAAACTTTTTAGGATTTAGAGAAATACCATGTTTACAGCATTGTATGAAGACTTCCTCAAGATCTGAGATGTGCTTTCTTCTTTGCTTGGAAAAGACCGTCAAATCATTGAGGTACACTACTATGATTTAATCTTTGAGATGAGCAATTTCCAAATCCATATCCCTTTGAAACGTAGCTGCAGCATTGATCAAACCAAAATTCATTTTCTGATAAGAAAAAGTTCCCCAAGGTGTAATGAATGTCGTTTATGTTGATCCTCCTCAACTAATTTGACTTGATTGTAGCCTGAGAAACTATCAAGCATGGATAATATTTTAGATCAGGTAATAACCTGCAGAGTGTGGTCCATGATAGGAATGGGGTAGTTGTCTTTCAAGGAGGCTTGATTGAGGTTTCCAAAATCAACGCACAACCTAATCTCACCACTCTTTTTTCTCATAGGAAATATATTGGCTAACCATTCAAAGTGATGTATGAGGTAAATTATCTTTGTATCTAACAACTTCTAGATTTTAGCAAAGATAGTCCCTGAAATAATAGGGTTATGCCATTGCAACTTCTGCTTGAAAGGCTTTTGTTCTTGCTTTAATGGGATATAGTGTTGTACTTCTGTAGGCTGATATGTCTTTAGATCCTGGTAAGACCAAGCAAAAACATACATATGTTTCTTAAGAAGCTTTGTAAAATCTTCTCTTTCTGCCTCTGAACAACACTTACCCTGATTTACTAATTTGGGATCATTGCTTGCTCCCAAATTTAATAACTGTGTATCAGAGGAAGAACTTTCCCCACTTTCTTCATTCTTTTTAAGCATCTGATCATGTTTGTCGAACATTTCCTCAAGAGATACTAAGCCTTTAGGAATTTTATTTCCCTTCAACTGGATAATCTCCTGACTTCCTGAAACATTTACATGCATTTCTCCCACAGTAGTTTGTCTCGAATGTGAGTTTCTTCCCTCATAGTAGATCTCTTCGAAGTTGTCCTTTTGTTGGAGAAATGTAGCAATCTGTTTGTCATCATTAAAAACCTGCCATTGTTGGACATTATCAGGAACCTTCGGGCAGAAGAAAATCTCAACTTTGTCATCCCCTTGTCTAAAGAATGTGGGTGGTTGATCTGGATTTAATAAAGCTGCAGTTACTGCAAGTGAATCAGATTTAGAATTTTTCTCTCTTGGAATATAGGATACTGAGAAAGCCGCAAAATATAGAATAATAGAATAGACCCGGTCTTTATAATGCCGAAGTTTTTCCTTTTTGACTTGGTAGAGACCTCGTATCTACTTAAAAATCAACTCGGCATCTCCCTTTGTGTGTAAGATCTTGATTCCCATTGTTCTTACCTGCTCCATACCTAACAATAGTGTTTCATATTCCACCATGTTGTTAGTATTTTCAAACATTAATTTGAAGGAATGTGCATGCACCTTTCCCTAAGGAGAAATAAGAACAACGTCTGCACCATATCCAAATGAACACCAACTGCCATCAAATTCCAGAGACCAAACCTTAATATCCAGTTGATGTGGCTCTTGGATCACAGGTTGAATTTCTTCTTTATCCAGTTCTAGATAATATACTTCGTGATCAGATTCTTGGAACAAGATCTGAGATTTAGGATCTTTAAAATTTTGATACTGTATACTTGGATTTCTTCTCGGGTTCCAAATTTTGATTAACTCCCTTGATTGGTATGTGTGCACAAGACCGATCCATCTTGACTTCTCCTGCCCAGTTCTTTACAAAAATTCCTACTCAACAAGCATGCCATAAGATACTGGGATGTCTAGCTATAAGGATAGTCATTTTTAATCTTTTGTCTGGAAATGAAGCAAGTATTACATGTGCATCTTTAATTTGTCTAACAAGAGGTACTTGTCTTTTCATTGAATAGAATCTTCCGATGGTTTTTTTCAATGTGAGACCCAGGGCATCAACAACTTTGGCAAGCATCACATTATCAGAAGCTCAAAAATCTAGAATGCAATTACTTAATTTATAACCATTAATAAGTAATGACACATAGAATGGCTCGATCCTTTATGATGTAGCAAGAGAAGAAGTAGAAGGAGAAGAGTTTTCAGCCGCATTATTTGAAGGAGGGGTAATCTTTGGACTAGACAAGATACCCCGTGAAACACTATTTGTTGAAGTATTGGGACCTGTTATCAGCCAATTTTGACTTCGCAAAATTGTTAAAGAATAATTAAAAAATGAAAAATTAGAAAATTTTGAAAAATGTTACTTTGCGTGGTTCATTGGACTCATCACGATCGTCTTATTTTTGTGATCGTTTCGGTCTTCATTTCGTGATTTTCGAGCGAGAACTCTTCCCGCCGGGCTTTAAAACGCATTAAAATACATTAAAATCATTAATTAATATTTAATTAATTAATTGCTCCTTGTTTGATTAAATTAATTTTTAAAAAATCACTTAAGGAGTATTTAATTAAATAAATATAAATTAAAGTTCATTCGACAAGTTTTAGTGCTGGGGAAGTAAGCTTTCGTTTCCAACTGCTGGGAAGCCAATCTGGGTTCCCGAACCCGGATTTCCACTTTCCTAGCAATTTCCTTCAATTTTCCCACACGTGGGGTTTTCCTCTACCAATTGCCAAATCATGGATTGGGAAACGGTCATAAAATTCCCCAATTTGCCACATGGGGAAATTGGACGGGGATTGCCAACCCATTTTGCTATTCTCATTGGCAATTGCCCGTTGCTTTCCCCATTTCCCCTGGCACTTAAACCACTCCTTGGGAAGCGAGGAAGTGGAATTAATCCCCGTAACTTCCTCCATCAAACCAGTTGGAAAAAGTCATGCTTCGGATTGCTTCTTATTTCCTCTGGAGAACATAATATTTTTATTACATCCCTCAATAATTCCACGCATTCTTCATAGGAACAACCCACCACGCATTTGCAAGAAGTCATTAATTTAATACAGAAGGAGAGCAAAGAATAAATCAAAACTTCACGCATTAGCCTGGAGAGCAGGTTTTAATAACAAAGAAAGATTTCTTTCCACGCCAAGGAAAGCCACGCACAGGGCACAGAAGGAAATTTGCATTTGTTTTATTTTATAGAAAGAAGACAATTTCTTTTACTTTCACACATGCGGAAAGTGGAAAACAGTTTTTAAATAAGAGGAAGCAGCAAGTTTTCCATACGCGTGGGAAGAGGAGAAGAAAGAACAGTTTTAAAGCAAAGAAAATAAGAAAGAAAAGAGCAGTCCACGTGCTGCAGGTTGAAGAGGAGCCCACGCATTCACCTTGCCAGGTCACTTAATTCAAAGGATAGAAAAGAAATACAGTCCAAACATTTTATTTTTTTGGAGGCCCCTGGTAAATAAGGTTAGTTTTTAATAAAAAAGGGAGCTTTGTTTTTAGCTGCGCATTGGGAGAAGGATGACGCCTGGCAAATAAGAACAAAGTTTTCAAACAAAAGACCAAAGATTCATTCTCCACTCAGCTATGGAAGGAGGACAGCGCATGAAGGTGGAAAGGAATAGTTTTTAAATTTAAAAAAAGGGAATAGCACACAGTCCACACTCCACACTCCACACTCCACACGCAGCCAGCATAAAGAATGCCCAGGAAAAAGCAAATCCGTGCCCAGCAAAGAAAATAAAATTTTACACACATTAGCCAAAGGGGAATGTAATGCAGTTTTTAAATTAAAAAAAACGAATTAAAAGCATGAAGCCACGTTGAAACAAGAAGTTTCCAATAAAACAAAAAAAAAACTTTTCTTTTCTTTCCACGCATAAGGGAAGAAGAATAGTTTTTAAATTAAAAAAAAGGTTTCAATGCATTCTTTCAAATCTTCACACATTCATTAAAATCAGACATTTCCCACGCAAAAGACAAGGAAGAACTGGTTCAAAGCCCACACAGGCCACGCATTGGTCAAAAAGGAGAAAATAAACTTTCACACATGCAGCGAAGGAAGCAAGCCAAAGCCAAGACAAGGAGAATTCTACGTATACACATTCCAGCATCTGCCAATGCCAGCCAGAAACAAAAATGTCACGCATTCGCAAGAAAAATGAATTTAATAAAGAAAACAATAGATGCGCAAAGAATGTGACGCGGATTCTATCCGTCGAAGTAATCGATTTCGGAGCTCTATATCTCGAAGTCAGACGATTGTCGCGAAGAAAAGTTTGGTTCGTTGAATTTCCCTCATCTTCGTATACTCATTTGCCAAATTTCAAATGCGTAGCACCTCATTTGATATTTTTCACGAACCCGAGAAAAACCCAGTTTCCTTGTTTTTGCCGGGCGAGCAGTTTCAGCTTGGCGGAAGACCTACTTTCAGAATTCGTATCTTGAGCCCAGACGATTGTAAAGAGAAACAGTTTTGTTAGTTGAATTCTTCCCACATTCATGTACTTATTTGCAAAAATTCAAATGTACAACACTCCGTTTGATATTTTTCGCAGGGTCAAATAAAATGTAGTTTGCTAATTTCGCTGCGCGCGCAGTTTTCAGCCTGTCAAGTTGACTCACTTCACGAGTTGATATTTTGAACCCATATGGTTTTCAAGAGAAAATAATTGTTTCATTCAGTTCTTTCTACCTTCATATGCTTCCTTGCTAAGTTGTAGACGCTCATGGTGACGTTTGTTATTTTTCCCATGCTCAAACCAAACAGGGTTTTCACAGTTTTACACTTCCATTTTCCTAGCAGTTTCAGAAGAGTCAACTTTGACCTTTAATATTTGACTGAAAAATTTGATTGGGAAAAAATCTTCTGACACGAAAACTTGTGGTGCCTTAATATACTTCCTTATGCAGTGAGAATTTCTCAAGACAAGGTTTGCTATTTTTCCCAAGGCAGTTTTATAGGTGATTTATGCAGTTTTGTAAGATGGAAGTAATAGCCGGGAAATCACACTTTTGTCACAGTCATGTCATTCCCAAACAAAATGATGTTTCGGTATATATTCCAAGGCACTCTACTTACCTCAACTCTCCATTCAAAGAATATCGTCGATACCAACTTGGGACACATTAACATAGGTTGATTTTGCAATCGCATATCAACCGAAAGTGAGTCACAATTTTCCTGACGCTTGTTCCGAATTGGTCATCACTTGCATGGATGCACCACGAAACCTGCATAGTGTGGCGATTCAACTCCAATGGCTCTGAAACGAAAGCATCCCCTAACTTCCTCATTATGCGGTATAAGTCGTAGCTATTGACATTGGTCTCTTTAGAGTCAAAAGTCATTGTTATCGACAGAGATCAATAATGGGAGAATCTTGTCTACATCAATTTTTCACTTGATCATTGTGGCAGATCTATTCATCAAAAAACCAAGACCAACAACAGGGGCAATTTTGCAGATCATCAAGCAAGGCCACATCATTCAAGCATGTCCCTGTTAGCTCTCAGTTAGCAGCGTGCACAATACTTCATCGGCCAGTCTTTAACTTGTTTTGTTCTCGAATTGGACAATCGTGAGTGAATCAGAATGCCAACACTTCAGGATGGTGACAAAGACAAATGACGTAACTCCAGGAGGTGAATTGCAATTTTGGCTCTTGGAGATCTTCTTAATGGCGAAAGACCAGAAGTTGGATTCTGACAAACCAAGGTGGCGTAACGACTACGGTCTCACGACAAATGAATAATTCACCATGGAAAGGTACTCAGAGCATGTGTAGAATTGTGTGTAATTGTGAATGTGAATACGAATGAAGGTGAACTTGCTCACACCAGGATGTTGCTCAAATGGAGGGGGTGGATGAATTGCTCAAGTTTCAAGCTCGACACTCTTGTCATTTGGAGGATTGTAGAGCACAGTCAATGAGTTCATTCTTGTATGATCGGGATAGGCAGACTCTTGACCCAATGGATAAGGCACTAATCCTAGGTGTCTTGATCTAGGTGGCACATTGCTGGCTAGGATGTCTATGTGTGCGTCCAAGTCATTTAAGTGAGGTCCACATGTGCCCATTTCTTTTAATGACTTTTTACCATAAGTGATTTCTATTTTTAGTCACTTTTTAAAAGTTGGTTGAAAAAGTCACAGTCACTTAAGTGCCCTATTTGATGTGCATTTAAAACCCTAACTACTTTGTAACCAGCTTTTGGGTTATAAAAGGAAGTGAGGGGCTCATTTGTAAAGGTGACTTTGAGAGAGGAGAAGAGAATACTTGTGTGCAAGCTTTGTTTCAGGAAGAAACTTTGTGTTCTTTCATGAAAAACAGTTTGGAGTTAATGGAATAAGAACTTTGTGTCTCATTCATTGTCTCTGGTAACATTTGGCACTCTTATGTTCATTAGACATTAGGTGTTTAAATCTTGCATGCAAATATTATCTTTGATCTTATTGTCAACGTTAGTAATCAGTTGTTCTAGTTCACAGTAATCAAGCTCTGATTGTCTACTTTCTCACATGTGTTCCCTTTTACACGTTCTTGTTTAACTAACTCAAACTCCGTTTTATTTGTGTTGGTTATTCAGCGTTCCTCTTCATGCAATATTAGGCTCTGTTTTTACCTAACTCTTGCATGTTCTTTCAGTTCATTCCATTCCACTCCTTTCCTTCATTTCATTCTATCTCCTTCATTCACTTTTCTTCCATTGATGTTCCAAAACACCCCCCACATACAACTTTGAATGTACAGACGTAAATACAATTTTGGTTTTCAATAAAGGCAGCCTCACCTTCATTGAGGAGGGACTTCATTCCCACACTGTTGCATGTCATTTGCATGCATGCAAATCCATATGCTAACAGGACCATTACTTTACACATACTTAACCAACCTATTTAGCTAATCAAGAAACACCCTCAAATACTTAGCTTCTGACATTTGAACCTTGGTGTTTTTAATGTGATCAATAATGTCAAAATTTAGACTTACTTCAGTCGGATGCACATTGGTCCTTTATTGCGAATTGAAAGAGCTTGCATGCTTATCCTTGGGAGCTAATGAAGAAGGTAGTGTACTACCTCTTCTTAGGATAGTAACATCTAGCCCAGGATCTTCTCTTTATCTTCTTTGGCCACTTGTGGATGCTTCAACATTTTGGTGTGTTTGGGACCTTGTGAACACCATGAATGTGTGACCATCATAATCTTAAAAAGATTCATAATAGCCGTTGTCAGATTCATAGTCCAGGTATCCAATGTTGGAGTCACTAGTGGGATCTACAAAATCCTCATCATCAGATGATTCACCAATGCCAAGATCTTCTTCATTAGTTTCCAAGTTGTTCCTTGGAGCAGCTTCAATTTCCAACCAATTGTGGTGCAGCAGTAAGTCTATTTCAATTTTTATTTTGACCATTAAAAGGTTGAGCAGGGATTGTTTTTGAAGGTGTTGCACTTCCTCCTTGAGCTATCTTCTTCTTGATTTACATCGTGTCGTTAGCTAACTTCTGTAGCAGAGGGTCGGAATAATTTGTTGAAGAAGTCCCATCAACTTTATGGGCTGATTGCTTGATCTTTCTAGCCATGATCAAGTCATCTTCAACTTCAAATGTAGCATTTTGTGCTTCCAAGATACTCACAGGTCTTGCCCTCCACAGCTGATATCCAAATTCAGGCTGCAAAGCGTTTATAAAAAATGTCTTCTGATTTTCATCGCTCAGCGCAACAGAAGTGGGGATTTTATATAAAATCCTTTTGAACCTTGCAATGAAGTCCCTTATGTTCTCATTTATCTCCTTCTTTAACTAAGTAAGATGTGTAATCAACGTGTTGGTGTCTTCTACAGGTTTGAATCTTTTGAGAAATTATTCCCGCATGGATGCCCTATTAGCTATGGTCTCAGGAGCCAACTGATAGAACCATTCACCAACCAAGTCGTGCAGAGTCTCGATGAAAAGTATGATAGAGACATCTTCATGCTCCACTGCAAGCACGCCACAAGATATGAAGAATGCAGCCAAATGATCATCTAGATTTTGCTTGTTGTCTCCAAAGATTTTTGGGAAATTATTTCTAGATCCTTTAGGCAGATCGTGCATAGGTGGAGTCAAGTTCAGTGGCCAAAAAGTTGCTTCCCATGGAACAGGTACTATCTAGTTTTGATTTTGATTCTGCATGATGAATGGGGCCCGTCTTCTCCAAGAGTAGACTTGATGAATTATTCCAGCTGCTGGAATATGCTGAAGATGATCTAGATTTGAATGATTTTTTACTCTTCTTCCTGGTGAAATATTGGATCTTCAACTTCTAACTTGAGGAGGATGATTGAAATTGAATTGCTCCTACAATCTGTAAAAAATGATCAGTCCTTCCTTGTTCCTTTACAGATCAGGTGAATGGACATTCAGCCAGGTTGAGAGTTAAATGGGAAAATACTCTGATATGCAAAAGATAAGCTTTGATATGCAAAGATATTTTTCCCCAGCGGAGTCGCCAAAAACTGTTGGCTGTATTTTCTGCATAACTTAAACCTAGGTAGTCATGAAATAAATCTCCCTCATTTACTGGTGAGGCTCCTATGGAAGATTTGTCAGTTAAATTTACTAGTATCTATTTGCTGGTATTACTTTAACCATGTAGCTCATGAACCATAGCTAAATAGTTTTGCAAAAAGTAAGCAGCTGTAAAAGAAAGGAAATATCTAAAGAAGGGGAAAATAATAGAAAATAGGAAGGAAAGGGAGAAGAGTTGCAACTCAATCAATAGATTACAGAGTTGATCACATGCACATAGGTAAAATAGATAGATATTAAAATACAAAATTATAAGCAAATGAAACTTTCAGATCTAGATCTAGAATAACACAAAGTTTATGAATAGATCTAAGACAAAAAGTTAGAAACAAAATGCAGCATTGACACAAAGTTCTCCGGAAATATGCTCCTTTCTATTACTTTTCTTTCAAATAGCTATCAGGGGTGTCAACACAAAGTCTTGAACACAACAATGTCACTTACATATTCTTATCCTTTAACCCGAAGGTTCTTCCTCTACTTATAGAATGAAGAGGGAAAATTACAAATGGGAAACTATAAGTGAACTAGAACATAAACAAGAAATGAAAAGAACATCTGAAAATCATCTTCCTCTAATTCCTCTCTTAATGACATGCATCAAGAGTTCAAGTCAAAATTGTGCACATCTATCACTTAACTTAAAGAATCATTCCAAATAACTTAAAGTAATGGTTTTTAAGTGAATCACTTTTAAGTTTTACAATTACATTCAGGAACATAGAAATAGAAGAAAAAAGAGAAGAAGAAGGAAGATCTTCTAGCTGTAACTTCCTATATTTTCTTTTTGTTGTGATATTGAATATACTTGTTGAACATAAAATTCAGCAATTTTCCATCTGTTTTAGCCACATCTTCTTTCTTTTTCCTAAATTGTAGCAATCCTTCACTCAAAACTTTGATGCTTGCTTCCATATCTTTCAAGATAGGCTCAAAATTATTAATATATGACTACAACATTACTAGCTTACTGATGGAATTCATCGTGAAAGGCCTAACAACTCCATCAATCCTCTCTTGAATCATCAGAAGAGATCCTTCCAGGGAATCAGGTACTTTGCTGGGAATGGTCCTTTTGTATGAAGAAAAGTTCTCGACCACTTCCTCATTGATGAAAGCAATGACATTACCAAGCAGTGATGATACCAAAACTAATTGAGCGCCCGCATTCTTTTCAGCATGATTATGAAGATCTCCAAACGGAAAGAGACCACAAACTCAAGTTACTTCCCCTTTTCAACCGATCCATCAGGCACAATTCGCTCAGAAATTAAAACCTCCCTCTGCAGCTTATTTATCTCAACCAAAGTGCTCAGGTTACTTTCAACCACTATGTTCATATCCATCGTGCTTATCACTAGTTGTTTCATCTGAACCAATGCATCTTTCGTAACTTTTAGATGAGATGGAACCTCCCCGAGTTGTATAGAATCTTGGTGAATGATTAGGCTCTTCCATTTGTCGATGGCTCTAACTTGGTTACCTACATTTTCCACTTCCTACATTAGATGATCACTCACCTGCTCATGTGCTAAAATTGGCTGATAGAAAGGCTTTGCAACGTTAGAAATGATCTCACACAACTAGGAAACCTGCTTTTAAAGTTCAATTTTTTTTGCCTTCTCTTTATCAAGCTTAAGGAATAAAGCATGTATCAGTGTCTGTGTGTCTTGCTTTAATCCTTCAGTAGTGGTTTGACCTATCATCACTTTGGTCACTGTTATATCTGTTACCGTAAGCTTTCCCTTCTACTTTCCTTATATCAAAATTGATATCTGAACAAACTTTTTCCCTGATTCTTTAATAGTCAATATTGAAGTCACCTTAGCAACTTTAGTCTTCTGTATTTTCCGCCCAAACTTAGGAGCAGCTACAATTCATGTTCCTCCAAGTTGATCTCCTTTGTAGCTTCTGGGATTGACTCCAAGGCCAACAACTTTGAGAAATTTCTTCTCAAAGAATGAGAAGTCGTTGAATGCACCAGCATCTCATGGTCTAGTTCCTCTCCATCCGAAACTACTACAGTGTTGTGGCTTCCATCTTCTGAATTGTCCAAGGACAATGCTCTTTCAAACTCTTCCATCTAGAACTTTAGTGTTTCTTCAGGAAGAGGAAAAGATCAGAGTGGCTGAGGAGAAAACGCAAATGTTGTCAGATTATATGGAGGAACGATAATATCTCTTTGAGGTTCACAGGATAGTGAAGTGCTATGGGTTGATGTTGGAGAATTCGGAACTAGCACAAAGTCGTAGAAGTGACCTTTTCCTATGAATGAGACTTGTTGTACACTTTAAGATTTTTAGGCCTTTTGCTGATTTCTCCATCGTGATTTCTTTTGATGGAGTCTCTTGTTCTAAGGTTTCCTATGATTTGATTCATCAAAGCTTCATCAAGGCAATACCCCTTTGTCAGCAACCAGTTCGATGTGTTAACGAGAACCGCGACAGATCTTTCCTTGATCATGTGGCAGCCACCAATGTTTTCATAAAGCACAGCTCTATCCCCTCCCATTTGGTGGTATGAGTCAAGTAACACAGGACCATTGTCTATGAGATCCGCAGGTATCCATGCTAATCCATAATCAAACACTTGTTGGGTCGATAACCTGCTAAAGTCTTTCCTTCTGACTTTGTACTCACTTCTGCACTTCATCCAGAAGTCTTCTAACGAAGGCACATGCGATTATTATTGGGAGATTATCTTCCTTTCTACCCCATATGGATCGAAGTTCATCCGTGTTGGGAAGAACTCATGCTCACACTCAGAGAACATATCAACTTCAATTCCGCTAGCCTTGTGAATGCTCTAGAGACTATAATAGCCCACTGTGATAAAAAAGAAGCCCGTAGACTTGCGTCACTTTGATTATAGGTCATGCATCTCCACGAGCTATCTGCACAAATTCATAATGACCAATTTTTCGTTTGGATATCTGGGAAACTTGACTGGTTCTCCTGAAAATTTAGTTACCCTAAGGTATGTAAAGTCTGCAAACTGGATGAAGATATAACCATGATGGGATACAGCTTCCCAAGCTTCCTTGCTCATCCTGTTGGTCTTCAGATCACTATTCAACTTGCAAATGAATTGGTAGAAGAATCCATCATTGACCACCTTGTAATATTTATTGCATTTAGGTATAGTCAGCTGTGGGTAGCAGTCAAAAATAGGATCCTTCAAGATTACGCCCCGTCTATCCAGCTTGGAAAAGATATTCTACGAGGCTGTTACATATACCAAATATGAAGTCATCTTGAAGTTGTAGGTCCACCTCACACTTCGGATCTGCTCATCGATATTTTCACTGATGATCTTCAACCAATCTATTATCGAATATGCTTTGTTGATCTCAATGGTCCTAATGAAAGCATACATCCATGAGCAGAAGTTGTGAGCGTTGGCTTCTCCAATTATTCTGCATAGCAATTTGGTAATGTCATTCACCTCCTACACCAGATTGGATTGTGGAAGAGTCCTTCGGAATTTCAATGGAGACCCGGGATTCTTCATATACCTGTTGTTCATTATGCCCACACATTCTACTTTGTGCTTCTCCCACTTGTTGCCAACGTTCGACATACTAATTATGGTCACCACTGGTCGTGTTGGAATATTCAGACAATAATTGATAAATTGTGTGTCCATCCTGATTATTGTCTTTCCTAAAGCATCCCAGATTGATCTGGATAGTGGATGGTAAAGCCTTACACACTCAATGACGAATTATCGCAACTGATCTGTGGCTAGAAATGCTGAAGCTCAAATAATTCCACTGCTTTTGACTTCCCGCATGAGAGATGTCTTTCTAGCCCTGGATCTGTCAATCAATTCGGAGAGGGGTTCGGGGCCTAGATCCGTACCACCAATATTTGTAAATATGGAAGCAATGCATGATTCCACTGATCCTTCTCTTTCATCCCACTTTGCCATGGCCAAAGCAATTTTTTTCTAAGCAATTCTTTTTCTTTTTATTCTGTGAGAATTCTTTGCAATTGGTGTAGATCTGGGGATTTATTCATATTCGGAAGATATATTCAATGTATCTAACTTTGATTTGAGCTCCCTTTCACTTATATAAGCACCTATAATGAATACTTGCAATTAATTTAGACAAAGACAGGATCCAGGGCATGAACACTTGATTTTTGTCATAAAAATTTACATATAAAGTGTGCAACCCTAAAATTTGAGGCTTTTCTTGCAATCAAAGAAAGCATAAATATTTTCAACTTCACCTGGGCACCTGTATCAATATGCAGATAATTACACAGGATTAAATCAAGCTCCTCCAATCCTAGGTGCCAAACTTTGAAGCTTTCCAGCAATGAAAAATACTTTTTAAAGAAGAAATCCTCCTCCTTTGGGCACCAAAACTGTCCGAGCTGCAATCCTTTGATAAAATAATTAACTATTCCACACGATGGCAGCACATGCTTATATAACTCTCAGCATTCTATATTTAATAATTTCCTCTCATATTCCTGGCAATTAATTAATAAATAAACATGCTTATTCCTTCAACTTGGGTGCCTAAATTTGCATGCTCATGACAACCATTAAATAAATAAATTTAATTTATTTTTAGCCTTCTTCCTTCAGTCTTCTTTGACTTCACATCATGCATTGAATTTCCATCATCCCTGGCACCAAAATTAGGAAGGAAAACTATTAATAAACTGTATTAGAGTTATTATTTAATGCCTAAAGGGGTTTCCCTTTTTATCATGGGTGATTTCTAAATTTAAGAAGTAAAATTTGATGGGATTATTAACCCTACACTGCAGCTCTAAAAATCCCTTCATTCACTTAAGCTGTTTGACTTCCATAATGGGAATTTTAACCCTGCAAGGCAGGTAAGAAATTCTCGCCTGCTTGCCACTTCTATTTTTCCCATTATTTAATTAAAATACCTCCCAAAAAGTGCAACTTATATTAAAATTGGCCTCCTTTGATAAAGTGCAACTTGAATGGGTGAATAAATCTCTCTGGTGGGAAAAGTTAGCCTGCCAGGAAGGAAGGTACAAAATTCCCATATGTGCTTTAAGTGATTTTTCTTTATTTTATAATGGGAATTTTTACCCTACAAGGCAGGTAAGAAATTCCCACTTGCCTTCTGCCTCTAATTTTCCCAATGCATCTTAAGAGACTTTGACTTCATGGGAATTTTCACCCTATAAGGTAGGGAATAAATTCCCACCTACCTATTGCTACCAAAAATCCCACTGTAGCTTAAACCTATCCATTCCCAAAAAGTGTGACTTGCCTAGGAGAGGCTTTTTTTACATGACTTCATCATTTTTACCTAGAAGATGGCTTCTTGAGGCTGATTCCTTCTGGTATAGCGGCTGTAGATGTTCTCCAGATGCTCTAGGAAATAAAATAGATTGTACTGGCAAAGGAATTGACCTAGGGGAATTTCACTGAGAAACAGAGGAGAAAATCAGAGAAAAACAAAAAAGAAATAAATAAAAACTAAAAATGTTGCCAGAAGTCACAGAAAAGGCCCAGGATTCATTCCTAGTGAAAACCCTAATGAGATGAGTGAATACTGGCATGTAAAATCACAACAAGACTCAACCGAAGCACAATTTACTTCAAATGGGGCATTATTTATTCAATAAATAATTAAATAAAAATTTCCCACAGACAAAACTTGGCGGAGGGATAAAACGAGTTTGGGCATGTGGATATTTGTCGAAATCGGCTCATATGATACACTGGGAATATATTAACGAAATACATGCATCTATTGGCAATAAAAACACAAATTGACCTATTATTTTAAAAGTATGAAATTTTTAACATGGGGGTAGTCTTAGATTTTAGGGTGAAATTTGGGGACACCAATTTGCATCTATCCCCAAGTAGAGGCAGAAGAGGAAGACAAATTCAAAGATCTCCATCTCCTCCAAATTTAACTCTTTTAACACCTCCACTTGGTAGCCCCTTCTTACATATAACAATAGTTCTTAGACCCATCAAAATGGCTACACAACCACCACCAAATCCTTTTGTAAACTTCACAGGAAGCAATCCGCTTGCCTTAAATTATCAAAATCCCATACCAATAATAGCTTTGAAGAATATTCCATTATTCACAGGAGAAAATCATACTGCTCGAGTTGATCACATCCAAGATATTGCAAATGTATGTGCAATTCATGAAATTTTTGAGATGAATGTAGCTGTAAAACTCTTGGCTTCATCATTCAAAGGTAAATCTTTACAATGGTTTAGAATCCTAATAGCAGGCTAAGACATGAATTTGGATCAATTGTATACATTCTTGTGCAATCAATTTAGAGAAATAAAAGATAACATGTCCCTATTGGAGCAGTTAACTGCAATCAAGAGAGCACCTAATGAGAAAATGTTAGATTTCAATTTCAAATTCCAAAGAACTTGGGATAGAATTTCAGCTCTTGTGAGACCTATAGTAGAAGGTTCCTTTCTTTAATTTTTATATGCTCTAAACTCTTATATATCTATTATAATACAATCTATGGGAGGGACAACTCTACCAACATCCTATGCAATTCCAATCAGAGATGAAAATAGTTTAATACAAGCTGGTAAATTAGCTTCTAGACCACCCATGGCATTATACCCTGAACTAGCTCAAGTTACTCAACCTTTTATTTCTCTTTTTCTTGAGCCAAATCCATAACCTTTTGCTTCCACATCACAAACCCCTTCCCAAAAAAAGGAAGATGAAGAAATGAAGGATTTGACTAGAAACTTGAAAAATAAGGTCATATCCCTAGAAAAGCAGCAAGCCCAATCCATAAGAATTATCAAATTCAATGGAAAAATTTTAATCAGGGATATTAATCATATAGAAATTAACAGCCTAATCAAAGATATGCACAAAATCAACAAAATAATAAATGTCAAGGTCAAATTTCCCCTCTTCCATTGGAAACAATTCCTCCTCCACAAGCACTTCCTGGTCTAAGCTCAAGTCAAGTTTTACTTCCTATACAAAACAATCTAGTACAAGAAATAGAATGGTGTTTTCCATGCAATATGCCACATAATCATCTTGGTTGTGAAGGGGGAATGCACCTTCAAGTATAAATGGTTCAAGGATCTTCCATTCAACAAGAACCGCTCCTAGAGGCACCAAATCCAATTGTAGAAACAAGTCAAGAGAACAAAAACAACACCAACCTCATGTTCTTTGGAGTTGAGGATTTCTCTACAGTTAACCAAAGAGTAGGAAGTTCTAACAGGCCTCAAACCAACATTGTTGATAATACGTGGAATAAGAAAATAATCATATAATCACATCCTCCATCTTCTGCGGGTTAGAACAATATTACAGCTAAGGAAATAGAGGCCGCGTTGGACAAAAACAAACCGCTTGAGCTTCCTAGTAATGCCATAGACATGGACGTTACTACTCAACCAAATCCACCAATTCAAATGCCACTACAAAAAAGAAAACAAAGAAACATACCATAGATACAAAAGTATGTGGGTTTCCCATTTAACATTGTTGAGAAAATGAAGAAGACCAATGTCAATGTCTCAATGTGTAACTACCTCTTGTAAATCCAGTAATGCAAAAATTTCATGTCTTGGTTCATGTCTCTCAAGAAAAAGAAGACCAATTAGGTAAATATGTTAAAACCCCACCCTTCTTTATGTCATTAATTGTGGGTAAACACTTGGTTCATAACTGTATGATTGATTTGGGGGCTAGTACCTCTGTAATGCCCACAAAATAGTTGATATTCTAGGCCTCAAATATAGTCCTATGTTTAGGGGATTTTATAACTTGATGGGTCGATTGTGGGTGTGTTGGGAGTAATAAAATATCTTGAGTTAACACTTCATGGCTTCCCATGCCTCCCTATAAGCCATGATATCTCAGTAATTGACCCACCTCCCATGTTTTCCATTTTTTTGTCTAGAGGTTTCACTGTTAAGGTCAACGGTTATTTATCTTCATATTGTACTCATATGCTTCTGAGAACTCGATATGGTACAAAATTCACAATACAAGTTGGTCCCATATTTTCTTACCATATTGAGCCATATGATCCTTCCTCTATCTAATCAAATTTCCTAATACAAGAAGAACATGAACAAGACTCCGTTTTAGAGGAGAAAATCATTAATCTTTCCATGTTTGATTTGTTACTAGATGAATGGGTTGAGAGAGACCACAATTTTGACCCTTATGATGAAGACCTCAAAACTATTGTGACTAGTATATGAAATTTTTGCATTCTCCAGGAATAATCTATGGCACCCGTGACATTCAAATAAGAAAAGGAAAGTTCTTCTAGACTATGACGGATGTTCTTTGATGGTTCAAGAAGAAGAAATGGAGTCGTGGTGGGTGTTGTGCTCATTTATCCATGCAATGAGAAGTTCTTCTTCACTCACATATTACAATTTTCATGTTCTAATAATGTGGTAGAGTACGAAGCATTGGGGTATGGTCTGTTAATTATAGAAAAGAGAAAAAATAAATATTTACAGGTCTTTAGAAACACTAAATTAGTCATTTACTAAGTCTATGGTAGATGTGCGACAAAGAACAAGTTGTTGAAAGCTTACAAATATAGATTTTGGTATTTTCTAGAAAGATTTGATGTCATTAATCTATAGTTTGTGTCCAGAAAGTTGAATAAATACACTAACTAAATGGCGGCCCTTAGCTCTCAATTCTCACCTGTTGAGGATTTAATCAAGGGAAATGTGTAGTATGTGAAAATAGTGGTCATGCCTTCCATCCCAGACAATTAGAAGTTCAGGAATGTATTTGAAAGCGATGAAAAAATTGTGTAGTTCATCCAAAATGAGGCAGAGTTATCCTCAAGGATTAAATCTAATTTGCAGGAATTCTATGGGGATCAAATTAACAAAATAAAAATAAACAAGTTGCTAAAGGGATTAGTCACTGTTACCCAAATAACTCTCTTAGTGATTTGGATAACTTTCATACACATTTTGGATCTTAGTTCCTCATTGAACGTTGTAAACGCTCAGGTTTAACTGGCACATTTCCTTGATTGTAGTTTCCCCTTAGCGCCCCTTCTTTTCCTCAAGTTCCCTTTCACACTTCTTGTTATCTCCTTCTATTTTCCTTGTCCTCTTTGTTCCACTCCTCCCTTGTGCCCACCTTCTACTCTTTTTTTTCTTCTTAAGAAGTTACTTCACCCTGCACATGTCTCACACTTGATTCAATCAGCTAAGTCCATATCCCTCTCATGTGTCACGCCCATCACTTTGTAATGGTTGTGCCTTGACCATGGGTTCTATGACTCACCATTTTTCCTCATTTACCCATGTGCATCACATGTGCATCCCTCTACACCTTCCTCTATTTTCTTCCACGCTCCCTTTCCTTGTGCCCTCATTTACACCCTTCTGTGCCAATTTATCTTCTGACATGCTTGAGTGTGCCGTGCATAACCAGTCATAGGGAACCTAATCCTTGCAACAAATCAATGAGTGACACATCGTAAAAATGACAAATATTTACACATTTGGCCATCATTTCAGCCAATCCACACGTGTCACATGTTTTTTGTGTGCCGATGACTCTGAAATATTCTGACAGCTGTATATTTTGCTAAAAATATCAGATCGACATGCACCTAGACTTGTCAAAGACCTATTGACATCAGCTATAGTGATAGAAATTCAAATTCAAATTCTTGGCAGATATGGTAGGTGAGAAATGGTAAAACATATCTCTGAGCATTGATGAGTAGATCTGATTGCTCCAACAACCTGATTTTATATGATCCACCCTCCTTCCTTCTTTAACATGCCAAACATTCTTAGGGAAGTGTATTTCATAGATCTCTAGGTGGATTTACAGGCATTGAATGCTTCTTATTGGAGTTTTCATTTCAAATTTGAGTTTTCCCTCCTCTTCTCTTTCTACAGATTCATCTATAAATATAATAGCTGGGCTCATTTATTATATTGGACACTCTGGATCCTTATGCATTCTAATCTTGCATGTGGATACTAGCCTCCTTCATCATTGTAACAACATTGTGCATTTCTGGAAGTAATAGAAGCATCATTTTTTTACTATTCTCTATCCTAACATGTTTGCATTCCTTATTCCTTCCTTTTATTTTATGTTGTGTGTTGGTTATGCCATTTTATGTCCCTTGTAGTTCCTTATTTGGTTGTGTTCCATGAGAACAATTTGGTAAATACATGTTTAGCTGTGTTACTCATGCCTAGCCTCCTTTCATGCATTTCCTTTCATTCCCACTCAGAATTGATAGTGTTCATCCCTCTTTTATGGTGCTATCACCTTTAAGTGTAGATTTCCTTGCATTTTATTCTTCTATCCCTGGTCCCTTGGAATTGTTAGCTTAGTTTTCCCTTCCAGCATAAGAAGTAGCATTAGCAGTAGAAATAGATAGAGGAATCAGACTTCTCCAAAGATTCATCCCAAGCGCACAAGGTCCCAGAACTTGGGGATGGTTCCATTGTGGTCTCAAACACCTTGGCCCTTCCAAGATCCAAGATGCGGGTGCACGTTTGAGTAACCAATAGTTTCTGGCATGCCTGGTGGGACCAACATTGAAAGCTTAAATTTCATATCTCTAAGTTCTGGTGTGTGATCTTAGTATTTCATCCTTTAGAGGCTTATTTCAACACATCTTGTGACTCCCAACATTTTTTTATCTCTATTTTAGTAGTCTTGAGTGCCTTTTCATGAGAAGAGTGCATACAAGAAAAAGTGTACCAACTGAAGATTCTTTTGATTACCTATAGCTATTCTCGAGAAGAGTTCATTCCATAAAGTCCATGCACACATCTCCATCTCCAACGCACCGCACCCATTCAAATCCTCCTCAAAATAGACAACATGTACACCCTGTAATGGCGCATCATCTGCCTCCTCCACTTAGAAACTTTTTAATCTTTGTTGGAGGAAGTCCCTTTGTTCTGGTTATACAACATGATATGCCAAATGACACACTCAAAATTATTCCATACTTTATTGGTGAGAATCAAGTCACCCATTAGGAGTAAATCTAGGATGTAGAAAATGTGTGTTTACTCTACCTGATCACACATGATGATGTAGCAGTCAAGATACTTGTAGCCTCTTTCAAAGGTAAAGCACTCCAATTGTACCAAGGCCTAAGACTTGGATCCATCACCACCTGGGATGAGTTGGGAAAAACTCTTTGTAATTACTTTGAAGATAAGTCAGATCACCTATCTCTAGTGCAGAAATTGAAAACAATGAGGAGGGCACCCAACGATCAGATGACTGATTTCAATATCATATTTCAGAAGACTTGGGACAGAATCCCTCTCGTGGTAAGACCTACATCCCAACATGCTTTCATATATTATCTGAAGGTACTCGATAGCGATATCTCAGTCATGATCCAATCTATAGGAGATAGGACCTTACCAACTGTTAATAATATTGCAGTAAGGGCAAAAAATAATCTTATTCAGGTGGGAAATATAGCTCCTAGAATGCCTATGCCCTTGTTCCTAGAAATGTCACAAGCTCCCTAGCCTTCTATGGCCCCTATTCTTATTCTTGAGAAAATTGTGCAACCAGTTCCCTCGACATCCTAATCTCTAGTGCAAAAAAAGGAAGATGAAAATTTGAAGGCCCTGATTAGAAATTTATTAAACAAAGTCATATCATTAGAAACACAACAGGTGTAAGCCTATAGAGGCAATTGGAATCAGGCGCATGACCATAATAATTAGCCTTGGCAGAATCAATATGGAAACCAAAGATATGTGCCTGACCAGTAAAATGATAGATGGCATCCTAATGCACATCTTCCCTTGCAAGTTGTTCCTCATGTGCCTTCTCTTCCAGCACCCAGTGTAAGTCAAGTGCTTGTTTTAGTTCAGAACAATTTGGCATAAGAGTTAGAATGGTGCTTCCCTTACAACATGCCTCATAGTCAGTATCACTGTGTGAATGTTACACACACATAAGCCTTCATGATCTAGAATTTTCCACTTGTGATCCTTCAACAAGTTCCCATGAAGCAGATAACCAAGAAGGACCATAATCTCCTCTGAAAAAAAATTGATGTTATTTGGCGCAGAGGACTTTTGTACAATCAACCAAACTACAGATGATACAAACAAACCGCGCCCCCAAGTTGTGGACAACACAAGATATAAGAAGAGAATGTTAGAGTCAAGCACATAGGTCCCACTCCTAGAAATGTAATAAGATCCTCATAAGAATAAATATGCATCCAAGGTATCTAGTAGAAAAGGCATTCAAGTCCCTACACAATAAATCTTATGCAAATCTCCTTCTGAAGCAACGTGTGCCCCTCCTTTGGTAGGTCAAGCCTCTGCTGAAGCTGAAGTCTAAGATTTTACATCTGAAGAGTCAAGAAGGGATGGTTTTCCCCAAATGCACAAGATAGGGGGCCTTCCATTCAACATTATGGAATAGATGAAGAGAACAAGCATAAATGTAAAAATGTGGGATGCCCTAACCATTCCATCTCAGTGGGACCTGTTGCATGAAGCTTTGGCATAACTCTTGCGTGCTAATCTAGTTGTGTAGAAGCCATGAGATTTTATCAAAATCTATCAAGAAGATGAGAAACATGTAAGTAAATTTTTTAAAACTCCACCCTTTTATATGTCCTTGATCAGAGGCAAACACCTAGTGCATAATGGCATGATTGACTCAGATGCTAGTACTTTTTTTATGCCTAAGAAAATTGTTGATGTCTTAGGTCTAAAATATATCCCTTTGTCTAAAGGACTCCTGCAACTTGATGGCTCAACTTTCACTAACTTAGGAGTCATCAAAGATCTTGATTTAACCTTCCATTCATGTCCAAGCCTAACAATAACTCAAGATTTGTCAATTATTGACCTACCTCCTTTATTTGCCTTATGTTTGTCAAGAGACTTTACTGCTAAAGTGGGTGGTTACTTATCTTTTGATTGGTCTCATATGTTACTCAAGACAAGGTATGGTACCCATTTTACCATACAAGTTGATCTTATATTTTCCTATCATGTAGAGTCATATGTCCCATCCCCTCTCCAAGCCAAATGTTTAATCCAAGAAGAACAAGCTTCAGTTCCTAAAGAGCACTCTCTTCCACCCTCTATTCCTGACCTAGTACTTGATGAATGGGAGGAGAGGCACCATAAATTTGGTCCATATGCTGAATAACTGGAAGCTTATGAAATTGGGCTTGGTACTTATTGCATTCTTGAAGAAGAATCTATGTTATTGCGTGCACTTAAGAAAAACAAAGTTGAACTGGGTTTGTGGAAGTTATACTTTGATGGATCCAGAAGCAAAAATGGTGCAGGAGCAGGAGTGGTTCTCATTTCCCCTGAGGATGAGAAATTATTCTTTGTGCATAGGCTGCAGTTCACATGCCCCAACAATGTGGTAGTGTATGAAGCATTGGTGCATGGCTTTCTCATTGCTGAGAAGAAGAAAACTAAGATGTTGTCGATATTTGGGGACACACAATTGGTTATCCACAAGGTTACCAACAAATGAAAGACAAAGAATAAACTTCTCAAAGATTATAAACATAGAGTTTGGGACCTCTTCGAGAGCTTTGATGCTCTAAATCTATAGGTGGTGCCGTGCAAAGTGAACAAGGAAGCTGACCAGATGGTCATGCTTAGTTCACATTTCTCTCCTACTGAGGAATTTTTCAAATGAAACACTCATCACATCAAGATGGTGATCATACCATCCATTCCAGAAAACAATACTAGAAGGAAAGTGTTCAACAACAACACATAGATTGTCTAGTTTATCCAGAATGTATATGAGTTTTCATCAAGTATGCAAGCTAACTTGCATGACAACTATGGTGATCAAGTGATTAAAATAAAGTCAAACAAGTTGCCTAAAGGGTTGGTTACCTTAGAGAAATTTTTTATCCCTTATGATGAGTTCAAGGGTGAAGAAAAGTACATGCACGCCACGCAAGAAGACTATTCCCTAGTCACTATTGCACACGAGAAGGTCAAAAATAAAGCTACTACTAACTAAACTCGTTCAGGAAAAAATCATTTTTCCCATCAAGTAATCTACTTGGGTCATGAATTTAGTTCTTGTGCACAAAAAGAATGGTGAAATCATACTTTGTGTTGAATTCAGAGATTTGAATAAGGTGTCTTTGAAGGACCATTATCCTTTTCCTTCAATGGAGCAGATTTTGCAGACTATGGTTGGCGTACAAAGATTCTTAATGTTAGATGGGTATTTAGGTATCAATCAGATCCGAGTCAAGGAAGAGGATCAAGTCAAAATAATGTTTACAACTAAGTGGGGAACATATGCATATCAGAAGATTCCCTTTGGTCTGTTAAACACAGGCGCCACATTTCAGTGTGCCATGGATATTACCTCTACCGGATACATCAATGAGTTCATCTTGATTTACCTTGATGACATAATAGTCTTCTCAAAGAAGAGCGTGGATCATATGGCACACTTGGAAAAAGTATTTGAGAGATGTAGAAAGTGTGGGGTGTCTCTTAACCTAAAGAAGTACAATTTTATGGTGGTGCAGGGAAAGATTTTGGGCCATGTGGTTTCAAAAGATGGCCTCATAATTAATCATGAGTGCATCTCATCAATCCTATCTCTTTCATTGGCGATGCACAAAAATACCCTACATTCCTTCCTTGGAAAGATAAATTTTGTTAGGATTTTTATCCCTAACTTTGCAGGACTAGTTCAGCCCATCACCTTGATGCTCAAAAAGGACATAACCTTCAGATGGATAGAAAAAGGAAGAGAAAGCTTCAACAAAATCAAGCAAGAGATTTCTTGCACACAAACACTCGTCAATCTATATTATTCAAAATATTTCATCATGTATGCTTATGGAATTGATGCGAGTGTTGTTGTTTTCCTAGTATAAGAAAATAAACAATGGTTAGTACAACCAGTGAATTTATTCTGCTAGATGTTGAAGGATTATAAACTAAAATGCATTCACATGGAGAAGCAAGTCTTTGCCATCATGTGCGTGCTCAAGAAATTCAAGATTATTCTCGCCACCAGTCATATCAAGGTGTTAGTATCTCTCTCTCTCTTTTGTCTGAGACTTCATCATGGTAGCGGAAATCAGTGAGAAAAGAGCACGATGGGTGACAAAAATTATGGAATATGATGTGACTATCAAGGCCACAAAGCTGGTAAGAGGTAGCGTGCTCTGTAGGAAGATTGCTAAGGATGTGTAGATTGAATATGAGACTTCATTATTTTTGGATGAAGGTCTTCCGCGCATAGAGCTTGAGCAGAACACAAACCTTGACGCGTGTGATTAGATGAAGGATATGATCATATTAATTTCTGAGGGTGCATACCCTTCTGGTTTAAACAAAGCAACAAGAAGACATATGAGGTTATAATCTATCCCTTATGTGTTGATTGATGAACTTCTCTTCAAGGAATATTGATGGACTATTGTTAAGATGTATCAATGACACACAGACTGAAAAATTGTTGGCATAATTTCATGATGGATTCTCTAGTGGACACTTCTCTACCAAAACTATGGCAATGAAAATCATAATGGCAAGTATATTTTGGCCAACTTTGTTTGAAGATGCACACAAGTGGGTCACAAAATACAAGGAATGCACTTTCTTTGCAGGTAAGAAAATATTCACAACATTTCCCCTTCGACTAATTCAGGTAGATCATCCTTTTGCACAATGGGGTCTCAACTTCATAGGCATGATTAATCTACCTTCAAGTGCTAGACATAAGTGGGTGTTGAAAACTACAGATTACTTCACCAGATGGACGGAAGCTTTCGCACTCAAGGAATCAACTGAGTTAGTCATCCTTGACTTTCTTGAAGGTATAATCACAAGGTTTGGCTTTCTTCAAACCATGATCTATGATAATGAAAAATCCTTTCTTGGGACCAAAATCACTGATTGTGCTCTAAATCTATGAATTTATCTAAAAACCTCTTCCAACTATTACCCTCAAGGAAATGGTCTGGCAGAGTCAACAAACAAGAACTTGATCAGAATTATGAAGCACACAACCAAAGATAGTGGCATACAAAGGTCTCACATGCGCTTTAACTAGATAGAATCATAGTAAAAAAAGGCAATAGGAACTTTTCCTTATAACATTGTCTATGGTAGGGAGGCTACCCTCCCTTTGACACTATATTTGAATTCATTAGTGCTTGCCCAAAAACTAGAATTTGAAGGCGTAGACTAGAGAGAAATCAAAATGGCAAAGCTGGTTAATCTTTAAGAATCAAGAAACTCTACCATGATCAAGCTAGAACAACATCAGTAAGCAAAAAATAAATGGTTCGACAGAAAGGCTAAGCCTTAAGATTTCAAAGTTAGGGACTTGTTTCTAAAATGGGATGCTGACAGAGCTAAACCAAGGTGTCATTCAAAGTTTGATGTACTTTAGAGTGGCCCATACATCATCAGTTCCTACAAGGAAGCTAACCCTTTTGAGTTAAATCATCTTGATGGAGGTGCCATGCAAATACCAATAAATGGGATCTATATCAAACCCTTCCATTAAGTGTGTTGTGTTATTTTGTATATAATAGAGTAGTTTCAATTCCTCCAAGTGTGTTGCAAGCAAATTGTTTGTTTATACATAGTTCTTTCCTCCTGCATTCTTCTTACACGCACTCTTTCGTTTCTTCTAGAATGCAGAGTTTCTTTTAGCGGTTGAAAGATTCAGAATGAGAGTCAAGAAATTATCTTTCAAGTGAATACAAGGGCAACTTCACAATTACATAAGTAGACTCCATGCCCAAAGGATGCTCCAAGCTACTGATCTTCTTCATCTAGTAGGAAGATGGACCTAAAAGTTGCCAAAACTGTTATCCAAATAACTCTCCTAGTGATTTAGATAACTTACATACACATTCTGGCTCTCAGTTCCTCATTGAAGGTTGCACACACTTAGGGTCAATTGGCACATTTCTTTGGTTATAATTTCCCCTTGGTGCCCCTTCTTTTCCTCAAGTTCCCTTGCATACTTCTTATTCTCTCCTTCCATTTTCCTTTTCCTCTTTATTCCACTCCTCCCTTGCACCCAACTTCTATTGTTTCATTTTCTCCTTAAGCAGTTGCTTCACCTTGTGTGCATTTCACACTTGCTTCAATTAACTAAGTCCATGTCCCTCTCACACACTGCAACCATCACTTTGTAAAGGTTGGGCCTTGACCATGCATTCTTTGACTCGTCAATTTTCCTCATTTCCCCACATGCGTTGTGCATACGTCCTTCTATTTTCTTCCGCACGTCCTTTCCTTGCACCCTCCTTTACACCCTTTTATGCTAGGTTATCTTCTGACATGCTTGAGTGTGCCGAGCATAGTTAATCAAAGTGTGCCAATAGGGCGTCAAATCCTTGTAACAAATCAATAACTGACACGTGGTAGAAATGATAAATATTTGCAAAATTGGCCATCATTTCAGCTAATCCACACTCACCACATGTTTTACATGCACTGACAACTCTGACATATTCTGAAAAACCATATATTTTGCTACATAGCTCAGATCAGCGTGCACCTAGACTTGTTAGAGATCTGATGACATCAGCTACGGTGCTAGAAATTCAAATTCAAATTCAAATTCTTGGTAGATCTAGTAGGTGAGAAATGGGAAAATGTCTCTTGAGCATTGATGATCAGATCTGATTGCTCTAATCACCCGATCTGATATGATCTGCCCTCCTTCCCTCTTCAACACACCAAACAGGCTTGGGGAAGTGTATTTCATAGATCTCCAAGTAGATTTGCAGACATTGAATGTTGTTTTTTGGTGGTTAGATTTCAAATTCAAATTTTCCCTCCTTCTCCTCTCTTTCTACAAATTCATATATAAATGTAAGAGCTAGGCTCATTTGTTATGTTGAACAGTCTGGATCTTTATACATTATGTTAAGGACTTCATATTTTTTTAATTCTGATTTGCTTACCTCTAGATCTGACTCTTGCATGTGAATACTAGCCTCTTTCATCATTGTAAAAGCATTGTGCATTTCTAGAAGTAATAGAAGCATCGTTTTGTGACTATTCTATGTCCTAATGTGTTTGCATTCCTTCTTCTTGAATTTTCTTTTGTGTTGTGTGCTAGTTGTGTCATTTCACATCCCTTGTAGTTCCTTAATTAGTTGTGTTCCATGAGAACGATTTGGTAAATACGTGTTTAGCTGTGCTACTCATGCCTAGCCTCCTTTCACACATTTCCTTTCATTCCCGCTCAGAACAGATAGTGTTCATCCCTCTTTTCTAGTGCTATCACCTTTTAGTGTAGATTTCCTTGCATGTTATTCTTCTATCCCTGGTCCCTTGGCTTTGTTAACTTAGTTTTCTCTTCCAATACTAGGAGCAGCAGTAGTAGTAGAAATAGATAGAGGAATCAGCCTTCTCCAGAGATTAGTCCCAAGATTGCAAGGTCCCATAACTTGGGGACGGTTCCATTGTGGTCACAAACACCTCGTCCCTTCTAATATTTGATATGCGGGTGCACATTTGAGCAACCAACAGTCACTCTAGAGAAGATCTTCATTTCAGACGATGAGTTCAAAGGAGTCGAAAATAATATGGTGGAAAAGCAAGAAGATTTTCATCCATCTTCAATCGCTCAAGGAAAAGACTTGTACTCGGAAAGGTATTTGATGAAAGTGAAAGGAAATATTTTGTTTCCTTGTGTTAGAATTTCAGTGATGTATTTTCATGGGACTTTTAAGATTTACAGGAATTCAATCTAGACACAGTTCAACACTCTATTGACCTGGATCCTAGCATCAAACCAATTAGGCATAAGTAGAGGCCATTTAACCCCAAAATTGAGTCCCTCATAAGAAAAGTACTATCCAAAATTATTGAGGCCAAGATAATTTTTCCTATTAAGTACTCCACTTGGGTGGAAAATCTGGTCATAGTAAGAAATAAGAATGGTGAAATTAAAATCTACGTAGATTTCATGGATTTGAATAAATCCTCTCTCAAGGATAATTATCCCTTTCCCTCTATGGAGAAGATTTTATAGACAATAGCAGGAGTAGAGAGGTTTTCTATGTTTGATGGCTATTCTAGTTTTAACTAGATCAAGGTGAAAGAGGAGGATCAATATAAAACTACATTTACCACCAAATAGGGAACATATACATATCAAAAAATATCCTTTGGCCTATCAAATACAGGGGCTACATTCCAATGAGAAATAGATATTTACTTCAAGGAGTATATTAATCATTTCATCTTAGTTTACCTAGATGACATCACTATTTTCTCCAAGTAGAGCACAGATCATATGAAGCACCTAGAGAAAGTATTTGAAAGATGCAGGGAATTCGGTGTGTCTCTTAATCCTAAGAAATACAACTTTACAGTCCCTAGAGGAAATCTCTTGGGGTATATTATCTCAAATTAAGGCATTTCCATTAATCTAGAAAGAATTGCAGCTATCGCGGCTCTTTCCGTACCATCTCACAAGAAGGTTCTGCAATCATTCCTTGGAAAGATCAACTTTTTTAGGTGCTTCATCCCCAACTTTATGGGTTCAGTAAGAGCTATTACTCTCATGCTCAAGAAAGGTTCAACATTCAAGTGGACCATGGAGAGGAAGGAAAAATTTGAAAATGTAAAACAAGAAATTTCTCAGGCCCTCACATTGATTAATTTAAATTATACCAAGGATTCCATTTTATTTGCCTATGGGGCGTAATGTAGTATTGCTGCAGTATTAACTTAGCTAAATGATCAAGCACAGAAATAACATGTGGCCTTATTGAGTCAAATACTAAAGGAATATGAGCTCAAATATATTCATATTGAGAAACAAGTGTTTTCCATCACAAGAGCCTTGAATAAATTCAAAAGTATGATTGTTGTTAGCCATGTAAAGGTTTTAGTATCACATTTCAACATTAAAGACTTCATTATGGGAGCAGAGATCAGTAAGAAATGAGAAGGATGGGTAACTAAGATCATGGAGTATGATGTGACCATTAAGGCCACAAAATTAGTAAGGGGAAAAGAACTTTATGAGCAGTTGGCTCTAGATTCTTTGGAATCTCAAGAGACCACCCTCAATAATGAAGTTCCTTCAAATGATGAGATGCCACATGATGCTGAGTGGAAGTATGATGAAAGAAATTTATTCAATGATTGCAGTTGGATTTTTGATATGTCAAAGTTTTTTTTCTACTGGTGCATATCCTCTTGGTTTAAACAAAGCAAAGAGAAGACATTTGAGATTGTGATCTATTATATATACACTAATTAATGGCATCCAATTCAAAAGGAACATTGATGGAGTGTTGCTCAGACGCATTGAAGGTGAGAAATGTATCAAGATCCTTACTGATTTTCATGATGATTCTCATGAAAACATTTCTCTTATAAAGATACAGCCGTGAAGATCATAAAAGTAGGGTATTTCTGTACTATGTTATTTGTGGATGCTCACATATGGGTGAGGAAATGAAAAGAGTGTGCACTCTTCACTGGAAAGAGAAGACCGGTGGCCCTACCACTTCATCTAATCCAAGTGGATCATACATTTACACAATGGGGTCTTTAATTCATTGGCATGATGAATCTTCCATCTAGTGTGGGTCATAAATGGGTTCTCATAGTGATAGACTATTTCATCATGTGGATTAAAGTCACACCATTGAAGGAAGCCATTGAATTAGTCATCCAAGTTCTTGAAGAAATTGTTACAAGGTTTGTCATCCCTCAAACTATTATTTCTGACAATACAAAGGGTTTCTTAGGATTAAATATTTCTAATTGGGCTCTAGAACTTGGGATTTATCTAAAAACTTCTTCCAATTATTACTCCTAAGGAAATGGATTGGTAGAGTCTACTAACAAGAATATGATCAGAATCATGAAGAGGAAAATTGACATCAATCAAATACAGTGGCACAAAAAGGTGAGAAATGATCTCTGGGTGGATAGGATAACAAAAAAGAAACTAATTAGCACTTCTCCCTACAAACTGGTATATGGTAAAGAAGCAAGATTTCCATTGTCACTTGAGCTACCTTCACTTGAATTAGCTCAACAGATGGAATTTGAAGATATAGATAAAAGGGAAGTCAGAATGGTGGAGCTGGTAGAACTTGAGGAAAATAGAAATTCCACCATGGTCAGGATGGAGAAACATTAGAATTCAACCAAATAGTGGTTTGATAGGAAAGCTAGAGATCAGACATTCAAGGTTAGAGATCTAGTTTTTAAATGGGATGCAGATCAAGTTAAACCTGGTAGACACTCAAAATTTTATGCTATATAGAGAGGACCATATATCATCTCCGTTTGTAAGGAGACTAACTCATTTGAGTTATCTGATCTCAATGGGAATGTGTTTTAGATCGCATTCAATGGGATTCATCTCAAACCCTCTAATTGAGATATTTCATGCATCTTGTATATAGTAGATTAGGAATTCAATTCCTCAAAGTGTTTTTAGCACATTGTATTGTTGGTAGTGTACGTTTCTTTCCCTAAGTGCTTTGCATAATTTTGTTACTTAAATATTTCCTTATGCACATTTTCATCATGCTCTCAAAGATTCTTTTCAAGACGACTCAAAGTATCAAGGTTTTGTTGGAGATTGCCTAAAAAAATCTAGCAAAGCAGCTAAAAATTTCCAAAATATCAGGTTGACTCCATGCCCAATGGATGTCAAGGCTAATAATCAGTTCATTTGGTAGGAAGATGCCCCCTATGAGTCACAATTTTTTTACATTTTTACACCTTTGTAAAAATTGAACAACTTGAAAAGCCATAGGATATGGAATGAAGGCTGTGGAGAAGTCTAAGCATGTTGCAGAAAGAAGGAGTAAAAGTTGTGGCTAAGGGAAAAATTCTGCCGAAGTCAAAAGCCATGGAACAAAGAAAAAGGAAAATTCACAGAACAAGGAAAATAAATCCACATATGTTGACATAAAGTTGTGCTATATTGAGGGTCGAAGGATAAAGCGAAGAGGATGGTAAAGCAACAAAACGAATAAAATAAATCTGTGAAGGTCAAAATTTGTGTAACACTGAAATAGGAAACCACGTATCAAGGGAAAAAATAAAAATTCATGGGAAGATAAAATGCATATAACCTTCGATTTGATGATCAAATCCTTGCAAATCTGATACTATTTGAAGGAATCTCGACCTTCTCTATGCAATAGAAATCAGATTTCATGAATTTAATGGAGGTATGTGGGCAAAGGAAAGAAAGGCATCTCCAACACGTAAAAGATAAAGCTTCAAATGGATCAACCACTAGAGTTGAATGTGGTATGGGCATCGTTCCTTCTTCAGCAAGAAAAATGGCATGAAGAAGTGAATTTTCAGAACAATAAGATCTTCTGTGTAAATTAAATGAAGGTGGTTGATTTAGAAAAGGGGAATTCGAATGTCCCTCACTTTTCTTCTTCTCTCTCCTCCCATTTTATATATTGTAAAGTGACGCCTAAGTTTTAATGTTAGATACTTTGGGAATGTGAGGGCATCATTATATGTTACACAAGTATTCTAAGGGTCGCATGCCTTGGGCTATATTTCTATAAAAAAAAAATCATCTTCCTCCTCTATCGTGATGATCTTTAAGTAATACAAATCTCTGTTTTCGTGGCACATTTCTACCTTATCTAGTGTTTTATTGCACTCTCTTACCTCTCATTCATTCACAGGTGTGTTGTATGTTTTATTTCAGATTTTGTGTTCATTATGCATCATGAAAGTGGAACTCGGGATGCAATCTTGATTTTTAGCTCTGGTCTTGGCCCTCTTCATCATCATTTTCTTCCATTTTCTCTCTTCTTAAAGTATTCATCCCCTTATTTTTGGTGCTATCGTCTTCTCTAGTTTAGGTTAATGTTTCCACATCTCCTTCTCACCTTGGTCCCTTAGAAAGTTAGAGTAGAGATAGATAGTTGCATTTCAATTCCTAGGAGTAGTTTAGCATTAGGAGTCAGTAAAGGAAGCCAACTTTCTCCAGAGGTATGTCTCAGTTTGAGTCCCACAACTTGGGGATAGTCCTATGTTGTCTCAAATCCTAAACTATCTATGATTTGGTCACATGTGCAAATTTGAGCTCCAACACTTACGAAAAAATTACATTATGTCTCACTGCGTAGACCCTATTTGCCAGTGGATTCTACACTTTTCCACTAAAGCCTAAATTGAGATTATGGAGTTTGTCCTTATATTGTTTTCATTTCATGTAACACCAAGCCAAGTCCCCAAGTATGAGACAACTATTGTCATTTAAATTTTAATTTTATTTAATTTGATAACCCCATATAAACTTTTTCCTCTTCTTGGTGAAACTGGTCAAATTAGTTAAATTTTTCAAAATTGTAAAAAATTGCACATTTTCAAAGTTCAACTTATGGGAAATTTTTTGGGAACCTTAAAGCATTTTGAAAGTCCTAGTTATAGTCAACCAAAATTTATTGTTTTTTATTTTCCATAGTATGATTTATAATTTTTTTGGGGAGCATATGCATAGTCTTGGGAAATATTTCTTCCTAGCAAATTTTTGAGAAAAAGGAGTGCGCATGCTTCCTTGGAGACTCAACTTCAGTGAAAGGTTTTGGGAACTCCATGTGGTATTGGGATCTCATATCCAAAGAATTAGAAATATTTTGGAGTCTATTACATGATGGAGTAAGTTAGGCATATTTTTGGGAATGTCAATAATGGAAACCTTTTTGACACTGGTGTAAGCTGGCCATTTTTGTACATGAATTTTGTGTAAAAAGGTTTCGGAAACCTAGAACAGAGTTGGGAGCCAACAAAAATCTCAAGTGAAATTATATTCAATTCTCTTCATGACCCATAAGTTGGTTTGGATGTATTTTTTAAAACCCTTCTTAAAACTCCTCTCACTAGCACACCACCCTAAGAACAAAGTAAGGTACATGTAAAAAAATTAATTACTTATATAATAGCTTCCTAAATAGTTTCATTAGTTTCATTTTTCCATTTCCACGTAATTTCATATACTGTACAACTAAAATTCATCAAGGATGGACTACGGGATAAATAAATTACTCTAAGGTGCAAACCATGATCCAACCTCCATTTTGGTGCATTTTTGTACTTTGTTTCCCCTCTTACACCTTTAGCACACTTATTAGGTATAATTTCACCTCATAAGTGCACCCTCACTTGATTGACTAGAGTTTTACAAAAATAAAACATAAGAATGAAAAAAAATTACATGTGATGGCTTAGTGTGACTTGATGGTGGGAGGGACCCACATTTTCCCTCAAAGTGGATATTTAAACCTCCATTGCACCAAGCATACTTATCACATGAAATTACACCCAAAAATTGTGTGCTTACCTAATTGGTGGGGAGCTTTACTTGGTGGAAGACAAGGTAAGATCAAAACACAAGAAAAGAAAGTATGGGTACAAATTTATGTGCATTTACCAATCCCATATCCACCCCATGTGCACTTTCTCACCAAATTTACACCTAAATTTCACTTATGAATTGTAATTGCACCACAAGAGTTCACCCATGTGTAAATGGTCTCCATTTATCCACTTCCTCCACTTCCATGTTTCTCCACCCACTCCATGTGCACTCCTTCACTTCCACCTCCACATTATAAGACAATAAAACCCTTTTTCCCTCTCAAAGTAAGAAAAAACATGTTTAAAAAGAGGAGGAATCTACTCAATCATGATTTGTATCTAGTTCACAATATTCAAACTTGAAAACTTCCAATTTGTGCCCCAGATCTTCAAAACCTAGTTTTCCTCATATCTCCTCATCCCAATACTCATTTACCACCAAATTTGGATAAAAAATTTTTCATGATGGTTCCTTTAAAAATAAGTATTAAACAAAAAATATTTTAAAATCATCCCAAATATATTGAAGACTATTTTTTCGGCCACCATTGTCTCCTTGTACTCAAAATTTTCAAAATTGGAAGTGGATATTGCTCATGGATCACAAGGAGGAACTTCACCAAAATTTGAGCACTCATTACACTCTCCAAGCCTATCATTTTGAGATATCAAATGCGAATTGATGTGAAATTAATATCATGATATGACTAAAACCATCATTCCACTCCAAAACCATTGAAAATCCCATGTCCATGTAAAATTTATTTGTCTCCTTCTCCCAAACCCTGTGAAGGAACCTCTCCTAATTTGAAGCATCCCTTTTTCTCCATAAGATATCCATAACTATCATAATATCACCTCATTTAGAAAATAATTGCTCCCTATGTGACCAAATGAAAATTTCCCTCTCTTTAATTAATGTTACTTTGCAAGCTTTCCTCCCTACCAGAATCTATTTTTGAATTTCCTGTTGATTCTAAAAAGAGAATCTCACCAAATTCATACAATATTTTTTTTGGGGATTATATTTAAAATGAATTGAATTAAATCCAATCTAGATTTGATTTTATCCATTTTTCACAAAATAGGGAATCAACATCCGTAACACTGAAATTCACTCAAATTTATAGTTTTTCATAAATAGTTGTGGAATCCATTTTAATTTGCACTGTATCATTCTTACCCCTTCCTAAAGACAAAAAACCATCAAAACACAAGATTAAGTTCCACTACTATGGTTATGATCCCATTTTTATTTTAGCATATGAGTACCTAGACATCTGGGATAGTAATTTTGAATGCATGGACTTTGACAGCCTAAGGAAAAGAATGGAAGAAGGAACCCACATAGTCTTAGCTGACATGTTATATCATAGAGGGTTATATCAAGCCATTGGATCCCCCTAGCTATGCAATACTATGAGTTCATTATGGCTTGCGTTAAGAACTATGAACTTGAGATCCAATCCATCACTATGAACGATGACTCAATCATCATTGTTTTGTCACTAGAAGGGATCCCAAGGTGCCTCTACATTTTGAGGCGTAAGGATGTTATGATCTAGAGTAAATAATATTCCTTGGACAAATGATAAAGGAAGGAGTCATGCTTTTAGGGAATTGGAATTAGATGAATACATCACACAAGCTCTCATGGTTGTCGAAGACCCTATCTAGGTTTGATTTCATCAAAGAGATATATGATGGTATCATAATTCTTAGAGAGGATGATGGGAGAATTTGAATCATCAACAAAAAAATCCATCTATGGATGTCATAATTCATTATAATAGCTACTGAGGCATCCCAAGTAATTGACTAGATTCAAATTATCAGTGATAATTTATAGTCTCAGATGATCAACCTTAAAGGTACAAAAATTTCACTATGACCTCATTCTTAGTCTATATCATTGTAGCATTGCAAAATTGGCCTAGACTAAATCTAGAAAGAAATATTCCAAAGAACTTTTCACTGTATCATACATACCCGTAGTTCACATTGAGTAAATATAAGATACACTACGCAAGGGTGGATGATGTCTTCATCATGTGCATGGTTAGGAATATGGAATGTACTACTAACTGAAGGTTTTCAGTTGAGGTTTGTGTGTTGATAAGAAATTATGGGAGTTATTTTACACAGTTTGAGACTTTATTTATATTCATGTTAGAGGATTCAATGAAGCACCCAAAAAAATCCCATGGTACCCAAGTAACAAGTTAGTACTCATTAATATTTGTAGATAGTTGTCAATATTTCACATCAAGTGCTGAGATAAGAAAATAAAAGGGGTCATTCCCAAGTTGTCTAGGAATTTATTTTTGTAAGAACTCAGTGGATGCAAGTAACATTGAAGCCTCTCTTAAGTCCTTAAAAATATATTGTTATTCTACTAGGATATCTTTAACAACTAGCAATACATTGAATGGGAACAAAAATCCTTCAACCCATGCCATTAGCCTAAATTGGAAGATTATTGGGAGGATTGTGCAGATGAAATAGAAGTAAGACAAAGGTATCTCTTGAGACTAAAAGTGCAAAAACTGAGGGAATTTTTGATGGAATGGATAATTATATATATTTAAAATGATGGGAGTGACATATTTGAACCTGAGTATCTCGAACCTATTCGATTCAAACTTATTCCTCTTGTATATTGGTCTATGGTAGACCCTGTTGATATCTTGACCCACACTGCAAATGTTCTACATAGGTCGAGATAGTGGTACTTCAAGAAGTTTCACGAGTTGAGTTTCATCCCACCTTCATATTATATACATTATTATAAGGCAAGGGGAAAGGTATATTTGAGATATATGATAGATCGAATGCATGAAGAATATTCACAAGTCAGATAGCTTGTGAGAAATAAGTTGTCAGTGAAAAGGCCTGATGAAAGTGTTCTCAAGCCTGGAGATTTTTTTTCTCCCGCAATAAGTGAATCCAATTATCCTAAATTATCAACAAATTCATCTCATAGGTTTTTCATTCCTCCAATATAAGCACACTAAGAAAGTATTCACAGGTCATTCCCTTTGCATAGTCAAGTTGTCATGTTAGTCTCCCTTGAGGGAAACCTAATAACATGTGATTCATCCTCTTTTCTAGGGAATGTCTTCACATGGGTACAATATATCATCAAAAATCACAAATGTTGTCCAAAGAAAAAAATTTGACTATCAAGTTCTCCTCTGAACTCTGGGAGCCTTTCTCTCACTCGTGAAAAGCCAAGATGAATTTTCACATTATGATAGATGCCTCAAGATCTCAGTTCATCAAGTTCACCCATACAAGAGTGGAGAAAGATGAAGAAGAAATGATAATCTCTAACTATGAGATGCCATGTTATTCCCTTAGTGAGATAGGGCCGTAAGAGCACTTTCACAACTTTGAGAAGACTATTACTAGGATTGTTTCTCAAATGAGGGAGAGTGAGGCAGCAAAAGAGTAATTGCAAAGTCAAATTCATATCTCAAAATCATATGTATATACCTTATTAGACCTAGATGCCCCTCATCTCATTCCTTATAATTCAATTATTTTTTTGAGAAAAATTGACTCACATGCAGTCTAAGAATTCAAAAGGATGGGAAAAATGGGGAAAATAACAAATTCTTGGATTGATTCTATCATTCAAAAAGGTTGTGAAGTACACCCATAAATGTTCAAGATATTCCATATTTCCATGTTTTTGACCAAAAACGTAAATGAAGCTATAGCTAAGGAGGCTGGTCCTTGGAAAAATTTACTCCCAACCCTTTATGAAATGAGTTGGTTAATTCAAATTCATTTCTTGAGAGGTAAGTGTTCCTAATCCAAAAAAAAAATCTTCCACACCAGGGTGAGGAAAATTAAGTGGAAAATGAGATATTTGGTTGAATTTGTTGAATATTTCCATATTTAAAAAAAATTCCATGAAATCAAGGAAGTGATCAATAAGCATTTGAATAGGCTGAAATGCCCCAAGTTGCATATATATTCAACATCACTTGAATAGCTTCGTGAACATTTCAGAAGCATTGTAAAGGGTGAATTTCCTAATTTGTGATCATACGGAGATGATGTCATAGACACATTGTCTCATATTAAATCATATATCTCCGGTGTCATCGAGAAGATCCCTTAGTGGATCAAATATTTAAAATAATCTAGAGTGTAGTTGATCACTAGTTAGACATCCTCTCCAACTATATCATCCCTCGTGAAAAGGAATTGTCAAAGGTAGTACACATGTACAATACATCCATGGAAGGCTACAAGACTTCTCCAGTTTGTCACATCAAAGTATCATCCTCACAATATTTTTCTATTGATTGATTCTTCCATTCTCTCTCTCTCTCTCTCTCTCTCTCTCTCTCACACACACACACACACACATTCCTATACATAACAAACATCTTTTCCCAAAAGTAGTCTGTTGGTGAAATAATTTGTTGTAGTGAAAATTATTGGTTTTCACCAATGGTAAAGGGGATAATCCCCTCCTCCTTAGTTGTGAATTGTCTCCCATTATTGAATGTAGAGTACCTAAAATTGTGGGCTGGCCATTAGGATGGAGATAACATAGGAATATTCCACTAAACCCTTGGTAAAATTCTTGTAAAATATACAAGGGAGGTATTTGTTATGAAGGGAGGTAAAGGGGAGTAGGAGAAATAAGGGGAGAGGGTTAATATTTTGATTATGAACTATCATAATCTCACCAATAATAATCGGAGTACGTCCACATTATATTATAAGAACAAAAACTATCCTTTCATCTCCCCCCACATGACTTTTCACCTTTCCTCATCACTTGTGACCTTCCATATTCCTAAGGAATTATTATCACCAAAAAATAATAACCTCTTATTTGTAATGAATGATAAATAAGTTTTTTTGGGTAACATAGTATTGTCTCCAAGTCATGGGACTTGCTACTTGAGACAAAACTCTAAAGAAGGTTGGTTCCTCTACCTATTCCTAATGCTAAATTACTCTTGGATGTGGAAAGGAAACTATCTAATCATACTTTAATAATATAAGGGGCCAAGGGAAGAAAGAGATACATGAAAGAGGAAATCATAAGACAAGGGGAGGTGGTAGTTCCATGAAGAGGGGGAAGGAAACTTCCAGATTAATGAAAATGGGAGGAAGATGGAGGAGAGGGCAGACATGAGTGCCTTAGTCTATAACAACATTAAAATATTGGAATATTGATGATGTAAAATCCCATTAATGAAAAATATGATGATCGATAAGAGTTAGAGGATACTAAGTAGGATGGTGACATGGATATTATGTGTGTTCTTAGTTACTTGAGTTGAGTCAGTGAGGTTGGCTTGGTGTAGCAAGCCCAATCAGGTGAGCTAACTAGCCTAGGTGATGGTGCATGGTAGTTGGAGATTCTTGGTGGCTTGATAAGAATTTTAGAAGCATGGATAACATTTTTGGGGAGTTTTTAGTCACTCACATGAGTTTCAGGATGTAGATTCAGGTTGTAGACCAAGTTTTAAGTGCTCATATAGACCGGGTCTAGGTGCTAGGAGGAACGAGGTTGAGATGTAGAGTTATGTGATCTCATAGAAGCATGAAAATAAGTCATAAAAGTTATTCCAGGTATGTAAGGATATTTTTGAGAGGTTTCATGGTGAGTTATGATGTTATTTCACTTGACCTAGCCTAGACTATGGAAAACCCTAAGGGGTAACCATGTAAATGAGATGGGATGGAAATATGGAGAGATATTTGAGCCATGTTGATTATTAGAGGTGATGAAAATATGTTTCCTAGAGGTGTGAGAAAAATTTAGATTCATTCTGAAGATAATTTTCAATATAAGTTGGTTTTTGTGAAATAAGGTCCTAGAAAGGATGTTTTTTGGCTCGAATTGCACCTTCTGAAGCTCACCCTGATTTTTTTGCTTTTCATGGTACCTTGTGGATTTTAAGGATGTTTCTAAATTGATTCTTTAAGGTTTAAAGAAAATAATGAGGTCATTTCATCGTCACATTTTTATGAACAAATGTTAAGAAGGTAAACACTTTTTGTGTGCTTGAAACCTTAGCTAGAAAACGGTATGAGATATTTGTTTCCTAAGTTTCCAAAATTGATTTCTAGTACATAGATGATGATTTGATGATGTATAGGAATCCTCTAGGTTTCCAGAAAGGTATGGTATTGGTTATGGTGATGAGTGGACCCCACTCAAACATGCATGTTTTTGAAGAAGTTCAGTTTGGGACAAGGTTGTCCAAAGGAGTTGCTAATTAAATGGACATTGTTTTAAGAATGTGATTTTTTATTGATTTCCATGTTTTTTTAGGTCATTGTTATGCATCCAAATGTAAAAGTGTGCCCTATTTGTGAAGACTAGTCAAAGGGTAGTTTTGGGGCAGTTTTAGGTAGTTTATAGAGATGGGCTTGGTTAAATGCCTTCCACTTGGAGTTGGAAGGAATTAAAATATGTCCTGGAAATAGGATTCATAATTATTTTCATTGGTATATGTTTTTTATCATGATGATGATATTTGATGGGTCATCTAGGTTAGTTTATGGAGATGAATGTTTCTTGATTTTCAGGATTGGACTCCTTAGGATGAAAGAATGAGTTGGTTGAAGCATTATATGATTGATTTGATGCTTTATATCACCTACAGATTGAATAGGGGTGAAGTGAATTTTTTTTATTGAAATCCTTTGGAGGTATTGCAAGTGAAAAAAAGGTTGTAAACCATTTGAGTTTGCAAAACAAGTTTATGGGCAACATGATTTGGAGAAGATGAAATTAGTTTTGGTTTGAACAAATGGATGATTCATGATGTTTAACTTGCATAGATTTGATGTAAAGGTTCTAAGTATTCCATAGAGTTGTCAAATGACATATTTTATTTGATCTTGGGTGGTCTTGAGGCCCAAAGGTGAAGACAAGGTGCTGGAAACAACTATTTGGTGGAAGATATGAGCCTTTTTACCCATGTTATGAGTTATTTGATTGGTATAAGTAATATTGTGACCTTGTATGATATTTAATATTCATATTACACATATTTTATGCTTTATAGCTCTTGAATTATGAAGTTTTTGGTGTTAGTGGATTTTACTCATCCTTGTGATGGGGTTTTGAGCCTTTTTGGTGCAAGATGTATGGTTTTGGGCATGAAAAACCTATATGGGTCATATGTGAATTTTTTAATTATTAATTTGGGATTTTTTTAAGCTACCTTGGTCAAATAAAATGAGGTAAATTGAATTGAATTTTAATTTTAATCATGAGAAGGGTATAAAAGTAAGTTTGTAATTCAATTTTGAACTAGTTGAGAAAGAGAGAGAAAGTGAGACCTATGTGAGAGTGATTTGTAGGTGCCAAGGCATGTATTGAGATCTTAATGAGTTCATGATAAGTTTTAGAATGTTTTAAAGAGTTTGTGTAAGGGTTTGAAGCAAAGATAAGTGAAGAAAGTGTGAGATAGAGCAAGTTTGAGAAGCTAGGGTTTGAACAAGATTTTCAAGGTGAGTGAGCCGAATCAGTGATATTAATTAGTTGTGGTAGAAATAAATACATCATATATATTCTTCAAATTTATTTAAGTGGGTTCTTTATCATCTTGGGGGTTGTAGCCTCCTTATGGAGTTGGTGCTCCTTGTAGGGTTGGTGCTTCAATAAATACATTTTATTTGAGTAGTATAATCATAGTTTTTAATGGTTTTTCTTCCCCTTTAGGGTTTCCCACTTATATATTGTGTTATGGTGTTACTTCTCTTGTCCATTATTAACTGAATGTATGATGTTATGCACACTCTAATGGATGGTTAATTAATTAATGGTTTACATGAGAAATATAAAACTAGAATTAAGTTTGTAAGTACTAATTCACACGCCCTCTCATTCCATTGTTATTCCAACATCAAAATATCATTTCAATGGATCACAATAGAAATAAACATGCATAATACACTAAAAATTAAATAGAGAGGTAAGATAATGCAATAAACACAAGTTAGGGAAGAGTAGTAAAAAAATGAATTTTATTGCTTCAAAGAGATGAAAAATCCATTACAATGAAGGAAGAAGGAAAGAATCACCCTGCAGAGGTCCAGATATGAGGCCCACAACTCAAAATACACATGCAACACTTGTATAAGGATGTACTAACATTCCAAGAGGGCCCAACCTTTACAAATGGGAATCATTTTACAATATATAAAATATGGGAAAGAGAGAGAAACTCATATTTACAATGTCTAAAAATAGGCATGGAAACCCTACCAATACCATTCCCCCATGATAATTTACTTGTATGAGAAGGAATGGGCACCATAACTCATCAAATCTCGTGGTTGAGCTACTTAGAAATGTATCTTTAATGCCATGATATTTTCCCCTCTTTTCACCCACCTAACCATACAAAATTTATAATTTCTAGTTTTCATTGGTATTATATGATGAGATATTTCCAACGAGTCTAATTTTGTGAAATTTGGAGTTACAGAGAAAATTTTATGGCCGTTTGAAGTTTAGGATCTCAAGAGGGTCATGGTAGGATTCCCTACACATTGTAACAAGATAATTTAATCACCTTTTGTGTTAGGACCTATGAATCGGCCAATAAAATTACCTAAAGAAGGAGGTAATAATGATTTTTGTGCTCATTAGGCCTAAATTTTCCACATGTTAGTATGTGGGAGAAGAGTCAGGGTTAGGGTGGAACTGTGGAACAGTTCCACCTATTTTTTCAGGGCCTACCTTAACCGATTTTTCTATTGCCATTCTTCCCCGTAAGTTATGTCAGTTGATTGATGAATGGACAACTCGATAGAATGTTCCATCAGTTCCCAAAAGGCCTGTATGATATGCAACACTATTCCCAAAATCCTCATGTGGATGATGCGGCAATGAAGAAAACCATAGGAATAAAGGAACAATTACGCATGTTCCTCCAAAGGCCAATTTAGTCGATCCTACCCCAAATGACCCATTTTTTATTTTTTTATTTTTTGTCTAAGTATTAGAAAATAGGTCCTTGCAATGGAGGAGTGTCTTGAAAAATTGAAATTTCTCCCATTTCATCAATTTTCCCTATCCAAGCACTAAAATAATAATGCAAGTTATCAAAATAACCTCGGGGGTAATTTGGATAACAGGAATGAAAGTGAGTCTTTTTCTTATTGATGAAAAAGGACTCTTATAACATTAATTTAAGGTTCACTTAAGTGAATAAGACAAAATAGTGAAAAAATGCATTCTTAATGAATAATTATAATATAGAGAGAGAGAATGGTTGACCAATTTGATGAAGATGAAACCTCTGTTGATGAAGAAATTACTAACTTGGAGAATTGTGATCATAATCTCCTTATTCTGTGAGATATGGAAACATTTTAGAGCATTGAATAAGTGTGTAAAAACACTATCATGAGATCTGCATTGTGATGGGAACATGATGATCTATTCTGATCATAAAGTAGGAGTTAGGATATGGGGATCACTTCTTTATTCATCCAGGACCTCACTATTCACCTTAGTGACCATAAGTGAATGCCATGATGCTCAAAACCTTTTTTTCTTGCCTGTTTCTTATAGAAATATGTCTTCATTATGTAAGTGGAATGATTTTTCCCTGAATGATATTCTTATCCTATGTTCATTCGTTGAACTAAAATGAGCTGATTTCATATGCTTCTTCCTTTGAGGTTTGATAACACAACAATATTTTAAATGAATGTTGAATAAAACTACTATTTTAATTGCAACTTGCAAAAATGAGATGGTTTCTCATTCTTGCATACATGGTGCTCCATATGAATATTATCCCCTTACTCCTTGAGTTTTAAATTTCACCTTTGTGACAAAGATGTAACCTGAGTGGAAACATACGTAGGATATTTGAACACCCTTTTTCTCAACTTATCCTCATGGACATAAGTTCCCTCCTTCAAATAGAAGGATTGATCATTGAATTAAACTTGAAGTAATGTTTGATAATTATTTATATATTCTTAACCTCCTAACTACATTGAAACACTATGAATTCCACCTCCTTGAATTTTTATATGTGAGCACATTATAAAGCATTTATTAAGTGTTTAAAAACACTTTCATGAGGTATGCATTACTTATGAGTTTGAGATGACTGTCAACATCACTCGTGATGATATTCTCTTATCATGCTCTTGATGACCATTTCCTTGATGAATGGATTTTAGATTAAGTTCTTGATGTTTCAAATCCTTCGTAGACCACATGGTGTTTTGATTTCACCTGTTGTCCAACTGACCATATTTCCCCCACATTGATTTACTCTAATTTTTTCCTTGATCTAGTTTGATTCACATGATGTCCCTTATATTTGGAAAGACATATAATCATGAGGTAGGAGTTAGAAGGATAACTTCACATTCCTCATCATGCATCATTTGATCTTTCAAATCACACCTTTGTGATAAAGAAGTCTCCTTTATGGGATGGAATCAACCTTAGGAATTCAAACATGCTCTATAGAGGTTGAAGGACTCCATCAAGAATTTGGTTCAGAGATTTTTGTTTCACCTTAGTGATGAATAAATCTCCTTCTTCGATGGATTCAACCAGGATGACTTCCTTCTATGACAATTGGGATGAGTTGCACTATACATCTTCTTTCATTAAACTATGTAATGTAGAAATCACCTTTGGACTAATTCTTTGAGAGATTGCAAGGGTTTTATTTCATATTTAGACCACGAAAAAAATTATTATCTTTGAAATGGTGGAAAAATGTAATGAAATAGGAAGAATGGGAGTTTCCACAAGCTTTTGAAATCAATTACAAGACTTCCTATTTTTAGCAAGTCCTATTTAGGAATTATATTTGAGTAATTTTTCACCATGTTCTCTTTCTAATATTTCTTAATTGTGGAATATTGCAGATGTTGAGAATTCATAATTTCTAAAAAATTACTATTTTTAGACATTAAAATACTTGTACACTTACTATTTTTAGAAATGTGTCTTTTGGATGTCAGGTTGCAGTGAAAACACTTTCGGAATTTTTGTTTTGCTCTAAGATTATTTGCTCCAAATTTCAAGGTTTTTTGCCAGCTGGATATCCGTAGAAAAAGGAAATTTTCCTCAATTCTAAACTTGTTGTTGTATCATTGTTGGATGTTAATGGAGGAAAGAAGGATGAATGAACAATAATTTGTTTGAAGAATGGATAAGTTTTGTGAGAGGAGTTATCCCAATTTTTGTGTAATTTCTGACTCACATTTGACCACACTAGCTTAACCATGGTTGGGAAAAATTATAAAGGAGAGGATACATAACACTTTTGTGTCTCCTTTTTCCCTTGGGGGACATTTGGGACAAATAAAGTGAAAAAGTGTGACTTGGGTGAGAGAGGGGACTAGAAATGAGCTTTGGAGGGCTAAGAGGTAGTTTTCAACAACTAAAAGAGTGTTTTATGTGACTAGGGGATAACTAGGAGAAGGGGGTCATAATTTTATGTCTCTTTTATCCATTTTGATACATTGGGAATAGATTAGGTGAAAAAGTATGACTTTATGTTCAACTTTCATGAAGGGGGCAAGTAGCGGAGTCAAGTAGTGCAACCTAGGGGTAGAAGTTGTAAGAGGTAAGTGACAAAATTTTGGTTTAACCAATTACTTCAAATTTGTTTTATCCCATATATAACATTTTTCCCTTAGGGACATTGGGGATAAATGAGGTGAAAAAGTGTGAATTTCCACTTTAGGAAAGTTATTTTTGCCCAATGTATCCAAATCGGGACACGAGTGAAATTTCCACCTCGGGAGAATGGGAAAGAATTTTGGGGTCAAAATTTATATTATTTATACTATAAAATACTTTATGAGATCATTGGAACCATTATTGAGACCTAATTATACCTAAAATTTAAATTTTATGGCATATTTAATCCTTGACCAAGAGGGACATTTGGTGTGTTCTGAACTACCTTAGAAGATCTTTGAGTCTTGGAATAAATTTTATGTTTCTATATTATGGATGGTTCCAATGAATTTCAATTGATATTTTCCCCCTATAAAATCCTTTCATAACTCCCAAAATCACACCGAGAAGTCATCTTTTGTCATTGGAGCATTCATTCCCTACACCTAGAATAACCTAGTCTTACACAAGTTGTTCCTAAATCAAATTTTCATCACATAATTTTCCTAAACCATATCATACATATTTAATTCTCTCCTACACCACCCTTAGAGGATTTATATTTTCCTTGTATGCTTCAAGAAGGTTTTTACTTAGCTATAGATTGGCCAAAATGGCCTTTTAAGCCTATAGAGAAATATGTCTTTCATCAAATCACAATGGATTCATCAATCACAATAGGCACTCTTCCCTACACACTAAAAAACACTTAAATACATTTTTATTACTTTCCTCTGAGATGGGGTGATATTGAAACTAAGGGAAGGTTGACTAGAGGAAGGATTCACAGTGACAGGGAAACGTAATTTTCAATTATGGGCTTAGTTTTCATGTTCAAAGTTCCAATTTTTCATGCCAAACATTTTGGATGACAACATAATCCAAATGTTTTATAATTATTTGTTGGGAAATTATTTTTTTCAAAATAAACTTAATTCATATTTTTTCCAATTTTTTAAAATTACTTTTCTTAAAATATGGAAAAGTAACAAATTATAATGGAAAATAAGGTGAGTGTTCATGTAGGAACGTGAAGAGTCACATGATATAGGATTTTTTTTTTACTTTTATTAAAATAAAAGCAAGATGGAGTAGGTATTTTAGATATTTCTAATAAAAGGATGGAAGGTTTAGATAACACTATTTATTCTTTCTGAAAATACTTCCAGATTCATAGTAATATTTCACCAATACTTGAGGTAGAGCATGAGCTAGAGTTCCCTCTCCCAAACATCAGATTGTATGGGAAATCATTGTTTGAGAGTACAAAGGAAAAGAGACAACCTCAGGAACTGTTAGACCAAGAGACAATTCATACTTCCACGATGTATTCATTGTTTGAGGCATGCTTAAAATATCTACCTACTAATCCACTACATCTGATAGTTTGGAAATAGGAAGAGGAAGAGATACATGTTTCGGAGGTGAAAAACGCAACGATATTCATTGGGAGGATTTGAAAAATCCCTCTCAAGGTAAAAAATCAATTAGAGGAATCTTAAGCCAAGTACAAGGCTAGACATGATTAGCATCATAGGGAGCAAAAGATTCATGTTGTTTGGATTTACTTGAGAAAGAAGAGACTCCAAGGTCAAGAAAGAAAAACCAAGCCACTACAGTATGAACCCTTCACCATACTTGAGAAGGTTAGAGAAAACACCTTCAGACTTGACTTGCCACACTTCATGCAAATGTACTCAGTAGTAAATTGCAAGAACTTGCACTACCGGAGCCATCCATGCTTGATGAAGAAGAATGATGTTAGTTGATACCTTCCATATAATATTTTGTCTTGGATTCATGAGATGAATTAGAGGAGGACATAGTACTGCAGCAAAAGATCATAGAGACAAGGAGAGGTCCATAGGAGTCTTGGAAGGTTGGAATCAAAGGGAAGACACCAAGGAAGGTCTAGTGGTACTCGAAGGAGCAAGTGAGGGTATTTTTTCCTCATCTACTCCTCCATTAAGCTTTTGTGGTACCAAAATCATCCTAAGTAGGGGAGGTGTAATCCATAGGGATCCAAATAAACACTACTTCATCAAAACAACCAATTTCATAAGGATAAAATGAGAAGAATGAAGAGTAGGCTATAGTTATTTTGTAGAAGAAAGGTGTAGGAACAAAGCCCACAGTTGCAGAAATGCCCCCCCACAATAGAACATTGGCTACATAAATGCCCCCCAACAGAAAAATGACAACAAAATGAAATCTATGTAACCTACAATCGAGATGTTAGATACCATGATGGATAGATTATATATAAAACAAAAATAACTCTCAGATCTGAAAAAAGATAAAAAACAAAGACGTGAACAGATGCGTAAATCAAGCATATCATCTGTGTCTTTTACTTGGAGGATGTTTCCCATTCTCTAGTTCATGGGAGGACATGAGAACAATGCTAGAATGACCAAATTATTAAATGGAAGTACTATAGGAAAAAACAATGCTATTTAAGGAAGATCATAGGAAATTATTAAGGACTTAACACTCACCTTCAGAGGAAGGTAATCTCTATGAAGGCCAAGGATCTCAATGAAGCTTTTGTATAAGCATACTACATTGATGGTGAGAATAAGCAAGGAAAAATAAAGCCAAAGGAAGAGCACTCAACAAATCAGCCACAAAAGGAGCAGGGATCAATAGGTAACAAAGTTAAATGGAAAGGTAAATAGGCCACCACTCCTTTGAATACTTGTAAAGGTCCTAATAATTTTTGTAAGAATTGTGATATCAATGGTGATACTGATGCCACATGTTGGAAGTTGCACCCATAATTACACCCGAAGCACTGAACCAATGATTCCAAGAAATCCATGACCACTATAAAGCTAGATAAGGAGGTGGAGATAGAGGAAAATTTGGATGTAGATGAGAGGATTAGATGCACGACAACTAACATGTATAGTAGAGAGGAAGAAGAAGAGATATGTAGACTATTCCAAATCGAAATCAAAATCAAGATGACTAAGGTAAATTATTTGGTTGATTCTGGTTCTCAATCCAATTTTATTTTTGATGAGGTTGTGAAGAAGCTTGGTCTTGAAACTTATAAACATCCATGTCCATACCCATTTGGATGAGTGAAAAATGGTGTACAAATTCAAGTAGCGAGGAAATGTATGTTCAATTTTGGGATAAATTCCCAATATATAGTTGTATTAGAAGTTGATTTAATTCCACTTAATACATTTGATGTTGTTTTCAGGAGCCCTTACTTGTATATTAGGGATGTTGTGTTCATGAAAAGTGAGAACTGGTGCAGATGGATCAAGGATGGGGTCATTTTCAACATTCGAGCACACCAATGCAACTCAAAAATTGCTATGGTAAATGTTAACCAAGAAAAGAGACTAATTCAGGAAAATCATTTGTGTTTACTTTTATTAAAAGAAAATCAAGATAGAGTAGAGATTTTAGATATTGCTACCAAAAGGATGGAAGGTTTAGATAACACTATTCAGTATTTTTGAGAATACTTCTAAGCTCCTAGTAATATTTCACCAGGATGTGAGGTAGAGCATGATCAAGAGTCCCCTCTACCAAACATCTGATCGTATGGGAAGTCATTGTTGAAGAGTACAAAGGAGAAGAGACAACCTCAATAATGGTTAGACCAAGGGATAGTTCACACTTCCATGATGTAGTCATTATTTGAGGCATGCTTAGAATATCTACCTACCAATCCACTAGACCAGACAGTTGGGCAGAAGAAAGAGAAGGAGATACATGTTTCAGATGAGACTAGCACAACGAAATTCTTTGGGAGGATCCGAAAAATCCATCTCAAGGTAAAAGAATAATAAGAGGAATATCAAGCCAAGTACAAGGCTATACATGATTAGCATCATAAGGAGAACATGCTTCATGTTGTTTGGATTTACTTGAGCAAGAAGGGACTCTAAGGTCAAGAAAGAAAAACCAAGCCACTACAGTATGGACCCTTCACCATACTTGAGTAGGTTGGAGAAAGCATCTTCAGACTTGACTTGCCACACTTCATGTGGATGTACTTAGTAGTAAATTGTAAGAACTTGCACCTACCGGAGCAATCCATGTTTGATGAAGAAGAAGGATGACATTTTCTACCTTCCATAGAAGATTGTGTCTTGGATTCATGAGGAAAATTGGATGAGGATGTAGTACTGCAGCAGAAGGTCAGAGAGACAAGGAGAGGTCCACAGGAGTCTTGGTAGGTTGGACTCAAAGGGAAGACACCAAGGTATGCCCGTTGTTACGTAAAGGAGAAAGTTAGGGAATTATTTCCTTATCTATTCCTCCACTAAGCTTTTGTGGGACCAAACACCTCTTGCGTAGGGGATGTGTGATCCATAGGGATCCAAATAAACACTACTATATCAAAAATATTAGTTTTATAAGGAGAAAATGAGTAAAATGAAGAGAAGGTTGTAAAGTTGCAGAAATTCCACCCCCCCATAGTAGAATGTTGGATGTGTAAGTCCCCCCGACAGTAGGATGAAAGAAAAATGAAAGCTATGTAACCTACAATCGAAAGATAAAAAACAAAGACACGAACAGACATGGAAATCAAACGTCTCATCCATGTCTATTCCTTGGAGGATGCTTTCCATTCTCCAGTATATGGGAGGACATGAGAAGAAGTCTATTTAAAGAAGAGTAAAGGTAAGGATTTGATCATCAAGGTTTTAATGCAAGAAGTGAGCAAGAAATCATTGGAGATGGAGTTAGTTTGTAGAAGAAATGTGTAGGAATAAAGAATCCAAGTAAAGAAAGGAAGTGTTTACATTGGTGTCTTCCTTTCCTATTATTGTAATCTATATTATTTCACTATTGGCCAATAAAATTTGGGAAGAAAGAGTAGTTTCCCTTATTGGCTGGTTTTCCCTCATCTTGGGGTTTCTAAGATAAATTTGGTGTTTTGAATTGTTATTCCTTTACTAAAAAATTAGTTCTAAGTTCAGTTTCACTCACCATTAATTCAAATCTATCATTTTCATAATTTGAAATTAGAACAACAAATAATTTTTGGTTTGTAAGTTTCCAAAGTTTGAAGTTTACATATCATCTTAGGAGTCTGTCATGTTGTCTTGTAGGGCTCAAGCAGTTCAAAATTCAAATGGTGAGGTTTCCCTCCATTTTTATATTTGAAATTTTGAATCTTTTTTGGAGATTTTTTTTAATTTCTTAGTTGGTGTAAGAAATCTAGAGGGTCTTTATAGGTTCATTAGGGGTTGTGTGTCATTAATATTTTTGTTGGAGTTCCTTCATATGGTTTAGTTTGGTCATTTACCTCATTAACTTGTTGTAGCTCCTTTATTTCAAATGTTGACCTCCACATGACCTCTTAATGAGGTAATTGCTATCCATTTTTACCCCCTAGAAAAAATTGAAAACTTGACAAAATGGAGCTGGGCTACTGATGGAGCTTTAATGGAGAATCTACAAGTTTAAGGTATTTTGGGCACTTGGAATCATTTTTGGTGCATTTCCATTCTCTAGGCTTCAAAATCTGCATACTTAGTCAGTTTTGGAGTAAAAATGTCAAAAATGGAAAAAACAAAATGGCTTTGGAGACGCTTTACTCCATTTTTCATAACTCAGATCCTAATATATATAAATACTTAGTGAGAAGTTAGAGAAAACTGGAAAAAACTCAAAAAACTGAGAAAAAGAGTCAAAAGTTGAAGCATCTTTGTGAGCTCATGGGTGAGCTTCCTGGTGAGTTGGATCAGTAGAGCTGGTTCAAGAGGCTGAGAAACTCATCGAGTTGGGATTAGTGCAGTTTTATGACCCAAACAAAATATGAAGTTAGTGGAGGCTTAATTCCACGAGCTGAGTACATCTAAAACCCCTTGAAGCAAGGTGATCCAGTGAGGAAGTAACTCAGAGAAGCATCCTGGGGAAACTACAAGTAAATCAATCCAAAAATCCTACAAAGCAATGAAGTAAAGAACCTTTTCAAACCTGTAAAGCAAGGCAGTGAGTAAAGTAAAGCATATTTTAAATTACACAAAGAAGGAGAAAAATGAAGTAATGCAGGTTTGTGAAGTCACTTTCCTTCTAAAAGTAATCGAGAAAAGAACTTCCCCAAACCCATGAGTAAATTCATCACCAAATCCCATAGATCAAAGCAATGCAAAATGAGAGTGATTCTGGGATTCGTAGTGGCACTACTTTGAATTAAGGCTCGCTAAAAAAACAAGCAAAGCACTCTGAAAAATGTGAGCAAATTAGTTGCAAAAACCTACAGAAATGGAGGTAAAGGAGTATGTTGCAGGTTTGCGACTCACCAAGACTACAAAGTAATAGGCCTCCCAAAATCTATGAAGTAGATTCATCCCAAAAACCCAAAAATCCAACTTGGAAAGTGACTTAGGTTTGCGACTTGTGCTAACTAGAAGTAATGCAAGCTTGGGAACCCATAAATCAAGCAGTCTTAGAAACCCGAGTGACCATAACTTCTTCTACACTCCACCAAATTGGAAAAAATTGTACTCATTGGAAACTTTTTTCCAATCTCTTCATCATGAAATCATAAAATGTGGAAATCTAGTGGGGTTTGTGGGAAATAAATGAATAATAGTCTCTAGCTCTAAAGAACATGTTCCAGGTGAGCCGAAATGCATTAATGGAGGCATGAGGGAAAATTTCTTATCTGGCAAGCAAGAGGACATGAAGGGACAAGGTTTTCAGGTTCACCATGATGTTTTTCAGGCATTTAATGAATTTTGTTGATGGGTGGATGTCAAGTTTTAGTATTTATCTTCCCTCTTCCTTCCAAAACTTCTATATATTGTAAAAAGAGGGATCATTTTTAGTTATTGGACATTTCTGAAATGATAATCTCTTCTTCTCAACTATTGGGTGGATGTTAGAGTTCCAAGCCTCATTTTTGGAAAATTGTAATGATCAATCTTTCCTTCCTTTCTCAATGTAATGGTCCGTGTAACTTCTAGAGCAATAAAATTTATTTATTTTGGTTATTTCACTACCCTAGCTTTGTTTATTACATCTTATTGCCTCTATCACATCTGAAGGTATGGTTGAGTAGTTTTTTTTCTCATTGCAAACTTCAATGATGTTGTTCTTATGAAACTAGTGCATTAAGTGTTGTTGTGGTCTGTGGTGCTTTGTCCACCCTCTTAATCTCCATTTTCTCCCATTTTCATCCATTTGAGAGTGTCCCAACCCCTTTTTTCTGATGTTATCACCTCTTTTAGTGTAGGTTTTCATTTTCATGCATCTCTCTAACCCTCTCTTTCTCTCCCTAGCCCTGTGGGATGGTTAGATTAGGATTAGTTAGCTGAAATTTCTCTTTTAAGAGTAGTTTAAAATTAGATTTAGTTAGAGGAAGTCAACCTTATCTGGAGGTCCATCTCAAGTATCAAGTCCCACAACTCGAGAGATGATCCCATGTTAGCAAAAATTAGGGATATGTCATCAAATAATCCTAGGGTGCTACTTTTTGTGATAACAGTAACCATGCATATTAATTAGGTTTTATTGTAACTAGGAGGTTCAAAAACTTGAGAAAGGAGTATAAGATCTTATTTTGTAACTTTTTTCATATTTACCAATCAAATGTGATAAGTGGATCTCCAAATATTTAAGAGGAAGACCTTTTGGTTTACAAATCAATTGCTAACAATATATTTTCTATGTATCATCCTTGTGGAAATTTGAATGCATGTGATCAAGATTGATAAGATACAATGTAATATTCACTCATAATTTTTTCTGGTTGTGAATATTGTTTATTTTTTTAATCAAGCTTAGGCCAATAAATAATACTATAGTATTATTGTATCTCAATACATTTTTAAGCAAGTTTCAATCCATAAATAGTAGTTTTGAGCAATAAAAGCATAAAAACTATAGAGGTGTGAATTGTAGGTGAAGAGTAACATGTGCATAGACCTATCAAAGTATTGATAAAGTAAAGAATCGCTAATGTTTTTTATAACCTTCTACAGTGAAAGAATCCATGTTAAAGAAGAGGAAGAGTAGATTGTTCTTGAGTCAAGTACAAACTTATAGGAGTAATTGTTCCTTACTGGTAAGTCTATAGGTTTATAAATCTTAAGACCAGTATTTTGAAAGATATTTGAGACCTAGAAAATAAATTTTATGAATTTTATCATAAAATTCCTTCTCCTAGGCTTTGTACCAAACCCTCATAGGTTTTATTATTAAATTGAATTTTGAGAGTCTTAGATTCATTCACAAAAGATATAACATGCAAGAAACAATGTTGACCTTTTCTCTTATTAGATTTATGAATAATTTTGTACTAGGAAATTTCTAGGAGTGAGAGAGAGGTGACATTACTTTTACAGTACTATTGCTCTTCATCAAAGACCTAATTAGGAACCTGTTGTAGTGAATTTCAAGAATTTCTTGCAAAGAAGGGCCACTAGAAATTTTTCACAGAGACATAACTTCAAAATGGGTACTCAAAATAGTTATTTGTTTGTAAATGGATGAATTTCACCAAAAAATTTATTTGATTTTGTTTAGAACTAGGGCTAGTAGATATGAATAGGCCTAAAAAGTGAAATAGAGATAAAAGGACACAAACATTGGGGTTTGAGAAAAACTCTTACACCCACATCTAGACATGGAAAAAGGGTATTCAAAATTGGTATTAGTTTTCTTGGTTGTCTGGTAGATTGCTCCAACCTATAACTCACCATCAACCTTATGGTCAAGAAGCTCAATAGGAAAATTTTGCAAACAGAGATCAAACCAGCTATTTCTTGTGATTCCCATGAACTTGATGATTAGGTTAGCTTGATTAGAGTCTAGATAGCATGATGTAAGGTTTTCATCAATCATTTTGATCATTTGAAGGCAAAAGAGCATGTTTGAAGGTTTTCTTGCATTGACAAAAGTGAGATCTTGCAAGTTTGAGGGTTGTTTGAGTTGTCTAATCATACTAACTATGTTTGAGTGACTTAAAGTATTATATGCTCTGCATCAGTAGGGTATAGAATAACTTTAAATTACATTATTATATAGTAAACTATTAATTTAATGCAATAAGAGAGAGAATTTATTGTGTTGATTTTTTCCCAAAAGGTTTTCCTAGGAGAAATCTAATGTATTTCATTTTTGTTTCTCTATTTATCTTGAATATTATGTTAAGTATAGTTTCTTATTTATTTGTTTATTATATCTATTCTCTTCACTTATTTTTTAGTTCCCTCTTAATGAAATTCTTCGCAATGAAGGACTATCTAATGAAAACTCTACTTATCTTGTAGATTCTCATATACCAATTTCTTCTACTCTTGATTTTAGTATTGATCATTTTTTAGAATTTTTTTACTAATATTCTTCATAGTTCTTATATAATTTATAATTTTTCTATGTCATTTAAGCAATCATAAGTAATAAATTCTATATTTGGATCAATGGATATATATTCTAGAAGAGGGGTATTATTATCTTCTACGAGTCTTTTAGGGTCTTTTTTATCTTTCTTCATATTGTAGGCTTGTTTCCTTTTTGAAATACCAAGTTTTCCATGATGGTTTCTCTGGGTTCAACATATAATGCTTACTAAATCTACTCCTAACTGATTCCAAGCATTCATTCTCCATTTTCTTTTCTTTTCCCCTAGCTTCTCCTTCATATTCTATTTCCAATTCCTTGGTTTTTTTTCTAGTTTCCTATTCATGGTCCATGCCTTGTTGCGCACCCTCTCTGTCACTTCAACTTTCTTATTCCTTGATACATTTAGTATCTAGAGGAGACCTCATCCCCCTCCCTACATATACTTTTTCTACCTTAATCCTACTCACAGTTGGTTTGTCTTTTCCCTATAACTATTTCCACTTCCATGTCTATTTCTATCTATGGCCTTGTTTTTGCAGACTCACAGCACCTCTGGATGCAGATCAGGCTTCTAGGTTGATCACTCTAGCATCCAGTGTGATTGCACAACATGGAAACCTCTCTCCAAGCATGGGGACTTGTGAAACTGAGATAGGAATCTCCAGATTAGAGGCTGGTTCCTCAAACTCCTCTGATTTAGATCGATATTTTTGCAAAAACTACAGAGGTTTAGATCCTAATCCTATTCTAACTTGCAAGGGGACAGGGGTAGAAGTGCAAAAAATTGAAACTAACTAAAGATGGTGATGCACCAAAAGGAGTGGTGAAACATATTTGTCATGCAAATAGACACAGACCAAAGTTCACAACATAAAACATACACAGACTGATAATGTATAATTTAGTATCTAAAATCAAGCAAATAATACAAACAGAGGATTGAAACCCATTCACAGAGCTTGCATTATCATTTCAATGTCAAAAACACGCATTACACCCTCAGAGAGGTAAAAGAAAACTGTTACAATCCTTGGAGAGGTCTGATCCTTCATCAATCACTTGTTGGAGGTGAAAGAAGAAGTCTGCTATGCCCAAAAAATGTTCCCCCCTTTCGGAATGAGCCAAATCTGGCTTTTTACATTGCATGGGTCGAACCCAGGAGACAGAAAATGTAAAAAGGCATGGGAGCCCATTCTTTCTTGACTGCAGGTGCATTAAAATGGCATGGGGGACCTTACAAACCCATACCCTATCACTTTGACCGGATTACAGGAGAATGCGACCCATTCTGCATTAAATCTGGTTGCTGGAATGTCATTTCTGGCCATGAACACGCGTCAGATCCGTTTCTCAATTTTCTCCCTCTAGACTACTCCAAAACACAAGATTGACCCTGGAATTGTGTAGAGAATTTCACCACCTTTCCGTTGATATAAAGAATGTGCAAATCTGAGCTTTGGATCAAAAAGTATGGTGATTTGAAGATTTAGGGCACAAAACAGGTGAAAACGTGTTTTGAAAACCTTCCCGTGCTCTGCCACCTGGATGACACGTGGCATGTGCTGATTGGACGAGTAATTCTCTCTCCTCTACCTTTCACGGGTTTTCCTTTTGAAATTTGCTTGTGGGCCCTAGCTGGGACACGTGGTACTATCCCATTGGTTCGGGCCAGTGCTCGAAACTTCACCCTTTGACTTTTTGACTTTTTCCCCGTGACACGTGTCATGATTTCATTGGTGCTCGGCCCTGCCGGCTGTTTCGCGCCCTTCGCGTCTTTTTGTCCTGGATGTCCCAGTGCCTCGTGGGATAAATTCTTCTGGTTCGCCCGATTTGGCCGGTTTGCATCTTTTGTCCCACTTGTCCCACTTTGCTTTGGACTGTTTGTTCCCATTTCGGCCGAACCGGCCGATTCGGGTATCTTTGTCCCAGATGTCCCAAAGCAGTTAGTGCGAAAGTTCTCTTTTTCGGCCGAATCAGCTTCTCGCACCCGCCGCGACTTCTGTCCCAGATGTCCCTGTTGCTATTTGGGCCGCCTAGAGGCTTTTCGGCCGATCCGCGCCTTGACGTCCCAAATGTCCTAGTTGCTCCTAGGACTAGGACTTAGCCGATTTTCACAATTTTTTCTTGGATCAACCTACTTGCCTTCTGCAACCTTTTTTCCACATTTTCTCAGATCTTGTTCTTTTCAGCTTGAACAGGAGAGTTAGAAAACTTCCTGAAGGGACCCTAGAAACCTGATTTTTGCTCTGAATCAATCAATTTGCTTGGGATTTGATTATTCTGATGCATGTTATCAGAATTACCCTGGGGGGTGAATTCTGGATAACAATTTGGTGACTCAGCAGGGTCATCTACCTGCTAGATGAAAAGACCAGTTGCCTGAAGCAATCCATTGGGCATGGAGTCATCAAATATTCTGTTTAGAATCCAAACTGACTCAGAATGTGCAAGGAGGAAGATGGAATGTTACCTGATGAAAGCAAAGACATGCTAAACATCTCCATGGACAGCAAGCTGTGCCAAGGCACTTAGGGAAAACAAAACTAACCTACAGCAAAACAATGTGCACAAGCACTTGGAAGAAAGAAAATCTAATCTAATATTTACAGATGTAGTGAACCTCCCTCTAGAAGCAACGCTTGAGATAGATTCCATTTACTGGAATCTGCAGTTCTTCACCATCCAATGAGGCCAATTGGAAAGCATTGCTGTTCTTGCACTTTGTGACCATGTATGGGCCACTCCAAATGGCATCAAATTTTGAATGCCTTCCCGGTTTTGCTCTGTCCACATCCCATTTCAACACTAGATCTCCTACTTGAAAAGATCTATCTTTGGCCTTCCTATCAAAGGTCTTCTTGATCAAAGCTTGATCATTTTCCATTGCTTGGGATGCTTGCTCTCTGATCTCTTGCAGCTCCATCAATTCTGCATACCTCACCTCCATGGGCTCAAATTCTAGCAACTCCAGCTGTTTCATGAGTTCCAACGTTGGCAACTCAAGTGACATGGGCAAGATTGCCTCTCTTCCATAGACAAGCTTAAATGGAGAGTTACCTGTGGATCGTTTGGGAGTTATCCTATCAGCCTATAAGGCTGATTTTAGCTTGGTATGCCAAGACCTTTGATTCTCATCAAGAGTCCTCCTAATGATCTTCAACAAGTTCTTGTTTGTAGACTCAGCCTGGCCATTACCTTGAGGGTAATAGTTTGATGAAGTACTTAGGTAAATACCGTTCTTGACAGCCCACTCAGTCACCCTGGATCCAACGAATGCCAATGCATTATCAGAAATTATTGTGGCAGGTACACCAAATCTGGTTGTAATCTGCTCATAAAAGTCTAAGATGTTAGACTCATTTGCCTCTTTGAGTGCTACTGCTTCTGTCCATTTGGTGAAGTAGTCTGTGGCTGTCAAAATCCATTTGTGCCCTTGGCTCGAATTGGGATTGATGGCTCCAATGAAGTCCAGTCCCCACTGCATGAATGGCTGATCTACTGTAATTGGATGTAATGGAAGGGCAGCGAGTCTCTCTTTTCCTGTGAAGAATGCACAATTCTTACACCTCTTGATCCATGCATAGCAATCACTAAAGATTCTAGGCCAATAATAACCAGCCTTCATGATTTTTAGAGCTGTCACTCTCGGTGCAAAATGGCCACCAGATGGTCCATTATGAAATTCTTCTAATACCCTTTGGATCTGACCTGTGCTAATGCATCTCAGCAGCACTCCATTCACATCTTTCTTGAACAAAACTCCATCAATGATGGTATATGGAACAGCCTACAACATGAAGTATCTCTTCTTTGCTTTACTCATTTCTGGAGGGCATTGGCCTGTTTGTAGGAAGTGCATAATGCCTTGGGTCCAGCAAGGGGTGGCGGCAGCATTGTCTTCTTCTTGCCTGTCACTTGGCTCATGGCTGTCTTGAACTGTCAAAACAACCTCTTCTTCTTTGCATACTTCTTTTTGCTTCCCCAAAACCAGCTGCTCACACAATCCTTTTCCTCTTACCAGCTTGGTGATCTTGATTTCAATGTCATACTCCATGACACGGGTGATCCAACCTACCCTTTTCTCATTCAAATCCTTGTTGAGGAGGAAGTCCTTAACCCCAACATGTGAGACCAGCAACTGGACCTTGTTGTTTGAGACTAAATGCTTGAATTTCTTCAAGCTCCTGATTACTGCAAGCACATGTTTTTCAATAAAAGAGTACCTCACTTCGCAGTCATCTAGGCTCTAGCTGAAGAAGGCAATCGGCTGTTCATCATTATCTTTGTTTTGCTGTACCAGAATGGCAGAAATAGTGTCATCACCTCCAAATGCATAGAGGATGAAATCCTTGGAAAAGTCTGGGTTGATGAGAGTGGATGCCTGGGAGATGGCTTCTTTGATTGCTTCAAAACTCTCCTTGCCTTCTTCCGTCCATTTGAAAGCCATGCTTTTCTTTAACATTTTGGTGATGGGCTTGACAAGGGCTGCAAAATCTGGGACAAACCTCCGAACAAAGTTTATCCTTCCTAGGAAACTCTGAAGGGATTTCTTGTGGCTTGGCAATGGTAGAGCTCTTATGGCTTCAACCCTCTCTAGATCAATTGCTAATCCTTCCTTGGAGACAATATGGCCAAGGAGCTTCCCTTCATGTGCAAGAAAGATGCACTTATTAGGATTCAAAGACACTCCAAACTTTCTACACCTCTGAAACACTTGCCTGAGGTGAAAGAGATGGTCTGCAGCATTCTTTGAGAAGACAGTGATATCATCTAGGTATACCAGCACTATATTGTTGATCAAGCCTTTGAATGCCATATCCATAGCTCGCTGGAATGTTGCTCCGGCATTCGACAGTCTAAATGGCATCTTCTTGTAAGCATATGTGCCCCATTTGGTTGTGAAGGTTGTCTTGAACTGGTCTTCCTCCTTCACCATAATCTGATTGAAGCCTGAGTAACCATCAAGTAGTGAAAACCTTTCTGAACCAGCTACGACCTGCATTATTTGTTCCATGGACGGGAGTGGATAATGGTCCTTGAGAGAGGCTCTATTCAAATCTTTGAAGTCAACACACAGCCTGATCTCTCCACTCTTCTTTCTGACTGGAACTAAGTTGGCAACCCAACTAGAATGCTTGATTGGGAATATAATTGCTAACTCAATCAGCTTGTCCAATTCTTTCCTCATGAGAGGCTCCATGTGTGGATTGACTGGTCTCTGTTTCTGCCTGACAGGCTTAGTATTTGGATCCAATTCGATGGTATGCTGAGCTAAGTTGGGATTGAAACCTTTCAAGTCTTCATAGCTCCAAGCAAACACGTCAGGGAATTCTTGACATAGCTGTATGAACTCACACCTTTCTTGCTCAGTTGTCATCTTTCCAATTTGCAATGGCTTGTTCTCTTCTACCAAGATGGATACCGAATCTTCCCTCTTGACCTGAAGTTGTCTTTCTCCTTCTAAACGGATCATTGGGGTTAAAAATGGATTCCAAACTGATAAGTCCCTTGGCAGCTTGTTGGTTCTCAGCTGTATCACTTGGTCACCATATTGCTGTTCCAACTTTCTTGATTCTTAGCTGAGAACTCAGCTTCCTTCTTGCAAGAAGTGGATTATGTTGCTGGTCATTCTCAAATACCTACCAATTGACATTGTTATCCAGCACTGAAGGCCTCACAATCACGGTGGATGTTTGGCTATACCTTGTCTTGTTGAAGTTTTTCTACAATGTCAAAGGCTGCCCCTATTGCTGCAACCTGTCAGCAGCTTGATTCTTTTTCCTAGGGATGGCTTGATGCCGAAACCCTCAAAAATCTTCCATGAGGTCCCATACCCTGTTCTTGTAGCACCTGAGTAGATCATTTTTTTTGGCGGCATGTTGTCCTTGACCTGATTTACAATCAACTCCCTGTACACAAAAGACTTGCAAGTTATTTTATTTTTCTCTTGATTGCCCAATGGCAAAAATCCCTTGCAACCAAGGAGATGCTTGATTGGGAATATAATTGCCTAACTCAATCAGCTGTCCAATTCTTTCCCATGAGAGGCTCCATGTGTGGATTGACTGTCTCGTTTTGCCTGACAGGCTTAGTATTTGGATCCAATTCGATGGTATGCTGAGCTACGTTGCGGATTGAAACCTTTTCAGTATTCATAGCTCCAAGCAAACACGTCAGGAATTCTTGACATAGCGGTATGAATCACAACTTTCTGCTCAGTTGTCATCTTTCCATTTGCAATGGCTTGTCTCTTTACCAAAGATGGATACAGAATCTTCCTCTTGACCTGAATGTTTTGCTTTCTCCTTTCTTAAACTGATCATTGGGGTTTTGTTTAAAATGGCTATTCCAAACTGATTAAGTCCCTTGGGCAGCTTGTTGGTTCTCAGCTGTATCACTTGGTCACCATATTGCTGTTCCAACTTTTCTTGATTCTTAGCTGAGAACTCAGCTTCTTCTTGCAAGAAGTGGATGATTTGCTGGTCATTCTCAAATACCTACCAATTGACATTGTTATCCAGCACTGAAGGCCTCACAATCACGTGGATGTTTGGCTATACCTTGTCTTGTTGAATGTTTTCTACAATGTCAAAGGCTGCCCCTATTGCTGCAAGCCTGTCAGCAGCTTGATTCTTTTTCCTAGGGATGGCTTTGATGCCGAAACCCTCAAAATCTTCCATGAGGTCCCATACCCTGTTCTTGTAGCACCTGAGTAGATCATTTTTGGCGGCATGTTGTCCCTTGACCTGATTTACAATCAACTCACTGTCCCCAAAGACTTGCAAGTTATTTATTTTTCTCTTGATTGCCCAATGCATCCCTTGCACCAAGGCTTCATATTCAGCAGTGTTATTGGAGCATGCAAATTGAAATCTAAAAGCTGAATAATACTTTACTCCTTGAGGTCAAATAAGCATGGCTCCACCTCCTGCACCTTGTCTACTCCTTGATCCATCAAAAAACAGCTGCCATACCTCATTGTCGTCCTTGTGGTTTGGCTTGGTGATGCTAGGAATAGGTTGACTTTCTTTGTGTATACAATAGACTCCTAGCTCAAATTCTTCTATTCCTTGATAAGGATCAAAAGCATGCACCTTGCTTGCCCATTCATCAAGAGTTAGATCCGGGATGTTTCCAACTTTAGTGTCAGTTTCATCCGTGTTTAGGTGATCTTCTTGATCAAATGCTGAGCAATTGGCATTAATCTGACTTGGAGTATAGGGCTCAATGTGGAAGTTTGCAATAGGTTCTGACCTAATTGTAGCCTTAGTTCCATACCTTGTTCTGAATAGCATGTGAGACCAATCAGTGGACAAATATCCCCCAATTTTGGTAGTGAAGTCCCTTAATAAACATAGGGCAAAGAGTGGTGAAAGGTCTATGACTGATATATCTTGTAAGACAACAACATTTAGACATGCATGCAAGGTAAGACTCAAACCTCGAATCACTCCAACTGTTGCTATTGCTGTCCCATCCAGCTACACTACTCCCTTAGATGTTATTTCATACTGGAGCCCTAACTGATCAGCTATTTGTTTAGGAATTACTGAGCTACTTGCCCCGGAATCTATCATGCAATTATGCACTAGCTGATTTCTAATGATTAACGAAACATAAAAAGGGGGAGGCTTCAGCATTCTACCTTGTTGTGCTCCATGAATTCCTTCAGGCTGGGCAACATTTTTGAGCACTTTGTCTTGCATCTGCTGATTCGAAACTGGCCAGTCTTTCATGGCAGCTTTCAGCAGATCTCTTTGGCCTGGGATGGATAGGGATTCCCACATAGATATATTGACGTTTGTCTTCTTCATCTGATCAATGATACTGAATGGTGATGAAGGATCTCTCTGCTGTCCTTTGGTTTTCACATTTATTCCTTGAATGTGGGCAGCAACAACTGGCATTTGAGTTGGCCTAGGGGGGCTGTTCTAGGCTGCCCTTGTGCATTTGAAGTTGGGTTTTGCTTGCCAATCATTTGTGGAGCTGTGGAAGGTTGTGGATTGGCCGGGGCTAATGGCTGTTCTTCACCCAAATTTCTCCTTTTTGATCTTGTGTTGGCTGTAACACCTTGAGAAACTGCCTCATTCATGCCACAGAAATCCTCTGCTTGTCAATTTACCAATGTGGTGTCATTTGGGGCTGATTGTTGTTGGAATGTTTCTTGTTGTTGGCTGTTTTCTTGACTGTTCTCACCCTCCAAACCAGTAGTTGTTACCATTAAAGCTTGAGTTAAAGCACCATTGTAGCACATGGATTGATTATGGGGTTCATTACATGGAAAACACCAATCATACTCCTGGGTGATGTTGTTTTGTGCTGGTACTAATGCCTTAGAGGCAAATATGGCATTTGGATTATAGGGCTGGAATGGTCTATTGGTAGGAGGCCTTGTTTGATTCATATTTACAGCTGGATTAGGTGGCCTTTGAGGCTGATATGGCTGCCTATTTGGTTGAGCTTGAGGCTGATACGAAGGTCTGAAACCTTGAGCTTGCTGTCTCTTTAGTGTGACCAGCTCATTACCTAAACTTTATAGTTTCTTCATGACTTCTTGAAGCTCATTTGGGGCACTTGGAGATGAAGTGGAAGCTTCATTTGAAATATGATTTCTAGGAGTGGGAGAAGGAGCTAAAACAGGTGCTTGACTAGTACTTGGGTTCTCTAAACTTGGATATAATGGCATTGGAGGCCTAGGAGCTAGCTTGCCAGCTTGAATCAGACAATTTTCAGCTCTAATGGCAATGCTATAAGTAGCAGGAATAGTTGTGCCTCCCATAGATTGAACCAACATAGAAATATTAGAATTTAAAGCTTTAAGGTAATATAGAAAAGCACCTTCTGTTGTTGGCCTGACTGCTACTGGAATCCTATCCCAAGACCTTTGAAATCTGAAGTTGAAATCAGTCAGCTGCTCATTGGGGGCTCTCTTGATAGTTGTCAGCTGCTCCAAAAGAGACAAGTTGTCTCCCTTCTCTCCAAATTGATCATGAAGTGAAATACACAGCTGATTCTAGTTTGTGATAGAACCAGCTTCAAGGCTTCTGAACCATTGCAATGCCTTCCCTTTGAATGATGATGCCAGTAGCTTGACAGCCACATCCATTTCATTTATCTCATGGATTACACAGATGTTAGCAATGTCTTTGACATGATCACCAGGAGTGGTATGATTTTCTCCAGTAAAAAATGGAATGTTCTTCAACGCTGCAATTGGAACTGGATTCTGTGCATTGAGGGCAAGTGAGCTGCTGCCAGTGAAATTGACAAAGGGATTTGTTGGTTGCGCCATTCTGATTGGTCGAACGACTCTTGAATACTGAATGAAAGGCCGAGCAGGTGGAGGATTTGAGAGAGTTCTGTTTGGTGGAGATGGAGACCTTTGAATCCTTCTTCCTCTTTGCCTTCTTCTTGGAGATAATTGCAGGTATTCAAATAGCACTTCCTCTTCTCCAACTCTTGACCTTGTGATTCTTCTCATAAGCTTTCAGGCCTGAACTGCTGAAACCAATTGATTCTTTCTTTCGGAGTCACCAGATATGCAAATAATAGCTCTTTTCAAGCAAGAAAACTGCATCACATGCACATCAACTTTTCTGCAATAAAAATGAGACCTCTAGGTCCCACCGGGTGTGCCAAAACTGTTGTTGCAGACTCACAACACCCCTGGATGCAGATCAGGCTTCTAGGTTGATCACTCTAGCATCCAGTGTGATTGCACAACATGGAAACCTCTCTCCAAGCATGGGGACTTGTGAAACTGAGAGAGGAATCTCCAGATTAGAGGCTGGTTCCTCAAACTCCTCTAATTTAGATCTATATTTTTGCAAAAACTACAGAGGTTTAGATCCTAATCCTATTCTAACTTGCAAGGGGACAGGGGTAGAAGTGCAAAAATTTGAAACTAAGTAAAGATGGTGATGCACCAAAAGGAGTGGTGAAACATATTTGTCATGCAAATAGACACAGACAAAAGTTCACAACATAAAACATACACAGACTGATAATGTATAATTTAGTATCTGAAATCAAGAAAATAATGCAAACAGAGGATTGAAACCCATTCACAGAGCTTGCATTATCATTTCAATGTCAAAAACACGCATTACACCCTCAGAGAGGTAAAAGAAAACTATTACAATCCTTGGAGAGGTCTGATCCTTCATCAATCACTTGTTGGAGGTGAAAGAAGAAGTCTGCTATGCCCAAAAAATGTTCCCCCCTTTCAGAATGAGCCAAATCTGGCTTTTTACATTGCATGGGTCAAACCCAGAAGATAGAAAACGTACAAAGGCATGGGAACCCATTCTTTCTTGACTGCAGGTGCATTAAAATGGCATGGGGGACCTTAAAAACCCATACCCTATCACTTTGACCGGATTACAGGAGAATGCGACCCATTCTGCATTAAATCTGGTTGCTGGAATGTCATTTCTGGCCATGAACACATGTTAGAGCCGTTTCTTGATTTTCTCCCTCCAGACTACTCCAAAACACAAGATTGACCCTAGAATCATGTAGAGAATTTCACCACCTTTCCGTTGATATAAAGAACGTGCAAATCTGAGCTTTGGATCGAAAGTTATGGTGATCTGAAGATTTAGGGCACAAAACAGGTGAAAAAGTGTTTTGAAAACCTTCCCGCGCTCTGCCACCTGGATGACACGTGGCATGTGCTGATTGGATGAGCAATTCTCTCTCCTCTACCTTTCGCGGGCTTTCGGTTCGAAATTTTCTTGTGGGCCCTAGCTGGGACACGTGGCACTATCCCATTGGTTCGGGCCAGTGCTCGAAACTTCACCCTTTGACTTTTTGACTTTTTTCCCATGACACGTGTCATGATTTCATTGGTGCTCGGCCCTGCCAGCTATTTCGCGCCCTTCACGTCTTTTTGTCCCGGATGTCCCAGTGCCTCATGGGACAAATTCTTCCGGTTCGCCCGATTCGGCCGGTTCGCGTCTTTTTTCCCACTTGTCCCACTTTGCTTTGGACTGTTTGTTCCCATTTCGGCCGAACCGGCCGGTTCGGGTATCTTTGTCCCAGATGTCCCAAATTAGTTAGTGCGAAAGTTCTCTTTTTCGGCCGGATCGGCTTCTCGCGCCCGCCGCGTACTTCTGTCCCAGATGTCCCTGTTGCTATTTGAGCCACCTGGAGGCTTTTCGGCCGATCCGTGCCTTGATGTCCCAAATGTCCCAGTTGCTTCTAGGACTAGGACTTAGCCGATTTTCACAATTTCTTCCTGGATCAACCTACTTGCCTTCTACAACCCTTTTTTTCCGCATTTTCTCAGAGCTTGTTCTTTTCATCCTGAACAGGAGAGTTAGAAAATTTCCTGAAGGGACCCTAGAAACCTGATTTTTGCTCTGAATCAATCAATTTGCTTGGGATTTGATTATTCTGATGCATGTTATCAGAATTACCCTAGGGGGTGAATTCTAGATAACAGGCCTTTCTAATCTCAATTTTCCTCCTTTTGATCCTTTTAAGACCTTACCATATTTCTCTTTAGCTCCAGCCCCTTCCCCTTCATATTTTCCTTCTAGTATTACATGCCTTTGGCACTTACCCGACTACTCCATACTATGCGAAATCAGCACCATGGAATTTTCCACAACCAACATCTTGACCAAAAATGGTAGTTTCTAACAAATTTTCCTCTAAGTCCAAATAGAAAGTGTGCTTAAGTAGAATAAAATGAGTACAAATTTTAAATAACTTTCAATTACATACCTATCAATAGTAGTTTCCATCTAATGATCAATAATATGGGTCCATAGAAATATAAATTGTACAATAATTCTTATTTTCCTCCATCCATTTGTATTCCTCATTTGGATCATATCAGAAAAAATAGAAATCTAACTAATATAACCAAGAACTCAATAACTCTAGAATCTCACACCATAAATTCTCTTGAATGTCTTCGTAGATATGTTTTAAATGAATTCTTTCAGTCGGGATTCCTATCACCATTTCTTCATCTTCCACAAATTTCTTCATATTATCCTATATCCATCTTTCTACATCTCTTTGGCCTAGTATCCATCTTAGAATTTTTGGGTCTTGTAAATGATACCATTATTAGGAAAAGTTCCTAGATTTTGGCATTAAAATTTTTAACAAGTTGTAGTTTATATTAAAGCATAAAAGATTCAACAAAATTTCATATGCGCACTAGAATATATACCAGATTTTAAGATATGAGAATGATATCACAGGAATTCTATTATGCAAAAGAAAATTAAAGAAATCTATGTCAGAACAAAAATGGGAAAAGAAACAATATTAGAGTACTTTTTATTAGGATCATGTTGTCATATTAAATGTCTAAGATGAAAAATTTAAAAGTTTGGTCATGACAATTAAACCCCCACTTGAAAACCTTCTCCCCAGATCATTGTAAACCCTTCTTATGGCAAGCATATTCATTGGGTCATCATAATTTTGGATAACAATAACATTCTAACATGGTTTTCAAGTGTGTTTTATGTGTAAGTAAGTATACCTAGTTTGACTCATAAAGTGGTTTACATCTAAGGTGGAATAGTTGTTCCTAGAGGCATAAAAAGGGCTTATTTTAGCCATTTTAGAACAAAGGAATACCCTCTAGAGGATGATTCCAAGGGATCAACCCATTTCATATATTTTTAGAGGATTATTTAAGATATACAGGAAAGTTTCAAAGAATTATGTGGGGTCATATGGTGTCAAGAATCATTACAGAAAAACAGTGTCATTACAGGTACATAGAATAATAGCTTCAATGAAATTATAATTCTTCTCAAGTAGGAGGATTTGGAAGCTAAAAAATAGTAAATGGAAATATATTAGAATTCCCCACATGGTAGACACATCAATTTTGGTCTAATTCTTCATGATTCTTTGTGATAATCTGAGTCACTATAGATGCCCCTTTGTGCCAAAAGCATTTCTGGGCCTAAAAATAAAATTAAAAGAATATTTGTCTCTTTAAAATTGGTTGGAATGAAATCATAAGTTTTTTAGATTCAAAATCATATAAGGTTTGTCCTTTAAAATCCATGTCTTTCTCTTGGGGCTGAAAAATCATTCTTCATGTTCTAATTTTATGTTGGCATGATAACATCAACAAAATTTATAAGCTTGAGCACACTTTTCACCCTCACTTATCCCTTTTCCCTTAGTATAATAGGATAGTAGGGACACAAAATCCACCCCCCCCCCAAATCAGGAAGTCAATTTGTATCACTTAGGACATCACAACTTGCTCCCGAGGCTATTTTTCACTTACAAAACATGACCACATGGACTCTTGGCACACTTTTCACCCTTGGATGTCCCTATTACCTTATCCCTTGGTGTAAGGGGACATTTAGGACAAAAAATTGTTCACCACCTATCAATAATTCAAGTTTCATCAGTTAAGACTTCACAATCACAACTTTCTCCCTATGTTGTTTTCACTTACAAAATATGACCACATGGACACTTGGCACACTTTCACCCCTTATTGTCCCTTATCCCTTATCCTTTAGTGTAAGGGGTAATAAAAGACACAAAAATCCACCCCCTTGCTATGGTTTGATTTTCATGACTTAAGACATTGCAATTTGTGTCTTAGGAAACCTATAAACTTGTGATAAGTCACCATGTCACCCTCTTCATGACAAGTTGACCCCATGGCACATTATTAAGAGCATGATGTCCCTTGTCCCATTGTACCAACATCCAAGGGGAAATATGGGACAAAATAATACACCCGACCTCTTTTGTTAACCCCTGGTCAGATGCAGGACCCATTTTTAACCCTCAGAGACTCAAATTTCAACCCCTTTCATGTCATTCTCTTGTTTTCACATAGTGTTTCTTGTCATGACCTAGTCAAAAGTGAATTTTGGTGTTCCATCTAACCCCTCTCCTCTTCTATCCCATAATTTTGTTGGTGTTACTCACCCTCTAACCCCAAACTAAACTATGTTAAGATTGGTAGGTTAAAAGGTGAGTTAAAAGTGAAAATGGAGTGAAAATTCTTTAAAGCTCAATAGTAATTTTTCATGTTAATTTTCCATTTGATATTTGCATATTGAAAATATTTCCTTACATCCAAATATTTTCGTAGCATTTCAGCATTTTCATTTCTTCATTTGGAGATCAATTTAAGAGCATCCATAATCCAATTGTTCAAATATTTTACAAGTGTAATGCTTCCATAATCTTACCATTGATGTTTACAAAGAGGATCTTAGAGGAAGGTTTCTTGTCAGTTATTTGTTTGCCTTCCATTTATGTTCAATTTTTTCTTATTTAAATTTTGAAACACCTAGTGGGAGTTAAACCCACACTCCATTAATGTCAATTTCATATTTTCTTATTATCTCTTAGTGCATATTTTTATCTATATTTACCGTTATGAAAATTTGGCATTATTTTGTTCACATTTATGTTGTGAGAAGTTTTTCTATTTTTTTTTGCTATTTTGTCTTATTTGAGAAGGTTATAGGTGTTTCTCATCCAAATATAGAAAATTGTAGCTAAGTTTAGTGGTGGCTCCAAGATTACAGGACTTTTGTTAGCTCTACTTGCACCTCCTTCCTAAAACCCTCTAGCACCTCCCAAATCACCATCAAGCTAACAGATCACAACCTTGAGCTCCCTGGGTTCCCTGATCACTACCAAGCTACTCCCTACAACTATCTCACCTTGATATCATCTATCAAGCTCTCTCCTCGCTCGACCACTTGCTCTTCCAACCTACTTTCCTAGTGATCTATTCTCACCCCTCCTTGGACCTTTGGCTCACCTCACTTAGCTCCCTTTTCCTAACTCAACCTCACTAAACCCTCAGTCTAATGTGACCCCTCAAATTTCCTTATTATGAGCTCACCTGGTTAAAAATCATCAACTGGAGTTACCACCGAGTCTCCACAGACTTGTCTTTGTATTACCATCGATATTTTGTTGATCCCTTTATCTCTATCTCTGGGACCATGTTCAAAACCCTACACCATCTCTCGAATAGCTCACAAATCCTAATCCTGACTTGGCTGTCTGAGCCACCCTAACCTGCAAGCCTGGCTTAGCCCTTCCTCCCTTAACTGAGCATGTGTTAACCTGATGATCCCGAGCTCCCATCCTTCCCCAAACAAGTGACCTGTTATTAACAAAATTAAATTATGGATCCAAAATACAAGTTACAGAGCTCCATTCACACACCATACCCTTTTTGGTTGAGCCAAGCTAACCCACCAAGCTCATTATTGTCCAAAAACCCACCTAGCTAACTTATCAAGCTAACATGTCATGTTATATGAGCTTTTACATTTATAACTTGACCCTAACTCAGCTTGCTAAGTCAAGCATGAGCTCCCCTCCTTACAACCATTATCAACTCATTTAAGCCGAGCTAATCTGACTCATCCCTACCTTCCTTCCAAATCACTTACCCTGAGATCTGTTTACCCTACTCAACTCATCTGAGCTGAGCTAACCTGACCGATCCATCCTCATTGCAATCACCCATTTCCTCTAATCCCAAGCTCCCCACTCAATTACCCTCCACTCGGTTATGTAACTCATCTTGTAGAGTCGAGCCCAAACTTCTATAGAAACCTAAAACTTGACTCACTAAGTTGAGCCTAAGCCACTACTCCTCTCCTTTCCTCATCATTAGAATTTTAGGGTTTTCCTTCTTTCCTTTTCCCATTTTAAATTTGATCCACATTTAAAATTAGGTCAAGATTATTTAGGTTTTTTACAGTAATTTTTATTTCCTTTTTAATTAAATTAATCATCTTTTTAATTAATTAAGGTTTATTTATCAATTAGGTCCTAGTTTAAGGGTTATTGGATGTTTATTTACCATTAACTTGTTTTTGGTGGATATTGTGAATGTGTTAAGCTTTCAGGGGGGATTTACTTACATTTTGGGAGGTTATTTTTTTGAATCTAATCTCAATAAGATCATGTGTATGCTCTTTTCTCACACTTCTATAAGTGATCTTGAAAATAAAAAATGTGAGTTTGTTTTTTATGTTTTCTCTCATGGGTTTACCTCAGTAAAAATTCTAACTCATTACTTTTAGGAAAATCTCTATGAAGATTTTTTTAAATTAAAACTACAAACTATAGGTTTCCTTTTTTGTTGACTCGAGCACACTCTATAACCTTCTTTTATTAAACGTTATTAAAACTTGTTTAAAGTAATTATTTATAGATGGGTTTATTCCCCCTCTAACTTTAACTATGGTAAATGCATAGCTAGAGGATAGAAACACATTGTGATGAGTCCCATAGGAACCCCAAAGTAGTCGGCACCTTGAGTAAACTAGCCAACGAAATGGGATCCCCACCAACTTGACTAGTATATCTTTGTGAGGATTAGAGTCAAAATTATCCTTAGTTGCGGCCCAAGTTTAATCCTTTGAGCAGAGTAAAATACTTTCTTATTGTATCAAGAGGGGTAAAGTAAATCTGAGTTTTGAACAATTTTTCTCACTCTTGTTTCAAGTTAATGAAATGAATACAAATAAAATAAGTAACTCCAATAATGCGAGGATTTAAGGCTACCTCTAGATGAAATGATGATGGATACAGGCACAAAATATCCTCCTCATATCAAGATTGATTACCTACACAAAAAAGAGAACTAAAACACAAAAATGGATTAGTAGATAGAACGGTGGGTTTCCTTACAATGCTGGTCTTTAGAAGTGAAAACTTCCTAGGATGGATGTCAACCCACATTTTAATAAGAGATAAATAAAATGATGATAGATAAAGGATATGATGCAGTAAAATCTAAATTGAAATAGAAAATTTGAGATACGCTAAACAAGACAAGGTGATATGTAGATTAGAAATTAGTAAATAATAGTAAACTAAAACAAAATTTTGTGGGTCAATGGATACCCGATTCTGATAGGCCTAATCGATGTAAATTGGGGCTATATAGGCCAAAAAAAAATGTAGAAAGGATAGATATGGAGACATCGGTCTAAAGTTGATTAGAAACCTTAAGATGATGTTAAGATGGTGTAGATAACCTGGATCTAATGAGAATAAAAAGGATGTAAGAAAATTGATAAAAAGTGATAATTACTGATAGTGTCAATGACAACTTATCTTAATCAATGACGACTAGATGTGCTGAAGCTGAGATCCAAAGTAGCAAGTGTTCAGAATAACAAGATTAGGAGATCTAGGAAACTAAGTGATTAGAAAAAAGAGACATGAAAAGAAGAAGGCTAGAAAGAGAATAACTTCAGAGTGGATCGATGATAATTGGTACAAATCTAAGATTTGATAAGGTAAAAATAGACAAAAATCTAAGATAAAGAAGGATGGGGTGATGATAGGAATCTAAGATGACTATTGGACCTACAAGGCTAAAGCATAAGAAGAAAGGAAAGACAAATGGGAGCTCCACACAAGCTCAAAGTGTCTTTAAATATCTACAATGATGAAAGAGGTATTCAAAGGGAAGATCTAAGTTGATAGTAGCTATTGGTGAGAAGAGGAGAAACCTGCAAAAATAAAGCCAAATCCAAGGAACACCTAAAATTTAATCCCTTTGCAAGGAAGGGGTAAAGGCATATTTATAGGGTCGATGGCAACCTGGATGGGTTTCCGGTGATTGCGGCGGTTTGTTGATTTGGGTGGTGGAATTGTGAAAATCTCAATATAATGACCCCTTATGAGGTGGGATCAGGATTTAAGGTGGTAAATACAGGTTAGGGATGCTTAGGGAAGACAAAAATGTTATTTGGGGATAAGAATGCATTAAATAAAGGTGGAGGGGAGGTAAACTTATTAAATGAGGGCCTAGGGAGGGAAAAAGGGGTGTTAATGGATGATAGAATATTAGAGGATGATTTAGGGATAATTAAACATGATAAATGGGATATTAGGAAGAGTAAATGATGGTATGGGATTCAGATGGGTTTAGGGGAATAAATGTGATTTAGGAGGGAAATATGGGTCTTGAATGGGAATGAGGTGAGTATGATAATAAAGGGGAGAGAACGTGGAGTGAGGGACTAGTGATACCAAAAAGTGGTGTCTACATTTACCCCTTTTTGTCGAGTGGTTTGTGTTGGGAAAGATATGAGACAAAAATGATAAGTGATAGATGATGTTTTGAAGAGATAAGAAATGATGACAAGGTAATCCCCCCCAAACTAGGGATCGATGATGTGAAGAGTAATCGATGACAAGTTTGAAAGAGAAGGATGGAGAAAGAGAAAAAAAGGATTAAAAATGAGAAAACAAGATAAAGGATGTCCCAAGCACAGGGGAAGGACCATTGATAGGATAAAAAAATTATGGCGGTGATCTTGGAAACACATCAGTAAGGACATAGAATGTCCTATGATGGACGCAATGTTAATGGTCTATGAACCTTGTGATTCGACAAACATCCTTGCAATATGGATGGGATCTAATGAGAATCCACTCGAATGGATGTAAAAGTTGTGGGACCAACGGTTCAAAGGAAAAAATCATAAATAAATGTGAGGATGGTGAAAACAATGGTCTTAACAATATGCCTAGGGAAAAAGAGCATGTGGTATCCTTCAACTATGAGGAAGCAAGAAAACGTGTCTAGGTAGGACTAGGATGAAAACAATTGCCACAATGGTGGGTTTAAGACGAGATTTAATTGCCTCAAGAGGGAACACAAATATGGCTATAGATCAGGATACTAGATGTGAGTAAGGATGTTTTATGAGATAGATGAGTAAAAATATAGTAAAATGAGCCATGTAAAACAAGGAAAGGTGTGTTATTAGTGACACACAAATCTTAAGGATGGGAAAGATAGGTTGGATAAAAATATTAGATGATGGATAAGATAAGATAGATGGATAAGATGAAAGATTGGATGAATTTTGGATGAGATAAGAAAAATTGATGAGAGGGGATGAGAGAATATTTATAAGGTGAGAAAAAAGATGAAAGATTGGATGATATTTAGATAAGAGATTGGGTGAGATGGAATAAATTGGATGCATGAGAGAAATAGATAAAATATCAGATGAGATAGAGTAATAAGATGAGATAAGATGGATAAGATGGGACAAACTGGTACAATGAGATAAGATGGAAAAAATAATGTGGGATAAGATAAGATTAAATATTGGATGAGATATAGGATTGATAAGATGAGATAAAATTATATTGGATGTGAGAGATAATATTATATTTTGGTAGGGTGACCCAAAATGTAGAAGCATACACTTCATCGTAGTAAGGAGAGCACATGGAATAAACATTCCTGGACTAGGTTAGAGGTAAATCATGAAAGAGAATGTGGAAAAAGTGATGCACTTGCTTCTAATGACAAGTGTTAACACATAACTAACGATAGTTAGTCACACTTAAGATCCTGAGGGAAAATGGAGGATGTGCTTATACACCTACTATAGACATGAAAAGAGGTTAAGATGGAACTTTTATGGGGGAAGTAGGTTCTCCTTAAGTGGTTATCCTAGGTCTATGCCCCAAATTTGAGAAATATGGCACAAACTGATCAATGCGAGAATTTTTCTATAGATAGGAAATTTGGTCGATGTAGGAAGCTTTCTAGGAATGCTTTCTTTTGACATTTTTCTTTTCGTTTTAGATATTTTTAAGGTTGATCAATGTGGGAAGCATTTTACTTCCATGATATAGGATAATACCCATCCTTCGAGGGAGTGGTCTACATTTAGATTTTTTATTTTTTTATTTTGACTATGATGAAAGGATAAGTTATGCATGATAGTTGTCCTTCAAGGGATCAGTCTATACTTTTGACAATTTTTTCTTTACATGAACAACTTTTCTTTGAGGGAGTAGTCTATTTTGGATAAGATTGTGTTTTTATATGAGCATCCATACTTTTGACTTTAAATAGAGATGGGGATAGCCAAGTAGACCACTTGGCGAGGGGATGAGAAGATGTATAAGTGAAACCTATAGACCCCTAGCTTGGTTCTAAGAGGTAGATAAGAGGGTGATGGATGTAATGATTGCGGGGTTCCCAACTAGAAGGAGAAATTTTTCCATAAGGAAAATGCTATGGGAAGAGCCATGGTGCCTATATTCAAGGTCATATATAGGAAAGTGACAATAGACCACATAATTCCAAATCGTTACAATGGAATAGGGAGAAGGATAATGATGGAGATAAGATTTTTAAATGTAACTAAAGTCACATTTGTATCTATGCTAATAATAGATAGGCATCAAGTGTAAGGTGTTGATAGGTTCCATTTCCAATTTACCATCAAGAGGCACTAAATGATAGGCTCTAGAACCATACTTATGTGTGATAATGTATGGTCCAATCCAATTGGGAGCATCTTTCCAAGTTGGTTCCTCTCTATAGTAGTTACATTCTGATTAAAATAAGTTAGGGGGAAGGGACATGGTTTCATCCATGTCCATGGGATTGTTAAATGGAGAAGAAGATGAATTGTTGTATATGGGATATGCAGACACAGTGTGTGGGTGAGAATTAAGAACGAGGAGTTTATACTCCCCCAATGAGATACATTGCATCACATTGGAGAGAGACTCATAATGAAGTAATTTGGGTGTGGATATAGATGTCGATGGAGATGGGGCATGATAGTTAGAATGAGTATTGCTGATGTCGCTAGGATATAATTGGATATATGGTTAAGGATCGTGAGGGTGAGAATGATTTTTGGTACAAACATATCAATGAAAAGAGGGGAAACTTCTTTGGGAGAAGAAGTCTTTGGAGGAGGGATGACAACAAATTTCTTGGATGAATAAGAATATTTAGATGTTAGGGGTGATGAGGGATTGATTAGAGAATTGTGAGTAGGTAAAGAAAAACTAATAGATGGGAGAGGATGACCTTTTTTCGATGAGAAGGTTTTATTCTTCTATAAGATTATAGATGAGAGTTTGAAGGGCCTTAAAATGTTTAGTATCATGTCCACAGGTACGTAATAATAAAAAATGATATTATAATCAAACCATGAGGTTTTTTTCCCTTGTGAATCAAAATATTTGATGGGGAAGTGTGAATATAGATGCTTGAAGGAGGTGTTGAAATATTTTTGTGTTAGAACCAAGGTGATTTCTTGAAGAAAGAAATGTGTGGGTTATAGATGAATTGAATTTAGGATTGGTGGATGAAGGTAAGAGAGGTGATTTACTTCTATGAGAATTTGCGAGAGCCTTTGGTTTTGATTTGGGCTTGGAAGGAGAATTCGGTGGTTTTGATTCAGATTTGGATTTGGATGGAGGAACGGGTCGTTTTGATTTAGACTGAGTGAGGATGGATGATTTTGGTAAAGGGCCAGGACCCATAATAGGTGGGGGTGCCCCTAGGATTGATGATGAGACATTAGATAATTTATAAGGGTGAGATTTAGGAGGAGGTAGATCCAACTTGTTATGTGGATGAATGAGGGATCTTTGAGTAGTAATGCCAAGGTTCTCTTATGTTTGCTGTGAGGATTTTCCCTTGGCAGAAATTATTATGATCTCTATAGGAGGATTTTATTTAGAGGTAAGGTTGGATAATCCAAGTATGGAATTTTTTGTAGATATGGGGGTTGAGGATTGTGATGGAAGTTGTGTTTGGATAGGAAGCTTGGTGAACTAGGAAGAAGTTGTGGATTGTGTAGATTTTGGAAGTGTTAATGTAGGATTAGTAATAATTATTGAGGGTGTGGATGAGGTAATATTGTCACTTGTGATCATATCAAGAGAATGTGATTGTTCGGCGTGTTTTTATGTTGATGTGGGCATGGTTATAGTTGTAAACATAGTTGTAGGTAAGGATATGGAAATGGATATAGATGTAGGGATGTTTGACAAAGACATTGAGATAGATGTTGGGGTAGATATGGGTAGAGAAATAGATGCATTGGATATGTATGTAGTTGGTATAGATATGGATGGGGAAGTGGATGTGATTGAAGTAGGTGGGGGTTAAATATTCATGGATGTAGTAGATGTGGATGGAGTGGATGTAGAGATTGGTTTAGATATAGATGAGACTGTAGATTAAGGGGTAGAATCTGAAATAGACACGGGCTTAATAGATGGTGATGTTGATTCATGTTTTAGTGTGTTGATGGTATGGGTATTGGGTTCCTGAGATGTAGGGGATTGGTTTAATTATTCGGTGCATGATTAGGAAAGGGATGTTTGAATATATCTAGAGGTTGATTAGGAGGTGCATTTGGTTTATCTAGTTGGAGATCCCCATGGATTATAAGTCATTGTAAAAGGTCTTTAAATGTGTGGAACTTCTCAATGTTGTGACCACGGAATTGGTGATGTTTGTAATAGTGAACCTCGCAATACCACACATGTTTAGGTCAATAATCACCAAGAGGTTGGATGGGTGTAAGTTGGATGAGATGAATAGCTATTAATTTGTCAAATATAGCGATGTATGATTCTCAAAAGGGAGTGTTAATGGGAGTTTTTCTATGAGATATTTGTGGAGGATCAGTGTAAGGAGTGGATGTGGAAGGATATTTGATTAAAATGGAATTAGCTTCATTCTTAGTCTTGTAATTATAAATAGTTGACTTGGTGAGTTCAGGTTTTGGTTTATTGGATTGGAGTTTTACACGACCTTGCTCAAGGGAATGGAGTTCACGTTTATGAGCCATGGTGAATGCCATGTGAAAGGTTTGAAATGATTTTTTTTGAAGAGTAGGGAAATTCACACAAGACTGCACAAAGATCTCAATAAAGCTCATTCCGAGGAAGGGATAAGGAAAATTGGTTATTTATGCCATGTCATCTAGAGATGAAATATGTGATAGATTCGTCATCAAATTGTCTAATAGTGTAGAGGTTTACAATGGTCATTTTATGCGCAATATTGATAGAAAAGTGTTCAAGGAAGAGTTCCACAAGTTAGGTGAATGATATAAGGGAATGTTGGGAGATGTCATTATACCAGTACAAAGTGGGTCCAACCAATGACATAGGGAAAGTATGGATCATAAGATCTTGGTCATGAGAAATGAGGTAACATGCATGCCTAAAGGCATGAATGTTTTGTTTTGGGTCCTCTTTACTAGTGTAAAGGATAGGGTTTGAAAGGAAGTGATGGGTTAATAGTCTTGTTGTAAATTTGTTCATAGGAGAAGGTGGTTTTCAACCCCAAAGAAGTGGCTTCAAGATTTTCCATTCTACTTAGTAACACATGCATTAGGTCATTGAGTATATGGGAATGGGAGGTTGAAGGGTGAGGTTGTGGAATATAATGAGTAGATGGGTATAGGTTGTAGATGAGATTGATATGATTCAGGATAAGTAGGTATTTTTGGAGGTACTTGATAAGGGGGGAGATAAACTAATGATTATGATTGGATGGGTTGAGATATAGATTTTTTGGGGAGATAGGGATGTAATAAGATGGATTAGATTGTGTTGGATGTTGAGAGATGGGGATATTAGATTGGTTTTGTATGATATGATTTGGGATGTGGGTGTGGGATGATTGAGATTTTTGGATAGCTTGATCTGGGAGGATGTTTTGAAAAATACTTCAAAATGGAGGTTGATGTTTGTCAATATTTCCACTTCCTGTTTTATATTATTGAAAACCAAACAAAAAACCAAGAAAGCTTCAAACTATGGGAGGGTTTAGGGACCTCCTAATGTGGATGATTATGATGATGATATGAGCGCACAAGAATGGATCCTCCTCGATGAGAGTTAATAACCCACACAATAACAAAGACTGAAACATGAAAAAGGATTAGTGATAGATATGGTGGGATGTCTTACTATGTTAGTTTCGAGAAGTTAAATCTTCCTAGAAAAGATGCCAACTAACGTGATAAAAAAATGATAATTGAGACCGGATGAATATGGAAATGATTACAGAAATATAGATCTGATAAGTTGATATCTAATGAATTGAAAGGTGCTAAGATAATAAATAATAAAGTAAATATTTCAAATAAGATTAAAATAGAGTGGGTAAATGGTGACTCAAGAGAAAATGGTATGGTTGACAGCGACCCAAGAGTAGATGGTGTGTTTGATAGTGACCAGAGTAGAAATGATCTTGAACTATGCAGGAGTAGAGATGAAGTGTGATACAAAGCTACATAAACTAGTAGAAAAGTACATATAAGATAAAAAGATTTGGAAAATAGTAGATCTAAATTGGGGTAAGGAATGAATCGATGATGACCCGAGGCCAATAAGCACAATTGATGGTGACCTATGTAGGGTTGACAAAATATGTAGAAACTGGGATAGATGTTAGTTATGAAGTGCTAAAACAGATGATATAATGCAGATAAGGTGGATAGGATGCTGGTAGGGTGGATAGGATGCAAGATAAAGTGTGTGGGATGAAAAATATGGTAGATTTGAAGGATATGGGATATGGGTTGATGACGAATAGATCTAATCGGAGGTGATTGGAACAGATGTGGTATGTTGGCTAAAGAGTAGAATGGATAAAGAATATGAGATCAATGAAGGATGGCTAAAAGGTAAAGCAGAACTCCAAGAAGACCTACAAACCTATAAAATAAAGAAGAACATGCATAAATGATGTCTCTAACCTTCATTATGCTCCAAGTTTTCTCAATGAAATGTAAAGGGATAGTAAAGTGATCTAATATGATAACAAGAGATCCAATGATGAAGGAAGGAAGGGGAAATCATATATCATATAAGAGATTCAAAAAAATTCAACTCCTTTGAGAGGAGGGGTGTGTGTGATTAAATAGGACAGGGAAAGGTCAATGGTAACCTGGGTCATTTGTCAGTGACCAGGATAGACATTCTGGCAAGAGACATTATGATCATAATGGGCGTGTGAAAATAGGATGATAAATGGGTGAAAATGGATATGTAATGGCTAACGAGATTTTTTTAGCCCTACACACATATGGGGGAGGTTTAATGGGTTAAGCGATGATAAGGAGGGATTAAATGGGTAGAGGGAATCTTAGGAAGGGTTTAAATGAGGGATAATAATTAGGGGGCATGGGAATTATTAGTGCAAATTCACAGCACCCCCAAAATGACCTATGAATCTACTTTTCTAAGGCAATGTCATTTGGTGTGAATGCACAACATTGAGATTTCCCAAAGTGTGGGACCTTTGCAAATGGGGAAAGCTCTCTAGAGAATGCTAGTTCCTCTTCCTAAACTACCTTCCACAAGATATTCCAGTGCAAGAAAGCTAATATAATCCTGATATAACTATGCCAAGGAGACAGAGAGAGATAAAAGAGGGAAAAACAAAGCCTACACTAAAATGGTGATACACTAGAGAAGGAAAATGTTGAACATCTATCAAAACTGCCATGGAAACAAAGAGAGGTGAGCAATGGAAAGGATGGACAAGTGCATCACAAAACCAAGGATAGATTTCACACAAAAAATGTTTTAAAACTCCATGAACACAACCCCAAAACCTGCAATAGACATTCAAACATACACAAATACCTACAATGAAGAGAAGCAAGAAGAAAACAAGTAAAAACGAACAAGGATGGACAAATGCATCACAAAACACATTTTTTATTGCTCCAAAAGTTTGCACAAAACATCATTTCACTAGTAAGAGGAAAAAAACACCATTACAGAGAAAGGGAGGAGGTTCAAACTCCATTTTTGACCTTGGGGAAGAAAATAAGGGAGAGGAAAAGAAGAATGATGAACAAAGCGTTACAAATGAGCCAAAATTGGCTTTTAACCATTGAGTAGAATGGAACAAAGGAGAAAACATGGGAAAATTGATTTGGGACTTCAACCACTGACAAGATTCATCTAATGGGCCTGAAAAATGATGGGTTTCTATAAAAAATCTCATACTTCGAAGTACATTGCTTTACAGAGCAAAACAGGGGCCCATACTTCATTAATTTTGGTGGTTGGAGTCATTTTCTGTGTTTTTTGCATGCCAGATACGTTTTTTCATTTTTCTCCCACAAATATCCATCAAAAATCAAAATTTAAGATTCCATCATGTAGAGAATTTCAGCATATTTCCAATGATATAAAGAACGTGAAAATCCGAGCTCGGGATCGAAAGTTATGTCCGTCTGAAGATTTAGGGAAAAAATGGCAATTTTAGGGCAAAATTAGGATTGGCGAGCCAAAACTTGAAAATTTTCCATTTTTTGAATTTGGGAAAATTTCCTAAAAATTCCTCGTACCCCGCCACTCTGCTGCCACATGTCTCTTTCCCATTAGTTGATGGAAACGTGGGCTCAAACCTCACCTTTTTCATTTTGATTTTTCATCGAGAAAATTTCCCCGCGCTCCACCACTCCACTGCCACGTGTCACTTCCTAGTTTTCCCGCGGGTTTGCGCTTCAACCTTTTCCTTTGTGCCTTTTGCAATTTTGGCAAAAAACCAAAATTTCCTCCATGCCCCTTATTCCCGCCGCTGATAGGACACATGGCATCCTCCGGTTGGTCTGCAAGCCTTCTAACTTTTCTCCATCCTCCTCCGTGGGCCTATGGGCTGGTTTTTTCCTTTGCACCCTTTGCCCACTTTGGAGAATTTTTTAACTTCACTCCACCTTCCTAACCTCCACCACCACATGGGATCTTCTCATTGGATGTGGGCATGTCAAAGGAAAATTTCCCCAAAAAACTCCGCCAAGCCATAACATTCAAGATATTTGGAGTTAGGAGGAAAATTTTACCTTTCAAAAAAGGGGAAGAAAAATACTATCTAATTAAGCCATTTCTAGAATCCTTTGAGTGCTTAAAATGTGTAAAAATTGAAGTTGAAGCACAAGGAAGGAAAGAATGAAGGAAAGTTAGCCAAAATAAGTAGGGGACTCATTTTGGTTAACAATTTGGCAACTCTCAGGGGTCATATGTCTGCTAGATGAATGAACAGTGGCCTTTAAAGCATCCATTGGGCATGGATTCAAGCTTGATAACCAATTCTAATATGAACTATGAAAATATGACCTCTGAGTCACTTGGAAACCCACTGAACTGAAACTAATCCTCACCAAAATCCACTGAAATGGACTGTGCAAGAGCAACCAAAACAACACCAAACAGTTATGTACAAAACTGAAAATCATACATGCTCTAAATGGAACATGCAGAGTGTGCACAAAAACTTCTTCTGCTGAAATAAATCCTACCTACTCTACTCTAACTGGAAGCAAAGGTGGGATAAACAAACCATGCAACTGGTTGTGCAAAATCACTTCCTTTCTTCAAAATTGACAGCCATGTAAATGATTTGGAGCTGAGTATGGCTAATTGAATGAGTGGAAAATCAATAGGAAGTTGGTCTTCTACCCAAATTAGCAAGGTGCAATTTGAAAGAAATTTGAATACCTCTTTTAGTTGCTCTGCATTTGGATTGAAGAGGTATGACAACTGATCCTTGGTACTTTGTAGTTCATCCTCATGCTTAGAAGCAAGCATGACTGGTTGTGACTTCTCCTTTGGCTCCAATGAAGCCAAATACCTTATTGGGAAAGGTCTGATTTGTTTGATATGCCCATAGCTCTGATTTTAAACTCCAAAAATGGAGTCTTCTTGTAAACCTTCTTGAATGGATGGTGTGGAAGAAATGATGGAACTCTTCTGTTGTTTTCCTTCCTCTAATGAAGAACATGGAAGATTTAAATCTTCCAACCTTGATTCCAAAGAGCTGCTATAAGATGCAGGCTACTGCAAATGAAAGTTATCCTCCATGAAAACAGGCTCAAGTGTTTGGAATGTGGATGATGAAGGAGAAAATGGTGTGATTTCAACTGGTTCCTCTTCATCAAAATAGTCCTCCAAATCTGATAGATAAACTACCTCATTGTTTTCCTACTACAAATTTTCAACCTCTCCCATGGTGTTCTCTTGATCTACAACTTGATCACCATGGTTTCTTTCATCCTCCAACATTGAGTTTGAGAGATCAAACTCTTCTTCAGCACTAGAACTCGAGAGAGATGAAATAGAAAGAAGAACTGAAGGTTCTTCTATAGCCTACTTTGTGCTCAAATCTTTTGGATTTGCACTTTTCTCCCCCACAGCTGGAATTTTCTCCTATTCTTTTGGATTTGGAATAGCTTCTCCTTCCTCTACTTCTTGAAGGAAATCTTGCTCTTGATTGAACTCTTCCTCTAGCATTAAGTTTTTCAAGTCAAACTCTTCAATCTGTTGCTCTAGAGGACAAGTTGGGGCTGCACGATCTCTTTTAGAGCTTTCCTCTTCCATGGCTGATTGTGCAACTTGAATTAGATCAAAATCTTCTTCAAGTAGAGGGCCAACATGGACACTACATTCTAAGAAAATTGATTGATGATTTGCCTCTTCTTTTTTCTCTTCTCTAGTGCAACAAAATCAGTCCTAACCACCACTGTTCTTCAACCTTTACCTCCTCTGTAGGCTTTACCGGCAAAGGAATTTTCTCAATCCCATATCTAAGAGCCAAACTTACTAAAATCTTAATCATTCCTTCTTTTCTTGGTTCTTCCTCTTGCTGTCCTTCATGACTAATTTTTGCAATTTCTTCTTCCCAACATGGATTTGGGAATGAAAGAGGAGGGGTGGGTTGTGACTCAACCATTTTTTCATTTGTTCATGGTGGTGGAAGAGATGAAACTTCTTGTTTCCTTTAAGTGGAAGGTATTTCTTTTTTCTTTCGTGGAGGGGATTTGGATTTGGAAGGGAAAAGGATAGAAAAATTGAGATGAGGTGGAATACTAGGAGATGGAGAAATGGGATCAAAATTTGAGTCAGCATATGGGAAACTTGAAGCTTGACACTGCTGAAATGATACAGATTGAAAAAGAGGGAAAGAAAGAGTATGAGATGGTGTGCTTACCCGTTGACAAGATTGCTAAATACTCCTCTCATACACCTCTATTCCCTCAGTTCACTTTGCAAGTAATGGCAATATTGCAATCCTAAATTCAAGCTTCTCTTGAGGGATGTAATGCCTTGGAAATGGTCCCACCCATGGACAAGGTGCTCCACAACTGATTTCAAATGCTTTCATTTGTGCTTGAGCCCTAGATTGCAACATGTCAATCTCTATTTTTTGGATTTTCTCCAACAAATCAGCATCTTGAATTCGATTGTATTCATTTTATGCATACCCCTACTCTTGGAAAGAACCATAGCTAAACTGATTTTGGCACTACTATTCATATGGGTATGCATGTTGATCTTGAATCTGCTCAAAATGTTGATTTGAAGGAGTTGTAAAGCATCTTGGAGGTGGATTTGGATGGCACTACTGTTGTAAATGTGAATTCCATGATGGAAATGAAGTCATGATTGCACAACTTCATGGGATGAAAGAAGATGGAAGATATGGAAGGAAGAATGGATGAAAAATGAATGAAAAGGAAGGTCTGCAACTTCAGAGATGGGTTGTTTATTAGATAGATTCACCAGATGTGTTTGCAATTACCTCCAAAGGCTAAAATATTCATAGGAACACACCAACCTATAAAAAATGAAATGGAAGACCTGTAAGGTCCCATCAGGCGTGCCAAAAATGTTAGTGCAAATTCACAGCACACCCAAAATGACCTATGGATCTACTTTTCTAAGGAAATTTCATTTGGTGTGAATGCACAACATTGAGATTTCCCAAAGTGTGGGACCTTTGCAAATGGGGAAAGCTCTCCAGAGAAGGCTAGTTCCTCTTCCTAAACTACCTTCCACAAGATATTCCAGTGCAAGAAAGCCTAATATAATCCTAATCTAACTATGCCAAGGAGATAGAGAGAGATAAAAGAGGGAAAAACAAATCCTACACTAAAATGGTGATACACTAGAGAAGGAAAATGTTGAACATCTATCAAAATTGCCATGGAAACAAAGAGAGGTGAGCAATGGAAAGGATGGATAAGTGCATCACAAAACCAAGGATAGATTTCACACAAAAAATATTCCAAAACTCCATTAACACAACCCCAAAACCTACAATAGACATTTAAACATGCACAAATACCTACAATGAAGAGAGGAAAGAATAAAACAAGTAAAAATGAGAAAAGATGGACAAATGCATCACAAAACACATTTTTTATTTCTCTAGAAGTTTGCACAAAACATCATTTCACTGGTAAGAGGGAAAAGATGCTATTATAGAGCAAGGGATGAGGTTTAAACTCCATTTTTGACCCCAGGGAAGAAAATAAGGGAGAGGCAAAGAAGAATGATGAACAAAGCGTTACAAATGAGCCAAAATTGGCTTTTAACCATCGAGTAGAATGGAAGAAAGGAGAAAATGTAGGAAAAATGATTTGGGACTTCAACCACCAACAAGATTCATCTAATGGGCCTAAAAAATGATGGGTTTCTATAAAAAATCCCATACTTCAAAGTACATTGCTTTACAGAGTAAAACAGAGGCCCATACTTCATTAATTTTGGTGGTTGGAGTCATTTTCTGTGTTTTTTACATTCTAGATATGTTTTTCCATTTTTATCCAAAAAATATCCATCAAAAATAAAAATTTAAGATTCCATTGTGTAGATAATTTCAAAAACTTTCCAATGATATAAAGAACATGAAAATCCAAGCTCGGGATCAAAAGTTATGCCCCTCTGAAGATTTAGGGCAAAAATGGCAATTTTAGGGCAAAATTCGGATTGGTGGGCTGAAACTTGAGAATTTTCCATTTTTTGAATTTGGGAAAATTTCCCAAAAATTCCCTACGCCCTGTCACTCTAGTGCCACATGTCACTTTCCCATTAGCTGATGGAAACACAGGCTCAAACCTCACCTTTTTCATTGGGAAAATTTCCCAAAATTTCCGTGTGCTCCGCTACCACGTGTCACTTCCTAGTTCACCCACGGGTTCGCACTTCAACATTTGCCTTTGTGCCTTTTGAAATTTTGGCAAAAAACCAAAATTTCCTCCATGCCCCCAATTCCCACCGTTGACAGGACACGCGGCATCCTCCGGTTGGTCCTTCTAAACTTTTCTCCATCCTTGTCTGTGGGCTTACGAGCTGGTTTTTTCCTTTGTGCCATTTTCCCACTTTGGTGAATTTTTTAACTTTGCTCCACTAGCCTGACCTCCACTTCCATGTGGCGTCTTCTCATTGGATGTGGGCCTATCAAGGGAAAATCTCCCCAAAAAACTTTGTCGAGCCATAAATTTCAAAATATTTGGAGTTAGGAGGAAAATTTTACCTTTCTGGAAAGGGGAATAAAATCCTATCTGATGAAGCCATTTCTAGAATCCTTTGAGTGCTTGAAATGGGTAAAAATTGAAGTTGAAGCACAAGGAAGGAAAGAATGAAGGCAAGTTAGCCAAAATAAGTAGGGGGCTCATTTTAGATAACAGGAATCTGATAGGGATATTAAATGAGAGTGATTAGGATAGGATTAAAGTAATTAGATGTGTTTAGGGTAGATTAAGAATTATGGGTTTAAAATATGGGAATAATGAGAAATATGTGGGATGTGGAGGGAAATAGGAATGGATGTATTTAGGGAATGGATAATTAATTTAAATGTGGGGAAGGGGGAAATATGAATTTAGGAGGGAAAGTGGGTGATTCAAAAATAGGAGGGAAAAGAGCGCGCTAGGAGAGGGTGAGGGGTGAACGTGATGTGAAGATATGGGGGTACCAAAAATAAGTGTCTAAAGTTTATAGGTTTGAGTGTATTATTTATAGGTTTGGATAAGAGCACTGATGTAAATAGGGGATTAAGAAGTGATGGGGATAGAATATGTAGGGGTGGTGTGAGCTAAGTTAGGTGGAATGAGCATCACCAATTGAGTGGTTCAATGGGATTGGGGGACAATGGTAAATTTAAAGACAATATATTCATGAAGGGAAATAGGATTAGCATCAAGGATATCTTAAAACTTAGAACATCCAAAAGGGATAGTATGGGGTCCAAGAGTCTCTTAAGAAGTAGCAAATATGAGCATAACTAGTCTAGGGGAAATGGAATGATGAGAGATGGAAGGATTGGTTTTAGGATGGGGATCATTTTGGATTACATGGGTTTCATGAGGAGATATTGTAGAAACAAGGGGTTGGGGGTCCAAATATGAAGTGATAATAAGTGTAAGAAAAGTAGTAGTAAATGCATAATTTTTTTGGGAAAGATTGTCGGAAGTGGGGATGTTTTGGATGAGGTAGAATTTTATGTTTTCCTGACTTGAGAATGGATGATATAAAAAAATTTGATCATCTTGATTATTTAGAATGATTTAAACAATGAAAGAAAGTGGGCTCAAAGGAAACCTAGGAAATGGCCAAACTATGGATGGTTTCGGGTTGTTTTGGATGTTGTCCTCAATATAGAGTAAGGTATGTGAGGCTTAAATATTTGATGAATACTAGTATGAGGCATGATATTAGGGCCTACCCCCACACTTCATACACTACAAATATAAGTGTGTTGGGTGCTTAGCCAATATATTGATAGTTTTAAAAAAATGTGGCCAAAACACCATGGTGGATTTCCTATTGGGTGATGAAATCCCAATATTTCCACCTATGAGAATAGGTTTAAGATGTGTAAATTAATGTGTGCATTTTGGGTGTGTGTGGAGAAAGTGAATACAAAGGATTGACCCCATAATTAGACTATGTTACCAAGAAAGTATGATGAGGTTCTTTATCTAAGTCCCAAAATTGAAATGTGAAATTCGATGAAGTCAAGTAGAAAAGAAGGGGAAAATGATGCAAAAAAAGAGAAAATAAGGAAAAAAAAAAGAATACATGGAAACATTATTTTCCTTTTTATTATGATTTTCAGCTAGAAAACACGTTATTGATCCAAGCAAGCAGTCCACCACATACACAAGCAAGTGAGGCTCCTAGGTGAAAGGTTAGTAGAAAGAGAGGAATGGAAAATGGAAATGGAAAAAATATATATAACTCACTAAAGAAGGGTGGGTCTCATCGATCTTTCCAGAATGTTGAACAAATTTTCTCGCTCCTTTTTTAAGTTAATGAAATGGAAATAAAGAAAATAATTAGTTCCAATAATGTGAGAGTTTAAGACTACCTCTAGATGAAATGATGATGAATACGGGCATAAAATATCCTCCTCATAACGACCTTGATTATGAGCACAACAAAGAGAACTAGAACACAAAAATTGGATTAATATATAGGATGGTGAGTTGTCTGAAAATTTCACTCCTGAGAAGTGAGAACTTCGTAGGATGGATGTCAACCCGCATTTTAATAAGATATAAATAAAAAATGATAGGTAAAGGATATGATGCAACATAATTTGAATTAAAATAGAAAAGATGAGATACACTAAATAAGATAAAGTGAGATGTAGTTATGAAATTAGTAAATAATAGTAAACTAAACCAAACCTGTGCAGGTCGACAATGACCTGAGTCTGATGGGCCCAACAGACGGAGACTAGGGCTATATAGGCCAAAAAGAAATTCAAAAAGGATAGATCTAGAGATAATGGTTTGAAGCTGATAGAACCATAAAGATGATGTTGAGATGCTGTAGATAACCTAAATTTGATGAGAACAAAAAGGATGCAAAAAATTGATAAAAGTGATAATTTCTGACAGGGTCAATGGTAACTGATCTCAATTGACAGAGACTAGATGTGATGAAGATGAAATCTGAAGCAGTAGGTGTGTAGAATGACAAGATTAGGATATCTAGGAAACTGGGTGATTAGAAAATAGAGGTAGGAAAGGGAGAAGGATAGAAAAAAGATAACTGTAGAGTGGATTGATGACAATCAGGGCAGGTCGATGGTGACCGATACAGATATAAGATTTGATAAGGTAAAAATACAACAAAATTGGGATGAATAAATTTGAATGAAGGATGGGGAAATGGAAGGAGTCTAAGATAACTACTGAACCTATAAGGCTGAAGTATAAGATGAAAGGAAATACAAAGGGGATCTCCACACCAACTAAATGTGTCTTTAAATCTCGACAATGATGAAATATTTCTTCAAATGGCATATCTAAGTTGATAGCAGTTGTTATTGAGAAGAGGATAAACCTACAAAAACAAATCCAAAGTCTAGGAATGGACAAAATTTCATCCCTATACAAGGAGGGGGTAAAGGCGTATTTATAGGTTTGACGGAAACTCGGATGGGTCATCGGTAGTTGTGGAAATCCATTTATTTGGGTAGTGGAAGTGTGACGAGCTCAAGTCAATGACCCCTTGTGAGGTGGAATTGTGGTTTTGGGTGGTAAATACAAGTTAGGGCTACTTAGGGAAGATAAAAAGGGTAGTTGGGGATAATAATTCATTAAATAATTGTGGAGGGGAGATAAAATTATTAAATGAATGCCTAGTGAGGACAAAATGGGTGTTTAGGGATGATAAAAATATTAGGTGATGATTTAGGGATAATTAAACATTATTAATGGGATGTTGGGAAGAGTAAATGATGATATGGGATTAAGATGGGTGTATGGGAATAAATGTTATTTAAGAGGGAAATATGGGTCGTGAATGGAAATGAGGGGAGTATGATAATAAAGGGGAGAAAACACAAGGTGAAGGACTAGTGATACCAAAAATTGGTGTCCACACCAATGACTAGGAATTTTCCTAGTGTACCGAGCTCACTCAAGTAATGTTTGGCATTTAAGGAGAGATCCATATTTATAGGAAGCCCCCCTTGACCAAGCCAACTTAATTTTAGAGGCCATCCTTATATATTTTTATCATCATTAATTTTTTGTTATATAGTTTGTGTTCCACAATCGTATCATACACATTATATCTCCCCATCTTCTAAATTTTTAATCAACATTCAAAGCCCTACATTTTGGATACCCATGTACTCACTTGCACACATTCATTCTCAATTTAATTCTTGACATTTTTATATTCAATTTATCATGGTCAAGCATAATCATCATCTTATTTCCCTATCATTTTCCTAAATTTTTTTAGTTTAACATAGAAATTGTTAAACTCTAAGCACTAGACCAATCCTACATTTACAAATTTAACATTCACTTTGCTAAATTTTAGGTATCATCATCTTTTCAAACTCTTACATCTTAGCATTCACTTTGTTAAGGGTTGAGTAATAAAACCTTTTTCCTAAATTCTTCCATCTTAGAATTAACTTTGCTAAGATTCCAATAATCAAACTTTCATTTTTAACCTCTTCCATCTTAGTATTCACTTTGCTAAGGGTCGAGGAATCCGATATTCATTTCTACACTCTTCTATCTTCACATTCACTTTGCAAAGGGTTGAATAACTTATCATATTTTCAAACCTCTTCCATCTTAGAATGCACTTTTCTTATGGTTGAGTTATTTAATACTTATTTCTACACTCTTCTACCTTTGCATTCACTCTACAAAGGGTCGATGATGACTAGATCCAGTCAGCGATGACTAGAATAAATGTGGGATGTTGGCTAAAGAAAAAAACAAAAAAATGATCTGAGGTCAATGAAAAACAACTAAAATGAAAATAATAACTCTAAGAATACCTGTAAACCTATAAAAAAAAGAAGAGCACGCCTGAATGATGTCTCCAAACAACCTTTACTATGATCCAAGCTTTCTCAATGAAATGCAAAGGGATAATAAAGTGATCCAATTTGATAACAAGAAGGATGAAGGAAGGAAGAAGAAATCATAGAGCATACAAGAGATTTTAAAAATTCCATCCCTTTAAGAGGATGGGTGAGTGTGATTAAATAGGATAGGGCAGGGTCACCGGTGACCCAAGTTAGTTTTTGGTGACTAGGATGGACATTCTACCAAGAGATGTTAGAACCATAATGGGTGAGAGAAAATAGAATGATAAATGGGTGGAAATGGTTATGCAATAGCTAGTGGGCTATAATTATCCCTATAATCATATATGGGATGTTTATTGGGTTAAGGGATGATAAAGAGGAGTAAATGGGTAGAGGGAATCTTAGGAAGGGTTTAAATGAGGGATAATAATTAGGGGGAATGGGAATCCTATAGGGGTATTAAATGGGAGTAGTTAGGATAGGATTGGGGTAATTAAATGGGTTTAGGGTATATTAAGAATTATGGGATTAAAATATGGGGATAAATAGGATTTGTAGGAATAATGAGAAATATGATCAAATTGACTTAGGGAATTATTGAGTGTGGAGCTTAATTACTTCACAGGAATATTGCTTTTACATGTTTCTAGTTTTGGCAGTGACCGACATCGGTCAGAAGGTAACCGACATCGATCAAGAAGTGACTGGCATTGGTTAGGCAGTGACCAACATCAGTCACTTGTGTGATGGTGCTTTGTTCTTTAGACGAGAATTAGAATAAAAAAATTTCTTTAAAGATGATTTCTTGATTTTAAAAGCATATTTATTTTCCCAAAATAGATATATATGCATGTATGCATTATATGAGGGTATCTAAGAAGAAAATAGCAATTTTTTTACATGTTATTTTTCTTGGTGAGAAAGAAAGAGTATTTGAGTGAGGGAAAAGATCTAGAAGACAACGGATCTTCATTGTATTTCCTCTATAAAGCACTGAATAATAATATTGGTCATTTCTTGGTGGACGTAGCCCACACTGGGTGAACCACATTAAATCTAGTGTTATATTTCTCTTTTTTATTTTATCTTCTATTTTATTTCCGCATTCATTGCTTGTATGCTTTATTTGATTTTATATTTATGCAACATTCTTATGTGGTTAACCAAAACGACTCGTATCATAGCTTTTTTTGGAGGTTTTGTGTGTTGACAGGATTTACTCACAGAGGGTTTTCTTATTGAGTGGGAGAAGAGTAATGGTAGAAGATAGTAAATACTAAGTAGAGAAATTTTATGGTTGTAATTATCAACTATGGAAGATGCATGTGGAGGATTATTTGTATCAGAAGGATCTATACTTACTGTTAGATGAACATGCTTAGCTAGACACAATTATTGATGAAGAATGGAAGGTTATTGATAGAAAAGATATGGGATCTATAATATTGAGCTTGACAGCATCAATAGCTTTGAATTTTATAGATGCACAAACTATGGTAGAGTTGATGAAATCTTTAGCAAATTGATATGAAACTCCTAGTGCTTCGAATAAGGTTTATTTGATGAAAAATTAGGTTAATTCTAAGATGCAAGAAGGTGGATCTATATCTAATCATTCTAATGATTTCCGGTCTATTGTAAATCAAATAAAATTGGTAGAAATTTCATTTGATGATGAATTGAAAGAAATTTTATTCTTATTCTCTTTGCCAAATAATTGGGATAGCTTGGTAATGGTTGTAATTAATACAATGTTTACTTCTAAAGTTTTGAAATTTGATGATGTGGTTAGTGTAATCCTTAATGAGGAAATACACAGTAAAATATCAGGAGAAACATCATCTGTAAACACTTTAAATGTAGCAAGTAGGGGAATATCTAAGGAGAGATCATCAAAGAGCAATAAGAATGGGAGATCAAAGTCAAGAAATGGCAAATCTAGATCTAGGTACAAAGATTTACTGTGCTAGAATTGTGGAAAGAGAGGACACGTAAAGAAGGAGTGTTGGTCTAAGGAAAAAAAGAGAATACATCAGACAAAGGTAAAGAGGAAAATGTTGCAAGTGAGGTAAACCAAGATGCCCTTATTCTCTCCTTGGATAATAAATTAGAATCTTGGGTTTTAGATTCTAGAGTTACTTTCCATACTACCCCTAATAAGGGTTATTTCAGAAATTATGTTGAGGGTGATTTTGGAAAAGTTTATTTAAGAAATGATGATCCATGCAATATTACTGGTAAAGGTGATGTTCATCTAAAGCCGCGGAATGGAAATCCATGGGAATTGAAATATGTGAGGCATGTGCCAAGCCTCAAGAGAAATCTAATATCTACAGAGCAACTAGGTGAATCTGGATGTGTGGTTACATTCACAGCCGATCCTTGGAAGGTTGCTAAGGGATATCTTGTTGTGGCAAGAGGTAAGAAGGTAGGAACTTTATATATATCTACCTATGTTACTAATTCCTTTTCTATGCTATCTACTATAGATTCAAATGCAACCATGTGGCATAATTGGATAGGCCATATGAGTGAAAAAGGAATGCAAATATTAAAGGGTAAGGGTAAGTTATCAAATTTTAAACATTCAGATCTTTAATTTTGTGAGCATTGTATATTTGGAAAGAATAAGAGAGTGAGATTTCTCAAGGTTGGGTCAACAAACAAGGAGCAGAAATTGGAGCTTGTACATTCACATGTGTGGGGACCATCTCAGGTAGCTTATATTGGAGGATCCCAATATTATGTGACTTTAATTGATGATGCCATAAGGAAGGTATGAATTTATTGTATTAAGCGTAAATATGATGATTTTGAGAATTTTTAAAGGTGGAAAGCCCTTATGGAAAATGAAAAAAACTTAAAATTAAAGTGGCTTAGATCTGACAATGGTGGTGAGTGCTACAACAAGGTTTTAGATGATCATTATTCAATGAATGGAATACAAAGAGAAATAACAGTTCCTAGAACTCCAAATGAGAATAGAGTTACAGAAAGAATGAACAGAACAATCATGGAACATGCTAGAAGCATGAGGATACATGTCATTTTTCCTTTGAATTTTTGGGTAGAAGCAGTGGATATAGTAGTGTACTTGATCAACTGTGGGCCTTCAACAACACTGGATGGTGGAATACCAGAAGAAGCTTGGTCTAGAAAAGAGGTAGATTTTTCTTTTATTAGATTTTTTGGCTCAGAAGCTTTTGTGTATGTTGATAGGGAAAATAGGAAGAAGTTGGATGCTAAATCTAAGAGATGTACTTTTATTGGTTATAGCTCTGGTGATTTCAGATATCAATTTTCAGATTTAGAAGATTCTAATATTTTTAAGAGTCGTGACATTGATTGGAATGAAAAAATAATATACAGGAATAAGGTTTTGGTGCCTAAACATGAATACGTTGATGATATTTTGAAGGGAAATCATCTTTTGGATCTAAAAATGGGAGCTATGTTATTTTGTTACTGTATGTGGACGATATGCTGATTGCAGGATCTAGTATGTAGGAAATTGGTAAACTTAAAGAAAGGATAGCTCACACATTTGCAATGAAGGATTTGGGAGCTGCAACGAAAATACTTGGCATGTAAATTCATCGAGACATGAAAAAAAAAGTTGTATTTATCTCATGAGGCTTATATCAGTAAGGTGTTGGAAATGTTTAACATGCAACATTCAAAACCTATTAGTACACATATGGATGGAAACTTCAAATTGAGAAAATATCAGTTTCCTTCATCACATGAGGAGGTTGAGTACATGACATGTTTTCCCTATGCTTCAGCATTATGAAGTCTTATGTATGTCATGGTTTGTACTCGACTAGACATTGCATAGGTTGTGGGAGTTGTGATCAGGTTTATGGATAATCCAGGTAAAGAACATTGGAAATTAGTGCAATGGATTCTTAAGTATTTGAGAGGGACATACAACATGGAGTTATGCTATGAAGCATTAGATACTTCTTTATGTGGCTATGTTGATTCAGATATGGCTGGAGATTTGGATGGTAGGAGGAGCACCACTGGATATGTTTTCATAGTAGGTTGAATGGTAGTTAGCTAGATTTCAATATTACATAAGGTTGTGGATTTTTCTACTACAAAGGTAGAGTATGTTATAGCTACATAAGCTAGAAAGGAGATGATATGGATTAGTAGGTTCATGTAAGAGTTCTGAAAAGAGAAAGAACATTGCATATTATACAGTGATAGTTAGAGCGTGATCCATCTAGCAAAGAACTCAAAATTTCATTCAAGAACAAAACACATTCAGTTGATGTATCACTTCATACGACAGGTGTTGGAGGATGGGAAACTGAAGTTAGAGAAAATCCATATGGATGAGAACCCTATGGATATGATAAAGAAGCCATTGGTAAAGGAGAATTTGGAGCTTCACTCCACTTCTGTTGGTCTTCGATTTTGATACTTTAAGAGGAAGAAATAGGCCAAGGAAAAGGAACCAAGGATGGTGATGTTCAGTACAGTGTAAAAATTCATCTCCAAGTGGTGTTGAGTGTGGAGCTTAGTTGCTTCACATGAAGCTTGATTTTACATGTTGTTGGTTTTAACAGTGACCGGCATCGGTCAGAAGATAGCCAACATCAGCTAAGAAGTGACCAACATTTTTCATGTAGTGACCGACATTGTTTAAGAAGTGATCAACATTGGTTACTTGTGTGATAATGTTTTGTTCTTTGAATGAGAATTAGAATAAATATTTTGCTTTAAAGATGATTTCTTGATTGTAAAAGCATATTTAGTTTCCTAAAATAGATATATATGCATGTATGCATTGTATGAGGGTATGTAAGAAGAAAATAACAAATTTTTTACATGTTAGTTTTCTTGGTGAGAAAAAAAGAGTAGCTGAGTGAGGGAAAAGCATTGAACATCCTTTGAGGTGTTGGAAAAAAGAAGATCTTCATTGTATTTCCTCTGTAAAGCACTGAATAATAATATTGGTTGTTTCTTGGTGGATGTAGCCCACACTAGGTGAACCACGTTAAATTTGGTGTTATCTTTCTCTTGTTTATTTTATCTTTTGGTTTATTTCTGCATTCATTTCTTGTATGCTTTATCTAATTTTATATTTTTGTAACACTGTTATATGGTTAACCCCAACAGGAATGGATAATTAATTTAAAATGTGGGTAAGGGGAAAATATGAATTTAGGAGGGAAAGTGGGTAATTCAAAAATAGGAGGGAAATGAGCACACTAGGAGAGGGTGAGTGGTGAATGTGATGTGAAGGCATGGGGGCACCAAAAATAAGTGTCTACATTCTGCCCATTTTTGTTGAGGGGTTTACGATAGAAAATTACGAAGCAAAAACAAGAAGATATGGGAAAGATAATTCATGAGAAAAGGGTTAATTGATAAGGTTTTCCCCCTCAAACTAGGGTTTGATGACACGAAGGGGAATCAATCACTATTTTGAAAGAGATGGATGAGAAGGGAAGGAAGGAAAGGATAGGTAAAAGAGAGGATGAGGCAAGAAGGATTGAAGAAAAAATAAGGATTAAAATGTGGCGGTGACTTCAGGAGTGACTTTTGCAGGGGACAAAGTATGGCCTTAATAGAGATTACGAAAATGTCTTACGGACCCGTGAGTTGATGAAAATCACTGTGAGATGGAGGGAATCCAATTTGCATCCACTCAAATGGATGTGCAAGTTGTGGGAACAATGGGTCATAGGTAGACATTGAAAGTATGCACAAATAAATTAGAGGATAATAATGTGAATTATTTTAAACATGAGGAATCGAGTGAAAAATGTATTCAATAAATACAAGGATGAAGATGATAATGGTTCCCCATCAAAAGACATAAATATGGCTAGGAAGGTACTATGATAACAGAATCTAGATATGACAAGGAATAGTGTGTTATGGGTGACACAATAGAAATTAGTGGAAGAAAAAGTGATTAAATTATTTATATGGTTTGATGATTTTGGATTAGATGATGTGATGATCATGATTATGATGTTATGTACTTGATTTATTATGCTGGTTGTGATGGATGATGATTATGGATGTGAACGCTAAAATAGGAGATGAATGTGATGAATATGCTAAATATTTAGATGTGATGGGTTCAAAAACATGTTATAAATGATATGGGATGTAATGAGGGAGGATATAGAATGTAAAATTTGTGATGAAATGTGGTATGATGAAAAATATGGTGAATGAAAACATGATTTGGGCATGGGTAGACAGTTAGATGTAGATTAAATAATGAAAGGAAATGATGCATAAATGATATTAGGAAATTAAAGGGAATGAAAGATAAGGGCTTAGAAAGATACGTGACTTGATAGGTGGTGACAAATAAATTTACAAAGGAAACTACACCATAGATAAGAGCGTAGGTGGAAGGAGTGATCCAAACTATATTAGAGGTAAAGTGAGAACAGGAATCAATAAAAGAAATTCACTTGTGACCAAAAGCAGGTGTTAACATAGGACCAACGATATTTATTCACACTCATTTTCAAGAAGAAAAGATTGAAAGGGGAAGCTTTTAGACCTACTGTCAAAATGAAAAAGGGTTAAGATATAACATGTATTTGAGAAATAGGTTCTCTTTGTGTGGTGTTCGTAGGACTATGCCCCAGCTTTATATTTAATGATGCAAACTGATCGATGTAGGAATTTTTCTTTTGATGGGAAATATAATTAATGTGGGAAGTTTTCCTAGGATGATTTTACATAAGAAATGTTAATCAATACGTGAATCCTTTTACTTTAATTATATAACAAGGTATCCATCCTTCGAGGTAGTGGTCTACATTTTGATTTTTAATTTTTTATGGTCAAATACATGATAGCTATCCTTAGAGGGAGTAGTCCATATTCTTACATGATTTGATTTACATGAACAATTTTCCTTCGAGGGAGAATTATTTTTTATAGGAGCATCCTTAACTTTGAATATTGATTTTGACACAAGAGTTGAGGATAGCCAAGTATACCATTTGGGGAGGGGATAAAAAAGATGTGCAAGCTATACTTGAGGACCCTTATCATGATTCTATAAGGTAGATAAGAGTTAAATGGAAGTAATGATCATGGAGTTATCACCAAGAAGGAATAACCTATCCATAAGGAATATGATATGAATAAAGTTTCGGTGCCCATATTTAAGGTCATAAACAAGATAGTGACAATAGATCACATAATTCCATATCATTACAGTGATCGATGGAAGAGGAAATTGAGGGAAAGAGGGAATTTCTAAGGCAACTAAGATCACATTGGTATACATGCTAACAATATAAAAATCGCAAGTGTGATGTGTTGATAGGTTTCGGTTTATTTTTAGCATCGAGAGATGCTAAACGATAAGCACCAGACCCATACTTATGTGTGATAATGTATGATCCAATCTAGTTGGGAGAAAAATTTCCATGTTGGATCCTTTCTATAGTAGTGGCATTCTGATTTTCTTTAAGGACATGGTCAATGATGTTAAATCCATGGGGCTTGATATGTTTTTTGTAAGAATGTTTTATTCGATCCTTATAGACTTGATGATGATGGAGGGAAATCAAGAAACGTTCATCTAATAACTCAAGCTATGCTAGAAGCTCTTGACAAACATCCTCATCGTAGATAAAGTCGCGAAGGGAAAAAATCAAGGAAGGGATTTGAAATTCTAGAGGAAAGACATCCTTGGAGCCGTAGACAATATAAAAAGGAGTAGCATCCATAGGGGTGTGGATGCTAGTTTGGTAATCCCAAAGAGAAAAGGGGATATGAAGATGTCAATTACGACCTGACTTATCAATAGTCTTAGCAATAATGTTACAAAGGGTCTTTTTGGAGGATTTGGGTTAGTCGATATCCTAGGGATAATATGGAGAAGAGAATCTAATCTTGATATTAAAGGAGTCTGAAAGCTTCTTAATTTATTTGTTTTTGAAGGAATTTCTGTTGTCTATGATGAGCTTGTGAGGAATGCCAAAATGGCAGATGATATGTCGATAAATGAAATTAATGATCTAGTTAGATTTGATAGATGTGAGTGGAATGTCTTCCACCCATTTGGTGAAGTACTCAGTAGCAATAATGATAGAATGATGACACTAAGAAGAGCACAGGTTGATGAGTCCAATGAGTTCGAGCCCCCATTGTGAGAAAGGAAAAGAGTCTCGAGCAATATATAGAGCCTAGATAGGGACGGGGATAATATTGGAATGTTGTTAACATTTTAAAAACTTTTTGACATACTCACAATAGTCCTGGTTGAGATTATTCCAATAATAGCCCAGGTGAAGGATGCGATTAGCAACATCTAAGCTACTAAAGTGTCCACCACAGATACAGTCGTGGACTTCTCGAATGGTGTAGATAGATTAAGAATATTTGAGAAAATGTAGAAGAATATCGTAAAATACACGTTTGTAAAGGATTATGTCAAGCATGACATAGTGGGTTACACATTAAAGGAAGGACCTTCTACCATTCTTAGATGGGTTAGAGGGGACTTCAGATTGGGATAGATAGTCAAAGATCTTATAATACTAAATATCTGATGGATTGGTGTTGAAATGATTGATGTGGAAAGGCTCGTGGATATGAGATAGTTGGTCGAGACATTGAACAACAATAGAGATCTTGGATTCTTCCATTTTCCATGGGATAAGGGATGTAAGGGAATTCATAGTGTTAGCAAAATGATTGGATGAATATGGGATAGCTTGGATGGTATAAAAGTCAAATTATTCAAGGAGGAAGATAACGATATCCCTATATTTTTGAAGGATGTCATTTTTACACTAATAGGTGCCTATGAATTGATTGACAATGAGTTGGGAATCACCATAACTATCAAGAATTTGGATGTCGAGTATGACAGTGGTTTTAAGGCCCAAGATGAGGGATTCATACTCACCCATATTGTTAGTGCATTCGAATATAAGATTTTGATAAATGGGGATGGGAGTATCCCAAGGAGGAATGATAATAACGCTAGTACCTCCCGCTTGTTGAAACCTATACCTGTTAAAGAAAAGGGTCATCTTAAGAGGAGAGTGAAGATAGATTCATCAAGAAATTGTTCATGAGGGGTTTGATTATTGGGAAGAGGGTCCTTAGCAAGTTAAACCAAAATAGTTTAACCCCTAATGGATTTCAAGGAGATGAACTCTTGGTTAAAAATTTTCACATGCATGAGCCATCAAGTGATACAATCACTAGGATAAGGCTTTGTATGCATGATTTTAAGAACGTGGAAGGTGGTAATGATGAAGGTTTTATGGTTAAAAAATATAATGATGAATCTTAGAAGTGGTGAAGAATAGGGCGTAACATAGATTTTTAGCTTCAGTGTAATGGGTCTCCTAGTCATGAAGGGTATGGATAATATAATAGACAGTGTGTGTTTCGCACAGAATGTTTCCGTTCTTAAAATAGAGGTGCTTCTATCCTTTCATTCTCTTGAGAAATAGATGAGGGTTAGGGCTAGGAGGAATACCTGTTGAGTGTTGGGAGGGTGTGCGCGTACCGTAGAGAGAGATCAGATATATTGCGAAGAACTCCTTTTTGTCTAGGAAGGACTACCTGCAAGTAAGAATACAAGACCACCAGATTTTAGTTAGACAATAAATGAGGGAACTGCCTTGGGCCTAGGAAATATTAGACTTCCTTTCGAAGGTGGTTAGTTCACCTTTTAATATGAATTAACACAAATGATAGCAAAGAGGTTATTGCAAAATTACACTTTAATTACCTTTTTAAAAAGAAATAGAAGAAAGGTTGGTTCTGGTTTGGGTCACAGTGACTGATGCCGGTCACTGTATAACCGACTACGATTATACACCAGTACCAGTTGTTGATAACCGATATCGGTAGGGGTGGTGATTTAGGGGCTTTCAATGAAGGTTGGCTGTGAGGTGGCTATGGTGTTTATAAGATTGGAAAATGATTAGGGGTAGGCAATAGGGTGATGGAGAAGACTCAGAGAGTGTGGGGTCTGTTCTTGGGGCAATGTAAGGGTAGAGGAATGACAGTTAGATGGAGGGTGCTGCTGGGTAGTAGATCTAGGAGTGAACCTATAATTACTATGAATCAAAAGTTCAAGAAATGTTATTTGAAAATGTATAAGACACTACTTACTAGTTCCTAATGAAGATACAGGTCCAAGGTTGGTGATGACAAAGGTAGGGCTCAGGTGGGATGATCTGAAAATCAAAAGTGAGCCATCTTCTATCTCAATGCTTAGATGAGTGTCACTGTGCTCTAGTTACTCAGTTGCAGTCTTGGGCTCGATGCCCTTCTCTGCAAACTCTTCTCTTTTCTTCACTTGTCTCTGCTTTGCCAAGTGAATTCCGGATCTTTTCAAATGATTTGGATCCTTTGTTTTTGGTTGGGGGAGGTCATTTACAGGGAACTGATGGCGGTTACATAACCGACGGTGGTCAAGTAGGAACTGATGTCGGTTAAGTCAAAGTGGGCTATTTTTAGTAAAATAGCCAACTTTCCCTCCTTTTCTCCCAAGGAATTAGTTGTGGGCTTAGTCATGTCATTATTAGGTTGGTTTTGGTGCGGGTGAGAATCAATTAGTGATGGGTGTGGATGTAGACCAAGTTATAGGTCTTAATTAGGTTAGTTTAGGGTTAGGGCTAGGTCATGATGAGGTGGCGAAATGAGGTGGAAGGTTTGGATATGTGGATTTATTAATTATAAGGTAATTAATAAATAATTGTGTAAGGTTTTAAGTGGTGAGGTTAGGTTGCAAAATGAGATGCGGGGTATAGGGTGTCGTAAGACACAAATTTGGTGTCTACATTAGCCCGTTGTTGTCATGTAGCTTGTCTTGTAAAGCTGCACTGACAATTAATAAGAAGTGATTGCCCCGGTTAAGGGTATAGGTAATTCCCCTCAAATCGATCATAGATTGAGGCGACGTGAAATCAGGGAGAGGGTTGATAAAGGGTGAATGGTGTTGAGATGATGGTAAGATGGTGGGGTAAGTTCAAGGAAGCAGACGCAAGTTGAAATGCAGTAGTGCGACCAGGGTACATGATTTGAAGAGTCAACAAGCAATTCATAGGCAAAGGTCGATAGTTTATCCCAACAAGAGTGATATAATCCTGGTATCCAAGGCATAGGAAGTAGCTCCAGGGGATATAACGGGTAAGGTACAGGAACGTTTAGGCATGTTCGACAGTTCAAATGGTGGGTTTGGTTGAGATAAACGTCATGGTCTCAGTCTAGGAAAAGTTTGTTGGCTGATCAATTCAAGTATCCTAATCATGCTAGAACACAAACAGGTGAGCTTGATTGAAAAAAAAGCTACATGATAGGTGGATAAAATCGTAATTTACGGGTTTTGGGTGAGGTACGTAATTGGTGCGGCCTTGGGTCAGGCCGATGGATTAGGTGTGGCCATGGGTCAGGCTGGATTGGTTGGTTGTGGCCTTGGGTCGGGCCTGATTGATAGGATGCAACCTTGGGTCGGGATGGATTGGTTGGTTGCGGCCTTTGGTCGGGCCTGATTGATTGGGTGTGGCCTTGGGATAGGCCGGATTGGTTGGTTGTGGCCTTTGGTCGGGTCTGATTGATTGGGTGTGGCCTTGGGTCGGGCCGGATTGGTTGGTTGCGGCCTTAGGTCGGGCCTGATTGGTTGGGTGCGGCCTTGGGTCAGGCCTGATTGGTTGGTTTGTTGCGGCCGTGATTTGGGCCAATGAAGTCAAAATAATGCTATTTAGCAAAGCCAGGGGAGGCGACGTGGTGAGACAGGAAGTTTGGTGGATAAGGGCAGAAATTTTGGTAAAGTAGGCCTGTAACCGATATCGGTTAGGTATGACTGGTATCGGTTAAATGACCGATATCGGTGTTTTAGGGCACGCTATAACCGATATCAGTTATAGGTCAAAACCTATAAAAAGAAAAATATGGCATGTCATTTTCACATTGTCAATTTGAGTGCCTAATTTTGTCTTGTCTGAGGTGTGAAGTGATTTTGTTGATTTTGTGGGCTGAGTTGGCATTATTTGAGTGGAGGAGTGAGTGAGTGGTAGACCCCAGCGATCAGGAGGTAGAGGTTGATTGGTTGAGGACCCAGCTGAGGAGATTTGGAGCCATGGCACAGCCAAGAGGAGCAGGAGGTGCTGGAGGAGCTGGACCACTGCCACCTATCCCACCACGACGACGTGTAGTCATACCGGTAGGCTCTGAACCCCTACTTATGTGAATTTAATGATTTTAACTTAGATGTGGGTTTTGGGTAGGAATCCCAAATTTAATAAAATAATGAATAAGTGGAAGTAATTTGTAAAATGGAGTGGGTAGGTAGGTTAGTTAGGCCAAAATGGCAGGGTGGGTAAGTTTTTAGGTCTTTTGGGTGGGTAAATGGGTAGTTTTTGGAAAAAATTGGTTTTGTGGGCCGTTTTGGGTTCAGCCCCGGAATGAGATAGTGACCGATGTCGGTCACTAGGCGACCGACATCGGTCACCGAATGTTTGTAAAATGTCTTTGTGGATAGACAGGCGTCGGTCATATGTCGACCGGCGTCGGTACGTAAAATGTGCTTGGGGGACCGATGGCGGTCGAGGGTGACTGGTACCAGTTAGCATGGGTAGGAGTTAGGTTTTGTGAACTTTGTGGTGGTTGTTTGTTGTTAGAGTTTTGTTTTTTTTGTTTGGTTTGGGAGGAGGTATGGTTGATAGGAAAGGTGATTGGGGTGGGGGTGGGAATGGGGTTGTTGGTGGCTGGTTCAGGTAGAATAGATTATGTGGTGTGTATGAAGTAGGAGGTGTTAAATTGGTGGGGGTAGAGTTAGATGGCTAGAGTAGATTGGGAGATAAGTAAAGGGGAAATCGTAGATGTATAGTGTAAGATAGGTGGGTGTAGATGTGTGTGATAGAGTCGGGTTGTGGTTGGGTGGGTAAGTGGGTATAGAGGGTTAAGGTAGTTATGTTTCTAAAGGGTAGGCCTGATGAAGTGGGTTGTTTTTGTAGGTCACACCAGCAGCTCACGATGCGGGATCGGATGCCCCCTCTATTGAGGTGGATGCAGCCACATGTGACCGTAGCGCAGTGGGCCATCATGTGAGAGGTTGGACTCGGCGGAGTCCAGCGGTATAGGGCTATGGATAGGGACCACAGCCTGATGGTTTCCCTCATCGAGAGATGGGATCCGGCAACCAATGTCTTCCATCTCCCTACTGGAGAGATGACAATTACATTAGAGGATGTGTATCGCATCCTGAGACTGTCGATCGTAGGTGAGGTAGTGTTCTAGGTGGATGTGGAGACAACGATGGACAACATCCTACATGTATTCGGGGATGTAGCCCCATTGCTTACTTATCATAGTGCGAGTATTGCCTATGGCGATATGTATCGCGCACACCGACAGGAGACACAGCTTGCCATGTTGATGATGATTGGTATCACCTACTTCGCCCTCCCTGACTCAGAGGGAGGCCGCTTCCCATGGGCTTTGATGGGATTTTTGCATGAGATGGTAGAGGAGCATACATGCTATGCTTGGGCACTAGTGTATCTGGTGCAGCTATACAGAGAGCTGTGGGGTTATCGCCGTATGAGGTGATTTGGTATATGCTCGACATTTTTGTTATACTACTGGGCTTACGAGCATATCATCTATATACGACCAGTAGGGTTGCTCCAACAACCAGGGCCACAGATAGTATACAAATATGGGTTTCAAAGGTGGTTAGGGGTCATGGGCTAGCCACGAGCGGTGCTCGCAGGATGAGATGTGGCCTACTATCGTCACATGTTAGAGGGCTTGACCACGCTCGATATTATATGGAGGCCCTACAGAGGCCATCAGCCCCGAGGAGGAGCCTGAGCACAGCTGCGCTGAATCCAGTATAGTTTCTGGATAGCTGAACGGAGGCCTAGGGAGTATGAGTGGATACCCCTAGAGAGGGTACGACGGCAGTTAGGCTTACGATAGGATGAGCCACCTCCCTTCCTGTAGTATCGGAGGGATGATGTAGAGGCACCACTGCCTGCACCATAGCCAGTTGACCCAGACTGGGTAGCAGAGAGACCGGCTGATGACATAGTGGATGATGCCGGAGTGACAGGGGCATTTTTAGTGTGGTGGGCAGGTCAGAGAGCAGCTATGAGAGCACAGCCCGCACAGCCAGATTTGACAGCTGTGATAGTGGAGAGGGACCATCTCTTGGGCCAGATGTAGCTATTACAGGGGAAACTTACTACTGTACAGGCACAGATTGGGGTGCTACAGGGGCAGTTAGCCCAGGCACAGGCTCAGGCACTGCCACAGGCACCAGCATAGCCATAGGCACCGCCACAGGCACAGGCATTGCCGCAGGCACAGGCGCAGGTATAGGCACCGCCACAGGCATAGGTTGTACCGGCAGGGTAGGGGCCACTATTATTAGGAGTCGGGGGACCAGCCCCACCAACCATGGTGGCATGGGCCCGCTATATGGAGGTGAGAGTGGAGGCCCGGTATTATCAAGATGTGCTTGATGGTACCGGGGCTGACTATCAGCCATATGCGGTGCACAGTGCCGAGACGTCCTAGAGCCAGAGATCCCAGGGGTCCGCAGCCATAACCGGTGGGTCGGTTACAGGGAGGAGGTGAGAGCCAACACTGAGACAAATAGGGGGACAGGCCGAGGGTGGTGGAGAGAGCTGAGACATCCTGCAAACAGAGATGGGTTTTTGTTATTGGATATAGACACCGGTCTACGGACTGAGTATGTATATAGAGGCATGTGTGCCCACATATGATTTATTTATTTATTATTGTATATACTGGCCTGCGAGCCGAGTACATTTTTGTATAGCCGATACCGGCTTGCGAGCCGAGTATATTTTTGACATGAGTGACCAGCCTGTGAGCCGAGTTGAGATTTTGACAAAGACAGTGGCCTGTGTGCTGGCTTCATATTTTTTAGATCACAGAGGCCCCATGCAGGGCAAGTTATATATTTGACATTGATATATATAGATGATCATTTTGATCCACATGGTGTGTATAATGATTGGGTTGATGTATATATGAAAATGTCTCATGTGTTTTGTTGATGGTTTTGAAATTTAATGTATATAGATGATGAGTTTGATCCACATGGTGTGTATAATGATTGGTTTGATGTATAGATTAAAATGTCTCATGGTGTTTTGGAATTTAATGTATATAGATGATGTTGTTGAAATTTTGATGATATGTATATGCGTTGATGGGATTCTAATGACAAATATTGATGACGATGTCGTTATGCAGGGAAAAGAGGCGGGCGCCACCAAAAATTTGCAAAAAATAAAGAAAAGGCCTAGGTTTAAGCAAAAGGAGACATGTGACCGATATCAGTTAGCTAACCGATGTCAGTAGATATATGACCAATACCGGTTAGGTAACCGATATCGGTTATGCTAAAACGAGCTTTTCTAAAAATAGAAAAGCTTGGGAGGAAACTTAAGTTCTTATTTTTAGAGTCATGCAACAAGTTAAATACGAGAATGCGACGTTGTTTGACGACTAATACAAGTAATTACATGGGAGAATTGAGTGATAAGGAGGAAAGAGACGGGTAAAGTGATTGTGGGCTGAGATTAAGAAGGAAGAAAGGCAAGTTATATTAAAGAGGGTGGTGAACATGGTTAAACAAGGAGAAGTATTCAATGGGCAGAGACGAGAGGGAAGACAGGTTCCACCTCAAGCTGTTGCATCCCAAGAGGTAAATGTTTTGGTTATAATTCAATTTTTGCATGTTTTATGAATAGGATGAGAGAAGGTAAGTGGGTAGAGATGAAAAAGAAAAGGTGATAGGCGATGGTTTGGGATGGTGTGAGTGCTATGGGGTAGGTAAGTAGGGGTGTCGGGTATGTTTGTAGGTACAGAGAGGGGTAAACGAGCAAATAATTATCATAGGTGGTGTTTGTAAGTAGGCTGTATAGGATTGACAGTGACCGATATCATTTAGAGATAACCAGTATCGGTTATGTAACCAGTATCAGTTATTTATAACCGATATCAGTTACTATATGAAATTCCAGAATGTGAGAAAAAACACTTGGGGATTTGATTTATTGAATGGTTGTGTGTTGATTTGATGTATGCATGCAGAGGCAGGGTTGAGGATGAATGATAGTGTGCCAGCTTTGTTGTCGCGAGTCCGAGCGGATGTAACACCAGCTGAATGGGCATTGATAAATCATGTGGGGTTAAGTGGAATCCACTATTATTCATGAATCACACGCAATCATGCTATGTTGTAGGCGTTGATTGAGAGATGGAATATAGAAAACAATACCTTCTATCTACCAACAGGGGAGATGACAGTGACATTGGAAGATGTGTTTAGAATTATAGGCTCGCAATTACAAGAAGACCAGTGTATCAGGCAGGGCCTAGCATGACACGGGGAGTGATAACAACAGTATTTGGTTCAGCTGCATGAGATTTGACATAGCGAGGTTTGACATTCACTTATGGTATAATGTATGCAGCACACCCTGAGGAAACAAGGTTGGCAGTGGTATTAATGATAGCGGTGGGGTATTATGCATTGCCGAGGGTGGATGGGGGAAGATTTCCAAAAGTATTGATGTGTATTATTTGGGAAATGATAGAAAGGAGCGTGACTTTTGCATGGGCACCCACATATCTGGCGGAGCTATACAGGGGTTTATGGGCCTACAGGTGAAATCACAGGACGAAACTAGATTGTTTATACTTATTACATTGTTAGGCCTATGAGCACATTGTGTGTGTGCGACCAATAGGCTGACTAATCCAGGAAAGAAAGATAGGAGTGCAGAGGTCTGGATTCAGATGATGGGTCCAAACAGAACAAGAGGCGAGATCCCAGGCCATGACAGATGACATCAAGTATTATAGGCAGGTGTGGGAGATGGTGACGATTACGGATATCTGTTGGAGGCCTTACGGGAACTATATGATGACAGAGAACATAGCTAAGGATTTGAGGGGTGTAGAGCGATTGAAGTGGATAGCGGGGCATAGGCCAGGTGAGTACGAGAGGATTCCTCTAGATCACGTGCGGTGACAATTTAGATTTGTTCAGGATATACCCATGGCTTATAGACCATACATGAGGATTGACGCTGAGGCATCATTCTCACCTCCCCGGCCAACACCTCCAGAAGGACCAGAAGAGATAGCAGCCGATCGCAGGGTAATGGATGCAGGAGTGACAGAGGCTTATAGATTATGGTGGATAGCAGAGATGCGAGGTTCGCGTGAGAGGGCCGATCATCCTGACATAGCTATGATTACAGCTAAGAGAGATCACCTGTAGGGTTTAGTTCACCAACTTCAAACGCGGGTGAATGAGACAATGGGATTGTTAGCGGTTGTGCAGTCACAAGTGGAGAGACTAGAGGTGAGATTCTATCACGCGAGAGGGGGTATTCATATGTTACAGGAGAGATTGGTGGATCAGTGGGAGGAACCAATAGCAGTGGCACCTTTGAGGATGGAGAGGCTAGGTGAGTGGCATCGACGATCACGATCATCACCTAGTTCGGGATGAGGCGCAAGGTTCTAAGTGAATATTATGGGGGTAGAAGAATAAATAAGGATGCCAACCTGTGCATTGATGATAGAGAAGATGTATTTGTTTAAAATCTAAATAAAAATGACTATGTATGTTGATTTGAGTTATGATAATAATAAGAATGGTTGTGTTTTGAATGTTTTATTTTGAAAAAGGATAAAGATGAATGTGAGTAAATAGAAATACACAAAAAAATTTATATTTACCACACATGATAGGTTATGGTAGGGGATGGTCGAGCTAACCTTGGGAGCCCCCATGTCTCCTAAGTGTTTCCTACATAGCCCTTTGCACAAAGCAAGGAGGGGCCTAAGACCTATGTAGTTCTCCCTTAGGGACCAGGGAGAGGTGAATTCAGGAAATTATGTTGTGGTTAGGCAATTTTTTGGTTGGTAAAAATATTGATATTGGTAGGGTAATGTTGTTGGTGTAGGTATAGGTGAAGCGAAAGTTAGCTTACCCAAGTAGTAGGGAACCGTGTCCTGATTAAGGTCAACACATAATCCTAGATTCGAGTAAAAGAGGAAAAAGTGTCCCATAGTTGAAAAGAGCTAAACAAACCACATATTAATGTAGGATGAGCTTGAATCCCTAGGTACCTTGCATATGTGAGAATTCGATAGGTGAAAAGAGTTGTATAATCACAATATATTGGATATACGTCACGTCCCCTTGAGTTTTGTTGCTTTGACGAATGGTGAGGTGAGGTGGCTGGTAGAGCTGAGGCGCAGAGAATTTGTTATAAGGTGATTATGCTGACAAAAGAAAACCAAACCTAAATAGAAAAGTCCATGAATCAAAAGTGCTTTTGAATACTGCTTTTATTTTTTGGATATATACTGATCGATGCGAGAAGTCTACATGGGATATGTATTTTTTTGTTCTTGAGCTCTTCATGAAGCTGAGCAATGCGAGAAGCTTCTAATAAAGGTTGAATTTGTATAGCTGTCCTTCAAGGGAGCGGTCTATTTATAGTAGTAGATGCGGATTTTGTGTATAGCTATCCTTCGGGGGAGTAGTCTATTGATAATAGGAGATGTGGCTTTGCACATAGCTGTCCTTCGAGGGAGCAGTCTATGTATAACTTAGAGGTATAGATGTCCGTTTGGCATGAAGCATCTAGTTTTGTAGGAAGTTTGACTCAAGAATATCCCATAAGTGTATAATTGAGAACATGTTATTTTGATACTTTTAAGTCATGGACCAGACTAAAAAGGGGAAGGCATCTTTAAGAGGAGGTGATGACCAAACCATGTGAGCTTGATTCTATTTTGAGATGCATGAAACAAAGTGTATGAGGTGGTAAATGAGCTCAAGGGACGAGCGCAAGGTAGATAAGAAGTGATATAACACTAAATTCAATAGTAGAATGGCCGAAGATGCAAGGCATTAAGGAGTTCAGGCTCAGGTGTACCATTAAGTGAAGCTAAACGGCAAGTGCCTGATCGGTAAGTGTGAGTGATAATGTAAGGCCCAATCCAATTAGGAGCAAATTTTCCATGTTTCTCTTTTCTAGTTTGGTTACATGTTGATTCTCTTTGAGGACAAGATCACCAACCTTAAAGGTACACTCATGAAGTCACTTATCATAAGCACGCTTGATGCACTTTTGATAGATTTGAAGGTGGTCAAGAGCTATAAGACGATGCTCGTCAAGAAGCTCCAATTGGGCTAACCACTCTTGTCGAAAATCATCATTGGTGAGAATATCCTGAAGAGATATTCTTAGGGAGGGTATTTATATTTCGAGAGGCAAGACAGCCTCGGTACCATATACCAAAGAAAATGGGGTGGCATTAGTGGAGGTATGAATGCTAGTCTGATAAGCCCAAAGGGCAAAGGGGATGTGATCAGGCCAATTTTTTCCAGAATCATTAACGAACTTTCATGAGAATTTTTGTCAGGGTTTTGTTAGAAGATTCGGCTTGACCATTTGCTTGTGGATAGTAAGGTGATGAGAAGCTAAGTTTGATACCAAAGTTGTCACAAAGGTCTTGTAATAACTTGTTTTTGAAATATTTTCCATTATCTGTTATCAGGCAATGAGGAACACCAAAACGACAGATAATGTGATGGTTAATGAATTCTACGATTTTTTATTTTTTGGTTGAAATGAGTGGAATGGCCTCCACCCATTTAGTGTAATATTCGGTTGCTGTGATTATCCAATGGTGACGTTGCGAAGAGGGTGGGTGAATCTCACCAATAAGGTCTAAACCCCATTGGGAGAAATGCCAAAGATCTCGTGCGACCTGTAGTGGATGGCTAGGTGTATGTTGAAGGTTGGCATGTTGTTGACACATAATACAACGCTTAACATATTCGTAGCAATCGTTATTAAGAGTAGGCCAATAATAGCCTAGGCGAAGGATCCGTTTGGCCACAGCAAGGCCACTAAAATGTCCACCACAAATGCCGTCATGGACTTGTTGGATGATATAGGTGACCTCCGCGCCGATTAGACATCGAAGGAGGATGCCATCAAAGCCACGTTTATAGAGGAGTCCCCCCATGACAACGTAATGAGAAACACTTTTAAGAAAAGCACGTTTGCCATTACTCGTAAGGTCAGATGGGAGAACAGAGGTTGTAAGGTAATTGTGAAATTGGTGATACCAAGTATCCTGCGAATCAGCGGAGACATTATTTATCATACCAACATCTGGGGCTGAGTAAGATGGGGCAAAGAGTTGTTGGACCAAGACAAATATAACAGAGTCAGTTGGTGAGGCAGGAATTTGTGAGGCTAAGCTAGCCATAGTATCCGCAAATTTATTAGTTGAGCGGGGAATGGTTTGGATAGAATAATGAGTAAATAAGGTCAAAAGTGAATCCACGTAATGTTTGTACTTGTTAAGTTCCTCATTTTTACATTTGTAGATGCCTATAACTTGATTGATGACCAGTTGAGAGTCACCGAAAATGTTAATAGATTTTACACCTAAGTGTAACGTAACCTGGAGACCCAAAACAAGGGCCTCGTATTCCGTTGTATTATTAGTGCAGGGGAAATTGAGCCGGAATGAAAGAGGCATAGGTTCAGCATCCAGAGGAATGAGAACAACGCTGGCCCCTCCGCCGCACTGGCATTTGGATCCATCGAAGAAGAGGGTCATTGGATACGACTCATCACTGAGTGAAAGAGTGGTAATGAGTTTGTCAGGGAAAGTAAAATTGGTAAATTGTTCCCCAGGTAAAGGGGCTTCCGCGAGTTGGTCTGCGATAGTTTGTCCTTTGATTGATTTCTGGTGTACAAACTCAAGGTCGAGGTCAGTGAGGAGCATAAGCCATCGGGTGATGCGTTGGTTTAGATGAGGTTTGGCGTACATATAATGGATGGGGTCTACGTTGGTGATGACAAAAGTTTTTTGATTCAGGAGGTAGTGTCGGAGTTTGGTGGCCATGAATGATAGGGCTAGGCACAACTTTTCTACATGTGTATACATAGTCTCATAATCCACTAGAGTATGACTTATGTAATAAACAGATTTTTCTCGATGCTCGGAGTCACGATGTGCGAGCATGGCTCCTACAGCATGGTCAGTTGGCAGAAAGGTAAAGGCAGAAAGGGTGATCATCTTGAGGTGGGATAAGCATGGGTGGCTACAAGAGATAGGCTTTAAGAGCCTCAAAGGCGTGGTGGCACTCTTCGCTCCATTGAAAGACAATGTCCTTTTTAAGGAGATGATGGAAATTTTGACATCGATCCGAGAGTTGTGAGATGAAACACCAGATAGATTAGAGTTTACCCTGCAAACTACGTAATTGTTTGAGGTTTAGTGGGTGGGGGCATTTCTTAGGATAGCTTTGAATTTAGCTAGATTGACCTCGATGCCATGCAAAGAGACAATAAAACCAAGGAGTTTTCCTGAAAGGACACCAAAGACACATTTCTTTGGTGTGAAAACGAACAAAGTATTGTAACAGGCGATCGAAAATCATGGTTAAAACATTGAGATGTTCACTGCGATGTTTAGATTTGCCAAGAAGATCATTGACATAATCCTCAAGGATAGTGTGCATAATGTCATGAAAAATGTAAGTTCATATCCTGCTGATAGGTCGCACTAGCATTCTTAAGGCCAAACAGCATGACACGATAGTAGAAGGTTCACCAAGGAGTTATGAAGGCGGTTTTATGTTGATCGGCCCGGGGCTACCAAAATTTGATTGTATCCTAAGAAGCCATCCATGAGGGAAAGCATCTCATGACCCGCAGTGAGATCAACAAGTTGATCAATACTTGGGAGGGGGAATTCATCCTTTGGGCAAGCGAGGTTAAGGTCCTGGAAATCTCGTACATATCTGAAGTCCCACTCGTTGCTTTAGTAACAGGTACAATGTTAGAAATCCATTGAGGATAATTATATAGGTAAGATGAAGGAAACAGAAAGGAGTCGTTGAAGCTCTTCTTTGACCAAGAGGGAAATACGTGGATGCATTTATCTCAGTTTCTGTTTAACCTGGTTTGGAATCGGGTTTCAGGGTAATGTTATGGACAGAAAAGTCAGGATCAATTCCTTGCATGTCAGGGTAGGACCAAGCAAAAGCTTGGTTGCGGGAATGGAGGAAGGTAGTGAAGGCAGTTTGTTCTGATGCGTTAAGAGATTGTCCGATCTTCACAATGTGAGGATTATCCTTTATGTGGATGTTGATTTCTATAGTCGACTCATTCAACATGGTTTGAGTGTCAGATGGTAATGATGCGTTGAATATAAGAGTCATCCGCACCAAGGTAAGTGAGGATGGAGTCGTCATCCTAGAACTCAACAACATTAATTGAAAGCGAGTCGTCGTTCGATCATGTCTAGATATAGAAGGGGAAGAGAAGATGGGTCTTCATTATCACGTTGATAAGTGAGAGGACCCAGGAATATAGTGTTTATGAAGAAAAAAAAAGTTAGGAGGGATAGATTCAGGGTCTATCGACTCTGTGGGTGACGATGGCAAAATGGGTGATGATGGTTCGGAAGGGGTGACTTTTTCGTCTTCCTGGATACAACGGATATGCAGTGTTTTCGGTGTAGGTGGGTCAGAGAATCCAAGACCACGATGATCTTTGTGTTTGTGTGTAGTTACAGGAATGATCGTATGTCGGCTTTGTTCATAAAGACCAAAACCGAAGCCGTTTCTAAGCACCAACGCGTCAGGCAATGTGAGGGTGAAATGACGATTAGTTAGATATTGAAAATCAGATTGGAAGGGAACCACACCAAGGGGAGGTTCAGGGGTGACAGAGGATGTATCGACACCCCCATATGTTAGGTTGGTGCGGCAATTAGGTGGTCCGTAGGAGATTACTTCCCCCACACGACGGTTGCAGGTAGGATGCGCATGTAATTGTCCGTACTCTTGTGGGGTATGAAAAGTGCTAACGTTATATAGGTGATAATCCCCCAGCGTAAGGCATTGAAAAACATCTACTAAGGGATCTGAGGTCGGGATGTTGTCCGCGGGGAAGGAAGCGGTATTTGCGGCGGCGGTTTCATTGGTTGAAGGTGTAGGTGCGGTTGAGGTGGATGGTTGAGGTGTGGTTGAAATAGATGGTTGGGTTGGATGAATGGGTGTCTTGAATGGTACAAGCACATCATTAGGGTGATATAACATATTGCAGGTTTTGAAGGGGGGAGGGTCAGCTTTTACGGTGTAGGACTTCCCCTCATACTCGAATTTTATGCATCTATGTAAGGTGGAGGGAACGCATCCCATAGCCCGGATCCAAGGGCGGCCTAACAACATGTTGTATTGGAATTCTCCCTCAAGGACATAGAAGAGTTCAGGTAAAGTACGTGGCCCTACACGAATGTTAAGGATCACGGTGCCTAAGGTAGAAGTAATAGCATCATTGAATGAACGCAACATGGTGGGGTTGGCACACATGTAGTTGGAAGGGATATTCATTTGTTGGAAGGCTTTGGAAGAGATGATGTTTAAGCTAGCACACCCCCGTCGATCATAACACGACGTACTCGGATGTCCTGGACGTAAGCCAAGATGAAAAGAGCGGGGTCAGGATCTTCTGCACCAAAGTCGACAATTTCATCTTCGGAGAAACTGACAGTAGCGGCTTGCTGTACAGGGACGGAAGTGGTAGTTTGTTTGGTGAGAGAAGAAACGTGGTTGGGTGTTAAGATGGAGGAAACGGGCAAGGTTTCGTTAGGTAAGACCTCTATACCTTGAAGGATCTCAACGAGAGCTTGTCGATGAGATTCAGAGGTTTGAATGAGATCATACAGTGTCATTTTTACAGGTGATTGGTGAAGCTGTTTGATCATGGTACGGTGGGAAACTCCATCAGAGACGGGGTAGGCAGGTCCATGAATAACCACTTTAGGTGGTAGTGTGATCGGGATGGCAGACGGAGGAAGAGAGGTCGCAGGTGTGCTTTCTTTAGCTTTCCCATTGTTTTTCTGCCCTCGAGTAGCAATACTAATCATGTTGATCTCGTGAACACGAGAGGAGGAAGATGGTAGGGATAAGTCATTGTCTTCGAGAGGTGGGGTTGCAATAATGATATTTCTTGGTGAGGTGGGGATAGGTGGTATAGGAGAGGGGATTGAAGCTAAAGGTTTCTCCCTTCATAAGTTGTCTTTCTTAACCTTTCTATCTGAGAGAGGTGACTGACGAAGGATGGCTTTCAAAGTTTTACATCCCTCTACATCATGTCCTGGTGTGCGGTGGTAAGCGCAGATTTTAGACTCATCATAACCTATAGGTCGAGGCTTAGATGGATCATAGGGTCTAAGTGGGGGTAGGGAAATGGTCGCATTCTCCACCAACATATCAAGGATTTTGGCGTAAGATCCTTTGAGCGGGTCAAATTCAGAGGAAGATGAGGCTATTGACTGGGTGGGTTTCGGTAATGATTGGGTATGGTTGGGTGGTGGTTTAGAGAAGGGGTTTTTATAATTGGATTTAACTAAACTTGGATTTTTTAGCGCAGAAGTTATGTTTAGTTGGTTAGATGATGAGGTCATAGATGACATGGTGGCAGGAAACAACCATGGGGAAAGAGGAGCGACAGTAAACAAATCCTTTGACGATCGAGTTTGTTTAGGGTTGGTAGGTGGACCGGCTATTTGGGGTGACAGTGTTGATACACCCATGGATCTCTGTATGGGTGTAGAAGGTGTAGGTCATTTTAAAGAAAACGTAGGAGGTATGATGTATTGAGGCAAGATGGAGGGATGATGTCCCAATATAGAAGGTAGGTGTGACGGCGATGGTTTTAGTTGTGACAGAGGCATATATTGGAGTTGAGGAGATTGGGTCTGTCTCCTAGGTGGATTGACGGCTTTATTTTTGGATAAATCTAACCATTTATGTGGGTGTGTCAAGCTGGGTATTGGTGACATCCCAAGCATAGGGGAAGGTTTGGTTAGGTTAATAGAGGTGGATGAGGTATTTGGTAGAGATGAGGGGGGTGAAGATGAGGACATAGGCATTTTGAGCTTTTGTAAACACCTCGGGTATATGGTAGAGATGTCTAGATCAGTCATCTACATTTGAGTAGAGCATGGTGTACTCAAACACTCCCATAGGACTCGTCTATCTTCTGAGGGGTGACAATCCTCACATGTGAATAGGAAATTTTGTATGGAAGAGAGGTGGGTTGTGATTCCGGTCCACTGTGGGTGTGATATAGGGTGTAAATGAGGCACTGTATCAATGGGAGTTAAGAGGTCAACCGGTCGCTGAAAATATTTAGGTGATGAAGAACTAATAGGTAGGAGGGCATGTTTGAGAGGATCCGTCATGATTAAATAATTTGGTGATGTTGGTTTGAGGGGTTTCTCGTCTAAGGATGATAGAAACAGTGGCGAGCCTTCTTCTTTTATAGCAAGAGTGACGGAAGGAGATGTTTGGGAAATAGATAAGTTAGATAACATCCGCTCACAATCTTGCAGGGATGTGGTGTAAGAAGACTCATTCGTGAGAAGAGAACTTTGGGCGGTTAATTCCTTTATGGGTAAAGGAATGGCAAGATTATCGTTTTGTCTTGATGGGGGTGAAGAGGGTTCAGATCCCTACGTTAGTAAAGAGGTTTGATTCAGAATTTCCTCAATAGAAGCTTTTGGTTGGGAGTCGAAAACTACATGGATTTCATGAACACTCTCCTCGGCTAAGATATCTTGGTTTATGTTACTGTTAGAAGAGTGGTTTGGGAATGGTTTGTTGAAGATTTTCAAATTTCGGTTAACAAGGGCGTTAGGATTATCGAGGGTTATATCCCCTGCATCAACCATTTCCTGCACTATCTTTTTCAACATCTTACAGTTTTCGTGACTGTGTCCCTTCACGCGGTGGAAGTTACAGAAGTCATTTTCTTTGTACCAAGAAGGTATAGCGCTGGTGGAATCAAACCTGGAGTGAGGTTTAACAGGAGGTAAGGTGATAGCTCCCGCTTTGAGAAAATTTTCCAATATCACACCATAATTTTCTCCCAAGGGAGTGTAATTGATGGGCTCGGCTTTATACTTATAGGTGGTTTTTGGCGGGGTATTAGACGGTGCTTGGGATTTGACCATCACTGCGTGTACAATCCTTTTGATTTCGAAGTAGTCGATGCGTGAGAATTGGTGGTGTTTGGTTTGTTGGTGGAGTTTTGGGTTCAAAAATTAGGGTTTTTGTTGCGCAACCACAATTTCTCGTCCTCTAAGGCTCGAATCTCTAGTTTCTGAGCCATAGTAAACGCCTCATCAAAGGTGCAAAAAGTTTGAATTTGGAGGGTAGGAGAAATGTGCTTAGCGCAGGCCCACGTAAAGAGTTCGATAAGTTCGGCCTGAGGCAAGGCATAAGTAAGTTGGTTGATAAGGCCCCGCCATCGTCCAACGAAATCTGTGATAGATTCATCTTTGAATTATCGGATGGCATAGAGGTCGGTGATGGATACTTTCTTGGCGATATTAATGGAGAAATGATCCAAGAAAGATTGGGCTAATTGGTTAAAAGAGAAAATTGAGTGCTGGGTTAAAGTACTGTACCATTCCAAGGTGGGTCCTGATAAGGACATGGGAAAGGTGCGGAGTAGTAAGGCATCGTCATGAGCAATCAGATAGCAGGCATGTCTAAATGATCGCAAGTGTTGTTGAGGATCCTCCTTACTATTAAAATGAGTAAATTTTGGTAATTCCCATTGAGGAGGATATGAATGAAGGGGGACAGAAGGATGGATAGGCTCCCGATAAACTTGCTCGTATGTCAGGGTGTTACGGCTTCCTGAAACAGAAGCCTCAAGATTTTGCATCTTATCCATCATTTGTTTGATTAAATCAGTGGTTGGGTAAGATGATGGTGCAATTGTTGTAAACGGAGGAGGATTGGGCCAAGAGCCACTACTAGACAATGGTGGGGTTAAATGTTGATAAGGTATTGATGACGAATATGTTGAGGCGGCCGAATAGGGATGTCCTATATAATATGTTGAAGCCACCGGATACGTGTGTGGAAATGAAAAGGTGGGCAGAGCTTAAGAAGGAAAGCTTGTGTGGATAGGTGGTAGAGAGCAAGTTATGAAAGGAGCAGTCTGCGAGAGAGACGAGGTAGGAGCAGTTGGCGGTAATGATATGTGGGGCCCCGGGTTAACCAAAGGAAATCCAATCTATGTCGTATGAACCCCTGAAGCTGCTGAGTTGGGAGACAGGGCTAAGGATGAAGAAGGCAAGGCGGAGTTATCAGGTGGGGAAGGAGCTAAGTGAGCAGCTATACTAATAGGCATACCAACAAGGAGATGACCATCGGGTGTACGGTCAAGGGTATGAGACAAATAGTACTGTACAGCGCTAGGATTAGCATCCAAATTTTTTGTAAATTCCTTATCTCCTACAGGGATTTTAGGAACCTCACTGGTGTCCGTAGGATTCCCCATAGGATGTGAAGGGGGTGATTCAGGCAAAGGCACGGAGTAGGCATGTGAAACCATGGCTGTAGCTTGTTTCTGAGTGATAACAACCATGGACAAGAGTACACAGTAGGGATGCAATCTATTAGGAACAGAAGCAACAACAAAATGTTGGAATTGGTAGGTTGCTGGTTTCGGGAACTGTGAAAGACAGTAACCGATATCGGTCTAATAACTGAGGTCGGTCATACTTTAGCCGGTGTCGGTCAGTTAACCAATGTCGGTAGAATAGAACCGGTGTAAGAAGCTACTTATTTGGGGTTAACAAGGCTTAGTATACCTACCAAAATGTTCTGAAGTGATCACTAAAATAGTGTATGACAGAGAAACAAAACTAAAAACAAGCAAGATGCACAAGCAAATCAAGAGACTAACCCTAGGATTAGTTTTAATTATTGTGGGCTTATGCCTTAGACGTAAGATGATGTCAATCCTAAACAAAAGACCTAGGGGAAATGTCAAGTTTGTTTTGTCTTATAAGGTTACCTCAATCAGGCGGAGGAATACCGCGGAAAAAGGGGGAATGTTTGAGCTATTGTGTTGATTATGATGTGATTTGGTATGTGTTGTGCAGTGAAAGTAAGATTAATTTCTTTTCAATACCATGGATATCACCCCCACGTGTACGACCTGTTACTTAACCTATGTTCACTAGAATTGAAAACAATAAGCAAGAATGTGATGCACGTGTCTTAAACCCAAATCGAAAATGATATTCGATGAAGCAAAGAAGATGACTTTCACTAATTCAACGATCAGGAAAAAAGACAAATTATTTTACCAAAATGACAAAAATATCTTGTGAATATTTTAGAAGAAGAAAATAGCAAGTTTTCTCCCTATATGAAAGCAAGCAAGAAAGAAAGAAACCCAAGAAAGGGTCCCACCAGGCATGCCAAAATGTTTCGCATAGAATGTTTCCATTCTTAAAATAGAGGTGCTTCTATCCTTTCATTCTCTTGGGAAACAGATGAGGGTTAGGGCTAGGAGGAATACCTGTTGAGTGTTGGGAGGGTGTGCACGTACTGTAGAAAGAGATCAGATCAATTGCAAAGAACTCCTTTTTGTCTAGGAAGGACTACCTACAAGTAAGAATACAAGACCACTAGATTTTAGTTAGACAATAAATGAGGGAACTGCCTTGGGCCCAGGAAATATTAGACTTCCTTTCGAAGGTGGTTAGTTCCCCTTTTAATACGAATTAACACAAATGATAGCAAAGAGGCTATTGCAAAATTACACTTTAATTACCTTGTTAAAAAGTAATTGAAGAAAGGTTGGTTTTGGTTTGAGTCACAGTGACCCATGCTGGTCACTGTATAACCGACTGCGGTTATACACCAGTACCAGTTGCTGATAACCGATATCGGTAGGGGTGGTGATTTAGGGGCTTTCAGTGAAGGTTGGTTGTGAGGCGGCTATGGTGTTTATAAGATTGACAAATGATTAGGGGTAGGCAATAGGGTGATGGAGAAGACTCAGAGAGTGTGGGGGCTGTTCTTGGGGCAATGTAAGGGTAGAGGAATGACAATTAGATGTAGGGTGCTGCCGGGTAGTAGATCTAGGAGTGAACCTATAATTACTATGAATCAGAAGTTCAAGAAATGTTATTTAAAAATGTATAAGACACTACTTACTAGTTCCTGATGAAGATACAGGTCCAAGGATTGTGATGATGAAGGCAAGGCTCAGGTGGGATGATCTGACAATCAAAAGTGAGCCATCTTCTCTCCCAATGCTTAGATGAGTGTCACTGTGCTCTAGTTACTCAGTTGCAGTCTTGGGCTCGATGTCCTTCTCTGCAAACTCTTCTCTTTTCTTCACTTGTCTCTGCTCTGCCAAGTGAATTCCAGATCTTTTCAAATGAATTTGGATCCTTTATTTTTGGTTGGGGGAGGTCATTTACAGGGAGCCGATGGTGGTCGAGTAGGAACCGATGTCGGTCAAGTCAAAGTGGGCTATTTTTAGTAAAATAGCCAACTTTCCCTCCTTTTCTCCTGAGGGATTAGTTGTGGGCTTGGTCAAGTCATGATTAGGTTGGTTTTGGTGCGGGTGAGAAGTAATTAGTCATGGGTGTGGATGTAGACCAAGTTATAGGTCTTAATTAGGTTAGTTTAGGGTTAGGGCTAGGTCATGATGAGGTGGCGAAATGAGGTGGTAGGTTTGGATATGTGGATTTATTAATTATAAGGTAATTAATAAATAATTGTGTAAGGTTTTAAGTGGTGAGGTTAGGTTGTGAAATGAGATGCGGGGCACAGGGTGTCGTAAGACACAAATTTGGTGTCTACAGTGTGTTACCTACCTTGTTCATTATGGTGTGTAAACATGACACCTAGATCATGAACAGAGGTAGAGATATAAAGATAGAAAGGTTCATGTATGTACCCAAAATTGTATGGTACTGCACCACCAGAACAACGTAACACGTGCCCTAATGATGATATAGGTCTCCTCGCAAGGTGTTCAGGATCTGAAAAATCTCTCCAAGTATGTGTTAACATCCTGCATGTCCCACTTAGCCCCTGCGTGCTTTTTTTTCTCTTTTCCCCTCTTTTCCTTTGCATTTTGTTCTTCAGTTATGAAACTGCCGCCCTGCCTGGGTGGTGGTCTCGTGACCGCCACCCAGTCAGGGCGGCGGTCCTGTAACCGCCACCCTTCTCAGGGTGGCGGTCCTTCACGTGTTTTCCAGAATGCTCTTTTTAACATGACTCATGTAAAATTTCAACATTTACCAGCTTTTTTCACCTGCCTTTGGCTTGCATTAATGATTCTGGTTCCCTAGAATAGTGTTTTGGCATTGTTTATGGTTTAAGAGATCAATTTGGTTTTCACCTTTGGGTAAATGGGATTCTATAAATAGCTGGCTTGTGCTCAAGCAAATGGCCCCTCAAATTTTCCTCTGAATTTCTCATTTCAATAGTTTAGCCTTTCAATTTTGCTTAGGATTCATAGTTTCATTTGTTGTATGCATGGTTAGTATTGTTTAGCTGTCAGAAAGCCACATATCCTCCTTGTGCAAGTGTTGTTATTATTTCATCCAATCAATTGGAGTAGGATAGTTTTCTTTTCAAAAGGAAGCCATTAAAGTTGTAGGTTTTGTTCGTCAAATAAGATAGTTTCAGGTTCTGGACGTTTTATGTTACATGACTCGCAATAAATCCCGCTAGGAATTACATAAGCCAAGCTCTGTACTCTTGCGCTATCCCTCTCCTACTCACATTGTATTCAGTCTGTATCCTAAGCTGCCATTATTCCAATATCTACTTCTGTTGATGCTATCATTACATGCTTTTCTGGGTCCACGTGAGCACAAAGGAACAAGGAGATCACACTGAGGGGACAAAGCCACACACCATCGGATTCGCCACTGTTCTGCAAAATCCAGGTTCAAGCTTTCAAAGTTCTAGTTAAAGCATATCAAATAAAGTAGTCAATCATTTCATTTCAGTTAATTTCACTTTCGATATTGCCAGGGAAGCTGTGGGGATTGATAGTTTCTGAGAAACTATGATTCACTCCTCACTTCTGAGGTAGGATCGAGAGTCTTTCAAATAGAGTAGATCAGTTATCAGGTTATTTAGAATAGATCTACAAACTGCACAGACAAGTAGCTATACTCGGTTGCTTTGTTTGTTTTAATTGCATTATTAGTTTAGTTGTCAATTTTAGATATATCTGATAATTTCTCTTTAAATTATGTTCAGTAGTTTGTCAATAAATATCAAACTTAGAAATATACGTAAATATATCTTGCATATTTAATTTATTCTGTCATTAGTTAGCTTTATATCATTTTCTTTTGTATGACAATCATGGGACCTAGAGAGCCCAGAGAATACGTATTCGAGCCAATCGTGCCTCAACCCAATCTCGTCACAGCAATAACTGACATAGATCAGAATCTTAGAATCCAAGTCTTCCGAACAACAGTAGACTTACAACAGATCAGCTCACAGTTAAGCGGGTTAAACATAGAAGACGACCAAGCGCACATGTTTTGGTCAAATCAGTCAAACTACAGATTACCCTAGATACATATCCACATGACTGTAGAAGGGCTTGAAAGAGAGAAAATGTTCGGTTGTGATCCTTTGGTCCCACAGCCAGACGCAGGAGACACTCTCACAGACATAGATACTAGCTTAAGAATTCAGGTTGCAGGAACGCCTGTGAGATATTCTGAGAAGATTGCACAACTTGTTAATTCTAAATATAGAGGCCGAGAAGGCATACGACTACTGGATATTAGGGATTAGAGATTGAACCCTCGTATGACCATAGCAGGTCCACAACAACCATGAATCTACGGTTGTGACCCACAAATCCCACAACCCAATGAGTCCACAGGTCAATCCGACGTTGATGCTGGCTTACACACATTAGTATTTAGATCCACTCCACTTCCACCAGCCATTATCACACAATTATCCTTGTTAGATATAGTGGCTAACGAAGCTAAGGATTTCTAGACTAGACCAGAGAATCACCCATAGATTCAACTATATCCATCATCCACCCTATGACCCTGTCTAGAGACATACACGAAACTATCCCAGGTCATTTTCCACGTATCCCACAACCCATAGATTGAATCATGCCAGAGCTCGATATTGATTGGAGCCTTCGAGTAGTCATCCTTGCCGATCGATCTATCACACCAGTTCAGGTTAGGAGGGCCTTCTTTGCCTTAGATTCATAGATTCCACTAGTGCGCGTCGAAGACATAAGATTTCCTAACTAGTTTGTCTGCATCCCACATGTATTCCATCCCCACCGGCTGTCTCGGCACGACCTCGGGAGGTCGGGTGCGAGGAAGAGTTACTTGTAGATTCCCATGCTTGCTTGTCACTTTTCCATCGTACAAAATTGGTGAACCCGATGTGAAACAAACAAATGTTTCGTGAACAACTAATTAGTGCTTTCCTTTTCTCATTAGCCTTTATCAGCTTCACCTGGTTCGTTAACCACCTTTCCTCTTTTCCTCATTCCATTCCCATTATTCTATGGGTATTCATATACCCCCCGAATATGTCGGGATTCGATGCATATGGCAGACCTCTCCTAGGTCTTGAGGCATACTACGCTCAACTGAATAGACAGTCATCACCCTCACTCTCAGTATGGGGTGACAATTATTCAGCCAACTGGTTGTCAACACAAACTCCACCTCCAAGGACCAGATATAGCTCATCTTTCCAAACAGAGGAGTTGGATCAGCTCGCTCAAACGCAACAAACAGAGCCTTCAGGCTCGAACAATATGACGTTCACAGGAGAATCTGGTTCATCTCCTCAGGTGCTACTTAGACCACAAATTAGTAGACAATCAGACCCATACCTGGTTTTAGATGATGAACATTCAGTGCGTTATGCCAGGAATGAACAACGCTCTCGGAGTATGTACCCACCTATAGGAAGTTTACAAACACAACCCGAGGTCTCTTTTCAAGAAAATACCTCCATGCCACTACATATAGGAAATGCCCTCGGGGAAACTTGGCAGGGAAACGATCAGTTCATAGCGGGGTATCACATGCCTATACAACATTAGGATATACAACAAATGCCACTAAGGCAAAATACCATGACTTCACTGAATGAAGTCATTTCGACTTTAGTAGAAAAAGTTAGGGGGTTAGAACTTGCTCAAGCAAATCACAATTCTCAATACATGCAGGCAGGAAATTCCAATCCTCCACACCATCCTAGCCAAGTAGACCTCCTCACAGGAATAGGCACGTTGGGCATGCCTCCTCAGTATTCACAACAAACGCCAACTAGAACCGCCATTTCTAACACCGTTCCGATACCTCCCGGTCTAGTACAAAATAATCCATTCCTAGACAATACCCCTTCATACTTAAACATGTACTCTAAATCACCATAAGGGGATATGTTCTTCTCTTTCAACATGTTTTCTCAACCATAGGGGTTTCCTTATGCCCCTACTAATGCATACGCTACACCATATCAACAACCCATTCCACCATCTGCCCCCTCAGCAGGCACCATCAATGGTCGAAACCTACGCGATAGGGACTTATTCAGAATATTTGAAAGAGCCCTTAGACTTCACCATACGAAGCATCATGCTTCCAAGACCTCTTCCTGATTTTCCCAAATACAAAGGTGAGGGAGATCCGAATGCACATATCAAGGCCTATGCCACAGCCATTCGAGAACTACTCCCTTGGGATGGGGTTGTTGCTAAAATATTCCCCAAAACCTTGGAGGGCATCGCCCTCGATTGGTATTATAGAATACCTAAGGCTTCCATCCATTCATTTAAACAACTCATTTCAGAATTCATTAAGGCGTTTGACATGAACAAACTATTGAGAACAGGAATCAGGGAATTCTTGCACATTAAGCAAGAACACAATGAATCTGTCACTCATTTCATCCAGAGGTGGCGTACAGTTCTTTATTCTTCAGCCAGTGCTCCAAACATGGACCAAATGGAACTATGCGATTTATTCCTTCATTCTCTCAGCAGAGAAGTGAAGGAAGAAGTCCAGAAGTTCCCACTAAGGACTTACGATGAAGTACTTGAGAGCGCTCTCCGAATAGATCAAGCGGCAATAGATAGTGGTCGCAAGACGTATGGAGCAAACGGGAGGTTAATCACCTCCAACCAGAATACTACGACTTATCCTACTACCACAAATGTCAATCAAGGACCTAAAATCCTTAATAAAAATCGCGGAGTGACAACAGATGGAGTAACTGATCAGGCTAAAAAGGTAAATGTTGTGAATACTCCACCACTAATGAACAACCAACGAAACAACAACTTTACCCCAACAATCAATGCAGTGGATTTTAATCATCCACAACAACAACAACAACAACAATGGTGAAACCCTACACAGGGTCCAAGCCAAAACTCAACTGGATATCAAAACTAGAACCAAAACCAAAAACAACAAATGCAAAACTTTAATCCTAATAGGCAACGGTTTGATCAGAGTTTTGGGCCACAATATGCACCAAACCAACAAACTAGGAATTACAATCCTAACTCGTATTGTGGTTTCCACAAAATTCGAGGCCATGACACTAGAACGTGTCATGACTACAATAAATTCATGCAACGTTTGCCAGAGGAACAAAGACAACTTTTCATAGATATGTTCTTGGCAGATCCTGCGTCACCAGCACCAAATACTTTTACAGGGGTAGTTTCCCCTCAAAATGCACCCCTCAAGATCTTTAATGATCCGCTCCCAAATCACAATAACAATAGGTTAAATCCAAATGGGACAAATAAGGGCATAATGACAGGAAACAATGATCATGAAGCCTCGACTTCACTAAATCCATTAGTTGCACCACAATTAGGAAGTCAGCCGTGACCCAAGATAGTCGGTTTAGTGGAGTTAGACGCCGAACTACCCGTGGAAGCTGTAACAAGGACACGAGAGTATTCCTCTCAGCCAAGTCCAAGTTACCTGCCAGAGACAGATAACATCCAACAAATATTAGTAAAACCCGTGGGTGCCTATGATTTAATTAGTGATCTAACAAAAACCTTCTCGCACATTTCTTTTTTGGACTTACTGAAAGAACTCTCCTGCCCACAGGGCTGCTCTTTTAGAGGCATTAGGTTTAGGTCATTTAATTAACATCACTCCACCTCCCGAAACACAGGTAAACCATATAGACTTTGATATCCACCCTCCGGGGCAGCCGGATAGGGATACCAAGTTTATATTCGAAATAAACAAAATGCCAACAGACGCTGAGATTGCACGCAGAGGTGATCCAGCCTTACATTTGCAAGTATGGGTTTATAACAATTATGTGAAACACGTAATGGTTGACGATGGGGCAGCAGTTAACATAGTCCCCTTCTCTTTCCTTCAAAAGCTAGGGTATGGAGAAACGAATTGTTCCACGACTCGAAATACATTAAGAGGCTATGATAGCCTTAAAGCCACGTCGATTGGAACTATAATACTACCAGTCACCTTAGGACCCAAAACAATCCTGACTGAGTTTTATATTATAGATCGGGAAACCAACTATAATATGATCCTTGGCCGACCATGGATACACCGTATGAAGGCAATCCCTTCTACATTATTTCAAGAAGTAAGATTCTTGCATTTAGGAAAGGTATTCGTAGCCAAAGGTGATCCAAAACCATTTGATATACACCTAGCTGACTTAAAGAAAAGACCAGGCATTCACTCAGAGTTTGAACTCCCAACAAACCAACTTAATAAACCCACCGACGCAAAACCGGAAGAAAAGTTGGTACCTACAACAGATCTTGAGACTATGAGCCTAATCAAGACTATCCCAGCCCTCAAGGATGAGGCTAACATTGTAGAAATAGTATCGTTAGGAACTACTACAAAAATTATTGAATTATTAGAACAGGATCTACCGATGTTCCTACCATTTGATTCTGTAGGCATGGGATATACCCTAGGTGTTGGTTCTCTTCCAGCAGAGGATCTCTTTATGGTGGACGTAACCGAAGCAGAAGACGTTAACACAACAAATATCCCAACGTCCATATTCCCAGCTAAATATTGGACTCTCCATTTCGATGGAGCTAGATGTCATTACGGAGCTGGGGCAGGTGTAATCTTTACTTCTCCCGAGGGAAAGATCCTACCATTTTCCTTTAAACTAAATTTTGAATGTACAAACAATGGCGCTGAGTATGAAGCCCTCCTCCTTGGCCTCATCTTAGCTAAGAGGATCGGTGTTAATAACATCAGGGTGTTAGGAGACTCACAATTGGTAGCAAACCAAGTCTCTGAGGTGTATGAAACCAGAGCTGAGCACTTACAGCTCTACAAAATAGTTGTATTAGATTTAAGCAAAGAGTTTGACTTCTTATCAATTGAAGCAATCCGCGAGAACAAAATCTTCTCATAGATTCTATAGCAACCTCAGCATCACGCTTCACTCCAAACAGTGAGTTGGAAGATACCCATTTCATGGTATCCCTTCGTACTGAACCATTGGTGAAAAAAATGTCAAACCCTCTTTTAACGAACATAGATGAGAACAAATCTACTATCCTAGACCACATTGATAGTGATAGAGCCACTCTAGATTACTTAAACACCTATGCAGTGTTACATCTCACCCATCACGTGATAGATTTGTCCTTAATCCCACATTCATCTTCCTACTTTGGAAATCCCATGATAGAGCTTCCCCCACAAAAGGAACTCAGCATATACACAGTAGAAAATGGAGACGATCTGGAATTACCTCCAGCCCCACCTGAGTTTGAAGAAGGTAACGCTTCTTTAATCGAAGAAACAATTGATATTAACATCAGAACGGAGGATGAACCAAAGATCTTGAAACTAGGATCCTCGTTAACTCCAGCAGAAGTAGAAATACACACTCGAATCCTCAAGGAACATCAGAAGGCTTTTGCATTTAGTTATAAAGAAATGACAGGGGTTGCACCACACATCGCGGTACATAACCTTGTCACTAAATCAGATGCAAAGCTGATTAAACAAAAATCGAGACCAATGAAACCCAAGGTAGCTCTCATGGTGAAGGAAGAGGTAATAAAACTCCTCCAAGTAGGATTCATCAAACCAGTCGATTACTCTCAGTGGGTATCTAATATCGTTCCCGTTCTCAAAAAGAATGGGAAGATACGCATCTGCATAGAATTTCGAGACATTAACAAGGCGTGTCCCAAGGATGACTTCCCGTTACCATCCATAGACGTCATTATTGACGCAACAGCCAGATTTGAGCTTTTGTCTCTCATGGATGGATTCTCAGGATACAATCAAATCAGAATATCTGAACAAGACCAAGCTAAAACCACGTTTATCACTCCTTGGGGAACCTATTGCTACGCTGTTATGCCATTCGGTCTCAAGAACGCTGGCGCTACATACCAGTGGGAAATGACATATATATTTCATGATCTTATTCACAAAATCATGGAATCCTATGTAGATGACTTGTTGGCCAAGGCCAGGAAGTGTTGTGATCACCCGGAAGTGCTCCGCATCATTCTTTCACGTCTAATAGAATACGGAGTCACATTAAACCCAGAAAAATGCGTATTTGGTGTGACATGAGGGAAACTCTTGGGTTATATTATATCGTCACGAGGGATCGATGTTGACCCGGCCAAAATCTAGGCTGTTCTCGAAATGAGCCCACCTTCGGATGAATCTAGAATCAGGTCATTTCTCAAAAACCTCGGTGCAATCCGAAGATTCATCCCAGATTTAAGCTTTGCCATTCACCCAAGCAACAATCTACTGAAGAAAGATTATAGTATCGATTGGACTGAAGACTGCAACGAAGCTTTCGAAGCAGTTAAGCATTTCTTGTTATCACCACCTACGCTAATGCCTCCTAGGTCGGACCGCCCGTTAATCTTATATTCGCGAGCTACCAATGTCTCACTAGCCTGTATGCTGGCTCAAGAAGATGATGACAAGAGAGAACGCACGATCTATTTCATTAGCCAAATGTTGCTCGACTATGAAACACGTTATATGCAAGTAGAATGAGAATGCCTTGCCATAGTCTTCGCAACCAAACGCTTAAGACATTATATGCTAAATCAAGAAACAAGGGTCAGTGTAAAAACAGACCATTTGTGAACTTTCCTCACACAAGGGTCCTTGTCTAAGAAGGTTGGATGCTTTATAACCTTAATTGGGGAATTCGAATTAACATTTGTAAATCAGAAATCCATTAAAGGACAAATCATTGTGGATTGGTTAGCTGATAACCCATTAGACGGAGGTGATCTAGTAGATCTGGACTTTCCCGATGAATGCATATACTACATCGAAACCAGACCTCCTATCTCTGAGTGTCCTTGGTATACTGATATTATTAATTATATCATGGACCATACGTATCCAGAAGGTGCTACACCACAACAAAGAAGGTGGTTACACATTATCGTAGCTAAATACGTCATTATAGAGCAAGTGCTCTATCGTAAAGCGTTCGATGGAATGCTTCTAAGATGTGTCGACACAGAAGAATCCAAGAAGATTCTCCATGAATCTCACAGTGGAATATGTGGAGGCCACTTCGGTGGTCATGCCACCACTCGTAAAATACATCGGATGGGCTATTTCTAGCCCACTCTAGAACACGACGCAGTAGAGTTTGTACGCAGGTGTCATAAATGCCAAGAATTCTCCCACGAGATTCACATGCCGGCACAAGCTCTACAACCAATCGCTACTCCATGGCCCTTTTCTACGTGGGGCCTAGATTTGATAGGGAAATTCTCTCCCTCGTCTACAGATGGCCATAACTTCATAATCACGGCCACCGAGTATTTTACCAAGTGGGTAGAGGCTATGCCTCTTACTACTGTACCAGGTTCTATAATCGCCAAGTTCATTTTGAACCAAATCATTTGCAGGTACGGTGTCCCACAAATCATTATCTCAGATAATGGGACTTCTTTTAAGAATGACGAAGTTCGTGAATTGTGCAATAAATTTAAAATAAGCCATCATACAGCCTCCCTGTATTACCCTCAAGCCAACGGGTAGGCTGAAGCGACAAACAAAACATTAAAAGCCATTCTTCTTAAAACGGTGAAAAAAAACAAATGAGATTGGCATTTGAAGTTATATCCGGCCTTGTGGGCCCATCGAACCTCAATAAGAACACCAATAGGAGCAGCTCCTTTCTCGCTGGTATTCAGAGCAGAAGTAGTTCTCCCGCTTGAGGTTGAAATACCCAGTCTCTGTATCTCACTACAAGGGATTCTGGATGAAGACGCTTATAGAGAAGCACGTCTCTCCCAACTAGAAAGCCTAGATGAAGCCAAGTTAGATGCTGAACAACGGCACATAATCTATGCTGACCGGATGTGCTGGCAATATAACAAGAAGGTCTATGAATGAGACATATATGAAGGTGATCTAGTTCTAAGGCTAGACAGCCGGATCGATAAAAAGACCGGTGAAGGAAGGAAGTTCCGGCCCAAATGGTTGGGCCCATACCGAGTCACGAAGGACTATGGAAATGGTGCATATCTCTTATGTACACTAGAAGGTGAGGAATTTGGTGAAACAGTCAATTCCCTACACCTTAAACAATTCTATGCATAAGCGACCAGCACTATTTGTATAATTATATCTACATTGCATCTTCATATAGTTAGGATCATTTTGTCCGCTTGTTTCGTACAATTTTGTGATCAAGGAACTCATTCTCAAAAGCAATTCATTACAAACTTCTGATGGTATTGGCATAAACACTCTAATCATACTTCTTCATTTTATAACGTCATCACCTGCTTCGGAATCATTTCATCAAATAAAGCTAGATATGACAAAGTCTTAATGGTAACCATACCAAGATCTACGGGCTTGTTCTCACTTTTGGTTTCTTCCTAGGATAGGTGTCTTGCCTATGGTCTATTCTAGAAGCTTCATCATGTCACATCTATCTTGTATGTATATCTCTTTGGAAGTAAGAACATACTGACATTTTGCTCAAATAAACAAGTCAAATATAGATCAAACAGAAAATTTTATTTTTACACATTTCCTTGCCCTACCAACCTCCGGTGATGAGCTTGCGTCTCTTACTAGTGACGTAGGGTTGGGAAAGGATGGAAATGCCCTTACTCGCCTATGCCTTGTCCATGGTGATAAGCCCATACTTCTGACTAGTAGCATGGGACAAGGTATAGGGGGTCCTCTTGACAATAAATGTTGAAGGCAGTTAGCAAACAATTCAAATGAACCTTTGAAATCTTGAGTCAAAAACAAATGAATCAGATGTCCAAAATTCCAAGAGAGTTCAAAACCCTGAAACCCAGATTTTGTCTACCATGTGGCCATCTACGGATCTAAGTCTAGATAAACCACAAAGCAAGTTGCATTCCAAACTATGGAGTCACTCGAGTAGAGTAGGCTTGTAGCATCCTAATTTGGTTCCACCAAAGCTTTGTCTATCTCTCATCACTACCATTTCAACACATTTCATAACTTGTGCCCTTTCTAGCTCTTGGTGATGAGCCCTCGCATCTTACTAGTTGCATGGAGTTAGGAGTGGGGCAAGTTTATCTGCTCATCATACTGGTTTATCATCACATTTTGTCAAAATGAATATGAAGTACCAAAAATTGCTTATAGAAACTAAAGTTCAAAATCACATTGTGTCTACATTATCATATATCAGCATCACAAAATACAAAAAGAAAGTAAACATTTGTATCATTTGTTCTCCATTGCATACATTCTGAGAAGCATATAAAAACAACATTATAATTTACATGCAAAAGCAAATCACAAAACATTGATACCAAGCGTCTGATCCAAAAAAGAACATATATATATAAATGATCAAATTCCTGTACAATGCCATCATGCACTAGGCATGGTCAAAACAATCAAAGAGCCCGGGAAATACAAATATATCATATAGACAATCCAAGAGAGCCAAACGGACTCTAAACCCCTATGAGATCCCTCTGAGGGTGCACGCCCATGTCTAGGACTCTGGCTACGCCAGTGCTCTGAGTGCACGGAGGGCTCACAGTCCTGAGGAGCAGCTGCGGCCTCGCCATGAGAGTGACTCCTCATCAGGTGCTCTGCTGTCCTGTACCCTGCCAGCTCGGTATGGAGGGAAGTCACCATCCTGGCCACATGCCAGATAGGGGAAAATATGTCGGTATGCCTACCGGCTGCTGAAGGCTCCCCTGCATCCACGGATAGCTCCGCACGGGTCTTCTCCATAGGGATCATTAGGGTATCAGTGCATACCCGGTGAATCAGATCTCGCCACTCATCAGCAGTCTCTGCAAGCAAAGGAGAAAGGCCAATTAGAAATAATCAAGAGATAAAAACAAATGTAAACAAAAGGAGAGATAGCAACTAAGGCAATCCTAACTAGAAACAAACGTTAAAAGGAAGGATGATAACTCACTCGGATCGCCGGGCCTCCAAGATGGATCTCTAGGGTCGGCACCTACCACAGATGCCACCGCTGACTGGTGCACTCCTCCTGTGGCTGGGGAAACATATCATCCTGCTATGGACTCATCCTCTCCACCAAGGCCCTGAGAGAGTGGCTCCTCTGAAACTAGAGTCACCCTCTCCACACTCTGCTCCGCCCTCTCTGCCTGTAAGATATCCTGAGTGTCATGCCACTCAGGATCACTGTCCTCCTCTCCACCCGACTCACTGACCTCAGCCTCGGTCTCCTCCTCCATCTCCCCCCTGTGAACTCCTCAGACTCAGAGTCTATGTCAATGGGGTCGTCACTGCTGTGGGCGGGACCGGCGGCAATCTGAAGTAAGGGTGCCTGAGGAGCACGGCTCTCCCTCGAGCTCGTACTACCCGCCTAGCTGCAATGGGGACACCAGGAGTAACAATTGTCCAACCTTAGCCTCTAGGACCTCCCCTGGCCTCTCGAACTGATCTATATACTGGCACCACCGGGGGAAGCATACCCACGTAAGGCAGGCCAAACTGCTGAGGCACTCGACCAAAAGGATGTATCTCCACCCTCCCCATCCTGTCAACAAGCTGCCCTGTGGTGGAGCAAGAAATCAAAGTAAGAGCCTCCTCGCCCCATAAACCTACCATGGCCTGATAAGGTGTGGCCTCCATGTCATCAGTGGTCAGGGAGGTGACTGGATGGTGAGGTGCTCTGAGCACCGACATGTCTGTCCATCTGGCTGCCCTCACAGCTCCGGGATCTGCCACCTCTACACCTCTACCATAGGGGATGAAACACTCATAGACCCAGCTCATAACCAGGGTCGGATGGCTCAATGACTGCCCCTGTAAATGGACCACCCAGTACAAATCATGATAGGTGGTCCCAAGAATGTCGGCTCCCCAGGCGTAAATCTGGCCATGTCCCTCAATCTGTGCAATGATGGGGGACCAGCAATACAGTAAAGTGTCTCCTCCCTTGTCCCCGATCAATCTCGAGGCAAGGATCCCCATAATGGCCTGATGAATCAAGGGGATAGGCAGGCTAGGAATAGATCAGACCCTCACCCCCTTCTTCGAACCAGTGGAGATAACTGCATCTCCCATATATGAGGCCCACTGTGCTGTCTGAGCCCGTGACCCTGCTGTCTCAAGAGTGAGCCATCTCCCGATGATCGGGACCCCCAGTATATGGTAAACATCCTCTAAAGTAATGGTCCACTCACCTTGGACCCCTGGTAATCGGAAAGTGTTCCGATCGGCATCCCAATATGAAAATAAGTCACAAAGTATGTGACTAGATGGTGCAACATGTGGGACCCGTGATATGCGCAGTATACCAGCCCTCTGAAGAGTGTCCTGCTCATCCTAAGAAAGGGCATCTAATACTGCCGGGAGCTAATCACACACACTCTCTCTCTCGGCTCCAGTGAATATACTCCTCCTTCACCTGCATACACCCAAAAACACACAAAACAGAGTAAGTTAGTATCCAAATGACATTAGAAAAATCATGAAAGCAGGTAAAGATGCTAAAAATGCAAAAATGAATTCAAATAAGTATTATTTAGGCATTCTGTGAAGGACCGCCGCCCTGAGCAGGGCGGCAGTTCCGTAATCACCGCCTTAAAGGCGGTGGTCTTGTAACCGCCACCTTGATCAGGGCGGTGGTCGTGTAACCGCCACCCTACCCAGGGTGGCGGTCATGTCCCAAATTTCCGTATGGGTCACATGCCCTAAATGATGCCTAAAAACACAAATAAAGACCGTTTTGACTCAAACAGAGCCTACCCAGTATGCGCCCCCTAGATAAACCTATTAAAACTGACATTTTCAAAAATAACCCCCCCATGACAAAGATTTCAACATTTTAATATTTTAGGGGCAAAAACGGTAAATCAAGAAAAACTAACCTGTGATCTCGCGGGTCAGTGTTCCGCTCATGGAGGCATGATCATGATCTCGTCCCGAACATTTTGACTATACTCTCGTGAGAAACCGTCACCGTGGGTCCCAGAGCTCAAAATCAACCAAATCAACACGCGCAAATGAATAGGAAAATGGGCCCACTTTTACATATATAGCACCCTGACTTGTTTTAAATGCCCCTTTTCGCAGGTTTGGAGCGCCGATGGAGGTAAGTTCTTATCCCCGCACAAATGGTACGTCCTCATTTCATAATATTTTAGTATTTATTCTTCAATCTATTTTGTCTATCTGCACTTGAGTCCTCTTTTCATTTTGCAGGTAGCGGGAATTTTTGATGGCATCATTTCGACACACAAACGTATTAGATATAACTTCTAACTTCCCATTTCGGGACCGCCATACTCAGATCCACCGTTTTACGCCTCTTCATGACTAAAACCATTCTCCGAGGGGGCAATATGTACGTACCCAAAATTATAGGGTACTGCACCACCTGGAACAACGTAACACGTGCCCCAATGATGATACAGGTCTCCTCGCAAGGTGTTCAGGATCCAAAAAAGCTCTCCAAGTATGCGTTAACATCCCGCATGTCCCACTTAGCCCCTGCATGCTTTGTTTTTCTCTTCTCCCCTCTTTTCTTTGCATTTTGGTCTTCAGTTATGAAACCGCTGCCCCCTGGCGGCGGTCTCGTGACCGCCGCCCAGGTAGGGTGGCAGTCCTGTAACCGCCACCCTGCGGTCCTTCACGCATTTTCCAGAATGCTCTTTTTAACGCGACTCGTGTAAAATTTCAATGTTTACCAACTTTTTTCACCGCCTCTGCTTGTATTTATGATTCTGGTTCCCTGGAATAGTGTTTTGGCATTGTTTATGGTTTAAGAGATCAAATTGGTTTTCACCTTTGGGTAAATGGGATTCTATAAATAGCTGGCTTGTGCTCAAGCAAATGGCCCCTCAAATTTGCCTCTGAATTTCTCATTTCAATAGTTTAGCCTTTCAATTTTGCTTAGGATTCATAGTTTCATTTGTTGTATGCATGGTTAGTATTGTTTAGCTGTCAGAAAGCCACATATCCTCCTTGTGCAAGTGCTGTTATTATTTCATCCAATCAATTGGAGTAGGATAGTTTGCTTTTCAAAAGGAAGCCATTAAAGTTGCAGGTTTTGTTCGTCAAATAAGATAGTTTCAGGTTCTGGACGTTTTATGTTGCATGACTCGCAATAAATCCCGCTAGGAATTACATAAGCCAAGCTCTGTACTCTTGCGCTATCCCTCTCCTACTCGCATTGTATTCAGTCTGTATCCTAAGCTGCCATTGTTCCAATATCTACTTCTATTGATGCTAGCATTACACGCTTTTCTGGGTCCACGTGAGCACGAAGGAATGAGGAGATCACACTGAGGGGACAAAGCCACACACCATCAGATTCACCACTGTTCTACAAAATCCAGGTTCAAGCTTTCAAAGTTCTAGTTAAAGCATATCAAATAAAGTAGTCAATCATTTCATTTCAGTTAATTTCACTTTCGATATTGCCAGGGAAGCTGTGGGGATTGATAGTTTCTGAGAAACTATGATTCACTCCTCACTTCCGAGGTAGGATCGAGAGTCTTTCAAATAGAGTAGATAAGTTATCAGGTTATTTAGAATAGATCTACAAACTGCACAGACAAGTAGCTATACTCGGTTGCTTTGTTTGTTTTAATTGCATTATTACTTTAGTTTTCAATTTTAGATATATTAGATAATTTCTCTTTAAATTTTGTTCAGTATTTTATCAATTAATATCAAACTTAGGAATATACGTAGACATATCTTGCATAGTTAATTTATTTTGTCATTGGTTAGCTTTATATCATTTTCTTTTGCATGACAATCACGGGACCTAGAGAGCCCAGAGAATACGTATTCGAGCCAATCGTGCCTCAACCCAATCTCGTCACAGCAATAACTAACATAGATCAGAATCTTAGAATCCAAGTCTTATAAACAACAACAGACTTACAACAGATCCGCTCACAGTTAAGAGGGTTAAACATAGAAGACGACCAAGTGCACATGTTTTGGTCAAACCAATCAAACTATAGATTACCCTAAACAAATATCCACATGACTGTAGAAGGGCTTGAAAGAGAGAAAACGTTCGGTTGTGATCCTTTGGTCCCACAGCCAGATGCAGGAGACACTCTCACAGACATAGATACTAGCTTAAGAATTCAGGTTGCAGGAACGCCTGTGAGATATTCTGAGAAGATTGCACAACTGTTAATTCTGAATATAGAGGCCGAGAAGGCATACGACTACTGGATATTAGGGATTAGGGATTGAACCCTCGTATGACCATAGCAGGTCCACAACAACCACAAATCTACGGTTGTGACCCAAAAATCCCACAACCCAACGAGTCCACAGGTCAATCCGACGTTGACGTTGGTTTATGCACATTGGTATTTAGATCCACTCCACTTCCACCAACCATTATCACACAGTTATCCTTGTTAGATATAGTAGCTAACGAAGCTAAGGATTTCTGGACTAGACCAGAGAATCACCCATAGAATCCACTATATATCCATCATCCATCTTATGACCCTGTCTGGAGACATACACGAAACAATCCTAGGTCATTTTCCACGTATCCCACAACCCATAGATCGAATCACGCCAGAGCTCGATATTGATTGGAGCCTTCGAGTAGTCATCCTCGCCGATCGATCTATTACACCAATTCAGGTTAGGAGGGCCTTCTTTGCCTTAGATTCACAGATTCCACTAGTGCGCGTCAAAGACATAAGATTTCCTAACTAGTTTTTCCACATCCCACGCGTATTCCATCCCCACCGGCTATCTCGGCATGACCTTGGGAGGTCAGGTGCGAGGAAGAGTTACTTGTAGATTCCCATGCTTGCTTGTCACATAGTTTTATGGATAAGGTCATGGAATATATAGGTCATAGCATGCTAGTAAGTGGCTCTAGTGTTTTTCAGACTAAAAGGCATGACACGATAGAATAAGGTCCCCCAATGGGTGATGAAGGGATTTTTATGTTGGTCCTATGGGGCGATAAGGATCTTATTGTAGCCATAAAAACCATCCATAAGAGAGAGCATCTCATGGCTAGTTGTGAGGTCGATGAGTTGGTTGGTGTTGGGAACAAGAAATTCATCCTTAGGACAAGCGATATTCAAATCTCATAAATTGGTGCAGATGCGGAGCTTTCTAGAAGAGTTCGAAATGTGCACAATATTTGAAAACCATTGCAGATAGTTGATGGTTTGGATGAATTTATAAGAAAGGAGAGGTTACAACTCTTCTTTGAGAAGAAGGGAAATGTGGGGATGTATATGACGTAAATTCTATTTAATAGTTTTAGCTTCAAGGATGGTGATGATGTTATGGATGAAGATGGAAGAATCGATGCCGGGCATGTTAGAGTGAGACCATGTGAAGGCTTGGATATTCTTAAAAAATAATGATGTGAAGGCTTCAAGCTCTTGAGGATCAATAGATTGGATAACCTTGAGGATACGGGGGTCTTGGTGAGTCTCTATGTTGATGTCGATGGTGGATTCCATAAGGAGGGTGGAAGTATTAGGAAGAAGGGAATTTTGGATATGATAATCCTTGGCCCCCATGTAAGAAAGAATGGAATCATCATCGTTAGATTGGAGGATATCAATAGTAGGGGAATCATCCCCTATCATCTTAGGGTACTTAAAAGGAAAAGACCTGGTCTCCTTTTTAACCTGATAGGTGACCGGTTTGAAGGAAATGGTGGAGAATAAAAAAATGTAGGAGGGATAGACACAATGTCATATGGGTTAGTAGGATAGTTAGATGAAGAAGAAGAAGAAGGAGATAGTGGCTTGATGTTGATGTGAGAGGAAGAATAAGTGCATGGAGGAGGATTGGAGGGATATTTGTATCTTACGAAAAAATTCTCATGAGGTTCTTGGGATTGGTTAAATATAAGACCATGGATACCATGTTCATAATTTCCTAGACCATATCCCTTCCACGTACAACAATAAAGGTAAGTATAGATAAAATATTTTTTATAAGCAAACAGAAACCATTGGCATATTGTTTTGTGTGAGGGAAGTCATCAGTATGATAAGAAGGGTGATCAAATAAATCATAAACAAGTTTGGTTTTGGGGAAGGGGGGATTGAAAGAGATGATTTCCCCGATATTGGCTTGATACATAGGGGCCTTTTCAGGATGGCCAAGGAGGTTAAGAGAAGGAAGGGAATTAAGAGTGAGGATTTGATACTCCCCCAGAACTTAGGAAGTTCCCAATGGGGAGGATAAGGTTTAACTAGGATAGAAGGATGGATGGGATTATTATAGATTTATTTTATGTGAATGAGATCCTAGGACCTAGAGTAGCAGCCTTCAAGTTAGCCAATCTACTCAATAATGTTTGCATGGGGTATTTAGAAGTGGGTGGAAGAGAGGTCGAAGGATGAGGTGGTTAAATGTAAGAATTGGATGGGTTAGATTCAGGATGAGGTTGATATGTTGAGGATGGGTAGGAGTCTGAGGAGGTGGTTGATAAGCAGGAGGATAAGTGATGGGTTGGGATTGGACAAGTTGTTGGAAATGAATGTAAGGAGGGGGAAAGGTTGAAGGATTTTATGTATGACAAGATGGTTGGATTGAGGATAAGTATGATAATGAGGTTGAGATGTGTGTACATCTTGATGATGAAAAATATGTTGAAAATTAGTATGATAAGGGGGTTAATGTGTATGATTATATTATAAAGGGAGTGGTTGTGAATTTATGAAATTAACATGAATTTGGTATATAGGAATAGGGACCTATTTTTGAATAGGATGCTCAGACGCGGGAGGAAGAAAGGTGGATTATAGAAGGGGAAAAGTAAGGACATCAGTGAACATAATGGATGAAGATGTGATTGGCATAAAGGACAAGGGGATGGTTTTGATATGAGGTAAACTAGATGGGATGGGGACCACCAGTTGAGTAGATTGATGAGATGAAGAGTCAAAGGATACATGCTCATGCTTGGCCATGGCCAACTCATTCATTTCTCAAGGGAAAAAGATGACAAGTTTGGAATTGATAAGCTTGGTGGTCTGAGGTTGGGAATGGTAAACATAGATATACTAAAGATAAGGTCCCTTAATGGGAAGGTGAGTAGATTTCTAGATGAGGTAATCATGGAGGGAGACACGGTTAGTGTCTAGGATTTCTTGGAACTCCTTACATCCATAGGGTATAACAAGGGGCCTGAAGGTTTCAATGGAAGTATCCAATGGGGGAGTAGCTAGTCTAGAAGGGATCAAATGGTGACAGAGTAAGGGATTGGTCTCAACATGAGAATGGATGTGAACCATAAATGGCTTGCTAAAAGGGGTGCTAGAAGTGATAGGATTGGTAACCTCAGAGGAAGAGGTGATAGCCATGGTTGATGTTTGTATAGGAAGAATGGTAGAGGTGGGAATGTTAGATGAAGAGGCTTGTTCCATTTTTCTAGTCTTTGATCAGGTAAAAATGAGCATGAAACAAGAAACCTAAAAATCCTAGGCTGATAATTACTATAGCGAGAAAAGTACATGGCAAATTATCTTAATTATTTAGAAGAAGTGTGAAAATAAAAAATATTATAGGGAACCTGGGAAATGGACGATCTAAGGTTGGTTTCAGGATGTTTAGAGCTAGATTCCTTGATATACCCAAAGGTACATGAGGCTTGATTCTATGATAAAATTTATAACGTGGCCAGAACAACACGTCGGTTTTCCTATTGGGTGATGAAATACCAATAGTTCCACCTAGGAGGAGTGTGTATATGTGTTAATTAATGGGTGATTTTTGATGTGTGTGAAAAGTGTTGATGCAAAGGATTAACCCCATATTTTTAATACATGAATAAGAAAATAATGAGGGTGTTCTTTTTAAGATTTGAAAATTAAGTGTGGAGATTTGATAAGGACAAGCAAACAAGATTTGTAATGTGGTAAATAAAAAGGATGGGGAGAAAAACAAAGGAATACATAGTATTTTCTTTTCCTTTTTATCTAATCTTCAAAGCAAATGAGAAAAAAAAATTCTAAGAAATCCATGCTCCAACTCAAATAAGAAAAAGTAGAATCCTACCTGTAAGGTTAGCATAAAAGAGATATGGAAGAAACCATGAAATGAAAGAAATGAAAATGAAATAGACCTCACTAAAGAAGGTTTAGTCCTATTAGGCGTGCTAGAATGTTTGTCAATATTTCTACTTCTTGTTTCAAATTAGTGAAAACCAAACAAAAAACCAAGAAAACCTCAAACTCTTGGACGATTTAGGGACCTCCTAATGTGGATGATGATGAAAACAATGTGGGCACACATGAATGGATCCTCCTCGTGTGAGTTAGTAACCTACACAATAAAAAATACTGAAACATGAAAAATTAATAGTTGATAGATATGGTGGGATTCCCAATGAAGTCTATTTCGAGAAGTGAAAGCTTCCTAGAAAGGATTTCATCCCACGTGATAAAAAAATATGAATAATCGATACCGAATGAAAATGGAAATGATTATCGAAACAGAGATTTGATAAGCTAAGATCTAATGAACCGAAAGGTGATACGATAATAATTGATAAAGGAAATACTATAAATAAGAGAAAACTAGAGCAAGTCAATGGCGACCCAAGAGAAGATGGTACAATCGACGGTGACCAAATCCAAAATGATCCTGAATTGTGTAGGAAAAGATATGAAGTGTGATGCAAAGCAGTAGAAACTAGTAGCAGAATACACATAAGATAAAAGGATGTGGGAAATAATATATATAAAGTGGGGTAATGAATAGATCAATGGTGACCCTGTGGCAATACAGACATAATCGAAGATGACCTATGCAGAGCTGGTAAGAGTATGCAAGAACTAAGATAGGGGTTGGTGTTGATCCTGGGGTGCTAAGATGGATAAGAGGATGTTGATAATATGGATAGGATGCTGGTAGGGATGACATAGGATGTAAAATAAGGTGGATAGGATGACAAAATAAGACGGATTTAGATTTGAACGGATACATGGGGGACGGATCAACAGCGACTAGACCCCAGTCGGTGAGCGACTGGAACAGAAATGGGATCTTGATTAAAGAACAAGATGGATGAAGAGATATGAGGACGATGAAATATTGCGGATAAAAGGCTAGGCAGAACTCAAAGAAAACCTATAAACCTGCCAAACAAAGAATAGCATGCACCAATGATATCTCCGAGTAACCTCCGCTATATGCTCCAAGCTTCAACAATGGCATGGAAGAGGGACAATAAAGTGATCAATTTCGTTGATTACCAAGAGCTCCAAGGATGATATCAGCAAGAAGCACTACTCACGAGAGCACACAAAAGATTCAAAAATTTTCCATCCCTTTGAGAGGAGGGGGTGAGTGTGTTTTAAATAGGAAAAGGCAGGATCAACGACGACCCAGAGTCAATTCGCCAGTGACTAGGACGGATAGTCTGCCAAGAGACGTAACAACCATAATGGATGCACAAAAATAGGATGATAAATAGGTGGAAATGGCTATGTAATGGCTATTGGGCTATTTTTAGCCCTGCACACATGTTGAGGGGTGTGTTTAATGGGTTAATGAGATGATGAGGTGAGAAGTAAATAAGCTTAGAGGGAATCTTAGGAAGGGTTTAAATGAGGGAATAATGATTAAGGGCCATGGGAATCCAATAGGGGTATTACATGGGGGTGATTATGATAGGATGAGGATAATTAAATGGGTTTTAGGATGGGCTAAGGATTAGGAAAATAATAAGGATCAAAATATGGGAATATATGGGGATAATGGGAATAATGATAAATAAATGCAAGATGTTGGAGGGGAGTAGGATTTTTTGGACTTAGGGAATGGATAATTAATTTCAAATGTGGGGAAGGGGAAAATATGAATTCATAAGGGAAAGTGGGTAATTTTAATTTAGGAGGGTGAGGGGTAAACTCAATGTGAAGGCAGGAGGGTGCCCAAAATAAGTTTCTACAATTGATAGTTTTTAGTACATTCTTGATAGGTTTGGATAGGGGAATTGATGGCAACCGGGGATGAAGAATTGATGGTGATAGAAGATGTGGGGGTGGTGCGAGGTAAGTTAGGAGGAATGAGCACCTCCAATTGAGTGGTTTGATGGATTTGGGGGACCATGGTGGATTTACATATAATATAATCATGAAGGGCAATATGATTATCATCAAGGATCTCTTGAAACTCATAGCATCTATAAGGGATAGTAGGGGGTTCAAGAGTCTCTTAAGAAGTAATAGACAGGGGCATAGCTGGTCTAGGGGAAATGGATAAATGAGAGATAGAAGGATTGGTTTTAGGATGGGGATCATTTTGGATGACATGGGTCTTGTGAGGAGAAAACGTAGAAACAAAGGGTTAGGGGTCCAAAGGCGTGGTGATCATAGTGTAGAATAAGCATTGGAAAACATAGAATTTTTTTTGGGAAAGATCATCGAAAGTGGGGGTGTTTTTGGATGAGGTAGATTTTTTTTTTTTCCTTGAGAATAGGTGATAACAAGCATGAAATAGAAAAACAAGAACTCATATAGTGTATTAATAAAAAAATTCAAGCAACAAATTTTTGATCATCTTGATTATTTAGAATGATATGAAAAAGGAAAGAAAATGGGCTCAAAGGGAACCTAGGAAATGGCCAAACTATGGATGGCATATTTGATATAATGTAAGGTAAGTAGGGATCAAATTTGCGATGAATACTAGTACGAGGCCTGATATTAGGGCTTACCACCACATTTCATGCACCAAAATGATAAGTGTGTTGCATGCTTAGCCAATATACTGATAGTTAAAAAAATCAACATGGCTAGAACACCACAATGGCTTTCCTATTGGGTGATGTAATACTCATAGTTCCTCCTTGGAGGATATGTTTAAGATATGTAAATTAATGTATGCGGTTTGGATATGTGTGGAGGAAGTGAATGCAAAGGATTGACCCCCTTATTAGGCTATGTTTACAAGAAAGTATGAAGAGGTTCTTTTTCTAAGTCCCAAAATTGAAATGTGATATTTGATGAAGTCAAGAAGGGAAAAATTATGCAAAAAAAGAGAAAATAGGGGGAAAAAAAGAATACATGGAAACATTATTTTCCTTTTTATTATGATTTTTAGGAATAAAATGTGTCATTAATCCAAGAAATTAATCCACCACATACACAAGTAAGAAAGACTCCTACATGTGAGGTTAGTAGAAAGAGAGGAATGGAAAATGGAAATGGAAAACAAAATAAACTAACTCACAAAAGAAGGGTGGGTCATGTAGAGTTCTTTATGCATAAATTCTTTTAGTCACCTTTTTTTTGTCGCCTCAACCCTTGTTTCTTTTGTTTGATTCAGCTCAAAAATTGGATAAATATGAAGTTGAATGTGGAAGGTTTCCACGTTTCATGTTGGTGCAATCAGGTCATTGAGAAAGAAGAGAAGGCCCTCAATCTCGCATTACATTGTCCACGTGTCTAGGGCCTAATAATGATTCCCTCGGCGGGTTAAAAAGTCAAAAGCATAATAAAATACAACACGCTCTCCACGTGTTTTCCAAGTGCTCTTCCTAGTAATAGGAAAGAGGAATCCCCCCAAATCTAACATACGCCCACAACGTGTCTCACGGGTGCAAATTGGACAATCTAGTTCTAGAAATGCTCTCAAGCAAGCGTCTGCTTTCCACATGGTAGGAAAGGATTACCACTGACTCCAGAAGTGACATTTGGGTGAATTAAACACAAATCATAAATATCTCAATAAGTGGTTGAGACATTAACCCAGAAGGGGAAGATCATTGAATACTAATGGTAGAAACTTTGGTCCCAGATGTCGAAACAAGAGCCATGAACATCTATAATAGGAGGCCCAATCCAGGAAAAAAAAGGAGAGCTTCAGGCAAGATAAGAGTAGACAGAGGTGGTAAAAGAGTTTCAAGGTTCATTTTTGTATTGGTCAAGCCTTAGTAAGACTCATTCATATGAGAAATTTGTAATTTGTGTCACTCTGGCCTTATATATTATCTTCTCTATTAAACTAAGTTATTGTTTTGTGCACCATCATCTTTCATACTCTGAGTCTTTCTTTTCTATCGAGTAGTTCTAGGTAATTTATTAATAAACTTTATCGTGTTATACGCCCTTGGATTTAATTTATCTATTATTTATGTTATTGTTTGCTTTGTCTTTACAACTGATTAAATCTAAAGTGTTTCTAAGAAATAAGTAAATCATGGTTTAAAATCTCTTCAAGTTATTTTAAAAGATCTATTTAGATACCTCTCTATCCCTTTTTAAATCTATTTTAGTGCATCGCCTTAGTTAATTTTACGTTTCTTCCTGACCCTATCTCACACTACAAAGAAGAGCCAACTTCTTTAAAATTTGGAGGTTACCTTAGGGTGCGTTCCACCAACCTAAGGTATCCAATGACTCTGATGATTCATCTGCAAGGATAATCATCAACAATTTTCATGGCATGCCTAGTGGGACCCATCTACACATCTTGATATTTCATTATCAAAAAAGTGGCTAATCCTAGTAGTGTTTAGTTGGACTCCTCTAAAATCAAGAAATAGATGCAAATGAGGGTGAGAACAAGGGAGGAAGGTGTGTTTGAATACTTACAGCTATCTCAACCTCACAATAGAAGAGGTAGACAAATCCAGAGATCCCCATCTCCTCCAAACCAAACTCTTTCAACACCTCCACCAGGTAGGCCTTTCACACAGTCAACTAGAACTCTCAGACCCATCCTTATGGCTCATCTCCAACCTCAGCCTCCAAGGTAATTTGTCTCATGGGATCAAGGAATCATGCTCATTCTTCGTACACCCCCAGCGGTGTGAATTCCTATTCTGGATAACATGCTAAAATTGTTGCCAAAATTTAGTGGAGAAGACTTCAAAACTTTTGAGGAAAATCTCCAAGATGTAGCAAAAATATGTGTGGTACATTATATAAGGGAATAAGACATCGCCTTACACTTATTAGTCACTTCCTTCAAAGTAAATTCCTTGGATTGGTACCAATCCTTAACTTCTAACATGATTGGCACTTGGGATCAGTTAGGAGAGGTGTTAGTGGCAAGATTCAGTGAAAAGGGGGATAGATCATCTCTCCTACAACAACTTATTAACATCATGAATGACCCATAAGAGCTAATGACAAATTTTAATACAATGTTCCATAAAACTTGGCAAAGGATTCCATCCCTAGCAAGGCCACCCATGGGTATGGCTGTTGTCTTTTATTTTAAATCTCTAAATTCAGATGTTTTGGTAATGATTCAATCATTAGGAGGGGATTCCTTACCAAAATCCTATAACATCATTGTCCAAGCTGAGAAAAATTTAATAGAAACTGGGAAACTCCCTCCAAGGAGCCTTTTGTCAGTATACCTTAAAATAGCCCCCTTCCACAATCACAAGTACTAAGCCCCACTCAGGCCCCTACGTCTCTATATAACTACCCATATGCTCATTTGGCTCCTACTTTTACGTCTTCATCTTCTTCTCTCGAAATAGAGGAAATAAAAAATATTTTGAAAAAAAATTCTAATGAGATAGCAAATCTTAAAAGGAACCAGGCCACCTATCCAAGATAGAATTATCAAAATTATCAAGGTAGTAGGCCCACCTTTTCCTCTCAATATCAAAATACCCAGAGCCCACTGAATGCATAGCCATCTAATTAGTTAGTCCCCATACCGATGCCACTCCAGACTATCCAACCTAATAGAGGGAGAGAGATGGTATCAAGAAAAAACCATTTTGTCAAAGACCCCAATGCATGGTGCTTCCCTTGTAATAATCCTCACATGCCAAGGGATTTCCCCAAGGGAATTTTCAACAAAAGGTGGTCGAGCAACGATCAAGAGAAGGCTATGATTCAGGTATGTCTGAACCTCATCAGTCTATGGGAGTCCAAAACATTGTATTCACAGCACAAATTCAAGGAGTTTCCCTAGAACAAGTAGTAGAGATCACACCAAAACATGCTCTTTTATCTTGGATAAAAGAAGAGGAATCCATGTTTACAAATGAAGCACATGTTTTAAAGCCTATTCAGTTTAACTACAACACTCATTTTAAGAAGAGAATCATAGAATCAGATGTTCCAATCCCAAATCTGACTATCAAGACACAAATAGATCCTCTGACCATCATAGTAACGTCACCACTGATCACCATAAAGGAAATCCCAAGAGGATATCTTCAGATTCAAGATACCCACCACCCCACTGGAGAAGGGACAAAATACCATTCATCATCTAAATTGTTGTCGCCTGGACCGATCAATGTAGTCCAACAACTTAAGAAAGTGTCAGCTAACACATCCTTGTGGGATCTTCTAAGCATCCCAGAGCAGAAGGAGTTGCTCCAAGACACTCTCAAACCAAACGATGATCCAACCACCTCTAACAAGGAGAAGGAACATGTAAAATTCATCAGAGTTTCAATGGAGGTAGTACTATTGAACCAAAAGGGAAAGGTTAGTTAACCAAGGCCCAACCCCTTCTTTATGACTCTTATCATAGGTAAAAAATTGTTACATAATTCCATGATAGACTCAAGCGTGAGCACTAGAGTCATGCTCAAGGTGATTGCAAACACCTTGGGGATTAAATATGAACCCTTCAAGAAGGGAGTTATGCAACTAGATGGGAATTTTTTCCACACCATTGTGGTTATTAAGGGGCTCCCCTTACAACACTATTCCTACCCAAATATAACTATCTAGCGGGATATCATGGTAATTGATGTCCCGCAAGTCTTTGGACTTTGCCTCTCTCATGATTTTATAGCTAAAATTGGGGGCTATATGTCTTTGGATTGGTCTCATCTAATTCTGCAAACCAAATATGGGTCTAAAATGAAGGTCTTGTTAGAACCCCTCTCCAAGGAGCACATAACGGACTAAGTGGTTTCCGGTTTCGAAGATTCCCATGCTATGATCACCAGAGAGGAAGAGTTATACATGGAAAATGGGGAACCCCAAGGTGGTGGTCATTTATCCAACCCTCCACCTGATGATCCTTTTGGGAACTTTGATTCCACCAATTTGGACACTTATGTCATCTTTGACGAAGACTCCACCATCCCCAAATATTCACAAATATGGACCCTGCATTTTGATGGGGCCAAAAGTGAGAATACTTCAGGATCCGAAGTGTGCCTGATATCCCTGACTGGAAGGAAAATACTCTAGTTATTCCATTTATAATTCTCCTATAACAGTAATGAGGCAAAATACAAGGCCTTGGTGCATGGCTTGTCCACATCCTGAAAGGAAGGCGTCAAATAATTGAGGGTGTTTGGAGACTCAGAATTGGTGGTGATGCAAGTAAGGAATACTGCAGCCACAAAGAATCCTAGGATGAGATCCTATCGGCATAGAGTATGGGATATTATAGATGATTTTGAAGCTTTCTATATCAAGGTAATTCCCCTTAGTCAAAATACGGAGGCCAATAGGATGGCCCTCATAGGGTCTCAATTTGACCTAGTTTAGGATTTGATAAAAAAACACCATAAAATTGATCATTTTCCCTTCTATCCCTGACAATTTTGATGATTGGTAGGTATTTGATAGTGACCAACAAATCATACACTTCCTTTAGAAAACTGGTCAATTTTTGAATCAACTCCAGCCCAAGATTGAGGAAGTGTATGGAGATCAGATAATCCAACTGAAGAAAAATAAACTTCAAAAGGGGTTAATTACCCTGGAGAGTCTTTTTGACTCGAATGATGCTAGTTCCAACTGAAGAAAGTTTGTTGCGATAAAGGAGGGCTATTTCAAACTAGAAATAACTAAGGAAAGATGACTAAAGGTCAGAAAATTGGTGACTCGAAAGGAAAGAGAGAGACTTGTGGCCTTATGTCATAAGTACGATAAGGTGATGGCTTGGTCATATGATGATTTGTATGATTATAAGGATATCATTCATCACACCATTGACCTTGAAGAAGGAACTAAACATGTGTGCCAAAAATAGAGGCCTGTGAACCCAAAGGTAGAATCCCTCATGGATGAAGAATTGAGAAAACTACCAGAGGCTCGCATAATCTTTCTTATTGAGCACACAACATGGGTCTCCAATCTAGTTCTGGTAAGAAGGAAGAATGGAAAAATCTGGCTCTGTGTGGCTTTTAGAGACCTAAATAGGGCCTCCCTAAAGGATCACTACCCTTTACCCTCTATGGAACAAATATTACAGATGGTCACGGGCTTCAAGATGTTTTCTCTACTGGATAGTTTTTCAGGCTATAATCAAATATGGCTCGCGAAAGGGTATCAACATAAGACTACCTTCACAACCAAATGGGGAACATTTTTCTATGTAAAAATTCCTTTTGGACTCACTAAAGTTTGGACTACCTTTCAAAGGGCCATGGATTCCACATTTGGAGCATTGATAAACAAGGTGATCCTTATATACCTCAGTGATCTCACGGTATTCACCAAAACAACAAAGGAGCATTTTGATGCCTTAGAGTCTGTATTCAAAAAATGCCAAGAATTTGGAATCTCCCTAAATCCAAAGAAATGTGTCTTTAGAGTTCCCTAAGGAAAACTCCTGGGACATATTGTGTCAAAGGAAGGGATCTCCATCGACCCCGAAAGAATCAGGGCCATTCAGGAGCTTCCTCTACTAGTCAACAAAAAGGTCATCCAATCTTTCCTAGGAAAAATCAACTTCGTCAGCAAATTTATATCAAATTTTTTTGGGACCATCCACCTGATCACCCTCATGCTAAAAAATGACCTCAGTTTCAAGTGGATAGTTGAGGTCATCTGGCCTTTGAGGCAATAAAATAGGTTGTAGCATCTACTCTGGTGCTACGCAACCCGGACTTCTCAAAAGATTTTATGTATGTATATGGGGGTAAGCATAGCATAGCATCTGTACTGACCTATAAAGGAGAAAAAAATGGGAGGATCCTCTGATCACCTTCTTTTCAAATACCCTCCATGACTATGAAGCAAGATACAACTTCGTGGAAATGCAGGCTTACATCATAGTCAAAAGACTGAAGAAATTTTGTCATCTCGTCACTCATAATAGGATCCACGTCATGGTAGCTCACTCCAGTGTCAGGGAATATATGATAGAGGGAGAGATAACTATGAAAAGATCCAATTGGATCACTAAGATCCTTGAGTATGATATTAAGGTAAAACCCACAAATCTTGTGAGAGATAGGGGCATGTGTCAATATTTGAGGTAGGAATATATTCCCCATGTGGATGACAAATGCAAGGAGATAATGTATCTTCAGGTAGGCAATTTAGAAGGATAGGTCTCAGACAGGATCCACTTTATGTAGAGCATGAAATATCCTACTCATCTCCCCTTGAAAAAGAGGAGATATTATAGGCAACAAGGGACCAATTTTTTCATAATTAATAGTTTCCTTTTTAAGAGGAATTTTAACAGGATCTTTCTAAGATGCCTAAATAATGGGGAAGCTAAAATATTCTTACATGAAATACATCACAGAAGTTTGGGAGGACACTTTTTGGCCCAAACTACAGCCATAAAGATCCTACAAGTAGGGTATTTTTGGCCAAGTATGTTTAATGACAGTCAGGCAGAGGTAAACAGGTGCAAGGTATGCCAAGTTTACTCTAGCCTCCGGAGAAATGTGGCACTGCCTCTCAACCCCATCCTATTTGAGGAACCCTTCACTTAGTGGTTTTTAGACACCATCAAGATGGTTAATCCAACTTTGAGTGTCAGCCATAAATGGATCCTCACAGAAACCGACTACTTCACCCATTGGATGGAAGTAGTCCCCCTAAAAGAGGCCACTGAGAATGTAATCCTGGGACTCCTACAAGATATAACTACACACTTTTTCCCCCCCCCACATTGTCATATAAGATAATGTTAAGGCCTTTATGGGAGCCAAAGTATCTGACTTTCGCTAAAGCATGGGATCTACCTAAAAACATCTTCCAATTATTACCCACACGGAAATGGTTTGGCGGAGTCCACCAATAAAAATTTAATCAAACTCATAAAGTTAATGGGGCATGAGTATAAGAAATTATGGCACAAGCATATCAGGGTAGCCTTATGGGTTGATCATATCACCCTGAAGTAGATCCTGAAAGCTTCACCGTATGAGATAGTTTATGGGAAAAGCATCATAATGCCGATTTCCCTGGAGATCCCTACATTACAATTATTAAAGCAAGAAGAGATAGAAAAAAATGGGGCAATGCAAGTAAGACTCGCTAAGCTAGTACAGCTCCAAGAGAAATGATATTTTTCTCACGAGGCCATGATTAGCCACTAGCAAGTATTCAAGACTTGGTTCAATCGAAAAACAACAAAACCAAACTTCCAGGTTGGAACTACTGTCCTAAAATGGGACGTCAAAGATGTTAAGCCTAAGAATCAAGGATAATTTGACCCCCTATGGACAGGACCCTTCAAGATTATCACATGCAAATAGCACAAATCGTTTGAGCTGGAAATTATCAAAGGTGATTCTTTAGTGATTCCAGTAAACAAAATTCATTTAAAACCATTCATGTAACTCCCTTCACCAAGTTATATTATATGAATAGTTTGCTTCTATTATTTACTTTATTTGTCTTGTATCTTTATCATGTCTCTTGGACGTGTGTCCTTTATAGATGCACCTTACCCCTTTTTGAAGTTTTGGAGGGAGTTTACCTCCCTGATATGTACCCAAAATTAATGATCCAAATACTTCCTTAACACTGAATAGGAAAATATTTCGAATTGAGACAAAATACCTTGAAAGACTTAGAGTTCGGTGCTCAAGTTCATTAATTAGAAAGGTGTCATTATGTGAAGTGGCCCTATTTAGGTATGATCCATTACTCTTCAATAAATAATGGCTATTTAAGATATTGGGAGTGTCTAATGAGGCTCATTCCAAAAGCTAAGATCCTCTTTTATCAGTTATCAATCATCAGAGTTAAGAGAATTCTAGCCTTCCCACCACTTAGAAGGACACCATGACAGACTCCAGTTCTGCAACATCAGTAAAATATTACATGGGATGACCAATTCCCCCTCGACCTCTACAACCAATATTAAATTTTCTAGATGGAGGGTCTCGATTCATCAGTCCCACTGTGATCTTCGACCCCGCTAACAATTTATTCAACCTAACCCTCAACAAGAAGCCCAAAGCTTTGAGGGAGATGACCTTCACCAAGTTTCTCAACCTAGGAGACTCTAAATCTTTCGGGTCTAGAATCTAGAGCACAATGCTCACTCAATACATGGTACCTTTGGTGCACCCCTTCCCAAAACTCATACAGATGTGTGCAGACTGTTTCAATTCCGGAGCCGACAACATCCAGGGAAGAAATTTAACAGTGGTGATTACACCACAAGCCATCAAGGACATGTTGGCCATGACTCATGACCTAACAGCTAGTTTCTATGATATGGCCAAGCTCCAAAGTGATTGAGTACAATACAAAAACAAAGCCTTGTTCCTTAATCAGGAGCTAAGGTAGGCAGACACAGGTGGCTCTGCGACCACAGTGTTTCCCATTCCATTGAAGTCACTCCAAACGAATTCTCAAGATGCCTGTTCCATGTTGGCATTCATTTTTATTCAAGATTCTGATAGATGTATGGAGGATTGGTAGATGGCCACCCCGTTTTAGATGAGGTCTATTTCTAAGGAATAGACATATTGTTTTGATTTTGCTAAACTCATCACAAGGTCTATGTGTGAGTAGTTGGCCCAATTTTCGGTCACCTTAACATTCATGTATTCATCCTATTTGTTCCATCTTATTCTTTATCAGAACACCAAATACTTCAGTCAATTTATGGCTCTAATCATATGGGATATGGAAGTGGACCCTCAAAAGGTCATTCCAGTATCCACATGGACTCATATATTGTCCCGTTCATTAGACGTATATGAATTCTTCAATTCTTTTTTGGAGCCCCTCTTACTAAAGATTGATCAAGAAGGGATCAACAATAAGATGAATGACTCGGTGTAATCTATCCTCTATGACACCTTACACCCCCATGATTACTTATTTGCTAAAGGGCATTCTATGATTTGCCTGCATGGTTTTAGGGAAGAATCCTTCATGCTTCCCAGGGTCCTCACGGAGCGGGTGGTCGGCCTCGAAATAGCCAGTCAATTGGTGCTCCTTAACATCAAATTTGGCTCAAATCAGAAGAATAATTCCCTTTTCAATCTCCCCTTGAGCAAAAGGGGAGTTACTATACTGAAAAGGAAGACGAAGCATGGCCTCACAAAGAAGCTAGCATCCTACGGGTTTTCTATGATTCAAGACTTCTGGAGATATGACCTAGACGGAAAAATGGCTATGATTCTGGTCCTTAATAAAGTCCCCAACTCTTGCATCCATGAGCCAAGGGATATTTTCGAAGCAAGGTGGAACCCCCAGGTAGAGTCTCCTGACATATTTTTCAACCTCAAAGACATTCCAAACCCATACTGGGACACATTCCATCAGAGTAAATACAAGTATGACCCACTCTCACCATGACTAAGGGACTCCAAGCAGCCCTAAAAAATAGGGACTTGAGCATAGAAAATATTGAAGGCTATTGGAAATATAGGCAAGATATTGGAAAGACCACCCAAATTTTTGAGGCCATCTCCACCGACAAGAAGTGGGAAGATTTCTAGGACATGGATCATGTGTCCGACACAAAGAGTGAGGATATAATCACAATCATTCTGGAGTGGTCCACAAAATCAACCGCTGAATCCTCTAGTTCACAACAGCAATTTATTTTTCTACCTCCACCTTCCAATCCCCTAAAAAATCTTCCCATCCAGGCTCTAGTGCCATAGCCTACAAATATCCCTTCATCCAAGGTCATTGTAAAAGAATCAACCTCAAGCCCAGCACGTAAGAGGTTAAAGTCGGTCATGGCTCCTATTTTCCCCCCACCTCTCCTACCTCCTGAGGCTCCTCAACCCACTACTCTTCCACCTCCACTTTCCCCTTCTAGAAGTATCCCCTTGACCATTACCCCGTCATAAAATCTCCCTCCGTCAAGTGCTCCCTTTTTTTGCATTATTTTTCCACAATCCCAAGCTTTTCTCCGCACATGGTAACACCCCCTTCCTTGGTCCTGGTAACATCAATGCCTCAATACCAAGTTACTATTCCCTACGGTCTGTCACATAGGTTCTCATTTGTAGGAGGAATGGTCCCTTCTTCCTCTAATTTTTTGAGACAAGCTAAGTCTACCAAGGCTGCTCGTGATCAAAGAAGGGCGAAATAGAAGAAGAAAAAAATGAAAATGTCAGCAAGGAAGCAAATGCGGCCATTGTATGACCATCAATAGATCTCTTTAACAATCACCCGACTTGTTCCCTAGGCAATCAAATATGTTGAACAGATGCAACTTGATGATTATTCTATTAGTGTTGTTCTGTTGACCTTTCTAAGTTCCGGCCTCAAGATAAGGTCAAGGTGATAAATGAAATGGTGGAAGTAGTCACTATAGACTATATGAAGCTCAGTAATCCATTGAAAAGGGTGCAAACCAACCTTCAGAGGGTAGAGGCCACTGCAGCCATCCATATGGTTGAAATCAAGGCCAAAGGAAGGGAAATAGACCAGCTCTGCAAGGAGTTAAGGGGAGCCCCATCCCAAGAGGCCCTTGACACTTCTCAAGGAGAGGTGGAGACAATCCAAGCCAAGTTGTGTGATGTTGAGGTAAAAAGGGTCAGCCTCCAAACAAAGCTTAAATCCTCTAAGGACGCGGTCAAGGACTTGATCCACAAGTTGGAACAACATTCCCAGAAGGGGGGAATCGTAAAATTAGTACAGGAGTTATATGTGTCCTTCTGTGACCGCATCACCACTAAGGTAATGAATTTAGTCCCCACACTTGAATTCATATCTGATGTACAGGAATTGTGCTCCAATGTAGAAACCACAGCCTCCAATATCACTAGTGTGGTGTCTACCAAAGTCTTTGAATCAAAACTCTTAATTCAGAAACTTTATAATGCTTCAAACTCTACCCTACAGTGGGCAGGGATTACAGACAGGTAGTTGATCACTACAAAAATCAATGAGATTCTAAGTTGTAATAAGGCTTCCATCAAATTCCATAATCTCTTGACATAGCTCCACCAGGGAATCAAATAGAAGAAGCATAGCATGGACGAGCTAGTTCAATTGGGCTTCCCATCTCCCTTTCCTGATGATTTTACAGTCCTCACAAAGGACCAAATTCAACAGCTCCTGGTCAACAAATGCCAAGATAAGACTTTATTTTAGTCTTTAAAAGAGATCTCTGGTGTGGTCGAGGTGGAAGCCATTTTAAACCCCATCGTGCAGTTGGATTTCCACTTATATGTAGTAGTGTGAAATCTTCGCATAAGGAGATCATCGATTTAGATCAGGCCTTACAGAGAAGGACCTATCCAATGGAGGCAGAATGGCTTGGATATCAGGTTTCCTTATAGCAGCTCTGAGTGACATTTGGGGGGGCACATTTTTATTTTTGAATCAGAATAATTGTCAGGTTCTTCCATGACTGGCATGAAGTCCCTCGATGAGTCTTCATAACTATAGGGTTTCTTTTTGCATAGAATCTTTTGATCCTCCCCTTTTTTTGGTCGCCTCAGCCCTTGTTTCTTTTGTTTGTTTAGCTCAAAAATTGGCTAAGTATCAAGCTAAATATGGAAGGTGACCACATGTCCTGTTGGTGCAATCGGGCATTGAGAAAGAGGAAAAGGCCCTCATTCTTATGTTGCACTGTCCACGTGTCTAGGGCCCGATAATGATTCACTCGGTGGGTTGAAAATTCAAAATCATAGTAAAATATAACGCTTCCTCCACGTGTTGCCCGAGTACTCTTCCCAGTAATAGAAAAGAGGAATCCCCCCCAAATCTAGCGCACGCCCACCACGTGTCTCACAGGAAAAGATTGGAGACTCTAGTTCTAGAAAGACTCTTAAGCAAGCATCCACTCTCCACGTGGTAGGAAAGGATTACCACCAACTCCAGAAGTGACAGTTGGATGAATTAAACACAAATCAAAAATATCTCAATAAGTGGTTGAGATATTAACCCAAAAGGGGAAGATCATTGAAAGTAGATTGTAGAAACTTTTTTCCCAGACGTTGAAACAAGAGCCATGAACATCTAAAAAAGGAGGCCCGATCGAGGAAAAAAAAATGAGAGCTTCGGGCAAGAGAAAATTAGACATAGGTGGTAAAAGAGTTTTAAGGTTCAGTTTTGTATTGGCCAAGCCTTAGTAAGACTCATTTATATGAGAAATTTGTAATATGTACCACTCCAGCCTTATATATTATTTTCTCTATAAAATTGAGTTCTTGTTATGTTCACCATCGGCTTTCATACTATGAGTCTTTCTTTTATGTCGAGTAGTTCTAGGTAATTGATTAATAAAATCTATCATGTTATACACCCTTGGATTTAATTTATCTATTATTTACATTATTGTCTGCGTTGTCTTTACATCTGATTAAATCTAAAGTGTTTCTAATAAATATTTAGATCATGCTTTAAGGCTCTTCAAGCTATTTTAAAAGGATCTCTTTAGATATCTCTCTTCTCCCTTTAAATCTATTATGGTGCATCGCCTTGGTTAGTTTTACGTTTATTTTTAGTTTTCTCCTAACCCTCATCTCACATAGCAGAGAAGACCCAGCTTCTTTCAAATTTATAGGTTACCTTAGGGTGAATTTCCTATTAACTTAATTTATTCAATGACTCTAAAGGTTCATCTGCAAGGACAATCATCAGCAGGTCCCACCAAGTGTGCCAAAATGTTGAACAACTTTTCTCGCTCTTGTTTTAAGTTAATGAAATGACAACAAAGAAAATAAGTAACTTTAATTATGGGAGGGTTTAAGGCTACCTCTAGATGAAATGATGATGAATATAGGCGTAAAATATCCTCCTCGTAGTGACCTTGATTACCTAGGAAAAAAAGAGAACTAAACCACAAAATAATGGATTAGTAGATATGATGGTGGGTTTCCTTAACATTTCAGTCTCGAGAAGTGAAAACTTACTAGGATGGATTTCAACCCATGTTTTGATAAGATATTAAATAAAATGATGATAGGTAAAGGATATGATATAGCAGAATCTGAATTGAAATAGAAAAGATGAGATACACTAAATAAGATAAGGTGATATGTAGATCTAAAAGTAGTAAATAATACTAAACTAAACCAAACCTATGTGGGTAAATGGTGACCCGATTCTGATGGGCCAAGTCAACAAAGACTAGGGCTATATAGGCCAAAAAGAAATTCAAAAAGGAAAAATCTGGAGACACTGGTCTGAAGTTGATCAGAAACTTGGAGATGATGTTGATATGGTGCAGATAACATGGATCTAATGAGAACATAAAGGATATAATAAAATTTATAAAATTTGATAATTGCTGACAGGGTCGAAGGCAATTGATCATGATCGATGATAACTGGATGTGATGAAGATGATATCCAAAGCAGCAAGTGTGTAGAATGACAAGATTGGGAGATCTAGGAAATTGGGTGATTAGAAAATATAGGCAGGAAAAGTAGAAGTATAAAATAGAAGAAATGCAAATTGGATTGACCATGATCAGGGCAAGTCAATGGTAACTAGTACAAATCTAAGATTTGATAAGGTAAAAATAGACAAAAATTGGGGATGAATAAGGTTGAATAAAGGATAGGGAAATGGCAGGAGTCTAAGATGACTATTGGACTTGCATAAGAGGAAAGGAAAGACAAAGGGGATATCCACACAAGCTCAAAGTGTCTTCAAATCTCCAAAATTGTGAAAGAGGTCTTCAAAATACATATCTAAGTTGATAACAGTTGTTAGTGAGAAGAGGAGAAACCTGTAAAAAAATCCAAAGCCAAGAAACACCCAAAATTGTGTCCCTTTATGAGGGGGTAAAGGCGTATTTATAGGGTCGACAGTGACCCAGATGGGTCATCGGTGATTGCGGTAGTCCATTGATTTTGGTGGTGGAAATGTGATGGGCTCAATACAATGACCCCTTCTGAGACGGGATTAGGGTTTCATGTAGTAAATATAGGTTAGGGTTACTTAGGGAAGACAAAGAGGGTAGTTGGGGATAATAATTCATTAAATAAATGTGGAGGGGATGTAAACATTATTAAATGATGTCCTAGGGAGGAAACAATGGCTGTTTAGGGATGATAAGAAGATTAGGGGCATGATTCAGGGATAATTAAACATGATTAATGGGATATTAGGAAGAGTAAATGATGATATGGGATTAAGATGATTTTATGGGAATAAATGTTATTTAAGTGGGAAATACGGGTCATGAATAGAAATGAGGTGAGTATGATAATAAAGGGGAGAAAACACATGGTGAATGACTAGCGATACCAAAAATTGGTGTCTACACCGACGACTAGGAATTTTCCTAGTGTACAAAGCTCACTCAAGTAATGTTTAGCATTTAGGGAGAGAACCATATTTATAGGAAGGCCCCCTTGGCCAAGAAAACTTAACTTTAGATTCCCTCCTTACATATTTTTATCATTATTAATTTTTTGTTATATAGTTTGTGTTTAACAATCTTATCATACACATTCTATCTCCTCGTCTTCTAAATTTTCAATCAACGTTCAATGCCCTGCATTTTGGATACCCATGTACTCACTTGCGCACATTCATTCTCAATTTAATTCTTGACATTTTTATATTCACTTTATCACGGTCAATCATAATCATGATCTTATTTCCCTATCATATTACTAAATTTTGTTAGTTTAACATAGAAATTCTTAAATTCTAAGCACTAGACCAATCCTACATTTACAAATTTAATATTTACTGTTGTTGCAGACTCACAACACCCCTGGATGCAGTTCAGGCTTCTAGGTTGATGTTTAGGCATCCAGTGTGATTGCACAACATGGAATCCTTTCTCCAAGTGTGGGACTTGTAAAGATGAGAAAGGATTCTCCAGAGAAGGCTAGTTCCTATTCCTCTGTTCAGATGCACACAAAAATGCAAAGGGTTTACTAAAACCTAATCTAACTTGTCAAGGAGACAAGGTGAGAAAATGCATAGAATAAAACCTAAACTACAGAGGTGATGCACCAAGGAATGTTAGACACTCATTTTGCAAATCTAACATAGACCACATAGATGCAATACAAACACTATGCACAGGTAACCAAACTGCAATAAGACATCAAAATAATAGCAATGGATACATGAGAGGGTTAAGAATCAATCACAAACATATATATTGCTCAAGAGTCGATACCGTACATTGCAGTGGCCAAGAGGCAAAAACTAGCATTACAATCCATATGGGAGGTTTGAAAAGCTCCACAAATTCTCCTGCAAGCAAGGAAGAAGGGAGGATGCAAAACAAGAATGTCCAACCTGTTAAAGGAGCTCCTCTTTACAATATATACTAAGAATGAGAGAAGAAAGAGAGAGGAAAGTCGAATCTACCACAACCACTTCTAGATACATTTAAAATCATCTCATTATGGTAGAAGCGGCGTCTCCTGGTAAAACGGTGAGTTGTCTAACAGGAGCGGCGAGCTATCTGCTGTATTAAAGTTGGTTGTTGAAGCATTACTTCTGTCTATCACCACGCATCAGAGACATTTTCTTAATTTTCTCCCTCCAAAAAGCACCAAAATGCAAGATTGATCCCAGAATCATGTAGAGAATTTCAACAGCTTTCCGTTGATATCAAGAACGTGCAAATCTGAGCTCTAGATTGAAAGATATGAAGGTCTGAAGATTTAGGGCACAAAATAGGCAAGAACAGGTTTTAAAATCTTTTCCCGCACTCTGCCATATGGACGACACGTGGCAGGCTCTAATTCGCTAAGAAATTCCCTCTCTCCACCTTTTTATGGGCTTTTCTTGTGGGCCCTTTAAACTTGGACACATGGTATTTCATTAGTTTGGATCAGTGCTCGAAAACTCGCCCCTTTGACTTTTTGGACTTTTTCCTTAGCGACACGTGTCATGATGTGATTCATCCACGGGCCTACCAGTTTTTCACGTCCACCCCGTATTTTTATCCCGGATGTCCCAAACTGTCTGGGAAAAATTCTTCTGATTCACTCGAAATGGGCTTCCACGTCCCCTTTCTGCCAGTGGCACGTGGCGTTATCTGATTGGCTTTCGGCTCCTTCGGCTATCCGCGTCCCGCGCGTCCCTTTGTCCCACTTGTCCTTGTGCTAAAATTTTCTGTTTCGAGAAAACCGGTCGGTTTGCGTCCTCCGCGTACTCACGGCCCAGATGTCCTAGTGCGAAAGTTTCCTATTTCGGCTGAACTGGCCGGTTAGGGTCTTTCGCGTACTCTTGTTCCGCTTGCTCTCGATGAAGGACTTGGACAAATTTTCTTTCTTTCAGCCGATTCGGGCATTTCACGTCCATTTATCCCAGATGTCCCTTTACTATTTGGGCCGCCTGTAGGCTTTTTGGCCGATCCGCGCCTTGACGTCCCAGATGTCCCAACTATCCCGGGGACTAGGACTTAGCCGATTTTCACAATTTTTCTAGCCCAAGCTTATTTTCTGTAACTTTCTCGCATTTTCTCAAGGCTTGTTCTTTTCGACCTAGACAGGGGAGTTAGAAAATTTCCTGAAGGGACCTTAGAAACATGATTTTTGCCCTGGATTAATCAATTTTCCTGGGGCTTGAGAATTCTAATGTATGTTATCAATTCAACCCTGAGGGGTGAAATTGGATAACAATTTGGTGACTCAACGGGGTCATCTACCTGCTAGATGAAAAGACCAGTTGCCTGGAGCAGTCCATTGGGCATGGAGTCATCGAATATTCTGTTTAGGACCCTAACTGACTCAGGATGTGCAAGGAGGAAGATGGAATGTTACCATATGAAAGCAAGGACTGCAAAACATCTCCACGGGCAGCGAGTTGTGCCAAAGCTCTTGGGGAAAACAAAGCTAACCTACAGCAAAACAATGTGCACAAGCACTTAGAGGAAAGAAAATTTAATCTAATATTTACAGAGGTAGTGAACTTCCCTCTAGAAGCAATGCTTGAGGTAGATTCCATTGACTAGAATCTGCAGTTCTTCACCATCCAATGAGGCCAATTGGAAAGCATTGTTGTTCTTGCACTTTGTGACCACGTATGGGCCACTCCAAATGGCATCAAATTTTGAATGCCTTCCCGGTTTTGCTCTATCCACATCCCATTTCAACACTAGATCTCCAACTTGAAAAGATCTACCTTTTGCCTTCCTATCGAAGGTCTTATTGATCAAAGCTTGATCCTTTTCCATCGCTTGGGATGCCTAATTTCTGATCTCTTGCAGCTCCATCAACTCTGCATACCTCACCTCCATGGGCTCAAACTCAAGTAACTCCAGCTGCTTCATGAGTTCCAATGTTGGCAACTCAAGTGACATGGGCAAGATTGCCTCTCTTCCATAGACAAGCCTGAATGGAGGGTTACCTGTGGATATTTTGGGAGTGATTCTATCAGCCCATAAGGCTGATTTTAGCTTGGTATGCCAAGACCTCTGATTCTCATCAAGATTTCTCCTAATGATCCTCAGCAAGTTCTTGTTTGTAGACTCGGCCGGGCCATTACCCTGAGGGTAATAGTTCGATGAAGTGCTTAGGTAAATACCGTTCTTAACAGCCCACTCAGTCACCTTGGATCCAATGAATGCCAGTGCATTATCAGAGATTATTGTAGTAGGTACACCAAATTTGGTTGTTATCCCCTCATAGAAGTCTAAGATGTTAGACTCATTCGCCTTTTTGAGTGCTACTGCTTCTGTCCATTTGGTGAAGTAGTCTGTGGCCGTCAAAATCCATTTGTTCCCTTGGCTTGAATTGGGATTAATGACTCCAATGAAGTCCAAACCCCATTGCATGAATGGCTGGTCAACTAAGATTGGATGCAATGGAAGGGCAGAAAGTCTTTCTTTTCCTGTGAAGAATGCACAATTCTTACACCTCTTGATCCATGCATAGCAATCACTGCTAATTTTAGGCCAATAATAACCAGCCTTCATGATTTTTAGAGCTGTCACTCTTGGTACGAAATGGCTGCCAGCTGGTCCACCATGAAACTCTTCCAACACCCTTTGAATATGACCTATGCTAATGCATCTCAGTAGCACTCCATTCATGTCTTTCTTGAACAAAACTCCATCAACAATGGCATATGGAATAGCCTGCAACCTGAAGTGTCTCCTTTAGGTCTTGTTCATCTCTGGAGGGCATAGGCCTGTGCCTAGGAAGTATATGATATCTTGGGTCCAGCAGGGAATGGGGGAAGCATTGTCTTCTTCTTGATCACCACTTGGCTCATGGCTGTCCTGGACTATTAAAACAGCCTCTTCCTTGTTGCATACTCCCTTTTGCTTCCCCAAAACCAGCTACTCACATAGTCCTTTCCCTCTCACTAGCTTGGTGATCTTGATATCAATGTCATATTCCATGACATGGGTGATCCATCCTTCCCTTTTTTCATTCAAATCCTTGTTGAGGAGGAAGTCCTTAACTCCAGCATGTGAGACCAGCAACTGGACCTTTTTGTTTGAGACTAAATGCTTGAATTTCTTCAAGCTTCTGATTACTGCAAGTACATGCTTTTCAATAAAAGAGTACCTCACCTCGTAGTCATCTAGGCTCTGGCTAAAGAAGGCAACCGGATACTCATCATTATCTTTGTTCTTTTGTACTAGAATGGCGGAAATAGTGTCATCACCTCCAAATGCATAGAGGATGAAATCCTTGGAGAAGTCTGGGTTGATGAGAGTTGGTGCCTGAGAGATAGCTTCTTTGATTGCTTCAAAACTCTCCTTGCCTTTTGCTATCCACTTAAAATCCATGCTCTTCTTTAACATTTTGGTGATGGGCTTGACAAGGGCTGCAAAATCTGGGATAAACCTGCGGACAAAATTGATCCTTCCCAAGAAACTTTGAAGAGCCTTCTTGTGACTTGGCAATGGTAGTGCTCTTATGGCTTTAACCCTCTCTGGATCAATTGCCAATCCCTTTTTCAAAACAATATGGCTGAGGAGCTTTCCTTCATGTGCGAGAAAGATACACTTCTTGGGGTTCAAAGACACTCTAAACTTTCTACACCTCTGAAACACTTGCCTGAGGTGAAAGAGATGGTCTGCTGCATTCTTTGAGAAGACAGTGATATCATCTAGATATATCAGCACTATCTTGTTGATCAAGCCTTTGAATGCCATGTCCATTGCCCTTTGAAAGGTAGCACCAGCGTTGGACAGCCCAAATGTCATCTTCTTGTAGGCATAGGTCCCCCATTTTGTGGTGAAAGCCATCTTGAACTGGTCATCTTCTTTCACCATCACCTGATTATACCCTGAGTAGCCGTCTAGGAGAGAGAATCTCTCTGAACCAGCTACAACTTGTAATATTTGCTCCATGGAAGGGAGTGGGTAATGATCTTTGAGAGATGCCCTATTTAGGTCTCAGAAATCCACACACAGCCTGATTTCTCTGCTCTTCTTCCTAACTAGAACCAAGTTAGCAACCCAGCTTGAGTGCTTGATCAGGAATATAATGCTTGCCTCTATTAGATTATTTAGCTCTTTCTTCATTAGAGGCTCAATGTGAGGGTTGACTAGTCTCTGCTTCTGTCTGATGGGCTTAGCATCTGGATCCAATTCTATGGTATGTTGTGCCAAATTTGGATCAAATCATCTTAAGTCTTCATAGCTCCAAGCGAAGACATCTAGAAATTCTTGGCAAAGTTGTATAAAATCCGATTTCTCCTGCTCAGTGGCCACTTTACCAATTTGAAGTGCTTTGCCTTCCCCAACCAGAATTGGCTTTGAATCTTCTCTCTTGACCTGTATGTTAGCCTTTTCCTTACGAAACTGGTCGTTAGGGTTGAGGATAGACTCCAACGTTACTAAACCCTTGGGAAGCTTGTTTGTCCGCAACTGCACTACTTGATCCCCATACTGCTGCTCTAATCTGTCCTGATTCCTAGCTGAGAATTCAGCCTCTTCTTGTAAGAAATTGAAGATCTGCTGGTCATTCTCAAACACCTGCCAACTGACATTGTTGTCTGGCACTGAAGGCCTCACAATCACGTGGACGTTTGGTTATACCTTGTCTTGTTGAATGCTTTCCATAATGTCGAAGGCTGCCCCTACTGCTGCAAGCCTGTCGGCAGCTTGAGTCTCTTTCCTAGGAATGGATTCAATGGTAAAACCTTCAAAATCTTCCATGAGGTCCCACACCCTGTTCTTGTAGCACTTGAGTAGATCATTCTTGGCAGCATGTCGTCCCTTGACCTGATTTACAATCAATTCACTGTCCCCAAAGACTTGCAGATTCTTTATCTTTCTCTTGATTGCCCAATGCATCCCTTGCACCAAGGCTTCATATTCAGCAGTGTTATTGGAGCATGCAAATTGAAATCTAAAAGATGAATAGTACTTTATTCCTTGAGGTGAAATAAGCATGGCTCCACCTCCTGCACCTTGCCTACTCCTCGATCCGTCAAAAAATAGCTGCCATACCTCATTGTCATCGTTATGGCTTGGCTTGGTGATGCTAGGAACAGGTTGATTTTCTTCATGTATACAATAGACTCCCAGCTCAGATTCTTCTACTTCTTGATAGGGATCAAAAGCATGTATCTTGTTTGCCCATTCATCAAGAGTTAGGTCCGGGATACTTCCAACCTTGGTGTCAGCCTCATCAGTACTGGGGTGATCTTCTTGATCAAATGCTGAGCAATTGGCATTAATTTGACTTGGAGTGTAAGGCTCTATATGGAAGTTTGCAATAGGTTCAGACCTAATTGTAGCCTTAGTTCCATACCTTGTTCTAAACAGCATGTGAGACCAATCAGCAGACAAATAGCCTCCAATTTTGGCTGTGAAGTCCCTTGATAAGCAAAGGGCAAAGAGTGGTGGAAAATCTATGACTGATACATCTTGTAAAACAACAACATTTGGACATGCATGCAAGGTAAGACTCAAATTTCTAATCACTTTGACTGTTGCTATTGTTGTCCCATCTAGCAGCACTACCCCTTTAGATGTTGTTTCATACTGGAGTCCTAGTTGATCAGCTATTTGCTTGGGCATCACTGAGCTACTTGCCCTGGAATCAATCATGCAATTGTGTACTAGTTTATCCCCAATGATTAATGAAACATAGAAAGGAGGGGGCTTCAAAATTTTACCTTGTTGTCCTCCATGACTTCCTTCAGGCTGGGCAGCATTTGTAAGCACTTTGTCTTGCATCTGAACCTGCTGATTTGAAGTTATCCAATCCTTCATGGCAGCTTGCAGTAGATCTCTTTGGCCTAGGATAGATGGGGATTCTCACATTGATATGTTGACGTTTGTCTTCTTCATCTGTTCAATGATACTAAACGGGGATGAAGTATCCTTTTGTTGTCCCTTGGTTTTCACACTTACTCCTTGCACATGGGCAGCAACAGTTGGCATTTGAGTTGGCCTAGGGGCTGATCTTGGCTGCCCTTGTGCATTTGAAACTAGACTTTGCTTGCCAATTATTTGTGGAACCGTGGAAGGTTGTGGATTGGCTGGGGCTAATGGTTGTTCTTCACCTAGATTCCTCCTTTTTGACCTTTTGTTGGCTGTAACACCTTCAGAAACTACCTAATTCATGCCACAGAAATCTTCTGCTTGCCAGTTCACCAATGTGGTGTCATTTGGGGCTGATTGTTGTTGGAATGTTTCTGGTTGTTGGTTGTTTCCTTGACTGCCCTCGCCCTCTACACCAGTAGTTGTCACCATCAATGCTTGATTGAGAGCACCATTAAAGCACATGGATTTGTTATGAGGCTCGTTACATGGAAAGCACCAATCATATTCCTGAGCAATGTTGTTTGTGTTGGCACTAATGCCTTAGAGGCAGATATGGCATTTGGATTATAGGGCTGGAATGGTCTATTAGTGGGAGGCCTTGTTTGATTCACATTTGCAGCTGGATTAGGTGGTCTTTGTGGTTGGTATGGCTGCCTATTAGGCTGAGCTTGGGGTTGATAGGAAGGTCTGAAACCTTGGGCTTGTTGCCTTTTAATAGTAACCAGCTCATTTCCCAAATTTTGTAACTGTTTCATGACCTCTTGGAGATCATTTGAAGCACTAGGAGATGAAGTGGAAGCTTCATTTGAACTCTGATTTCTAGGAGTGGGAACAGGAGCCAAAGTGGGTGCTTGACTAGTGCTTGGATTTTCTAAGTTTGGATACAAGGGCATGGGATGCCTAGGAGCCAGTTTACCAGCTTGAATAAGACAGTTTTCAGCCCTAATGGCAATGCTATAAGCCATAGGGATAGTTGTGCCTCCCATGGACTGAATTAACATAGAAATATCAGAATTCAAAGCTTTAAGGTAATATAGAAAAGCACCTTCTACTGTTGGCCTGACTGCTACTGGAATCCTATCCCAAGACCTTTGAAATCTGAAGTTGAAATCGGCCAGCTGCTCCAAAAGAGACAAGTTGTCTCCCTTCTCTCCAAATTGCTCGTGAAGTGCAATACACAACTGATTCTAGTTTGTGATAGAACCAGCTCCAAGGCTCCTAAACCATTGTAATGCTTTACCCTTGAAGGAAGATGCCAGTAACTTGACAGCCACTTGCATTTCATTGATTTCATGGATTGCACAAAGGTTAGCAATATCTTTAACATGATCACCTGGGGTAGTCTGATTCTCTCCAGTGAAGTAGGGAATGTTCTTCAAGGCTGCAATAGGAACTGGATGTTGTGCATTGAGAGCAAGTGGGATGTTGCTTGTGAAGTTGACGTAGGGATTGTTCTGAGCCATTCTAATTGGTCTTAAAACCCTTGTATACTGAATGAAAGGCCTGTCAGGTGGAGGGGTTGAGAGAGCTCTATTTGGTGGATATGGAAACCTTTGAATCCTTCTTCCTCTTTGCCTTCTTCTTGGAGATAACTGTAGGTATTCAAATAGCGCTTCTTCTTCTCCAACTCTTGACCTTGTGGTGATTCTTCTCATGAGTTTTCAGGCCTGCACTGCTAAAACCAGTTGATTCTTCCCCTTGGAGTCATCAGATATGCAAATAATAGCTCTTATAAGCAAGAAAACTACAGCAGATGCATATCAGCTTGTTGCAATAAGAATGATACCTCTTGGTCCCACCGGGCATGCCAAAACTGTTGTTGCAAACTCACAGCACCCCTGGATGCAGATCAGGATTCTAGGTTGATGTTTAGGCACCTAGTGTGATTGCACAACATGGAATCCTTTCTCCAAGTGTAGGACTTGCAAAGATGAGAAAGGATTCTCCAGAGAAGGCTGGTTCCTATTCCTCTGTTCAGATGCACACAAAAATGCAGAGGGTTTACTAAAACCTAATCTAACTTGTCAAGGAGACAGGGTGAGAAAATGCATAGAATAAAACCTAAACTATAGAGGTGATGCACCAAGGAATGTTAGACACTCATTTTGCAAATCTAACACAGACCACATAGATGCAATACAAACACTATGCACAGGTAACCAAACTACAATAAGAGATCAAAATAACAGCAATGAATACATGAGAGGGTTGAGAATCAATCACAAACATATATATTGCTCAAGAGTCGATACAATACATTGCAGTGGCCAAGAGGAAAAAACTGGCATTACAATCCATATGGGAGGTTTGAAAAGCTCCACAAATTCTCCTGCAAGCAAGGAAGAAGGGAGGATGCAAAACAAGAATGTCCAACCTGTTAAAGGAGCTCCTCTTTACAATATATACTAAGAATGAGAGAAGAAAGAGAGAGGAAAGTCGAATCTACCACAACCACTTCTAGATACATTTAAAATCATCTCATTATGGTAGAAGCGGCGTCTCCTGGAAAAATGGCGAGTTGTCTAACAGGAGCGGCGAGCTATCTGCTGCATTAAAGTTGGTTGTTGAAGCATTACTTCTGTCTATCACCATGCGTCAGAGACATTTTCTTAATTTTCTCCCTCAAAACAGCACCAAAATGCAAGATTGATCCCAGAATCATGTAGAGAATTTCAACAGCTTTCCGTTGATATTAAGAACGTGCAAATCTGAGCTCTGGATCGAAAGATATGAAGGTCTGAAGATTTAGGGCACAAAACATGCAAGAACGGGTTTTAAAAAAATTTCCCGCGCTCTGCCATCTAGACGACACGTGGCAAGCTCTGATTCGCTGAGTAATTCCCTCTCTCCACCTTTTCATGGGCTTTTCTTGTGGGCCCCTTAAACTTGGACACGTGGCACTATTTCATTGGTTTGGATCAGTGCTCGAAAACTCACCCCTTTGACTTTTTGGACTTTTTCCTTGGTGACACGTGTCATGCTGTGATTCATCCACGGGCCTACCAGATTTTTGTATCCACCGTGTCTTTTTGTCTTGAATGTCCCAAACTGTCTAGGAAAAATTCTTCCGGTTCACCTGAAATGGGCTTCCACGTCCCCTTTCTGCCAGTGACACGTGGCATTATCTGATTGGCTTTCGGCTCCTTCGGCTATCCGCGTCCCGCGTGTCCCTTTGTCCCACTTGTCCTTGTGCTAAAATTTTCCATTTCGGGTGAACCGACCGGTTCGCGTCCTCCGCGCACTCACGGCCCAGATGTCCTAGTGTGAAAGTTTCCTGTTTCGGTCGAACTGGTTGGTTCGTGTCTTCCGCGTACTCTTGTTCCGCTTGCTCTCGGTGAAGGACATGGACAAATTTTCTTTCTTTCGGCCGATTCGGGCATTTCGCATCCATTTGTCCCAGATGTCCCTTTGTTGTTTGGGCTGCCTGTAGGCTTTTCGGCTGATTCGCGCCTTGACGTCCCAAATGTCCCGACTGTCCCGGGGACTAGGACTTAGCCAATTTTAACAATTTTTCTGGCCCAAGCTTATTTTCTGCAACTTTCTCACATTTTCTCAGGGCTTGTTCTTTTCGACCTAGACAGGGGAGTTAGAAAATTTCCTGAAGGGACCTTAGAAACATGATTTCTGCCCTGGATTAATCAATTTGCCTGGGGCTTGAGAATTCTGATGTATGTTATCAATTCAACCCTGAGGGGTGAAATTGGATAACATTTACTTTGTTAAATTTCAAGTATCATCATCTTTTCAAACTCTTCCATTTTAGCATTCACTTTTCTAAGGGTTGAGTAATAAACCCTCATTTCTAAATTCTTCCATCTTAGCATTCAATTTGCTAAGAGTTGAATAATCAGAATTTCATTCTTAACCTCTTCCATCTTAGCATTCACTTCACTAAGGGTTGAGTAAGCTAATCATCATTTCTACACTCTTCTATCTTTGCAGTCACTTTGCAAAAGGTTTAATAACTTATTATATTTTCAAACCTCTTTCATCTTAGTATTCACTTTGCTAAGGGTTGAGTTATCTGACCTTTATTTCTACACTCTTCTACCTTCGCATTCACTTTGCAAAGGGTCAATTAACCTATATTCATTCTGAACCTCTTCCATATTAGCATTCACTTTGCTAAGGGCGGATCATTTAAAACTGGTATGTTATCCTAATACACCTTTTTATTCACCCATTTGTGATTAATTGGTTAAATTTATTAATTCATACACATTGCAACCTTTGGATTAATTAAATTAATCCCATGTACCCTAGTACCCCTTTAGCTAAGTTAATTATCATTTATTAATTAAATTGTTAATTAATTAAGTGTGCACATTCAAACAACCACTTGGACTCCACATCCTCTTCTCGGTCAATAACCACTTAGACTCCACTGTGGACTCCACATCCCTCTATTCCTACTCCACTTGGACTACACTTCTAGAATCCTAGAAAGGTGGAGGCAATGGAATTTCACGTACAACCACCTTTTTGGATGCACCTTTTGTAATTAATTCCATCATTTCCCCTCAATGCTTTGGAACTGTAGCAACCTCCTCCAACGTTATTTTTAGCATGTGCATTCAACCCATTTCAACCAAATTCCAACTACTCCTGCCTCTATAAACTGCACAAGCCTTTACTCTTTATCAAATCCTCTTAGATTGTTTTACACTTGTAATTATGCTAAATTTGCAAAGCCTGGAAATTATCTATGCTTCTTAGAAATTGCGTTCTCAACGTTTTGAGGCCATTCAAGACCACCCACAATTATGAAAGGTTACACAACTTAAAGCTTCACACAACCTACTTGAGGTTTACTCTGCAAAGCTCTAGGGAGGTTTGTACATTTAGTTGTTTATCTTCCATTCACTGTGAAGTTTTCATAGCATACATTTTGGCACGCCCGGTGGGACTCACACACAATCTTATTTCATTTTTTTGTTTCAATTTCCCTTGTGCTAACATCTGTATGAGGATTTTCATTGATTAATTTTTTTCTTGGAGAGTTTCTGCTATTTGTTGTGTTACTTCTGTGTTATTTTTTTAGGTTTAGGAGCAAGCAGTTGCTTTACATGGACAACAGATCAAAATAAAACAAACTACCATATTTGATGTTCTAATCTTCTGTTGATTCACAGTATTCTTTGCAAAATCTGAGAGAAAATTTTGTTTTCAATTTCTTTTTGGTTGCAAGTAGTAATTCTTTTACTACAAATTTCAAGTTTTTACTTCCTGTTGTAACATGCACACAAGCACACAAAACAAACATTAGATTATATTTAAATAAAAAAAGTTAACAAAAAATTATTAGTTATTTTTTTTAATCACTTGATTTTCTGTATAAAACATATTTAGATTTGGATAAAATAAAAATTTAAAATCCAAAACAAATAAAATTTTAAAACCCTATCCTGCAAAACTATCTACACCCCCCTATTCCCCTACACTTTGTACCCGACGAGCTCAGTCGAGGTGACCTAGCTTCCTCCTCACTGACCAACCTACACTCTACTCATCCAACCCCTAGACTACCTTGACTCCTCACGAGCCCTCCCTAGCTCCCCACGAGTAACTCGTAACTCACCGACCTATATCCATCTACCCCCATGCTACCTAAATACCTGCATCAACCTGGACTCAGCCCCATGATGTCCATCCATCCCACCCCATGAGCCCACTTAAACTGCTCACCCTCGTGCTGACCCAACATCCCTGAGCTCTTCCCCCAGCTAGCCCTATACCCACAGCCCCATGCATAGGTCCCCCACCATCCCCCCTGGCTTGTTATGGAGCGAGCCATTCCCACCTCCTTTAACCCAACTCACCCCGATCAGCCTCTCACAGAGCTCACCATTCTCCATAACCCCTCTTCACGAGCTCGTCCTCCCTGTGAATTCCCTACTACGAAAAAAACCACAAAAACACAAATTTTAGGTTGTTTTTATACCCACCCATTTATTTGTGACTTATGGGGTTTAGTGTATCGTTTTCCATTTTAAGGGTTTTTCTTTTTATTTATTTTATAGTTTTTTCTTTTACTTTAGGTTAAACTTTAGTATATTTTAACATATTCATTTCTTAATTTTAGATTCACCTTTTTAATTAATTCTTTATCCCTTTTTATTTTTTCCATTTGTTTAAATAATTGCTTAGGACTTTTAGATACTAATTAGGTCCTTTATCATTAAAATTTTATTAATTGTTTCCTTATTTTCATTAGTTAGTCTCATTATTTTGACAAAGCACAATCTAGCACTTTAAATTAGGTCATTTTTCATTTATTTCTCCCTATCGCTTTTCATCAACTAGACTGATGGTAAACCTTGATTGTGCAGGGCTAATTGGGCATTTTCACTTCACTTTATCATTCACTTTTAGACTTTTTGTAAACTTTTACGGCAGCTTCGGCCCCTTTTCACTTCTATTTAGTTTACTTCAGACTACTTGTGAAACTTGCAAATATACGGGTTACTGGGTGTTTCAAGCCAATTTTTATTGCTTTTCTAGCCTTTTCACACACATCCTTTAATTTTAATGCCATTTTTGTATATTAAATAACACTTTGTACCGTGCTTTTTCTGGTGTTTCCTTTGTCATTTTTTTGTTGTTGTTTTTGGTAAGAATAATCACGACACGACCACATGTATGATCTTTCCTCGCCTTCTTAAGCAAACTTGGAAATCAGAAACGTGGTCGTTTCTTTTTTATTTTTGGGGAATTAACACACTTTTTCACTTAATCAAATCTTTTTCGCACATATGCTCTTTCCTTGTGCTTTCTAAGTGATCTAGGAAATCAGAAATGCGAACTCACTGCTGTCAGCTGTCTTGTCTTGGCCTTCCCTCCTTAAAAAAAACTTTCTAGTCCTTGCTTGCAGGACCCGCTCTCATGAAGATTGCAAACAAAAAAACTTTAAAAACTACTAACTGTTGGTTGCCAAACGGTGTACAACCAAACCACTAATTAAGTGGCAAAGATTAAAAAAACACCACATTCAAAACACTATATATATATATATACCTATATATATATATGCAAGGTTTGGATAAGGGTAAACCCATCTACTTTGAACTAGGAGAAAGTCCCTTTGCATAAGGCTTAAGACAACAAGAGGGATGCTCCAAGGAACCCCAAAGTATTCCACGCAAGAGGGGACCTTGTGGATGAAATGGGGACCTTATAGCCTACTGACTAGTAAATCCTTGTGAGTTAGAATCACAGATACTCAGTAGTGACAACCCCAGTGTGATTCATTCTAAACAAGATCTTTGCTTATGGTTTCAAAGGGGGTAAAATAAAGTTGTTAGCTAGCAATAGTGTCGCGCTTGCTTGGGCATACTGCTGACACCTAGTTGAGAGAGCCACCTAGGAAACCACGCCTTGTCCAAAACAATCTAAGGTAGAGGCCAAAACTTTCACTATATCATTTTTCATTTTTCTTGTGTGTTACACACTTGTGTTTCAATTTTTCCATTCAATTTTTCTCTCTCATTCACCTTGTCTATTTGTAACGTGTCTAATTCTTAGTTTACGGACATCCATATTTACATACTTGAGTACTTTAATTTTCATTTAAGTCTTGATGTCATGATACTCAATTTATCACAATCAAGCACCCTCTTGATCACATTGGTCTTTCATTCTCGTAAGTATTAAGTTTAATGTTATCTTGTTAAACTTTGAACATTCCACATTCTTACATCATCGTATTTCACGTTAAATTTGTGTACTTTTCAACATTTTCACTATCATTCTTGTATCACTCTTACTTAATCACATTTCATAGCCACTTTGTTGAATTGACAACCTATTTCATATCTCTTTTTACGTCGTCGCATTATATATTCACTTTTTTGAATTGATGACATTATTCATTATTCACTGTCATCTTACATTTTCATGTTTTGCAATCACTTTTTTGCATTGACAACATCCTCATCACTTCATCACTTCTATCTTTAAATCATTCACTTTACTTTGATTTTAGATCGCTAAGCAAGTACTTTCCCATTGGATCTTATCTTCACTTTTGAGAGATTTGTACTTTTTCATCGTCATTACTTCACTTATTGTGATGACATTCACTTTTTTGTTCTTTTCATGATCCCCTTTCTTTGTTGTGTTTCCTCTTTCAACATAATTTTTTAAAGAGTAAACCTCTTTCATCATCTTCTTCAGTCTTCTCTTTTGACACACTTTTTGTTAAGGGTTAACATCCTTCATCATCTTCTTCAGAATTTCTTTTTAACATCCATCTTGTTGAAATTTGAGAAAAATTGTCCTTTTTCCTAATTATTTTCCTTTAACACATTTTTTAAGAGTTGAGCATCATCCATCGTGTTTTAAGTCTCCTCTTGTAGCACTTTGTCATAATTTGAGCACACTAACTTCTTTTGCCTCTCCCCTCTTTAATTCACTCTTGTAAAGGATCCTAAAGTCATTTCAAACCTCTTCATATTTCTTAAACACCCACTTTGTTAAGAATCATATAAATTAACATCTCAATCTATCTTCCACCTTAACATCATTCATTTTTTTAAGTGTTGAAAATTCCTTCTTGTCGTCACACTTATCAAACATTTTGTTAAGATTTGATCATTATTCATCATATTAGGAGTCTTGTTTCCCTATAACACTCATTTTGTTAAGTGTGACATATTTCACTTTCACCCTCTTATTCTTTTCTCTTAACACGCATATTGTTAAGTGTCAACCTTAATCATCACTCATTTTGATTAAGAGGTGATCACCTTCACTTTGTTAATCATTTTCATGACCTTAGCATCAATCATTTTGCTAAGTATTGTGAAGTCCCTCTTTTTTTAATCTTAACACTCATAGTGTTAGGAGTTTACCTTTTCACATCTCTTCATCACCCTTATCATTCATTTTGATTAATATTTGACTTTGTTTGCCTTGTCAAATCTCTTCTCTCTTAAACATTCATTTTTTTTATAGAGTGGAGCAGATCTAACCTCAGTTATTCCATTTCCTCTTAACTCTCTTTTTTTTTTGAGTCAGGAAATCAACTAACCATTTTTCATTTCTTCCCTCTTAGCCCTCATTTACGAAGGGTTGATATTTTTCATCTTCTTCCCTCTTCCATATTAGCATACACTTTGTTATAGGTTGAGTTTTCCTTCACACATCTTGTTTCTCCCCTCTTTCAACAATGGTGGGAACACGACATCATGATTATATTCCTTTTCGATGGGAGGAAAGAAACCCTTTCCCTATCAACTCGGATGAAGAGGACGAAGATCAACTTAAAAATCTTTCCATTGATGTCACTTTACGACAAAACAAATACCAATTCCTTCTTCACCTCCTCGTGATGGGAGCAATATTTCCCTCAAACTTTGATGAGGACAAATTAAAATCTTCAAAGGGACAACCTACATCCCCTAAAGGGTCCACCACTAAGTCAAATAATCATGATGACAAAGGACCAAGTAAAACAAATGCAATGATAAATCTAATGCTTCGTCCTCTAATCCCAACCAAGTCTTGCTTGATCAAATCAATGTGATGGTGAAACAATTGGTTCACCTATCCTCTACAATCACCAAAAATGATATCAAAGGTATTGAACACAAATGAAAAGTGATGACACATTTAAAAATCATTTTGAGACTAATAACGAGAACCACCAAACATATGAATGATAAATCACCATTCATCCCACAAAATAATTCACCATTTGGTCAAGAGTGGCAAATGATGAAGGACACCATTTTGGGTATGCACAAACAACACAACCAATTCAACTTTTGATGAATTGTGTCCATATAATTTTTACATGGATATCTTACGTATACCATTCCCACGCTCTTTCAAGATGCCCAAATTTGAAAAATATAAGGGCTAAACGGATCCTAGAGAGCATGTCAAGGAATTTTTCATGGCATGTCAGCAAGTAGGTTACAATGATATCTTTTTACTACGCCTCTTTCCTAAGAGTCTAGGTGGAAAAGATTTGGACTGGTTCTTACACCTTCCAAAGGGATCTATCTCTACCTTCACATAACATTTCAAGATAATTTTATAAAAAACTTATCTTTCAACCTTGATTCTGAAATAACCATGATGGATTTTTGCAATGCCAAACAATGAAAAAACAAGATCTTTGCAAAGTTCTTACAACGTTGGCGTAGAATTGCAAGTCGATTCCCATGTTCACTTCCTGGACAATAGATGGTTAGAATATTCATCCCTAACCTTAACAACAAGTTTCCTTTTCACATGCAAATGCACTACATCTATTGCTTTGAAGAAGTTATCAAAAAGGGAAACTCGAATCGAAAAAGCCCTTATTTCTAAAGGCTTGATCAAGCCCCATTATAAAAACAATGAGCACAATCATAACCATCAAAATAATAAAAAAACCATAGCACTTCTCACAAAAAATATAGGTACATCAACTGCAATTGTATTGTTGTCAATGCTAGTGTCATGGATAATCATAGCGTGTAAAACTTATAGAAAAATCCATTAAAGAAGACTAATTCTACACCATCTGTCACCATCTCAGAAAAATAGACCTTTCCTCCTCCTCGTGATTACAATCGAAGACAATATGCTTCTTTAGGGGAATCTCTTTCAAACATATTGAAATAGCTAGCAAGTGCCAATATGGTCACTTACCCTGTCACGCAACCCTTCCCTAAAGGATAACCTAAACCAGGCTGATATATACCCAACACATATTGTGATTTTCATCGTATATATGGTCATCAAATAGAAAATGTAAACAAATTCGCAATTACATCTAAGACCTTATTGGCAATGGAAACATAGTGGATGGAGACGTACCACCTAATCATGATATAAGGGAAAAATCTCACAAACATGGTGCATCCTCAAACAACGTTGATTATAAATCCATCATATCCTGTATTGATGACACTACTCCATGTACCATTGAATGTTATTTTACACCTCTCAGAGAAAGTCTGATCTAGTGTCTTTCAATAATTAGTAAAGGCTATCATGATTGAATATCCACCTTCAAGACCATTTTCTAATAGGTAACTCAATCATATGTATACAATGCATCTGAATATTGTAAATATCACTGCATGGATGGTCATTCTACAAATAATTATACACATATTTGTAATTATGTCCAAGAATTAATTGACACTGGAATAGTCTTTATCGATCTTGATGACGAAGCTCTCATAACCGATGACATGACAACTTCTACTTCTACAAAGAGTTGACTATTTTTCCCACTTCTTTACATACTAACATTCAATGAGATCACGATGAAAGTCAATTATCTCTCCCTTCCAACCAATCCATATATTCTACAGATTTTCTTCCTATAGTCTAAATAGACATTGAACCTATTTCAGAAAATCTTCTAACACCTAACGAGAGATTGAATTTTCTTTAAGACTCTCCTTCAACCCTTGACATAAAAAAAGAGGTTCCTTTATCAAGCACCATTGAGCTTGATTTTATTCTTTCCATTCAGCTCCTAAGCCTCACATCTCTAGTCTTGTTGTCAAATTACAATCACAACAAGCTTGGAAACTTGCGGTTACGCAACCTTCTATGTCCATTTCACCTCAAATGATAAATATTGCAAGCATCTCATTAACGATGAATTCTTACTTGTCATGAAATATACATGATTACATTCTATGAGGTACGTATACCCAGGAATATCCTTACACAACATTTTCAAGATTTAATTACAAATATTTTGTCAAAACAACTAATCCACAACCTAGGAGAAACATTGAATCTATCCTCTCTACAACCTATAAGGAACCTTGGGTATACATCTAGAGATCCATCTTCTTTCCTCACACTTTTTCACTCATAGGTGAATATGCATCTCAACATATTCCCCACATCAATAATATTCTTCTAACATCACGTATGTCTTTTGATCTCATCGAAGACTTATCTAATCACAAATTCCTTGACTTGGAACCTATGTCCACCCAAGTCTAGTACTTTAGGACCCATAAAATCGGTTGATTCCCTCCTTTGACTTGGATCTTGTCCACCCAAGCCTCGTATTGTAGGACTTATTAAATCTTTGGATTTCCTCCTTTAACTTGGACCTTTTCCTCCCAAGTCTCGTATTTTTGACCTTATCAAATATTTTGATTCTCTCTCTTGACCTGGATTTCATCCACAAAATTCTTATAGCTCTGGATCTTTAAAATTCAATAAACATGGACCCTTATCTTGATGATTCCATTTCAAATCCTCATCCACCAATATTCAAAAAATTTAAAAATCATAAAAAGAGAATAAAACTTTGTATTAAATCATTGTTTACTAACCGGAAATGGAAACGTGCCTACAAATAATGCGAAGCATTCCATCTGTTGGCAGATATTTTAGTCATACAATTATCTTAGATTTTCCTTCTTCACCTATTAGACACAAGTTCATCATGTTCCTCTTGGTCATTGTGTGTTTTGTTTTTGTCATGGTTCTTACCATTTCAGCTATTTTCACCTATGGTTTTATCTTTAAGCTTACTGATGGCAACTCCTCCTTTCCAATAAGATCTCTTTTTAACATAAATCACTAAACTTATTTACCTGGTCCTTTTTGACAACCCATCTCAATCTATGGTGTTGAAACCTTTTTTCTTACTAGTTGCATAAGGCTGAGACTTGGGGGCAGAATGTTCCTTCCCAAGAAGAACACCATTAACATACAAGGAAAACTAAATCAATAAAAAAATAATTTAAAAAATAAAACCAATACACCTTTCATCCTTCACAGTCTTTGATGATAAGCCCATACTTTTTACTAGCAGTTTTGAAACTGGGAAAGGAGAAATCCTTTACTCGCCTAAATTTTTTCTTTAGTGTTGAGACCTTGCCTTTTACTGATGGCATGGGGAAACTTGTAGCGGTTCCTTCACAAAAATAAAAATAATAAAGCCTTTATGAAATCTGAATAAAATTTCTTAATCAAACACATCCCAAGAAGTAATTTAGTTGCTCATTTTAAGAGAGACACCAATTCCTTCAACCGAATTTTTCCAATTAGTAGGCCATTAATGGATCTAAGTCGATTCAAAACCTATAAAGTGGAATCGTCTTGTAATCGGACATATAATCTTGACTGGAGATGAGTTACATTTTTCTCACATGGATCATTGTTACACCTTGTGTTGTCACATCCATTATATTCACTTTCATATCAATATTCATCTCATTTTCACGTCCTTTTTGGCTCAAGGTGATGATCCCTCACATCTTCCTAGTTGTGTGGAGCCATGAGTGGAGTGAAACACCCTATCATGATATCATCTATGTTTCTACCAATGGAATGGAATGATTTTAATTATTTGCACCTAATTTCAAATATTATACATTTTTATCGAGTTTTAGGATTACAAAAAAATCAAAAATGTCTCAAAAAACTTTTTAAAAACAATATAAAATTGTTCAAAAACATAAAAAAACAATATTAAATTGTCCAAAACTCTAAAAATAGGTCATAATCAAAACATTCAGATAATGTTTGACCACTTTTCAGTATCTGGATAACATAGTTCAACAATTTTACCATTTTACGGTGCTCCTCATGATTGTTCCAGATCATCTTTTGACAATCATCATCATTTCCCGTGGTGTATATCTATTCCCGAGGAAATAATTTACCCTTAGCAATATAACTTTGTAAGGGCCACACTTGGATTTTACACTTTAATCCAATTATAGATCAAACTTCAATGGGATTAGACAAGATTATATTTTGGATTATCTAAGTATCACTCCACTCTTCGGCTTGATCCAATCCTCTCACGTTCTAAGTTATCACTCGGGGGCATTCAAATATGTCTAGTTCTTTAATGAGGAACACATTTGGGATGTCATTAGATGTCATTTTGCACTTTGTGTTGTACTACTGCAGTTTGTCAAAAATCGTGATGATGCTTTTTCTTCTTTCAATTTGTTATTTTGTTGTACTTTGTTTTCATTTACTTTATACCAATTGTAGGAAATTTATTCGCATCTTAGTTCACATATAAATTTTGTGTGGTTCCTTCCTTTTCATATTGGGTTTATTTTCAATGCTTGTTTCATGTTTTCTTGTCACTTGCACGTGTTGTGTTTTCCTTCTAGTTTATTTTAGTCGTGGAATGTTTCCTCTTTTCATTTTATTAATTTTTTTTTGCAAACACTTTTCAAACTTTGAAAAAATTCAAAAAAATCAAATATTTCAAAAATCCAAAAAAAATTTACAAAATCTTTGAACAACCTTGTTGGGGATGGGTCTATGCGGAAACATTGCAACCATTGAATATAAAACTCAAAACATGCAAATAGGGATCTCACAATCCCCACAAAATCTACAACAGTGAAAGCGTAAACAATAATAATCCAAATCAAAACAAAGTAAACACACATAACACAACATGTACCATGGTTCACCCAATGTGGGATACATCTACCAAAGATAGAGATCTCATATATATAATATAATGAGAGATTACAAACCACCTCTTCTACACAAGAGTGCAAGTATCTCTACAAGAGTATCTCCTCCTCTAAATCTCCTACCAGCTCTGCCTTAGTACACTAAACTGTGCCTCCATACCACCACATGTGTCTCCTCTAGATCTCTAACTAAATCTATCTTAGTGCACTACAACTATGCCTCTAAAACACCATTAGATCTCAAATACCATAAGCTACCTTGCATCTGCCACTATGCAACCAAGTTCTCACTATGAATCCACAAACAAGACCTCTCAGAAGCGTCTGCCAATGTGCAACCATAACTGTGCACCAAGAATTAAATCTCTCCTCCATCACTTCTTAACCTGTAAAAATATGAAGAAAAATTCCCCTAAAATATTAGATTCCTATGGATGAACAATACATCGTGATCTCGTGGATCTGTAATACAATATCTGACAACAACCTATGGATATACAAGAATGAACAATAACAAGATCTCACAATAACCTTTGGATCTAACAAGAAGAAACACTAAGTGCCTTGCATACTATGCAAGACATTACATGAGACTAAACAAAAAATAGAAAATATAGTATAATATAATACCATCTTCTCACTAACAATGTACCTACACTTTCTTTCTATTCAACTTCTCTCTATGAAAGCTCATGTCTTCATGCAATCTGCTTTTTCTTCTTCTTCATCTTCATCCTTTCAACCAAGGATATCTAAATTATTTTCTTTCCTTATTCCACCCTATCTAACCCTATTTTTCTTGCTTATATAATCCTAGAAAAACTTAGGGTACAATAGCCATGCAATTATGCCCTTTAGATTTTCATTAAAAAAAAGCTAGATAAAATACCATAGGTCAAATAAAACATTCCACGCATAGGAAACCGATGTCAGTTTCCTGACCGATGGTGGTTCATCTGTTGACCGATGGTGATTAATTTGTTGAACAATTACAGTTAATCTACTAACCAATGATGGTTAATTAACTGACGCTAGTTACTATGTAAACTATCCACCTATAATGCATGCTCGTTGTGAAGCAATCTATCTCCACAACCCAATAAACCATTCACTTATCATAGAAACCTTACAATTGGAAAAATCTTGAAGTGAATATGTCAACATCTCAATACAATCTTGATAAATTTCATACCTTTATCTATTACCCTAATGATTATTCTGATCTTAAAACTATCACTTTCTTCCCTTTGTATGATATGCTAACTCTCATTGGGGCAAGTCACATAATTGTTTTTCCTTCATGATATAACTTTTCCTATGGCAATTTTAACTCTGATCATTTGCACAATGGATCCAACAAGAGTGTCATAAGGAGTCACTTTAACTCCACTCTTCCAGTGTGATCATATTCCCACTAAGGATAATTTACATCTACTTAATCATCATTGTGGCACGTATTAAGGGCATAGATGATTGTCTTCCTTTTTCTACTTTATGCTACATTGTTGATGTTTATTTCTTGGACAACTTGCAAGTATTTTTATTACATCTTAGTTCTTTTATAACCATGATGTCGGCACCTACTCTGTATATTGGTTTTTTTTTTCCTTTTTTATCTTTGATTTGTTGTGTGTGTTTGTTTACGCTCATCTGGGTTAACCATCTTGATTCTTTTATAATCATGGTTACAACCCTATTGTGTAATGTAGTGCCCACATTTTTATAGCTTCGGTTATCTATTTACTTCTTTATTCATATACATGATTTGACAGGGATGTGATATATGTTGGACAATATGTTATGATATTTGACCTTCTTAGACATGTATGGATATTTGGGCGCATAGCTCGAATTTGATTTGAATAGTATGTTGGCAAATTTTTCATTTGATGTTGCGGATAATAACTTAATTCAATGTTGGTTAGACCTAATTGAGATATATTAGATACTTAGTTGCATGCTTGGATTATATGGATGCGTGACACTTTTATTTATCTCTATGGCTAACTCATGGCAAATTGTGTTGTAATTATTCATGTTTTCACATTTTTAATTTCAGGATGATGATATGCTAGCATAGATTTCATTGATCGCTTATTGAGTAGTTGATTTACCTTGTATTGGATAGGTGCATTTAATGTGTGTAATGAGTGTGCAGGTAACAGGTCACAGGAGAATGTGAGATTCATGGCAGCTACGTAAATTTTGCACAAGCGGCCCACAGGGCTAAGTCCTAACCATGTTTATTATATGAGGCCTTAGTATTAGATTTCAGTATTTTGGGCACTATGAGTGACCCTCATTTGGAATGTAGTATGTCATGTAATATTAATCTTGTTTAGGATGTTTAGTTTTCTTTGTAAACTTGATTTGGGGACTCAGTGGTCCCAACTTGCATCAAGTTTTGTGTTTGGATAATGGTGTATTTAATTAGAGGGGATTAGGGTCACATGTGAACCCTTGCGTGGGCCCCACATCCTCTACACTTGTGCCCAAATGTGCCAAACCCGAAATTTGGCTATTTTAGGCATTTTAAGTGACCCCTTTTAAGTTTGGGAGTTCACTTAGCTTGAAAATAGGCCCTTTGACCCTACCTAATAGGTAGGGGGGATTAATTCCAAGGCATAGAGGGAGTTTTCCTCCTATTTTTCCCCCCTTTGGTCACATCCATGTAAGGTGGATTTGTATGTGTGTTTTGCAAAAATTTGAACTAGTTTGTTTGTTTTTCATTTTGGGTAATTTGGGAGAAGAGTGTTAGAAGCTATTTTATCTTTTCTCACTTTTACTTTAAGAATATTTGACCTTGAGGGAAGAGGGGGGGGACACATGTCACCCCCTCATTTGTGAGGATTTTTGTTGGCTTCTCGTCAAATTCTCCCTCATGGGGAAAGAAGAGAACTTGTTTTTGGAGCTTTTGCTTGGATAAAGAAGTGGAAAAAGTTAAGATTGTTGGAGAGATTTTGGAGGTAGGCTCCTTGAGCTCATTTTATATTTTATATTATGATTAGATCTTAGCCTTGTTTTTTTCTAAAATGTGTGTGTGTTGTTCTTGTGTGTGGCTATTTTTTGAGTATGCTTGTTGTTTTATTTTTTCTCCATCCATCATATGGCATGATGGATTTTGGAGTTTTTGGGGGAAGAGAGAGGGATTTTCCCTCTCAAACCTCATGGCTTGATGGGCAAGCCATGTAGGATTCTTGTTACTCCCTCAAATGGTTTGAGGTGGGGAAGCTGGGTCATATGGTTTGAACCCCCTTCCCCATTCTTGGAGAGGAAACCTAATGGGTTTGAAAATCCTCCCAAGAATGATTTTGGTGAATGGATGGAGAAATAAGGAGGTTGTGAAGATTATTGTTTATGTGCATCCAATGTTGGACTACACTTTTGACACTTGGAGATCTCTTCTTCTCTTCCCCTTTTGGAGGTAGAATATGGTTTCTCCTCCTTTTCCTTCTTTGTGAAAATTTGGGTTCATCTTATTGTTTGGATTGTCTTGAGGTGAAAATTATAATGTGGTTATGTCTCCATTTATCTTGTGCAAAGTTTGTGGAGGCTAGCTCTCTCTCCCATGGGCTTGAGGGAGGCTAACATGTCTTCCAACCTTGGAAAGGCATGTAATGATGCCTAAAGGTTGGGTGGTTAATGAAAGCCTTTTCTCATTTTGTTGGTTCTTTCAAATCTTTTGAAGTTGGAGCTCAAGTGGAAGATAGTTCGAGTTACTTGTCATCATGGTTCCTCATTGTTTCCTCTCATTGCAACTTTATGGATATGGCTATGAGGGAACTCTCATTGTCTTGTAGAATCATCTTTTGTATTTGGGGTTACTTGTACACTTGAGTCACAATTGTTGTGCAACCTTTATTTCTATCTAGAAGTGAAGTCTTTAAATGATTCCATCTTATATCTTAATTATTGGAAAAACATGTTGTAGTTGAGAGTTAAGACTCATTAGAAAATAAATCTTGTAAAATAGTTATTTACTGTAAATGCATTGATTTGAAACTCCTTTTTGAAAAGAAAGATTATTTAATGGAAATATGTTTCCACAAAAGAAATGATATTACTTTGTTGGAGATCTTATTTGTTTAAAAAATCTAAAATATGCATTTTGCTAAGAGCATTGGAAAGGAAATCTAGCCATAGCATAGAGCTTTAGGATTATCATTAAATGGAAATACCATCATCTCTTTATTAGGTTTTTCTTATAATTTTTGGTAGCATTCTACACTGAAAAGTAAATCAATCATTTTCTACTACTTTACATGTAAGACTTATTAAACGATTTTAGTAGGAAATCGAAATTCAATATTAATTCTTTCTTTCCAATTTTTAGATATATTCCAAGTATATTTTGAACTATTTTACTACATTTTCCTTCTATCACAAAAATAAGAAATTCATCTTATTATAGATATATTAAAAAAAGAGGGATCCTTGAGATTTATACTCCATATACATATATAACAAAATAAAACCGGTTGTTTATAATTTGAAATAATCTCCTTCTTTACATTGTAAATAATATAACTATATTAAAAATGTATTTAATATAGTTGTATTTTATAATGTAACTGTTGTATATATCTCCCTCCCTGGGTAAATATAGACAAACAAAAGAATATGGAAATCAAAGAAATTCAAAACCCAAAATTTATTTACGCCACCAGTCGCGCCCTGGCGCAGGTTGAAGGCACAGATCAGAAAATGTCGATAGGGAAAAGGTTGCGCCCTGGCGCAGGTTGAAGGTGCAAATCAGAAAATGTTGACAAGGAAATAGTTGCGCCCTACCACAGGTTGAAGGCACAGATCAGAAAATGTTGACAGGGAAAAATTTACACCCTGGCGCAGGTTGAAGGCGCAAATCAGAAAATGTTGACAGGGAAAAAGTTGCACCCTAGCGCAGGTTGAAGGCGTGGATCAGAAAATGTCAACAAGGAAAAAGTTGCGCCCTAGCACAGGTTGAAGGCACAGATCATAAAATGTCGACACCACATTTTCAGCGCCTATGGCGCACTTAAAAGTATGTTAACATGAGGATGGATATGCCGAGGCGTACCTTCAAGAGGCGCAACATTTTGAGTGTTGACACCCCGAACCCTGACCCAGATATTCAAATGGCCATAAATTTTCACAAGGAACTTGGATTCATGCAAGGTTGGACTTTTTGGAAAGCTTACAAGGTCCTCTGTCCAACTACGAATAGATATCTTTAATTGGGTGAGAAAAATTTCTTCAAAAATGTAAAATACAGTTCACCATTTTTTGGGTTTGCTAGGGTTCTCACCTACCACCATAATGAGATGAATTAAATACAATCTGGAGGTGGTTGGGATAGATTTGGAATTCCTCTCTCTTCCCTCTCTCATTCTTCCTATAAATTGTAAAGAGGGTCTTCTTTATAAAGGTTGGACATTCTTGTTTTTCCCTTCCCTTCTTCCCTTTGGCAAGTGAATTTGTGGAGTTCAAACCTCCCATCTAAAACTATAATGCAACTTTGCCTCTTGGAATTTTGTAGTGTATTGTATCAATCTTTGGAGAAAATAATGCATGTCTGTGGATGATTCTCAACCCTCTCTGTGTTCATTTGCATCCTCCTGATCTTTCACTACAAATTTGATTATCTGTGCATGATCTTGCATTGCATTTTAATGGTTTGTGTTTTTTGACAAGACAGGTGTTCTTCATTCCTCGGTGCATCACCTTTGTTAGTTTAGGTTTATTTTTTATGCATCTTCTTACCATGTCTCCTTGGAAAGTTAGATTAGGTTTTTGAATAAACCCTCTGCATTTTTACGTGTGTATCTGAATAGAGGAATAGGAACCGGCCTTCATCCGGAGAGATTTTCTAATTTCGCAAGGTCCCACACTTGGGAAAAGCTCTATGTTATGCAATCGCACTAAGAGTCTCAACCCATCGAGTTGTAGACACTCAAGGGTGCTATGATTACGCATCAATAGTGACTAATATATATATAAATTTAAGCATAGTTATGAATAAATTAATTTAGTAATAAAATTATATATTGCAATATCATAAATATATATTATAAATTTTACTATATATATAAAATATAATACATATAAAAATAAAAGGAAACATATAAAACAAAACTAAACTAAATAAAAGAATGCATATAAAACAAAACTAAACTAAATAAAGGAAAAGAGAGGATAAAAAAGAAGTAAAATAATGAAATCTAAAACCTACATTGTGTTTTAGAACATTCAAACTTTTTTTTTAAAAATGTATATATCGTTGTGAGATTTTAGGTAAAGAGATAAAGTTTTTGGGGAGGCTGAACCCTCCCCACACCATGTGCAGCCATATGGCTCAACCTCCCACCATCCACCATGCATCCCTTCCTCCACGCATTCCCCTCTCCACCTCCCCTTTCATGCATCACTTCCTCCTCCAAAATTGCCACCCTCCCATCCTACAAAACCCCATTCCATTAAAAATATGCATTTTATTTTTTTGGGTTTCCAACCTCAGGCAAATTTTTCTTAGTTTTACAAAAGAAAATTTGTGGGTATTTGTATACCCATAACTTGAAAAATTTTGGGTAAGAAAATAATTGCTAAACAAGGAAGTAAATAAAATAATAAGGAAACAATATTGTTATTCTTCAAGACTCCATGAGAAAAATTTTCCAAGCTCCTCCTCAACCTGCACATGCAAAGAACAAATCAAAACAAAACAAAATGAGAGGAGGAAATAGAAAAGAAAAGATCATAAAGATGTTTGGGGAAACTTTAGGGCATGAGTAAAATCTAGGGTCAAGATTAGATCTATCCTAGGGCTCACATTAAATCCTACAAACTTTGAGTCATGGGTATTTTTATGGGAATGGGAATTAAAATAAAGAAGGGTGTGTGGGCAAGTTAAAAAACAAAAGGGGGAAACAAGTTAAGTTATAAGGTGTGTAGACTTATTATGGTGACCCGAGTAACTTATTAAATAATTAAATTATTTTTGGGCCAGTGTTTATTTAAGTTTGGGTAAATTAAATTTGAATAAATTAATTATTAATGGGGAATAGTGAAGTATGCACTAGTATTATTTTAGTTTCACTTTAAAAAAAAATTAACCAACTTTTTAGTGAGACTTTGGTATGGTTTCTAGTGTCTTGAGCTGGGGCATTACATTTTGTATCAGAGTGAAGGTTCACACATGCGGGAAATCTGGGTAATTAATTAACTAGTCGATGATATTTTAATAACATTAAAATAAATAAATAAATAAAATAATTGATTAAAACTTTTTCTGCAACCGTTTAATTATAATTTAATAATCCACTTGCTTGCCTCATGCACAGGATGGCACCCATGAGGTGTCGATCAGTTAGGGGTTTGGGATGTAGTTCACCTACACCCAAACCGCAGGCACCCGAGTTAGGACCCCAGATCTTAGAGGCTCTTCATCAGTTGATCGGTGTGGTGTAGCAGTGGATTAAAACCACCACAGGAGGTGAGAGAGGAGAACATTCAGTCAGGAGATGAGGATCCGTTAGGCAAGGATGCACACTCGGAGCCACTAGAGCACGCTACCCCTAGGCGGGAGAGGTCACGTAGCCCTTCCATTCACCACAAGAGGGTGGCCTCATACCATCGTAGCCTCTCACATAGCTTCAAGGGAACATTTGGAGATAGATGACCCCTTTCACCTATTGGACCGCAACACTAGGATCGTGACACAGGAAGTGTGATTAGCGATCTTCTTCGCTTGCAACCTCCTACATACACTGGCTCTACAGATGGCTTTGGGGCTGAGTCATGGCTCCTTATCTTGGATAGCTTCTTTGGCTTGCACTCTTATAAGAGAAATGTCAAAGCCAGGTTTTCCATACACCTCCTTCGAGATGCAACAAGCATTTGGTGGAGGAATGAGGAGTGAAAAATCCATTTGACTCAAGAGACAATGACCTGGGAGTTGTTCAAGGAGCATTTTATGGCTCGTTATATGTCAGAGAATTTCATGCAGAAGAGGATTGATGAGTTTCATGACTTACGACAGGGCTCTCGGACAGCAGCATAGTATGAGAGCAGGTTCCTGGATCTTCTACAATATGTGGAATACCTTCAAGATGAAAAATTATAGGTAAACAAGTTTATTCAGGGCCTGAATGCAGACATAGCAGGAGTAGTTAGGATGCTATCTCCTCCCATGCTTGAGAAGGCCGTTGAGAAGGCCTACTTAGCCGAGGAGAACAAGACCAGGGTATAGGAGCACCAAGATAGAAACAAGAGAAAGTTTTAGGATAGGATACAGGCCTTTCAGAGTCAAAAGTCATGGGGGACAGAACCACCCACTAGAGGAGGATTCTGGCCTCCACCAGTAGCTACGAGGGCTCCACCGCATCCACCAAAGTAGACATAACAACATGGCCACCAGCATCAGAGGGCTAGACAGACCCAGAGATTTAAGAGAGGTGGCACTAGAGGAGGTTTTGGTGGAGCCAGGGATAGGAGACAAGGTACTTAGTAAGTAAAGCCAGCTCACACACAACAATTTGCTAGGGTTGGGACAAAAGGATTAGTTCACCAGAGTACAAAAGGGACCCCATCTCAGAGAGGTACAGGAGGATGTTTTATTTGTGGGCCCTCTGATCATTATGTGTGTATTTGTCTACACAAACCCGCTACCATGGATATGCAGAGAGCTCCTAGATTTGAGCAAACAGTGGGTGACATAGGATGCACCCATCGTGTATATGTAGTGGTTGACAACCGCCAAGCTGAGCATCAAGCCACTATTATTGAGATAATAGGTACTATCAGGGGTATTTCTATCTCAATACTCTTTGATTCAGGTGCTTCAGATTCTTTTATATCTCCTTCTATAGTGGACCAGTGTGGGCTAGTGGTGGGTAGGCAACCAGATAGTTGGCAGGTTGAGTTGGCCTCTGGGGCCAAACTCATCGTGGACTCGTATGTGGAGAGTTGTGTACTTGATTTGGGAGTCTTATCCACTACACTTGACCTGTGAGTTATTCCTCTAGGATCCTATCAGGTAGTTTTGGGTATGGATTGGCTCAAGGCTCATCAGACTAAGGTCAATTGCAATAATAAGGTCATTAAGTGCCAGGATGATCTTGGGAGTGTAGTTGTGATGTCAGGGATGTAGAGGCCTATCTCTTTGCACATGATCTCAGTTAAGAAACTCAAGTGGAGCATGCATAAAGGTTGTCATTTTTTTGCTATCACCATTAGTGATCAATCAGATAGCACTCCAGAGCATTCACCCTTAGATGATCATGTCGTTCTGAGGGAGTATATAGATGTGTTTCCAGGTGATATTTCAGGGTTACCACCCCGCAGAGAGGTGGATTTCACCATATATTTAGTTTCAGGATTTGCACCATTTTCTAGGGCACCCTATTGGATGATGACTCCAGAGCTTCATGAGCTCAAGATCCAGTTAAAGGAGTTGTTGGAGAAGGGTCTCATTCATTCTAGTGTATCTCCTTGGGGAGCGCCAGTCATATTTTTGAAGAAGAAGGATGGTTATCTCAGGCTTTGTGTAGACATTAGGAATCTCAACAAAGTCACAATAAAGAACTGTTATCCTCTTCCTAGGATTGATGACTTGTTTGATCAGATGCGGGGAGATAGAGTGTTCTCCAAATTCGATCTCAAGTCAGGGTATCATCAGTTACACATTTCAGATGTAGACATTCATAAAACATCTTTTCACACACGTTATGGGCATTATGAATTCATCGTTGTTCCACTTCGTTTGACTAATGCCCTAGCTATCTTCATGAGCCTCATGAACATATATTTTAGGACCTTTCTAGATCACTTTCTCTTAGTGTTCCTAGATGATATTTTGATTTATTCTCATTCCAAGGAGGAACATGAGGAGCATTTGAGACAGGTACTACAGGTTTTGAGAGAGGAGAAGTTGTATGGGAACTTGGAAAAATTCAGCTCCTTTCAAACAGAGATTCAGTACTTGGGTCACATCATATCAGGAGAGGGTATTTCAGTAGATCCCTATAAGATACAGGCTATCATGGATTTTCTAAGGCCCACGTCAGTCACTGAGGTGAGGAGTTTTATGGGTTTAGAAGGTTACTACCACATGTTTGTTCAAGATTTCTCTAGAATTTCTCACTCTATTACTTCCCTTCAAAGAAAAGGGAAGAAGTTTGATTGGTATGAAAAGAGTGAGCAGGCCTTCCAGTTACTTAAGGAAAGGTTAACCATGGCACCCATCTTAGCAGTTCTAGACCCGATAGAGGATTTTTTTATTTACATTGATGCATCACTAGAGGGTTTGGGAGCTGTTCTTATGTAGGAGCTTCAGTTGATTTCCTTTGAGTCACGTAAGCTCAAAGACTACGAGCTTAACTATCCTACCCATGATTTAGAGCTTGCAGCAATCTTTCATACGCTTGTGTGGTTGCATCATTTTCTTTTGGGTAGACCTTTCATTTTGAGGACTGACCACCGTATTTTATAGCATATCTTCTCATAGCCAAACCTCAATGCTTGACAATGGCATTGGATGGATTTCCTATGTGAGTATGACATGGAATTGTAGTACATCAAAGGAAAGGATAATGTCGTTGCAGATGCACTTAGTAGGCAATGACATGTACTTGCATCTTTGACCTTGAAGCCAGATTTGAGAGGCGGGATTCTTAAGCATCTTCCCACGGATAGGTTTTATGAGGGATCTAGATAGATGTTGGAGTCACAGGGTTAATTAGATGGCAGATATTCAGGGAGCATTTTGGAGACAGATGGTTTACTTCGATTCCATAGGTGCATATATGTGCCAAAGTTAGGTGATCTACGTAACTTCATCCTCACAAAGGCTCATCGAGCCCCATATGCAACACATCCAGGAGTGAAGAAAAGACATGCCAATCTGAGAGAGTTATATTTTTGGCCAGGTATTTGACGAGACATAGTAGATTTTTTTACACGTTACCTTGAATGTCATAGGGTCAAGGCAAAGCATTCTCACCCTGCAAGACTTTTACATCCTCATGATATTCTTGAGTGGAAATGGGATGTGATCTCCATGGATTTCATAGTAGGAATCCCTATGCATTCTTATCATCATGATGCCATTATGGTCAGTGTAGATAAGTTAACCAAGGTTGCGTATTTCTCACCAACCAAGGTCACCTATAATGCATAGGCCATCGCCAAAGTATTTATGGAGGACACTGTTAGATTGCATGGGATTTTGAAGACCATCATCAATGACAGGGATACAATCTACACTTCAGTTTTCTGGACTCCCTTTCAGGCCACTCTAGGTACTTAGATTTTAGTGCCCACTTCCCTTTGACACCTTTTGATACTGATCTTGATACTGTCGATTTCATTATGGATGTTATTATATCTTTTATTTAGTATGATGTCATACTTTTGATCATAGATTATTGTGATATTGATTTTGTTATGATGCACGATGATTATTAGAGACACTCATATGTGGATGATGATATACTATTTGACATGGATATATTGTGAATGTTGTTTGGGCATGTGATTTTTGGATATTGTGAATAGAATTAGAACATGGACATTATATGATGATGATATAGTTGTTGATATAAGTTGTAAGTGATGTTGTTAATTGCCTTGATGTTGTTTTGATTAATATATATATAGATTATTTTGTAATTTTATTTATATCATGTTGGATGTTCTGATATGGCCACGAGGCTAAAGAAGATATTTGTGTTTTGCAGGTTAAACTATCACAACAAACATCAGGGGATTGGAGACCAACCATTTTAGAATTCTAGATGAATTCAACAAGGTCACCATGACAACATGTTTTGTGTGTGTGTGTTGTTTTGTTAGGGATTCCCATGGGGGGATTACCTTTAAATGTGACCAATGGGTTTTGTTTATTTTATTAATGTGGTTCCTTGTTTTATTAGTGATGTGTCCCTTTCTTGTAATTAATTAAATTGTGGTAGATTAATGTGAGAAAACATATGGTTAAAAGTTAAATAAATAAAATTGGGATATGAGAAAGTAATTATAGAAGTTGTTGGCTTATTGTATTTAATATGTAAGTAATGTGTAAGTAGGTGTAAGAGTTGTGTAAGTCAGATTTTGAAGTATGAAACACTCCACCTCCTTAGAAATTCGAATTTGTCCTTGGGGGCTATTTTTGGAGGCTTGTGGGACAAGTAAAATTTGTCACATGCCTCTTAAAGCTATTTACCAACCATACCTATGGTTGGAGGGTTGATTTTAGCCCTTTTTAATGCATTTGTATTAATCATGTTGCATGTTTTAATTTCCCTCTTCTTATATTTTATTTAATTCAGTCCTTTGGGGTGTGGGATTTTTGGAGTGTGCAAGTAATTTTTCATATTTTCATCGACCTCTTTATTGTGCTTAGGGAAATGAAATTTGATTTTTGTGTTGGAGTTGAGGATGTGTGATGTGGCATCCTACATGGATCCACCTCATCCTCTTCTCTTCCCTCTTCTATAAAATTCAAACTCATTGCCTTGTTTTGGGGTTGTTGAAACTTTGGAATGCTTCCTTGGGGTGAATTTTCTTGTTCTTGGAGCTCTTACTTTTGGAAGGAGATTGGAAAACTTTGCATTCTTGTTGGTTGTTGTTTTGGGACTGTATTTTGGCATTGAAGCTTACTGTTTGGAAACAAAAGTTATCATTGAGAGGTAAGAGCTTGGCTCTTGGAAATACTCTTCTTTTCCTTCCTTTTCTTGAATATATAAATGCTGGTATGTTTGTTATTTTTGTGGGCTGTGGGTAGACTTCCTAGGAATGTTGTAGGAGAAGGCTATGGGGAATCCATGTGGGTGGGCATAAGGAATTCCATTGGCATTAGATTATTGTGGAGGGAGTTTGGGTTTGGGATCCACCATGGAAAAGAAATAACTTACATTTGTTACTTTGTGGGGGCATAAGGAAAATTTTGGGGGGCATAAGGAGGGATTGTGGGGGGCATATGGATATGTGTGGTGAATTTTATTGGTGGTTTATTACAGGTGGATGCCCAATTCCCATTGGGAGGCATAAGAAGCTTTTCCCATACTTCTCGCTCCTTTGGCTTGCATGATAAAGCCTATGTTCTATTTGAATGTTTTCAATGCAGTTGTAAAGTTTTGTTTTGTTTTGGATTGTGTTATTAAATGGAAATGTGCATGTTGAAATAATGTTGTGAGTATGTTTTGAGGAAGCCTGTATTTACCATGGGTTGAAATACATTTCCTATTGCATTGTGGTTGGGCCTCAGGGACCAATGATGAAGTATGGCTTCTCCTTTCATTAGATGTCTAGGTTGGGTGGAGAGCGTTGCCTTTCCCACACTTTTGTTATGATCAAATTGGAAGAAAAAGGGAATTAGCATGTTGTTGTTCTAGAGCAGAGAAGAAAGACTTTTGACTGTCCCTTACGAAATAAAATTCTTTTGTAACCTTTCCCACTTTGAAGTGGATGAAATTGTAATGTATTTTGTGAAGAAAAAATGTTTTTAATTGGTTGTTAAAGTTGTAAATTTGAAATGTAAAAGAGATATGCTTTGTAATCAGTTTTGTATTTGGAAAAGAAAGACATGTATTCTATATGTTGTATTTTGAAAATATATAAAGAAAGAACTTGTAAAAAAATTGCCATTGGAAATCTATGAATGAATGAAATGTTCTTTCCAAGCTGTATTGTTAAGTTAGATCTAATTGTATCAATGTTTTGGAATCTCTGGTTTGAAAAGAAGAAATGTATGTGAGAGTAATACAGTCTTCTGTCTCTTTTGGAAATGTATAAAATTGAATTCAGTATTGCATTTTGATTTAGAATGGTTTGTTTAAATCACTTAAATGTATTAGATTGGAAAGGAAATGGAATTCCATACTTGGAATAAGAAATGGAAAATAGATCCCTCAAGAATTGATCCCTGTCATTGTGAATTTAAAACTGGCAAATAATTTATTTAAAATGTACAGTTCGAACCTGCAATTAATAATCAACATTGAAACATTGAAATCTAGCATGCTATAATATCAATGAACTCATCTTGACAAAAAAACACTTAAGGAAATAAATAAAAACATTGCAAAATCGGGCCCAAACCTTTTCACAGTCATTTTCCAGTCTTTTTCTGTCAATTGTTGAAAAAATTCAAATTGGAAATCAATTGAGAAAATTTACCTTCCTAAAACATCCTAAATCCTTCTCAGAATAATCCTCCATGTCTGTTTGGCATGTTGAGTGAAGGAGGAGATCAAATTGAACTTATTTATAAGTTAAAATTTACCAGTTGGCTTTTTAAAATCATGTAGAACATTTTCATGAAATTGACCCCTTAAAATTTATCAAAATATAAAATTTATGATTCCTGTATAAAGAGGGCATCGAGAGCTTTCCAAAAAATCATCGTTTTCCAAAAACTGAGCTTTCTAAAAAAAGTTATGGCCCTTTGAAGTTTTCCTTCCTTGGAGGGAAAATTTGGAATAATTTTCCCTGGCAGACCCGTGGCCTGAAAAAATTCCCTTAGAATTTTTTTTTAAAAAATTGAAAAAATTTTGGGAAATTTTTTTTTTAATTTTCCCCAACCACCCCACCAGCCCGTAGCCAATCGAAGGCTACCACGTGGCACGACGGAGGGGCAAAACCCTCAAAAATTTTGTCCCTTTCTAAATTTTGTTATTTAGAAAAAATTTAAAAGAACCCCTGCGGCCCCGCACTCCCGCCCTCGCCTTTGTGAGGTTAACTCCGTGGACGCGTGGACCCGCACGTCAAACTTCTCCTTTTTCCCTCCCTTTGGTGAAATTTCCCAATCACCTTCACCACCCCGCCCTTCCCTCATTCTCTCCTCACTTCGGCTTGTTGAGCACCACAAGTTCCTAGCAGACCTGCGGGCACGCAAGCACTAATTGGATTTTCCCCCCCTCCTAGGCGAAATTTCCTCAAAACCTCCGCCGCTCCACCCTTCCTTTATCTTCCCCACTTTAGATTGGAGCCCAACACGTGTCCTTGGTGGTTCAATGGAAGCATGGGCAAAAAATTAGAAAAGTCACCCCACTACCCACCAACTCACCCTTTTGGGAAATTTTTCATCCCTGGGCCCGTAGGCCCACCCTTGGGGGAGAATTTTCACCCCAAGGCCCGCTGGCCCATAGCTTCAGTTTTACAAGGAGTTAGGAGGACTTCTTTATATCATCAGAAAGGTGAGAAAATTTCATATCCAATGGGAATGATTTAGGGAAATTTTGAATTGATTAAGTGTGAGAAAAATCAAGTTGAAGCTATGGTGATAGTTTACCCTCTTAACCGAACTGAAACTTCTAACCCTAAAATTTGGACCTTGTGACCTCTGATTAATATAAATAAAAGAGAATTATGTTATAGTAGATTAATCTTTTTCTAGAACCTATTAGTGACAATTGTTATCTTGCAACCTGGTTGTAGACACTTCAAAATAATAAATTATTCCATAATTTTCCTAACTAACCCTAGGTTGTTTCTTGGGTCTCAAGTGGGTTGTTTTAACGGGCATCACACTTGGTATTAGAGCAGTGGTTCAAAATCTTGGACCATTGGGTACACTAGAAAACTTGGGACATGAAACTTAAACATAGCACACTTTTAAATCTAGAAAAACAACTTAGTTTAGAAATTGTATATTTTTAGTAAAACATGGAAATTGAATAAAACTTAGAAAAATGAACTAACTCTCGCTTTGGTCTATGCAGGAGGCACAGACGGGGTGAGGTGAATTTTAACATAGACTCAGAATCACCACCACCACCACAACCATTAGATCAGGGTGTAGCATCCATCCTACCCCAGATTTTACAGACTCTTCAAGATGTTAATGTCACTCTATGTGGAGGATTAGGAGGAGGACATGTAGCCAGCCATGACAGAGCCCCTTTTATTGAGGGTCAGGTGTCTCCTTGACTCAGTGAGCAGTATAGAGAAGATAACTCTTATGTGGAGTCATCTAGGGCAGAGTCACCACTAAGGGGATAGGGTGATAGAGTTTCAGAGCATACAGAGAGGTCTCAGAGCCCTAGGATTAGGGATGAGCATGTAGAGAGACCTAGAGGACGTCAGACCACAACTGTAGATCACATCAGGGAGATCTTGAAACTTCAGCCATTACATTACTCAAGTGACACAGGTGGATTCCAGGCAGAGTCCTAGCTAGTGAGATTGAGCGGTTGCTTCAAGCTTTGTCCTTGTTCTAGCAACACAAAAGCTCGTGTTGCGATCCATCTAATGAGGGATGGAGTAGGAGTATGGTGGAGGATAGAGGAGAAGAAGCTCTATGTTGATTCTAAGACAGTGACCTGGGAGCTATTTGAGGAGAGATTTAGGAGTAGATATTTGTCATGAAGGTTCATACAGCACCAGATAGATGAGTTTCATGACCTCTGACATACATCTCTTTTAGTATCAGAGTATGAGAGTAGGTTTTTGGACCTACTCCAATATGTTGAGTACATGTAGGATGAGCAGGTGTGGATTCACAAGTTCATCCGGGGCCTGAATCTAGATATTAGAGGTGTTGTTCAGATCCACTACCCACAAACATTAGATGAGGCCATCGAGAAGGCCTATATAGCAGAGGAGACTCAGGGGAAGACCGAGCAGGCTAGATATCGAGTCTAGAGTCACATACAGTAGATGTAGGACAATAGATCGAGGGGGTTAGTATCCCTTCCTTGTGGTGGACAGGGTTCATCATAGTCATCATTTAGACCACAGTAGTAGCAACAGCAGGAGTCTCACCCACCTCATAGACCTCCATAGAGAGCTAAGGCATAGAGAGGTCAGAGTATGGGGCCTCCTCCTAGGGGTCCCATCAGGACACAGATGGACCTAGAGTTCAGTCAGCAGGAGCTCGCCAACAGAGGCCTCAGTAGACCGTATCTAGATCATCAGGATCCATGTCACAGACTTCCAGGGCACCTACTAGAGGTGCTACTCATTGGGGAGGATCAGGAGGATGTTTTGGTTGTGGTGTTACTAGACACTTTTGGAGAGACTTCCCATAGAACCCTAATAACAAGGGTAAGACACAGATCTCAGAGTTGAATGTTGGTGACATGGGACGTAGCCACAAGATTTATGCAACGGTTGAGAACCGCCAAACAGAGCATCAGGGTACAGTCATTGAGACTACATGTAGCATTAGGGGTATTCCTACCTCTATATTGTTTGATTCTAGTTCTTCTAATTCTTTCATTGCACCATCTTTAGTAGATCGATGCAGGCTGGTGGTAGTTAGGAAGGGTCATAGTTGGGATGTTGAGATGGCTTCTGGAGCTAATATCTATGTAGACTCCTTAGTTAAGGAGTGTGTAGTGGATTTGGGACCTTTCACTACTACCTCAGATCTTTGTATCCTTCCTTTAGGCTCGTATGGAGTCATTTTGGGTATGGATTGGTTAAGTGCACACAAGGCCATGATGGATTGTTACCACAAGACTATATCTTGTGCAAATGATCTGGGAGTTGAGTCGGTGATTTCAGGGGTTAGGAGATTCATTTCTATTCACACCATCTCCGCTATGCAACTTAAGAAATGTGTGTGATGGGGTTGCCAAATGTATGCTGTTACAATCAGTGACAGATCAGATGATGGGTCTAGTGGACCATTTTTGGATGATCATCCCAATTTGAGAGAGTTTTCTGATGTCTTTCTAGGGGAGCTACCAAGGTTACCATCCCCACGTGAGATTGATTTTCATATAGATCTAGTTCCTGGAGCAAATCCTATCTCACGAGCACCTTATCGGATGACCACCTCGGAGCTCTATGAGCTCAAGTTGCAGCTGGAGGGCCTTTTGGAGAAAGGCCTTATCCATCCTAGTATATCCCCTTGGGGTGCATCGGTGATCTTTGTGAAGAAGAATGATGGATCCTTGCGGTTGTGTATTTATTACCACCAGTTGAACAAGGTAATGATCAAGAATTATTATCCCCTTCCATGTATTGATGACTTGTTTGATCAAATGAAGGGATCCATGGTTTTCTCTAAGATTGATCGTAAGTCAAGTTACTAGTAGATGGGGATTTTGGAGGTGGACATTCATAAGACCACCTTCCATATGAGATATGGGCACTATGAGTTCATAGTGGTGCCTTTTGGTTTGTCTAATGACCCCACAGTATTTATTAGTTTGATGAATGGGGTATTCAGGACCTTCTTAGATCGCTTCATTCTCATTTTCTTTGATGACATTTTGATATACTCACGTAGGCGTGAGGAGCATGAGGGCCACCTTCGCTAGGTTCTTCAGTGTCTTTGAGAGAAGTAGCTTTATGGGAACTTGGAGAAGTGTGCATTCTTATAGACAAAGGTGTAGTATTTGGGTCATATCATTTCTGGGGAAGGTATCATAGTCAATCTTTCCAAGATTAGAGCCATTATGGATTAGCCAGCACCCACTACAGTGACGGAGGTGCGCAGCTTCATGGGATTAGCAGGATACTACAGGAGATTTGTTTATGACTTCTCTCGGATTGCACACCCTGTCACTTCCCTTCAAAGGAAAGGAAAGAAGTTTGTTTTCTCGAAAAGATGTGAGCAGGCCTTTAGGACACTGAAGGAGTGCCTCACTAGAACACCCATTCTTGCAATGTCGTATCCTCAAGGTGAGTTTTTCATTTACATGGATGCTTCTTTAGTAATCCTTTGAGGTGTGTTGGTGTAGGAGGGAAAATTAGTGGCTTTTGAGTCTCGCAAACCAAATATTACGAGCTTAATTATCTGACTCATGATCTTGATCTTGTGGAAATTGTGCATTCTTTTGTTCAATGGAGGAACTTTCTTCCTGGTCGGAGATTCACACTCAGGATAGATCACTTGAGTCTTCATCACCTCTTCATGCAGCCCAATCTCAACACTTGTTGGCGGTATTAGATGGAGTTATTTTGTGAGTATGATATGGATATCGAGCATGTAAAGGGTAAGGAGAATGTGGTAGCATATTCTCTTAGTAGATGGAGACATGTGGCTATGGCCACCTCAGTGAGCACAAATTTGTGGAGCAGGATTCTTCAGCAACTTCCTCTTGACAACTTCTACATTGCAGTTCGAGCATAGATCGAGTCTCAGAGACCCCTTGAAGGGAATTTTGATGATTTTTCTTTAGAGATAGATGGTCTTCTCAAGCACAGAGGCCAGATATATGTTCTTAGAGATGGAGGCTTGGGGCAGGACATCTTGGCAGAGGCACATCATGCACCCTATTCATCCCATCCTGGGGTAAAGAAGATGCACGCCACCTTGCGACAGTTGTATCATTAGATAGGACTTCATAGAGATGTGGCCCAATTCGTATCATGATGTTTAGAGTGCCAAAGAATTAAGGCCAAGCATCAACATCCAGCAAGCCTTCTTTATCCTCATGCTATACTAGAATGGAAGTGGAACACCATTTCCATGGATTTCATTGTTGGGCTACCGATGTCGAGATATCACCACGATGCCATCATGGTCACAATTGATAAATTTACAAAAGTGGAACAATTTTCTTCAGTGAAGACCACTTATACAGCTAGAGTAGTTGTATGGGTATATTTGGATGAGATTATTAGGTTACACGGGATTCCGTGGAAGATCATTTATGACCGCGATCCTTTGTACACTTCCCATTTCTGGTCTACCATGTAGTATGTCCTCAGGACGAGAATCAACTTCAGCACAACATATCACCCCAAGACAGATGGACAGACTGAGCGGGTGAATCAGATTTTAGAGGACATGCTCAGGATTTATGTGATGGATCAGTATTCTAAATGGGAGGAGTACCTGTACTTGGTGGATTTTTCCAACAACAATAGTTTTCAGAGTTCCATAGGCATGGCTCCTTTTCAGGATTTGTATGGTAGAGAGTGTAGAACACTTCTTAGCTGGGACATGTTAGAGGCCAGAGTATCTCTTGGAATAGCTCTTCTACAGGACATGGAGCAGCAAGTGTTGTTGATCAAGCAGAGACTGCAGGAGGTATAAGACAGGTAGAAGAAGTATGCGGATCAGCATAGGATCGACCATAGTTTTGATGTGGGCATGAAGGTGTTCCTTCATGTCAGGTCACACAAGAGCCCTATCCATTATGGAAAAGGTTATAGGTTAGCTCCTAGATTCATTGGTCCTTTTGAGATCTTGGAGCGTATCGGCCCTTTGGCCTACCGTCTAACATTGTCACCCATCTTGTCTTGCAGACATTATGTGTTTCATGTTTCAGTTCTTAGGAGATATATTGTAGATCCTTCTCATGTGATGGATTGGACATCATTACAGTTGTAGAATCAGGGGTAGGTGATGGTGGAGCCCATTTGTATCCTAGATCACAACACCTTAGGCCTTCGAGGTAGAGAGGTTGATCAGGTTCGGGTGTAGTGGGATAGATATGATGAGACTGTAGCTACATGGGAGGATGTTACCTTATTACGAGTTCAGTTTCCACATTTGTTCCAGTGACTTCCAGGAGGAAGTCAAGTCTAAGGGGAGGGGGATGTAGTGCCCACTTCCCTTTGACACCTTTTGATATTGATCTTGATACTATCGATTTCATTATGGATGTTATTATAGCTTTGATTTAGTATGATGTTAGACTTTTGATCATGGATTATGGTGATCTTGATTTGGTTATGATGCACAATGATTATTAGAGACACTCATATGTGGATTATGATATACTATTTGACATGGATATATTGTGAATGTTGTCTAGGCATGTGATTTTTAATCTTGTGAGTAGACTTAGAAAATGAACATTATATGATGATGATATTGTTCATATACATAATCAGTGATATTGTAATTCATTGATGTTGTCAAGATTCATATGTATAGATGATTTGGAGCATCCTTATTTAGGTATCATGTAGCATCTTCATCAATATGGCCATGATGCCGAAGGAGGTATTTGTGCAAACATGACAAACTATCACAAAAATGATGCTCAATGCCTCGACCACCCACCTTGGATCATCCTAAGATAGAATGACCACTAAGTTGTCAAAGAATGTGTCAAAGTGATTTAATTTAATTTGAATTAAATCTAATTGTAGTTTAACTAATGTAATAAACGATATACAAATGATAGAATATACCTTTAATGGACAAGCAACACGCATGCAATGATGTGAAACCCTAACAAATGAGAGGGAAAAGTGACTTTTTTTATTCTATGTGATTCTGAGAGTGATCTGTCCCTTTCTTGAGTAATTAAATTGTGGAATAGGCTAGCAATAACATTGTTAAAGGCTTAAGTGAAGATTCAAAATTGGCATATGAGAAATTAATTATAGGAATTTGTTTGCTTATTGTATTTAAAATGTAAGTACATGTGTACTAGTAGGTGTAAGAGTTGCTGTAAGTTCAGAATTTTTCTGGATCGGAAACACTTTGCTCCTTGGAATATTCAATTTTTCACTCTAAGCTTCACTGTTGGAGGCTTGTGGGACAAGTATAACTTGTAAAACATATTGTCTACCTAAACTATGTACCAACAAACCACATCAAATCTAATAAGAAAGATTTTAGCCCTTTTTAATGCATTTGTACCCCAATCATGTTGCATGTTTTAATTACTCTTTTGAGCATTTTATTTAATTCAGTCCTTTGGGGTGTGGGCTTTTTGGAGTGTGTGTAATTTGTATATTTTCACTCACCTCTTTATTGTGCTTGGGGAAATGAAATTTGACTTTTTTGTTGGAGTTGAGGATGTGTGTTGCGGCATCCTACATGGATCCACCTCATCCTTTTCTATAAAATTCAAATGCATTGCCTTGTTTTGAGGTTGTTGAAACTTTAGAATGCTTCCTTGGGGTGAATTTTCTTGTGCTTAGAGTTCTTGCTTTTGGAAGGAGATTGGAAAAATTTGCATGCTTGTTGGTTTCTATTTTGGGACAATATTTTGCCATTGAGGCTTGTTGTTTGGAAACAAAATCTATCATGGAGAAGTAAGATCTTGGCTCTTGGAAATACTCTTCTTTTCCTTCCTTTTCTTGAATATGTAAATGCTAGTATGTTTTTTTATTGTTGTGGGCTGTGGGTAGACTACCTAGGAATGGTGTAGGAGAAGGCTATGGGGAATCCATATGGGGGCATAAGGAATTCAAATGCTGGCATCAAATTATTGTGGAGGGAGTTTGGGTTTGGGATCCACCATGGAAAAGAAAGGGACTTGCATTTCTTACTTTGTGGGAAGATAAGGAAAATGTGGGGGGCATAAGGAGGGATTTTGGGGGGCATAACGATATGTGTGGTGAAATTTATTAGCGGTTTGTTACAGGTGGATGCCCAATTCCCATTGAGAAGCATAAGCAGCTTCCCCCATACTTCTCGCTCCTTTGGCTTGCATGATAAAGCCTGTGTTCTTTTTGAATGTTTTCAATGCAGTTGTAAACTGTTGTTTTGTTTTGGATTGTGTTATTAAATGGAAATGTGCATGTTGAAATAATATTGTGTGTATGGTTTTTGGAAGCCTGTAGTTTCCATGAGTTGAAATACATTTCCTATTGCATTGTGGTTGGGGCTCAATAGGTGGCCAATGATGAAGGATGGCTTCTCCTTTCATTGGATGTCTTGGTTAGGTGGAGAGCATTACCTTTCCTCCACTTTTGTTATGATCAAATTAGAAGAAAAAGGGAACTTGTATGTTGTTTTTCTAGAGTAAAGAAGAAAGACTTTTTACTAGCCCTTGTGAAATTAAATTCTTTTATAACCTTTCCCACTTTGAAGTGGATGAAATTGTAATGTATTTTGTGAAGAAAAGATGTTTGTAATTGGTTGTGAAAGTTGTAAATTTGAAATGTAAAAGAGATATGCTCTGTAATCAGTTCTGTATTTGGAAAAGAAAGACATGTATTCTATATGTTGTATTTTGAAAATATATAAAGAAAGAAGTTGTAAAAAAATATGCCATTGGAAATTCAATGAAAATGCAAGATGTTCTTTTAAACATGGTATTGGGGTTAATTAAGGTTTCTATTTAAACCTTTGGAATCTTAGTTTGAAAGGAAGAAATGTATGTGAGACTAATACAGTCATTGTTGATCTTTTTTGGAAATGTACTCAAAATTGAATTCAGTACTCACATTTTTTTAGAATGGTTTGTTTAAATCACATTAAATGTATAAGAATGTAAAGGAAACTCATTACTTGGCCATACTTGGAAGAAGAAATGTGAGCGTATTATAGATGCACTCACTTTATAAATTGATCCCTGCATTGTAATGTAAAATTGGTTATCAAATAATTTATGGCCCAAAATGTGGATTTCAAACCTGGTTAATTTTTGGTCCCCCATTGAAACATTAAAATTAGCATTCACATAATATCACATCATTCTCCTTTCTGTTGTCAAAAAATCTGATCTTACGAGAAGCTAAACATTGGAAAACATTGCAAAATCGGACCCATAGATTTAGTGACATTCATTGTGAAAGTCTTGTTCTTTCACATTGTTCTCTGTTATTTCTCCTTGGAAATCATTGAGCACCCTTACCCCCCTAAAACATTTATTATGAGGGTGTCTTAGAATACCCCCTGCAGATGTCAGGTGAGGATTTTATAGTCATGGATGCATCAAATTAAAAAATAATGCGGCCCAAGTTAAGATCCTTACTCTCCAATTGAGCTTTATAGTCAAATCCTACAGAATCATTCCCATTATTATTGGCTCTTCCCTTAACATTATCCCAACCTAACATTTATCATTCCTGTACAAAGAAGGCATCGAAACACTCTACTAAAGTCCTTTTAATAGCCATCCTGAGCTTCCTAAAAAATGTATGACTATTGGGAATTTGGCTTGTATCCACATGTATTAACAAAACCTCAAGTTAACTTGCAAGCACCATTTCTTTTGAAATGATCCCCCATGATTCAACAATCAGAGGCATTGCCATTGGCATTTACATTATTGGCAGATGCGTAAAATAAGATATTATTTCCATCCTCAAACCATTTGTTTAGTCATGCCACATTTTTTACACAACCCAAATGACCTCACAATGACTTTAACTAAAATATCTAATGCAAATCAATTTAGCATAGTGTACCCACGCATCAATCTTCTCCTTTAGAGATCCCTTTCAGGTCAAACTCCCAAACCTCAACACCCTGTGTTACTTTGAATGATCTCATCCCCACTTCAGCTTATTGAGTGACACATGTCATGAATTATAAATTAGGGCTATCCTTATCCTAATTGGCTAGTTCTTCCCCTTCAAAATGTGAAATTTCCTTGAATTTAACAATCAAGGGTATGCCCCTTCCACTTCTATTCCATCAACACCTGGACCAACCTCTTCAAATTTAGCATTTCGGCACTCCATCATATTAAAACCCAAGAGACCACCTTATTAGATTCAATTCCTTAAGCACAAACATAAATTTTTCATATGCTCCTACTTAGGGACCCACTAGCACTCCCTCTTCCTGGCACTATTTTTGGCAACATGGATGCTAATATGACACCACCTTTCATCTATATGAACCACAAGGCCCACCGGCCCATGGGTAGACCTCTACCTTACACACCACCTATTGATAATCCTTCATTGATCAATCTACCACAATATTAAAACACTTTATCTAAGTCTACACAAATTTACAATTATTTCCCCGAATTTATGCCAAATACATATTTAACTTGTCCCTTCACCCAACTATTGATATATGTGTTGGAGTTTGGTGTGATGGGAACTTGTACCCTCTGAGTACCCCAAGAAACCCCTTGACCACGCCAATGGGGGCATCAATCTTCCTCGCCCATTTCCCAAACCATATAAATACAAAGGGGAGGAAGATCCCATCTCACATGTCAAGATTTATGCCATGACGATTAGAAATTTGATCCATTGGGATGGAATAGTAGTGAATATTGTTCTTAAGACTCTTGAGAGAATTATTCATAATTTATATTATTTCCTCCATGAAGATTTTGTTCAATTTTTTAGGCAACTCATAGCTAGATTTTTCAAGGCCTTCTACATGTACAAATTAAACTCACATAACAGATTTTTAGATATTAATCAAGAGCCCAAGGATTCTTTTACCCACCTTATCAGTAAATGGTAGTAGGTACTTTAATATTCTGTTCGTGCACCCCATATGGACCAAAGGGATTTATGCAATATTTTCCTTCATTCCCTTAGTTAATACACTAGGGAGGATGTGTAGAAGTTCCTCTACAAGACCTATAAAGAAACTTTAGAGAGTGCATTCATAATCAGATCAAACGGCCATTGATAGTGGTTGTGAGACCTATGGCACTAATGATAAGATCATTACCTCAACCCAAAACACTGGAGGTTACAAAAAACAATTATACTAATTAAGGTGATCAAGGGCTTAAAGTCTTGAATTGTAATTAGAATTCCACCACCGATAGTGTTACTAACCAAGTAAAAAATACCAATATTGTGAATAATTCATAAAATCAAGCCACAAATAACAAAAATAATAATGTTGGGAGTGATGGAAATTCTAAGCGTATACATGTTTTCCATGCGATGGGATTCAACTAATATTAGCCCCATGACAATCAAAAATATAATTGTTTTGCTAACAATCAATACTAAAATCGGTAATTTGGTAAAAATAAATTCTATCAAAAAAATAACCAAGGACTCAACTAGACTCATTGTGACCATTGACCAAGATAATATGATTGTAATATTAATTTCCTCTTTCATCATTGGAAATGACACTAAAACCTACACTAAGTACGAAAAAAATAATCCAACGTTTCCCTAAGGATCAACGATATGTAGTGCCCACATTTTGATAGCCTCAATTATATGTTGACTTCTTTATTCATAAAAATAATTTGACAGGTATTTGATATATTTTGGACATTATGTTATGGTATTTGACCTTCTTGGACATGTATGGAGATTTGAGTGCGTAGCGCCAATTTGAATTGACTAGTATGTTGACACTTTTTCATTTGATGTTGTGGCTATTAACTTAATTGTGATGATGTTTGGACCTAATTGATATACGTTGGATACTTAGTTTAGTCACATGTCAGGATTTTATGGTTATATGTCATTTATGTTTATCTCTATGGCTAACCATGGTAAATTGTATGTAATTATGCATGTTTTTCGCATTTACGATTCCATGATGATGATATGATAGCATAGATTTGATTGATCGCTTATTGAGTAGTTGATTTACATTGTATGGAACAGGTGTGTTTAATGTGTGCAATGAGTGTACAAGTCACAGGTCAGAGGAGAACATGGGTTTCAGGGCGGCTACACAAATTGTGCACAAGCGGCCTATGGGGCTGAGCCCTAACCTGTGTTAGTTATATGAGACCTTTATATTAGATTTCATTATTTTGGGTACCATGAGTGACCCTCAATTGTAACGTAATATGTCATGTAAAATTAATCTTGTTTAGGATGTTTTATTTTGTTAAGTAAACTTGATTTGGGGACTTAATGATCCCCACTTGCATTAAGTTTGGTATTTGGGTAATTGTGTATTTACTTAGAGAGGATTAGGGTCACATGTGAACCCTTGGGTAGGCCCCACATCCTCTACTCTTGTGCTTAAATGTGTCAAACCTGAAATTTGGTTATTTATGGCATTTTAAGTGACCCCTTTTAAGTTTGGGAGTTCACTTAGCATGAAAATAAGCCCTTGGACCCTACCTAATAGATAGGGGGGCTTAATTTCAAGGCATAAAGGGAGTTACCCTCCCATTTTTCCTCTCTTTTGTCACCATCCATGTAAGATGGATTTGTATGTGTTTTGTAGAAAGTTGCACAATTTTGTTTGTATTTTCATTTTGGATAATTTGGGAAGGGAGTGTTAAAAGCTGAATTTATTTTTTCTTCTCTTTTATTTTGAGAATCTTTGACTTGAGGGAAGAGAGGGGTGACACATGTCACCCCCTCATTTGTGAGGAAATTTGTTGGCTTCTCTTCAAATTCTCCCTCATGGGGAAAAAGAGAACTTTTTTTTAGATTTTTGCTTGGAGGCTTAGAGATTTTGGGAGCTAGAGCTTGCTTGGATAAAGAAGTGGAAAAGTTAGAGTGTTGGAGAGTTTTTGGAGGTAGGCTCCTTGAGCTCATTTTATGTTTTATATTATGTTAGATCTTAGCCTTGTTTTGTTTGAAATGTGTGTTTTGTTTCTTGTGTGTTGCTATTTGTTGAGAATGCTTTTATGTTTTTTTATTTTTCTCCATCCATCATATGGCATGATGGATTTTGGAGTTTATGGGGGAAGAGAGAGGGATTTTCCCTCTCAAACCTCATGGCTTGATGGGCAAGCCATGTAGGTTCTTTTTACTCCCCTCATATGGTTTGAGGTGGGGAAGGTGGTTCATATGGTTTGAACCCCCTTCCCCATTCTTGGAGAGGAAACCCAATGGGTTTGAAAATCCTCTGAAGAAGGATTTTGGTGAATGGGTCGTGAAATAAGGAGGGTTTGATGACTTTGGAGGAATAAGGAGGTTGTGAAGATTATTGTTTGTGTGCATCCAATGTTGGACTACACTTTTGGCACCTTGGAGATATCTTTCTTCTCTTCCCCATTTTGGAGGTAGAATATGGTTTCTCCTCCTTTCATTGTTGTAAAATTTGGAGTTTTTATTCGTGTTTGGATTGTCTTGAATATGAAAATATAATTTTGTTGTGTCTCCCTTTATCTTGTGCACAATATTGTGGAAGCTAGCTCTCTCCCACATGGGCATGGGGGAGGCTATCATGTATTCCAACCTTGGAAAGGCATGTAATGATGCCTAAAGGTTAGGTGGTTAAACAAGCCTTTTCTCCTTGTGTTGGTTCTTTAAGGACACTTGAAGTTGGAGCTCAAGTTGGAAGATAGTTGGAGTCTCTTGTCATCTTGGCTTTCATTGTCTCTTCTTCCTTCGTGTGAACATCCCTCTCATTGCAACTTTATAGATATGGCTATGGGGGAACTCTCATTGTCTTGTAAAATAATCTTCTTTATTTGGGGTTACTTGTAAACTTGAGTCACAATTGTTGTGCAACCTTCCTTTCAATCTTGAAGTGGAGTATTTTAATGATTGCATTGTATATCTTAATTCTTGGAAAAACATGTTGTAGTTGAGAGTTAAGACTCATTGGAAAATAAATGTTGTAAAATATTTATTTTCTCTAAATGCATTGATTTGAAACTCCTTTTTAAAAAGAAAGATTATTTAATGGAATTATGTTTCTATAAAAGAAATTATATTACTTTGTTGGAGATCTTATTTGTTTGAATATCTGAAATATGCATTTTCATAAGAGCATTGGAAAGGAAATCTAGCCATAGCATAGAGCTTTAGGATTATCATTAAATGGAAATACCATCATCCTTTTAATAGGTATCTTTCTTGTAATTTTTGGTAGCATTCTGTAATGAAAAGAAAATTAGATTAGTTTTCTACTACTTTCCCATGTGACTTATTAAATGATTGTAGTAGGAAATCAAAATTCAATATTAATTCTTTATTTCCAATATTCAAATATATTCCAAGTATATTTTGAACTATTTCACTACATTTTCCTTCTATCACAAAAATAAGAAATTCAACTTATTATAGATATATTAAAAAAAAGGATCCTTGAGATATTATCCCATATTCATATATATATATATATATATATAACAAAATAAAACCGATTGTTTATAATTTAAAATAATCTCCTTCTTTACATTGTAAATAATATAACTATATTAAAAATGTATTTAATATAGTTGTATTTTATAATGTGACTAAAATATAAATACATTTAAACATAGTTATGAACTAATTATTTTATTAATAAAATTATATATTGCAGGATAATATATATAAATAAATTTTACTATATATATAATATATATACATATAATAACAAAACTTAAATAAGGAAAAGAAATTAATAATTAATAATTAAAGTGAAATTTGAAAGTTAAAAACAAAATAAAAAATGCATATAAAACTAAACTAAACTAAATAAAGGAAAAGAGAATAATTAAAAAAAGTCAATAATGAAATGTTAAAACCCACAGCATGTTTTAGAACATTCAAACTTTAAAGAAAAGAATATATATATATATATATATATATTATATATATATATAATATATATATATCCTCAAAGAAAAGAAAAGAATATATATATACATATGAAAAGTATCTATTTTCCCAAGGAGATAAAGTTTTTCTGGGAGGGCCGAACTTTCCCCACACCATGCGCAGCCATACGGCTCAACATCCCAATCCACCATGCATCCCTCCCTCCACGCATTCCCCCCTCCACTTCCCCTTCCATCATCATTTCCTCCTCCAAAAATCCCACCCTCCCATCCTACAAAAACCCCATTCCATTATAAAATCTACATATTTATTTTTCTGGGTATATCCAATCTCATGGGCAAATTTGTCTTATTTTTACAAAAGAAAATTTGTGGGTATTTATATACCCATAACTTGAAAATTTTTGGGTAAGAAAATATTTGCTAAACAAGGAAGTAAATAAACTAATAAGGAAACAATATTGACTATTCTTCAAGACTCCATGAGAGCGAATTTCCAAGCTCCTCCTCAACGTGCACATTCAAAGAACAAATCAAAACAAAACAAAATGAGAGGAGGAAATAGAAAAGAAAAGATCATAAAGATGTTTAAGGCAACTTTAGGGCATGAGTCAAATCTAAGGTCAATATTAGATCTATCCTAGGGCTCACATTAAATCCTACAAGCTTTGAGTCATGGGTATTTTTATGGGGATGAGAATTAAAATAAAGAAGGGTGTGCGGGCAAATTAATAAACAAAAGGGGGAAACAAGTTAAGTTATAAGGTGTGTAGACTTATTATGGTGAACCGAGTAACTTATTATAGGATAAAATAATTAAATTATTTTTGGGCCAATGTTTATTTAAGTTTGAGTAAATTAAATTTGAATAAATTAATTATTAATGGGGAATAGTGAAGCATGCACTAGTATTATTTTAGTTTCTCTTTAAAGAAAAAAATTACCCAAATTTTTGGTGACACTTTGGTATGGTTTCCAGTGTCCCAAGGTGGGGCATTACATGTAACAGCAAAAATAAGGTTTCTCTAAAATTACTCTCCAAATGATGCTCATGTTACGAGCACAGTCCTTTCTCATCCTTATTCTAATCCCTTTTTTTCCTTCCTCTCAAGCAGCTTTCCACCACCTTTCTGCATCATCCACCCACTTGAGGGGGCATTCCTCTATTATCCTACTTACTGGGGCATTCGAATGCTTTATTTTTTGTTGGGTTATTATAATGCTTCACAATTTTCCACTCGTTGATCTGCATGCATCTATTGTCTTAAAAGCACTATTAATTAGTAATATCAATTTAAACAGGGGTGAAATGTAGACACTCCAAAATTACTCACATGTTCCTAGTCTTATCCTAATACACCCTTTTATTCACCCATTTTTGATTAATTCATACACATTGCACCCATTATATTAATTAAATGAATCCCTAGTACCCTTAGTACTCCTTTTTTCTAAGTTAATTATCATTTATTAATTAAATGATTAATTAATTAGTTTGTGTGTGCACATCATGGTCAGCTGTCATTTAGTCAATGGCCACTTGGAATCCACCGTGACTCCACATCCCTATCCTAGTTAACTACACTTCTAGAATCCTAGAAAGGTGGGGGCAATTGTATTACATGTATAACCACCTTTGCAGATGCAACTTCTACAATTAATTCATTCATTTCCCCTAAATGCCTTAGAAATGTTGCAACCTCCTCCAATGTTATTTTTAACATTTGCATTCAACTCATTTCAACAAACTTCCAACTACTCCTGTCTCTATAAAATGTAGGCCTACTCTCTGTCAAATCCTCTTGGATTCATAGTACAATAACTCTATTAAATTTACAAGCCAAATCATTATGTTTGTAGCAATTGCACTCACCTTTTGATGTCATTCAAAAGCACCCACAAATCAATAATTTTTCAAGGTTATACAGCTTCAAAATCTCTCCTACTAAGGTTTGCATTGGAATGTTACATGAAGGTTTGCATTCTTGTTTGTTTATCTTTCATTACTGTAGTTTTTCTCTATTTACACACTTGACTAAGGGTTTAGTTTTCTTATATTCATTTCTACCTTCTTCCATCTTAGCATTCACTTTTCTAAGGGTTAATTTATTCACTCTTTCAATCCCCTCTTCCATATTAGCATTCAATTTTCTAAGTGTTGAGTTATCTCGATCTTTCCATCCCCTCTTCTATCGTAGCATTCACTGTATTAAGGGTTGAGCAACCAATCTTATATCTCCTCACTCTTCCATCTTAGAAATCACTTTTCTAAGGGTTGAGTAATCAAACTCCTAGAAACTCTTCCATCTTATAATTTTTTAAGGGTTGAGTAACTCATCGTTTCTTTTCTTTGTTCCTCTCCTCTTTAAAAAATGGTGGTAATAAGACACCGCAATTATTGTCCCTTTGGAAGATAAGATTGAAATAATTTCCCTATTATCTCTAATGAAGAGGACGAATACCAACTAGAAAATCAACAAAATTATCTTTCCTTTGAAGAACAAAAAAAATTTGAAGACCTTTTACAACAAAATAAATACCAATTTTTACTTCGTCTCCTTAAAATGGGAGAACAACTACATCCAAATTTTCATGATGAAACTTTGAAAAACTTATGAGTCAACCCAAAGAAAAAAATAATACACAAGCCAAATCAAATAACCATGATGAAGTTGGACCAAGTAAAAAAAACGTCGATAATAAAGGTAAATCTAGTTCTTTAGACCCCGAGTCAAATCAATCCTTGATTAATCAAATCAATGCAATGGAAAATAAATTAGCTCTAATATCTTCTAAAGTCACCAATGAAACCAACGATAAAGAATCAAATAGGAACTTTTAAAACCTATGCTGAAACAAATACTGAGAAAACCAATTTAGATATGATAATACTTCACCTATTCCACAAACTAACTCACCATTTTCTCAAGAATGATAAATGGTGAAGGATACAATTTTGGGCATGCAACAACAACGTAAACAATTCAATTTTGATGAATTTTTTCCTTTCCATTTTTATAAGGACACCATATGCATACCCTTCCCAAGATCCTTCGAGACACCCAAATTTGACAAATACAAGGGAAAAAATGATCCATGAGAGAATATCAAAGAATTCTTCGTGGCATGTCAGGAAGTGGCATACAATGATATCTTTCTCTTACACCTCTTTCCTAATATTTTAGGAAGGAAAGATTTGGATTGGTTCCTACACCCCCCAAAAGGATCAATCAACACTTTTACAGACCTCTCTCAAAAGTTCATCAAAACTTTATCATTCAACCTAGACTTGGAAATAATAATGATGGATTTTTTTAATGCAAAAAAATGAAAAAACAAAAACTTTGCACAATTCTTACAACAATGGAGAGGAATCACAATTCAGCTCCTATTTTCAATCCCTAAGAAATAAATGGTTAGCATTTTCATTCTAAACCTTAACAACAAATTATCTTTCCACATGCATAAGTATTGTTCCAATAATTTTGAAGAAGTTATTGAGAAAGAGACCCAAATTTAAAATTCCCTCATTGCAAAATTTTTGATCAAGCTTCATTCCAAAGATAATGAGCACAATATTAACAACAACAATAACACTCATCAATACAAACCTAAGTACTTCAATCACAACCACAATTTCATTAATGATGGTATAACAAACAACCACAATGTACAGAACAATCAACCAAAACAAAAGAAATCAAAACAAGCCATCACCATTCCAAGTAAAGATGATCCCCCTTCTCGTGATCAAAAATGACAAAAATGTACAACATTGAGAGATACCCTTTCAAGTGTCTTACAGAAATTGTTTAGTTCCAACACAGTCACTTACCCCATTAAAAAACCTTTTATCGAAGGGAAACCTTAACCGTCTTGGTACAAATCTAATACATATTGTGATTTTCATCGCATTGACGGTCATCAAACAAATAGATGTATCCAACTCCACCATTACATACGAGACCTCATTAATAAAGGAGACATAGCGATCGAAGAACCAACACCAAATAACACACCCAATGATAATTTAAGTGTGTTTTCAAATTCATTCCCCTATCATGGTACAGATGGAAAAGATCCCGAATAGGGTCAATCTTTGAACAACGTTGATTTCGATTCTATCATTTCATTTGTTGAAGAGATACCTCATATCATTACCACCATAAATTTTATATCTCTTAGCTATGAGGTGGCCACATGAATAAAGAAATTTTAGGTGGTCGCAGTGAATCAACAGTCAACTTCTTCCATTGAGCCTTGTTGTCCACTCAAAATTCCCTGCACTGATGAAAGTAAAAATTTCAAAATTTTGAGTTTAAGTGTTTTCTCTAATGTACCGAAGTCGTGAAATTGAGAAGAATCTGCGTTTTGGGTCATTTTGTATGTATTTCGGGCCTGTCGGACATTTTTGTCCCACGTGTCCCAAGTTCCAAAGTGTGTTCTATTCCCTGATCGACCGAAATCCCCGAAGTTGTTCCATTTTCGGGCCCGTCGGAGCTTTTTGTCCCAAATGTCCCAAGTCAAAAAGTGCAAGTTGTTCCATTTTCGGCCGAAACACCCGAACCGTGTACTTCGCGTGTTTTCGTCTCAAATGTCCCAAGTGCTCCGAACCTATTGTAACATTTTTCACCCGAACTGGCCGAGTCGCGTACTCCGGAACTTTTCGTCCCAAATGTCCCAAAATGCATTTATGCGTCTTCTCCCTGTTTCGCCCGAATCGGCCGAGCCGCGTGTTTCACGCATTCGCGTCTCACATGTCCCAAGCGAACCAAACGCCATTCATACTTAGTTTTTCCCACTCTACCCGAATATGTTGTTTTTTCAAACTGATAGATATGAATTTAATGCGCATTGATCACCTTTCTCTCTCCTCAATGGCTATATAACGGGTAGCCCCCCTTTTTGCATTTCTCACACTACTTCCTTGCTATCTTTTGCTCGAACATCTTGCTGGCGAATAAGGTTTTCGATGACATCAAGGATAATCTATCAAAATCCTGGGTTTACAGCGTAGAGCGGAAGATCAGAGTCTTGGAGGAGGCTTGGGAGAACTGAAGAATAGCTGGCAGAAGGACGAAGTATTCGAGACACTGGTCATCTCTGTTTTCAAAGACATACACTATCATCTTCAGGATGAGACTTCTGAGACATAGCTGAGGCGTTAAAGAAATTCAAGCAGCGGATTCTGAAGTCGGTGGGTCCCTCTCAGTGACTGGCCACTTGTCTTCTTCCCCATTCTTTTCTCTTCTTCCCTTTCTTTTCCATTTTCTTTGTAATAGGTTGAGGTACTGCGATTGGCGGTCCTTAACCATTCTTTAGTTAAAAGAAATGGTTACGAAGAGTAACTGATTTGTAAGCTATATAATGGCCTTCTTTACGCCATTCCAAAGGAGGAAGAACTTGGCTTATTTTTTGAAAAGTGTAAATATATTATAAAGAAATCAATACAGAAGGACTTTTCCATTCTTTGTCTATCTGATCTCTGTTATTCCTAAGCTTTCATTTATTTTCTTTGTGAAGATCATTTGTCTCAAGTTCGTTAGTCTTACCTATTGCATACTCTTCAACTTTGTAAGCACGGTGATCTTGTATAACCAAGAAGGAACTTTGTGTCCTTGATTAATGAATCTGTGTTATGTTAAGAAACTTTTTGTTCTAAGCAAATGTTATTTACAGAACTTTGTGTCTTTAAATTCCATCTTATTTATTCAATACAAATGATCTTGTTTCAATTCACTGTGACTTTCACATACATAAAGAATTACTCTGATATCTATAATTCTGCGTGTTTCCTTTCTGCTCTTTCCCGTACTCTCATTTCGTCAGTCCTTTTGTAATTGATGATCTTCATAGAAAACACTTTCGTGATATCCAAGTTTAACCAACAAATCATGTCTTGTACATTTGTAAATAAGTTCGTTTCTGAATAAGGGAACCTCTCCCATTAAAGAGGAGGGACTTCTTGTCCCTTGACTGTTGCTCTTCGTAAAGTCCTATCTGATAACCAACAGTTTTTGGCGACTCTACTGGGGAAAATCATATTCCAGTTCTGTTATTTTTTTATCATCCTTTGATCTGGCGACTCTGCGTTTTACTCGAGGGAGAAGGACCCTTGGTATTGAAGATTCTCAGTTCTAGATTTTAGAGCAGCAGGGTTTTCCTTTTCCTTCAATAAGAAATAGAAGGACTCGTTCGACAAGCACTCCACCTGCTCAAAATAGAATTCCTACAAGCGGTACTCCTTCAGAGCCAGCTAGCCCTAATCTGCGAGCTTTGATTCTTACTGGTGTTACGGTTCCTCTCCAAGCTGTTTTTCCAAGAATGGCGATACCATTGCCCTGGGGTCACTGTGTCGGGCCCCTTTCTCTTCCTCAGCCTTTGCATGAGTTACCCAGAGGTAATCAGAAGAACTTCCCCACATTCAAAGGCGATGGCAAAGTGCATCCTGATGAACACATCGCGGCCTTCATTGTTGCATGTGGAGTCCTAGGAGTTGAGGATGAAGACGTCTCTGTGAGACTGTTCGTTGAGACGTTACAAGATAATGCTGCTGATTGGTTCTACCACCTTCCGGCTGGTGCTATCACCGACTGGGACACAATGAGAACTCAGTTCGAAAACCGTTTCAAGCCAGCAGAAGATGTGCATGCCTTGCTTGCCCAAATTTCTCAGATAAAGAAAGATTCATCAGAACCCATGAGAGAATTTTTCACCCGATTCAACAGATTGATCCACAAAATTCCTGTAAATACTCGACCTGTTGATCAAATCCAAAAATGTTTCTTCTTAAATGCCCAATCATCTGAAGTCAGCTATGCGCTGAGAAGGGCTAATCTCGTAACATTGGTGGAGGATCAAACTCTTGCTGTCAGTGTCGAGGATGATCTGATCATGTCAGGGAAGTTGAGGAGAGACCCTTCCAAATCTAAGTCTGTTGCTTCTTCCTCCTCCACTCCTGGACCTAATACTGATCTGTTAGTCCAAAAGCTTGCGAATGATCTCATTGCTATAAAGAAACAATTGGCTCAGCATGCCCCTTATGCAGATGTTCCAAGAAGGAATTTTCAGCCCAGAAATCATTTGCCTTCTTCTCAAACAAAACTAGCACTTGAAGGACCTCCTGTTAAAGTTCCTGTGAATGCAACCTGTGAAGTTGAAGAGCCAGATGATGATGAGGATAATGAAGCCTGCGAGGAGTTTGTGGAGGAATTTGATGATGAGGTAGAGGAACTTGAAGGATCTCGGGTTAATTTCTTCACCACTGAGGGCATTGATGATGGAGATGATTATGATGAAGTGGTAGCAGACATGAATAGCGAATCATTTGCTGTCATGACTCGAGAGAAGACAAATCAGAGGGAGAAAGTGACGCAGCCCATAAAGAAATCTAAGGAGTAGTCGGCAACTATTCCCGTAATTGCAAAAAGAGGATCTCATGTCCCCACTTCATCTGCACCAAAGGTGAGTCCTGTCAATCCTACTAGCAAAGTTTCTTCTTTTTCTCCTAAAGTTGATAAGCCTAGAATTTCAAGTGATGATGGCCCGTCCACGTCTGGGTCTTTCGATATTATTGATCATCTGAAAAAGACTAAGGTTCAAATCTCAGAGGCCGAGTATTATCAAACTCATCCCAAAGCTTTTGCCAAAATGATTCAATTTGTTAATTCTCACTCCAAAACCACCTCAAAAGGCCTTTTACCTACTCCTTCTTCTGCACCACAGCCCAGTCTGGTAGCTGCTGTCACCTCACCTAGTGACAAAATTAAACCATTTTATGTAACACTTCTTATAGCTGGTCATAGGCTTAGTAATTGTGTCATTGACTCAGGAGCCTCAGATAACGTAATGCCTGCTAAAGTAGCTCATGCTTTAGGCCTGACCCTCACACGCACTTATGGATCTTGTTACTCCATGGAGAGTAAAGAAGTGCCCCTGGTCGGAAGAATTAAAGATGCACAAGTGGCTTTTGCTGCCTTGCCTGAAAAGAAAGTGTTGGCTACCATCTTAGTAGCAGATATCCCTCCTTCATACGAGATGTTGCTAAGTAGGAACTTCTGCAAAGATGTGGGTGGGGAAATCCAAATGGACTGGTCGCATGCACTCATACCTGTTAACGGACAAATGAAGAAGTTGCTGCCTGAGAAGCAATCTGAGTATATTGTGCAAAAAATGGATGATCCTAAAGCACAAATACTCTACGAGGATATGGGGCATGGTAACTACATGATTATGTCCCCTGATGAAATTCGAACCCCCAAAGTGTCTCCTAAAGATCCTAATGGGGTTTGGATTTTAGAGTTTGATGGAAGTTGTTCCTCAGCTGGTTCCGGAGCTGGTGTCTTGCTGGTGTCACCTGAAGGAAGCCTACACCCCTTTTCATTTAAGTTGTAGTTCGAGAATTCTAATAACATAGCAAAATACGAGGCTCTCATTCTTGGATTGCAAGTGGCCAAAGAATAGGGTGTAAAGAATCTTCTGGCTCGTGGTGATGCAGAATTGATTGTAAAGCAAGTCAGAAACCTTTTTCAAGTAAAAAATGGAAGGCTGAAACATTACCGGAATCAGGTTTGGGATTCCATTGAATTCCTTGATGCTTTCTCTATCAAAGCAGTACCTAGGGAAAAGAACAGCAGGGCTGATTCACTAGTTGTCTCAGGGTCGCTGCTGATTCCTCATCCTGATTTCTCTCAAGACAAGTTCACCATTGAGATGATCCATCGACTCAGTGTACCTGATAACACCAATAACTGGCAGGTTTTCAATGATGATCAACATTTTCTTTCCTTCCTGGAACTCAAGGGTAATTTCGAACAGTTGTATTTTGATGGAAGTGACAACGTACCTCATGAGAGTGTGCCCTTTGACAAAGCAGTCACCCAAGGGGAAGAAACAGGTCAGGAAGGGTGCATTAAACTCAAGGGGAATAAGATTCCTAAAGGATTGGTAAGCTTAGAGGAACTGTTTGATAAACATGACAGGTATGTGAAGTCTAGAGCTTCTACTAGACCTCAGCAATCAGCTGAGTATGACAAAATCAATATTGGGAGTTCTAATGACCCTAAGCTAGTGAATATTGGAAAATGTTGCACAGCAGATGAGAGGAGAAAAGCAATTGATCTTCTAAGGAGGTATAAGGATGTTCTTGCTTATTCTTATGAAGATTTGAAAGCTTTCAAACCAAAAGATATGCAGCACTCGATTCCTCTCAAACCAGGAATTAAACCTTTTAAGCAGAAACAAAGGCAGTATAATCCCAAAATAGCTTACACCATCTTTAAGGAAATTTAGAAGTTGTTGAAGGCTAAAATCATTTTTCCCATTCACCATTCAACATGGATTGCAAATATTGTGCCTGTTAGGAAGAAAAATGGTGAGATCCGCATCTGTGTTGATTTCAGGAACCTGAATCAGGCGTCTTTGAAAGATAATTATCCTTTGCCTATGATGGATCAGGTCTTGCAAGCAGTTACAGGGTCTGAAATGTTATCCATGCTCGATGGATTCTCAGGATACAATCAGGTAGAGGTTGATACTGCAGATCAACACAAGACAGCTTTCACTACTCCTTGGGGTACCTTTGCTTACAAGAGGATGCCTTTTGGGCTCATTAATGCTGGTGCCACTTTTCAGAGAGCCATGGATCTGGCTTTTGGAAGCTTGAAAGGGAAGTATATTATCATATAGCTTGATGACCTGACAATGTTTTCCAAGACAAGAGCGGATCATTTTGATCACCTAGAGACAGTTCTGCTGAGATGCAGAGAGCATGGGATCTCTCTGAACCCTAAAAAATCCATCTTTTGTGTCACTGAGGGAAAGTTATTAGGGCACATCGTTTCCAAGGATGGTATTAAGATTGATCCTGAACGAGTTCAAGCCATCCAACAAATTCCTCTCCCAACCAGCAAAAAGGGCGTGCACTCCTTCTTTGGTAAGATAAATTTCTTGAGAAGATTCATCCCTGATTTTGTAGAGTTAACTTTGAATATTTCTCAGATGATGAAAAGGAAGCAAAAATTTGGTTGGTCTTCTGAAGGAAAGGAATCCTTTGAAGGTATCAAGAGAGCTATCGCTAAAACTCCTGTTTTAGCCTGTCCTGATTTCAGCAAAGATTTCATCATCTATTGCTATGCTACAGATAATACCTTGGCTGCTGTGTTAACTCAAGAAGACTCTAATGAGCATGAAATCCCAATCACATTCATGAGCTATATTCTGAAGGATCATGAGTTGAAATATACCATGATAGAGAAACATGCTTTCGCAGTGGTCAAAGCTGTTAAGCAGTTTCATTTTTATATCCTCAACTCTCACTCCATGGTGCTGGTTCCAGATACAACTGTTAAGTCAATTCTCACACAACAAGAATTTGGATCCAAGAGAGGGAACTGGGTTGCTAAGGTCCAAGAGTATGACATTGACATCAAACCGACCAAGCTGGTTCGTGGAAAAGGCCTTTGTGAGCTCATTGCTGAAGGAGCTAAACATGAGTTGCTAGAGGAGAAAGCTGACATTCCTACCGTTCTGTTCCTTAGCTCAGTTAATGAATGGTATGCTGACATCGCCCATTTTCTCACCTATGGCGAATGCCCCTCTCATTTAACTGCCAAAGAAAAGAGGACTGTTAAATTGAGGTCAGTGCAATATGTATTGTGGGAAAATGCTTTGTTCAAGCGTGGGTTAGATGGGAGATTTTTGAAGTGTGTGGACAAGGAACAACAGAGAAAGTTTCTCTCAGATTTTCATGATCAGGCATGTGGAGGGCACTATTCATCAACGGTTACAGCTCATAAGATACTCCGTGGAGGATACTACTGGCCTTCCTTGTTCAGAGATGCATCCAAGTGGGTGGATAAATGTGAGGCTTGTCAGACCTTTGTGGGAAGACCTAAATTGGCTTCTTTGCCTCTCAAGCTAGTTGTGATTGAGGAACCATTCCAACAGTGGGGTTTGGACTTCATTGGTACACTTAATCCTGCTTCTAGTGCTGGTCACACTCATGTGCTAACTGCCACTGACTATTTCACCAAATGGGTGGAAGCTATCCCAGTCAAGAGTACTACTTCTGAAGTGGTGTGCAGCTTCATTAAAGAGAACATCTTGGTAAGGTATGGTGTACCTAATAAGATTGTAACAGATAATGATTGGAATTTCTCTTCAACTGAGATAATGGATTTCTGCTACGGGTATGGCATCTCCCTAGCTCATTCTTCAGATTATTACCCTCAGGGAAATGGGCAAGTAGAATCCACTAACAAAAATCTGGTGACTATCATAAGGAAGTTGGTCAATGAGTCTCAATGAAACTGGCACAAGAAGCTCTACGATGGTCTTTGGGCAGACAGGATTACACCAAAGAGAGCTATTGGAATGTCTCCTTTTCAAGTGGTATATGGAGTAGAAGCTCAATTGCCAGTAACAGTGGAACTTCCAGTCTTGCACCTAATGAAGGCCATTGAAGATACTAGTTTCAGTGATGCTTTGGATAAGAGAATTATGTACCTTCACAAACTGAATGAGGACAGATTGATGGTTACTGATAGGATATATGTTCACCAGCAGAAGGTAAAGGTCCTGTTTGACAAGAAATCTAGGTTCAGAGATTTCCAAGTTGGAGACACCGTGCTGTTATGGGACAAAAGACATGAACCTCGTGGCAGCCATGGAAAGTTTGATTCCCTGTGGCTCAGACCTTTCAAGATCAGACACTTTGCTGGTGAGAATTCCTTTTATCTTGATTACATGGATGGTTCTTCTCTCCCACTTCCTTATAGTGGGCAGTATCTCAAGTTGTTCAAGTCCTAGGTGATTAGGGAGTCCCTTGTATATTTTGTACAGCTTTTTTTCTTTTCTTTCCTTTTTGTTTTGGTGTGTTGCCCTCTGTATTGGTCTGTTTTTGACTCCGTTGCCCAATGGATAAGGTACTGGTCTGCTTCCCCGAGTTTTTCTAAGTTCTTGCCTTGTCTCATTCCTTGAATTTATGCCAAGTCACCCCCAGGAGGAGCCAGTTGTTGTCCACTCAAAATTCCCTGCTCTGATGAAAGTAAAAATTTCAAAATTTTGAGTTTAAGTGTTTTCTCTAATGTACCGAAGTCGTGAAATTGAGAAGAATCTGTATTTTGGGTCATTTTGTATGTATTTCAGGCCTGTCAGACATTTTTGTCCCACGTGTCCCAAGTTCCGAAGTGCGGTCTATTCCCCGATCGGCCGAAATCCCCGAAGTTGTTCCATTTTCGAGCCCGTCGGAGCTTTTTGTCCCAAATGTCCCAAGTCAAAAAGTGCAAGTTGTTCCATTTTCAGCGGAAACACCCGAACCACATACTTCACGCGTTTTTGTCTCAAATGTCCCAAGTGCTCCGGACCTATTGTAACATTTTTCGCCCAAACCGGCCGAGTCGCGTACTCCAGAACTTTTCGTCCCAAATGTCCCAAAATGCATTTGTGCTTCTTCTCCCTGTTTCACCCGAATCGGCCGAGCCGCATGTTTCGCGCATTCGCGTCTCACATGTCCCAAGAGAACAAAATGCCATTCATACTTAGTTTTTCCTGCTCTACCCGAATATGTTGTTTTTTCAAACTGATAGATATGAATTTAATGCGCATTGATCACCTTTCTCTCTCCTCAACGGCTATATAACGGGCAGCCCCCCTTTTTGCATTTCTCACACTGCTTCCTTGCTATCTTTTGCTCGAACATCTTGCTGGCGAATAAGGTTTTCGATGACATCAAGGATAATCTATCAAAATCCTGGGTTTACAGTGTAGAGCGGAAGATCAGAGTCTTGGAGGAGGCTTGGGAGAACTGAAGAACAGATGGCAGAAGGACGAAGTATTCGAGACACTGGTCATCTCTGTTTTCAAAGACATACACTATCATCTTCAGGATGAGACTTCTGAGACATAGCTGAGGCGTTAAAGAAATTCAAGCAGCGGATTCTGAAGTCGGTGGGTCCCTCTCAGTGACTGGCCACCTGTCTTCTTCCCCATTCTTTTCTCTTCTTCCCTTTCTTTTCCGTTTTCTTTGTAATAGGTTGAGGTACTCCGATTGGCGGTCCTTAACCATTCTTTAGTTAAAAGAAACGGTTACGAAGAGTAACTGATTTGTAAGCTATATAATGGCCTTCTTTACGCCATTCCAAAGGAGGAAGAACTTGGCTTATTTTCTGAAAAGTGTAAATAGATTATAAAGAAATCAATACAGAAGGACTTTTCCATTCTTTGTCTATCTAATCTCTATTATTCCTAAGCTTTCATTTATTTTCTTTGTGAAGATCATTTGTCTCAAGTTCGTTAGTCTTACCGATTGCATACTCTTCAACTTTGCAAGCACGGTGATCTTGTATAACCAAGAAGGAACTTTGTGTCCTTGATTAATGAATCTGTGTTATGTTAAGAAACTTTGTGTTCTAAGCAGATGTTATTTACAGAACTTTGTGTCTTTAAATTCCATCTTATTTATTCGATACAAATGATCTTGTTTCAATTCACTGTGACTTTCGCATACATAAAGAATTACTCTGATATCTATAATTTTGCATGTTGCCTTTTTGCTCTTTCCCGTACTCTCATTTCCTCAGTCCTTTTGTAATTGATGATCTTCATAGAAAACACTTTCGTGATATCCAAGTTTAACCAACAAATCATGTCTTGTACATTTGTAAATAAGTTCGTTTCTGAATAAGGGAACCTCTCCCATTAAAGAGGAGGGACTTCTTGTCCCCTGACTGTTGCTCTTTGTAAAGTCCTATCTGACGACCAACAAGCCTCAAACATCAAACCCTATGGTTCCAACTAACCCAAATCCAACATAGAATGTCAAATCTTCCACATCCGGTCTATACAACTAAGTTAAGCAGTTAGCGATAAAACCCATACACATATCTCTCATGGAGTTATTGAAAGTGTATCCTAGATTTTATGATATTCTCACTTTTTTCTCCAAGAGGTACATGTTCCTAATAATCTTAACGTTCAACAATCGTAAGTATTAATTTCCAATATTTAACCAAGCAGTCCAATACTGTCATTCAGTCCTCAAGACCTACTAAACCCCAACCTTCATAAAAATAACTTTTTGTATATAAAATCTTACTTTACCAACCACAAGGTTAAAATATTTCTAGTCAATAATGGAATAGCCTTGAACATATGTTCCAAGAAAATGTTGAGATGTCTTGGTCACATGAAGGCAATTTTTGGAGTTAAAATTATACCTATTCATGGTTATGTCAATAATGAATGACAGTATTCTAGGACTATCGCCCTTCCTATACAATTTTTCAATCGGATCCTTGAAACCATTTGTCATGTCCTTGATGTTGAAACTTCATATAATATCCTTCTCAGTAAACCTTGGATACACGTTATGCAAGCCATACCCTCTACCTACCACTAGTGCATTAAATTCCCTCATGATGGAAAATAACTTAACTTTCTTGTTGATGATAAACCCTTTGAATATTGAAAACTCTTGGAGGCTAGATATAACAATGTTAACTATTGTCCCTTCACTAATAGATCTGTTGAGACTCATGTCATTACTTTTGTAGATAATCATATTGACTCCGACAAAAATTTTCACTCCCTAGCATCTACATCTAGTTTTCAACCATCCACGTCTAAGACACACGTTGAGCTAAAATTTTCTCATAAAGGTCTTGATGAATAAACCCTTGAAAATCATTTTCACACTGGTAAAATTTTGTTGTCCCCACACAAATGTGGACGGCCTAATATCCCCCACTTGAAAGAATATTTGATTTTTCAAATTGGTAAAACTCTTTGGAGGTGATATGGATTCTTGGAGGATGAAAACATTCAAAGCTTCGATGACTCTTGGTTATACGAATATTGGATGGTTGATTTCCATGAATAAAAAACTATGTCAAAGTTCACAAGATGATGAACAACATGAACTAGAAATGAAAAGGACTCGGCCTACAAGAAAAAGGCACCTTGAACCTATAATGTATAAAGTAAACCCATACCATCATGATCTACGATATGAAACCTTTGAAAAATACCTATAATATTTGAAATAGCAACTAGTGAAGATGACAATGACTCCCAAGTTAATACCAATTCCACACATAACCTCTTCAAAGACTTGGCTGAAACAACCCTATTCCTTGAAAACCTATCCATTCGCACCCTTGATATTATATTCCCATCTCTCATTCAACTGGACAAAAAATGTCATATCTCTATGGACCTCTTTCAGAACAACAAGGCCATTGAATAATTTCTCAGGACTCGATACCCTATTCCCTTATCATATCACAACAAGGGTTCTTATATAAACCATGACGCTTATGAATATTTCGATGGGGAATTTGAGTTATCCAATCCCTCCCATCCTCCTCTAAAAATATTTTATTTCTTCCTATCAAATGGATGCCCACCACTTTGTTTTATCACCCATCCACTTAAGGGGGAATTCCCTTATTATCAACACTCATTGGGGCATCTAAATGCTTCACTGAAACATATTAATACCATCTACCATATTTCGATGTCATCTTCTCACCTATTTGCATATTTCTAATATATTTAAAATGTTATTACTTTGTAATAACACTTTAAAGAGGGGTAAATGTAGACATTATAAAAATACATACTTATTTCGATCATTTTCTTAGTTCATATCCTATTTACATCCCTTCAGAGTTAACTAAGTTAATTCCATCCCTCTATAATTAATTAAGTTAATTTTATCCTACTAGAATTCATCCCTTTAGAATTAATTAAATTAATTTGATTATACCTCTGGAATTAACTAAATTAATTCCTACACCCTTTGACTAATTTAATTAAACATGTATTTAATTAAATGGTTAATTATCCCCTCACACTTCATAGCTAATTAAATTAGTTATTAAAACTAGAAATAAATCTATTTTCTTATTCATCCTCAACTTGGACTCTACTTCACTATCTTATTCATTCCACTCCCACTCCACTTCTAGAATCTTAAAAAGTTGGGGGTAAAACATTTGCACATATAACCACCTCATTGAATAAAAAATAGCAATTCATTTCCCTTCAATGGACAATGAAGTCATTCAAAAATCCTTTAATGTTATTTTAAGAAAATACATTCATAATATGCATTAAAAACCTTCAACCACTAGATAGCCTCTATAAAAATTAAGCCTTATCTTTTACAAAAAATCCCTGAATCCATGGAAGTTGTACAGAAAACCTCCAATAATTTTTCATATTATATTCGCATATTTAAAAGCTTCCCTTATGTCCAAATCTACTCATAGCATTGTCATTTCTTCATGTGGAGATCAATTTAAGAGCATCCACAATCCAACTATTCAAATATTTTATAAGTGTAATACTTCCACAATCTTATCATTGAGGTTTGCAAGAGGAGATTGGAGGAAGGTTTTTTATTGGTTATTTGTTTATCTTCCTTTTTTGTTCAAGTTTTTCTTGTTTATACCGTGCATCCATTTTCCATGAAACTCGCCAATATCCTCCTCTTAAAAACACATTTGCATTGTGTATAACCTCATATCCACTGATGGTATGAGTAATTTATATAGCCATATGAAGTTTTCATCCTTTTTAATTACTTTTTCAGATCTGTAAACAATTAGCGATTGAAAACCTCTAAAAATTGGAGTAGAGCATCCTAGGAAAAACCTAAACTTTTGAGATTTTTTTCAATCCATTCTGACATCTAGAGATCTAGTTTCTAAAAGTATTAAGTTGTTCTAGGTCCTCGCATTCTAAAAATACTAAGTTTCATAAACATAAAACTTTTTGTATCGATGTCACTCCTTTCAAGTCAAAACACTAAAAAGTGATAATTTGATAAACTTACTAAATATATCCATCTAGGTTATAACCTGCTAAAAATAGGATGTGTTGGGATTGGGATAAAATCATTCATAACCATTCATTCCTTGATTATTTCACTACTTCATATCATCATGAAAGTTAAATACTCAGGTATGGAGCCAATTTCCACATTGAACACTCAGTATCCCAATGTGGGTGACAATGATGTAACACACATGAACCTGGAAGATTTGAAAGCAAGTATGTTGAGTTAACATGATGAACATGTAGAGGATAATATATTCTTAATTAGGATATTTAGATAAGGTGGTCATCATCTGTCTATTTAAAACATTGAGTTATTCCTATCTTGTGCACAACACTATGACCCATATTCAAGAACAATCCTGGAAGATGAAAATTCAATTCTTGCATTCATCACACCAAAAGGTTTTTCTAAATTCCTACAAGTTCCTATCTCTAATAACATGGTAATAACCACTCAGTAGTTTTCCTCATAGGAATGGGATAGAACAAACTCATGCCTACAGGTCTTGGCAGTTGGTTTGTGACTTAAACATGGAAGGAAACCCTCTCAGCTTCCTAAAAATTGGTCTCATAATGAATATCATGAAACATACTATGATGTAATTTTCCTAATAAATAGGATTGTGGGGAAATAAACCACAAAGGAATTCCAATACTGGATGGACTAATTCATTTTGGTGGTCACAGAAGGAGATCAAATGATTTACTGGGATCATATCATAACTAATAACATTCATCAGCAATTGTTCCAATTTCTTACCTCCAATAAGTTCACCATGAATTCCTATTTGGTGTATTTCCTCACATCTAAAAGGACTTTTTTATGTCTCTCCATTGCACCTAATGTGCCACAAATTTCATCTTCCTATGAAAAATACCCATAGCTCACATATCAAGAAATTAAATCGCACTTCTCTAGGGTGTATGGTGTATTCATTATGTATGTCATAATGTTACTCAAAGGAAATATTGAGTGAATAATTTTATCTCAAGCATCTCGTTTGATCGAGAAATATGGAATTTATTTCATTCATTTTCCCACCTTCACCTATATCAAATTCAAAGGATTTGATCTTACACCTCGCAGGTTACTAAGATACCCAAGTGACAATATTGTCATGATTGAATTTTGTAGGTACTTTTCCCATATTCACACCATGTGTAAAATTGCAAAGAATAAAGTTTTATATTTTCCTATTTCCCTCAGGATCTAAACATACAAAAATATAATTAATGCAACAAACATTGAATTCTCCTTTACAGCCTTTAATTTGTATTCTCATATGTCTTATTCATATTTTGATAGTAGGAAAACCCTTGTGACTTTATTTTTTTCAGGTTTACATCACATTCCATAGATTGAGGACTATTGGGCCAACTGCACCAATGATTTTGAGTCAAGAAGCGGGACTACATGAGAATGACAGTGGATCAAATGAGGGACTTCAAGTATGAGTGGTTTGTATAATGAATGAACGATGATGGATTTTATCTAATTGATCCTGAGTATCAAGAATTGAAATCATATCCTCTTTCTCCCACCCCATGGAACATATGAGAATCTGGTGACATCAGAAAAAGAACCATGGCAGTGATTCAGAGGTTAAAAATTAGTTCAAGTGTAAGAGGTCCTATTTCATTGAATCTAGTGGAATACTAACTCCATCCATATAAGTGTCCCTCACTTCTTATTCTCTCAAGTCCCTTGATAAGGTAACTAAATCTGGTCATTTGGAAGGTTTTTTCTAAGATGAATATTGCAAAATTTGAGTGGACTAAAGTTTCTTCCCCTACGAGGCTTCAAAAAAAAGGCAAAGTTCATAGAAAATATTATTGAGCCACTTGAGCTAGGAGAAATCAATCCATCTCAATCTCATAATCATCCCCATAATCTAAGTGTTTCTTCATAGGAAGTTAATTAATCTCATCTCGGGTAGGATATGGTTCATTATCAAGCACATGAGAGTACTTATATGTGTGACTTCTTGTTTACATTATCTAAGAATTTCCCATGGGTACAATATTTTCTTGGAGAAGAATCAAGAATGGTGCAACAAGCCACAACACCTAACTTTTAAGCCATCTCAAAGTATATCAAAACTAAGTGTACTAAGAAAACACAAAAAACTTCTTATTTCTTCACCTAGGCTTCTGAATCCCAATATCTAGAAGTTACACATCTGAAAGTTATTAAACTCATGGGATAAATGACACAAGATGATTATGATTTGACCATTATTTCTTTGGGTTAGGCCACAAATGAAGGATATGTACATTTGTTGAAAGATTCCACATCATGTTTTATATTAAGAAATAAAGAGAATAAGCAAATTGTGGAACAATTTGAAGATCATGTGAGAACCCTCGCTACTTATGTGTAGTCATTCATGGAACCCAGTGCAACATCACTTCCTCTAATAAAGGATATCTCTCCTATCAATAGTTTTGAACCCCAATTTATCAATAAATCTCAAGGGTACAATATGCAAGGGAGATCCAATGACAAATGGGTGGAGAAGATCCTTGAAAAAAGGAAGTTATTACTACTTAAGATTCTCTCTCTATTTAAGTTTTTCCTCACCACTGTTTAAAAATTAAATATGAAAAAGTATGATATTGAGAAGGAAAAGGCCCATAAGTATATTTTTATCCCATTGGTATCTTAGATGAGTTATCTTGATTCTCAATCCTTGGTAAGCAATAGTGTATTCACATCTATCTCTAACAATTTTTCTCTTGTGTGGTCACAAATAATGAGTGTCATGTGTGATATGATAAATTATGTTATTTTGACAATTGAGTCTTATGAGTAACATGCATATGATATCTTGAAAGAATTTAGAAAAAGTGTGCAGAAGCTTGGGTCACCTCCACTCAATGAGCACTCATCCTTGAAAAAACTCTCGAATCCCTTCCAAGAACTGGTCCATAAAAAATCATGGGATCCTATCTCTTTTAATGAGGATACTTTGGAATCCCTTGTGGAAATTTGAGGCTCAATATTTAATACTTCAAGAGATCATAATTTTTGGTTCACATGTTATAATACCATTGGTGGTATTCATGAGACTTGGATCAGTTTGTTGGGTCATGTTTGCATTCCACAAGAAGAGAAGTTGGCACTCACAGCATCTTAGTTCCGTAAAGAGGTCAACGGAAAGGAATTCATCCCTAGAAAATTTTCATATATTTCACTGAGAGAAATCTCTTCATCGTCAGAATTATCTTCATCCTTAGAATGATGAATCTCTTCTTCCCTCTCTCTCGCTCTACATTCTAATTCTTCATTGGAAATTTACTTTTTAGTTTTTTCATCTTATTCACTTAAGTGACCTTTTAATTTTACATTGTTAGAGTTAATTTATGTTAATAAGAAAAGGAATTATCTTTATTCCTATAGGAATATAAAAGGTCATAAGTGGTAGGAATGTGAAAAGTCATGTGGGGGAGAGATGAAGAGGCATTTTGTATGGTTGTATATTGGGATGAATTCTCCATTCCAAAGAGTTAATAGCTTTTATTTTCCTACTACAAGTAAGAATTTATTTCTTCTATTTTCTTTTATATATTATTTTACTTCCTATTTTGAAATTTGCAAGAATTATAATCTTGAACAAACAATAAATAACTTTGAATCTTTGAGGAACAAATCAATTAAACTTTATGTCTTTGGTTTGATAATCATTATATTTATTATATAGTTTTTTTCTTCCTATTGGATGTGAACCTACTCTAGTTAATGTCAGTGAAGTTTACAAGTTCATATTCACTACCTTAACCCTCTCTCTTTATATTCTTATCTCCCCTTTACCCCTCTCATAGAAAATTCCTCCCTTGTATTCAATACAAGTGATATTCTGTTAGAACATCTAATAGTAAGAGTTCTAGCTATAAACTATAGTCTATAATTAAATAAATTATAATATTATATATTTTCATTTATGTAATATAAACTACATGTTTATAGAATAATTAATTTTAATAAATCAGTTATTATTTAAATTGGGATGCTTCGTGAGAATTCACACCCGTTTAATTGGTTTATATTGACTCGTTGGATCAATTGATAAATCAGATCAGATAATATGGAATTCACGTGGTTAATTCATGGGAGGAGAGAAGTGAGGTAAGGATATTGTACTAGACTATAAGTTTCTCATTAAAGGAAAATATTTCACCATGGTTTTTCACCCTTCGGGTTTTTCCACGTTAATTTTGGTCTCATGTTTTACATTTTATTTTATTGCGATTTATTAGTAATATTTTGCATTGTATTTAAGTTAATTTATTTAATTAATATTTAACTTGGTTAATATTTTTAACCCCTCAGACCTCACATGGCATCAAAATAGTTTTTAAATGTTTAACTAAATTAATCAAAGGTTATAACTATTGGGTGGTTATGGTTGGTTGAAAATAAATAACCCCCCTTCCATTTTACATGACATCCTCTCTCACGTAAAATATTGGAAAAGGTTATTCTATGTCGGAAACTTACTCTATAAGGCCTGCTTCATACACGGGTAAATTTTATTTATTTTAATATTTTGAAAAAATTTAACATTTGGTTCCTATGACTTAATTTTTCAGGGAAAATTTCATTCCCAAGGGCAAAAGAAAGGTCTCCCTGGATGGACACAACCCTCCACGAAAAATAGCACTCTCAATTTTTTGATTGGCCAAGGATAAGAACCTTGGAAGGGGACCTTCTCTATGTTGTAGAATAATTATTTAATTCTAAAATATAATATAAACCTATTCTAGTGGAATTTTATAAACATAATCAAAGCCTACATGTCTATCCTAAACCCCCCCTTCTATTTGTTAAATCGATACATTTTTACGCCGAAGGCATTACTCCTATGGGAAAATTATTTGTGGACGGACATTCATGGGACTGTGTCAAATTTGACGGCTTAAATGAAGGTTTTGCTATTTTTAACAATTTTGATTTTGTTATTTTCTAACAATTTTTTGTTTTCTGATTTTGCATGTTGCTTTGGCTTTACTATTTTTAAATTTTATTTTGTATCTTTTCTAATAATTTAAATAGATAAAAAAGTTATATTATTATTTTACTTTTGCTATTTGGCAACATAGTTTTTTGAAAGGGACTATACCCTTGTTTTACAAAATAAGGCCTAAAAGCCGGAATAAGAGAGAGGAGCAGAGTAGCTGTAGCACAGTTCAAGAGTTACAACAAAATCAACGTAGCCCAGAAACAGCTACACAGACAAGACTTAACAGCAAAACAACGGCAAAAAAACAGCAAGACGACAGCCAAGAAACAGTAATATTAACAATAAAGAGCAGTAGAAGTATCCAGGGACTACTTCTTGGCCGCTTGATCAATACTGATCTTGACTTTTTTCCAAGCTTGAAACATGCCTAACGCGGTCATTTGAGCAACATCCATCTTATCGAGCTCCTCAATGGTTCTCTTGCTCTCTTTATCATTGCCCCAAAGCGCTGCCCGGGACACCGCTTAGATTTGAAACACTCTTGGCATGACCCACGATAAACTCCTCGATGGCCCTAAAGGCTGCAAAAGGAATAAAAGTTAAATTATTATTATTAAATCAATTTTGATTCTTTAAATAGATAATTACTATTTTCATTCCATTTAATAAATATAAAGTTATATTCTTTTTAAGACCTTTGCTTTTAGTCCAAGAAAGTTTCACATACGTACCATCTTCCAGTTATTGGGGAAGTTAACTTAATTACATGCAAATTTTTCCATTTCATGATTCGAGAGATTGTAGAAGTTTAAGAAGTTTGATTGTTTCAAACTGTTTGAACATGGCTCTCGTAATAAGAAAGACGACAAAAAGTTTTGCAAGGTGGATTAATCTAGTAAAGACCTCAGGTTTTCACTAAAGAAGTTGAGGAAAAGGGTAACCTTTTTGCAATGCGAATCTGCTAGATCTCTCGAGTGGAATTCGCAATGTTTATTTGGTTTGCATATGTTATATCTCTCCCCGTAGTTTCAAATATGTGAAATATATTGTTAGGTTGCTGAAACTAGAGATTTTTTTATGGGGTTTGATAGAGAAAGGTTTGAAAAAAAATTGGCCTCTCGAGACTCAAAACTTAAAGTGGTGTCCAATTTTATTGGTACGGTGAGGAGATTTTGGAGAAAAGAAAACTATCTATATCAATTTTTATCTTCATTAGTTTATACAAAGTTTTCTAAGCAAATTCGTCAAGACTCAGATATTTGTAGAGCCTACGAAAAATCCTACAAAGAAGCAATGAAATATGGTGGTAAAGTTATATTTGGAGACCATGCTTCTCATACAAGGGAGTAGAGGGTACGGGAAGTGATGAGCATCTCAAAGAAAAATAATTCTATTCTTACGGTACTTGTGCTTTATTTTATACCTTCAACCATGTTTAAACACTATATTTCATGGTATACTAAGGCTGAGGAGGATGAAATCTTAAATGAGAAATGCATTAATAGAAAATTCTTAGATAGCGAGTATAGGGAAATTGTTGATGAGATAGATGAATACATGTGCGCTGAGCTGTTGAAAGTTGCAAGTGAGAGCAGGTCAGTTGTAGCAGTTGTGGGAGGTGAACATCTCCCTAGAATCGCAAGAATTTGGAAGAAAGTTGTTGGATTGGAAATGGAATCAACTGTATTCAATGTTATTAAAAATGAATCTTATGTTTTTTTTATTTTTTGGAATAAGATCTTATATTTACGCTGAAGGTGTTACCCCTATGGGAAAAGGCTTTGCAGACATTCATGGGACTGTTTCAAATTTTATGGCTTAAATTACAGTTTTTCTATTTTTAACAATTTTGTTTTTGCTATTTTTAACAATTTTACTTTGTCCTTTTCTAACAATTTTTCTTTTCTGATTTTGCATGTTGCTTTGACTTTACTATTTTTAAATTTTATTTTATAGCTTTTGTATGCATTAACCTTGAAATATTGGTCACTAACACTATAATTTCATTCTTCAGGCTCTCCAACTTCCAATCAATCTCCTTCGTTAAATTGAATTTTGTAGGTATGCATTTAAATTCATAGTCAAGTGGTTGAATTCATTTGATCTCGTGTGCCTTAAAAGTGATTATTTCTGAAAAAAGATGATTGAGATTTAGATTAACGTAGATTCTTTCATAGGTTGTGATGATTTTTCTTAGGAATATATTTTTTGTGTATATGCAACCTCTTATGATATTCATCCCATAGTTCATGCAGCAAGACTAAAAGTCTGATCCATACTGGGGCTATAGTAGTCAGGGAGTCGTCAGGCACCGTGGGAAAAGAACAAGTCTTGGTTTTTTCCATTACTGTCGATGGAAACCGTGTCCGTTTGAAGTCGAGCTTGAATTTGGTCGAAGGGAGCTTGTCAAGGAATTCAATGGAAAAACTGTTGTCAACATATCGCCACAAACACCCAACATATTTTCTTCTCTGAGGGATCATCATCAATAGCAGATCTCTTCTCCGGGAAGGTCGTTGTCTCTCAAGTCACCCACATCTTGGCTCCATTCATTAAGAAGGATTTTAAACAGGGCGGTTCCATAGAGTCTAGAAGGTAGTGTTCACATTGAGCAAGGTGGTCTAGCCAAGGTCCAAGTATAAAGGGAATTTAAGGTTCTTGTAACCCAATTTGAGGTTTTATCACCAATGTTGATGAATCTATTTCTGAGCCACGCTGGACGGGTGTAAATGAGAATCGTAAAAATTCCGAGAATTGATAAAATATAGTAGTCATGTATGGTATACCCTTTTTTAGGTATAAAGAGTTCATGGAAATTGAGTTCTCTTATGAGTATACACGAGTAAATTGAATTCGTGTGAATAAAATTTAAAACCGGATGTAAATTTGATATAATGCGACTATAAATTGAAAACATGAAGTACAATTCTCAATAAACATCTGGTTGGGAGGATTCTCCCTATAATAGCATACCAAGAAGTGTCCCAGGTCACTAGGTCATTAACTCATGTAGTTTTTAAAACTAACAATCGCATGTGTACAATGCAATGTGAACGTCGAACAGTATATGTTATTTGATTTAGAGGGATAGTTATTTCTTTTGTAGTTGATGACTGCAATAATATGGCTAACTATTCTGGCACTGCCTTACACCTTCCATGGAATGAGATGGCCACTTGGAATGTTTTCCCTCTCCACTGCAGCGGCAGTCACATTTTACTCTTATTTCCTCATGTGCACAGTGTTGGATAATTGCAAGAACCATGACTACTGCCGCACTAGCTTCAGAGAACTCGCTAGCGATATCCTTGACACGTGATCATTTCATCTTTGCATCCACATCATAAAAAAATAGATATTTTCATCTCCGCATTCACATCTAAACAAAAACAAATATTTTTCAATGTGTTGTAATTATCTGCATAGGGTCCGGTTGGATGTTTTATCTAGTGGTGTCGATCTAGACCACGATCAATATGGGAGTGGGCATGGGATGCATTCTTCTTAGTGCCTATCGTACATAATTATAACTATGTACCATTCAAATCATCCAAAGGCATTTACAAAATGCTCTGCAAACAAAATGGAGAAAGGTGATATAACTTACATGGCTAGACATGATTTCATATTGTATAGATTATCAGACAACAAATCAAAAAGCAATATCTTATTAGAATTTCTTTATTGACACATCTATTTGTTACATTTAGGTTCTCCAAGGTTGTTGAATGTTCCAGCTAAGAAGAAAAAATAACAAAATGCAGAGTTTAATCTTTACAAAATATTAAATCGGATCTCCTCCTCAGTTTTGATGTTGGATGAAACTCGAAAAGGCTCTGCAATGAAGTGATGGCCAATAGACTAAAGAGGTTAATACCCCATCTAGTTTAGGAGGCACAAGGAAGTGTTGCGGTAGGAATGTAGATTCTTTATGTAATTCACATAGCATATGAGGCCATTTAACAAAGATCTAGAACATTTGGTAGGCCGGGGAAGATGAAAAGTTCACCAAAGTTCAAATTTTCAAAAGGATTCCTAAAGGTTCAAATCTCTATAACATATAAAATTATACACAAGCAAAAAATAATAATATGTATTGATATGGCATAGATATTCAAAGCTCTTTGCATGAGGTGATTTTGCAATTGCATGATACAAATAACATTCAGAATCCTCGATTATTAAACATAAACAAGAATTAAATGATCCAAAGTTTACCATGCATTTGGAATTTGGAGTTCAAATCCATAGTTTTCAATTATGAATGTCATCTGTGAATTTTAACCACAAAGAATGTAACAGAGCTCTATACATACAACACACTGATCCAAAGATAGTAAAATACAAAAAACCTGGCACTTTCCTCTTACAATATATACAAAATATGTCATAAGAGTTTAATACATATATATCATCAGAAATCACAATAGTAGTAGTTATTCAACAAAAACTAAAATCACATATTCCAGTGTTTATTATACTCATAACCTTTATTATAATTCAAAGGCTATATGCTCTGAAGCTGCAAATCTGGATCATCATCCACATCAATATGACCATCAAATCCATTTAACTCCTCCTCCTCGAAGCCGCCCTCTTACTCTCCATCCAAATACTTTTTCTTCCATTATTCATCATTTGAAGCTAGATACTGAAACTTTGTGCACACACAAACCATCTTAGCAATATCCACAACATGCAACCCTTTCAAAATCATCATCTTTAACTCTATAGGAAACGTGCAAATAAAATTACACAATTACCAAATGAAGTGGTTCATCTATATATCTACAATTACAAAATTACATTTTTCAACATACATGTTCGATTTTTCCTTTTTATTGTTGCATGTTTCTTGATGTTAACCAACAACACATTTTTAATGTCTTCATCTACACACAAATACCTAGAATTTTAAAGCGCCGAGAAAGAGTAATGTAATTTATAGTTGTTTCCATCCAAAGCTTTGTACATTATATCACTTTTTTCTACACATACAAAATCAATCTCCCATAGTTTAAACAAACACAACTACAAAAATAAGAACTATCCCTCTAACACAAATAACATATACCATTTTTTGTTTGTAAAATGCCACAAAGAAATGTGGTCTCATGCAATGTTATGATTGTAAGATATGCACAAAATATCTCTAAAAATGATGCTCTCAAACCCGTTGAGGTAATAAAGTAATTTGGAATGTACCATAACCATTTCACATTTGTTTATATATGATTGCATATTCTGTCTCATTTTAGTTTCATCGAGAGATAATATGTTAAAGCACTTATTCATTCTTTCAATCTAGTTTGACAACAACACTTCACATTCACTACATTCTTAAGAGTGAGTATTAGCAAAATTACATGCCTCACTTGCATTTGTATTCAATTATTACACACCTAACTATTATCTAACATCTCTTATAATGTATTTTGCAACATTTATTTTGGATTTAATAGAAAATCAATATTCTCAATTAGACCCCTTATCAACATCAACTACAAAAGTAATAACTATCTTTCTGAATCTAATAACATATACCTTTTGGCATTCACATTGTATTGTACACATGCAATAGCTAGTTATAAACTATAGAGTGTGCTTTTAAATCCTAACCTAATTCTAAGTACCATGTACTAAAGTGGCATACATTGTCTTCGTATAGACTTAGGTTGCTTTGGTTTAAGTGGGTGGTGGTTAAAATATATTTTCTAAACCTTAAATAAAATTTAAACCCTTAGTACAATTTAAATCGTGGCATAGTATTTTTATTTGGTCATTTATCTTTAAACCATATGCATGTTTATTAAATATTAATAATCTTAGTTCATATACTTTAATCGCATCCCTTGTATTATATAAAAACCAACAACTAATTCATATTTTCTCCACGTGGCTACTAAACCATTGGTGCGTTGACCCATTTTTTGTGGCTGCTCCAATTAGAAAGAGTTGTTTTCTAAACCCACCTAATGCTCCTCCTTTGACCGCATGGGGATATTAATCCCGCAATTGGGAAAGAAAATGTAATATATGTATTTAAATGCCTTTTCCGCGGGAGGTAGGTTGTGGCTTCGACCACACCATTGCTTTTTTTTGGGTAAGCCAATTCACTAAAAGTTAGGTTATATGTGGAACATCTATTGGCATTGGTATGTTACGAAATGGGCGAGCCCGCCTAGATCGTTCCACATCCGCTGATAAATAAGTTAAGAAATGGGTGAGCCCACCTGGCTCGTCCCATAGCTTGGTTTCAAGTTCAACCAGCTTAGGTGTGATCTCAGTTCCATAAGGAGTTTAGTCTCCATAACTAACTAACTATATATATGTGTGTGTGAAGAAAAAATTAAATTATTTTTTGATATTTAATTTAATTTTTTTGTTTTCTTGTTTTGTTTTGAAAAATAAGTTATTAATTTTTTTATGACAACTAGATAAGTAAAATGTCGTAAATTAGGGATTTTCTTCAAAAACTAAAAAAATAATTTACATTTCAGTTAAATTAGTGAATTTTATTGTCAAATTAATATATTTTATGTAAGAATTTTTTACAGGTCAATTTCAATGTGGAAGAGGTCAAAAACACTGAAATTCAATGTGCGTATTCACTTGAAAAATGACAAGGGGACTTCCTAGAAACTCTTTTACAAATATTACTGTATAATAACCTATTATTTGAAAAGTGAAGAATAAACGCTTTATAAATTTCAATTATCCTATTGAACTAGTTTTTGCTCCTCGTTTGAATTTTTTGAAAACTTTAAAAATGGGGTCTAATCACTTTCCCATTGACAAAATGTAAATGTTGAATGGGTCTAATTACAACATCTAGAAGATAATATTGAAGGTGGAATTTATGGCACACAAGCTCTTGGCTATCGTAAATGACCGACAGATAAGTGACAACAACCAATGTATCAGCATATCAACAAAAGGTGCATGAAGAAATGTCCATCATATAACGAAGCGTGCAAGATGACTTCCTACTTCACATTGGAAACTAGGAGAGTATGACTGAATCTTGAACATAATTAGAATCAATGCATGAAGGTACACATTTATCAAAAATTATAAAAGTGATCCTTGAGTTAATGACGACTCCCGTAAAGGGAGATGAAAAGGTGATTAATTTTTTAGCAAGAATTTAAAAACATTAGATGTAAACTAGATGGGTGTAATTGTAATTTGATTCATGATAAAATGTTATATTTCATTATTCAAATAAAAATCCATGAGAGGTTTAGGAATTTCATTTCCATTCTAAATATGAAACTAAACAAGATATTTTTGGCCTTTCTACTTTGAGTTATCCCCTGATCTAGGAAGAGCATGTCATGTCAAATTTTGATTCAAGGGAGAATTCCACGTAGGAACTTCTCGCACATAATTATAAGAACAACCTTCTAGATTTAATAAGAATAAAAAATAAAACTTTAAAACCCCTGGAAAGAAAAGAAATCAGGGAATTTAAGAGTCAATTTTGATGGGAAATGTCATAACAGTGGGAAATTTGGTCATAAAAAGGAAGACTGTAGAGTAAACAAAACAAACCAAATTTCAAAAATAAAAAATGAAATAAACCAAATCAAAACAAGAATAAAGAGAATAATAAAAAATATAATGTACTTTCCTAGTAATATGCATTAGTCGCTTCCAAAGAAAATGAATAGATATTAGATAGTTGTGAATCTATGCACATGTCGTATAAATATGATACTCCAATTGATATCATAAAATGTAATGATAAAATCTATCGAGGTGCTCATTCCACTCTTGATGTTCAGGGTCAAGGAAAAACAAAAAATATTCAATGGTTTTATAAATGATGTTTTGTATGTTCTTGAATTGAAAATGAATTTTCTTTCTTGTTCACAACTAACTCAAATCAATTATAGTGTAATATTACTAAAGGACAAATGGTTTATTAAAAATGAGTTAGATGTTACTATTGTTGATGTAGACACTTGTAGTTTGATTAAAGCACCATTATCCCTAAATATTGCCCTAGCTAGTCCTCTTCCGACAAGTTGGCAACACCTCATTAGTTAGATCTATCTAACTCCCCTCTTATGACACTCTTTTGGTCATATTTCCTCTTGTAAACTAATTAAATAGGTTATAATAACCTCTTCTTGGCTAATATTCTCTTCTTTACCACCTCTATTAGCCCCCTGGAATATCAATCCACGTCATTGGATTGATTAGGCCTTTCAGAACCCTCCTTAAAACCTAATATCTCTCTAAATAGGATTAATTACCCTCTAAACATGGTTAGCTAGTCTTAACCATGATCAACCTCTCTCTAAAACTAGTCAAATCTTACTTTGACTTGTTAATTAAGTTGTTGACTCCCTTTTAGTCCCACATGCACCAAAAGCCTCCCATTTCCCAAATGGAAAACTATAAATAGCCTACTACCCCCCTCTCATTTCTAAGAACACTTCTTCCCTCTAACCTAAACTATAGTATTATTGCTAGGATTAGGACCTTTTATTGAGATATTTGCTTTATTTTTACATTTCTATCACATAACATGGAGTAAATGAGAAGAACCATTTGCCTTGAATCCATTAATGGTGAGATCTCATTCTCTTGAAGCATAAATTGATTTCTTAGATCCTTTTAGGCTCATTTACTATAAGCTTTCAAGAATAGAGGTTAACTTCATTTGTTTAAGTTGCTTGTTTACTTCAAGTTAATGCATGCAAATAGGATTCCTTGCTCATTTCTTATCATATGGTCCATTGAGGGGATTTTGCACAAAGCTATGGGGTTCTTGATTATTTCTTACCCCATTTGAATAGCTCTTGCAAAACATTTCATTGAACACATTTGGCACGCCAGGTGGGACACTTATGTCTATCCTCCATTAATGGGGGTCTTTTGAGTTCTTCAAAGTTCATTTGCAAGTTTTTTAGTTAAAACAACTTGTGATTTTCTCATTTCTATTTCTAACACTAGCTAAATCATGCTTATTTGCATATATTTTGTGGGTTTGAACTAGAAATAGGATGTTTTGACTAACAACTAACCTGTCTGCTCTTTAAAAAAAATTTGATTCATGAGTTTTGAAGGTTTTTCACAGTGTACGTGCAGGTGTTATAAAGGGATGCATCCCCGTCGAAACCCCAACATCCCCATCATAACAGATGCGCACTTGTTATGCTAACCCTATCAATGACAGGTCTTCTCTTTGCAGGAATGCTCACGCATCTTCGTCAGTGGGTTGCCGTCTCCATATCTCTCGACGCGTCTATGTAAATAACCCCACTGTGTAAAAAATTGAAACTTTTTGTTTTATGCTTAGACACGTCTCTGTTGAACCCTAAGCATCCATGTTGAGTTGCAAGTGTCTCTGTCTCTCTGGACACGTATGTGTTTTTTGTATATTGTGGATTTTACTAATTTTGTTTTACAGGTGTATCCGTTGAGTTAGGTGTGTACCCGTCGGCGAGGGTGTGCTGGTGTCGATTTGGGCGCGTAAGCATCTGTGTTAAAATTGGAAATTTTTCTACAGTCTGCAAAATCTATTTTTCTGATCTTTGTTGTAGGTTTCTAAGACTAACAAATTAAAATACAGAGTTTTCTTTGGTATTTCAGTTTGCATAGTTAAGTGTTTTCAGTTCTTAGCTTGAACTAGGTTTGTAAAAGTGCGTTGCTCTCTCCTCGTGCCTTCAAAAGTGATCTTGGAGATGAGAAAAACTTGTACAAACTTGTATCTAATGTTCAAAATACTTGTTCTCTAAAGGATAAAGTAAACTTTCATGTGATTTAGTAGGATTTTCACATTGCATATGCTCTTCATTCGCGCCTTTTGGCGATCTTAGGAATCAAAAGCAAGGTGCAAATTTCTCTTTCTTGACATCAATTTGTGAAACTGGAAAATTAATAAAACTTATTGTCTATAGGACTAAACACTTGTAGAAGAAAGGCGTAAAAACAAGACATAAAACTTCTAATACACGTGTTTCATGTAGGTTGCCAAATGGTGTGCTACTTGAAACCACATTTATAAAAAAACACACCACTTTTATCACAATGTATTGCAGGTTTTGGGAAAGGGTACGTCCCTATCTACTTAACTGGAACATAACCCCTTTGGTATAACGCCTTAATCTACAACAATGGGGGTGGTTCTAGGAACCCTAAAGTAATCCACCACTGTGTAACTTCATGGATGAAACAGGAAGCGCTACGCTTACCCACTTGACTAGTTTTTCCTTGTGAGTTAGCGTTATCAGTTTTCCGTATGGAAACCCCAGTGAGAGTACGCATGGACACATTTATTGCCCATTGTGCTTAAAGGGGGTAAAGTAAATCTGAGATACTCCCAATTTGGTCATTGCGACTTTTTGGGTAGATCACGCTCGCTTAAGACAACTTTGTAACACCTAGTTGAGAGAACTTATTAAGAAGTCCATTCTATCTTGGAGCCCACTTTGCTAGTCCATTGTTGCGTCAAGCCATCATGAAGTGACAACTCGTCTGGAATATAAACCTTGTTTTTCGAACAAGGAAAAGAATCCATGTAAGTTTAATCTGTAGACACCTAAAATATGCTTACACATAGCATTTCATCTAATTCAACTGATTAACAACACTTCGTTAATCAACCCTTCTTCACTCCATTCTCGGATGTCCATTCACGACACCTTATTGGTCGTATTCCTCCTATAATCAACTTATTTGGCTAATATCTCTCTTATTAGCTAAGCATTCCTCCTTTAGACCATTCAGAACCTCTGTAGTTCTCTCTAGACCACTTCTATTGGCTTCATAGGCTATCTATCAGTCACAATTGGTTATCCAGACCCCTCCCAACTCTCAATGAGTCTCTAATGACTTGCTAATCAAGTTTAACTATCATAAACCCTAGTTAACTAGCCTAAACCAAGCTTAACTAAGCCTAAAGCATGGTTATCCTAATCTAATCTAAAAGTGTTTTTTGAGCTTTAGTCCCACATGCACCCAAATTCCAAATTCTCCCAAGTGGAAAACTATAAATACAAGGCTAAGCCTACCCATTCAACTTACAACTTTATACACCTTGTTTTCATAACAAAAATATCTCATATTTGAAGATATTGGCATTAGACCTCATTTGCATTAGCTAAGCTAATAGGCATTTGATCTTGGCTATCCTCCATTGTTGAAGCTCCTCCATCTTCCATCCATTCCAAATATAGAATAAGGTTCTTATCTTCATTCTATAGCTTTTACAAAATAATGAGGTTCTTTAGCCCCAAATCCATGGCTTTTGCAACTTTTCATTGAACACATTCGGCACGCCCGGTGGGACACTTAGTCCATCCTCCATTAATGGAGTCACTTTGAAGCTTTTATTTTAGGTTCTAATTTTTTTAGTTTCAATGTTTCTAGATTAGTTTCAAGCTTTCTAGATTAGTTTTTCAAAAAAATTTAGATTAGTTTCAAGTTTTTAACTTCACTAACCTTTCTTGTATTAATGGATAAATATCAAGTTTCTTAGCTAGTTTAGCTAGGATTGTCTTGTTTTTGTACTCTTTACATGATCAAAGGACATGAAGTGCTGCCAAAATTGAACCAAATTGATGAAATTTTGACATTTTTTGAGATTTTGTTTGAAAAATCCCGTGTTTTTTTGACCACCTATAGGGAAGGGCATGTATACACCTTTCTACCAGCACAAGCACCACTGACTATCATTTTTTGATAGAGGCACGTAGGTACACTAACTCTGGCACACGTACACTAATAGTGGCGCAGGTACACTAACAGTAGTGCATGTACACTAACAGTGGTTTAGGTACACTGACAATGGCATCGGTACACTAACAGTGGCAAAAGTATAGTAACTATGGTTCACATGCCCAAACATTAGTGCAAACATCATTAGCAATCTTTCAGAGGCCATAAATTTTTCTCCCGAGCTTGAAACAACTCCATTTTCATTACGTTGGAAAGGTATTGAAGAGAACTACACAATAGAATCATAAAATTAAGATTTTGACTTACAGAAAATGTATGGTTTACATTATTAGGTAGCTAGTCATTTTCTAATGTATTTTAAAGTCTAAAAAAATGTTTTCTTTACTATTCTAACACTTTTAAAGGTTTTGTGACACTAATCAATTGGTTTCAGGGTTTGGTTTTGTTATTTCAACTTGTATAGCTTAAGTGTTATCATTTCTTATCTTGAATAAAGCTTGTAAAGTGTGTATGCTCTCTCCTCGTGCCTTTTTGGTGATCTTGGAGATCAAAAACACTTGTTCAAAATTTATGTCATACTTTAAATAAACTTTTTCTATGATGCTGAAAAAGTAAAATAGATTTCCATATGATTTTTATTAGTGGAATTTTTACATTATGTATGCTCTTCCTTCGTGCCTTTTCGGCGATCTTAGGAATCAAAAGCAAAGTGTAAATTCTCTTTCTTAAGTCTGTAAATGGAAAATTACTAAACTTGTTGTCTACATGACCTAACGCTTGTCAAAGAAAGGCGTCAAAAACAAAACACAAACCTTCTAATACACATGTTTCTTATAGGTTGCCAAATGGTGTGCCACTTAAAACCACATTAGTTTAAGCAAGATAAAAAACAAACCATATTCAAATCATTGTATTGCTGGTTTCAGAAAAGGGTATGTCCCTCTCCGCTTAACTGGAACATAACCCCTTTGGCATAACGCCTTAAGCTATAACAATGGGGGTGGTTCTAGGAACCCTAAAGTAATCCACCACTGAGTAACCTCGTGGATGAAATAGGAAGCACTCCGCTTACCCACTTGACTAGTACACCTTGTGAGATAGAGTTACTGGTTGTCTGTATGGCGACCCTAGGGAGAGCACATGTGGACGCACTAGTTTCCCTTTTTTCTCGAAGTGGGTAAAGTAAAGTTGAGATACTCCCAAGATAGGCAAGGGACTATTTGGGTAAATTGTGCTCACTTCAGACAGCTTTGTAACACCTAGTTGAGAGAACTTATTAAGGAGACCATTCTATCTTGGGGCCCACTTTACTAGTCCTTTGTCACATCTTTGCCATCACAAAGTGATAACTTGTTTGGATTCAGAACCTTGTTTTTTGAATAAGGAAAATAATCCACTAAAGTTGGATCTAAGTTCCTTTCATCACGGAAATTAGACGACATTTCACTTAGCTTAGCTTCTTTCTCGCCTTCAGATGAGGTGAAGCTCTACCCAAGTGGCGCTTAGTTTATTTTTCATCTTTTGATCTACACCTTTGAGTTCTTGTTGCCCATTTGAGGGAATGGAAGGCATCTTTTAGGAGTGTTGTCATAGATAATGTTCACCACTTTTTGTCTGTTTACGCTCATCCATGTTTACGACTGAGTTGTTAAACATCTAAAGTGCGTGGATGCGTCCTTATAACTTTGATGGCCACTTGATCTTGATTTGTAGATCATCATCATAGTTAGGATTAATTCATCATTTTATCTCCCTTTGACGTGTTTCCTCGTTTGCATTGTATCGACACAATTAAGATAGTTATGTCACATTTTTCATAAACATGATCTAAGCATATGTATTGTGGTGTTACACTGCACACATTTTAACACATCCTCAGTATACCTTGACTTAGGTATTCTTCAAACATTATCCAAAATATTGAAGAGTGTTGCTTACTTTGTTTATGTCATTTCGATACCACTTTAGCACTAATATCTCACTTCTTCGTGAAGCTTGATTAACACGTCCAATTGGTGTGGTTACGTGGCTTACATTTGTAATCCTCACCCTTTAACATTTTTTCCTTGTTGGTTGTTGAACTTGTCATGGTATCCTTTGATTGGGATTCACATCTACCCTTTGTTAAAATTTATGCCTTTTTTATTTTGAGCTTGACGTAAATATTGACATTGTGTTGATCATCTTTGCATCGAACTCACTTTGCACACGAATTTTACATAGGGAGTATTTCCTTATTGATTGGCTTTGTGTTTTACACTTGCATGATTGTTCCTAATGTTTATTCATCCAAAAAACTTATTTTCTAGGACAATCATTTTTGATATCATCGAGATTACATCATCACGATGTCTATTTTCCTTATAGCTTCTTCAGAAAATCACACACGCATCTCCATACTTACAAAATGTCTAGTTGGATATCATTATTCTTCCTTGAATCGATATAGAGCCTTCTTCCCTTTGAAGAATTTCCATCACACTATTTAGGTCTAGACATTTGCGCTTAAAACAATGCCAACAATGACTGACTATCGCGCGGTTTCTTACACTTACAAAAATACGAAACCTAGGTTTAGCAATTCAAATCAAAATATTCCCATTACAACTAAACATCGTTTGGTTCTTAATGCTAGAGATCCCATTCGGGTACGCTGTACCCCACCTTTAGCTCATAGTCGGTGGTATGGTTTAGATGTGTCTAATCCAAATTATTATTCAGGTTCCCCCCACTCTTCTTCCGATTCAGATCCAAACTACCATTAATATTCCCACTCTTCTTTTGAAGATTCAGATCCCAACTATTATTCAGATACCCGTAGATCACATCTTGAATCATGGTCTTCCCTTCCTTTGCAGGACCTTCATTCCCAATCACCTCAACGATGTCTTCCTCCTTTTAAGACTCGTGTGACTCCAAGTTCCATCGATCTAACATCTAATTTGGTTCTTAAGTCACGGTCCTCCCTTTCTTCGTAGGACCTCCTTCATCATTCATCTCGACAATCTCTTCTTCTGTCAAAGAGCTCCACAAATCAGATTCCCTCTAGTCAATCATCTAGCTTGAATCCTATGTTGTAACTTAATGGATGGCTATGCAATCCTATTTTCTCTCCTACATTGCATCGTCTTCTAGAAAAACAACCTAGGTCCAAATCCAAATCATCCATTGATGAGATGTTTGCCACTAAATATATGCCATCTCTTGAGTCATTTTCTTTTATCAAACTAACTTCAATCCCTCTTCAGCCCTTGAGCCCTTTCAATGATATCGTACAATTTCCTCATCCATCTTCTAAATATCAATGTCTGCGACCATGTCAAACCATTAAAAAGAAGCCATGTGCTAAGATATATTTTTGAAGTACTATCAAAACTCTTCATGAGAGTGCTAAGGTCAAGCCTTCCCCTCATCTACATCATCAGAAATCTTCATCTTATTTTGTCAATAAATCTTCCCTCCTTATCAGACCTGTTTCTTCTATTCAATCTTCTATGACTAAAGAAAAACGACCTCTACTAATTGATTTCTCTTAGAATGAAGAAACAATCAGACTACACAATGATATCCCTCTAGAGGATTGCAAACAAGGATTCTTTCTAGAATTTGATACGCTCATGTATTAGGGAAAAGAAATTGATCCTTTTCAACAAAACATAGAGGAAAATCCTAAGGTCATGGAACTTGATTCTTCTTCTATTCCATCTTCACCTTCTTCTAAGCATGATGAGATGTTGGGGTCTAGCATTGAGCCATGGGCTATCTTCTCGTTACTAAAGAATTCATTATCTATCACCATTCCTCAATCCAAATCTCTCCTTGGGTCATCGCTGAGTAGCCCATTGACTTCTTCTATCCTGGGGCCACCCCCATGTAGCCCTCCATTTTATACTTGTGGATCACCTGTTGCTAGCCCATTACCTTCTATTCTTAGGCCACGTCCTAGTATCCCTTCTTCCTCTTCTATCTATGGGACCCCTCCTGGGAGTCCCTCCTTGTCTATACTTAGGCCACGCTCTAACATCCCTTCGTCATCTTTTTCTATTCTTGGGCCATGTCCTTGTAGCCCAGTTTCTTCCATCTTAGGGCCACATCCTGGTAGCCCTTCATCATCTTCTGTTATTGGCTCACCTCATCGTAGCCCATCCTCTTCAATTATTAGACCGTATCCTTTCCATCCATCACATATTTCTTTTATCAATGGTTGTGGCAAGCCCGCGGTCATTTCTCACATTAGTTCTAAAAATTTGAGAGCCGTAAAGCTCCTAACAAATTGAATAATCTCAAAATTGTAAATCAAGAGCGATTCAAAATCATACATCAACGCAACCATCAAGTTTGGCGTAAAGTGCATAAACCTATGGATAGGGAACTCAAGATCCCACATGAACAAACCTTTTTTAAGGATAAATCACAGTCATTTGTTGAGTACGAGCTCACCATGATCATCAAGATCAGGGATAACATAACTCTTGATAAACAAATGCACCTAGTCTCCCTTATCAAGGAAGTCGCAATCATTGTTGCTGGATCTCACCACACAGAGTGACTTTGTTAGTCCCAACCTCCTAAAACTATCAAAAATCTAAAAATAAAAAACAATCCAAAAATACAAAAAACATGAGAAAACACAACAAAAATCAAAGGTACAAAGATCAAACATTGTAATCAGGTATTGTGTACACATGGATGTTTCTTTCTTCCCTTCCTTTTTATTTTACAAGTATTCCTACCATTTTTATCCCTTTGGTGATATTTTTGTTAGGTTTTTCACATGCATTCTATGACATTTATCTCTATGGTATCCATTTGACCCTGGTCTTTCATCACCTTGGTAAATTAAAGAACAATTGACCTCTTAGAGATCTTATCACATTCAACATCTAATAAACTTGTTACGAAGAAAATTTGGACATATTTGTTGACACTAGCCAATGTCGTCATCGCAATCACTTCCACCTCCTTCCATCAAGCCATCTTTGGTTCTTAACCCCTTGTCAAACAAGAGAGATGAAATCATTTTTCAGAAAACAAAAGAATCAAAATCAATCAAAAAATCAAAAGCTAAAAGCTAAAAGCAAAAGTAAATTGATATATAACTCTCTCTTGGGGTATTTCCAAAAATATCTATAAAGGCTATGGATGCCTATATGGTAGTAGAGCAATGTTGTGATTATAATCAAATACATCTAAGTTAGGGCTATGGATGCCTGGTTGGAAATGAAGCAATGTACGACTATCCTTCCACCATCCATTCACAAAATCACCTTTCAAAATAAATCATTCCTACACATTGGCTAGGGTGTCTTCACTTGTTGTCTATTAAATCTTTCCTTCAAGAGGTAATTAAATTTCACGTGCACACATTGAATCTCTATGAGTAGGAAGGATTAGTATGTTACCAAGTGTTTTTTTTTGGACCTTTTTCAGACTCTTACTTTAGTCCTTATCTCATCTCATGATTTGTGCCTTTGGCTAATCACTTCTTCATCACGAGGCTTGTAGGCTACATTCATATCATTAACATCATTCTTCTACTTCATTTAGAACATCCATGTGTATAAGATTACTTATTTTCCATGTTTGTAGACATGTTTTTCACCTTTCACAAAAACAATCTCTCTCCTTCCTTTCTATCATGTTCTTTTAGGAGAACTTATGTTGGGGGCATCCTTGCTTCTTCCCAACACTTCATTGGTCTACGCTCATCATCATGTTGAACCTATCCATAATGGCCTTAGGTCTCACTTCTACACGTGAATAGTTTGCCTTTGACTACTCCCACCTAACACTGGGGCATTTTTGTATCTTCACCTTTCTTGTACACATGTGGCCTTATGCCCTTGTACATCCTATCTATCGCTAGGGGCATCCACGCTTCCTCGTCTTCCTGTACATAGTTTTAGAAAACTTTCAAAATCACAAAAACATTCAAATACGTTAGAAAAATCAATCAAAACATTCAAATATGTTAGCAAAATACAAAAAAATTCAAATATGTTAGAAAAATAAAAAAAACATTCAAATATGTTAGAAAAATAACAAAAACATTCAAATTTGTTAGAAAAATCAAAACATTCAAATATGTTAGAAAAATCAACAAAAACATTCAAATATGTTAGAAAAATCATCAAAAACATTCAAATATGTTTCAGAAAACTTCTAAAAATAAAAAAATCATCCTACAAAATGTCACTCTTTGGTTCTCACTTGTTCATGTGTGTGACTCGCGGATCAACTTGATCTACCTCCATAAGCAAAAGCTAGGTTGCTTACTTTGTCTGTACTCTGGGGCACAACAAGTTGCCTAGTACTGTTTTGAAGTGCACATTACTTTTTCATCAGACCCAAGTGTCCTCCGTTATTCCCCTTGCATGTATCGTTGCTTTGGGAACCATCGTCAACCCTTGTCATTAATACACACAGGTCAGAACTGAAGCTCGATAATAAAAACATTACATTATGTTTCTCTGTTAGGTTAGCTTGTTTGCTTTCTCATATTACATTGCATTTTGTATGCTGCATGGAGTTAGACATCTTTTAATTTCTCGTATTGCATTGCATTTTGTATGTTGCATGGAGTTTGTGTTTTTAGCAATGGACATTTGTTCGTATATGGCTTTTCATGTCATACTACACTTTTGTCCATTATTTTTAATAAGGACCGATGATGAAGATCCTTAGCAATATGATGAAAAATAATTTTTTTTTAAAAGGCACTGGATGGATTGTAGCTCATTCCCTCTTCCTCGTACCCATTTTTCTTCTATCCCCTTTCCTCTTCTCCACACTATTATTTTTTATGTTCTCTTTCTATCATATTTTCAATCGTCAATCAAGTTCTTCTATCACCCCATCGACACGAGGGAGTATCTTTCATTCTACTCATTTTTATTCTATCCCTTCAAAAATTTCTACCCATTTGTACTTGTCTACTTTCTTTGAAGTGACGTAGCTTACGCCACCTCAAAGAGGGGAAAATGTAGACACCTAAAATATGCTTACACTTTGAATTTCATCCAATTCAACCGATTGATGAAACTTCGTTAATCAACCCTTCTTTGCTCCATTCTTAGATGTCCATTCATGACACCTTATTGGTCATATTCCTCCTATAATCAGCTTATTTGGCTAATATCTCTCTTATTAGCTAAGAATTCCTCCTTTTAACCATTCAGAACCTCTGTAGTTCTCTCTAGACCACTTCTATTGGCTTCGTAGGCTATATATTAGTCACAATTGGTTATCCAGACCCCTCCCAACTCTCAATGTGTCTCTAATAACTTGCTAATCAAGTTTAACTAGCCTAAACCCTAGTTAACTAGCCTAAACCAAGCTTAACTAAGCTTAAAGAATGTTTATCCTAATCTAATATAAAAGTAATTTTTGAGCTTTAGTCCCACATGCACCCAAATTCCAAATTCTCCCAAGTGGAAAACTATAAATACAAGGCTAAGTCTACCCATTCAACTTACAACTTTACACGCCTTGTTTTCATAACAAAAATATCTCATATTTGGATATATTGGCATCATACCTCATTTGCATTAGCTAAGATAATAGGCATTTTATCTTGGCTATCCTCCATTGTTGAATCTCCTCCATCTTCCATCCATTCCAAATATAGAATGAGGTTCTTATCTTCATTCCATAGATTTTGCAAAAGAATGAGGTTCTTTAACCCCAAATGCATGGCTTTTGCAACTTTTCATTGAACACATAATCTAAGTGTCTTTTATCACAAAACTAAACTACACCCCACTTTAGCTCAGTTTTATCCTCATTTTCAGATGAGGCAAAACTCTACCCAAGTGACACTTATTTTGTTTTCATCTTTTGATCTATACCCTTGCATTCTCACCGCCCATTTTTCAGGGTGAGAAAGGTGCATACCTTGCATGTTTTTATCAGAGATAGTGCTTGTCACTTTTTTATGTGTTTACACCCATCCATGTTTGCGGGTGGGTTATTAAATGTCTAAATTATGTAGGTAAATTATTTGTATCTTTAATAGAAGTACTTAAATCTATATTTCAAGATCATCTTCACCGTTACGAGTTTGATTCATCATTCGTCTCTTCTTGAGTTGATAATTTTGTTTGCATTATAGTCACACAATCTTGGTACTTATGTCGTGTTCTCATTTTTATGAAAACATTGTATAAGTACCTTTATTGCGCGGTTATGCTACTCACACAATTAAAAAACTCATTGTTATACTTATCACTGGGTTTCTGTTTCAACGTCATCTGAATCTTTTGAAAAGTGTCGATAAAGCCTTATATATATTGTAATAAAGTTGTCATGATACTAACACCTTGCTTGCTCGGTTAATGTGTCACGATGACATTGTTATGCTATATCTAGTTATGACTTCCATTTTTTAAAAGGTTTATCTTTCATCGGCATTCAAACTAGTTTTAGTATATCTCATCGAGGGACTGCATCAATACCACGTCGGTACTTAGGCCTTGTTACAATTCAAACTTGACCTACATATTGATACGATATTGTCACTATATATTTTAGGGCATAATCTTGGTAGCAAAAAAATTGAGTGATCATTACATTTAGGTGTGCATATGAGTATTCCTTGATAAAAAATGACTATATAACATAGCATCTAGGATACACTGTGGTATAGTTCAAACATCACCTTAAACAACTTGCAAAAACCATACACTTAGGGGTCACGCTAGCCTCATACAAACTTTGGATAGTAATGCCTAAAATCACAAAGATGGAAACCAAATCAAATGAGCATGACTTAAGAGAAAACCCATTCGAAACCTTCCCATTCAGTGGCAATAATTTAGCACCTCTCTTTTCTCAATTCAAGGATGTGGATCCATTAATTAACCATAGTGGAGAAGAGTCAAAATCTTCCTACGAATAATAGAGATTAGACCTAGGTAGATTTGATGAACTCCTATATTATAATAAAGATCAAGTACTTGCGAGAGTCTTATAATTAGGAGCTAAAATTCCACAAGAGCGCGAACCAGAAACTAAGGTCATTAACCCTAAACTAGGGGAACAAAGATTCCTCTTAGACATAGATAATCCTTTTGATGCGGGATATGCTTCCACTTCTAGGTAGCATCAAGCCACCATCGAAGGGGACCCATCATGAAGACCTCACTATAAAGTGTCACGTAAAGTGAAAATTGAGCGTAAAGATTCCCCTCCTCCCAAAATTGATGAAGAAGAGGACCCTCTGGTTGAAGCAGAGATCCTTCAAAAATAGATCTTGAAGTTGAGCCAGAAACTAGCAAAATTAGGCTCTTCAAGAAGAAACATATACAAAGACAAAGAAAAAACTAAACCTAACGAGTTTCACTTTGATCCACACATGGACCATACCTTTAAAGTTACTCAAGTACAAAGACTAATGTCACCTACTAAAGAGAAACTCATTCAGAAAGAGTTACAATCAATGTAAAATATGCTTACTACATTACAAGAGGGAAATGTAGGTTAGAATAGACAATATTCGTAGGAATAACTATGCCCTTACCCCTTTGATAAAGACATGTTATAGAAGCCCTTCCCAAAATACTTTACCATTCCAAAGTTTGATAAGTATAAGTGCAAGAGTGATCCTTGTGATCATATAAAATACTTTTACATGGCTTGCCAAGAGGTTGTATATAGTAATAACTTCTTAATATGAATTTTTCCTTGCATCCTAGGAGCCATGGGATTGGAATGGTTCTATAGCATACCCAAGGGCTCCATTACAATGTGGCCCACATTAGTGGAAATTTTTTTACAACAGTACTCCTATAATATGGAAAGTGACATCACAATGAACAATTTATGCAATACAAAACAAAAACCCAATGATATGTTTTCAGGATTTTTACAAAGATGGTGAGGGTTAGTAAGTCATTTCCCTTGTGCATTCCAAAAAAATAGCTAGTGAGCATGTTTTTTCCTAACTTAAACCTAGAAATAGCCTTTCATTTATAGATGCACTGTGGCTCAAAATTTGAAGAGGTCATAGAGAAAGGTGGTCAAATTGAGAAAGACCTCATTGCAAAGGGAATGCTTAAGTCTGTTGTTAAATAAAAACATGAAGCCAAATCCATAGACAAACCAAAATTCTTTAATAAGAAAAAGCATGTCATTGGTGATGGCATTACAGACTCCAAGAGAGTCCAAGCCGTACAGACAGGCCTGATTTTAAAGCTTTCTCAAGGACCTCATCCTAAAGAACCTACTAAATGTATGTTTACATCCTTAACAAAGTCCTTGTCAGCCATCCTAAAACAATTAAATGATGCAAAAATGGTGGAATATCCAACTACGACAGTACCATACCCAGAGGATGCTCCAAAACCTAGTTGGTTCAAAGACCATGAATATTGCGACTTCCACCGTGTTAAAGGACACAAGACAGATAGGTGTTTGAGACTGCATCATTGCATACAAGACCTCATCGAGGAGGGAAAGATCATTGTAGATTCTCCCCCTGAATCTGAAAAGGGTCTAAACGAGAAAATGGTTATCTACAAAGAACCTTTTCCTAATCATGTAGATAAAAAGAAAAGGAAACCAAATCATGGCCAAACCTCCAACGACTATAGAACTGCCACTTATGTTTACCCTACTCATGATAATCCTTTTGATTCTCTCATAAGATGTATTAGATCATCTAATGAATAGATTAACACTATCTAGATTTTAGAAAAGAGTTGTGCAGTAAGGACGAGATGTGCTCGTTTAATCATACCAGATCCCATGCCTATCCCTCAGGAAGGTCAGTATAATTTAATAGATCATTTAGATAAAACACCTGCTAGGATATCTATTCTTGGTCTTGTCAAAATCTCTACTGCCCACAAGAACATACTATATAAAACATTGAAAAATCCAGGGGTTTCGATAGATGTAGATCCCACAAACCTCTAAGCCATGATTGTGCACCTAGACTCCAATGATCATATTACTTTTGATCACACTACAATCCCGTGTAACAACCCAGAACATAACTTACCCTTATATCTCGAAGTGGTGGTTACCCTTTGCAAAATCAAGAGGGTACTTGTGGATGGTTGATCTAGTTTAAATATTTGCACTTTGAAGCTGGTTAAGCAGCAAGGCCATTTAGAAATAGATCTGGGAGCTAAGACTATTACAATCATAGCATATGAAAATGAAGAATGAGAATCAGCGGGTACTATAGTAGTTCCCATGGAATTAGGCCCAACTTGTCATAACATGACGTTCCATGTCCTTGACTTGGACCTTCCATACAACATGCTCTTGGGGTGCCCATGGATCCATGCCATGCAAGATATTCCATCGAATTTTCATCAGTGCATCAAGTTATGTCATGAAGGTCAAGTGGTTACCATTCTGGGTGACTCGGAACCATTCACACATTGTAGGGCATTGCACAATTTTTCTCGTGCAGCTTATGAGTGTCCTTCGAGTGATGTTATCATCCCCCTACAAATTGAATCCATTAAGAAACAAATAGATTCAGAGTCCCTCACACCTTATAATAAAAAATTTCCTTCGTTAGTCAACCTATTCTCTTCATGGGAGGCAACGTCAGCAAAATATGGCCCAGGTGAGCCATTCACTCTTAAATAGATTTTTTAATATCAGATTTATCAGTATCTCCCAGAACAAGGGGTAAGCCTTATTTTAAGTTCAAGAGCACTCGAGAGAAATGTCCTAAACCATTAGAAAAAAATTTCCATAGCAGTCTCCTATCTGAGAAGAAAATGTTAGAAGATCCTTCGGCACAGTGCCAGAAGGTACCATGGCTTCACGCCATCAAGCACCCCAGTACATCAAAGGTCACCACATGATGTTTGTCATGGGCTATAGTGGGTTTAGATGTGGCATTAATGCACAAGGATGGCTATATCCTAATCCCATCCCTCATTTTAAGTCAGATAAGCATGGCCTGGGGATAAGGCCTCATAATGTTCTACCCTCTAAGATTGACGCTACCTCTTCAATACGTGAAGACGTTTCATCTCATTCTGATAGCAATGCAGATTCCTAATGTAGCCTCTACAAGGATCTTGCTTCCACTAACCTATTCCCAGATTCAACGGTCCTTACCTTATCTGAATCCATCCCCTTAAACAATTATCAAGTAGCCCTTGTATGTAGTCATTTTTACCCTTATCACAAAAGAAAGGTAGCCCATGTGCGTCGGCCTATCACCTAACGGATGCTAGGTTCTCACCCGAGGCACGTGTGGGTGTCAAGTCTCTCTTTTATGTGAGTTACATGGGAAACATCATATATGATTTGTGTCTAAGATATTTAAAGAGGATTTATGACATACAAGAACCATAGAGCTCAGAACAGCCTCTAGATCCTTGCAGCCATTCCAGACAGATAGTACTTAATAGACTATATGAATTGTATCATAACAAAAAGAAGTATACAAACATCCATACCTATCATAAACTTAAATGAAAGAGAACTTATGAAAAATATGTATGTATCAGAACCATTGATATTCATATATATAGACTAGTAACCTCATTACATCCATGGAGCTATTATAGAATGTCACAGAGAAGCAGACTGCAGTCATGCATTATAACTAGACTAATGTAGCTAGGCCAACAAAACGAAAAAATTACAATCCCCATACCCAATACATCCTTTCCCAAGTGCAATTACCCACTAACAGAGTTCTTGTAGTATTTCTGCAGAGCTCTGCCCATTCTCTAGTTCTCTCATGTTTACTCTGCACGCACTAGTATTTATAGCCTCTCTAGGCTACCAACTCATCCTCCAGCACCCTCAGATCTGATGCCAAGTGTCTAAATGTGGTCCTCCATGTGAGTATGCTCTCCCAGGCCTGAGCTTTCCACTTTTCACCATGACATGCTTCTAGAAGTTTCTACCGTAGGCATGCTCCTTCCTGGGCTAACCTATCACCAGGCTGGCACCTTGTCCGCATAGCATGTGTAGTCGGGTAATGCTTTTCACGTTTTATGTCCCAAATGCCCAATTTTGGCTAAGTCCTGGACCCTTGGTTCTATCCACGCATGTCGCACGTGCCATGAGCTTCCTTAAACCCTTTTCTTAAACCCTGCCCTACGTGCTCTATCCTTACATGCCTCTCTTCAACTAGGATCTATGCGCATGCGCGCTTTTTGTACTTAGCCAACATTCTAGGGGCCCAAAATTGTATATCCAGAACTTATAGATTGGTATCAATAACTTCACGTGCCCCTAGAATTCTTTGAAAATGATGAGGAATTTGCAGAGTTCACGGGACTCAGGGATTCTATTCCAACTGGGGACCACAAGAAAGGATTCACAATTCAACTAGACACATGTGCATACTTCAGGGAAGAAGAAAATATGTGTGGAAGTTTGAATAAGAAGATAGTAAGTAAGAATACAACCACTTCCGAGATTCCTGGCAAAAAGGATAGACGGAAATCTCACTGTGAAAAAATCTTTGAAAAACTCATAGATAAACAGAATGAAGAATCTAAAGATGAAGTAGTTTATCCATTTAAAGATGGTAATGAGCTACCACAGGAGGTTGATCTTACTCTTCCCCTGATCCTACATGGATGGAAGATGCTTCTAAGATGCTTGTTGAGGAAACAATCAACATAAACATTGGCTCAAAAGAGCAACCTATAGTGATAAAGTTGGGGGCTTCACTCTTAGCTCAGGAACAAAAGATATTTGTAGATCTCTTAAGATAATACACGGACATATTCATATGGACATATGTAGATATGCCTGGTTTGGACCTAGAGCTAGTTGTGCACAACCTTGTTGTGCACCCGGATGCCAAACCCATCAATAAAAAGTTAAGAAAGATGCATCCTAAGGTGACACTCCTTGTCAAAGAAGAATTAGAAAAACTACTAGCTGCTGACTTTATTAAACCTATCGACTATTTAGAGTGGATCTCTAACATAGTCCCTATATAGAAGAATCCTGTCAGCATAAGAATTTACATTGATTTCCATGACATTAATAAGGCATGTCCTAAGGATGAATTTCCCTTGCCTAACATTGACATGATAGTTGATTCCACTGCTAGTTATGAAATGTTGTCCTTAATGGATGGCTTTTCATATTATAACCAAATACGGATTGCAGAAGAAGATCAGCGTAAAACAACCTTCATCACCCCTTGGGGGACATTTTGTTAAAAAGCCATGCCTTTCGGGCTCAAGAATGTCGGGGCTACTTATCAGCGGGCCATGACTGTTTTCTTCCATGATATGATGAATGACATCATGGAAGATTATGTTGATGACATTCTAGTGAAATCCAAGAGTAGGGGAGAGCACCCTAAAGTAATGAGGTGTATTTTTCAGTGTCTACGAGAATATAAGGTTTGCTTGAACCCTAAGAAATGTTTCTTTGGTGTTTTATCAGGAAAGCTCCTAGGTTTCATTGTTTCACAAAGAGGGATTGAAGTAGACCCTGCGAAGGTTGCGAATATCACAGAAATGCCACCACCTATCACTCTCAAATAACTAAGGAGTCTACAAGGGAAAATTCAGGAAATCCATTGCTTTATTTCATAACTTGCGGATAAGTGCCACCCCTTTACCCATTTACTAAAGAAATATGTTGCATTCAATTGGGGTCCTGACTGTCAGAAGGCCTTTGCACTACTAAAATAGTACTTGTTCATCCCACTTGTACTCATGTCACCTACCCCAAGTGAACCTCTCTTGTACATTTCCGCTACCTAGTTTTCTATGGTGCATTGCTTTCCCAATACGAATTAGACCATAAAGAGAGAGAAGTTTACTATCTTAGTCACACCTTGATTGTGTATGAGTTGAATTACCCCCAAATATAAAATTTATGCTTGGCAGTTGTCGTCACCTTCTAAAAGCTTCACCATTATCTCTTGAATAATAAAACCAAACTTATATCCAAATTTGACCCTCTCAAATACCTTTTATCCAAACCTGCCCTCACAGGCCGAATGGCTAATTAGATCATTCTCCTAAGTGAATTTGATATTGAGTTCGTGAATCAAAAATCCTTGAAAGGATGGGTATTGATTGATCAATTGGCAAAAGCTCCTCTCCCAGGAATGGAACCTTTGTGCCTAGATCTGTCAGATGCATCTATGATGTATATTGAAGAGTTTATAGAATGGTAGGTCCATTTTGATGGATCTTTCACCTTCCACAGATCCGGAGTAGGAGTGGTTCTCATCACTCCCATAGGGGATGTCATATAAAAAGCATTCTAGTTGGGATTTACATGCACTAATAACATTGTAGAGTACAAAGCACTCATCGCTGGCCTCAAGCTGGCTATTACTTGGAACCTATGACAACTACGATTCATTGGAGACTCTCAACTTATCATTAAAAAAGTTAATGATGAGTACAAAGATAAAGATGAGAAGCTCATTCCATATTAAAAATAGTCGAAACCCTGAAGGAGTACTTTACACATATCATATTTGAGAAAAAACCAAGGTCACACAATAGATCCGTGGATCCTATGGCTATTATTGGGTCTCTGTTATGCATACCCCCTTAGGAAATTAAGATGCCTTTCTTTGTAGAGCATTTATAAGTGCCAGCATATGATATGCCAGATTCATGTTTGGCATGTGAAATTGTTGGTCACTTATCCCCCTGGTATGATCAAATCTTTTGATACCTACAAGATGGCACTTTTCCACTAGACATTACTCATTCTAAAAATAAATCCCTTATCCCCCGCATAGCCCGTTATACCCTCCTAGGAGGCACCCTTTATCGTCATGGCTATGATGGGAATTTTCTTCGTTGTTTGGATATTGTTGACTCTATTCACACCATTAAGGAAGTACATGGTGGTATTTTTGGAGCGCACACTAGTGGCATGGTCTTAGCTAAGAAACTATCAAGAGTATGCTATTATTGGCCTACCATGGAATCAGATTGCTACAAATTTGTAAAGAATTGTGAACTATGCCAAAAATATGGAAACTTAATACATGCACCAGCATAGGTCTTGCAACCTATTGTAACACCCTGACCATTCTCTAAATGGGGCATAGATCTCATAAGGAAGCTCCATCCTTCTTCTTCAGATGGTCATACTCACATCATCATTTCCACAAAATATTTTACCAAATGGGTAGAGGTTTTCCCTCTTACTTATGTCACCGGTGCATAAATTTCAAAGTTCATCATGAACCATCTCATCTACCATTATGGGATCCCTTCAGCCATTGTCACTGATAATGGTAAATCATTCAAGAACAAAATGGTTAAAACCTTGTGTCAATGTTTCCATATCCAACTCAAGTGGTCTACCCCCTATTACCCCCAAGGTAATGGACAGGCATAAGCTGCTAATAAAACCCTTATACTGATTATGGAGAAAATGGTTGATAAAACCAGTCATAATTGGCACTTACAGATACATCCTGACCTCTAGGCCTATCAAACTTCCATCCACACTCCTACTAGTGTGACCCTGTATTCATTCATCTATGGCACTGAAGCCATCATACCTTTGGAAGTGGAGCTTCCTTCCCTGAGAATATCTCTCAGAGACTATCTTGATAAAGACGAGGACTACAGAGTTACTCGACTGACAGAGTTGGAAATATTAGATGAAAAGTGTATTAAAGCACTCAATCACCTAAAAGTCTATCAGAATAGAGTGTCTAGGGGACACAAAAAATGCATCATTCATCAGGAATTTGATGTAGGAGATCTAGTTCTAAAAGAAAACCAAAATAACATTGTCAAAGATAGAGAAAAGAAAGGTAAGTGTGAGGCTAACTGGCTAGGTCTTTATGTAGTAGTTGCAAATTATGGATCAGGAGCCTATACACTTGCATACTCAGATGGTGAAGAGCTTCCAGAACCTATGAACGCCATGCACCTCAAGAGGTTATATGCTTAAGCATGAAGAGAATATCAGATAAGAACTAAAAAATAGAAAAACAAAGAAAAACCAAGCAAAAAATGGAAAATTGAGAAAACGGTGAAGAAAATCAGGTCATCCACATGTGAAAACCACACAATTTTGGTGCAGTGGGTAGGTCTTTGGGTGAAAACCATTTTTCGACGCTCAAGGAAGATTCACTAGACGCAAGTCACTCTTACAGTAGGATGGGTAACCCTCACCACTTTCTAGATATGACTTCCTTTGCTAGGTCTAAAAAACCCTATTAAAGATACCTTTTCCTAGTCATGATCTGACTTATTTACTCTTATATCTGCATGAAGGACATTGCCTTTGCACACTCCATCTAACACTGAGGGAACCTTCACATTTCTACCTTCTCGTACATGCGTGTGTGGCATTATGCCTTTTGTATATTCCCACATCATGTTGGGGGAATCCACGCTTCTTTGTTCTTATACATTACTTTCATTACACGGCCTTAGAAAACACCAAACACTCAGAAAAGGATACACAAAAAAAAAAAAAACATTCATAAAATCTCCCCTTTTAGGATTATTGCTAGGATTAGGACCTTTTATTGAGCTATTTTCTTTGCTTTTGCATTTCTATCACATAACATGGAGTAAATGGGAAGAACCATTGGCCTTGAAGCCATTAATGGTGATATCCCATTCTCTTGAAGCATAAACTGATTGCTTATATCCTTTTAGGTTAATTTACTCTAAGCTTTCAAGAATAGAGGTTAACTTCATTTATTTAAGTTGCTTGTTTACTTCAAGTTAATGCATGCAAATAGGATTCCTTTCTCATTTCTTATCATATGGTCCATTGAGGGGATTTTGCAAAAATATTTGGGGTTCTTGAGTGTTTCTTACCCCATTTCAATATATCTTACAAAACCTTTCATTGAACACATGGGGGCAAGAGGGGTTACGTATAATCACAAATCTATCCCCCCTGCACCAATATCATCTAGTATCATCCCAAGTGCTAGAATAAGAACTCAGATACCACCTCATAAAATCTAAAACATGTTCTACTATCTGTGGATATATCATCAATATGAAAGCATGAAACATACACATCTCTAAATCTAAATTATGTCACATACATAGAGGAAAGGGAAATCATACATCATGATGCAATGATTATAAAACAATAATCAATAATCATACAAAGCATAATCACAGTATAAAATGACAAAATCATCATCAAATTTCCATATAGTACATGTATAACTGTCCATGGAAATACTCAAATGTACATCATCGATACAAAATGCCATCTAAAAAGGGAATGCATCAAAAGAATCGAGCCTCCATCAAGAGGCGTCATCAAAACAAAGGTACATAAAAATATACATCAAAATCAACCTTCATAAGAGGCATACATATAATAAATTTTTACAAAAGGAAAAATAAAGAGCTCAACCATAGCTCTCACCCTTGTCGGGGCTCCTGAGACCATGACCTAGAGGACATAAGCATGGTGGTTGTAATGGACCGGCACTGGGGGTGTCATCATACTGTCTAGCTAGCTGTTTTCAAGACAGATGCTCTTCAATGGGCTGTCGAACTAATCTAACTGAACGACCTGATCACCGTGACCTGGAGCCTATCCTTCTCACACCTGACTACTCAAAAGTTACCACTTGCTGCTATACAGGGACAGCCCTAAAATATGCAGTCCTATAATATAAAGCCTCGTTGTCAGACCTCATAGCATCCCATATCATATCAATGTATCTAGAAGCAATAGCATCTTGTAAGGTGGCATCTCACTCACCTGTCAACCTTCCATTGTCATCTTGAGCTTATCTAGAAGTAATAACCTCTTAATCTATATGTGCTGTGATAGTCTGCACCTGGGCTCATGCCTGATTTCTTTGCATAATATACCCTTATGACTGTTCCTACACGTGGTCCCTCTGAGCAATAACCATCTACACGTGGGTCTGATATTGATGTAAAAGGCTCAGTATCTGAGCCACCTATGTGGCCATCTCACTAATCCAAATTTTCCATAGGGTACTATCACTTCCTTGAGTGGCATGTGCTCTAGCCTGATCTCTCTCTAATGTAAATTTTTTTACCTGAGCACGTTCCTGATCTCACTCCACTATAAGGTCCTATACATGTGCCCTGACTACATCTCTCTCTCCAACCACCTGTACCTAGACATCAATCACTACCTATAACTGTTGCTAATGGGTAGCTAGTTGTCCACCATCACCACCACCCTCCGGAGCATGAGGTGGCAGGCCCTTCTCTAGAAGTACCTACTGAAGAGGGGCGTATATCCCCACTGGAATTCCTACTGGGGGAAACTCTATGTCAGCCACCCTAAAAACCTTTCTCGTCCTAGGCCTAGGGCCATGTTCCTGTGGCTGCTGTAATGTTGGACCTTGTCCCTTACCCCTCACATACTGGTGTGATTTTGTACCACCATCATCATCATCACTATCATCCCCACCAATGATTCCACCCTTACCACCACTAGGAGGCCCCACTGGAGGAGCTCTCACACCAGCATTATATGCCACCCTGGAAATAGTCAAATGGCATGAAATCACACCATGGTACCATGGCGCATACTCAAGAGTAGTACCTGGATCTCTAATCTATCTTAGTGGTAGCCACATAGTAGGTACCACCTATAGGAAACTGGCCAATGCTCTATCTTGGGTGATTTATGGACCCATATCAATGTGCTCTCGGGCCCTATGACCATACCACCTATCTGGCCTAGGAACATCCTGGGTAATGCCAAACTACCTCTAGCATTGATCCACCCTATACAACTACCACATATAGCTGCAGTTGCCTAATATAAAGTGCTCCACTATGGCAATACTAAGCTCTAAACCTTCCTTGGGCCATTGGAAATGTCTATAGGGCCTCCAAACCATGGAAGCTTGATATAGCTCATCAAGCTCGCAGTGATAGTAATATGTATCCCCCATATATGGCTACACATCATCCCTTGTCAAGAACTAACCCATCGTAGAAGGATCCTCGGGAGCCCGAACTCTCAAAACACCTAAGGGGTGACCAATGGCAATATGGTCCCACGCCCACAACTAAAGCAGGTGAGCTGGTCTTACCATCTTCTGATGGTAGTAAGTAATCAAGGGAAGGTCCTAGTATAGATGTGCTAGAATGCACTGACCCCAGCAGTAGGTCTCTCCCTCTACCAAACTGTGTATCACTCCAACAAGGCTGAGCAGAAATGAAGAACTGGTCTTGTCAGGGAGTAAGACCACTTACGAAGGCCATCATATAAAACACTACTCGGTCTAGCTCTAAATCCTCAATACACTGCGATAGCCTAATGGTCATCCCATGCCATGGTATTGTCGGGACATCAAAAAACTCTATGATATATCACTAAATATTAGTCCAAAGGCTCATAGACTGGATAATCTGACCCTGGATCAGGACCTACATAATATGCCACACATCCTCAAGAGTAATTGTGATCTCCCTGGTTGGGAGCTAAAAGCATTGACTCTCATTGTGCCATCACTCTACTATAGCTATCAAAAGGCCATGATCTAATGCGATCTAGGGCATATCAGCCACATGAGACAATCATGTAACATATAGAAGGCTATCCAAAGTCACTCTATCATCATCATCGGATTGGGCCTCTATCATTGCTAGCTTACCATATCATTCACAAGGTCTGTAGGACATATAGTATACGCTACAAACAAGAAAACACACATGTATCAGTTAACATTTCCATCTACTTCTATCTAAAAATTACTTGGTAAATCACCATTCTTCCATCTTTTTTCCTAAAAAAAATCACTTTCTTCTTGTTTGTCTTCTTTTCTCCTTGGTTGTTTTGCTGGAAGGATGTTCTGATCTCCTTCTCCGACACACATGTGCACATTCATCCGATACCTTCTCGCCCATCCCGTATGCATACGCACCTATCTTCATGCGTACACACCCCTCTATTTTCTTCTTTCCCATTCTCGATGCCTACAAGCCCAGTATGATGCTAATGGACCTATCTCTACACATGCACGTGTGCACACACACATACGCTTCCCCATTACCCGAAATGCAACGTGTGTGCATGATCATTTCTGATGGATGTGTGTGTGTGCCTCTGTCAGTTTCCCTCCAATGGATATACGTGTACACTGTATCTATTCTTTCGATGAATACACGTGACCCACTGGTTTCGATAACCATGTGCGTACGCATATACATCATTGACGCATGTGTGTACGCGTATATGTTACTAACGCATACACGTACACACATATGATCAAAATTATTTTACCCTAGCCTAAAAAACCCTACATAAACCTTTGCAATTAAATGCGTAATTTACAAGGAGGGATATGTTATAGTATGGTACTCAATACCTTAGCTCATGTTCACCTAGGTACTTTATTAAATAGGCTTTATTGAATATTTATCTAAGACCCACTCAATGTGTGTGGATATTTCTTTTATCTTATTTAGATATCAAGGAGATATTATCTAGTTGTCAAGGTACTAGTTCAAGACCATTGATCTATGGTATTGAACTAGATCCTTGAGGATCTAGTTCTCTACCATAAATCTATGGTCTTGAATAGTTCTTTGATGACTAGTTATTTCCTTGATATTATGGCTTGAATCTACGACCTTGACTGGTTCTTAGATTATTATCTCCTAATATCCTATTTAAGATAAGGCCCATATCCTCACATGTAATTGCATTGAGGTTCCATACAATAAAGGTATATGATATTACTGCTCATTTGTTTGCAACATGAGTTTTATGTAAAGCTACCTACTGGTGAACACCCTTTCATCTTATTGATTGCTAAGTGTTTGATTAGTATCTATGTTCTTGGCTTGGTACAATCTGGTTATCATTCCCTTTCATGGTATCAGAGCTAGAGATTTTTGTTGACATTCGTCATGTAAGTTTTATTGGCAAATAAAGGGACATTGTAAGGTATTCATATATTTGGGATTTGGTCGTCTGTTGTTGCTGCATGAATTTTTATGAGAGTAAAGACCCACTCCAAGGCATCCCAAGAAGCTTGGCTCAAAAAATGTGTACAATGATGAAGAATTTTGGTGTACACCGTGGTCTGAATCCACTGCTTGATCACAAAACTCAAAAACAACTGACACTAGGTTTTACCAGAATAGCTCCATACAAGGAGACTGTCAACGGAGTGATGTTGAAAGTGCAAAAAAACACCAAACATAATTCGATCAACTGCTGCAAATAGGTGTGCCATAATCCAAGAACAAAAACCAAAGCAACAAGGCAAGGACAAAAAATCTAGAGTGTCACGATCCAAGAAAATCCAAGGTAACAAGGCAAGGACATGAAACTGGAAGAAGTGAGATCAACACCACACCCTCCCATACTGCTAAATGGGTGGAGTGACGCTACAAATATGTATGAGTTGCCCAAAATCAACTACTCGAACACTGATGAAATAACATCGGACTTCACCAGAATAGATCCCCCACAAAAGATACTGTCAACATGCCAAAAGTGTCAAAAATACAGATACAAAATCTCTCAACAAACAAGAGAGATACACTACACCTGCTAAAGAAAAATACTCAAAACAAGAAGCATCACAATGCAGAAGGTATAGAAAGTGGAACAAGAGGCAAAATGGTGGAGGAGCCATGCCTGTAGAGTCCTCTTAATGAATTCCTATGTCACCTTCACAAGTGATCAGATATCCACCCCAAATCAACACGGATGGATGAAGAAGATGCCTGCATATGACTTGGTGTAAAATACACGATGGGTGTATGCAAAAGAATATCAGAATGTGTGTCAAGTTGATCATGTCTGATAGCTGAAATCTCAAGTTTCTCAAGCCTGAGTGAAGATGTAGAACTCATGTGTTGCTCATGATCCTCAAAAATATTCGAGCGAATAAACAAAGGATCTCTATCAATGTGTGATCCCAATGAAGTATCTGTAAGAAAACCAATGTCATGGTGATAATTCCACTTAACATGTGTAAGAGGGGAAATAATACCCTATGAGTGTCTGTCAATACCTCTACTAGTGAAACCCATAAAATGGAGCATGCGAGAACTGAAGGTAGTGGTACACTTCTCAAAAAGACCATGCAGTTGAGCAGAAATAGGATACACAACATGTGGTACTGTAATAGGCACAGATGTGGAAGAGCATGCAGTAACAATCCTAACAGGTTTAGAAGCATCAAGAGTAGGAACATGCTCAAAGATTAACAGATCAATGTCAGTGGGTACAAGAGCAATAGCTACAAGTGGACTGGGAGCATGGATATGGCTGTCCATAATATCATGTTGATGTTGTAGGCTAGTAAGGTGTTGCTGCAGGGAGTGGATTATTGTATCCTTATTGTGAATGAGTGATTGTAGAAGAGAATTTCACTTCTTGAGAGATCTATTTTCTTCCATAAATTTTACAATATCCTCTTTAAGTATACACACTTCAGAGAAAAGTATATCATTCTCTAAATCCATGATAAATACAAAATGCAACTCCCAGAAGTTTAGGACGTTCGGCTCAGCCGAAATTGCGTCCACAATTGATTACAACACTCCTCCATATTTGGAACTTTATAATTATAGTTTAAGTCTCAAAATAAATATTTCCAATGGAAAGATCATGAAAAAACAAGCACTTTTGCAAAAAACGGCACTCAAAACCGAGTTACCGATCAAAATTTACAAGCTTTATAATATTTTGCTCGTTATTTATTTTAGTTGCCACTAAAACAAAATAAATTGTTGTTTCCTTCACCACAAAAATAAAATTAAAGGGGGCTCAAGTTAAGCACCTACTAGTAGGAATCACAAGCTTTAAGCCCTCATATGACCATACCTTATGACCAAGGGCTAAGGATTTTAATGGATGTCAACGGCAATCTCCATCTCTGATACCATTAAACGAACGATAACCAGATTGTACCAAGCCAAGAACATAGATGCTAATTAAACACCATGATCAATAAGATGAAAGTAATTCACCAAAATAACTTTACATAAACCTTTGCAAATAAATGAGAAACAATATCATATTTTATTATGGAACTCAATGCAATACAATGAGAATGGATCTTGCTTAAATAGGCAAGGAATAACAATCTAAGAACCATCAAGGTTGTAGATCAAGCCATAAATCAATGAAATAAGTAGTCATCAAAAAACGAGTCAAGACCATAGATTTAGGAGAGAACTAGATATCAAGGATCTAGTCAATACCATAGATCAAGGAAAGAACTATACCTAACAACTAGATAATATCTCCTAATATCTAAATAAGATAAAATAAATATCCACACACATAAGTGGGTAAGGATAATACAATAAAGGTAAATAAAGTACCTAGGTGAACATGAGCTAAGGTAAATACCTACTCTAACATACACATACACATACCTACTGGTTTTGACACATGCACGTACACATATACGCCATCGACGTATGCATGTGCGTGCATACATTGAAATTCTTCTACCTAGCCTAAAAATCCCTTAAAAAGTGCATTAAATGCATAATTCACAAAGGGGGATAGGCCACTCACGTAGGGTCCATCCGATGGGTCTCGCATGAACTCTCAGATGTGATATGCTCATCTCCTACTCGGTAGTCTCGCCATCTCACTCTAGGGCTGTCACTCTCGCTCACACTAAAAATTCACAAGAACTCTGGTACAAATGAGCTGATCGTGATTGATTTACCCCCTCGGGTTATATATTAGGCTGTCGTGATGCCCCCAGGGCATGTTTTCTATGATGTGATTGTTCTATCCCTTCTTCTATCCATTTAGGTGATTATTTTTCTATTAAAATAATTATTTTTTACTCATTTTTGCATGCTGGGGAACTTAATGTCACCCTGTGGTCACTTCTTCATTGCACTGGAATGATTTATGCATATTTCAGGTGTCATTTCTTATCATTTTTATTCTATTTTTCCTCTATCTTGCACCTGTCGTAATGATTATTTTTATTAAATAATTATTTTTGGCTTGTAATTGTTCTTGCGAGGGCATTTTATGTGCTAACTAATGCCTTTGCCTTTGCCTTTAGGTAGTTGCACATATTTTTAGGAGATCTTTGATCTCTTATACAAATTCTACTAACCAATCAAAAAATTTAAAAACTGTAAAACCATTTATAAAACCAAAAACATTTAAATACTTCAAAAATGGACTAAAAATTGGTAAAACACTCATTTACAGCTGAAATCTATGTCTCTCACATGGCACTCATCCTATATCTTGCTAAAATTTTTGAATATTTTGAAACAACGAATCACAGATCATCTAAATATTCAATCACCTACACAAGCTACGGTGTTTACTTCATCTGTACTCTAGGGCACTATCAGTTTCCTGGTACTATTTTCGTCGTGCACATTACTTTTTCACTGGACCCAATAGTCCTCGATCATTTCCCTTGTACTATACATATTTCTTGGGGCATCATCCTTTACCATTGTTGTTTCTCAGAACATTTGGGACTACATATCAATAAAAAAAAAATTTGCAACTATCTTGAACGTTGTTGGTTTAAGTGTGTGTGATTGTACTTATTTCCTTGTTAAGTGAGATTGTTTATTTCTCATATTGCATTACATTTGTGTATGTTGCATGGAATTGGCCATTTTTAGCAATATATGTTTGTTCGTATTTTGGCTTCTCATGTCATTTTATGCCTTCATCGTATGCTTATATCTTAATAAGGACCAATGATGAGGGTTCTAAGAAAAACGATGATTATGTATTGGTTCTATAAAGCATTGGTTTGTGGATAGCTCAATATCCCTTTTTACTTTCTCATCTCCTTTCTTCTTGCTTTCTCTCCTACTTTCTTTTTCGATCATCGATTGAGTTTCTCCGTCACCCCATCGACACTCGAGGGGGAATCATTCATCCTATTATTTTTTCTTCTACCCCTTCAAAATTTTCTACTCATTTGTACTTGTCTACTTTCTTTGAAATGACATAGCTTACGTCACCCCAAAGAGGGGAAAATGTAGACACTTGTAGTTTGATTAAAGCACCATTATCCCTAAATATTTCCCTAGCTAGTCCTCTTCCTGGAAGTTGGCAACACCTCATTAGTTAGATCTATCTAACTCCCCTCTTACGACACTCTTTTGGTTGTATTTTCTCTTGTAAACTAATTAAATAGGTTATAATAACCTCTTCTTAGCTAATATTATCTTTTTTACCACCTCTATTAGCCCCCTGGAATATCAATCCACTTCATTGGATTGATTAGGCCTTTCAAAACCCTCCTAGAAACCTAATTTCTCTCTAAATAGGATTAATTACCCTCTAAACATGGTTAGCTAGTCTTAACCATGATCAACCTCTCTCTAAAACTAGTCAAATCTTACTTTGACTTGCTAATTAACTTGTTGACTCCCTTTTAGTCCCACATGCACCAAAAGCCTCCCATTTCCCAAATGGAAAACTATAAATAGCCTACTACCCCCCTCTCATTTCTAAGAACACTTCTTCCCTCTAACCTAAACTATAGTATTATTGCTAGGATTAGGACCTTTTATTGAGATATTTGCTTTGTTTTTACATTTCTATCACATAACATGGAGTAAATGAGAAGAACCATTTGCCTTGAATCCATTAATGGTGAGATCTCATTCTCTTGAAGCATAAACTGATTTCTTAGATCCTTTTAGGCTCATTTACTATAAGCTTTCAAGAATAGAGGTTAACTTCATTTGTTTAAGTTGCTTATTTACTTCAAGTTAATGCATGCAAATAGGATTCCTTGCTCATTTCTTATCATATGGTCCATTAATGGGATTTTGCACAAAGCTTTGGGGTTCTTGAGTGTTTCTTACCCCATTTTAATAGCTCTTGCAAAAAAAAAAATTGAACACAATTGAAGGCATATAAAAGGATGTTTTATATGCTTTTAAAGGTTTTGCATCTGCTTCATGTTTTTTCTACTCAAAAATTGGAATGATGTTCAGTTGTGGCATGAAATATTAGGTCATGTTAACTTTATGAGCATGTATGACATGTCTTTGCCTAATATTTTTGTTGGTCTACCATACCCAAGAAAACTTTTGAAGGGTTCTTATGTGGTAAGTAGTCAACAAACCCCTTCCTTATTCATCATGAAGAAGAATCCTCATAACCTCTGGAAATTGTCCACATTAATATTAGAGGACCTTTAACAATTCCTTCTCTAAATGGTTCAATGCATGTTTTAAGTTTCAATATTCTTGCATGATTTGGTCATTCTTTATTAAAAACAAATCATGTGTTATCTAAATTTAAATCTTTCGTTAAAATTATTCTTATCAAATTTAACAGGCTTAAAGTAGATAATGAAGATATATATGTTGATAAAACATTTCTAAAATCTAAATTAGTATGTGATTAATAAAAATATTATTATATGTATATCAAATGACGCTTGGGGACGCTTTGTGTTTGTAATGGAGACGTACAATATTGATTGCATCTAATATTTTTTCAAGATTGAAAATTTGAAGTTGTTTTCTTCATAAATTAAATATATTGGTAATATGACATTATTAGTTTTTAAAAACATTTTTTCATTTAAGTTTTTATACAACTTTTTAAACCTATTAATGTAAGATTTATGTGGTTAAAATTGAAATTACTAATAAATTAGATTATGTTTATATGAATATTCTGATTCTAACCATGTTGGTGATGTACTAGATAGAAAATATACAACTGTATATGTGTTCAAGTTTGGTACATGTGCCATTACTTGTGTAGACACCTAAAATATACTTACACTTAGCATTTCATCCAATCCAGTCAATTTATGACACTTCGTTAATCAACCCTTCTTCGCTCCATTCTTGGATGCCCCTTTTACGACACCTTCTCGGTCATATTCTTCCTATAATCAACTTGTTTGGCTAATATGTCTCTTATTATCTAAAGCATTCCTCCTTTCGACCATTCAGAACCTCCCTACTTCTCTCTAGACCACTTCTATTGGCTTTATAGGCTATCTATCGGTCACAATTGGTTATCCAAACCCCTCCCAACTCTCAATGAGTCTCTAATCACTTGCTAATCAAGTTTAACTAGCCTAGACCTAGCTTATCTAAGCCTAAACTATTTTTATCCTAATCTAATCTAAAAGTTATTTTTGAGCTTTAGTCCCACATGCACCCAAATTCCAAATTCTTCCAAACCCAAAACTATAAATACAAGGCTAAGCCTACCCATTCAACCTAAAAACTTTACACACAACTTTACATAACACAAAGCCAAAAAAATTCTAAGAAAGCTTTGAGATCTCATTTGTATTAGCTTTAAGCTAATTAGACATTTGATCTTAAGCTTACTTCCTCCATTGTTGAGCTAACACCTCCATTTACATCCATAATCCAAGTTTTGATTAATATGGAGAGAACCATTGGCCTTGAAGCCATTAATGGTGAGACTCCATTCTTGAAATATTGAAAACCCTAAACAACTAATCACCCCTTTGATTGCTAAGTTAATATTATTAGGTTCAATTTCTTAATTAAGTAATCTAAAGAGTAGAGAGTAGTATATATAGGCTTTGATGTTTTTGTCAAACTTATGATGCATGTATAGGATTAACTCTTTCTTATCTCTTATCTCATGATGCATGGATGAGTAAAACAAATCTTTGAGGTTATTTAGCCTCATTCCATAGCTTTTTCAACTTTCCATCGCATACAACTTGGAGTCGTAAAAATCAATCGATGGTCTCCATCTCTTCTACTGAGGTAGAATATAGAAGTGTGATGGAAGCACCAAAATAATTCATGTGGCTGCATCTATTGGAAGATATTTACATGGAAGTTAAATTAAATACACCACTTATGTGTGATAGTCATACTTGTATTTCTCTTACTAATAATCTAGTCCAACATTAAAGGAAAAATCATATAGAGATTCAAGTGCATTTCATCTGAGAGAAGGCGCTCTACAGTGATATAAATCTCCAGTACTACCCAACTGAAGGTCAAGGTACAAATATGTTTATGAATCCTTTGTGTGATGTAAAGTTCTGTAAGTTTCATGAAATTCTTTTCCTTTCAAATTTTCCATTAAGGGGGAGTGTGCATGACAATGTCACCTCCTAACAGTTAGTTGTGTGTTTTCTCCTTCTTCTCTATACTTTTTCTCTAATTTAAAGCATTGTAAAAGATTTTTTTATGCTCTTAGTAAACTTATAACTCTAAGTTTACTTTGTAGTCGAGTAATGTTGCATTTTTTTTAAAGGAGGTATTTTGTTATAAAATGCTCCTAGAGATGTTAGTATATATTTTTTCATGAGAAAATGTGAGATGTAGTCTCACAAATAATGCTTAGCCTAAATCATAACTTCTGATTTATAGAATTCAAATCCTTTTGTATTAAAAGCTAAGTTTAGCATGATGAAGGTATATAAATCATTCAAAAGTGATATACTAACCTAAACCTTGATTATGATTTAAGGATTGTAAATCTTGTTTTATAAATAGGTAAGTTTACATATGATCCCCACTTAATATTAAGGGGGGTGTTAGACCATGTAATATTAAGTGTTATAGTTATAACTATAATCTATAATTAAATAAATTGGAATATTATATATTTTAATTTATTTAATATAAACTACATGTTTATAGTATTAAATTTTCCAGATCTTTGTTGAAAAACAAATGCACGAGAAATTGTAAAAATTGAAATAACTAACAATAAGATGCAATATGGTCAAGAACTTGCAAGGAAATAATGACTCTAAATCAACTCATTGCTCCATATCATAGACTGATACAAGTGATGTACATATAGGAGGTGAATGTGTAACCTCCTCCTAGATCAGTGTTAAATAACTCTCACTAATTTATCCTATAAGTATAGTTGACTCCATACAACTAGTTAATTAACTTCACACAACTTATACGATAACTCAACATAACTAATAGAACTAAGCAAGCATATCCCATAAGTGTAGGAAAGCTCCAAGTAAATACACAAATACAAGAAAAATGAATATCCTACATTAACACCCTCCATACGCACAACTTATATGGGAAGTGAAAAATGAAAGTGGGCCCCGGAAACAAGCCCTGATGAGGTACCCACATACAATGAAAATCTCTCATAAAGTGGAGAAAGGGATAAAATCTAGTGGGAAAAACTTCCCCCAAAAGAAAGATAAAAAAATCACTCAATAAAATTGGAGAAGAAGAAGTAATGGGCCTCGGTAACTCATCTTGATGAGGTACCCACATACAATGATCATCTCCCATAGTAGAGAAAGAAATAAGTGAGGAAAAGAAGGTACCCTATGAAGAGTTTCAATGATGTGGTCCTCTACATAAAGGTTGAAGATAATTTTCCTACACTGAACAACGCTCTTGCCCTTAGGAAGGAAAAAAATGGAGTACTAAAATTTGGCCCACTCCACAAAGGAAGAACAAACCTACAGTAATCTTATCTCTAAATCTAGTCTATAAATAAAAGGTGCCATAGGTCTAGCAAACATGTGCATAAAATAAAATGGTAATGTCACTGCAGTATACTTGTTAGAGAGAGAAGATGGTGGGGGTACAATAACCCTCACAAATGGATCCACATGAAGAGGTGCATCATGAAACGTCTTTGAAATGGTGGAAGTGACAAATGTCCCAAGGCAAGCACTCCTAATGAGAGATATGAATGGGTCCTCCAAAATGTGTGATGGATCAATCAGAGCATATTCCTATAATACTATGTACATGTAAAACTAACTATGCTAAGTGAAATGAAACTAACACCTAGTAGATTCAAAGAAAAGTTAATCAAACAAAAACATTATGATAAGAGATTAAAGGAAATAAAATCTTTAATGTATAAACATGATAAAACAACTAAATTCTAAGGTATTCCTACTCTTTTGTGATTGTTTCTTAAAGAATGAACCTAATTAGATCAGTTAGATATCAAATTCATGTTGTTTGCCTCAAGAATGAGAATGAGATCTCACCAAGAAATGGCTACAAGGCCATTTTTGGATCTTCCCATACTACTCAATTTGAGATAATGGATGCAAGAGATGAAGAAGCTATTCCAAAACAATGGTGAATGGCTCAAATCAAAATGCCTATAGTTTTCACTAATCAAAATGAGGTGTGTGTTTGAGAGGAAGGATCTTGGTCCTTTAAATAGCTTTCCACTTTGGGAGACTCTTACATATTAGAGAATGTGGGACAAATGATAGAGTGCATTTAGAATAAATAAGCTTGATTAGAGGAATTGACAAGTGATTAGCAACTCATGGGAGTTGGAAATGATTTAATTAATCAACTAGGATTAATTAATAGACTAGAATAAGCTTAGAAAGATGTTTGGAGTTGATTTAGAGGAAAATATGTAGGATTGAGATTATTTAAAAGGGGGGTTTAATTAATAAGAAGGTTTATCAATTAAATACAAGGTCAAAAAGTCTTAATTAACTAATAATTAGTTAATCAATTGAAAGAGGAGTATAACTAATGAAGTATCGTTAATTGGCATTCAAAGTGGGGTAAAGGCTAATTAATGCACGAAGTGTCGTTAATTGACCAAAATGGAGAGAAATGTTAGTTAATTAGTAAAAAAGCTAATTATTACAAAAATGAGGGGAGAGTGGGTAATTAGTGAAATTTAAGTATTAAAAATTTGTAAGAGGATTTTAGGTGTCTACATTTTCCCCTCTTTAGGGTGGCGTAAGCGACGCCACTTCAAATATAGTATAAAATTATAGACAAGTAAACTTTGAAGGAATGGAAGAAAAATTAGTAGAATGAAGGATTCCCCCTCGAGTGTCGATGGGGTTATGAAAGAAGGTGATCAACGATCAAAAATAAGAAGGAAAAATAAGAGTTAACACAAGCCTAGTAGGTAAGTTTGTAATATGAGCGAGTGGTAATGAATAATTGGTGTTTCAACGAATAGAAGAAACAAAGGAGGAAAGGGAGGGGGGAAAATGCAATCCCTGTTTGCCCAAGTGATGTTAGAAGAAAGAGTGTGATAGGATAAATGATAAGGAATAAAAATTAAGTTTGAAGAGAATGGAAATAGTTTTCATCCAGCTGATGTAAAAATAAATTTATTTCATCATTTTGCTATATGACTATGTCATTGGCTCTTTATTATAATATAAGCATATAAAAAAGTGTAAAATAACATTAAAATCTATAATAATAACATTTGTTCATTGCCACAACACTAACTCAATGCAACATGCATAACGTAATGCAATATGAGAAAGTGAAAAAGATAACTTGACAAGGAAACAAGTACGAACACATAAACTCAAACAAACAATGTTTAAGATAGTTGCACCAATGTTTTTGTTATCGAGCTTCAATTCTTAAATGTTCAATTTAACGACAAGGGTTAAAAATGGCACCCCAAGAAAGAATACATGTGAGGTGAATATACAGAGGACACAAGGGTCCTATGAAAAAGTAATCATGCACTATGAAACAATACCAAGAAACTCATTGTGTAAGGGAGTGCAGACATAGTAAGAAAACCAGCTTTATTAGTGGAGGTAGATACATATGATCTGTGATTCGTGTGTGAGAACAATTGAGGACCAAAAAAGATGTTTTATAGGACAAATTTTGATGTTTGAGGACAATGCATCCAATAAATTCTTCATCTGAGTGCATTTTTCTTACCAATTTTTGAAATTTTGATTGTTCTACCAATGTTTTATATTTTTGAATTATTTTGCCATTTTTTTGGATTTTTAAATGATTTTACCAATTTTTTGGATTTTTTTATATTTTGTGTTTTTTAGGGTTTTCTAAAAGTTTTCCGAAGCTATGTACAAGAAAATGAAGATGCAAAGATGCATCCAGTGAGAGGTGAGAATGTACAAGGAAAAATCTTGCACGTATATACAAGAAGAAGATAAGTTTGATCAAGGCCAAGATGGATAGGTTCAACATGATGATGAACTCAAACCAATGAAGTGATAAGAAGGAGGGAGCATGCCCCCAACACAAGTTTGTCAAGAAACATATGATATAAAAGAAGTAAAAGTTTTTTTTATTAAAAGGGGACAAAGGTTATTGTAAACAAGGTAAAAAGGTAATCTTATACACATGGATGTTCTGAATAAATCAGAAGAACACTGTGAATGCTATGGAGTGATATGGAAAATGCAGCTAGAATCCTTGCAATGAAAAGGTGATTAGTGAAATGCAAAAATCTTGAGTCAAAATAAGGACTAAAGTAAGAGTTTGAACAAGATCTAAACAACACCCAGTAACATACTAATATTATTTTCTCATAGGAGACCCATTGTGTGCATGTGGAAATTAAATACCTCTTGAAGTGAATATTTTATAGGAAATAAGTGAAGAAAAACTAGCTAATGTGTACGAATGATTTATTTTGATAGGTGATTTTTGAATGGAGAGTGGAAGGAGAGTCATACATTTCTCTGCTACCAGCCAGACGTCTATAGGTCTGATGGAGATGTATTTGATTCTAGTCGCAACATTTCTCTACTGTCATCCAGGCATCCATATCCCCAATAGAGATATTGGAAATACCCCAAGAGAGAGTTTATACGTTGATTTTCTTTTTGCATTGTGATATTTTTGATTGATTTTTACTTTTTGCTTTCTGAAAATTATATTAGCTCTCTCAATTGTTTGATAAGGGGTTAAGAACCATTGATGGCTTGATGGAAGGATGTGGAAGTGATTGTGATGACAACATTGGCTAGTGTCAACAAATATGCCCAGAATTTCTTCGCAAAAAGTTTATTAGATGTGGATAGTGATAGGATCTCTAAGAGGCCAGTCATTATTTAATTTACCAATGTGATAAAATACCAACATCAAATGAATACTATAGAGATAAATGTCACACAATGAGTGTGAATAGACTAACCAAAAGATCACCGAAGGGATGTAAATGGTTGGTGGTTTGTAGAAGAATTTGAAGAAAGGAAGGAAAGAACATCCATGTGTATGCAATACCTGATTGCAAAGTTTGATCTTTGTACCCTTGGATTTTTTGTAATATTTTAATATTTTCTCATTTTTTAATTTTTTGGAATTTGGGACCAAAAAGATCACTTTGCATGATAAGATCCAACAACAATGTTTGAGATTTATTTTATGATAGAAACTAGTATTTGTTTCTTATCAAGAGTGATATTATCTCCAATCTTGATGATTTTTGTGAGCCTATACTCGATAAGTGACTGTGACTTATCTTACAACATGGATTTTTTATGTGGGAGCTCGAATTATTTATTTATAGATTTGTGTTTTTTTCCATGCTTGATGGGTACGCTGGCATGCATTCTTGAATCACGTTTGATTTTTAGATTTTTGGGTGTTGGATTTAGTGGGAGCTTTAGAGCTCTTAAATCTTTTGATCTTTTCTTGATGAATAAATTGCTGGTGTTTCCTACAAGATAGTGTGTTATTTTGTTGATCCCGAGAAGTGGGAGAAGAAAGTGGATGTTTAGGATTGATGATAGGAATGTTAGGGATGATGGTGGGCTTTCCAAAATTGTTGATAGAAGGATGATATGATGGAAAAAGAGGATATGGTCCGAGGATTGAAGAGCATGGGCTACCAGGAAGTGATCCACAAACATAAGATGAAGGACTACTAGGATGTGGCCCAAGGATAGAAGAGAATGGTGTACGTGGAGGTGAACCATAGATAGAAGATGAAGGGCTACTAGTATGTGACCCAATTATAGATAATAATGGGATACCATGATGTGTCCCATAGATGGGAGACGAGGGGATATGAGGACATGGCCAAATAATAGAGGATAATGGGCTACCTAGAGGTGACCTCCAAATAGAAGATGAAGGGCTCCTAGAAGGTGACGCATGGAGAGATTGTGATTGAGGAATCATGATATGTAAAGAATGATGGGGTGATGAGAAGATGGGCCAGGGATCAATGACAGACGTAGGTGTTTCTCCATTTAATGGGGATGGTGAAAATGGAAGAACAAGAAGAGGAACAAGTTTGATGATCTTAGGATCTTCCTCTATTTTTTGATAAAAGGAATCAACCTCTTCCTCACAATACGTGAAGGCATCAAGTTCAAAAGAGAATTCTTTCTCATAATCCTCTAGATGAATGTCATCATGTAGCCTTAGGGTAAGTGCACCAAGTTGGGGGGTCAAAAGGGGGTTTTAAGTGGACGTATTTTTCTGAAAAATAAAAAACTTCAACTTGTACGATATTTTTGAAATTGTTACACTCAAAATTAGAAGATGTTGTACAAATATGAATCGTAGAATTTTTAGTCTAGTTTCTAAGCTACTAAATTTGATTGAAAATAGATAAGTTTAAAAGGGTCAAATAATTAAAATACCAACAGGTGCTCCTATTTTTGTTAAAAAAACATAACATAGTGACTTTTGTGCCCCTTGCCATTTTTTTAGCACCATTTAGTATTTTTGAAAACCCTTTGGTAGAAAGATTGTTTCACCTTTTTCTTAGATTATTCTTAAAAGCGTTGAAGAAACAGATAGGGTAACGGGTGTAGGAGGAATACATGTTTAAATGTTAGCTAATGGGTTGTTGCGCATGTATGACTTATGGATCCACAACTAATCGTGAGAGCTTCTTTTTGGCTAGGAGGAACTACCTGTAATGAAAACAAGACCACCAGAAGGAATTAAACAATATGGGCAATGAACTGCCTAGCGTATGCTAGATCTGGGAAGTGTGATACTTCCTAGATGGCTGTCAGTCAACTGTTTTAAACATTTTAATGTTGTAAACAAAGTAAATCCTATTGCTATTCAAAATGATTTAGGTATTTCACTTAAAACACAATAATAAATAGATCTAATCTAACAGGCTAAGCTAGAATAGAATCCAAAGGTCAAAGTGATTGGTTCTAGGTTTTGCAAGTTTGACAGAGGTCATGGATAGATCACAGCTGAATGAGGGTAAGATGAAATTTGGTGAGTAGGTCTCTGTTCTAGGTTGTGTGGGACAATACAGAGACCAGTGTCAGTCAAGGGTGGCCAATGGCAGTTAGGTGTAACTGGTGCCGGTTACTGTGAGATCTGAAAATATCACAGAACAAGTTGTGGTCTCCTTTGTGATTACACAAAGGACTTTGGTGAGTTGGGGTGAAATATTGGGTTACTTGAGTTGGTTTAGGTGATATTTTAATGGGTATATGGAGGTGAAAATGTTAGAGAAGGTCAATATGGGGCAAGATAAATAATGGATGATAAAATGATGATGAAATGAAATAAACCAAGAAAGTATGATGTTATACTTACTTGGATTTTATTCTTGAATGCCTGTGTGTGAGGGATGGAGGTGCTAATGAGGGGTTTGAAGGTTGCAAGTGATTACCAACTGAAGAAAATCTTTTGTATGGGCTACATATACACTCCTCTTTTCTTGAATGGATCAGATCATGGCTAGGATGGCTGTGCAGGAGAAGATGCTCAATCTCTTTCCATGCATGCAAGTTTTCGCTAGAATTTGCTCTCTGAAGATGCGTTATCTCTCTGAGATGTGTTCTTGCTCGTCAACTTTCTTGCTTCTAACTTCTAAGTTCCAAGTTCCAACCTTGAGAATAAGGTAGTTTAGTAGTTAAAATGGTAACTGATGGTGTTCTGGCTTAACCGGTGATGGTTAAGGGTAACCGGCATCGGTCAAGGTGGGATTTCCTAGGTTTATTAAACTAGGGAGATCCTCTTGATTTCCTTGGATCTCATGTCGTTATCTAGTGGATTATACAGCGATCTTCTTGTGAGCATGTGGGAATGTGGTTAGAGGGAATGTAGGCATTGATTTTTAGGGTTTGGGTAAGTCTTAGTTAGTTATGGCAACTTGCTAAGAATAGGTCTTAAGTTGAGTTGGCTTGGTGAGGTATCTAGGTGAACTATATGTGTGGATATTATTTAAATAAGATATTTAAATAATAAATATAGTGAGGATAATAAATTAATTAAATTAATATTAATGGGGTGAAGGGGGGTCATGGCTAGGTAAATCTAATAAAGGGTGCTTATATGTCGAGGGACCAAAGGGCAGTGTGACCTAATTTTAGTGTCTACATTTTTCCCCTTTTTGTTGCATAGCTTGTATTGGTAAGCAGCGCTAAAAAAAATAAGATGTGGTTGCCCCATGTGTGGGTGAAGGTGATCCCCCTCAAACCAGGAACTCATAAGGCAGTAGGCTAAAGCGGTGAGTGGTTTGATAAAAGGAAAATGTGAGGAAAAGGTAGGTTGGCACAAGGGAAAAGGGTGAAAGGTCTACTCGGGCAATCTAGGTAATGGGTCAGGGTCAAAGGTAGCAACATTCAAACACACGCAGACGTATAAACTGCAGCACACTACTGGGTTGAAGAGCAGGCAAAATCTACATCGTCTAAGGTCGATAAGTTTATCTTGACAAGGTTAAAGTGAATCCGGTATCCGAGGTATAGGATATGGTTAGGAAACACAATGTAGGTTAGGTGCAAGAACGTTTAGGTATGTTCTAGTACACCAAAGGTAAGGTCAGGATAAATGGTCATGGCAATAGGCTAGGTAAGGTCATTAGGTCAATCAACATAGGAAACAGTGCCGCAAGGTATAGCGAACACATGAGGTCAAAGGTCACTAGCGATGGTCCAAGTCCAAATATCTAGGTCACGGCATAGGTAAGGCCAAGGTAGGGGTAAAATAATAAGAAGTCCCCAAACGAGGACAAGGGTAGGCAGGTGAGGAGGTCTGGAAAAGGTAAGGTAAATAGGTTGGATACATGTGGGGTGGGGTAAAGGATCATGGTAAAGGGTGGGGTAAAAGGGAAAATTAAGGGCAATGTGTAGGTGAGGGTTACTGATGATGTTCATGTTTAACAGTCAATGGTATAGAAAAACCGATGATGGTGAGGTAGGGCATGCGACCGATGTCGGTCAAGGGTAACCGACGTCGGTTAGGTCGGGTGGGTTATAAAAACAAAAAATCTAAATTTTTATTTTTCATTTTTTATTTATGAAGTGAAGAGACAATATAAAAGAGAGAGAAAAGAGATAAAAGTGTCTGGAGGAAATGATACAGTGAAATGATACAAGGGTTGGGTTGGTGAATAGCAGGTCCATGGGATCAGGGCGAGAGAGTTGATTGGTTGGAGGTTGTGAGTAGTTATTCAGTGATGGAAGAGGCTAGAGAGGGATTGGGCAGACCACTGGCACAGCGGCCAGATGTGCCACCGAGATGGCAGCAGTGCGACGACATAAGTGCCTAACTCTAGATTGGTGATTAGATAGATTAGAGGTTTTGATATTTGTGATTTTTAGGGTTTTGTGGGTTTTGGTTTATTGTGGGTGGTTAAAACTAAAATGTGGGTATGGGGGGAATAACGGGAAAAAAAAAGGGGGGGTAGCAAATTATATAGGTGGGGGGGGTAGGGGTATTGGGGTAGTGTAGGTCATTGTAGGTGGGGTAAAAGAGGGCAGGTGGGAGAATTTTTTTAAAAGGGGGGCTTGGGAAGCCACAGAATTTTCCACGATAGTGACTGGCGTCGGTCAAGCTTGGCTGGCGTCGGTTGGGTAGAACTAGGATCGGTCACCAAATAGGTGACTGATGTTGGTTAACTAGTAACCGTGGTCGGTAAAGATGAACGGGTAGCGGTCACCAAACAGGTGACCGATGTCGGTGTAAAGGTGACCAAAGTCGGTTAGAATAAATTGGTATCGGTCAGGATTTTAGGCACAAGGATGCAAAATTGATGTAGGTTAGGTAGTTGAGATGGGTAGGGTAAAAAAATAGGGTGGAGGGTAATGATAATTGGTGAATATGGTCATGATTAATGTCGTGTTTGGATTAGATGTAGGGGAGAGTGCAGTTACACATGCAAGACAAGGTTATACCTCTGCTGGTGACGTTGTGTGGATTAGCAACCCCTTTGGAGCTATAGCACGTGGAGGCAATGGGATTGAGTGGGATTTAGCACTACCAATATGTTTTTCAATAGCCCAACTTGATGGTTACGCTCATCGATAGATGGGACTCCGCGACCAACATGTTCCACCTATTGATGGGTGAGATGACTATCACCCTAGAGGACGTGTTCCAGATTTTGTGATTACCCATATTGGGTGCCTAGGTTTACTCCATCTCCTTCGAGGCCTCAAAGGAGCTGATTGGGAAAAATTTTGGTGAGGGGGCAATGGATCTGAGATTCCATAGTGCCAGTTTGAGCTATGGAGAGATGTACCTAGCCCATCCGGATGAGACGAGGTTGGTGGTTCTATTGATTGAGGCAATGTATTGCTATGCTACCAGATGCAGAGGGTGGATGATTTCCCTAATCACTGATGGGGGTGCTCCACAATATGATGGTATAGGAGACCTGGTTTTCCTAGACACCAGCATTCTTGGTGCAGCTATACCGAGTTTTGTGGGCATATGGGCGGTTGCGCAGGTTTAGCCTATGTTGTACATTTATACTACACTGTTGGGCCTATGAGCACATAGTATGTGTTTGACCTATAGGGATGCCCCTAGCAGATGCATTCCCAGCGATATCAGTGTGGTTGGGATACAGAAGATGGGTGCCGGTTGTAGGAGAGTGGAGATCGAATAGGCCGACATATGATGTGGCCCATTTTTGGTAATTGTTGGAGGGGTTGTCTAGAGTGGAAATTATCTGAATGTCATATGTGGGATTCCCCTCATATAGGCACATGCATGAGGAGCTAGTTGAGCTTCAGCTAGAGAGGTGGATACAGGGTCGCCATGTTGGGGAGGATGACATGATCACGGTAGATAGGGTCCGACGGTAGTTTGGTCTTGTAGAGGATATTCCTCTGTCCTTCCCACAGTATCGGAGAGATGACGTGGAGAGGCCTCTACCTCTACCACAACCTACAGTGTGTATAAGGGAGGAGGAGGAGCTAGTGGATCAGTGGATAGATGACATTGGATGTACAGACAGGTACAAGTAGTGGTGGGTAGCTCAGTTACGAGCCATACAACCTAGACCAGGGCAGCCTGACTTAGCTACCATTACAGTGTAGAGAGATGCCCTACAGGGGCAGGTAGAGACGTTGATTACCCAAATAGGTATACTACAGACACAACTGGAGGGGTCATAGGCAGAGGTAGCAGAGCTATGAGTACAGGTGACCAGTCTATAGGCCCAGATGGTAGAGAGAGAGGATGGAGGATATGGAGGATATGGAGATAGAGATGGTCAGGTGGCAGCCTTACTAGCTTAGGTGGCATGTTTACAGGGCTAGTTAGCCATAGCCTAGGCATAGATTGGGGCCTTACATGCCCATATACAGGCACAGGGGTAGGGGCACCACCACAGGTATAAGGAGCTGGTCCCATTTCACAGGTTGGCGCATTGCAGGTTGCTACAGGGCAGGTACAAGGGTCGAGACCTATGGGACCACCACAAACTGTGTTTGTATATAGGTTAGGGGATTCCCTAGGTGAGGCAAGATACTATCAGGATCATCTCATGGTGGTCAGGATAGACTTCCTATCCTATGGAGAGTACAAATCACAATAGGCATCCAGTGAGAGGACAAGATCCCACACGCATAGTTTGGAGAGCACAAGAGGTCAGTGAGCTCCGAGGCCTTATCAAGGAGAGGCCACCAGGGCATGGTGACCAGTGCTAGGTGAGGTGTCAGTAAGGACACATGAGGCCGAGGGTGTGGGTGACACAGAGATGGAGGACATCTGGTGAAATGTCTGATATGTGGTCACCTGATTATTTATGTATACTAGTGATTTTTTGATATATATGCCGGCCTGCGTGCCAAAGATAGTTGTATTTTGGATCACATACCAGCCTATGTGCCCAAGAAAGTGAGGATGTACAAGTGATTTTTGTATATTTTTAGCATATACCGGCATGCGTGCTAAAGAGATTTTGTATTGATTCATTCATTCTTTTTGTATATGTGAGACTGGCCTGCGTGCCGATAACATTTTGTACTATATATATATATATATATTAGCTTGTGCGCCAACATTTTTTAGATGATAAACAGGATAAGATAGACATGTATATTGACATACACATTTATTGATTTGTATGATGAGATTCATGGTATTTCATGATTTGTTGATATGTGTATGAGACATTAGTTTATAGTTTGTGTTAGATGAGATATGGATTTATTACTATGACGTAGAATGAAATTAGGTGAGTTAGGCATGATGGAGTTAGGTTAATTTAGGCATGGATCGAGTCAAGTTTGGTTAGGCATGGATCGAGTTAGGTGTGGTTAGGCATGGATCGAGTCATGTTATAGGCATGGATCGAGTCAAGTTTGGGTTAGGCATGGATCGAGTCAGGTTATAGGCATGGATCGAGTTAGGTTTGAGTTAGGCATGGATCGAGTCAGGTTAGTTTAGTTATGATTCATGATTTTTGCAATGAATGATAATATGGGTCATATATGAAATGTTGTATAGTCTATGCATAGTGATGATAGAGGGATGGTAGGTGTAATAAATGTATGTTGTGGTAAGAAACTTGTTATGTATGTGGCTTAGTTTCCAATTTTGTTATAAAAGAGGAACTAAGTGAAATGTGATGTAAATGGTGAGTTAGGCATGGTTGATGAATTGTTTTAGGGTAGAGAATGGTCAAGCTAACCTCCAAGGGCCCCATGCCCTCAGAGTGCTACCTACATAGTCCCGGTAAAAAGGGACCTCAGGCCGATGTAGTTCTCCCATGAGCAAGGGAAGAATATGAAAACGAGTTGGTAGGTTTTTGGGCATGTTTTGGGTTTAGATTTTAATAGGTGTAGGTAGATTATAGGTAAAATCATGTAGGGGAAGGTGATTTTGGTAAAAGGGGAGGAGTACCCCAAAGGTAAGCGTCGAGGACTAAGTCTTGTATTAGGTAATCAAAACGTAAACAAAGATGGTTAAAAGATAAGAGGGGGGGCAATAAAGCTACCTGATTTGGTAGGATCATACCAAGTAGATCATACCTTGGAGGAGGTGAGGAACATAAGACCTTAAAGACATTACACAATTGACATGTTCTATGATGACGGTAGTCACATGATCACCAAATGTCTAAATTCCAAGCTGTCCCTTGAGGCAATTGAGGAAATGAGAGTGGAAATGGTAATGAGGGTGAAAGGTAGCTAATTTTATATGTTTTGAGTTATAGGGCTTTTAGGCAAGAGATCCTAGGTCACAATGGGCAAGTCCATAACTAAAAAGTTGTTTTTTGTTGTGATAGACTGATTGATGTGGGAAGTCTATATGGGATAATGAAAATAGTACTCCTTGAGGTCTTCGTGAAGCTGATTGATGCAGGAAGCTTTGGTTTCTCTCATTTTTTTTGTTTTTTTTAAAGCGTCACATAGATCTCCTTCGAGGGAGCATTCTATTTTGAGCAGCATTTTTTTTTAGAGGAAGATGTCCTTTTAAGGGAGTCATCTTTTATTAGAAGTTTGACTCAAGGATTTTGGTCCCATTGGAGGTCTTTGAAATCATGGACAAGACCAAGGTGAAGGATAGGAACTCTTGTTCAAAAGGCAAGGTGGAATGACCATGGGATCTCATCTAAAGGTAGATGAAAAGTATCCATGAGAATCATGCTATGTGAAGTTCCGTCATGGTACACATATTCAAGAGAGATAAAAATTGACGAGTACTCACATGATTCTTTTTTAATCATTAGGGAGGTGTATGGAGGATAGACCTCAAGGGATAATGTGAGGGAGGATGATAGAATGGGCATTAGGGGCTCAGCTTCTGGTTTCATCAAGTGAAGATAAACGATAGGAACCCGATCCATAGGTATGTATAATGTAAGGTCCAAGCCAATTAGGAGCAAATTTTGATTTTTCTACTTTAGTTACTGTTGTCGCCAAATCACTGCACCCTCCGAATGGCCAGGATGTGAATAGGACATTCGGTGTGATTGGGACACATGGGATCACCTCTCAAGCTGTGGGACTTGGGCTCGAGGTGAACCTCCGGAGAAGGCCGGCTTCCTCTTCCTAAACTAAGTGTTGTACTACTCCTAGTGTAACAAAAATGATTATCTAGTCCTATGCTAACATTTTCATGGGGTTTTAGGGAAAGAGATTTACAGAAATGAAACTATACTAGGGATGGTGATGCACCAAATAAAGGGTGTCTTCAGATTCAGGAAGGGTTAATTTGAAGAGGGTGTGTGCACCACAGGTCAACTTCACCTACTGCAACTTAGAGAGGGTACAGGATACCACAAACTAAGAGACACGCGTTCCCTTTGTTAAACTTTATCAGACCGAGAAATATACCAGTTTCCCAGTGAAGAAGGATGAACTCAAGAAGGGTGAACAGACACCACAACTCAACTGCATGCAATACTTCACCACTCGATAAGCACAGAACTCCAAGAACCTGCAATAGAACTTAAACTTGCACAGTGTACCTGCAAGTATGAGAAAGGCACAAAGAAGCATAGAAGGATGAAAGGACTGAGATTAGTCACAAAACACACACTTTTATTGCTTCAATAACATGCACAATGCATCATACATTCAGAAGAGGCAATAGTTTCCATTACAGTCTTGAAGAGGAGGCTTGAAAGTTCTCTCAACACACAAGAACAACTTGCAGAAGAGAGAGGATTCTTGAAAAGTATACACTTGCCTGAGATATCTAACTGTCCAACTTGTCTGAACTATTGGAACCCTTTGAAATGAGCTTCCAACTTACATTTATAGAAGAATATGTGAGAAAGAAGAGGAAAGGTCATAATTACATTCCTAAATTGAAGGCCCATGATGTATTTATTGCAGTTAGTTGAACCACCTGAGAAGGTTCCATCATGGGTCATTAATTGCCTGATGACCTAGTCTTCTCAATTAATTAAAAGAATATTTAAATAAAATATTTAAATAATAATAATAAATATTATTATTAAAATATTTAAATAAAAATATTAATTTAATTAACATAATGTTGGGACCCCCCCGTTGACCCGTTTGACTTGAAGAGGAGGGGGGTCCATGTGGATAGAGTCTGCACAAATCTCAACTCGGTGAGCTTCGAATCCTCTAACTCGGTGTTGCAATTGATTTTGAACCCCACACTAACTCTTTCCTTGTCTTGGTAATCGGGCTCTTTTGCATTGAGTCCTTCGAATGGTGAGCTATCAAACTCATTTCTTATCATTTTCCTCTGTTAACTCGAAGCCATTTATGCATTCCACGTTCAAACTTCATGAAACATCACCACGAGCTCCCTGCGAAGTCACCGAGCTCTTCATCCAGCAAACGATCTTACCTTTCCTGGGCTCAAACTCACTTGAATGTCGAGCTTAACCCAACATTTCTAAAAAGAATGGTTTTACCACAATGCTCACGGTTCTTCCTTATCATATAACACTTGCAGTAAGAATGTTTTAGCTTGGCCATAATAAGCACAATTGTACCTTCCAAACGATGAGAAAATGCCATTACCAATAAAGACCTAATGCTGCCATGATGATGACCCAGGCTCATGCCCATAACATGTCGATAGACACCCTTAAGACTGATTTTTTGGCCAAAAATCCCTTCGGTATTCTGGTAGTGCACTCGGAAATCTCGGCTCCAATCAACAATTATGCCACTATTGGGATCTTAGTATGGCATAGGTAGCTGTGAGCTACACAATATACTCATTTTTCCAGAAACTAAAAAGATCCTTTATGTTACAATTGCAACACATAAAATAAGCCCTTCAAAAAATACGTTAAACAACTAGGGCAACCAAAAGGACCTTGGAAAAATGTACAGGTAACAACCATATGAATTCTTCCTTAGTCGTGGATAAAAGCTAATAGAAATAAGCTAGCTAAAATTAGCTTGAAACTACAGTATAATCGTTCATTGTTAAAAAACAAGTTTCTCTGAACCTGGTAAAAGAATATTTTTATTGTCTGATTAGACATACATAATGGAAGGGTATAAATATTTCTTCTGCCCTCAGAGTTTCTCAAAGAGACCATTTACGAGTAACAAGGATGTAGCATGCAAAACGGCCGACCAGGTATTTCAGAGTTGACCTTCACATTCAATTCGTTTCTAGGAGAAAACATGCTGAGCAATATGAATCGTTTCATTCTGCATGGTAATAAACTTCCATCTCCTGACTCGGGAAAATTTTATGAAGCCTTGAATAGTGTGACTCCAATCCATCGTACACGGCAGTGAATATTTGTTTCCTGCAGCATGATCTGAGTTCAGAATAAGGATAAGCCAAGCGCTGGAAAAAAGGCTTCTACTGTACTGCAACATGCCTGTTACTTGTGCGTGGGAGCTTGTCTCGCAACCACATCAAGTTCAGAATTGTACAGAGGATGAGGAGAAGGTCGTGGCAGCTGGGAGAAGTATGCTGGCATAGGCGAACTGATCAGGTCGGACATCTGTTTGTTGCATTCGGTGAAACAGTATCAACGCTTCGTGAGGAAACGCGTGTCTTCTGTAAGCTGCAATTATGGTATTCCATGAGAAGGCGTCTCTTTCATGTGAAAGCATATTCCTGGAAATGCAGGTCCGCAATAGTTGAAGATATGTAGATGGGTTTACAGGGATGTTATGCGTGGTAAGCAGAATGTGTGGAGCCTCCTTCACCTATCTCCGTGTCATACTCGATTTTGGCCAGGCTAGACCACCACGTCCAATCCTGTTAAACACTTCAACTGTCTCATTCCCACGTTCCCCAACTTACCTTCCGAGTGACTCGCACAAAGACTCGGACCACTCCAAGCTGGAGCGGAATTCTATTTACATGGCCCGTGCGGAAGTCTCATGATGGATAGCCATCGTAATTTTTCCACTTGGCAGTTTGATCCGATTTCTCCCCTCACGCAGAGTGAACAACATGGTTTTCCATCCCAAAATTTCCACTTGGCGGTGCTGCTCCGAATTTCCCCCGTCATGGAATTTCTTCGCGGGATTAACAGCTTGGCCATGCCATCGTAAAACCCATACTTGGCATTGCTCACCTTATTTCCCATCCTCATCCGGGATTGGAGTGCGGGGTTTCGTTATCATTTGGCCATATTTCATTTTGGACAGATGGCCACCGATTTTTTTCTCCTCCGATTTTTCCTTCTCAGATTTGAGGATACATCATTAAACTCTCGGTGCAAACATTTCAGCTGTAGCTTGTAAGGTGTGATAATTCTCGACAGAAACCTTTATGCCTGCCAACTTAGTGACTCGTTGAAGATGCTCATATAATTGCAAAGAAAATTATGCTCCATGAATATTCTGATATGAAACAGTTCCACCTCTATGAGATCCACTTCCATGAGTTACATCGTAAAACAAGTAAGATCTCGATAGAGAATCTTTGTAATAAATTTCCTCAAGTCTCCTGGTAACACTCTCACTGTCACTTAATCGATTTTCATAAAAATATCTTGAAGGAAAATCCTGAATTTGAGGATGCATTCGATGCTGATCAGATAACATAGTTGGACGACTTACTTGCTCAAAAAGGCTTCTACTATACTGCAACATGCCTGTGCATCGAATGCTCGGCCACTTTGAGCGTAGAACTGAAATTCTCCTAGGAAAGTGCCGTGAGGAAGTAATTGGCTATACGCAGCAGCTACAGGGTAGAGAAGTAAACTTATCTCAGAAAATGAGTGGCCTCCAGAGAGAGTCGATTGCGACAGCTGCCGCAGGGTGATCCCAAGGAACCGTTGGTGTTGATCCTGATGTTCTGGTTGCATGCGACCATAGTCGTGATCAGTTGTTGTAAAATCTTGCCGCTGTAGTAGAAGAACGAGATAAATTTTTAGTTGAGTTGTCTCACCTTTTCATTTTGGAAATTCTCTTCCATGGAAGAAGCTCGACCAAATCTTGAGGCAGCTATTGTCTCCATTGAGTCATTAAAACTGAATTCATATTCCAACAAGGAAGCATCAATCTCTCCATGTTGAATTAAACCGGGTCGAAGAACTCATCATTTCTCTGCCTCAATGAGCCAACCATCGAAACATCCTCCGCTCCTATCGAGACTCTTTTATGACAAGCCAAACTCGGTTACTGAACTTACATTTCCTACTCATGAACTCGTCTAAGGCTTGTGATCTGAGTTATGACCGAGTTAGGACAAGGCATGAACTCCTCTGATGACTCGTCTCTTTATTCCTGATTTGACACTGTTTTAGCTCGACCGAGCGAGATAAGCTTATCGAACTCCTCGATGGCTCGCATACCAAAAAAAAATGAGCGATCTCACCTGATGACCAGAAGTGGGTCCCTGGGACCAATGTCGTGATTTGATAGTAATAAGGCCCTGTTTTCCAATTTTTCCATGTGCGTAAAATTGGATAACAGTGATAGTTTACAATTGGTTAATAATGTCATTAATTTGTGCAATGAATGATGGGATAGGTTTTCCAATGCTTTATAATACATGCATGATTTTTCATGATGTGTGTAAAATTGGATAACAGTTACGTGTTGATTTTCTTTCAAGACAAGGTCACCAACTTGGAAGGTTCGTTCATGAACACATTTGTCATAAGCACGTTTGATACATTGTTGGTAAACTTGAAGCTGATCCAGAGCATTAAGATGACACTCGTCTAATAACTCTAGTTGTGCTAAGTGGTCCTAACAAAATTCATCATTAGTAAGCATGTCATGGAGAGAAATGCGGAGTGAGGGGATCTAGAATTCGAGAGGCAGAACAGCCTCTGTACTATAGACTAGTGAAAAGGGTGTGGCCGCAGTGGAAGTGTGAATACTAGTGTGGTATGCCCATAGGGAAAAAATGAATGTGCATATGTCAATCCTTCCCAGTATCGTCAACCACTTTCATGAGAATTTTGTTGAGGGTTTTGTTAGTGGATTTAGGTTGGTCGTTGGTTTGTGGGTAATAAGGTGATGAGAAACTAAGCAGAATGTCGAAGGTGTCACAAAGTTTTTACAATGTTTTGTTTTTGAATTGTTTTCCATTATCAGTGATGAGGCGATGAGGAACATCAAAGAGACAAATGATGTGATGGTTAATGAACTCACATATCTTCTCGACATTCATGGAGATGAGTGGTATGGCTACCACCCATTTTTTGTAGTATTCGGTAGCAGTTATGATCCATTGATGGCATTGGGAAGAATGGGGATTGATTTCTCTGGGCAAAGATCCAAACCCCATTCAGAGAAGGGCCAAAGGTCACGAGTGACCTGTAAGGCATGACTGGGTGTATGATGAAGGTTGGAATGTTGTTGAGATTTTACACAATGTTTGATATAGTCGCAACAATCATGGTTAAGGTTCAGCCAATTAATAGCCTAGGTGAAGAATACGCTTAGCAATAGCAAGGCCACTAAAGTGACCTCCACATATGCCATCATGAACTTCCTTAATGGTATAAGGAATTTCAGAAGTTGTCAGGCATCGTAAGAGAATACCATCAAAGCCATGCTTATAGAGGAGTCCCCCCTAAAATGATGAAATGAGAGACCTTTTTAAGGAAGGCACGTTGTCCGTTACGGGTGAGATCAGGAGGGTAAGATGGAGAGAGAAAGGTAGTCGGAGTATTCTTTTATACCAAAGTTTACTTGGGTCAGAGGTGTTGGTTCCAATTGAGTAACTCATCTTGAGGTAAATAAGAAGGTGAATGGAGGTGTTATACAGTGACAAATATTTTAGAATCGGCATGGTGAAGCGGGTATTTGGGAAGCTAAACAGTGACATGGTATCTACAAATTTGTTAGTTGAACGTGGTGATGGTTTGAAGGGTGTAACAATCAAAGGTGGTGAAAAGTCATGGCTACATGATGTTTATAATTTTGAAGTATCTCGTTATGACATTGGTACATACCATTTACTTGGTTTACCACCAATTGTGAATCACCAAAGATATGGATTGATTTGACAGTCTAGGGCATAGGTATGGCTTCAGAGACCTAGTATGAGGGCTTCGTACTCCGCAATATTGTTGGTGCATTCAAAGTCTATTTTGAAAGACAAAGGCATGGGTTCTCCATCCAATGGAATGAGGATAATACCAGCCCCACCCCCATACTGACACTTGGAACAGTTGAAGAAAAGGTGTCATTTAGTAAGGGGGTTGATCCAGAGGAAAGAGTAGCAATTGACTTATCGGGAAACTCAAAATTAGAGGGTTGGTCCCCGGAAATAGGTGCATCATCCAGTTGGTCAGTGATAGCTTGGCCCTTGATGGACTTTTGAGTGAATGAATTCGAGGTCAAGATCAAATAAAATCATAAGCCATTCTATACGCGTAGGCACATTGATTTTGATAAGGTTTGGCAGTACATGAAGTGTAAGGGATCTAGTGTTGGTCACAGGGACATAGGTTTTGTGGTTGAGTAGGTAATGGCGGAGTTTGGTAGCAACAAAAACTAATGCTAAGAAAATTTTTTTTGAAATTGTTGTTATTAGGTTTCATAGTCCAAAAGAGTACGGCTTATGTAATAAACCACCTAAATCCCTTTGTTGTTCATCGCGAATGAGCGAGCATGGCTCTGCAAGGAATGATTGGTAACTGATATCCATTATAGGTAAAAAGGTTGATCATCTTTAGGTGGAATGATGTACGGGTGGTTGGAGAAGGTATTGTTTCTCAGGGCCTAAAAATATTTGTGATAGTCATCATCCCATTTAAAGGAGACATCCTTCCTAATCAGATGATGAAATGGTTGACACCGATCAGATAATTGTGAAATGAAACGGTGAATGGACTGCAATTTACCTTGTAGGCTATGGAGTTGTGTAAGGTTAGTTGGGCAGGAGGCATTTCCAAGAATGGCCTTGACTTTAGTAGGGTCAACTTCTATACCACGGAGGGAAACAATAAATCCTAGGAGCTTTCCTAAGAGAACCGCAAAGATGCACTTTTTAGGCTAAAGGCAGACACAATATTTAATGAGGTGGTCAAAGATGGTTTTGAGGATGGCGAGGTGCTTGGAGCAACGTTTAGATTTGGCTAAGAGATCATCCACGTAATATTCCAATATGCACGATGCATGATGTCATTGAAGATGTAAGTCATAGCCTACTGATATGTGGCACCAAGCATTTTTAAGGCAAAAAGGCATTACTCAATAGCAAAAGGTTCCCCAAGGGGTGATGAATGTGGTCTTGTGCTGATCTTCTAGGGCAAGCAAAATTTGGTTATAACCTAAGAAGCCATCCATGAGTGAGCATCTCGTGACCAGTGGTGAGGTCAACCAGTTGATCAATACCGGGTAAGGGAAAGTCATCTTTCGGGTAGGCTAGGTTAAGGTCACAGAAATTCCATGCAAATGCGGAGTCCCCCCTGTTGCTTTAGTAATAGGGACAATGTTAGAAATCCAATGAGGATAATCAATGGGTAAGATGAAGGAAACGGAAAGAAGGCGCTGAAGTTCTTCTTTGATGAGAAGAGCAATGCGAGGGTGCATTTTCCTCAGCTTTTGTTTGATAGGTTTGGCATCGGGAATGGTTACGATATTGTGGACCAATATGGTGGGGTCAATACCGGGCATGTCTACGTAAGACCAAGTGAAAGCGTGGTTATGATCTTTAAGAAAAGAAGTGATGGCTTCCTGTTTAGCAGCATCTAAAGATTGACCAATATTTAGGATGTGCGGGTCATCCTGAGTATGAATGTTGATCTCGATAGTCGATTCATTCAACATGGTTTGCGTCTCAGAGGGTAATGACCGATGAATATATGAGTCTTCTGCACCAAGGTAGGTGAGTATAGTATTCATCATCCTGACATTAAATGACATTAATTGTAGGTGTGTTATCATCGATCATTTCAGGATACAGGAATGGAAGAGTGGAAGGGGCCTCACCTTCGTGTTGATAAGTCAAAGGCCCCAAGGAAATGGTGTTTATGAAAAAAAAAATTTAGGGGGATAGATTCATGATCCATCGACTCCGTCAGTGAAGGCGGTGATGAAGGTGAAGCGGGTGAAGTGGTGATGAAGATGAAGGTGGAGAAGGGCTAGGGTCCTCAATGAGTTCAATGCGGGCCTGTTTGGTAGGAGGTTTGGGGAAGCTGATACCACTACGGTCATTATGTTTGCGGGTGGTACATGGAATAATAGTATGGTGGCCTTACTCGTAAAATCCAAAACCAAAACCCTTCCATGCACAGCAGTGCAGGAAGGTGTGGGCGAAACAGTGATTGGTAAGTGATTGGAAGTCAGCGGAAAATAGGGCGGGTTTGTGATGGTGGTTTAGGTGTGTAATTGGTAGTATCAAGTCCCCCATAGGTGAGACTAGTACAAAGATGAGGAGGACCATAAAGGAGGCATTCTCCTATACGGTGATCATAGCGAGGGTGTTTGTGAAGGCTTCCATACTCTTGCGGAGTAAGGAATGTGTTAACACTATATAGGCGGTACTCCCCCAGAGTGAGGCATTGAAAAAAACCTTCCAAGGGATTAGTGGTTAGTATGTGGGTAGCTAAGGAATGGATGATGTGTCAGAGGTCGATGCGGAGGTGGAGTTAATGGATTGGGAAGCTAATGGGTCAGCCATGGAGGTTATAGCAGCGGTAGGAATAGAGGAGGTATGTGCGGTGAAAGTAGCAGTTGTACTGGTAGGTGGAGGTGTAGGTGAAGTAGTAGTGGTTGCAGAGGTAGACGACTTGACAGGTATGAGCACATCATTGGGTTGGTAAAGCATGTTGCATGTTTTGAAAGGTGATGGGTTAGCTGGAATGGTATAAGTGTGTCCTTCATGTTCAAACTTTACACAACGATGCAAAGTGGAAGGAACGCAACCCATGACATAGATCCAGGGTCTACCAATTAACAAGTTATATTGGAATTCCCCCTCCAAAACATAAAACAAATCTAGAATAGTGCAGGGGCCCACACGAACATTTAGGATGACAATGCCTAGTGTGGAGGTGATAGTGTCGTTGAATGAACGTAACATGACCAGATGTTTATGCATGTAATTGTCAGGTATGCGCATTTGAGCAAATGCATGGGATGAAATGATGTTAATGCTAGCACCTCCATCAATCATCACATGGCGTACCCGTATGTCATCAATGTGGACAGAAATGAAGAGGGTTGGGTCCGGGTCATCATTTTGGTGTGGTGCAATCTCCTCCTCTGAGAAGCTAAGGGAGGCCACTTGGTGAACAAGGTGGGGTGAAGATGAAGGTGGTAATTTGGTGAGAGAGGCTACATGACGAGGTGTGATAATGGAGGCTAGGGGTGTAGGGTCATTGAGTAAAACCTCAATATATTGAAGAACCTCCATGAGAGCTTAACAATGGGATTATGAGGTTTGGATGAGGTCGTATACGGAAATTTTGAGGGGAGATTGATGTAATTGTTTAAGCACGGTGTGATGTGTGATGCCATTAGAAATGGGGTACGTGGGGCCGTGGATATTTATTTTAGGTATGGGTGTAAATGGTATGTTGGGTATAGGATTGGTTGGTAGGTCAGTTTCCTTTTCTTTTCCCTTCTACGCACATGTAGTGATATGTATCATGTTGATTTGAGGGGAGTTGGAAAATGGAGAAGGTGTAGGATGAGTGGTATAATGACATGAAGGGAAAAAACCTACCGGAGGAGAAAATCCTTATGAGGTGAGATAGGTGCAACAACATTGGGGTGGTAGCATGGCAAGTTCTCTTATGTGAACCATGTTAATTTCAAATTTTGAGGGTGGCTCTAGGAGTGGTGAGGGTGGAGGTTGTGGTTATTGAGTGGGTAGTGTGGGAATGGGTGTTGGTGAAGAAGGATCCTCATCAAGAAGATCGTCATCCTCAAATTTGGTTTCTGGTGGACACAGTTGGATAAGGATGGTTTTCAAGGCCTTGCGGTTCTCCACATCATGGCCTGGCACACGATGTTATGCATAAATTTTAGTATCATCAAACCCTTTTGGCTTGGGTTTGAGGGTGTTGTAAGGTCGGAGTGGTGGTAATGTGATAATAGAGGTCTCGAGGAGGTTGGTTAAAATTTTGGCATAAGACCCTGCTAGTGGATCACAATGGGAAGTGAATGTGGGTTTGGGTGTAGGTGTGGTTGATTGTCAAGGAACTATTTTTGGAAGAGTAGGAATGGGTCAAGCTATGGGTTTAGGTGCCGGTGTGGTTTTAGGTATCGGTGGTGTTTGCTTGGGTAGGGGTATAGTAGATGGATGGGTAGGAGGGTGTGTAGTTGTTTTGACTACCTTATCTTGGGGTAGTGGGGTTTTGTTTTTGGGTTGCACCTTTTTGGGTAAAGGTGATGTGGGTGTACAAGGTCTAGAAGGAAAAGTAGATGAAGGAAGAGGGTGAGTTACCCACGGGGATAGCGGGGGTGCTATGAAGGTAGATGATGCGGGCTGTGCTTGGGGTGTGAGGGAAAATGACTGAAGTTTAGTGGGTAGTGAAGCAATAGCTGAGGGTATTGGAGGTATTGGTGGTAAAGAGACTACAGGTGTGGGTGTAAGACATGTTGTGTGCCTAGGTAGGTTAGAGGTTTGTGAGGAAGGAATTGGTTGTTGTGTTATTGGTTTATGGATGGGTGAAGGTTGTTTGACCATGTTGAGCAACTGAGGTCTTAATACAAACGGGACAAGTGTGGGTGTGATTGGTGCGGTTGGGGTATGAGGTTGATGAGTTTGTTTCTTTGGTTTGGGTTTCAGAGTAGGTGTGGTATTGACATTGGAGGATGTGGTTAAATCTAGTTTAATAGGTGGATGAGTAAGGCTTGTGGTTGGGGTGACCCCTAAAGTGGTAATAGGTTTAGTGGAGGAAAATTTTGTGGGTGTGGGTTTGGGTGTAGATGTAGGTCAGATTATGGGTGAGGGTGTGGTGTGAGTGCTAACGGGTATTGTGGAAGGGGTTGTATTTGGTTTGATGGGTGGAAATGTGTTCGGGTAGATAGTGGAGCTGTCAGTGAGGGATCTCTGCATCTATGTTGAGACAGGGAATAAGAGGCGCCCCCATAGTAAAGACCTATCCACATAATCTAAATGATTGGCCAAATGTAAGAAAGGCACGTCTGCGGGTGGAGTTGGTGAGGACCTAATAGGAATTCTAGTAAAATGCATCTTAGAGGGTCTATTGGATTTTGGGTAGCAAATGGAGAATGCTCACCGAGAGGAAAAGGTATTTCAACTGGGTCTATGATGGGTGGAGGAGATGATGGGATATCCTCTATAAGTGGATGAATGGATAGGTGCTCCTCTGTGGATGGAGGAGGTAATGGGTGTTCCTCTACGGGTGGAGGAGGTAATAAGTGCTCCTTTGTGGGTGGAGGAGGTAATGGGTGATCCTGTATGGGTAGAGGAGGTATGGTAGGTAAAGGTTATCTAAGTGGAGAAGTTAGGGGTGAGATGGTCTCAATGTTAGTGGCAAGGACCCCTTCATAGGTGATGAAGGAGATGAAAGGTGTTCCTCTATTGGTGAAGGAACGGGGGAGGTTGGTTCCAATGTGGAAAGAGGATTTCAGGCTAGGATTTCCTCTATGGAATGGATGTGAGGTAATTGAGAGGTGACATGTATCTCGCTAAAGATAGTGTGAACCTCACGGGTATGGGTATCATGAGGTGATGTCTCACCGGTTTGATTGGATGAAGGGGCATGGTTGAGAAATGGTTTTTTGAAGATTTGTAGATTTTGGTTGGGTTGGGGGTGGCATTGGGATTATCCATAGTTAACTCACCTTTCTCGAGCATTTCTTGGGACAATATTCTTGAAAGTGATGTAGTTTCCATCACTATGAGCCTTACTCGGTGATAGTTACAAAAATCATGCTCTTTATACCATGCGGAAAGGGGGTGAGCAGGGTCAAAACCAGTGTGGCATTTTATGGGTGGAAGGGTGATGGCTCTAGATTTGATAACATTTTCTAAAATAGAAGAGAAAGATTCCCCAATTGGGTTATATTTTCGTTGCTCTTGTCTGAATCGAAAAGCCTAGACAGGGGATAGATTAGATGAGGGTGTAGCTTGATTTGACAGATGAGATGGGCCGGCCTTGAGTACCACTACGTTAGCGGTGCCCTTCGTTTTAGAAATACTGGTTGTTGGTTGGAACGACGAAGAAGGTTTCATTCGCTTGCTGTACAATTTATAGAAAAATATGTGAGAAAGAAGAGGAAATGGTCATAATTACATTCCTAAAATGAAGGCCCATGATGTATTTATTGCAGTTAGTTGAACTACCTGAGAAGGTTCCATCATGGGTCATTAATTGCCTGATGACCTAGTCTTCTCAATTAATAAAAGAATATTTAAATAAAAATATTTAAATAATAATAATAAATATTATTATAAAATATTTAAATAAAAATATTAATTTAATTAACATAATGTTGGGACCCCCCCCCCCGTTGACCCGTTTGACTTGAAGAGGAGGGGGGTCCATGTGGATAGAGTCTGCACAAATCTCAACACGGTGAGCTTCGAATCCTCTAACTCGGTGTTGCAATCGATTTTTGACCCCACACTAACTCTTTCCTTGCTCTTGGCAATCGGCTCTTTTGCATTGAGTCCTTCGAATGGTGAGCTATCAAACTTGATTCTTATCGTTTTGCTAAAATGCATGTAGATCTCTGTGAACCTGGCCTGACTGCAAATTAAGACTCGCCTCACGAATGCCACTGCTACGGTCTTGCTTCAAACTCCAAATCGAGCCATTCTGAATTACCAAGCCACCTATAATGCATTGTGAACATGAAGCTTTAAGCCCGAAATTGAAAGCCTCTACAAATACATTAAACTTTCAACACCCGCGAGCTTATTCTTTATCTCGACTTGGTACCAATGTTTCCACAATATGAAAAGTTTGACTCTAAATCATACTTAGTGGATTTGATCCATAATACATTGGTTGTACCCACAGAGGTTAAACAATTCAATGAATTTAAATTATTTCACTCCTGCATGTTGCGCCATTTAGAAATGATTTTCGAGCTATGAAAATTGTTAGGGATCACGTTACGTGGCCCTGTCAACACTCAATCGATTGATTTCTCTGTGATAGCTCTAGTCTTGACAGATAGAGTTATTTCTTCTTGTTTTGGACCACATATTCACATGCATTCCACGTTCAAACTCCATGAAACAACACCACGAGCTCTTCAACTGATTTCCATCATGGGTCATTAATTTCCTGATGACCTAGTCCTCTCAATTAATTAAAACAATATTTAAATAAATATTTTAATAATAATAATACATTATTATTATTACAATATTTTAATAAAAATATTCATTTAATTACATAAGTTGGGACCCCCCCCCGTTGACCCGTTTGACTTGAAGATGAGGGGGGTCCATGTTGATAGAGTCTGCACAAATCGTCAACTCGGCTGAGTTTCGAATCCTCTAACTCGTGTTTCATCGATTTTGGAACCCCACACTAACTCTTTCCTTGCTTTGTAGATCGGCTCTTTTGCATTGAGTCCTTCGCATGGTAGCTATCAAACGCATTTGCTTCTCATTTTCCTTTGTTGACCTCTGCAGCCAGTTATGCTTCCACCTGCACAGTCAAATGAAACTCCACCACGCTCCGTGAAGTCCCGACTCTTCATCCAGGCAAATGATCTTACCGCCTGCTCAACTCCTTAATGTCGAGCTTAACCCAAATTCTAAAAACCATGGTTTTTACCAATGCTCACGGTTCGTCCTGAGCATATAACCCTTGCGTAAGAATTTTTTAGGCTTGGCCATAATAAGCACTTGTACCTTCAACGATTAAATGCCATTACCAATAAAGACGCTAATGGCTGCCATGATGATGACCCCGGCTCATGCCCATAACATGTCGATAGCAACCCTTAAGACCTGATTTTTGGCCAAAAGCCCGTCGGATTCTGGTTAGTGCACTCAGAAATCTCAGCTCCAATCAAAATTATTGCCCCCCGATTGGGATCTTAGTATGGCATAGGTGGCTATGAGCTACACAATATACACATTTTTCCATAAACCAAAAAGATCCTTTATGTTATAAATTGCAACACATAAAATAAGCCCTTCAAAAAATACGTTAAACAACTAGGGCAACCAAAAGGACCTTGGAAAAATGTACAGGTAACAACCATATGAATTCTTCCTTAGTCGTGGATAAAGCTAATAGAAATAAGCTAGCTAAATTAGCTTGAAACTACAGTATAATCGTCATTGTTAAAAACAAGTTTCTCTGAACCTGGTAAAAGATATATTTTTATTGTCTGATTAGACATCCATAATGGAAGGGTATAATATTTCTTCTGCCCTCAGAGTTTCTCAAAGAGACCATTTACGAGTACACAAGGATGTAGCATGCAAAACGACTGACCAGGTATTTCAAGTTGACCCTTCACATTCAATTCGTTTCTAGGAGAAAACATGCTGAGTCAATAGAATCGTTTCATTTTGCATGGTAATAAACTTCCATCTCCTGACTCGGGAAAATTTTATGAAGCCTTGAATAGTGTGACTCCAATCCATCCTATACGGTAGTGAATATTTGTTTCCTGCAGCTGTCTACTTGAAGCGCTAAAACGGCTTCTACTATAATGCAACATGCCTGTTGCCTGTGCGTGGGAGTTTCTCGCGACCACCGAATGCTTAGAATTGTATAGAGGACGAGGAGAAGGTCATGGCAGCTGGGAGAAGTATGCTGGCATAGGAAAACTGATTAGGTCAGACATCTGTTTGTTGCATTCGGTGAAACAGTATCAACTGTTTCGTGAGGAAACGCGTGTCTTCTGTAAGCTGCAATTATGGTATTCCATGAGAAGGCGTCTCTTTCATGTGAAAGCATATTCCTGGAAATGCAGGTCCGCAATAGTTGAAGATATGTAGACGGGTTTACAGGGATGTTATGCGTGGTAAGCAGAATGTGTGGAGCCTCCTTCACCTATCTCCGTGTCATACTCGATTTTGGCTAGGCTAGACCACCATGTCTAATCCTGTTAAACACTTCAACTGTCTCATTCCCACGTTCCCCAACTTACCTTCTGAGTGACTCACACAAAGACTTGGACCACTCCAAGCTGAGCGGAATTCTATTTACATGGCCCGTGCAGAAGTCTCATGATGGATAGCCATCGTAATTTTTCCACGCTTGGCAATCTGATCCAATTTCTCCCCTACGCAGAGTGAACAACATGGTTTTCCATCCTAAAATTTCCACTTGGCGGTGCTCGCCTAAATTTCCCCACGTCATGGGATTTCTTCAGCGCGGGATTAACAGCTTGGACATGCCATCGTAATATTTCCACGCCCAGCATACTAGCTCTAAATCCCCGCGTAACGGCTTAGACACATTAATCCACGAGCCCCATCCTGGATCTTCGCCGCGCAACCTTGGCAAGTTCGTTCCTTATCTCCACAATTCCCCCTAGCACAGATGGATCACCATGATTTTTTTCTCCTGCCGATTTTTCCTTCATCAGCATTTGAGGATACATCATTAAACTCTTCGGTGCAAACATTTCAGCTGTAGCTTATAAGGTGTGATAATTTCCAACATAAACCTTTATGCCTCGCCAACTTAGTGACTCTTTGAAGATGCTCATATAATTGTAAAGTAAATTATGCTCCATGAATATTCTGATATGAAACAGTTCCACCTCTATGAGATCCACTTCCATGAGTTACATCGTAAAACAAGTAAGATCTCGATAGAGAATCTTTGTAATAAATTTCCTCAAGTCTCCTGGTAACACTCTCACAATCACTTAATCGATTTTCATAAAAATATCTTGAAGGAAAATCCTGAATTTGAGGATGCATTCGATGTTGATCAGATAACATAGTTGGACGACTTACTTGCTCAAAAAGGATTCTACTATACTACAACATGCCTGTGCATCGAATGCTCGGCCGCTTTGAGCGTAGAACTAAAATTCTCCTAGGAAATTTCCGTGAGGAAATAATTGGCTATACGTAGCAGCTACAGGGTAGAGAAGTAAACTTATCTCAGAAAATGAGTGGCCTCCAGAGAGAGTCGATTGCGACAGCTACCGCAGGGTGATCCCAAGGAACCGTTGGTGTTGATCCTGATGTTCTGGTTGCATGCGACCATAGTCATGATCAGTTGTTGTAAAATCTTGCCGCTGTAGTAGAAGAACGAGATAAATTTTTAGTTGAGTTGTCTCACCTTTTCATTTTGGAAATCCTCTTCCATGGAAGAAGCTCAACCAAATCTTGAGGCAGCTATTGTCTCCATTGAGTCATTAAAATTGAATTCATATTCCAACAAGGAAGCATCAATCTCTCCATGTTGAATTAAACCGGGTCGAAGAACCCTTTTCTCTGCCTCAATGAGCCAACCATAGAAACATCCTCCGCTCCTATCGAGACTCTTTTATGACAAGCCAAACTCGGTTACTGAACTTACATTTCCTACTCATGAAAACTCGTATAAGGCTTGTGATCTGAGTTATGACCGAGTTAGGACAAGGCATGAAGCTCCTCTGATGACTCGTCTCTTTATTCCTGATTTGACACTTGTTTTAGCTCGACCGAGCGAGATAAGCTTATCGAACTCCTCGATGGCTCGCATACCAAAAAAAAATGAGTGATCTCATCTGATGACCAGAAGTGGGTCCCTGGGACCAATGTCGTGATTTGATAGTAATAAGCCCTATTTTCCAATTTTTCCATGTGCGTAAAATTGGATAACAGTGAGGTAGGACAATTATTCAACAATAGAATGGTCGAAGATGTAATGCGTTAAGGGACTTAGGTTCACTTTTACCCTCAAGTGAGGAAAAATGATAGGATCTCGATCCATAGGTATGAGTTATGATGTATGTCCAACCCAATTAGGAGTGAATTTTCCTCGTTTACTTTTTTTTACTTTAGTTACGTGTTGATTTTCTTTTAAGACAAGGTCACCGACTTGGAAGGTTCATTCATGAACACGTTTTTCATAAGCACATTTGATACATTGTTGGTAAACTTGAAGCTGATCCAGAGCATTAAGATGACACTCGTCTAATAACTCTAGTTGTGCTAAGTGGTCCTAACAAAATTCATCATTAGTAAGCATGTCATGGAGAGAAATGCGGAGTGAGGGGATTTAGAATTCGAGAGGCAGAACAGCCTCTGTACTATAGACTAGTGAAAAGGGTGTGGCCGCAGTGGAAGTGTGAATACTAGTGTGGTATGCCCATAGGGAAAAAATGAATGTGCATATGTCAATCCTTCCCAGTATCGTCAACCACTTTCATGAGAATTTTGTTGAGGGTTTTGTTAGTGGATTTAGGCTTGGTCGTTGGTTTGTGGGTAATAAGGTGATGAGAAACTAAGCAGAATGTCGAAGGTGTCACAAAGTTTTTACAATGTATTATGTTTTTGAATTGTTTTCCATTATCAGTGATGAGGCGATGAGGAACATCAAAGTAGACAAATGATGTGATGGTTAATGAACTCACATATCTTCTCGACATTCATGGAGATGAGTGGTATGGCTACCACCCATTTTTTGTAGTATTCGGTAGCAGTTATGATCCATTGATGGCATTGGGAAGAATGGGGATTGATTTCTCTCATAAGATCCAAACCCCATTAAGAGAAGGGCCAAAGGTCACGAGTGACCTGTAAGGCATGACTGGGTGTATGATGAAGGTTGGAATGTTGTTGACATTTTACACAACATTTGACATAGTCGCAACAATCATGGTTAAGGTTCAGCCAATAATAGCCTAGGTGAAGAATACGCTTAGCAATAACAAGGCCACTAAAGTGACCTCCACATATGCCATCATGAACTTCCTTAATGGTATAAGGAATTTCTGAACTTGTCAGGCATCGTAAGAGAATACCATCAAATCCATGCTTATAGAGGAGTCCCCCCAAAATGATGAAATGAGAGACCTTTTTAAGGAAGGCACGTTGTCCGTTACGGGTGAGATCAGGAGGTAAGATGGAGAGAGAAAGGTAGTCGGAGTATTGTTTATACCAAAGGCCACTTGGGTCAGAGGTGTCGGTTCTAATTGAGTAAAAATCATGAGGTAAATAAGAAGGTGAATGGAGGTGTTGTATGGTGACAAAGATTTTAGAATCGGCGGGTGAAGCGGGTATTTGGGAAGCTAAACAAGACATGGTATCTACAAATTTGTTAGTTGAACGTGGGATGGTTTGAAGGGTGTAACGATCAAAGGTGGTTAAAAGTATTTCTACATGATATTTATAATTTTGAAGTATCTCGTTACGACATTGGTACATACCATTGACTTGGTTTACAACCAATTTTGAATCACCAAAGATGTGGATTGATTTGACACCTAGGGCATATACGGCTTGGAGACCTAGTATGAGCGCTTCGTACTCAGCAATATTGTTGGTGCATTCAAAGTCTATTTTGAAAGACAAAGGCATGGGTTCTCCATCTAAAGGAATGAGGATAATACCAGCCCCACCCCCATACTGACACTTGGAACCGTCGAAGAAAAGTGTCATTTAGTAAGGGGGTTTGTCCATGGAAAGGGTAGCAATCGACTCATCGGGAAAGTCAAAATTAGAGGGTTGATCCCCGGAAATAGGTGCGTCAGCTAGTTGGTTGGTGATAGCTTGGCCCTTGATGGACTTTTGTTGAATGAATTCAAGGTCAAGATCAAATAAAATCATAAGCCATCATGCGGCACATTGATTTTGATAAGGTTTGGCGTACATGAAGTGTAAGGGATCAGTGTTGGTCACAACATAGGTTTTTTGGTTGAGTAGGTAATGGCGGAGTTTGGTGGCAACAAAAACTAATGCTAAGCAATTTTTTTTGAAATTGTTTTATTAGGTTTCATAGTCCAAAAGAGTACGGCTTATGTAATAAACCACCTACTCCCTTTGTTGTTCATCGGAATGAGCGAGCATGGCTCCCAAGGAATGATTGGTAACTGATATGTATAGGTAAAAAGGTTGATCGTCTTTAGGTGGAATGATTACGGGTGGTTGGAGAAGGTATTGTTTGAGGGCCTAAAAATATTTATGACAGTCATCATCCCATTTAAAGCAGACATCCTTCCTAAGAAAACGATGAAATGGTTGACACCGATCAAATAATTGTGAAATGAAACGGCGAATGGACTGTAATTTACCTTGCAGGCTATGGAGTTGGTGAAGGTTAGTAGGCGGAGGCATTTCCAAGATAGCCTTGACTTTAGTAGGTTCAACTTCTATACCATGGAGGGAAACAATAAATCCTAGGAGCTTTCCTAAGAGAACCGCAAAGATGCACTTTTTAAGCTGAAGGCAGACACAATATTTAATGAGGTAGTCAAAGATGGTTTTGAGGATGGCAAGGTCCTTAAAGCGACGTTTAGATCTGTCTAAGAGATCATCCATGTAATCTTCCAATATGTGATACATGATGTCATTGAAGATGTAATCCATAGCCTACTGATATGTGGCACCGGCATTTTTAAGGCCGAAAGGCATGACTCAAGAGCAAAAGGTTCCCCAAGGGGTGATGAATGTGGTCTTGTGTTGATCTTCTAGGGAAATAAAAATTTGGTTATAACCTAAGAAGCCATCCATGAGTGATAGCATCTCATTACCATTGGTGAGGTCAACTAGTTGATCAATACCGGGTAAGGCAAAGTCATCTTTCGGGTAGAATAGGTTGAGGTCACAGAATTACATGAAAATGTAGATTCCCCTGTTGCTTTAGTAACAGGGACAATGTTAGAGATCCAATGAGGATAATCAATGGGTAAGATGAAGGAAACAAAAAGAAGGCATTGAAGTTCTTCTTTGACAAAAAGAGCAATGTGAGGGTGCATTTTCCTCAGCTTTTGTTTGATAGGTTTTGCATCAGGAATGGTTACGATATTATGGACCACTATGGTGGGGTCAATACCGGGAATGTCTGCGTAAGACCAAGTGAAAGCGTGGTTATGATCTTTGAGAAAAGAATTGATGGCTTCCTGTTCAACAGCATCTAAAGATTGTTCGATCTTTAGGATGTGCGGGTCATCCTAAGTATGAATGTTGATCTCGATAGTCAATTCATTCAACATGGTTTGTGTCTCAGATGGTAATGATCGATGAATATATGAGTCTTCTACACCAAGGTAGGTGAGTATAGATTCATCATCCTGACATTAAATGACATTAGTTATAGGTGTGTCATCATCGATCATTTCAGGATATAATAATGGGAGAGTGGAAGGGGCCTCACCTTCATGTTGATAAGTCAAAGGCCCCAAGGAAATGGTGTTTATGAAAAAAAAAATTTAGGAGGGATATATTCAGGATCCATCGACTCCATCGGTGAGGGTGGTGATGAAGGTGGAGAAGGGCTAGGGTCCTTAATGAGTTCAAGGCGGGCCTTTTTAGTAGGAGGTTTGGGGAAGCTGATACCACTACGGTCATTATGTTTGTGGGTGGTACATGGAATAACAGTATGGTGGCCTTACTCGTAAAATCCAAAACCAAAACCCTTCCATGCACAGCAGTGCAGGAAGGTGTGGGCGAAACAGTGATTGGTAAGTGATTGGAAGTCAGCGGAAAATAGGCTAGGTTATGATGGTGGTTTAGGTGTGTAAGTGGTAGTATCAAGTCCCCCATAGGTGAGACTATTACAAAGATGAGGAGGACCATAAAGGAGGTGTTCTCCTATACGTTGATTATAGCAAGGGTGTTAATGAAGGCTTCCATACTCGTGCGGAGTAAGGAATGTGTTCACACTATACAGGTGGTACTCCCCTAGAGTGAGGTGTTGAAAAACACCTTCCAAGGGATCAGTGGTTGGTATGTGGGTAGAAGGTATGGATGATGTGTCAGAGGTCGATGCGGAGGTGGAGTTAACAAATTAGGAAGCTAATGGGTCATCCGTGGAGGTTATACCAGTGGTAGGAATAGAGGATGTATGTGTGGTTAAAGCAGCGGTTGTACTGGTAGGTGGAGGTTTAGGTGAGGTAGTATTGGTTGTGAAGGTAGACGGCTTGACAGGTATGAGCACATCATTGGGTTGGTAAAGCATGTTGCATGTTTTGAAAGGTGATGGGTTAACTAGAATGGTATAAGTGTGTCCTTCGTGTTCAAACTTTACACAACGATGCAAAGTGGAAGGAATGCAACCCATGACATGGATCCAGGGTCTACCAAGAAACAAGTTATATTGGAATTCCCCCTCTAAAACATAAAACAATTCTGGAACAGTGTGGGGTCCCATGCGAACGTGAAGGATGACAGTGCCTAGGGTGGAGCTGATAGCGTCATTGAATGAACATAACATGACTGGATGTTTGTGCATGTAATTTTCAGGTATGCGCATTTGAGCAAATGCATGGGATGAAATGATGTTAGTGCTAGTGCCGCCATCAATCATCACACGGCGTACCCGTATGTCATCAATGTGGATAGAGATGAAGAGGGTTGGGTCTTGGTCATCATTTTTGTGTGGCTCAATCTCCTCCTCTGAGAAGCTAAGGGAGGCCACTTGGTGAACAAGGTGAGGTGAAGATGAAGGTGGTAATTTGGTGAGAGAGGCTACATGATGGGGTGTGATAATGGAGGCTACGGGTGTAGGGTCATTATGTAAAACCTCAATAGATTGAAGAACCTCCATGAGAGCTTGACAATGGGATTCTGAGGTTTGGATGAGGTCATATAAGGTCATTTTGAGGGGATATTGGTGTAGTTGTTTGAGCATGGTACGATGTGTGATGCCATTAGAAATGGGGTATGCGGGGTCGTGGATAGTTATTTTAGGTATGGGTGTAGATGGTATGTTGGGTATAGGATTGATTAGTGGGTCAGTTGCCTTTTCTTTGCCCTTATGGACACGTGTAGTGATGTATACCATGTTGATTTGGGGGAAGTAAAATGGAGAAGGTGTAGGGTGAGTGGTATAACAACATGAAGGGCAAAAACCTAGTGGAGGGGAAAATCCCTGTGAGGTCAGTTGGGTGCAACAACATTTAGGTGGTGGCATGGCAAGTTCTCTGATGTAAACCATGTTAATTTCAAATTTTGGGTGTGGCTCTAGGAGCTGTGAGGGTGGAGGTTGTGGTTGTTGAGTGGGCAGTGTGGGAATGGGTGTTGGTGAAGAAATATCCTCGTCAAGAAGGTCATCGTCCTCAAAGTTTGTTTTTGGTGGACACCATTAGATGAGGATGGTTTTCAAGGCCTTGTAGTTGTCCACATCATGCCCTGGAACATGATGGTATGCATAAATTTTAGTATCATCAAACCCTTTTGGCTTGGGTTTGAGAGGGTCATAAGGTCGGAGTGGTGGTAATGTGATAACAGAAGTCTCGAGGAGGTTGGTTAAAATTTTGGCATAGGACCCTGCTAGTGGATCACAATGGGAAGTGAAGGTGGGTTTGGGTGTAGGTGTGGTTGATTGTCGAGGAACTATTTTTGGAAGAGTAGGAACGGGTCAAGCTATGGGTTTAGGTGCCAGTGTGGTTTTAGGTATCGGTCGTGTTTGTTTGGGTAGGGGTATAGTAGATGGATGGGTAGGAGGGTGTGGGGTTGTTTTGACTACCTTATTGTGGGGTAGTGGGGTTTTGTTTTTGGGTTACACCTTCTTGGGTAAAGGTGATGTGGGTGTACAAGGTATAGAAGGAAAATCAGATGGAGGAAGAGGGTGAGTTACCCACGGGGATAACAAGGGTTTTGTTAAGGTATATGACTTGGGTCATGCGTGGGGTGTGAGGGAAAAATACTGAAGTGTAGTGGGTAGTGAAGAAATACCTAAAGGTATTGGCGGTATTGGTGGTAAGGAGACTACAGGTGTGGGTGTAAGTTGTGTTGTGTGCCTAGGGTAGGTTAGAGGTTTGTGAGGAAGGAATAGGTTGTTGTGTTATTGGTTTATGGATGGGTGAAGGGTGCTTGACCATGTTGGGAAGATGAGGTCTTAAGGCAGATGGGTGTGATTGGTGTGGTCATGGTATGAGGTCAATGAGTTTGTTTCTTTGGTTTGGGTTTCAGAGTAGGTGTGGTATTGACGTTAGAGGATGTAGCTAAATCTAGTTTAATAGGTGGATGAGTAAGGCTGGTGGTCGGGGTGACCCCTAAAGTGGTAATAGGTTTAGTGGAGGAAAATTTTGTGGGTGTGGGTTTGGGTGTAGATGTAGGTCAGATTATGGGTGAGGGTGTGGTGTGAGTGCTAACGGGTATTGTGGAAGGGGTTGTATTTGGTTTGATGGGTGGAAATGTGTTCGGGTAGATAGTGGAGGTATCAGTGAGGGATCTCTGCATCTATGTTGATACAGGGGAGTAAGAGGAGCCCCCATAGTAAAGACCTATCCACATAATCTAAGTGATCGGCCAAATGTAAGAAAGGCACGTCTGCGGGTGGAGTTGGTGAGGACCTAATAGGAATTCCAGTAAAATGCATCTTAGAGATGGGGAATTGGATTTAGGGTCAGCTTCCGATGGAGAATGCTCACCGAGAGGAAGTAGGTATTTCAATTTTAGGTCTAGATGGAGAATGGGTGGAGGAGATGATGGTATCTCAACTGGGTCTATGATAAGTGGAGGAGATGGATGGGAGCTCCTCTATAAGTGGAGGAGGTAATGGGTGTTCCTCTACGGGTGGAGGAGGTAATAAGTGCTCCTTTGTGGGTAGAGGAGGTAATGGGTGATCCTCTATGGGTGGAGGAGGTATGGTAGGTAAAGGTTCTCTAAGTGGAGAAGCTAGGGGTGAGATGGTCTCAATGTTAGTGGAAGACCCCTTCATAGGTGATGAAGGAGATGAAAGGTGTTCCTCTATTGGTGAAGGAACGGGGGAGGTTGGTTCCAATGTGGAAAGAGGATTTCAGGCTAGGATTTCCTCTATGGAATGGATGTGAGGTAATTGAGAGGTGACATGTATCTCGCTAAAGATAGCATGAACCTCACGGGTATGGGTATCATGAGGTGATGTCTCACCGGTTTGATTGGATGAAGGGGCATGGTTGAGAAATGGTTTTTTGAAGATTTGTAGATTTTGGTTGGGGTGGCATTGGGATTATCCATAGTTAACTCACCTTTCTCGAGCATTTCTTGGACAATATTCTTGAAAGTGATGTAGTTTCCATCACTATGAGCCTTTACTCGGTGATAGTTACAAAAATCATGCTCTTTATACCATGCGGAAAGGGGGTGAGCAGGGTCAAAACCAGTGTGGCATTTTATGGGTGGAAGGGTGATGGCTCTAGCTTTGATAACATTTTCTAAGATAGAAGAGTAAGGTTCCCCAATTGGGGTATATTTTCTCTGCTCTTGTCTGAATTGAAAAGCCTGGACAGGTGATAGATTAGATGAGGGTGTAGCCTGATTTGACAGATGAGATGGGCCGGCCTTGAGTACCACTACGTTAGTGGTGCCCTTAGTTTTTGAATAATTGGTTTGTGGTTTGGAAGAAGAAGAGGTTTCATTCGACTTGAATGTAAAATTCTTATTTCTTAATTAGATTTTCTTCTCTTCAATGGCCCGAATCTCTAACTTTCATGCCATAGTGAATGCCTCATCGAATGTTTGGAAGGTTTGGACCTACAAGGTCAGGGAGATATGTCTAGCACAAGCTCATGTGAAGAGCTTGATGAGTTTCTTTTGTGGCAGTTGGAAGGTAAGTTGATTGATCAAGCTGCGCCAGTGAGTGAAAAAATCTATGATAGATTCATCCTCATACTGACGTGTGGAATATAGATCGGTCATGGTAACCTTCTTGACAATATTGATAGAGAAATGATCCAAGAAGGCTTGGGCTACTTGATTGAATGAGAATATAGAGTGTTTGGGTAACCCACTATACTAATCTAATGTAGGTCCAGTGAGGGACATGGGAAAAGTTCTCAAAAGCAAGGCATTGTCATGAGCAATCAGATAACACCCGTGTTTGAATGAGTGCAAATGTTGTTGTGGGTCTTCCTTGCTATTGAAGTGATTGAATTTAGGCATTTCCCAATGCACAGGGTATGAACGGATAGGAATGGATGGGTGAATAGGCTCGTTGTAAATCTCATCATAGGTGAGAGTGTTGCGAGATCTAGAAACTGATGCCTCTAATGTCTGCATCTTGTCCAACATCAATTTAATTAGGTCATTAGTAGGTTGTGACGATTGGATGCCTCCTATAGCGTGAGGAGGTTGGTTTTTGACATATAATGGGGGTGACATTCTAGTGTATGGGGCTTCCATGTAAGGTAGTGGAGAAGAAGGTAGTGAAATAGGGGGTATGTACTTGGAATGAATAATAGATGAAACATGAGGTTGTTGGTAGTATGTATATGGGAGTGGAAGGGTCATGGTAACCCTAGTGGCAATAGGGGCTAATGATTGTGGAATGGAAAGAACCACGTTCTGAAATGGGGTAGGGGTCACCGGCACTGGAGGTGGGAATGTAGCTACATGTATGTATGAGACATTAGGGGTGGATGAGGTTGTGTTTGGGGTATTCGTCGGGAGTATGGTGGATGTGATGGATACCATAGAGGTAATAGATGTGGAAGTCATAGCGGGTATAGAACCTAACTGCAAAATGACTGGGGGTAAAGTGGATGTGGGAAACATGGAGCTAGATGGGGCCGATGCAGAAGTGGGTGTGAGAGTCAGGGGGATAGATACAGGCATGCCGTATATCAACTGACCCAAGGTGTCTCAAGTGGACGAGTGGGAAAGGTAAAACTGCAAGGCGGCAGGGTTCTGGTCAAGGAGTCATGCGAACTCCTCATCTCCGATAGCAATAGTAGTAGGCTGGATGGGATCCATGGCTGGTGATAAAATAGAAGGTGGTGAAGGACTAGGTGGGAGTGGTTGGCAACTAGTGTGGAACACGAGGGCATTTTCTTGTCTTCGGGTCAGCACCATGTGAACCAGTATTGATCAGGTAGGGCTGCTTCTCTGTAAATGATACAGAGAACAATAAGAACAGATGAGTCTGGTGATAAAAATGGATGAAGTAACAAATGGTGGCTACAATTTGAAAAAGGCTAACCAATATCGGTTAGGGAAAACCAATTTCGGTCAGGGGTAACCACTGTCGGTCACTGTAGAAAATGGACAGTGAGTAAACAACGAGGTAGAAGGTAAAATCTGACAGGTATGCCAAATCTAAGGATGTTTAAAACATCAATGAGAATAATGATAGTGACAAAGACTGTGAAAAGTGGAAGAAAGTGGAGTAAAATTTTATTTTGAGTATGTTACCAAAAGGACTTGGAACCAACGTCGGTTGTGTATAACTGATGGTGGTCAGAGGTAACTGACGATGGTTACTGTGAAATTGAAATAGTGATGAAAGAAAGTGGTTGTGAATTAAAATTTGTTGTGGAATCAGACCCAGAATTCTAGGAATGATGATGATATGGCCCAGGCACACTCAGGTAAAGCTGGAATACACCAGCTATGATGAGGAGCATGCAAATATGAACAAAAAAAAGTGATGAACGTGATCTTTCACCTCAAAAAGCAAGCCAAGAAAAAACACTAAGAAAATGCAATCCTAGGAGTGCCTTTTCTATTATGTTTGTGTAGCTTATGTTATTTAGGGACTGACACATGAATTGTGAAATAGCATTTTTGGTGAGGATGGCTTACTACAAATAAGGAGATCTAAAAGGTGAGGTTTCAGGTATGTTATGGTGGGGGCAGGATTCACTCTGAAGTATGACTCGATAGAGCAGTGAGCTGGGTGCCCACTGTGTCATGATCGTGTGATCACCTATAGCTTCTTCCAAGTAAGATGTTGTTTAAGAATGTATGTATTTTGAAATTTTGTGTGGTTTGGTAAGACTCAGAGAAAGAGAAAAGGATAGAAGTACTTTTCTACAATTCGTTTGTCAACCATTAGTTGGTCAAGACTTCCAGCGTATAGGTTGCCCTCAATTAATGTGAGATAATGTAATAAATTAGAATGGAATGCACTTGTTTTTAAACCCAAATCGAAAATGTGAAATTGGATGACATAATAATATGAAGAGGAAGAGGGATGCTCTTTCACTACAATGTAGAAAACATGAAGAAATGGTTCTTTTTAATTACACCAAAATAAAAGTTTCCTTTAGAGAAAATAGAAAGGAGAGGTGGATTATCAAAGAAGAAAATTAGTGTGCATGCTTTTTAGAAGGGAAACAAACACAAATTTTTTTCCTAGGAATGAATGAAATGCAAGGAATTCCAGATGGGTCCCACCGGGCGTGCCAAAATGTTTCACCTTTTTCTTAGATCGTTTCTTAGAAGTGTTGACAAAACAGATATGGTAACGGGTGTAGGAGGAATACCTGTTCAAATGTCGGTTGATGGGTTGTTGTGCACGTATGACTTCGAATCCACAGCTGATTGTGAGAGCTTACTTTTGGCTAGGATGAACTACCTGTAATGAGAAATAAGACCACCAGAAGGAGATTAAACAATATGGGCAGTGAACTTGCCTAGCATGTGCTAAATCCGGGAAGTATGATACTTCTTAGATGGCTGTCAATCCACTATTTTAAACAATTCAATGCTGTAAAAAAAGTAACTCCTATTGTTATTTTGAAATGATTTAGGTATCTCACTTAAAAAAACAATAAGAAATAGATCTAATTCTAACAGGATAAGATAGAATAGAATCCAAAGGTCAAATGATTGGTTCTGGGTCTCTGCAGGTCTGATAAAGGTCTTAGGTAGGTCACAGGGGAATGAGGGTGAGATAAAATAAGGTGGGTAGGTCTTTGTTCAAGGTTGTGTGGGCAAACACAGACACTAGTGTCAGTTAGGGGTGATCGATGACAGTTAGTTATAATTGGTACCGGTTACTGTGAGATCTGGAAATGTCACAGAACGGGCTTTTAGTCTCCTTTGTGATTGCACAAAGGACTTTGGTTGGTCGAGATGGTGTATTGGGTGACTAGAGTAGGATTTTTTGAGGTTTTAATGGGTCTATAGAGGTGTATATATGGATAAGGTTAATAGTGAGCAAGATAAGCAATGGATGATAAAATGACGATGAAATGAAAAAACTAGGAAAGTATGATGTTGTACTTACTTGGATTTTGTTCCTAAAGGCCTGTGTGTGAGAGATGGAGGTGCTGATGATGAGTTTGAAGGTTGAAAGTGATCACCAACTAAAGAAAATATTCTACATGGGCTGCATGTACACTCCTCTTTGCTTAGATAGATCAGATCGTGGCTAGGATGGCTATACAATAGAAGATGCTCAATCTCCTTCCTTGGATGTGAGTTTTTACTGGAATTGGTTCTCTGAAGATTCGTTAGCTCTCTGAGATGCATTATTTCTCGTCAACCTCTTTTTTGCAAGTTCCAACTTCCAACTTCCAACCTTGAGAGTAAGGTTGTTTTGGGTTAAAAGGGGTAACCGACGACAGTTTGGCTTAACCAATGATGGTTAGGGGTAAGCGATGTCGGTCAAGGTGGGATTTCCTAGAAACATCCTAAGGACTAGAGGAAGCTATCCTAATAGCATGAAACATGGATCATCGTGAAAATATCCCACGAGAAAATACTGGATCCTCTTATGAGCATGCGAGTACGTGGTTAGAGGGAATGTAGGCATTCCACCTCTTAGAGTTTATAGTACAAACTCAATTAGTTGATGGGAGCTTGCTAAGGGATAGGTCCTAGGTTGCTGTTGGCAGGAGGTGGAGGTAATCTAGAGATCACACTAGGCTATGTGTAGATATTCTTCTTATGCTAGTAAATATAGGGAGGATTAATGCATTAACCACTAATGTTGAATCTAATTAAATCAACATTAGTGGGGGTGATTAGGGGATCATGGCCAAGGTAATTGCAATAAAGGGTTCTATATACATCGAGGGATAGAAGGGGACTCTGTGACCTAATTGTAGTGTCATACAAAGATAGCTAAGATGCATCCCCCTAGTTTGGGCTACATTTTTTTAAGGAGTTCATTCATGAAAGTATTTATGTTTAAATGATTTTCATAGTCCTTCACAAATTTCAAGATTGTTCATTCCTATAGGGAAGGAAATAATGTTGCCCCCCTGACTACTCAACAAATTTCAAAAATTACATGGGGTTCTCATGTGTATAGAACTTGGCCTAGTATCAGATAGTATTTTTAATGAGAACCTACGATTAGCCAAGTACAAAATGCTATTATCAATGAAATATAGATGTGTTTAAACTTCAAAAACTAGCTATAAAAAGTCATTGTTAGTCACTAATGAGATGTCCTTCACACATTATATAAGGTAGAATATCATTGACAAACCCCCCCATAAGCTTATCATTAGAAACTAGATAGTTTGCTCTACATTGTGGTATGCATGCTTTCTGGGTGAATCAAAAGTTTTATGCTGATTTATCATGAAGTGGCATTTGGGTAGTAATACATTCCATTCCTACAGAGAAACAAATAGATTGTAGAAGAGGTAGCAGATCCATGCCTCATGCTTGGGATTGCCAAACTAGATCCAAGTCTCGAGGCATGATTTACGACCCTACAGTGAAAACGGAGAATGAGGTTCTTTGGAATTATAATGTAGATTGGTGGGGTCTTCATGGTATGAACATACATTGAAAGTGATTTAAGGATACAACCAACATGTTTCCCTTCAATTTATTGTAAAGGATAAGAAATAATAGAACTGTAAATAATAATAAATGACAAGATTTTCATTCATTATCATTTATATTTTATTATTTCTTATTACTTTAAAATCACTGGGTTTAGTAAATGGATAAGAAACTAGGGTCACTTTTCAACTTATGGAAGAATTCTCAAAGGCATCCATGAAGCCAAAAATTTACTTGGAAGCATAATGAAGATAGTATATTTTAGTAACTACATAGGTAATTTTAAGGATTTCCTCTATTCAGCCAAAACCATTTAGCGTTTAAATGTCTACCAAAATGATGGTGAGATATGTTAATACCCCAAACCATGCTCCTTAAACCATAAACCTTAAACCCTAAATCTTGATCCCTAAACCCTAATCTTTAAACATTCAGTCCTTACCCGTGAGCCCTAAACCCTAAACCTTGAGCCTTAATCCGTAAACCCTTAGACCTAATCCCTAAACCATAAACCCTAAATCATTAACCATGAGCCCTTAATGTTAAACCCTAAACCCTAAATCCTAAATCATAAACCCTTCACCCTAAGGGATAAATCCTAACTTCTAAACATCGAAATTTCCTAAACACAAAATCTTGATATCCCAAAATCCTTACCCCTAAGTCCTAAATCCTAAACACCCAACCCTATTCCATAAACTTTGTGACATACCCACTTAACCGCTAGTAACTTTGGGACCTAAAAGGTAAACCCTAAAACCAAATATAATAAATCCCTTATACCCTAAACACTTAATCCTAAATCCTAAAACCTTCAAAGATAAATCTTAACACTAAACCCTAAGCCTTAAACCCTAGAAGGACTTTGAGCCCTCAACCCTAAAGTACTAAATCCATAGCCCTGAGGTCTAACCCCTAAACCTTAGAGCAGTTTTATTGTGGATAACCTGAACCTGGAGACCCATACAACCAAGAAGGTTGAACCAGAGATCCTGAGACCCTAATACTTGGAAGCCCTAAACACTAAACCCTAAACCCTGAAGCAGCTTGAATCCTACACCTTAAGGGAGGGAAAAATAAACCCTGAGCCTTAGAGCTAGGATCTTGGGCTTTTTGAAAGTCAAGATCCAAGAGATTTAACCCCAAGAATCTTAAACTCGTAACTTTGATACCCCACAGGGTGAGCCTGAATACCTTGAGACTATGCACCCTAGCCCCAGGACTCTATTGCCTAGAGCTCTCAAATTTTTTTACACCCTAATCCTTGGAGCAACTAAGTCATAAGACCATGTACCCTATGACCTAAAACCTAATATTTTGGAAACCCTATATGGGGAAAAGGACTAGAACATTAAACCATGAACCATGAGCCCTAAATGCTAAACCCTAAGAACTAAATCCTAAATCCTTATTAGTGTAGGTTATTATTTATCCTTTTATTTATTTATTAGGATAATTCTTACACGTGTGTTAGCCCTACGCTTGTTGGGTTAGCTTGCTTAGGTGTACTAGATATGTAGGAGATAGCTTAGTCTAGTCTGTTAGAGTATAGTTCTTAACTCCTTGTATCAGTTAGTGGTATTGACTTCACCACTCCTTGATGTAGTAGTTACACTTCTCCTAAATATATGGTCTTGACATAGTTCTTATTGAATGATTCTAGTTATTTTCTTGTAATTTATTGAGCATTATGGATCTACAACCTTGATTGGTTCATATATGGTATTGTTATTCTCTTGCCTATTTTTCAAGATCTAATGTGCCCATGTGCTCAATGTATTGCATCTGAGATCACAGATGGGTATCAGAGTTGGAGATTGTTGTTGGCATCCGTCTGTAAGTTTTATTTTGCAAATAAAGCATTAAAATCCTTAGCCCTTGGTCATATGGTATGGTCATATGAGGGCTTAAAGCTTGTGATTCCTACTAGTAGGTGCTTAACTTCAGCCCCCTTTAATTTTATGTGTGGTGAAGGCAACAATAATAATAACAGAGCAAAATATTAAAAAGCTTGTAAATTTTGATCGGTAACTCGGTTTTGAGTGAATTTTTTTGTGAAAGTGTTTCTTTTTTTGTGTTCTTTCCGTTGGAAATATTTATTTTGAGAATTTCACTATAATTATAAAATGCTAAATATGGAGGAGTGTTGTAATCAATTGTGGACGCAATTTCGGCTGAGCCCGACATCCTAAACTTTTAGGAGTTGCAGTTTGTACCTATCATGGATTCTAAGAAAGATATGCTTTTCTATGAAGTATGTGGACTTCAAGAGGATATTGTAAAATTTGTGGAAGAAAATAGATCGCTCAAGAAGTGAAATTCTCTTCTACAATCACTCATTCATAATAAGGATACAATAATACACCCCTTGCAGAATAAACTTACTAGTCTACAACATCACCATCATATTGTGTACAACCATATCCATGCTCTTAGTTCACTTATAGTTGTTGCTCTTGTACCCATTGACATTGATCTTCCATTCTTTGAGCCTGAACTTGCTTTTGACGCTTCTAAACCTATGAGGGTTATTACTACATGGTCTTCCACATCTGTGCCTATTATAGTACCACATGTTGTGTATCCTACTTCTGCTCAGCTGCATGGATTTTTTGAGAAGCATACCACTACATTCAGATCTCACATGCTCCGTTCTATGGGTCTCACTAGCAGAGTCATTGGCAGACATTCACAGGGTATTTTTTCCTCTATTCCACATGTTATGTGGAATTCTTGTCATGCCATTGGTTTTCGAGAAGATACTTCATTGGGATCACACATTGACAGAGCTCATTTTTTTGTTCTCTTGACTCTTTCTAAGGATCATGAGCAACACATGAGTTGTACACCTTCACTCAAGATTGAGAAACCTGAGATTTCAGCTGTCAGACATGATCAACCTGACACACATTCTGATGTTCTTTTGCATGCACCCATTGTGCATTTCCAAGTCATATGCAGACATCTTCTTCATCCATCCATGTTGATTTGGGGTGGATATTTGATCACTCATGGCAATGACATAGGAATTTATTGAGAGGACTCTACAGACGTGGCTCCTCCACCATTAGGCCTCTTGCTCCACTTTTTATACCGTATGCATTGTGATGCTTCTTTTTTTGAGATGTTTTCTTTAGCAGGTGTAGTGTATCTCTCTTGTTTGTTGAGAGATTTTGTATCTGTATTTTTGACACTTTTGGCATGTTGACAGTATCTCTTATGGGGGATCTATTTTAGTGCATTCCAGTGTTATTTTTTCAGTGTTTGAGTAGTTGTTTTAATAACTCATACAAATTTGTAGCATCACTCCACCCATTCAGTAGTATGGGAGGGTGTGGTGTTGATCCTACTTCTTCGGATTTCATGTCCTAGCCTTGTTACCTTGGCTTTTCTTGGATTGTGACACTCTGGAGTTAGTTTTCTTGCCTTATTGCTTTGTTTATTGTTCTTGGATCATGGCACACCTATTTGCAGCAGTTTATCAAATTATGTTTGGTGTTTTTTTGCACTTTCGACATCACTCCGTTGACAGTCTCCTTGTATGGAGCTACTTCGGTGAAACCCAGTGTTAATTGTTTTTGAGTTTTGTGATCGAGCAGTAGATCCAAACCACAGTGCACACCAAACTTCTTTAGCATTGTATGAGTTTTTTGAGCCAACCTTCTTGGGATGACTTGGAGCGGGTCTTTACTCTCTTTACTTTGTTGTTACTAGTTTTGGGTACCTTGCGGTGTCCCTTTTTCCCAGTTATTATACATGAGTACCTCATCAGGCCTAGTTGCTAGGACTCATACTGTGGACATGCCACATCTATTTTGGCCCCTAGCTTCACTTGAGGGGGGTGTTAGAGTAGGTATTTACCTTAGCTCATGTTCACCTAGGTACTTTATTTACCTTTATTATATTTATCCTCACCCACTTATGTGTGTTGATATTTCTTTTATCTTATTTAGATATTAGGAGATATTACCTAGTTGTTAGGTATAGTTCTTTCCTTGATCCATGGTATTGACTAATTCTTTCCTTGATCTATGGTATTGACTAGATCCTTGATGTCTAGTTCTCTCCTAAATCTATGATCTTGACTAGTTCTTTGATGACTAGTTATTTCCTTGATTTATGGCTTGATCTACGACCCTGACTAGTTATTAGATTGTTATTCCTTGCCTATTTAAGCAAGTCCCATTCTCAATGTATTGCAAATAGGTGTGCCACGATCCAAGAATAATAACCAAAGAAACAAGGCAAGGACACTAACTCCAGAGTGTCACTATCCAAGAAAAGCCAAGGTAACAAGGAAAAGACATGAAACCCGAAGTAGGATCAACACCACACCCTCTCATACTGCTAACTTAGTGGAGTGACACTACAAATCTAAATGAGTTATCAAAACAACTACTCAAACACTTACAAACTAACATTGGAATGCACCAGAATAGATCCCCCATAAGAGATACATTCAACATGTCAAAAGTTTCGAAAATACAGATACAAAATATCTCAACAAACAAGAGAGATACACTACACCTGCTAAAGAAAAATGTTCAAAACAAGAAGCATCACAATGCATAAGGTATAGAAAGTGGAGCAAGAGGCCTTGTTTCCGGGACCCACCTTCTTTTTCTCCCACCTAAGCTATTCTTATGGGAGGGTGTTAGTGTAGGTTATTATTTATCCTTTTATTTATTTATTAGGATAATTCTTACACTTGTGTTAGCCCTACACTTATTGGGTTAGCTTGCTTAGGTGTACTAGTTGTGTGGAGTTAGCTTACTTGTATTTTTAAGTTAACTACCAGTATCAGTTAGTGGGATTTCTTCACCACTAATTTAGGTAGTAGTTGCAGTTCCCTCCACCTATATGTACATCTTTCTTATTGAATAATTCAAGTCATTCTATTGTCATGTATTGAGCATTATGGATTATGATGGATTTCCATATATGGTATTTTAGCTCTTTTGTTTTACAAATCTAATGTGGTGTGCTATTATCATCTAAGATCATGGATTGGAACAATATTCTTATTGTTCCTTTCAATCCTGACCCTAAACCATAAACCCCAAACCTTAAGCACTAAATCCTAAAGCCTAACCCTTGAGCTCTAAACCTTTAACCTTAAACCCTAAGCCCTAAAAACTACACCCTAAACCCTAAAATTTGTGACCTAAACCCTTAACCCTGAGACCTAAACCCTAAACCCTAAACACTAAACACTAAATCATAAACCTTAAACCCTAAACCCTAAACCTTAAACCCTGAGCTCTAAGCCCTAAGCCCTAAACCCTAAACCCTAAACACTAAATCTAGATCCCTGAGCTCTAACCCCTAAACCTCATATATTTCTTGTAGGTCTCATGAGTGAGTTCATATTTTTGAATATCTTAGGACCATATTTCCTAGTCTTGTGCCTAGAACCATCATTGAGTCGACTTATACTACTACCTTGTTTATGAGAGCTGGGAAAAGAAATTAAATGGATATGACATCTACCTTGTGTTTTGCAATGCATATTATACATCTCTATCATACTTGTTTCTCCCACATATACTTACACTCTGGAATGTCAATTTCTTCACACTCTAAAAAAAAATTCACATTTATCATATTTATATGTATGGTATTATGCAAGCTAGGATGACCCATTTATGCTTTCAAAAGTGCCTTAAAAAAGATAGGGGTATTCATCAAGCCTAGTGAAGGGTGTGATGTAATTTATAAACAACTTGAAATTTATACAAATTTAGAGGTCATAACATGAATTTACAAATATCTCTATCATTATAAATGGAATCCAAGTAACGGTGTCTCCCTATATCCAAGGATCAAGGACTACTAGGGTCTGTGGTAGGATTGGACATTCAGGAATCTTTGAGTTTCTAAATAATAATTTTATTGCATCTGGAGAAACATTTTCAAACATTGGAGTAATTCATCTTGGAAAATAAACTTGAACCTCATAAATCCTCTCAAATTTCCTATTTACACAAGCATTGGACATATCAATCTTTATTCTTCGAATGAAACCTTTGTTCCTGATAGCTTGCAACTAAAATAATTATTCAAAAGAGCATCAAAAGCATATCTTTGTACCAAATTGTTCTTGGATATTTGGCATTTCCCTCCTTTAAAATATCAACATATCAAAGACATCAAATTGTGATGACTCTCTTTGAATGTTTTTCCTAGGAATCAGATGAACCCTTTTCAGTTGAATACTCTGTGTTAATATTAATAAGAATGGGCAAGGCACAAAACATTAGAGTGAGTGAAATAGTTCCCATGTGATGGGAAAAAGAAGAGAGATTTATTGGGTAACATTTATTTGTACCAACTTATTTTTAGATATTTGTAATTTTACTCCTTCAAAATATCAGAAGATGTAAGGTATCAAATTGTGATGACTCCCCTTGAATGTTCTTCCTATGAAGCAGATGAACCCTTTTTAGTTGAATACTCTTAGTCAATACTAATAAGAATGGGTAAGACATAGAACATTGCAATGAGTGAATGGGTGAGCCTAAACCTAGGCCCTAAACCCTAAGCATTTGAACCCTGAGCCCTAAACCATAAACCCTAAACCCGAACCCCTAAACTCTAAACCATAACCCCTAAACCCTAAAACCTAAGCCCTAAACCCCGAACCGTAAACCTTAAACCCTAATCCATAAACTCTAAACCCTAAACCCTAAACCTTAAACCCTGATCCCTAAACCTGAGCTCTGAGCCCTAAACCCTCAATCCTAAACCATAAACCATAAACTCTAAACCCTAAACCATGAGTCGTAAACCCTAAACCCTAAGCCATAAATCTTAAACCCTTAACCCTCAACCCTCAACCCTAAACCCTAAAACCTAAACCCTGAGCCCTAAACCCTAAACCCTAAACCTTGAGTTGTAAACCCTAAACCCTAAGCCCTAATCACTAAGCCCAAACCCTAAAACCTAAAACATGAGCCCTAAACCCTAAACCCTAAACCTTGAATCATGAGCCCTAAACCCTAAACCATGAGCCCAACAACCTAAACCCTAAACCCTAAACACTAAATCCTAAATCCTAAACCCTAAACCCTTAGCCCTAAATCCTTAACCCTAAAACATCAGCCATGAGACCTAGGTCCTAAGGAGGAGGCACATTACAATCACCTCATTTTTATAGTAGGACAGGAATCCCATTCAGGGAGCAATCCTCTATCTACAGAGTGAGGATCTAATTTTAGTAAGAAGTAGAAAAACATCATACAGATGATTTTTGGTCATTAAAGTGAATTATGGACCAAATTTATAAATTACTACAAATTCAAGTAATGGTAGGGCTAAAATATAATCTAGAAGGTTAAAAAACCTATGAAACTACTATATGTTTTCTTAAAAGAAAGACTGATTACAATATATATGGCCTGAAAGTTTTAGATCATTGTTGAAATTCTGAAAATGAGTAAGTACTGACTATATTAGATTTTGAAAAACTATCTTCTAGATTATAACTGTCAGATGTACGAGACCACTTCCATCAGGTGCAAAGTGACCCTAAATTCTTATATTTACTAAAATAAATGTAAAGTATAATAAATAATAAAAGTATAAGAAATAATAAAAGAAATCGTATACTTCATATTCCCCAACTTTAATAAAAGTATAAGAAATAATAAAAGAAATCTTATACTTCATATTCCCCAAATTAACATCTATTTAACATTTATTTTAGTAAATATGGGTCCTTCCTAGACTCCTAAACCTCATATTCCCCAAAACGAGTACATGTTTCTTAGCACTAGAAATGTGTACACATTAACGCAAGCGTGTTATAATGAGTACACGTTTTAGGTTTTTGATTACCCGAACCTAAGAAAACATAACACGATTACATTTCTTCCATTTTTGGGTTTTTTTCCACTTTTTGGCCCCCCAACTTAGTGTACTTTCCCCCTATGAATTCTCCAATTGCTTCTTCATTCTTAAATAAATTGATCAGTATGGGTCGTTATTGGTCGAACGTAGTAGGTTGATTACAAGAAAGAGGTCAAACAAGTGTAGAAGATTTAGAAGATGTATAATGATGTAGATGAGGGGAAGGTTTGACCTTATTTCTCCCACAAAGGTATTTTATGGTGCTTTAAAAAGATATTTTATCACATTGTTTCTTATTAATTGTTCGATGTGAATGCTAACATCATTCTTTAGAATATTGATAAGGATATGATAAGATATAGTTAAAAGGGCTCAAAGGCCAAAAAGGGATTAGATTTCGATTGATAAAAGAAGATGACCCAAGAGATAAAGTTTATTTGGATTTGGAAATCTCACAAGTTGAAGAAGATTTGTATTTGGAATAGGTTGGTATAGTTTTTCCTAGAAGACGGCATAGTGCAGGTAAACAAAGAGAATCATGTAGCCAGTTAGTGGTTTATGACGTAGGGTTATACTTCAATGCTTGATTAGAGGAATTTTGAGTCACGTGTATCTTCAAAGGATGAAGATTTCATTGATTTGAATGATAAAATGGGTCCTGCAAAGAAAGGAAGGACCACGACTCAGGAGTCAAATTAGAGTAATGACGAGGAGAATTTGTGGTGACACAAACCCTTAGGGGCGGAAAATGTCATTTAGGAAATTACTTATTCCTTAGAATAAAGTCAATCAAATGAGGCTCAGGAGACTGAGAGGAATCTGAGTAATAGTTTGGATCAGAATAATTAGGAGACTAAGGGGAATCTAAAGAATAACATGGATTAGAAGCATCAGAATCAGACCACTGACTATGAGATGAAGTTGGGGAAAGGGGTAACTGAACAGGTTCTCTAACGCAAAGAACCAATCAATTTTTAGTTGTGATGGGCTTATTTTTATGTGAATTCATAAACCTAGGTTCCCTATTGATGTAAGTGTGAGGAAGCATGTGATATCCAGTCATGGTTAGCATTGTTGGGTCTAAATGCCTAGACCTAGATTGTATGATTGAACTCCTTCAAATGCAAGGAAGTTCCATGTCGATTCAGGTAGTGTAATGATGAAAAAATTAACATTTTGCAAACAAATAGGGGATGCTTGTGTGATTTTCCAAAGGGGGTCTAAGGAAAACAAACATATTGATGACACAATTTCGACAATCCAATAAGGTTCGGACAATAAGTTGCAAGTGTAATGATCAAAATGGTTGATCAAAATTTTTCAACATAATGGCTACAAAGAAATTTTTTCCAATGTTCATATTTTCTTAATAGGAAACATTTTTGTTAAGGTTTGAAAAATGTGTACAAGGACTACAATGAACCTAGGAAAAAATAAAGCAGCGTGATAGCTACAAATGTCACAATGAATGTCAAAGAAGGATTGAGAAATAATTTACAAAGAATGACAAGGAAAACACTAGCAGGTTTCAAGCCAAAGACCAATCAAAGATGAAAATAACTCCCCAATGTTCATATGTTTGTCTCAAAGTTTACTTTTGCAGATGACAACACAATTCCAACACTTAGATCAAGTTTTAGGAAAACAAGATTTAAGTATTACAAAAGGGTTGAGGTGACTTCCGAATCAAGGTATATTAAAAAAAATTTAAATACAAACAAGGCCCAAATCCCCAAAAAATGGAAGTTACAAATGTAATCAGTGAAATAATACCACTTGGATATGTTAATCAAGATTTGTGGAAAATAAATATGTTAGTATCAAAATAATATTGATACAATGCAAACAACGTAACGACAATACTTTTCCAACTCAAGGCAATGTTTGGAAGAAAACAAGGTCAAAGTATAACAAGGAGTTGTTAATGTGTGAGAAGCATAATGATACAATATAGAAACTTATATCAAGTTTATGAAAAACAAGATGTAAGTATCAAAATTGTATCGAGATGATGCAAGAAGTGTAAAAACTCAAGGGAAGATCAATGATGAGCAAGCCTAGCTACAAATGAGACATATTGGCATGGGTATCAAGACAAGGTCACTCAAGATATGAAGATGTACCAACACACTTTCAACACTTACTATCATAGTCGCAATAAGGAAGGATGTAAGTGGATGCAAAAGTGGTGGACATGATCTTGAGTAACACTTCGTATGTTGCTCCTCTTTTGATAAAAAAATATCAACAAGAGAGAAAATGGGATAGACCAAGTGGTGATGAAACCAACCTAACCAAACTTTGGTAGAGTTTCATCTTGTTGAAAAATAAGGTAGAAACTAGTAAAAATTAATGTGTTACAAGTTTCGTTATGACTAACACGTAGATCCAACTTTGATGGACTATCCCCTTATTCGAAAAACAAGATTTTGACTCTAAAAAAGTTTTCACTTTGTGAGAGTTCTTTGAAATATGATTGGTTAAGGTCTAGTTGGCCCCAATGCCAAATGGTTGACCTAGGATTTTTTTTGCAACACTCACTAATTCTTACCTAGAGGAGGTACGAGATTATAGGATTTCTCTTAGAGATGTGGCCCATTACCCCCACAATAAAATTAATGACCAGGACCCCATACGGGTAAGATGAAGATTTTCTCACACATGTTTTACTAGAAAAGTGAGTAGTGGGGATCTTCCTATTTTGTCCACCAGTTCCCTCAAGGTGTGGACTACTTTGGGTTCCCTGTGGCAATCCTCATAATGAGTTTTATGAATTATTCCAAGATACTTCCCATAGTTTAAAGCAGATGAGCTGTAGTTCTTATCCGAACCTGCAAATATAGTGTTTTGAATAAAGTTGTGTATTTTTTATCTTTTTATATTAATGTGGTTTTGTATAGTGCTGGAAACCTACAACAAACTATATTAGTATTAGTTTATATCTTCTTTCTTTGACAAGAAAATATTGGTCCTGCACGTAAAAGGTTAATAGTTTTCCATAAGATCTATAACATCATGAAAGAGGATTAAATGTTTTTTTATAATTCTCATAATCATCCTAAGGCGCAAGAGAAGATCATACACAACAAGTAACCTAGCTAATTGAAGAATGGAAAAACTTCTAAATCAAATAACTACCAAACTTTTTTAGCAAATTGTTCATTCACTTAACAATAAAATGATGAAATGTTATAAATGAAAGAAGACTTAGAGTTTTTTCTAGTTCTCAAGATCACCTAAAAGGTGCGAGAGAAGAGCATACACAACCCTAAGCCTAACCTAAGAGAGACATGAAGACATAACATTCATCATAAACCTTTAAATAAGTTATCAAAAAATGATTCAAAATATACCCTTCAAACAGAAGTTAGCACCAAAACTTGCAAAATGACAAAAACATCAAAGACCAAATCCTGAAAACCTTAAAAACAGAGCCCAGATTTTGGTTCATCACACTAATGTGGGCTCTTTGACAGTAGCGTGGACCAAATTAAATTAACACATACCAAATGACAGTAGCACGAGATAGGCATACGCTAGCATAGGTCTGAGACAAAACACATACTAACAGGGAATAATGTTACAGTAGCGTGAGCCTGGCATACACTAGTGCAGGTCTAATGCACAACACAAACTGACAAAAAACATCGTTATAGTAGCTCATCCAGAGAGACAGTAGCACAAGCCAAACAAAAGTAGCATGGGATTAATGACAGTAATGCGTAGGTTCTGATAGTAATGTGGGCCTGGCTCACACTTACGCAGGTTGCCTATGTGATGTCATAAACACGTGATTTTTCTAAAGACAAAATCAAAAAGATCAAAACTTTGTTATCTTAATCAAAATTAGGCAACAACCCATATCCTTTGCTCCTACAATGCAGACTCAAAACATGCAAGGTTAAAAAAATAATTCAAGAAATTCAAGTTATTTAACATGTGTAAAATAGAGGTTAGCCAAAATTGAAACTAAATCAACAAAGCTTGAAATAAAATTCTTGAGAAAATGGTTCAAGTCCCAATGGGCATGTCAAATGTGTACATGTAAAACTAACAATAATAAGTGAAATGAAACTAACACCTAGTAGCTTCAAAGAAAATTTAATCAAATAAGAATATCATGATAAGAGCTTATAAGAAATAAAATCTTCAATGCATAAACATGATAAAACAACTAAATGTTAAGTATTTCCTACTCTTTTGTGATTGTTTCTTAAAGTATGAACCTAATTATATCACTTAGATATCAAATTTGTGTTGTTTGCCTCAAGAATGAGAATGAGATCTCACCAAGAAATGGCTAAAAATACATTTTTGGATATTCCCATACTACTCAATTTGAGAGAATGGATGCAAGAGATGGAAACGCTATTCCAAAACAATGGAGAATGGCTCAAATCAAAATTCCTATAGTTTTCACTAATCAAAATGCGGTGTGTGTTTGAGAGGAAGGAGTTTGGTCCTTTAAATAGCTTTCCCTTTTGGGAGAAGCTTGCAAATTAGTGAATGTGGGACAAATGATAAAGTGCATTTAGAAGAAATAATCTTGATTAGAGGAATTAACAAGTGATTAACGACTCATGGGAGTTGGAGATGGTTTAATTAATTGACTAGGATTAATTAATAGGTTAGAATAATCTTAGAAATCTATTTGGAGTTGATTTAGAGGAAAACATGTAGGATTGAGATGATTTAAAAGGGGGATTTAATTAATAAGAAGGTTTATTAATTAAATACAAAAGTTAAAAAGGATTAATTAACTAATAATTAGTTAATTGATTGAAAGAGGAGTATAACTAACGAAGTGTCGTTGATTGACATCCAGAGTGAGGTAAAGCCTAGTTAATTAACGAAGTGTCATTAATTGACCAAAACAGATGGAAACATTATTTAATTAGTGGGAAATCATGACTTATTACGGAAATGAGGGGAAACTGGGTAATTAGTGCAATTTTAGTATTAAAACTAAGTAAGCCAATTTTAGGTGTCTAAAAATACAACACAAGCGGAATCTACAAATGGACAACTCAAGTCAGGTAGATACTCATCCCAATGGGGTAGCTCAATGATATTAATATCTGACAAGAATGTATTAACATCAAAACATGAAGTAGGAGGAGAATATTTTTACGAAGAGATACTTGAATTCTAAGATGAAGCAATGTTCCACTCAAAGGTAGCATTTTGTGTATGTGAAGGTCGTCAAATAAGAAATAAAAATGCAAGGGATCATGAGAGGAAATGGTCACTTATGTCTCAAAGGAAATTTCTCCAATATAACATTATTTTGGAGAGTGAATAGAATCATGAACATAGACGAAAATGAGCTCTGTGGAGGAAACGGTAGGGAGAGTGTGCTCAATAGCAAGATCATGTGGCGAATGGTCAACATGAGACTCATGAGTAGCAATAGGTGTAAAAGAACACTCAACAATGAAAGAGGTGTGATAAGGGGGGAATATATGGAGGCACTAGAGTGGTCTAGAGAAGCATCGCTCGCAAATGGTGGAACAAGGTCGCCATAGAGTTGTCAAATAATGGTCCAAGCAGTGAAAGGGCACTCAGTGTGCTCGAACGAACACAATATGTCCATAGAAACAGTAAGACCAAGAAATCCATAGACCAAGTGGGAAAATTAGTGAGTTCTCACCAACAATGCATGGGATGAGTCCCTATGCTTAAATGGGGCAGCTCCAATTATTTAAAGTAAGGAAATGAAAACAATCTAAATTAATTTTCAGGGTGTCCTGAAGACCAGAGATCACACAAGAATACTTCCCTAAACCTGTGGCAATTGTTTTTACTCAATACAACAGAAGTAAATTTCTTAGTGAGGGAGATAGGAAAGGAAAATAAGAAAAGTATTTCAACCAACAAATAGCATAGAAGAGTTTTCTACATAAAAATCAAAACATTTCATTTGCAATCAATCAAAAGAAACCATTTTCAAAGAATGAGGAACAATCAATAAGAAACACAGAGTCTTATTGCATCATGTTACACAATTTAAAATGCTCTTAGAGTACAAGTTGAGATGGAGTTAAAATAGTAGTAGATATGGAATAGAATAAATGGAGGCACTTATTTGTAGAAATATAGTGAGAGCTAGCAAACAAGCATCAACCATCCTTTGAAATGAGGGTGCCATTCGTATTTATAGTGCCACTGTCCTTTCATCTCTGCAGCATGACCTTTCACCTTCCCTAATGATTCTTGACCTTTCAGATTCCTACCAAGACCTTTGATGTTCCTTCATCCCCTATGCCCTTTCATCTTCTGATCACATCATCTCCAGGTTTCTCAAAATCTTCTTGATAGGCGACATCGGTTTTCATGCCCACAAAAAACTCCTTGATGGGTGACATCATTTTTTGTGTCGTCACTCTCTTCTATGGATGACATCACCTTCCTGACTCATGACATCTAACTGGGCCATAAAAAATATGCTTGAAAAAATGACCTCATTTTCTATGTCACACGACAACATCTTGACCCTCTTGTCGCACATCAGCATTTGACTTCTTGTCGTACGACAAGATTTCACTTTTTTGTCACACATCAACATTTTTGTTGTCACCTAAGTTTTCGTTTCATATGTCAAAACCTTATTATCACGTGTCAATAATGCTCACTGTTGTGCATCAAGAATCCTTGTTAGCACACGTCAATAATCTTCATTGTCGCACATCAACACCTTGTTGTCACGCATCTCGAGCATTTTGGATGCCTGAAAGTCACTGTTGGGTAACAAAAAGTTCTTGTCAGGCATCATAAATGTTGTTGTCGAGTTTCAAGAGTTTCTTTTCAAGCATCAAGGGTTGGTTTTTTTTTTGTGCGTCAACAAATTCTTCTTGTCGTGCATCAACAATGGGTTGATGTCGCGCGTCAGCAACTGACACTTTCACTATGAACTTGTTTTCACCATTTCAGGAGTAGTTTTCAACGAAAATAGGTCATCCAATATATGAATCTTTATGGAAAAGGGACAATGAATCCAATGAGAATATCTAGAAGTCTTGAAAATTAATTCTTAAAAATATTTTACATATATTTTCAATATTTCCTCAGGGTGTCTTTCAATAGACTGAGTGATAGGAAGACTTTATGATCACCAAAAAATAACACATTGTTGTCGCCTTCCAAATTCCCCTCATTTTGAAGTCAAGTTTTGAAAATTTTGAGTCAGTACCTCAGAGTAATCCATGCTTTGAAGTCGTGGGTGCTCGATTTTACCCTCACCCTTTCAATTGAAAATTCCTCTATCTTCGCAGTTTGAAGTATTTTCTATTTCCCCATCTCAATGCTTGAAAATATTATCCTTCATTCGGATTTCATTTTCAATCCTTCTCTTTGGATGTGGATCACGTTGAGCCTAGTATTGTTTGTAGTTTTTCATTTCATCAAGAACAATTTGAAATTTGGGCATATCTTCCCTGTCAATTTTTGCCCCAACATCCATGGGTAGTACGTGGATATCTCTAATTAGATGCGACGTGGTGGGTTCATCTTTGAAACTTGTCACTTTTTTTATTTGTTGCAAAAGTGTCAAATTGGCCTCGTGGCCTAAAGGATTCTGATTGGTTGAAACAAGCGGTAGCGGAAACCTCCACGCATCTCAACAACACAAATCCAAGGGTAGGACCCAAGGGATAGTCCCCAAATGAACGTAGGGTTTCCACATGTCCCAAGTCCAAAAAGAAGATAGAACAAGCTCAAATTGGCTAAGTATGGAAGATTCAGCGGACGACGCCACGTGTCTCATCGGCGATACTTCAAGGGTCGAAGCCAAAGTCAGTTTCCCAAACTTGTGCTAGCCCTCCACGTGTTCTAGGTCTGAAAAAGGGACGGAGTCAACCATTTAATTGACTAAGTATAAGAGGGTCGGTGGAAACCTCCACGTGTCTCTATGGTGTAACTTTAGAAGTGAGACCCAAGGGACAGACCCCAAATGACTGTTAGCTCACCACATGGCTAGAGTAAAAAAAGAGACAGAGCCAGCTATTGAAGAATCTAGGACCAGTGGAAGGAGCCATGCATCAGCTCGGTGCCCTTTCAGGGGGTGAATCCAAAGTGGAAGTTCAAAAGAGTGATTACTCTCCATGTGTCTAGGGTCTAATAGAATTCAAGTGGGCAGCAGGCCCAAATTGGCTAAGTATAAAAGAACCAACGGAAGTCTCCATGTGTCTCTTCAAGGAAAATTCAAAGGAAGAATCGAGATTGGGTACCCAAGTGTGTGTGGACTCCCCATATGGTTAGAGTCAAAGGAGGGGATGTTGATAAGAGAATACTTGATATAACTCACACAAGAAGTCCGTGCGGGAAAGTAGGCTAGGTTTAAGGGCGTGAATGGATAGGAAGAACACACACATAGAGAGAAAGTTCAACATTCGAGACTTATCCTATTTTGAGCATGAAGACCTATTTTTAGAAGATGGCATGCAGAACACACCAATGATGCAAGGACGAGCGCACCATACATTGTCTATCTTTAAAGGATTGGATGGACGTGTTTTGCATGGAGACGAGCTAAGAATAGGATTGTCACTTCAATTAACTGTAAGAGGTCTATAGATAGCACACTTGCATGTGTGGATATGCATGTAAGTGATGTGTTGCTATTAATAGCATGCTTCCTATTTTTAGAATAGAGAAGCGGTGAAGGGAAATTCCCCACCCTATATATATGATGCGAATCACATAGATAGAGAGATATAGAGAGGTATACAATGGGATTACTGTATCATATCCATACACGCATTGGTATAGAATGCCATTATTGTAAGGAGCTTGTGATTATTAATAGATGGAAGTTATTGGCTGAATCTAAGTGTCATTCCTATGTTTAATTGAGTAGTTCATATTCTTGATTCAATCATGATTATTTTTTGAGCTTGTTCTTTAATAAATATGAATATGGTATGCATTGTAGAATTATGGATGAGTTATAGATCTATATGTTTATTCCTTCATCACGCTAACATCTTGCTATAATAGCTGTAAAGAGGGACATGGTACATTTGCGCGCTTTGGGTGAGTGCTCAGTCTAGGCTGAGTGATGTGCCAGCGCGACTAGGGTGTTATTTGGTAAATTCTAGGCTGTATCATTGGTTCTGTTTTTGGGACCTCTTTTTGGTTTCTTTCAGGATGGTTCATGATGAAGACATACCAGTTAACCCTAGCAAGTATTGAGGAGTGGATATGTAATCTGGAGGAAGAATATGCACAATGGTTTAGCATTGGATCTGATTTTAACAAACGCACTTGGGTAGAACAGAATCTGTATGATAGCTTATATGAGAGATTTTTCACCATCTTTCCAGTAGACTTATACGAGTGGCCGATTGCTTATGCATCTAAGAGGAATTGGAGGTATCATGCACTTATCTAGACATAGGAATAATTTTAGGCCCTTTATGATGTTGACCTAATTTGGACTTGTGCTATGGATACGTGGTTTTGTCGTGTTCTAAACAGTTATATTCTATAATATTTAATTTCAACATATTCTTACCCAGAGGTAATTGAATTCCAATTTTTGCAGTATCCTAGAGGAACATATCTGCAAGGCATTCCCCTGGCGATCAATATCTTGATGGTAACTTTGAACCTGGAGAGTAAACCGATGGCTAACTAAACCTCACCACCCGCGAGGGTAGGAACATGTTCGGTGAAAGATGGCAAACCTAGTGGCAGAAAGGTAGAGAGAGGAAAGGTGGCTTAAGTAAAATGAGGTGTGCGAGAGGGAGATAGAGAAGCAACGTACCATTACATAAAGTATGGCATTGAGGAGAGAGATGGTTTGTGAAGGATTTAAAGATCACATAGAATATGTGGAGCTAGAGCATCAGGAACTCCCCCATCTTGGAAAGCATGATAGAGATCCCCCCTTGGCCTCATGTGAAAGTACGCCAATAGAGACTACTTGGGCTGCAGGCACGCATCTTAATCCACCTAGTGACCTAGCCCTTGAGCTAGGTTTTCTAGTATCTTGTACGACCAGTAATCAACAAGTAATTTTGGGAAGTAAGAGAGCAAGTACATCAATGGCAAGACAAATGGCTTCAATTTTATTTGGAGGTGTGTTTTTAGGCACATCGTCCACAGAGAATGTAAGTACATTAAATGTTGGGTTCACCTTTAGAAGTGGAGCTACCTCACAGACTGTAGGGGTTCAATATACTACTATTGTCGGAGCACATGGGAGTACATTTATAGGTCCTATTCCATATCCTGGTGGAGGGTTAAGAGGTATAGGTGGTTTTAGTTCTGGTGGATCTAGTGGTTCTGGAGGAAGAAGAAATAGAGGAGGTTCTAGATCAGTTGGTCAAAGTCTACAGCAACCACAGAACATTTATATGGAGATGTCTCTTCGTCTTTCAGAGTATAGAGGCATAGAGGATGTTGTTGAGCATGTGCACATGTGTGAAATCTTATGGTGCATGAAAGGGATCACAGATGCTGAGTGTAAGGCAAGTCAATTCGCTACTACCTTGCAGGGATGCGTACACAGTTGGTATAGGAATTTTGATCCTGATCAAACTTGCATGGATTATGCAGCGTTGAAGGATGCTTTCTTAAGAGAGTTCTATATCCCAAAATTTGAGAAGAAAAGTATTAGCACACTCAAAGATATCAATCAGGGTACCACTAAGAGTGTACGTGAGTATGATTCCCGCTTTAAGACACTTCTATCTAATCTTTCTTATGATATTCATGCTAGCCAACATGCACAATGGTTCATTAAAGGGTTGATTACACCATTCAAAAGAGCATTATCACATAGGACATATACTAATCTGTGGAAAGCACTAGAATCAGATTTGTGTGCTAAGGTAGTTGGGAGAATTGACACTGGCGTTAGTCCATTCTTAGAGGCACAAATTACAGCTATGGCCAAATAGTTAGAGAAGCTATCAAAAAATTCAGCCCATGAAACACACTCAAGAATTTGGTGCACATATTGTGAAGTAGAACGTTACACCAAGGATAGTTGTCCTTGTAGAATAGTACACTCATTACTGTTGGACTGTGAGATCTATCATTTGAATCATGATGCTAGTCATTTTCCTTTGTTACAGTGCGTGATAAGGAAGAATGTATCCAAATTTTACAAAATTTGTAGGTCCACGACCCATGATACTAAGGATTTGCAATTGATTGGTCATATTCAGGATGTTATAGACATTGGGGTACGATAGACAAGTGTAACAGATAATTCTAGGGGTAAGAATGAGCACTAAGATTAGGATCATAATCAAACACGCTATGACAAGAATGAGGGTCGATTTGAAGGAGGTTGTGGAAGAGGACATGGATATTGTGGTGGAAGAAGAAGCGAGTTTCCTCAAGGAACGTGCTATACATGTGGATCCCCTGATCATTATAGGCACAAATGTCCCTAGAATGTTACATGTTGTTTTTGCGGAAAGAATCATAGCTATGAGGAGTGCCCGGACTTATATGATCATCTCATTAAACATCATAAGTAGGAGAATAAAGGCATAGGGATGGTTAGGATCCAGTGCATGGAGTAAGATCAATGGATGCCCAAGATAGCACCAGAACCCGGGGCCTTAACTATAAATATTACCACACGCGCTGAAGTGGCACACACAAGAGAGGCATCATACCAAAAGCCTACGATCATCAAGGAGGAGGTTTTGCATGTAAGGTACCCAGATCTAGCTCATAAGAAGGAGGTTTATCATGATACCATGGAAGTGTTAAGGAATCTTTAGGGTGAAATAAAGTACTTAAAAGACCAGAAGAAAACATCAGAGATAGTCCAAATTGATATCGATGATCTAAGATAAGTATGCAAAATATTGCGCCAGGAGAACATCATCCCACTATTAGGAATTTGGTTAAAATGGACCACTTTGCACGCAAGTATTGAGACAGAATGATAGATCCTGCATGTAAATCTTCCCCCTAATAGCATTGACTATGACAAGGAAATTACTCTAAATGTTTCTGTGGATGGATGGCTATTGAGAAATGTTCTAATAAATATAGATGCGGAAGTAAATGTGCTTACATTAGATGCATGGGTACAAATGGGGATACCCCCATTACAGCCATCATATAATGTGTTGTTTATGGAAAACTGAACTAAGGCAACTCCCATAGGATTTTTTAAGGATGCATATATAACTATAGGCCAAGTTCAATGGGGATTTTGAGGTATTAGCACTTGTAGAAGTAGACAGTTTTTCATCCTTTTTTGGACACCCTTGTTGTTATGTGAATAACGTTGACTTGAGATTCAATAAGGGGTATATTAACTTTGAGAATAAGGAGGAAATGGTTTTGATACCTTTGAAAGATGGGAATTCTACACCATATGTTGAGCCTCTAAGTGAGGAGGACTTCAATAGAATCTATGTCCATGCTTTTCAGGATCTAGAGGTCAATGAGCCATCAAAGGAAGACATTCTATAGTGGGAATATTCTCATTCTATTAGTGATACTATGAGTATTGATTATGAAAATTGGGCTCATGGAATATATGAACTAGTAGGGCGCGAGGTGTAAAATGTGGTTGCACGCAAGAAGGGACTTCATTCTATTTGACGGATAGGTAGTGCAGTACCTTGGTATACATGAGCAGAAGATCTTCCTGTATTTTTGGAAGCCATGGAGGCACAGTGCATAGACCAGGTCAGGAGAAGAGACTTGTTATCATGTCTTTCATGGGAAAATAGCGTGCTGGTGGGTAGTTTATAGAGATAATCTTACGAAGTGGAAGGATATCACAAGTTCCTTATCTGCTAGGTTTGTAAGAAGAAATGCACCTACGCAGATCTACACTTATAATGGTGATCAACCTGCTCAACATCACATTCAACAATGTGAGAGACTCTAGATAGCAAGATAGGAAACATTACCACCTTCACTCTGGGTCCATAGATTGTATTCTACTTTACAAGGATGCACATGCACCTAGTATGTGTATTCAGAACTACATATAGAGACTAGGAATTAGCAAAATTTGACTACATGAATGATCTAGACCTTTGACTATTTTTCTTCCCAACCTCCAATAGAAGAGGAATTAAAATTTGTCAAGTGGTTAACCATGGGAGATAGTGTAAAGGCAGAGGAACTCGTACAAAAATTAATGGGCTTGACAGAATCAGGCATGCATTTTGAGTAAGAAGGAGAAGACTTCATATTTCTTGATCATGTTTGTCTAAAAAAAGAAAAAGGTAAGATGGTGTACATCGTGGATGATGAGGAAGTTGAAAATTTGGATATTGACCATTCATAGGGGGTGCGAGGTCTTGGATAGTGCAGATAAGGATACGCACACATACCATAAACCAATGAAGACCAAAAAGGTCAATAAAGGATCAGAGGCTGAGCCTAAGGAGGTCATAATTAGAGACTACTAGTCAAACTCAGAGGTGGCAAAGATCATTGAGTTACTCATGGATTATCAAGACTTATTCCCGCGAGGGTATCATGAACCTAAAGGCATGCATGAATCACTTGAGAAAATGAAGATAAAGCTTAAGGATGGTGCACACCTAGTAAGAAAGAGACCTTACAGAATGAATCCTAATTTGTGTGAAAAGGTAAAAGAAGAAATTGATAAAATGTTGAAATATGGAATTATCAAGCCCCTGGATGAGTTAGAATGGGTTAGTCCAATGGTAATCAGTATCAAGAAGGATGGAAAAATTAGAATATGTGTGGACTATAGGGAACTAAATGTTTCCTGTGTAACAAACCCATTCCCTATGCCATTTATGAAGGAAATACTAGAGGGAGTTGTAGGGCACGAGATATATTCCTTCATAGATGGGTTTTCTAGGAATCATTAGGTTAGGATTTCTCAGGAGGACCAGGAAAAGACTACATTTACTACTGAATGGGGTAGTTTTTCCTATACTGTGATGCCTTTTGGATTGAAAAACGTGCCTGATGTATTCTCGCGTATAGTTTTTTAGGCATTCAAATATTTTATTCACAACTTTTTGCAGGTTTATATAGATGATTCACCAGTATATGGGCTTGTGAAATATCACTATGAAAATTTGTGCTTAATGTTTGAATGATGATGAAAATTGAGTATCTCTTTAAACATCAAGAAGTGTATATTTGCTACACCTTTTGGAATATTGTTAGGGAATATAATCTGCAAGGAAGGGTTGTTGGTTGATCTAGTTAAGGTTGCAGTCATTATAGGCCTATAAGCGCCTACCATTCAAAGTGAGGTGTGCAGATTTTTGGGTCATATCGGTTACTATCGAAACTTCATCAAAGGGCATGCCAAAATTGTTACACCCTTAGAAGAATTACTAAAAGGGAAAGGTACATTTTATTGGTGACAACCACAGCAGCGCGCGTTTGAGATATTAAAAGAGAAACTTACTACCGCACCCATTCTACATTTTCCCTCATGGGATAAACCATTTCATGTGCATGTGGATGCTTCTGGCATGGCCATTGGCATTTTGTTAGCTTAACCTGGCGAAGGTATTATAGATCATCCAATTTGTTTTTCTAGTAGGAAGATGACTCGTGTTGAAAGGAATTATACAAATACAGAGCGCAAAGCTTTTTCAATGATCTTTTCATTGCACAAGTTTCGACAATACTTGTTAGAAACACCGTTTGTGTTTTATACATATGTCATGGCATTAAAGTATTTGGTGAACAAACTAGTCTTGTAAGGGTGCATATGTAGATGGGTACTCCTATTTCAAGAGTTTGACTTCACAGTTGTGGTGAAGCCAAGGAAAAGTAATTCTAGACCAAACCAATTGTCTAGAATTCACTCAAGAGAAGAAGTACATACAATTGAAGAAACCATGCTAGATGGAAAGTTATATAGGTTAAAATTCATGCCCATAGAATTAGAAAACATTTTTGTCTTTCTAAGAACTTATATGGCACCAAAATGAATGAAGGCAGTAGAAAAGAAACAGCTTGCTATACACGTGACATTGTTTATGTTAATCGGTGGTGACCTTTATAAGTTAGGAAGAGATGAATTATCACGCCATTGTGTATTAGAGCATGAGCGTAAAGATATTATGGAAGAAGCCCATGGTGGTATTGCAGATGGCCACTATGTAGTTGATGCGACTTCCCAGAAGATCCTACTCATTGGATTATGGTGGGATACACTATATAAAGATTGTAAGGTGTATTGCAAAGTGTGTGACCATTGTTAGTGTCTAGGTAAACTAGGGAAAAGATATGAGATGCCTTTGAGACCGATTACTAGTGCTAAAACATTTGAGAAATGGGACATTGACCTTGTAGTACCTATTTTCACCAACCGTGCACAGGACTGGATCACACTATATCCTTACTTGCATAGATTATCTAACACAATGGGTAGAAGCCGCACCTACGAAGGATTGTACAATGGCTATAACAGCTAGCTTTATATGGGAGAATGTTCTTACAAGATATGGATGTCCTTTAATCTTGACAAGTGATAGGGGTACACAGTTTTTGAATGAGACAATCAGGATCCTATTAGATGAGTTTATGGCTGCACACCATAAAACTACACCCTATCATCCTCAGGAAAATGGAACTGCTGAGGATTTCAACAAGATTTTGAGCCAAACTTTGAAAAAAAAAATTGATGTTGGGAGAAAGGATTGGGATGATAAAGTTTCAGATGTTCTTTCGGCATATAGAACAACTTATAATAGATTGAACAAAGCCACATCGTTTTAGTTGGTGTTTGGCGTAGAATCCATTCTCCCTATAGAATTTATGTTACCTTCTTTGCGCATTACACGCACTGGAGGTCTAGCTGATGATCAAGATTTAGAAGAGCGCATTGAGAATATGATTCTACTGGATGAGTGATAACCCATAGCACGATGGAGTTAGAAGCAGGAAAAGGCTAGGAAGAAAGCATGGAATGATAAAAACTAAAGGGATAAGAAGTTTGAGATTGGACATATGGTACTTCTTTATGACTACAAGTTTATGTATCATCTAGGAAAGCTCAAAGTACATTGGTTGGGGCCGTATGTCATCACTCATATACTTGAAACAGGTTCTTTTGAGTTAGAAGCACTTGATGGAACACGGCTATCCGATTACTTTAACAAGAGTAGGCTGAAGCCCTACTATAAATAAGTCTTCTTGGTGTTTGTAATAAGGCAGTATTTCCATTTAGATTAGATTTTCAATTATGTATTTCCTTAATTTATTTCCTTCATTTTTGTTATGCTTTTTCAATTTAGTTGTTGTTCTTGTGTAATAAGCGTGCTTGCTCGCATGAAGCTAATTACTATGTGAAGAATGTTTATGTGCAGAGGACTGCACATACTTTTAGTGTGGGTGGTTGTTTATATCTAGGTACAAGACAGTGGGAATTGAAAGGATAAAGGAATAAGATGCTATGTGTATGCTTTAAGTCAAAAGAATATTACTTCTCAAAAGTGACCAAGGATGGAGATGAAAGAAGGAATAGTATAATGCGAGGCAAGCGAAGGCCATGATAACTACCAGGAGAAGGTACAATAACGAGGTACTCAGGCGTAAGGGCACATGCTGAAGAGAAGTCTCTGACTAGAGGGTAGGGAGGCAAGCTAGAAGGTTATAGTTGGGGAGAAAATATGTACCATGCGGAACAAATGAATTTGGTCAATGAATGAGAGGATATTTGGTAGGTGAAGGAGTAATAAATGCATCAAAATTTGAAAAATCTATATAAGGATGGGATGCGAATTCATTTTTACCATTGTGATTAATATATTTGAAATAATCCAAGTGTGAAGAGCTGAGTGATCGTTTTAAGGTGTGAGAGGTGTGTAACCAGTCATGACGAAGAGATTTGTGCACAGAAGAAGCTTGTGTCCCCGGTGGTGAAGGGTTTGAGTGAAGTGAGGTGACAGAGATGAGTTAGGGGCATGCAATTTCACCTAGGGCATGCTGAATCAAACTAGTGTTTTCTTCACACATTACATAATTTGAATGGAAAGGATCTACAAAGGATTGTAAGGTAAAAATGGCACCCAAGAAGGCAGTTACAGCAGGAGTAAAAGGAAAGAAGAAGGTGGTCATCGAGGAGAAAGAAATGGCTCCAGAAAGAAATTTTTTAGAGATGCAATATCCAGAGGGGATTATTATCATCCAAGAGTGGGATTCTCACATAAGGAAAATAAAAGTGAGTGAGTACAATCACCGTACCATTGAGAACAAGAAGTAGCTTGACGCGTTGTTGAACACGAAGACAAATAAACGCACGGTGGAGGATATGTTGGTGTATGAAAATGTTGGTGAGAAGCTCTTATAGAGGATAGGGGTTTACCAACTTTATGAGCTCCCTTATTTCGGGAAGTATGATCCATTATACCAGTGGCTTATGAGCATAGTGCATGAGAATTATTTCTACTTTGCAGGGTGCAGAGTCAGAATTTCAATCACGCTCATCTCCACAGTGACAGGGTTGAAAGGAATGAGAGACGATTTGTGAGATGATCTGACAGATAAAACTACAATATTAGAAACTAGGAAGGAGTTGGGATATACAAAGGGTCTATGTAGTATGGAAATTGACAAACTAAATAAGTATCCAATTGTACAAGCAACCGCACATCTCTTTACAAAGCTCAATGACTAGGAAAGGTGGTCACAAGTGAACACCATGTGATTGCACATTTCCAAAAAGATGTTTGAAGGAGTAGTCTACAAAATTTCATGGTATATCATAAAGAGAATCGTTGAAGAATTGCGCATAAGAGGAAATATTAACTTTGGAGCTGTTTTGTTATCACTAGTGTTCATTGAGATCAGAGTGCCTGATGGACCAAAGGATAAGGTATGGGAGTATCCGATGGAACAAAAATCACCTACAGAACACTTCAAGAAGTACCTATGTGAGGGATCCATGATAGAGTAGGTTAAGCAATGGGTTGAGAAGTGGTATGATAGGCTCCGTGTGGTTTTTGAGGAATAATGGTGCATCCCCAAGGACTTGTCTTCAGTGGTTGGAAAGGTAGTTCAATTTGTTGTATACCAGCATTTTTGTATAGCATGATTTGTAATGAAAGATGGGGCATGGATTCCTTGGTGGAAGTTTCCATCTGCATTCATAGCAAGGTACTTCCAGGCATCAATACATAGGTTTACAAACACGTGGTGACTGATGTTCAATTTGGATAAGGTAGATTGTGACTACCACACACTAAGGAAGAAATATGTGTATCCAGGGTGGGGTGCATATGTTGAAAGACTCATTTCTAAATTTTTTAGCATTAAACCAATAATTTTTGTGGTGGGAGATATTGGATCAGTGCTAGTGTATCTCTAAATGAAGCCAAAGATGGAGAATAACAAGTACGTGTAAGGTGAGTTCACACTTATAGCACCACCAAAGGGAAAGCATATAATGGATAACATCTCAGCACCTAAGCCCACATAGCCAATTGAAGTGGAGGATGAGGAGGAGTGTGAAGATAGTGGTGGTTTGGAGCATAGAGGTAGGAGACATCCTACAAATAAGGGTGAAGCTAAGCATGCCACTACACCACCTCAGCAACAAGAGGGGGATGATGAGGTCTTGAATGTAGTCCAAGGGGAGAACAAATTTAAGAGGGTGTTTAGGAGAACAAGGACCCAAGGTGCTACTCCAACCACAGTGTGCAGATCACCCAGACTCTCTCCACATAAGGAGGCAACTGTGTAAAGGAGGAAACTGAAGTTAAATGAAGAGGTGGAAGAGTCAGAGGAAAGCATGCCTAATTCCCCTACACTTCCAGAGAACATAAAATAATAGGGTGAGGAATCAAAGGAAAGAAGAGAGGACAAGAAGGGACCTGAGGAGATAGTTGCAGAGAATGTTCAGGATATGTAGAAACAAGTCCCAAATTTGGAAGCTAAGGTCCCTAAGCATCAACGGTTTAGGAGAACGAGTGGAGATAACATTCCACCAGCCATGGGGTATGCGGAGGACGCAAGTAAAATTATCCACGCCTACTTCTAAAGCATAATAGAACAAAAGGATTTATTTGGCTAGGAGCTAATGGATGAGGATATGGTGACTGTTCACACTTGGAAGCAACTATCATGGTCAATGGACACCCATATGGATGATCCTGACTTTGATATATGTGAAGAGTCATGTGTTTTAATATGGCTGAAGAAGGCACCACAATCTAGACATATGACAATAAAGCCTACTGTCATGTTAGATGAGCAGGTCAGCAATACATCGGTAAAGGTTTCTACTAAATTTGCAAGGAGAAACATGGACAAAGCTGTAACAATAAGAGCATTTCTCGAGGATCTCAAGACAAAAGATGCATAGATAGGACACATAACTCAAGAGAGGGACTTAGCATGGAAGAAGAATGAAGTATTTATTAGCATTGCAGAGGAGATTGGGGACAATGTCATAAGAGCCAAGCCACACTTGGAGGCCAAGGTACCATAGATGTTTCCTTTAGCGATACACTATGTAGAAAAGTTGGTGGACCTGGTACTTAAAGATGAACCTTTGCGCATGCCAGTGCCAAGGAGCTCAAAATAAGAGGCAGGGCGAGAGAAAGTGTCAGTGATGTGAAAGATTACATCATATGAAGGGCTGCTACAAGTGCTACAAGAAGTATTGAAGAAAGTAGACCATGCTTTAAACATCTACATAGCTCTAGAGGCGCTTATCAATATGCAGACCCTGGAAGAAAGCAATGAGGTACAAAGAACAATGAAGGATGAAACATTGGGTCGCACAAAAATAATTTCAATGGTTAAGCACTAGCGCGAGGCCCTGACAACAACACAAGAGCTGCATAAGAATCGGATAGAAGAGCTTAGGAAGCTCATTGCGTAAAAGATGGATCTTCTAGAAGGAAGAATGATATCAATGTCTAGAGTTGTGTTGGTTCTGCAGAATGAAAAAGGAGAGATTGTGAGGCATGAGTTGGAATCCATTATTGTGGACATTCCAGAGAAAGTAGAACAAGCACTCGTTGAATGGAAAACCTTGGAGGCTAGAATAAAGGATGAGTATCGAGAGTTGTTCCTTCAAACTGATACAAAGGATGTTACCTCTTAAAACATTATTTATTCATCTACGTTCTTTCTTATCCTTTCCATTCCATATTCTTTACTTCAATTTTTGAAGATACCCATTGTTGGGGCAACAATGCGAACTCACACAAGAAGTCCACGCAGGTAAGTAGGCCAGGTTTAAGGGTGCAAATGGACAGGAAGAATACATGTGTGGAGGGAAATTTTAGCATTCGAACTTAGCGTATTTTGAGCATGAAGACCTATTTTTAGATTATGGCATGCAGAACAGACCAACGATGCAGGGACGTGCATTCCACGCATTATCTATCTTTAAAGGATTGGATTAAAGCATTTTGCATGGAGACGATATAAGAATAGAATTATCACTTCAATTAACTGCAAGAGGTCTATAGATATCACACTTTCATGTGTGGATATGCATGTAAGTGATCCGTTGCTATTAATAGCATGTGGCCTATTTTTAGAATAGAGAAGCGGTGAAGGGAAATTCCCCACCCTGTATATATGATGCAAATCACATAGATAGAGAGATATAGAGAGGTATGTGATGGGATTACTATATCAAATCCATATGCGTATTGGTATAGAATGTCATTATTGTAAGGAGCTTCTGTGTTTATTAATAGATGGAATTTATTGGCTGAATCTAAGTGTCATTCCTATGTATAATTGAGTAGTGCATATTCTTGATTAAATCATGATTATTGTTTGATATTTTTCTTTCATAAATGTGAATATGGTATGCATTGTAGAATGATGGATGAGTTATAGATCTATATTTGTATTCCTTCATCATGCTAACATCCTGCTACAACAACCCTAAAGAGGGACCTGTGGTACCTTTGCACACTTTGGGTGAGCACTCAGTCTAGGCTGAGTGATGTGCCAACATGACTAGGGTGTTATCTGGTAAATTCTAGGTTGCATCAGGGGCAGAGCCTGCCATTGAATTGGCTAAGGAAAGGTGAACTAGCGGAAAGCCCCACATGTCTCTTCGGCACTCTTTCGGGGGGAGAATAAAAAAGTAGGTCCCAAACATGTGCAAGCTCTCCACATTTCTCTTCAGCACTCCTCCGAGGGTCATGTCCAAACAGAGTCTCCAAATGAGTGGGAAGCTCCACGTGTCTCGGGTCTGACATAAAGCCTTCACCAAACAGAAGGACTTAGTCAAAAACAAAAAAATGTAGAACAAGATCACAAAGGGACACGTGGCCATGTTTCAAGTGGTAGCGGATAGGCTGGCCCTTTTTGTGTTTTGATGCTTTGAAAATTCAAAGTGGGAAGGCGGGCTATCGGAGCGATTTGGGAATTGTGGCTTTGTTTCCAAAAGAACTTAAAGTTATAAAGTAACCCGCGGCCCTGCTCATGCCAAGGGATAAAGTCAAATCTTGAACCCGCATCGAAAGTCAAAGTGGGTCGGTAGGTCGGTGGAGCAATTTGAGTTTTTGAGCCCACATTGAAAAGAGTTAAAATTACAAAAGTGAGTCGTGACTCTGTCGCCACTCAAGTAAAGTCACGTGTCAAGCCTATATCAGAAGCAGATGGGTGGGCCAAAATTTTCTGAATTTCCATTTCTATAAAAGGTATAAAATACAAAAGGCATCCTCATGCCTACTTTAGTTTAAATCTCTCCCATGTGGATGACTTAAATTCAAAGTTTGCAAAGGAAGGATGAATGGTTGCGATTCAATGTGTCTGGTTTTTCCGCTAGACGTTGAAATGGATGAGGCGTTAGAGAAGTTCAGGCGTCATTTTCTTGAATCAATTTCATAATTTTTTTAACTGAATGTAACTGTCCCTAAAAGCTATTTAGCAGGTTCTCTACGCCATTGTTGGGGTTGGATCCTGGTACTTTGTAGATGTAATAGATTTGAAGTAATCAATACATAAGTTTTTCCCTGTCTTCCTTTGTTATTCCTTCTTCCCTTGTCTGAAAATTTGTGAATCATCCATCTTTTATGATAAGAAACTTTGTGTTCTTGTTTATATGATTTCTGGAACTTTTTTTATGTGGAATTATATCTATTATGAAAGTGAATGATTCTACTTTGCATCTCCCTGGCTCAATATGTATAAGGTTATACTATGTTATCTATATTTCCTAAAGGTATTGTTATGTTCTTCCTCTCTCATCTCCTTAATTCTTTCATTATTTTGTACTGATGATCTTTGGGCATAGAACTTTTCAAAGTATCAGGAATCCACACTTTGAAAGTTGTACATTTGTATATAAGTTTTGTTGCTTGCTTTCAATAAGGGAACCTCTCCCATTAGAGACGAGGGAATTATTGTCCCCTGACTGTGCTTTGTTGAGGTATCATTTTAAAAACCCAACACACATCATATGGGTAATGAAGAGCATTAAATATAATTTCATTTGAGATTTGGTTAGGCTCTCAAATATTCACGAGACTCTTGAAACCCTTCGAACAAGTTACAAATTATACCAGAACCTTTGTGTCACACTGTTGGAAAACATTTCACCTCTCAATATTCCCAAAACCTTTCCTTGATGATTTAAACATGAAGTAGGACCTTTTATCTCTCTATTTCCTAGGATATTATCTTTTTAATCTTCACGATTCTCCTAAAACTCTTTGAATAAGGTGACTATATTTTTCAGGACATGCATTTCCCAATAACATGATCCCAATGACCCTATTTCACATAACTTGCTCCTAAACATTGATTTTCTTCCAGAACTATCCTAAACTACCGAAGATGATTTCACATCTCCATCACACACTTATTTAATGTATTATATCTTCTTATGACATCTTCAGGGGTTCTCTATAGGTGCAAGAAGTCTAAAAATAGGCCCTTTTTAGTCCTTCGAGAGTAACTCATTCTAGGTGAATCATAACGAACTCATGAATTGTTTCTCACCAACTTACATGTACATGATACAAAATTTACAAACAAATTTATCACATCCCTCTTGGTCATGGTGAGGTTTACATAGCCATAGGTTAGTCAGAGGGTAGGTTCAGATTACCAGGTTCAAGGATTATTTAAGTGTATGCTTGATTATCATGGCTAAAATTTCAACTTTTTATGATAGACATTTAACATGGTAACAAATGGCTCTAGTTTAGGGACTTGTCTCAGATTAAACAGTGTGAATATAGGGCAAGTAGGATTCCCATAATCTCAAGACACTAAGAGGACCAGTGCCTTATCCATTAGGTTATAAGAGTCATTGCAAAATAAGGGTGAATAAAACAAAACCTTCTTATTGAACACATGATACAAACACAAAAAAATGACAGAAAGGGAAAGACACAAACCTATATTCACCTATGGCACATTAGGGGGACAACCCTCTTTCATTGTTTTTATAATTTCAAGTATTTCGTGAGGAAATTCCAAGTGAGTGTCATCCAGGTAAGATAGTTGGAAAATATTATCTCCACATGTGTCTCGTATTTGAAATGGGCCAAGACACAATGAATCAAACTTTCCATCACTTCCTTTTGGTTCTCTCCTCTTATCCCATAGAAGGACAAGATCACCAATATGAAAATCTCTTTTCTTTATTTTCTTATCAAAAAATTTCTTTACTTTTAACTGATGATCCTTTATCCAATCATCCACCAACACTCTATCTTCGCATAACTTCTCCAAGTACAAAATTATTTTATCCAGTGATTCTTAGAACTCACCATCATCCACTTATTTTCCCAATTTAGATGTTGGTAAATCTACAGCGATTGGAACTTCTGCATTTATTCCATATAAGAGTTGGAATGGTGACATGTCAATGGCTCTTTTTGAAGTGATCTGATCAGCCCATAATGCATCATATAGTTTCTTGTTATGATTTCTCTGATTTTGATCTATAAGCTTCCTCACAATTATCACAAGATTCATATTACTAAATTTTGCTTAACCATTCCCCTGAGGATAATAGTTAGATCCTTGGGCTAAGGATATTTTGTATCCATAGTAGAAATTAGTTAATTTCATGGAATAGAAATAAGCGTCATTATCAACAATTATCTTATGTGGAATGCCAAAACGGACAATAATATTTTCCTTGATGAAGTTACATACCGTTTCTGAATTTTCTTGCTTGAATGGTATGGCCTCCATCCACTTAGTGAAGTAATCCATTGATGTGAGCACAAAGATATAACCTACACTAGAATGTGGATTAAGAGAATCGATGAAGTCTAGACCCCATTCTTGGAAAGGATCTTCAATCACCACCGATCTGATCAGAAGTGCAGAGATTTGTTGTTTTCCCATAAATTATTAGCAAGGCTCACACTTAGATACTCATTTCTGAGCATCTTGAAAGAGAGTAGGCCATTATTACCTCCCCCAAAGTATCTTGTGCATAGTGACCATGGCAGAGAAATGTCCACCGTAGGCTTGGTCATGATATTATTTTAACAACTGCTCACGTTACTCCTTATCAATACACCTTAAGAAACATACATCAAGGGATCTCTTATACAATAAATGGTTCTAAATCACATACTTTGTGTCTTTAAGCTTGAGAGTCCTTCTTTGCTTGTAATCCATATGCTTCGAAAAATCACCATACATGAGGAAGTAAGTAATGCCACTATACCATACATTGGTAGTATTTACAAAGAATGTCTGGGGAAGGTCCTTACTAACACATCTGTAGCAATGACATTCTTTGTCTTCATACTCTTTTAGGAGAGACTCATCTTCATCTATCAACCTACATAACCTATTTCCCCTTATCAAATTAGATGGCCTTATCTCCAGGTCATACTCTTGAATCTTTGACACTCAGTTTCCTCTTTTTGCTCCAAGATCTTGTTGAGTCAAGATAGACTTTATATATGATCCATGAATCATTACAATGGTGTGAGAGTGTACGATGTACAATCTGAAATTCTTGACTGCATTGACCACTACATAAGCATTTTTTTCAATGGAGGAGTATTTGAGCTCATGATTCTTCAATGGGAAGCTCATGAAGGAAATAGAAGACTCAAGCCCTTCCTCATTCTTCTGATCTAAAATAGCTGAAATAGTGTGCTCAAATGCATAACAGTACAAAATGAAATCTTTATTGAAATAAGGATATACCGTGGTTGGAGCTTTGGCTATGGCCTTTTTTATATCCTCGAATGCTACATTTCACTCCTTGCTCCACTTGAAACTCTCTTGAGGATTCATCATTTTATTAATATGCTTTGTTAACTCAGCAAAATTTGGAACAAAGCTACAGAGGAAGTTGGCTTTACCAAAAAATGAATGAACTCCCTTCTTACTCATCGACAAGGATAGTTTTTTGATAGCTTTCACCCTTTCTGGATCAATTTTTGTTCCTTTTTTTTCACAATGTGTCCCAAGATCTTTCCTTCAGTCACTCCAAATATTGACTTTTTTGTATTCAATGATATGCCATGTTCTCGATAACTTAGAAAGACTTGTTCAATGTGTATCAAATGTTCTTTCTTCTTCTTAGAGAAGACTGTGAGATCATCTAGATACACAACAATACATTTTTTCTTCAAATCCTTGAAAGCCAAGTTTGTTTCTCTGTGAAATGTGGCCCCAACATTGATGAGACCAAATGGCATCTGCCTGTAGGAAAAGGTTCTCCACAGAGTTATAAAAGTAGTATTATATTTATCTTCTTGAGAAACTTCAATTTGATTTGATTTTAAGAATCCATCCAGCATAGAAAGCATTTTTGAACCTGTGACTGCTTGTAAAATCTGATCCACGATTGTAAGTGTGTAATTGTCCTTTAGAGAAGTTTGGTTCAGATTCTGAAAGTCTACAAAAATCCTTATTTGTCCATTTTTATTCCAAACATGGACAATATTTTCCACCCATGTAGAGTGATGGATTGGAAAAATGATCCTTGTATTCAGCATTTTCAACACTTCCTCTTGGATTATTCCAACAATCTTTGGATTATATTTTCTTTGATTTTTTTGGGATATCTTTACTTCAGACTTGAGTGGCATTATGTGTTGCATCTATTTCGGTATGAAATATTTCAGTTTATCATAAGAGTATGCCAATACATCTGAATATTTTTTTAACAATGAAACAAAATTCCTTTTTTCCTCTAGTGAATAACTTTTTCCTATATTCACAAACTAAGGTTGCTTTTCTGTCCCAATGTTTGCTTTTTCAAAATCAACAGTGCTCTTAGGAGACTCCTTAGCTTTATTACCTTAGGAATCTTATTACCTTTCAGCTTGAGTACACCCTCTTCATCAATCCCTTTGATTCCTTCGAAGAAGAGGCTATTGAAATTATATCTTTGTTCTAAGAAGGCTAAGATATGATTGTCATCATTGAAACATTGACAGTGATTCACATTATCAAGCACACTAGGTCTGAAAACCATCTCTATGGAATATTTCTCTTTATCAAAAGAGGGGTGTGGTATAATTAAAGAACCTGACATAGCAAGAGAATCAACCTTTTCATTCTATTCACGGGGAACAACTTGTATAGAGAAAGAATCAAATGATTCAATGTAATCCCATAGTTTATTCCTGTAATTTTTTAGTTGTGAATTATTCAGTTGGTATTGATTCTGAACTTGTTTCACAATTTGATCCATAGGGGATCTAAAATGACTCTAATTCATCAGATTAGCCAGCACCAAAGAAGTAAAATGAATAAACAAAGGTTCTATCTTTATATTAACATAACTTCCAATCTATGTAAAGCGGTAGTTACATAACTGCCACCCAACCCAGGTGGCGGTCCTATAACCGCCACCTAGCCAGGGCAGCAATTCTGTGACTGCCAGTTTGTACTGGGCAGTAGCACTGACTCTTTCAGAAAGAAAAATAAAATTCGAAAAGAATAGTCCCAGAATTGGAAAGGTTGTATGTGTCTCTTCTCCTCCATGACCTTCCCCATCCTTTAGTGCACGGGAGGACATGAGAAAGGATATAAATACATGTAGGAAGGAGATTTTTTTATTATTGAAGCATGAAAGCAAGTGAGCAAATCATTCTTAGTGTTGGAATTGTGTTTGTAGAAGAAAGGAGTGTTGAGGAAAAGGAAGCAAGTAATTGGGAGTAAGTGTGAGATATTATCTACTTCTCTTTCATACTTACTGTAAATTATGTACTTCTTATTTGAATTGGCCAATAAAAAGTGGGAAGAAAGAGCATTTTTGCTTCCTGATTGGTTTTCCTCCTCTAGAAGTTTACATGATAAAACTTGTTGGTGTTCATGAGTTTATATTCTTTCCTTTCCTGTAATTGTTGATTCTAAGCATAAACAAAATTCATTCCCTAGCTATCTCTGTCATATTCTAATCAAAAGTAGAACAACACCATTTAATTGTGATTTTGTGAACAATTCCAAAGTAGGGAGTTTACAGATCATTTTAGTATCAGAGCTAACAAATATCTATAACTATGGTATTCATTCTTTGATTTATATGACAATGAAGAGATCTAGAGGTGAAGAATATTTACCTTGCAATCCATGTATTTCTACACGGAAGTGGAAACAGAGAATTCAGGGACAAATGGAGGAAGAAAACTTGGTCTGTAGAATTGAGATGTCGGTTAGCATGATGGATAGGATGTTTAGAAGGCAAGAAGAACTTGTAGATTTGCAGAAGATGGATTTTTTTAAGCAAGACTCCATGGACTCGGTGGTTCGAGGCTTAGCCGAAAATTTTGGCATATGTGTTAGGTTGAGGAGCCTATTTTCATGTGAGAAAGTGTTGAAGACTGTAGACTCAGAGTACTATACACTTTCCACAGCTATCTCAGCGAGGTTCGCGGGTGTAACCCCTGAGAATTATTTTTTGGCCTTAAAACGTGTCCGATATACCGAGAAACGTGCTTTCTCATATGGGCGAAATTTTTACCCATAGGTTTATGGGATGGTTTTGGCCCATAGTTTTGATACCCAAGATTTTGTAAAACTGCTTAAGTAGTTGTCTATTTATATGGTTTTGTGCATATGGTAGGTAATATAAAAATATTGTAGATGTGTTTTGAATTCAGGTGTGAATTCTGTAGAGTTTGTTGAGCATAGCTCCAAACAGATCTGGGTATTGTATTGAGAGAGTGGTGGCTTGTAATAAAATCTGAGCAAGTGATTCTTGGTGGATGTAGCCCAAATTGGGTGAACCACGTTAAATATTATCTCTTTGTGTTGTGTTATTTTATTCTGCAATTTTATTTGAGATCTGTAATATTTTCTGCATATTAGTTTCTACTGTTGCGATTCTGTGAGGGATTATTCCACATATTTTATCCCTTATATCCTAACAATTGGTATCAGAACCTAGTTTGGTTTGTTGAATTGTTTGATTGCAGGGAAAGTTTTATCTTGAGTGGGAGCTATGACAAATGATGGAAGATATAGGGTTGATAAATTCAACAGGAATAATTTCAGTCTTTGGAAGATGCAAATGGAAGATTACCTTTATCAGAAGGATCTTTATAATTTGTTGTCTGAGAAGGTGAACAAACCCTCGAGCATGACAGATGCGTAATGGGATTTCTTAGATAGGAAGGCACTTGGGACAATCTGTCTGTGTCTTTCATCTTTGGTATTATTTAATGTTTCAAAGGAAAACACTACAAAAGAACTGATGGATGCATTAGGGAAGTTGTATGAAAAAATCTCTACCTCTAATAAGATATTTTTAATGAAAAATTTGTTTAATATGAAGATGTTTGAGAATGGTTCAGTAACAGATCATCTAAATGATTTTAATATGGTTGTAAAAATGTTAGCTTCAGTTACAATAGAATTTGATGAAGAAGTTAGGAATTTATTAGTTTTGTGCTCTTTACCTAAGAGTTGGAATAGCCTGGTAATGGCGGTAAGAAACTCGGTTCCAGATAACTCAAAGTTTAAGTTTGAGGATGTTGTAGGGGTGATTCTAAGCGAGGAAATGCAAAGAAAAATCTCTGTGAATCTTCTACTTCAGGGAATGATTTTACAGTGGAAACTAGAGGGAGGCAGAAGAATAGAGGAAGTCGTGGAAAATCAAAGGATCAGGCAAGGTCAAAATTCAAAAGCAAGATAGTATGTTGGAACTGTGGAAAGTCTAGGCATGTAAAGGACTATTGGGAGCTTTGGGACAAGAAGAAACAATAGGAAGAAAATGAGAAAAATGTGGCAATGGGTAATGTATGTCAGGATGCTTTGATTCTTTCTTTGCACAATATTACTGAATCTTTGGTTTTAGATTCGGGGGCTTCTTTCCATGCTACTCCACATAGGAATTATTTTATTGATTATGTTCAAGGATATTTTGGGCATGTTTTTCTTGGTGATGATGAGCCTTGCAGCATAGTTGGAAAATGTTCTATTTGGGTTAATATGTAGAATGGGAATACTTGGCTCCTGAAGGATGTCAGACATGTGCCTATCATTAAGACAAAATTTGATATCGGTGGGGCAGTTTGGAAGTGATGGTTGCACTATGATATTTACAACGGACTCTTGGAAGGTTACCAAGGGTGCTCTTATGGTGACAAGAGGTAAGAAGGTTGGAACCTTGTATTTAATCACTTATAGCACTAATGTTTGCAATCTTGTGGCTTGACAAGTAGATACAACATTGCGGCACTATAGGCTCGGTCATATTAGCCATAAGGGCATGGAGATAATAAAGAAGGATTTTCCTAGATATAAAAAATAAGGTTTGAAGTTATGTGAGGAGTGCATGTATGGGAAAGAGAAGTGATTAAGGTTTCTCAAGGTTGGACCTACAAAGAAAGAGAGTAAGTTAGAGCTGATGCATTATGATGTGTTAGGGACAGCTCAGGTATCACCTCTTGGGGGTTTAAGTTATTATGTTAATTTTATTGATGATGCAACAAGGAAAGTTTGGGTTTATTATATTATAAAAAAAATTGATGTATTTGACACTTTTGTTAAATGGAAATCCTTGGTAGAGAATGAAACAGGTATTAAGCTAAAATGTCTCAGGTCAGATAATGGAGGGGAGTATTGCAGCAATGAATTTGATGATTATTGTTCTAAGAATGGAATCCGTAGAAAAAATATGGTTCCAGGAACTCCTTAGCAGAATGGGGTGTCAGAAAGGATGAACAGAACAATAATGGAATGTCTTAGGAGCATGAGATTATGTGTAAGACTACCTCTTTCTTTTTGGGCAGAAGTGATGAGCACAACTGTGTACTTGATAAACAGAGGAACCTCAAGTGCCTTGGATGGAGACATACCTGAGGAGGATTTGTATGATAAGAAATTTGATTGTTCATTTCTTAAAGTCTTTAGATGTGAGGTGTTTTTCCATATAGACAAGGATGATAGGACCAAGCTAGAGTCTAAATCAGAAAAATTTACTTTCATTGGTTATGGTGGTGATGACTTTGGATATAAATGTTAGAGTATTAAGGAAAAGAAAATAATTCGATCTAGGGATGTGGTCTTTAATGAGAAAGTCATGTATAAGTAGTAGTTGTAGGAAAATAGGGAAGAATCCAAGAAATAATATGCAATGGTAGAGGATCTTCCGGATGGAAAAGTGACACATGAATCAGTTCAGGAACCTCCTCAACAAGAACCCAAAACTCCTAGATTGAGGAGGTCTACTAGGGTAAGAAGATAACCTAAACATTTTTCTCCTTCTCTTTATTATTTATTACTCACTGATAGTGGAGAGCCAGAGAGATTTGATGAAGCAATGCAGGTAGATGCCAGGAAGAAGTGGGAGAAAGCCATGGATGAGGAGCATCAGGCTCTCATGGAGAACCAAACATGGGATTTGGTGAAGCTACCCAAAGGCAAAAGAGCATTACAAAACAAGTGGGCTTTCAGAGTCAAAGAGGAAGAAGGAGGCAAGAAAAGATACAAGGCCCGGTTGGTGGTCAAGGGGTTTGCATAGAAAAAAGGTATAGATTTTGATGATATTTTTTCTCCTGTAGTAAAAATGACTTCTATTAGAACTGTTCTAGGAATAGTTGCAGTAGAAGACTTACACTTAGAACAGGTTGATGTAAAGAATGTATTTCTCCATGGTGATTTGGAGGAAGAACTATATATGCAACAACCAGAGGGCTATGAGGTCAAAGGTAAAGAGGAGATGGTGTGCAAACTGAAGAAGAGCTTGTATGGTTTGAAACAAGCTCCACGTCAATGGTATAAGAAATTTGATAGCTTCATGATGGAGTAAGGTTACATTATATGTCATTCTTACCATTTCATGTATACAAAGAAATTTGAGGATGGCAGTTATATTATCCTTTGTCTGTATGTGGATGACATGTTGGTTGCAGGTAAAAACCTGCAGGAAATAAAAGTACTCAAGAAGCAGCTAAGTGAATCCTTTATTATGAAGGATTTGGGGGCAGCCAAAAAAATCCATGGTATGAGGTATCTCGGGATAGGAAGGAATGGAAGTTGACTTTATCTCAGGAAGAGTACATTAAGAAGGTCTTGTAGAGATTTAACATGCAAGATGCTAAACCGGTTGGGACTCCTTTGGTAGGCCATTTCAAGTTATTAAAGGAGCAGTGTTCCAAGACAAAGCAAGAGAGAAATTATATGTCTAAGGTACCTTACTCATCATTGATGGTAGTTTGATGTACTCCATAGTGTGCATCAGGCCTGATATTGCCCATGCAGTGGGAGCAGTGAGTAGATTTACGAGTGATCTAGGTAGAGATCACTGGCAGGAAGTAAAGTGGATCCTTCAGTATTTAAGAGGGACCATGGGGACAGTTTTGTGCTACATTGGATCAGACACCACTTTGTGTGGTTATGTAGATTCAGATATGGCTGGAGATGTAGAAAGCAATAGGAGCACAACAAGTTATGTTTACACTGTAGGTGGGACAACAATGAGCTAGATTTCATGACTACAGAAGTTGGTGGCTTTATCAACCACAGAGGTAAGAAAAGAAATGATTTGGTTACAGTAATTTCTTGAGGAGTTGGGGCATAAGCAGGATGAAGGAAATTTTCATAGTGATAGTCAGAGTGCTATACACCTAGCTAAGAACTCTATTTTCCACTCTAGGATGAAGCATATACAATTAAGGTACCATTTCATTAGGAAATATTTGGAGGAAGATAATTTTAAGCTGGAGAAGATTCATACTAGTCAGAATCCTGCAAACATGATGACCAAGGTGGTCACAAGGGAAAAATTGAAGCTGTGTTCAACTTTGGTTAGTCTTCATGAAAACTAGTGAAGGGTTGAGTAGCTTGCTCAGAGGAAAAATAGTCTCCAAGTGGGATATTCTTAGGTTGAGGAGCCTGTTTACATATGAGAAAGTGTTGAAGACTGTACACTAAGAGTACTGTATACTTTCCACAGTTGTCTCACCGGGGTTCGAGAGTGCAGCCCCCGAGAAATTATTTTTTTGGCCTTAAAATGTGCCCGATATACCGGGAAACGTTCTTTTCTCATATGGAAGGGATTTTGACCCATATGTTTATGGTAGGGTTTTGGCCCATGGTTTTGATACCCACGGTTTTGTAAAATTTCTTGAGTAGTTGTCTATTTATATGGTTTGGTGCATATGGTAGGTAATATAAAAACATTGTAGATGTGTTTTGAATTCAGGTGTGAATTTTGTAGAGTTTGTTGAGCATAGCTCCAAACAAATCTGGGCATTGTATTGAGAGAGCGGTGGCTTGTAATAAAATATGAGCAAGTGATTCTTGGTGGACATAGCCCAAATTGGGTGAACCACGTTAAATACTATCTCTTTGTGTTGTGTTATTTTATTCTACAATTTTATTTGAGATTTGTATTATTTTCTGCATATTAGTTTTTACTGTTGTGATTCTGTGAGGGATTATTCTGCATATTTTATCCCTTATATCCTAACAATATGTAGGATTCACCATGAGTAATATTATGGGGAAGAGCGTGAAGAAGAGACTTCAAATGCAAGAGACAAGGTAAATTCTAACCATCCTCCTTTTAAAGTTGATACTAAAGTTGAAATTCAAAGCTTTGAAGGATAAGTAGATGCAGAGTTGCTTCATAAATGGTTAAAACAACTAGAAGTATACTTTAACATCCATAATTTCACTGAGGCACAAAGTATCACCTTTGCATGTTTCAAAATGGAGGGACACTCTCTGGTTTGGTTGGAAACCCATCTGGCCACTTATGAAAAGAAGAAACGTCCTATTGTGAAATCTTGGCAAGAATTTAAAGAATTAATTAGAGATAATTTCTATCCTATTGGCCACAAGACTGGCCAAATGATTAAATGGCAATAATTTAGACAAGGTAGTGGTCAAAATGTGCAGGACTATACTACAGAGTTTCAGAGGTAGGCCATGTTGCTGAACATGGACTTGGAGGATGAGGATATTCTTACTAATTGCTTGGGAGGAATTCACACTCACCTTCAAATAAAATTCATCTCCATGAAGCTTAAAGATCTCAACAAGGTGTGTGTGTAGGAATACTACATAGATGATAAAAATAAGCAAGGAGAAGCAGAGTTAAGGGAAAAGCAATCGACAAATCAGCAGAAGAAAGAACATGGGAAAACAAGTAACAATGTTAAGTGGAATGGGAAAAATAACCACTATGTCACTACTTTAAATACTTGTAAAGATCCCAATAATGTTTGTAAGAACTATGATATCAATGTTCATACTGACGCTACATGTTGGAAGTTGCATCTGATGTTACATCCGCAAAACCAAAACAAGGACTCAAAGAAGTCCATAATAGTTGTAGAGGAGAGGCTTGGATGCACGAAAAACCAACATGGACAATCAGAAAGAGGAGATGAGTAGAATATTCCATATCAAAATCTAGATCAAGAGAACTAAGGTAAATGCTTTGGTTAATACCAGTTCTTAGTCTAATTTGATTTTTGAAGTAGTTGTAAAGAAGCTTGGTCTTGAGACTTACGAGCATCCACACCCTTATCCTTTGGGTTGGGTGAAGAACGGTGTTGAAATTTAGGTAACAAAAATATGTAAGGTCAAGTTTGGGATAAATTCCTAGTATATTGATGTATTGGAAGTTGATGTTATTCCACTTGATGCTTTTGATGTTTCTTTTAAGAGTCCTTACTTGTATATTAGGGATGATATATTTATGAGAAGGGAAAACTGATAGGGAAAACTGATATAGATGGGTCAAGGATGGGATCAACTACAACATTAGGTCACACCAGCGTAAGACATAGGTTATTGTGGTGAGTGTTAACCAAGAAAAATGACTTATTCAGGAAAATCATTATAATTTTTTATTACTTTTGTTAAAGGATAAACAAGATGGGGTAGAAGTTTCAGAGATTTCTATCCAGGGAAAACAAGATTTGGATGGTATTATTCAGTCTTTTCAGGAATTTTTTCAGGCTTCCAGTTGGTTACAACCAAAGCGGGAAGTAGAGCATGAGATTCAGCTATTTCCAGAGTCCCCTCTACAGAACATCAGGTTGTATAGGAAATCCTTGCTGGAGAGTATTGAAGTAAAGAAACAACTCCAAGAACTGCTAGACCAGGGGGCGATATGTCCAAGCACCTCACCATGTGGTTCACTTACTGTGATGGTGCCAAAGAAGGATGGTTCTTGAAGAATGTGCATCGACTACAATGTTTTAAACAAGATCACCATAAAGAATAGATATCCACTTCCCCACATAAATGATCTCTTGGACTAGCTTCAACATGCCAAATTATTCATGAAGTTGGATCTCATGTCAGGTTATCACTAGTTCAAAATGAAGGAGGAGGATATATGGAAGACAACCTTTAAGAACAACCATGGTTTGTATGAGTGGTTAGTACTTTTGGTTTATGTAATGCACCCGCTACATTTATGATACTAATGAATGATGTATTGTAGTATTTCATATATTCATGTGTCATTTTTTATCTAGATGATATCTTGATTTTTAGTGCCACATGGGAGGAACATATAACTCATTTGCAGCAAGTATTATAAGTTCTCAGGGAGAAACAAATGCTTTGTAATATAAAGAAATGTTAATTTTCCAAACACTCACTTGTCTATCTTGGGCACGTGGTTGGAGGAGAAGAGCTACGAGTGGATCCAAAGATGGCGGAATCCATCACCAATTGGCCAACACCAACAGGAGCCACAAAGACTAGGATTTTTGTGTGAGTAGTATAGTACATGTGGAAGTTCATTCTGGGATTCTCCGTGATTGCAACACCTCTACACCCAGTGGCTGGAAAGAGTAATGGTTTTGACTGTTGTAAGGAACAAGACAAATCCTTTGATTTATTGAAATATAAGATTACTCATGCTCTAATACTTTCTCTTCCTAATTTGCAATAGCCCTTTGAACTAGAGACAAATTCTAGTGATTACGCTATGGGCGCAGTGTTGCTTCAAGGAGATCAACTCATATGCTATCATTCTAAAAAATTTACTTCAGTAGTTAAAGGATATTCAGTATATGATAAGGAAATGTATGCACTAGTTCAAGAAATTAAAAAATGGAAGCATTATTTGTAAGGTAAAGAAACTATTGTGCACATTGACCACAAACCTCTCCAGTATTTGCAAGCACAGTCTAAATTGTAGCAAGAAAGGAACTACAAATGGATGAGGTTCCTTTAGCAGTTTTATTTGGTGATAAAATACAAGAAGGGTAGAACAAACTTGGTGGCATATATGTTGTCTACGCCACCCACATAGGAGAAGTTATCCTTCTTTGCCACTATCTCTTAGATCGAGTCCTTCACGAAGGAAGCTTACGGAGAGGCATATGCCCAAGACAGAGACTTTGGGGTGACATTTCAGTAGTTACATTCCTAAGGGGCTGAAAAGATGGGGATTGAAGATTTTTATCTCAAGGACGAATTCCTCTTCCAATGGGGGAAGCTTTGTGTGCCTAAAGAAGAAAGACTTCTATTGATGATGGAAGAACATACCTTGAAAGTAGTGGGACATTTTGGTGTTGGTAAGACCCTAGCCCACTTGCAAAGGTACTTGTATTAGCCCAATATACAAGAAGAAGTATCAAAATGTATACGTGGATGTAAACTTTGTTGTACCAGCAAGCCTAAGACTAGGAAGGAGGGTTTGTATATTCCTTTGTCAGTACCTACTCATTTGTGGGAGGACATTTCTATGGATTTTGTAGGAGGATTACCTATGTCTAAACATGGCCATGACTATCTCTATGTTGTTGTTGATAGATTCAGTAAGATGTGTATTCTTATGGCATGTAAAAAGACAGTAAAAGTGTATGAGATAACAGATATTTTCTTTGCTAATGTATGGGTGCATTTTGGTTTGCCAAATTCTATTGTTTCTAACAAGGATTCCAAGTTCTTGGGGAAGTTTTGGACTACTTTGTGGGGCAATATCGATACCAGGTTACAGAGGAGCACAAATTTCCATCCACAGATAGATGGATAGACAAAGGTGGTGAACATGACTATGGTACAGTTGATCAGAGGGTATAATATAAAATACCCAAGGACTTGGGATGAGTCCTTAGCCTACATTCAACATTCCTATAACCAGGAAGTACACACATCCACTATGAAGTCACCAATTGAAGCATGCTTGAGATATCTACCTACAAATCCATTAGACATAGAAATTGGGTAGCAAGATGAGGAGGAGTCATGAGACACATAGGTGGCTAGAGAAAAAAAATTCATTGAGAGGATCTGACAAATCCATCTCAAAGTCAAAGAACAGTTAGAGAAATCTCAAGCCAAGTACAAGGCTAGGCATGATTAGCATAGGAGATAACATAAGCTTCATGTTGGAGATAGATTTTGGCTTTACTTGAGCAAGGAGAGACTACAAGGTCAAGCACAAAATCTCAAGCCACTACGATATGGACCCTTCACCATATTGGAGCAAGTTGGAGAAAATGCCTTTCGACTTGATTTGTTGTCATTTAAACTTGCACCTATATGAGCCATCCATGCTAGATGAATATGAAGGACTACAGTTGCTACCTTTCATTGAGGATTGTGTATTGGACTCATGAGGTGAATTGAAGGAGGATTTAATGTTGCAGCAAAAGGTCAGAGAGACTAGGAGAGATCTGCAGGAGTCTTGACAGGTTGGACTGAAAGGTAAACACCAAGGCATGCCCGATGGTACTTGAAGGAGAAAGTGAGGGAATTATTTCCTCATCTACTCCCCCACTAATATTTTTTGGGACTAAAATCCTCCTAATTATGGGAGGTGTGATCCATAGGGGATCCAAAATGACTCTACTTCATCAGATCATCCAACACCAAAGAAGGAAAATGAAGAAACGAAGGTTATGTCTTTATATTAATAGAACTCCCACTTTTTGTAGAGAGAAAGTTACAGAGCCACCACCCAACTTGGGCGGAGGTCCTATAGCCGCCGCCCAGCCAGGTCGGCAGTTCTGTGACCACTAGTCTACACTAGGCAGCGGTGCTGACTCTTTCAGATAGAAAAATAAAAATTGAAATGAATAGTCCTAGAATTGGAAAGGTTTTCCATGTATCTTCTCCTTCATGACCTTTCCCATCATCCAGTGCATGAGAGGACGTGAGAAAGTCTATAAATACATGTAAGAAGGAGAGTTTTTTATTATCAAATCATGAAAGCAAGTGAGCAAGAAATTCTTAGTGTTAAAATTGTGTTTTTAGAAGAAAAGAGTGTTGAGGCAGAGCAAGCAAGTCATTGGGAGGAAGTGTGAGATATCATCTACTTCTCTTTCATACTTATTTTAAATTATGTACTCATTATTTGAATTGGCTAGTAAAAAGTGGGAAGAAAGAGCATTTTCCCTTCCCAACTGGTTTTCCTCCTCTGGAGGTTTCCAAGATAAAAATTGTTGGTGTTCATGAGATTATATTTTTTCCTTTCCTGTAATTGTTGATTCTAAGCATAAAAAAATTCATTCACTAGCTATCTCTATCATTTTCTAATCGAAAGCAGAGAAACAACGTTTAATTTTGATTCTATGAACAATTCTAAAGTAGAGAGTTTACAAATCACAATTACCTCTACATCTCCTAGGCATCTCAATTGTTTGATTCCTATGGACTCAACTATATCCATTCCTAAGAGAAGGGCTTCATATTTTTTATTATTGTTTGTATATTCAAATTGGATCTTCAAAGAAAAAGGAAACTACTCACATGATGGGGAAGTCAAAACCACACCAGCTCTAGATCATGAACTAAAAATGGCTTCCATCAAAATCCATGGTCCATAGTTTTTCTTCATCTTCTTCTAATGTAAGAGGTACATCATAATTTCCTCTAGAAGTCATGAAGTAATTCCCATGTCCATTGTCTTGATAAATAATATTTTCCCTAGGATCTTCTGATTTTTGAACTGTATATTTCATTTTTCTCATTGGCAGAAATTTTTTCATTTGGACCTTGACTGGAATATTTGTTGAAGGCCAGTCTATCTAAATTTCTCCTCCCAAATCTCTACATAAGTTTCTACTCAACAACATTCCATATGAGGCTGGAATGTTTACTACCAGGATAGTCAATAACACTTTCTTCTCAGGGAAATCAGCTAAAGCAACTTGTGCATCATTTATTCTCCCCACAAGAGTGACTTCTTTAGTTTCCATAGAATAAAATTGACCTTTAGCCCGTGTTAGAGTCATACCAAGGGAATTATTTACTTTTATTGGCATCACGTTATCAGAAGCACTTGAGTCTATGATACATTTGTTCAATTGGTAGCCTCCAATAAGAAGAGAAAGATAGAATGGTTCAACCTTGTCAGTCTTTGATGCACTTAGGGATAACATGTTTTGAGATGATGGGGAGGGAGGATTCGATAACTACCCTTTGAAAGAGGGCATGACAAATTTGAGCTTTGGTTTACTACCTTTGATAAACCAGACTAGTTTATCAAACTGTTTTAGATGGGTCTGCAAATATTCAGACTCGGATATTTGAACCTTAGACCTTTTGACATGATCTATGATATCAAAAGAGGATGAAGTAGACGTGTCTGAGGTGGTTAAAGCTTTGGAAGAAGACATTACTTTGGACGTAGGGATTACTTTGTAGCAGAGGTAGACTTGGAAGCTACTGCCAGATTATTAGGTACCTTAGAGGTTTTGCTAGACATGTTTACCATTTTTGAAGTAACATCTGAAACCTTAGAAGAATATTCTTTAACAGATGTAGACTTAGGAGATTTAGTTGTTTCATCGGTGGTCCTTTTGGCTGCCACAAGGTATGGTTTTTATTTAGCAAAGTCCATACAAGGAGGAAGTGTGGATCCTTTGTTGATTATTTTATTAGAAGGATTTGTCATGAGAGAATTTGCATCTTTCTTATTCTTAGGAGTAACAGTAGAAGGAATTTACTTTTTCAATTGAGAATGAGTGAGCACCATGCAAGAAAAACTTGGTGCGTCACCTTCTTCACTTTCATCCCTGGATGAGTACTCGTAATACCCAATCTCAACATAATTGACTTCTTCAATTCCAATCCTATATTATTCTTCATCATCATCATCTTGTTCAATCATTTCATCCTCATTATCACCATGTGTATCACAAGCTGCATTGATAGGGGGAGCCTCTAGCGTAAGTCTTTGAGGCGGTGGGCCAATCCTTTGTCTATTTTGAAATTTATTCTTAGGTGCCTCTTTACTCACAAAAACTTGAGGAAATTTCTTCTTGAGAGAAAATACATCATTAGCCAATTTATAAACTAATGAATATGTGGTAACTGTTAGTGCAAATCTACAGCACCCCCTAAATGACCTTAAGATCTGGAGTCCAGAATTGGGTCATTTAGTGTGATTGCATAGCATTGAGTTTTCTCCAAGGTGTGGGACCTTACAAGGTGATAAAAATCTCTAGAGAAATTTGGTTCTTACCCCTCTGTTTAGGTGTATGCATGAATTTTGCAAAGGTTCAATGCTAAATCCTACTCTAGATTCCAAGGAGACAGAGTTGAGAGAAAACATGGAAATGGAAACAAAACTAAGAAAAAAAAAAACAAAACGGTGATACACCAAAGGAGTGTTGGAATTATTTCTTTGCAAATTTGACACAAATCATGGAGATTCAACACTATAACATGTACAAATTTCCAAAATGTAATGAAGGATCAGAAGGAAACAATAAACGCAAGAAAGGACTGAAAATCGATCACACAACATGCATTATCATTTCCAAGTTTGATACAATACATTCCATTGGCAGAGAGGTTAAAAACATGTTGCAGTCTTCATGGGAGGTCTGAAACTCCTTCAAATCGGCCTGCTAAGGAGAAAATAAGAGCTTGCAGAAGCACAAACATCCAACTTTTACAAAATGAGCCAAATTTGGCTTTTAATCGATGAAAACGCAGAACAGGGGAGAGAGAATGTGGGAAATCCATTTTTTGCACCCACAAACTGACGGCATCCATTAAAATGGCAAGGGCACCCTCGTAAATCCATTTTCCAATGTATTCGACCATGTTGGAGAAAAATGGGTGCCATACTGCATTAATTTTTGGTGGTTAGATGTCTGTTATGCATTTTTTCCCATGCCTGGGACTTTTCTTCAATTTTCTCCCTCCAACATTTCCCAAAAATCAAAATTGAAGCTTCCATGGTGTAGATGGTGTTGATAGCTTTCCAATGGTACCAAATTTGATGAAGTTTGACCACTGGATTGAAATACATGACCTTTTGAAATTCTACGGCCAAATTAGGGCAAAAATGGTGAAAAACGGATCAAAATTGGGGTCGACGGGGTTAAACTTTAATTTTTTCCATTTGATTTCAAATTGGGAAAATTTCCCAAAAAAATCCGCACTCCGCCAATGCGCTGATGACATGTCATAAAAATGACACATATCATCTTTTGATTAGAGCGGAGCTGCGGCCCAACATTTAACCCTTCTCCTTCGCGAGCTTGCGAGTTGATTCTTGACTTTGAGTTTTTAGCCAAAAAGGGCTAAGTGTCACAATTTCCTCCCCGGCTTCGCTGACCCACCAATTTCCTTGGAAAATTTTCCAACTCTGCTCCGCAGACTCCCTTGAAAATTTTCCTCCTTACCTCCGTGGGCCCGCCCAGGGAAAATTTTCCCTCCAAACTCCGCCGAGCCATGACTCAAAAAATACAAGGAGTTAGGAGGACTTCTTTACCTTTCTTGAAAGATGAGAAAATCCTCTATCTAATGAAAACATACCTATAAAATGTTTAAGTCCCTGAAGTGTGTAAAAAAATTCATTTTTAGTACCAGCAAAAGAAAAAGGAGTTAACCAAAATAAGCATGGGCTTATTTTGGATAACAGTACCTGCATTTCATATTTGTTCATTCTCCCTACTTGGACCTTTTTAAATTTTTCCTGACATGATCAGACCATCTTCCACTTCAATTATAATTTTTTGTGCTTCATCCAAATCCATTGGTTGAGCTCTTCTTAGCATATAACTCACCTCAGGAAGTTGGGCACTTGTGAAAAAACTTAGCTTGTTGTCCTCAGTAGGTTGGGCCGCTTCAGGAATCTTGTAAAGCATCTTATTGAATTTTTCCACAAACTCCCTCATTGTTTTGAAAGGTTCTTTGTTCAATTGAGACCACTAGACCAATAGTACATGAGTATCCTCTACAGGTTTGAATCTCATTTTGAACTTGGTTTTCATGTCGTTTCAGTTAGTTATAGACATGATAGGAAAGTGGTAGAACCAGTCTGCTGCTACATCTTGAAAATATTCTATGAAAATGCATACTGATACATCTTCATATGTAACTCCTAGCACTCCGCAAGATGTGATGAAGGTTGCAATATGGTCATCTGGATGTTGCTTCCCATCCCCATGGAACTTGGGAAAAATCTTTCTCGACCCCCTAGGAAGGTCATGTAGAGGCGAGGTGAGAGCTAAGGGGCCTCTATTTTTCCCTAGGGAAATGGTGCTTGTTGAGCCATTGGTTGTTCTTCTTCGGATTCTTCTTCTTCTTCTTCTTCAAATCCTTCAAGAATGAATTTGATTATTCTAAGCTCTTCTTCAACAATATCCTCTTGTGGAGGAATGTAGTTTAAAGGTTCAACTGTGATTCCCTTAGCAAGGGACTTAAAAGAAGTGGGATCAAATTTTGGGGACTACTGTCGACCTGTCCTTCTTGCAATTTGAATGATAGGAAACCTGAAATCAACTTGAAACTTTTCCTTGAAGTTGGGATCAAACACACCACTAGCTCTTGAAGATTTTGTATACCTTCTGTCAGCCAACTTGAATGTGCAATTCACACAAGACTCCTCTATGCTCTCCTCTGTTGTTTCTAAACTTGTCTCGCTCTTTCCATGGCTTCTGCGTGTTCTTCTTCAGAATCTATAACTATTGTAGCAATGAAGTAATGAGAAAACCTTTCTCTGTTTTTTCAAATAGTTTCCCTCAAATCTGATGCAATATCTTCTTATATATGAAATATAAGCTCAGGCCTCAAGATTGGGGGATTACCAGGAATAGCTTTCAATGGGTGATATAAGGCTCAATAACTTTTCAAACTCCTAATTTTTTATTTTATTTTTGGAATATACAATTTTTTTGGATTTTGTGGAATCAAAATTAGGTGTAGATATGTTAAATTTTCACCACGGTGGGCGCCAAAAACTGTTGGTGAAATAATTTTTTGAGTGAAAAAATTAGTGAGTTCTCACCAATAGTGCACGAGACTAAGTCCCTCTGCTTGAATGGGGCAGCTCCATTTATTGAAAACAAGGAAATGAAAACAATCTAAATTTATTTTTGGGGTGGCTTGAAGAATGTAGATCACACAGGAATACTTCCCTAAACCTGTGGCAATTGCTTGTATTTGATACAAGAGAAGAAAACTTTTTAGTGAGGGAGATAAGAAAGGAAACTAAGAAAAGGATTTCAACCAACAAATAGCATAGCAGATTTTTTGGCATCAAAATCAGAACATTTCACTTGCAATCAATTAGAAGAAACAATTTGTAAAGAAAGAAGAACAATCAACAAGAAAAACAAAGTCTTATTGCATCATGTTGCACAATTTACAATGCTCCTAGAGTACAAGTTGAGATGGAGATAGAACAGTAGTAGATAGGGAATAGAAGAAATGGAGGCACTTGCTTCTAAAAAGACAGTGATAGCTAGAAAACAAGCACCAACCATCCTTTGAAATGAGGGTGACATTCGTATTTATAGTGCCAGGATTGTCCTTTCATCTCTGGAGAATGACCTTTCACCTTCCCTCATGATTGTTGACCTTTCAGACTCATGTCAAGACCTTTTATGTTCCTTAGTCCCCTATGACCTTTCATCTTCCTATATCTCTTGATCACATCATCTCTAGGTTGCTCAAAATCTCCTTGACAGGTGACATTATTTTTTGTGCCCTCAGAAATCTCCTTGATGGGTGACATCATTTTTCATGTCGTCAGAAGTCTCTTCTATGCATGACATCATCTTCTTGACATGTGACATATTACTGGGCCACAAAAAATATGCTTAAAAAAATGACCTTGTTTTCTATGTCACATGACAACATCTTGACCCTCCTGTCACATGTTAGCATTTGACTTCTTGTCATATGACAACATTTCACTTTCTTGTTGAACGTCAACATTTTTGTTATCGCCTAGGTTTCTGTGTCGTAATTCAAAACCTTGATGTCGCGTGTCAAGAATCCTCGTTGTCATGCGTTAAGAATCCTTGTTATTGCAAGTCAAGAATCCTCGTTGTAGCGGCAACAAAAAGTTCTTGTCGGGCGTCAAAAATGTTGTTATCGGGCATCAAGAGTTTTTTGTCGGGCATCAAGGGAAAGTTTTTTTTCATGCGTCAACACATTCTTTTTGTCGTGTGTCAACAATGGGTTGTTGTCACGCGTCAACAATTGACACTTTCACGGCGAACTTGTTTTTGCCATTTCAGGAGCAATTTTCAATGAAAATAGGTTGTCCAATATATGAATCTTTATGGAAAAGGGACAATGAATCCAATGAGAATATCTAGAATTCTTGAAAATTAATTCTTCAACATATTTCACCCATATTTTCACTTTTTCCTCAGGGTGCGTGTCGATAGACTTAGTGATAGGAAGATTTTATGATCACCACAAACTAACACATCATATGGGTGTCAGAGATTGGCCGGAGGGCAGGTTCACATTACCAGTTTTAAGGATTCTTTGAGTGTAGGCTTGATTATCATGGCCAAAATTTTAACTTTTTATGATAGACATTTATCATGACAACAAACAGTTAAGCAATTGATGAGCAGTTTGTGATAGAGTCTCTTATTTATTTTGTGATTCATGATCAAATCAAGGAAATTTATTACATTTTTCATGCATGGAAGTAATCTATTAGAAAAACGTAGCCTCGTCTAGCCATCTATTCTTATAATTTTGAGGGTGTGCATGTGTTTTCCTCATGGATCTCCATTTGTTCTTTTTTGGGTATCACTTTTATGAAAAAAAATCTTACCTCTAGGAATTATTTGTATTTGTTTCCATGTTGCTTTGAAAAGAGTTACTCATTCATGATCTTATCCCCTCATTCATTGGTGGATGGTTTTTTTTCACCTAGGCTGTGATTGATTTTGGAGGAATATTATGAGTAACTTTGATGCAAATGATATTGTATAATTTGGAGGAGATATCTTTCATTTTGGTATTTTGGCTCATGAGAAATTTTTGTTTTCCTCAAGTAAGCATTTTGTTTCCCAATTTCTAAGCAATTGATTAATGGCAGCCTTTCCTAATTTAAAGAGAATTATCATAGGATGTTAAACAAGTGTTGTGGCTTTGGTAGAATACATTGAATGTGTAGATCTTTGTTTGATAATGAGGTATTCATCTTGTGTTGTGTAAACATTTGTAAGTGTTGATTTATAAAATCCTTTTCCTGATTTCACTTCTCTATATTTTTGGTAATTGTTCAATATTAGTGCATTGTCATTCCATGGTATATTATTATGAAAAATAATGAAGGGTATATGTAAGATCTTATCATTACATGTTGTAACTATGGTGGAGCATACAATAATTGTGTAGATTGTTATCCATTGACAATTATTATCTCATTTTGGTTAAATCCAGAAGACTCCTTTCCCAATGTATTTTATGAAATGGTCATAGATAAATTGGTCATCCCTTTTTACAATATGTGTGTGTGTGTGTGTGTGTGTGTGTGTGTGTGTGTGTGTGTGTGTGTGTGTGTGTGTGTGTGTGTGTGTGTGTCTCATTATAATATGCAAATATATTTGTAAATACCTTGAGATTTCAATCATTATATATTAGGATTCAGGATTATAGACTTTCATTAGATTCTTTTACTTGTCTAGAGTGTAATTAGCATATAAATAATGGATATATTTGTAGTAAAAAGATTTTTGTTTACAAAATTTTCCTAACCTTAAGTAGACTTATGATTCTTCCTTTTAATGACAAAAAATTAGGTCGTAAATTGTAGTGGGTGGGCTACTTATCTAGGTATGCTACACTAATGTTTTATGAACTTTATGTTATTTGACACATTTTTTTTGTTTTTGTAGGGTCTTTACCCTTGGTTTCATAGATCTAAAAGAGTAATAGGTTAACGATCCTCTTAATTTGGTTTTTGTTGGAGGTCAAAAGTAGCACCCTAGATTTGATCGTGCAAGATCAATATTTTTGTTCTGCATGGGTCTGTCTCCAAGAGTGAATTAAAGCAGTAGGTAAAATTATATACCACTGCAAATCCTTTCCTTTGAGAGATGACGCCAAAATCCACACTACGACATCATCTTCCATGACTACGTGTACTGAACAGACATTTGAAATGTCTTGGATATGTTAAGCAGGTGTGGTAGATTTTTCACTTATAAAGAAGGGGATACTCTTCAAGGCAGCTAACGATATATCATGTTGAATGGCCAAGAGCAAAAAACTACCACCATTGATGCTTAGAAATGGAAAGTTTTTTTGATGCCCATAAAGGGGAAGGGCCTCAAACTTATGATAGGAAAGAAGGACTATCTATCTAGAGGCGGGGTTGAAAGTTTTTTGCTTGAAGGCGATATGTACCTTCACAGATTACTTTCTCTTCTTCTCATACTCAAGGAGAGTTGTAGATAGTTAAATGATTCGCCTCTGGATACACTTAACCTTGTTTGCACTCTTCTCATGAAACATGAAGGACTAGATTTCTTGAAACTAGGAGATTTAGCATTTAGGAGTGACCAGATGTGTTGAAAATGCCTCTGAAGGCTGGCACTATTAAGCCACACATAAAACTCAACAACAATTATCTAAATTTCATCAAATTGTCCCACGGGGCGTGCCAAAACTGTTGGAGGTCAAAAGTAGCACCCTATATTTGATCGTGGAATATCAATAATTTTACTCAACATAGGATTGTCTCCATGTGTGGGACTTGCAGCTTGAGATAGGCCTCTGAAGAAGGTTGGTTCCTTTGTTCCACAGATTAGGAAAACCCGCAGACACAACCTAATTTAATGCTAAAACTAATCCTACAACTAACCTACACTAACACATCCAAGTAACCAAGGAGAATGAGGATGTAAGGGATGAAAACCTAAGCTGAAAGGAGCAGTGATAACACCAGAATGAAAGGTGGAACTCCTCCAACTCTAACTTACATAGATGCAAGTTTGAAAAAATGGAGATTTTGAAGATGCACATAGTTACTGATGCGAGCAATTGAAAGAATGCATGATACGCAAGATGGAATATATATTCACACCAAAAACAGATAATTTGAAGGAAAGAAAGAATCCATAGTTGCATTAATCAATCCTTTATAGTTTACATGTAGATCTGAGGCAAGAAAACCTTCATTCGCTAGTTACAGAGGTCGAAAGCATGAAATTTTGAGCTCTCGAGAGAAAATCACGAAAAAGTGCTAAGGAAGAAAATGGGAGAAGAACCCCTACAATGTGTGTGAGCACTTACATTTATACAACTCATGGATGAAGAGGGAGAAAGAGAAGAGGAAAGAAAGGACCACCATGTTGGAGTACCGATTTATGAAATCGTGTTTGACAAACATGGACGCGATGATTTCTTGCAGTGTTGACATGTAGTATAGACATGGGTTCCCTCTGAAGACATCCAACTACCACAACACAATGCCTTGATTCAATCGCACACTATCAAATTATGTAGGATAATGGCATACTTCATTAAATTTTAGTTGCTGAGATGGTTTGTCATTTGGTTCATAAATAGGCGTGGCTTTGAGACCTTCCGCGGAAGTCTGATGTTCTAATGTGATTCATGGATTTACTTCAATCCATGTTTTAATGTGTCTTTCCATGTTTCCTGAGTGATGAGCAGAGCTTCATTATCATGCAGCGTTTGAAATTTTATGCCCTTATCCATTGAGCACCCCTTCCATGCTGTAAAGGTCTTTCCTTCTTTCCGCATGACACTTTACCTATGGCTATACCTTCATTCCGTGGAATTCACGACCCATGGAACACTATGATAGTGTTTGGCAACTTCCAACCTTAGTCATTCCAACTTTAATTTTTTTTACCACATGGGTATTGAAACTACTTCCCCTTTGCATCATGGCTTTTGCTTGGCAGACTCCATTCTTGGTTTCATGGAAATGACAAACTCCGCAGAACTCTAGATTTTCAAGTCCGCATGACATTGTGTTTCCATGCTACAAAGCACTATCTCCTTTACATTTCTTTGCTCCACGGCATCTATCCTTAGCCAATTTTCCATATTTTTGTAGGCATGTAACCCTGCATTGCTCTAACTTTCCTCTAACCCGCAAGAGACTGATTTGATGCCATGCTAAAGATTGCCTTCCTTAGTGCCAGAAAGACTAAAAATCTCTGCAGAACATTAATTTTGCCAAAAAATTCCTGAGTCCCAAATGCTCATTCCTTCGTTCAACGGGTTAGTAGAACCCACAAAACACTATAGTTCCACAACTTCATGGAAGACTGACTTAATGTCCTATGGATTTTCCTAAGAAATTTTTTTTAAGTCCTTACTTAGATGAGTTGTTCAAAATTGCATGGGGGTGCAATTTTGGAAAACAATACTCAAGTAGCATTTGTAGTTTTTCCTGACAAGAAATTCAAGATCAACATACTTATGGCAGACATTCCGTCATCATGTGATATTTTGTTGAGTTGTACTTTATGTCGAGATGTTGGTGGAAATCTACATATGGGCTACTTACACACTACCATACCAATCAAGGGTAAAATGAAGAAGCTCCTTCCTATAAGAAAGATGAGACACATTTTTCAAAGAGAGGATGACCCAAGGGTGGACATTCTAAACCAAAATTCAAGATATGACAGCTATTTCATACCTTTGGAGGAAGATGTTGAGTTTCCCATATTGATAGAAGGGTACCTAGATGTGATTGGGTCAGTTAAAAAAACAACATGATGACTTGATGGACCCGAAATTTGATAGTGTATAGTTCTCATTAAATATGGATATAAGTTCTCTACTTAGTGATGATGAGAATCACATATATCTTGACCTGACAAAAATCAACCCTGAGATGATAAACAATGTAGAACATAAAGACAAAGTAATATCCAATAAGTTTTGGAGATGTGAGCCATAGGTTTCCAATCATCTTTTCGAGATCCAACATGAGGTCTTACCCAATGAATATGATTGTGAATGTGAAGCTTTCTCTTTTCCGTTTCGATAAGAGGACCTTCTCAACAATTAATGGATAGAGGGAAAGTTTCTTGAGTCTCTCAATAATTATTCAACTCAAGAAGAAGATATCTCCATCATGGAGATGACTATTGCAACCCAAAAAGGTCATAATTATAATTATAATATCTCTATTTTTATCCCAACCTTTTGTTCATTCTCCTTTCAAGAAGATGAAACACCATGTGAGTCATACCATAACAAACAACAACTCGAGAAATCAGTTTGTGTGAAGGATAGCCATTTGGAGCAACTAGCAAACATAGAGTAGTAAGTAGTCTATGGTGGCGTTGAAAGTATCAATATCTCTACTAAGAACTAATTCATGGAAACAATGGTCATATAGAGCATGACAATAAAAATCAAATTCCCGTTAGAAAATACAAGCCTAGTTGTGAACATGATGGGATTGATATGATAAAGAATCAATCTTGTAGTAGTGGTAAATGAAAACTAGGAAATCATGAGCATGGATGAATTTAAAAATGGATTGGAAGATCGAAATGGAATTTCAAAGCAACAAAGACAATGAGCTATCTGAATGGATTTTCACTTGCAAGAGGATTCATGCAAACTTTATCAAGAATAAGCATGTCGTAGTTTTTTTCTTAGATACATGGAGACCTCTTGGAGCACCCGCCTTTCTAAAGAAGTTGAGAAATGGGTCTTACTTTATTTACCTAGTGAATGGATTTTTTAAGCAACATCATTTGGTGCTACCCATACACATGTAACATTTGAACAAGAACAAGTATAACAGTGAAAGCGGGTTGTCCCCTACATGTACCATATGTGATTTAATTTTGTTTTTCTCATTGTGTGTGTGTTTTTTTTTCTTGTTGTGTGGTGTGTTTCCTTTCTCATTATGTGTGTGTTTCTTTCTGATTGTGCATCTGTCTCAATTCATTCCACCTCCCTTTGAATTTATTCTACCCAATGGATAAAGCACTGGTCTACTTAAGGTTGTGAGATTATGGTGTTAATTCTTGCCTCGTTTTTGCTTCACTCAAACCAAGTCAAGTCCTTGAGTATGAGCTAGTTGTTGGCATGTAAAATATATAAGCATTTTACTTGACAACCCTACAAAATGTTTTGCCATTTTTCTAAGAAATTGATCAAAGTTGCTTATTTGCAAGTGTTGACTTGTCTGAAAGGTTTTGGGAACCCCAGTTAGATTCATAAGCCCATATTATAGTCATTGGAAAGGTATTTGAACCTACTTCATGAAACTATGATTTAGGGAAGATTTTGGGATCTTTGCACTAGTCTTGGGAACACATTCACCTTTGGCACTTTTTGAGGAAAAGGTGTTCTCGATCGTCGGAGGAAGATCAACTTGTGCGGAAGGTTTTGTGAGCCTCGAGTGGTTTTAGAAGCACAAATCATAGTCATCGAAAATGTTTCTAGGTCTACTACATGATGTCATATTCAAGATAAAAGTTTGTAAACATCGAGAGCGGAAACCTTTCAAACACTTTGGCACAAGGGTCTTTTTCGGAAGAGGGAACTTGCATTGAAGGTTTCAGGAACCTTGGGCAGAGTCAAGAGCCTAAAAGATGGTCAAATTGAATCACATTGAGTTCCCTTAATGGCCCAAGTTTTTAGTTTTGTTCATACCCATCTCAAGCTCATGCAACATCTCAGCTCATGGTCACACCTCCCTATGCCAAAATGGAGAGTTGACTCAAAACTCAAGGAGATTTCATTTTCAAGGTTTATTACATTGGATATTTTGGCCCATTTCCAGTCAAATTGATTTATTACATGCCCCATAAAGGATAAGTTTTGGTCTTAGACCCAAAAACTACATTCCATGTTCTAATTCTCCATTGAGTTGCTGATGTTAGCAACTTAAGTGACTTAAGCACACTTTTGAAGGTGCAAAACAAATTTTGTAAAGTGTTTTTTGAATCCCCTCCTCCATAAATGAACTTTCCTCCTATTGGTTCATGCTAAAAGAAAAAATGTAACATGAAATTAGAACATTTTGTTTGTTTTGAGTGTTGTTGATTTCATCCCCATAGAGTAGGCGCATTTTTGGCTATCCCCATGTATTGGCGCCCTTTGGGATGTTGTTTGCACTTCAAATATGTGCCCTTATCTGATTGGAGCGCCCTTTGGAGGTGGGAGTTGCAAATATGACACATTTTCTTGTTTTCTTAAGCAAAGCCCAAACCCCTCCTCCACTTAAATGATATTTTGAATGCTAACTTTTCCCTCCAAAACGTTAACTTCAAATTAGATAAAGTGTATGTTGGAAACTCCATTAAAGCTTTATTTTTTTCTCCATGGAAGCCATTAAAACCAACTCATATCCTAGTTTTTTGGGGAAAGAAATTTTCAATTGTTTTGGGCACAATTGGAGCATCATTAAAACTGGTTCATGTCTAAATCACTTTATGGGCTATCATGTCCTAGTTTTTTTAGGGAAATAAATTTCCAGCAAAAAAATTCCATTTGTACCCAGAACAATTGAAAATTATTTTGCACTTTCCCAATGACCCAGTGGGCCAAATTGCTTAAAATTTGGAACAAATGTTCCTCTTGAAATAATCTTTCCTTTGAGCTATCTCCTGCATGATGAGGTGGAGTATTTTTGGAGAAATGGAGAATTGAGTTTTTCTTAGTATTTTGCCCTCTTCATGGGATTTTGCATTTTTCCATTGATCCGGACGAGAGAATTGTTCCAAAATTAGAGCATCATTTCTCTCAATAATCTTTCAAATGCATCCATTCACAAGTGATTTAGATGAGCCCTTCATCCGTGATGAATGCATCCATGTTGCAACCGAGAGCATCATTAAATACTATTGAAGACACTTAGAAAAGAAAGAAAAACTCATTTGATAGCATGAGTCAAAGTGCACAAGACGATTGTTGAGCATGAATCATTTAGTTGAATCAATTGAAAGCTTCTATGATGAAAACCATGATTCTCATGAATTCTCGATCTCCTCACTACCCTTCATTCGAGAGACGAGAAAGAAAGTACTCGTATTCATCAAGAAGACATTGTCCTTTCAGTCAATTCTTGATTCCATCTCACGAAGAGGAAGTGTTTCCATTTAGAGGATTGCTATGTTGCCATTGAAAATTCTCATAAATCTCTGATACTATCAAATCCAAGAAAGTTCATGGTTATGGAGTCTGGGGCATGCATGGTGTGAGTGTATGCTTCATGACGATTGCATGATAAGTGTTTTCTCATGTGGGAGACAAGAGATCATGTTCATGACAAAGAGTTGATTTATGCATCCTGCCATTGCTCACATAGATGAAGAGTTAAAAGAAAATTTTCCAAGCATGACCAAAGATGATTAGATGGGATAAGATGTGGAGCATCACTTCCAGGTCCAAGACAAGACATGCTCTGATCACAAAAGTAGCCAAGGAAGATCCTATCTAGTCGCAACATTCATCTCCACAATGAAGGAAGAGTAGAACTTCATCCTAGAGCATCTTCTTTTGATCACACTTGGTCTCTCTTCTTTTCTCTCTCTAACATTCTATTTCTCAATTGAGAAACAACTTTTGTAAAAGTGGTTTAAATCACTTAAAGTTTATATTTCTTTGCTGGGATTGCACTTTAAGTTGAAAAAGTCACATGTGAATGCAAAGAGTCACTTGCTTTGGATATAAATTGTAATGCTCTCTTCATTCTAAGGGATCAATTTTTGCTCCCTCTATAGCATATTGTAGTTCTTCCATTCCTATCTAGTATTTTTCCTGTGTTCTCCTTCTTTCACTCAATCGGATGTGTGTTAATTTTGTAAAGACAATAGGGCTTTGTACCTATTGATAATGGAATGAAAATTAACATTTGAACTTTGCGTCAATCTCAGTTTTTGTTTCATGTTCTTTACATAAATTGCATGTGTTTTCATGTGTCTTCTAATTGAATTGGAAAGCTCTTTGGATTGTAGTTAGTGAAATATGGGTTTAGCTCACAAATACAATTCCCCTCCTCGTTCTCCTCCACTTACCTATATTTTCCCCCGCTCATAGATACCGTTGCAGTTAAGACAAGGGTGTTTCCACACATTCCCCGGTCCATGGCCAACCCGAGAGATAGTTTAGTGTAAAGTTTTTCAAGCTTTCAAATAAATGGGCGCTGCCCCATCTCAACGCTGAGGGACTTAGTCCCATGAGCATTGACAAAATCCCCATTTTGTCCTTGACAAAATATTTCGCCACCACATTGTAGCTGTAATTTTAACAATCTTGTTTTTTGTTCGACTAACAAGTCTATGGCAACATTTACCTGTCCTAGACCTTATTCCTTTATATGTTAAATTTTGAATTTATTCTTTCCTACAAACTAGCATCCAATTCAATACCACCATCACCACCACTTGAATAACCTTAGGAGATCCACCAAGATAGAAGTTAAGAGTATTATAGTGGAACAAATGCCTCAACCACTGGGATATGCCACTTGGTTTACACATGCGTCTGTAACTAGAAACTTCTATTACATCAAATGATAACAACTTCAAGCTAGAGGTCCACAAGGCATAACTTTGAAACCATTAGCAATATTTGTACATGAAAGGAAGATGCTCAGACATGATGTAGCTCCTCCATACATGAGTTCTCGGTAAGCATATGTTTTGAAACATCCATCCACACCACCAAGAGCACTCTAAGATTGCCCTAGATGTCTCAATTGCAAATTGACAAGCAACTTTTCTTACTGCATTTGGCAATATACTAATGACCTACAAGATTTTGTGGAGCTACATGTCCTGGACTAATTTTCTTATGCAACATACTATCTTATATAATTTAGCAGTTGCTGTCTTGTAGACTTGTATGTCTTGATAAGGCTGCGGTCTCATAGCATTGTTTTCTATGCAATGTTTTAATTCCAAGATCCATCCATCTATATATATTATAACCTGAATCTGAATCATCATCACGGGTCAACAGAACTCTCCCTGCTTTCCCAATTGGCAAGTTGCAGGCCTTTCCTTGGCTTCAGCTTTGCTTATAGTTTGCTACCTTTTCACTTCAAACTACCAGGATGAAGTACACAAAATCCTCCTGTCACCTTGATTTATAGGGAAAGATCCGTATATTCTGTTAGTGCAAAGCATAACAACTATATGTTAATATAACATAATCTGTATGATAATTATATATTTACAAATAGATTATTTCTTGTAAAAAACAATGCGCAGGCAAACTATAGACTCTGTAAATAGAATAAGGCCGATCAAAACTAGGAAATTAATTAATTGAATATTATTTGATATGAACATGATACATACAACAACGGCACAACAAAACCATATGCATACATTATGACCAAATTTACCCAAAATTAACCATAGGCTGTGGCCTAAATGTACACAAATTAATTTTATTCTCTAACACCTCTACACGACATAGTCAACACTAGAGCTTAGATATCGCTAGAAAACTAATGCCCCAGCAATTCTATCAGACCATTCAGATTGACATCCCCCAATACATCTACTTGGTTTGTAAAGTTCAATCACAGAGCTATTTAAAGAAATCTGTGCTCCTATGTACAAAAACTGGTATCTAAAGGCATACCTCCAAGCAGAAAATTCCTATGACCATGTTCCGTGTCAGCTGCTCATAGAGTTACAGTCAACTACCAACAAATTCGCATCTGCAGATTTGTAGTTGAGCTCCTCTCTCTCCTCCATCAGGGGAGGGAAATGCCCAGCCTATCCAACTGATCAAGACACATTTGTTGAGTATAAAATAATATTAATTGTACTACATGATTTTTTCGTATGTGAATTTGCTTGACTGAGTATTGCTAGTCAATGCGATTAAGCTGTGCCTGGACAAATTTTTGATATGAGGTTTCACTTCTCTCAGTATAACAGCCATTGTGGGCCTTGCACAACATATTTGAAATACTATCAAAAGAATAGCAATTGAGGTTTCAAGCCCAATATTTACAATTCGGGCAAGATTTCACTTGCTTGCTTGTATTGGTGATTAGATATATTCTAAGCATATTTATTTATTCATATCAAAGAATTCAAAACAAAGGCACTTGATAACAGTGCTGATCTTTGAGAAAAATGTATAATTTTAAAAGTATCATTCATATCCAGTCTTTACAAGGCATTGGTTACATTTTATATGATTGTACACTCAACTCAACAAATACAACCTAGTCATTATGTTAAAAGTAGGTCAGAGCACAGTATCACCAAAATTTGAAGCTGATCCGGTAATATCCTCAAATGAATTGAGGGGTTGATTTCTTGTTAGAAGTGATGTATGCTCATTCATACGCCTCACCAGACTATGCAACCTATAAAAATATAATACTCTAGCAAGAAATCTTTGTTACACTAGCTGGCAAAGAACAATACCAGAAATAAGCAGGAAACTGTCTAGACTCTAAATAGTAAAATCCAAGATGTTCTGCTTCCATACTAGTAATTTTATGTTTTTGACCACACCAGACCATATGCCAGAAGGTATTTTGCAGTCTCAATCAAATCCAGTCAGCATCTCAGTCATGTTTTGTTGACGAATATTAACTGATGTGGAGTTCTAAATTCTAATTTGCCGTACAATCTAAATCAATAATGCTCACTACTTGCCAAGGAAAAGGATGGCCATTTTTTTGAGGAAGATTCACCAATAATCCCCACAAGAACACAATCCGTCGTTGAAATGATGAAAGCATCTAGGATCTCGAACAACAATTTCTCGACCAACAACCTTGGAGATAATCTTAGCTGCATTATGGCAGTCAGCACAAATGCGATGGTTCTGAACAATTTGCAAAGGTTTCGGAGGAGGAATGCTTATAAGACCAAATGCTATTGCATGCTTCTCACTGTGATAACATGCAAATTCTTCCTGCTGCTGCTCTATATCAGGAAGCACGAAGCTTGATCTTGGCACATATCCCGCTTCTTTTATCTGGATAGTCAGCTTCATCCACCGTGCATTAATCTCTGCTGTTAGAGGGTGTAAACTGTCTCCTACAAAGAACTTGTGAACCCGCTCCTTGACCTCAATCCAGCTGCATTCTGGCACCTGATTTAAACCCTGGTCTTTCATCATTTTCTTCAACCTTGCTGCATGGTCTCGCCTTCCTGCTGCAACGTAGATGTCTAGCATCACTAGATAATTTCCAATATTGTTGGGCTCTAGCTCATAAAGCTGTTTCGCAGCCAGTTCTCCTAGCGCCATGTTTACATGGACTCTACTAGCACGAAGTAAAGCACCCCACATGTATGCGTTAGGCTTGATAGGCGATTTTTTGATGAAATAATAAGCATCATCCAAACACCCACTGCGACCAATAATTTCAACCATGCAGGCATAATGCGTTGCTCTTGGAGTAATGCCATAATCCTGCCTCATGCAACTGAAGTATTGCCATCCTTCATTCGCCAAACCCGAATAGCTGCACGCCGAGAGAATAGAAGACAAACTGATATGGTTCGGCTTTATCCCCTCCGTCTGCATTTGCTCAAAAATTAGGATGGCATCTTTCCCTCGACCATGACTACCATATCCTGCAATCATTGCATTCCATGATATGATATTCCTCTCGAGCATTTTATCAAACACTAGGCGAGCATCCTCCACCCTTCCCCATTTGGAATACAAATCCACAAGCGCACTCCCAAGAACAATATCCAGCTCAAATTCACACCTAATCACAATCCCATGAACCTGTTTACCCTGTCCCAGGGATGCCAATCCAGCACAAACACGAAGAACAGTAGGAATCGTAAAATGGTCTGCCTTCACACCGGCCACCTGCATTTCCCAAAACAGTTTCAACGCCTCTTCCCCACACCCATGTTGTGCATATCCTGCAACCATGGCATTCCAAGACACCACGTTTCTCTCAGGCATTTTGTCAAATACATGGCGCGCATCTTCAAGTCTCCCACATTTTGCATACATATCTACTAGGGCACTTGCCACATAAACATTATTCTGAAACTCCATCCTAACAGCACAACCGTGGACCTGCCGTCCCACACCAATGTCAAATTTCGCTGCACATGCCCTGAGAATGCTCGAAATTGTATACCCATCTATCAAACCTCCTTCCTCTAGCATCTCACAAAACACTCTCAGAGCCTCGTCGCTACGCCCGTGCTTCGCATAGCCTGCAATTATAACGTTCCACGACACCAAACCTCGTTCAGGCATTTTGTCGAACACTTGACGCGCATCCACTAGTTTCCCATTTTTGCAATACATAGCCACAACATTGGCACTCAAAGAAGCATCTACTTCGATACCTGATTCCAACATGTGACCGTAGACTCGCCTGCTCTCCTCCACAGATTTTATGGTGCAGCACCCCTGCAGAAGAACAGCATATGTTTCCCTGTCTAATCTAATACCTTGGCGTTTCCTCAATATATGAAAAATGTCTAGGGCTTCCTGAACTTTCCCTTCTTTACATAGATTTCTTATTTCTTCTGATACAGAGTTTTCTGGGTTTTCATGTATGTAGTCTGGTAGGATTGGTTTAGGTTTAGGTTGAGTTCCGTCAATAAAAGTTGTCGCATTAGCAGTCGAACAACCCACAAAATGATGGAGGGATATACTAACGGTGCTCCATGGTTTAGGCTTGAATACAGCGCGAGGAAGAATAATTTTTTGTTGATAAGGAGGATATGGCGACAGTGCCAATGATGGTCCTTGTACAGCCATTCACACAAAATTTGGAAAGCCATGGAAACACGAGGCAATACTTGCAAAAATAGCTCTATGAATTTTAATTGACTTTAACAATACAGAACAAATTTTGTCCACGAGATTATCTAGTGTGTTCAACTACCAAAGTTCTAACACAAGGTGAGGGCTATTCTCTCGATAGAATGCATCTATACCCATACAAATTTCATATACTCATTTGATGCATACATGTCGCGCGTGTTCATACTTCGTTATTTTTATTTTTATTTTTATTTTTATTTTTCTTTCAATTTTTTGTGTTTTTCTCTCGATAGACTGCACTTATGCCCATAAAAAGTTCATGCACTCCCCTGAAGCATATGTGTCGTGTCGCACTCGCCTATATTTTCTTTTTATTACAATTTTTTGTGGTTTTCTCCCGATAGAATGCACCTATGCCATTTTTTCAAAAAAAAAAAAAAATTCTCTAGAATGCACCTATGCCATTTTTTCAATTTTTTGTGTTTCTCTCCCGATAGAATGCACCTATGCCCATAAAAATTTCATACACCCCTCTGATGCATACGTGTTAGGCATGCCTATACTTCATTTTTTTCAAATTTTTGTTGTTGAAAAACACATGCTATTTAACTGTGGGATTCAAATCTAGGACTTGTTGTACACCAACACACATTCCAACCAATTGAGTTGCATGGGAACAAATGCAACCATTTGTTGTCAAACTCATATATTGAAAAAATCTTACACTTATGATGTGACAATTGATAGCGAAAACTGCCCATGCATGTGTTTTATGGGGGAATGCATCTATAAAGGTGCATTTTATCCAGAGTTTAGCTTTTTGCCTAACACAATGCCAACTTATTGGTCAATTCTACTTTGAGCAACACATATCGAGCGTCCAACACATGTTATAAGTAAATTGTGAGATGGACTTAACAACTAAAGGGTTGAGGACACCTCACACTGGGCACAAACTTTGGAGGTAGGGGTAGAACTTCTCAAGCTTGTCCTTATATACACTTCAAATTATGCTAAATTATATCCAAACTTGTACTTAAGGATTGGGATCCAATAATTTTTAGATAGGGAAAATGTATAGTGACACCTCTAATGTACATGCATTAACATGCCCATCGATTTGCCCCCCCTCCCCCCGCAACTCTTGATTAATCAATTAAAAAGATAAAACTATAGACAACAAATCATTTCTATAAGAATAAAATATTGTTATGTGGGAACACAGTCTCTAAATTATGACGACTTCTACATCGTATAATGGACAGAAAATGGATTTTTTTTGTTATTGGTGAAGTTGGTTGGCTTACACAAAACCTGTCATGGATCAATTCTTGTTGGATGCAAAGGCCCTCAATGCCCTAACACGAAGAGTCAATGGTTGATGTCAAGATCGTACCCAGGGTAATTTTGACAGTGTGGATGCCCCTTACCCATAATTGCTTAGCTGAAGGTGCTTATTGATTTAATTTATATGTTTATTCCTCTAAAACATAGGTAGAGATGCCAACAATCTATGTAAATCAGTGCCCATTGTAATGCTTCAACATTCAATTAAAAAAAGATTCCCTCAATTTTTTTGGGTTACTTTTACAAAAAAATATTAAACTCCAAAGATAAGGGAAAATTTTAAATATATATATTTTATGGAAAAAATAAAATTGTTAAATATTATTTTAAGAAGTGCTCCTTTGTGGTTCCCAAAAAATTTAGAATTTTTGTCAACTCAATAACCATGTTCCCATGAGTCTTAAAATCAACAATGAATAAATTAGTCCTCAACTTTGGTTGACGTTTTTTAATCGAAAAGAAGACTTCTCATCAATAAAAAATAATTGTACAAAATAGGTGGTGAGTAGATTATTTTTAGGTTAGCAGTGGTAGCTTTCAAACTCTCTAAACCCCTATTAGCACACATGACCCAGCCCCCCTATCGGTAGTGTAGTGAAAAAATGATAATGAAAAGTAGTATTTGTATAGGGAAAAAAGTGTCAATGCGACTAGTCCTTGCCTCATGTTAAATTGTTGAATTGTTTTAAAGGTATTAGTATTTTTTTTAATAATTATCATCAAATAGCTTCAAAAGTGAGACATGAGACCATTAAAATGGGTTAACATTTGGGGCTATTTTGTATTTTGAGTTGTTAATTTAAATCCACAAAAAAATATAGTGTTATCCAATAATAAAAATTGCTTGGGAAATGTTCCATGAAAATAGATTTGTCTTGAGCATTTTGATGTGACCTTTATATTAAATGTCATACTTTAGAGAGAGCTTGGAGTTGACATGACACTCCATTTAATGAGCATTAATGCAGTATGAAATCATTTTGTTGTATGGGAATAAGGAGAATCAGGAGAAAAGTCTATTAACTAATCACATACATGAAAATTAGTATTTGTAAATGAATAAAATATATATATATATATTATTTAAAAATATTGCTTAGACCATATGAAACAAAAATACTTCAATGTGATTGGTTGAAAAAAATACTGAGTAATAGGAAAGTGAATACTACAGTTACTCTGCCTTCAGCGGGGACTAAAAAGAGAAACTAACACTGCCACGAATCCTTTAGATTCGTTAGACTCCCATCAATATTGTAAATGTTGGAAGAGTTTTTTTTATCAATTTCAAATGACTAGAAGAATTGTGGAGGCTCTAGAAAATAGCTCAACATCAATAACATATTCCATAATGCAAAAAATAATATTTCCTTCCCAGACCTATGCACTCTCTGATGGCGCTTTGCAAAACATTGAATATTGAAGATATAATATATCTTCATAGATGCAACATATATAATTGGTATTCATAACGAAAAAAGGATGAATGTAAGGAGTGGTATACAAAGAGAGAGAGCAAGGTATAGTGAAGGTCTATCTAAGTGTAATGAGACGATCAATGTCGAATATTGTATGTAATAGAGATATATAAGATAGAGTGTAACTGAGACTTTTTATGTACATGATAAGTTTATATGAATAAAGAGAAGATAATTTAAGGAATATATATATATATATGTTTTTATGTACACACACACACACAGAGTATGTTGGATTATAGAACCTATTTCATTTTGATTTAAGTAATAGAATAAACAATCTATCTTATGTTATACAATATCAACTCTAACGTAGACACTTCGAGATGCATAAACTAATAACTATTATCTAGTTTATGACAACATTTAGATGTGTTTCCATGGTCTTGGCTAACTCATGTCTAAAGGAGGATATCCATTATCTCTCTAGAAACCAGCGATGGTAGAGATTGAGAATTGGTGGGAAGATAAACTTTTATTTCAACATGAAGTAAAAATAACTAGAGAAACTTACTCACTATTGGAAGAGGTTTTCTTTAGATATGAGAATAATGAGTTTTGGTCAACATTTCTAAATATTCTCGAGTTGTGAATTCTAATAATAGATTATATAATAGAATTTTTTTAGCAAATAGAGAATCCAATTAAATGAAGTAAAGAGAAGATATAAAAACTTGAAGCATTAGACAAGAGTGATTGGCTATTGACTTGAAACAACACTAAATTCATTCATTATGATATGGGAAGTACAAGGTTTGACCAATTTCATTGCTAATTTTAATTCTTAAATAGAGTATGATACATAGTCGTATCAAAATTTTCCTCTTCCTCTCATCCTCATTGTGGAGAAGGGGTTGGTGAAAAGTAGTAGACAATTTCTTTAGGGTCCAAGGCACCTATGGGGGGTGGGAAAAGTGGGTACTAGAAAGGATGTGGCTTTTAGAAAAATTTGTTCTGATAATTGGGGGTAATAAATGCGAGAGGAAATAGGTAAAATTATAGGAAAATAATAAATATTAGTGAGGAGAAAAGAGATTGAGAAAAGGTAAAGGATTAAGATACATAGAGATAAGTGAGAATGAAGAGAGGGTTAAATAAGTAGAGATTAACATAAATAATAGATATTAGTAAGAATAAGATCCTAAGTGAAACAAAGAGTAAGTATTTACACCCTAATTTAATTTATGTTATAGAATGTGCATAACAATAATAGGATGTAAGGGTTTGTTATAAACGATTATTATGATCTAATAAATTTACAATTAACCATACATAATTAGAATATTTTTTTGATAATTGCAATGATTGATAAGTGATATTTAAGTGTGCCAACTCAATAAAAAAATTATTTTGATCTTGTAAATGCTTCATCCCTACTTTTGGATCTTGAAAATGCTCTCATCCAAGACCGTAAAATTGGGTTGAGATAAGTTGTATGGTCTTGACCTTTTGTAGTGTTTTAGACCCTCTTGCAGTATGACTATGTAACTTTTTACTCCTTTTTCTTGGTTAATAGTATGCTTCAATTTATGTCACTCTTTCTCACACAACCTCAAAATGACATGTAATCACCTTTAACAAAGTGGAAACCATAGAAACCCGTAATACCCTTCATTAAAGAATTAGACAACCAAAATGAGAAATCATGAGTGTGGTGAGGTTGGACTACCCTTGGTATTCGACCTAGCCAAACCAATCTAAGTTTTGAACTATATGCCTTCGTGCAGGATCAAGCCTCTTGTAGGTCTCTTAGGTTCTTTTGTAAATGTGGGTGTGATCTAAGTCAACCCCCTTATGGGTTCTCTTATGCATCTTGACATAAAGAATAACAAGATAATTGTATAGTATAGAATGTAACCAACATGGTAGTAGTGTTATGTGGTGTGCTTAATCTATGTGATTGAATCCTTTGTTCTTTAAGCCCCTTTGACAATGTTTGGAGTGACTTTGCTCTTGTTAAGACATGGCTATATGACCTTTGCATTTTTGAAAATTGAGGAAGATAAAATATTTGACATGGTTTAGTGCTTTAAACTTATACCAAGCACTTCTCTAAATGACATGCCACTAATTTAGGAAGATTTGGGAGAGCCTTTAGTGTTTTTGGAATGATATTTTCTATATGATCATGTTAGAGTGACATGTGAGTTATAAAGTGATATTGACTTGCTTATATAAACTTTTGTATGTGAAATATTATAATAAGGATGAACCTATGAAGATGAAACAACATAATAAAAATATTAAAATTAAAAAGTAGAGTCAAAAAAAAAAGAGGGCAAGAACATACAAGTTAGTCAAGACCATATAACACATCTTGACCAAACCATACAGCTCAGGGCATGCGAGATTTGATGCAAAGCATAAAGTTGTGGAATGAGGCACAAGGATAGTTTACTACTTTAATTGATTACTATTTTCTAAATTGGTGACATAAAAAAGTGTAAATATGAGCTAGACATGAAATAGATAGAGATATATACTAATTGGATTATAAATATGAGCATTTTTCTTAGTAAGGGAGCATAGAAAAACTTGGCATTACAAAAGGATAAGTTACTAAATGTTAGTGTTTACATCCCCTCATTTATGTGTGTAATTGAAAATTACATTCTTAAAGGAAAAAATATTTGAGTGTACACACACACTTTTTCTTCCCTTGATAGTTGTTCTATGATATGTTGGTGTTGACACAACCCATGATGAAAACATGTAATGTAGATTGTAGTCAATGTCTATGATATAAATTAGAGCATAACTAAAGTTATAGATAATTCTTGTAACTTTTTAAACTTTAAACTTACATAAAATAAAGTAACTAATATGCAAAACATGAATGGAATATAACTCTTTATTGTACAAAGGGAAGATATCCCATTATTGTTGTGCTCTAGAGATTTGAAATTGTAGTTGAGATGGCGAATGATTAGGGGTAATTAGTGTTATCCAAAATAATTCCCCATGCTATTTTGATAACTCCCAAAATCAATATTGGACTTAGGAAAATTTTTGGTTTAAAATTCATGAAACACTGCATCTTAGTGTTCCGCAGATTTCAGGAACTCAGTGTTCTGCAGAATCTCCAAGTCTATAGAATAAAGGAATGGTGAAAAGGAGAATTGGGAAGATTTTCATTAAAAATGAGACTTACACAAAAATGGGAAATATGGGTTTTTCTCCTTGGATGTTCTGATGGAAGTTTACAAGAGGTAATAATTGGTGAGGAGGAAGAAAAGGTGAATTTTAGAAGCAACTAAGTATAGAAGCTGCGGAACATTATTTCTAGTGTTCTATGGAATTCTCAAATGTAGAGATTTGTGGCATGTCGAAATGAAGTCCACAGGTGGTTTAAGAAATAAATTAAAGGCCAAGATGCATGAGGAAGACATATTGAGTTTTCTGTGGCATTGTAAAAATGGTTAAGTGCTTCGTGGAAAAAAGATAAGGATGAGGTCCACCACGCAGGGGTTGTGATGCAAAGGAAATATTTTGCAGAAGGTTACAACATGAAGGAAAAATAGTTACGAGTGGATAATTTTGGAATCCATGGAACACTATCCTAGTGTTCCATGGGTACTAACATTGTATAAGTTCGTGGGTGGTCAACAACATTGGAGAAAATCTACGATACACTATGGAAAATCCACGAGGAGCCACATGATATTAAGTGAGGAGTTTAGAATGCCTAAGTTTAAAATCCATGGAACATGGGAGTTAGTGTTCCACGGACCTTCCCAAGGAACAATGTTCCACAGACTCTCCTATTCCACATAATGAAGGAGTCTTGAACTAAGTGGAGGTAGACAAGTTTTGCAAGGAGGAAACAAGGTTGGAAATGACTGAGTTTGAAGGTAAATTGAGAGTCCGCAAAACAAATAAAATGCTTAATAAGTCAAAATGTCACTTAATTAAGAAGTTAACCTCTGTGGGTGTAGAAAAGGGTTTTTTATGCATGAAGAAAACATTGCACAATCCACGAAGGTTCAAGAAAGGGTGGAAAAAAGATGTTTTCTATGGGAAAAATAATTAGGCTTCCACAACTTTGCGCAGGTTCAAAATCCACATAACATGGGAGGATACTTCCACAACATAGCGAGGATTTGAAGTTTTCCAAACAAAGAGACATCATAATATATACTTTATAACGGTCAAACATCATCAAGAGCTTATCATTCATCAATATTTTATCTTTTTATCATTCCCTTGCACCTTTTAGTTTGACATAGAAATTGTTAAAATTTAAACTCTCACCCATTTTACATCTATAAATTTAACAATCACTTTGTTAAATTTTTGGTTTTATCATTTCTACGCCTCTTTCTCAACATCCACGTTGTTAATATTTGAGTATTCCCCTTTCATCACTAAGCCTCGCATATCTTAACATTCGCTTTATAAAGAGTCGAGCACATCAAACATGTTTACCATCCTCTTCTATCTTAGCATTCACATTACTAAAGGTCGAGAAATCAAATTTCATTTTCAACCTCCTCCATTCTAGCATTCACTTTACTAGAAGCCGAGTACAATCAATATTTTCATCACCCTCCTCCATTATAGCATTCACTTTTCTAGATTTCAAGTTCATTCAATCAAACCTTTTCCCCTCTTTCATCTTATCATTCATTTTGCTAAGGGTTGTGTTAATGCAAAATTATAGCACCCCCCGAATGGCCTAATTGTGAATGGGACATCCGGTGTAATTATGCTAACATGGGGTTATCTTTCAAGCTATGTGACTTGTGAACTTGAGATAACCCTTCAGAGAAGGCCGGATTCCTCTACCTAACCTTAATGCTAAAATACTCCTAATGCAGAAAATATGCCTAACTACACCTATCTTAACAATGCCAAGGAGATAGAGAGAGAGAAAGTGCATGAAAAAGGGGAAATCCTACACTGATGGGGGATGAGAGCACCAAGAAAAGGGGCAAGATACTCTGTTGAGGGAGGATGAAACAGGAAAAAGGGGGGCCGAGGGGGGTCAGATAAATGTGACACAGAATCAGATCCTAATCCGCCATCAAAACTCCATAGAACACAACATCATAAATCTGCAAGTGAAAGAACATGCACAAAATACAAAAATAATAATGGAGAGGCAAGAAAATACAATAAAAATGAGCTAGGGTTAAAGAAACACCACAAAACACAATTTTTATTGCTTCAAAGTATGCACAGACCATTACATTTGATGCACAAAGGAATAATTAAATTACTAGGCCCAAAAGAAGGCTCACAACTCAAATGGAGTTGAGGGAATTTTTTTGCAAGAGTTTCCCTAGCTCCTAGAATATCTCCTCTAAAAATGAGGGGTTCGATTGCATTATATAGCCATTTTTCACCCACCCTCATTAAAGAGGTATGGGAACCCATATAATTTCACTTCCTGAGGTACTTCTATCAGAAAAAGACATGGGTGTCATACTACGTTAAATATGGTTGTTGGGTTGTCATTCGTTAAACTACCTTTGCTTGCTTGGGACTCATATGCCGCCAAACCATGTAACCTATCCAACCACACCATACCACTATCCAGGCATCCAACTTCGTGACCCATCTAACCATATGTCGCATGAATTTGACCGTATAACCCTGGGGGGTTGGGCACTGTCTAACTATGTGGGTCATACATTACCGTGGTCACCGACCAACCCCGGTCGCCATCTCTAATCATGGGTCATCCAACCTGAGGGGGGATGGATGACCTTCTATTTTTTTCCGTACAATGAGCTACCCGACCAACCTGATGGCCGTCCATTTACTGGGCCGACTAACTGTGGTACCCGTCCAACCTAATGTCCGTACATTGAGCTACCTAACTAACCTGATGGTCATCCATCTCCTAGCCCGACCAACCCAGCCGACCAACCTAGCTGACAAACCCAGCCAACCAACTGGTCACATGACCAACTGTCGACTAACATGTCACCTATCAACCATGCCCACCAACCTATCACCTGACGAACCATACCGACCAACTTGTCTGACCATCTCAACCAACTAACCCAATCGACCAACCCAGTCAACCAAACTTCATCTATATGACCCAAGCGTCTGACCCATCCATCCAACCTGATTGGCCAACCTTCATCCGTACGACCCAGGCATCCGACCCATCCGTCTAACCTGACTGACCAACCCATCCGATTGACCTAGCCAACCAACCATGCCGACCAACCTGGCTATCTGTCCTTTGACTCATCCAATTCTCCAATAAGCTCGATTGCTAACTCTAAGATTCATCATGGCTCGCCATCTCGCTTTGAGTTATGACCAACTTGACTGAGCCAAAACATGAGCTACCCTTTCTCCTTTAATGGGGTTAAACTTTGACAGTCGTTTGCACATCTAGGAATTATGAATGGCTAAGTTCATTTATGACGATTAATCCAAACTAACTGAGGGGGTAAATTTGGGATAACAATGATGACCTCTTGGGGAAATCTTCCAGCTAGATGTGTGACCAGTTTCCTTGAAGTATCCATTGGGCATGGAGTCAAGCCTAACCTTGAAAAATTGATCCTTTTGAATTTTTCCCCTACACTTCGCATGAACTTAGCACTTGGGCTGAAATTTCCTTGGCCTACTTCTGAAGCTAGTTTTGGGATTTTGGATGAATCATGTAAACTGCCCCAAAATTGAAAATTTGACCAAGGAAAAGCATGGAGAATTCTGGACCTGTAACTGATCTATTAGGGCTGAAAGATTTACTTTGAAAACCACCCCAAAATCTGATTTCTACCATGAGCACTGTTGTTTCTGATGAATGGATTGTGCATGAGCAACCACACACCACAACACACACTATGTACGAAACTGAAAATCATACACACCCCAAGTGGGATATGCAGAGTATGTGAAATCACTTCTTCTGCTAAAAGAAAACCTACCTAATCTATGTTAACTGGAGGAAAAAAGAAATCAAATAAATCCTGCAACTGGTAGGGAGAAGTAGCTCCCATTCTCAAAATTGGCAACCATGTATATGATTTGACACTGATCATGGCTGTTGTTATGAGTGAAAAACCAACAAGAGGCTGATCCTCCACCCAAATAACCAAAGTATCAACATGAATTGAAAATACCTCCTCAAGTTGATTGACATTGGACTCCTGGAGGTGTTCATGTTGACCCTTGGTGCTTTGAATATCATCCTCATGCCTTGTAATGGACATGACTAGTTTTGGCTTCTCCCTTGGCTCTAATGAAGCCAAGTACCTTTGTTTCGCACAGAATTTCATTCTGGAATAGAGTTACTTCTATCCTTTCATTCTCTTGAGAAACAGTCAAGGGTTAGGAATAGGAGGAATACCTGTTGAGTGTTGGGAAGGTGTGCACGTACCGTAGAGAGATCAGATCGATTGTGAAGAACTCCTTTTTGTCTAGGAAGGACTACCTGTAAGTAGGAATACAAGACCACCAGATCTTAGTTAGATAATAAGTGAGGGAACTTCCTTGGGCCCAGGAAATATTAGACTTCCTTTCAAAGGTGGTCAGTTCCCCTTTTAATATGAATTAATGCAAATGATAACAAAGAAGCTATTGCGAAATCACAATTTAGGTACCTTGTTAAAAAGTAATAGAGACTAAACTACCAATAATAAAATGTCATGATGTTTGTTTGGTCACCGGTTATTGATGCATTCAGATCAAGTTACAAGGATAGACCCAGTTGGATATGAGATTGTTTGGGGGTAAATAAGGGAAAGGTTGGTGTTGTTGCAAATCAGCAGCACCCCCTGGATGTTGATTAGATTTCTAGTTTGATCATACTAGCATCCAGTGTGATTGCACAACATTGAATCCTCTTCCCAAGTGTGGGACTTACAAAAATGGAAGAGGAATCTCCAGATTAGAGGCTGGTTCCTCAAATCCTCTGATCAACTATTTTACTTGCATAATTACAGAGGTTTAAACTCCTAAATCTACTCTAAATTCCAAAGGGACAAGGATAGAAAATGTAAAAGAAAGAACTAAAACGAATGCTAATAGGTGATGCACCAAAGGAGTGGTGAGCATTTTTTACTTCTGCAGATTGACACAGTCCATAAAAATGTAACAAAGAACCTCATGCACAAACTGATAATTGTAATGAAGGATCATAAATTAACCAAACAACACAGGCAGAGGATGAAAACTAATCACAGAGGCTGTATTGTTATTTTAATCATCAAAATCACTTGCGTTACAACACCTGAGAGGTAAAATAAAAGTTTTAGCTCTTAGAAAAGGTCTAATATTCCACCAAAATCACTTCCAAGGTGAGAAAGGGGACTTGCAATACACAAAAAATGTTCAACCTTTGAAAAATGAGCCAAATCTGGCTTTTACAGTGCAAGGGACGAGCCCAGGAGAGAGAAACACGGGAAAACGTGCAAGGGGTTCAACCATTGACCAAAATGCCATCAAAACAGCATGGGAAACTTGATAGATCCATTCCCTAACATTTTAAACCATGCTGGGAGAGGATGCGAGCCATTCTTCATTAAAATCGGTGGTTGAAACATCATTTCTGTTCATAACCACGTGCCAAAAGAGTTTTTTTATTTTCTCTCTCCAAAATCCACTAAAATGCAAAATTGACCCTGGAATCTTGTAGATAAATTTATCAGCTTTCCATTGATATAAAGAACGTGAAAAACCGAGCTCTGGATCGAAAGATATGGCAATTTGAAGTTTTAGGGAAAAATAAGGCCAAATCGGGTTGGAAGGAAAAAATTCAAATTTTTGCACCTTTTTAGTCATTTGGAAAATTTTCCAAAATTTCCCCGTGCTCCACCATTCTAGGTGCCACGTGGCGGCATCTCATTAGCCGCGGGCCTTTCAGGGGAAAATTTTTCCAAAAAAACTCCGCCGAGCCATAACTTGAAAAATACATGGAGTTAGGAGGAAAACTTTACCTTTCTAGAAAGCTGAGAAAGAGCTCTATCCAATGGTGCCAATTCTAGAAGGTTTTGATTTCATGAAAGCAAAAATTTTGTGACTAAGGCACAAGAGAGGGAAGAATGGGAGGAGTTAGCCACAAAATGAGCAGGGGGCACATTTTGGATAACAATGTGGTGACTCAGAGGGGGCATCTACCTGCTGGATGAAGTTACCAGTTGCCTGAAGCATCCATTGGGCATGGAGTCATGAGTTGTAGCTTGCAAACTGATCTGAACTTTGAAAACCTCCTCTCTGAACCACTTGGAAACCCACTGAAATGGACTGTACAAGAGCAAAACCAGCACCACAAAAACTATGTACAAAACTAAAAGTCATACATGCTCCAAAATGGAACATGCAGAGTGTGCACAAGCACTTATTTTAATGAAAGCAAAACTGCCTATCCTACTCTAACTGGAAGCAAAAGTGGGCTAAACAAACCCTACAACTGGTTGGGAGAAATAGCTTCCCTTTCTCAAAAGTTGCAACCATGCAACTGATTTGGCACTGAACGTGGCTGATTGGATGAGTGGAAAATCAACAAGAAGCTGGTCTTCTACCCAAATCATCAAGGTGTCAACTGAAAACAAATCCAATACCTCTTTTAGTTGCTCTGCATTTGGATTGAAGAGGTATGACAGCTGATCCTTGGTACTTTGTAGCTCACCCTCATGCTTAGAAGCAAGCATGACTGGTTGTGACTTCTCCTTTGACTCCAATGAAGTCAAATACCTTATTGGGAAAGGTATGATACGTTTGATATGCCCATATCTCTGATTTTCAACTCCAAAAATGGAGTCTTCTTGTAGACTTTCTTAGGTGGGTGATGTGGAAGTAATGGTAGGACTTTTCTGCCCTTTCTCTTCCTTCATGGCAACATGGAACTCTTCTATAGTGTGCAACTCCTCGTTATTGATTGCAACATCCAATGAAGTTGCTTTTGCATTGTTGTTACCTGCTGCAATACATTGTTGGCTTTGGAGCTCCTCCATTGTAGCTTTTGGAAGATCAAATTCTTCCAGCTTTGATTCAAGAGGCATGTTGCAAATTGTAGGTTGTTGTCCTTGAACTCTTTTGTCCATGGCAGCAAGTTCTTGTTGTTGGAGAATGAATGGTGAAGAAGGAAACATGGTAATTTTAGCTAGCTCTTCATCTAAACATTCTTCTAAGTCTGATGGAAAATCAAACTCTTGAATGTCTTGCTGCAGCAAAGTCTCTCCCTCTTGTATGGTGGCCTCCAAATCTACATTTTCTTCACCCTGTATAACTTCATTTTCAAACATGAAACTTGTCAATCCAAACTCATCCCAAAATCAGATTGTTGGAGAGATGAAGTGGGAGAGAAGCATGAAATTTCTTGTGCCTTTTGCTCACAATTTGGACCTGTTTTGTTCACCTCCATAATGGCTTCATCAATCAAATCAGCCCCTTCAAATGAAAGCAAAAATGTATCAATAATGCTTCCTTCTTCTACTGTTGTAAAAACTGACTTGACCTCATCCATTCGCTCCTCAAAGATGGGGTTTTGAGATGGTTTTCCTTCCTTCTCGATGGCTGATTTTGTAGTGCAAACTGGATCAGCATTTTCTTTGGGCAAAGTGCCAACATGGACACCCAACTCATCACCAACAAACTACTGTTTTTCTCGCTTCACTGCTATTATAAGATCAGCCTTGTTTTCCACTTTTTCTTCAACTTCAACATCCTCTATTGGTTTCACCATCAAGGGGATTTTTGTAATCCCGAATTTAAGAGCCCAAATCTTCAGACTTTGAATTTCTTCATCCTTGTTTGGCTCTTCTTTCTGCTACTGTTTTCCTTGATTGGCATTCTGATTTTTATCCTCCCAACATGGATTTGGGAATGCAAGAGGAGAAGTGGATTGTAACTCAATTGATTTTGTAATTTTTTGTGGTGGTGGAGGAGGTGGGAACTCTTGTTTCTTTGGAGGGAATGGCTGTTTGGAAGGGAAAAGGATAGAAGAATTGAGATGGGGTGGAAGACTAGGGAATGGAGAAATGGATTCAACACTTAGGACAGCAGATGGAGAGTTTAAAACTTGACACTGCTGAGATAAAACAGATTGGGAAAGAGGGAGAGAAAAGGCATGAGATGGTGTGCTTACTTGTTGACAAGGTTGTTGAATACTCCTCTCATACACCTTTATTCCTTCAGTCCACTTTGCAAGCAATGGTAGTGTTGTAATCATGAAGGCTAGCTTCTCTTGAGGGCTGTAATGCCTTGGAAAAGGTCCCACCCATGGACAAGGTTCTCTACAACCGATTATAAATGCTTTCATTTGTGCTTGAGCCCTGGATAGCACCATGTTTACCTCTATCTTTTGGATTTGTTCCAGCAGATCTGCATTTTCTTCTTGACTGCCCTCACAACCAGCATACCCTTTTGCTTGACATGCTTTATATCCAAACTGACTTTGGCACTGTTGCTCATATGAGTAGACATGTTGATTTTGAATTTGATCAAAATGCTGATTTGGAGGATTTGTAAAACATGTTGGAGGTGTGATATACTGCTGTTGTAAATGTGAATTCCATGATGGAAATGAAGTCATGATTACACAACTTCATGGAATGGAAAAGTATGAAAATGATGGAAAGAAGAATTGATGGAAATGAATGGAAAATAGGTCTGCAACTTAGAGAATGAGTTGTTTACTAGATGGAGTCGCCAGATGTGCTTTTGAAAGTGCCTCCAAAAGGCTGAATCTTTAACAGGAACACACCAACCTATCAAAGATAAAGTGGAAGACCTCTAAGGTCCCACCGGGTGTGCCAAAACTGTTGTTGCAAATTAGCAACACCCTTGGATGCAAATCAGGTTTCTAAGTTGATGTTCAGGCATCCAGTGTGATTGCACAACATTGAAACCTCTCTCCAAGTGTGGGAATTGTAAAATGAGAGAGAAATCTCCAGATTAGAGGCTGGTTCCTCAAACTCCTCTGATCAAATCTGTTATTTGCACAATTGCAGAGGTTTGAACTCCTAAGTCTTCTCTAAATTCCAAGGAGACAGAGATAGAGAATGCAAAAAAGAAAGAACTAATGCTAATAGGTGATGCACCAAAGGAGTTGTAGACACCTGATGCTGCATGAAATACACAATCCATAAGGAAACACAACACAAAACATGCACAAATGCTCAAAATGTAATGATAGATCAAGAAAGCAATGATAGATATATGAGAGGATTGAAGGATTTTAATCACAGAACATATATCAACATCTCAGATCCAATACAGTACATTACAGTGATCCAGAGGCAAGAAAAGGTGCTGCATTACATGGAAAGGTAAAATTTCTTCACAAATTCTGCCAAGGAGGAAGAAAAAGGAAGTTGCAGAGTTGAAAAAGTGTCTCTCCTTGCAAAATGAAACTCATTATGGATTTTACAGTGCAAACCACGACCCCAGGAGAGAGAAACACAGGAAAACATGCAAGGGGTTCAATCATTGACCTAAATTCCATCAAAATAGTATGGGCACCCTGAAAGACCCATTCCCTGACATTTTTAACCATGCTGGGAGAGAATGCGAGCCATTCTTCATTAAAAACGGTGGTTGAAACGTCATTTCTGTCCATGACCACGTGCCAGAGGTGTTTCTTGATTTTCTCTCTCCAAACTCCACCAAAATTTGAAAATTAACCTAGAATCTTGTAGAGAATTTTACCATCTTTCCGTTGATAGAAAGAACGTGAAAAACTGAGCTTGGATCGAAAGATATGGAGATTTGAAGTTTTAGGGCAAAACAGGGCCAAATCGGGTCGGTGGGATTTTTTTTTGAATTTTTACCTTTTTGGTCATTTGGACCGTGTTCCAAAATTGACCCAGCAGTACACCAGTTTAGGTGCCATAGTGGCATATCTATGTGTTAGCCACGGGGTCATCCTTGCAAAAAATTTGATGCATAGAAGGTAACAGGATAATCGATTTTTCCAACTTAGTCCTTATTTAAATCTCTTGAATCAACAAAAAATCTTATTGGCTGGCATTTTTATTGCGCACTAGAACAATATTCTTCCTTTTGCAACCTTTTCCATAGTATTTGATAAGAAAAATAAGTTCTCCTCTGACCCCTGCCAATGACTTTGGATAACGTGGCACTTCCTCATAAAGGCTGCGGGCCTTCTATCTTAAGATTTCCCACAAAAACTCCGCCAAGCTTCATAACTTGAAAAATACATCGAGTTAGGAGGACTAAGATTTACCAGTCAATGGAGTGTTGAGAAAGAACTCTAGATCAAATGGTGCCACTTCTAGATAGGTTCATGACTGCCATGAAAACATATTTCATTGTGATTTATGCACAATAGAGGGAAGAATGAGAGGAGTTAGCCATTTTTTAATCTTGTGTGCATTATTTTCCATAACAGAAACTGTGCTCAAATTAGTCTTCCCCATTTGTCCTTGAAGTTCTCCTAGTTTACAGGCTCTGTCATGTTTTCCATCTCCCCGTATTGATGCTTGAAAACTCTATCCTCCATTTGGTTGCCATGATCAGTCCCTTCCTTGGTCAAGGATCACTTAAAAGTCTATAATTTGTTTTTCATTCCTCTGTCCATATGAAAGAGTCTATAACTTGGGTGTAAAACTTGGGTTTTTCCTTTCCTTCCATTTTCCACAGTCATGTTTTTTTGTCCCTGTCATTTTTGTCCCAAATACCTATGGAAACATGATTGGATGTAGCTCGGAGGATCATATTTGAGCCTTATAACATTTCCAAATTCTCTATCCTTGAAGAAAGATTCATTTCCGGGCTCAAATGGTGATTTTCCTGCATTTTATGGTTTGACGGGTGTATTTTTCCCAGTCAAATTTACATCTCAGTATCAGTGGAAACATGTGGCCCTTTTTGGTTGGATGTGGCTCAGTGGGGCACTTTAAAAACTCTAAGGCTCACTTCAACCCAAAACTTGTCCACGTGGAGGAATGACGCTCATTTGAAAATTCACCTTTTGGTTTGGCCTTGGAGTTGTGTTGGGGGGACACGTGGAGGTTTCCGCTTCTTTTCCCAGACTTAGAAAATTTTTCATGCAACCGGTACAGTTTTGGTGGACCATGGACATGTGGAGGGCTTGCACTCATTTGAGGATCTGCCTTAGGGTCCCACCTTAACAATTGTGATAGGGAGACATGTGGAGGCTTCTGCCAGCTCTGCTTTGTACTTAAACTTTTCAAAGAAATTTTCTAAGGCCTGGGACATGTGGTGAGCCCGCGCTTGTTCAGGGTCTCCGCTCTTGGGCACCATCTCAAAGTTGCACCATGAAGACACATGGAGGCTTCCACCAGGTCTTCCCATACTTAGAATTTTCAAGAAACTTTCTAGAGGCATGGGACACATGGAGGGACTGCACCTGTTTGGGGACCGGCCCCTAAGTTTTATTTTGAAGAAGCACTAGGAGGACACTTGGAGGCTTCCACTCACTCTGCCCTTTTCTTGGAATTTTCAATGGCCAAAGGAAACTATCTCGGACCCTAGACACATGGCACCTTCCGCTGAACTTTCAACTTTTGCAACAACTCTTCCTGACTGAGACACATGGTGAGCCCATGCTTGTTTGGGGTCTCTATTTTTGGGCACCATATCAAAAGAGTGCCATGAAGACACATGGAGGCTTCCACTGGCTCCTTTTTACACTGAGACTTTTCAAAGGCCAAAAGATGTTTTTCTTGGGCCCAGGGCACGTGGAAGGCCCACACTTGTTTGGAAACTTGCCCATGTACTTCTCCTTTGTAGTTGTTGCCAAGGAAACACATGGATAGCTATGATATAAAGTAGAAAAGGGGAAGAATCAATGGTTGTTGTGCATTTCACCTATTTTTCTACCATTTTTTCTCCAAGACTCTTGGAGATGCAAATACGCACTATTTTTCATCATTCTTTGATGAAATTCCTTGTCATCTCTGTCTGTAAGGTGCCATTGAATGGATTTGAAACTTAAATTGTGAGTCCAAGGATTGTTAATGGTTGATATTTTGAAGTGGGAATTTCTCAGGCACTCGCAAAAATGGGAATTACTAGAGGAAATGGATGTGGGGTAGAATTGTAGAGGAAAGAGAGGGAAAAGGGATGAAATGATGAAAGTGCAGGTGCAAAAGATGAAAAAGGTGTTGCCTCGAGAGTGAAAAAGATTACCTGTCATATCCAACTATGCAGAGTCTCTGAAAAATGATTAAAAAGGGGATTTCTCACATGACAGAATTAGAATGATTAGAAGGATTGCCAAAAATTTGTGGCATGGCATCCTAGTCATTAGTCGAGGGCCCAAGAAACGTGATCAGTTCACAATTGGTCCACCTGGCAGCTTTGGATCTGAATTTGTTAAACGTCATTGTCTGAAACAAATTGGTAACAAGCAAAGGTCCCTCAAATATTATTCTCTTTTGGGGGGAAAATTGAGTGAGAAAAATGTATAAATGCAATGAGAATACTCTTACAAAAGGTCAGATTTTGAATTCTTAAGAGAAAATTTGAGAAATCCATATTATAAGAAACTCGTCTGAGATATTTGGTTAATTTCTTTTGTGTTAGATTATCTATCATGTCAAGTTGGTTACAGATGTATAGCCATTGAAGCACTGAGATTTCTCTGGAAGCTTTCCCCTGCTGATGAATTTAAGAAATTTTGAAATTAATTTGTGTCCAATCTCTAGCAATTTGTGTCTGCTTTGTTTCAGAATGTCTGCAAATAGTTTCTTTCATTCCTATTGCAATATTACATTGAAATATTTGTGAAATCACATAGGATCTCATCCCTGTGATAGTTTAATGGTATTTGTAATTTCATTTCAAGAAGATCCTTCATCTTGGATGAGATAAACAAATTTAAAATCAATTCACTGTCATTTGTTGATAAAGATTGTCTGTAAGTCTTTGGGTGTACCTTAGGTGTGATTGATCAGAGAATTTGGTGTTTAATTGAGTCTTTCAATTCAAGCCTTCATGTTAGAGTCTCAAAGATTATGTGAAAACGTGTTGATCTAGGCCTCCATTGAAGCACACCTTCTGGTTGAAGGAACATCTTAATTGTTCTGAAGTATTCTGTTGTTGAGTTGTTCATTGTTGTGAAGTCCCTTCGAAGATCTGGTATAATCAACTTTATCCTGCTTCATCTCCCACCAAAATCATTCAAAAACCATTGATCCATCCTGAACTACCCCTATTTTTCCCTGTATATCAACAAAGGAACAAAATCTACTTACTAAAATATGTAGAACACTCAGGATTTCTTAATGTCTTCAGTAACCTTAGCCTTGTGTTGAAAGTATCTCCATCGTTTAGAAGTGACAACTCTTAAGAGTTAAATTATGGAGTATTGACCATATTTTCCCAAGGTTTTCTTCATAAAATTTGTCCAAAAGAAGGATATCTCCATCTCCTTCATCAAACAGAGGTTACACTAAGGGTCCTCTCACCCTGGTCAAAGAGGCACGACCTAAAGTAGTGAGGACAGGTCAAATCCTCTTAAAGGTGCTTATCCATCTCTCCACAAATTTGAGTAACAAAGGGCCAGTTAGATCTCATCCCCAGCTACAAAATGACACACACTATGATCTATCTACCTCTAAGCTCCACATCCAATCTGTGTTGCTGCTTGGCTTGAAAGGGAGAACAAATTTGGATACCAACACTCGTGGCACCATTTCCGGGGACTCTTTGAAGTATTTGAACAAAGGTGTACACATACAAGACCCTAGTAATGCTTTTTACATATTTTAAAGTGAAAATACATTGTTGAAACATCATTATCTGTTCAGATATGTAAGAATTGTTCAAAGTTGTGAGTTCTGAGTGCAATATTTCCATCTTATATAGTTATTGCACTAAATTTTGTATCATCATTGATAAATTTGGGTAGAAGAAGAGTAGATCTTGTAAGCTTTGCATGAATTTGGTATTGACAGACATTTGATAGGTCTTTCATAGTGCATTTGCACAAACTAAGGTGAAAATCCTTAGTGGCAACTCCGTGTTGTTTAAATTATTTATAAATACCAGTGTCTTAACATATATCAAGTAAGATTTGTCACTAATATCTGCAAAGATGGAAGGAAGAAGATATTTCTTCGCTAAGGACCCTAGTAGAAGGTTGTTTCAAGAGTTGGGAAAGTCTAATTCAGAAGGAAGAAGAATTTGGAAGGTTGTTGGAGATCAAGCATCAAGAAAAGAGATCTCCATTGGTGAAACTGATCAGCCTGTGATTGAAGATTGCAATACTTCCTCAAGTGCTTCTGAATCAGGTAGTCTCTTTGTTGAATTGAATTCTCCATCTAGAGAGGGTCCTTCTTTTGTATTTGAAACATTTGCTTCTCAATCTGCCCCGGTATTTTCCAAATCTAATAGAGTTTTCCAAGAAACAGAGCCTTTAGAGGGCAGTTATTCTAAAAATTGCATCCTTGTACCACACAGACCCCTCACTCCTCATCATTTTGTTTCTCCTGTAAGATCACCTCCTCAAAATAATATGGCTCAGCCTCCACCCAGACCTCTATTTTTTGTTAATACTTTTGGTCCCATCAGTTTTAGAGGTATGGCTGGCTATCCAAATGTTGTACCACAAGATGTAAGAAATATATTGCCTAAGTTTCAAGGAAATAATGCAATCACTGGTGATCAGCACTTGAAGCTCTTTGTCAATATGATGGAGGAATTTAAAATAGAGTTTGAGGATGTATACATTAAATTATTTATCCATACTCTAGAAGAAGATGCAAGGGACTGGTATAAATCTCTACCAAATAATTCCATTGAATCCTGGATAGAGATGAAGAATGCTTTTAGAATGTAGTATGGTGATAAAACAGACCCTAGGTTTCTTTTATCAGAGTTTGAAAATATAAAAAATAATCCTAATGAATCAGTGCATGATTTCAATACTAGATTTAACAAAACATTGAGAAGACTTGCTGTTAATTTGAGGCCATGTGATGAATCATGTCTGATAAAGTATTCAGATGCACTTGATAAGAAAGCTTGCTTACTATTTGAGGGATAAGAACCCTGGGACTTTGAGGCAGGCCTTTACCATGGCTCTACAAATTGAGAACAACATTAAAGTAGTTAGAAAACCTCCTAAGAGGGAGGGTGTTAAACTGATCAACCCTGAGAAGCCTCAATCAAGTAAGGTTGTGGATCTTGAGGAAGTTGTAAGGAATTTGTCTAGGGATGTCAAAGAAATCTCTTACAAGTTGGACAGGGAAGAGAAAGGAATTGGAAAAGGTTCTCAGGGTCAGCATAGGCAACAAGGACAAGACATACTTGCAAATCATCCTAGAAATGATCAGAGGTCTGATGACAGAGGTAAAGGACCCATGGGAGCTAGACAACCCCAAGCTAGGGAAAATAGAGTAGTGCCTGATCCTCTAAATGCCAGAGTTTGTTGTTGAAGAGACAAATCAAATGGATTGGTGTGACAAATGCTTCTTACCCCACCCGCCATGTGAAATAGATCAACAAGTTGAAGAAGCTGATGATGATGATAACACTGATGATGATGCATGCATGGTGGACTACTCTACAAGCTCACAACAAGGAGCAACTTCAACTGAGGTAATAAGTGCAAGAACTGCTACAAGTTTTTGGGACTGCATTCACCGGGTACCTCTTCTTCCTCCCTCTCATGCTTTAGAAATAGATATGGTACAAGCATTTGAACTTCCTAATAATGATTTTGAGTACCTAAGAGCTCTAATGATTAAGAAGTATGATGGAGGAATCCCATCAGAAGAGGATAGACAACTACTAATGAATGTTGTTGTGGCTCAAGAAAAAGAGTATAACACAAGAAGTAAAGCTGTCAAAGGGGCAGGGCCTCAAGCCAAACCAAAGACCCCAGTTCTCACCAATGTCCCAAAAGAGGCTCCAAAGAAAGATGCATCTAGAAAAGGCCTTGTTGTCTCAAGTAGAACTGGTGTTCCCACCCATGCCCAAAATGTGAAAAATATTGTGCCATCTGATGAGTTTTTCAACCTTTCTCCAAGTGCTACTTTTCCCAAATACATTCCCTATGACATTGCCCAAGTCTTGAGTCAGATCAAGATTTCTGTCCCAATTGTTGAACTACTTAGGATTCCTGAGCACAAGAAGAGGGCCTTTGAGTATTTGGGGTTGGAAGAAGATAGGAGTGCCCAAGGAAGAAATATAAATAATGTAAACACCCCTCCTTCAACCATTGCAGACCTAGAAAAACCACCAGCATTAGAGGAGATAGGTGAACCACCTGAAGTCTACTTGGGGACATCTTTAGTTGAGTCTCAGTTAAATGTTGATCCATTTTTTACAACACTGATTATTAAAGACAAGACTGCTGCATAATTGTATGTTTGACTCTGGAGCATCATGCAATGTTATGCCTCTGGAAGTCATGAATGAATGAAACATTAAAGTGACAACTAACTTATGGCAAGTGTACTATAATGGATTCTAGAGAGGTCCCAGTTGTAGGGTGTGTGAAAGGTTTGGTGGTACAACTTGCAGCTTATCTGGGTAAGAACCTGAAACTTGATGTTGTCATTGTTGATTGCCCTACCAAATGGGGCATGCTGTTATCAAGAAAGTGGGCTGCAAGTGTTGGTGGAAGTGTTCAGATGGATATGTCTTTTGCCACCATTCCAATTGAAGGAAGCCTTGTAAAGCTGTATGGAGAGAAGAAAATGTTGCACCTCATTGAAGATCCAAATAATGCTTCTTATGAAGTGTTATATGTTGATGTAGATGCAAATAACTTTGTGGGGTTTGTTGATGGCAAGGAGCACAAGATTGATTAGTGTAAATGTCTTGAACAAGTGGGTTTACCTTGGACCTTGTTATTTGATGGAGCTTGTTCCAAGTTTGGAAATGGTACTGGCATTGTTCTGATTTCTCCAGGCCAAGAAGAGTTTGTCTTTTCTTTCAAACTTAACTTTGAATGCACTAATAACATTTCTGAATATGAAGCATTGTTATTAGGCTTGAGAATTGCATGGAAATATGGTATAAAGGATATCATTGTCAAAGGGGATTCAGAATTTATTGTCAAGCAAATTAGAAAACTATATGCTACTAAAAATTAGAGAATGAAACAATACAAGCATGCAGTCTAGGATTTGATTGAAATGTTTGACTCTTTTAATATTGTGCACCATGATAGAAAGTTTAATGTTGTTGCAGACAAGTTAGCAGTGCTAGGATCTAGATTTGGGAATTGTACAGTGTCTCCATTTTGTGAGTATGATGTTGAAATACTAACAAGGCCATCTGTCCCTGATAACATTAAAAATTGGCAAGTGTTTGATGATGATGCCCAGGTGAAATGGTTTCTGCAGAACCAAGGTGAGTTTGCTGACCAAAATATAGATTGGGAACCAATGGTGTGTGTTGCTGAAGGAAAGGAAACTTTATTTGGCAAAGACATCATCCAACTGAAGACAAACATGATTCCTAGAGGTTTGGTGGCTCTTGAATCAAAATTTGATAATGTTGATTGCATTATTAAAAGAAGTATGTCGGTTTCAAGAGATGTGGAAGAACATGACCTGGGCACAAAGGAAAAACCACGTAAAATCTAGTTAGGAAGTAATATCAGCAAGGAAGAGAAGCATTCTTATGTTGAATTGTTGAAAAATATCAAGACTTCCTAGCTTGGTCTTACTATGAGTTGAAGGCATACAGGGAATATTTGTTCCAACATGAGATTCAAGCCTTTCAGGAAAAAATAGAGGCCCATCAATCCACTCCTTTCTTTAAATATGCAAGAAGAAATGAAGAAGTTGAGGGATGGAGGGATCATTCAGCCCACAAGGTACTCATCTTGGGTTACAAACCTAGTGCCTGTCAGAAAAAAGAATGGTGATATAAGGTTGTGTGTAGACTTCAGGAACCTGAACAAAGCATCATTGAAAGATAATTACCCTCTGCCAAACATGGAGAATATGCTACAATTGGTAACTGGTTCTGAACTGTTATCCACTCTGGATGGTTTCTCTGGCTATAATCAAGTTGTTGTGAAGGAGTCAGAAAGAATAAAGACTTCCTTTACCACTCCTTGGGGAACTTATGTCTATGTCAGGATGCCTTTTGGCTTAATGAATGCTGGAGAAACTTTCCAAAGAGCAATGGATGTAGCATTTGCTGGTTATATCAATGACTTCATTGTTGTTTATCAAGATGATGTAACTATGTTTTCCAGAAAAATAAATGATCACTTGCAACACTTGGAGAGAATGCTGATAAGGTGTAGAGAGTATGGCATATCATTGAATCCTAAGAAGTGCCACTTTGGAGTGCAAAAGGAAAAGTTGTTTGGTCACATTGTATCAAAAGAAGGGGTCATGATTGATCTAGAGAGAGTGGAGGCCATCAGCAAGGTTCCAATTCCAAGAACTAAGAAGGGAATTCAATCCTTCTTTGGACAAATAAACTTTATCAGAAGATTTGTGTCTAACTTTGCTGAGCTGACCATCCCCATTACTAGTATGCTAAAGAAGGACTAGGTTATCAAATGGGAAGAAGTTTCCATTCAAGATTTCAATGGGATCAAAGAAGCACTAAAGCATGCCCCTTCTTTGGCAGCCCCAAATTACAAGAAGCCTTTTCAAGTGTTTTCTTTTGCTTCATAAAACACCATTACATCTATTTTGTTACAGAAGGATGATGAAGGGGCTGAGAGACCAATTGCCTTTTTCAGTAAGGCATTGTAGGGAGCTGAGTTGAAGTACACCATCATGGAGAAGCAAGAATTTTCCTTGGTGAAAGAAACAAAGGTTTTCAGACCCTACATCTTGAGCTCTAAAGTTTTTGCTTATGTTCCCCACACCATGGTGAAAGACATCTTATCAGAGATGGAGGTCTCAAGAAAAAGATGTAGATGGGTGAACAAGTTGCAGGAGTATGACATGGATATCCAAACCATGAAATTGGTAAGAGGTTTGGGCCTAGCTAAGCTTATGGCTGAGAGAAACTTGCAAACTATTGAGGTGAATGAAGTAGAAGGAGAAAGGGTGGATGTCCTTGAAAAGTTGGTAAGTTCTGAATGGTACAAAGATATAATATTTTATCTCAGACATCTATGCTGCCTTGAATATTTGAGTAAAAATCAGAAAAGAGATCTTAAGTTAGCCTCTCAAAAGTATGTCATTACTGATTTTGGGTTAGCTTGGAAGAACCCTGAGGGAGTGCTCTTGAGATGCATTACTGAAGATGAGGCCCCAAAAATAATTGCTGATCTCCATGGAGGAGTCTGTGGGGGAAATTTTTCTGGAAGAGTTACAACACATAAAATCTTGAGGGATGGTTATTGGTGGCCAACTCTCTTCAAGGATACAACTCTATTGGTTAGGAAATGTGAAAGTTGCATAGCATTTTTCTAGAAGAATGAAAGCTTCAAGCTCCATTCCTTTGCAGCCTATGTTAGTTGAAGCCCCATTCAGACAATGGGGAATGGATTTCATTGGGAAAATTTCTAATCCTTCCAGTGCTGGTCATAAATGGATTCTTGTAGGAAATGATTATTTCACTAAGTGGGTGGAAGAAATACCCACCAAGAAGGCAACACACTAATTTATCATAGAATTCATGCTAAATCAAATCATGTGCAGATTTGGAGTACCAGTAAAGATTATTGTTGATAATGCCATGAGTTTCAGAGCCAAACCTTTGGTGGCAATGTGCAAAGAGTATGGAATCAATCTGACATATGCTTCTAACTACAATCCCCAAGGAAATGGACAAGCTGAGTCTAGTAATAAAAACTTGTTGAAGATCATTAGAAGAACCTTGGAGCTGAACAAAAGAAAGTGGGGTGAGCAACTAAATTTTTCTATTTGGGCTAATAGAATCACTGTCAAAAGAGATACTGATAAAATCCCATTTGAATTGGTATATGGAACTCAAGATTTGCTGCCCCTCCATTTGCAATTATCTTCATTTTAGTTTGTTCAAAAAATTGAAGACCAAGAAGTTAGTCCATATGATGGTTGAATCAATCAGATTATTGAGTTGGATGAAGAAAGAAGGGCATCCCATCAGCGCATGTGAAGTTCAGAGAAAAGTTGAAGAAGTTATTTGACAAAAAGGTGACTCCCAGAGCTTTTAGCATTGGGGATCTTGTGATTTTATGGGATAACAGGCATGAAGATAAGGGAAAACATGGTAAATTTGATGCATTGTGGATGGGCCCTTATTCCATTGATTTTCCAATTGGTGAAAATACCTTTTTCCTAAAAGACTTAGACGCGAAACTGCTTGAATTTCTTGTTAATGGCAGGAATTTGAAACATTTCCTTGATTGATTTCTCAGAATCAAGGTATAATCCATTTGTATAGTGTATAGTTCTTTGTTCTCATCTGATTTTGTGTTTTTTATTCATTCTGGTCCTTGGTGACCTAGTTTTGTTGGTTTCTTGGTTCGTTTTTGGAGGATGGTTATGGTTGTTCTACTCTGCAAGCTTATTCTTTGACTCCATTTCCCAATGGTCTATTTTTGGCACTTGGTATACTATTTGTTCTTGTGGCACCCATAGGGAGTTCCCATCCTCGAGTCGGAGCTGATGTTGGTGCTCAAATTAGTCTCACCCCATTTGTCCTTGAAGTTCTCCAGTTTGCAGGCTCTGTCGTGTTTTCTATCTCCCCATATTGATGCTTGAAGACTTTGTCCTCCATTTGGTTGCCATGATCAGTCCCTTCCTTGGTCAAGGATCACTTAAAAGTCTAGAATTTATTTTTTGTTCCTCTGTCCATATGAAAGAGTCTATAACTTACGTGTAAAACTCAGGTTTTTCCTTTCCTTCCATTTTCCACAGTCACGTTTTGTTGTCCCTGTCATTTTTGTCCCAAATACCTGTGGAAATGTGATTGGATGTAGCTCAGAGGATCATATTTGAGCCTTATAACATTTCCAAATTCTCTTTCCTTGAAGAAAGATTCATTTCTGGGCTCAAATGGTGATTTTCCTGCATTTTACGGTTTGACAGGTGTATTTTTCCCAGTCAAATTTACATCTTAGCATCAGTGGAAATGTGGCCCTTTTTGGTTGGATGTAGCTCAATGGGGCACTTTAAAAATTCTAAGGCTCACTTCAACCCAAAACTTGTCCATGTGGAGGAATGACACTCATTTGAAAATTCACCTTTTGGTTTGGCCTTGGAGTTGCACCAGGGGAACACGTGGAGGTTTCCGCTACTTTGCCAAGACTTAGACAATTTTTTCATGCAGCCAATATAGTTTTGGTAGACCATGGACATGTGGAGGGTTGGCACTCATTTGAGGATCTTCCTTAAGGTCCCACCTTAACAATTGTGACAGGGAGACATGTGGAGGCTTCTGCTAGCTCTATTTTGTACTAAAAATTTTCAAAGCAATTTTCTAAGGCCTGGGACACGTGGTGAGCCCACACTTGTTCAGGGTCTCCACTCTTGGGCACCATCTTGAAGTTGTGCCATGAAGACATGTGGAGGATTCCACCAGTTCTTCCCATGCTTAGACTTTTCAAGCAACTTTTTGGAGGCCTGTGACACATGGAGGGATCACACCTGTTTGGGGACCGACCCCTCAGTTTTATTTTGAAGAAGCACTAGGAGGAAACTTGGAGGCTTCCGCTCACTCTTCCCTTTTCTTGGAATTTTCAACAAGCAAAGGAAACTATCTCAGACCCTAGACACATGGCACCTTCTGCTAAAATTTCAAATTTTGCAACAACTCTACCTGACTGAAACATGTGGTGAGCTGGCACTCATTTGGGGTCTCTGATTTTACGCACCATATCAAAAGAGCTCCATGAAGAAACGTGGAGGCCTTCGCTAGCTCCTTTTTACACTGAGACTTTTCAAAGGCCAAAAGGCATTTTTCTTGGGCCCAGGGCATGTGGAAGGCCCACACTTGTTTGGAAACTTGCCCCTATACTTCTCCTTTGTAGTTGCACCAAGGAAACATGTGGACGACTATGATATAAAGTAGGAAAGGGGAATAATCAAAGGTTTCTATGCATTTCACCTATTTTTCTGTCATTTTTACTCCAAGACTCCTAAAGATGTGAATACACACTATTTTTCATCATTCTTTAATGAAATTGTTTGTCGTCTTTGTCTATAAGGTGCCATTGAATGGATTTGAAACTTAAATTGTGAGTCCAAGGATTGTTAATGGTCGATATTTTGAAGTGGGAATTGCTCAGGCACTTAAAAAAATGGGAATTACCAGAGGAAATGGATGCGTGGCAGAAATGCTGAGGAAAGAGAGGGAAAAGGGATGAAATGATGAAAGTGTAGGCGCAAAATCTGAAAAAGGTGTTGCCTTGAGAGCGAAAAAGATTACCTATCATATCCAGCTATGTAGAGTCTCCAAAAAAATATTAAAAAGGGGATTTCTCACATGAAAGAATCATAATGATTAGAAGGATTGCCAAAAAGTTGTGGCATGACATCCTAGTCATTAGTCGAGGGCCCAAGAAACGTGATCAATTCACAATTGGTCCACCTGGAAGCTTTCGGATCTGAATTTGTTAAACATCGTTGTCTAAAACAAATTGGTAATAAGAAAAGGTCCCTCGAATATTCTTCTCTTTTGGGGGGGAAAATTAAGTGAGAAAAATATATAAATGCAATGATAATACTCTTACGAAAGGTCAGAGTTTGAATTCCTAAGAGAAAATTTGAGATAGTCATATTCTGAGAAACCCGTCTGAGATACCTGGTTAATTTCCTTTGTGTTAGATTTTCTATCATGTCAAGTTGGTTACAGATGTATAGCCATTCACTAGCACTGAGATTTCTCTAGAAGCTTTCCCCTACTGATGAATTTAAGCAATTTTGAAATTAATTTGTGTCCAATCTCTAGCAATTTGTGTTTTCTTTGTTTCAAAATGTCTACAAATAGTTTCTTTCATTCCTATTGCAATCTTACATTGAAATAATTTTGAAATCACACATGATCTCGTCCCTGTGAATGTAACATCTACTTTTTGTCACTTCAATCCTAGAGGAATTTTTTTTAACCTTATGTAGCTAATTTAAATACCCATATATTTAAATCCAACATAAGTCTTAATGCAATCCATTTCCAATAACTATCATGAACCATGTGCATCTGTATGAGAGAATACTAAATTTTACTCGTTCTCCCTCAATGATTTTTACAAGACATACATAAAATGTATCCCTTTGGTTCTCCCTTAACAGGATATGATATATAAGTGATAACCCCTAAGTGTGTACTTGGGTTCCACCTATGAAATCCACAGGCATTTCACTGCTTAGATAATGGTGAAATCTTAACAGTATAATCAGCAGTTACACTACCTTGCACAAGGTTTTTGAGTCATGTATGCCATGCTCGATTCCATGACAAAAAAATCACCTTTGGAATCTTGTCATCTCACCTTATCCACTAGTTCAGTTATATGGATTTGTAGTCATTGATGTTGTAAACAGTTACAAGTCGAGTACAAGGTACAAGTCCAGATTAACCTACATGTAGTTGTACCTCGATGTAATCCTCTGATGCATATGGGAAAGAAAATGTCTTTGTAATGATTCACATCATTACTAGACTGCTTCCCTTCCCGTAGCCATCATATGTTGGCATCGAGGTACCAACCCGAGGGGTTTCATCTGCCCCTTGCAACTTTAACAAGCTTTTACTTAAGCAATACCAAACCACATTTTAAGATCTTGATAAGGAAACTCAGTATAGATGTTATGTGGCAGTATTCAAATAACAACCAGTGTCATTAAATGGATACGATCACGTAATGGTAGTAGTGAGTTGCCCTGTTAAGAGTCTAAAAAATGTGACATGGTACCTTAATAAATTAAACAAGACAATTTTTTCTAGTTCCCATGTCTTCATTACTTAATGAAGCGAAGCTAAAGTCTTGCCCCATAATATCATGATAGGTTAAATGCAGTTCCAATAATGCTCATTTCTACCTATCTGTTCCAGACATAAGATAGATCACTCTTTAGATCTAAATTCCCAATCTTGTTGTTACTAAAGATTCAAATTCAACCGAATAAAATAATTCCAAACATTATCAAGGAGCAATAACCATTAATGCTATTCTTACACCTATAAGCAATCGTGCAAGCCACATAATCACTCATCACTAGGGATATACAAAGTCATTCCCATTATCATCCTTTCAATAACACATATACCATTTACTAGAATAGTGTTATTTAGTTTTACTTCAGTATTTATATATTCGCCAGGTCTAATTTATCCATAAATGATTCTTATCCATTTTAAGTATCTTGTTTTAGTAGTAATCCCAATTCTCTTGAGGACCTTACTACAATGTCCAAACCTAACTTAGGTTTATTAGCATGGTGGTTAACACCTTGGTAATATATTCATTTCTTGAATCTTATAACAATTTCCTTGGCATCCAAAATAAATTCTATGCATTCCAACAATCAGAATGTCGTTAACCTTTTTATGACTACACCATCATATCTTTATTATGGTTGATTTCAAATCACTAATTTTAGGAACATAGATACCAAACTTTCACCATGGATGTATTATCAAGTACTCAAGCTGAGCACAATCTACATGCTCCTAACAACAATTTCATCATTGAATTAGGCATCATACCCATGGTTTCATAGAGGTTTAGTATTCTAGGATTTAATCATCTCCCATACAATTCTATGCCAACTATATCCCATATCCTATGGGTACCTTTAGCAGTTATGTTCAACCTGATTAGTAATGAATTATCTTCATTATATCTTGTTAGTTGGAGTAACTCCATCATAAAAATTCATCAAATCATATTTTGAATGATGGTAATCTAATAGATCTTATACTGTATTTACCCATTTTATGGAAAGAGAGTTCACTTAAAAATCAAAGAACATCCGTTTTCTATTCTCATTATTATTTCACCTTGAAGTATTATGTTGAACTCCACATCATGTTATGGGAGTTGGGTTAGTTTTAACAAGTATTTCAGCTTAATTTCCTTAAAGGTTTAAGTGCTGCCCAAAAGGAACATCAACAAGTTAAAAGACATAACCCTTATATGTTGAACTTTATCTTATCATCTAGAAGGTTCATCATATTAATTTATCTCTGGTATAGCTACTCAAACTTCACTAAAATAATACTCCTTAAGTATGTATACATAAGCATATACATCAGGATTCATACATAGATGATTTCTCATCTACCAAGCATTTGACCTTTAACTGGTCTTGTGAGGAATCACAACCTCTTGCTAACAATAATATTAACTTCCCCTAGTTAATCAGTTTAGATTAAATAATTCATCAACACTATTTCATAGTGTAATCCATTAACCTATCCATTATATTAATGATTTATAACTTCGCAACTCATCCATTGAACTTACTAGGTTCACCTAGTCCATAAGATTGCTGTTATACTTCCTAAATAGAGAGTTACAACAACCCTTCATTACAATCATCCAATGATCCAATTTTCATAAAATATCATACGTGTAAAACCATTCTTATACCGACACTACTACAACATAGTAGAATGTATTATAGAGATTGTAGAGAGGCATCAACATTTTTCAACAATATGAAGCAGGTATTTATTGGCCAAATATATGGAATCTTTACCATGTCACAATATATCATAAATGTACCTAGTAGATTTTTACAATAAAATCTTTGCTCAAAGGCAACAAATAACTTCCTTGATATAATTAAGAATGTCTCAATTCAATAAATTGACTGCCACTTTATCCTTTATAATTAAGCATGTGGTTCAATTAGATAATCAAGGTGTTTCTTTACTTTATGCCTGTTATCTTAGCTTACTTTCCTCTAATGGTTAGGCAAGATCAGTTTGACTGAACTGAGCAAGAAAATTCCTTTATCCCATTTATTAATTTATGTCATTAAATGTTGTAATGAATAAATACTGTAATAATAATCTCATTCTTTCAATATAACCATGTAATGCAACAAACATCATATTTATTAAACTTGATTTGGAAACATTAAGTACAACTCTTTTTACCTTTTTCAGTATTCCTTCATGAAATTTTTTTATCAACACTTCACTTATTTAAATTGAAGTAATGCCCGGTAAATATGTTAATGTCAAACAATGACCATCAACTAATTAATACCACATGTTATTATAATTACAACCGAATTCCACAGAGGTGATATAGAGTATCAAACTCTTACAAATTGTGGTAAGTATCTATATCATCCCATTCATAACTAGAAATTGCTGCAACTATTGTTGCTGCTCAAGCAATTCAAACAAGTATTAACTTTGGACACACAAGGTAATCCAAGCTACGGAAATGAAACCAACATATCCATCAAATAGATCTGGTTAATACACATGATGTTTATATGTCATAACTACATAAAACAACATATTTTACATTATCCATTAATATCCTAAGAAGGAATGATATCTATACATCTCAAGTTACATATCCTAGTAACTTAAAGGAGTTGAGGCAATATAGAATTTTTTGCCTATTTATACCGTATTATACCTTCTTTAATAAAACACATCATCTTGAATTATGTCTTACTATATTCAGCTGTAATAAGAATCTGAAGGAACAACCATTCCAAATCTTATTTATGTATACGTAAAGAGTCTAAACTCCCCAAATTTGTCTCAATGAATAGCATATATTATTCCTCAATAATGGAGATATGTTACACTTGATTTAATTTTCCTATAGAGATTCAATCAGTTACATATACTTCACATAATATTAATATTAAAATTTACAGTAAAGGTGGGTTTAAATAAATAGGAACAAACTAAGTTTTAGTTCCACCTTTGCGCTATATAAATGGAGCAACAATACTTAAGACATGCGTCTGAGGTGCCAAAAAACCAAGACCCTATGGTTTCAATAAGGCTTTTCAGCATTCCTTATAAAAATGATACAATTCATCATTTTTCCAATCTTTATCCATCAAGAATTCCTGGAGGAGGAAGATTTGGTGTGCCATACCCGGTGTATGATAAATTAGGCTCAGTCCTTTGAAACCTAATTCCCAATTTCATTTGTTGTTCTCTAGTGTTAATTTGAACTATTTTAGACAACCACTTAAGAGCAACTAATTGAATTATTAAAATTCAGATTGAGTTGAAGGTTCCACAAAATCAACATTTAATTATATCAAGAAAAGGTAGTTCCTATATCCTAAGGAAAGGAACATTCCTGTTGAGATTACAACCTTCACGAGGCTAACGATGACAACATGAGATACTTCTGCAACTCAACCACCTATTGTTGTCCATCTACTATGAAACCAGGAGTACCCCCAATTGTTTCCCAATAAACTTTCCTAGGAGTTGCAAGGATCCACGTATCAGAAAAGGATAACAAGAAGTGTTGACAATTTATTAACACGTCATTCAAACTATGCCTTGCCAGAAAGGTTTATACCTGAGTTCATTTTACAAGGAGGGAGTGGTAAATGTAATTTTCTCACAGGCCCACTAATGGTAAAAGATTACGATGGGTGACTAGAAAATCCTCTGCCTGAGTGGTAATCCTGTTCTTCTCTCAGTCCAATCGATGGAAGAAGAAGTCTATAAATTATCCTATTCATGAGATAGAAATACCAAAAAGATATCACCTGATCTACTTAGGCTCATGCCTAAATATACCTCCTTTTTCTACAGTTGTTACACACAGAATAGAAGTGAAAGTAATAAACACTAGTATCTATAATAGGTTTAATTACTAGATCCATATACCCAGATTTAAGTTAGGTAAAAGGAAACCCATACACCCAAATTCAATTTTTGTATAACATTATATTATTCACACAAAAACCCATTATTATCTGGGTCAACCTCCTTGGTGAAATGCAAAAAAAAATTCTCTTTCCGGGTCTTAATAAGTAAACACAATTTGAACAATCTAAGAGATAACAACAAAATTAAATACACAGGTTTAACAATCATACTATTTACCTTTTTTTTGGGAGAAAAATAGAGTATAAAAAGAACAACCTCCAACCATCACATACCCAATTAATCTTAACTCAGATAGAATTATGGTATGTATTTGTTCTAGCATCTGATAAAATAAAAAGATAAAAGCAATAAGGAACGATTCTTGCCTGTGAATTTGCTTCCTACATACTTCGAAATCTTTCCCAGTAAGTGTTACAACAATAGCAAGCTATGGATTCAATACTATCCAAATCGAACCATTCAAAAATTCAATTCCTCCTTCCAAGCCAAACAATGACATCCCCCATCTTATAAATATACCCACAAAAATGAACTTCCTCTTCTTAAAATAGTGATATGAAATCATAGTTTACTCGCCATGCACAGATACCAGAAGTGGAGTTTTTCCCCCAATTTCATCAACAAAACCAAATGAAGAAGTTGCATGCAATTTACTTCCTTGGGAAGCTTTACAGATCTCCATGATTTTAAATCCATAAGTAATGGTATTAACTGCTGGAGTACAAATGATTCATCCAACTACCACCGCCCTCCAACTCTCCAAAATTGGTAGGATTTCTACAGTTAAATCCTCATTTAAATTTTCCATGAAATTAACTAAATATAAATCACTTAATTTCTTTCAATCACATAGGTTGAATGACCTTTGGAAAGAATGAATTATAATATACTATACAACCAATCATTATAAAACATGCATAGCTTAAAATTATTATTCAAATGCCCCATACTCCCATAGAGATACATATTAAAATGTGAAATCAGCTATGATAATTTCATAATTTAATATAAGTATCATGGCCTAGGATTCATAAGCCGGAGTCTAATGATCATAGTGGTTGATCGTTAACAGGTTCGTTAGATAAATCCATAAACTATGTTCCCCTGTTTAAAACATATTACCTTCTATGAATGGAATAATGAAATATACTATTTCACAGGTATCATATTATCCTTAGAAAAATTTAACCCAGCCCATTGTGGTATCATGACCCAATGCCACCGGTATGACATATTAAGTCATCCATCCTTTTGAAACCAATTGTTAGGAGTCTAACATCTTAATCTTGCCTTTGGATTTCATGCCACTTCCATTCTAACATTAAGTCATGACGTTGATGGCTTATTACACCTATTTTAATCATAATCAATAGTACATGTTTTCAATAATTCAAAGGTCCCAAAATTAACACCTCGAACCGGAATTTACAAGCCCAAGTCAACTAATTTGCAAAATGATTAATCCTCAATATGGTTTAAGTGAATCTCTCCCTTCGACTACAACGTTTAAAACTCATTGTCTTCTTAAGATGTCACAATGACACATTATCTCACAACATGTACATTAGTTTTAGAAATATATATATACTAGGCCTAATGTGATATAATGGCCCAAGATTAATTTATAGAAATGTAGATCATGGAGCAGGTACTTTTTCCCCTAATTCGTTTGTTATATGTTGGAAGACTTATTGACTTAGTGCTTACAAGCTTAAGCCAGTGGCTATAATACTATTCTTAGGAATTAATTATCAATAACCCCTTAGTTTAGATAATCTCATGATCAATATCAGTTCTTTATAACCCTATCATTCACTTTGTCTTGTTTTCTCATCCTTAATTGAAAACACTTGTTTCTCTTTCAATCGGGGTCAGGATCGGTTGAAGACGACGATCTTGTTAAATTATTGACTGCACTTTCGGGTTATTACATTCTTCCCCTCTTAATGAATCATTGTCCTAATGATTTATTATTACTACTCAGATAAATCAATTAAGTACAAAATTATATACTTTCATTTGAGAAAAAAGAAAACTGACATTATTTTCATTGAAATCAGAATTATAAGTCTCACAAGCTCGTATTTACTGGCTGTCATAGTTGGTAAATCAGAAATCAATCAAACAATTGACAACATGTCATAGTCCTGATATTTACAGCCAATTATTCCATGCAGTAATATGTAATATATATAATATATTCTCGAAATTCTAGTTTGAAACAACAGGGTACTTCTATTTTTAACACAAGAAGCATTTACTCAAGATAAACATAAGTAATCAATAAAGCATAGTTGTTCTGAATCAGCTCAAGTAATGCTAGAATAATAATGTTACAATCATATAAGCCCATACTTATGTAACTGTAATCTTATTATTTGAGTTCCTTTAAGTTTGAATATCACAAATTCATTAACAGTTATAATATATTAGTCCCTCAATACCTTAGTAGATCAGATTATCAATCTATATATCCTTGAGTTACATACCCAGATAGCTCATATGAATTGGTTAAGACAAATAATTCTTAAATTTCTATATAGTCATGTAAAATATTAATACAACATGGAAAAGAGAGCTATCTCCCATTACAATTCTGTCACAATATGACTAATCATTCAAGTAAGGTCATACATCCGATACTTGTTTATAATAATAATACGAGTATATATACCTCCTTAGTTTCCATAACCGGTATGGACTAAGCATTTTTTTTCTAAGATATACTTCCCTAAACCATCAGAAATGTAACATCCTCATTTTATACTTTAGAACAAGTGATTTTTTTTTTTTTAATAATTGCATCCTGGTTCTAAATACATAATTTAGAACTCACAATTCAAATAACCATTTATATAACAGACAACCATATGCAGCTGTAATGACTCGGAGTACCTCCGATCTATTCATTCCATGACTCGGTAATCTACTGATCTATTCATGAGTAATAAGAGTCGGTGTTTTTATTTAACACATTACTCTTGCGGTTCTCTTCCCTAATCTGGGATTCAGAATGCTCTGTCCAAGGAATCTAACTGAATAATTGTTACTATTATTCATCGGCATCTCATCCCTTAGACTAGGTGAATTAGGACAAAGTATCGCAAGCTGCTGATTGCGTTGTCCTAATTCACCTAGTCTAAGGGATGAGATGCCGATGAATAATGGTAACAATTATTCAGTTAGATTCCTTGGACAGATCATTCTGAATCCCAGATTAGGGAAGAGAACCGCAAGAGTAATGTGTTAAATAAAAACACCGACTCTTATTACTCATGAATAGATCGGTAGATTACCGAGTCATGGAATGAATAGATCGGAGGTACTCCGAGTCATTACAGCTGCATATGGTTTTCTGTTATATAAATGGTTATTTGAATTGTGAGTTCTAAATTATGTATTTAGAACTAGGATGCAATTATAAAAATAAAAATAAAAAATTTCACTTGTTCTAAAGTATAAAATGAGGATGTTACAAGAAAAAGATACATACTATAATTATCATTCATCTCATAATGTAAATTATGAGTTCATCAATGTAATCAAGTAACAATAGTATAAATGACAGAGTGCCTACACAATGATCACATTGTTAAAAGGATCAATAGAACCTTATGAACATTCCAGAATGTCACCTTAATTCAATGATTCCCAGATTTAAAGTTCAAAAATCTAATACTGGAGTTAAGTAGCCTTTACTTTTAGCAATCATGTAACTCCTACCAACTTTAAATTACCAATCTTTTACAATGAGGCTAGTTGTATTTACCATCTTTGGCACATAATATTGATAAAAATATTGAATTTAAGGGTGCTTTTACTTTAAAACCTTGAAGGTTAGTTCACCTATTCCCATGGAATCATGAATATCAAGTTACATACCTGAATTTCTTCGTTACACTTTTCAATTTCTAGTTTCGTACTAGGTTTGAATTTTTTTACCAACCTAACAATGTTGTCTCATCCCGTGAAGTATTATTTGGACCAATTATACTTTAAATTCAAGCCAAGGTATCAAATTTTACAGAAAAGTCTACAATAACAATGAGTTCCATGTCCTTATATGATATTTCAGGATTACTTAACATCTTAGACAAAGTAAACAACATAGTTATCATTCAATCTTCCAGAAGAGTGTATACTCAACTACCCTTAAGTAAATTAGTCAAACATATTTGACCATAAAAATCCAAGCAGTACATTAAATAGAATGATTATACAAACAATCATATGCTGCCACAAGGATAATAACAGATTAATGATAATACCATTATATAGTTGTATTAGTTTCTACGCCTATTAATTTCAACCCTTAAGAAGCTTAATAACTAAGGTCATAATATAGTAAAATGTAAAACAATCCCTTTATACATTAACAAGGTATACGATCCAATTTGGAGGGAAAAATTTTTATACATTTACAGTACAAGTTTAAAATAGACCTCTTATATATGTAGTTAATCTCGTAAACATCCTTTACTTCTGCTAAACTCCAATTTAGAGCCATAGAAATCTTATTTGGTCATGACCAATCAAGGTTGCACTATTAATAACACATAAGAATCTTACATAGATTTATTTCTACCTATAAGGATATCATAAGGATGTAGTTTCCTGATTTTATCTTCAATTCACTTTACCATTGCATCTTATTCTATAAACAATCTCATGCAACTATACTGTAGTCCAAAAATAGGCAAATCAATCTTATCGAAAGATTTCCTTCTTTCTGGAATGAGTTCAATCAGTGAATAAATCATGATAACTGACAACCAGTTACGGTTCATGCAATTTTGCTTGATTATTTGCCATTAAAATTATGAATTCTAACTTAGTTCCCAGTTAGTCACTTCACACCAAGAACTCAGCTGCATTAATATTTACATTTAATAGGAACAAGAAGGTCTTATTTAACTTTCCTGTCATTATGATAGGATGACTTGTTTCTTTTTCAATGAAACTATGTCAGGAATTACTCTAGAAGGTTACACTTTCTGAATCTTTCCATCCTTTATCTCTTTTCTAAACATTAGAAATAAGGAAGAGCTAATGCTCTTGCATGCTTTTATTAGATTAAGCTAGAATTTTATTGCAGATTTCATTCTACCCTAATCAGCCTTCCAAGTCACTGTCATAACAACAATTAGTCTTCTTCTAAATACTACCTTAATCCTATGTATCTTTCCTTTAATATTGGATTTATACTCCAATTTTTATCATAATACAGTTTGATAAATCGAGTAACACTTTACTGATCATCATCATTCAGCCGAAGTTTTTTTCTTGGCTTCTCTTATTCACTTTTACTAGCTACTCTCTGCATCTATCTAGTATAGTGTGTCATGAAGGAACCTTAGAGTATTATTTAGTTCTTTTACCCCCAAACCCAGAGGTTAGTTTGATCTGGTTTGTCATCCATGGTACACCCTTCATCCTTTTAATTCTATTCATAAAAGAAGAATTTTCTAAGCGTAAGGGCTCATTAGGCCCACGAGTTGCAACCTTCAACTCTGATACTAAAATGTAACATCCACTTTTTGTCACTTCAATCCTAGAGGAATTTTTTTTACCTTATGTAGCTGATTTAAATACCCATATATTTAAATCCAACATAAGTCTTAATGTAATCCATTTCCAATAACTATCATGAACCATGTGCAGCTGTATGAGAGAATACTGAACTTTACTCATTCTCCCTCAATGCTCTTTATAAGTCATACATAAAATGTATCCCTTTGGTTCTCCCTTAACAGGATATGATATATAAGTGATAACCCCTAAGTGTGTACTTGGGTTCTACCTATGAAATCCACAGGCATTTCACCGCTTAGATAATGGTGAAATCTTAACAGTATAATCAGCAGTTACACTACCTTGCGCAAGGTTTTTAAGTCATGTATGCCATGCTCGATTCCATGACAGCACACTCGCCTTTGGAATCTTGTCATCTCACCTTATCCACTTGTTCAGTTATATGGATTTACAGTCATTGATGCTGTAAAATGCTACAAGTCCAGTACAAGGTACAAGTCTAGATTAACCTACATATAGTTATACCTCGATGTCATCCTATGATGCTTATAGGAAAGAAAATGTCTTTGTAATGATTCACATCATTACTAGATTGCTTCCCTTCCTGTAGCCATCATATGTTGGCATCGGGGTACCAACTCATGGGGTTTCATCCACCCTTGTAACTTTAACAAGCTTGTACTTAAGCAATACCAAACCACATTTTAAGATCTTGATAAGGAAACTCAGTATAGCTATTATGTGGTAGTATTCAAATAACAACCAATGTCATTAAATGGATACGATCACGTAATGGCAGTAGTGAGTTTCCCTGTCAAGAGTCTAAAAAATGAGACATGGTACCTTAATAAATTAAACAAGACAATTTTTTCTAGTTCCCATGTCTTCATTACTTAATGAAGCGAAGCTAGAGTCCTGTCCCATAATATCATGATAGGTTAAATGCAGTTCCAATAATACTCATTTCTACCTATCTGTTCCAGACATAAGATAGATCACTCTTTAGATCTAAATTCCCAATCTTGTTGTTACTAAAGATTAAAATTCAACTGAATAAAATAATGCCAAACATTATCAAGGAACAAAAACCATTAATGCTATTCTTAATCCTATAACTAATCATGCAAGCCACATAATCACTCATCATTAGGGACATACGAATTCATTCCTGTTATCCTCCTTTCAATAACACATATAACATTTATTAGAATCGTGTTATTTAGTTTTACTTCAACATTCATATATTCTCCTAGTCTAATTTATCCATAAATGATTCTTATGCATGTTAGGTATCTTGTTTCAGTAGTAATCCCAATTCTCTTGAGGACCTTACTAAAATGTCCAAACCCAACTTAGGTTTATTAGCATGGTGGTTAACACCTTGGAAATATATTCATTTCTTGAATCTTACACCAATTTCCTTGGCATCCAAAATACATTCTATGCATTCCAGCAATCAGAACGTCGTTAACCTTTTTATGACTACACCATCATATCTTAATTATGGTTGATTTCAACTCACTAATTTTAGGAACATAGATACCAAAATTTCACCATTGATCTATCATCAAGTACTCAAGGTGAGCACAATTTACATGCTCCTAACAACAATTTCATCATTGCATTAGGCATCATACCCATGGTTTCATAGAGGTTTAGTATTATGGGATTTAATCATCTCCCATACAATTTTATGCCAACTATATCCCATATCTTATGGGTCCTTTTAGCATTTATGTTCAACCTGATTATTAATGAATTATCTTCATTACATCTTGTTAGTTGGAGTAACTCCATCATAAATGTTCATCACATCATATTTCAAATGATGGTAATCTGATAGATATTATACTTTATTTACCCATTTTATGGAAAGATAGTTCACTTAAACATCAAAGAACATCCATTTTATATTCTCATTATTATTTCACCTTAAAGTATTATGTTGAACTCCCCATCATGTTATGGGAGTTGGGTTATTTTTAACAAGTATTTCAACTGAATTTCCTTAAAGGTTTAAGTGCTTCCCAAAAGGAACATCAACAAGTTAAAAGACATAAACCTTATATGTTGAACTTTATCTTATCATCCAGAAGGTTCATCATATTAATTTATCTCTAGTATAGTTACTCAAACTTTACTAAAAGAATATTCCTTAAGTATGTGTACATAAGCATATACATCAAGATTCATACATAGATGATTTCTCATCTACCAAGCATTTGACCTTTAACTGGTCTTGTGAGGAATCACAACCTCTTGCTAACAATTATATTAACTTCCCCTAGTTAATCATTTTAGATTAAAGAATTCATTCAACACTACTTCATAGTGTAATCCATTAACCTATCCATTATATTAATGATGTATAACTTCACAACTCATCCATTGAACTTACTAGGTTCACCTAGTCCATAAGATATCTGTTATACTTCCTAAATAGAGAGTTAAAACAACCCTCCATTATAATTGTCCAATGATCCAATTTTCATAAAATATCATAAGTGTAAAACCATTCTTATACTGACACTACTACAACATAGTATAATGTATTACAAAGATTGCAGAGAGCCATCGACATTTTTCAACAATATGAAGCAGGTATTTATCGGCCAAATATATGGAATCTTTACCATGTCACAATATATCATAAATGTACCCAGTAGATTTTTATAGTAAAATATTTTGTTAAAGGTAATAAATAACTTCCTTGATATAATTAAGAATGTCTCAACTCAATAAATTGACTGCCACTTTATCCTGTAAAAGTAAGCATGCAGTTCAATTAGATAATCAAGGCATTTCTTTACTTTATGCCTATTATCTTTGCTCACTTTCCTCTAATGGTTAGGCAAGATCAGTTTGACTGAACTGAGCAAGAAAATTCCTTTATCCCATTTATCAATTTATGTCATTAAATGTTAGAATGAATATATACTGCAATAATAATCTCATTATTTCAATATAACCATGTAATGCAACAAACATCATATTTATTAAACTTGATTTGGAAACATTAAGTACAACTCTTTTTACCTTTTTCAGTATTTCTTCATGAAATTTTTTTATCAACATTTCACTTATTTAAATTGAAGTAATGCCCGGTAAATATGTTAATGTCAAACAATGACCATCAACTAATTAATACCACATGTTATTATAATTACAACCGAATTCCACAGAGGTGATATAGAGTATCAAACTCTTACAAATTGTGGTAAGTATCTATATCATCCCATTCTTAACTAGAAATTGCTGCAACTATTGTTGCTGCTCAAGCAATTCAAACAAGTATTAACTTTGGACACACAAGGTAATCCAAGCTATGGAAATGAAACCAACATATCCATCAAATAGATCCGGTTAATACACATGATGTTTATATGTCATAACTACATAAAACAACATATTTTACATTATCCATTAATATCCTAAGAAGGAATGATATCTATACATCTCAAGTTACATATCCTAGTAACTTAAAGGAGTTGAGGCAATATAGACTTTTTGCCTATTTATACCGTATTATACCTTCTTTAATAAAACACATCATCTTGAATTATGTCTTACTATATTCAGCTGTAATAAGAATCCGAAGGAACAACCATTCCAAAGCTTATTTATGTATACGTAAAGAGTCTAAACTCCCCAAATTTGTCTCAATGAATAGCATATATTATTCCTCAATAATGGAGATATGTTACACTTGATTTAATTGTCCTATAGAGATTCAATCAGTTACATAAACTTCACATAATATTAATATTAAAATTTACAGTAAAGGTGGGTTTAAATAAATAGGAACAAACTAAGTTTTAGTTCCACCTTTGCGCTATATAAATGGAGCAACAATACTTAAGAAATGCATCTGAGGTGCCAACAAACCAAGACCCTATGGTTTCAATAAGGCTTTTCAGCATTCCTTATAAAAATGATACAATTCATCATTTTTCCAATCTTTATCCATCAAGACTTCCTGGAGGAGGAAGAGTTGGTGTGCCATACCCAGTGTATGATAAATTAGGCTCGATCCTTTGAAACCTAATTCCCAATTTCATTTGTTGTTCTCTAGTGTTAATTCAAACTATTTTAGACAACCACTTAAGAGCAACTAATTGAATTATTAAAATTCAGATTGAGTTGAAGGTTCCACAAAATCAAAATTTAATTATATCAAGAAAAGGTAGTTCCTATATCCTAAGGAAAGGAACATTCCTGTTGAGATTACAACCTTCACGAGGCTAATGATGACAACATGAGATACTTCTACAACTCAGCCACCTATTTTTGTCCAACTACTATGAAACCAGGATTACCCCCAACTGTTTCCCAATAAACTTTCCTAGGACTTGCAAGGATCCACGTATCAAACAAGGATAACAAGAAGTGTTGACAATTTATTAACACGTCATTCAAACTGGGCCTTACCAAAAAGGTTTATGCCCGGGTTCATTTTACAAGGAGGGAGTGGTAAATGTAATTTTCTCACAGACCCACTAATGGTAAAATATTACGATGGGTGACTAGAAAATCCTCCGCCTAATCGGTAATCCTGTTCTTCTCTTAGTCCAATCGATGGAAGAAGAAGTCTATAAATTATCCTATTCATGAGATATAAATAGCAACAAGATATCACCTTATTTGCTTAGGCTCATGCCTAAATATACATCCTTTTTCTACGGTTGTTACGCACAGAATAGAAGTGAAAGTAATAAACATTTGTATGTAGAATAGGTTTAATTACTAGATCCATATACCCAGATTTCAGTCAGGTAAAAGGAAACCCATACACCCACATTCAATTTCTGCATAACATTATATTATTTGCATAAAAACCCATTATTATCTGGGTCAACCTTAGTGAAATGCAACCAAAATATCTCCTTTTGGGTCTTAATAAGTAAACAAGATTTGAGCAATCTAAGAGATAACAACAATATTAAATACACAGGTTTAACAGTCATACTGTTTACCCTTTTTTTTGTAGAAAAATAGAGTATAAAAACAACCTCCAACCATCACACACCTAATTAATCTTAACTCAAACAGAATTACAATATGCATTCATTCTAGCATCTGATAAAATAAAAAGATAAAAGGAATAAGGAATGATTCTTGCATGTGAATTCACTTCCTAAATACTTCGAAATCTTTCCTAGCAAGTGTTACAATGATAATGAGCTATGGATTTAATACTATCTAACTCGAACTAGTCAAAATTTTGATTCCTCCTTCCAAGCCAAACAACGACATCCCCCGTCTTATAAATCTACCCAAAAAAATGAAATTCCTCTTCTTAAAATAGCGATATGAACTCATAGTTTACTCACCATGCACTAATACCAGATGTGGAGTTTTCCCCCCAATTTCATCAACAAAACCAAATGAAGAAGTTACATGTAATTTTCTTCCTTGGGAAGCTTTACAGATCTACATGATTTTAAATGCATAATTAATGGTATTAATTGCTAGAGTACCAGTGATTCATCCAACTACTACCACCCTCCAACTCTCCTCCAAAATTGGCTAGATTTCTATAGTTAAATCCTCATTTAAATTTTCCACGAAATTAACTAAATATAAATCACTTAATTGCTTTCAATCACATAGGCCGAATGACCTTTGAAAGGAATGAATTATAATATAGTATAAAACCAATCGTTATAAAACATGCATAGCTTAAAATTATTATTCAAATGCCCCATACTCCCATAGAGATACACATTAAAATGTGAAATCAGCTATGATAATTCTTAATCTAATATAAGTATCATGGCCTAGGATTCATAAGCCAGAGTCTATTGATCATAGTGGTTGATCGTTAATAGGTTCGTTAGATAAATCCATAAACTATGTTCCCGTGTTTAAAACATATTACCTTCTAGGAATGGAACAATGAAATATACTATTTCACAGGTATCATATTATCCTTAGAAAAATTTAACCCAACCCATTGTGATATCATGACCCAATGCCACTGGTATGACATATTAATTCATCCGTCCTTTTGAAACCAAATGTTAGGAGTCTAACATCTTAATCTTGCCTTTGGCTTTAATGCCACTTCCATTCTAACATTAAGTCATGTCGTTAATGGCTTATTACACCTATTTTAATCATAATCAATAGTACATGTTTTTAATAATTCAGAGGTCCCAAAATTAACACCTCGAACCAGAATTTACAAGCCCAAGTCAACTAATATGCAAAATGATTAATCATCAATATGGTTTAAGTGAATCTCTCCCTTTGACTACAATGTTTAAAACTCATTGTCTTCTCAAGATGTCATAGTGAAACATTATCTCACAACCTGTACATTAGTTTTATATATATATACTAGGCCTAATGTGATATAATGGCCAAAGATTAATTTGTAGAAATTTAGATCATGGAGCAGGTAATTTTTCCCCTAAGTCATTTGCTATACGTTGGAAGAATTATTGACTTAGTGCCTACAAGCTTAAGCCAGTGGCTATAATACTGTTCTCAGGCATTAATTATCAATAACACCTTAGTTTAGATAATATCAAGATCAATATCGGTTCTTTATAACCCTATCATTCCCTTTGTCTTGTTTTTTCATTCTTAATTGAAAACACTTGTTTCTCTTTCACTTGGGGTCAGGATCGGTTGAAGATGATGATCTTGTTAAATTATTAACTACAATTTTAGGGTATTACAGTGAAATTTTAATGGTATTTACAATTTTATTTCAAGAAGAGCCTTCATCTTGGATGAGATAAACAAATTTAATATCAATTCACTATCATTTATTGATAAAGATTGTTTGTAAGTCTTCGGGTGTACCTTAGGTGTGATTGATCAAAGACTTTGGTGTTTAATTGAGTCTTTCAATTCAAGACTTCGTGTTAAATTCTCAAAGATTATTTGAAAACATGTTGATATGGTCCTCCATTGAAGCACACCTTCTGGTTGAAGGAACGTCTTAACTGTTCTAAAGTATTCTTTTGTTGAGTTGTTCATTGTTGTGAAGTCCCTTCGAAGATCTAGTATAATCAACTTTATCCTACTTCATATCCCACCAAAATCATTCAAAAACCATTGATCCATCCTGAACTACCCCTGTTTTCCCCTGTATATCAACAAAGGAACAAAATATACTTACTAAAATATGTAGAACACTCAGGATTTCTTAATGTCTTAAGTAACCTTAGCCTTGTGTTGAAAGTATCTCCATCATTTAGAAGTGACAACTCTTAAGAGTTAAATTATGGAGTATTGACCATATTTTCCCAAGGTTTTCTTCATAAAATTTATCCAAATGAAGGATAACTCCATCTCCATCAAATAGAGGTTACACTAAGGGTCCTCTCACCCAGGTCAAAGAGGCATGGACTAAAGTAGTGACGACAGGTCAAATCCTCTTAAAGGTGCTATCCATCTCTCCACAAATATGAGTAACAAAGGGCTAGTTAGATTTCATCCCTAGATACAAAACAAAACACACTATGATCTATCTACCTCTAAGCTCCACATCTAATATTTTTTGCTTCTCGACTTGAAAGGGAGAACAAATTTGGATACCAATAGGCACAATGCAGGTGATGCCGTTGCATACAATATTCTACTTGTTGGATTATGGTGGGAGGTCTTCTACAAAAATTATAAAGCATATTATAAGGCATGTGATCACTGTCAACACATTGGTAAACCTGGGAAAAGAGATGAATTGCCTTTAAGACATATTCCTAGTGCAGATCCATTTGAGAAATGGGCTATAGAATTTGTGGGTCCTATTTCACCAGCCGCGCGTAGAACTAGATCGCTCTACATCATCACTTACATAGATTATCTTACAAGGTGGGAAGAATAAACACCTACCAAGGATTGTAAAATAGATACAATAGTCAGGTTCTTATGGGAAAATGTTCTTACAAGGTATATATTCCCACTGAGCTTGACAAGTGATAGAAGTACACACTTTTTGAATGAGATGATCACAATACTATTGGATGAATTTATGATTGCGCACCATAATAATACACCCCATCATCCTTAGGTAAATGGGACTGTTGAGGCCTTCAACAATATTTTAAGCCAGACATTGACAAAATTTTTTGACTTTGGAAGGAAAGATTGGGATGATAAATTTTTGGTCGTGCTTTAGGCATATAGAACAACATATAAGAGGTTGAAAAAGGACATACCATTTCAGTTTGTGTTTAGTGCCAAAGTATTTATTCTTATGGAATTCATGTTACCTTCTTTACGTATTACGTGCGCTAGAAATCTAGCTGATGAGCAAGATTTGGAAGAAAGAATTGATAAATTGATATAGTTGGATGAGAGGCGTGCCTTTTATACATGAAACCTCATTCTCATGCCGGTGAAATATGATAATGAAAGCCACTAACAACTTCAAATGATGGAGGGATTAGGACCTTAGATGCAGATATGGATCTACGGTTGCAAAGAAGATAGATATGTGATAAAAGAAGATAAATCTGCAAGACCGAAACATATGTGATTAGATAAAAATATGTGAGGGTTCCCCAAACAATCCTAGTTCTAAGAGGATGTTAACTCCCTTGGAGAATGGAAACCCTTGTGTCTAGAAAGATAACAATAAATATTGAATAATAGATATCATGTACAAAAAATGAAATACAAAATGAAAAGTAATTGAAATGATGAGGGGACTTAGCTTCTGCTTTGATATGGAGATGAAATGGGCATCAATATGGAAAGATAGTGAACAATTACAAATATTTCTCCCACACTCCTCACCTCTAATTTCTAATAATGGCAAAAGTTTTCCTTGCTTGCAGAACTTAATTAAGCTCTTTCTTCTCCTCTCCTAAAAACTTCAATATGCAGAGATTTCATAGTGATTCTTCCTCTTTTCTGGGTCCCCTTGAAAGAGGGGGAGAGACCCATATTTATTTATCATGCGGGGCCCATAGTTTGAATTATTAGGTGGAGTGGGGAACATGATTTGAATGGGTAGGTGAGATAATAGATTCCATTTTTGACATTAAGAGTGGAGTGTTGGATGTGTATATTATTGCCCATGAATTGAATAAGTTTGAGATATGTGATATAAAGCCAAATTCTATGTATCAAATGGGTCCCCATGGAGCCCATTTAATAATTAATTAAATAAAGGTGAGTAAATAGATGGAATTTACTCAAATTTAGGAAAGAGAAAGGTGAGAGGGGAAGTTACATGAAGGAGAAGAGTTACACTAAAAATTGGTGTCTACATTTTCCCCTTTTTGTGGAGTTATTTACGATAGCAAGCCATGAGACAAAAACAAAAAGGATTGGATGAAATATGTTTATAAGGATGGATTAAGACATGACCAAAGGCAATATGCTCTAAGCAAAAAAGGATCATAACAACAATAAAAAATATGGCGGTGGCTCTAATATCACATCGGTAGAGGACAATTACGGTCTCAATGGAGATGGGTGAAAACGTTCTACGAACCAGTGAGTGGGTGGAGATCACTGTAATATGGATGCAAACTACGATGACCAATGATTCATAGGAAAACATCAAAGTATGCACAAATAAATGTGAAAGGTATGCAAAATCCTTCATATGTGAGGAATCGAGTGAAAATCATGCGTTTACAAAAGGCACGATGATGAAAGGAATGATGCCCCAGTAAAGGGAATGCGAAGGACAAAAAGTGAGTTATATGTGTAGAAAATTACAAGGATGAAAATTTTCCCCAACATAGGACATGAAAATGACATAATGGGAGATGGATGTTGAAATAAAATATCCTAGGGGGAATGAGTATGGCCACGAATGTGGATATGAAGAACAGATCAGATAAAATTCCCCAAGAGGGTGTTAAATAGGATGTTGAATACATGTTTCTTAAGAAAGGTTTTTAGTTGAAGGTAGATGAATAATTGGGTGAAGAAAAATGAAATCATTCCTGCTTCTTTGAAAAATAGGAAAAGGAGTTAAGATACTTTTGCAAAAATGTAGAACATACATTCTTTGAAGAGAACAAGATCAAATAGGTGATAGATGTTATGGTATCCTTTAAGAAAAAAATGTCAAAGGAAGATGAGAAGAGATTATTAGAAATGGATATGATGATGCCTTTGTGAGAGGACTGACAAAGATGAAATATGTGACAGGGTTATCAAAAAGAGAAGAGGTCAATGCTGCAGAGAGAAGAACGAGACGGGATGTAATGCATTGACAATGGTACATAAATAGAGAAACATTGACATTGACCATGAATGCCAAGTGTGAGGGATGTGTTGATTGATGTAATGAGAAAGATAAAAGGGAATGGAAAGGAGGATTGGTTTATTATGAGAAGAGCAAGAAAGGTTGAGGGTGAAGGCAACATGGGTAGGGAATAGAGGGATGGAGACGAAGGAGGAGAAAATAATGAATGAAAGGGGAGGAAGAATATAATAAAGAAGGATTATAGAGGAAGGGGGAAATGATGAAGGAAAAAAGGAGAAGACAAGAAAATGACAGAGCACAAGGTGAAATTATGAAAAAGGGAGAGAGTTATTCAAAATGAAAGGCGTTAAGGAGGATGAAGTAGAGGAAGGTAGAAAAGTAATGGAAAATGAAAGAGATGATAGAGAAAAGAAAATTGAATAAACCAGACCATAGTGAGGAAATCTAAGGCAAAGAATATGAACTGACCACATGGAAATGCATGTGGATGGTGAGATGATAAAAAAATGAGACAACACTGAAGAGTTAGGTTATTGACAGGGAAGTAAAAAGGAAGTGTGAGGTAAAACAAGGAAGAAGACAATATAGAGGAAGTGAAATACGATAAGGATAAAAAAGGAGGAGAGGAAAGCATAGAAAATTATGCATCTGGAAGGGAACCAAGGACAAAGATATTTTATAAAGAGTGAGAAGCATAAGGAACGTAAAGAGAAATTGAAGGGGAGGAATGAAACAAATTAGAAAATATGCAGAGATGCGTGAGATGAGGATAAGTTGATGAAGAGAAAATAGAGAGAGGGTGCATGATGAAGACAATGTAGAAATTGGAAAGGAATAATGAGATATGGAGAGCTGGTGAAGAAAAAGAGAGGAAGGGATAGGAGAGGCAATGCCAACGAATGGATGTTAGGAGAAATCCACTGATAATTATTAGTAGGGAAGGATGGGACAAAATGTGAGAAGAGGGGGAAAGTAAACAAGGAACGGAAGGGGGAATGGCAATAAAGGGATATTAGGAGAACTCCCCCAATAATGATCAGAGGACACATAGGAAGGAAGAAATGAAGATAGAATGGGGGAAATCAAAGAGAAGGATCCAGGCTGTGTAGAATGGGGATGAGTTATTTTTAGGAGAATTCCACCAATAATTATTAACGTGGAAATAGAAGATGATGAAATAATGTTAGGGTGTGATTAATAATAATGAAGAGTAAACATGGAGGTAGATATGTGGGAGAATTCTAGAAGATGGAGTGGAAAGAGTAAAGAAAGGGGGGATAACGATGTGTGTGAAGATGAAGGCGAGGAGAGGATGTTGTGGATGAGAATGAATGAGAGAAAGATGAAGAAATAAGACATGAAATGAATGGGGAAGAAATGGTTAAGTAAGATCACCAAGCCAAGGATGATGGAGATGAACAGGGGGCAAGTGGGAAGGGGAGTTTGTGAGAATGGAAGAGGAGGTGAGAGGATGTGATGATGGGGAATGACGAGAAAATGTAGATGGTGAGAATGTGGAGTGGTGGGCGGGTGTTGGATGAAAGATCATGCTTAAGAGGGAATATTAAGTAAGATCTCCATGCCATAGGAGGAGTTAAGTAAGATCACCAAATCGGAAGTGACCATATGGAAGGAGAAAGACAACATTGTATTGGATATAGGTGTGGAATGGTTGGTTGGAGTGGATGAGTATGATGAGAGGCGGGAGACAGAAGATGAGGAAGATATGATGGGAGGTGGAAGGGTCAGATGAAAAACCATTAAGAGGGACTCTTAAGTAATATTTCCATGTGATGAGAATGGTTAAGTAGGATCGCCAAGCCGAAGAAGAAGAAGAATGATGAAAAGACTGAGCAGTGTTTACCAAAATGGAACAAGAGATGAAAGGAGGTGATATAAATGTGATAACAAGGAAAAAAGGAGTGTGACATGAGTGGATGGAGGAACATGTGTAGTGTAGATGGATAGTGTAAGGGTAATCCTTAATTGGGATGCCCGAGTGGTGGGAGTGATGATGTAAGAGTGTTAAGCAAAAAAGGTGGAGCAGAAAGATGTTTGTGGTAGTGATTGTTGTTTGCTGAAAGAGGAAATGGTGGAGAATCTTATACAACGGGATGATCCAAGGAAGAAGATATACCTTAACTAAGATTCTATGGCTGTATGGATGGTTAAGTAAAATTTTCAAACTAAAAGTGGAAGAGTGAAAGGGAAACTCAAGAGGAAAGACAAGTAGGATATTTGGCAGGGTGTAAGGGGACAAAAAGGTGAGAAGGATGATGCAGAGAAAAATGGTGATGAGTGGAAATGGGGAGCAAAGAGAAATGGATCAAAGACATTGTTAAACATGTTGGGGGATAAGAAGCTGAAGGATAATGAAATTTCCTTGAGAAATATCCTCAAGTAGGATTCACAAACTGCAACGGCGATTAAGTAGAATTCGTAAACTGAAAAGTTTATTTGTGAGCACATTCATGGATATTATGGATAGATTTAGAATTCATAGTGTGAAATTTGATGTGATGTTGATAAATATGACCTTGATGAGATGAGTGAAACATAGTTATAGCAAGGGCATATAGGGAAACCATGCTTCAAACTAGATTGGAGATAAACAAGAAAGGTTACCACTCAAGGCATTGCACTTGTATCCAATAGAAGGTGTTAACACATAACCAACGATAGTTAGTTGTACCAAAATACCATGAGGAAATATGGATGAAATATTCTCACAAACCTAATGTTGACATGATAAATTATTTGAGATGTAACTTGTATGCAGGAAGAAGGTTCTCCAAAGGTGGTGTTCCTTAAGTCTATGCCCCAACTCTAGGAAAAGGAAAGAACAATAGAAGAAAGTTGATCAATGTGAGAAGCTTTCTAAAAATATTGATAAAAAGAAGGTTGATCAATGCGGGAACCTTCCAAATGCCATAATAATAGAGAATCCATCCTTTGATGGTATGGTATACTATATACATAATATGGATGACAAGAATAATATATATGATAGCCGTCCTTCAAGGGATTAGTCTATTTCTTTTGATTTTTCTTTGATTTTAATTTATATGCTTTTCCTTTTAGTTTATTTTTTTGCATGAACAACTATCCTTTGAGGGATCAGTCTATTTTTGATAATTTTGATTTTTCCTTTTACATAATTGAATTTTAGATTTACATGGGGGAGAGCTGGGAATAACAAAGTAGACCACTTAGGAGGCGATAATTAATGTACAAGAGACACCCCTGGACCCTTTGTATGGCTATAATAGGAGAATGAGAAGATGATGGATGTAATGGTTATGGGGTCATATCAAAGAAGTGAATGTAGAACACATAATTCATATCATTACAATGACAAATGGAAGGGGCTAAGGATGGAGGAATGATCTAAGGATATAACTAAGTGCTTATTGGTAGATATACTAACAGTAGACTAGTCACAAGTGAAATGCATTAAGAGGTTATGTTTCTGGTTTACCATCAAGAGAGGGAAGACATTAAGTTGTAACAAGATGAGATGATAGTCAAGTAGGAAATAAAAATATGTCCTTAAGGAGACAAAAATATGATCACGACGAAGAATTTGGATGAAAATAAATTATGCCGCGAGAGAGACACAAATACAACAGGACAAAAATGGTCACAAATGTGGACTTGATGAAATAAATAGTGCCCCAAAAGAGACACAAATATGGCCAAAATGGTGGACTTCGGCAAACAAATAACAAAAATGGTCCCTCACAGAAGGAAAAAAATGGCCACAATGGTGGACTTAAAATGAGATGAGGATTGGGACAAAATTAGTTTAGATTGGATGAATGTGAAGAAGGTAATAAAAAAATGTCAATGAGTGAAGTCCCCTAGTGACAAGGGAATTGTATGGATGATACACTCAAGTGCGAGGGAAGGATGCTCCCTCAATGAATTAAATGTGAAGGGGTTAGAGGATGTCAAAAGAGTTTAGATGAGATTGTTTTGGATTCAGATGGGATAAACGATTGGAGACCATAAGTGTGCTTGGCAAGATAAGTGGTATTGATTGACAATGGAGGATCTTCCTTAGGATAAATGTTGTGTGCAAGAGGGATGTGAAGGGATGATATGGATGGAGGAATCATGAGAGACCTGAAAGATGGGATATGAATTATATTCAATATAGATGGAGAAGGAATTTTCTCCTGAATGAGGAAAACATCTTTCTCAATAAGGTTGTGGATGATTGTCCGAAATTCCTTACAATGTTTGATGTCATGGCCTTGGGTACGATGATAAGTGCAACTGCAATAAGGATTGAACCATGATGTTTTGGACCATAGGGATTAAAGGCTTTAATGGGAGGAAGTGTGATGGTAGATATTTGAGTTAAATGTTGAAGGATATCTACGTAAGACCCCATTGAAGTGTCATGGGGAAGGTAACTCTTGTGGGTTTTGATAGGATATCTCATCTTGGAGTTAGAAGAAAAAGTGGAGGTAGATTAGATGGGTAAATTATGTGTTTTGTGAGATAAATAAATTTGTGGAAGGATTTTATTGTTTGGATTCGGATTTAGGTGAGAATGTACATGGGATGGGTAGATTATATGTCTTAGACGATAAATTGAATTGGATTAGAGGATTGGATTATTTGGCTATAAATCTATCATTGCGATATGTTGTAGATGGAGCGACTGATCCTAAAATAGATGTTGTGGCATTGGATTGTCGAGAAGAGGGAAATGGGTAGATTATATGTAGATTATATGTCTTAGATGATATGCAGATTATATGTCTTAGATGATAAATTGAATTGGGTTGGAGGATTGGATTATTTGGCTATAAATCTATCATTGCGAAATGTTGTAGATGGAACGAATGATCCTAAAATAGATGTTGTGGCATTGGATTGTTGAGAAGAGGGAAAATGTGAATGTTTTTGAGGATGTACAAGGGACTGTCGGGGATGTTTTCCCTGAGCCTTAGAATTCAACTAAGAATATTTACTCGTATCAGGGATGATAATAATCTCAACCAGAGGATTTGATACTAGTGTGGTTATTAATGGAGAAATTTCCTAAAACAAGATGAGGATGTTAATGGAGAAATAGGTGTTTGTATGATGCGATTAATGAGATCTATGTGAGATGTGGATTGTTTAGGTTTTGACATGGAAATATTTTATTTTTTAGAGGGAGAATGTAAACCATATTTATTTGATTTAGGTGGATGTGTTGGTTCAATAGATGTTTCAAAGGGTATATTTGATGGGGTTGCAGATCGAGAAGAGTTGGTTGTTATGATAGAAGGATTAAGTAAAGAGTATTGGGATAGACTGGGTAATGTGGCCATGGGAAAGGATATAGGTAAAGATGTCAAGGTAGGGATAGGTGGATTTGCTGATATGATAGATATAGGGGTAGGTGGGATACATATGGATGTAGGCATATTTGGGATATTTAGAGATGTGGGTGATGTGATAATTGATGGAGTAGACATTATGGGCAATGCAGCCAAGGCAGGAGTATATTTAGGTGTAGAAGTAAATGGGACTAGTTATTTCATAAATGTTTTGAGGGGTAAGAATGATATGTTTGCTAATGGGGTTAATGTCGAAGGTGGGGCTATAAAGGTGCATGTAGTAGAACTGAGTTTAGTTGGGATGGTTTTAGAGAGGAGTGATGTAGATATAGTAATAGGTGTGTTTGATGAAGATGTGGGTGAAGTAATAGGTGTGAGAGATGTAGGGATATGCGTGGATATCAGTGGGGCTGAAATAGGTCCTAAGGATGAGTCTAATGTGGTAGATTGGGGTATGATTGAAGTGAATGAAGTGGATGGTATAGTAAAATTTAATGTGGATGTGATAAGGATAAGAGAAGGTTTAGGTTTAGGACAAGTAGTAAAATTTAACATAGGTGTGATTGTTGTGGGTGCAATAGGTTCCGCATAAGGAGTAGGCATAATTTCTAAGGTAGGAACATGTAGAGTCAGTGATAAGATGAGTTCTTGATTGATGGTGTCAATCATATAAGCATTTGATAGTTGAGATGTAAAGGGCTTGGCTTGATTTGTTGGTGGTTGATTAGGTTAAGTTTGAGTAATGGAGCTATCGATTTGGAGATCCCCTTGATTTATAAGTTGTTGGACACGATATTTGAAGGAACGACATTTTTCAATGCCATGACCTATGACTCGATGATACTTACAATAGTGGGCTTCGTGATACCAAATAGGATTGGCTTGTGATTTTTCCACGGGTCGTATGGGAGGAAGTTGGATGGAGTTTACGATCATCAACTTATCAAATATGGAACTGTATGATTCTCCCAAGGGGGTATAGTTTACTGTCAATTGAGGGACTTGTTGTTGAGGCCATGTGTTAGATATAGATGTGAATGAGGATTTAATGACCACAGTTTTGGCTGCACCCTTAAATTTTTTGTTATGTGTGAGTTGTTTAGTAGATTTGATTTAAGGTTTAGTTGAACTTAGTTTAAGATGACCCTACTCAATGGCATGTGTTTTGAGTTTGAGAGCCATTGTGAAAGCTTCATTAAAGGTTCAGAATGATTGGACTTGTAAAGTAGACGATATATGTTTTGCACATGAAAGCAAGAATAACTCAATGAGTTCGATTAATAGAAGAGTGAAGGACAGTTAGTTTATAACACCATGCCATCATACGACGAATTCAATGTTGAGCTCATCTTCAAACTGTCAGATGGTATATAGGTCAATGATAATAGTTTTACATGCAATATTGATAGAAAAGTGTTCTAATAATAACTGTGCAAGTTGGGTGAAAGAGAATATGGAATGTTAGGGGATACTGTTGTACAAGTCCAATGTGGGACCAGACAAAGACATGGGGAAAGTGCGAAGAAGTAGACCATGATCATGTATAATAAGACAACATGCGTGTTTAAATGCAAGGAGATGTTGTTGGGGATCTTGCTTGTTGAAATTAATAAACTTAGGAATTTTCCAATGAGGAGGGTAGGGTTTGATTGGAACCGATGGATGAATTGGTTTGGTACATGTGTGAAAGTGTTTCTACAATTTTAGCAAGAAAAATACCACCTATAAATAGCTTCCTAAAGTAGCTAAAAATGAGAAATTACACCATCATGATGAAGAAATGAGCAAGTCCTACCCTTAACATTAATAACTTTGAAATTGATCAAAACACAATGTAAATGAATGAACTCTATTCCTCTTAATTGCCGAATTTAACATTAAAATGGACCTAAGTAGTCCAATGGCAAATCAAATTATATTTTCTTGCTTTGATCCATCAATGGATGCTTGGGTGTGAGGCTTAGCTCTTTAAGAATGGAGGATGGGGATCTCAAGAATGAAAAAAGGCTATTAGTATGAAACTATGTGCTTTCTTTTGTCTCTTGAGAGATTTAGGTGTAAGTGTAAAGGTAGGAGGAGGGCTCTTTATATAGCCCAAAGGATAAAATATTCAACACATCCTCATGAATGTGGGGCTAATGGAGATGTAAAGTTAGTTATGGATAAGGAGGGTTTCGATGGGGTTGATTTAGATTTAGGAGGGTTTAGTTTTTCCTCAAGTGGCTCATGTGGATAAAAGGGGGTGCATTAATTAATCAAGATGATTAATAAATACACATGCAAGATTTTATAAACTTTTAGATGGATTTTAGTGTGATTTGGACTATTAGGAGGGAATTAAACCAATTAAATAGAGATTTATTGATTTAATGAGAAGGGAGGCTAATTAATTAATAATAATTAATTAGACTAGATAGAAGGTGTTGATTAACGAAGGGTCATTAATTAGGGTATGTGTCAGATAGGGGATTTAATCAATTAGTGTATTGTAATTAATTAACGAAAAGAAGAGGGAATATGAGCATTTTTTGATGATAAGTCGTCAATTTGTTGGAAAAGAGATAATTAACACAATTTAAGTATTTAAATTGCTCGAGCGTAATTATAGGTGTCTACATTTTCCCCTCTTTGGGGTGGCGTAAGTGACGCCACTTTAAAGATAGTAGACGGAAGAAATTTTTGAAGGGATAGAAGAAAAATTAATAGGAGGGAGAGATGCCCCCTTGAGTGTCGATGGGGTGAAGAAAGAAGTCGATTGACGATTGAAAAAGGTGAGAGATAGGTAGAAGAATGGGGAAGAGGCAAGATGCTCCAATGAGAGAGAAAAGTAGGGGTGAAAGGGAAGATATGTAGAAGAAACAAGGAAGAGGGGAGAGAAGAGGTTAGCCTCTAACCGCTGTTTATTCGGAACAATTTGGATGTCATCATATTGCCATAGGAACTACATCATCGGTCCTTATGAAAAAGGTATAATGACATGAAAATCCATACTATGAACAATTTTCCATTGATGAAAATACCAACTCCACACAACATACAAAAATGCAATGCAATACGAGAAGGAAACAAGCTCATTTAACAGGGAAAACAAGTACGAACACACATATCCAACCCAACAAAGTTCAAAACAGTTGTAAAAATGTTTTGTTATCAATGCTGAAGAGATCCATAAGTTCATGATTGACAAAAAGGTTTAAAAATGATGCCCTGATAAAGGATACATGCAAGGGGAAATGACAATGGACATGGTGTCCATGAAAAGCGTTTGTGTGCAACGAAACAAGACTAGGCAACAAAAGTGCCCCAGAGTACAGATGAAGCAAGCAACTAGCTTTGTGAATGGATGTAAATCTGGTGATCCATGAGTCATATTAATCAGGGAAGATGTGAGACAAACCAACAGGATATGGAGAAAATACCATGCGCAAGACACAAGTTTCAGCTGTAATAAGCAAGTTACTAGTTTTGTAGGGTTTTTTACTTTTTAAGATTTTTGAAAAATTTGCCCTATTTTTGGATTTTTTCATATATATATATATATATTTTATTGTTTTTGCTTTCCAAATCGTGGTGAACAGTAGAAGAAAGTAGAAGAAGAAAGCGAAGGGCCTAGGGGAAACAGAAAGTGCCCTAGGTGGAAGAAAGGAGAAACAAATGAAAAATAATGTCCTTGTTTAGTGGAAAAATTAAGAAAAAATAATTATTTACTAGAGTGTGAAGAAGAATAAAAATCACTAGGGAGCAATAAAATTTCCCTAGGGAGAAGAAAGGGGTATTGGACAACAAAAATGCCCCAATATGGTGAAAAAGAAGAGAAAAATAATTATTTTAATAAAATAATTATTCCACAACAGAGGAGAAAACCGTGATCAAAACGGGCCTCCCGGCCATCCTAACGATGAAAAATAGGTTAATATACCCCACCAGGGGGGTAAAAACATCACGACCAATTCATTTTGATCGAGCAGTTGAGAAAATTTTACTGTGAGGCTCTGACACTCAGGAGAACCATGGTGATCGCACCGAGACCGTTTGAGGTGCGTAGACACAGTTCGGGGTACTAGCAGCACGTAAATGATGACCCCTTTGTAAGTATCACAATCCTACTCATAAATTTTTGTCATTAATGCCCTAAATTTGGTCTTTAGGTGTAGAAAAAAACATAGGCACGCTTGTGCATAGGCACAGGCATGGGATAGGGCATGCAGGCTCCATTTTGGAGGTGTAGGCATCCTTTCAAGGGCGCAGGAGCCAAGTTGGATGTGTGCACATGCGATAAAATAGATTGCACACACCCACGCACATGCGCACACAAAAGCAAATGTGCGTGCATGTGCACATGCTGAAAATGGGGTTCACAAGAAAAAAGCATGGCACAAGCATGGAGAGGTAGGCACACACACAGGAGCACACATGCCCAAAAAAAACACCAAATTCGTGGTGCACATGCCAAAAAGGGGGCACATGCACCAGAAAGAGAGCGCATGCACCAGAAGACACACGTGCGCAAGCACATGCACCAAAAACATGGTGCACACGCCAAAAAGGGTGCGCAGGCACCTCAGACAGGTGGAAAAAAGTTAGGAAAGTGTCAAAAAGATGAGATAGCTTTTTAGAGGAATTGCTAGGAACTGATGAGTGGTGTGTTACTTTGCAGAGATGACTACTAGTTTTACAAATGCAGGAGTATCATACCCGAATTGCTGAGTTAGAGGGTAGTATGCATTGGTGCGAGCGGCGAACTATGGTGATATTACTTGAGGTAGTGAGGTTGGGCCCCATGGATCGGATGCCATCTATTGTACTTGATCATGGCCTTTTGACTACACTAGCCAAACGATGGCATAACGAGAGTCAATGTTTCAGACTGCCCATAGGAGAGCTAAAAATGATGATTGAGGATGTTTAGCAGATTCTACACATGCCCATGATGGGTATGTTGATCGAGTACAGTTCAGATGTAGGGCTGATTAGAGCAGCTTGCAGTGCCCTATTTGGTGTCAACGACATCCCTAATGACAGGATGACTATAGCTTTACATGAGTGCATCTCCAACCCTACATTGCATTGGGGACCTCTCTACATCATGTCTCTTATCAATGGGTTCCTACTCACTAATAAAATAGGGACTTCATTCCCAAGAGGATTAATATCACTGGTTCATGTCATATATAGTGGCGAGAGATGTATGTGGTCATCTTGGCAGCCTATTTAGATATAGGTGGGAGTTCAATGAGCTGGTAGTGATAGACATCATTTGGTGTCCATACAGGCACTTCCAGTGGCCAAAGGGTGCCACAAAGCTCAGCATGTGCTTAGTGGAGCACTTTCTTATTAGCAGCCACAGCTATATCATGGAGTTATATCGTGTAGACAGGTGCTAGTGGTAGCTTGGCAGAGTACAGGGGGTCCCCCAACCAGATATCTAGCATGCACATAGGGACTCAGAGAGGAAGACCATGGGGCCTCGTATATTGGTGGCTTGAGGTAGGGTGAGCTTCAGATAGGTGGTCCCACAGGTATGGGACCCATTACGACATGTGAGAGACCCTGGGACCACAACTGATTATGCAGCTTGGTATGCTATAGTATTACCTTGGCAGCTCACTACTCCAGAGGAGACCTGGGCAGCAGGAACTTGCCCACCTATAGAGATATGGCATGGGGCATAACACAGGGCTAGAGCAGTGGCACTGGGGCAAGACCCAAAGGACCCCTTTGATGGCATTCCACATGATAGGCATGGTGCCCTAAAGGCACAGGGATCGAGGCTGCAAGGCCTAGTACAGGTAGCCATGTAGCCACCCAAATGCAGGGTCTTTGAGCAAGGACAGTCTTCTAGAACACCTCAGGGACCAGCCCCTGAGGCACACACAGCCTCCTAGCCAGTGGCGTAGATAGCCAAAGTACAGGTGTAGGTACAACAACTCATAGTTGAGAGAGATGAGGCTCGAGGCTGGTGCATGACGGTCGTAGCAGAGCGCGATGAGGCTCAAGCTCACATTGTGACTTTACTTTCAAAGTGGGATCAGGCTCAGCCCCACGCTAGCCTAGGAGATGACAGAGTAATATGGTAGAGCTAGATCTAAGAGACAGTATCACAAGGGGCTCAAATTTTAAGCCTCCTTCATTAGTCCTAATCATAGGTGCGCATGGTCGTTGCACAGAGAGACCATCTGTATGCATGATCACATGCATTACTAGCATAGAGGGGCCAGGCCCACATCAATCTACAGGTGATGACTACAGAGAGATATTGAGAGGCTGCTGCTTCTAGTTAGGCTGAGGTAGACCTAGGCTGAGTTATAGGTGAGTGAGATACTACCCTACAGGCAGCGCTCACCTCCGGAGATGCAGACTTGATATGCGATGCCACTAGGCTTGGTGGTCAGGCCCTCTTTTATAGGACTGCATATTGTAGAGTGGTTCTTCCAGAGTAGTGAGTAGCACTACCACATTTGTCAGGGTCAAGTGCATCAGGCTCTTGATCATAGAGATTAGGTCACTCTACCAGATCAGCTAGATAGCCTTTACCATAATAGCTAGCCAGACCAGTGCCATCCCATCCTGCAGTGTTCCATCATCTAGAGGACAAATCTGGGAGCCCTAGAAAGGGTGAGAGTTGTGGTTGAGAGCCACCTTTTTGTTTTACAGATTATTTTGTATGTATGCCTCTTATGAAGGCCAATTTTGATGTACAGTTTTGTTATACCTGTATTTTGATGATGCCTTATGATGAAGGCTTGATTCCTTCAGATACATGCCCCCTTTTTTTATGGCATTGTGTATCGATGATGTATTGTATTGAGTACCTATCTGGACATTATATGTATGTGTATAAACATTTTTGATGTATCATCTTTATATGCCTCAGCTGAAGGCATTTTCAATATAGAGCACTGATTTGTATCCATTTTTGATATAGATGTATATTGACACACATGTATATATATATATGAGGATTACTTTTTTTGGCTCAGATACACATGGTTATGAGATGATGTATTTTATGGTTGTTATGCTTTGATGTATGTGACATGAGTGGGTATAATTCTATGATGTGAAATACCCCTTTTCAGAAATTACTCTATGTTGATTCTCATTGCATGTTGTGTTTGTTTAATTCAACAATTATGGATGCATTGTGACACGAGTGGGCATACATTGATTCTCATTGCATGCTACGTGTTTTGATTCAACACTTATGGATGTGTTATGACGTTATCTGATTTTATACTTTGTATGTATCTGATTTCGATGTTTTGATGTATATATGTGCCGTGGATGTTAGATGATAGATCCTTAGATGGTATCAAATGTATTTCTCTTGTGTCAATTATTGATGTATATGGATGGGATGATATGATGAGATTGGTGCGGGGGGGGATATATTTCTGATCATGCTCAACCCCTCTTGCCCCCATTGATGATACGATATGTGATGATTAGCTTAACATACATGCATGATGTAAAACTTAGCATTATATATATATGATGTATAGATGATGTTATATGGATGATACTGATGGTAATTTGATGTGAATGATAAAAAAATAGAGCACATGCAATAAACACAACCAAATGCTAACAAAGAATGCCAAGAATTAATGTAATACACCATGATTCACTATGCTTTATTAAGATGTAACAATCACAATCAAAATGTTTAAGAATGAACATAATTAATTAACACGATACATCATGATCTCCTAAGATTTACTAGTATGCAAAAATGTACCGCAATATGCACAAGCAAGAATAAATCTAATCTAAGCAAGAAAAGATGAATCTTAACAAAGTATGCCCAAGCAACAAACAACCCAAAAAGTAAGAATGCAAAACACTATACAAGCACCAAGCAAAGCAAAGAAACAAGACAATGCAAGCAAAAGGTTTTGTAAGATATGTTTTCATGCACCAATTTTCTATTGTGTAGGTTTTTATGAAACAATTTTCTATTGTTTTTTATATTTGTGAAACAATTTTCTATTGTTTTCATGTTTTTCGAAACAATTTTCTATTGTTTTTGTGTTTTGTGAAACAATTTTCTATTGTTTTTTATGTTTGTGAAACAATTTTCTATTGTTTTTGTTTTTTTCGAGAAACAATTTTCTATTGTTTAGGTTTTTTCGAGAAACAATTTTCTATTGTTTTTGATTTTTGTGAAACAATTTTCTATTGTTTTTATGTTTTCCGAAACAATTTTCTATTGTTTTTGTGTTTTGTGAAACAATTTTCTATTGTTTTTGATGTTTTTGAAATACTTTTCTATTGTTTTTGTTTTTTTGTGAAACAATTTTCTATAGTTTTTGTTTTTTCGAGAAACAATTTTCTATTGTTTTTAATTTTTTTGAGAAATAATTTTCTATTGTTTTTTGTTTCCTGAATGGTTTTCCAAAGCTATGTGCAGGTAACTAAGAAAGCGCGGATGCCCCCAGCATTAGATGGGGAATAAACAAGGGCAGAAGCCACACATTTATGAACAATAAGGTGAATTCGTTGAGTTTCCCCCAACGTAATATGGGAAATAGTGAAAAACTAAACCCTTCACAGATGAATAGAAGAAGGCAAATCCGGAACAAAGGCTGGACAGGATGGGGCGCACAGGGAATCTCGAAGGCAAAACCAAGTCTAGGGAAAAGAACACTACCCTCCTGACACAGTAGGATGCTTATGAACAATGAATTCTCCTAAGGTGTGAGAAACTGGTTTTCACCCAAGGACCTGTCCAAAGTGCCATAATTGTGTGGTTGTGGATGACCTGTTTTCTCTTTTATTATATATATATATATATATATATATTGTTTTATATTTTGATTTTTTTGGTATTTTTGATTTTTTAACATCCTTGCGCCATGTTCAAGCATAGAACCTCTTAAGATTCATGGCATTCATGGGCTCCTGAGAGCTCATCACCATTGGGGTGAGCCAGTTTGTATGCCCCTGTGCCATACTTGGAAACTATGACATAGGGTCCTAACCAATGTGGCTCAAACTTCCCTTTCTTTTCTTGCTCTGCTCTGGTGTTGAACTGGTTCTCCTTCATAACTAAATCACCAACCGCAAATTGAAGAGGGATGATTCTCCTGTTATAGCTTATGGATACTCTGTGTTGATATAATTTCAGGTGATTAAGAGCACGAATGCACCTCTCATCCAGTAGCTCTAGCTCAGCCAGGCTTTCCACTCGATAATCTTCATCTTTATCTAGATAGTCCCAAAGAGAGATTCTCAAGGATGGAAGCTCGATCTCTAAAGTGATGATAGATTCTATCCTGAACACTAAGGAATATGGTGTCACACCTGTAGGAGTGCAAATGGACATTCGGTAAGCCCAAAGGGATGGATGGATTTGTAGGTGTCAGTTTTGACCTATTTTGCTAATCATCGTCTCCATTATCCTTACCAAAGTATTGTTTGTTGCCTCAGCTTGTCTATTACCCTGAGGGTAATATGGTGTGGACCATTTTAATCTGATTTGGAACCGTTGGCAAAGACCTTTCATATTTTTGTTCTTAAATGACTTCCCATTATCTGTAACAATGGCTGTAGGAATAACATATCGGCAAATAATGTTATTCATGATGAATTTAGAAAGCTGTATGCTCCTGTGACATAGGTTAAAGGTACAACCTCCACCCATTTGGTAAAATATTTTGTAGCTGTGATGATATGTGTATGACCATCATATGAGGTAGGAGTAAGTTTTTATATTAGATCAAGTCCCCACTTGGAGAATGGCCATGAGGTAGTGATAAGTTGTAATGGTTGCGACAGAGCATGAATGAAATTTCCATACTTTTGGCAAAGCACACATTTTCTAACATAATTGCAACAATCAGTTTCCATGGTAGGCTAATAGTAACCTACTCTCAACAATTTCTTAGCCAAGACCATACCATTTGTATGTGCTTTGCATACCCCTTCATGCACTTCTTTGATTACCTGGATTGATTCCGTCACATCCAGACAACGTAATAGATTCCCATCGTAGCCACGACAATAAAGTGTACAACCTAAAAGGGTGTAACGGGCTATCTGGAAAATCAGGATTTTCTTTTCAGAATGGGAGATGTTAGGAGGAAATGTGTTGTCCTTAAGATAGGTGAAGATGGGTTCATACCATGGGGAATGGGGACCAATAACCTCACAAGCTAGGAAAGATTTTGGCATGTCATACACAGGCTATCATAGATTTTCTATGAAGAATGGCATATCATTATTCCCTGGTGGAATACGGAGCATAGACCCCACCGTTGCCATGGCATCTACTGATCTGTTCTGCGCTCTTGGGATTTTCTCAAAGGTAATGTGCACAAAGTCCTCCTTTAGAGTTTCCACTAACTTTTTGTAAGGTATGAGCTTGTCATCCTTAACCTTATATTCATCATTAACCTGTTTGATGATTAACTACAAATCACCTATGAACTTAACATGATGAACATTTCAATTGATGGCTAGCTTCATCCCTGTAATGAGTGCTTCATATTCTGTAATGTTGTTTGTGCAAGGGAAGCCCAGGTGAAAGGCCTATGGTATAGGATCACCCGAAGGAGTAATAAGGACCACTCCTACACCCGAACCATGAAACGTAAATGATTTTTCAAAATGTATTTTCCATACGATAGATTCTTCAATGTAGAGCAAGGAGGCATCTAGCAGATCCAGACTCAAAGGTTCTGTGCTTTGCAAAGGTGCTTCCGCTAGCTGGTCTACAAGTACTTGTCCTTCAACTAATTTTTAATGGACAAATTCTACATCAAACTCACTGAGTAGAATGATCCAATTAGCCATTCTACCTATGAGGTCGGGTTTGGACAACAAATAATTGAGTGGGTTGACCTTGGATATGAGATTGGTTTTAGTATTCAGTAGGTAATGATTTTTTTTTTGAAAGGTAAAAACAACAACCAAGCAAGCCTTTTCAATATGAGGATAATTAAGCTCATAGGTGATGAGGGTGTGACTCAGATAGTATACTACTTTCTCCTTATGACTAAGGTCGTATTGGGTGAGTAGTGCACCAATAGAAAATTGTGTAGTAGAAATATAGAGAAAAAGTGGTTCTCCAAGAGTGGGAGGCATGAGGACAGGTGGATTAGCCAGGTAATATTTAAGCAAAGCAAAGGCTTGCTGTTTCTCAAGTCCCCAGATGAAAGTGATGTCATTTTTAAGAAAATGGGTGAATGAGTGACATTTATCTACAAGCTGGGAGATGAAACGGTGAATGGATTGAATTTTCCCCTGCAAGCTACGTAGTTTCTTGATATTCTTAGGTGGAGGCATTTCCGTGATAGCAAACACTTTAGCAGGGTCTACCTCAATACCTCATCTTGACACAATGAATCCCAATAGTTTCTCAGATAGCACACCGAAGACACACTTCTTTGGATTCAGCCTAACTTTGTATTCACATAGGCATTCAAAGATACGCCATAAAATAATAGGATGATCCTCTCTTGTTTTGGACTTTCCCAAGATGTCATCCACATAGTCTTCTATGATATCATGAATCATATCATGAAAAATTACTGTCATGTCCTACTCATAGGTAGATCCTACATTTTAAGGCCAAATGGCATCACCTGATAGTAGAAGGTGCCCTAAGGAGTTGTAAAAACTGTTTTGTGTTCGTCTTCTTCAGTAATCTTAATTTGATTATATCTCAAAAAACCATCCATGAGTGATAGCATTTCATACCCTACTGTTGAGTCAACAATCATATTAATGTTAGACAATGAAAAATCATCTTTAGGGAAAGATTTATTGATGTCCCTAAAATCCATGTAGATTTGGATACCTATAGGTTTTTTCTCCACAAGAAAAATGTTCGATATACATTTAGAATAATCAATTGGTCTGATGAATCCCACTACAAGAAATATTTCCAACTCTTCTTTAACCAACAGGGCCACTCTTGGGTGCATCTTTCAGAGCTTCTATTTGATAGGCTTGGCGTCTGCGTGCACAACTAGGTTATGCATGACCAAAGTTGGATCTAAGCTAGACATGTCTTTGTAAGACCATGTGAACACATCAATAAACTCTCACAATAGCATAGTGAATGTCTTTTGTTCTCTAGCTGAGAGTGATGCTCCCAATTTTACTAGCTTGGGATCTTCTTCGGTACCAATATTGAAATCAATGGTTTCTTTGAATAATAATTTTGATAAATCGTCCATACACGTAGGATCAGGAGGTAGGTTGAGATCATCATCCAAGGATGTCTCTATGTGATTTTCATCCTTGGCGTGGTCACTTTGTTTGTCCTTGGATTTTATTATTTTTTTGTATCAACCAGTGCCTCAAAGAGGTTTTCACTGTACAACTTGGACTTCGATTTTTGCCAAGGATTTTCTTTAGAAATTTTGCCCTCGCTTTTCTTTAAGTTTTGCTAACCACAAAGTTCATCCTCCTCGCTGAAGTAGCGTAGGTATCTAAGTTGATAAAGAAACCCTTCTTGTGATCTCCAATGGGAATTGTATCCCTTATGCCCATGAACTCTGCAATAGCCTCATCATTCTCAAATAAATCTAGTGGCACGTGATGTTGTTGGTCCCATTCAACAAGGGAAGGGTATACAAGGTCAAGGGTTGGTTCTATGGGGGTCAAGGTTAGGACAACATTGTTCATGAAAAGGCTTGTGGAGGCTAGATCCTCATATTGGCTACAATGGGAATCCGTATCGTTATCTAGATAATCAGATCCATCCTCACGCTCAGAAAAGTCACATCTTGATCATTGGGGTGTGCTCCATAAGGGTGAATCCTAATACCGTATCTTTCTATTTTGAAATGTGGAAGAGGGACTGGTTCTCTTTATCCTTATTTGTTCCTCCCACATCCTAGGCCTTTGTAGCCCATGGAGTACATCATTCTACTAGACTTTTCATATTTTGGGGTTTGATAATAGGATGGCTGAGTATCCTCATGGACCCAAGTAGTAGGTGGATCAAGTAATTTTTCCTCAGCTAACAAGCCTCCACGTAGGAACGACCCAATAGTGTGTTCTTCTCTAGGTCTCCTGAAGCGGTAGTTGGGTTGACCTCTAGTCTTGGATGAAAAAGAGAGTTCTGACACCAAGAGCACTTGTTGTACATTATACTCCTCGCAGCCATATTCTAGGATTTTCATCTCCCATGAATAAAATGGAGATGTTGAAGTAGATGCCCCATGAGCGCAAGAACTAAGAGAATTTGAATCTACCTGAGATTCCATGGCCTCAGACTATAGAGGGACAACTATATCTGCAGAGGGACATGCATATGTACCCTTTCGTGTAAAGCTGTTGAGAGCTCTAAAATGAGCAAAGGGCTCTGAATCTCCTTATATTGTAACTATATGTCCCTCATGCTTGAACTTGATGCATTGATGAAACGTTGATGGCATGGCCTACATGACATGAATCCATGGTCATCCTAGAAGCATGTTATATGGAAGCTCCAAGTCTAGGAAATGAAACTTTGTCTGATGAAAAGTGGGGCCCACCTCCATGGGTAGTGTGATGGTGCCTGTTGACTCTCTTTCCGTGTTGTCGTATGTGGTGATAGTGATAATATGGGACTTAAGATCTTCCTCCGTATGTCCCAATTATTTGACCAACTTAAGCGTGTAAATGTTCAATCTAGATCCGTTATCCACAAGCACCCGTTTGATTTTCCTGCGGGTGACAACTACCTTAATGTATAAGGGAAGATTATGTGTAGGATTCTTAGTAGGGATCTCCCTATGGTTGAAAGTGAGATGCTCATTTGGTGTAATGTTTGCCACCATAGCTTGAAGGTGTGCAGGATCGAATTCTAAAGACACTCCTGATCCTTGAAGAGTTTGATACAGAATGTCCTTATGCACATTGGATATCTTGAGAAGATCTAAGATTGAAATCTTAGTAGATTTTTTCTCAAGTTGTTCTAAAAGGTTATATTTACCGGTATGCAGGGTCAACGGAGAAGGTTCCAAAATCATGAGGTGGGAATGCCTTGTTACCACAGCACAGTCCTTTCCCTTGATCCAGATAGTATTGGCACGGTTAGCAGGAGAGTGAATATATCCGATAAGTGAATCATAATGATTGTTATCTCATTTGGTATACAAGCAATTCATGGCTTTATAAGTTTGGAATGACTATCCCTGATCTGGCTTTGACTTTTATGATTTTTCATGCTTGGGGAATGGTTCTTTATAAATCCCCATTTTCTCATTAGGTGTTTGTGTTTTGCCAAGGTTATCCACCTCTATCTCCCCATTGTCAATGAGGTCCTAAATATAGTGGCAAAGCCATAGACATTTGTCTGTCTTATGTCCTTTAACGTGATGCATTTCACAATATTCATGCTCCTTATACCATGAAGGTTTAGGAGCGTTGTCATCAAATGGTTGCGTTGTAGGATAGGTCATCATGTGGGCCGCATGTAATTATTTTAGTATGACTAACAACTGTTCATTGAGAGAGGTGAATGTTCTTCGCTTTGGTGGTGGTTGGATTGGGCCCTTGGTCAGTTTAAAAGGTTGACCATTTTGGACCATCTGAACATGTTTGGAATCAGTGATTCCATCTCCCACCACATTTTTGTTTTTGTTAAAGATCTTTAGCTTTTCCGTGGTTTTGACATTTTGGTTATCTTTAGATTGGGTTTTGAGGGTGCCTTTAGCAATGAGATATTTTTCTATTTGAATCCCTTTCTTGATAACCTCCTCAAAAGTACGAACACAATGCATTTGGAGGTGGAAAGCTATATCTGGGTTGAGATTTGGGAACGAAAATACTGACCAACTTCTTTTTAGGGAAAGCAAAAGGGAAGCGACTAGCTATCCCTCTCCACCATTGGAGGAAGCTTGCAAAAGTTTCATTTAGGTGTTTCTTGGCACCGCATAAGTCTGACATGGTGACATCACTCTCTATGTTATACGAGAAGTGACGCACGAATCTTTCTGCCAATTCTGGCCAGGTGAAAATTGATCCCTGTGGTAAGCATGTAAACCATTCCAATGCTTGACCTCTGAGACTCTTGGGAAAAAGTTTGATGAGGTAATTATCACTATAAGACACCTCTTGACATGCCATGTAGAAATATTTAATATGATCCCTTGGGTCTCCCTTCCCTTTGTATTTGCCAAACTTTGGCATATCAAATTTCTTTGGAAAGGGTTAAAGGGTCATTGTCTTGTCTAAAGTATAGGGGCATAATTCTTCATATTGATATTTCCTAATGCTCCCTATATTGCTCTCTTGTAAGCTCACAAGCATCACTTTCATAGATTTCACTTCCTGTGCAAGTAATTGTTCTTTAGTGGGAGAAGCAGGGATGTAAACACGATGATACCCTGTGTCTTCTTCTCCTTGGTTTTTCCGATGAAGTTCATTGATGTTAACCTTAGGCCTCAACTTTTGAACGTTCTTGTTTACGTCTTTTTGTACATGGGAAGTAAGAAAAGCTAGTTTCCAGCTTAGGTTACTAATTTGTTGTTGGATTGTGGCTTGGTTTGTAGCTTCTTCTTCTAAATGTTCCTCCTCTTCGTATTGTGGAGGTTCTTCACCCATCTCATGTTCTATCTTGTTTCTTCGTGGAACTTTGATAAAGGGTATTCTATGCCCTACCACTTTATCATTTTCTGTGTAAGAAGTGGAAGCATGCCTGCCTATTAAAATATCTTCCATATTGATAAGGGGACATTCTTCCTCAGCAGTGTCATTTATAGGTAGTATTGGTTCATTCTCAGTGGGCAATTTGGCCCTTAATTCAATGACTCATGCCAACACTGATTCTAATTCATTTCCACTATGATTGACCATTTCTTCTGTTTCCTTTTCTATAGAAAATAGTGGCCCTAGGTCATGTCCAATGAAGGGGTTTGACCCTTTTCTGTTAGAGGTGTCCCAAGCTTGCACTTGTTGTTCCTCGTATGTCTGTTTCTTTAACCCTAGATGTGTCTTAGGAGCCATTTTTTCTTGATAGTTTCACTATGGTAAGTTGTAAATGTGTCCAAATCTTAGTGACTACCCCTAAGTGAAATGCAAGATATATTTGTTAACAGTATGAATAAATCAACAATGTGAGAATACCAATGTGATAGAGTGATACATCACCAGTGACACAAGTGTTTGGTATCGAAACCTATTTAAATGAAGTACCTCCTAGAATACGTTTCAAAAAGTAGTTCGCATTGCAAGATGATTAACAAGATGTCTTCACTTATGCCAAGTTCAAGGGAATGAACAAAACGTAAGTAAATACAAGAAGTCAATGTGATCTCCCAATCAAGATATACGATGAGTGAGATCAAACTCGATGAAGACCTATATCTAAAAAAGTGCCAATTACAATTCGCAAATGACACAACAATATCACCAAGATATGTTAACCCACTTTGTGAGAGAGTGAAGTAGTGATATCTAGGTGTTATTGATATAACATGCACAAATGGTAACACCTAGCACTCTTTGAAAATGAGGTAATAATAGAACTGAACTAAAAATCTCAAAGTATAGCTAGGACTATTTAAAAATGTATGTAGCGTAACCTTACAATATAGGTATTTATGTCAAGTTTACAAGAAACAAGACGTAAATATTGAAATTGTAGTGATACGATACAAACAAGCTAACTCTTCCAAGGAAGTCCATGGTGATGAACCACACCTAACTACAATGACAATCTTGAAATGGGTATCAAGATCACAATGGCTACCAATGATGTGAATACGCCTCCACACACTTTAGACATTTAACTTACCCAGCCACAAACATGGATGGGCGTAAACAAACATAAAAGTGACAGAAACAGTCGATTGACAAAAAAAAAGTAATCACACTTCTTCTGATCAAAAAAGTGTCAAAAGAATGTGAAAGAAGCAAATAAAAAAAGGATGAAAAATGTTGGCTTCACTTCGGAAGAGTTTCACCTCGCCCTAAGGCAAGTAAAAACTAGGCAAAAGTAATGCGTCACACATTTCTCAGTGAAAATATGGTTCACAACTCAACACTATTTTAGAATGGTCAAAGTGGGCTCCTGGCCAAAGTATACCTTCCTAGGCGATTCTCTCGTCCTAGGTGCTACAAAGATTATCCATGAGCGGGACGATTTACCCAAAAAGTATCAATGACTAGTTTGGGAGTATCTCGACTTTTCCCCCTTCAAGCACAGTGGGAAATAAATGCGTCCAAATTTTTACTTAAAAGGGTCACATATGGAAAACTTGTAACTCTATCTCACAAAGTAATTACTAGTCAGATAGGTAGTGTGGAGCACTTCTTGTTTCATCCACAAGGTTCCCTCTTGCGTGGAATACTTTGGGGTTCCTGGAACGACCCCCATTTTTGTAGCTTAAGGTGTTATGCCAAAGGGGTTATGTTCCAATTAAGTGGAGAGGGATGTACTATTTTCTGAAACCTGCAATACAATGTTTTGAATATGTTTTTCTTTTCATCTTTTTTAATTAGATGTGGTTTGCTCGAACACCGTTTGGCAACTTGTATAACAACTGTATTAGTAGTTTTCTGACTTTTGTTTCAATTTCTCTATTCTTTGAAAATAATTTTGGTCCTATATGACCATTTTTAGTAGTTTTCCATCAAAAGAGAAGGCATCATTTCTGATTCTCCAGATCATCCAAGGATGCAAGAGAAGAGCATACATGATTGTCTTCAAAAATCCAAAAGATATCAAATGGAAAAACACTTTAATTCAACTATGCCAAATTAACCAATTTTAAATCAAATACCCTTAACAATCTCAAAGCATCAAAAGGACTCAAGAATAATTCCTGATTCTCGAGATCGCCCCAAAGGGATGCGATGGAAGAGCATACGTGATCTTAATCCTATAAGTAAACAATGTAAAATATTACCTAATCAAATACAAACATGTAAAAATAGCTTACAAAGACAAATATATGATTAGATAAACCTGCAAGAATGTTATCACATTAACACTTCAATTTCAAAAATGTAAAAGGACACCTATGCGCGGGTTAGGGCGTATGCACCACCAAAGGTAGTTTTCAGCTCACAATGTACCTGCGCCACTCGAGAGATGTGTGCACCCCAAAAATAGTGCCTGTGCCACTAAAACAGTACCTGTGCCACTCTGTGGAATTTTTTGATTCATTAAACACCTATGCCACTAGAGAGGTGTGTGCGACACAAAAAAAACATATGCGCTACTTTGAGAAAAATAGACAGAATAACCGCATTACCAGATAAATGTGCCTGCACCACTAAAAATGCATGTGTGCCCTGGTTATGGTGTGTGTGCCGATTTGACAGGTTTCAACATGTTATAAAGGTACAGTATGAAATGACGTGTGCACCTAGGTTAGTGCACTTGCACGCTAGTTAGGGTATGTGCGCTAGGGTTAGTGCGCATGCGCCAGGGGTCGGTACACAGAGTGACAGGTTTTTAATAGTATGCTTGTGCCACTAGAGAGACGTGTGTACCCCGAAAACCGCACCTGTGCCACAAAAATCACACATGCACCCCTAAAATCGTGCCTGCACCAGACCTGTAACAAAAATACGGCAACAAACACAAGGAAACTCACAATATCTCAAATTTTGACAAGTTATCTTAAGGATGGCAATAACTCATTACAATTATGGCTATGAACATGAAGTTACACATATTAAATGAGCAAAAATTCCAAGAAAATGGACATTAATTACTACATGTGCATATCAAAAGTTATCCAAAACAATGAAACTTAAACTAAAATGTCATGGGACTAAGGGTCCCACCAGGCATGCCAAATGTGTGCAAGTGTTTCTACAATTTTAGCAAGAAAACTACCACCTAGAAATAGCTTCCTAAACTAGCTAAAAATGAGAAATTACACCATCATGATGAAGAAATGAGAAAGTCCTACCCTTAAAATTAATAACTTTGAAATTGATCAAAACACAATGTAAATGAAAGAACTCTATTCCCCTTAATTGCCTAAATTAACATTAAAATGGACCTAAGTAGTCCAATGGAAAATCAAATTATATTTGCTTGCTTTGATCCATCAATGGATGCTTGGGTGTGAGGCTTAGCTCTTCAAGAATGGAGGATGGGGATCTCAAGAATGAAAAAAGGCTATTAGTATGAAACTATGTGCTTTCTTTTGTCTCTTGAGAGATTTAGGTGTAAGTGTAAAGGTAGGAGGAGGGCTCTTTATATAGCCCAAAGGATAAAGGATTCAACACATCCTCATGAATGTGGGACTAATGGAGATGTAGATTTAGTTATGGATAAAGGGGGTTTATATGGGGTTGAGTTAGCTTTAGGAGGGTTTAGTTTGTCCTCAAGTGGCTCATGTGGATAAAGAGGGTGCATTAATTAATCAAGATGATTAATAAATACATGTGCAAGCTTTTATAAGATTTTAGATGGATTTTAGTGTGATTTGGACTATTAAGAGGGAATTAAACCAATTAAATAGAGATTTATTGATTTAATGATAAGGGAGGCTAATTAATTAATAATAATTAATTAGAATAGATAGAAGGTGTCGATTAACGAAGGGTCATTAATTAGGGTATGTGTCAGACAGGGGATTTAATCAATTAGCGCATTGTAATTAATTAACGACAAAAAGAGGGAATATGACCACTTTTTTATGATAAGTCATCAATTTGTTGGAAAAGAGATAATTAGCATAATTTAAGTATTTAAATTACTCGAGCGTAATTATAGGTGTCTACAGTACAAATTTGTTCGTAGGATAATGTATCCTTGGGTGCCAAGGCAGCAACCTCTAAACTAGCCAACAAATTTATTAAGGTGTGAATATGATCATTTGACGCGATGTTAGGTTGAGATTGGATTGGTTGTGTGGTTTGAAAAGTATTTTGATAAGGAAAATGAGATGTTTGTGGATGTGTGGGTGTTTGTTAAACTGTTTGATAAGGTGGTTGATAAACTTACAGGTGTGTAAGGAACTATTTGGTAAGGATTAACATGTGTTATGTGTTGAGATTATTGTGTAGGATGAATTTGAACAATAAGGACATGATGTGTTTATTGAAGTTGGGCAGCTTGTTGTTGTAAATGATAAGTGGGGATATGGGTGTTAAGAGGTTGAGACAGTTGGAGGATACGATGGGTATGAATATAAGTGTGAAGAGGTTGAGATAACTAGACATGCATATTAGTAGCAGATGAAATAGAACTATCAAAATGGGATGTGGGTGGAATGTGATCTACCAATTTAGGAGACTGTGAGGATTGAAAGATTGTGGAAGATTTTTGGAGTAAGAAATCATATATGGGGTTAGAAGAAGGCCTGAGTGTCTCTAGAGGAGTGGGAGATGGTGATGTAGTTGCTTTAGGAAGACTGGCTTGATGAGTGATATGAGGAGTAGTTTTAAGATAGGGAAAATATTGGATGACATGGTTCTCATGAGGCGAGACCATGAAGATTGAAGGTTGAGTAACTGAAGGCATGGTTTTGAGTTTAGAATCTTGTTGGGAGAGATGATTAGGGGAAGTAAATTTATTGGATTGAGGAATTTTTTTTTGTTTTTATTTGAGAGATAGTGAAAATAGGCGTGAAATAGAGAAACATTTGTTTATGTAATTTGTTGACAAAAATATCAAGCAACATATTTTTTTATCATCATGATTAATTATGAGATGTGAAAAAAAGTAAAATGGATGATGAAGGTGCCTAAAGAATGGAAGTCTAAGGCTGGTTTTAGGTAGTTTTGGCTAGGGAAATGTCTGAGACGGTTGTTTGCTGGGTGTTCAATTCCTAATGAGTTCACCAGGTGAGAGGAGTATTTTGATGTGTTGATTTTGTTTGTGAATTTTTAGGCAGTGTGTGATAAGTTAAATATAGAATGTTAGAACCCTATTTACGCTATGTGATTAGGAAGGATCTAGAAAGGAAAGGTTCTTTTTAAACCAAAACAAAATGTGACATTCGATGTAGACAATCACTCAGGAAAGGTAATTGCAATGTAGAGAGGATAAAATAGAGAAAAAAAAGAAAAACCAGGAGAGTGCTTTTCCTTGTTATTTGATTGCACATGATAGTGACGTATTTGGAAGTGATAGTCAGTGGTCAGGAACATCCGGGTACCCTAAAATTACACCGTGCACAATTTTGAAAGGGTTCGGTGAAAAGGATTCATCAGCGTGTTTATGTTTCAATGGCTTTCTTTGACAACATAATGTTGTTTGCAAGTTTATGGGGTGTACCTCATGGATTTCATAGGCTGCACCTCCGAGACAACCTAAACCACTAAATGCAAAGATGACACCATACAGAGGGTGATAATACTAAACCCTGTAAACAATGAGTTGGAAAAGTGAAAGATGAAAAATATATATCATGTGACGATAACTAGGAGAATAATAAATTGTAGAATCAAACTTGAAAACACAACCAAACAATAAGGTTAATTTTCGGATTCATTTCCCATGCGGGTAGAACTCAACATAAAACAAGAAGAGCACATACCTCTAAGGTGACTTCAACGAGTGACCATACTAAAATGAGATCAAAAAATACTAAGACTTTACAAATAAGCAAGTTAGACAAGATAAGTAAAATAACAAACAAAATGACTAGATCTAGGATCTGGTCCTACCGAGCGTGCCAAAATGTTGTACAGGAAACCTCATTCTCATGCGGGTGAAATTCAATATTGGAAGCCACCAAAAACTTCAAATGATGAAGGGCTTAGGACCTCAGATGCGGATATGGATCTACAAGTGTAGAGAAGATAGATATGTGATAAAATAAGATAGATATGTATGAACGAAATAGATGTGATTAGATAAAAAATGTGGGATTTTCCTGAAAAATCCCAGTTCCAAGAGGATGTTAATTTCCTTAGAGGATGTTAACCCCCGTGTCTAGAAAGATAACAATAAATGATGAACAATAGATATCATTCAAAAATAATGAAATACAAAATGACAAGTAACTGAAATGACGAGGGGACTCAACTTGTGCTCTGATATGAAGATGAAAAGATGACGAACAATGGAAAATATTTCTCCCACACTTCTAACCTCTAATTTCTAACAATGGAAATTTTTTTCCTTGCTTACAGAACTTAATTAAGCTCTTTCTTCTCTTCTCCTAAAAACTTCAATATGCAAATATTTCATATTGTTTCTTCCTCTTTTCTGGGTCCCCCTGAAAGTGGGGGGAAAGACCCATATTTATAAATTGGAGGTGAGGTCAGATTGCGGTTAACGAGTAACCGAGGTTTAATAAATTAACCCTTGTTAAGAGACATGATGTGATCACGTGGGGCCCATGGTTTGAATTATTAGGTGGAGTGGGGAACATGATTTGAATGGGTAGGTGAGATAATAGATTCCAATTTTGAAATTAAGAGTGGAGTGTTAGATGGGTATATTATTGCCCATGAATTGAATAAATTTGAGATATGTGATATAAAGCCAAATTCTAATTATCAAATGGGTCCCCATGGAGCCCATTTGATAATTAATTAAATAAAGGTGAGTAAATAGATGGAATTTACTCAAATTTAGGAAAGAGAAAGGTGAGAGGGGAAGTTGCATGAAGGAGAAGAGTTACACTAAAAATTGGTGTCTACATTTTCCCCTTTTTTTGGAGTTATTTGCGATAGCAAGCCATGAGACAAAAATAAAAAGGATTGGATGAAATATGTTTCTAAGGATGGATTAAGACATGACCAAAGGCAAGATGCTCCAAGCTAGGGCATGTGGTTTCAAGTTAGGGAACACAGATTAGAGCTAGGGTTTGAAATTTCTTGTTACAAAAGAAATTGAAGAAGTAGGATATTTACGATGGATCCAAAGAAAGCACCTAAAAAAGCACAGGTAGAAGATGAAGTTGAAATGACTCCCAAGAGTAATTTTTCAAAGATGGAATACCTAGAAGGTGTGATAGTCAGACAAGAGTGGGATTCCCACATCTAAAGGTGTAAAATAAGAGACTACATCCACTGTAAATTTGACAACAAAAAAGAGTTGGAAGCATTGTTGAATACAAAGACCAACAAGCGCACGGTGGAGGATATGCCAGTATATGACAATGCTAGGGAGAAATTGTTGAAGAAGGTAGGATTCTATCAGTTATATGAGCTCCATAATTTTGGAAATTATGAACCACTATACCAATGGTTGATGAGTAGGGTCCATGAGGACTTCTTCTATTTTTCCGGATGAAGGGTTAGAATCACAACAACCCTGATTTCGACACTGACAGGATTGAAGGGCACAGGGCTAGACCTTGTTAGTGATCTGAATGATAAAACAACAATCGTAGAGAAAAGAAAGGAGTTGGGGTATACTAAGGGTCTACGCGGAATGGAAATCAATAAATTGAATAAGTATAAAGTGGTGCAGGAAACTACACATCTGGTAACCAAGTTGAATGATCAAGACAGATGGTCATAGGTGAATACCATGTGGCTGCATGTTATGAAGAAAATATCTTAGGGAGTAGTCCAAAACCTGATAGGATACATTACAAACACCATTATTGAGGAAGCACACATAGAAGATAATATATGTTTTGGCACTATCCTCCATTCCCCTGTGTTTTTAGAAATTGGAATTCCCAATGAGCCAAAGAACAATATCTAGGAGTATCCCTTGGAAAAGAAGTCCCTCACAAAGAGGTTTGACAAATATTTATGTGAAGAATCAATAAGTGGGAAATTTAAGAAGAGGGCAGAGATGTTGTATGACCGAATTTGTGTGGAATTTGAGGAGTGACGCATTCCCAACTAACTACCTTTAGTGGTGGGGAAGGTGGTACAATTTGTGGTGTACCAACACTTCTACATCAAATGAATATGAGGGATGGGGTATGGAGCCCATGGTGCAAACTATCGTGATCCTTAACATCGTGCTACTTCCAGGCATTAGTCCACTAATTTACTGATGCGCATTGCTTGAAATTTAATATGGACAACTTAGAGTGTGACTACCACACTCTGAGGAAGGCATATGTGTATCCAGGTTAGGCTGCCTACATTGAGAGGCTCATATCAGATGTCATAAGTATGAAGCCAGTAAGCTTGGCTATTGGGGATAGTGGATCCATGCTCATATACCTTCAACTTAAGCCTAAGATGGAGAATAAAAAGTATGTAGAAAATGAGTTCATGCTCCTAGGGCCGCCTAAAGCCAAACATAAAATGGAGAACGTGCCAAACCATGGATGAGGAGGATGAAGAACATGATGATAGTAGTCGCTTAGATCATATAGGCTGAAGGCATCCCATGGATAGAGTAGAGACTGAGTGCGTGGGTAGTCCACCTCAGGTACAAGAAGAAGGTGAAGACTTGGATGTGGAAGCAGTCCATGGAGAGCACTACTCTAAGAGGGTATTCAGAAGAACAAGGACCTAAGGTGTAGGAACCCCACCACCTATCAGGATATCACCGCAACTCTCTCCTTAGAAAGAGACAACTGAGAGGAAGAATAGAAAACTAAATCTGAATGAGGAGGTGAAGGAGTCTGCAGAGAGCGCACCTAGAACCCTTGTACAACTAGAATATGTGGAAGAACCTAGGGATGAGTATATGAAGAATGAAGAGGAAGGTGCAAAGGAGGAAGAAGAAACAGAGCATGATATTTCTCAAGACATCAAATATCCAACCTCAAACCTTAGTGCTCAAGTTCCTAAGCGGCCAAGAATGAGGAGAACAAGTGGGGAGTATGTTGGGCCAAGTATGAGCTATGTTGAAGACACAAGTAAAATTATTCACACCAAATTCCAGAGCACAATGAGACTTAAGGGGTTGTATGGATGGGAGTTGATGGAACCAGACATGGCCACTACGTGTGTGAGGAAAAAAATTTCCTAGTCCATGCAAACTCATATGGACGATCTCAATTTTGATGTATGTAAGGAGTCATGTGTGTCCTGAAGAATGAAGAAGGCACCGTAGAGCACACACATGACTATAAAACCCACTCTCATGTCTGATGAGTAGGTGAGTAATGCCTTGGTTAAGGTATCTACAGAAGTGGCACAGAGGAACATAGATAAGGCTGCCACTATTAGAGAACTATGAGAAGATAACAAGGAAAAAGCTGCAAAAATAACATTTCTAAAAGGGGAGAAGGACCTAGAACAAAAAAATAATGAAGCCTTCATCAACATGGTAGAAGAAATTAGCAATTATGTCTTAAAAGCAAGACTACACTTAGATTCTAAGGTACTTGAAAATTTTCCTTCAGCTATGCATTATGTGCATACGTTAGTTGATTTTGTGCTTGAGGATGGACCAATTCACATGCCAGCACCAAAGGACCCTGAACATGAAGTAGAGAGAACAAGGGCTTCTGTGATTAGAAATATTTTATCGTATGAGGCATTTCTCCAAACTTTACAAGATGAGCTGAAAAAAATAGACCAATCTTTGAACATATGCACAGCTATAGACATAGTGATCAAGATCATAGATATATTAGAAGATAATGAATTTTTGAAGGAAATGAAGGATGTGACTTTAGGGTTTGCACAGAGATTGGAATTTGTAAAGAAAAAGTGCGAAGCCCTTGCAGCAGCATAACATCTGCATAAGGAGAGGTTGGATGAGCTTAGAAAGCTCATAGAACAAAAGATGGATCTTTTGGAGGGAAGGATGCTAACTATGGCTAGCATTGTCCTAGTATTATAGAATGAAAAGGAAGAGATGACCCAAGATGATTTGGAATCCATTGCCGCAGATGTTCTAAAAAAGACAAGAAATGCACTAGATGATTGGCAAGCATTGGAGGCTAAGATTAAAGAAGAATATTCAGAGTTGATCCTGTCGGTTGAGGAAAAGGGTGGTGAAGAATAAAAGTCCATTGTTTGTAAAGTAATTCTTTACATTATTTCCATTCTTATTCTTTATTCTTTGGGAACATTAGGAGGAACCCCATTTCTGGGACCGCAATGTAGTTTAGTGTGGGGTAATGTTGAGCTGACAGAATATGACACTAATGATAAGGCACACAGAAGATTCATGCATGGGAGAAAGGAATATTTGAAGACATGAAAGAATAGGGAAGGAAACATACATGAAAGAAATATTGATTTGGGACTTAGCCATTATCATGGTTACAGGCTATTTTTGGAGATAGCGTATGAAGCACACAACGATATGGAGACTTGCACGATAGGCAAATGATATTTTTGGAAGAACGTATACTAAGCACCATGTGTGAGTTCAAGTTAATAATAATATTTCTACTGCTAGTTAACCATAAGATATCTATTATTAGTGCACTTGCATGTGTGCATGTTATTGTAAAGGCGCATGAATATTTTCAGCATGTGACCTATTTTGGTAAGTGCATAAGTGGTGAAGGGAAAGTCCCTACCTTTATAAACATGTATTAATCTATGTAGTTAGGGAGACACTGTGTATGAGCTATTGTGGAGTTATGTTGCTAGATATGATGCATGCATAAACTTATGATACTATTTATTGTAAGAAGCTGATGTATTTAGTGTGTTTTAATTTAATGGAGTGTATTGAGTGAATAATGGTGTTAAACATGACTGTAACTGGTTCTTGCATGGTTTACTTCATTATGTTTATCACTTAATTCATTATTCTTCTAGATCTAGATCTAGAATATGCTCTGTGGAATATTTATGCTATTTATGAATCTGAATACATTATATCATCATTATGTTCACATCCTACACAAGCAACCCTAAGGAGGGGCTTGGTATCTTTTCACACTTCTTGTGAGTGCTTAGCTTAGGCTAGGTGATGTGCCAGTGCACCTGGGTTATTCATGGTAAATTCTAGGCTGAATCACCTCTTGTCTCATTTCCCAAGGGGACATAAGGAACATAAAAATTCACCCCTCCTTAACCCTTCCTCCAGGTTACTCACATGACCAAGGAAAACACTCCGCAAGGTTTATAGTTCATATTTGTAGCTCCTCCCATCGTGTAATGAGAAAGTGTCACTTGTCAACACAGGGTGAGGGTGAATTTTATTTTACCTCTTCTCCCATTTTCCAAGGGGATAGATGTGACAAAAACATTCTCCCCACTCTATCTCTCCCTCTATTTTTTCATATGACCAAGTTCAAGCCCTTGGGTGTTTAAGCTAGTCTTTCCCCATCTCCTCCTCACTGAATCTCGTGTCACCACTTTTCATCACTAGGTGAGGCTGAATCTATCTATTACTCCTATCCCCATTACCAATGGGATAGAGGGGACACAAAAATTCACCCCACTCTGTCCCCTCTCATGGTTTCTCATGTGACCCGGACTCAACCCTTAAGTGTTTATGGCTCTCGTTTCTCCATTCCCCCATCTCACAATTTGAAGTTAAAAATTGGAAAGCCCATAATGTGGTGAATTTTCTTGCACCTATTGTCCCCATTCCCAAGGGGAAAATGTGGAAAAAAAATATTCCCCAAGCCATGAATAAAAAACCCTAAATTTTAAGTAAGTGTTGATACTACATTTGTTGATCAAAAAACACTATTGGGAACCTAAAATTCAAAATAAATTCTACTCACATCATTTATTCACTCTTATGAACATGTAAGACATTTTTTATGATTAAAGACCTCTAAAAACCTGAAAACATAGCCATCATGGTCTTAAAATATTTCTATGAATCCGTGATTGTAAGAAACGAGCTTTTCTCACTGCCAACAAACTAGGAAACTGATCGTACTAAGGGTTTGAACTAATATTTCTATTTTTAAGAATCCATGAGATCATTATAACTCAAAGACTCCATTAATGGCTAGTATATCAACTTCAAACCTGAACCCCTTGTCCTATAATTTTTCTTTTCAATTTCCAAGCATTTTGGCAGATGGATCACAGTGAAATTTGGAGCACGGGATCGCGAAGAGGAGCGGAATATAATGAAGACATTTTCTTTGTAAAAGGACATGGATAAGTGATGTATCTAAAAATAGAAAGTATATTGTTCCCTCACTTGCTAAAAATAGAAAATTAACAAAAATATTAAGTTCTTTGATATTAGTTCATTCAAAATACTCGGAGAACAATGAAGATGACAAACTAGGCAATTTTTCTCAAAATATAAAAAATGAAAAACAACAAAAAATAACTTTTCAAAAATAAAAACCTACTAAAAAAGGTAAAGCATCGTAAAAAAAAGGTGATTTGAATGTGTTAGGAGACTTAGATCAAATTTGATAAAAAAGGCAAGATTTCCCAAAATAACAACTCTTGGTCTGACCTGCCAAAAATATAAAGTCTTAGTTTTAGATGAATAAAATTGTAGTTGGCTCCCATTTCACAAATATCACTAATTTTTGACATCCCCATAGGGTTTTAAGGTGGTTTCATAGCTCAAACAAGGAAATTAATCCTTTATGAGGATCCTAAAGCATCATCCTAGTCTCAATTATGTCAAGGAGAGTGAAAGAACATAACATGGTGCAATAGATAAAAGTCAGGGACATAATGCAGTCAGAAAATATTTGAAAAGAGTGAAGAAATTTATTAAAATTAAATCTAATGGGGTTATCATAATTCATTGGTCAATTTTAATCCTTCATCATCTTTCCAAGGTGAGCTGGTTAGCCAAGGTGATCTGGTCCATATGAGATAATTGAGGTGAGCTAGATGAGTTGAGAAAGAGAGAGGATTTAGTTAGATTAAGCTCAATGTGCTAGGTGAGCTAGTTGAGCTAGTTGAAATGAGATCAGTGATCTAGATAAGCTAAAAAAGGTAAATGATCTCAATGAGATAAGTTAGCATGTTGAAAGAGATGGGCAAGCTGAATTAGTTAGCCAAGTCAAGAGAGCTATTCAAGTAATCTAAGTACTATATGTTAGACATTTGTCATTTGTCATATGCGTTGTCATTGATGCCAAGTTATAGTGATGGCATAAATGGAAAGCAAAATTATAGTGCAAGTGATGTACAGATCACCTTGTATAAAGAGAAATATTTGGAAAGAAAAATGTGAAGGTTGATTAGAAGTGTCAGCTCTCAAACGATTCATGATGGTCAAGGATAAGTTTGAAGGGACTTAATAATATTTTGTACAATTCATGGACATAATGAGGTAGCCACCGAATTCTTGAAGTATCTTTTGAATTTTGTAGGAAGCCACATAACTCTAAAATAAGCCACGGAAGCTTAGTGAAGGCCACAGGGAAAGGAATGAAGTCGTAAAGAAAAAAGAAGCTAAAGGATGAGCCATGGGTGAGAAAGGTAAAGCTGCAAATGTAAAGGAAGAGCCGTGTAAGAAAGGATGAACTAAAGTAAAAGCCGTAGAACTAAAGGAAGTTCAGAGGAATCCACAAGTAAAGAGAAAAATTTGAGGAGAACTATAGAAGTTGCACATAAAATAAAATAGTTGCGGACATGGGACAAAGCCGCGAGAAGCCAATAGACAAGGAGGAAAGATGCATAACATTATAAAATATTTGAGAAGAAAATAAAATCTGTGGATAACCGAAAATCCTCTAAGAAAGGAGAAAATATGTAGAACAAGGATATTTCCATGATACAAAGGTTAAAGTTAGAAAAGCTAAGGAATGCCGTAGATTAAACAATATGGACTGGACATGGATTAAGGACAATCAAATTGAGTTGAATATGGAAAAGTGAGATTTTGATATCAAAAATTGATAGTGATTTGATTGTTTGGTGATTGCGGCTGAGTATACGACTTGAGCTCTATGCAGAACAAAGAAATCTACAATTCCAGCTGTCAGCATTTAATGCTCATTGACTTTGTGAAAATACAATTGCAATTCTCTATGAGATTCTTGATTTCAAGGTGAAATTAAATGTCATAGAAGAAAGTGAATTCGCTCACCTAGTCATGTTAGAAATCCTAAAAATTTGAGAAATTTATTTTAGGTATCAGGTCATAAATAATTTCTAGAAAATGCATAGAAAACAGTGAAATCAAGATGAATATAGAGAGAAAAAATCTGTAGTTTGTTTCATGCATGTAATAGACCATATTTGCAAGTGAAAGAGTAGTTTAGAGTGCACGACATGCTAAAGGATGTGATAGAGAGTATTTATTGTTGATATAGAGGAAATTTGATGCTAATGTGGGCATTTCTCAAGTGAGAATATGATGTATTCAAGATAAAGGAGATACATAAAGAAAAGAGAGAGAGAGAGGAAAGAGGAGAGAAGACAGATGAAATAATGAATATACATCAGATGAGAAGAGCATCAATACAACATATGGATTGAGAAAGAGAGTTTTAATCAACTGAGTAGAAGAGAGTGACAGAGAGATCATAGATAGAGAAGTGTGATCAGGATCTATTGAGTAAACAAATTTTGTAACTAGATGATCAATATTTGTATATAAAATAAGTCTAAGTTATAGCTTAACATTTTTAGGGGGTTGTAACCTCCTTGTGGCTAGGTGCCTACAAAATATTAGTTTTATCTGACTAAATTAGGGTTTGGTGCTCCTTACAAGTTGGTGCTTGCTAAAATTAGTTGAGTGGGTGCTCAGAAAAATATTTGAGTGGGTACTTAACCGAAACCATTGTAATACTTTGGAATTAGTGTTCCTAATAAATTTGTTGTTTCAAGTGGGTTTTTCTCCCAAAAGGTTTTCCCACTAGAAATTTCATGTTCAAAATTTTACTGTTTAATATATCTTTGACAAAATTCACATGATATAGTAACTACACAAATAAAATATTGTGAATTGGTATAACTCTGGAAATTAATTCTAATCTACATTGATTTACCCCCCCTCAGTTCTTATGATCATTAACAATTGGTATCAAAGAAAAATCCTCTTAGAAGAAGCTTAATATATTCAAGGAGATCCTTTTTTCACAAGCAATGCAGCAAATCAGGCACAAGACAGTTTATCACTGTCAAGATCACCTCTCTTAACTGGAATGAATTATGATTTCTAGAGAATAAGGATGAAAACATATATGATGTCACTTGGTTTTGATATATGGAAATGCATTGAGAAAGGATACAATACTCCAACCACATTAATCACTTCTTCAACAAAGAAAGAAGAATATGAAGGCAACTCAAGATCAATGAACACTATTCTATGCAGCCTAACTGAAACATAGTTTGTAAAACTTATGCACTACAAAAAAACAAAGGAAATATGGAACAAACTAAAATTATTTTTGAAGGAGATGAAAAAGTCAAGCTAGAAAACTTGCAGACCTATAGAGATCAGTTTGAGAATCTAAAGATGAAGGATGATGAGAGCATATTGGCCTACATGCAAAGAATAGATGAAGTTATAAATATGATTAGAGGCCTAGGTGAGAAACTATATGGATCTATTATAGTCCAAAAGATTCCGAGATATCTGACTGAAAAGTATGATGAAAAGGTTTTAGCTAAAGAAGAAACCAAATACATGAATAATCTCACAATGGATGAATTACAAAGCACTCTTTCAACATATGAGATGAGGACTATTGGATCCAATACTACCAAGAAAGAAGTAACATTAAAATTCAAGAAAGAAACCCATTTCAAGAAAGAAGAATAAGAATCAGTTTAAGAGGATGAGTTAGATGATATAAATATTGAAGTAATGTTCCTAAGAAGAATGAAAAGAGATTTAGGTAAGTATAAAGGAAAAATCCCTTTCAAATGATTCGCATGTGGAAAAGTACGTCATTTTTTTGTTAAATGTCCAAACAAAAATAAAGAAGCTAAACCTAAACATGAAGAGGACAATCATAAACAAAACAAGAGACAAACTGGATATAAAAACAAAAATAACAAGTTCTTTAAGAACAAAATAATTTCTATTCAAAAGAAGAGTCAAGTGAATCTAATTCAAGTAACCCAAGCAACTCTTAAAATGAAAATTATGAGGATTAATTTGAATGTTTGTTTATGGCCATGGATGCATATGAAGGATGCAACTCTAAAGGAAAGAATACAGTTGACTTTGAAGACTCTGATGAAGAAGAAGATGAAGTAAATCTTGAAGCTGAACTAGTATGCACTCTTAAAGAATTGAGACTATGTAGAAGAAATAATCAAAAGATAAGGTGCACATTAAAATAATATGAAGAAAAAATCCACATCTTTGAGGAAAGACAAAATATAAGAGAAGAAGAAGAGGCTAATGAGCTCAAAGAGCTTGAAACTCAGTTGGAAAAGATCTCAAACTATTACAAATAAAAGGAGTATGAATGCACAAAACTAAACTCATAAATGGAGCGACTAAAAGTTGAGATGGAACAAATGAGTATCAAGCTGATTATGCATGAAATAATAGAGAAGAGTTCAAATGTTTTGAATGATATATTAAGTGGAAAACATGATACAAATGATAATTCTAGGATTGGTTTCAAGGAATAAAGTAAGGAAAAGGAGCCTAAAAAGAAAGAAGGAAGCAAAACTGCATCAAGCACATCTTTTTCTGTAAATAAAGAGTTCAAAATATCTGCCAAGAGAAGGACTATTGCTCCTAGAATAACCTATGCAATAAGGTACACTCACTCTTTCTATGGTTATTTATTTTCATGTAATTAGTTTGGACACAAAGCCATGAAATTTAAAAGATATACTAGAGGCTATAGAAGAAATTATAATCATCTTACAATGAAATGAACTATAATGTTGTTCACTACACGTAACATAATAAGGGTCATGTAGCTTCAACAAAAAAACAAAAACAACCCAAACAAAAGCAATGGGTGTATGTTGTACAGAAATATGGCAATAAGAGAAAAGAGTCTTTCTCAATAGTGCAAACCATGTTTCATGTGCAAAATGAAGACAAAATCTGGTATTTAGAAAGTGGATTCTCCAGTCATATGACAAGTGACAAAATTAAATTCATTTATCTATAAAATAATGCATCAGGAGCTATTAGATTTGGTGATAACAACTCAAAAACATAATTGCAAAAGGAACTCTGAGTTTATATAGTGGTAAAACAATCACGTAGAATTCCCTATATGTTCAAGGCCTCAAACATAATCTATTAAGTGTAAGTCAAATGTGCAAGAAAGGATATAATGTGTTATTCCATGAAAAATGCTATGATATTATCAATGGAAAAACAAGAAAGAAAGTTGCAAAATCCAAAAGGATAAAGAACAACATGTATGTTCTAAATGAGATAAACAACAAAAAATGCTTCACAAGTAAGGTTGATTACAACTGGTTATGACAAAAATTTTTGGGACACATGAGCTTTGAAAATATCATGAAACTAAGTGCTACAAGATGTGTAAAACACATGCCAAAAATTGTAAAACTAGAATATACACTTTGCAAGGCATGCTTGCATGGTAAACAAACAAGAATATCATTCAAGTCAAGAGAATACCCAACAACCAGGCCTCTAGATTTGATTCATACAGATCTCTGAGGTCCTACCAGAACTAAAAGTACACAAGATGAGGTGTATTTCATGTTGCTAATAGATGATTACACCATAATGACATGGGTAGCATGTTTAAAGAAAAATTTAGAAGCCTTTGACAGATTCAAGAAATTCAAGGCACTAGTGGAGAATTAGAAAAAAAAGATCAAATGCTTAAGATCAAATAGAGGCAGAGAAATATGATTTGATGAGTTCGATGAATTTTGTGAAGAAAATTGAATTAGAAGACAATTCTCAGCCACAAGAACACCTCAACAAAATGGATTTGTTGAGAGGAAAAAAATGTACAAGAAATGGTAGGAACCATGCTAAAAGAATACAAATTTCCAGATATATGTTGGAGTGAAGAGTTATATATAGCGGTGTACATTTTAAACATAGCTCAATTGAGGTTAAACAATGAAAAACATTGTATGAATTATGGAAAAACAAGCCTGGGAATGTGAAACACATAAGAGTCTTTGGAAGCAAGTGCTACATCAAAAGAGATGAAGATACTTTGGGAAAATTCAACTCAACATGTGATGAAGGCATATTTCTTGGCTACCCAACAGTTAGTGTGGCTTATAGGTGCTATAATAAAAAATTGTAGAAGATTGTTGAAAGCACAAATTTGTAAAGGTGGATGAGATTCCAAAGTCCAACACTCAGCACTGTAACAATCATTAAGAACAAGAAGATGATTAAGAAATTGAAATACGGTGTGAAGAATTACATGAAGAGGAAGAAATACCAGACACTAAGAAACTCTCAAGACAAGTTAAGAGGGATCATCTGTTAAATTAGATCATTGGAAATAGAGAATTCAACATTCTCACAAGAAGAAGACTAAGAGAGCAGCAAAACCATGAATATATATAACTCCTGTAAATGATAGAACCCAAGAACATTGTAAAAGCAAGCAAAGATCAACATTGGGTGGATGCAATGAATGAAGAACTAGTTCAGATAGAAAATAATGAAACCTAGGAGCTCATACCAAAACCAAAGGATGAAAATGTAATTGGAAAAAAATAGGTTTTCATAAATAAGTTGAATGAAAAAGGAGAAGTAACAAGAAATAAATAAATACTTGTGTGAAAAGGCTATGCGCAAATAGAAGGAATCGACTTTGATGAAACATTTACACTAGTAGCAAGGATGGAAGTAATAAGACAGTTCCTAGCTTATGCGGCTTACGAGAAGATCATAGTGTAGACACCAAATTTGGGTATTACGATGCCCTGTACCCTGCATATCACCTCGCAACCTAACCATACCTCACCACTTAAACCTTACACACTTAATTATTTATTAATTACCATATAATTAATAAATCCACATCTCCACCCCTGCCACCTCATCATGTCCTAGCCCTAACCCTAAACCAACCTAATTAAGACCTATGACTTGGTCCAGACTCACACTCGTGACTCATCACCCCTCACCCGCATCAAAACAAACCTAATAATAACTTGACCAAGCCCACAACTGATCCCTCGGGAGAAAAGGAGGGAAAGTTGGCTATTTTACTAAAAATAGCCAACTTTTACCTAACCGACATCGATCCCTACTCGACCACCATCGGTTACGTAACTACCATCGGTTCCCTATAAATGACCTTCCCCATCCAAAAACAAAGGATCCGGAATTCATTTTGGGCAGGAAAGAGAAGTGAAACAAGCAGAAGAGGTTGCAGAGAAGAGCATCGAGCCGAAGACTACAACTAAGCAACTGGATCACTATCACCCTCATTCAAGCATGGGAAAAGACTAAGGATAGCTTCATCAGCTTGCTTTCCAATACCGGATCATCCCAACTAAGCCTTACTATCACCACCACATTCCTTGGACCTGTATCTTCATCAAGAACCAATAAGTATTATCTTGTGGTTCTTTGTTATCATTTTGCTTTAATTCATATCAAATGGGGAACTGACCACCTTCGAAAGGAAGTTTAATATTTCCTGGGCCTAAGGCAGTTCCCTCACCTATTGTCTAATTAAGATCTGGTGGTCTTGTATTCTTACTTACAGGTAGTACTTCCCAGACAAAAAGGAGTTCTTCACAATTGATTTGATCTCTCTACGGTACATGCACACCTTCCCAAAATTCAACAGGTATTCCTCCTAGCCCTAACCCTTATCTATTTCTCAAAAGAATGAAAGGATAGAAGCAACTCTATTCCAGAACGGAAACATTCTGTGTGAAACATTTTGGCACTCCCGGTGGGACCCATTTTGGGTTTCTTTCTTTCTTGCTTGCTTTCATATAGGGAGCATACTTGCTGTTTCTTTCTTCTAAATATTCACAAAATATTTTGTCATTTTGGTAAAAGAATTTGTCTTTCTTTGGAATCTTTGAACTAGTGAAAGTCATCTTCTTTGCTTCATCGAATATCATTTTTGATTTGGGTTTAAAACACGTGCATCACATTCTTGCTTGCTGTTTTTAATTTTAGTGAACGTAGATTAAGTAACAGGTCATACACGTGGGGGTGATATCCACGGTATTGATGAGAAATTAATCTTACTCTCACTGCACAACACATACCAAATCACATCATAATCAACACAACGGCTCAAACATCCCCCCTTCCCATGGTATTCCTCCACTCGATTGAGGTAGCCTTATGAGCCAAAACAAACTTGACATCTCCCTTAGGTCTCTTGTTTAGGATTGACATCATCTGGCATATAAGGCATAAGCCCAAAGTGATTAAAACTAATCCTAGGGTTAGTCTATTGATTTGCTTGTGCATCTTGCTTGTTTTTAGCTCTGTTTCTCTGTCATACACTGTTTCAGTGATCACTTCAAGACAGTTTGGTAGGTATATTAAACATTGTTATCCCCAAACTAGTAGCTTCTTACATCCTCTCTTTTCTTTCACAGTGACCGACACCGGTCCCATACTACTAACATCGGTTAACTGACCAACGCCGGTTACATTTTGATCGACATTGGTTATCTGACCGATATCGGTTACTATGTTTAACAGTTCTTGACACACCAGCAACCTATCAATTCCAACATTTTGTTGCTGTTTTCATTCCGGATTGATTAAATCCCTGCTGTGTCCTCTTTTCCATGGTTTTTATCACCCGGAAACAAGCAACAACCATGGTTTCACATGCTTGTTCCATGCCTTTGCTTGAGTCACTCCCTTCGCATCCTATGGGGAATCCTACAGATACCAGCAATTTTCCCAAGATCCCTGTAGGAGATAAGGAATTTGCCAAATTTTTGGATGCTAATCCTAGCGCTGTAAAATATTATTTGTCTCATACCCCTGACCGTGCACCCGATGGTCAGCTCCTCGTTGGTATGCCTATTAGTATCGCCACTCACTTAGCCCCTTCCCCACCTAATAACTCCACCTCACCATCTTCATCCTTAGCCTCGTCTCCCAGCTTAGTAGCTTCAGTGGTTCATACTGCACCGATTGGTTTTCCTCTAGTTAATCTAGGACCCCACATATCACTACCATCCACTGCCCCTACCTCATCTCTCTCGCAGGTTACCTCTTTCATCACTTTCTCTCTGCCACCTATACACACAAGCTTTCCCTCACAAGTTCTACCCACCTTTTCATTTCCAAAAATTCATCCAGTGGCCTCAACCTCTTATATAGGACACCCTTATTCAGTTGTCCCAACACATTCATCACCATTATCTTATCAACATTCAATCCCATCATTTTTTAGTAGCGGCTCTTGGACCAATCCTCCTCTGTTTATAATGACAGCACCATCATCTAACCCAACCAATGATTTAATCAAACAGATGATGGACAAGATGCAAAATCTTGAGGCTTCTGTTTCAGGAAGTCGTAACACCCTGACATATAAGAAAGTTTGTCGGGAGCCTATTCACCCTTCTGTCCCCCTTCATACATATCCTCCTGAATGGGAATTACCGAATTTTACTTGCTTTAATAGTAAGGAGGACCCTCAACAACACTTGCGATCGTTCAGACATGCCTACTATCTGATTGCTCATGACGATGCCTTACTACTCCGTACCTTTCCCATGTCCTTATCAGGACCTGCCTTGGAGTGGTACAGTGCTTTAACCCAACATTCAATCTTCTCCTTTAACCAGTTAGCCCAATCTTTCTTGGATCACTTCTCCATCAATATTGCCAAGAAAGTATCCATTACCGACCTCTATGCCATCCGACAATTTGAAGACGAGTCTATCACAGATTTCGTTGGACAATGGCGAGGCCTCATCAACCAACTTACTTACGCCTTACCTCAGGTCAAGCTCATCGAACTATTTACACGGGCCTATGCTAAACACATTTCTCCCACCCTCCAAATTCAAACTTTCCACACATTTGATGAGGCCTTTACTATGGCTCAGAAACTAGAGATTCGAGCCTTAGAGGAAGAGAAATTGAGGTTACGCAACAAAAGCTCAAATTTCTGGACCCAAGACTCTACCACCAAACCCAACACCACCAATTCTCACACATCGGCTGCTTCGAAATCAAAGGGGGCCGTACACGCTGTGATGGTCAAATCTCAAGCACTGTCTAATACCCAGCCGAAAGCCACCTATAAGTATAAAGCCGAGCCCATCAACTATACTCCCTTGGGAGAAACTTATGGTGTGATCTTAGACAAATTGCTTAAAGCAGGAGCTATCACCTTGCCTCTTGTTAAACCTCACTCTGGGTTTGATTCCACCCATGCTATTCCTTCTTGGTATAAAGAAAATGACTTCTGTAACTTCCATCACGTGAAGGGACACAATCACGAAAACTGCAAGATGTTGAAAAACATAGTGCAGGAAATGGTTGATGCAGGGAATATAACTCTTGATAATCCTAATGCGCCCGCTAATCGAAATTTAAAAATTTTCAACAAACCATTTCCTAACCATGCATCTAACAGTAACAAAAATCAAGACACCTCAGCTAAGGAGAAGAGTGTTCATGAAATCCATGCAGTTTTCAACTCCCAACCAAAAGCTTCTATCGAGGAAATTCTGAATCAGGCCTCTTCACTAACGCAGGGATCTGCACCCCCTACACCCCCATCAAGACAAGACGATAACCTTGCCATTCCTTTACCCATAAAGGAATTAACCGCCCAGAGTTCTCTTCTCACGAATGAGTCTTCTTACACCACATCCCTGCAAGAATGTGAGCGGATGTTATCTAACTTATCTATTTCCCAAACATTTCCTTCCACCACTCTTACTGTAAAAGAAGAAGGCTCGCCACTGTTTCTGTCATCCTTAGAAGAGAAAAATCTCGAACTGACATCACCAAACTCCTTAATCATGACGGATCCCCTCAAACATGCCTTCCTACCTATTAGTTATTCATCGCCTAAATCTTTTCAGCGACCGGTTGACCTCTTAACACCATTGATACATTGCCTTATTTACCCCTTGTATCACACCCACAGTGGACCGGAATCACAACCCACCTCTCTTCCATACAAAATTTCTTCTTCACACGTGAAGATTGTCATCCCTCAGAAGATAGATGAGTCCTATGGGAGCATTTGAGTACACCATGCTCTACTCAAATGCAGATGACCGATCCAGACACCTCTACCATATACCCGAGGTGTTTACAAAAGCTCAAAATGCCTATGTCCTCATCTTCACCCCCCTCATCTCTACCGAATACCTCATCCACCTCTATTAACCTAACCAAACCTTCCCCTACGCTTGGGACTTCACCAATACCCAGCCTAACACACCCACCTAAATGGTTAGATTTATCCAAAAATAAAGCCGTCCATCCACCTAGGAGACAGACCCAATCTCCTCAAGTCCAATCTATGCCTCTTGTCACAACTAAAACCCTCGCCATCACACCTACCTTCTATATTGGGACCTCACCCCTCCACCTTGCCTCAATACATCATACCTCCTGCGTTTTCTTTAAAACAACCTGCACCTTCTGCACCCATACAGAGATCCACGGGTGTATCAACACCGTCACCCCAAGTATCCTATCCACCTACCAACCCTAAACAAACTCCATCATCAAAGGATTTGTTTGCTGTCACTCCTCTTTCCCCGTGGTTGTTTCCTGCCACCACGTCATCTGTGGCCTCATCATCTAACCAGCTAAACATGACTTCTGTGTCGAAGAAGCCACGTTTAGTTAAATCTAATTATCAAAACCCCTTGTCTAAACCACCACCCGTACAAACCAACCATACCCAACCATTACCAAAACCCACCCAATCAATAGCCTCATCTTCCTCTGACTTTGACCCGCTCAAAGGATCTTACGCCAAGATCCTTGATATGTTGGTGGAGAATGCGACCATTTCCCTACCCCCACTCAGACCCTATGATCCATCTAAACCTCGACCTATAGGTTATGATGAGTCTAAAATCTGCGCTTACCACCACACACCAGGACATGATGTGGAGGGATGCAAAGCTTTGAAAGCCATCCTTCGTCAGTCACCTATCTCAGATAGAAAGGTTAAGAAAGACAACTTACGAAGGGAGAAACCTTTAGCTTCAATCCCCTCTCCTATACCACCTGTCCCCGCCTCACCAAGATCTATCATTATTGCAACCCCACCTCTTGAAGACAATGACTTATCCCTGCCATCTTCCTCCTCTTGTGTTCACGAGATCAACATGATTAGTATTGCTACTCGAGGGCAGAAAAACAATGGGAAAGCTAAAGAAAGCACACCTACGGCCTCTCTTTCTCCGTCCGCCATCCCGATCGCACCACCACCTAAAGTGGTTATTCGTGGACCTACCTACCCTGTCTCTGATGGAGTTTCCCATCGTACCATGATCAAACAGCTTCACCAATCACCTATAAAAATGACACTGTATGATCTCATTCAAACATCTGAATCTCATCGACAAGCTCTCATTGAAATCCTTCAAGGGATAGAGGTCCTACCTAACGAAACCTTCCCCGTTGCCTCCATCTTAACACCCAACCACGTTGCTTCTCTCACCAAACAATCTACCACTTCTGTCCCTGTACAGCAAGCCGCTGCTGTCAGTTTCTCTGAAGATAAAATTGTCATCTTTGGTGCAGAAGATCCTGACCCCACTCTTTTCATCTCGGCTTACGTCTGGGACATCCGAGTACGTCGTGTTATGATTGATGGGGGTGCTAGCCTAAACATCATCTCTTCCAAAGCCTTCCAACAAATGAATATCCCTTCTAGCTGCATGTGTGCCAACCCCACCATGTTGCGTTCATTCAATGATGCTATTACTTCTACTTTAGGCACCGTGATCCTTAACATTCATGTAGGGCCACGTACCTTACCCGAACTCTTCTATGTCCTTGAGGGAGAATTCCAATACAACATGTTGTTAGGCTGCCCTTGGATCCGGGCTATGGGATGCGTTCCCTCCACCTTACATAGATGCATAAAATTCGAGTATGAGGGGAAGTCATACACCGTAAAAGCTGACGCTCCCCCCTTCAAAACCTGCAATATGTTATATCGCCCTAATGATGTGCTTGTACCAGTCAAGGCACCCATTCATCCAACCCAACCATCTACTTCGCCCACACCTCAACCATCCACCTTAGCCGCACCTACACCTTCAACCAATGAAACCGCTGCCGCAAATACCACTTCCTTCCCCATGGACAACATCCCAACCTCAGATCCCTTGGTAGATGTTTTTCAATGCCTTACGCTGGGGGAGTATCACCTATATAACGTTAGCACTTTCCATACCCCACAGGAGTATGGAACAGTTACATGCGCATCCTACCTATGACCGTCGTGTGGGGGAGGTGATCTCCTACAAACCACCTAATTGCCACACCAACCTAACGTATGGGGGTGTCGACGCATCCTCCGTTACCCCTGAACCTCCCCTTGGTGTAGTTCCCTTCTAATATGATTTTCAATATCTAACAAATCGTCATTTCACCCTCACCTTCTTGACTCGCTGTGCTTGGAAAGGTTTTGGTTTCGGTCTTTATGAACAAGGCCGACATACAATCATTCCCGTGACTACACGCAAACACAAAGATCGTAGTGGTCTTGGATTTTCTGAAACACTTACACCAAAGAAACCTCGTGTCAGTTGTATCTGGGAAGACAATGACATTACCTCTTCTGAACCATCATCACCTATTTTTCCATCTTCACCCACAGAGTCGATAGACCCGGAATCTATCCCTCCTAACTTTTTTTTTTCGTAAATGCTATCTTCCTGGGTCCTCTCACTTATCAACGTGATAATGAAGACCCATCTTCTCTTCCCCTTCTGTATCCAGACATGATCGAAGAAGACTCACCTTCAATTAATGTTGTTGAGTGCTAGGATGATGACTCCATCCTCACTTACCTTGGTGCGGATGACTCTTATATTCAACGCGCCTTACCATCTGAAACTCAAACCATGTTGAATGAGTCGACTATAGAAATCAACATCCACACAGAGGACGATCCTCACATTGTGAAGATCATACAATCTCTTAATGCATCAGAACAAACTGCCTTCACTACCTTCCTCCGTGCCCGCAACCAAGCTTTCGCTTGGTCCTACGCTGACATGCCAAGAATCGATCCTGACATTGCTGTCCATAACATTACTCTGAAACCCGACTCCAAACTAGTTAAACAGAAACTGAGAAAAATGCATCCACGCATTGCCCTCTTGGTCAAAGAAGAGCTTCAACGACTCCTTTCTGTTTCCTTCATCTTACCTATTGACTATCCTCAATGGATTTCTAACATCGTACCTGTCACTAAAGCGACGGGGGGACTTCAGATATGTACGGATTTCTGGGACCTTAACCTTGCTTGCCCAAAGGATGACTTCCCCCTACCTAGTATTGATCAACTTGTTGATCTCACTACAGGCCATGAGATGCTTTCTCTCATGGATGGCTTCTCGGGATACAATCAAATTTTGGTAGCCCCGGCCGATCAACATAAAACCACCTTCATTACTCCTTGGGGAACCTTCTGCTATCGTGTCATGCCATTTGGCCTTAAGAATGCTGGTGCGACCTATCAGCGGGCTATGACTTACATTTTTCATGACATTATGCACACTATCCTTGAGGATTATGTCGATGATCTTCTTGGAAAATCTAAACATCGCAGTGAACATCTCGATGTTTTAACCATTATTTTCGATCGCCTATTACAATACTGTGTTCGTCTTCAACCAAAGAAATGTGTCTTTGGTGTCCTTTGGGGAAAACTCCTTGGTTTTATCATCTCTTTGCATGGCATTGAGGTTGATCTAGCAAAAGTCAAAGCTATCCTAGAAATGCCCCCACCCACTAACCTCAAACAATTGCATAGTTTGCAGGGAAAACTCCAATCTATCCGGCATTTCATCTCACAACTCTCAGATCGATGTCAACCTTTCCATCATCTCCTTAAAAAGGACATTGTCTTTCAATGGAGCGAAGAGTGCCACCAAGCCTTTGAGGCTCTTAAAGCCTATCTCTTGCAGCCACCCGTGCTTTTCCCACCTCAGGATGATTTCCCTTTCTACCTTTACCTTTCTGCCACCGACCATGCTGTAGGAGCCATGCTCACACATCATGACTCTGAGCATCGAGAACAAGCCGTTTATTACATAAGCCATACTTTTGTGGATTACGAGACTAGGTATACACATGTAGAAAAGTTGTGCCTAGCCCTATCATTCGTGGCCACCAAACTCTGACATTACCTCCTGAATCACAAAATTTTTGTCATCACCAATGCTGACCCCATCCATTATATGTATGCCAAACCTCATCTAAACCAACGCATTGCCCGATGGCTTATGCTCCTCGCTGACCTCGACCTTGAGTTTGTACACCAAAAATCAGTCAAAGGACAAACTATCGTAGACCAACTCGTGGAAGCCCCTTTACCTGGGGAACAATTTACCAATTTTACTTTCCCTGACGAACTCATCGCAACTCTTTCACTCAGTGAGGTGTCGTATCCAATGACCCTCTTCTTCGATGGATCTAAATGCCAACGCAGCGAGAGGGGCAGGCGTTGTTCTCATTCCTCTTGATGCTGAACCTATGCCTCTTTCATTCTGGCTCGATTTCCCCTGCACTAATAATACAGCGGAATACGAGGCCCTTGTTTTGGGTCTCCAGGTTGTGTTACACTTAGGTGTAAAGTCTATTAACATTTTTGGTGACTCTCAATTGGTAGTTAATCAAGTTACGGGCATCTACCAATGTAAAAATGAGGAACTTCAAAAGTACAAACATTACGTGGATTCACTTTTGACCTTATTTACTCATTATTCTATCCAAACCATTCCCTGCTCAACTAATAAATTTGCGGATACTATGGCTTGCTTGGCCTGCAAATTCCTACCTCACCAATTGACTCTGACATATTTGTCTTGGTCCAACAACTCTTTGCCCCATCTTACTCAGTCCCAGATGTTTGTATGGTAAATAATGTATCTGCTAATTCGCAGGATACCTGGTATCACCAATTTCACGACTACCTTACAACCTCTGTTCTCCCACCTGACCTTACTAGTAACAGAAAACATGCTTTTCTTAAAAGTGTTTCTCGTTATGTCGTCATGGGGGGACTCCTCTATAAACGTGGCTTTGATGGCATCCTCCTTCGATGTCTAACCGGCGCGGAGGTCACCTATACCATCCAACAAGTCCATGACGGAATTTGTGGTGGACATTTTAGTGGCCTTTCCGTGGCCAAATGGATCCTTCGCCTAGGCTATTATTGGCCTACTCTTAATAATGACTACTACGAATATGTTAAGCGTTGTGTTATGTGTCAACAACATGCCAACCTTCAACATACTCCTAGCCACCTGCTACAGGTCGCACGAGATCTTTGGCCTTTCTCACAATGGGGTTTAGACCTTATTGGTGAGATTCACCCACCTTCTTCGCAACGTCACCATTGGATAATCACAGCAACCAAATATTACACTAAATGGGTGGAGGCCATTCCACTCATTTCAACCAAAAAAGAAAAAATCGTAGAGTTCATCAACCATCACATTATCTGTCGTTTTGGTGTTCCTCATCGCCTGATAACAGATAATGGAAAATATTTCAAAAATAAGTTGTTACAAGACCTTTGTGACAAATTTGGTATCAAACTTAGCTTCTCATCACCTTACTATCCACAAGTAAATGGTCAAGCCAAATCTTCTAACAAAACCCTAACCAAAATTCTCATGAAAGTCGTTAACGATTCTGGAAACAATTGGCCTGATCACATCCCCTTTACCTTTTGGGCTTATCGTACCAGCATTCGTAACTCCACTAATGCCACACCATTCTCTTTGGTATATGGTATCGAGGTTGTCTTGCCTCTCGAAATACAAATCCCCTCCCTAAGAATATCTCTCCAGGATATTCTCACCAATGATGATTTCCGCCAAGAGCGGTTAGCCCAATTAGAGATTCTTGACGAGCGTCGTCTTACAGCTCTTGACCACCTTCAAATCTATCAAAAATGCATCAAGCATGCTTATGATAAGTAAATTCATGAGCGTACCTTTCAGATTGGCGATCTTGTCCTCAAAGAGAATCAACATGTGACCAAACTAGAAAAGAGCAAACGTGGAAAATTTGCTCCTAATTGGATTGGGCCTTACATTATCACTCACACTTACGGATCAGGAACTTACCATTTAGCTTCGCTTAATGGTAAACCTGAGCCTGAACCCCTTAATGCCTTGCATCTCTGACCATTCTACTGTTGAATTTAGTGTTACATCACTTCTTATCTACCTTGCGCTCATCCCTTGAGCTCATTTACCACCTCATACAGTTTGTTTCGTGCATCTCAAAGTAGAATCAACCTCACGTGGTTTGATCATCACCTCCTCTTAAAGATGCCTTCCCCTTTTTAGTCTGGTCCATGACTTAAAAGTATCAAAATAACACGTTCTCAATTATACAATTATGGGATATTCTTGAGTCAAACTTCCTACAAAACTAGATGCTTCATGCCAAACAGACATCTAGACCTCTAAGTTATACATAGACTACTCCCTCGAAGGACAACTATGTGCAAAGCCACATCTGCTATTATAAATAGATTGCTCCCTTGAAGGACAACTATACACAAAAGCCGCATCTGCTACTATAAATAGACTACTCCCTTGAAGGACAGCTATACAAAGTCAGCCTCTATCAGAAGCTTCTCGCATTGATCAGCTTCATGAAGACCTCAAGAACAACAAAATGCATATCCCATATAGACTTCCCGCATTGATCAGTCTATATCCAGAAAAATAAAAGCAATATTCAAAAGCACTTTTGAGTCATGGACTTGTCTATTCAGGTTTGGTTCTCTTTTGTCAGAATAATCACCTTATAACAAGTTCTCTACGCCCCAACTATACCATCCACCTCACCTCACCATTCTTCAAAACAACAAAACTCAAGGGACGTGACGTATATCTGATATATTGTGATTATACAACTCTTTTCACCTATCGACTTCTCGCCTATGCAAGGTACCTAGGGATTCAAGCTCATCCTATGATAATACGTGATTTGTTTAGCTCTTTTCAACTATGGGACATTTTTGCCTCTTTTACCCGAATCTGGGATTATATGTTGACCTTAATCAGGACACTGGTTCCCTTATGCTTGGGTAAGCTAACCCTCACTTCACCTATACCTTACCAACTCCAACAACATTACCCTACCAACATCAAACTTTTACCAACCAACAAATTGCCTAAACACAACCAAATTACCTAAATTCATCTCTCCCTGGTCCTAAGGGAGAACTACATCGGTCTGAGGCCCCTCCTTGCTTTGTGCAATGGGCTATGTAGGCAGCACTTAGGAGACATGGGGTCTCCCAAGGTTAGCTCGACCATCCCCTACCATAACCTATCATGTGTTGTTAAAATATAAATGATTTCACATATTTATATTGATAACACTCACCTTGGTCTTTTATCAATTCAAAACATTCAAAACACAAACATTCTTATTATTATCATAAACTCAAATCAACATACATATTCAGTTTTATTTAGATGTTAAACAAATACATCTTCTCTATCATCGACGCACAGGTCGGCATCCTTATTTATTCTTCTACCCCTATGAAATTCACTTAGACCCTTGCACCTCATCCCGAACCAGGTGGTGATCATGATCATCGACGCCACTCACCTGGCCTCTCCATCCTCAAAGGTGCCACTGCTATTGGTTCCTCCCATTGATCCACCAATCTCTCCTGTAACATATGAATACGCCCTCTCACATGGAGGAATCTCACCTCTAGTCTCTCCACTCGTGACTGCGCAACCGCTAACAATCCCGTTGTCTCATTCACCTACGTTTGAAGCTGGTGAACTAAACCCTGTAGATGATCTCTCTCCATTGTAATCACAGCTATGTCAGGATGATCGGCCCTCTCACATGAACCTCGCAGCTCTGCTACCCACCATAATCTATAAGACTCTGTCACTCCTGCATCCATTACCCTGTGATCGGCTGCTGTCTCTTCTGGTCCTTCTGGAGGTGTCGGCCGGGGAGGTGAGAATGATGCCTCGGCATCAATCCTCATGTATGGTCTATAAGCCATGGGTATATCCTGAACAAATCCAAATTATCACCGCACGCGATCTAGAGGAATCCTCTCGTACTCACCTGGCCTGTGTCCCGCAATCCACCTTAATCGCTCTACACCCCTCAAATCCTCAGCTATGTTCTCCGTCACCATATAGTTCCTGTAAGGCCTCCAACGGATATCCACAATTGTCACCATCTCCCACATCTACCTATAATACTCAACGTCATCTGTCACGGCCTCGGATCTCACCTCTTGCTCTGTCTGGACCCATCGTCTGAATCCCAACCTCTGCACTCCTGTCTCTCTTCCCTGGATTGGTCGGCCTATTGGTCGCACACACACAATGTGCTCATAGGCCCAACAATGTAATAAGTATGCACAATCCAGTGTAGTCCTGTGATTTCACCTGCAGGCCCATAAACCCCTGTATAGCTCCGCTAGATATGCGGGTGCCCATGCGAAAGTCACGCTCCTTTCTATCATTTCCCAAATAATACACATCAATGATTTTGGAAATCTTCCCCCATCCGCCCTTGGTAATGCATAATACCCCATCGCTATCATTAATACCACTGCCAACCTTGTTGCCTCAGGGTGTGCTGCAAACATTATACCATAAGTGAATGTCAAACCTCGCTGTGTCAAATCTCATGCAGCTGGACCAAATACTGCTGTTATCACTCCCTGTGCCACGTTAGGCCCTGCCTGATACACTGGTCTTCCTGTAATTGGGAGTCTCAAAATTTGGAACACATCTTCTAACGTCACTGTCATCTCCCCTGTTGGCAGATAGAAGGTATTCTTTTCTGGATTCCATCTCTCAATCAACGCCTGCAACATAGCATGATTGCGTGTGATTCGTGAATAATAGCAGATTCCACTTAACCCCACATGGTTTATCAATGCCCACTCAGCTGGTGTTACATCCGCTCGGACCTGTGACAACAAAGCTGGCACCCTATCATTCATCCTCAACCCTACCTCTGCCTGCATACATCAAATCAACAAACAACAAATCAATAAATAAAATCCCCAGGTGTTTTTTATCACATTCTAGAATTTTACACAGTAACCAATATCGGTTATAGATAACTGATACTGGTTACCTAACTGATACCAGTTATCTCTAAACGATATCGGTCACTGTCAATTCTATACACCCTGCTTAAAAACACCACCTACGATAATTATTCACTCGTTTACCCCTCTCTGTACCTACAAACATACCCAAAACCCCTGATTACCTACCCCATAACACTCACCCCATCCCAAACCCTTGCCTATCACCTTTTCTTTTTCATCTCTACCCACTTACCTTCTCTCATCCTATTCATAAACATGCAAGAATTGAATTCCAACCAAAACTTATACCTCTTGGGATGCAGCAGCTTGAGGTGGAACCTGTCTTCCCTCTCTTCTCTGCCCACTGGATGCTTCTCCTTGTTCAGCCATGTTCACCACCCTCTTCAATATAACTTGCCTTTCTGCCTTCTTAATCTAAGCCCACGATTACTTTACCTATCTCTTTCCTCCTTATCACTCAATTCTCCCATGTAATTACCTGTATAAGCCGTCAACAGCATCGCATTCTCATATTTAACTTGTTGCATGACTCTAAAAATAAGAACTTAAGTTGCCTCCCAAGCTTTTCTATTTTTAGAAAAGCTCGTTTTAGCATAACCGATATCGGTTACCTAACCGGTATTGGTCGAATGACTACCGACATCGGTTACCTAACTGATATCAGTCACCTCTCTCCCTTTGGTTATCCTAGGCCATTTCTTTGTTTTTTACAAATTTTTGGTGGTGCCCGCCTCTTTTCCTTGCATAACGACATAGTTATCAATATCTATCATCAGAATACCATCAACACATATGCAAAACTTCATCAACATCATCTATATATACATCAAATTTCAATACCATTGACAAAACACATGAAACATTCTAATACATGCATCAAATCAAAAATTTTACACACCATGTGGAGCAAACTCATCTATATATCATCATCAAATCAATGTCAAAATATACAAATTGCCCTGCATGGGGCCTCTGTGATCTAAAAATACAAAGTCGGCACGCAGGCCGCTGTCTCTGTCAAAATCTCGACTCGGCTCGCAGGCCGGTCTCTCATGTCAAAAATATACTCAGCTCGCAGGCCGGTATCAACTATACAAAATGTACTCGGCTCGCAGGCCGGTATATACAACAAAAATGAATAAATAAATCCTATGTGGGCACGCAGGCCTCTATATACACACTCGGTTTGCAGACCGGTGTCTCTATCAACAAATCCTCTATATACCCATCTCTGCTCCTGGGGTGACTCAGCTCTCTCCCCCTCCCTCGGCTCGTCTCTCAGCTGGCCCCTGTGCCGGATCTCGCCTCCTACCCGTCACTGACCCACCGGCTGTGGCTGCGGCCCCCTATGACCTGTGACTCCGGGATGTCTCCGCCCTGTGAGCCGCATATGGCTGATAGTCGGCACCGGTACCATCTAGCACGTCCTGATAATATCAGGCCTCCACTCTCGCCTCCATATATCGGGCCCGTGCCACCATGGCTGGTGGGGCTGGTCCCCTGGCTCCTAATAGAAGTGGCCCTTGACCTGCAAGTACACCTTGTGCCTGTACCTACACTTGTGCCTGAGGCGGTCCCTGTGCCTGTGCCGGTGCCTATGTCCCTGTGCCTATGCCGGGTGCCTGTGCCTGTGCCTGTGCCTGCAGCTGTGCCTGTACCTGTGCCTGTACCTGTGCTTGGGCTAACTGCCCCTGTAGCACCCCAATCTGTGCCTGTGCAACAGCAAGCTGCCCCTGTAATAACTGCACCTGGCCCAAGAGACGATCCCTCTCTACTATAACAGCTGCCAAATCTGGCTGTGCGGGCTGTGCTCTCATGAGTGCCCTCTGCCCTGCCCACCACACCAAAAATGAACCTGTCACCCCGGCATCGTCCACCGTATCATCTGGCCGGCCTCTCTACTACCCAGACTGGGTCAAATGGCTGCGGTACAGGCAATGGTGCCTCTACATCCTCCCTCCGATACTGTGGGAAGGGAGGTGGCTCATCCTGCCGTAGGCCCAACTGTCATCGTACCCTCTCTAGGGGAATCCGCTCATACTCCCCGGTCTTCGTCCAGCTATCCAGAAGATGTACTGGATCCATCGTAGCTGTGCTCGGGCTCCTCCACGGGGATGATGGCCTCTGTATGGCCTCCATATAATATCTAGTGTGGTCAGGCCCTCTAACATATGCCTGTAATACGTGACATCTCACCCTACAATCACTGCTCGTGGCTGGCCCACGACCCCCAACCACCTCTGAAATCCATATCTATACACTACCTATGGCCCTAGCTGCTGGGGCAACCCTACTGGTCGTATACAAATGATATGCTCATAGGCCCAGCAGTGTAACAAAAATGTCGAACATATACCAAATCACCTCATACGGCGATAGCCCCAGAGCTCTCTATATAGCTACACCAGATACACCGGTGCCCATGCATAGCAGGTGTGCTCCTCCACCATCTCATGTAATACTCCCATCAACGCCCATGGGAAGTGGCCTCCCTCTGAGTCAGGAAGGGCGAAGCAGGTGATACCAATCATCATCAGCATGGAAAGCCATGTCTCCTGTCTATGCACGTGATACATATCACCGTAGCAGATGCTCGCACTGTGATATGTAATCAATGGGGCTGCATCCCCAAATACCTATAGGATGCTATCCATCACTGTCTCGGCATCCACCTGGAACACTACCTCACCAATGATCAGTAGTCTCAGGATGCGATACACATCCTCAAGCGTGACTGTCATCTCTCTAGTAGGGAGATGGAAGACATTGGTTGCCGGATCCCATCTCTCGATGAGGGCAACCATCAGGCTGTGGTCCCTATCCACAACCCTATACCTCTGGACTCCACCAAGTCCAACCTCTTGCATGACGGCCCATTGTGCTACAATCACATGTGGCCGCATCCGCCCCAATAGAGGTGGCATCCGATCCCGCATCGTCAGCTGCTGGCGTGCCTGCAAAAACAACTCACTCCATCAGGCCTACCCTTTACCAAACAACTACCTTAACCCTCTATACCCACTCACCCACCCAACCATAACCCTAACTCTATACACACATCTACACCCACCTATCTTACCCTATACATCTACAATATCCCCTTTACCTATTCTCACAACCTACCAACTACCCCACTCTACTCTCACCCTCTAACCATACCCCTAGTCAATTTAACACCTCCTACTTCATACACAACACTTAATCTATCCTACCTGAACCAGCCCCCAACCACTCAATTACCCCCCACCCCAATAACCTTTACCAGCAACTCTACCTTCTCCCCCTTCACCCAAAAAAAAAAAAAAAAACTCTATCCTACCCGCCTACAACAAACGAACACCACAAATTTCACAACCCTAACTTCTACCCATGGTGACCGGTACCGGTCACCCTCGACCGCCATCGGTCCCCAACCACATTGTATGTACCGGTCTCGGAACATATGACCGACGCCTTTAGTTCAATGACACAGCTAATCTATACAATTATTCTGTGACCGATGACCTAGTGACTGACATCGGTCACTGTGGGATTTCAGGGCCGGACCAACAACGGCCCCCAAATCCCCTTTTTTCCTATTTTTTACCCATCTACCAACAAGAATTACCTAAAAACTTACCCACCCTACCATTTTGGCCTACCTAACATACCTACCAACTCCATTTTATGATTTACCTTCATTTATCCATTATTTTATTAAATTTTGGATTCCTACCCCAAAACCCACATCCTAGCTAAATGCTTCAACTTCACGCAAAAAGGGGTTCAGAGCCTACCGGTACGACTACACGTCATCGTGGTGGGATAGGTGGTGGTGGTCCAGCTCCTCCAGCACCTCCTGCTCCTCCAGGTTGTGCCATGGCTCCAAATCTCCTCAGCAGGGTCCTCAACCAATCAAATTCTGTCTCCTGATCTCTGGGGCCTACCAATAACTTACTCCCCCACTCAACTAGTGCCAACTCAGCCCAAAATTTCAACCCAACTAATTCACACCTCAGAAAAGACAAAAATGGGCACTCAAATTCACAAAGTGACAATGACATGCCATATTTTTCTTTTTATAGGTTTTGACATATAACCGATGCCAGTTACGGTGCGCCCTAGAAGACCGGTATCGGTCTTGTGACCGATATCGGTCACACATAACCGATATCGGTTACCTACTTACTTAACCTAACTCCCGCCCTTATCCACCAATCTCCATTTTTCACCACCTCACCTACCCCTGGCTTTGCTAAATAGCCTTATTTTGAATTCATCGGCCCGACCCAAGGCCACAACCAACCAATCGGCCCGACCCAAGGCCGCACAACCAACCAATCGGCCCGACCCAAGGCCGCACCCAACCAATCGGCCCAACCCAAGGCCGCAACCAACCAATCGGCCCGACCTAAGGCCGCAACCACCCAATCGGCCTGACCTAAGGCCACCACCCACCAATCAGCCTGACCCAAGGCCACAACCCACTAATCGGCCCGACCCAAGGCCACAACCAACCAATCGGCCTGACCAAAGGCCACCACCCACCAATCGGCCCGACCCAAGGCCGCAACCCACCAATCGGCCCGACCCAAGGCCACAACCAACCAATCGGCCTGACCCAAGGCCGCACTAATTAAGTACCTCGACCAAGACTCGTAATTTACGATTCTATCATGTAGCTATTTGTTCTATCGAGCTCACCTATTCGTGTTTTAGCATAACTAGGATACTTGAATTGATCAACCGACCAGCATTGTCTAGACCAAGACCGTGCCATTTATCTCAACCAAACCAACCATTTGGTACTGCCAAACATGCCTAAATGTTCCGGTACCTTACCCATTATATCCCCTGGAGCTACTTCCTATGCCTTGGATACCAGGATTATATCACCCTTGTTTGGATAAACTATCGACCTTTGCCTATGAATTGCTTGTTTGCTCTTCACATCGTGTACCTTGGTCGCACTACTGCATTTCAACGTGCATCTACTTCCTTGAACTTACCCCACCATCTTACCATCATCTCAACACCATTCACCCTTTATCAACCCTATCCCTGATTTCACGTCGCCTCAATCTATGATAGATTTGAGGGGGATTACCTATACCCTTAACTGGGGCAACCACTTCTTATTATTGTCAGTGCAGCTTTACACGACAAGCTACATGACAACAAGGGGCAAATGTAGACACCAAATTTGGGTCTTACGATGCCCTGTACCCCACATATCACCTCGCAACCTAACCATACCTCACCACCTAAACCTTACACACTTAATTATTTATTAATTACCATATAATTAATAAATCCACATCTCCACCCCTGCCACCTCACCTTGCCACCTCATCATGACCTAGCCCTAACCCTAAACCAACCTAATTAAGACCTATGACTTGGTCCAGACTCACACCCATGACTCATCACCCCTCACCCACATCAAAACAAACCTAATAATAACTTGACCAAGCCCACAACTGATCCCTCAGGAGAAAAGGAGGGAAAGCTGGCTATTTTACTAAAAATAGCCAACTTTGACCTAACCAACATCGGATCCTACTCGACCACCATCGGTTACATAACCACCATCAGTTCCCTGTAAATGACCTTCCCCAGCCAAAAAGAAGGGATCCGGAATTCATTTGGGTAGGAAAGAGAAGTGAAATAAGCAGAAGAGGTTGCAGAGAAGAGCATCGAGCCGAAGACTGCAACTGAGCAACTGGATCGCTGTCACCCTCATTCAAGCATTGGAAAAGACTGAGGATAGCTTCATCAGCTCGCTTTCCAATACCGGATCATCCCAACTAAGCCTTACTGTCACCACCACATTCCTTGGACCTGTATCTTCATCAGGAACTAGTAAGTATTATCTTGTGGTTCTTTGTTATCATTTTGCTTTAATTCATTTCAAATGGGGAACTGACCACCTTCGAAAGGAAGTCTAATATTTCCTGGGCCTAAGGCAGTTCCCTCACCTATTGTCTAATTAAGATCTGGTGGTCTTGTATTCTTACTTACAGGTAGTCCTTCCCAGACAAAAAGGAGTTCTTCACAATCGATCTGATCTCTCTATGGTACGCGCACACCTTCCCAACATTCAATAGGTATTCCTCCTAGCCCTAACCCTTATTTGTTTCTCAGAAGAATGAAAGGATAGAAGCAACTCTATTTCAGAACGGAAACATTCTATGTGAAACACATAGTGTTCCAAATGGATATGAAATAAGTCTTTCTAAATGGTTTTTTAAATCAAGAGGTATATATTGATCAACCTAATGGATTTTCACTAACTAAAGGCAAATATTATGTGTGTAGGTTGAAAAAGGCATTGTATGGACTTAAACAAGCTCCTAGAGCTTGGTATAAAATATTGGATTCATACCTCATTGAGCAAGGTTTTAGAAAAGGTGTTGTTGACAGTAATCTCTACATCAAGGAAGAAGGAGATCATCTGATCATAGTCATCATTTATGTGGATGATATCATTTTTGGAGGAGATCATGATAGAATAAATTTTGAATTTGTTGATATGATGAAAGAAGAATTTGAAATGTCAATGCTAAGAGACCTCTCATTCTTTCTAGCTTACAAATCAGTTAGTCAAATCAAGTTATATTCATATCCCAAACCAAATATATCAAAGAAATGCTGAAAAGGTTTAGGATGGAAGATTGCAGACCTATAGGAACACCAATGGAAATATGATATAAGATGAGAAGAGAGGATAGCTCACCAAAAGTAGAAAAAACATTATACAGATCCGTGATAGGTAGTCTACTTTACTCCATGACATCAAGACTTGATATCATGCAGGAAGTAGACCTAGTTTGAATATTTCAAGAAGATCCAAGGGAAAAAAATTCAAGGAAGTAAAAATAATACTAACATATCTCATGGGAACAATTTATTATGGAATGTGGTACCCCAAAAGTAACGACTTCAGCATAAAAGCATACACAGATGCAGATTGGGAAAAAAGTGTTGATGATCGAAAGAGTACAAGCGGTGGAGAATTATTAGTTGGAAATTGTCTAGTCTATTGGTTGAGAAATAATCAATCATCAGTGGCACTCTCAACATGTGAAGCAAAATATATAGCTTATGTAATTTTTTGCACTCAAGTTTTATGGATGAAGCGGACTTTGGAAGATTACAAGGTAAAACCTAATATTCCAATTCCCTTGTTTTTTGATAGCACAAGTGCAATAAGTATATTGAAGAACCATGTGTTCCACTGAAATATCAATAATATTCTAATTATATATCATTTATTGAGGGAAGAAGTGAATGAAAATAAAATCAGTCTAGAATATGTGAGCACAAAAGAAGAACTTGCAGATATTATGACCAAGCCACTACCAAAGGCTAATTTTGAGCACTTAAGGACTGAATTAGGGGTCATTCCTAATCACACCAACAACTAGAAGGTATGTAGAAAAGGTGAGGGAGCATTCTCAAGAAATACCAGCTCCTAATCAGTACCAAATAGTATCTCTGTGAGGGGGAGCTAGTCTGCTAGCTCGTGTTTATCATAATATGCATCAACTCAGGGGAACATTGCCATGTATATATCATATCATATGGATAAGAAGCATGTGCTTAGGGGGAGATTCTTGAGGTAGGAACATGAATCATTCAACATACCAGTATTTTCATTTCATGTGGAATATATGGCCCTTTATCATTGTTGTCAAAGGGGGAGAGAAGATAAAATCATAAACCAACCAGTCATATAGAAAAGGGGAGAGACACTGAAACAAACCAAGTAATAATAGAAGGGAAGAGAAGATGAAAACAAAATTCTTCCAAGGGAGAGTTATAGTGTGCTTTCAGAAACTAGGTATGTAAGTATTATTTTTCCATCAAAAGGGTATAGGTTTTTTCATCAATGACAAAAGGGGAAGTTGTTAGACCTTTGTCATTTGTCATATGTTTTATCATTTATGTCAAGTTATATTGAAGGAAAAATGGTAAGAAAAAGTATAGTGCAAGTGATGTACAGATCAACCTTGTATAAAGAAAAATATTTGGGAAGAGAAATGTTAAGGTTGATTGGTAGTGTCAGCTTTCAAAGGCTTCATGATGGTCAAGGATAAGCTATAAGGTACTTAATAAACTTTTATACAAGCCGCAGACATAAGGAGATAGCCATCAAAGTCTTGAAGTATCTTCCAAAGTATGTAGGAAGTTGTGGAACCCTAGAAGAAGCTGCGAAAGATTAGTGAAGGCCGTGGGTAAAGGAATGAAGCCTTAAAGTAGAAAGAAATCAAAGGACAAGCCATGGGTGTAGTTGTGAATGTGAAGGAAGAGCTACGCAAGCAAGGATGAAATGAAGGCAAATCCATAGAAGTAAGGTAAGTTTGAAGGAATTCGTGAGTAAAAATAAAAATATGAGGAGAATTATAGAAGTTGCACATAAAAGAAAATAGCTGCGAACATGGGAAAAAGCCATGGGAAGGAAACAGATAAGGAGGAAAGCCACATAAAATTATAAAAGGTGTGAGAAGTAAAGAAAATCCATAGATAACTGAAATGATTCCAAGAAAGGAGAAAATCCGCTTATAACTGGAAATTTGCCAAGAAAGGAGAAAAGTCGTTGAACAAGAATATTTCCTTGATACAAAGGAGAAAGTCAGAAAAGATAAGGAAAGTAGCGGATTGAACAATATGGACTAGACAGGGCTCGAGGAAAATCAGATTGAGTTGAATATGGACAAGTGAGATTTTTTTATCCAAAATTGATAGTGATTTGATTGTCTAGTGATTGCAAATGAGTATAAGTCTTGAGATCTGGGAATAATGAGGAAATCTACATTTCTAGCTGTCAATATTTAATGCTCATTGACTTTGTGGAAATACACTTGTAGTTCTCTATGAGATTCTTGATTTCAAGGTAAAATTAAATATGAGAGAAGAAAATGAATTCTCTTATCTTGGTCACATTATAAATCCTAAAAATATGAGAAATCTATTTTAGGTATCAGGCCATAAATAATTTATGGAAAATGCATAGAAAATGGTGAAATCAAATTGAATGTAGAGATAAAAAATCTGGAGTTTGTTTCATGCATTTACTAGACCATATTTTCAGGTGATAGAGCAAGAAAGAGTGCACGACATGCCAAAGTATGTGATGGAGAGTATCGATTGTTGATATAGAGGAAATTTGATGCTAATTCGGGAATTGCTCAAGTAAGAAGATGATGTATTCAAGCTAAAGGAGATATAGAAAGAAAAGAGAGTGAGAGGAAAGAGAAGAGAAGATAGATGAATTGGTGAATATACATCAGATTATAAGAGCATTAGTATGGAATATGGATTGAGAAAGAGAGTTCGAATCAAATGAGCATAAGAAGTGACAGAGAGAACATAGATAGATAGAGAAGAGTGATCATGATCTATTGTGTACAAAAAATTGTAACTAGATGATCAATATTTATATATGAAATAATTCTAAGTTGTAGATTAGCATTTTCAGGGGGTTACAACCTCCTTATGGGTAGGTGCCTACAAAATACTAGTTATAGATTAAATTAGGGTTTGGTGCTCCTTGGAAGTTGGTGCTTGTTAAAATTAGCTAAATGGGTGCTTGAAGTTGTGAAGTGGGTGCTTCACAGGTTGAGTGGGTGCTTAATAAAAACCATTGTAATACTTTGGAATAAATGTTCCTAATAAAGTTGTGGTTTCAAGTTGGGTTTTCTCCTGAAAGGGATTCCCACTATAAATTTTGTGCTCAACATTTTACTATATGATAAATGTTTGACAAAATGCACATGATATAGTAACTGCACAAATAAAATATTTTGAATTGGTATAACTCTATAAATTAATTTTAATCTACACTGATTCACCCCCCCTTAGTGCTTGTGATCTTTAACAATATATTGCATCATCCATCTCTTCAGGGGTATGTAGACATTTCTTCCCCAATGGAAGATCTACCCCAAGATGAATAAGAAGTGATCTTGCATCAAGTTCTTGAAATTTATATGGAAAACAACATCATGTTAACTCTTGAAGAGCCATTCCAACGGGTTCATGAAATGCTCGAAAGTGATCCAAGATCAATGAAGCAATATTTCATGCATGACCTTGAAAGAATGTAAAAAACCTTCAAATCCAAGTGAAGGATGAAGGCCTAGACAACTTCCCTCTTCTTCAGTGGAACCTCGGGTAACTAGTATGTGGAAGTTTCTAGGCCTAATAATGAAAAACCTATTGAGGAGATGAAATTTTCATATCATAAGTTAACCCACATCTCATTGGTTCAAGCTTCACACGAGCGTGATTCTCATCTGTTCAAGGAATCCTCTTCCCACCTCCTTCCTTGGAACAAAGAGTATAAGTGAATAATTGAGCAATACGAAGAACAAGTAAAAAATATTAGTGCTCACATTCAACCCTTCTTGGATACCAATTCAACATATTCTCTTCCTGTAGAATAAATCCCTCCAATCTATAGTGTTGATCCTGAGGTGATAAAGAAAGAACAACGTTATATGGTATAGGGGAGGGATAATGAGAAGATCATCAAAAAATGTAGTTCTTTGTTTGCAGAAGTCATATCTCTCACCAAGTACATTATTACCACTTTTTCAAAGGTGAAGAAAGTTAAGGAGGAGATTGAAAAAGGGAAGAGCCACTAGGATGAGGTGTTCCCAGTTGTTTCTGAGATGAAATCCTTAGACCCTCATACCATTGTGAGTAAGAATGTGTTTACATCATCTACTGAGAACTTGTCTCTAGTTCGCATCTGCATCATTGATGAAAGATATAGTATGATAGCATATGCTATCTCCTAACTCTACTATAGAAAAAAACATGCTTTTTATATTTTTAATGAAGCCTACAACTGTGTTCAGAAACTTAGGTTCCCTCCACTCATTGAAAACTCATCATCAGAAGAAATCACTGTTTCCTTCTAGGAGTTGGTCAAAATAGAGTCAGTAGACCCTCTCTACTTAGATGAAGATACCTTAGAGTCCCTGGCCAACATTAGAAACTCCATTTTGGAAATTAAAAAATATTACAAAAGATAGATTAGTTAATGCAAGAAGATCAATGAAGTTCCTAGAGTATAGGTCAAGGTGTTGAGATGTGTTAACATTCCTAAGGTAGATAAGTTGACAACTGTGATAGCTCAATTCAGTATGAAATTCAAGGAACAAGAGATCATTTCATAAAATCTTTATCATGAATTTTGAATCAAAAAACTCTTCATCATCAAATTAGTCAACTTCTTCCTTCTTCTCCCCCTCTTCCAATTCTTCATTATAATTAATCATGGCAATTTGTCTCATTCACTTAAGTGACTTTATAAATTTGAATTGTAAAATTACCTTTGATGTATAAAAAGGGAACTTATATTTCATTTCCTAGGAAGATGTAAAGTCAAAAGTTGAATGAGATCATGAATAGTCATGTGGGGGGTAGGTGAAGAAGAAATTTACAATAATATAAATTTAAATGGATTCTCCATTTCAAAGGATTCTAAAATCTTACTTTTCTATAGAAATTGTGGATTGTTATTTGGATGTTGAGATTTATATCACTAATGCAAGAAATAAAATCTACATTTATTACATTTCCCTTTCTCAAGTGTTCCTCTATTATCTCTCTTTTCTGCATTTTGCAATCATAGTGATCAAGAAGGATCTTTGCATCCTTAATTGATGAATAAAAATAAATGTCTGTTTATGGTTTGTTAGTTTTTCTAAATTCTTACATTGTTGCTTTCCTCTAATTTAATGTTGAATTACTATGGTTATTATGTGTGAACTCTATTATTTCCTACTCACAACAATAAACCTCTCTTTCATAAATTCTCTCCTTTATTCCTCATCACTGTTAATTCCTCCCTTGTACCCCGTACAAGAACTTTTCCATAGGTTCAGTAAAGTTTCTTGTATGATCCATAGCCTATTTGGCTACCTCAAAATAGTCAGATAGAATTAGGATGGTTTACATTCAATAATGGGATCCTCCCCATACACAAGAAAGAGGGGTGTATCACCGTGAGCGTAGATGGAAACACATAATTTTCAACACGAAAAATTATTTCACCAAAAGTTTTTGACAACTCTAATAGGGAGAGATTTGCCCACGTGGACCCATAAAGATCTCTACAAAATACAAAAAATCATATATTACAAAAACAAAAATCAGTTTACAAATAAAAATCATATTTTGAAGGTGACTCCATTAAGGAATGAATCCGTGTCACGTTCATTTCTCGCATTGTAATGAAAAAGTTTCAATATTGGTGTTCATCACCAATGAGTGACATAAAATATGAATCAGAAGAAGACCTTGATATGTAAATTTTTGATCAACCATTGTTTTGAAATATCTCTTGGAAAGTCAATAATTATGCAACAACGAAGAATTATCTTATTTTTAACAAAAACCCACAGTCAACGGAGGGAAAGAAGGTTAATACCTTTTCTGTAGAAGCCATGAAATCGTTTCTAAGAATGGATAAAATTATTGCTTGTGAAGATCATATCATCAATGCATGGTGGCTCTAATTTAATTGTGTTGGACATTGTGTCATTATTGTTGTCATTGATGTTAAATGGAATTTATGGTAAAGGGTGTCTAGGTGGCATAGGAGTCTGCATGAGGTGTCATTCATCAAATAAGATGAAGGTTGATTGTTAGTGAGGTGTTTTGATATCATGAAGTGTTGTAGTGGTGTTGTGTCTTGTGGTGCATATGCATGGTTATTACATGGTTCTAGAAAATAGGTGTTGTGAATGAGATATAAAGGATGGCATGATTTCTAACATGATGTTGGCGAGAAAATTTGTTGGTTTGAAAAATGGTGGATTTATACCAATGCTCTGGGACTAGATCCCTTTTCTTGAATGGGGTAGCTCCACTTATTGTGTGCGAACGAAAATACAATTATGTGGTTGTCCTAGAGGCTGGGAATCCAATAGGGACACTCCAATGAAACTGCAGTAAATGCTTACAAATTCTTGCAATGGAGGAATTTTCTGGGTAGGTGGGAAAAAGGAGTGGGTAATTAGGAAGAGGGATTAATATCATAGGTAGAAAATTCAGATGCTTACAAATATTAATCGGAGCGTATAATCACACATAGTCAAGAAGGAAAAAACCTTGCTATTAACACCAAGACAAGGTGGAATGTTAAACACATAGTTTCAATCATTCCCTCATCATAAAAGCATGAACTCCTTTCTTTCTATTGACATTCTCAAAAAGTTTTATAATGAGAGGAATAAAAGAACATATGATGAGGATAATGTAATAAAATAGCCTCTTTTGATTATTACAAGTAGTTATCTACTTTTGAAAATAAAAAATTGACAACCTTTAAGAATGGGGAAGTCATTACAATTTATAGGCTTTAGAATCCAACTCATCTATAACAAGATTCAACATCTCATACTGAGAGACAAGATTCCTCATCCATACCTGTGATAAATTTTCATATGGAGAATCAAATACCTTTGTATTTACCAACATATAAGAATGATCTTTTACCATTTCCAAAACCAGTGGGTAAACCTGATCCCAATGTTGTTTCTCTCTCTCAATATCATCGCTCATCATTTAAATTTTTTTGCTAGTCACACATAAGTACATTTACAATGAGATCATCTCTAGAAGAGGAAATTTCAATTTCTCTACAATATTTTCACCCATTTTTCATTGGATCATCCCTACATGGTGAGACCATGTGTCTTTCGAATGGACTCTAGATAAAATATACTAACGGGAGTAACTTCTTTAATTATAAGATATGAAGAGGCATTCAGGTCCATAAAATGTTGCACATACGAGGTGAGTATTCACACATGGTCCTTCAACTGATTAATTTTATATTTTTATTCCTGGTTCCTCACGAGAAGGTGATTGGAATAATTTTGGAACAAATATGCATCTCCTTCATGGGTTTTTGAGCCCAGGGAAATGGTGCTCATCTCGTAGTTAACCGAGGTCATTTCTTCAATAGGATTGATTACCCTTGGCTTGAATACTTCTACATAATAATTTCCTGAGCCACCACTAAAAAAGTGAGAAGTCACTTCAGTGAATTTTTTATTCTTCCCCTTGACCAATGATGATGTAGTTGAAAAATTAGGTGTTGTCACTTGATGGATTGTACGAGCGTCCTCTATGAAAATTTATTGCATCAAAGGGAACATATCATTTATCTGGGGCTTAGAAATTGGTATGACTGTTATTTTCTGCTCAGGGTGAGAAGGTGCATCTCGTGCAAGAGGAGTAGGAGTGGAAGTAAAAGGTGGGAAAATCTCATATTTCTAAGGAATTGAATAGTGGACTAGATCACTTTCCCCAAGATATATTCCTACCACATGATCATATATTGATCTGATCTTCTTGTGTAAAATTTTTTAATAGTGGGATTCTGATTCTAATGCCTTGCACTTTGAAATTTCTTGTGATTGAGTTGATCCTGAAGACTTCTCCATGACCTTCAAAGAGGAGTGATGGGATGTCTACCTTTGAAGAGTGCAAAATTTCTTGATTCAATGAGGGCTGCCTTCTTCTTTCTGAACCATTCCTTTGGTGTCTTAATGAAAAACTCAGTTTTCTCACTCATATCTCTTGATTCGCGGATGCTCCATGTCACATGTGGAAGGGGTGGATCCTTTACTACTTGATATTTTGGGTCATAGAAATATGTTCCATCATCCTGAATTCCCTCTTCATACTAGTTAAACTTGAACATTTTCATTTTCCCGATGGTGAAATCCACATGTTCTCTCTTTCCCTGACTTCAAAATCATCTATGCATTTCACCCAATAGTCTTCAATCTTTATAATGTGATATGACTAATGAAGGTGAAAAGTTTCTGGATCATTTTGGATATCGAAGTATGCCCTTGGGGTTTATGAATACAAAATCAAAGGGATGAAGGAAACTTCCAGGAGTGTGACATCATAGAAAATTTTACATGAGAAGATTCCATAGGAAATGGGGAAATATACATTCTTCCTCTTCCGGTTCTTGAGATTACCATGAACATGGACAATTTTCTACATAGCTCGAACAATACGATACAGTCACTGATATATTCTAGTAGAATTTTTGGAGTAAGATCAAAACAAGATAATCAGATGTAGGAGAAAGTGGTAAACTGGATGAAATATGATCCATACCTTTTGATCAAATAAGGTGCTTGTAGCGAAAAATTTGAATGAGGATTTCCTTCTAGTGTTATAATGGAAAACATCCTAAATGCTTGTAAAATGTTGATTTATCTCATTCAAGACTAGCTATGGGTACCTTTCAAATGCTAGATCATTCTAGGATATATTCTATGTAAGTGCAAACCCTTTGAATGGTCTCAATCTCGCAAGAGCGTATACCAAGTATGAAGTAATTGAAAAATTCTTGGAGACTAGTATTGGAGTAACTGATGTTGCAATTTGTCATTGATGATTTTACCCCAATCAATTCTCTACTTTCCTTTGAAGATGGTAAGCATGAACAAGGACATCTAGTTATGAAAATATTTCATAGTTTCTTCTCCCATCACCTGACTGAGAAGGATGATCATGTCTGAGTAGCCTTCATGAAATTCACTCCATGAGAGAGACTTTGACACACGGGAAGGATTTATTCCTTTCTTTAACCACTTACTTAGTTTGAGGACTTGAAGGTAGGATTTTGTTTTGGACCATTCACCTACTACAATATCCTTTGAGATAATGTCCATATTGTTCCAGGTCAGAATTTGTATTGAGTGAAAGATGGTGATGTAGCCTAGATTTTACCACCAAAAACACAAGGCGTGCTAGCACATCACTCAACCTAAATTGAGCACTAACCTGAAGTGTGCAATGCTACCAAGTCCCTCTTTAGAGAATCTTGTTTAAGATGTTAACATGATTGAATATATATTTTAGATCCATGATAGTTAATCAAATATTCCGCAGTGCATAAATTATATCTAGAACTTAACCCTATGAAGGATTATCTAAAAATTTTCTATAATCATATTTACCATGCAAGATCTATGTTCAGTTACATACAACACCAATATATAGCTGATAAGATCCATTATATTAATACTGTAAAACACAGAAGCTTCTTACATACATCATAAATCTACCATAGTCATGCACGCTACCAAACTCACATCATAACACTATAATAATATCAAACTACCTAAACCATGCAAATCAATACATATTTATAGGGGTGGGGACTTTCCCTTCACCACCCATTCACCTTCAAAATTAGCCTACATGCTAATAATAGCCATGTGTCATTACATGAGAATTTAAAAATGCAACTATAATACAACTATTAGCTCTAAAATCCTGATAATAGATTATAGATTATCTAATAATACAACTATAGTATAATAGATTATCTAATATACTATACTATCTGATAATAGATTATCTAATAATACAACTATAGTATAATCCTATTATTAGCTCTAAAATCCTGCATGGCTCTCAATCTTCAGCAAGTCCCAAAATAGCCTTGCATGATCTGCAAGTCTTCTACAAAACGTTCTATGCACGCCATGTCAAAATTAGCCCCAATCTACAAACTTATAAGTCCTAATTTAAAATTATTCCTAAGCACACATTGTTCTGCTATACTTCTGCACGCTTCTACATGCTTTGTGTCCACGCACCCAATAATTCTACACTTTCATACTTGGGTTATATTTCATTAGCTCAACATTACCCCACACTAATTTCATTGTCATCCCCAAAAATGGGTAATACCAAACTATCTCTCCAAGAATAAAAAATAATGAATGAAAGAATAAAAGAGTACTTGTATAAAAAGAATGAAAAACTACTCAATGCCTTGCTCTTCTAAAGGAAATATTAACTCTGGATATTCATTCTTAATCTCTACCTCTAAATCATTCTATTCAATCAATGCTTGACTAGTTTTATCAAGAATGTATGTAACTATGGCTTCCAACTCATCATGAGTCATGTTTACACTCTCATTCTATAATATTCTAACAATGTTAGCCATGCTAGAGACCATCCCCTTCATAAGATCCATTTTCTACGTAATGATTTTACCAATGTATTTTATTTTGTCCTTATGTGGATCCTGGGCTACTACAAGTGCATCACCCTTTTTCTCAATCAACGTAACCCTCTCCATGTGACTAAGCATCTCATTCTTCATTTCCTTGAGGACTTCATTTTTTTCTTTAATGGTCCTTGTCTTTATGATGACATCTTAGGCTTCACATATAGTCAATTCTTGATCTTCTTTCTTAAGCTCACCCTTCAAACCCTGTAATAAGGATTCATAACTTGCAATCTTCCATGAAACAATGGCTTTGGCTCTTGCTACCTCTTTTGCAACATCCTTATGCATTGACATACACATGATCCCTTCCTCTAATAATATTTTAATTGTTGTGTGTCGATAATACAGAGTGGATTTAAAATTTTTTGTAACCTTCTCCTGATACTGTGGCCTCTTCTCTATGATCTCATCATTAAATTTTCTCGGCCATCCTAAGGATGTTCTTCACTTCTTCCTTAACATTTTACTTTTCTTCTATAAGGCACTTTATCTCAGTGTCCTTATCTTTCTTATCATCTAACATGGCCCTAATATTTTTTGCTTTATCAACATTCTAGCACACAAATTCCGTAGATACCTTAGTGAGGGCATTTCTCACTTGCTTATCTGACATGAGAGTGGGATTAATAGTCATATGGCATGAATGGGGCACCTCCTTCAATCTGCGTGACATGTAGGATTCCTCATACACATCGAAATCAAGATCCTCCATATGAGTCTTCATCATCCATGATAATTTCTTCCTTGTGCATATATTCTCCATATCCACATCCATGAGCTCCCATCTATATAAATCCTTGGGTTCCAATGTACCTTGGAACTGCACGCGTATAATTTTTCTTAGGTCATCAATATACCCAAAAGTTGGAGTCTCATATGTTGCTTCCTTCTTATTCTTACTAGAACACTTACGCTTGGGCATCCTAGTGCCTGAATCCAAAACCGTCCCTTCATCTATTTGTGCAATAGGGGGTGCACCAGATGGTGTGCCCCTATCTTCACCTATGTCCAAGCCAACGTGCCCACTATCTATGTTTTTTTCCTTCAAATCCTCCTCACCATTCTTCACCTCCTCTTCCTAAGGCTCATCTGAATTTTCATTCTAAAATGGGGTTTTTGGCACGTTTTTCTTAGAATTTTCTTCTTCTTCCTCCTTCTGAGGGATGTATCTATGCCTCTTTTTCTTCTTAGGTTCCACCTTCATAGGAGAAGTTATATGTGATCTTATGGAGGTATGGAAAGGTCCCACACCCTGTTTCTTTGTTCTTCTGAGTACCCTCTTATGTTGAGGCTACTCAAGATTTTTATCCAGATCCACCTCCAATGCACATGTCTCCAACCCTTCATCTTCTTACTATAGTGGAGGGGTTACCTCATGCGTATTTTTCTCTCCAATAGTGGGTTATTTCCTACCACTTTGCTCAATACCACCACTATCTTCACGTACTTATTCTTCCTCTTCTTTCACAAGGGGAAAAGCCAGTTCCTCATCTACCAGTGTGCCAACTATGTGCTTCCCCTTGGGTGGGTCAGGAAGTTTGAGATCATTTTCTACATACCTCCCATTTTCCAACCTGGGCTTGAGTTGGATATACACAAGGGTTTTCCCAATCTCACCAATAGACAAACTCATAGCCTTCATATCAATACTGTCTGAAATTATCCATTCAATATATGAAAACTTACTTGGATACGCGTAAGTCTTTCTAAGAGTGTGGTATTTGCAATCTACCTTATCAACGTTGAATATCAACTAGCATGTGTCTAAAAAACTATGTACAGATGCCTAGAAATAACATGTGGTGAAGGCATAAGGGAGATTACACTAAGGGCTCCAATTCCCATAATTAATCGCAAAGTGTGTAATACATAAGTGTAGGTATACTGAAAACTATACTTGCTTACCCAATACCGAAGGTAACTCCTTAGGTATTCTCCATTCCTCTTCAAACGCGGAATAGATTTGCACATAACATAAGTCTACACTTTGTTTAAATGGTCCACTCATGGACCCATCACATGTTTATTCCTCAAATATATATGTAAGAGATTTATTTTCTATAATATAATTCCATATTTTATCCTTTGGCTCATCGGGCACTCCAATTTCTACAAAGACGAAGGATAACATGATCACACCAAAAATAATCTTCTCATCTCTATGTGTTTCTTCAATGATGGTTTCAGTAATGAAACCCACCAAGTTGTAAGTCACCCCTTCAGTAATTTTCTTCACTATATGTAACCATAAGGTGTTCACCTACGACCATCACTCCTGGTTCTTCAATTTTTTTAGGAGGTGCACTGATGCTTAGATAACTAGGTATTTCTTTAGCTTATCAATGTACATTCCACACCCTCCCTTAAGGTAACCCATTTCTTGGCTTGTCACAATGATCATTGCCTTATCTATCAGGTTGCTACTAATCTCTGTGCCTGAATTCCTCAATCCTTTCAGGGTCCCAATCAGTGGCATGGTGATCCTCATCTGTCATCTAACAAAGTAGAAGAAGTCCTCATGGACTCTTCTCACCAACCACTGGTACCATTTTTGGGTTTTCCAAAATGAGGGAGCTCATACAACTATAAAACCCCCACCTTTCTTAAATGATTCTCACCCATGTCATCATATACGGCCATATCATATGTTGTTCTCTTGTTTGTTTTCTTCACTAGCAATTTATCCAGTTTATCCTTGTTGTCTATTGTCTGGTGGTTGTAATCACTTACTTTACTTTGGTGAATGTGGGAGTCCTAGTCGCGACCCTTGTAAACCCCCTCAAGGTACTGCATCTAAGATAAATGGATTTCCAGGGCATCCTCCACTTCAATTTATACTTACTTTTTCTTGTTTTTCCTTGTGACCACTCTATGTGCTCTCTTCAGTGCCATAATAACTATAAAGGTGTGATCCTTTAACTTATTCGAGATCTATAAGTCTAACTCCACATACCCTAGCTCAAAATTGCGTTCCCTAGGTCAAAATCTCAACCCTAGTTGTCAATATTCTTCCATGCACACCTTTTCTCTACTCAAACACTTCTCTAAATGGAGCGGTAATCACCTTGGTGCATAAATCTGACAAACACAACTGGTTCGTGGCTCTCCACACTTTACAACTCATTTTCTAGCTTTCTCGTCAGCAACTCGCTTAAATACTCTGGTTCGCAAAGGTAAGAGTGATTTTGTAACACCTCCCTATATAGTTGTTCAAAAAGTTTACACATTTATTACTCTCCACCTACCACCATACCTAGAATTGATTTTTCATTTCTGTAATTTTTTGCGCTGCTTATTTATGCGCCACAATCATAACCTTCTTGCGCAACTTTTACTTCTCGGCCACATAAATCCTTTTGCATGCTCTCATGCACCGAAGTACTTCGCCACTATGAATATTAATAATTTTTTTCCAATACTGTAGCCTACCTCACATTACACCATGCATTAAATTATCCATACATGGTATTCAATCATGAGAAATCTTTCTCTTTCTCCATCCACACCTTTTCTTTGAGCACTTGCATAATATTTCTCCTATGCATACCCATCTTAAAATAATATTCAAACTTGGAAATTAACCCTATATATATTCCACCCCACACTAAGGGTGTGTGTGGTCCTCTGTGCATGAAAACACTTAGATAATAATCAACTTCTAGTGCGTAAGTGCGCTTATTACACAAAACATTGAACTAAATTGACAAAACATAACAATGATGAAGGAAACACATATGAAAGGAATGCATGAGGGAAATATAATCCAATGGAAATACTACTTTATTACAAACACAAGGAAGACTTATTTATAGTACGACTTCATTCCACTCCCATTGAAGTAACCGAGAAACCATGTTCCATCTAGTGCCTCTAATTGGAAAGTGCCTGAATCAAGTATATAATTTATAACATACAGTCCCAACAAATGCACCTAAAGATTTTCAGGGTGGTGAAAAAACTTTGAATCATACAAAATTACCATTTTCCCAACCTCAAGCTTCTTATCCTTGATGTGCCTATCATGTCATGCCTTTATTTTGGTCTTTTCTTGCTTATGACTCCACCTTGCTATAGCGCACCTTTCATCTAGATGCATAAGTTTTTCAATATGTTCATCAAGTTCATGCTCATCAACTAATCCTCCTGCATGTGTAATACACAAAGATGGTAACATGAATTCCACTCATAGAATAGCCTCTGTTCTAAAGACCAACTGAAAGGGTGTGGCTTTCTTTTTGTAATTTGTCATGTATGCCCAAATTATAGTAGAGACTTTATCATCCCATTATTTCCTTCCAACATCACAAATCTTAGTCAAAGTATGGCTTAATATCTTATTGAAATCCTCAGTAGTTATATTTTCCTGAGGATGATAGCATTTTGTTCTATGGTATGAAATCATAAATTAATCCAATATTATCCTGATGATCTCATTAAGAAAATGAGTACCCCTATCACTTGTTAAACTTAAAGGGCATCCATACCTGCTAATAATATTTTCCCATAGGAACTTGACTGTCATAGCTTCTGTATAATCCTTTTTAGGTGCCGCTTCTACCCACCTTGTAAGATAATTTTTACAAGTTATAATATAATGTGATCTAGTCCTACGTGTGATATGGGAGATATGACCCAAAAATTCAATCACCCACTTTTCAAAAGGTTCTACGCTAGCAATAGGCCTAAAAGGAATTTCTTGTCTATGCCTAGGCCTTCCAAGGTGCTGATAATGGTCACACACCTTACAATATTGTTTACAATCTTTGCATAATGTTTCCGATCATACACCAACCAATAGAAACTTTCACGCGGTGGCATCCCCTGTATAGTTTCCACTTGTAATACCACCATGATCTTCCTCCATAATTGTTTCACATTCATGCTCAAGTACACACTAGTGTAAAACTTCATCCTAACTTAGTTTTTATAATTTTCCACTAATCAACATGTAAGGTGCAACGCATATGGCCTATTATTTCTTCTCTAAAGCCTTCATTCCTTCTAGCACCACACCTGTGCATAAAAAGACCGTAATATCTTCTAAGTTAGAGGGCGTGCGGTTCAATCTAAAAAATACGCATTTGACATTATGTCATCAATGCTCTACGCATCCTCACTTGATTGAATCCTTGATAGATGGTCTGGACTAGAATTTCTCCTTCTTGGCTTAACCACCATAGTAAAGTTAAACTCCTGAAATAACATAACCCAATGACATATGCGCCTTTGTAAAATGGGATTTTTCACCAAGTACTTCACTTCTATTTGGTATATATAAAATATGAAAGGTGTTGCCAACAAGTAGTGTCAAAACTTATGAAGGGCGTATAGCATAGACATGACCTCACACTCTGTAGTGGTGTAATTTTTTTTCTTATGGAGTAAACTTCTTTCTCATAAAATAAATATGATGATCAACAAACCCTTCTCCAAGATGGGATAATACCACACTAATGGCCATGCCATAGGCGTCTACATCAACATGAAAAGGCTTATTCCATGAAGGAAAGCGCATAATAAACATTGTACTAAGCCTTTCCTTCAGTGTCTCAAATGCGTACTGTTGCGCCTTATCCTAATAGAACTTGTCTTTACCCTTCAATAGTTCCTCTAGGGGCATGGCAGTCTTGGCATATCCTTTTATAAACTTACTATAATACCTTGTGTGCCTCAAGACTCTATACACCTTGCTCTGGCTAGTAGGTTCCTCTAAGCCCAAAATAACAACAACCTTAGCATGATCCACTAGGAAGCTTCCTTATAGATGATATGTCCTAGAAAAATCCCAAAGGGTGTGGAAAACACACACTTATTGATGTTTAAAGAGATGCTCAACTGCTAAAATATCTCAAACATGAGCCTTAAGCTATCATAGTGATCCTGCAAAAGCCCATAAACTATCCAATCATCTAAATATACTTGCAAGAACTTATGAATAAAGTCCTGGAATGCTTGCACCACAATGTGTGAAAATACTGCAGACACATTCTTTAATCCAAAGGGCATAACTTTGTATGAAAAAATTCCCCACTAAGTGGTGAAAGTTTTCTTATGTTGATTCTCTTTAGTTATCCTTACCTAATGATATCTAGAAAATCCATTAATAAAGGAGTAGATCTCACGCCCTACAACGCCTTCCAATATTTCTTCAATAAATAGTTTAGGAAATGGATCAATTACACATGCAACATTTAACTCCCTATAATCCACACAAATTTTTATTCTCCCATCCTTCTTAATACTGATCACCATAGGGATAACCCACTTTGAATCCTTGATGGGCACAATAATTCTAGAATTCAAAATCTTATCAATTTCTTCTTTCAGCTTGACACATAGGTTGGGATTCATCATGTAAGGCCTCTTCCTAACTGGGCATGCACCTTCCTTTAGCTTGATTCTCATCTCACTCAATGATTCATGTACCCCTTTCAATTCATGATAGCCTCTAGGGAACAGATCCTGAAATTCGTGCAACAACTCAATTATCTTAGCAACCTCAGAGTCAAACCAATAATCTCTAATGATGGCCTCCTTAGGTTCATCATCTATTCCAATGTTTACTTTCTTTATCTTCATCAGCTCATGGTAGGTGCACACCCTCTCATATGCACTTCCCAAGACCTCGCGTGTACCCTCTATGTGCTCAAAATCAAATTTCTCCACCTCTTCATCACTAACTATGTAGACCATATTACCCTTTTATCATTCTAGGAAAGAACACCCAAGCTTCTCTACATCTGTTTCTTCCTCTTGAAAGAGTTCCTATAGGTTTGACTGACCTAACAATTTATAAAGGAGCTCCTCATCCTTTGCACTATCTTCCATAGTTAAGGGCTTCACAACCTATAATGTCTCATTCACTGGAGGTTTAGTGGAAAAATAGTAAAAGCTCTGAATCATACCTCTAGTAAGTTCTTGCCAATTTCTGTTCTCTCTATTTAACTCTGCATAGACATACTATGCGCGCGTTCAACCTCGCAAGGTGAAATAAAGCTTGTACACCCACAAAAAAGGTGGTAAAGATTCCTGCCCCTTCATCTAAATTCTCTCACAATATTGAACGTGGTGTTGAGTAGGATCATTGCCATGAAATTCACAGATCTGAGTAGGTGTATTGATCCTATGAAATATAGAAGATAAGGCAATTCTCACTTCTTGCCACTCCAAAAGATTATCCTTGTGAACCAGCCACTAGCACACTGATGTCCCACACAGAGTATAGACTAGCATATTCCTTCTTTCAACTTGACATTTCCATTAAAATTCCATAGAAAGGAGGAATATTTTTGGATTCTCCTCACTAGCGTACCTTAGTACCTGATTGCTACCAAAATTCCTGATACTGCACGACCTACTTACATGCATAGCTGCACTTCTTACTACACGCCCAACTATTTCATAAGTGTCATGTGCCTAGTTTTCACATGTAACACTTGTATTATCACTCATGGACCGTGCATCATCCCATTAGAGAACTCCTTCCTTTGATGGCTCAAGAAATTCTAGATATCGAATGGTGCACACATAAGTTCTATTCAAATATTCTTCACTTAAGGGATCTACATAAGGTGAAGATTTCCCACCTATCAAGGGGCTGATGATGCACTCCTCCTTATTCTCAAAACTTATATAGCATTTTTTGAAGCGTATATCAGTGTTGTTTTCATAACACCAAGGGCACCCAAGTAAATTTGGAAACCATCAGCCTCTGAAAATTCTAAGACCTCAAATTCTACAATAAACTTGGCTCCTTGTCTAGTAATTAATGCATCCTTTAAAACTCCAATAGGTGTGGATTTAGTTCTATTTTCCATAAACAAAACATTTGAAGATGGATGCAATGGTGGTCTACCCATCTAAACCCATGCATCCAAAGTGAGAACATTCACTTTCGCACTTGTGTTGATCAGAATGTTACTAAAAAACCAGCCATCAATAACAACATTCAGAATAATCTCCTTGTCATAATTCAGGTTATGAGGAGAGAGGTTAACATGCAAAAGTTTCCTTACATGTTCAATCCCAGCATGCAGAGTCTTTCCCTTTAACTAGTTCCATAACAAAGCAATGATGTTTTCTTGTCTCAACATCTTGCAAACCTCCTTTAGATCATCAACATCTATCTAATGGAGATTAGTTGCCTTCTTTTGTTCTAACTTCTATGAATGTTCTTTTAAACACTGTATCCCTCCATGGTTTCTTAATAAACCTCCTTTTGGTGCATAGGGTTGGGATAATTTTCATGTAGTACCAATTCCTTAGTAATGACAGGCTTATGTTTTGGAAATTACCTCGTGTGCAAAGCCTCCATGCATGTAGTAATATTCACAGGTACTAACTCTAGATCTGATGCTAACTTTGGCATCCACTGATCTTCCACAGTAAATTGTACTCTAACCATTCCCACACCTTTGTCTTGTTTGTGCTTCTTACTCAAATGTTCATACAAGTCTAGGAACTCTTCATAATTATGGTTCTTTCCAAAAAAATAACAAATAATGTTCTGAGGGAATTCACACTTGTAGTGATAAGGAGATCCAAAGTTCCGTGAAGGAAATCACTTCTTCCACCATCATGGCCTTAGCCTCTTAATCCTCCTTGGTAACATTGACCTCTACCACAGCCTCCATCAGACTACCCCTCACTATGATCATGGTCATGATCCTCACCTTTCTCCTTGGAATTATTTGCAATGCGAGTCTGTCGTATGCCAATATCAATGGCATCATGAATCTAATTAATCAACCTGTAAATCTTGCAGTAATAGGACACATTCTTTCTTATCGTACGTTGCAACAATGGGAACTGACTTGAACTGTCGTCCAAGAGATAGATCTCAAAGTCCAGTAACAAGGAGCGCACTAATTTATGAAGAAAAATATCCTTAGTATGTCATTCTACTTCATAATATGTGCACCAAATCACACTGCATGTCTCATGCACTGAATTAGCTAATAATCTCTCTAACTATTTAGCCATTGCTACAATATGAGCTTCCAAAAATGGGATCACTCCTATGTCTACACTCCCTACTGCCTCAGCGTGTATAGCTACTTCAAGTGCCTCACACAGATTTTTATAAGTATTATGCCAAATTTCCCTTCTAAAAGGTGTGATTAGTCATCCAACAAGCCATTGATCATGTTGGATCGTGTGTATGTCATAAGATAACTTGGACAAAAGGGTCTTGAAATGATTATCATACTCCTGAACACTCTCAATAGTGCCTTGCTTAATGTATTTCAATGCACTGATGCTATTGTAATAAAACTTAGGGATATAAAGTTCTTTCAAAAAAGCATCCTAAAACATGTTATAATCTACACAAGTCTAGCCAAGGTCAAATTATATGTACCAACTATGCACATGCCCCTATAATGTAGTTACAAACTAGCTTGCCTTGCACTCTGGAGCAATAATCCCCTTCGCACACCATAGTATCTCATACATATGCACATGCTTAGATGCATCTTCAATGCCTATATATTCTGAAAGATGGAGATATATTTCCATATAAATTTGCTGAGGTTAGTGCACACCTTGTCCACCAGATACAAAACCTGTATTTCCTCTACCCCCAAAATGACTAGATCCACTAGATCCCAAGCCACCTAATAATCCTAACCCTCCTCCTCCTCCTAATGTAAGAAATATACCATAGGATGTATTACATTGTGCTCCCATAGTTTTTCTAAGATGAAAGCCCATAGAATACAAAGTTTTGTGACTTCCAGACGTTATACCAATGTTCTACTCACCCACATTTTTTTCTGACGATGTGCCATAAAAGATACCTCTAGTTGGAACTCTAAATAATATACACGACAACTATGCTATTATAGATGAATAAGCTATGTGATTAACTCTTAAACTTGACTGCAAATACACTCTATCTACTTCCCACACTATTTTGCTTACTATTATTTTTCAAAGAAACTGGAAAACCAAGTGCAAGGGCTAGGTTGGAAGGTAAGTTTAGATGCACACCCATGGTCCATAGTCTTTCTTTTGATGTGACTTCATCAAAATAAAAAGAGGGTTGACTACCATGCTTTCTTAAATGGGGAAGTTCCATATGCTCTGGCTCCATGTCCTTTTCTTGAGCTCTAAATCCTTCATGAGTCATCTCCCTCTGCAACACCATTCTTTACGTGATATCTCACCGCTTCATCAGATCCATCTCACGTGCTTCATTAAACTTAAGGCACATTTCTTCTCTCTTTCTCTCTACCGCTAGATCCTCCATCCTTCACACATGATCCTGACGTTGTGAATGGTGGGGTTTAGCTAGCCATAGGTTTCTCTTCCAAAGCGAAGGTCACAATCAAGATCTTAATTACCAAAGGAATACCATACAAATATGATCCTCTGGGTTCACGCAAGAAATGAAACTCAATAACCTATGGACAAGAGTAACTAGAAATTGTGTACTCAAGAATATGTCTGTTCAAAACACCATGAAACCAAATATCCACAGTGTGCATCTAAATTAGATCTACATCATACAAGGCCTAGAATTATTCCTACGTATAAAAAATTGTGAAAAACCTCTAATTACTCTTAGATGCATAAGCAACTAGCCAATTTTACAACTCTTTAGGAAATATGGCAAATAAATTCTCATATAATACATCATAGATATTTTTCTCAACCCACGCTCATGCATTAAACTCAGGTCTAGTGCTAAGTCTACGAGCATAATCTTCTTCTAGATTTTCTAAACACTCTTTAGTAGTGTCCAAGGTCAACTGATAGGTCTTCATCATGTAACATCCTAAAAAATAGTTGAGAAAGAGGTCCCAAAAATGGAACCAATGATGTAGCCTATATTTTACCACTAACAGCCCAAGGTGCACTGGCACATCACTCAACCTGAACTGAGTGCTCACCTGAAGCATGGAAGGGTACCAAGTCCCTCTTTAGAGAAACTTATTCAAGATGTTAGCATGATTGAATATATATTTCAGATCCATGATAGTTAATCAAGTATTCCATAATGCATAAATCATCTCTAAAACTTAACCATATGAAGGATTAACTAAACAATTACTATAATCTTAATTACCATGCAATATCCATGTTTAGTTACATCTAACACCAATATTCAGCCAATAAGATCCATTATATTAATATGGTAAAACACATAAGCTTCTTACGTACATCATAAAGTCACCATAGTCATGTGCACTACCAAACTCACAACATAACACTATAATAATATCGAACTACCTAAACCGTGCAAATCAATACATATTTATAGAGGTGGGGACTTTCCCTTCACCACCCATGCACCTTCAAAAATAGGCTACATTATAATAATATCCATGTTCCCTTACATGAGAATAAAAAAACATGCAAGCTTGCTAATAATAGATTATCTAATAATACAACTGTCGTATAATCCTAATATTAGCTCCAAAAATCTACATGGAACTTGATCATCTGCTATTCCCAAAATATCCTTGGGTGATCTAGAATTCTTATACAAAAATCTCTCTACACTCCATGTCCAAAATTAACCCCAATCTACAAATGGCTAAGTCTTTATTTCAAACTGTTCCTATGCACGCCCTATTCTGTTATACTTCTACTTGCTCCTACAAGCCCTATGTCCACATGCCCAATCCTTCTGTGCTTTCATACTTGAGTTGTATTTCATTATCTCAACAGATGGCCTTGGGAACTAGCACTACTAGGAATGAGTTATCATCTGCTTATATGGTTCAGATGTCTGGCTCATAGTGATGAGAGCATGCCAACACCAAATATGCGGTTTGCATTGATATTAGATGACCACTTGCTACGTACATCTCACTCATGAAAACCTTATCCTCCACAGTTCCCTAGGTCCACAAAGCATCTAATCATTGAGGTATTCTAGATCTATGTGGGTAACATTATTATCCCCCACACCTAAGTATTCATATGAGATAGCCAAGAAGGGATCGAGACCTGCAAAATTGAATTTCATGTTGATTATGACACCCCTTTTACACCTGGAATGAGGAATTACTATTTTTAGACAATTTTCTTTTTCACCTTTTTCACTTTCAGACCACTTTGTTTGTTTCCCTGGTTGTTTCTTGCGAACACTGCCTAGAAGAAATATGCCCTTCTTAGGAGTTTAATATTTATAGTAAGTTTTCTTGTATAGAGACTTACTATTTTTGGAAAGTTCCCTTCCACACCCTGGATTGTGACGAAACCACCTTCACTAGGATAGGTTTCTTATCTCGATCTCAAGTACAAATTTTTATCTCAATCTGATCAATAGAATGGTGGGAAACAATAAAATATGAAACTAGCGCACGAAGTCAGGATTTTTTCACTATTAAAACATTGTAACATGCATGTAATTTCAATCACATGTGTCTTTAAGGCACCTAGAAATGGAGAAGAATGCAAAAAAACCTACCTTGATTCGTGTATTGGTTTGTGAGATATGAAAATTTCACTTTCTCGGGTATGAAGTCATTTAGGAAAAACTATGAGCATGGAGCTTTGAAAAATTGTAAATTTTGTGAAATATTTTTTTTCTGAGATCATGGAAACATGGAGGGATTGATGGAGGAGAAAAATATGGAAAAACTTTTCTAGGGTTCTACGTAGATTTTGAGAAAAATGGAGGAAGATAAAAAATATGTACTATCTCCTTGGTTTTTATGGCTTGGGGGTGTGCAATTTGTTTTCCCCTTGACCCCTTGGAAAAGGGAAGAAGGGGACAAAAAAGTGTGCCCTAACTCTGTGAGGACAAGTGGTTGACATGCACTAGCCAAGGAGCGAGAGGGAAGAGCTTATTTTTGGTGTGCGGGGCTGAGTTGAAGTCAGGTGAGGAACCATGGGGGAAAAAGGTGGGGGGGGGCACATTTTTATATCCCCCTTGACCACTTGGAAAGGGATGAAGGGGACATAAAATTACACCTCAGCCTCATGCTGCCATGTGGCATTGAAAAATTTGACTAAGTAATAAACCTTGGGAAGGAGCTTGAAAATGAAATTACCGGAGCTCCCGAAGGTATTTTTAGGAGCTTATTTATATGAATTTGACTAAAAACATCATTCTAAGAATAATGGGATGGGTCTCAAGGTCTGATTAAGATTGAAAACTCCTAAAAAAATTCCTTCTTTCTCAGGATCACCAGTTGTGCCTACCAAGAATGAGTTGTGGGAAGACATGCACGGGTCTTGTGAAAAATATAAGAATACCACTATGTAGGGAATTGAATCATATTTCCATTAATATCTTATTTTTCCTCCAACTCATTCTGGAGCTCCCAAAATCATCTTCCGAAGCTTGGGTTCTTTTTTTGTAGTGTAAGCTCCTTTAGCCTCAACAATCCGCTTTTATTTGTTGGCATGTGGTCCTATTATGTGTTTTCATTGATGAAAATCCAAATTAATGCACAATTTTATGATTTATTAGGGTCATATGATGATGTATATGATGTTTACATACTGGTTCAGATGTGTTTATGGTGATATAGTGAGATTCAATGAGGATTGCTTGCTCTTGCAAGATTATTTAGGTTCCGAGGTGATACTGCAAGATGTTATGAGCTTATTGGTTGCTTTATAATCATGTTGACATGATAGATAGAATTTTTGGATAATTTTTAGGAACTCACAATAGTGGCATGGTGAATATACAAGTGATTGGCTATGTTACAGGTGCTCATATGAAGCAGGTATGGTTGCTAGGAGAAGCAAGATTGAGTTTTGAAGCTAGATGAAATATTGGATACATGAATTCATGTATATCATGGTTTATTAGTTATGTTGGGTTCATTTTTATAGGTCTTATGATGAGTTAAATAATTCTTTCAATTGACCCTAGCTTCTTCAGTGAGAAACAAATAGGTAAGCAAAGGTAAGTCTTAATGGCTAGAGAGATTGAGGTATGGTATTGAAATTATTATTATTAGATATGTTTTTTGGATGTTTCATGGTGCTTTGGGAAAAAATTTAGGTTTTCATGAGTTGTATTTTTTATGTTATGTCAGTTTTTGTGAGATAAGGTCAAGAATACGTGTTTTTCCAGCTCGAGTTTGATCTCTTGATGCTCATCCTGAAGTTTGTGATTTACATGGGACCTTGTGGCCTTCAATGATGTTTCTATGGTGAGTCTATAAGTTTTTTAAAAATAATGAGGTAGTTTTATCTTTATGTTTTTATGAATAATTGTTAAGAAGGAAAGGTGGTTTGAAACCCTAACTCAACCCTAACTAAGAGAAACTTACAAAAAAGTGAGTATATCAGAATTTTTTTAATTTATTTTGAAAAATTTATGATTGGATGTTGCATAGGACTCTTCCATATTTCTATAAAGGTATGTTTGAGCATGTGGCCATATGTGGGCCCCACCTGAAAATGAAAGTTTTTGAAGAGTTATAGTTTGATAAGAAAGTTGTCAAATGAGGTATGAACTAAATTGTTGTTGTGGAATGTATGTGAGTTTTTCTTGATGTATATGAATTTTTCAGATAATTTTTGTGATGAAAAAGTGCAAGTTGAGCTCTATTCAGGTTGACTAGTTAAAGGGCAGTTTTGAGGCCATAAAAAATAGTCTTCAGTAAAATGGCCATAACATGAGCTACATGTGGAGTTTTGAGATGATTAAAATTTTTTTGGAAAGAGGATTAAGAGAAATTTCTATTTATATGAGGTTTTTATCATGATGAGGTTTTTAATGAGGTTTCTAGGACATTATTTAGACATGAAAGTTTTTTCCAGTGTAGGAAAGGATGTGTTTTTCTTCGTGTTTTGAGTTGATTAAAGCATGTGATGGATTAGGTGATGATTCCTATCACCAAGAATGGGAAGAGGGATGGATTTTTAATGAAATTAATCCATTTATAGTTCTTTAGTATTCCTATACATTTTTGTATCATCTGATATTTGGAAACAACGTTTTGGGCAGGATGATTTGGCGAAGACAAACGTTTCCATGGTTTGAACATGAGATTGTTTCAAGGCTTATAATTTGGTTATAATTGTTTTAAAGGATATTTAATTTCCATCAGGTGGTTAAATGACATATTTTGGTTCATTTGAATTCATTTGGTGGCATAATAAAGTTTCCAGGGTCCTAAATGGTGTATGAAACAACAATTTTGAGAAGTATAAAGAGTAATGGGCGCATTAAACAAAATAATTTGATTGTTTGAGCTAAATTGAGACCATGTATGGATGTTAAATGTTATTTTAATCATGCATGGTGGTTTTTGGGTCATGAATTAGCATGGTTTTGGAGCGAGGGGATTTTTGTCATTCTAATGCAAGGGTATTTAGGATTTTTGGTGTATGGATGAAGTGTTTTTGCTAGGAAGACCTATATGGGTCAATTGTGAATTTTAAATTGATTCTTATGGGATATTTTTGGGCTGGTATGGTCCTTCAAGTGGAGGGAAAATAACCTATTTTGAATTTGAATCAAGGAGAGGCTATAAAAAGGAAGTTTTGGGTACAATGGTGCTAATCTTTTGGAACCCCTTTTATCTTATTTTGAAGAGCCATTTTTCTGAAAATAAAAACCATTTGGGCCTAGAAAAAAACTACTAGAATTCCATTCTAGGAAATAATTTGGTCATGTTTTCATGAAGTGGATTTGAGAAAAGTAAATTTTTTGTTGTTTCTTTGAGAACGAGTTGAAGGAGGGCTTATTTGAATACTTGAGCTTGGATGTTATCTTCTTGTCATATTGATGTTACTTGCATTTGTCTGAAGTATTCTATAGATATTATATTGAGTTTTAATCATTTGGAAAGAATCATACCTTCTTGAATATTCATGCGACAAGATTATTTATCTTGATACATCTTATTTATACATTGTTGATCATTGTTGAAGACATTACTCAGTGTGATATGATTTGAATATCTATATAAGCATGTAGATATGATTTTACTATCAATATAAGTGGATTTATGTGTTTATTAGTGTGATCCTTGCATTGAGAATATTTCATTATGAATACAATATGTTTTGATGTGTTCTACATGAGTTTTTTTGATTAGGGTTTGAAGCACAAGTGTGAAAGTTTTATTGGGGACTTATTCACCCCCTATGAGTCATTATCACCTCCAAAAATTGGTATCAGATAATTCCCTTGGAAGTATCCTAATAAGCTAAAGGGTGATATTTGGTGACAATGGATGTTGATATCTATGAAATTAGGTGGTCTGTTAGATGTTGTGAAAAATAGTTGGATAAATTGGTTTCATCTCATGAGGAAGTACTCAAGGAGTTAAAGACTCAACTTCAGGAGGTCATAGCTGAATTGAATATCGAGAGAGAACAATGTCTCAAACATGAGGTTGAGAAAGAGGAGATGAAGAAAGAGTGATCCACCATGACAAGTAAAGTATCATCTTTTCATGAGATTTTAGAAAATATGAATAAGATGTTAGGTAAACAAAAGGCATATGGTGATAGAAAAGGTCTAGGCTTCATGGAGGATTCATCCAAGTTAGAGAAGAATGAAGAACAATCAAGTCAAAGATCTAATGAGAAAATGCATCCAAGAAAGGGAGAGAGTTCAAGGCCTCCATCTCATGGAAGATCATTTACCAAGTAGCCAAATGATTACAAGTATGATGTTTATCATGGTAATTATTATAAGTGTGGTACTTATGGACATAGAGCTAGCTAGTACTAAGGTTGAAAATAAATATGATTGCAAAGGAAATACATAAGAACATAATTGTGAAGGAATAAGGAATAGGAATGTCAAGATAAGAAAAAGGTCAAAGATATGGAGCTGAATGTTATCATTGTCATGAGAAAGGGAATCTTTCCAAGTATTGCAAATATGGGTCATTAAACACAAGAAGGTATGTACAACAGTTCAATGAATATTTCTATTCTTGCAATGATTATGGACATATGGATTTTGAGTGCAAGAGAAGACAAGTGTAATGCTTTAGGTGCCACAAGGTAGGGCACATTGCAAGTTTTTGTGATGCATGACAGTTGAAGAAAGAGACTCAAAGACCTAAGCCACAAGTTTAGAAGAAAAATAATAAATAAGAGGCTAGTCAAAGTGCTCAAAAGGAGGAGTCTATTGTGAAAAAATTAGAATCAAAGAAGGAGGAATCAGTCAAGGTGCAAGAAGAAGGTTTGAGACATTATTAGGTCTCTCATCTAGTCCCTACATGATGGGATATGCCTCTACTAATATTCATAGAGGTATATTGGTTCTAATGAGGCTTTGGAGTGAGGGGGATCTATGTTGGATAGTTTATGTCTCCTTTATGTGCAAAAGGTGTGTCTCTCTATGTCCACATGGTGCTAATTGGTTGTTCTTGAGTATGAAACATCACGATCCGTGTCATGTAGCAATATGGTGTGTGTGTGTGTGTGTGTGTGTGTGTGTGTGTCTTCTTAATATGTGTCTTATATTCTCATGTAAAATTTTCTATATGAAATGTTTTAGGGTGTTCATGAGTACCATCATTATGTCATAAGAAACATAAAAGTGTTTTTGAACTCATGAAGAATGTACTCACAACCTTTGTGTCAAATTTTGATACTGTTGAGTGTGTCCGAGTTCTATGATGATCAAAGTGTATTATCTATGTCTCATTGATGTGTTAAGGTAATCCATAAGTAGTTATGGTAGGTATTAAGCATCTCCATGAGTTCTTAGTGTGTTTGAAGTTAAAATGGTGTATATGAATTTGTAAAAATTCCTTAGGAGTTCAAATGTACTCATGTGGTATTATAAGTGGTCTAAGCATTGGTCAGAGTCTGTTTGTGTCATTAGATATTATGTCATAATAATTGGAGGTTGTGAATGTGTTGAAGATGATATAGGAAATTGAATAGAGTATTTAAGTGATCTCTTAATTAGTACATTACTTCAATGAATGGACTATGCTCAAGATATGCTCAAATCATGATTGTTATAGAATTGGTCAAGAAAGTTTCAGATATGCAGATGCCATTCATGGTTCAATATCAAGTAAATAAGTTCTAAAATGGTTTGGGATTGCTATGATAGTGATTTTGATGAAGTATTTTGGTAATAAGAGTAAAAATTGTGCTACTTGTTACTTCTCTTCCCCTGAATGTGTTTTCACAGTGTTATTGAGCAATACAAATGGAAACTAGGGTTTGGATGACCAAATTGTGGTCTTTTGAGCTAAAAGTTTATAAATATCATCTATACATGATGGAAAAGAGGATTCAAGTGGTTTTAAGGCATAATAATGTGTACATTTTTGGAATTTATGATAGTATTGAAAAGTTAGCATTCAAGCATAGAGACCTAATATGTGATAGGTATCCATTTGTAAATCAGACATGATCCATGTAAGAAGAGTTATAAAGGTTTGAGGAAGCGAGTGTTTGATAAAATGGGTTTCTACATTAGGTAATTATTGGTGTCGAATCACAGCACCCCTGGGACTCTGCAACTCGATGGGTTGAGAATCTCAGTGCGATTGCACAACATGGAGCTTTTCCCAAGTGTGGGACCTTGCGAAATCAGAAAAGCTCTCCGGATGAAGGCCGACTCCTATTCCTCTGTTCAGATGCACCAATAAAATGCAGAGAGTCTACTAAAAACCTAATCTAGCTACCAAGGAGACAGGGAGAGAAAAAATGCATAAAAACAAACCTAAGCTAAGGAGGTGATGCACCGAGGAATGAAGAACATACGTTTTGCCAATTAAACACAGACCACAGAAATGCAATGCAAAATCATGCACAGATAAACATATTCACAGTGAAAGATCAGGAGGATGCAAAATGAAACACATAGAGGGTTGAGAAACATCCACAGTCATGCATTTATTTGCTCTGAAGGTTGATACAATACATTGCAAAAATGCCCAGAGGCAAAGGTGCATTACAGTTTCATATGGGAGGTTTGAGCTCCACAACTCTACTTGCCAAAGAGAAGAAGGGAGGGGCCAAAACAAGAATGTCCAACCTTTAGAAAGAAGCCCCTCCTTACAATTTATAGGAAGAATGAGAGAGAGAAGAGAGAGAAAGTCCAAATCTACCCCAACCACCTCAGGTTGTATTTAATTCATCTCATTATGGTGGTAGGTGAGGACCATATCAAACCCCAAAAGTGGCAAACTGTATTTTGCATTTTTAAGAACTTGTTCCCACCCAATTAAAGATATCCAGTCGTAGTTAGGTAGAGGATGCCGTAGGCTTTCCGAAAAGTCCAACCTTGTGTGAATCGGAGCTCCCAGTCAAAAGTTATGGCCATTTGAATATCTGGGTCATGGTCTGCTTCCTGTCAGTGCTCAGAATGTTGCGCCTCCTGAAGGTGCGCCTTGGCGCATCCATATGCATGTTGACAATCCTTTTCGTGTGCCAAAGGTGCAAATATTTTTGTGTCAACAACCCTTTTTGTGCGCCAAAGGTGCATTCATTTGCATGTCAACACTCTTTTCTGTGCGCCAAAGGCGCAAATATGTTTGTGTCGACACATGTTTACGTGCGCCACTTTACCTGCGCCAAGGGCGCAACTTTTTCCGTGTCAACATTCCTTTCTATGCACCAAGGGCACATCTATTTCTATGTTGACATCTTCTTCTGTGCACCAAGGGCACATTTACATTTGTGGCGACATCCTCTTATGTGCGCCAAGGCGCAACTTTTTCCTTGTTGACACTCATTGTTATCCGCCACTCTGTGCGCCTTGGTCATGTCAGGCATTTGAGCTTCTTTGATTTCTCCATTCTCCTGCTTGTCTATATCTACCCGGGGGGAAGATATATACAACAATTTGGTGACTCAACGGGATCACCTGCCTGCTAGGTAGAAGATCAGTGGCCCTTTTAAAAATCTATTGGGCATGGAGTCATAAGCAATACTTGAAACCAACTTGATCTCTGATCCCGAGCCTGAAACCACAACTCCTTCTCCGACAGCACTTTGAACTGTAGAAAGAACTTGAGAGCAATGAAACCTGTGCCAAATTACTTAGGGAAACTGAAACCTAACTACAACAAGACAATGTGCAAACGCACTTAGAGGAATTGAAATCTAAGCTAATATTTACAAGGGTAGAAATTTTCTCTTTTCAGTAGCAATGTTTAAGATAGATTCCGTTGACCGGAATCAAAAGTTCTTCTCTGTCCAATGTAGATAATTGGAAGGCATTGCTACTCTTGCACCCTGTGACCATGTAGGGGCCACTCCAAATGGCGTCAAACTTGGAATGCTTTCCTGGTCTTGCCCGATCTGCATCCCATTTTAGAACTAGATCCCCTTCCTGGAAGGTCCTTGCTCTTGCCTTCTTATCAAACCATCTTTTTACTAAGGCCTGATCCTTTTCGATCGTCTGAACTACATGTTCTGTAATTTCTTCCAATTCCATCAACTCTGCATACCTAGCCTCCATTGGTTCGAACTCAGCTAACTCCAACTTCCTCATGAACTCCAATGCAGGCAGTTCTAATGATATGGGCAATACTGCCTCCTTCCCATAGACCAGCTTGTAGGGAGAATTCCCTGTAGACCTCTTTGGTGTTATTCTGTCAGCCCATAATGCTGATTTTAGCTTTGTATGCCATGTTCTTTGATATTCATCCAGAGTCCTCTTGATGATTCTTAGCAAATTTTTGTTTGTGGACTCTGCCTGTCCATTACCCTGCGGGTAATAATTTGAAGAGGTGCTCAAGTAGATTCCATTCTTAACAGCCCATTCTATAATTTTGGAACCTATAAATGCCAATGCATTGTCTGATATGATAGTGGACGGCACACCAAACCTGGTCACTATTCCTTCATAAAAGTCTAGTATGTTAGACTCATTTGCTTCCTTGAGCGCTACTGCTTCGGTCCACTTGGTGAAATAGTCTGTTGCCGTGAGAATCCACTTGTGGCTTTGGCTTGAGTTTGGATTAATGACCCCAACGAAGTCCAATCCCCATTGCATAAATGGTTGGTCAACCAGAATTGGGTGCAATGAAAGTGCTGCTTGTCTTTCTTTGCCTGTGAAGAGTGAAAATTTCTTGCACTTTCTTATCCATGTATAGCAGTCACTAAAGACTGTCGGCCAATAATACCCTGCCTTCATTATTTTGAGAGCTGTTACTCGTGGGGCAAAATGTCCTCCAGAATATCCATCATGAAAATCTCGTAACACCCTCTCAATTTGACTTATCCCAATGCACCTCAATAGAACTCCATTGATGTCTTTCTTAAACAAAACACCATCAACAAGCACATATGGAATGGCTTGTAATCTGAAGTATCTCCTCTTTGCTTTGCTCATTTCTGGAGGGCATAGGCATGTCTGTAGGAAGTGTATCATATTTTGAGTCCAACAAGGAGTAGGCACGTCATCATTTTCTTGTTCTTGATCATCCTGTAGTACCAAGGTAGTCTCCTTTTCATCACCAGCTTCAACTTTCTGACTCAAGGCTAGCTGCTCACATAGTCCCTTCCCACATACTAGTTTGGTGACCTTGATCTCGATGTCATATTCCATGACACGAGTTATCCATCCTGCATGTTTCTCATTCAGATCCTTGTTTAGAAGGAAGTCCTTGACTCCCGCATGAGAGACTAATAATTAGATCTTGTTGTTTGAGACTAGGTGCTTGAATTTCTTTAAGCTTCTGATTACCGCAAGGACATGCTTTTCAATGAAAGAGTACCTAGTTTCGTATTCCTCCAAGCTTTGACTGAAGAAAGCAACTGGTTGTTCTAACCCTTCTTTGTTTTGTTGTACCAGGATTGCAGAAATTGTGTCTCCACCACCAAAGGCATATAGCATGAATTCCTTAGAGAAGTCTGGATTGACGAGAGTTGGGGCTTGAGATATAGCCTCTTTTATTTCCTCAAAACTTGCCTTGCCTTCAGATGTCCACTTAAATGCCATGCTCTTCTTTAACATCAGTGTTATTGGCTTTGCAAGAGCTGCAAAGTTTGGAACAAACCTGCAGACAAAATTGATCCTTCCCAAGAAGCTTTGAAGAGCCTTCTTGTGACTTGGCAATGGCAATGCTTGAATTGCTTCAACTCTTTCTGGGTCAATCGCCAACCCCTCCTTTGAAACAATATGGCCTAGAAGTTTTCCCTCGTGAGCCAAGAATATGCATTTTTTGGGATTCAATGATACCCCAAATCTTCTACATTTCTGAAATACTTGCCTCAAATGACAGAGGTGATCCGCTGCATTTTTTGAGAATACAGTGATGTCGTCGAGATATATCAAAACTATTTTATTGATCAACCCCTTGAATGCCATATCCATCACCCTTTGGAAAGTGGCCCCAGCATTTGATAGCCCAAAGGGCATCTTCTTGTAGGCATAGGTGCCCCATTTGATGGTGAAAGCTGTCTTGAACTGGTCATCTTCTTTCACCATTACCCTGATTATACCCTGAGTAGCCATCTAGGAGAGAGAACCTCTCTGAACCGGATACTACTTGCAATATTTGTTCCATTGAAGGAAGTGGGTAATGGTCTTTAAGAGATGCCCCTATTGAGGTCTCGGAAGTCCACACACAATCTGATTTCTCCATTCCTCTTGCTCATTGGCACCAAGTTTTCTACCCAGCTACAAGTGTTTGATCAGAAATATAATACTTGCCTCTAATAGATTTTGTTCAATTCCTTTCTTCACGAGAGGATCAATATGAGGATTTACTAATATTTATTTTTATCTAATGGGCTTAGGATTATGGATTCCAATTCAATAGTATGCTGTGCCAATCTTCGGATCGAAAGCATCTCAAATATTTATGAGCTCCAAGTAAAGATATCTAGAAAATCTTGAAAAATTTGGATAAAATCTGATTTCTTCTGCTTAGTGAGTACTTACTTTGCCAACTTGGAGTACCTTTGCCTTCTGCTACTGAGAATAGGCTTTGAATCTTAATCTCTTAACCTGAATGTTTGCCTTTCTCTTTACGGAATTGGTCATTAGGGATTGAAGATTGATTCCAAAGTCACTAAGTCTTTTGGGAGTTTGTTTGTATTTAGCTGAACCACTTGATCAACATACTGCTGTTCCAACCTATCCTAATTTCTATTGAGGAGAAATCAACTTCTTCTTGTAAGAAATTTATGATTTGTTGATCATTTTCAAACACTTTCCAGCTTGTATTGTTGCTCTAGAACTGCTTGGCCTTACAACTACATTTGATATGGGGCTGCGTTTGATCTCTCTCTGATATTGTCAATAACATCAAATTCCTCGCTCCAATCATGCTGTAAGTATGTACTGCAGCCTCGTTCTTCTTTCTTGGGTATGGACACATGATGCTAAAATCCTCGAAATTATTTAATGAGGTCCCACACCCTAGTTCTTGTAGATCTTCAGGAGATCATTCTTGGTAGCATGTTTAGTCCTCTAAATTGGTTTACGATTAGCTCGGATCAATATATCTAAATAATTACAAGTTCTATTAATAACCTTTTTCCTTTCCCAATGCAAGTCCATGGATCAATGCTTCATACTCAGCTGTGTTGTTCGAACAAGAAAACTAGAAACGAAAAGCTGAATAATATTTGATGTCTTGTGGTGAAATCAAACACTGCACCACCTCCAGCACCTTGCCTACTCCTTGAGCCATCGAAGAATAATAGCTTCCATACTTTTTTTTACCTTTTGATCTGAGGCTGAATGATGTTAGGGATGAAGTGAATTCTCTTCATGCATGCAATAGACTGCCTATCTCAACTTCTTCCATTTCCTTATTATGGGTCAAATACATGCCTCTTGTTATGCACATTCATCAAAGTCAAATCTAAAATTTTCCAACCTTAGTATTTGCTTCATAAATCATTTGGTAACACTTCTTGATCAAAATACTGCAATTTGCATTGATAGGATTTGGTGTATGAGGATCTATGTGGAATTTTCAATTGGTTCTGATCTTATTGTGTGCTTTATCTCCATACCTTATTCTGAAAGATCATATGTGACCAATCTAAAAAACAAATAACCACTAATCTTTGCAGTGAAATCCCTTGATAAATACAATGCAAAGAGTGGTGGTAAGTCGATAACTAATACATCTTGCAAGATTGTGACATTGGGGCATGCATGTTCAGTGTAAGCTTACAATCCTTTGATTACTCCAACTAGTTCCCACTATTGTTCCATCTAATTTTACACTACTCCTTTGACACTGACTTCATACTTGAAGACCCAATTGATTAGCTATTTGCTTTGGCATCACAAAACTACTTGTTCCCGAATCAATCATACAATTGTGTATAAGATTGTTTCCAATTACAAGAGATATATAGAATGGAGGAGGCTTAATGTTTTTACCTTGTTGACCTCCTTAATTTTCTTCTTGTTGCATCTACATTGGTGAGAACCTTCTCTTGTATCTTGGTTGGATGACATTTGATGGCAGACCAATTTTCCATGGCTAGCTTGCAACAGATCTCTTTTGCCCAGGATAGCCAATGATTCCCACATAGAAATGTTCACGTTTGTCTTTTCTTCATTTGGTCGATGATGTTGAAGGGGGATGAGACTATCCTTTCTGCTTACCTTTGTCTTGACACAACCTTCTCTTTCACATGAGCTTAAAAATGGTACATGAGCTGGTCTAGAAGGTGGCTTAGACTGGTTTTGTACATTTGGGGCTGCACTTGGATTTCTAATTCCTTGCAGGTGTGATAGGAAGGTTGAGTACAACTTGGATTAGATGATTGTTCCTGTATTCTATGATTACTCTTCTTTGGACCCCATGTTAGCTTCCACACTTTGAAAAGGAACTGATTTATACTCACATAAATCCTCAGCTTGCCAATTCTATACAATGTGGTCTCACTTCGGAGGTACAAACAAATAAATGGGTTAGCTTCTTGTATAACCGGGTTCACAACTTCTTGATTTGTTTCTTGAGGAAGCACCAATAGTTTACACCATATAATAATTGATTCAGAGCACAATTGAAACATATTTGATTGGTTGTGGGGTAGATATGCAAGGGAAACACCATTCATACTCTTGTGATATGTTATTATGTACTAATTACCAAGGCCCTAGATAATGAAGTTGTATTAAGGATTATATGGCCCGAAAATGGCCTAGCAGCTTGGGGCTTGTCCTTGATTATGATTTTTGATTTCCGCAGGGATGAGGTAGGGGTCTATTTGGCTGGTATGTGCAACTACTTTTGGATATTTTGTCGTTGTTGAGGCTGATAAGGTAATTAGCTATATTTGAGCTTCAAGACTATGCTCATGTTGATCATGTCACTAAGCTCATTCCCAAGTGTTTCTGTGATTACTTCTTTCATAAGCTCTTGGAATTCGAATTGAAGTATTTGAAGAAGTAGAACACCCATTACTTGAAATTTGATTTCTAGGGGCATAGAATGGGATTCAATTCAGGTGCTTGATTGGTATTCTAGGGTTTCCCATGTATGGATAAGAGAGCCATATGGTGGCCTTGGTGCAAGCTTGTCATCCTGAATTAAATGATTCTCATGCTCTGATCGCTGTGTCATAGAGACTCCTAACAAAGTGTTGTTCCCCCATGAGATTGGATCATCATGATCCTATGTCTAGAATTACAAAGCCTGTTAAGAAATAGATTTAATGTACCTTCAACATTAGTCTGAACAGCTATTGGAGATCCAAATTCAACATATCCTTTGGAACCAAGAAGTTGAAGTATGCCATTTGTTCGTTTCTGGTGCTCTCTTGATTGTGGTCCATTTCCTTACAGAGATAAGTTGTCCGCCTTGTTTCTTTCCAAACTGGCCATGCAAAGAGCTGGGCACAAGTTGATCCCAATTCATAATAGATTCCACCTGTAAGCTTCTGAACCATTGTAAGGCCTTGCCTTTGAAAGAAGAAGCCAACATGTTTGACTGCCACATCCATCTCAATTACTTCGATGAGATCGCGCATACATTAGGAATGGATCCTGAATGTGATCAATAGAAGTTGTCTGATTTTCCATAGGTGAAGTATGGGCTATTCTTCAATGCTTCCATTGGAATTTGGTTCTTAGCATTGATATTGCAAGTGGAATACTACCCGTATGAAATTAACAAAGATGTGATTTGGTGGTTGATGCTACCATACTTGATTGGCCTAAGAAATCTAGTTGATGAAGGCCCAAGGCCTACTAGGTGGAGGTGTTGACAAAGTTCTATTAGGTGGAGATGGATGATCTTTGTGGTCATTGGCTTCAATCTCCTTCCTCTACCTGATGATAGATGCAAATAGACAATGAAAATCACAATCTCCCCCCCTTGATTCTTGAAGTATTGGGACCTAGTTAGAATTCTTCTCATGTGCCTACGCGAAACTTGTTTATGCTACCACCACTGAATTCCACCCCTTCGGAGTCGCCAGATGTGATTCTAGAACAAGCCTCTAAAGGACTTGAGCTTTTGACAAGGTACACACCAAATCCCTGGACAATGAAATGAATATAAGATTTTGCTGAAACACTTGTAAAAATGAATTCTTCCTCTCCCACAGCGTGCTAGCACTTTTAGTGTCGGTAGCATGGTGGCTAAGATATTGATAATTGGAATGAAATGTAGACCTTTCCTTGCTTAACCCAAAAAATGCAGCCAGATCTGTTATCATTGAAAATCTGAACATCTGAATTTCAAAAAGCCTGTGAATTTTGTAAGCTAGTAACAAATGGATTCTCTTTAAGGTGTGGGATCTTGTAGTTGAAGCAACCTTCTTTTGAAGGCTGGTACCCATTCCTAAACTAATACTAGTCTAACTTTAGTGAACTTGAACATCTACTGATTACTCCTAATCTATGATTTTAAGGGACTAAGTTAGAGTAACATTGAAAATCTACACTTCAAGAGGTGATGCATCCAAGAGAAGGGTGAGAGTCTCTTCAATTGGTGGAAGATGAAAGAAAATGCATAGCATAGATGGTTGAAGTAATCACCATTTTTCATTAAAACTCATACTTCAAATTCTATGGAACAACAATAATCAAACCTTGTAAGATGACTAAAAGAGGAAAAATACACCTACCGACTGAAACAAAGAGGTAAGAGACTGTTGTTTATGATGAATCGCAGCACCCCTGGGACTCTGCAACTCGATGGGTTGAGACTCTCAGTGCGATTGCATAACATGGATCTTTTCCCAAGTGTGGGACCTTGCGAAATCAGAAAAGCTCTCCGGATGAAGGCCGGTTCCTATTCCTCTGTTCAGATGCACCAATAAAATGCAGAGGAGTTTACTCAAAAACCTAATCTAACTTGCCAAGGAGACAGGGTAGAGAAAATGCATAAAATACAAACCTAAACTAAGGAGGTGATGCACCGAGGAATGAAGAACATACGTTTTGCCAATTAAACACAGACCATTAGAAATGCAATGCAAGATCATGCACAGGTAAACATATTCACAGTGAAAGATCAGGAGGATGCAAAATGAAAACACAGAGAGGGTTGAGAATCATCCACAGTCATGCATTTATTTTCTCCAAAGGTTGATACAATACACTGCAAAAAATTCCAAGAGGCAAAGGTTGCATTACAGTTTCAAATGGGAGGTTTGAACTCCACAAGTTCTACCTGCCAAAGAGAAGAAGGGAGGGGCAAAAACAAGAATGTCCAACCTTTAGAAAGAAGCCCCTCCTTACAATTTATAGGAAGAATGAGAGAGAAAAGAGAGAGAAAGTCCAAATCTACCCCAACCACCTCCAGGTTGTATTTAACTCATCTCATTATGGTGGTAGGTGAGGACCATATCAAACCCCCAAAAGTGGCGAACTGTATTTTTAATTTTTAAGAACTTGTTCCCACCCAATTAAAGATATCCAGTCGTAGTTAGGTAGAGGATGCCGTAGGCTTTCCAAAAAGTCCAACCTTGTGTGAATCGGAGCTCCCAGTCAAAAGTTATGGCCATCTGAATATCTGGGTCAGGGTCTGCTTCCTGTCAGCGCTCAGAATGTTGCGCCTCTTGAAGGTGCGGCCTTGGCACATCCATATGCATGTTGACAATCCTTTTCATGTGCCAAAGGTGCAAATATGTTTGTGTCGACAACCCTTTTCTGTGCCGCCAAAGTACGCATTCATTTGCATGTCAACACTCTTTTCTGTGCGCCAAAGGCGCAAATATGTTTGTGTCGACACATGTTTACGTGCGCCACTTTACCTGCGCCAAGGGCGCAACTTTTTCCGTGTCAACTCATTCCTTTCTGTGCGCCAAGGGCGCACATCTATTTCTATGTCGACATCTTCTTCTGTGCGCCAAGAGCGCAATTTACATTTGTGTTGACATCCTCTTATGTGCGCCAAGGCGCAACTTTTTCCCTGTGTGACACTCATTGTTATGCTAACCATTTCTGTGCGCCAAGGGCTCATGTCAGGCATTTTTCATTGATCGACACTCCATTTGTCCCTGCTTGTCCACTATCTGCCCGGGGGGTAAGCATACATACTGCTGTCGAATTTTGTCGTCAAACTCCGATTTGTGCTTCCATGGGCTTTGAAGATCCAGTCTTCTGCTTGTCTATATCTACCCGGGAGTCATAAGAAGATATATACAACAATTTGGTGACTCAACGGGATCACCTGCCTACTAGGTAGAAGATCACGTGGCCTTTTAGAAATCCATTGGGCATGGAGTCATAAGCAATGTGCCTGAAAGCCAACTTGATCTCTGATCCCGAAGCCTGAAACTGCAACTCCTTCTCTGAGAGCACTTTGAACTGTAGAAACCAACCTAGGAGCAAAAAAACCTGTGCCAAAGCACTTAGGGAAAGAGAAACCTAACTACAACAAGACAATGTGCATACGCACTTAGAGGAACATGAAATCTAATTGTCCCCTAATATTTACAAGGGTAAATTTTTTCCTTTTCAGTAGCAATTTTTAAGATAGATTCCGTTGACCAGAATCGGGAGTTCTTCTCCATCCAATGTAGACAATTGGAAGGCATTACTACTTACATCCCATGACCATGTAGGGGCCACTCCAAATGGCATCAAACTTGGAATGCCTTCCTGGTTTTTCCCGAGTCTGCATCCCATTTCAGAACTAGGTCCCCTTCCTGGAAGGTCCTTGCTCTTGCTTTCTTATCAAACCATCTTTTCACTAAGGCCTGATCTTTCTCGATCGTCTGAACTGCATGTTCTCTAATTTCTGCCAATTCCATACACACTCTGCATACACTGGCCTCCATTGGTTTGAACTCAACTAACTCCAACTGCTTCATGAACTCCAATGCAGGCATTCTAATGATATAGGCAATACTACCTCTTTTCCATAGTACTGCTGCATACCTGGCCTCCATTGGTTCAAACTCAGCCAACTCCAACTACTTCATGAACTCCAATGCAGGTAGTTCTAATGATATAGGCAATACTGCCTCTTTCCCATAGACCAACTTGTAAGGGAGAATTACCAGGTGGTAGACCTCTTTGGTGTTATCTATCAGCCCATAATGCTGATTTTAGCTTGGTATGCCATGTTCTTTGAGTTTTCATCCAGAGTCCTCCTGATGATTCTTAGCAAATTTTTGTTCGTGGACTCTGCCTGTCCATTACCCTGCGGGATAATAATTGGAAGAGGTTCTCAAGTAGATTCCATTCTTGACAGCCCATTCCATGTAATCTTGGAACCTACGAATGCCAATGCATTGTCTGATATGATAGTGGCTAGGCACACCAAAACCTGGTCACTATTCCTTCATAAAATTCTAGTATATTAGACTCGTTTGCTTCTTTGAGCGCTACTGCTTCAGTCCACTTGGTGAAATAGTCCGTTGCTGTGAGAATCCACTTGTGGCCTTGGCTTGAGTTTGGATTGATGACCCCGATGAAGTCCAATCCCCATTGCATAAATGGTCAACCAAGAGGTCAACCAGAATTGGGTGCAATGGGAGCGCTGCTAGTCTTTCTTTGCCTGTGAAGAGTGCACATTTCTTGCAATTTCTTATCCATGTATAGTAGTAACTGAAGACTGTCGGCCAATAATACCCTGCCTTCATTATCTTGAGAGATGTTACTCGTGGGGAAAAATGTCCTCCAGAATCTCCATCGTGAAAATCTCGTAACACCCTCTCAATTTGACATGTCCCAATGCACCTCAATAGAACTCCATTGATGTCTTTCTTAAACAAAACACCATCAACAAGCACATATGGAATGGCTTGTAATCTGAAGTATCTCCTCTTTGCTTTGCTCATTTCTGGAGGGCATAGGCCTGTCTGTAGGAAGTTGTATTATATTTTGAGTCCAACAAGGAGTAGGCACATCATCGTTTTCTTGTTCTTGACCATTCTGTAGTACCATGACAGTCTCTTTTTCATCACCTGCTTCAACTTGTTGACTCAAGGCTAGCTGTTCACATAGTCCCTTCCCACGTACTAGTTTGGTGACCTTGATCTCGATGTCATATTCCATGACATGAGTTATCCATCCTGCATGTTTCTCATTCAGATCCTTGTTTAGAAGGAAGTCCTTGACTCCCGCATGAGAGACTAATAATTGGATCTTGTTGTTTGAGACTAGGTGCTTGAATTTCTTTAAGCTCCTGATTACTGCAAGGACATGCTTTTCAATGAAAGAGTACCTAGTTTCGTATTCCTCCAAGCCTTGACTGAAGAAAGCAACTGGTTGTTCTAATCCTTCTTTGTTTTGTTGTACCAGGATTGCAGAAATTGTGTCCCCACCACCAAAGGCATATAGCACGAAGTCCTTGGAGAAGTCTGGATTGACGAGAGTTGGAGCTTGAGATATAACATCTTTTATTTCCTCAAAACTTGCCTTGCCTTCAGCTATCCACTTAAATGCCATGCTTTTCTTTAACATCAGCGTTATTGGCTTTACGAGCGCTGTAAAGTTTGGAACAAACCTGTGGACAAAATTGATCCTTCCTAAGAAGCTTTGAAGAGCCTTCTTGTGACTTGGCAATGGCAATGCTTGAATTGCTTCAACTCTTTCTGGGTCAATCGTCAACCCCTTCCTTTGAAACAATATGGCCTAGAAGTTTTCCCTCATGAGCCAAGAATATGCATTTTTTGGGATTCAATGATACCCCAAATCTTCTACACCTCTGAAATACTTGCCTTAAATGAAAGAGGTGATCCACTGCATTTTTTGAGAATACAGTGATGTCGTCAAGATATATCAGAACTATTTTATTGATCAACCCCTTGAATGCCATATCCATTGCCCTTTGGAAAGTGGCCCCAGCATTTGATAGCCCAAATGGCATCTTCTTGTAGGCATAGGTCCCCCATTTGGTGGTGAAAGCCATCTTGAATTGGTCATCTTCTTTCACCATCACCTGATTATACCCTGAGTAGCCATCTAGGAGAGAGAATCTCTCTGAACCGGATACTACTTGCAATATTTGTTCCATTGAAGGAAGTGGGTAATGGTCTTTGAGAGATGCCCTATTGAGGTCTCGAAAGTCCACACATAACCTGATTTCTCCACTCTTCTTCCTGACCGGAACCAAGTTTGCAACCCAGCTTGAGTGCTTGATCGGGAATATAATGCTTGCCTCTATTAGCTTGTTTAACTCTTTCTTCATTAGAGGCTCAATGTGAGGGTTAACAGGTCTCTGCTTCTGCCTGATGGGCTTAGCATCTGGATCCAATTCTATGGTATGTTGTGCCAACTTTGCATTGAATCCTCCTCAAGTCTTCATAGCTCCAAGTGAAGACATCTGGAAATTCTTGGCAAAGTTGTATGAAATCTAATTTCTCCTGTTCAGTAGCCACTTTCCCAATTTGAAGTGTTTTGCCTTCCCCAACTAGAATTGGTCTCTAAATCTTCTCTCTTGACCTGTATGTTAGCCTTTTCCTTACGAAACTGGTCGTTAGGGTTGAAGATAGACTCCAACGTTACTAAACCCTTAGGAAGCTTGTTTGTCCGCAGCTGCACTACTTGATCCCCATACTGCTGCTCTAGCCTGTCCTGATTTCTAGCTGAGAATTCAGCCTCTTCTTGTAAGAAATTGACGATCTGTTGATCGTTCTCAAACACCTGCCAGCTTGTGTTATTATCTGGAACTGCTGGCCTCACAATCACATGGATATGTGGTTGTGTTTTTTCCCTTCTGATGTTGTCAACCACATCAAACGTTGCTCCAACTGCTGCGAGCCTATCTGCGGCTTCATTTTTCTTCCTGGGTATGGACACAATGTTGAAAGCTTTGAAATCCTCAATGAGGTCCCATACCCTATTCTTGTAGTTCTTTAGCAAGGTCATTCTTTGTAGCATGTTGTCCCCTAACTTGGTTGATGATCAGCTCGCTATCTCCAAACACCTGCAAGTTCTTTATGCCCCTTTTCCTGGCCCAATGAAGTCCATGAATCAATGCCTCATATTCAGCCATGTTGTTTGAATAGGAAAACTAGAAATGAAAAGCTGAAAAATATTTGATGTCTTGAGGTGAAATCAACATTGCACCACCTCCAGCACCTTGTCTGCTTCTCGAACCATCAAAAAATAATTTCCAAACTTTGTTTTCATCCTTTTGTTCAGGCTGAATGATGTCAGGAATGGGTGAATTTTCTTCGTGTATACAATACACGCCCAATTCAGATTCTTCAATTTCCTTATATGGGTCAAATTCATGACTCTTGTTTGCCCATTCATCCAAAGTCAAATCAGGAATTCCCTCGACCTTAGTACCTGTTTCTAGATCACTTGAACACTCCTCTTGATCAAAAGCTGAGCAATTTGCATTGATAGGACTTGGTACATGAGGCTCAATATGGAAATTGGCAATTGGTTCTGACCTGATTGTTGCTTTGGCTCCATACCTTGTCCTAAAAATCATGTGCGACCAATCTGCAGATAAATATCCTACCGATCTTTGTAGTGAAGTCTCTTGATAGACACAACGCAAAGAGTGGCGGAAGGTCAATCACAGACACATCTTGCAGAACTGTAACATTAGGACATGAATGTAGTGTTAGGCTTAACCCCTTGATGACTCCAACAGTTCCTACTGCCGTTCCATCTAGCTGTACTACTCCTTTCAGCACTGGCTCATACTTCAAACCCAGTTGATCCACTATTTGCTTCGGCATCACTGAACTACTTGCCCCTGAATCTATCATGCAGTTGTGTACCAAGTGGTTTCCAACAATCAATGAAACATAGAATGGTGGAGGATTCAAATTTTTTCTTGTCTGGCCCCCATCATGTTGCACTGCATTAGTGAGAACTTTCTCATGTCCCTGGTTTGATACATTTGTGGCAGACCAATTAGCCATTGCAGCTTGCAATAAATCTCGTTGCCCTGGGATCGCTAGTGATTCCCACATGGAAATTTTCACATGTGTCTTCTTCATTTGATCGATGATGTTGAAGGGGGATGAATTGTCCTTTTGCTGTCCCTTGCTTGGCGCAACCTTTTCTGGAGCTTGAACAGGTGCATGTGTTGCTACAACAGGTACCTGTTAGTGCAAAATCACAGCACCCCTGGGTATTGATCAGGTTTCTAGGTTGATTACTAATATCCAGTGTGATTGCATCAACATTGAATCCTTTCTCCAAGTGTGGGACTTGAAGAGTGAGAAAGGAATCTCCAAAGAAAGGCTGGTTCCTATTCCTCTGTTCAGGTGCATACGAAATATGCAGAGGGTTTTCCTCAAAATCTAATCTAATTTGCCAAGGAGACAAGGAAAGAAGATGCATAAAATAAATCTAAGCTAATAGAGGTGATGCACCAAGGAATGAAGAACATATGCTTTGCCAAATTTAACACAGATCATGTAGATGTAACACAACATCATGCACAGATAGCAAAAATGCAATGAAAGATCAAGAATGACAGTAATAAATATGTAAGAGGGTTTAGAAGTAACCACAGACACATATATATATTGCTCAAGGATAGATTCAATACATTGCAATGGCCAAAAGGCAAAAAACGGTGTTACAGTCTATATGGGAGGTTTGAAAACTCCACAAATCTTCTTATGAACAGGAGAGAAGGGAGGGTGCAAAGCGGAAATGTCCCCTTTAGAAAGAAACCCTCCTTACAATTTATAGGAAGAATGGGAGAGCAAAGAGAGAGGAATTCGAAATCTGCCCCAACCACCTCTAGGTTGCATTTAATTCGTCCATCATGGCAGAAGCGGCGGGTTCTGGCAAAGCGGCGGTTTGTCTAACAGAAGCGGCGGGTGTTTGCTGCATTAAAGTGGTTGTTGAAGCATTACCTCTGCTTGTTATTTCGCGCCAGAGGCGTTTCTCAATTTTCATCCTCCAAACTGAACCAAAATGCAAGATTGACCTTGGAAACGTGTAGAGAATCTCATAAGCTTTCCGTTGATATCAAGAACGTGCAAATCCGAGCTCTGGATCGAAAGATATGTCGATCTGAAGATTTAGGGCACGGAACAGGCGAAAACGGATTTTGAAATATTTTCCCGCGCACTGCCTTGGATGCCACGTGGCATGCTCTGATTCTTGAGCTTTGTATGCCATGTTCCTTTGATATCTCCAGAGTCCGCTTGATGATTCTTTGTCAATTTTGTTTGTGGACTCGCCTGTCCCTTACCCTGCTAGGTATAATTTGAAGAGTGCTCAAGTAGATCCATTCTTAACAGCCCATTCTATAAATTTTGGAACCTCATAATGCCAAGCATTGTCTATATGATGTGACGGCACACCAAACCTGGTCACTATTCCTTCTAAAAGTCTAGTATGTTAGCTCATTTGCTTCTTAGAGCGCTACTGCTTCGGTCCACTTGGTGAAATCGTCTGTTGCGTGAGAATCCACTTGTGGCTTTGTCTTGAGTTTGGATTATGACCCCAACGAATTCCCAATCCCCATTGCAATAAATGGTTGGCACCAGAATTGGGTGGCAATGAAGTGCTGCTTGTCTTTCCTTTGCCTGTGAAGAGTGAAAATTTCTTGCACTTTCTATCCATTATAGCAGTCACTAAAACTGTCGGCCATAAACCCTGCCTTCATTATTTTTGAGAGCTGTTCCTCGTGTTGGTCCAATGTCCTCCATAATACCATCATAAAATCGCGAACACCCTCTCAATTTGACTTTATCACAATGCCCTCAATAGAAACTCCATGATTCTTTCTTAACAAAAACACATCACAAGCACATGGAATGTCTTGTAATCTAAGTTATCTTCCTCTTTCTTTGTGCTCATTTCTGGGCATAGGCCATGTCGGTAGGAAGTGTATCAGATTTTGAGTCCAACAAGGAGTAGCAACGTCATCATTTTCTTGTCTCTTGATCTCCGGTGTAACCACGGTAGTCTCCTTTCATCACCAGCTTCAACTTCGATGACTCAAGGCCTAGCACTCACATAGTCCCTTCCCACATACTAGTTGGTGACCTTGATCTCTCGATGTCATATTCCTGACACGAGTTATCATCCTGCATGTTTCTCATTCAGATCCTTGTTTAGAAGGAAGTCCTTGACTCCCGCATGAGAGACTAATAATTAGATCTTGTTGTTTGGACTAGGTGCTTGAATTTCTTTAAAGCTTCTTATTACCGCAAGGACATCGTTTCAATGAAAGAAAGTACCTAGTTTCGTATTCCTCCAAGCGTTGACTGAAGAAAGCAACTGGTGTTTCTAACCTTTTTTTTCCTTCTTTGTTTTGTTACCAATGGCAAAAATTGTGTCTCCCCACCAAAGGCATATAGCATGAATTCCTTAGAGAAGTCTGATTGAACGAGAGTTGGGGCTTGGATATAGCCTCTTTTATTTCCTCAAACTTGCCTGCCCTTCAGATGTCCACTTAAATGCCAGCTCTTCTTTAACATCAGTGGTATTGGCTTTTGCAAGACTGCAAGTGTGAACAAACTGCAGACAAATTGAATCCTTCCCAGAAGCTTTGAAGAGGCCTTCTGGTGACTTGGCAATGGGCAATGCTTGAATAGTTCGAGAAATCAAACTCTTTCTGGGTCCAAATTCCCACCCCCTCCTTTGAAACAATAGGGCCTAGAAGTTTTTCCCTCGTGACCAAAATATCATTTTTTGGGATTCAATGATAACCCCCATCTTGCTATAACATTTCTGAAATACTTGCCTCAAATGACAGAGGTGATCTGTCGGCATTTTGAGAATACAGTGATTTCGTCGAAGATAATTTCAAAACTATGTTATTGACAACCCCTTGAAATGCCATATCCATCACCCTTTGGAAGTGGCTTACACGGCATTGGATAGCCCAAAGGGCACTTATTGTAGGACATAGGTGCCCTCATTTGGTGGTTGTGGTGAAAGCGTTGAAAACTGGTAATCTTCTTTTACCATTACCTGTATATACCACTGAGTAGCCACTTTCTAGGAGATTGAGAACCTTCTCTGAACCGGATACTACTTGCTAATATTTGTTCCATGAAGGAAGTGCGGTCGGTAAGGTAATGGTCTTTAGAGATTTGCCCGTTGAGTGCTCAGAAGTCCACCCACAACCTGATTTTTCTCCGCTTTTTTCTTCTGACCAGGAACCAAAGTTGCAAACCTAGCATTTGATGTGCTTGATCGGAAATATAATGCTTGCCTCTATTAGCTTATTTAGACTCTTTCTTCATTAGAGGCTTAATGTGAGGGTTGACTGGGCTCTGTTCTGCCTGATTGGGCCTTAGCATCTGGATTCAATTCTATGGTATGTTGTGCCAACTATCGGATCGAAACTCTAAGTCTGTCATAGCTCCAAGCGAAGACATCTGGAAATTCTTGTGCAAAGTTGTATGAAAATTGATTTCTCCTGCTAAGTGGCCACTTTACAATTTGAAGTGTTTTTGCCCTCCCCAAACTCGAATGGTGCTCTGAATTTCTGTCTTGACCTGTAATTATTGCCTTGGTCCTTATAGAACCTAGTACGTTAGGGTTGAAGATAGTACTCCATATGTTTACTAAAAACCATTAGGAAGCTTGTTTGTCCGCAACGGCAACTACTTGATTCCACGTACTATGTCTAGTCTATCCTACAAGTTCTAGCTGGAGAAGATATTCAGCCTCTTATTGCAAGAAATTGACGATCTGTTGATCGTTCTCTCAAACATCTGCAGCGTCTTGTGTTATTATCGGGAACTGCTGCTGCCTCACAACTACATGGATATGTTGGCTGCATTGTTTTCTCTGCTGGTGTGTGTGTCAACCCCGATTCAAAGTTCGCTCCAATTGCTCGCGAGTCTATCTGCGGCTTCATTTTTCTTCCTTGGTATAGGAAACAATTGCTGTGTGAAAGCTTCGAAATCCTCAATGAGATTTCCCATACCCTATTTCTTAGTAGTTGCTTAGCAGGTTGTTCTTGTAACATGTGGTCCCCCTACTTGGTTGCGATTAGCTGGCTTATTCCAAACATGCAATTCTGTATGCACTTTTCATGGCCCAATTGAAGCTCCATGAATCAAGGCCCTCATATTTCAGCTGGTTGTTTCGAACAAGAAAACTTGGAAATGGACAGCGAATGGAATAATTGATTCTTGTGTGTGAAATCAACACTGCACCCACCTCCAGCCCACCTGGCCTGCTTCTCAAACCATCGAAGAATATATTTCCAACTTTTTTCATCCTTTTGTTCAGGCTGAATGGTGATCAGGAATGAGTGAAATTTTCCTGTGTTATACAAGACATGCACCAACTCAGATTCGTTCATTCCTTATATTGAGTGTCAAATGTCATGACTTTTGTTTGCCATCATTCTCAAAGTCAAATCAGGAATTCCCTCAACATTAGTACACCTACTTCTAGATCCTTGAAAACTCCTCCTGTCAACAGCTGAGCAATTGCATTGATGGGCCTTGGTACCGGTTACATTAAGGCTTCATATATGAAAATTGGCAATCGGTTTGATCTGATTGTTGCGTTAGCTCCATACCTTGCGTCTTAAAGATCATGTGTGACCAATCTACAGATGTCAAATAATCCACTCGATCTTGCAGTGATAGGTCCCTTGATCGACACAACGCAAAGAGTTCGGCAGGAGGTCAAGTTACAGACACATATTACACGAACTTTTTGTAAACATTTAGGAAATGAATGTAGTGTTTAGAATTAACCCCTGATTAACCCCCAACTTGTTCCCACTGTGCGTTCATCTGTTGCACTACTCTTTTCAGCACTGCTCGTACGTCAGAACCACAGTTGATCCGTCCTATTTACTTTGGCATTCACTGAACTACTTGCTTCTGAAATCTATAATGTGCAGGTGTGTAACCAAAGGTTTCCAAAACTAACATTGAAAAATAGAATGGTGGAGCGTCCAAATTTTCCTTGTCGGGCCCCCATCATGTTGCATTGCTTAGTGAGATACTCTCTTCATGTCCTTGGTTTGATACATTTTGGAAGGGGAACGAATTAGCGCAGTTGCCGCTTCAACCAAAATTTCTCGTGCCCCGGGTGATCGCCAGTGATCCCACATGGAAATGTTCACATGTGTCTTTTTTCATGGATCGTGGTCTGTTTGAAGGGGGATGAGATCGCCTTTTGCTGCACTTAATTGGGTGCAAGCTTTCGTGTGGCTGACACGGGCATCACTGTGTTGCTGCCAACAGGTTACCTTAGTCGTGTTGTTTTATGTCAGTTGGGGCTTCGTTTTGGTTGCTGGCCCTTGTTGTGTAAGGCTGCAGGTTGAGGAAAAACTGGATTGGGCGGTTGTTTCCTCTACTTTGCTGCTCTTCTTTGACGTGTGTGTTGGCAGCCACGCCTTGAAAAGGCTGGTTGGTTAACTCCATAGAAGTCTTCCGTTTTGCGAAATTTGCCCATGTGGTTTCTGTCGGAGGTCCCTCTTGTTTGTGTTTTTGCTACTGATTCCCTTCTGGCTTGGTTCTTGAGGCAGCACCATGGTTTACCACCATTCAAGGCCTTGATTCAGTGCACCATTGAAACATGCTGACTCTGATTGTGGAGGTAGATTGGCAAGGGTAAACACCAGTCGTACTCCTGTGCCATGTTAGTTTGTGTCGGGACCAAGGCTCTCGAGGATGTCGTTGCATTGGATCATACGGCCGAAATGGCCTGGCAGCTGAGGTTGTCCTTGGCGTTTTGGTTCGCAGCCTGAGGTTGGTGGTCTACTATTTGTGGGATGGGGTGCCTAGCTTGGTACCGTGTGCTTGGGCTGATTACCGGGCTCTAGCACTTTGAGCAGTTTGCTATTCTTGTTGATAGTCACAAGCTCATTTCCCAAGGTTCTTGTAGCTGTTCATAACCTCCTTGCAAATTCCTTTGAAAGTATTTGAAGAAGTCGACGCACTCATTATTGCTTGATTCTAGGGGGTTGGAATGGGAGTTAACTCTGTGGTGGGTGCTTGACTGGTTGTAGGATTTCCCAGGTCTGATAGAGAGGGGGCATTGGTGGCCATGGTTGAGCTTGCGGCTTGATCAAATAGTTCTCTGTCTATGTGATCGCTTGTCATAGGACCCTTCGGCAGCGTGTGTTCCTCCCATTGATGGATCATCATTGGACTATGTTGAATTGTATAGCCTTTAAGGAAATAAAGGAATGATCCTTCGGCAGTTGGTCATAACAGCTATTGGGATCCTGTCCCTGTCCGTTGGAACCTGAAGTTGAATCTGCAATTTGTTCGTTAGGAGCCCTTTTGATGTTGTCAGCTGTTCCAAACAGGGATAAATGCCACCCTCTCCAAGGAAATTTGGCTGCAAAGAGCAGAACAAAGTTTGGTTCCAATTCATAATAGACCCGTTTGCTGTAAGGCTCCTTAAACCCATTGTAAGCTTGGCCTTGGAAAGATGAAGCCAAAAGCTGGACTTGCATACATCCATTTCATTAGTTATTGTGGATCGCGTCAACTATTATGCAAGATTCCTGGATGGGATTGTGATCAATAGGAGTAGTAGTATGATTGTTCACCTGTGAAGTAGGGGATATCTTTAGCGCTTGCAACTGGGAATTTGATTGTATGAGCATTTTAGGGCAAGTGGACAGCTAGCCCGTTAAAATTGACAAGGGATTCGTGGTAGGCGCCATTATGATTGGCCTAAGAACCTGGTTGAATGCGGAGAGAAAGGTCCTACCAGGTGGACTGGTGTAGACAAAGTCCTGTTATTAGGTTGGATGATGGTGATCTTTTGTGTGGTCTGTCTTCCTCTCCTTCCCTGCCCTGGTTGATAGTTGCAAGTGGAAAAAAATAGCCCTTCTGCTGAGTATGTGGACCTGGTCGAATTCTTCTTCATGTGCCTAGGAATAAGATTGTGTGCCCTACACCACGAATTTATCCCTCGAGTCGCCAGAGTTGTGTTCAGAGAAACCAAGCATCAAAAGATAGATTTTGCCAAGTCACACACCCAAAACATGAAAATTTTAAACAAATTTTTGTTTTTTAAAAGGAACTGCCACAATTTGAAGATTTAGGGTTTGGAATTGATTTGGCATGGACAGTCCCGAAAAAAATAAACCCAAAAAAACACCAGATTCTGAAACCTAACTATCTGAAATTCAATAAAACATGGAAATTTTGAAAAGTTCAAATCTCAAAATTCTGGGAACTACCCATTTGAAAAGATTACCCCCCGATCTATCATGATGAAATTTTGATCGTGTTTCGAGCAAGTGTTACAGTCCTTGAAAATCAATTTCAAACGTTTCAGGCGTTGAAGGTGAATAATCTGGGAATTGTAACAACTTGGCCAATTTGTTGGTCCGACAATTCATGGAAAAATCCTTCAATCTATGGAATGGACCTCTATAGGTCCCACCAAGCATGCACAATAAACTGTTGGGTGTGGTCGAATCACAGACCCCGGGACTCTGCCAACTCGATGGTAGTTGAGAATTCAGTGCGATTGGCACGAACAGGGGAGCTTTTCCCATATTGTGGGACATTGCGAAATCAGAAAAGCTCCCGGCATGAGGTTCGGCTCCTATTCCTATGTTTCAGATTGCACCACCAAAAAATGTGAGAGTCTACTAAAACCTGTAATCTATGATACCAAGGAGACAGGAGAGAAAAAAGTGCATAAAACAAAAACTAAGCTAAGGAGGGATGCAACCGAGGGAATGAGAACATACGTTTTTGCCAATTAAACACAGACCACAGAAATGAAATGCAAAATCATGCACAGTTATAAAACATTATTCATAGTGGAGAAGATCAGGAGGATGCAAATAGTGAATACACAGTAGAGGGTGAGAAACATCCACAATCATGCATGTATTTGCTCTGATAGGTTTGATATCAATAAACTACAAAAAATGCCAGAGGCAAAGGTACATTTACAGTTTCATATGGGAGGTTTGCTAGTCTCCACAACTCTGACCTACCAAAGAGAGAAGGGAGGGGCCAAAACAAAGGATATTCCCAAACCTTTTAGGAAAGAAGCCCCTCCTTTACAATTTATAGGGGAAGTTTAAAGAATGAGAGAGATGAACCAAGAGAGAGAGAGAGAGAAAGTCCAAATCTACCCCAACCACCCTCAGTGTTTTGATTAATTCTATCATTTGATGGTGGTTAGGTGAGGACCATATCAAACCACCCAAAGTGGCAATGTATTTTGCATTTTTGTAGGAACTTTTTCCACCCAATTAAAGAATCTAGCGTAGTTATGGTACAGGACGCCGTAGCTTTCTGGGAAAAGTCCAAACCTGTGTGGAATCGGAGCTTCCCAGTCAAAAGTATGGGCCATCTGAATATCGGGTATGGTCTGCGTTTCCTGTCAGCGGCTCAGAATGGTTGCGCCTCTTGAAGGTTGCACCTTGGCGAATCCAATATATGCATGGTTGGAATTCCTTTTATGTGCCAAAGGCACAAATTATGTTTTGTGCGACAAAACCCTTTTTGTTAGCCAAAGGCGCATTTCATTTGAATGTCAACACTTTCTTTTCGTGTTGCGCCAAAAGGCCTTTTGCAAATATGTTGTGTGGACAACAAATTTACGTGCCGCCACTCGTACCTGCGCCAAGGGCTTTGCAACTTTTTCCGTGTGTCAAAACATTCTTTCGGTCCGCCAAGGCTGCGCTATTTCTATGGTGAAATTGGCTTCCTTCTGTGCGCCAAAGGTGGCGCAGTTACATTTGTGTCGACATCATCCGTATGTGCGCTCAAGGGCGCACCTTTTCCCGGTGACACTCATGTATGCGCCATTCTGTGTCGCCTTGGTCATGCTCAGGCATTTGAGCTTCTTTGATTTCTCCATGTTCTCTTATGCCTTGTCTATATCTACCCAGGGGGAATGATATATAAAATATTAATAATTGTCTGCAAAGCTGTATTATCGGATTAAAATTTGAGTATGTATTTTGTGGTCCAAGGGGCTAGAAGAACTGTGGACCAATTATGTAGTTATATGAAATGTAAGAGTGGATACTAAAGAGTTATTTACGGAGCCTATTACTTCTATTATTGGTGAACCAATTGTCTCAAAAGCCAGTGCATTCCTATGTGAAGTGGTTCTACAATGGTTCATCTCAGGTTGTTGTGAGATGTCAGGATGGTACACAATCATTTTTTCCTAAGCCATTTATTGACTTGATAAGGTTATCGGAGGAAGTAGAATATGGTCCTCCAAGTAGGTGGATAATGATATAAATCAACCTCAAAGGGACATGAAATTAAATTGTCCCCTGCATCTGCGATATGAAATTGAAGAAGGACGATCTCAGTATAGAAGATGTGGAAAGTAAGATGCAAGATGTTTTCTGGATTATATATGATCTCGGGTTTTTTAAAAGTAATATAACCTTCCTCCCAAGTATTGTAATTGCCTCTTCTATTTCTTGGATAAAGAATATTAATTGTTATAAAGAGATATAGGGCGTGCATGAAGTTTTTGAAACTATGTGAAGTACAAAAAAGTATCGTTTGCAACTATAGGTGATTGTACAAGTGTTAAATTTAAAAGTGTCAATCTACAAGGTATTGTACACCACACACACACAACATTATCAGAGGCAGAGTATGCTCTATGGTGTGAATGTTGTTTAGGGTTACACATTTTGGGATCTATAGAATTCTAGATTTCATACATTTATCTTGGAAAAATGTCATCTTCTATTGTAGGAAGGTAAAGATGAAATAATAATTCAAAAGGTGGTGAATAGAGGGAGTGTATCTATACTCCTTAGTTGAAAAGGAGTTTCCACATGTTATGTGAAGTTATTCTATAACCTGGGATAGTCAGAAGCTCGATAATGGTTGGGTGTAACTTTGAAAGGTGATTGTTATATGCCTTGATACGTTTGGGCAGGACCTTCTAGAGAGTATAATTATGTGAAGGGTATTAGTTGAAAAACTGAGCTTAAGTCTTGGGGAAGGCTACCAAGTCAGGTTCATACAGATGAGGAAAACATTCTAAAAGATTATGATAGTAGGTAAGAAGTTAAGATAAATATTATTAAAACTAACCTAAACTTTATCAGAAGGATGAACTAGAATGGATAAAATGTATATAAATTTCCAAAAAGGGATGCTAAGACCAATTTGCCAGTGAAAACCAACACAGTGGCTAAAGGCTACACTGAACCAGTCTACAATTCTTGCAAAAGATGTGGTTTAGTATATAAAGTTTAGGGAGATCATCTATGGAGTTGTTTGGAGTGTGAGAATATAAAGTAAGACGAGCCTTTTTATGTGGTTTTTTTTTGATCATTTACCTTGGTGGAATGTCATAGTATAGAAGCTACCATAGTTCCAATTTATTTTCCTTACATATCTAAGTATGTTTTTATAGGTTGTGTAAAATTTGCTCAAAGTTATGCTTTAAACCATTCATGCTAGGGGGGAGTGATTATGGAAATATTCTAAGAGTTGTATTGGTGTTTCTCAAAGACATAGTCAGTGTCGTACTAAGGATATTAATTCAAGAATTGACCATGTTTCTTCTTTGCCGTGTGTTGGCAGCCACGCCTTGAAAAGGCTGTTGGTTAACCCATCGAAGTCTTCCGTTTGCAATTGCAATGTGTTTTCTTTCGTAGGTCCCTCTTGTTGGTTTCTTGCTACTGATTCCCTTCTTGGCTGGGTTCTTGAGGCACACCAATGGTTTACACCATCAAGGCTGATTCATTGCACCATTAACATGCTGACTGATTGGTGAGTTAGATGGCAAGGTAAACACCAGTCGTACTCGCTGTGCCATGTTACTTTTGTGTCGGGACCAAGGCTCTCGAGATGTCGTTGCATTTGGGATCATACGGCCGAAAATGGGCCTGGCAAGCTTGAGGTTGTCCTTGGCTTTGGTTCGCAGCCTGAGGTGGTGGTCTATTTTGTTGGTATGGGGGCCTAGCTTGGTACTGTGCTTGAGGCTGATACGGTCTAGCACTTTGAGCTTGCTATCTTTTGATAGTCACAAGCTCATTTCCAAGGTTCTGTAGCTGTTTCATAACCTCCTGCAATTCCTTTGAAGTATTTGAAGAAGTCGACGCCTCATTATTGCTTTGATTCCTAGGAGTTGGAATGGGATTTAACTCTGGTGCTTGACTGGTTGTAGGATTTCCCATGTCTGGATAGAGAGGCATTGGTGGCCTTGGTGCAAGCTTGTCGGCTTGGATCAAATAGTTCTCTGCTCTGATCGCTGTGTCATAGGACCCTGGCAGCGTTGTTCCTCCCATTGATTGGATCATCATGGCTATGTCTGAATTTATAGCCTTTAAGAAATAAAGGAATGCTCCTTCGGCAGTTGGTCTAACAGCTATTGGGATCCGTCCCATGTCCGTTGGAACCTGAAGTTTGAAGTCTGCCATTTGTTCGTTAGGAGCCCTTTTGGATTGTTGTCAGCTGTTCCAACAGGGATAAATTGTCCACCCTCTCCCCCGAATTGGCTGCAAAGAGCAAGAACAATAGTTGGTTCCAATTTCATAATTAGACCCTGCTGGTAAGGCTCCTAAACCATTGTAAGGCCTTGCCTTTTGAAAGATGAAGCCAACAGCTTGGACTGCAACATCCATTTCATTTATTTCGTGGATGCGCGCATACATTAGCAATATCCTGGATGTGATCCAATAGGAGTGTATGATTTTCACCTGTGAAGTAGGGGATATTCTTTAGCGCTGCAATACTGGAATTTGATTCTGAGCATTTAGGGCAAGGTGGACTACTACCCGTAAAAATTGACAAAGGGATTCGGTGGTAGATGCGCCATTATGATTGGCCTAAGAACCCTGGTTGATGCGAGAAAAGGCCTACCAGGTGGAGGTGTAGACAAAGTCCTGTTAGGTGGAGATGGTGATCTTTGTGGTCTTCTTCCTCTCCTTCCTCTGCCTGGTGATAGTTGCAAGTGGAAAAATAGCCCTTCTTCTTGAGTATTGGACCTGGTTTGAATTCTTCTCATGTGCCTAGGAAACTTGTGCTGCTACACCACTGAATTCTATCCCTTCGGAGTCGCCAGATGTGTTAGAGAACAAGCCTCAAAGACTAGATTTTGCCAAGTCACACACCAAAACCTGACAATATTTAAACAAATTTTTTTTTAAAAGACCTGCACATTTGAGATTTTAGGGTTTGGAATTTGATTTGGAATGACAGTCCCGAAAACCCAAAAAAACACCAGATTTCTGAAAACCTAAAATCTGAAATTCAAAAAACCATGAAATTTTGAAAGTCAAAATCTCAAAATTCTAGGAATACCCTTTTGAAGATTACCCCCCGATCTATCAACTGATGAAATTTTGACTTGTTTCGAGCAAGTTAAGTCCTTGAAAATCAATTTCAAAGTTCAGCGTGGAAGGTGAAAAATCTGGAATTGTAAAACTTGCAATTTTTTGGTCCGAATTTCATGAAAACTCCTTCAAATCTATGGAATGACCTCTTGGTCCCACCAGGCATGCCAAAACTGTTGGTGTCGAATCACAGCACCCCTGGGACTCTGCAACTCGATGGGTTGAGAATCTCAGTGCGATTGCACAACATGGAGCTTTTCCCAAGTGTGGGACCTTGCGAAATCAGAAAAGCTCTCCGGATGAAGGTCGGCTCCTATTCCTCTGTTCAGATGCACCAATAAAATGTAGAGAGTCTACTAAAACCTAATCTAGCTACCAAGGAGACAGGGAGAGAAAAATGCATAAAAACAAACCTAAGCTAAGGAGGTGATGCACCGAGGAATGAAGAACATACGTTTTGCCAATTAAACACAGACCACAGAAATGAAATGCAAAATCATGCACAGATAAACATATTCATAGTGAAAGATCAGGAGGATGCAAAATGAAACACATAGAGGGTTGAGAAACATCCACAATCATGCATTTATTTGCTCTGAAGGTTGATACAATACACTACAAAAATGCCCAGAGGCAAAGGTACATTACAGTTTCATATGGGAGGTTTGAGCTCCACAACTCTACCTACCAAAGAGAAGAAGGGAGGGGCCAAAACAAGAATGTCCAACCTTTAGAAAGAAGCCCCTCCTTACAATTTATAGGAAGAATGAGAGAGAGAAGAGAGAGAAGTCCAAATCTACCCCAACCACCTCAGGTTGTATTTAATTCATCTCATTATGGTGGTAGGTGAGGACCATATCAAACCCCAAAAGTGGCAAACTGTATTTTGCATTTTTAAGAACTTTTTCCCACCCAATTAAAGATATCTAGTCGTAGTTAGGTAGAGGACGCCGTAGGCTTTCTGAAAAGTCCAACCTTGTGTGAATCGGAGCTCCCAGTCAAAAGTTATGGCCATCTGAATATCTGGGTCATGGTCTGCTTCCTGTCAGCGCTCAGAATGTTGCGCCTCTTGAAGGTGCACCTTGGCGCATCCATATGCATGTTGAGAATCCTTTTCATGTGCCAAAGGCACAAATATGTTTGTGTCGACAACCCTTTTTGTTAGCCAAAGGCGCATTCATTTGCATGTCAACACTCTTTTCTGTGCGCCAAAGGCGCAAATATGTTTGTGTCAACACATGTTTACGTGCGCCACTTTACCTGCGCCAAGGGCGCAACTTTTTCCGTGTCAACATTCCTTTCGGTCCGCCAAGGGCGCGTCTATTTCTATGTTGACATCTTCTTCTGTGCGCCAAGGGCGCATTTACATTTGTGTCGACATCCTCTTATGTGCGCCAAGGCGCAACTTTTTCCCTGTTGACACTCATTGTTATGCGCCATTCTGTGCGCCTTGGTCATGTCAGGCATTTGAGCTTCTTTGATTTCTCCATTCTCCTGCTTGTCTATATCTACCCAGGGGGAAGATATATACAATATTAATAATTCTTCAAAGCTGTATATATATTAAAATTTGAGTATGTATTTTGTGGTTCCAAGGGCTAGAAGACTGTGACAATTATGTAGTTAATGAAATGAAGAGTGGATACCTACAAGAGTATTTACGGAAGCTATTACTTCATTATTGGTGAACCAATGTCTCAAAAGCCAAGTGCATTCCTATGTGAAGTGGTCTAAATGGTTCATCTCAGGTGTGTGAGATGTTAGGATGGTTCACAATCATTTCCTAAGCCATTATTGACTTGTTACAGGTATAGGAGGAAGAGAATATGGCTCCTCCAAGTATGGATAATGATATACATCAACCTCAAAGACATGAAATAAATTGTCCCCTGCATCTTGATATAATGAAGAAGACGATCTCAGTATAGAAGGATGTGAAAGTAAGAATGCAAGATGTTTTCAGGATCATATTTATGCATCTCGAGGTTTAAAAGGTAGAATATACATCCTCCCAAGTATGAAATTGGCCTCTTCTATTCTTTGATAAACATAAATGTTTATAAAGAGGATATATGAGTGCATGAAGTTTTTTGAATACTATGTGAAGTACAAAAAAGTATCTTTTGCACTCTAGTTATTGTACAAGTGTAAAAGTGTCAATCTACAAGGTATTGTACACACACACACACACACATATCAGAGGCAGAGTATGCTTCTATTGGTGTGAATGTTGTTTAGGTACCATTTTGGAGATTATAGAATCTAGATTCATACATTTATATTGAAAAAGTCATCTCTATTGTAAGGAAGAAAGATTGAATAATATATCAAAGGTGGTGAGATAGAGGGAGTTATCTATTACTCCTAGTGACAAATGAGTTTCCACATGTTAGTGAAGTTATTCTTATTAACCTTGGATAGGTCAGAAGCTCTATAATGGTGTGTGTAACCTTGAAAGGTGATGTATATGCCTTGATACGTTCTGGCATGACCTCTAGAGAGTATAATTATGTAAGTGGATATTAGTTGAAACTTATGCTTAAGTTGGAAGGCTACAAGTTCAGGTTCCTACAGATGAGGAAAACATTCTCAAAGTATTATGACTAGTTTAGGTAAGAAGTTAAGATAAATATTATTAAACTAACCTACTTTATCATGAAGGATTAACTAGAATGGGATAAAATGTATATAATTTCAAAGATGCTAAGACCATATTTGCAGTGAACACAGTGGCTAAGGATACACTGCTACAGTGCTACAATCTTGCAAAAAGATGTGTTTAGTCTATAAAAGTTAGGGAGATCATCTATGGAGTGTTTGAGTGAGAATATAAGGTAAGACGAGCCATTTTATTGGTTTTTTGATCATTTACCTTGGTGGAATGTCAGTATAGAATGCTACAATAGTCCAATTATTTTCCTCTACATATATGAAGATGTTTTTATAGGTGTGTAAAATTTGCTCAAGTATGTTTAAACCATTCATGCTAGGGGGAGTGATTATGTGAAATTCTAAGAGTTGTATTGGTGTTTCTCAAGACATGTCAGGTATGTACTAAGGATATAATTCAAGAATTGACCATGTTTCTTCCTTGAATGCATGATATCAGTCAAGTATGACTATTTTAAACTGATAAAGTTGTTTAGGGTAGAGCTATATTGTTCAAGATGCTTCCAAGTCAAGATAGAAAGGTTAGTATATCATTTTTGTGCTTGTGGGCTAGAATTAGAATCCATAAGTCTAAAGGGAGTGTTGTTTTGATAATTCAAAACATGAATGATATGTTGTACTATGTCAAATTTGATCTTAAATACACTAAAAGGACTGCTTAGGGATATTATTTCTAGTGAGGTATGAAAGCAAAAAAAATACATTGTAATGATAAGTCTAAGCCTATACATGATGGATTATGGTTAAGAAAGATGGAGTGATAGTTTATATGATTATATTTGAAATTTTTGGTGTGATTCAAGGTGTGTATGACTTAGATCACAATCTTCTACAGTTGCTTCTTGAAGGGTAAAACAAGTTTGATAGTGAAAGTGATGTAGCCTAGAATTGACCAGTAAACTCCCAGGCACACTGACACACCATTCAGCCTAGACCGAGTGCTCACCTGAAGTGTGCAAAGGTACTAGGCCCCTCATTATGGTTTTTGTTGCAGGATGTTATCATGATGAAGACTTAAAACATTCAAATCTATGATTAATATATCATTCTATAGTACATATTCAGATATAGATCTAGAGAATAAAAGACTTAAAGATAACCATGATGAAATCAAGCATGCAAGAACCAATTACACTCAAGATTTGATAATCGAATTCAGCCAATATAATCCATTGCATTAAACTTAATAAATACACAGAAGCTGATTACAATAGATAATACCATAGTCTATGCACACATCAGATTTGGCAACATAATCTCACAATAACCCAGTTCTCACATGCCCCCCATGCTACATAGTTCACTACATATTTATAAGGTTGGGGACTTGCCCTTCACCACTTATCTAATCCAAAAATAGGTCACATGTTATTATTAGTCATGCGTCGTTAAAAATATAGCCACACATGCAAGTGAACTAGCAATAGACTTCTTCTAGTTAACTACCAGTAGTAGATCTATTCTCAGCCTATATCTATGCAAAGCACTTCGTAAATGATCCTCCAAAAATAGCCAATGCATGTCATGTAATTCTCTAACCATTTTGTGTGTTCCGCATGCCATCTCCAAAAATAGCTCCTCATCATGAAAACGGCTAAGTCCTGAATCTGTCTATTTCCTTAGGGAGCGATTCCTCTCCGATCCTCCTGTGCTTTTGAATGCACTCTGCTCTCCCACGTGAACCTTCTGTATGTTTTTTTCTAAGTGCCAGATTTTGGCTGACCAACATTACCCCACACTAGTTGCATTGCCACCCCGAAAATGGTTGTCACCTAAAACGAATCAAAGAATGTGAATAAAGAGATAGAAATAATTTTTATGGATAAAAGAATTACCCTGTAGTATCTTCTACCTCAACCTGAAGAATCAATTATGGATATTATTCTTTTATTTCCACCTCTAAAGTCTTCTAATCACTGAGCATGACCTCTGACTTTTTTGGGATATCCACTACAATTGAATCTAACTCATCTTTAGCAATCTATCATTTCTCATTCTACAAGACCAACACAATTCTGGACATGGAAGTCATTCTCACTTCTAATAGGTCCATCTTTTGAATGATGAGTTTCCCAAGCTCTTCTAGCCTTTCCTTGTGTGGTTCTTGAGCTACTATAAGGGTCTCACACTTCTGCTTGACAAGTGCTAACTGTTATGTGTAGCCCAAGGTATCATCTTTCATGGCCTTCAGGACTTCATTGTCTTCTAAAATGGTCTTGGTTCTTATAACGGCTTATGGGACTATACAAATATTCAACACTAGATCTACTTTCTTTAGTTCCTCCTGCAAGCTCTACAGTAACCCTTCATATGATGCAATATTTCTCATCACCGAATCCTTTTCTCACGTTTCTTCATGTGCTGGATCCTTTGGTTTTGGCATGTGTAGAGGTTCATCTTCAAGCACCAAGTCCATGAAGGTACTTACATAATGCATTACTGAAGGAAATGTCTTGGGCACCTTTGGCTCTAAGTGTGGCTTTGATTTCATGATATTGTCCCCAAATTCCTCTGCCATGCTGATGAAAACAACATTTTTCTTTTGTGCCAAGTCTTTTTCTTGCTTTAGGCACGCTATTTCTGCATATTTAGTCTTGATCGCCTCCCTCAGTGCCCTAATTGTTATAGCCTTATCCATATTTCTCTATGTCACCTCTATCGAGACCTTCACCAAAGCATTTCTCACTTGCTCATCTGACATAACAGTAGGTTTTACTATTATGTGTCTGGCCTAAGGTGTCTTCTTTAACCTCTTTGAAACACACGAATCTTCACATACATCAAATATTGGTTTATCCATGTGCGTGTGCATTGACCATGACAGTTTCTTTCTTTTATGAATGGTTTCCATATCTTCATCCATCAGCTCCCAGCCATACAACTACTTTAGTGTCATTGTGCTTCGAAAATGGGCATAGAAAATTTTACCTATGTCCTCAGGATAGCCCATGACTAGTGGAATATATTCTCCACTTGTTCTCTTTGATCTTGGACCATTAGGAACTTGGGATTCAAGATTTGGAGCTTGTTCTATTGTACCATGAGTAGTATTTGTTACTATCTCCTCTGCCTCCTTTTCTCCCTCTTCTCCATCCTTCATTTCTTTATCCTTTGGTTCTTCCACATTCTCTGGAGGTGTAGGGGAATTTGACGTGCTTTCCTTAGACTCTTCCACCTCCTCATCTAGCTTTAACTTCCTTATTATTTTCTCAGTTGTCTCCTTCTGTGGAGAGATTCGAGGTGATCGGTACACTAATTTTGGAGTAGCACCTTAGGTCCTTGTTCTCCTGAATACTCTTTTGAAGTAGTTCTCTCCTTATATCGTAGCCAAGTCCTCATCTTTTCCTTACTTCTCCCGAGGTGGCGTAGACATGTGATCAACTTCTTCCCTAATTGGAGGTTATATTCTACCTCTATGATCTAAACCACTACTATCTTTATGCTCCTAGTATTCATCATCTACTTTTATTGTCTCTTTGGGCTTAGGTGTTGGAACATTCTCCATTATATGCTTACCTTTTGGTGGCCCTGGGAGCGTGAACTCATTCTCCACATACTTATTGTTCTCCATCTTGGGCTTGAGTTATAAGTACACAATAATTTCTCCAGTGTCCCCAAATACCAAGCTTACAGGATTCATGCTTATAATATCTGAGATAAGCCTCTCAATGTAGGCATTCCACCCTAGATATACATGTTTCTTTCTCAGAGTGGGGTAGTCGCAATCTACCTTGTCTGCATTGAAGGTTAGGCAGTGCACATCTAAAAACCGTTGAACTAATTCTTGGAAATATCTTGTTGTGAAGGCATATGGCTGTTTGCACCATGGGATTTAAGCCTCGTCCTCCATCACAAATTACATGATGGAAAAATGATTGTAAAATGTTAATTTTACTACCTTACCCACCACCGAAGGCAACTCCTTAGGTATGTTCCACTCTTCTTCGAACTCTGCATGAAGTCTATCATACCACTTCTCTACCCTCTACTTGAATGTTCCGCTCATTGATCCATCACACAAGTACTTGCCAAATATTTCCATAGGTGACTTATGTTTTGTGGGGTACTCCCAAATCTTCTCCTTTGGCCCACTGGGCACTCCAATCTCCATAAACACCAAAGACAATAGAACAATGCCAAAAATTATTATGTCACATTTCCACACTTCTTTAATGATTGTCTTTGCTTGTGATTTGTGATATTATAGACCACTCCTTGACACATCTTCTTTGTAACGTGCAGCCACATTCTGTTTACCTATGACCACCTTTCTTGGTCATTCAAATTTGTTACAAGATGTGTAACCACCTGCACTACTGGGTACTTCTTCAATTTATCAATTTCCATGCCACGCGGACCTTTGGTATACCCTAGATCCTTCCTTGTCTCAAGGATTATGGCCTTATCAGTTAATTCACTCTCTAGATCTGCTCTTCAGGCCCTTAGTCCTGTCACTATTGAAATAAAGGAAGTTATGATTCTAACCATCTGTGTAACACCTTGATTTTTGTAAGTTATCATGGTAATTACTTTTCATGATGTTATAACTGGAGAAATGAAGATAAATATGTTAAGACACATCTTTTGATCTTAGAGGAATGTGTTGCTAATATGGACCCTTGTTTGCTGTAATTTGTTACTTGGGACAGAAGTTATTATTTCTTGTGTGATTGCTAATGAGACAATAGACTTGTCATATGCTTGATGAACTCTATTGCTCATTGACATCACACCTTGAATCAATTCCATTGATCCAAGTTATGTTGTGGCCTTCTTGTGATCACTTTGTCGATTTACTTCTAAAACAGACTGAAGGTTGATATAAATGTTGCAGCACCTGATTTCAGGGATGACTATCTGGTACGTAGATGCCAATGGAAAAGGTTTGATTCTCGAACCACACAATATTGTAACGCTAGACAGCATAAGATGATAAGGTCCTGGATGCAAGTGGAAAAGGTATGTGGAACATGGGATGAAATGTCCTGCATAGTGTTGAATATGACTGTCAGGTGAAAAGACTTGATTGGAAACTAATTAATTAAATATTAGGGGATTAAACCCTAACCTACCCCTAAGTTTTATCCTATACCCTAAACTACTATCCTATATGGATTTTAAATTTTATAAGGATGAAAATAGATGTAAATTCTACTAACCTATGAACTAGGCGAATGACCTAGATATGGACTATTAAAAATCCTAAACTATTCCTAACCTATGGAAGGGGACGTATGGACCCATGTGGATGGAAAGGATAAGGAGGGAAGGTTGAAAATTTATTAGGACAATGAATGACGTCCTTACAGGTTGCAGCACTAAATTTGGTGGGAACATGGAAAAGTTGGAGGCATCCAACTAGCTATGAAGCTAAACTATGATTACATGCAAAAATTTTAAAAAGAGACTCACCAACCTGAGTCGGTGGTGGCGTGAGGAATGAGGAAATGGAATGCATTCAATTACCTTGGTATTAGCGACCAGATCACCTTGGAAGAAGGATAGAGGAAAAAAAGTTTGTTTGTTGTTGTATGCATTGGGTTTTTAGTTGCTCTGCATTTTGTTCTTCTATGGTTCTGTCGAACCTGCTATATTTTGGTTATTATCTCTGTTCTTGGAGAAGCTAGGCTATTTTTGGAGCCTTTGGAAGTGAGGGGACTGTTTGGAAACCTTTACTACTATCGCCATGGAGAATAATAGCTCCTGTGGGCATGGTTTTCTTTGAACCACAAGAAAAATTAACAAGCATGTTAATCCCTTCTCCTTAAACCGCTTGCTTTTGCTTAATCGTCTCATTAAAATGACCCTGCTCTTATGATGGGGGTTTTGGTTATTTTATTTGGCTGTTATGCTGAGATGATTTTGAGATTGAGTCATTTTATTTTGTTGTATGTGGCTTGAAATTCTTATCATAATGGTTGAGTTGAATATTGTCCTTGTTGTGTGGTTCGTTTCGACAGTGTTGGGTATTCGTTTTATTACCATTATGGATTTGTGCTAATAAATACATTAGCTAAGTGAATATCAATTCTGAGTTCCAAGCATTCTTGTGAAAATGAAAGGATGAGATAATTTTGTATGTCTGGTTGAACTGTCATTATAAGGATGAACAGACTTGGGTATTCTTGGATGTTTGAAGAAAATGATTATTCTTCCTATTGAGATTATTAATGAATTATGTTTTCTCTTTGCTGTTTTAAACTCTGAAGGTAATGGAAAGTGGATTTTATTGTGCATTATGGATGTGGTTTGATCTTCTAGTTTGATCTGTCATTATGAAAATTAACATGGCTTAGTATTTATGTGTAAACAACTGAAAGGAATGAGGTTGGACTTGCTGTATGAGTTTTTTTTGGTTGGATTTAGCACCCACTTCTATTACCCTACATGGGTTTGAGTCAATGCATGTGATATAGATGCGAGTATTGTCTTCTGAGTTCAGTAAGAGGAAAAGATTGGGGAAAAACAAGTTCTGGATAATGTGGAGGAACTGTTGTGTGAATTAAATTCTACTGATTTTTTTCATTGCATTGAATATTTTGCCATGGATAGGGAATTCCTTTCATCATTTTTCCTTTGCTGGTCAAAATGTTTTAATATTTTTTTTTGGAAATAAAGACCGTGACTGGTTTTCCTTCCTTCTTTTGGAGAAAATATGATGTTATGAACTGATCTTGAATGGATTCTTTTATAAAAAAGGGGGGGGTTTCTCACTCATTACAGTGAAATGATGATAATATGTTTACTGAAATTTTACCCATTCCAAACTAAGCTGGGTATGACTGTTTTTTTTATATAAATACATTTGTTTTAATTATATATATACTCCATTCACAGCCTGAACTCTTGTTGTTTCGTTAGAACTGAATTGAAGTGGAATTCTTACTTTGAAAGTTCAAAATAAAATGACTCTTTTTACTATTATGATATGAATCATGATTTCGTAGCTAGATGTACATTCTTATTGTTCAGGTCTAGCTGAAATGCTTGTTTTGACACAGCATTGTTTATAGACTAGTTGTATACTCTTGCTTGTTTATATCTGGACAAGAAAGTCCATTGAGTGAAATATAATAATCAGAATGAATCATACTATTGGATATCGATGCTGTTCTAACCAGTAGCGGATGAACTTTGGTTAGACTTTTGAGAAGAGGTAATATGAGTCCTTCTTCCTTGTATTTGATTATTGATTTCATTTATTTCACTGCGGAACTGAATTATCATTGATTGGTATCACTGTCTGTGATTAAATTCTCAGTGGATACTATGAGGTTAAACAGTGAAAGAGAGTGTGGATGGGTAATTTGAATTAATGTTCATTTCTTCTCTCTTACATTTGGAAATCTATTAATTATTATGGATTAAATTTTGTACTGCTTTGGTTTAAGCTATCTAAATTAATTGATTGTTTATTTTTCTCTTCTACGTTTGGATTGTTTGAATTTCTAGTACAGTTGTATGAAAGAAAAGTAAAGTAGTTCTACTTGAATCTTCAGTTATACTCTATCTTTTGAATCTTCCTATAAATATTGTAAGGGGAATGGAAATTGATAGCATTTATGCTAGAACAATAGTTTGCAAAATTGTGTTTGTCAGTTCTTACAGATGTTTGTAATATGGAACTGTTTGATGGAAATTACTCCTTGTAATAATTATTTGGGAAAGAGGGTAGTAATCCTTTGTCTGATTGGCATGGTAATTAGATGATTGAGTTGTTATGTTGTTCATCCTTTTCGGTACTTAATTCTTGAATGATGTTCATATTAACGTTTCATAAAAGTAGAGTTCTTTTATTGAGACAGTTAATTAAAAGCACCTCATTTTAATGACAAGTGATTAATATGCTTAGTTTAATGAACTGACCCATGCAAGTAATTTTGCAAATGAAACTTGAGTATAAACGAAGACATGGTTGTTTTCTGATACTTCTTTTGATTAACTGAAGATGGATTGTATTGATAGCTATTACTCCTCTATGAGGAAATGAGAAAGGAAGAAATTACATTCTTCTATCTTTATGAGTTGTAATGTTGTTTGATATAAACAAAGTCCAGTCATTTGGACTGGAAAATGTATAGATTGTAAAACTGATGGATGAATACAAGGAAAAGTGTGATATTTTTAATGACTGTATCATTTTGATATTGTTGAATAAGTTTGAGAATATAACATTATTCCTTGATTTGGAATTATTCAAATGTTAATGGATGGATTTAAAAGGAAATAACATCTATTCTTTACCTGAATGCAAATTTTACGTTGAAATGTGTAATTAGTTCATACTTGGGTTAAGATGAATTTTAAATTGACATTAAAAAGGATATAGGTAAACATGATCTCTTAATTAAAAGGTATTCAGGATTAGCTTGAAAGTTAAGGAATATCAGATAACTTAGGAGCAGCTGAACCTTGTATTCGGACTCCGTTAATCACCTCGAATGTTTAAATTTAGAAAATATTGATATGGGAAAACATATCTATTGTTAACAGACCTTAACAGAAGTAAGGTTAAGGAGAAATAATGAATAGTTTCATTTAAAATTAGATCTCATTTAAATGATGTATAATAATATGGAATTCTAAATTTGTTTACAGTTGTGGAAAAACTTGGCTAAGTTTAATAGGTTAAATTTATTAAGTTTATCAGTAATGGACTGATTAGTCTAAAGATTAAAGAAAGGAACAAAGAAGAGAATATGAAATCATTCGGTATGAAGAAGGAGATGTATATTAATCTAGAAGACAAATTAAGTCTCTCTTAGCTACATACAACTGTAACAAGAATGAGGATAAAGGATCAACATGGCTGCTGAAAGTTGATCTTAAATATTAAGATTACAACCAAGTCACACTTGAGTTAGATTTGTACTCTCGATGAGAGGATTCCGTAGGATATTGATATACGCAAACTAAAATATGGTGTCTTCATGAAGGCGGGACCTTCATGAATACACAATGTTATAGCTGACATATTACAATGCCCTCCCGAATTAAATCATCAAGTTTACATAAGCTGGATACTAAGTTCTTAGATGGGGATAGGAATGTGATCATGCATACGAAGTGACTCCGGAGGACTAAAGGTAACTAGACACATGGAGTCATCTAGGGACAACATCGTATGTCGGCGTATCTTTAGTTACCATGAGTAACTTCATATGCTCGTTCATATTGCTAATTGGGGTTAGAGCTTGACTTTAAACGAAAGGACTAGCAGAGACCAGGAAAGACCATTCTAGATAACACATGAAGTGAGGTGAAGGACGTATTCCAATGATGTGTATCACATCTAGGAATATGATCATGAAAAGCATGTGAAAATATTTGGCCAAAGTATCACAAGTGTTGGTTGCGTTGTCCTAATCACCTAGTTTAAGATGTAGGATGTCAGATGAAAATCAATAACAAATATTTAGATAGGATTCTTAAATGGATCACTTCAATAACTAGAAATGGTAAGATAACCCTGTATATTCCTTATACAATGCATGAATTAACATGAAGGATCGGTAAGTCGCTGAGTCATGAAATGAGAGATCGCTGAAACTCCAAGCCATAAAATGGGAGATCGGTAGTTCTTCGAGTCATTTACAGTAGCATATGGTATCTGTTATATGATTGAATGGCACTAAATGTGTGTTCCATATTATAATTATGTCAACAGAGAACATTAGTTTTAAAAATAAATTGTAAGATCCAAATTGCATTAATTCGACAGAGAACAATTATTAAAACCTGAACGTATGTTTGAATTATATAATTCATAACAGGGAACGTTGTATAAAAAAAATCCCTTTTTCTAGTATCTTAAAATGGGGATGTTACAGTTCAAATGGGAGCTCACTGACTAGCTCACCTAGGAGCTCAGATGGGAGCTTAGTAAGTAGTTCACCCAGGTGCTCGTTGAGTAGCTTAATTTGAGCTTATTCGTAAACTCTCTTTGGACCTTGCATAATAACTGCGACCTTCTTATCTCACCTCAAGACTCACCCAGTGAGGCTCACCAAGTAGCTTGAGTACTGAGCTCACCCAAGTAAGATCAATCAAGAAGTACTCACACGAAAACTCACCATTGGGAGCTTGGGCTAACAGCTCACCGAAATGCCAACATCGCATGGGAGGTCATCTATCAGCTCACCTTGCCTTTCGCCTAAATGAGCTCGCTGAGGATCTCACCTTACCAACTTGCTTTGAAGCTCATCTGGTACCTCAATCAGAAAGTATTTTCTTTCGAGTAAGCTCAGAGCCAAGTAGCTCATACTGAGAGCTCACCTGGGAGCATCACTATAATAGCTCGAAATGGGTAGAAACACTAAGGTAGCTAAACCAAGTACGTTGACTTGAGCTCGCTATGTGAGCTAAGAACGAGTAGCTCTTCCAGGGACCTCACCTAGGATCTATTCTAGGAGCTCACCGATCAGCTCAAAGTTTACAAGCTCACCTATGCCAAATCTATTCTTGACAATCACCTTAAAAGCCAACTCAACCTTGAGCTTCATTTCCAATAGCTCGCAATATTTCAAAAAGCTCACCTTAGAGATTACCGATAAGCATCCCTTATTTATAATAAAAGGAGTAGAGAGAAAATAGGATAAATCCTAGAAAATAGTGTTCTTCAAAAAGAGTTCTAACTTGACTCTCACAGCAGGAGACAAAGTCAAAATATGATTCAAAAATGTGACGAAATAGAAATGAAAAAGACATGTCAATTTCAAAATTGACATGACATGAAACATCAAGACTTAATCTGAATCATCATCTTTCGCTCCTTCATCTTTCTCTTCTTCCAGCTGAGCTTGTTTGTTCCAAAATTCTTGGAACTTTCGAATTATCCTTGAGTTTATTTTCGTTAGGTGCAGTGGAATGATCATTCAAAATTTCACAGGTTTCATGGGTATCACTAGCACTGCTGGGAAGATTTTTCAATATTTTGCTGAGCCTTCTCAAGGCCTCCAAAGAATGTTCAATTCTTACAAACCGATCGATGATCTCAATACCAAATCCGTGCATTGGTTCATGTTGAACAGACTCTTGGAGCTTTTCGAAAATATCATCAGTTGATAGGATGCTTGAGTTTCCAACTGACACCTTTCGAAAATCACCTAGCAACTCTTCTTCCAGATCACTTTTGCCATCAATCAATTTATCCCTTGATTCTCTCAACTTACCTCAGGCTTCGTTAAGAATCTTCAGCCTGAACCTGATGGCTTTGGTTAGCTGGAAATGCTTATCCACATGTGGGATGATGCCTTCTTCTACCTTGAGTTGTGATGGTATTTGCTTTAATCACCTGGAGAGATTTTTGAAAGATCAAATCAAGATGTCCAATTTCTTGAGAGAAATCATAGCTCCATCTTCTCTCCATCACTCTGAATGCTTCCCAAAGATTGATAGATTTTCACAACGTCTTGAATCACTTCCTTCCCTTGTTGGAGCAACTTTGGGTCCATTCATCAACTCACCCTTCCTTTTTTATTAATCCTCTTAATCGTAGGCACTATGAGAAATCTCAATCCGACAGGGACTTAAGAAGATGGTATGGGATTCAAGGGGTTTTGAGAGCTTAACCTTAAAACCTCTGTTAACTGCCTCCACCTTTCCCTTAAGCTCATCTCTGAGTGTCTTTTGTTTCTTTCAACTTCTGGCACAACACATTTATAGCATCAAGTAGCATCCTGTTGATGCACCTGGGAGCTGTCACTTTTCCTAGAGCCACCCAATTATCTGATAATTAGAGGCTTGTTACTTCCTCTTTAGTTTTCTCAGTCACGGGAGTGGCGATCTCTAGTAGAACTTATGCCACTGAAGCGTCCACCAAAACCCTTGAAACTGTTTTGGGTTTCTTGGCCGATTTAGCTCAGTAGGAGCCTTGTTGAGCTAAAATCAAAGGCCGGTATGGGTAAATCACCTTCATTCTTCCTAGCTAAGTTTGAGCTCGAGTAGCCATTGCCGGCGTATCAGAGGGAGTTGCCACTGGTTGTAGATTGCTGGTATCATACTCTCAAGGGGGAAGGTTCTACTAGTGGAGGGGGAATAGTTACTCAATGTGGTAGCAGATTCAATAAAAAGAGGCACAGGAGGGGGCGTGTTGGTGATTACTTGGGTCCAGCAGAGAGGGGTGAGAGTCTCAGAGAAAATACTGGCCATGTTGAAGAAGTTGATGGAGAATGAGGAGGTAGGAGTGGTTGTGAGGGGGAGGCCCAGATTCAGCACTCCAAAGCCTGGGATGTCAAGAGATAAGGTCTCTTCAGTTGGGTAATCAAGGAAATGACCTGAAACTCACCTTGAGGCTGGGTTCCTTCTCCTTCCAAAGAAATTTCTCCTATTTCTGGTGGTGTTGGTGATTCTGGTACATCCACCGTTTCAACTGGAGAAATAATTGAAGAGATTTCTCTTTCTTTTCTCTTTTTGACAAACTTGACCTTTATAGGCCCCTTAGAAGATTTTTTTTCCTTTCCCTTTTTGGAGGGCCCCACCTCTGAAGCAGCCAACTTTGAAAACTTATCATCTTTAAAACTCATTCCCCAAGAGGAGAGCCATGCTTTGGTGCGTGCAAGAATCAGAGTTGATCTATCTGTAATGGAGGCTTTTTCACTGATCAGACCAATCAATAGGTGGGAAAACATATTGATCTTCATTCAGTCCATCATAAGAGGGATCCAGAACACTTTCATTATCACTAGTACCTTCTGGTAAGTTAGCGAGCTCAAGTGTTTGAATCTCAGCAAGTGTCAATCTGCTATGATCCTTTCTACGAAGCAACCTCATCACGTAGATCAATCCAGATGTCCTCTATGCTTGGTCTGTGTAGGTGCAGAGTTCCATACACCTTGAGGACTCCTCGAATGTCAAACCCGTCTCAGAGCTTCATGTGCTTCTTCAACTTATCCTGAAGCTCATGGAAAACATTCCTAGCTTTCACCACTGTCAAACAAGTATACCTTCCAATAGAAATTGGGAAGGATACAACGGCTTTATGTTTACTTTGTTGGAACTTGTGAAAATCCAACAATTTCCTAACCAATTCCATCAAGATCAGTTTTTCCCCTGGATATCTGGGCAGACGGAAAGGATCCCCTGGGTACATGACTACCCGTAGATATGTGAACTTCTTAAATTGCAAGAAGACACAACCCCACTTTGAAACCTCAGCCCATGCTTCATCAGATAGTCTTGTTTTCCTCAGTTTAGGATTTAACCTGTAGATGTTCTCATAAAAGAAGGCATCGTTTACCCTTATGAATTGGTCTTAAGACCCTTTCCTTGTTAGTTGAGGAAAATACTGATAAACATGGTCCACCATCCTATTTCCCTTGGTATCCAACCCGGGATAGTTCCTCATACCGGCCGCTGCATAGGTGACATATGAGGACATATAAAATTTCCCGTAGACAAGACTGTTGTCATTTGGGAATCTATCTCATTACTAATGAGAGTGCCCCAATCAATTCCTTGTTGATTCTTCTTAATGGTGATCATGAATTGATACATCCACCCTTGGAAAACATTTGATTTGGGTAAACCAAAAACCTGACTCAACAGAGTGATGATGTCATTGATTTCCTAAATGAAATCACTTCTAGGGACAAGTCTTGGGAATCTGGAAACAACCGGTTTGGCTTTGATCAGGAACTTCTTATTTACATGCTTGATACAATCTTCCTGATCGTTATCCCAAGCTTTCTGAGCTGACTTAATATCTAACTCTCCATATTCTTCAAAATTGGGCAACTTGAGGAGGTCATCAAAGTAACCTCCATCCAACTTGATCACAACTTCTCCCGCCTGGTTTCTCACAGAACGAGAAGCAGAGTCATAACTCGAAGCGCAGGCTAAGATGAATTCAGGGCACTGAGTGGACATAGGAAAACCCACTGCAAGAGGTAAACCACTATCAGCTATCGATTTCATCCATGGAGTTTGGGAGGAGCTCTTTACCCTACTCCAGAAATCCTCCATATCTATATTTCCGAGCTCTGTATCTCGGATGTCATAATTGCAATCGATATAGGATGGAGACTCCACCTTTCTGAATTTGTATTTCATCCTTCCTGACTTCTTAGTATTTTCTTGTGATGGACCAGGGTTTGACATGAGGAATTTGGAAGGAGGAGAGTTTCAGAGATCAGGAGATGTTGCACACTGTGAAAACCCTGACCTACTGAAGATGCCGGAAGGGTGGAAAAGCCCGACACACTGAGGAGGATGTCAGGGAGTCCAGAAAACCTGACACACTGAGGATGTCGGAGACTTGAGAAAACCCGGCACTTTGAAGATGTCGGAGATTTTGGAAAGAAATGTCGGAGATGGAAAACCTGACACTTTGAAGATGTCAGAGATTTTGGAAAACCTGACACTTTGAAGATGTCAGAGATTTTGGAAAATTTGGCACTTTGAAGATGTCCAAGATTTTGGAAAACCCGACACATCAAATTTTCAGATGTACTGCGGGTTTTTGATACTGCACAGCACCCTGCGAAACCCGAGAAGAGGGAATAGGGTTTTTGTTGATTTTAAAACATGCAAGTTCTTTCTTCATCATTTATATCCAAAACATATTTTAATTACAACAACATTCTGGGAAATAACACAAAGTGATAATTCCAAAGAGATGAACCCTAAAACATAAACCCGGTTTTAGAAAACAACCCTTAAAATGGAAAAGAGAAAATCCCAAACCCAAATGAGAAAATTGGATGAATTCCTCACATAATTAATCCATAAAAACTACAAAGAAAGACTAAAGAAAAATACCTTCAACTGGGACAACGAATGATCAAAAACGAGCAATGTAATCGAGTATAGAGGTGAATTTCGAGTTTCAGGGTCGAAGAAGCATGCGCAAAAATCCACAAGGTAAAAAGTACATTTGGTAAAAATGACGCGGAAATCACACACACACACACACATATATATATATATATATGAAAATTTGTAATTAATACACTTTAGCTGGCACGTGCCAACCCACCCGACAACTCAACATTAATGCCATGTCATCATGCTCGAGAGATCCGGAAACCCGACACAAATGTATTTTAGAGCAATTTGGGTTTTGGGTTGCGGGAAACAATCAACATGAAGCATGATGCTTAGATGCTTCAAAGTTCTGAAAATCAGACATGAAGGACTTAGGCAATTCAGGTTTCGGGTTGCGGGAAACGATCGACATAAAGCATGATGCTTAGACGAAGGCATGCTCCGATGCTTGGAAGGTCCGCAAACCCGACTCACCATACTTGAAGCGGGTTTCGGGTTTTGGGGAACACAAGACATGAAACATTCAAAACACATGTTGTCCTGCTTGTGAAACCCGAAAACCCGATTATCTCTCATAAAGGCAATTTTGTAAAACCAGCTTAAAAATTTCGTAGGGTTATCTGATAGTTTTGGCGTAAACTCAAAACTAAGATAACAGCTGGCTCCAGTTGGGGAGTTTCTTTGTGATATCAAAGGAAGAGAACTCATAATCTCTGGTTTTATCCATTGGGCTATGGAGTCAGAAAAGAAGAAAACCGAGAAATAAAACAAACAAAGAAAGAAAACTAAAAGCAAACACACGACATAAAATAAAGTATATACAATGCAAGAGAGCGTCTTGCATTAATGATGGAACAACTTCAGATGTTGTCCGCTGAAAGGAAAAGGGAGTAACCCTCCATCCAGATATGATAGAAGGAAACTATTTTCACCATTTAGCTTATGAATCTTAAAAGGTCCTTTCCACAAAGAGTCGAAATTCCCAAGTATTCTTTTCTTCTCCCTCCTCTTATCCCAAAGCAACACCAGGTCTCCAATCTGGAAATTACGCTGCCTTGATTTCTTATCAAAAAATTTATTTACTTTGCTTTGATGATTTGCAATGCGATCAACCACCTTGCTTCATTCCTCCTCTAGCCTAGCTAGATACATAACCCTTTTCTCAATAGAATTTTGAAAAGTCATGTCTTCGACTGCTTTGGCCAACTATAAGGTTGGCAACTTCACTGAGATAGGTATCTCAGCATCAATCCCGTACAGCACTTGGAAAGGATACATTCCTATAGCTCGCTTTGAGGTAATTCAATCAGCCCACAACGCGTCATACAATGCTTTGTGCCATGCCCTCTGGTTTTCATCTACTAGCTTCCTAATTATAGTGACCAGGTTTTTGTTGTTGGACTCAGCCTTCCCATTGCCTTGGGGATAATAATCAGATGAGTGAGCCAAGGTGATGCCGAATCCATAGTGTAGACACCTATAATTACGATTTAGACCAAAGCGTGTGTATGCTCTTCTCTTGCACCTTTTGGTGATCTTGAGAATCAAAAACAACTTTGATCTCTATCTTGTTAACATTGGGATTAAACTTGGAAACTTGATTATTCATTTTGCTTAAGAGAATGAACCTTTTACAAAGCATTTTTCAATGGTCCTTTGATTTGAAGTTTTCTATTTCTATATAGTTGGGATAAAGTTTGTGTATGCTCTTCTCTTGCACCTTAGGGTGATCTTGAGAATCAAAAGCAACTTTAGTCTTCATTTTATAACATTTGGTAAATTGGAAACTTCATCTTTCACTTTTGGTTTAAAGGGAATGAACATTTATCAAGAATTTTGTATGGTTCATTGATCGAAAAGATTTTATTTACTTTTTAGTTGGATTATTTGTTGTGTATGCTCTTCTCTTGCATCCTTGGATGATCTTGAGAATCAAAAGCAACTCTTAATCCTCTTTTAAATAATGTGATTTTCTTGGAGAACTACTAACGCTTGAGTGCAGGACCTAAAAACGTTTGTCAAAGAAAGGAGGAATCAAAACAAAATCAAAAAATACTAATATAGTTGTTATACAGGTTGCCAAAAGGTGTTCAAGCAAACCACACCTAATTAAACAAGATAAAAAGAACAACATATTCAAAACATTGTATTGCAGGTTTCAGAAAAGGGTACGTCCCTCTCCGCTCAACTGGAACATAACCCCTTTGGCATAATGCCTTAAGCTACAACAATGGGGGTGGTTCCAGGAACCCCAAAGTATTCCATGCAAGAGGGAACCTTGTGGATGAAACGGGAAGTGCTCCGCACTACCTACTTGACTAGTGATTCCTTTGTGAGATAGCGTTACAAGTTATCCGTTGTGGCGACCCCAGTGATAGTACACATAGATGCACTAGTTGCCTACTGTTCTTGAAGGGGGTAAAGTAAAGCCGAGATACTCCCAAACTAGTCAGTGCGACTTTTTGGGTAAATCGCGCTCACTCGTGGAAACTTTGTAACACCTAGGGCGAGAGAACCACCTAGGAGAATATACTTTGGCCAGGAGCCCACTTTGACCATTTTAAAACAGTGTTGAGTTGTGAACCTTCTTTTTGAGAAATGTGTGACGTATTACTTTCGCCTAGTTTTTACTTGCCTTAGGGCGAGGCGAAACTCTGCCGAAGTGAGGCTAGCATTTTTCGTCATTTTTTTATTTCCTTCATATTCTTTTGAGACTTTGTTGATCAAAAGAGGTGTGATTACCTTTGTGTTGCCATTCGACTGTTTCTCTCACTTTTATGTCCGTTTACGCCCATCCATGTTTGCGGCTAGTTAGTTAAACATCTAAAGTGAGTGGAGGCGTTTTCATGTCACTTGGTAGCCATTGTGATCTTGATACCCACGTCAAGATCATCATTGTAGTTAGGCATGGTTCATCACTGTAGACTTCCATAGAGGAGTTAGTTTGTTTGTCTCGTATCATTACAATTTCGATATTTACGTCTTGTTTCTTGTAAACTCGACATAAATACCTATATTGTACGGTTACACTGCACACATTCTTAACTATTCCTAGCTATACTTTGAGATTTTTTTTGTTCAGTTTTATTATTACCTCGATTTCAAAAGGTGTTAGGAACTACTATTTATGCGTGTTATATCAATAACACCTCGATATCAATACTCCACTTTCTTGCAAAGTGGGTTAACATATCTTGGTGATATTGTTGTGTCATTCGCAAATCGTAATTGACACTTGCTGAGATATAGGTCTTAATCAAACTTGAGCTTGCTCATCGTATATCTTGATTGGGAGATCAAATTTAACTTCATGTATTTACTTTCGTCTTGTTCATTCCTTTGAACTTGGCATAAGTGGAGACATCTTGTTAATCATCTGGCATCGTAAATTACTTTAAAACGTAATCTAGGAGGTACTTCATTTGATTAGGTTTTGATATCAAACGATTGTTTCATTGGTGACTTTATCATTCTATCACATTGGTATTCTCACACTGTTAATTTACTCTTAACACGTACATCTTGTGTTTCACTTAGGGGTAGTCATTGAATTTTGAACAAATCTACAACTTACCTTAGTGAAACTTATCATGAAAACATGGCTCCCAAGACACGTCTAGGGTCAAAGAAACAAACATATGAGGAACAACAGGCACAAGCTTGGGAAACCTCTAACAGACAAGGGTCAAACCCATTTATCGGACACAATCTAGGACCACTATTTTCTGCAGAAAAGGAAACAAAAGAGATGGTCGATCATAGTGGAAATGAATTAGAATCACCACACGCAGAATTTGATTTTGACCCCACTCTACTAGACGAGTTTCTCCTTAGAAACAAAGATAGAGTTTTGGCACGGGTCATGGAATTAGGGGCCAAATTGCCCATTGAGAAGGAACCAATACTACAAACAAATGACACTACTAAGGAGGAACACCCCCTTATCAATATGGAAGATATTTTAACAGGAGGACATGCTTCCACTTCTTACACAGAAAATGATAAAGTGGTAGGGCATAGAATACCCCTCATCAAAGTGCCACGAAGAAACAAGATAGAACATGAGACAGGGGAAGAACCTCCACAATACGAAGAGGAGGAACCTTTAGAAGAAGAAGACACAAACCAAGTCACAATCCAACAACTCAGTCACTTAAGCTGACAACTAGCTTTGCTTACTTTCCAAGTACAGAAAGACACAAACAAGAACATTCAAAAGTCAAAGCCTAAGTTTAGGATCCACGAAATCCATTGAGAAAACCAAGGAGAAGAAGACACAGGGTATCATCATGTACAAATCCTCGCTTCTCCCACTAAAGAACAATTGCTCGCACAAGAAGTACAATCTATGAAAGCAACGCTTGCGAGCATACAAGAAAGCAATATAGGGAGTATTAGGAAATACCGATACGAAGAACTATGCCCCTATCCTTTTGACAAGACAATGACCCTTCAACCCTTTCCAAAGAAATTTGATATGCCAAAGTTCGACAAATACAAAGGAAAGGGAGACCCAAGGGATCATGTTAAATATTTCTAATTGGCATGTCAAGAGGTGTCTTATAGTGATAATTACCTCATCAGACTTTTTCCTAAGAGTCTCGGAGGTCAAGCATTAGAATGGTTTACGCACTTGCCACGAGGATCAATTTTCACCAGGCTAGAATTGGCGGAAAGATTCGTGCGTCATTTCTCATATAACATAGAGAGTGACGTCACCATGGCAGACTTGTGCAGCACAAAACAACGCCCACATGATGACCTATCCTACAACGCAACCGTTTGATGACAACACTCCTAAACCTTCATGGTATAAGGAGCATGGATACTGTGAAATGCATCGCGTTAAAGGTCATAAAATAGACAAATGTTTACGACTTCGCCACTATATTCAAGACCTCATTGACAATGGGGAGATAGAGGTGGATAAACCTAGCCACATGCAAACACCTAACGAGAAAATGGGGATTTATAAGGAACCATTCCCCAAGCATGATAAGTCGGAAAAGGCAAAACCGGATCGGGGAGAGTTATCCCAAACCTATAAAGCCACGAATTACTTGTATACCAAGAGAGATAACAATCATTACGATTCACTTATCAGATGTATTCGCTCCCCTACTGACCGTGTCAATACCATCCAGATCAAGGGAAAGGACTGTGCTGCGGTAACAAGGCGTGCCCGCCTCATGATTCTAGAACCCTCTCTGTTGACCCCCCAAACTGGTAAATATAACCTTTTAGAACAACTTGAGAAGACACCTGCTAAGATCTCGATCTTAGATCTTCTCAAGATATCCAATGTGCATAAGGACATTTTGTATCAAACTCTTCAGGGGTTGGGAGTGCCTTTAGAAGTCGATCCTACATACCTTCAAGCTGCGATGGAAAATATTGCACCCAGTGAGCATCTCACTTTCAACCATAGGGAGGTCCCTATCGAGAATCCTACACATAATCTTCCCTTATACATTGAGGTAGTTGTTACCCGCAGGAAAATGAAACGGGTGCTTGTGGATAACAAATCTGGATTGAACATCTGTACGCTTAAATTAGTCAAACAATTGGGACATACGGAAGAAGATCTTGAGTCCCATATCATCACTATCACCGCATACGACAACGCGGAAAGAGAGTTAGCAGGCACCATTATGCTGCCAATGGAAGTGGGCCCCACTTGCCATCAGACAAAGTTTCACGTCTTAGACTTGGAACTTTCATATAATATGCTTCAAGGCTGACCATGGATCCATGCCATGCAAGCAGTGCCATCAACATTTCATCAATGCATCAAGCTGAATCATGAGGGACATACAGTAACAATACCAGGAGACTCAGAGCCCTTTGCTCATTGTAGAGCTCTTAATAGCTTTGCATGAAAGGGTACATATGCATGTCCCTCCACAGATATAGTTGTCCCTCTTCATTCTGAGGCCATGGAATCTCGAGTAGATTTAAATTCTCTTAGTTCTTGCACTCATGGGGCATCTACTTCAACATCTCCATTTAATTCATGGGAGATGAAAATTCTATAATATTGCTGTGGGGAGTATAATGTACAACAAGCGCTCTTGGTTTCTGACCTCTCCTTGTTGCCCAAGACTAGAGGTCGACCCAACTACCGCTTCAGGAGACCTAGAGAGGAACATACTATTAGGTCGTTCCTACTTGGAGGCTTGTTAGCTGAGGAAAAATTACTTGATCCACCTACTACTTGGGTCCCTGAGGACACTCAGCCATCTTGTTATCAAACCCTAGAATATGAAAAATCTAGCAGAATGATGTACTCCATGGGCTACAAAGGCCTAGGATGTGGGAGGAATGAACAAGGACAAAGAGAACCAGTCCCTCTTCCACATTTCAAAACAGAAAGATATGGCATTGGGATTTGCCCTTATGGAGCACACCCCAATGATCAAGATGTGACTTGTTCTGAGCATGAGGATAGCTCTGATTATCTAGACAGCGATACGGATTCCTGTTGTAGCCAATATGAGGATATGGCCTCCACGAACCTTTTCATGAATAATGTTGTCCTAACCATTACCCCTAATGAACCAACCCTTGACCTTATATACCCCTCCCTTGTTGAATGGGACCAACAACTTCACGTGCCACTAGATTTATTCGAGAATGACGAGGCTATTGCAGAGTTCATGGGCATAAGGGATACAATTCCCATTGGAGATCACAAGAAGGGTTTCTTTATTGACTTAGACACCTGTGCCTACTTCGAGGAGGAGGCTGAACTTCGTGGTCAACAAAATTTAAAGAAAAGCGAGGGCAAGAGTTCTAAAGAAAAGCCTCGGCAAAAATCAAAGTCCAAGTCACACAGTGAAAACATCTTTGAGGCATTGGCTGACAAACAAATAAGAAAATCAAAGGACAAACAAAGTGACCACGCCAAGGATGAAAATCTCGTAGAGACATCCTCGGATGAAGATCTCAACCTACCTCCTGATCCCACGTGTATAGAGGATTTATCAAAATTGTTAGTTGAAGAAACCATTGATGTCAATATTGGTACTGAAGAAGATCCCAAGATAGTAAAATTGGGAGCATCACTCTCAGTCAGAGAACAAAAGACGTTCACTATGCTACTGCGAGAGTTTATTGATGTGTTCGCATGGTCTTACAAAGACATGCCCGGCTTAGATCCAACTTTTGTCATGCATAACTTGGTTGTGCACGCAGACGCTAAGCCTATCAAATAGAAGCTTCAAAAGATGCACCCAAGAGTGGCCTTGTTAGTTAAAGAAGAGTTGGAAAGGTTGCTTGCAGCAGGATTCATCAGGCCAATTGATTATTCTGAATGGATATCAAACATTGTTCCTGTCCAGAAGAAACCTATTGGTATTTGAGTCTGCACAGATTTTAGGGATATCAATAAAGCTTTCCCTAAAGATGACTTTCCATTGCCCAACATTGACATGATTATTGACTCAACCGCAGGGGTATGAAATGCTATCACTTATGGATGGCTTTTCGGGTTATAATAAAATTAAGATCACTGAGGAAGACCAACACAAAACAACTTTCACAACTCCTTGGGGCACCTTCTGTTATCAGGTGATGCCATTCGGCCTTAAGAATGCAGGAGCAACTTATCAGCGGGCCATGACAGTAATATTTCATGATATGATTCATGACATCATGGAAGACTATGTAGACGACATCCTGGGAAAGTCCAAAACAAGAGAGGAACATCCTATCATTTTGTGGCATATCTTTGAATGCCTACGTGAATACAAAGTCAGGCTAAATCCAAAGAAGTGTGTCTTTGGTGTGCTATCTGGGAAACTATTAGGCTTCATCATGTCAAGACGAGGTATTGAGGTAGACCCTGCTAAAGTATCTGCCATCACAGAAATGCCTCCACCTGAGAATATCAAGCAACTGCGTAGCTTGCAATGGAAAATTCAAGCCATTCGACGCTTTATCTCCCAGCTTGCGGATAAATGTCACTCATTCACTCATTTGCTTAAGAAGGACATCACATTCATCTAGGGACCTGAGAAACAAAAATCCTTTGCTTTTCTTAAACAGTACCTAGCTAATCCACCTGTCCTCATGCCTCCCACTCCAGGAGAACCACTTTTGCTCTATATTTCCGCTACACAATATGCTATTGGTGCACTGCTCGCCCAATATGACCTTAGCCATAAAGAGAAAGCAATGTACTATCTGAGTCACACCCTCATCGCCTATGAATGTAATTATCCTCAGATTGAGAAGGCTTGCTTGGCTGTTGTTTTTACCTTTCAGAAACTTCGCCATTACCTGCTAAATACTAAGACCAAGCTCATATCCAAGGTCGACCCACTCAAGTATTTGTTGTCCAAACCTGCCCTCACAGGTAGAATGGCTAATTGGATCATTCTACTCAGTGAGTTTGATATAGAATTTGTCCATCAAAAATCAATTAAAGGACAAGTACTTGCTGACCAGCTAGTGGAAGCACCTTTGCAAAGCACATAACCTTTGAGTCTGGATCTGCCAGATGCATCTTTGCTCTACATTGAAGAATCTGTCGTATGGCAGATACATTTTGATGGATCTTTTACGTTTCATGGTTCAGGTGCAGGAGTGGTCCTTATTACTCCTTCAGGTGATCCTATACCACAAGCTTCCCGCCTGGCCTTCCCTTGCATGAACAACATTGTAGAATATGAAGCACTCATTGCAGGGATGAAGCTAGCCATCAAGTGGAATATTCAACATGTTAAGGTTGTAGGTGATTCACAACTAATCATCAAATAGGTTAATGATGATTATAAAGTTAAGGATGACAAGCTCATACCTTATAAGAAGTTGGTGGAAACTCTGAAGGAGTATTTTGTGTGCATTACCTTTGAGCAAATCCCAAGAGTGCAGAATAGATCGGCAGATGCTATGGCAACAGTGGGATCTATGCTTCGTATTCCACCAGGGAACAATGATATGCCATTCTTCGTAGAAAATATATGCCAACCCACATATGACATGCCAGAATCTTACTTGGCTTGTGAGGTTGTTGGTCCCCATTCACCATGGTATGAACCCATTTTCACCTATCTTAAGGACAGTACATTCCCTCCCGAAATCTCCCGCTCTGAAAAGCAGAGCCTAATTCACCAGATAGCCTGTTACACCCTGTTAGGAGGTACACTTTATCATCGTGGCTACTATGGGAATCTGTTACGTTGTCTGGATGTGCCAGAGTCAATCCAGGCAATTAGAGAAGTACACGAAGGAGTATGCGGAGCACATACAAATGGAATGGTCTTGGCTAAGAAACTGTTAAGAGTAGGTTACTATTGGCCCACCATGGAAATTGATTGTTGTAATTATGTTAGAAAATGTGTGCTATGCCAAAAGTATGGAAATTTCATCCATGCTCCATTGCAACCATTACAACCAATCACTACCCCGTGGCCATTCTCCAAGTGGGGACTTGATCTAATAGGGAAGCTTACTCCTACCTCATCTGATGGTCATACACATATCATCACAGCTACAGAATACTTTACAAAATGGGTGGACGCTGTCCCTTTAACCTATGTCATAGGAGCACAGATTTCTAAATTCATCATGAATCACATTATTTGCTGATATGGTATCCCTACAGCTGTAGCCATTGTCACAGATAATGGGAAGTCATTTAAGAACAAAACTGTGAAAGGTCTTTGCCAACGGTTCCAAATTAGATTGAAATGGTCCACGCCATATTACCCTCAGGGTAATGGACAAGCTGAGGCAACAAACAAGACTTTGGTAAGGATAATGGAGAAGATGGTTGGCAAAACTGGTCGAAACTGGCACCTATAAATCCACCCAGCCCTCTGGGTCTACTGAACATCAATTCGCACTCCTACGGGTGCGACGCCATATTCCCTCATGTTCGGGATAGAAGCCATCATCCCTTTAGAGATTGAACTCTCATCCCTATGAATTTCTCTTCGGGACTATTTGGATAAGGATGAAGATTACCGAGTGGCAAGATTGGCTGAGTTAGAGCTCCTGGATGAGAGGCGCATTCACGCTCTTAATCACCTGAAAGTATATCAACACAGAATCTCCCGTAACTACAACAAGAGAATCATCCCTCGCCAGTTTGAGGTGGGTGATTTAGTTATGAAGGAGAACCAGTTCAACACCAGAGCAGAGTGAGAAAAGAAAGGGAAGTTCGAACCACACTGGTTAGGACCCTATGTCATAGTTACCAAGTATGGCACAGGGGCATACAAGTTGGCTCACCCCAATGGTGATGAGCTCCGGGAGCCCATGAATTCCATGCATCTTAAGAGGTTTTATGCCTAAACATGGCACAAGAAAGTCATAAAAATCACAAAAAAATATAAAAACATCAAAAATAAAATTAAAAAAATCAAAAACATCAAAAAAAAAGAAAAAGAAAAAGAAAAAGAGAAAGCAGGTCGTCCACTAGTGAAAACCACGCAATTGTGGCACTTTGGACAAGTCCTTGGGTGAAAACCGGTTTCCGGCGCCTCGGGAGGATTCGTTGTTCACAAGCATTCTGTATTAGAAGGGTAGTTGTCTTTTTCCTGGACCTGGTTCTACCTTCAAGTTTCCTTGTGCACACCATCTAGTCCAGCCTTGATCCGGCTTTGCCTTCTTCTATTCGTCTGTAAGGGACATGGTCTTTCGTTATTTCCCATTTTATGCTGGGGGCAACTCAACGACTTCACCTTCTTATTCATAAGCGCGTGGCTTCTGCCCTTGTATATTCCCCACCTAACGCTAGGGGCATCCATGCTTTCTTGGTTACCTGCACATTGTTTTGGAAAACTGTTAAAAACACAAAAACAATAGAAAATTGTTTCACAAAACACAAAAACAATAGAAAATTGTTTCACAAAACACAAAAACAATAGAACATTGTTTTGAGAAAACACAAAAACAATAGAAAATTGTTTCACAAAACACAAAAACAATAGAACATTGTTTTGAGAAAACATAAAAACAATAGAAAATTGTTTCACCAAACACAAAAACAATAGAACATTGTTTCGAGAAAACAACAAAAACAATATATATATATATATATATATATTTTGTTGTTTTCTCGAAACAATGTTCTATTGTTTTTGTGTTTGGTGTATATATATCAAAAAAATCCAAAAACAAGGCAAAATTTTTCAAAAAAATCCTAAAAAGTAAAACACCCTACAAAATGGTAACTTGCTTCTTACGGCTGAAACTTGTGTCTTGCGCATGGTATTTTCTCCATATCCTGTTGGTTTGTCTCACATATTCCTTGATTAATACGACTCGCAGATCACTGGATTCACAACCATTCACAAAAGCTAGCTGCTTGCTTCGTCTGTACTCTGGGGCACTTTTGGTTGCCTGGTGCTGTTTCGTTGCGCACAAATGCTTTTCATGGACCCTGTGTCCATTGTCATTTCCCCTTGCATGTATCCTTGATTGGGGCATCATTTTTAACCCTTTTCATCAATCACGAACTTGTGGATCTCTTCAGCACTGATAACAAAACATTTGTACAACTGTCTTGACCGTTGTTGGGTTAGATATGTGTGTTCGTACTTGTTTTCCCTGTTATATGAGCTTGTTTCCTTCTCGTATTGCATTGCATTATTGTATGTTGCGTGGAGTTGGTACTTTCAGCAATGGACAATTGTTCGTAGTATGGATTTTCATGTCATTCTACCTTTGTCGTATGCTTATATTTTTCATAAGGACCGATGATGTAGTTCCTATGGCAATATGATGATATCAAATTTGTTCCAAACAAATAAGTGGCTAGAGGTTAAGCTCTTCTCTCCCCTCATCCATATTTCTTCTACACCACTTCCCTTTCACCCCTAATTCTCCCTCTCCTCGGGGCATCCTGCCTTGTCCCCATTCTTCTGCATACTTCTCACATTTTTCGATCGTCGATTGAGTTCTTCTATCACCCCATCGACACTCGAGGGGGCATCTCTCCCTCCTACTAATTTTTCTTCCATCTCTTCAAAATCTCTTTTATCTACTATCTTTGAAGTGGCATCACTTATGCCACCCCAAAGAGGGGCAAATGTAGACACCTATAATTACGCCCAAGCAATTTAAATACTTAAATTATGATAATTATCCCCTTTCTTGCAAATCAACGACATATCGTCAAAGGAACTCATTTTCCCTCATATCATCATTAATTAATTACACTAAGCTAATTAATTAAGTTGCCTATCCAACAAATACCCTAATTAACGACCTTCCATTAATAAATCACCCCTTCTACCTAGACTGATTAATTATTATTAATTAATTAGCTTTCCCTTCCATTTAACCAATAAATCAATATTTAATCGATTTAATCCCCTTATAATAGCCTAAATCACACTAATATTCCTCTAATTTACTTCTATAAGCTTACACCTACCTATTAATTAATCACCTTTGATTAATTAAAATACCCCCAACTCCCATGACTTGCTAAACATGTATTAAACCCTTCTATAGTAAGGTTACCTTTAATAAAGCAACCTTATCCATTCCTAATCATGTTTTACCTTTATCCCACATTCATGAGAATGTGTTGAATCCTTTATCCTTTGGGCTATATAAAGAGCCCTCCACCTACCTTTTTACTTACACCTAAACTTTCTAAGAGAGCAAATGTAAAGCATATAGCAAAGAGACTAAGAGCTTACACCTTGCCCTTTTGAGAGTTCATCATCTTGAAGAGTTAAGCCTCTTTCTTAAAGTGCTTGGGTCATATGGGAGGTGTCAAAAGGGTCTTGTAGCCCAACTTTGATTAGCCCCCATTCCTAGGTTCTTGGAGCATTAAGGACAACTATTTTGATAGCCATGGAGCTTACTTAGGTCCATTCATTTATTTGTTGTTAGAGAATAGAGGAGTTTAGATATTTAGCATTGTTAGTTTCAAAGTTTGTATTGATGAATGCTAGCATCTAACCCTTGTTTAATTCTTATCATGATGGTGTTTATGCTTTGTTTTAGCTAAATTGTAGAACTATTTTAGGTGGTAGTTCTTGCTTCATTTGATTTAGCATTAAGCAAAGTATACATGCACACACATAGCAAAATTCTTTCATCTCATGCGACGAGAAATTAGAGGCATTATCCACTACAATCTTGTGAGGCACACCAAATCTGACAATTATATTTTCTTTAAGGAACTTACACACAGCTTCAGAGGTTGTTTGCTTGATTGGTGCGGCTTCCACCCACTTGGTAAAATAGTCTGTAGTAGTTAGCACGTAATTATGTCCGGCACTGGAGGCAGGATTTAATGTTCCAATGAAGTCAATTCCCCACTGGTGAAAAGGTTCTTCAATCACTACGGGCTTCAAGGGGAGAGCTGCTAGCTTGGGACGACCAACGAAATGTTGACAAGCTTCACACTTGGACACCCACTTGGCTGAATCCCGAAAAAGAGTAGGCCAATAGTACCTAGCCCGCAGGATCTTATAAGCTATTACAGAGGATGAGAAATGTCCTCCGCATGCTAGGCTATGGAAAGATTCTAACAACTTTAACTGTTGTGACTTATCAACACAGCGTAGGAATACACCATCAATACCTTTCTTATATATCCCATTATCCCACAAGAGGTATCTTGTAGATCTTAACTTGATAGTCCTCTTCTCTTTTTGGCTTAAATGCGGAGGGAATTCACCATAAGTTAGAAAGAAAGCAATATCTGTGTACCATTCATCAGTTGTACTCACAAAAAGCACCATGGGAAACTCTAGTATCTTGAGTCTGTTCACATTCTACTTCAACATGATTTTCTGCAATCAATTGGCACAGGCCCCTTCCTCGTACTAATTTGGTAGGTCTGATGTCCAAGTCGTATTCCTGAACTTTAGCTATCCAGGTACCTCGTTGGCTCCCGAGCTCTTGTTGAGTCAAAATGGATTTAACGGAAGTGTCGAGAATGAGAACGAGAGTATGGGAATTTAGCACATAGTACCTGAAATGTTTCACCGCTCGTACCACTGCATAAGCATGCTTTTCAATTTGTGACATCTTCAATTCATGTTCCTTCAATGGGCAGCTCATAAACGTGATGGGAGATTCAATGCCCTCCTCGTTCTCCTGCATCAAGATGGCTGACACTATGTGAGCAGAGGCGTAGCTGTACATGATGAAATCTTTTTTGAAGTCCGGACATACTAGGATAGGAACGCAAGCAACTGCCCTTTTGATTTCATCGAACGCAAGCTTCCCTTCAGTACTCCATCGAAATGGAATTTTTCCTTTCATCATCCCAAGGATATCCTTAGTTTTATCAGCAAAAACAGGTATAAACCTTCTTAGGAAATTAACCTTCCCGAAGAATGAATGGACCCCAGTTTTACTTGTGGGTAGGGAAACGATTTGAATGGTTTTTACTCTCTCTGGGTCAATTTTGGTTCCTTATTTAGTCACGATATGACCCAACATCTTTCCTTCGGTCACTCCAAACATGGACTTCTTGGGATTTAATGAAATCCCGTGACACCTGCATCTCAAAAGTACTTGCTCTAAATGATCATAATCATCACTCCATTTTTTAGAGAAAATGATCAAATCATCTAAATATACCACTATGACTTTTCCCATCAGGTCTCTGAATGCCAAGTCCATAGCTCTCTGAAAGGTGGCTCTGACATTGATCAAGCCGAAAGGCATCCTCCTGTAAGCAAAGGTATCCCATGGGGTTGTAAAGGCCGTCTTGTGTTGATCCTCCGTAGTTACCTTGACTTGATTATATCCTGAAAATCCATCGAGCATGGATAGCATTTCTGATCTAGTAACAGTTTGTAAAAGCTGATCCATGATAGGCAAGGGATAGTTGTCCTTCAGCGATGACTGATTCAGGTTTCGGAAGTCAACACAGATTTAGATTTCGCCATTCTTCTTCCTGACAGGAATGATGTTAGCAATCTAGGTGGAGTGATGGATTGGAAAAATAATTCTAGCATCTAACATCTTCTGGATTTCTGCAAGGATAGTTCCTGAGATCTTGGGATTGTAATGTCTTTGTTTTTACCTGTACGATTTCACATCAGAATTCAAAGGGATACTGTGTTGTACATCTTTGGGCTTGAAGTATTTCAAATCTGCATAAGACTAGGCTAACACATCCATGTATCTCTTCAGAAGTGAAGTGAATCTTGCTTTCTCTTCAGGGGAACAACATTTCCCAATATTCACCATCCAAGGTTGATCAGACGAACTTAGATTAATTTGATCTACTTTCGAGGAAGAAGCTCCTTTAACTTGTCTCTTGATTTGAATAAAACGATCATGCTTGTCAAACAAACCCTCCAGAGAAACCAAAACTTTTGGTATCTTGTTGCCTTTAAGCTGGATAAACTCACCATCAACCTCTTGATATGGATCTGAGATAGTTTCACGGAAAGCTGATTCCGAACCTTCAAAGTACAGCTCACTGAAATTGTCAGCCTTTTCTAGAAAATCCAACACTTGTTGATCATCATTGAACACTTGCCAGTGAGTCACATTATCTAGGATACTGGGATGGTACACAATCTTGTTTGAACTGGGGATGAGGAAGAAGGAGGGATGCAAACACGGCCAAAGAATCGGCTTGTCGTTACAATCTCTCAAAACTGCCTTAATAGAGAATGCTTCAAAGCATTCTATACCATCCCAAACTTTGTTCCTGTAGTGTCTGAAGTGATCATTTTTTACCTAATATATTTCCTTGACCTAGTTGACAATCAGCTCCCCATCCCCCTGGACCTTGAGATTTCAAATTCCCTTCTGTCTGGCCATTTCTAATCCTAGTAACAGAGCTTCATATTCAGCTGTGTTATTAGTATTATCAAACTGTAATTTGTAAGCTGATGGGAAAATCTCAGAATTAGGAGATATAAGAACTAAACCAACGCCTGATCTGGTGGTTGAGAAGCTACCATCAAATTTGAGGGTCCAAATAGCATTAGGATCTTCTTCCTCGACATCTACAATGGGTATCTCTGAAGTCATGAAATAATTTCCAAAGCTAGCATCTTCGAAAAGAATTTGAGCTTTAGGATCATCTGATTTAGTTACCAAATACCTCGCCTGAGGTTCGGGGTGAAGAACATGATGAACCCCATTGACTGGGATCTTGGCTTTAGTCCAATCCATATTAATCTCTCCCCCGACGTCCTTACAAAAACCTCTACCCAAGAGGATACCGTAAGCTACAGGGATGTCAGCAACTAGAATGGTCATTTTCACTCTCTTTTCTGGGAAAGCAACGAATGCGAACTGTGCATCTTTGATTTGACCAATCAAAGGAACTTGTTTGGTTTCCATAGAGTAACACCGTCCATATGACTTAGTCAAAGTAAGTCCAAGGGCATGGGCTACTTTTGCGGGCATAACATTGTTGGAGGCCCCTGAGTCGATGATGCAATTGTTGAGTTTAAACCCATTTATAAGTAAAGACAAATAAAATGGTTCAATATTTCCCGAAGAAGAAGTAGAGGTCAAATTATTCTGAGGTGGGGATTGAGTAGGATTTGGAAGGAGACCTTTTGAAGGTGATGGAATAACCGCTTTACTTCTGATGAATTTGGCAAGTTTTTCAAACTGTTCAGGATTTGACTGAAGATATTCAGCTTCCGACATCTGGATTTTGGTTCTCTTTGCATGATCGATAATGTCAAAAGCAGTATAGGAAGGGGTGATGATAGGCTCAGTTCTAATCACATGAGCTTGAGTTAGGGCACTGACCTTAGGAGAAAGATAATGAGGGGAAGTTTCCTTTTTGGTGACTTCTCTTTCAGTTTGTGCTGAAATAGGAGTACCTCTCTTAACTATGGCTATGAGAGATTCCTTATTCTTCTCCTTGGGGTTTTCAAGATGTTTTCTTAGATTCTGAGATTGGGATCGAGTGAAGACAGCAAATGACTAACCATCTGGCACACATTCATCTTCATTGTATTCCAAATACCCAATGCTGGAGTCACCAGCCGAATCGTCATAAGACTCATCGGCATATCCTGAAGCTTCAAAAGCCTCCAGAGAATCTTGTTCTTCTGGTTCTTCCTCTTCTTCAACTATTTCTACTACCACATTAACAGGAGGAGCTTCAATTGCTAGTCTCAGATGAGCAGGAGTTAATCGCGGCCTATCCCTTACAGGCTCACCATTGTTGTTATTGAAATTCCGTCTAGGGATATCTCGATACGGAACATTGCTCACCTGCTGGGACATTTGTTTTTTAAAGTGATCAAATCATTAGCCATTTTTTGAAACATAGGATCAGTATTACCTTGGGAAGAACCTTGATTTTTAGCCTTGGGTACATCTTTCCTGATCCTTCTGGCCAAAATGAGATCATCCTCTATTTCAATAGCTGTTGACTGAGCGACAACCAAATCTGGGATAACTGACCTTCTTAATAAAAAAATCACATCAGGAGGCTGAGCATTAATGAAGAAGCATTTCTGATTTTCTGGAGTTAGTACAGCTATCTCTGGAATCTTTCAGATCAGCTTATTAAACTTTTCCACAAAGTCCCGCATGGGTTCATGCGATTCCTTCTTCATATGAGTAAGTTGAGATACCAAGGCATGAGAATCTTCAGCTGGTTTGAAACGTGCTTCAAACTTGGTCTGCATGGTATCCCAGTTTGTGATGCACACATTCGGAAGGTGATAAAACCATTCAGCTGCTGCACCATGCAAAGTTTCAATGAAGAGTCAAACAGAGACATTTTTGTAAGCTACTCTAAGGACACCGCATGCTACAAAGAAAGATGCAACGTGTTCATCAGGATGCTGCTTCCCATCCCCATTAAACTTGGGAATGTTTTTACGTGATCCATGTGGTAACTCATGCAATGGTGGAGTTAAAGAAAGAGGACCAATAACTGCGCCCCAAGGCACAGGTTGTACTGCCATTCTTCTGAAAAGAGTGCGTATAGGGATCCGAGTATCAGACAAGAGTAGTGCACGACAAGTTGTAGATGCTTCCCGTTCCACGGGGATCCAGTTTCTCCAAATAGGAAAAGAACTTCTGGTTCGGTTAGAAACAATGCTATTGGGGGACAGGCTGAAATTGTGCTATTGTAGCAACTCAAAGAGTGGGTCAATTTCACCTTGGGCTCGGCGGGACCGAGTGAAGTTCTTTCTGGCCAGCTTGAACTAGGAAAGAGACCTTTAAAAATAAGGCAAATACGGAGTTACCAGACACCAAGAGGATAAGATTTATACTATAAATCCGTATTCCCCAGCGGAGTCGCCAAAAACTGTTGGTTGGATATTTTGTCAATCCAAAATATGAGGTTCAACCACAGTATATGGGATTAAATCCCTCCTCAAAGACAGGTGAGGCTGCCTGCTTATTACTAATCTAAAACACAGCAAAAACAATATATACAATATTCACACTAATCTAACCATTGGGGTTGGGATAAAATCTCGAAATCCACATACACACGATTCAAAGGTATTGCTTTCGTAAATGAACTGGGTCGTAAACTATTAAAATGAAAGAAGAATAATGGAAAGGAAATGAGAGAAACGTATTTTATTTCGAGTAAACATAGAGCACGAAATAATCATACGGCTTTAGATCATAAATATAATGTCTGAAATAATTAGAAACACTAAGGTGCTAAACAAAGAATAGCTTAAGATTATGGACGTAAGAACAATGTCTTAAGAAAGATATATCCCACAACACAAAGTTTGCAAAATAATATCAACTCCTATTCTTCACAATGATTAAAAGAAAACAAAAAGTTTTTCTTCTTTCCAATAGCTCCCAATATTTCAAAAATCTCGACGCTTTGGAATGCATAAGCATCCCTTATTTATAATAAAAGGAGTAGAGAGAAAATAGGATAAATCCTAGAAAATAGTGTTCTTTAAAAAGAGTTCTATTTTACTTGACTCTCACGCAGGAGACCAAGTCAAAATATGATTAAAAAATGTGACGAAACAGAAATGAAAAAGACATGTCAATTTCAAAATTGACATGACATGAAACATCAAGACTTAATCTGAATCGTCATCTTTCACTCCTTCATCTTTCTCTTCCTCCAGCTGAGCCTGTTTGTTCTGAAATTCTTGGAACTTTTGAATTATGCCTTGCATTTTGTTTTCGTCAAGCACAGTGGAATGATCATTCAAAATTTCTCAGGTTTCATGGGTATCACTAGCACTACCGGGAAGCTTTTTCAATCTTTTGCTCAGCCTTCTCAAGGCCTCCAAAGAATTTTCAATTCTTACAAACCGGTCAATGATCTCAATACCAAATCCATGCATTGGTTCATGCTAAACAGACTCTTGGACTTGTTTGAAAAGATCATCAGTTGATAGGATGTTTGAGTTTCTGACTAACACCTTTGGACAAATCTTCAACAACTCTTCTTCTAGATCACTTTTGCCATCAATCAATTTATCCCTTGATTCTCTCAACTTACCACAGGCTTCGTTAAGAATCTTCAGCCTGAACCTGATGGCTTTGGTCAGCTGGAAATGCTTATCCACATGTGGGATGATGCCTTCTTCTACCAAAAGTTGTGATGGTATTTTCTTTAATTCCTGGAGAGCTTCGAAAGTCAAATCAAGATGTCCAATTTCTTGAGAGAAATCATCATCCATCTTCTCTCCATCACTCTGAAATGTCCCCCAAAGATTGATAGATTTTCACAACGTCTTGAATCACTTCCTTCCCTTGTTGGAGCAGCCTTTGGGTCCATTCATCGACCACTCTTCCTTTTTTATTAATCCTCTCAATCGTAGGCACTGATGAGAAATCGAATCCGATAGGGACAGAAGAAGATGGTATGGATTCAAGGGGTTTTGAGAGCTTAACCAAAACCTCTATTAACTGCTCCACCTTTCCCTTAAGCTCATCTCTGTTGTCTTTTGTTTCTTTCAACTTCTGGCACAGCAAATTTATAACATCCCTTGCATCCTGTTGTGCCCCTTCTGCTGTCAGTTTTCCTAGAGCCACCCTGGTTATCTGATAATCATAGGCTGTTACATCCTCTTTATCTTTGTCAGTCGTGGGAGTGGTGATATCTGTGAACTTATGCCCTGAAGCATCCACCAAAACCCTTGAAACTGTTTTGGGTTTCTTGGCCGATTTAGCAGTAAGAGCCTTGAGTGAGCTAAAATCAAAGGCTGGTATGGGTACAATCACCTTCCTCTTCCTCAGAGTTTTCTCGAGTAGCCATTGCGGCGTATCAGAGGGAGTTGACATGGTTGTAGAAGCTGGTATCATACTCTCAAGGGGAGAAGGTTCTACTAGTGGAGGGGGAATAGTTACCAATGTGGTAGTAGATTCAATAAAAAGAGGCACAGGAGGGGGTGTGTTGGTGATTACTTGGGTCCCAACAGAGAGGGGTGAGAGTCCAGAGAAATTACTGGCCATGATTGAAGAAGTTGATGGAGAATGAGGAGGTAGGAGTGGTTGTGAGGGGGGAGGCGCAGATTCAGACTCCAAAGTCTGGGATGCAAGAGATAAGGAATCAACAAATGATGAAACCAGAGGCTGGCTTCCTTCTCCTTCCAAAGTAGTTTCTCCTATTTCTGGTGGTGTTGGTGATTCTAGCACATCCACCGTTTTAACTGGAGAAATAATTGAAGAGATTTCTCTTTCTTTTCTCTTTTTGACAAACTTGACCTTTATAGGCCCCTTAGAAGATTTTTTTTCCTTTCCCTTTTTGGAGGGCCCCACCTCTGAAGCAACCAACTTTAAAAACTTATCATCTTTAAAACTCATTCCCCAAGAGGAGAGCCATGCTTTGGTGCGTGCAAGAATCAGAGGTGATCTATCTATAATGGAGGATTTTTCACTGATCGACCAATCAATAGGTGGGAAAACATATTGATCTTCATTCAGTCCATCATAAGAGGGATCCAGAACACTTTCATTATAGCTAGTACCTTCTGGTAATTTAGTGAGCTCAAGTGTTTGAATCTCAGTAAGTTTTAATCTACTATGATCCTTTCTATGAACAACAACCTCATCGCGTAGATCAATCTAGATGTCCTCTATGCTTGGTCTGTGCAGGTGCAGAGTTCCATACACCCTGAGGACTCCTGGAATGTCAAACCCGTCTCAGGGCTTCATGTGCTTCTTCAACTTATCCTGAAGCTCATGGACAACATTCCTAGCTTTCACCACTGTTGAACAAGTATACCTTCTAATAGAAATTGGGAAGGATACAATGGCTTTATGTTTACTTTTTTCGAACTTGTGAAAATCCAACAATTGCCTAACCAATTCCATCAAGATCAGTTTATCCCCTAGATATCGGGGCAGACGGAAAGGATCCTCTGGGTACATGACTACCCATAGATATGTGAACTTCTTAAATTGTAAGAAGACACAACCCCACTTTGAAACCTCAGTCCATGCTTCATTAGATACTCTTGTTTTCCTCAGTTCAGGATTTAACCTGCAGATGTTCTCATAATAGAAGGCATCGTTTACCCTTTTGAATTGGTCTTGAGACCCTTTCCTTGTCAGCTGAGGAAAATACTGATAAACATGGTCCACCATCCTGTTTCCCTTGGTATCCAACCTGGGATAGTTCCTCATACCGGCCACTGCATAGGTGACATATGAGGACATATAAAACTTTCCCGTAGACAAGACTGTTGTCATTTGGGAATCTATCTCATTACTAATGAGAGTGCCCCAATCAATTCCTTGTTGATTCTTCTTAATGGTGATCATGAATTGATACATCCACCCCTGGAAAACATTTGATTCGGGTAAACCAAAAACTTGACTCAACAGAGTGATGATGTCATTGATTTCCTGAATGAAATCACTTCTGGGGACAAGTCTTGGGAATCTTAAAATAGCCGGTTTGGCTTTGATCAGGAACTTCTTATTTACGTGCTTGATAAAATCTTCCTGATCGTTATCCCAAGCTTTCTGAGCTGACTTAATATCTAACTCTCCATATTATTCAAAATTGGGCAGCTTGAGGAGGTCATCGAAGTAACCTCCGTCGAACTTGATCACAACTTCTCCCGCCTGGTTTCTCACAGAATGAGAAGAAGAGTCATAACTCGAAGTGTAGGCTAAGATGAATTTAGGGCACTGAGCAGACATAGGGAAACCTACTACAAGAGGTAAACCACTATCGACTATCGATTTGATCCATGGAGTTTGGGAGGATCTCTTTACCCTACTCCAGAAATCCTCCATATCTATATTTCTGAGCTCTGTATCTCAGATGTCATAATTGCAATCGATATAGGATGGAGAGTCCACCTTTCTGAATTTTTATTTCATCCTTCCCGACTTCTCAGTCTTTTCTTGCGATGGACCAGGGTCCGACATGAGGGATTTCGAAGGAGGAGAGTTTTAGAGATCAGGAGATGTTGCACACTGTGAAAACCTCGACTGACTGAAGATGCCGGAAGGGTGGAAAAGCCTAACACACTGAGGAGGATGTCGGGGAGTCTAGAAAACCTAACACACTGAGGATGTCAGAGACTTGAGAAAACCCGACACTTTGAATATTTCGGAGATTTTGGAAAACATGGCACTTTGAAGATGTCGGAGATTTTGGAAAACCTGACATGTCAAATTTTCTGATATACTGCGGGTTTTTGATACTACACAGCACCTTGCGAAACACGAGAAGAGGGAATAGGGTTTTTGTTGATTTTAAAACATGCAAGTTCTTTCTTCATCATTTATATCCAAAACATATTTTAATTACAACAACATTCCGGGAAATAACACAAAGTGATAATTCCAAAGAGATGAACCCTAAAACATAAACCCGGTTTTAGAAAACAACCCTTAAAAATGGAAAAGAGAAAATCCCAAACCCAGATGAGAAACTTGGATGAATTCCTCACATAATTAATCCATAAAAACCACAAAGAAAGACTGAAGAAAAATACCTTTAACTAGGACAACGAATGATCAAAAATGAGCAATGCAATCGAGTATAGAGGTGAATTTTGGGTTTCGGGGTCGAAGAAGCATGCGCAAAAATCCACAAGGTAAAAAGTACGTCTGGTAAAAATGACGTGGAAATCCACATATATATGAAAATTTGCAATTAATACACTTCAACTGGCATGTGCCAACCCACCCGACAACTCGGCATTAATGCCATGTCATCATGCTCGGGAGATCCAGAAACCTGACACAAAGGTGTTTTAGAGCAATTCAGGTTTCGTGTTACGGGAACAATCGACATGAAGCATGATGCTTAGATGATTCAAAGTTCTGAAAACCCGACATGAAGGACTTAGGCAATTCGGGTTTCAGGTTGCGGGAAACGATCGACATAAAGCATGATGCTTAGATGAAGACATGCTCTGATGCTTGGAAGGTCCGCAAACCCGACTCGCCTTGCTTGAAGCAGGTTTCGGGTTTTGGGGAACACAAGACATGAAACATTCAAAACACATGTTGTCCTGATTGTGAAACCTAAAAACCTGATTATCTCTCATAAAGGAAATTTTGCAAAACCAGCGTAAAAATTTCGTAGGGTTATCTGATAGTTTTGGCGTAAACTCAAAACTGAGATAACAACTTCCCAAAGTATGGCAGCTCGTACAACTGGTAGACTCCAATCTACTTTAGTAACTTCTCATCAACGTCATCATACATTGGCATATCTTCTACCGTGCTCTTATTCATTTTTGTGCTCAACAAAGCATCGAGATCCTTCTTATTATCTGATGTTTGATGGTTTTAATTGCTGATTTTACATTGATAGATGTGGGAATCCCATTCTTATCCCATGATCACGCCTTCTAGATACTGCATTTCTAAGAAATACTTTTAGGAGAAATTTCTTCTTCCACTTCAACATTTTTCTTCCCTTTTACTCCTACTACGGGTGCTTTCTTTAGTGCCATTTGAAAAATCTCTCTTTTCTTCCCTCTGTTATCAAGCAAGTTAAAACCCTAGTTCAAATCTCTGTGCCCTAGTGGAAATTGTGTGCTCTAGCTTATTTGTAATGCATCCTATTCACTCAAACCCTTCACCTATGGGAACGCAAGCCTCTCATATACACAAAACTTTTCTCCACATATGGTTTCACACTCTTCGGACCTCAACATGATTTCTTGGCTCGTTCACACTTAGATATTTTCAAATATTCTCAATTGCAATGGTAAAAATGAACTCGCATACCATCCTTATATAGATTTTTAAAAAGTTAAGGCATTTATTGCTCCTCTACCTACCAAAAATCCTCACATTAATTGACCATTTTCATTTCTTCCGCGTGATACATCTTCATGCCCAAGCTATAACCTTCTAGTGCACCTTCCTACCTTTTGGATATAGAATTCTCTTCAATGTGCTTCCATGTGCCTGAGTATCTCATCAATGCGCCTTCCACTGGTAGTCTCCATGACCTCTGCTTACCTCATGTTATACTTGTTTCTTCATCTACCTCCATTTATGGTGCTCATTTCAAGAAGCAATCTTTTCAATTCTCCATCTTGAATAATACCCCTAGTAGTTAGTTCCTTTCATGTGTAGTTATTTTCATTAGTCCTATACCTAGATATCAATAACCTACCCCACACTAAGGGTATGTGTAGTCCTCTGCGCATAAAAATTCTCCAAATAGTAGTTAGCTTCTGGTGTGTAAACGTGCTTATTACACAAACACACCAACTAAATTGACAAAGCATAGCAATGAAGAAGGAAATACATTAAGGAAATGTAGAATTGAAAACCTAATCTAAATGGAAACACTACCTTATTACAAACACCAATAAGACTTATTTATAGTAGGGCTTCAGCTTACTCCTGTTGAAGTAACCAGGTAACTGTATTCCATCAAGTGCCTCTAATTGAAAAGTGCTTATTTCAAGTATGTGAGTGATAAGATGTGGTCCCAGCTAATGTACTTTGAGTTTACCTGGATGGCGTAAAAATTTAGAATCATAAAGGAGCACCATTTATCCTATCTCAAGATTTTTATTCCTGATGTGCCTGTCATGCCATGCTTTCTACCTAACCTTTTCTTATTTTTGGATCCAACGTGTTATTGCTGATTTCTCATCCAACTTGATTAACATTTCAATCTAGTATTCTAATTATTTCTCATCAAATAGATCTCTAGCACGCGTAATATGCAAAGAAGGTAACATGAATTACATAGGAAGAACTGCTTCTGTGCCAAAAACTAACTAATTTTTTTTGGATTTTTTCAATCTTTTATATGTTGTTTGATTTTCCCAAAGTACTGGAAATAATTTATCATCTCAATCCTTTATTCCAACATCACATATTTTTGTCAATGTTTGGCTCAAATTTTTGTTGAAAGCCTTAGCAGTTCCATTTTCTTAAGGATTATATGGTGTAGTCTTATGGTGTGCAATCAAGAATTCATTCAATAAAATTATGATTGTCTCATTCAGAAAGTGTGTGCCCTTATCACTGGTCAAACTTAAAAGACATCCATATCATGTAATGACATTTTCCCATAGAAACCTAGCTACTGTAGCTGTTGTGTAATAATTTGTAGGTGTTGCTTCTGCCCACCTATTATCACCGAATCACAACACCCTTATGTTTACACAAGTGTGTATACTTTATATCACAATGTGATTGGATAACATGGGTACTATCTCTAAGTTGTGGGACTTGCTACTTGAGATAGACCTCTAGAGAAAGCTTGTTCTTGCTCCTAAAATACCTGCCACAATCTACTCTAATGCAGGAAAGAATATATTTACTAATCTAACTTTCCAAGGGACCAAGGAGAGAGAATGATTGAAAATGAAATCCTACACTAAAGTGGTGATACACCAGAAAAGAAGGGGTGTGAGAGTAGTCTTCCAATGTGTGAAAAATAGAAATAAAATGCATACTAGAGGGGGTGATAATAGTTATCCATAATCTAGAAAATTCATTCAAAACAATATTTCATACATGCAAAATAATAATGATTCCTTGGAAGAGCATAAAAATAGACACAATATTCTTATAATGAAGGTTAAAAGGGCAAGAAGAGTGCAAAAAAACACAGCAAGGGAAGATGCATCCACAAACTTATATTTTATTGCTTCATGATATATACAGTTCAATCTATTACAAGATAAGGTCCTAGATCACCATACAAGGAGTCCACTACAAGGAAATACAACACATTGGATTCATAAAGCAATTTTGACAGAGCTTTGTTACAAAAAAACTACCTCCCTCTACAATGAGCTTAACACTCCAATTTATAGAAAAATGAGAAGAGATAGAGAAGGGGAAAATGGAAATCCTGAAATCTTTCCTTCAACCACTTGGAAGAGGCAATAAATGTAGTGAAATGATTGTATATTATTTGCAGAAGTCTCCCCATACTATCCCAGGTGCTTCAAAAAAGAAAGAATGATGACCATGCCTCTTAATTGCACTCTCAACTACCAAATAAAAAACGGTCATGAACCCGAGCACGTTTTATAAAAAATATCCATCTATCTTTCATCAAATCTATAATTTCTTGATTTATGTGCATCTATATTGGAAAAAAAATTCCAATGATACCAATTTCATGTGATTTCATTGAGAAATGCAACAGTTATGGCCTTCTGAGTGCGAGAAGCTATATTGGGTCTGCCAGGCATTTTCTATCATTTGACAGGAATGAACATTAATTTACTAGAGATGAATATATTTCAATTATTTAAATATATTTACCCTTGTCAAAATTAAGAAATTCTCATTCCAGAAAGTCCAATTTTATGAAAATTGGAGCTCATAGTCGAAAGTTATGGCCGTTTGAAGTTTGGGAGGTCAAACATTGACTTTTCTCTTCATTGCAGCTATTTCGGAAAAATCAGGTCCGCATGTCCTGGTTGTCTGAGGCACATTCTTCCACATCACCCGATTCAGGATTCCTTATCCTTATGCATCCTTCATTGATCAGGTTGTGAGCGTCGTTGACTTCCGTATTCACCGCAACATTCTTTTTGTAGCTTTTTCACCTTTGCGCATCCTGTGCATACTTTTGTCTCGACTGTCCTGGAGACATTTCTCCGTGCCACCCACAATGTATTGACTTGCAGAAAAATTGGATTTTCACGTCCCATGCATACCTTTTTCCCAACTGTCCCATGGGTTTCTTGGGACAAAAATTTCTGACTTCGCCGATTTCCCTTTGACTTCGACATTTTCAGTAATGTGTGCCCCATGCGTCCCTATTGAACTTGTGTGGTTTGGGACAGAGAAAGCCGATTTAGATTATTCCTTTGTATTTCAGCTCTAAACCTAGTACAATGAACCTTGGTATGATCCATAGCCTCCAGACCTGTAATGCATTAAAACAAGCCTGCGACTTCAATTTTTGGATTTTTTCAATTTTTTCTAACTTGTTAGATTTTTCCCTTAGATGGGGGAGTCAGAGAGAAGCCAAAGGGACCCCTAAAACATGATTTTGGGCCTTGGATCAATTATAATTTCTCGGGACTGAAGAATTTGATGCATGTTATCAAAATTACCTCGAGGGGTGAATTTTGGATAACACCACCTTGTCAGATAATCTGTGCAAGTTATGACATAACACAATCCATTTCTGAGCATAATTGGTGAAATAGGACCCACAAAATCTATATCCCATTTCTCAAATGGATCTGTACTAGTAATAGGTCTCAGGGGCATTTCAAATCATTAACTTGGTCTGTGAAGATGTTGACAATGATCAAATGCCTTACAAAATTCCTTACAATCTTTATACAAGGTCTCCCACCATAATCCAGCGAGTAGAATCTTGTGCACAATGGTGTCACCTGCATAGTGGCCACATGAAATACCACCATGAGATTCCTCTATTATATCTATGTGCTCATGTTTTAGTATACAATGGTGTAATACTTCATCCTGGCCTAACTTGTACAGGTCACCACTAGTTAACATATAGGGTGCCTCATGTATAGCAAGTTATTTCTTCTCTAAGGATTTCATTCCTTCTGGTGCCATGTATGTTCGTAGAAATAAAAAAAAATCCTCTAATTCTGATGGCACTCATTGTAACCTATATAACTATGCATTAGGCATGGTATCTTCAATGGACTATGCTTCTTCTCCTGACTGTATTCTGGATAAATGGTCTGGTCTAGAATTACTTTTCCCTGGTTTTACCACGACTGTGAAATCAAATTCTTGAAATAAGAGTACCCATCTTCATATGCTCCCCTATAACACAGGCTTGTTTACCAAATACTTCAATGCCATATGATCTGTATAAAATAAAAAAATGGTGTAGCTAGTAGGTACTATTAGAATTTATGTAGCGTATAAATCATTGACAAAGCTTTGCGCTCTGTAGTTGTGTAATTTTGTTCTGCAGGTTTCAATTTTATACTAGAAAAATAGATAGGATGATCTATAATACCTTCTCCAAGCTGATCCAATACTGTGCCAATGGCCATGCCAGAGGTGTCCACATGTTCATGAAATGGTTGGTCCCACGAAGGAAAACACAGAATAGGCATGGTAGTAAGTTTCTCCTTTAATGTCTCGAATGTGCGTTTTTGTTGTTCTCCCTAGTAGAATGTACCTTTCCCTTTTAGTAAATCCTCCAACAGTGTGGAAAATTTGGCATATCCTTTAATAAACTTCCTGTAATATCCTGTATGACCCAAAAATCCATGCACCTCACTCTGAGTGATAGGATCTTTTAGGCCTATAATGACTATAACCTTAGCTAGATCAACCAAAAAACCTTCCTTATAGATTATTTGTACTAATAATATCCCAAATGGTGTAGAAAATATGTAATTCTTGATGTTAAAAGAGATACTCAACTGTCTACATCTTTCAAACATTAAGCACAAATTATCACAACGATCCTTAACTAATCCATACACTGTCCAATCATCTAAATAAACATGTAAGAAGTTGTGAATAAACTCCTTGAACGCTTGGACAACTATGCATGAAAAATATAGCAGGCACATTTTTTAGACCAAAAGGCATCACAATATAGGTGAAGCTACCCCATTCAGTAGTAAAAGTAGTCTTTTCCTGATCCTCCTTGGCAATCCTAACCTAATGATACCCAAAGAACCCATCTCTAAATGAATAGATTTTGTGCCCTTCAACATCTTCTAGGATCTCCTTAGTGAATGGTGTAGGAAAGGGATCAGTCACACATGCACCATTCAGCTCCCTGTAGTCCACACAGATCCTAATCCAACCATTCTTCTTGATATTAATCACCATTGGACTAACCCATTCTGACTTGTCAAGGGGTCTGATGATTCAAGACTTCAACATTATTTCAGTCTCTTATTTGACCATTTTGTAGAAGTTGGGGTTCATCCTGTAGGGTCTCTTTCTAACCAGGTGCGCACCCTCTTTAAGCTTTATCCTCATCTCATCAAATGATTCATGCACGCCTTTAAGTTCATGGTACCCCTGAGGGAATAAGTCCTGATAATCCCATAGTAGCTCTATGATTTTAGCCACTTCAGAGATTGACCAATAGTCTACAATTATGGCCTCCTTAGGCTCATCCTCTAATCCAATCTTCACCTTCTTTGTCTTTATAGGTTCTTGATAGGTGCACGTTGTCAAATCTACACTATCCAACACCTCACGTCTACCTGTTGAATATTTTATATCCAAATTTTATACTTCTTTATCATCCACTAAGTAGATCATTTTTCCATTTTCTTTCTCAAGGAAATCACGGTGAAGTAGAGTGGCATCGACCTTTGTCTCTTCAAAAAGATGCGCTCCTAAGGTTCCTTCATCTAATAACTCCTAAAGGAGTTCTTCAGTCTTGGCACTATCTCCCATAGTTAAGCGCTTTATGACCTTTAATGCTTCTTCCACCAGAGGCTTGGTAGAGAAGAAGTCAAATGTTTGGGTCATTCCTATAATTAAATCCTACCAATTTCTAGTCTCTCTATGGAGTTCTGCATATACATACCAAGCACGTGCACAACCATGTAGAGTGGAATAAAACTTATACACCTAGAGAAAATGTGGTAACGTTTCTTGCCACTCTATCCATAGTCTCTCACACTTCTAAACATAGTTTTGAACAGGTTGATTACCATGATAAGTGCATATTTGAGTAGGTGCATTTCTCCTAAAGAACCTTGTGGTAAGAACAATCCTAATTTCATTCCATCCTACAAGATTATCCTTGTGGACCACCCACTAGCGCACTGTTGTCCCACGTAGTGTATATGCTAGCATACTCCTCTCTAGTCGGTCTATCCACCATTATTCCATGGTGTACAATAATACCATAGGATATCCTTCTCTAGTGTAACAAGGTATCAAGTTGTTACCTATTCTTCTGATATAACGTGGTTTGATGTCCTAAAGAAATATGCTCTTTACTGCGTGCCCTACCAAATCATAAGTGCTATGATCCCAATTATCACAAGCAACACTTGTAGTATCGATAATAGATTGTGCATCCTCCCACTAAAGGATTCCTTCTTTACATGGCTTAAGAACCTCTAGATCCTAGATGGTATGTACATAAATCCCATTCAGATCTTCTGCACTCAAGGGCTCAACATAGGGCACAAATTTTCCATCTGTTAAAGGAATAATAACTCTTTCCTCCTTGTTTTCAAAACTGATATAACCCTTGTTGAACCAAAGATAAAAATTATTTGCATAACACAAAGGATGCCCCAATAGAGCTAGGAAGCTATCTAACTCTGCCAGCGCTAAAACCTGAAAGTCTCCAGTGAACTTGGCTCCTTGTATGGTAATGGATGCATCTTTTAAAACTCTGATGGGAGTGGCCTTATTTTGATTAGCCATGAACAATACATTAGAGGATGGCTGAAATGGGGGTCTCCCCATTTGTTCTCATGCATCTAAAGTAAGAACAATGACTTTTGTGCCTATATCAATCAGTATATTACTCAATATTCACCCATCCACAACAACATTTAGTACTTGCATGCGGAGTATTTCCTTTTAACCAATTCCCCAAAGGTGGGATGATATTCAACTGGTGCAACAATTTTCACACTTATCTCAAGTCATCTATATCAGTTTGGACCGTCTTTGATTCTTTCTTTTGCTCCATCTTTCGTGATTTCTCCTTTAAATAATGTATTTCACCCTGAAGATTCCTAAGTACCTCCCTGGTTTCCTGGTAAACCTCCTTATGATGGGAAGGATCTGGGTACCATGCATGTAAAACCTCCTCTGTAGTGATGGTATGATTCTATTATAATGCTTCCCTGGCATGCGCTGCTTCAACGCGGGTCATGATATTTACCTGTAATGCCTTGGATTTTGGTTCCAACTTGGGCATCCACTGATTCTCCCTAGCATGTTGTATCCTAACCATCCCTGCACATTTTTTTTCCTATTTATGTTGCTTGCTAAGATGATCATATAGGTTGGGGCATTCCTCATAGCTATGATTATTTCCACACAAAGAACACGTAATATTATGAGGAAATTCACACCTGTAGTGGTCAGGAGATCCACATGTATAACACGTTCTACAAGGGAATTTTATTCTTCCACCACCACAACCCCATCCTCCAAATTCACCATGGTATCATCGACCTTGTCCACGACTTCCTTAAAAATTCCCTTCATTCTAATCATAACACGCTTGATTGTGATCCCGATCTTGATGCTCATTATTTCCTTTAGATTTATCTGAAACTTCTGTCTGTCATACACCAATATCTATAGGATCATGGATCTGACCAATTAGCCGATAGTCTTCTATTTCATGAGTTGTGGATCTACAAATCCTATAGTAGCATGAAAATTTCTTCCATATCATGCATTGTAGCAATGGGCAATGACTAGCGTCATGGTTTAGATGGCATATCTCACTGTCTAATAGTAGTGAGTGCACTAATCTACAGGGATAACTATAATTTTTGTGACCTTCCACTTCAAAATATGTGCACGAAATCCCTATGTGCATCTCATGTGTTGAATTAGCCAATAGTTTTTCCAACTGCTTTGCCATAGTTACGATATGTGCTTCTAAAAATGGGCTCACCTCAGTGTCTATACTTCTAGCTACCTCAGCGTGTAAAGCTTCTTCAAGTACATCATGATGAGTGAATTATTTGGCTTATTTATATCATCCCTATGATCAGTATACTTGCCACTTAGATATGATTTTCTAATGCATGGGGATGCTTTGTATAGTTATATCATAGTGAGTTGATGCATTTTCCTTGATTTTGTTCATAAAAACTGATTATTGTATAAAATTCTTTACTAACTGTCTTTGTGAGGAAAATGTGATGATGTGTGCAGAGAAATGATGAGCGTTTGTGGCTGATGTAATTACGAAGTCCGAGTTTGGAGCTGGAATACGGGAGTAGAATACTTTTTCCACCAGTCGACCTATTAGTATGGGACTTATTTCTAACTGTCCCATAGGAAATTATGAGTTTTAGTTAATATTGATTATTGGAAGATGTTAGTGCTTCGTATTATGGTGAATACTATAACCGTTTGTGTCTATATTAAGACACCTTCCTAAGAACATGATTAACTATTACTTTTGGAGATACTTTGCAGTATATCATCTGTGGTATTCAGAAATTTCAACTTCATATGATGTACACAATATGGAACTTGTTTAAATTAATAGAAGTAAATGTCATTTTTAAGATCTAAAGCTGTTGGTAATTCCTCTGTCCCAAGGGAGAGAAAGAGCCCACTTGACCGAGGAGACAAGAGGCTTTTTTATGTTCACATATGCATATGCTTTTATGATAAGTCTTTCTGTAATCCCTGTTTCATTATATTTCATGCAATCTTTGGTTGAATGTATTTTTTTTCCTTACCAACACTTTTATCTAGAATATGTGTTTCATTTTATGCAAAGTCTAGTTAACATCCAATCTTACTTTTACTAAGTTCTAGCTTGAATTGTATAGTTGTAGTTTCATTTATTTGAGTACTGTGTGTGTATTTTAATTTCAATTATAAGTGTAGCTTTTAGACTTCCTTTCATTATAGTAGATGAATTCTATATATTTATATTAGGTTTCCGTATATTAGTAACCAACACAACACCCCCCAACACAAATCCCAATGGGAACTGGTTACATAAATCTCCATTACATACAACCTAGGACATAGCCCTGGTTTATAATGACACTAACAAGAGATCATGTTAGTTAAATGATTAGAGAATATAGTGACCCATAATTTTTGGCACCATTTCTGGGGACACCATAAGGACACTAAGTCGTTCTTTCACTTCACATGTTATGGGTTTTTATGGAGTTCATATATGTAACCAGTAGATGTCTTGGGCCTTGTTTTAATAACCACCTTTGATGCATAGGCCATGAGATGATCAAGGGAGATTTACAACACGCAACATTCAACAAATCCCTCTAGAAAATTTCCATGTAAAAGACACCGTGAGTGACACTGCCTCCAATACAACAACTAGAATCATTTATGTATCCCCCGGCCAACACTCAGAAATGGGGGACAATGGGAATAATGGACACCACCCCTTGGGACAGACCTTTACTTACCCCATTGTCTTGGATGAAGATGAAGATGCACCTATAAAAAATATCTCACAATCCACATCCCTCCCTATATTTTGAGGCATGTCTATCGAAGACTCAAATCAGTTATTGTTTAAATTCAAAGTTCTTGTGCCAAACCTATGACTACATAATGGACAAGTAAAAAACTCAAATTATTTCCTTCCACTCTCAAGGAATTCTGATATGCGTTGGTTCATGGGATTGTCCTCTAACCCCATTCATTCTTGGGAGGCTATGGATACAACATTTTTAGATAAATATCAAGACTACTATAGGGGAAGGGATAGGAAGGAATAATTCTTCCAGATAAACGGTAAAGACAAGATGAAAATCTAGAGGATTATCTAGATAGATTTCACTTTCACCACCGAAGGAGTGGTTATGAGCTACATGCATAAATTACTAAAGACATTTTTTCTTGAAGGAATTGATGAGGAAACCAAGTATTCCCTCCATCTCATGGGAGGAGGATATGTGCACAAAATTACTTATGGAACAAATCACTGATCTATGCAGAAGTTACTCTAGAACACAAGGAGGTATACGAAACAAGAAAGTTATCCAAACTTTCCCTAGGGTACCTCTGAACTTCTGGAGCAAATGGCCAACATGAAAACAAACATCTTGTCTGCAATTGAACATCAACCATTGATGAGCTCAAAATCCAAAACCAGTGTTGTCAAGAGAACGGTTGGAAATATATTGCCCCACAGTACAAGAAGATACATCCTTTAAGAGAGTTTCCTTTAGGATGTCACAGACATGTGTTTAATCTTGTGAAGTGGTTGATCATGACACTAATCATTGCACCTTCTTACCACAGTTGAAAGGAGGCTTGAATGTTGTCTCTCAAGCTGATGCAGAGGTTAAATTTGTTCAAAGGCCAAATAATCAGGTTGGATTTCCACCTCAACCTACTCAGAACCTCTGGAGGATGTCATGGCCCAATCAAGCCCCTAAGCCTACTTAGGGACAACCTGAGTGGAAAACATAAAATTGGATGACTTATCCACATCCACCACCTTGGATGAATCCCTACACTCAACCATGGTTGGACACCACCAAGCCCAGCAATTCCATGGCACAACCAACAGTGGGGTTCTACAACAGAATCCTAACCAAAACCAGCCATGGACACCACCACAAAACATTAATCAACAACGGAGATTCCAGAAACCACAACAAGCTTTAATGCCTTCCTAAAATCCTACCAATAACATGGAAAAACAACACAAACACAGCTTCTAGTCCAGCTGGTAGCAAATCCTAAAAATTAGTAGACAACTTCAATTGATGAAGCAGGACCAAGCAATACAATGCAGGTTAATACTATTGGTAATTTGCAACTAAGGTCTGGGAAAAACATTGAAATCCTCCTATTATTATCACAGAAATTCCTATAGAAACTGATAAAGAAGAGACACTTGAGGACAATACATGACCTACACCTTCACCATAGACACAGAACACTCATAATAGTCAAGAACTTAACCAGAATACCCATCAAGCTACTTTCCTTGAGTAGTTACAAGACTCAAGATGCAAATGACACAATGCTAGTACATGACTTGAAAAAAGTGCACATTGAGGTCCCAATTCTGTGAGTAATAAGGGACATTCCTGAATTAAACAAACCATTAGAAATGAGTGTATAAAAACACCATGGAGGAAAAGGAAATACCCAAAAATTGCTCGGGTGGAAGGAAATTTGGCTGATTTAGTAGCTGACAACCTTATTTCACCAAAATATGGGGATATCGGGAGTCAAGTTATTACTATTTGTATAAAAAATCAGTCAATATCTAATGTTTTGGTGGATCTTGGTGTTGCCATTAATGTCATCACAATAGAAATGTTTAATCTGTTGTCCTTAATAGGACTACAGCCTACCAATATTGTTCTTCATGAGTATTGAGCATATCATTCTACCTGCCATCACACAATGAATTTGAGCAGGTCTTGTTCTTGTTTCTCTACTATCTAGATTCAATCACCTTCAGTATGGGACAAAAGAATAAATCTAAGGCTGATTCTCTGGACCCATTACTCAGGAATGTTACTCTTTTGTAGGTGTTTTATGATTCAGGTTGGCTTGACTTATCTGAAAATTCAAAGGTTTTGATGAGGGTATTGTGGAGGAGTTCCTAGAAAATTTTGAGGCTATTTGTTAACGTATTAGAAGAAAACGTGTTGAGATTACGAGCCAGGTAGTTTCTGAACTATCCAGCTTGCTAACTGTAGGTTTCAAGAAAAATGAATAATGCTCCCCTCAAAGAATTGTTCACTCTATTTCATGAGGAGGGTGAGGCATTCCCTAAGGTTATCCTTACCTCCAGGGTTTTCAGAAAGGCATTAAGTGGGATAGCCTACTCGACATTTGGAGAGAGATAGCCAAATGGGTTAACATGTATTTTATATGTAACACCCAGCCTTCAGTGCTGGGTACTGATGCACTCAAGATTCTTATTCATTTGAAGAAAGGATGCATCGACCAAAATCTCAGGGTAAATTTACCTAAATACTTGGCAGACGTGATTATAAAAGTTGGCCAAAAATACAAGTTTGGAGGGATGCAAAGGGCTCTGTGAAAAACCCAGGGATAATTAGCATCTTACTATGCTCACATCAAGTATTCAGTAAGACTCAAGTGGAGGCTGTAGACCCATTATTCTGGGGAGGGTTCCATGTCCAAAATAGTTAATTTCAGGGGCATCTGGTCAAGCCTCAATACATTCCTGCACGAGCCTCTCACCCTGTAAACAAGAAAATCTATGAACTTGGTAATCTGGAGCACGTGGACATATTCAAGTGCCCTGATTTCTATTGTCCATCTTGACCAAGACTTCTTGTCTCTAGGGGTGACAATACCTCTACTCCATCTTCTGCTACATGCCTTCAACCATGTCGTTCATGTGTATTGCATAAAATTGGAATTCTCCACGTTGGAGAGATTTGCTAATGTTCTATATCCCTATGTGGGAAATGTGTAATGAGGGATAAAATGAGGTTGTCCCCACTGACAAATCACTAGACACCATATTCACTGTCGCTCATCCTTTTCCCTAGTCTTCAGCCATGCCTACATATTCAGAAGTTCACTCTGCAGCTTCAGAAGTTACTTCAATACCTGAAGCCTAGAATCTCTGCTTTGGCTCTTATTGCAATGGACATTGATCATCTCGGGTCATGTAAAGATGCCAATCCTCACAATTATCTAGAAGAAATTGCACTCTTTAAGGACCTAATTGAAAGGTATGGAGGAAACCAACTTGTCTTTACAAAATGAATTTACCCAATGCACAGTGGAGAAAGTTAGAGAAAGTAACTGCTTTACAAATTGAAGTTAGTAGCTTAAAGTGACAGAAGGATAAAGGTATTCGCATTTTTAATTCTTTCCACCAAATATCTTTTCAAAATGCATAATTAACCAAAGAAAATAAGAAGTTAAAAGGGCAGATGGAAATAATCTGAGATGAAAAACAAAAATTTCTCTCTCTTTTGGACTATGTTTGTCCTTTGGCTTTTAAGTTTTTATCCTATAGGAAACCCTCCTTAGTTTAGGAACATGTTTATTCAGTAGCATTTTTATTCTTGGTAGTTGTTTCAGTTGTGTTGTCAAGTGCTTTATGAAGTTCCTGATGGCAATAATTTCTTATATGTTTACAAGTCCAGTACACCTGAAATTCAAAACTTTCTTTGTGAGTTTTACCTCCATAATATGTTTGTTAATTAACATATTATCATATTAATTAAAATATTAATATTATAATATGTTTGTTAATTGAATTTTTAATTAACTTATTTGTGGGGGAGTTTTAATTAAAATCCTTTCAGTCCTTGTTGCGAAATAATATCATATGGGGTGAGACAAATGGATATTTTCAATCACATGGCTCAATACACATAGGTTTCTATATCCGTCCTACACATCATATTGATGTTGCTATTGCAAAAAAAATATTCATACCTCTTCTACTACCAAGTAAGTATTGGAGAGAATACTTCAAAAATCACTATGGAAATGTGTAAATGATTTCAAAATCTACAGTCAGTAGCACTTTTGGATGGCCAAGAAAGCCTGTGACAAGAGATGGGACACTTTGAGCTTGCCATTGAAACGCAGGGAGGTTATTTCCCCTCAGAACTTGAGTTGGAGTATACGTCAAGGTGATGCCCTCATTACAATTATAAGACAATTGATCAGACAAAACCAGAAAGCAAATACAATGATGAATGGGCAGGGACTTTAAGATACGTCCACCTCCTCCTCTTGAGTCCTACTACCACTTGGTAAAAACAATTGTTGCACAATCAAACGAGAGATTTACAGCTTGGGTCGAGGTCACTTCAAATACTCATAGATGTAAAGGTACGAGGAAGTAATATGCTGATCATTTCGAAGAATATGATATGGCTCAGCAACTTGGTCGCAGAGCAGGACATAGATAGGTTGCATTGGGACATGCAATAGGTAAAGGAGGGGGAAATGATGAGTGCATTATTTGGATCATTTATATCATTCTTACGATTAGTAAATTTGCCACTTAGATATGATTTGACTAATGCATGGGGATGCTTTGTATAGTGATATCATAGTGAGTTTGATGCATTTTCCTTTCTTTTGTTCATAAAAACTGATTACCGTATAAACTTCCTACTATGTCTTTGTGAGGAAAATGTGATGATGTGGTGCAGAGAAATGATGAACGTTTGTTGCTGATGCAATTACGAAGTTCTGAGTTTGGAGATGGAATATTGGAGCAGAAGAATTATTCCACCAATCGACCTATTAATATGGGACTTTTTTCTAACTATCCCATAGGAATTTATGAGTTTTAGTTAATATTGATTAGTGGAAGATCTTAGTGCCACATATTATGGCGAATATTGTAACTGTTTGTGTCTATATTAAGGAACCTTCCTAAGAACATGAGGAGCTATTATTATTTTGAGATACTTTGCAATATATCGTCTGTGGTATTTAAAACTTTCAACTTCATATGTTGTGCATGATATGGAACTCATTTAAAATTAATAGAAGTAAATGGCATTTTGAAGATCTAAATTTGTTGGTAATTCCTCTGTCCCAAGGGAGCGCAAGGGCCCACTCGACCAAGGAGACAAGAGGTTGTTTTATGTTGACATATGCATACGGTTCTCTGATAAGTCTTACTACAATCCTTGTTTCAGTATATTTCATGTAATATTTGGTTGAATGTATTTGTTTTCCTTACCAACACTTTTATCTGGAATATGTGGTTTCCTTTTATGAAAAGTCTAGTTAACATGCAATCTTAATTCTACTAAGTTCTAGCTTCAATTGTGCAGTTGCAGTTTCATTTGTTTGAGTACTATGTGTGTATTTCAATTTCAATTAGAAGTGTAGCTTTTCATACTTGCTTTCATTATAATAGATGAAATCCCGTATATTTACATTAGGTTTCTGTAGATTAGTATTCAACACAGCACCCCCCAACAGAAATCCCAATGGGAACTGGTTACATAAAGTTCCATTGCATACATCCTAGGACACAACCTTGGTTTATAATGACACTAACATGAGATCATGTTAGTTAAATGATTGGAGAATATAATGACCCATCACATTGCGTAGATCAGTGTATGTTTTATGTGATAACACCCTTCTAAAAGGTGTAATCAGGCCTCCAATGAACCATTGTGCATGATTGCTTACGTGAATATCATAAGAGAGCTTAGATAACAACATTTTAAAATGGGCATCATACTCTTTGACACTCTCAGTAGTGCCTTGTTTGATATCTTTGAGAAAACTTATAGTCTTCTTCTCAAACTCGAGGATATGAAACTCTTTAAGGAATGCATCTTTTAAAGTTGGATAGTCTACGCAAGTCTAATCAGGGACAAACTTTCTATACCAACTGTATGCATGCCCTTGCAACATATTAGCAAATTAAATTTCCCTACACTCAGAAGCCATGATTCCTTCTGCACACCACATTATTTCACACATATGAACGTGTTCAGTAGCATCTTTTATGCCCCTATAATTTAGAAGATGAAGGGACATCTCCATGTAAATATTCTGGGGTTGGTGTGCACCTTGACCACCTAATCCAGAACCTCTTGTGTTTCCTCTGCCTCTAGAACCACTAGATCCACCAGAGCTAGAGCCACCTATACCTCCTAATCTTGAACCTATAGTTGGGGTCAGACCAAAATATGTACTTCCCTGTATCCCAACAATAGTACTAAATTATACCCCAATAGTCTGTGAAGTGTTACTAATCCCAGAAGATAGTCCAAAAATTTGCATGCCTGAATTCTGTGTAAATGATACACCTGAAAAGGTACTCCCATATGAGAATGAAGTTATTTGCGATGTCATCGTTGTGCCTCTTATAAGACTTGCTCCTACTCTCCCACTGCTTGAATTATCTTGTTGACTGTTTCTTGTACTAAATGTTGGAAAACCAAGCATGTAAGGGAAAGGTTGCCAGGTGGATTCATATGCACGCACATGCATCCTAGGATTGTCTCTGCTGGCATGCTTCTACGTGAGGCCGAGGAGGGTTCCCTTATCATGCTTTCCCAAATGGGGGGAGTTCCTGATACTCAGGTTCCATGTCTTCTACGTGAACTTTAACTCCTTCCCAAACTATATTTCTCCACAATTCCATTTGCTCTACAACCTCCTGTTGCTTCTCTACCTCCCTCTTGCACTCACCTCATTATACTCAAGCCGACTTTCCTCTCTCTAACTTTTTACTGCTAGGTCTGCCATCTTTTACCAAACCTTCTTCTACCCCCACACTTGGTGGGGTTTAGTTAGCCATCAGTTTTCTCTCAAAATTCAAAGTTACCATCAGGATTTTGACCGCTAGTGGAATGCCTTGCAGGTAAGTTCCCCTTGGATATCACAAAAACTAGAATTCAGCTACTTCTGGGCACAAATAAGTGGAAATTGAGTAATCTAAGATATAACTATTCAAAACTCCACAGAACCACATATCCACCGCATGAGTCTAAATCATATCAGCATCATAAAGGGTGTGAAATTTTTCCTGCATCTAGACAAGTGTGTGATACCTCCAATTCCATTTAGGTGCATACGCAATCAGCCACTCATACAATTCTACTGGATATATAGTGAACAAGCTCTCATATAAATTGTCATATAGATTATGTTCCACCCACGACGCATGTATTAAACTCAGATCTGGTGTTAAACCTCTATGCATCTTCTTCTTCTAAGTCATGTATCCACTCCTCAACACTTGTTAGGGTCAACGGTATGTCTTCATCATGAACCACCTGAAAAAAACTAAAAAATAGGTCCCATCAATGGAACCAATGATTCAGCCTAGAATTCACCAAAAAAGTCTAGACGCGCTAGCACATCTCTCAGCTTAGACTGAGCACTCATCTGAAGTGTGCAAAGGTACTAGGCCCATATTTAAGGTTGTTGTTGCACGATGTTAGCATGATGAAGACTTAAAGAATTCATATTTATGACTAGTATTTCATTCTAGGGTACATATTCAGATCTAGATCTAGAGAATAACATAATGAATAGATAACCATGATTAAATCAAGCATGTACAAACTAGTTATACTCAAGATTTGACACTCTGATTTAGACAACACATTCCATTACATTAGACATGATAAATACATGGAAATTGATTACAATAGATAAAACCATAGTCTATGCGCACATCAAATTTGGCAGCATGACCTCACAATAAATTAGATCTCACATGCCCATTATCGCCCATATACTATGTAGTCCATTACGTATTTATAAGGATGGGGAATTTCCCTTCACCGCTTATCTAATCCCAAAATAGGTCGCATGCTATTATTAGCCACACATGCAAGTGTGCTAACAATAGAATTCTTCCAGTTAACTACTAGTAGTAGATCTATTCTCAGCATGCATCCATGCAATGCACTTTGTAGCCAATCCTCCAAGAATAGCCAATGCATTTCGCACAAGTCTCTAATCGGTTTGTGTGCTCCACACGCCATCTCCAAAAATATATCATCATCATGAAAATGGCTAAGTCCAAAATTTTTCTCTATCCTTAGGGTGTGATTCCTCTCCAATCCTCCCACATTTTTGAATGTGCTTTACTCTTCTGCACGTGAACCTTCTGTATCTTCTTTTGCTAAGTGCCATACTTTAACTGATCAACAAAAACTAATCCTAGAGCTAATCATATACTAGAAGACTTCTAGGGGACCATGGATGTTTTGAGACTCCAGATAGGGAAAACCTCAAGCTTCGTTAATGGTGGTGATTAAGCATGTTTAGAATGAAGGTGCATATGCTTGGCCCAATTCCAGCATGGTGCTTACACGGATGTAAGTTCACAGGAACTATCAGATTATAAAGATGCATGTGATTCAAAAGGAAACAAGTGAAAGAATATAAAACACACAATATGAAAAGTGTATTCTACACCAAACACATAGTATTTGATAGGAAAGATGAGGAACTACACTTACACTCATTGATATTTTACAATTTACATAAAGTATCCCAAGTAAAAATATCTCCATTCCATAGTTACAAATGTTGGAGGCATAAAATTTTGAATTTCATAGAGAAGATATCACAAATATGCTAAAGAAGAAAAGGGAGAAGAACCCCTAAAAATTGCATGAAATCCAATTCCAGGTGTTATACAATTCATGAAAAAGGAGATTATTGAGAAGGAATTGAGATGATGTATTAGAGGACATATGATGCTAGTATATAATGTCCCCTGAAAACATAATGGTTCAGATGTGTTTATGGGCATACAATGAGATTCATAAAAAAAAATCATTATATTACAATCATATTCAGGTTCTCTTAGATGAAATCCAACAACTAAATGGTATGAGATCCTTTATTCTATTGCATGAACCATGTTTACAAACTGACACAAAATGGTTTGAATACTTCAATAAATTCACAGTGGTTGGGTTGTTGGTAGTCTATTTCAAGTGTGGATTTGACTATTTTCCATGAAAGTATGATCATTCTGAGAGATTTTCCACGATTGCTAACATGTGTTAGATTGAGTAATGAGTGACTACTATCAACTTATTTGGTGGCATGCATTGAGTGTTTATTCATGGTCTACCTTAGATTTATCTCTTGGGTATGTTGCAGAGGCATCTTATCATTTTTTTCTGTGCGATTACTTTACCATGGCTATGTTCCTAGCTTGTTCCATGAGAATTTATAACCCGTGGAACACAATGATAGTCTAGAAATCCATAGAGACACTGAGGTATAGTGTTTCACGGTCTAATGACCTGGATATTTTTTTTGATGTTTACCTGGTGCTTTGATACTACATTTCAGCCTTCAAACTACAACTTCTAACTTGGAAAAAATTGTCAGTTTCTGGTTCCATAGGTGTCAAGAACAAGTGTTTTTCCATGAAACGAGTTTGATCTCTATGGTACCCACCGTGAATTTTATACTTTGCATGGGACCTTGTAGGGCACTTCAACTACTCTTTCTACTGGTCCTTCACCCCGCAGATCTTATCCTTACCAAAAAAAAACTTGAGGTTCCAAACTTCTCACATCCTTTATCTGCGATCATTAGGAGAACCCAGGGACACTACGATCCTGTATTCCACGGTAGACTGAAACCTTAACTGACCCACAAATTTTATAGAGCACACAATGATTATAGTCAGAATTGTTTATGAGTTGTTCAAAAGTGATCCATTGGATAGTGTAATTTTGACAACATTACCATATTTCGTGTAATTCTAATCTCTCAGTAAAGTGGAGAAAAGTGAGCCCCACCTACAAATGGGAAAAAGAATCTCCCTAATTTGAGGAGAAATTTTCCAAATGAGGTATGAACTAAATTTCTGTTGTAGAATTTATGTGAGTTTTTCCTTATTTATATGAATTTTTTAGATCATGTTTGTGATTAGAAGGAGGAGCAGTGAACTCCAGTGTTATGATTTTTCAAAGCCTAGAATTATGTTCTACGACATAACAAGCATTTTTTTCTAGATCACAATGTCCATAATTCGAGCTACAACATTGATATATTTGTTGATGAGGTACAAGGATAAGAATTATATGTAATGAAGATTTAGAGATGATTTCCAAAAAGTGGCTAATGGACTTATATCCAAGGAACTCATGGATATAAGTCCCCATGACATGGTATCTTAGATAGAAAGGAACTATGCTCCTCATGCAAAGTAACAAGATGAAAATTTCCCCATGTTTTAAGGGATGGTGTATTTGAAGCATAATAGTAAAAAAGGAACATAGATAAGCCTATGTCAACTAGAATGTGACTAACAGATGTAATTTTGAATAAAATGCCTATCCAGTTATAGGTCTTGCATGTTCCCAAAAAAAAATCAATGGTGGATTTTTGGAAACCATGTTTTGGGCATGATGATTTGGTGAAGACAAGAGTTGTTGTAGTTTGAGAAGGAGATTTGTTCAAGGATTATATATTTCTTATAATTTTTCTACAAGGTATAGAATTTACATGAAGTGGCTACATGACATAGTTTGGTTAATTTAAATTCATTTCGTCAAGTATCGTGAAGTTCCTATGAAGAATCCAAAGGAGGGAAAAAGTTGAGAGAAGTAATATAGATGAGTCTGATGATCGTACTACACCCAGAGTACAATGATAGTGTCACCATGTAACTCTTTAACATATATTGAATCTGGACTGAACAAAACATATAATCCCTTACCATAGGTGGATGTTAATATGGTATACTAATCTTGAGATTAGCTGATAATGAGGGAGTCATTAATAACATGGTGTTGGAATGATGTTACTTCACTCACTTCAACAAACAAGGGTCTCCTGGGAAACATGGTGCATGGATGAAGAGTTTATGCTAGGCCAATCTATATAGAGTTGACATGTCACATGGATCCAAGGAAGTGAACTCTTATAGGATGTGAAGAGGCTGTTATGATCGTGATGCAATGGAAGTAATCTATTACCCATGTAGGATTGATAAGGTCATCAGGATCCTCAGCACTATAAATAATGTTAAGTCTAGGGCTACAGTGGTGCTAATATTTTGGAACCCCTTTTATATTCTTCTGAAGAACACTGTTTGGTGATGGTGGGTAAGAAAAAACCAAGTTGGGCCTAGCCAAAAACCCCTAGGACAAAAAACTGAAAACAAACAATAACTCGTATGTGTTTTGTAATGAACACGATTTTCACATTATATTTTTCTTGGTGTTGGTAATTCTTTGAGCCTAGCATTTATGCATTATAACACGTACATGATTTTAGAGAATTCAAAACGCGTACGCGATTATAACTTCTTGTACATTATTTGCATAGTATGGACTATAGGTGTATGAAGTATTTGGGGGATCTGATATTGAGTTACAATAATTTAAAAGTTTAAATTTACCTTCTTAGTAAATATAAGAAGTTAGGGTCACTCTGCATCCTGATGGATAGTGGTCTTTGTAGCTCTAACAGTTTATCAATCTAGAAAATAGTTTTTCAAAATCTAATATGATTTCAGTATCTATACTCAGTGTTTAGGATTTCATTTTATCATCAGGACCTAAAACTGGATTTATGTGTTTATTAGTGTGATCATTTCAATGATCATATTTCATTGTGAAGATTATATGTTTTTATATGTGTTCTACATGAGTTTTTGTGATTAGGGGTTGAAGCACAAGTGTGAAAATTTTATTAGGGACTGATTCACCCCCCATCTTAGTCTTTGCCATAATTCAACTTTAGTTGACCATTGAATCCTAAACTCTACATGATGTTTCTCTAAATCTTCTTAAATCACTTGTAAAATGAGATCCTTTCTATTGTAGATACCAGGATTGCTCCCTGAATGGGACTCCTAGTCCTATGGAAAAAATGAGTTGGTCTGTAAAAATGTGCATCCTCCTTAGAGGTTTGATCACACTAACTAGGTGTTCTAATGAGTTTTTAAAAATAATACCTCAAGATGAATTGTCATCAAGTGAATCTTGCAAACTTGATTTTCTCTTTCTAATACTTGGGAAAGGTTGGAAAAAACATATGGATATGAAATCATGGGGATAATCACCTTTACTAGCTCGGAAAAAACTCATCATTTCATGGAATCGAGGAAGGTTTACAATCAAATTTTATCATACTAGGGTTTATTTTCTCATATGTATATCATGGAGATAGAATGATTCCCTTGATACTTCACATAACAACACATGGTTAGAGTGAGGTGTTAGGGGTGTTAATGATTATATAAGGTGGAGAAAAGGTCATTTGGGTATAATGATAGAGTCAGTGATATGATTATCATTCAAGGGTTAGGGTCCTAGAGTTTAGGGTTTATGGTTTAGGAATGGTAGCATTGATCCATGAGGTTGAGGGTTAAGGATTTATAGTTTAGGGCATGTAGAGGTTTAGGGTTCAGTGAACTTAGGGTTTCACATGTGGTTTATGTTTTAGGGTCTATGGTTTAGGATTTAGAGTGCATGATTAGGGTAATTAGGAAGCTCAAGGTTATGAAGGTTTAGGGGTTAGAAGGTCATGAGAAAACCATGGTGCATGAAGAGTTTTAGAAGTTGCATAGCATTTATGATATATAGAGATCATAGAGAAGGTCATACCAAAGGTGTATGCCAAGTTTCATGTATGGAGGTTGAAGACAAAGCATGAATTTAGGTTTTAGGGTTCTCTAGGCTCAAGGTCTTAGGGTTCAGGGTTTAGTGTTTTCCAGGGTTTTAGGGCTCAAGGTTTGAAGGATCACCCATTCACTCATGTGTAATGTTTCATGGGTCTATACCCATTCTTATTAGTATGTGACAGATATGGATTCAACTAAAAAGGGTTCATTTGCTTCATAGGAAGAATGAGCTTCAAATAGATGTCATCACAATTCGATGAACTTTCATCTGTCTATATTTTTAAGGCAAGTGGGAAACCCTTCCTAATATCCTAAGAAAAATTCGGCAAAAAGAAATGTTACCCAATAGTTATGATCTGAGTTTTTCAAAATTACATGGGAAATATTTTATGATGACTTAAGAATGTAGAATACTATTCTGATCTCATTTTAGTGGTGGTTACATGCTCTAAGTGTTTTGGTCAGATACCAAAAAACATATATTTTGAGAAGATTTGCAGGTACACGTTTGTGTTGTAGGTTTCATGGCAAAATACCAATTGTGGGAGCAAGGTAGGGATTTTTGATTAGTAATCATGAAAATATATAGATAGTTTCCATGCACTAAATGAGTGAAATCGGTCTTCCAATGTTGCCTACCACTTATGGTCTAAAGGGCTAAAACTAGTCATGGACGTTTGAAGGAGTGTTTGATGTTTTACATGGTTTAGTAGTAAAATTTGGGATTTGATATCTTGTATATGTCTGTTATATTATATTTTATCTCATAGCTTGATCTGAAGTGGTGTGGTTTGGCTTAAACCTTAATGGAATAATCATCCCAATTAGGCTTGTCAATAAGGTTTATGAAACAAATTTGCAAGTTTGAAATTCAGTGTGAGATATAGATGTTAGTGCTTGAGCATGTTGGTGGAGTCCCTGGTGAAATTTTCTAAGTGGTGTAAGTTCTTGAAAGGTTCCATAAAGGTGTTTGAGGTGTGATTTCTCAAGACTGTTTCTTGATTCTTTATAAAAGGTTTAAGCAGTTTTAGAAATGGAGGTGTTTAGAGTGATATGCCTTGATTTGGATATTTCCTTGGGTTGTTTTAGATGTGTAATGATGAGAAATTTATGTTGATGTGCCACATGTTCCTTAAATATTTTTTTTGGTGTGTGAAGTATCTCACTTTCGAAGAGTGTTAATTAGGTAGTTAAGACACAATAGATGATGTTTACATATTGAAGTGTGTCATAACAAAGATGGATATTGCAGAGATTCTCAAGCTTGTAAATGGTGTTGAGAGGTTGTTGGTGAAAATTATGTAGTTGATGGAGTCATGATGAGGTTTTTTTGTTCTTTTAAAGTTTAAGATGTGACCATTAGAGTGATAGCTTGCTTTTAGGCCTAATTGTGGAGCGTTGTATTGTTTAAACCTATCCCGAGCTATAAGGTATCCTTATGTGTTTTATATAGATGTGTAGAGTGTGTTTTAATGCTGATATGACTAACCTTATTGTTATTGTGTTGACCTACATAGTTTTTTGAGATGATTCATGTATATAAAGTGAGTTATGTTTGTTCATTTTAGCTAGTTAAGATGAGAGAGTTGTGAGTGAGCTAAAGGAAGAGAGAAAAGAGGTTAGAGAGCTCTAGAGTAGAGATAAAAAGAGGAATGAGGAGCTGACAAGAGCATAGGAGTAAGGGTTAAAGGTCATATGACCTAATCAACACATTTTGGTGCATGTATGAGTGAAGAAGGAGAGAGAGTTTTTTTGAGAGGGTTTTGAGTGGAGAGAGCTGACAAAGTGATGACAATAATTTTTTGAAGCAACAAGGATATTAGGTGATCTTCATATTCAGGTGGTTGAACTGGTGCTTTTTCATCTTAGGGGGTTGTATCATCCTTCTAGGGTTAGTGCCTTACTAAATAGGGTATGGTGATCCTTGTGGGGTTGGTGCCTCACTAAAGAAATATCTTGTGATGTGTAATATGCACTTGAGTAATTTTTTTTGAGTAATATATGTAAATGTTCAATGGTTTTTCTTCCCCTTGAGGGTTTCCCACTTTATATCTTGTGTTCATGTGTTCTCTCTTGCTTCATGTTATTTTGGTTGAGTGTTTCATGATTAATATGTACACATTGGTTAAAGAATGTCTAATGGATGTTTTATATGATGTATGCAAGATAAGATAAATAAAGTAAAGGTTTTAAAAGACCTATTCGCCACTACCCCCTCTCAGTAATTGTGCTTCCAATAAAGTGGATTTTTTCAAAAGGAAAGAGAATGGGAATCGTACCTGTGGATGATCGTGAAACTGAGAGATGGGTGAGGAATATTCATAAGAGATAGGAAATGTCATATGAAGTGTATGATGGTGAATATTCTATGGAAGGTAATATTTTAAAATTCACACAGCTAAGCAATAAAATTAGAAAATTGTCTTTCATCTCCCTTCCTCTAGATGATTTCCTTACATATGGAGATGAAAAAATGGAAGTCTCAAGAAGAGATTTTGTGTAAAATATTCTGAGTGTAAAAGACAGATATTTGAATCCTGAAGCATACCATAAAGTTTGGAATTATGCATTGGCTTTGCAAATAAAGTATGGACATTTTGAAGCACTTCATAATGTTGAGGAAGAAGAAACTCAAGAAGATCTTGATGATTGTCCATACTATGAGGTGTTTATCCCTGGAATATTCTTATGCACCTTTGATGAATTCCATATCCTTGAACCTTCTGTTGAGAATAAAATAAGCACCTTGGAGGATGAAGAAGAATACCCATCATTGAACCTATGTTCATTAATTAATTTTGGCTTAAAGAAAATCTTGTCAGAGAAATGAGGGATTCAAGAGAGGAAGATTCTTGTTGTACAACAGATGATCTAGTGCTTTTTGATGAATCCACCAACCTTGAAGAAGTATGATAAATCAATCATTCATCCCTGAATCAAGATGATGAATTCAAAGTAATCATGGATAGTCTCCTTTATAATTTTGAATCTTCAATTGATGTAAAAATTTTAATGAAAAAATGGATATAGTTAGAGAATCAATTTCCCTTCTTGATTAATCTTAGATTAACAAATGGAAGAGTATGTTTTAATTCTCAAAGCTAAAATGGAGGAGAAAATTGAGCATGAAATCTTTGAGAATTGGAATCCAACATCCTTAGGAAAATTTTTGAGATCTGAAGTCCATCAAGAAACTGTGGCAGGAATTTCTTAGACTTGGAATGGCAGTAGTGCTGTGATTTGCGGGGGGGGGGCGTTCAACCATCTCTAGATCAATTGCCAATCCTCTTTTCGAACAATGTGGCCAAGGAGCTTTCCTTCATGAGCTAGAAAAATATATTTTTTGGGATTCAAGGATACTCGAAATCCTCTACATCTTTGGAACACTTGTCTCAAATGAAGGATATGATCTGCCATACTTTTAGAGAAAACAATGATATCATCTAGATATACCAGCACTATCTTGTTGATCAATCCCTTGAATGCCATATCCATTGCCCTTTGGAAGGTAGCTCCAACGTTGGACAACCCAAATAGCATTTTTCTATATACATAAGTTCCCCATTTGGTGGTGAAGGCTGTCTTGAACTGATCATCCTCCTTGACCATGATCTGATTGTACCCTAAATAACCATCTAACAATGAAAACCTCTCAGAGACAGCAATAACTTGGAAAATATGCTCCATATAAGGAAGTGGGTAATGATCCTTGAGAGATGCTCTATTTAAATCTCTGAAGTCTACACACAATATGATTTCCCCACTCTTCGTTCTAACTGGAACCAAGTTTTCTACCCAACTGGAATGCTTGATAGGAAATATGATACTTGCCTCTATTAATTTATTCAATTCCTTCTTCATAAGAGGATCCATGTGTGGATTGACTGGCCTTTTCTTTTACCTAATGGGCTTAGCATTTGGATCCAATTCAATAGTGTGCTGAGCTATCTTGGGATTGAAACCCTTCAAGTCTTCATAGCTCCAAGAAAATATGTCTGGGAACTCTTGACAAAGTTGCATGAACTCATACCTTTCTTGATCGGTTGTCACTTTACCAATTTGAAGTGACTTCCCTTCTCTTACCAATGTGGGCATTGAATCTTCTCCCTTGACTTGGATGTTTGCCTTCTCCTTCCTAAATTGATCATTAGGATTAAAAATGGACTCCAAAGTGACAAGTCCTTTTGGCAGTTTTTTGGTTCTTAGTTGTACCACTTGATCACCATACTGCTATTCTAATTTTCCCTAATTTTTGGCTAAGAACTCAGCTTCTTCTTACAAGAAATTGATTATTTGCTTGTCATTTTCAAACACTTGCCAACTTACATTATTATCTATCATTGATGGCCTCACAATCACATGAATGTTTGGCTGCATTTTATCTTCTTTGATACTTTCCACAACATCAAAGGCTGCCCCAACTGCTGCAAGCCTGTCAGCAGCTTGGTTTTCTTTCCTAGGGATGGAATTTATGCCAAAGCCCTCAAAATACTCAATGAGGTCCCACACCCTATTCTTATAACACTTTAGCAGATAATTTTTGGTAGCATGCTGCTCTCTAACTTGATTGACAATTAGCTCACTATCACCAAAGACTTGTAGGTTTTTTATACCCCTCTTGATTGACCAATGCAATTCTTGTATCAGTGCTTCATATTTAGCAGTGTTTTTAGAACATGCAAACTAAAATCTAAAAGCTGAATAATATTTGATGCCTTGAGGTGAAACAAGAATTGATCCCCCTCCTACACCTTGTTTACTTCTTGATCCATCAAAGAATAGTTGTCATACCTCATTGGTATCCTTATGGTCTAATTTGGTGATGTTAGGAATATGATGATTTTCTTCATGTATGCAATAAACTCCTAGCTCATATTCTTCTATTTCTTGGTAGGGATCAAAAGTATGTACCTTGCTTGCCCATTCATCAAGAGTTAAATCTAGGATGCTTCCAACCTTTGTATCAGCTTCATCTGTGCTTGGATAATCTTCTTGATCAAAAGATGAATAGTTGGAATTGATTTATCTTGGGGAAATTTGCAATAGGTTCAGACCTAATTGTGGCCTTAGTTCCATATCTGGTTCTAAACAGCATGTGTGACCAATCAGCAGATAAGTAGCCCCCAATTCTAGCTGTGAAGTCCCTTGAAATGCATAGGGAAAATAGTGGTGGTAAATCTATCACTAACACATCTTGCAAGATAGTAACATTAGGACATGTATGTAAAGTAAGGTTCAAATATTTGATCACTCCCACTGTTGTTACTGTTGTCCCATTCAGTTGCACTACCCCTTTGGATATGACTTCATATTTGAGGCCCAACTGATTAGCTATTTGTTTGGGCATTACATAACTACTTGCCCCAGAATCATTCATGCAATTGTGTATTAATTTATCCCCAATTATCAATGAAACATAGAATGGAGGGGGCTTCAAAACTTTACCTTGTTTTCCTCCATGATTCCCTTCAGGTTGAGCAACATTTGGGTAAGTGCACCAAGTTGATGGACAAATATAGGGTCATCCGTGGACGTCATATTGCAAAAAACAGTGAAATCTCAACTTGTAGGGATTATTAGCTATACATGCACTCTAAATTAGAAAACGTTATACAAATATGAATCGTAGCATTTGGAATCTAGTTTCTAAAATACTAATTTTTGTAAAAAACGGACAAGTTTAGCTATATTAAACACTTAAAATTATATGACTTACTTTTTTTTTTCGAAAAAACTTATAAGATTGTAGTCCGTTTGCCCGCATTTTGGATGACCAAATCTTGTTATTTTTTTTTTTCCTTTGGTGAAAAGTTAGATGTAGTTGTCTATCTTGGGATGGATTTTATTTTGTATTTTTTTTAGCAATATTTTTTTTTTTATGATTTTTTCCGTGAAAGTGGTCTGAAAATATTTAGAAAATGGAGCGCTTTCTGTTTGCTCGCCATAACTATATCAAAAAATATCGAAATCAATTTTTTTTTTTAAGGTGCATAGAATTTGTCCACGCTTGGGATGGTATAATTTTTATCATATTTTGATAAGCGAAACAAAAGTTACAGTCTTAAACGTAGACATGAACATTCACGGGAAAAAATGTCTTAAGGACCTATTGTTAGTAATAAATTATAAAATGATATTTATCTTATTCTATTCACTTTAAAAACAATATTTTTACAAAGCTAAGAGTCTACCCTACGTGATGGCACCATTTTTGTGAAATGTTTTCAGTTTTTTAGCATGGTTCAAGTCTTTGGAAGAGCAAATTTGAGGTTTTTTGATCTTTTGCACTTCATAATGACCTTCCATAGCTTTGGTTGGGGAAAAACAAAGATTTTCCGAGGCTAAGGTTCGGCAAATAGCTCCGCGATCGTGGTTTTTTTGTAAAAATACCGTGAACGCGGTTTATAAAGCGCGTTCGCGGTTTATAAAGCGCACTCGCGGTTTTTAAAGAGCGCTCGCGGTTTATAAAGCGCGCTCGCGGTTTATAAACCATATTTACACACATCCCAACGTCTGAATTACCATGTGATTTTTACTCTCTGACCTTACCGTACGAATTACTACGAAATTCTATCTTTTTCCAGGCACGTTTTTTTATCACCGAAAGCAAAACATCATGGGAGACAAAAAACGAAGTCATTAAGTAAAAAAACACCAGACGAATTAGAGGCCAACAAAATTAAAAATGCTGAGCGGATGTGGAAACTTCGTGAATCTAGAAGAGGTTCATCTTCAATCCCAACTACTGTAAGCAATGAAGAACTAGGTAATGTTTCTACTGTCAATGTTGAAGTTGAATTGAATACTCGTGATGAAGAAGTTTTTACTGTCAATGTTGAAGAAGAATTAAATACTCATGATGTAGCAAATGTTGAAATTGAAGGAGACAATGAAAATGTGAATAAGGAAATTCATGTTGAAACTGTAGACAAACAAAATTTGACAAAAACACCTCCTAGGATTTTACATAAGAAACCTAATTTTTTGATTGAAATTGATGAAAACATTTTGAAACCAATGTCTGAAAAACTTTCTGAACGACAAATCAGAAGAAAAGCTAGTGAAATTTGGGATAATCATTTTGAAATTTTAAATGATTCCCAAAGATGTCAGTTGTTGGTTAGTTTGATGAAATTGATTAAAATGAGACCTACATTAAAGACCTTAGGATTGACAACATCTAACATACGTGGTCAAACCTCTACAATTGTTGAAAACCTTCATGATGCATATCACACTGTTGGTGTAAAGAGACGCACTAGGGATAGTAATATTGTGCGTCGTGTACTTGCTACTAGTGTTGTAAGTGAATCAATAAAAAAACAACATTTGATTACGCAAACAAGTCGAATGTTGCAAGTTAATCGAAAAACTCTAATGAAAGCAATTGAAAGACGTAATATCCTTCAGTCACTCAATAATGTCGATTTTTGGGCATTTTCTGCTAGAGCACCGCGTAAGGACAAAAATAATTCTGATGCTATAAGAGAAGTTGTTATTAAATTTTGGCATGATAACACTAGAGTTTCACCTAATACAAGAGATGTTATAAAACGGAGAGTTGGTTCTACTAATCGTGAACCACATCCAAAGCATTTCTTAGATATGACTCAAACTCAATTTTTTCGTAAGTTTGAACAAGAGAATCTGGAAATTAAAATTAGTCAACGTTTTTTTGAAATGTTGAAACCATTCATGTGAAAATCAACCATGCTCGCACCACTTGTTGTAGGCAACATGTTGAATTTGCAATGCATTATGCTAAATTTTTACGTATTCGTTCCATTTTTCATTCTGAAACTATGTTATCAGAATGTGGTGTTCAAGTTCCACCAATATCTTCTAGGGATTTCATTCCTATTATATTTTGTGAAAAAGAAGTTGGAAAATTTTTTTATAGTCAGGATTGTTTAGATGAAAGTTGTAGTACATGCGGCGGATTACCTAAATTAGAAAGTTGCATCCATGAGCAAATGGAAGGTACAATAGGACATAATTTAGTTGAATTTGATAAATATAAATCAGTTGCATACCAGTTGAAAGATGGAAAAGAATCGAAACGGTGTGAGCTAGTTACAGAACAAATGCCCATTTTTCAATTTATGAGAAAATTTAAGGATGAACTTGTTTATGAGTATGCGAGGCATACACATAGAGCTCGATGGTTGGATGAACAATTCAAGCTATGCAAAGACACATTTCCTATTGGTACTATTGTTTCAGTGGTCGATTTTGCAGAGAATTACACATTGCAACCACAAATGGAGGTTCAATCGCAATATTACAACTCAGTACAAGTTGCCCATTTTTGTGCATATAGCATTTCTACATTCTCCTGACAGTACAGAGAATGATCGAAAATTTTTAAGAGAGTACCACTTTTATATCAGTGATGATCGTACTCATTCTATTGAATTTGTGCAAGGGTGTTTCCAGTTATTTTATGGAAACTTGTCTGATAGGGACATCCACTTCAAACAACATTATATATGGTCAGATAATTACACGTCTCAGTTTAAGAATGCACGAATGTTTTATTGGATGAGCAGAATGCATGTCAAGATGGGTGTGCAACATATTTGGAGTTTCACTGAGGCTGGACATGGAAAAGGAGAGCATGACGGTGCAGGGGCATGTGTGAAAAGAGCTCTTGCAAGAGAAAATTTGAAGTACAAAGATGGTGCTAAATTAAAAGATGCAAAGAGCATAGTGGAATGGTGTACTGACAACATGACCCGAGGTTCTCAAGAAAATTCCACAGTTTGCAGATATTTTTGGTTGATAGAGGAAAAACATATTGCTAACTACGAGGATTGTATGACACTCACTGGGTCCAGTGATATGCACTCATTTTGTAGCTCAGACGCTACTTCGTGGGCCGTATGGACAAGAAAGTTGACATGTTTTTGTGCATCTTGTATCGAATTTGTCACTGCTGAGTGTGATTCACAAGAATGGGTGGAAGGATGGATTTGTAGGCCTCTAACTCCGCTTCCTAGATATCAACCTCCACAAGCACTACAACTTGTTTCTGCAGATGAAGTTACAAACATCCAAGGACTTTGACGAAATTTCAATTTTGGTGCGACAAGGTATTTATCCAGTTATTTATTTAATTTTATATTGAGTTATGTCCATTGAAATTTTAATATGTAATTTAAATTTGAGTTTTTCAACCTTGGTTATTTTTTGTAGGACATGTGTTTGCAGTAATTGCGACAGAAGACAATGAAGAAGGAACAGACTATTTCTTATGTCGTTGCATCGAGGAAAGAAAGAAGTTGACTTCTCCTATTATAGATGGCGAAGAGATTGAGTATCCTACAGGGTCAGTGGTAGTTACTGGAACTTGGCTTCGATGGTATCCATTAAAAAACTCCTCTGTTTGGGTGTTTGAAGACTTTGAGACACACAGGAAAATACTCTTATATTCACATCTAGTTCTAGCGACAAATATTCAGTTGTATAGATATCGAGGAAGACCTAATAACAGATTCTTTGGAAGGTTCGAGAGTCAGATCATGAAGCAATCTTGTCTGCTATTTAGAGTAGATCCGATCCTGATGGTTCATTGGAATGAATTTACAATGCTCACATGTCTGGTATATATTTAATTTAAAGTTTCAATTTATATAGCGTATATATATATATTATTTTTTTAGTTTAAAGATCTAGATTTAAGTTTGAATATATTCTATTTTAAATTTGTGTATTTTGTGTGTCATGTATATAGATCTAGTATATGGTTTTGATTTGAAACTTAAATTTCTTTGACTACAATTTTATGTTTAGGTTAGTGGTGCCAGAAAAGCTTCCACCTTCACGTGGTTGGTATCGTTAGTAGAGAATTTTAAATTCTCGAAGCTAAGAGAAGCTTGAACATTGTTTGAAAAATTTGTAAATTTTGAAAAGTCAAGTTTGTAAATTTTGAAAATATTGTAAATTTTGAAATTGTTGTAAATTTTGAAAAAGTTGCAAATTTTGAAAAAGTTGTAAATTTTGAAAAAGTTGTAAATTTTGAAAAGTTGTAAATTTTGAAAACGACTCCTCTAGGTGCCACGGAGTCCGAGTAGTCACCCGTCGAATTTGAATGATATTTTGGTCTCAGGGCTCTTAAGGAACGTGCCGCGCAGGCGGTTCGGTGCACGGCCCACCGTTTGCAAAATACAGCGTTTGACAACCTTAAACTGGCTCCAACTGCACTATTTCGCGCGTTTGCAAACATTAGGGACAGCGAGAGCACGAAATGAGAAGGAAAAAATGAGAGAGGGCTATTGTAGAGGGTTTCGTATGCCGAGGTGTCGGATCAGACGAGGCCTCTCTAGGGCCACGGAGGTCCGAGTAGTCACCCAACGAATTTGAACGATATTTTGGTCTCAGGGCTCTTAAGGGACTAAGCCCGAACGAAGTAGCCCGGAAGCAACGACCCTTTCGCGCACCGAAACACCACCTCCTCTAGCGTTCACCTGGCCACCCCTGGACCGGGCCGGCGCAGGCGGTTCGGTGCCACGGCCCACCGTTGCAAAATACAGCGTTTGGCAACCTTACACTGGCTCCAACTGCACTATTTCGCGTGTTTGCAAACATTAGGACAGCGAGAGCACCGAAATGAGAAGGAAAAAAATGAGAGAGCCTATTGTAGAGGGTTCGTATGCCAAGGTGTCAGATCAGACGAGGCCTCTCTAGGTGCCACGGAGTCCGAGTAGTCACCCGACGAATTTGAACGATATTTTGGTCTCAGGGCTCTTAAGGGACTAAGCTCGAACGAAGTAGCCCGGAATCAACGACCCTTTCGTGCACCGAAACACCACCTCCTCTAGCGTTCACCTGGCCACCCGGACGTGCCGGCACAGGCGGTTCGGTGCCACGGCCCACCGTTTGCAAAATACAGCGGTTGGCAACCTTACACTGGCTCCAACTGCACTATTTCGCGCGTTTACAAACATTAGGACAGCGAGAGCACCAAAATGAGAAGGAAAAAAATGAGAGAGGCTATTGTAGAGGGTTCGTATGCCGAGGTGTCGGATCAGATGAGGCCTCTCTAGGTGCCACGGAGTCCGAGTAGTCACCTGACGAATTTGAACGATATTTTGGTCTCAGGGCTCTTAAGGGACTAAGCCCGAACGAAGTAGCCCAGAATCAACGACCCTTTCGCGCACCAAAACACCACCTCCTCTAGCATTCACCTGGCCACCCAGACGTGCCGGCGTAGGAGGTTCGGTGCCACAGCCCACCGTTTGCAAAATACAGCGTTTGGCAACCTTACACTGGCTCCAACTGCACTATTTCGCGCGTTTTGCAAACATTAGGACAGCGAGAGCACCGAAATGAGAGGAAAAAAAAAGGAGAGAGGCTATTGTAGAGGGTTCATATCTGAGGTGTCGGATCAGACGAGGCCTCTCTAGGTGCCACGGAGTCCGAGTAGTCACCCTGACGAATTTGAAACGATATTTTGGTCTCAGGGCTCTTAAGGGACTAAGCCCGAACGAAGTAGCCCGAAATCAAGACCCTTTCGCGCACAAAACACCACCTCTTCTAGCGTTCACCTGGCCACCCGGACGTGCCGCGTAGGCGGTTCGGTGCCACGGCCCACCGTTGCAAAATACGCGTTTGGCAACCTTACACTGGCTCCAACTGCACATTTTCGCGCGTTTGCCAAACATTAGGACAGCGAGTGAGCACCGAAATGAGAAGGAAAAAAATGAGAGAGGCTATTGTAGAGGGTCATATGCCGAGGTTTCGGATCAGACGAGGCCTCTCTAGGTGCCATGGAGTCCGAGTAGTCCCTGACGAATTTGAACGATATTTTGGTCTCAGGGCTCTTAAGGGACTAAGCCCGAACGAAGTAGCACGGAATCAAGGACCCTTTCGCGCACCGAAACACCACCTCCTCTAGTGTTCACCTGGCCACCCGGATGTGCCAGCGTAGGCGGTTCGGTGCCACGGCCTACCGTTTGCAAAATACAATGTTTGGCAACCTTACACTGGCTCCAACTGCACTATTTCGCGCATTTGCAAACATTAGGACAACGAGAGCACCGAAATGAGAAGGAAAAAAATGAGAGAGGCTATTGTAGAGGGTCCGTATGCTGAGGTTTCAGATCAGACGAGGCCTCTCTAGGTGCCACGGAGTCCGAGTAGTCACCCGACGAATTTGAACGATATTTTGGTCTCAGGGCTCGTAAGGGACTAAGCCCGACCGAAGTAGCCCGGAATCAACGACCCTTTCGCACAACCGAACACACCGCCTCTTATAGCGTTCACGTGGCCACCTGGACGTGCCGGCACAGGTGGTTCGGTGCCAACGGCCCACCGTTTGCCAAAATACAAGCGTTTGGCAACCTTACACTGCTCCAACTGCACTATTTTCGCGCGTTTGCAAACATTTAGGACAGCGAGAGCACCGAAATGAGAAGGAAAAAATGAGAGAGGCTATTGTAGAGGGTCCATATGCCGAGGTGTCGGATCAGACGAGGCCTCTCTAGGTGCCACTGAGTCCGAGTAGTCACCCGACGAATTTGAACGATATTTTGGTCTCCTGACGAATACTTCCTTGTTGATCAACTAAAAGTTATATCATGTTAGGTAAACCATCAATTTTTACAAGCTCAAGGAGGTCAAGTCTATTTTTATCGAATTGAGGATAGTTTAGGAATAAAAAGTAAGAAATCAAAGAAAACTAGGATGAGCTTCAGGGTACACTTCGTTAGATACATTTACAAATGAACTCATATAAATGTCACATTAAGGAAAGAATTAAGTCAAGAATAAAAATAGAGTACAATAGGTCCATAATGCCATTAAAAGATTGCCAAAGGAAGTAGATTGTATAAAAGGGGTGACATTCCACCTTATAATCAAAGCGAAAATGATCAAAGACAAACTAAGATATTGTCAAGACTAATGAAATAAAATTGAAAGATAGTTTAAAATTTTAGCTATAAGAACTGTCAAGCTTCACGATTACAAATTATACGAAAAGTTTTCCAGAGATATTCAATATGATTAAGTCTAAAAAATTTGCAAAATATTGCAAGAAGGAGATAGAATAAGCTTGAAAAGTAGAAGAACATTACAAAATTTCAATTAGTACAATACATTGCATCATAAGGTTATAATTATTAAATGTAGGAAGGAAAATTTCTATACAAGAGGTATCATATGCAGCACTTGTATGATAATCATGGTTAAATGAGTTAAGATGCAAGCAAGTTAGAAAACACTAAAGAGGCGAAACCAAGTCATGATTTTTGAAAGTCATGACAGAATAAGTAAACAATTATGAGAAGGAAATTTGTGAAGAAGGCTGTAACGGTCTGATTTAAAAAATTAAATACAACAAGTGAATGGAACTCAGAAGTATAGATTAAAGTGTACACTAGGTATAAAAATTATCTACACCATAAGCTCTTACAAGGAAATCCAGATTGAGAGAAGATGGAAATAGTTAGGATGTACAAAAGAGTTCATGTTGCTATGAGAATAGTTTCTTAAATGAAATAAAATCATTAAGAAAAACCTCGTATTCATAATAGTCAAGAAACTCAAAACTATTAGAAAGAATGACCAAGTGCATATAGAATATACTCTACTGTATTCAAGAAGACAGTTCAAGCCACACATTCATCATGAAGGTAGAGATACATGAATTGAAGATACAACTTATCCAGATTAGTTTAAAGTTTTAAATGGCTAAAGTATAGTTTGAGTTTGCAAAATTAACTTATTTAACAAATAAAAAACTAGAGAAAAATAATGAGACAAAAACAAAAGTAATCAACCTACAAAAAATTATCCATCTTGCTCACTCCAAATTTGCTAAGTCGCCATTCATTACTTTTCTTCATGAAATTGTACCTTCAGAATCGCTGTAAAGTTATACATAGCACAGCTCTAGGTATAATACTTAAGTTGGCTTGATTATGAGCTAACCAATTGTTTTAGTTGCAAAAATAAACCTTCCCCCCCTTCCAGGGCACGAAATATACCACAAATAATCATCAGAAAATACTAGAAAATATAGAACATAGAGAAGTAATACACTAAATCCACCGAACAAGATCAAAACCCACTTTTCTCAGACCGTTATGCAACATTACCAAAAGAACCAAAAATTTATAGCCTTATGTAACCCACACAATGGATTATAATATTATCTATATTATATATATAAGAATCAACATAAAAGTTTGTGCCCAGCCGTGCACGTCGTCTGGAAAAGTAGATATTGTACATGTATTAAGTTCAGAATGTATGTATACAGATCTCGAACAAGCACGTGCAATGAATTACATGGGACCACATGCGTAGCAAAAGGCTAGATATATATACAAATGGACTGTGAAATAGATTGTACTCATGACCCACATATATGTGGCATCCAAGGGATAGAAATCTAATATGAAACATCTTCATCTCTTCGCCCTGCTAGGAAGTAGCACGTCCACGAATTGGGGATGTAGTGGAGGGAGATTGCCATACGGATTTCATTCCGTTGTGGTCCTAGGTGTCTCCAAGCATGCCTGCCAAACCTAACCTGCACATTCAATAAACAAACAAGTTTTAACACCCAAATTTTAAAAATACCTCAAAATTTAGAAAATTGTACAATTTAGTTTAACTGCATGTGAAATATACCGCAATGTCATGATCCCTATCGATTGTTGTTGAAACTTCGCCAGGGAAAAAAAGACTCCACGAGGGGTAAGCTACTACAAATAATTAATTTTCAACGTAAATATTCACACTCAATAAATACCTACAAAATTTGAGATGTAGATATTTAAGTTTAAGTTTAATAACGAATAATGAACCTCAAAAATTTAAAAAAAAAAAACCCAAAACAAAAAAAATTTAAAAAATTGTGTACCTCGGTTCGTGGATTTGCAGATGCTATGGCGGGTATCTCCAGCAGGCCCCTCACAGTCTGCATATGTGGAGAGTCTCTGTAGCAGTCATAAGCTACCAAAAAACATGGTACAAATCAATTTATTAAAATATACTTAAGAGGGGTTATACAAAAAAAACATGTACAAATCAATATTAGTTATCCAGTAAGAAAAAAAAAACATTATTAATGTTATCTTCTAGGTTAGGCTAAATACATAGGATCTATAAATGTTAGCAACGGAGGCCATCTATCTTCATATGTATTTGGGTCCCAAAGGTTGGGATGGAGACTACTCGTATCTAGTAGAAGCGAATTGGATATAGGAGTGAGAACATTGGTCACATGGGAGACTTTTGTATAGGAATAACAAGTAAATCTGTGACGATCGATATGGGTGCTTTGAACCAGGGAGAATGAGGAGGCCACCATTTCCTTTGCCGCTACATGCGGGGTTTGATTTAGTGTTTCCGGTCCTCTAGTTTCACCTCACGGATAAACCATTGTTGACATGATCTGGATTCTCTCAAGGGGTTGCTAGGAAAGATTGACACTGTCTCCCCCTTAGGTTTGAATTAGGGATTTATTAGATTAATAAGAATTGTTTAGGGAGGGCATTATCCACCAATTATTATTCTAATTTTTTTAAGGTTTTAACATCCACATCAGGAGCAGAATGCCCCAAAAAAATACATCTCCTAAATGAAAGGTAGGCCTTATAGTCCAGAGGAGAGTGCAAAGTTGATTTCACTTAAGCTTCAGGTGGGTTGGAAGATTCTTTGAAAGTATCAATCAACTAGGATCTTGCATTAAATTGTATGGTGTGAAATCATATGTTTGGGATTCGACGATGAGTTTCCAGGTATTTCCTACTGCATATGGATATAAGAAAACATGGTCCTAAAGGATAGGGGAAGCTGGGGTCGGTACTTTGATCTAGGATTGGTTTTGTGTGCTAAGATTCAGTGAGAGGGTTGAATGATGGCACCAGGTGTTAAGATAAGGTACCCTTTTTGGAAAACCCAAATTGTTTACGAAATTTTGGTCTTGTCAGCTATAGAGGGGAAACAAAATAATTACAAAATTCCATAGACATAGGGTAGCGGTCTAACCTACCCGGGGTAGACGGGGGAACCAATTCTTGGAGATCTAATCATGGAGGTAGGAGGCTAGGCTAAGGATGAGTGCTATCTTACAGTAGGATGATCTTGGTAAAATTTAAAAATGAATATATTTCGGAGGACTCATCGCCAAAGGTACACGGGGTTCTTAGTATGCATCCTGGTTTTGATCTATGTCTTCGTTTACAAACCTAATTAAATGAGGATGATAAAGCTTTAGTTGTAGCAGGAGTTTCCAAGCTACAACACGGGGGGAGAAAAAACCCTAGTGTTGCACCCCAACAAGATGTGTTAGGATTCACTCAACCTACAATGGGTTTTTGGGTTTTTCGTAGTGTCCCCAACAAAATAACAGGATTGTCATTCCTCCTTGCAAGTTCTTGGCAACATGGTGCCAGGTAGTCGTGTCAGATCCAACCCCAAGAATGGCTCTGTTGCAAAATGAGTTTGAGCAATGAAAGCCCCACACCCAGGCTAAGAATATTTTAGAAACAAACCCTTAGGGGTCTACATGTTCTGCAGAGGGGGATGTACGGTTTTTTCTAAATGGAAAGGACCCTCCATCACGTAATTCACACCAACCCATGTGTGCACATATATATGTCCGCTTGCCTCCAAATCTATTAGGGTTCATATGAGTGGTGGAGTTAGGGTTCGACAGGAGTTGTCATAATTGAGGGATGTATTATAAGGGTACACTGATGTTGTAAATCTTAACTTCAGACACCAATACATATTTAAAACTATATAATATATGGCAAAGGACGCATTAGATTTTTAGATAAAGGGTACGAGAGGATTTAAACCTTTTTTACATTTCTTAATCCACTCTTATCATTCATTAAAGAGATTGTAACTAATGCGTAAAATCAGCGAGGCATGGTTAGTAGCTTCAGTTCCCTGAGCAGTGATGACCGCCCAGGCTCCCTGTGTATAAAAGAGAAAAAACTATTAAGACATGTGCAACATACCGTTGAAACAAAATTATTATCATAATTAATGTCGTGCAATGTAATGATTATTAAAAATGTAAGTGGTTAACATTGCAACTTTCCGTTTGAAACCCGCCCAACCGCAGTAAGCCTAGCATGTCAAACACCGGGATGTTCCTCACCGCCTCTTGCTATTAAAATAAATAAAAAATTAGTTGTTTACATGTCTGTACATGAAAGTACATCAATATATATATTTAATATCCAAACATGTGATTAAGATGGTACATATATATATATTTAAATTTATTAAAATTTATGTGAAACGCCATACAGTGGCTCCAGTCCAGTTTCCAAACCTCCCAGCATTAGGACAACGAGAGGCACCGAAATGAGAAGGAAAAAATGAGAGAGGCTATTGTAGAGGGTCCGTATGCTGAGGTTTCAGATCAGACGAGGCCTCTCTAGGTGCCACGGAGTCCGAGTAGTCACCCGACGAATTTGAACGATATTTTGGTCTCAGGGCTCTTAAGGGACTAAGCCCGAACGAAGTAGCCCGGAATCAACGACCCTTTCGCACACCGAAACACCGCCTCTTATAGCGTTCACGTGGCCACCTGGACGTGCCGGCACAGGTGGTTCGGTGCCACGGCCCACCGTTTGCAAAATACAGCGTTTGGCAACCTTACACTGGCTCCAACTGCACTATTTCGCGCGTTTGCAAACATTAGGACAGCGAGAGCACCGAAATGAGAAGGAAAAAAATGAGAGAGGCTATTGTAGAGGGTCCATATGCCGAGGTGTCGGATCAGACGAGGCCTCTCTAGGTGCCACGGAGTCCGAGTAGTCACCCGACGAATTTGAACGATATTTTGGTCTCCTGACGAATACTTCCTATGTTGATCAACTAAAGTTATATCATATTGGTAACAATACAATTTACAAGCTCAAAGGATGATCTAATGTCATATTTTATCGAATGAGATAGTTTCAGGAATCAAAAGTAAGAAATCAAGAAAACTAGGATGAGCTACAGGTACTACTTCTTTAAGATACAATTTACAAATGACTCATATAAATTGTCACATTTAAGGAAATAATTACGTAAGAATAAAAATAGAGTACAATAAGGTCCATCATCCATTACAGATTGCAAAGGAAGTAGATTGTATTAAAAGGGGTGACATTCCAACTTATAATCAAAGCTAAATGATCAAAGTACAAACTAAGATATCTGTCAAGACTAATGAAATAAAATTGAAAGCATATGTTTAAAATTTTAGCTCTAAGAACTTGTCAAGCTTCAAAGATTAAAAAATTTATAAGAAAAGTTTTCCAGAGATATTTCAATATGATTAAGTCTAAAAATTTGCAAAATATTGCAAGAAGGAGATAGAATAAGCTTTGAAAAAGTAGAAAGAACATTACAAACTTCAATATAATAAAATACATTGCATCCATAAGGTTATAATTTATTAAATGTAAGGAAAATTTCTATACAAAGAGTGTATCATATGCAGCACTTGTATGATAATCATGGTTAAATGAGTAAGATGCAAAGCAAGTTAGAAAAACACTAAAGAGGAGAACCAATTTCCATGATTTTTTGAAGTCATGAAGAATAAGTACACAATATATGAGAAGAAATTTGTGAAGAGGCCTTTAAAGGTCTGATTTAAAAATTAAATACAACAAGGAATGAATCTCAGAAAGTATAGATTACAAGTGTACAATAGGTATAAAAATTATCTAAATACCATAGCTCTTACAAGGAAATCACAGATTGAGAGAAAGATGAAATAGTTATGCATGTACAAAAAGAGTTCATGTTGCTAGAGATATAGTTTCTTAAATGAAATAAAATCATTAAGAAAAACCTCGTATTCATAATAGTCAAGAAACTCAAAACTACTTAGAAGATGACAAAGTGCATATAGAATCATAATCTACATGTATTCAAGAAGACAGTTCACAGATCCACATCATCATTGAAGGTAGAAGATACATAATTTAAGAATACAACTTATTCCAGATTAGTTTAAAGTTTTAAATGGCTAAGTATAGTTTTGAGTTTTCCAAAAAATTAACTTATTTAAACAAAATAAAAAACTAGAGAAAAATAATGAGAAAAATAAAAAGTAATCAACCTACAAAAAATATCCATCTTTCTCACTCCCAAATTCTAAGTCCGCCATTTCATTACTTTTTCTTCATGTAAATTGGTACCTCAAGAATCGATGTACGTTATACATAGCACATCTCTAGTTACTAATACTTAAGTTGGCTTGATATAGAGCTAACAATATTGTTTTAGTTTGAAAAATAAAAATTCAAAATGCCCATGGCACGAAATATACCACAAATAATAATCAGAAAGATACTAGAAAATATATAACTAGAAGTAATACACTAAATCCACCGAACAAAGATCAAAACCCACTTTCTCAGAGTTAGCAATAATACCAAAATAACCAAATTATAGCCTTATTTAACCAACACACATGGATATATATATATATATATATATATATATATAAGAATCAAATAAAGTGTGCTCCAGACGTGCACGTCTCTGAAAATATATATGTACATGTATAAGTTCATAATGTATGTATACAGATCTCGAACTAAGCACGTGCCATAATGTACATATGGGACCACATGCGGTCGCAAAAGGCTAGATATATATACAATGGACTGTGAATAGATGTACTCATGACCACATATATGTGGCATCCAAGTGGACTATAAATCTACTCATGAAACATCTTCCCTCTCTTCGCCCTGCTAGAAGTAGCACGTCCACGACCTGGGGATGTAGTGGAGGGAGATGCCACTACGGATTTCATCCGTGTGGTCCTAGGTGTCTCCAAGCATGCCTGCAACCTAACCTGCACATTCATAAACAACAAGTTTTTAACACCCAAAATTTTAAAATACCTTCAAAATTTAGAAACTTGTACAATTTAGTTAAAATGCATGTGCAATCTTACCGCAATGTCATGATCCCTATCGATTTGTTGGTTGACACTTCACAGGGACAACAATAGACTCACGAGGGGTAAGCTACATACAAATAATTAATTTTCAAATTAAATATTTCACACTCATATATATACCTACAAAATTTGATATTGTAGATTTAAGTTTAATAAGAAATAATGAACCTCCAAAATTTAACAAATTTAAAAAATTGTGTACCTCGGTTAGTGGATTTGCAGATGCTATGGCGGTATCTACAGCAGCCTCCACAGTCTGCATATGTGGAGGAGTCTCTGTAGCAGTCATAAGCTATACAAAAAACATGTACAAATCAATTTATTAAAATCTACTTAAGAGTTATACAAAAAACATGTACAAATCAATATTTAGTTACTCAAGAAAGAATAAAAATACATTATTAAATTTTATCTTCTATTTAGGCTAAATACATAGGATCTATAAATGTTAGCACGGAGGCCATCTATCTTCATATGTATTTGTGTCCAAAGGTTGGGATGGAGAATACTCGTTATCTAGTAGAAGCGAAGTGGATATAGAGTGAGACATTGGTCACATTGGGAGCTTTTTGTATAGGAATAACAACTTCAAAATCTGTGATCGACTGATATGTGTTGCTTGAACAAGGAGAATGAGGAGGAACATTCTCCTTTGCCGCTACATGCGGTTTTGATTTAGTGTTTCCGGTCCTCTATGTTTCACCCACGGATAACCCCTTGTTTACATGATCTGTGATCTCTCTCAAAGGGGTTGCTAGGAAAGATTTGACCATGTCTTCCTCCTTAGTGTTTGAATTAGGGATTTACTTAGATTTAAATACGATATGTTTAGGGAGGGCATTTATCCACCAATTATTATTCTCTTTTTTAATGTTTTACCATCTCACAATCAGGAGCAGAATGCCCCAAAAAAATACATCTCCTACATCTGAAAGGTAGGCCCTTATAGTCCAGAGGATGAGTGCAAGTTTGATTTTGCACTTTAAGATTAAGGTGGGTTGGAAGATTCTTTGAAGTATCAATCTCAACTAGGATTCTTGCATATACATTGTATGTGTGAAATCATATGTTTGGGATTCGACGTTAATGATGTTTCCCAAGGTATTTCCTATGGATATCAGACAACTATGGTCCTAAAATTATAGGGGTAAGTGGGGTAATTTGATCTAGATTGGTTTGTGTGATAAAGATTCAGTGAGAGGGTTGAATGATGTGAACCATGGTTTTAAGATAAGGTACCTTTGTTGGAAAACCCAAATTTGTTTAGAAATTTTGTCCTTGTCAGCTATAGAGGGGAAAAAATAATAAAAATTCCCTTAGCATAGGGGTAGAGGTCTAACCTACCCGCTAGAAGCGGGAACCAATTCTTGGAGATCTAATCATGGAGGATAGGGAGGCTAGGCTAAAGATGAGTGAATCTACAGATCAAGGCATGATCTTGGTAAAATGAATATATTTCGAGGACTTCATCGCCAAAGGTTACACTTGGGTTTCTCTTAGTAGGCCTCATGGTTTTGATCTATGTCTTCTTTTACAAAACCTCATTAAATGAGTGATTGACTAAAGCTTTAGTTGTAGCAGGAGTTTCCAAGCTATCAACAAGGGAGAAAACCCTAGTGTTTGCACCCCTAACAAAGATGTTAGGATTCACTCAACCTCCCAATGGGTTATTAGTGTCCCCAACAAAGATAACAGGATTTTCCATTCCTCCTTGCAAGTTCTTGGCAACATTGGTGCCAGTAGTGTCAGATCCAACCCCAATAATGGCTCTATTGCCACCTGCAGTTTGAGCAACTGAAGCCCCACACCCAGTGCCCAAGAATATTTCTAGAAACAAACCCTTAGGGGTCTACATGTTCTGCAGAGGGGGATGTAGTTTCTAAAATGAAAGGACACCTCCATCACGTAATTTCACACAACCCTATGTGTGCACATATATATGTCCGCTGCCTCCAAATCTATTAGGGTTCATATGAGTGGTGGAGTTAGGGTTCGCAGGAGTTGTCATAAATTGGAGGAGCTGTCTATTAAGGGTACAATGATGTTGTAAATTCTTAAATCTCAGTACACCAATCCATATAAAACTTATAATCATATGGAAAGGACGCATAGATTTTTTTAGATAAAGGGTACGAGAGGATTTAACCTTTTTTACATTTCTTCATCACTCTTATCATTCATTAAAGAGATTTGTAACTAACCTGCGTAAAACTCACGCGAGGCATGTTAGTAGCTTCAGTTCCCTGAGCAGATGATGACCCGCCAGGCTCCTGTGTATAAAGAGAAAAATATTAATACATGTGCAACATACACGTGAAACAAATTATAATAATAATCTAGTGCAATTAAATGATTTATTAAAAATGTAAGTTTGTATAACTTGAAACTTACGTTTGAAACACGCCCAACCGCAGTAGCTAGCATGTCAACACCGGATGTTTCCTTCACCGGCTCTTGCTATTTAAAATAAAATAAAAAATTAGTTTTTTACATGTATGTACATGAAGTACAATCATATATATATATTAATATCTCAAACATGTGAATTAAACTATTGTACATATATATATTATTTAAATTTATTTAAAATTTACCTGTGAAAGACCAATATCAGTGGCTCCAGTTCCAAAAACATTCCCCAGCATCTCATCTATAGAAAAAAAATCCTGTGAACCAGCAAATGATGTCTCGCCTGCAGTGCATACGGCACCACATGATCCACAGTGGTGTGGTGCACTAGAACTGGCACCTCCACCAACATCACCGGATGCAATCTGGGTGCTATGCTGGGTGAGAGTGCCAGTGAGCTCCCTCAATGCATGTAATGTATCAATCTCCACAACCTCCTTCACTGTAGGAGGGATAACTGAAGGCAATGGGGGTTTTGGGGCATGGGGGATCCTAGGATGACCTACGCGTGCACCAGGTCTGCTCTGTGCAGAGCCATCTCCTCGACCAAAAAAGTCTGAAAAGTCAAAATAATTCGGGACCTCATTGAGCACAAACTCACAATATAATTTCTTCAAAAAATAAAGAGGAACCTCATTGTTGTTGCATGGTGGATAATCAAAAACCATCCACCATCGGTCCCAAAAATTGTTTTTGATTCTATCATCATGGCACCAATGGATTGGGAACCGTTTGCAAGTAACTGCAGGGGGGGCATTGGTTCTAGGGCATTGCACAAATTAGGTCTTTTCCAATTTTTTTGTCTTTGACGGCCGCATGAGATAGTTTATCCGCATACCACTGCCTACAGTCACTTCTAAAGGTGTTCCATCTATGTATTTGGTTGGTTGCAGACTCGACTTCACCAATCAATGTTTACAATGTATTGGCTCAAGTCATGCGGGATGGATTTGTAGCATGGTTTTGTCTTATAGTTTGAATTAGGTTCTCAATGACAATTTTATTTTCTTGGATTCTTCCAATGATATTATCTTGCGTTCCTGTTAGCTCAGTGGGGACAGAAGGAGCCACAGGGGGCGGATCTATGTTTGGAGGAGGGTTTTGAGGAATGTTCGGAGGGTTTTGAGGAATGTTCGGTGGGTTTTGAGGAATGTTTTGACGGTTTGCACGAGCCCGAGCTTGCCGACCAACTGATAAAACAATAAAATTGTATACATAAATAAACAATTCACAAAACCCGTGAAAATGCCAAAAAAAACCTAAAATGCAAAAAAAACAACCTAAAATGCAAAAAAATGATTACAATCGGGGACTTACCTCCTCGTCTTGGCGGCATGGTTGAATCTATCGCTATCCAGAAGTCCGATGAGCAATTTTGAGATAGTATTGAAAGTGCGAGTGAAAAACGTTTAGGAAAAGTCACGGTTTGAATTGAAAATTAGGAAAATAACGAGTCGCGGGACTGTTAAATTTTGTCTCAGAGTTCCGCGATCGCGGTTTATAACCGTGCTCGCGGTTATAAACCGCGATCGCGGAACTAGGTTCGGTAATTACCGAACCTAGAATTCAATAACCGCGATCACGGTTTTAGGACCGCGCTCGCGGTTTTATAACCGCGCTCGCGGTTTTAAAACCGCGATCGCGGTACCTTTATTTCGGGTTTTTATGTCCACGGAATTGTCCACCAACTTCGTGCACTTACCCATTTGTGAGTACTTTCTCTTGTATATGAACTTGCTGATTTGAAGATGACCAATCCTTCATGGTAGCTTGTAGAAGATCCCTTTCTCTTGGGATGGATAATGATTCCTACATTGATATGTTCACATTTTTCTTCTTCATCTGATCAATGATGTTGAATGGGGATGAAACATCTCTTTGCTGCCCCTTAGCCTGGATATTCTTTTCTTGCACATGGGCAGCAACAATTAGCATTTGAGTTGGTCTAGAAGGTGGCTTGGGCTGTCCTTGTATGTTTAGAACTGCATTTTGCTTTCCAACACCTTGGGGAGTGATGGAAGGTTGTAGATCACCTGGAGCCAATGATTTCCCTTCACCAATATTCCTCTTTTTTGACCTTGTGTTAGCTACAACATTTTGAGACATTGTTTGATTCATGCCACAAAAATCCTTAGCCTACCAATTCACTAGTGTAGTTTCATTTAAAGCTACATTTTGATGGAAAGTTCCTTGTTGGTTTGTTTCTTGACTCACCTCACCTTCCAAGCTAGTTTTTGTCACCATCAAAGCTTGGTTCAAGGGACCATTGAAGCACATAGATTGGTTGTGAGGTTTATTGCATGGGAAACACCACTCATAATCTTGAGCTATATTATTTTGCACTGGCACTAAAGCTTTAGAGGCAGATGCAACATTGGGGTTATAGGGCTGAAATGGTCTATTGGTAGGAGGCCTTACTTGATTTTAATATGTAGCTAGATTAGGTGGCCTAATAGGCTGATGTGGTTGCCTATTAGGCTGAGCTTGATGCTGATAAGAAGGTCTAAACCTTTGGGCCTGTTGCCTCTTGAGTGTTACCAACTCATTTCCTAAATTTTGTAATTGTTTCATGACTTGTTGAAGCTCATTTTAGGCACTAGAGGATGAAGTAGAAGTTTCATTTGAACTTTGATTTCTAGGAGTGGGAATAGGAGCTATAGTAGGTGCTTCACTAGTACTTAGATTTTCTAAATTTGGGTATAAGGGCATGGGAGGCCTAGGAGCTAGTTTACCAGCTTGAATTAAACAATTCTCAGCTCTAATGGAAATTATATAAGCTTAGGTATAGTGGTACCTCCCATGGATTGAATTAACGTAGAAATATTAGAATTTAAAGCCTTAAGATAGTATAGATAAGCACCTTCAGCTGTTGGCCTTACTGCCACTAGAATTCTATCCCAACTCCTTTAAAATCTGAAGTTGAAGTCTGTTAGCTGCTCATTTGGAGCTCTCTTGATAGTAATTAGGTGTTCCAATAGAGATAAGTTATCTCCCTTTTCTCCAAACTGCTCATGGAGAGATATGCATAACTGATTCTAATTTTGGATAGAGCTAGCCCCAAGGCTTCTAAACCATTGCAATGCTTTCTCTTTGAATGAATATGCTAGAAATTTGACAATAATTTACATCTCAACAATCTCATGGATTGCATAAAAATTAGCAATGTCTTTAACATGATCACCAGGGGTGGTCTGATTTTCTCCAGTGAAATATGGAATGTTCTTAAATGCTGTAACTGGAACTGGATTTTGTGCATTGAGAGCAAGTGGGTTGCTTCTAGTGAATTTGACATAAGGGTTGGGTTCTGCCATTCTGATTGGCCTGAGAACCCTTGTTGATTGAGTGAAAGTTCTAGAAGGTGGAGGAGTTAATAGAGTTCTGTTTGGTGCAGATGGAGACATTTTAATCCTTCTTCCTCTATGTCTTCTTCTAGGAGATAGCTATAGATACTCAGAAAAACCTTCTTCTCTAGCTCTTGACCCTTGTGTTGATTCTTCTCATGAATTTTTAGACTATGACTATTGAAACCAGTTGATTTTATTTTTTGGAGTCACCAGATGTGCAAATCAGGGCTCTTTTTGAGCAAGAAACTTGCAGCAAATGCTCATCAACTTTGTTGCAATGAAGATGAAGACTTCTAAGGTCCCACCAGGTCTGCCAAAACTGTTAGGGCAGATTCACAGCACCCCTGGATGTTTATCAGATTTCTAGTTTGATAATGGGCATCCAGTGTGATTGCCCAACATTGAATATTTTCCCCAAGTGTGGGACTTGTAAAAATGGGAAAAGAATCTCCAAATTAGAGGCTATTTCCTCAACTCCTATTATTAGATATATAACTTGAAAATTTCAGAGGTTTAATACCAGATCCTACTCTAAATTCCAAGGGGATAGGGATAGAGAGTGCAAAAGAAATAAAACTAATACTAACAAGGTGATACACCAAAGGAGTGGTGAACATTTACTTCTGCAGCTTGACACAGATCACATAAACATAACAAAACATCATGCACAAACTGATAAAATGTAATGAAAGATCAGAAATGAAGCAAACAACATGAGCATAGGACTGAAACTCATTCACAGAACTTGTATTGTCATTTCCAGTGTTAAAAATACATGCATTACAATAGCAGAGAGGTAGAAAACATGTTACAGTATTGGAAGAGGTATGAAATTCCACAAAATCACTTTCTAGGGTGAAAGAAGGAGTCTGTAAAACATAAAAATGTCCAACCTTTTACAAATGAGCCAAAACTGACTTTTAAAGGTGAAAATTAGAGCCCTAGGAAGAAGAAACGTGGGAAAACATGAAGGAATGTCTCAACCACTAACCAAATGCCATTAAAATAGCATGGAAACCCTCAAAAGTTCATTCCTTGATGTTTTTGACCATGCTGTGAGAGAATGCGAGCCATACTTCATTAAAAATGGTGGTTGAAATGTCAGTTCCATTCTCCTTCCCCTGCCAAAGGTGTTTTTGATTTTATCTCTCCAAACCTTACCAAAACACAAAATTGATCCCTCCATCATGTAGAGAATTTCAAAATCTTTCCAATGACACCAATAATTCAAAAATCTGATTTCTGGATCCAAAGTTATGCCCTCCTAAAGATTAAGGGAAAAACTAGGGCAAAATTTAATCTTGGCGGGCCCGAAATTTAAAATTTTCCCTCGTTTTTGACTTTGGGAAAATTTCCCCAAAAAATCCACCTCTCAAAGTTTCAATTCCATGTGGCATCATTTGATTGGTCACAGGCCTTTCCCCCACCTTTTACACCTTTTGGATCTTTGGAAAATTTTCCAAAAATTCTCTGCCGCTCCGAAACTCTGCTGCCACGTGTCACCTTCCTATTGGCGTACGAACCTCTGCCTCCAAAATTTCCATCACTGCAAACCACTACCCTAAATGATACATGTGGTGCCTTCCTATTGGCATAGGCCTAAACTCAAAATTACCTCGATTGTGCCTGTCCTTAAGATTTTGCCAACCGCATGGACACGTGGCAGCTTTTTACTGGTGCGGGCCATCAAGGACAAGGTTTCAATTCATTATTTTCTATTGTTTGGGAAAAAGGAAAATTTCCCTCCATACCTCTACCTCCTGAATCCTTGAGGACACATGGCATGCTATGATTGGCTGGCAGGACTTCAACCCAAAATTTCCCATTGTGCTAACTTTGGAATTTTTCTAACTGCCTCCCGCCACTCCGAAACTCCAACGGGCTTCTGGACATGTGACCTCTTCCTACTGGCTGGCAGACCTTCGGGCTGAAAAAATTCTTTTTGTGCCCTGCCAATACTTGGAAATTTTTCAAAATCTCTCCCGCCTTCGAACATTCTGCCACTGACGTGGTGCATTCCTATTGGCTGGCGGGCCTCCCTTGGGAAAATTTCCCTCCCAAACTCCATCGAGCCATAACTTGAAAAATATAAGGAGTTAGAGACAAAATTTTACCTTTTTGGAAATGTGAGAAGATTCTCTATCCAATGAAACCCTTTCTAGAACATTTTGAGTGCCTAAAAGATGAAAATTCTAACTGAGACACAAGGAAAGAAGGAATGAAAGGAGATAGCTAGAATAAGCAAGGGGCTTATTTTGGATAACAAATTCATTGCATACAACTTAGGACACAACCCTAGTTTTATAATGACACCGAAAATTGAATTTTTTAGTTAAATTATTGGATATTACAATGACCCATCATATTTGGCACCATTTTTGGGGATACCATAAGCACAACTCATCATTCTATTCACCTTACATGCTATGGGTATTAGTGAAGTTAATCTATGCAACCAATAGGAGTTTTAAGCCTTTTTTACATGACCAACATTAATGCACAAGCCACGAGAATATCAAGGGTGATTTATACCTCGTAATATTAAAATAATATCTCCAAATAGAGAACAAGTAGGAACACTGAAAGTGACACTGAATATGATACAATGCCTAGGAGTAATTTTGAACAGTTCGCATCATCTTATTTACAAATAGAACAACTTTCAGAAATGGGAGATAATGGGAATGAAGAGGACCAACCTTTGGGTAAAACTTTTACTTATCCCATTTTCATAAATGAGGATTAGGATGCACCCATGAAAAACATCTCTCCATCTATTCTCCCTATATTTCAAGGAATGTCCATAGAAGACCCATACTAATCCTTATTTGAATTCAAATTTCTTTGCCAGACATATGATTACAAAGAAGACAACTAAAAACTCAAAAAATTTCCTTCCACCCTCAAAGACTCTGTCATGAGGTGGTTCATGGGATTTCCCTCTAACTCCATTCATCCATGGGAGGACATGGAGACATTCTTTTTGGATAAATACCAAGACTACTGTAGGGGAAGATATAGGAGAGAAAAGTTCATCCAGATAAAGCAAAAAGAAGATGAAAATATGGAAGATTATCTACACCGATTTATTTTTCTCCATAGAAGGAGTGGTTATGATTTGAACACAAAAATCACTGAGATAGTTTTCCTTACAATACTTGATGATGAAACCAAAGATTCCATCCATCGCATGGGAGGAGGTGATGTACAAAAACTCACCATGACATAGATTACTGAGTTAAGCAGGAGTTACTCTAGAACAAGAGTAGGAATAACGTAAAGGAACACATCAAAAAATGCCCTAGGTACCTCAGAACTTATTAAAGAAATGGATAACTTGAAAACAAACATCTTATCACAGTTAACTTAAACCATAGATGGCTTGAAAGCCAAGAATAATTCTACAAATGAAACTTTAGATATATACTATCCTAAATGCAGGAAGAGACATCCTTTGAGATAATTCCCTTTGGATGTCACAGAAATGTGTTTGATCTGTGATGTCTCTGACCATGATACCAATTATTGTAATCTCTAACAACAGTTGAAAGAGAGATTGAATGCCATAACTCAATCAAATACAGAGGTAAAATTCATATAAGTATTAAATAACCAGTTTTTCTATGCCCCAAGAGCTTCGAAAAACCCCTAGATGATGCCATGGCCTAGTTAGGACCCTCCACCAACTTGGAGACCTGACTGGACACCACCAAAATGGGAGGCTTATCCATATCCACCACGATTGGTGCCTCCATATAATCAGCAAGGTTGGGTAGCACCAACAAATATACCACCATGGAAAAATCAATAATGGGAACCTCAGTAGAATTCTAATTAGCCAAGGAGGTTTACACAAAAAATGAGCTTTAATGCCTCCACCACAATAAAATTATTAGCAAGGGCAAGTAGCAAATACTCAACTCCCAAACCATCTTGTCTCAAACCCCAAAAATCAACAAAAAACTTCATTTAATGAAGCATGACATGGTGAGATGATGCAATTGAAAGCCATTAATAATGTATAACTGAGGTTTGGAAGAACAGTAAATAATCCTCCTATTGTTATCACATAAATACCTAAGAAAAATGAGATGATACCAGAGGAAAATGAGGAGATACTTAAGGAAAATAAGGAAACTAAACATGTTCCACAAATACGAGCCACTAGGAATAACCAAGAAAATGATAGGAATGTATATGCAACTCCTTTTCTAGAATGATTAAGAGAAACAAAGAGAAACACAGAATGACGAAGAAACAACACTAGTTTAGGAGTTGAAAAAGATGAACATTGAGGTCCCACTTCTGAGAGCAATAAGGGACATTCCTGAGTTAAACCAGAACATTAGAATCCATTTCATAAAAACACTAGGGAGGAAGAGGAAATATCCAAAAATATTCAAATTAGAAGGAAATATAGATGATCTAATAGTTAGAAATCTTCTTTCACCAAAATATGGGGATCCTGGTGTAGAAACCTATAATTTAGATCCAACAATTTAAATACTTATATTATGATAATTATACTACTTCCTGCAAATTGATGACATGTCGTCAATATAGCATACTTTCTCTTCTATCATAATTAATTAATTACATTACACTAATTAATTAACCCTTCTATCTAGCAAAGATGACAATTAATGAATTTCCATTAATTAACCCCTTTATACTTGAATTTAATTAATTATTCATAATTAATTAAGTTTCCTCTTCTATTAGATAAATATATCATCATTTATTTAGCCTAAACCTTTTCTATTCCCTAAATCATACTAATTGTTCTTCTAAAAGATTCTATAAAGCTTGCTCACCTATTAATTAATCACTTGGGTTAATTAATAAATCCTCTCAAACCACATGAGTCACTACAAGACAAATTAAACTCCTCTAAGGTTAACTCAACCCCGTTTTCAACCATAGTCACCCCCAACTAAATCAACATAGCTATTATTCCCCATGTAAAGGGATGTAGAGATTATTTTATCCATTGGGCTATATAAGGAGCCCTCCTCTTACCATTCTACTTACACCTAAATGAGCATTCAACCTATACTATAGTCATTTTATCATCTTAGAGCATTCTTCCATTAGATGAGCTAGCTATCTTCATTTCTTACATTCATCCATCCAAGTTTGAAGTCATATGGAGATATGTCAAGTGTTCTTGTAGCCATGGATTGACAAGACTCCATTCTTGAAACCTTGGGATTCAAACATACAATCAACCCTTTTGATTGCTAAGGATCTAAATAGGTTCATTCCATTGATTAACATTCAATAGAGATAGAAATTAATTGCTTAACATATTAGTTTGATTTTTATTCATGTTCTAATGCAAATATGTTGGTAGATTAGTCTTGTTTAAGCTTTAAGCATGATGGTGCATAAATTTTAGTTTAGCATTGTATTGAGGCTATTATGTCTTAGTCTTGATTTTACTTGCATAGCTAACTAATTATTGCACACATTTGGCATGCCCAGTGGGATGGATCCTTAGTCCCTTAACATGGTAGTTCAAATTTTTTTGTTATTTCAAATTTTTGCTAACCCTTGATATGCACATGTGTGAATTAATGTTGAATTTATTATGTTTTTTGCTAATTTTACATGTGTTGAGTCTTACTTATAGATCTAATTTAGATGGGTTCTTATCAATTTTGAGCTAAATATCCAAAAAATGATCTTTGTGAGGTCGATTACATCATTTTCCATGTTTTGACGTCACTTCTAGGTACATGTGTACACAAAAATGACATAGGCACGTACACGTCCAAGCCTAGGCGTACACATCCAAATGCTAGTGTATACATTTAGAGTCTAGCATATACATAATTATGCTAGCATACATGATATCTTGTCCTTTGTGTTTTTTTATTTCTCTACCTGCTAACACATCTGCCTGACCCCGAGTGTACACATTCATACTTTGGTGTACCCATCTGGTAGAGCTTCTATTTAACTTGTTTTGACTTTCTGGACATACATGTCTAAATTCCAGCATATACATCTCACTTTCGGTATACATGACTTTATGTATTTTGAGGTTTTTGGTCTTCTTGTCTACTACCGTATGCGTTTAAATCCTAGCGTACAAGCCTATACCCGAGTGTACCTATCTTCTAGTGTTGTTTCTTTGAACTTTCTATTTGTGGGCATATACATCTAAATGTTAGTGTACACAACTCTCTGGATGTGTACCCATTATCTCACTATTAGTTTCCACATAGGGGCATACACAACCTGAAGTAGGCGTACACACCAAGATTTGAGTGTACACAGCATAGTTATATTTTGAGGTCTGATTGGGAATTTGTAAATTTTTTTTCTAACTTTTGGAAGGTCTGTTTCAAGGCTAATTTCTATTTTGCAGGGGTTTATGTGCATATATTTGTTAATTTTATGTGTTTGAAGGGTCAAATGAACATTGCATGCTTAATCATGAGATTAGAGTCATGTATGCTCTTCCCTCACACCTTTTAGGTGATCTTGGGAACCATAAACAATTTCTATATCTCTTCCTTGTTTCTAAAAATGATTTTTATTAAAAGAATGAATGTAAAATTTGGTTAAAATGAACAAGTTTCACATTTGAATCAAGTATTTTCCATTTTTTGATTTCTTAGTTGGATTCTATGTTGCGTATGCTCTTCTCTTGCTTCTTAAAAATGATCTTGAGAATCAGAAATGACATTTTATCCTCTTTTATCTATGGAAAACTACTAAATCCATTGTGCATAACCTAAACACTCATCAAATAAATGAAGGCTCAAGACAAAACAAAACTACTAATACATTTTCTGTGTAGGTTTCCAAATGGTGTTCAAGCAAACCACATTAATAATAAAAGATAAAAAAACACACCACAATCAAAATATTATATTTACATGTTCGGATAAGAGTACGCCCCATCCACTCAACTAGGACATAACCCATTTGGCATAAGCCTTAAGCTACAAAAATTGGGGTGGTCTTAGGAACCCCAAAGTAGTTCACACAAGAGAGAACCTTGTGGACGAAATGGGAAGTTATCCACACTACCTACTTGACTAGTGATACATGTGAGATTTAGCATCAAATTTATCTGTATCATGACCCCAGTGAGAGTACATGATGGATTCATTTATTTTACACTATGCTTGAAGGGGTTAAAGTAAATCTGGCATACTCCTTGGGAAACCTTGGAAAACTAAGCCCGCATTTAGATAATTTGTGACACCTAGTTGAGTGAACCACCTAGGAAGCTATCTTGTCCAAGACCCAAATTTGACCAAATCAAAACCAATTTTAGTTGAGAGCCATCGCAAAGGGATAATTTTCTCATAATCAAAATCTTGTTTTTCAAACAAAAGGAGATTCCATTAAAGTTCAAATGACACTTCATTCATCATGGAGATTGCGAGGCATTACTTTTGTTTAGTTTTTCACTAGCCCTAAGGTGAGGCTAAACTCTACTGAAGTGAAGCCAAACTCTCTTCAACACTAATTGATCTACTTCACTTTATTTTGACACTTTTTTGATCAGGAGAAGAGTGACTACCTTTGTGTTGCTAATTGATTGTATTTTCGACTTTTGTTTCCATTTACGCTCATCCATGTTTATGGATGAGTTGTTAAACATCTAAAGTGTGTGGAAACGTTTTCAGATCATTGGTAGCCTTTTTTTAATCTTGATACCCAATTCAAGATCATAAATCGTAGTTAGGCATGATTCATCATCTTGATTCTCCTTTGAACTATTATCTTGCTTGTATCGTATCACAATAATTTTTATACTTACATCTTGTTTCTTGCAAACTTGGTCTAAGTGTCTAGATTGTAATGTTATGCTACGCGCATTCTAATAATTCCTTGGTATGCCCTAGCATTAGTTTATTTTAAAAAATTACCTCAATTTTGAAAAGTTTTGAGTGTTACCATTTATGTGTGTTATATCAATATCATTTTGATATTAATACCTTACTTTTCTGAAAAGTTTGGTTAACATATCTTAGTGGTATTGTTGTGTTGCTCAAAATCATAGCTACCACTTTTTGAGATATAGGTCTTGATTGGATTCAAGCTTGCTTTCAATATACTTTCTTTGGGGATCATATTGAATTTTTGTTAGTACTTACGCCTTGTTCATTTATTTGAACTTGACATAAGTGGTGACATTTTGCTAGCCATCTTAAACACCAACTACCACTTGAGAAAAAACTTAAGAAGTATGAAATTTTGATTGATTGGTCTGAAAATTAGTATTGAGTGATTGTATTTTGTTTGTCTCTTTTGACTTATTATTTTAAGACAATTACTTTGGCACGTTGATCCTTTGACATTCATCATTCTTTGAACCACTGAAATCCTTGGAAATTTTTAAACTTCCATTTAGGTTTGGATGATACCTTTTGAAAAAATTCAAAACACCTTAGTAAAGTTATCACACATCATGGCCCCCAAAACAAGATTGGGAGCTAGAAGACAAGTCATTGAAAAACAATCATGGGAAACGTAAAAAAAACAAGGTTTGAATCCATTTGTTGGTCATGATTTAGGATCTCTATTTTATGTAAAAAGGAAGTAGAAGAGATAATAGATCATAGTGGTGATGAAGCAAGAGCACCACACACAGAGTTAGAATTTGACCCCGCCCTATTAGATGAATTTATTTTTATAAACAAAGATATGGTATTAGATAGATTGGTGGAGTTAGGTGTTAGAATGCCAACAAAACATGAAACTCTTCCACCCAAAAATGAGGCTAATGAGGAATAACCACCTCTCATCAACATGGATGACATTTTAGCACATGGACATGCTTCCACATCAAACATAGAAAACAACAACATAATGGGTTATAAATTACCATTCATCAAGATGCCACGTAGAGTATGAATAGAACATGAAAAATTGGAACAACCCCCATGCGATGAAGATGATGAAGAACTTCATGAGGAAGAATTCCTTATACCACAAAAATTTCAGAACTTTAGTCAAAAATTAGCTTTACTGACATCTCATGTACAAAAATAAGCAAACAAAAAGTACATCAAGAGAAACCTAAGGACAAAAATAGTGAACTTCACATAGAAAACCAAGATGAAGGAACATCAAAATATAGTCATGTGTATATTCCATCTTCCACCACTAATGAATTTTTATTTTTCACAAGAACTACAATCGATGAAAGCAACACTCACAAGCCTTCAAGAAAATAATGGGGGAAATAGAAAAAGATATCAATACGAAGAGTTATGTCCCCATCCATTTGATAAGGCCATGTTTCTTCAACCCTTTCCTAAGAAATTTGATATGCCCAAATTTAAAAAGTATAGAGGGAAAGGTGATCCACGAAATAATGTGAAATAATTTTACATAGCATGCCAAAAAGTGGCCTACAGCCACAACTACCTCATACGAATCTTTCCAAAAAGTCTAGGATGACAAGCCTAGAAATGGTTTACTCACTTACCTCATGGGTCTATATTCACATGGTCTGAACTAACAGAGATTTTTCTATGAAATTTCTCATATAACATGGAAAGGGACATAACCATGGAAGACTTGTGTTACACTAAACAACATCCAAATGAAACCTTCACAAGTTATCTACAAATATGGCGGGGGTTAGCTAGCCACTTCCCTTGCTCGATGCCTAAAAATAAACTTGTTAGCATTTTTGTACCAAATTTAAATCTATACATCACGTTTCATTTACAAATGCATCGTGTTTATAGATTTTTATAGGTCATCGAGAAGGGCATAAACATAGAAAAAAAACTCATTATAAAAGGAAAAATCAAATCATCTTCCAAGGATAATCGATCTACCAAAAAAATAGACAAACCAAAGACATTTAACAAAAAAAAAAAATTGGTAGGAGAAGGAATCACATATTCAAAACATATAAAAGTAGTCCAAATTGGTCAACCTTTTAAACTGACCAAAGGGCCGATCCAACCACTAGCCAAACATATAATGTTCACTCCTCTTATTGAGTTTTTGTATAAAATATTGAAACAATTGGATGCAGCCCACATGATGACTTATCCTACAACAAAACCCTTTGATGAAAACAATCCTAAAGCTTCACAGTATAAAGAGCATGAATATTGTGATTTTTATTGTGTAAAGGGACACAAGACAGACAAATACCTAATACTGTGCCACTACATCCAAGATCTTATTGATAATGGAGAGATAGAAGTTGACCCACCAGAGAAAAATCACATGCCAAATGAAAATATAGGGATATTCAAAGAACCATTCCCTAAGCGTGGTAAGATAAATGAGAAGAAGCCAAATCAAGGAGAGTCATCCCAAAGTTACAAAGCCACAAATTATCTATATACCAAAAGTGATAATAATCATTATGACTCACTCATTAGATATGTTTGATCTTCTGATGAGCATGTGAATAACATTAGGATCAATGGAAAATATTATGATGTGGTAACAAGATGCGCTCGTCTCATGATCACGAAACCTCTTTTGTCTACCCCTCAGGATGGTCAGTACAACATCTTAGAGCAACTTGAGAAGACATCTGCGAAGATTTCAATCTTGTACCTTCTTAAAATATCAAATTTACATAAGGAAATCCTATATAAAACTCTCTAGGGGTAATGAGTGCCAATAGAAGTAGACCCTTCACATTTACAAGCCGCGGTGGAAAACATTGCACCCACTAAACACATCTCATTTAACCACAAGGAAATCCCTAACGAAGATCACACACATAATCTTCCCCTATATATAGAGGTAATTTTTACCCACCAAAAGATAAAATGGGTGCTTGTGGACAATGGGCCAAGGTTGAATATATACACATTAAAACTAATCAAAAAACTGGGACATACAGAGGAAGATATAGAGTCCCACATTATCACCATAACTGTTTATGACAATATGGAGTGGGAGTCAGCTAGAACAATAACAATGCCGATGGAAGTAGGGCCTATTTGCTACAACACAAAGTTTCATGTATTAGATTTGGAACTTCCATACAATATTCTTCTTAGACGCCCGTGGGTTCATGTCATGTAGGCCATACCATCAACATTTCATTAGTGTATTAAATTGAAACACGAGGGACACAGTCTTACCATTCAAGGTGATCTAGAACCCTTTGCTCACTACAGAGCTCTTAATAGATTCACAATTAGGGGTACATATAGATGTCCCTCCACTAAAATTTTTATTCCCCTCGAGTCAAAATCTCTTGAATCAAAGGTAGATTTAGAATCCATAAGTCCTTGTGCTCATGAGGATTTTATGTCCACTTCTCCCTTTGATTTATTGGAGATGAAAATCCTTGAGTATGGTTGTGGAGAATACAATGTGTAATAGGCTCTCCTACTTTTAGATATTTCTTTATCACCAAAAACAAGAGGCAGACCCAACTATCACTTTAAACGGCGTAAATATGAATGTACTATAAGGACATTCTTACCTGGAAGACGACTTGCAAAAGAGAAATTGTTAGACCCACCTATATCTTGGGTCCTCGAGGACACTAGGCCTACCTATTACGAAACCCCAGAATATTCCAAATATAATAAAATGATGTATTCCATGGGTTAAAAAGGACTCATATGTGGAAAATTTGAACAATGAGCAAAGGAGCCAGTCCCACTTCTACATTTCAAAATAGAACAGTATGGTATTGGTATTTGGCCATATGGGTCACATCCTATGGATCAAGATATTACTTACTTTGAGCATGATGATAGCTCTACTTATTCGGATAGCGACACAGATTCCCACTATAGCCAATATGAGGATCTTTCCTCCATGAAGCTTTTCATGGATACTGTTATCCTTACCATAACCCATGCGACCCATGTTTCTTGTGGAATAGTAAGACGATGTTGTAACACTGTCACATACCAGGGAGTATACTAATTAGTGGTCCTAACATCTATGACATGCCTCAATGGAAGCCACTTCTATGTAACCATCTGATCAAAACTAGCCTAGGCACTGGCTAGCTAAATTTAGGACCCCATGTCAAATCTCTTGGCAACCCTACAGACATACCACATTTCTACACCAGGAACATCCTGAACACCCCCAAACTATTGAGCACATATGTCCACATGATAATAATCCATAATGTAAGCCCTGATTCCTATCAAAAAGTGCTCTACATTGCTATACTGAGCTCATCAGCATCCTCATCCCACTGATAATAGTGGTAGGTCCTCCACACTATCATCTATTGTGTAAGCTCATTGAACTCTCACCTATAATGGTAGGTGCTACCTATGTGTCCTCGAATGTCACCACCTATCAAGACCCATCCCATAAAAGATGGCTCCTCTAGATCTCGAGCCCGTAACTCACCTATAGGGAGAGCAATAGTTATATGGTCCCATGACCATATCTGTAACAAAAGTGTTGGACCCACGGTCTTCTAACCGTGGTATGTAGTCATATGTAGGTCCCAGTAAAGGTGCAGTAACATACACTATATCTCTCCTCATAGTAAACCTTATTTGACTCAAATGAGTCAAAGTGGAAAGGTAACACCTATCTTGCTAGGGACAAGAATGCAACTGACAAGTGTCATCAGGTATATAGTAATGCAATGAGACCATGGATCTTTAATGCAATCATTTAGATAAATTGTCATCCCTCGGTGGGGTATGTCCAATTAGAAAAACACCTCAATAAGACAACCTATAATATCCTCATCATCAATGGTACACAACTAACTGGCCAACTATGGGAACATGGAATATATGCTAGACATCCTCAAGTGTAACTATCATCTCCCCTGTTAGGATTTGAAAGCACTGACTCTCTGAGTGTCATCTCTCAACAAAAGTTGTAAGGGGACCATGATCTAAAGTGATCGTAGGCATCTGAACCACATAATAAAATCTAGTCACATCTAACAAGATCATCAGCATCTATCAGTCGTGTGAATGAAAGCTCACCTCTATGGTATTTAGTCGGTTATGTCACTCCCTCACATGAAGCGATGGTAAACAGAACTACGAAAGACAATCCACATGTTACAACTTTCTTCTACTAATTTTTCTTCTAACTAAATTTTCATCCAACATTTCCTTATTTTCATTCACTAATAATTCTTCTGAAAGTCAGTCAGCTTGGGTTTTTCCCATCTTTGGCACATACATACCCCTTTGGGTATGTACATGCATCCTCTACTGCATGCTTGTGCCATTGTGTACGGACCATGGGTAGTGCATATGTGTGTCTATGAGTGTGTCTGCATGTACCATCCTCTACCCATCTACCCTAATGCATATGCGGCTCTTTAGTCATATGTGTGCCCTTTGTCTCATGTACGCCTAGGTGTACCCATCTTCTACCCAAAAGTATGTATGCCAATATTTTGATGCATACACACATGTGTACATACCATTGACATGTACGCCTACATGTACACATTTAAAACACATGCACACCCCCCTTTGGCTGCATATGCGCCCTAAGGCACACATACACATCCTATGCTAATTACTAACAACAATAAATGATAAAAATCACAAAGAAATATTAGGGAACTCATGAATGGTTCATCATTGTCATATCAGGAATACTTCCAAATGGTGTCAGCTCATATGTGGCAGCTCTAAACTCTGGCCATCTCATTAATCATTTGCGGTATCTCACGGTAAAAATTTGGTAGAGCTCGGTAACAAATAAAAATAATCACGATGATTTATCCCCATTGGGAGAGGTATATATATCACCATTTTATACCACCAAAATTCCCTAGGGGCATGTTTTTACCATTTTTATTCTTTTAACAATTCTCCTATCCACTGTGATGATTATTTTTATTAAATAATCATTTTTAACTAATTTTCACCATGTTGGGGCATATTTTTATTGCATAGCACCCGTTTCTTCTCCTTGGGGAATTTTTCTTGCTTCCCAGTGATATTCTACCTTCTTATTTCTTCCAATAAAAATCAAATTTTCCAAAACAATTTTTTTTCAATAAAATAGAAAAAATCCTAAAAATTTAGACCATTTTCAATATCCTAAAAATCATAAAAAATCACAAAATTGGAAAATTTTGGTGATAGACCCATCATAGTTAAAAATCATATCTTGCGCATGGTATTCATCCGATATCTTACAAGTATTTTCATGTGTTCATGAATTTAATGACTCACAAACCATCGGATCTACAACCATCTACAAAGTTATCATGTTTGCTTCGTTAATAATCTGGGGCACATATTGTTGCTTGATTCTGTTTCATTATGCACAACGCTTTACCATTGGACCCTACATCCTTCATTATTTCCCCTAACATGTATCCTTGTTCGGAGCATCATCTTTAACCCTTTTCATCAATCAAAAACATTTGGGGATATTCGGCTTGATAAAAATATATTCGTGCAACCTTCTTGATCATTGTTGGTTTGAGTATGTGTGTTTGTACATGTTTCCCTGTTAAATGATATTGTTTCCTTCTCATAATGCATTACTTTCTGTATGTTGTTTTGAGTTGGTGTTTTCAGCAATAGATAATTATTCGTAGTAAGGATTTACATGTCATTCTACTTTTTTCGTATGCTTATATTTTTTTAATAAGGACCAATGACTTAGATCCTTAGCAAAATTATGATGAGAAAGTTGTTCTACACTAGATGTAAGACTAGTTATTCCATGGACTTATTCCTCTCTTTCTCCTCACTCATTCTACTATCAAAATTATTCTTCTAATTCACTTGGGGCATCCTGCCCCTAGCCATTCTTCTATCGGTTTCTCTTATCTTTTCAATCGTCGATCGACTTCTTTCATCACTCCATTGACACTTGAGGGGGAATTTATCACTTCTACTAATTTTTCTTCTACCTCTTCAAAATTTTACCTTTCTACTATATTTAAAGTGGCATCACTTACGCCATCCCAAAGAGGGGAAAATGTAGACACCTATAATTTAGCTCCACCAAATTAAATACTTAAATTGTGCTAATTATACTACTTCCCACAAATTGATGATGTGTCATCAATATGGCATACTTTCTCTTCTATTGTCATAATTAATTACATTACATTAATTAATTAACCCTTCTATCCAACAAAGATGAAAATTTACTACTTTCCATTAATTAAACCCCATTGTACTTGAATTTAATTAATTATTCATAATTAATTAAGTTTCCTCTTCTATTAGATAAATAAATCGTCATTTATTTAGCCTAAAACTTTTCTATTCCCTAAATCATACTAATTTTTCTTCTAAAAGCTTCTATAAATATTGCTCACCTATTAATTAATCACTTTGGTTAAATAAAAAATCCTCTTAAACACCATGAATCACTATAGGATAGATTAAACTCCCCTAATGTTGACTCAACCCCCTTTTCAACCACAATCACTTCTAACTAACTCAACCTAGCTATTATCCCACATGTAAAGGGATATAGAGATTATTTTATCCATTAGGCTATATAAGGATCCCTCCTATTACCATTCTACTTACACCTAAATTAGAATAGAGTCTATACTATATTTATTTTATCATCTTAGATCATTCTTCCATTAAAGGAGCTAGCTGTCTTCATTTATTGCATTCATCCATCTAGGTTTGAAGTCATATGGAGATATGTCAAGTGTTCTTGTAGCAATGTATTGACAAATCTCCATTCTTGAAACCTTGGGATTCAAACATGCAATCAACCCTTTTGATTGCTAAGGATCTAAATAGGTTCATTCCATTGATTAACATTCAATATAGATAGAGATTAATTTCTTAGAATATTAGTTTAATGTTTAATCATGTTCTAATGCAAAGATGTTGGTAGATTAGTCTTAATTAAAATCTAAGCATGATGGTGTGTATATATGATTTTAGCATTATATTGAGGCTATTAGGTGTTAGTCTTGATTTTACTTGCATAGCTAGCTAATTCTTGCACACACCTGGGAGTCCAATCATTACTATTTTGTAAGTGGTCAGTCAATATCTAACGTTTTTTTATATCTTGGTGCTACCACCAATGTTATAACAATAAATATGTTTAATATGTTGTCTTTAACAAGCAGCTAACCACTACCATTCTTCAATTGGCATATCAATCTATTGATGTACCAAATGGATTAATTGAGGATGTTATGGTCACGGTTGAATCTTGGGAGTATCATGTAGATTTTATGGTCTTATAGCCTAAAGCACAAAAGTTATGATACCTAGTCATCTTAGGAGGGCCTTGGTTAGATACTGTTGTTGCATACATTGATTGTAGGTCAAGAAAAATGACTATTTCAAATGGGAAAAAAGAAAATAATATTTCACTTTATCCTCCTGCCTAGCCATATGTGGATGTTTATGAATGCATATGGGTATATTTTTTAGATACTAATAACATAAGTTCTTCTTATCAAGCCACCATTGTAGTGAAAAATCATATGGAAGAAATTTTTGAGCCATATGCAATGTCTGATTAAGAGGATACCGTGGCTACGTAAACCAGACCCGTAGCTAAAAAAATTCAAACTGTGGCTACGGAAACAACTATTTTGAACTCAATGGATAATACCACCTTAGTAAGTGACATTTCTATTGAAAATTGTAAAGAGGTCTATGATTACTATAAAGAACATATAGTCACGGATTTCCATTTTCCTTTATGCATGGTTATGTCCCTTGAAAAGATGACTATTTTTCACATGCTACAATATCATGTTTGTCCCTTATATTCTTTGATTGTTGATGTATAACTTGTTATTCTGAAAGATACTAAACAAGTGACTGTCGAAATAAGAAAAGAGATTATTGTTGGTAACAATTCAAAATATAGCAAAGAGACTAAGGTTGTATATATCTTGAGGGATCATTCAAAATACTTTTATTAGGACTATACTGACATGAAATGTATTCATCCAAACATCTGAACTCACAATATTTACATTGAGGATGTTAAACTTGTTAAACAACCAAAAATAATAATTAATCCAACACTTAGAGACATTGTCAAGAATGAGATAGAAAAAATGTTGAGGGTAGGATTCATCTATCTTATATCTGATAGTCAGTGGGTATCACCGCTAGCTATAGTTCCCAAGAAAAATGGTAAGTGGAGAATATTTAAAAACTCTAAGGAGCTTAATAAAGCCACCAAGAAAGATTACTTCCTCCCACCCTTTATTGATTAGGTTTTGGACAATTTGACAGATAAGAAATATTTCTCCTTCTTGGATGGGTTTAATGGATATAACTAAATCAATATAGCACCTATTGACTAGGATAAGATGACCTTCACATGTCCCTAGGGTACATTTACATACAGAGTTATACAATTTGAACTTTGTAACACACCTACCACCTTTTAGAGAGTAGTTTTAGTTATTCTTGTAGACCTCACCAATGATTGTGTTGAATTCTATATGGATGATTTTAATGTTCATGGTTTTAATTTTGAATAATTCTTGAGTAATCTTGAAAATGTGTTAACTAGATGTGAGCAACACCAAATTTCCTTTAGTCATGAATTTTTTTTGATAATGGATAATTAAGGAATTGTCTTGGGTCATCATATTTTTGCCAAGGATGTACAGGTTGATCCTAAAAAGATAGAAGTAATTACTAAACTTCGTACACCAACAAATCAGACTGATATCAAGAATTTCCTTGGACATGCAGGATATTACAGGCGCTTCATAAAATATTTTAATAAGATTTCTACACCCGTGTTTTCTTTGTTGGAAAAATATTGTGACTTTGAATGGTATCCTCAATGTCAGCATGCTTTTGAAGTTATCAAAGAAAAATTAACCACTGCTCTAGTTTTGAGAGGACCCAATTGGGGACAGCCTTTCCATATTCACACTGATGCTTCTAACATAGCGATGGGAGTTGTTCTTGTAAGAAAATATGAGGAAGACTAGATTTATGCCATCTATTTCATCAACCAAAATGTGGCCCCCATAAAGAGTAATTACACCACTATAGAAAAGGATTTTCTAGTTGTTGTTTACTCTAGATAAATTTAGGCATTATATTACTGGATATAAAATATTTATGTATACTGACAATTCAACCATAAGATATTTGATGAATAAACTAGTAGTAGGGGGAAAAATTATTAGATGGTTACTTCTGTTACAGGAATTTAACTTAACTATTATTGAAAAGCGTAGAAAGGCCAATGTTGTTGTTGACTTCCTTTTGAGATTAAATGTTTTAGGAGAAGAAGACGCAATCTAAGATCACTTTATGGATGAGCACTTGTTTGCAGTATCAACTCAACCTCCATGGTTTGTTGATCTTTATAACTACCTAAATACAGAGAATTTTCCAACTTACTTTACCAATAAATAATGAAGAAGATTAGTTTAAAACAGTGCTACATATAAATGGTGTAATAGAATTTTATTTAATTTTTGTCCTAATATGGTTCTTCGCAAGTGTGTTCAAGAGGATGAAGCGTATAACATACCACGAGCTTGTCATGATGAGCCTAGAGGAGGACATTATTTAGTAAAGAGGACAATTCACAAGGTTCTTAGAGATGGGTACTATTGGCTCTCTCTTCACAAATATCTCAAGAAGTACACGTGGCAGTGTGATCCATGTCAGAGAATGGGGATGCCTACATTGTCTACTAAAATCAGTTGGTCTTAGGACCATTTGAGAAGTGGAAAATTGATTTTTTTTACCGTTTTATCCCCCATCATACGGAAAAGAGTACCTTCTTGTGTGCACTAATTATGTCATGAAATGGGCCAAGGTTCAAGTATTGGCATCTGCTAAAGAGGATGTTGTAGCTGAAATTTTGTACAATAAGATCATCTTGATATTTTGTTCCCTTGGAGCCATTGTATCTGATCAAGGACCTCAATTTGTGTTAAACATTCTTGAATAATTCTTGGAGATATATCAAATTAGCATAGGAAATCATCACCATACCACCCCCAATCCAATGGGCAAGTGGAATTCACAAACAAAGTGTTGGAGAAAATTTTAACTAAAGTTGTTAATGTAAATAGGAAGAACTAGGTGCCAAAACTACTAGAAGTAGTTTGGGCCTACAATACAACCTAGAAGATTACAACTATCTTCTCCCCATATGAACTAGTGTATGGGAAGAATTCATTAGTACCAGTTGAGTTTGAATTGCAGACTTGGAGGAAAACAATGAAAATTGGAATTGAGCAGGTTGAACATCAATGTGAGAGATTAGAGAAACTGGATGAAATGAGGATGGAGACACAATAATAAACTGATATTCTTTAACACCAAAAAAAATATTGGCATGATGCTCATATCAAGCACATAAATTTCAATGAAGTAGATTAGGTCTTACTATTTGACTCAAAGTATCAGCGATTCAAAGGAAAGTTGAGAAAAAGATGGTTGGGACCCTACTAAATCAAAAAGGTTTATGATAATGGATATTTGATACTATTGCCGATCGATGGAGATATGAGAACTCATCTGGTGAATGGCCAAAGATTGAGGATGTATCAACATCCCTAGGATAAGGAGACTTTCACCAAAGATATGTTATTATGTGAAGAAATTGATTCAATGGAAGACTTTGGTTCTTCCCACCACAAATATTTTGTTTTGAATTCAAATAAAGGAAGATGATCATGATTTTGATCCTCTTCCCCTTAGATCATTTTTTTTTTCTTTATTTCATGCTTTCAATAAAGGTTAGGGATGTTAATTATTAAAATGTATATTAATCAGAATTATTCTTTCAATGTAGGATGTGGAATTCTAATGGTCATCAGGGAGTTGAGCTAGAAAGGTGAAGTGCATTAATCCCTTGCTGTAGATATTAGCTCTTTAGAACCCCCCATTGCATTTATTTAATATGATTAAATAAAATCCCAATTATCAATGCATTTATTGCAAGCATAAATCAAAATATCATGTCGTAAAGTGGGAGGTAATGAATAATAATGAGCAAATAAAGCACATGTGTCACGTTTTTGTGAAAAGTACAAGTAACATTATCATTCATGATGATAGGAAGGGATTCATGTGATGAATTAAACCTTTCCATTTGAATTAAGTCCTATCAACCTTTTTCTGCCACCAAACTTACACTGAATCAATATCATTAAGAGTTTAAAGTATAGTTCAATCTGTCATTACTGATATTTCATGTCATTATTTTGTGTTCTTTGAATAAAATTCTTGTCACTTTACTATAACACAATTGATATTTTTCTACGTTATGGGGCATAAGAAAAATTCAGAACCTAAATATGCATAGCTCCTCCTACACAATGCTACCATCTCACAAGTTTTCCATGACACATGATGGTTATAATTCATTATAAAGTTTTAAGGATTTGATGAAGACATGGTTGATGAATTCCTGTTCAATTTTGAAGCAACATGTTCTAAATTAGGAGGAAAAAGAGTTAAAATAGGCAATCATATTGTTGCCACCATATCCAACCTCCAAAATTTTGGACTCAAAATTGTTACTAATGCCCTGTTGAAAGATTTGATACCATTATTTCATGATCAAGGGGAAGCTATGCCAAAAATAATCCTCAATCCCCAGGGTATTCAAAAAAAATTTAAGAGGGAGAGTTTACCAAGTCACTGGAAAGAAGTAGCTACATGGGTTAACATATATTTTATCTATGATGGGAAACCATCAATACTCAAAAGAGATACATTGAAAATCCTGACTCATCTGAAGAAGGGTCGAAAAAACCCTAAACTTAGGGTTAGTCTTCCAGAATATCTTGCAGAGGCTGTTATAAAAGTGGGCCAAAAATACAAGAATGGATCTGGTAAAGCCACCCTCAAACACCCAGTACTCATACAGTTGATATGTGCACAATAGGTTTTTTACAAGCCTAACAGGAAGATAGAAAAAGTGAGTGCAAGGGAAAGTTCAAAACAGAAGAAAATTAAGAAAGCTCTTACCCCAATTTATTTGGCACTACCTCCAAGTGCCAAACCTAAATTAGAGTCATCCCCTAGGCCTTTGAATGATATTTTGGAAGAATATGCAATCCAATATACCCATTCCTCTTATTCTAAAATTTCCAAGAAGATGGTTACTCCACCTACATTTGCTACTACTTCATCAAGACCTTGTGCTTCAAAGAAACCTGTAGTTTTTCAATCTGCACCGTCCCTCATGGATTATGCCCCAATTGTGGAGGAGATTTTTGAAACTGGTATTCCTTCTAACTTGGAAAATAAGTCAAAAGATGATGAGTTTATGACAACAATTCCAGAAGAAAATTCCATGCATGATGATATGTAAAATTTTCCTTCAGCTCCAAAAACTAGGTTTACAGCTCCAAAAATGCCTGCATTGCCGAAAACACATACTGAGCTCCATAACCTGCTACAATGGAGATTGGTTTCCAGGAACCATGTACAGATGAAGTGTTAAGGTGGTACCGGGATGAAATTTCATATTTAAATGAGAAGTTGAAAGGTATGGAAGAAACTAATTTGTCGTTACAAATTGAATTCCTACAAAGAATTGTAGAGAAGGTTAAGGAAATTACTACATTAAAGGTAGAAGTTGGTAGTTTCAAAAGACAAAGGAATATTGATCTACAGGAATGGAAAAATTTATCTACTCATTTTGACCAATTATCTCCTTAGAATAAATAATTTTCAAAAGAAAATAAGAAAATTAGAGAAGATATTGAGGCCAGTTCAAGTGATAAAAAGAAATTAGAATCTATTATGGACTTTGTTTGTCCTATGGCCTACAAAATTCTATCCTATAGGGAAACCTCCTCTATTTACAATATGTTTATCTAAGAACAATTTTATACATGGAAATTGATGAGGATGTGTAGTGGAGAACCCTATAAGGCCCCATATGGAAAAAAATTCTTATAAATTTATCAAAAAATTACTCCTGAAATTCATAATATGCTATGTGAATTCTACCTTCATAATATGTTGGCTACCAATGTCCTTTATCTTTTTTATTAATTGTTTTGTGGGGCAATTTAAACTAAATTCTTTTCATTCATTGATTAGAAACCAAATTGTATGGGGTGAGAAAATAGAAATTTTCAATCAAACAACCTGAACTATAGGTTTCTACATCAAGCCTACCCACCACGACGATGTGTATATGAAAAAATATTTCAAGTATCTTTACTATCAAGATGGAATATGAAATAATACTTCAGAGGTTTTATCCAAATGTGTTCAATATTTTGAGTTTTATTGTCAACATGATTTTGGTGAATCATTGAAAGCTTGTGATAAATGGTGGGACACATTGAGCCTTTCATTGAAAATAAGGGAAGTGATCTCTCCCCAAAACCTCATTTTGAGTATGAGGAGGGGGGATGCATATGTTGAAATCATCTGGCAGTTGGAAAAGAAAAATGTAAAAGAGTACAGTGATGAGTGGGTTGGAATGCAGGTGATACCACCCCTTATCTTGAGTCCCATGACTATTTGGTAGAATGATGCTACTCAATCACATGATAGTTTCATAGCATGGTAAGAGGTTATCTTGGGAACTCAGTGGTGTAAGGGAACAAAGAAACAATATGCAGACCAATTCGAGGAGTATGATATGTCACAACAGCTTGGACAAAGAACAAGGTAGAGATGAATTTGCATGAGTACATGCAAAAGGTAAAGTGCAGGGGAAATGATGAGTGCACTAATTGACTTATTATATCATCTATATGTCTATTGATATATTCCTAAAAATGTTAATTTATGCATGGGGGATATTCTATATAGTTGTATCCTAAGTGATATTAATGCATTTATCTTGTTTTTGTTTCATGCAAACTATTGACCATAGAAATTCCTAATAACTACTTCTATGAGTAATGTGATGATGTGTACAATATAATAATGAGAATTCAATTCCAATTTTGGGAAGTTACAATCAATAAGGCTGAGTCTTTTTCCATCATGCCATTATAAGGGATTTTCCCATAACAAGCCTACAAACAAGAATTTTTTTTAGCTATATTACAGGATTTCAATGAGATTTAATGAGGCTGATATTGGTTGAATTTGTTTCCTATAATCATGGCACATTCTGTAATAATTATGTATATAAATACACCTTCTTGAAATAATTTCATAGTAGTTGATGATAGTAATTTACAGTATAGTTTTATATCAGTTGGTATTTACTTTAAGTCTCATACTGAAATATGTTTTGGAATTCATTTAAATAAATATAGTCGATGTTGTTTTAAATATATTTTGGTGTTAAGAGTACCTCAATCCCAAGGGCGATCAAGGGCCCACTCAACCAGAGGGTTTATGTTTCATGCATGATCATTATTTTTGATAAGTTAAAGTTTCAATGCTTTGAATTGAATGTTTATCTGAATGCAATTACTTATTTCCTTCCTCTAGTATATTCCTTTAATGTTATTTCAGTTTGTGTGTGCATTTAAATTATGTTATTTTAATTTTGTGTGTGAATTTGAAATTCAATTAAAGTATTTCCTTTAAAACCATTTTTACTACAGCAACATTGTTTCAGTAGATTACATGTATTTCATTTTAGTAGTTTAACATTGCATCTAATTTCCATAGATTATAGGAAAAACAAGGGGAACCACACCAACCAAACCCCCTAAAGGGAACCACCACAACAAATAAGTTGCATAAGACTTCATTGCATATAGCCTAGGACAAAACCCTAGTTTTATAATGACATCGACAATTAAATATTTTGGTTAAATGATTAGATATTACAACAACCCATCATGTACCAATGATGTGGCCTTCAATTTTGAAATCATTTGTTCAAAAAAACAAAGTGAGAGGTTTGAAGAAGTTTTCAATAGGGAAGAGAATCAGTTTGTTCTCAATTCCTCTAAGTTCCTCAGTGATTCAAGGAATGAATTTATGTTCCAACCTCCATTCAAGAATTATGAATGTTTCCATGGAAAAATCAATGATTCCATTTTCGAGAACATGAAGGATTGGATTCTTGGGTTCACAAAGCATCGAGTTGAGGCTAAAAGAAGAAAATATTATAAGAAGGAAAAAAAGTTTTCATTTAATTCAAGAGTGTTTTCTATGCAATATATGTACGAAGATAAAAATATTTCTCTCTCTTCTTCTCAAGTTGTGCAAAGCCATTACGATATCATGTCATGATAAGATAAAGGTCTTCAAGCTTCAGAATTTTGAATTCAATATGTTATTCCATGATGGTGTGTACTTCTCCCAACCCATTTTTAGGTATGTTTACATTCTTTACCCACCTTTGTAAATATCCCTCCCCTGTAATATAGTTTCTCTTACCATTATGTGTTGTTTTCCACTTTTGTTGTGTTTCCATTTTGTTAGTGTGTTTTATTTATTTCTTTTTGTTTGGAATAAATGAATCCATAAGCCCAATGGATAAGGAATTGGTCCACCCAGTGTTTTGAGATTCTAGGATTAATTCTTGTCATTTCCTCTTTGCAATAAATTTGAAACAATTCCCCAAGTTAGAACCAGTTGTTGTCATGTAAATGTGTAGCATGCAAATTTCAAACTTTCAAACATGATAACTAGACCCAAATGTGAAAATTCACCCATGAGCCTTTTTAAACCCATCTTCAGATCAGTTTTACCTCTTTATTATGATCATATAGAACTTATAATTTTTTCCCATGTGTTGAAAAATATTTCGTTAATGTTTTAAATTAGGTAACAATTTCATTCATCTCATACGATGAAGTGCTTCCGAAGGCTAGTTCTCTAATAGGCTTCAGAAGGTAAATTTCAGTTGTTTTGCAGCATGCGTGGATCCCTTGAGAAAGTTTTAAAAGGATTAAAATTATCTGGAGGTGGTATTAAAGAGATATGAACATGTTAGAACTTATTTAGGAAAATTTAGAGAATATTTGGAAGTTTAGGGACAATCTTGTAACAACGGGTTTCTAAGGTGTAAGGAGTAAACAGTCTAAATCGGTACATGAACTTTGGCAGAGGATTCTAGGAGCTCTGTAATGAATTAGGATTTAATAAAATATTCATTAGAAATCTGATTGAACCCTCTACATGATGGAAGTTTCATATTTTTTACAAGACTTAAGTATCTCTCAACACAATTAATTCTTTGTAGAAATACCCTACTGTCTTGAGGAAAAAGGAGCCATTAAAGGTAATTTTATTCACAATTTAAGGTTGATACCCATAAAATTTATATTTTAAGGATCTTTGGATTCAAAATAATATAATACTCCATCAAAACAGATCTCTTGGAGTTCCGACAATCTCATCGACAAGTTGTCTCTCTCGCAGGTATGCTTCTCGTAGTTAGCCAATTTTTCAAGTGGACACTTGTCACCTCTAGGTTGAGGCACACTTTTTTTTCCTCTTCTAACCATCCCCAATGGGAAATAGGGGACATATAAATCACCCCTCCTTAACCTTTCCTCCAATTTCCTCACATGACCAAGGAAAGCACTCCGCAGGGTTTATCTTTCTATTTCTAGCTCCTCCCATCAATCAATGAGAAAGTGCCACTTATCAACAAAGGGTGAGGGTGAATTTTATTTTCCCTCTTGTCCCCTTTCCCAAGGGGAAACAAAAATTCACCTCACCCTATCCCTCTATCTAGTTTTTCATGCAACCAATTTTAAGCCTGTGGGTTTCTAAGCTAGTCTTTCCCCATCTCCTCCTCACTGAATCTCATGCCACCACTTGGCATCACCAGGTGAAACCAAATTTTTATATACCTCTTGTCACCATTCCAAAGGGGACATAGGGGGAATAAAAATTTACCCCAATCCATCTCCTCTTATTTCTTTTCATGTGACCCGGACTTAGCCCTCAATTGTTTATGGATTGTTTTTCTTCATTCCCCCATCTTACAATCTGAATCTAAAAAGTGGAAAGCATAGAATGAGGTGCATTTTCTTATACCTATTGACACCATTCCAAAGGTGAAAATGGGGACATAAAAATTTACCCCAAGACATGAAAAAAAATCCTAAATTTTAACTAAGTACAACTACTATATCTGTTGATAAAAAACACTGTCAAGAAGCTAGAAAAATCAAAATAATTTCTACTCACCTCATTTCTTCACTAGCCTGACCCTATAGTCTTATTATTTCACTTAACTACTATGCACATTGGCACCTCATTCAGATATATTTTAAGTATCACATAAAGTGCATAAATCTACCAAGTCCCTCCTTTGTATTACTTGTCAAGATGTTAGCATGCAGATTCATAATGATAGATAACTAAGTGTTCATTCATTACATAGGAAAAACATGTAATAAGGAAATACACAGAGATCAGATAAAAAATAATATCATATGCACCATGTAATCACCATATTCAAACACATCAATTACCATAATCCAACCACAACAATCCATTAATAAAAGAGCCTTATATAACTGAAACTGATCACTTAATAAACAATACCAAAAAATATAGTCATGCGCGCAAGTATATTAGAACCCCATAAATGTAGCATACTACAAAGTGGTACCAAAAAAATGACATATAACAACTATATATAGGGTGGGTACTTTCCCTTCACCACTTATGTATCCTCAAAATAGACTGCATGCTCAAAATAGCCATTTGTAGATCAATAAAGTAGTGCATGATTTTCTATCAATCCTAACAATAGATTAACCCTATAAATAAACTCTCCTTTAATCCTATTATTAGATTAATCCTTATGTTAGTGAAAAATCACAGCACCCCTAATTGCTAATGATTTGTGTGTGATGAAATCAGTGTAACCTGAATCACATGGGATTATCTTGTTGCATGGTACCTTGCAAGTAGGATAATCCTCCGGAGAAAGTTGAATTTTTCTCCTAACCTAGTGCTAACTTCTCAAAAGTGCAGAGAATGGTAGCCTAATCTAATCCTACCCTAATTATTTCTAAGGAGACATGGATATAAGAATGCATAAAATTAAATCTACTCTAAGAAAAGGTGATGCACCAAGAAAGGGTGTGAGACATTGTAAGTGGGTGAAAAATAGGGAGTAAACAAAGTGAGAGAGGCCGAGTAGAAGCGCCACAAGCTAAAACAATATTCAGTTCCCTATATTCATAAAGTACAACAAATTAGAGGTCTTGGAAAGGGATAAATATGCACAATATACCTACAAATATAATGGAAAAGAAAAATAATACAATATAACTAAAGAAAGGGAGAAAAGGGCCAAAAAACATCCATTTAATTGCATAAAAGATTACACAATCCATTACAAAATAGGCACAAGGAAAAATCCTTTACAAAAAGCCCAAATTTGATGCCTTTAGCTCACAATAGCTCTGGAACAAATTTGATAGAGTTCCTTTATAAAACAGAATGAATCCCCTCAAAATGAGGTATATTTTATATATAGGAAATTTGGTTCACTAACTGACAGGGTGCATTAAAGAGGTATGGGGAGCCATACGGTTTGGTTCTTTTCTTTCACGGGAAGTCATGGGTGTCATGTCTCATTAATTATAGTTATTGAGTTGTATTTCATCCACCTAACTTTTCATGTCCTGTGACTCATCCAACCATGTTGGTCATCCAACCCTGTTGGGTTGGATGGATGTTCATCCTCATTGGGCCATACAACCTCCTTTGAGAAAATTTCCTGGCCCACAAGCTCTTCTATATATTCGTGTTGGATGTCCATCTAACCATGATCCATATAATTTTTGAGTAGGTCATCTAACCTCATTTACGACCAACCTGGGAAGGTTGGATAACGTCAAACTTATAGGTTGTACATTATTCTAGTCAATGACCAACCTTGGAGTCACTAGTTTCACACTATGGACCATCTAACATGGGAGGTTGGACAACCATCTATCTCTAAACCATACAACATATGGGGTTGGATGGCCATCCAGCCATACGCCATACAATGTGCCACTTGACCATCCTGATGGGTCCTCTAACCCAAGGGGGTTGGATGACATCCATATTTTCCATATACCTCTGACCCGTCCATCTATAAGCTTACCACCATGCTGCCACAACAGTTGGTTGACCAACACAACCAACCAACTTGGTTGACCAACCTTGATGACCAACCTCTTTTGTATAATGCTCCACACATCTAGTCTAGGTGACTAACCATATGCCATCCAACCTTGTCTATACACAACATCATCGACCAACCTTGGGGACATCTATCTCATCCAACCAACCCAGGGGTTGGACAGGGTCTGACCCTATGAATTTTTTCAATTTTAACAATGATCCTAACCAATAACTCAAACATTCATTGCGGCAAATTAGCTCTCCACGAGTAAAGACCAAATCAGTCAAGCTAAAGCATGGGAAGTCTTTCCCTTTTTACTGAGGCTGAATTTGATAGTCATTCACATGTCTCAATCATGCACTTCAAATCTTGAAAATTTGGGATAATAGTTTGGCGAACTTCAGGGGATATATGCCTGCTAGATGGAGAGACTATTTTCCTCTAAGCATCCATTGGGCATGGAGTCAATATAAAACCTAAATTGTTCTATTATTAAAAACCCTCCCTTGAATTATTCTGAAGTACTGCATGGATTGTTATTGATCTAGAGATTCCATAAAACCTTTCATGAAAAATGAAAAGTGCAAGAGCAAAAAAGCCACAACTATGTACAAAGATACAAAATCATACATGCTCCAAAGTGTGTATAAGCACTTATTATAAAAGAAAACCTAAAAATATAGCAGAGAAATGTGTTGCAAGCACTTGGATTAATTACAACTCTAAACTAATATGTACAAGGGTGGGAATCTTCCTTTCAATAATAGTACTTGAGGTAGATTCTATTAACCGGAATCGGAAATTATTCTCCATCCAACTTGGATAGCTAGAAAAAATTGTTGTTTTTGCATCTTGTGACCATGTAAGGGCCACTCCATATGGAATCAAAATCTGAATGCCTACCTAGCTTAGCCAGATCTACATCCCATTTCAAGACTAAGTCCCCTTCTTAGAAGGATCTACTTTTTCCATTCTTATCAAAACACCTCTTGATCAAGGCTTGATCCTTATCCATTATTTTTACAGCTTGGTCCCTCAGCTCCTCCAATTCCATGAGCTCTACATATCTAGCTTCCATGGGCTCAAACTTAGATAGCTCTAGCTGCTTCATGAGATCTAATGCTAACAACTTGAGTGATATGGGAAGCCTTACCTCCTTTCCATATACTACCCTATAGGGAGAGTACCTTGTTGGCCTCTCTGGAGTAATCCTATCAGCCCACAAGGCTGATTTCAGATTGGTATGTGAATTCCTTTGATTTTCATCTAGATTCCTCATGGTGATTCTTAGTAAATTCTTATTTTTGGACTCTACTTTCCCGTTACCCTGGGAGTAATAATTTGAGGAGCTTCTCAAATATACTCCATTCCTAATAGCCCATTTTAAAAATATTTTTCCCAAGGAATGCCAAAGCATTTTCTGATATAATGGTGGATGGTACTCTGAATCTTATCGATATCCCTTCATATAATTCTAGTATACTAGAATTTTTGGCTTCCTTGAGTGTTACTACCTCGGTCCACTTTTTGAAATAGTATGGTGCAGTTAGGATCCACTTGTGACATTGGAAATAATTTGGGTTGATGACCCCAATGAAGTCCAATCCCCATTGAATGAAAGTTTGGTCTACTAAAATGGGATGAAGTGGCAGCGCTGCTATCTTTTGCTGACCTGTGAAGAAGGCATATTTTTTACACTTCCTGACCCAAGCATAGCAGTCACTAAAGAGTGTAGGCCAATAATGACCAGCTGTCATGATATTGAGAGCTGTCAATCATGGAGTAAAATGACCTCCAACTTATTCATTATGAAATTCCTGTAGCTTTCAACTTGATTTTTCCCAACTCACCTCATTAGGACTCCATTCACGTCATTCATAAACAAAACATCATCAATAAAAACATGTGGAATGGCTTGAAGTATACAACATCTTCTATTTTCTTTTCTCACCCCTGGAGGGCATAGACCTGTTTGTAGTAAATATATCATATCCTGAGTCTAATAAGGAGTATGCATGCTATCATTTACTTGTTGTTTATTATCCTGTAATACCAAAACATCCTCTCTTTAATCACTTGTCTCAACATGTTGAATATAAGATAGTTTTTCACAACCCCTTTCCATGGACTAGTTTGGTGACTTTAATCTTTATGTCATACTCCATGACATAGGTGATCCAACCTGCCCACTTCTCATGCAAATATTTTTTCAAGAGGAAGTATTTAACTCTCGCGTGGGACACTAGAAGATGAATATTATTATTTGAGACCAAATATTTGAAAATTTTCAAAATCCTAATAACTGCGAGAACATGTTTTTCAATGGATTATCTTACCTCATAATCCTCCAAACTTTGGCTGAAGAATGCAATAGGCTGCTCTAGTCCTTCTTTATTTTGTTGCACCAGAATTGTGGAGATGGTGTATAAACCACTGAAATCATAGAGCATGAAGTCCTTATAAAAGTTTGGATTGATGAGAGTCGGAGCTTAAGATATAGCTTCCTTGATAGCTTCAAAGTTTGTTTTCCCTCCTCTATCCACTTAAATGCCATGATATTCTTTAGCATCATCATTATCAGCTTGAAAAGAGTGGTTAAATTTGGCTTGAACCTTCATACAAAGTTAATCCTCCCCAAGAAACTTTGGAGAGCCTTCTTATGACTTGGAAGAAAAAATGCTTGAATGGCTTCAACCCTTTCTATATCAATAGTCAACCCCTCTTTAGACACAACATGGCCTAAAAACTTTCCTTCATGAGCCAATAATATATATTTCTTCATGTTCAAAGACACTCCAAACCTTTTTCACCTTTGGAATACCTTCCTAAGGTGAAAGAGTTGGCTTTCTGCATTCTTGGAAAACATAGTGATGTCATCAATATAGAAAAGCACTATTTTGATCAAAATACCTTTGAACACCATATCCATAGCCCTATAAGAAGTTTCTCTGATGTTCAAAAACTTGAATGGAATCTTCTTATAGGCATAAGTGCCCCATTTTGTGGTGAAATATGTTTTAAATTGATCTTCCTCCTTCACCATGATCTTATTGTAGCCCAAATATCCATCCAAGAGGGAAAAAATTTCTAAACTTGCCACTACCTAAATGATTTTACTCCATGGAGGGCAGTGGATAATGGTCCTTGAGAGATGCCCTATTTAGATCCCAAAAAATCCACGCACAACCTAATTTCTGCATTCTTTTTTTGATTGGCACCTGATTCACAACCCAAATCAAGTGCTTGATTGGAAATATGATGATTGCCTCTATTAGCTTATTCAACTATTTCTTCATGAGAGGATCAATATGGGAATTGACCAATATTTGATTTTTCCTAATAGGCTTAGCCTCTGGATCTAGTTCAATCATGTGATATGCTAACTTAGGATTAAATCCCTTAAAATATTCATAGCTCCAAGTGAAGACATCCAGGAACTCTTGACAAAGCTGTATGAATTCATATTTTTCTTGATCTGTGCTCACCTTTCAAATTTGGAGAATTTTACCCTCTCTAACTGAAATCAGCTCTGAATCTTCCCTTTTTACCTGAATGTTGGCCTTCTCTTTTTAGAATTGATCATTTGGGTTGAATATTAACTCTAAAGTCACACAAATATTTGGAAATTTGTTTTTCCACAGCTGCACCACTTGATCTCTGTACTGTTACTCCAATTTCTCCTGATTTTTAGATGAGAACTCATCCTCCTCTTGTAAAAAATTCATGATCTGCTGATCATTCTCAAATACCTTCCATCTTGTGTTATTTTTTGGTACATCTGGCCTCATAATTACATTAATATGTGGTTTTGTTCTATCTCTCTTGATATTGTCCACCGCATCAAATTTTTCTCCACTTTCTACAAGTATGTTTGTAACCTCATTCTTCTTCCTCGGTATGGCCTGAATTTTGAATGCTTCAAGGTCATCCATGAGGTCCCATACCTTATGCTTGTAGGCTTTGAGAAGATCATTCTTAGCAACATGTTGTCCTCTAATCTGGTTGACAATTAACTCATTATCCCCAAACACTTGCAAGTTTTTGATACCCCTTTTCCTTTCCCAATGCAATTCATGGATCAAATCTTCATATTTAGCCATATTTTTTGAAAAAGTAAACTAAAAAATAGAAATTTGAGTAGTACTTCATACCTTGTTGTGATAAAAGAATTGTGCCTCCTCTAGCACCCTGCCTTCTCCTCAAACCGTCAAAGAACAATTGCCACACTTCATTAACATCCTCATTTTCTTGATTTGTGAGGCTGGAGGTGGGTAAGTTCTTCTCACATAAACAATAAATACCTAACTCAACTTCTTCCATTTCCTTTTATTGGTCATAGCCATACATTTTGTGATCCCACTCATTGAATGTCAGATCAGGAATAGTCCCAACCTTGGTATCTTGTTTGTAGGCAGTGTTAAAACAAGTCCTCTTGATTTAAAACAGTTGAGAATTTTACATTGATTGGACCTATGGCACATGGAGTCTCAATGTGATAATTTGTAATTGGTTTCTGATATTATTGTAGCCTTATCTCCATACCTTGTTCTGGAAAATCATGTGCAGACCAATCCAATTGATAGGTACCCTGCCAATCTTGTAGCAGTGAAATCTCTGAGACAAGGCACAGAGGAAAAGAGTGGTGGTAATTCAATCACTGATATGTCCTGTATTGGACTATTAAATTTGGGCATATCATTGCAATGCATAAGGCTTCAATCCTTTTATCAATCCAAAACTTGTTCCTACAAACAGTTCCATCCAATTAGCACTACTCCTTTAGAGATACCGACTCATACTTTAATTCCATTTGATATGCAACTATCCGCTTCAGGCATCACTAAGCTGACTCGCCCCCAAATCAATCATGCAATTATGTAAAAGGTTATTTCCAATTATTATAGATGAGATAAAATTGAGGAGGATTTCATATTTCTTACCTGATTGACCTTATCCTTCTTGCTATAGTTACCTTGGTTAGCACCTTGTCTTGATCTTTGGGTGCACTGATTGGAGAGGGGACCAAGTTTTTTGTGGCTGCTTGCAGTAAAACTCGCTTTTCTTAGGAATTATTAGTGACTACCACATTGAAGATGCTTACATTTTTTTTCTTCATATTATTCAATGATGTTTAATGGTAGATGGGTTGTCCTTTCTGCTGTCCCTTTGCTTGGCATGACCTTTTCTGGTACCTAAATTGATGCCTGGGCTACTACGAATGACACCCTGGGCTGATTATGTACATTTAGAACTGGTACAAAAGAGGCCTTAGGCTGGTTTTGTGCAGCTTGGAGTTTTTGCATTTGAACTACCAACTCCTTGAGGTATGGTAGATTGGATTGAGAAAGCACTATAATTTGATGATCGTACCCCTTCTCTATATTCATCTTCTTAGGTCATGTTTTTTCATTGCCAAACCATGAGAAGGGACACTAATTGATATGCACATATAAGTCTTCCACTTGCTAATTCACCTAGTGTAGTGTCACTCTGGAGGTGCTTCCAATTTACTTGCTTGTCTGTTAATGATTTTCTTCTTGGCTTATTTATTGAGACACACCAATGGTTTGCACCACTAGAGCATGATTTGAAAAATATTGGAAGTATGTTTTTTTTATCATAATAGTAGTCATACGAATGACACCATTCATATTCATGTTCCATACTGTTCTAGACTGTGATCAGAGCTCTGGAGGTTGATGTTACATTGAGACTATAAGGCTAGGAAGTTTTGATAGCAGGAGGTTCCCCCTGATTTTGATTAGCATCTTGAGTAGGTTGTTTATTTTGTTGATACATGAGTCTAACTTAATATTGGGTTTGAGGATGAAAGGGTTTGAAATTTTGGTCCTGTTGCCTCTTAATGGCCACTAACTCATTCCAAAAAGTTTGCAACACCTTCGTGAGCTCTTGAAGCTTGAGTGAATTACCTGAAGAAGTGGATGCCTCACTATTTATTTGATTTCTAGGGGCTATTTTAGGTGATTGACTACTAGAGGGGTTTCCCAACTTTGGATATAGGGGCATATGTGGCCTAGGTTCTAGTTTACTAGCTTGAATGAGATAATTATTATCTCTAATAGCCATGGCATAAACATCGGGTAAGGTTATCCCTCTCATGGATTGTATCATAACAAATTAATGTAGCCTAGAATTACCAGAAAACACCCTAGTCCCGCTAGCACATCACTTAGCCTATACTGAGTGCTCAACCGAAGCACGCAAAGGTACCAGGTCCCTCTTAGGGTTGTTGTTGCAGGATGTTAGCATGATGGCATAATAAACATATAGATCCATAACTAATCCATCATTCTATAATGCATACCATATTCAAATTTATGAAAGAACAAGTTTAAACAATAATCATAATTGAATCAAGAACATGCATTACTTGATTTCACATAGGAATAACACTTAGATTCAGCTGATAACTTCCATCTATTAATAAAAATAGAAGCTCCTTACAATAATGGAATTCTATACCAATGTGCATATGGATCTAATACAATAATCCCGTCGTATACCTCTCTATACATATCTCTATCTATGTGATTCACATCATATATATAGGGTAGGGACTTTCCCTTCACCACTTATCTATTCCAAAAATAGGCCGCATGCTATTAATATCCACGCATCATTTACAGGCATAACCACACATGAAAGTGTGTTATCTATAGACCTCTTGTGGTTAACTGAAGTGAAAATCATATTCTTAGCTTGCCTCCATGCAAAATATGCTTCGATATGATCCTCTAAAGATATATAAAGTGTGGCATGCACGTCCCTGCATTGTTGGTGTGCTTTACACACCATCTTATAAAAATAGGTCTTCCTGATCAAAATAGGCTAAGTACCAAATGCTAAACTTTCCCTCCACACGTGTGTTCTTCCTATCCATTCCTTCCCTTAAACATGGCCTGCTTTCCCACATAGACTTCTTGTGTGAGTTCTATCAAGTGTTCTCTGATCAACATTACCCCACACTAATTGCATTGTCACCTCAACAATGGGTACCTCCAAAAAAAATTGAAGTAAAGAATATTAAGTGGAAAGAATAAGAAATAATGCAGATGAATAAAGAATGTTTTTAGAGGCAACATCCTCTGTATCAGCTTGAAGGATCAACTCTGGATAATCCACCTTTATTTTGGCCTCCAAGGTCTACCATTCAGTGAGTGCTAGTTGTGCTTTCTCTGGAATGTCCACAACAATGGATTCCGACTCATCCCTCACAATCTCTTCTTTTTCATTCTGTATAACTAGCACAATGCTGAACATTGATGTCATTATTCCTTCTAAAAGATCCATTTTCTGCGCAATGTGCTTCCCAAGCTCTTCCAGCCAAGTCTTATGTGGCTCTTGCCCTACTGTCGTGGCCTCGCGCTTATACTTAACCATTGACAACCTTTCTGTGTAGCCTAATGTTTCATCCTTCATTTCTCTTTGGACCTCATTTCTTTCTTCCAGGGTCTTTATATTGATAAGTGCCTTTGGAGCTGTGCATATGTTTAAATCCTGGTCTGCTATCTTCAATACCTTTTGTAGCACTTGCAGCAGCCTTTCATATGATGTAATCTTCTGCATCACTGATGCTTTCTCTCACCCTGCCTCTTGTTCTGAGCTCCTTGGCACTAGTATGCGTAGAGGTTCATCTTCAATTACCAAGTCCACCAACTTTCCTACATAGTGTATCACTAAAGGAAACATCTATGGTACCTTGGCCTCCAAGTGTGGCCTAGCTCTTATGACATTGTCCCCAATCTCCTCTGTGATGCTGATAAATACTTCATTCTCTTTCTGTGTTAAGTCCCTCTCTTGAGTTATGTGTGTTACCTCTGTATCCTTTGTCTTGAGCTCCTCACGCAACGCTCTTATTGTTGCAGCTTTGTCCATGTTTCTCCTTGCAACTTTAGTAGAAACCTTTACCAATGTGTTGCTGACCTACTCATCTAACATGACAGTAGGCTTTACTATCATATGTCTAGATTGTGGTGCATTCTTCAGCCATCTTGAAATGCATTACTCTTCACATATATCAAATTCAGACTCATCCATATGGGTGTGTATTGACCATGATGGTTGCTTCCGAGTGCGCAAAGTAACCATATCCTCATCCATTAGCTCCCATCCAAATAAATCCTTCTATGCTATTTTTCTCTAGAAGTAGGCACGGATAATTTTACCTACATCCTCCTCATACCCCATGGCTAGTGGAATGTGCTCTCCACTTGTTCTTCTAAACCATTTTTCTTAGGGACTTTAGCTTCCAAATTTGGGACTTGTGTCTCCATGTCTTGAACATTCTCTGCAGCTATCTCCTCTGGTCCCCTTTTTTACTCTCCTCTTTCCTTTGATTCCTCACCCTGTTCTTCTAAGTTTTCTGGAAGTGTAGGAGAATTAGGCACACTTTCCTCTAACTCTTCCACCTCCTCATTTAACTTCAGTTTTCTCCTTTACACAGTTGTGTCCTTCTATGGGGAGAGTCTGGGTGATTTGTGCACCGTGGTTGGAGTAGCACCTTGGGTCCTTGTTCTCCTAAACACCCTATTAAATCTATGCTCCACTTGGACTGCATTTACTTCCTCATCATCCCCCTCTTTTGGCTGAGGTGGTATAGTGGTGCACTCAACTTCACCCTTATTTGTAGGATGTCTCCTACTTCTATGCTCCAAAGCACCACTATCTTTGCACCCCTCCTCCTCATCCTCCACTTTAATTGGCTCTGTGGGCTTAGGGACTGAGATGTTCTCCATTGTATGCTTTCCCTTTGGTGGTGTTGGAAGTGAAAACTCACCTTCCACATACTTGTTATTCTCCATTCTTTAGCTTCAATTGGAGATACACAAATGTTGCTCCAATTTCTCCCACCACCAAAATTATTGGTTTAATGCTTAAAAAATTAGAAATGATTCTTTCAACATATACACCCCACCCTAGATACACATATTTTTTCCTTAGTGTGTGGTAGTTGAAGTCCACCTTATCCGCATTGAATATCAGTTGCCGTACATCTGTAAACCTGTATACTAATGCTTAGAAGTACCTTGTTATGAATGCATATGGAAAATTGCACCAAGGACTTCATGCCCCATATTTCATTCTAAACCGTGCTATACATAAATGCTTGTATACAACAAATTAAACTACCTTTCCAACTGCTGAAGGAAATTCCTTGGGGATGCGCCATTCTTCCTCAAAAGTCACATGGAGCCTATCATACCACTTTCTCGGCCTGTTTCTTAACCTACTCTGTTATGGATCCCTCACATATGTACTTCTTGAAGTGTTCTTCAAGCTATTTGTGTTCCATCGGATACTCCCATATCTTCTCCTTTGGTCCATCAGGCACTCCGATCTCCATGAACACTATTGATAACATAACAGCTCCAAAGTTTATCTTTCCTCCCATGTGTGCTTCTTCAATGATTGTCTCTACGATATACCTTGAAATGTTCTAGAATACTCCTTTAGACATCTATTTGGAAATTTACAACCACATGGTGTTCACTTGCGACCACCTTTCCTGGTCATTGAGCATCGTCATACACTAACATATCTTCTGCCATGCATTTATTTTTCTTCGTGTTTAACAACGCGTCAAGATCCTTCTTATTCTCAATGACACGGTGATTATACTCGCTCACTTTACTTTTCCTTATGTGAGAATCCCACTCTTGGCTGAAAATAACCCCCTATGGATATTGCATCTCTGAGAAATTGATTTTTTGAGCCATTTCTTCTTCCTTGACGACCACCTTCTTATTTCCTTTTACTCCTGTTGTAGCTGCCTTCTTCGGTGTCATTTTTACCTTGCAATACTTTATAGATCCTTGTCATTCAAATTCTAAAATGTGCAAAGAAAACCCTAGTTTGATTCAGCGTGCCCTAGGTGAAATTTCATGCCCCTAACTCATCTCCATCACTTGGCTTCACTCAAAACCTTCACCACCACGGGCACAATCTTCTTCTACGCACAGATCTCTTCATCACGACTGGCTACACACCTCTCACACCTTAAAATTATCACTCGGCTCTTTGCACTTAGCTTCCTTCGAATAATCTTACTCACAACAGTAAAAATTAATTTTCATCCCATCCTTATATAGATTTTTCAAAATTTGATGCATTTATTTCTCCTTCACCTACCAAATATCCCCTCATTTATTGACAAAATTCATTTGTTCTGTACGATATATCTTTGCACCCCAGCTATAACCTTCTAGCATGTCTCCCTATCCTCTGGTCACAGAATTCTCTTCAGCATGCACCCTTTTACCTGAGTACCTCATCATTTTACCTTCTCCTAGTAGTTATCATGGCCTTCGCTTACCTCGTGTTATATTGTTCCTTCTTTCATCTCCATCCTTGGTCACTTGTGAGAAGAAATATTTCTTTGACTTAAAAGGACACCCATAGAAACTTATTCCTTTATCCTTTCAATTCCCAATATGTTATACCTAGATATAAATAACCACCCCACACTAAAATTATATGCACTCCTTTGCGCATAAACATGCTTCACATAGTAAGTAGCTTCATGCGCGCAAGCATGCTTATTACACAAGAACAACAACTAAATTGACAAAGCATAATGACAATGAAGGAAATACATAATTGAAAACCTAATCTAAATGGAAATACTTCCTTATTACAAACATGAAGAAGACTTATTTATAGTAGGGATTCAACCTACTCCTGTTGAAGTAAGTAAGTAGTCGTGTTCAATCAAGTGCTTCTAACTAAAAAGTACTTATTTCAAGTATGTGAGTGATGACATACGACCCCAACCAATGTAATTTGAGCTTTCCTAGATGGTGCAAGAACTTAGAGTCATAAAGAAGTACCATTTGCCCAAACTCAAACTTCTTATCCCTTATATTTCTGTCATGCCATGCTTTCTGCCTAGCCTTTTCTTGCTTCTGAATCCATCGTGTTATGACTTGTCACTCATCCAGTTGAATTATATTCTCAATACACTCTTCTAAATCTTGTTCATCAGCTAGACCTCAAGCATGCGTAATGTGCAAAGAAGGTAGCATACATTCTATAGGGAGAACAAATTATGCACCAAACACCAACTAAAACAGTGTGGCTTTGTTTAATCTCTTATAAGTTATTCTATATTCCCAAAGAATAGCTGACAATTTATCATCCCAATCCTTTCTCCCAACATCACAATTTGTTTTCAAAGTTTGGCTCAAAATCTTGTTGAAGGCCTTAACAGTTCCATTTTCCTGAGGATTATAGGTTGTAGTTTTATGGTGTGTAACCATAAACTCATCTAATAGGATCCTGATTGTCTCATTCAAAAAGTGTGTACCCCTATCACTTGTCAAGCTTAAAGGACATCCATATCTTGTAAGAACATTCTACCATATAAACCTAGTTGTTGTAGTTATTGTACAATCCTTCATAGGTTCTGCTTCTACCCACCATGTGAGATAATCTATGCAAGTAATGATATAGCACAATCCAGTCCTACACACGGATGGTGAAATAGGTCCTACAAAATCAATGGCGCATTTCTCAAATAGTTCAACACTAGTAATCAATCTCAAAGGCATCTCATATCTTTGCCCTGGTTTTCCTAGGCACTGACAATGGTCACACACCTTGTAATACACCTTACAATTTTTATATAGTGTCTCCCACCATAATACAACAAGTAAGATCTTATGAGCAGTTGCATCACTTGCATAGTGGCCACCTGCAATACCACCATGGGATTCTTCCATAATATCCTTGCACTCATGTTCTAATACACATCGGTGTAATACTTCATCTCTGCCTAACTTGTAAAGGTCACCACTGATTAACATAAACAGTGACACACGTATAACAAGCTATTTCTTTTCTAATGCCTTCATTCCTTCTAGTGCCATACCAGTTCGTAGAAAGACAACAATATCTTCTAATTCCATGGGCGTGTGTTGTAACCTATATAATTATGCATCCAACATGGTTTCTATTATCCATATTTCACCCCGTGCCAACTATTGGATCAACCGCGATACCACGTAAGAGGAAATAGAATCAAAAGTAGACCATCGAGGAAAAAGTTGGTTCTTTTCTCCTTGTTATCTCAAAGGGGGTAAAATTTGTAAAATGTCCCGCAACTCTGCCCAAGGAAAAATTTAGCATCTAGGCCGAAGTCAAAGCCAAGGCAGGAATTGGAAGAAAGGGGATCCCTTTTTCGAGTTATTTTCCCGCCCTCCTATATAGACCCAATACAAACTTCAAAGGGCATATATTTCGACTCGTGGTTTGAAATATTGCAAATCTGATTCCATTGGAAAGATCTCGGCCTCACGCATGCCATGTGGTTTGAAAATTTAATTTTGAGGAGGTTAGGTGAAGAAAATAGAGGAAACGTCTTTGGGCCTTCAATGTGGGATCCATCTTTCTCAAAAAATAGATCAGATTCGATTTGTTTCCACTGTTTCCTCTTCTTTCAAGGAAACAAACCAAGTATTGATGCAGTAAAGATGAATTTGGGGAGAGATTTATCAGAGCCATTAACAGCGGTGGTTGAGCTTCAACCTGATTTTCCCACTTCTCTATCTTTTTCTCTTTCAGGTTAAATCTACAAATACGGGGACAAAATTTGTTGTAAAGGGTTGGAAATTCTTTGTTTTGGAGGCTCCCTCCTCCTTCTAGCAAATGGATCTGTGTTATTTAGGCCTTCCACTAAAATTGTAATACATTTCTGCCTCTTGGCTATTTTGTAATGGACTGTATCAATCTATAGAGCAGTAAAACACATATGTGATCAATTTTAGATCCTATCTTGTCTCTTTTTCTTTCATCTAGTCTCCCATTACATATCTGGCTATCTGTGCATGTTTATTGTATGCATTTTGTTGGTTTGTGTCTATTAGCAAAAAAATTGTTCATTATTCCTTTGGTGCATCATCTTGTAGTTTAGATTTTTTTAAATTTATGTATTCCTTCTATCCCTATCTCCTTGGTAAATTTTAGATTATGATTAAGAACAAATCCTCTGCAAGCTCCCACACATGCAGCTGAATAGAGGAATAAGGAACCAGCCTTTAATCTAGAGATATTTTCCATTTTGGAAGGTCCCACACCTTGGGGAAAGTTCAATGTTATGCAATCACACCAAATGATTCTACCTTAGAAAATAATATCTTTAGAACTCATTTGGGGGTGCTTTGATTTTGCATTAACAGTTTCTTCAATTATTTGTGCTTCTTCTTCTGAGTGAATTATAGACAAGTGGTCTGGTCCATAATTACTTTTCCCTGGCTTCACCACAACTGTGAAATCAAATTCTTGAAATAGGAGTACCCATCTGCATATGTGCCCTTGCAAGAACATGTTTTTTAGTAAATAATTCAATGCCATGTGATCTGTATAAAACACAAATGGTGTTTCTAATAAGTACTGTCAAAACTTGTGCAATACATAGATCATTGACAAAACTTCACTCTCTATAGTTGTATAATTCCTTTCAGCAGGAGTCATCTTCCTACTAGTAAAAAAAGTGGATGATCTATAATACCTTCTCTAGTTTGATTTAACACAAATCCAATGGCCATGCCAAAAGCGTCCACATGCACATGAAATGGTTTATCCCATGAGGGAAAATAGAAAATGGGCACGGTAGTAAGTTTATCTTTTAATATCTCAAACGCGCGCTACTACGGTTCTCCGAAATAAAATGTACCTTTCCCTTTTAGTAATTCTTGCAAGGGTGCAAAATTTTTGGCATAACCTTTGATGAAATTTCAATAATAACCTATATGACCCAAAAATCCATGCACCTCACTTTGACTGGTAGACGCTTCCAGGCCTAGAATGAATGCAACCTTAGATAGATTAACTACTAACCCTTCCTTGCAGATTATATGCCCTACCAATATTCCAAAGGTGTAGCAAATATGCACTTCTTGATGTTTAAAGAGATACTCAATTTTATGCATTGTTCAAGAATTAAGCGCAGATTGTTGCAATGATCTTTCGCAAGCCCATATATTGTCTAATCATCTAGATAAACCTGTAAAAAGATGTGAATAAAATATTTGAATTCCTGAACAACTATACATGAGAATATAGCAGGAACATTTTTCAATCCAAAAGGAATCACAGTATAGGCAAAGCTACCCCATTCAATAGTAAATATAGTCTTTTCCTTATCCTCCTAAGCAATCCTAACCCAATGATACCTAGAAAACCCATCTGTGAAGGAAAATATTTCGCGCCCTATAACTCCCTCTAGGATTTCGTTTGTAAATGGCATAGGGAATGGGTCTGTTACAAAGGTAGCATTTAGCTCCCTGTAGTCCACACATATTCTATTTTTTCCATCCTTCTTGATACTGATCACCATCGGACTAACCCATTCTGACTCATCAAGGGGATTGATAATTCCATATTTCAACATTTTATCAATTTATTCTTTTACCTTTTCAAAAAAATTATGATTCATTCTGTAAGGTCTCTTTCTCATGGGGCGTGCACCTTCCTTAAGATTTATCTTCATTTCCCCAAGTGATTCATGCGCACCTTTAAGTTCATGATACCCTTGAGGGAATAAGTCATGATAATCCCTAAGTAACTCAATAATCTTTTCCAGCTCCGAGTTTAACCAGTAGACTCTGATTATGACCTCCTTAGGCCCAACCTCCAATCCTATATTGACTTTTTTGGTCTTGATTGGTTCATGGTATGTGCGTGTATCCTTATTTTCATTATCCAAGACCTCACGTGCCCCCTGTGAATGGTCAATATCCAAATTTTCAACTTCCTCATCATCCACGATGTACACCATCTTACCTTTTTCTTTCTTAAGAGAAGCATGATCAAGCAATATGGATTCTTCTCCTTCTTCTCCAAAATGTGTGTCGAATTCTGTCTCACCCATTAATTCTTGTATGAGTTCCTTCACCTTTGCACTATCTCCCATGGTTAACCACTTGAAATTTTTTAATTCCTCTTCTATTAGAGGTTGGGAAGAAAAATAGTCAAAGGTTTGGATCATTCTTGAAGTCAAATTTTTCCAATTCCCAGTTTCTCTATGTAGTTTTTCATATACATACCAGGTGCATACGCATCCTTGTAGAGTTGAAAACAGTCTATGCACCCAAATTGAAGGTGGTAATGATTTCTATCCTGCTTTCTAGAGTCTCACACACTACTAAATGTGATGTTGAGTAGGTTGATCACCACTATAAGTGCATATTTGTGTAGGTGCATTACTTCTTAAAAACCTGGTAGATAGGGAAATTATGATCTCCTTCCACTCCATAAGATTATCTCTATGAACTACCCACCAACACGCTACTATCTCACACAAGACATATGCTAACAGGTCTCTTCTCCTGGCCTAGTCTATGCACTGTGCCTCCATCTTCCAAAAATACAGGAAGATCTTCTACTCTTGTATACCAAGGTACTGCACAACCTATCTGTCGAATAGAATGAAGTCCCTTCTTACACCTAACCATGTTTTTCACCTCGCATCCTACTAGTTCATATGTACCATGAGCCCAACTGTCACAAGCAATACTTGTAGTATCACTGATAGAATGAGAATCCTCCCACTGTAGAATGCCTTCCTTTGATGGCTCATTTACCTATGGATCCTGAAAAGTGTAGACATAGATCTTGTTTAAGTCCTCCTCACTTAGATGCTCAACATATGGTGTAGACTTCCCATCTGTCAAAGGTATCACAACCCTTTCCTCCTTTTTCTCAAATCTAATATACCCCTTATTGAATCTCAAGTCAGCGTTATTCACATAACACCAAGGGCTTCCAAACAAGGCTGGAAAACTATTTTATTTCGCAAGTGCTAATACCTCAAAATCCCCAACGAACATGGCCCCTTGTATAGTTATAGATGCATCCTTCAAAACTCCTATGGGAGTTACATTAGTTGGGTTCGCCATAAACAACACATTAGATGGTGGTTGTAATGGGGGTCTCCCCATTTGTACACATGCATCTAATGTAAGCACATTTACTTCCACACCTGTATCTATTAAAATATTGCTCAACAACCATCCATCCACAATATCATTCAGAGTAATTTCCTTTTCATAGTCAATGCTATCAGGGGGAAGATTTCCATGCAGGATCTTCCATCCTGTCTCAATACTTACATGCAAAGTGTTCCCTTTTAACCAACTTCCTAATAGTAGGATGATGTTCTCCTTGTACAACATTTTACATACTTATCTGAGATCATTGATATCCGTTTGGATTATCTTTGATGCTTTCTTCTGCTCCTTTAAGTATTGTATTTCACCCTAAAGATTCCTTAGCACTTCCATGGTATCTTGATAAACCTCCTTCTGATGAGCCAGATCTGGGTACCTTGCATGCAAAACCTCCTCCTTGGTGATCGTAGGCTTTTGGTACGATGCCTCTCTTGCACGTGTCACTTCAGTGCATGTGGTAATATTGACATTTAAGGCCTCAGCTTCTAGTGCTATCTTGGGCATCCACTGATTTTCCTCCGCGCGCTGGATCCTAACCATTCCTATGCCTTTTTTCTCCTACTTATGTTGTTTATTAAGATGCTCATATAAGTCCGAACACTCCCCATAGCTATGATTCTTTCTGTAAAAATAATATGTAACATTCTAGGGACATTCATGCCTATAATGGTCAGGGGATCCACATGTATAACATGTTCCTCGAGGAAAATTATTTCTTCCTCCACCGCAGCCTCATCCTCTATATCCACCTTGATATCCACATCCTCTTCCACGACCTCCTTCAAAATGGCCCTCATTCCTGTCATAGCATGTTTGATTATGATCCCAATCTTGGTGCTCATTCTTACCCTTAGAATTATCTATTACACTTATCTATCGTACCCCAATGTCTATAGCATCCTAGATCCAACCAATCAATCAACAATCCTTAGTATCATGGGTTGTGGATCTACAAATTTTGAAAAATCTAGATACATTATTTCTTATCGCACGCTGTAACAAAGGATAGTGACTAGCATCATGATTCAAATGATAGATCTCATAGTCTAATAGTAATGAGCATACTGCTCTACAAGGACAACTATCCTTCGTGTGACCTTCTACTTCACAATCTGTACACCAAATTCTTGAGCACGTTTCATGGGATGAATTTGTTGATAGCTTCTCTAACTATTTAGCCATATGTACAATATTTTCCTCTAATAATGGACTAACACCAATGTCAATGCTCCCAACTACCTCAACATGCAAAGCCACTTCCAGTGCTTTGCACGGATTAGTGTATGTCTTATGTGACAGTGCTCTTTTGAATTGTGTAATCAATCCCCCAAAAAACCATTGTGCATGTATCATAAGAAATATTAGATAGAAGTGTCTTAAAGAGAGCATCATACTCACGTACACTCTCAGTGGTGCCCTGCTTGATATCTTTGAGTGCGCTAATACTTTTCTACTCAAATTATGGGATATAAAACTCTTTTAAGAAAGCATCCTTCAATGCTACATAATCCACGCAATTTTGATCAGGGTCAAACTTCCTGTACCATCTGTGTGCTCATCCCTACAAGGTAGTAGCGAATTGACTTGCCTTGTGCTTAGGAGCTGTGATTCCTTTCACATGCCATAATATTTCACACATGTTCACATGCTTAATAACATCCTCTATTTCACTATACTCTGGAAGAAGAAGAGACATCTCCATATAAATGTTCGGTGGTTGTTACAGACCTTAACCACCTAGTCCATAACCTCCTATGTTTCCTTTACCACCAGATCCACTAGAACTAGAAACACCTATACCTTCTTACCCTCTACCAATAGATGGAATAGGACCTATAGATATACTCCCTTGTGCTCTGACAGTAGTACTATACTAAACCCCTACAGTCTATGAGGTAGTTCCACTTCTAGAGGTGAACCTAACATTCGGCACACTTACGTTATGTGCGGACTATGCACCTGAAAATACACCTTGAAGTCATTTACTTTTCCATTGATGCACTTTCTCTCTTACTTCCCAAAATTACTTGTTGATTACTGGTCATACTAGATACTGAAAAACTAAGTGCAAGGGATAGGTCACCAAGTGGATTAAGATGTGTGCCCGTGGCCCAAGTAGTCTCTACTGGCATACTTCTACGTGACCTTGCTCTGGCTACATGTCTTCTACATGACCTTTAAATCCTTCATGAACCATCTCTCTCCTCAAAGCCATACTTTCTGCAATGGTACACTACTTCTCTATCTCCCTCTCATGTGCCTCATTATACTTAAGCCATCTTTCCTCTCTCTACCTTTTTGCCACTAGGTTTTTCCATCTTTCACCAAACCTATTCCTTCCCTCACACATGGTGAGGTTTAGTTAGCCATTGGTTTACTCTCCAAGTTCAAAGTTACCATCAACATCTTGAAAACCAGTGGAATGCCTTACAAATATGTTCCTCTAGGATACCACAAAAACTAGAATTCATCTACCTCTGGGAAATAATACGTCAAGATTGAATATTCCAGAATATAACTGTTTAGAACACCATGAAACCATGTATCCACAGTGCAAGTCCAGATCAGGTCAACATCATAAAGGGTTTGAAATTCTTCCTGTGTCTAGATAAGTGCATGATACCTCCAATTCCACTTAGATGCATACACAATCAACCACTCGTATAATTGTATTGGAAAGATGGAAAAAAATATGTCATATAAGTTGTCATACAGATTCTATTCTACCCAATTGCATGCATTAAACTCATATCCACTGTTGAACCACCATGTATATTCTTCCTCCAAATTTTGTATCCAATCCTCAATACTTTCTAGGGTTAACCGATATGTCTTCATCGTGAACTATCCTGAAAACAACTGAAAAGAGGTCCCAGCAATGGAACCAATGATGCAGCCTATAATTACCAGATAACACCCTAGTCACGCTGGCACATCACTCAGCCTAGACTAAGCACTCAGCCAAAGCACACAAAGGCACCAAGTCCCTCTTAGGGTTTCTATTGAGGGATGTTAGCGTGATGATGAAATAAACATATAGATCCATAACTAATCCATCATTCTACAATGCATACCATATTAAGATTTATGTAAGAAAAATTTTAAACAATAATCATGATTGAATCAAGAACATGCATTACTTGATTTCACATAGGAATAACACTTAGATTCAGCCAATAACTTCTATCTATTAATAAACACATAATCTCCTTACAATAATGGAATTTTATACTAATACGCGTATGGATCTGATATTGTAATCCCATCGGATACCTCTCTATACATATCTCTATCTATGTGATTCACATCATATATATAGGGTGGGGAATTTCCCTTCACTGCTTCTCTATTCTAAAAATAGGCCACATGCTATTAATAGCAATGTGCCATTTACAGGCATAACCACACATGCAAGTGTGTTATCCATATACCTCTTACGGTTAACTGAAGTGACAATCCTATTCTTAGCTCACCTCCATGCAAAACAAGCTTCGATATGATCCTCTAAAGATAGACAATGCATGGTGCGCATGTCCTTGTGTCGTTGGTGTGTTCTGCACGTTATCTTCTAAAAATAGGTCTTCATGCTCAAAATAGGCTAAGTCCCAAATGCTAAACTTTCCCTCCACATGTGTATTTTTCCTATCCATTCTTGCCCTTAAACCTGTCATGCTTTCCCGCGTGGACTTCTTGTGTGAGTTCTGTCAAGTGTTCTCTGATCAACACAAAAATATAAAAATTTAAAGCTTTTAAGGAAATAGAGGAATGCATCTTCAGAAATTGGCCTTACAAGAATTGGGATCCAATCCCATGTTTGCTGAAATCAAAAACTAAAGTCTGTCATTTTTTCATTGGGATCCCTCTTGATTGTAGTCAACTACTCCAATAGGGACAAATTATCTCTTCTTTCTCCAAACTAGTTATAGAGGGTTGTGTATATTCAAACCTAATTTGGAATGGACCCCAATGCTAAGCTTGTGAATCACTGCAAGGCCTTCCCTTTGAAAGAGGGAGGCAATAATTTGACTACAACATCCACTTCATTGATCTCATGAATGGTATAGATATTCATGATGTCCTAAATATGGTCATTGGGATTCGTGTGGTTCTCCCTCATGAAGTAGGGAATATTCTTTAATACTACAACTAGAATAGGGTTTTGGGCATTGAGGGTGAGTGGAATACTATATGTGAAGTGGACATAGGGATTCGATGGTCCTTGTAGTGGCTACTGATGTGCCATCTTGATTTTCTTGAGAATCCTAATCGATTGAAGGAAGGGTCGACCAGGAGGAGGTGTGGATAATGTTTTGTTTAGTGGATATGGAGACCTTTGTACTATTCTTCTTCTCCTTACTCTTCCTAGGGATAACTGTAAATACTTAAAGACACCTTCTTCTCTTGCTCTGGACTGATTTTGGATTGTTCTCATGTACATGGGCCACTAGTGCTTGTAATACCCTTGACATTTTTTATTTTCCTCCTTTGCATCTCAAGTGCTAGCATGTGATTTTATTTTATAGGATATGTTCTTTTGAATTTGGGAAATCATGCTTGATGTGGATAAGCCTTTTCTACTCTTAAGTTCTTCTGAATGAACTAGAATACTTTTCCTGAATTCATTTTTCACTTCTTGTAGGTGAGATTACAATTTGGTTTTAAGTGTTGTAAACTTATCTATTTACCCGAATCATCCTTAGATAAATTTCAGTGATCCAAGGAATGTTTTAAATTTTTCCAGAGTGAACAATTGAGCAATTGGCATTCCATGAACAAAGAAACACATAGACTGAACTTAGTAGATGCAAGTTCTTTGATTCTCTTTGTGTGAAAATATTTCCATTCAGTGGTATGTTTCATTTAGGTCTCTGGAGATCGACCATGCAGGTTATTACTGACGTAATTGGGATTCCAGCCTATTCATGGCGTAGGAGAGAACCGGAATCCTATAAAGGACTAACCTATGGAATCCTAAGATAGGTAAAAGTATTTCCTACCTAAGCTATGTAATTTGATATAATTTTGATTCTAACCTAAACTTGGTGCTAAGGGAATTGGAAAAAAGTTACTAGGTATTAAAACTAAACATTGAACCTATTACTATAAGGCTATATGGTGATCTAACCTAGTGCTTTAAAACTATGGCATTTTGAATTATTTACCTATGTGGAAATTATATAAACCTAATTGTTAAGGCCTATGGTGGGGATAAGTTGTTAGTGTTATATCCTAAGGTATAAACTTTAATCTACCTAAGATCTAACCTAAGCAAGTAATCTATCCTAAACTATTGGGCATGAATAGGGACTTATGTAGCTGCATGCATATTGGCGATGGTTCCTAAGGCATTTATAGTGTTAATAAGGTTTATTATTATACTCGGTACTACCAGCTTTGGCAGGGGCTAGTTGGATTGGTGGAGGCTTAGGTGCCAGTATCACTAAAATAAAAATACATGTTAATTTAGACTTGGCATTCACCAGACTTGGCAGGCAGTGGCAAGGAAGATTAAGCAGGAGATTTGGAATTAATATAATTAATTACTTTTGGTTTATGAGCCCAAACTATCTTGGTAGGCATGCCAGCAGATTTTTCTTGGGTTGTTTCACTTTGCATGTTTTCTGATTTTCACTCTGCATGCGCTCTGGTTTTTTAAAACAGCAGATTGAACTGCACTTCATGGATATATTTGAGGTTTTGAATCTATTTTTGTTTCGTGGAATTTATAAGAGGAATTTTGGAAGAGGTATCTAGTTTTTCGATCTTTCATGGAAAAGAGGAGAAGGAGTGATCTCGGCTAGAGGTATTCTTCTATTTTACAGAGACACTATCAGGCATGATAGGCTCTAACTATTAAAATATCTTGCTTTCCTCTAAGTTTTTTACTTAATACAACTGTGTTTTGTGATTTTTATGCATTGCATGATGTATTTAGTTGCTTGGTTACTAATTTTATTAAGTCTAGAATTCTTGGTTTGAATCCTTTGTAAAAGCGGCTTGGTTTAAGATATAGCGTGTGATTGTTTAAGTACATGAAAAACGCAAACAAAAATGATTCGGTAACTCTGTTTAGCTTAACTGGTTTTGGTAAGTAATGGTTGGGTTTTGTTGATTTTCTAACAAATGTATTCTCATTAAAGCTCTTTTGAGAATCTTGTGTTCCGCCTATATTTGTTGAAGCTAATGTTTTGTTATCCTGTGCTAATAAAAAGCTCATGTTTGTTAGGAAAACTCGTATGTAAGCTCAAGTTCTGTTGGAAACTTGTGGGTATTCGAGAACTACTACCGGGTTCTTGATGCTTTTATGTTTGCGTTTTGTTTCATAAATATATGGAGCTATGAATAGAGTAGTAGTTGGTTTGGTTCTTGTTTTTAACCTGCGAACTTTTGTTGTTGCTGGAACCCTATCTTGGTGTGATAGTTGTGTAGTATTATCATGTTATTAAGGACTGTTACTAGTCCACATCTCGTTGGTGTTTTTGTTTTACTATGACCTTGTGTATTGTATTGAGAGTTCATTATGAATACAACCTTAGCACTTATATGGTGATAGTCAGAACTCTTTAAGTAAACTTCCAAACCGCTTCAGTTGTTGAGAAAGGTTTGATACGATAGTTATTAAAACATGACGCTTGATTCTTAATTTGAACTTTTTAAATGTTTGTTCATTGCATTTTATCTAGCAATAGAATGCAAAAGTTATAGTAATTCAGTAAGGAGTATTGTGATGAAAAATGAGTCGAGGAAATTGTTTCTTATTGTTGGAATTAGAAACCGAAGCAAGGTGTCGGTCTAGTTGGGAGTCCTTCTGGTTTTCTTTGCTAAAATACGCAAATCAAAAGGGAACATCAGTTGCGTGAACTTGTTTAAAATTAGTGAATGATTTTGATCTTGGTAAGAACTTATGTACCTCATGGCACTCAAATTGGGATTTTGAATCTTGGGTAGAAGGTATCTTGTAATTATGTTGTAAGATCCTATCGTATATATTGAGTTTATTACTGTAGGTAACTATTTTAAAACTCTAAATTCCTAGAAGGAAACAGATGCATGTGTATGGAGAAAACTGGAAATATGGTTTTATGAGTTAGTTTGTTACTCTATTAGTTTTTGACTGGAACTATCTTTGTAGTTTACGATTATTATTGGGAATTCGTTCTTTATTTTTATTCTTGAAGCAATAGGTTAAAAAGTATGGTAAATAATATTTTTTGATTTAACTCTTGGGTAATTCCAGACATGAGCAACTACTCGGATTTCTCTTCTATTAGGTCCCCATACAGAAATAAAGAACCCAAAAAAGAATTAGTTATGGTTCTTTTATGTATATGAACTGTGTACGACTTTCACTGCTCTAATGTTCTTATTTGAATAGATCCTTTGCTTCCTATAAGAATTTTTAAAAGGAAAAGTTTCATTAGATACCTTTACACTTTAAGGTGTTCTTGTTCTTCCTTTGGAATCCTTAGATGAACTTGAACTGTATATATTTGAAGAAGGGAATTTGTTAATTAAGTTGAAGGAAATGACTATGGGTTAGGATCATTTCCGTTAAGCTTCTTTTCTAATACAATTGGGAATAAGTTCATTTGTTTGGAATTTTTTTATGTTTATCCTATAGGAAAATTTAATCATTAATTTGGCTAACCTTCTCTTATTTATCATGAACGGAAATGAAATAGAAGGAGAGTGATGTCTGGTTTGTTAAAAAAAAATGTATCATGCTGGTTGGTTGATGTTTGTCCTTCCATCTAGGATCTTTATTTATTCCTCTCCTAATGAATATCTTAAATGTTGATGTGAAATAGTTAATCTTATGATGAAACAACTTAGGCTATCTTATAAACTTGTATTTGCCTTGTGGATGTTATGTACTTTGGCATAATGAAAATGGTTTCTCTTCTTCTTACTAGAAATTTAGATGAACATCCTAGTATGAACCTTCTAAAAACACTTCTCATATCTTATAGTTAAGATAAGTGTTGTATTCTGAGTTGTTAGAATGGGAACAATAAGATGTTATGTTTTTTTTATTAAGATGAATGATAGGACATGTCATACCTTAATTTGTAAGATAGATATTATAGATTATAATCCGTTCTTCTTTAGAAGTGAACTCTAGTTCATCAATGCTCTTCTTTTTTGTTGTTATTACTTATGATTAGAGTATGAAATACTAATTGTTCATTAAAGTAGAGTTCTTTTTATTGGAAAAAATTAGTGGAATGCACTTCATTTTAAGGCTTAGTGCTTATCATGCTCAGCTTAATGAACTGACCTATGCTAGCAATTTTTGTAGATGGACTTCGTAAGTGATAAAAGATGGAAAAATCTTATATGATGCATTGGCTGATCTAAGTTTGAATATAGTGAAGAATTATGATTCGTTCTTAAGATGTATTGAAAAAGAAAAGAATTATTCCTTTTTGAATGAAGACTATTGTCATACAGTAATTTGAACATGTATAAGTTGTATATGCATAAGTTTGTAAAGGTATAAGTTTGAAAATGAAATTGAAGGACGAGAACTTATTTGCTTGAGTTGTGTAAATTATCTTGTACCTTTGTAAAAGAAATGACATCTTATCTTGTTGATATTATTCATATTATTTATATGATTAAATGAGGATTCTTGAATAAGTAGGATAAAAGGGAATTAGAGTAATCTCCCTAATTAAGATGTTGCTAGATAAGTTGTAGAATTCAATGTTCTTATATAAACAATTTAATATAGTAAGGTGATGTGTAATGAACACACAATGAAAACTACATATTATGTAAAGAACAAAAAGGGTGGGTTAAACCCTAGAACTTAACCATGAAGAGGAAGAATATTCCTCACTCATGTAAAAGTAATCAAGAAGATAAGGAAGATATGATTTATACTCACTAGAACTCATTTAATAAAGTCTAATAAGTTATGATCTAGGTGGTTGTTACACTTCCTTAAATGGTCAAGTCACATTAAACAGAACTTATGAGGTTGTTGCCCTCTCTTTCGGTAATTGCTTATTAAGCTAAAATTAACAAACATCAAAAGCAATTGTGAGTCAAGGAAGTTATCCAAGGATTAATGGACCCTGATTTGGAAGGGAACTTAGGAAGAATTGGATTAGGGTTTGGACAAGGTTGCTAAAATCTACTATTAATTATCCAAATCAATTAAATATTAACAATCTCCTTAGGGTATGTACATCTCGACGAGGCTTTTCTATAGGATGATGGTACATGCCAACTACAGAGTTGTACCTTTAAGAGGATTAGGAACTTCTCAGGGATACAACATTGTAGTTGACATTTGGCAACACCCTTCTGCATTAATCGTCTAGATCTAGACGCATATGGAATTGAACTTAGTTTTTCTCTAGGACTGGGTAGTAGCATAGTTACGATACAAAGTAACACTCTAGGACTCTACGTACCTTGGCACACGGGATTAACCTAGGTTGAACCAGTATGCCAATATATCCTAAGTCTTTGAGAGTCTCTCCCTATCATAACCTATGTTGTTAACCAGAACTAGGGACAAACCATGGGCAAGTGGACTGACTATTGGGAATATTATAGTGTAAACATTATGAGTTGTTGAGATACTATTACCTAGAATTATATGTGAAGTTGTTGTAAACAGCTTCACGTATTTAGCTTATTGTTTGCAACCACTCCTAAATTATAGGAGGTTGTTTTTAATATTTGTTTGGATATTTATTAGCCATGTATTGTGTATGTTAATTAACGAAGATAAATATATTATGTTATTCTTATTTGAACCTTTCATATGGTAGTAGAGCGAGTTTGATGATCTGAGAATAATATTGAAGGGGCAATCGATGATCTCTTGCCCCAGGTGATGGCAGTACATGTTTGAGAGAGTACGCAGGCTGTGCAGTGTGGAGGATGTAAAAATTAAACGTAGGTATCTAAAGTTTTATTTGCTACACATTCTGACCACGCATCGCTGGAACAGTTGATGTAGATTGGAGTGCAGTTGGAGCAGTCCACACAGTTTGGAAAGCCGTGAATGTGAAGATAAAACGTCCAAGCCTGTAGCCAGTGCGTGATAAAGAATTTGGAAATTGTTTTTGGAGTATTCACGGCCTTGTCAGCACAAAAACGTCTCAGGTTATTTCCTGCGAGTTTCCTTCTATTGTGCACACATCCCTACCAGATCTGACACTTTATTAACAGCTAGGCATTCCATTATTCACAGCTGCGCATCCATCTTTAGAAGGTTTTGATTGTATATGGTTTATTTCATTGAGTGTCATTAAATGTTGGGTCAAGATTTATTATGTTCAACGTCATGTTGTTTATAATATTTAAAAAGTAATTTTCTTTTATTACTTTTTAAGTTGTCTAAGTTGTCTTAAGTATCGTCATATTATTGTGTTTGTAAGAGGGTGCATTTTCGGTTGAAACCGACACTCGTCAACGTGAGGGAAAATATTAAAAAATATATGGAGAAATTGAGTCTCGTTGAGAAATTCAAAGGACGTGATTTTCACACTTGGTAAATCCAAATGCAGCTGAATTTGATTGAAAAAGATTTATGGGATGTGGTCAAACCAAATGTGACAACACCAACAAATCCAACAGATCTTACGAAGTGGAATATCAAGGATCAAAAGGCCTTGGGAAATATTGGTCTCGGTTTGTCTAAAGCATACTATTATCCAAAATTCACCCCCCCAAGGGTAATTTTGATAACATGCATCAGAATATTCAAGTCCCAGGCACATTGATTGATCCAGAGCAAACATCATGTTTCTGAGGTTCTCTCAGATATTTTTCTAACTCTCCTCTCCAGGCTAAAAAGAGCAAGCTCTGAGAAAATGCAAAAAAAAAAAAGGTTGCAGAAGGCAAGAAGGTTGATCCAGAAAAAATGGTGAAAATTGGCTAAGTCCTAGTCCTAGGAGCAATTGGGACATCTGGGACAAAAAGGCGCGGATCGGCCGAAAAGCCTCCAAGCGGCCCAAATAGCATTTGGGACAAGTGGGATAGAAGTACGCGGCGGGCGCGAAATGCCGGTTCGACCGAGAGGAAAAATTGGCCAACTGCTGAGAGGGTCGCCCTTGGGACATCTGGGACAAAAAGGCGCGAACCGGCCGAACCAGGCAAAATCAGCACAAACAGTACGAAACAAAGTGGGACAAGCCAGCCAAAAAGGCGCGAACCAGCCGAAAAATTCTGAAACAGTGGGACAAGCGGGCCAGAAAGGGGCGAACCGGCCGAACCGGGTGAAATGAGCACAAGCAGTAGTGGGACAAGCGGGCTAAAAAGACGCGAACCGGCCACACCGGGTGAAATGGGAATAAGCAGTCCGAAACAAACTAGGACATTTGGGATAAATGGACGCGAACCGGCCGGTTCGCCCGAAATCAGCACAAGGAGCACCGTGCCATCTGGGACAAAAAGACATGAAGGGCGCGAAGAAGCCGGCAGGGCCGAGAACCAATGAAATCATGCCACGTGTCACAAGGAGAAAAGTCAAAAGGTCAAAGTGGAAGGTTTGAAGCGCTGAACCGAACCAATGAAATGGCGCCACGTGTCCAAGTTTAAGGGGCCCACAAGGAAATTTCAAAAGACAGCCCGCCGAAAGGTAGAGGAGAGAGAATTTCTCGTCCAATCAGAGCGTGCCACGTGTCATCCAGGTGGCGAAGCGCGGGAAATATTTCAAAATCCGTTTTGGTTTGTTCCGTGCCCTAATTCTTCAGATCGCCATAACTTTTGATCCAGAGCTCGGATTTGCACGTTCTTTATATCAATGGAAAGCTTATGAGATTCTCTACATGATTCTAGGATCAATCTCAAGTTTTGATGCAGTCTGAAGAGAGAAAATCATGAAATGGCTCTGACGTGTGGTAATGCCCAGAAGCGACCTTTCAATAACCTGTTTTAATGCTAATGGGTCGCATTCTTCTTCTGCACAGGCAGAAGTGACATTTTAGCGGCCAAATTAATACAAATGGGTCGCATTCTCCTCCAAAATCGCTCAAAGTGACAGGGTATGGGTTGGTAAGATCCTCCATGCTGATTTAATGCATCTGCAGTCAATGAGGAATGGGCTTGCACGTTTTCCCATGTTTTCTGTCCCTTGGGCTCGACCCATGCAATGTAAAAGCCAGATTTGGCTCATTTCAAAAAAAAAAAAGTTGTTCATTCTTTCTGCTCTGCCCTCCCTTCTTTTCTTCTCTAGGGTTGAAAATGGAGTTCGAACCTCCTCCCTTGCTCTGTAATGGCGTTTTTGCCTTTTACTAATGGAATGATGTTCTGTGCAAACTTCTGGAGCAACAAAACGTGTTTTGTGATGCATCTGTCCATCCTTCCTCATTTTTGCTTGTCCTCTTCTTGCCTCTCTTCATTGCAGGTATTTGTGCATGTTTGAATGTTCATTGCAGGTTTGGAGCTGTGTTCATGGAGTTTTGGGACATTTTCTGTGTGAAATCTATCCTTGGGCCTGTGATGCATCTGTCCATCCTTCCCATTGCTCACCTCTCTTTGTCCCATGGCAGTTTTGATAGATGTCCAACATTCTCCTTCTCTGGTGTATCACCGTTTTAGTGTAGGCTTTTGCTATTTTTTCCTTTCTCTCTCTCTCTCTGTCTCCTTGGCACGGTTAGATTAGGATTAGATTAGCTTGCCTGCACTGGAATAGCTTGTGGCAGGTAGTTTAGGAGCAGGAACTAGCCTTTCTCTGGAGATTCCTCTCTCAGTTTCACAAGTCCCCACGCTTGGAGAGAGGTTTCCATGTTGTGCAATCACACTGGATGCCTGAACATCAACCTAGAAGCCTGATGTGCGTCCAGGGGTGCTGTGATTTTGCACTAACAGTTTTGGCACGCCCGGTGGGACCTTAGAGGTCTTTCACTTCATCTTTTGCAGGTTGGTGTGTTCCTGTGAAGATTTCAGCCTTTGGAGGCACTTGCAAACACATCTGGCGACTCCATCTGATCAGCAACCCATTTCTCTGAGCTTGCAGACCCGTTTCCATACATTTTCATCCATCTTTCTTTCCATCCCTTTCATTCTTTTCCATTCCATGAAGTTGTGCAATCATGACTTCATTTCCATCATGGATTTCACATCAACAACAGCAGTATATTCCACCTCCAACACGTTTTACAAATCCTCCAGATCAGACCATGCATACTCATATGAACAGCAGTGCCAAAGTCAGTTTGGCAATGGAGCTTTCCAAGAGCAAGAGTGTGCATACAATGAAGACCATCAGATCCAAGATGCTGGTCTGTTGGAGAAAATCCAAAAGATGGAGGTGGGGATGGTGCAGTCCAGGGCTCAAGCACAAATGAAAGCTTTTGGAATCGGTTATGGAGCACCCTGTCCATGGGTGGGACCTTTTCCAAGGCATTACAGCCCTCAGGAGAAGCTTGACTTCATGATTGCAATGCTGCCTTTGCTTGCACAATGGACAGCAGAAATAGAGGCCTACAGACTTGTTGTTGAACAACCTTGTCAATGGGTAAGTTCTACACCATCATCTAGTTTTTCTCTTTCCATTACTCAAGCAGCATCATCTCATTTAAACTCCCCATCTGCTGTCCCATGTGTTGAATCCATCCCTCCATCCCCTAGTCTTCCACCCCATCTCGATTCTTCTTTTCTTTTCCCTTCCAAACAGTCATCCCCTCCACAAGAGCTAACATAAATACCCCCTCCTCAAAAGAAACAAGAGGTTTCACCGCCTCCACCACCACACAAAATTGTCAAATCAGTTGAGTTTCAACCTATCCCTCCTCTTGCATTCCCAATTCCATGTGGGAAAGAAGAAATTGAAAAAATCAGTCATCAAGGACAACAAGAGGAAGAGCCAAAAAGAAAAGAAGTGACAGACAGTCTGAAGAGTTGGGCTCTTAGATTTGGGATGACAAAGATCCCCTTGATGGTTAAGCCTACAGAAGAGGCTGAGGTTGAACAAATGGTGGTGAGGACTGATTTTGTTGGAGAAGAAGATCTTGCAGTCCCAACTTGTCCTCTAGAGCAACAAATTGAAGAGTTTGACTTGACAAACTTCATGCTGGAGGAGGAGTTCAATCAAGAGCAAGATTCTCTTCAAACATTGGAGGGAGGAGAAGATGCTCCAAATCCAAAAGAAGAGGAGCACAATCTAGCTGTGGAGGAGAAAAGTGTAGATCCAAAGGGTTTGAGCACAAAGCAGGCTACAGGAGAACCTTTAGTTCTTCTTTCTACTTCACCTCTCTCAAGTTCTAGTACTGAAGAGGATTTTGATCTCTCAAACTCAATATTGGAGAGTGAAGGAAACCATGGTGGTCAAGTTGCAGATCAAGAGGACACCATGGAGGAAGTTGAACATGAACAGCGGGACAACAATGAGGTAGTTTACCTGTCAGATTTGGAGGACTGTTTTGATGGAGAAGAGCCGGTTGAGCTTTCACCTTTCTCTCTTTCATCATCCACATTACAATCACCAGAGCCTGCTATCATGAAGGAGAGCTTTCATTTGTAGCATCCTGCATCTTATAGCAGCCCTTTGGAGTCAAAATTGGAAGATTTAAATCTTCCATGTTCTTCATCGGAGGAAGAGAAAGGACAGAAGAATTTCACCATTTCTTCCACATCATCCATTCAAGAGGGTCTACAAGAAGACTCCATTCTTGGAGTTGAAAATCACAGCAATGGGCATATCAAATGGATCAAACCTTGCCCAATCAGGTATTTGTCTTCATTGGAGCCAAAGGAGAAGCCACAACCAGTCATGCTTGCTTCTGAGCATGAGGATGAGCTACAAAGAACCAAGGATCAGCTGCCATACCTACCCAATCCAAATGCAGAGAAACTAAAAGAGGTATTGGATTTTTCAGTTGATACCTTGATGATTTGGATAGAAGACCAGCTTCTTGTTGATTTTTCATCCATCCAAACAGCCATGATCAGTGCCAAATCAATTGCATGGCTGCCAATTTTGAAGAAAGGAAGCTATTTCTCACAACCAGTTGTAGGGTTTGTTAAGCTTGCCTTTGCTTCCAGCTAGAGTAGAGTAGGTAGATTTGCTTTCAGTAGAAGAAGTGCTTGTGCACACTCTGCATGTTCCATTTGGGGCATGTATGATTTTAAGTTTTTTACGTAGTTTTGGTGTTGCTGGTTTTGCTCTTGCACAGTTCTTTTCAGTGGTTTTTGGTGAGAACAACTGCATGTCTGGTGGGTTTCAAGTGGCTCAGAGGAAGGTTTTCAAAGTTCAAATCAGTTTCCAGGATACTACTCATGACTCCATGCCCAATGGATTGCTTCAGACAACTGGTCTTTTCATCTAGCAGGAAGATGACCCTGCTGAGTCACCAAATTGTTATCTAAAATTCAATCTCCCTGGGTAATTTTGATAACATGCATCATAATATTCAAGTCCCAGGCACATTGATTGATTCAGAGCAAACATCATGTTTCTGAGGTTCTCTCAAATATTTTTCTAACTCTCCTGTCCAGGCTAAAAAGAGCAAGTTCTGAGAAAATTCAAAAAAAAAAAGGTTGCAGAAGGCAAGAAGGTTGATCCAGAAAAAATGGTGAAAATCGGCTAAGTCCTAGTCCTAGGAGCAATTGGGACATCTGGGACAAAAAGGCGCGGATCAGCCGAAAAGCCTCCAAGCGGCCCAAATAACATTTGGGACAAGTGGGACAGAAGTACGCAGTGGGCGCGAAATTCCGGTTTGACCGAGAGGAAAAATTGGCCAACTGCTGAGAGGGTTGCCTATTGGGACATCTGGGACAAAAAGGCACGAACCGGCCGAACCGGGCGAAATCAGCACAAACAGTCTGAAACAAAGTGGGACAAGTGGGACAGAAGTACGCGGCGGGTGCGAAATGCCGGTTCGACCGAGAGGAAAAATTGGCCAACTGCTGAGAGGGTCGCCTCTGGGACATCTGGGACAAAAAGGCACGAACCGGCCGAACCGGGTGAAATCAGCACAAACAGTCCGAAACAAAGTGGGACAAGCGGGCCAGAAAGGGGCGAACCGGCCGAACCGGGCGAAATGAGCACAAGCAGTCCGAAACAGAGTGGGACAAGCGGGCCAAAAAGACGCGAACCGGCCGAAACGGGCGAAATGGGAATAAGCAGTCCGAAACAAACTGGGACATTTGGGATAAATGGACGCGAACCGGCCGATTCGCCTGAAATCATCAGAAGGAGCACTGTACCATCTGGGAAAAAAATATGAGAAGGGCGCGAAGAAGCCAGCAGGGTTGAGAACCAATGAAATCACACCACGTGTCACAAGGAGAAAAGTCAAAAGGTCAAAGTGGAAGGTTTGAAGCGCTGAACCGAACCAATGAAATGGCGCCACATGTCCAAGTTTAAGGGGCCCACAAGGAAATTTCACAAGACAGCCCATCGAAAGGTAGAGGAGAGAGAATTTCTCATCCAATCAGAGCCTGCCACGTGTCATCTAGGTGGCAGAAGCGTGGAAAATATTTCAAAATCCGTTTTCACCTATGTTCCGTGCCCTAATTCTTCAGATCGCCATAACTTTTGCTCCAGAGCTCGGATTTACACGTTTTTTATATCAACAGAAAGGTGGTAAGATTATCTACATGATTCTGGGATCAATCTCGAGTTTTGATGTAGTCTGAAGAGAGAAAATTGAGAAACGGATCTGACGTGTGGTAATGGCCAGAAGCGACCTTTCAACAACCTGTTTTAATGCTAATGGGTCGCATTCTTTTTCTGCACGGCCAGAAGTGACATTTTAGCGGCAAAATTAATACAAATGGGTCGTATTCTCCTCCAAAATTGCTCAAAGTGACAGGGTATCGGTTGGTAAGATCCTCCATGCTGATTTAATGCATCTGCAGTCAATGACGAATGATCTTGCATGTTTTCCCATGTTTTCTGTCCCGTGGGCTCGACCCATGCAATGTAAAAGCCAGATTAGGCTCATTTAAAAAAAAAAAAAAAGTTGTTCATTCCTTCTACTCTGCCCTCCCTTCTTTTCTTCTCTAGGGTTGAAAATGGAGTTTGAAGCTCCTCCCTTTCTCTGTAATGGCATTTTTGCCTTTTACTAATGGAATGATGTTCTGTGCAAACTTCTGGAGCAACAAAACATGTTTTGTGATGCATCTGTCCATCCTTCCTCATTTTTGCTTGTCCTCTTCTTGCCTCTCTTCATTGCAGGTATTTGTGCATGTTTGAATGTTCATTGCAGGTTTGGGAGCTGTGTTAATGGAGTTTTGGGGACATTTTCTGTGTGAAATCTATCCTTGGGCCTGTGATGCATCTGTCCATCCTTCCCATTGCTCACCTCTCTTTGTCCCATGGGAGTTTTGATAGATGTCCAAAATTCTCCTTCTCTGGTGTATCACCGTTTTAGTGTAGGCTTTTGCTATTTTTTCCTTTCTCTCTCTCTCTCTCTCTGTCTCCTTGGCATGGTTAGATTAGGATTAGATTAGCTTGCTTGCACTGGAATAGCTTGTGGCAGGTAGTTTAATAGCAGGAACTAGCCTTCTCTGGAGATTCCTCTCTCAATTTCACAAGTCCCCACGCTTGGAGAGAAGTTTCCATGTTGTACAATCACACTGGATGCCTGAACATCAACCTAGAAGCCTGATCTGCATCCAGGGGTGCTGTGATTTTGCATCAATAGTTTTGGCACACCTGGTGGGACCTTAGAGGTATTTCACTTCATCTTTTGCAGGTTGGTGTGTTCCTGTGAAGATTTCAGCCTTTGGAGGCACTTGCAAACACATTTGGCGACTCCATCTGATCAGCAACCCCTTTCTCTCAGCTTGCAGACCCGTTTCCATAAATTTTCATCCATCTTTCTTTCCATCCCTTTCATTCTTTTCCATTCCATGAAGTTGTGCAATCATGACTTCATTTCCATCATGGATTTCACATCAACAACAGCAATATATTCCACCTCCAACACGTTTTACAAATCCTCCAAATCAGCATTTTGAGCAGATTCAAGATCAGTATGCATACCCATATGAACAGCAGTGCCAAAGTCAGTTTGGCTATGGAGCTTTCTAAGAGCAAGAGTATGCATACAATGAAGACAATCAGATCCAAGATGCTGGTCTGTTGGAGAAAATCCAAAAGATGGAGGTGGGGATGGTGCAGTGCAGAGCAACAAGCTCAAATGAGAGCTTTTGGAATCAGTTACAGGAGCTCCTTGTCCATGGGTGGAGGACCTTTTCCAAGACATTTCAGCCCTCAGGAGAAGATGGACTTCATGATTAAAGATGTTGCCCCAAATTGCACAATGGATAGCAGAAATAGAGGCCCACAGACTTGTTGTTGAACAACCTTGTCAATGGGTAAGTTCTACACCATCATCTGGTTTTTCTCTTTCCATTACTCAAGCAGCATCATCTCATTTAAACTCCCCATCTGCTGTCCCATGTGTTGAATCCATCCCTCCATCCCCTAGTCTTCCACCCCATTTCAATTCTTCTTTCCTGTTCCCTTCCAAACAATCATCCCCTCCACAAGAGCTAACAGAAATACCCCCTCCTCCAAAGAAACAAGAGGTTTCATCGCCTCCACCACCACACAAAATTGTCAAATCAGTTGAGTTTCAACCTATCCCTCCTCTTGCATTCCCAATTCCATGTGGGAAAGAAGAAATTGAAAAAATTAGTCATCAAGGACAACAAGAGGAAGAGCCAAAAAGAAAAGAAGTGACAGACAGTCTGAAGAGTTGGGCTCTTAGATTTGGGATGACAAAGATCCCCTTGATGGTTAAGCCTATAGAAGAGGCTGAGGTTGAACAAATGGTGGTGAGGACTGATTTTGTTGGAGAAGAAGATATTGCAGTCCCAACTTGTCCTCTAGAGCAACAAATTGAACAGTTTGACTTGAAAAACTTCATGCTGGAGGAGGAGTTCAATCAAGAGCAAGATTCTCTTCAAACATTGGAGGGAGGAGAAGATGCTCTAAATCCAAAAGAAGAGGAGCACAATCTAGCTGTGGAGGAGAAAAGTGCAGATCCAAGGGATTTGAGCACAAAGCAGGCTACATGAGAACCTTCAGTTCTTCTTTCTACTTCACCTCTCTCAAGTTCTAGTACTGAAGAGGATTTTGATCTCTCAAACTCAATATTGAAGAGTGAAGGAAACCATGGTGGTCAAGTTACAGATCAAGAGGACACCATGGAAGAAGTTGAAAAGGAACAGTGGGACAACAATGAGGTAGTTTACCTATCAGTTTTGGAGGACTGTTTTGATGAAGAAGAGCCGGTTGAGTTTTCACCATTCTCTCTTTCATCATCCACATTCCAAACACAAGAGTCTGCTGTCATGAAGGAGAGCATTCATTTGTAGCAGCCTGCATCTTATAGCAGCCCTTTGGAACCAAAATTGGAAGATTTAAATCTTCCATGTTCTTCATTGGAGGAAGAGAAAGGACAGAAGAATTTCACCATTTCTTCCACATCATCCATTCAAGAGGGTCTACAAGAAGACTCCATTCTTGGAGTTGAAAATCACAGCAATGGGCATATCAAACAGATCAGACCTTGCCCAATCAGGTATTTGGCTTCATTGGAGCCAAAGGAGAAGCCACAACCAGTCATGCTTGCTTCTGAGCATGAGGATGAGCTACAAAGAACCAAGGATCAGCTGCCATACCTACCCAATCCAAATGCAGAGCAACTAAAAGAGGTATTGGATTTTTCAGTTGATACCTTGATGATTTGGATAGAAGACCAGCTTCTTGTTGATTTTCCATCCATCCAAACAGCCATGATCAATGCCAAATCAATTGCATGGCTGCCAATTTTGAAGAAAGGAAGCTATTTCTCACAACCAGTTGTAGGGTTTGTTTAGCTTGCCTTTGCTTCCAACTAGAGTAGAGTAGGTAGATTTTCTTTCAGTAGAAGAAGTGCTTGTGCACACTCTGCATGTTCCATTTGGGGCATGTATGATTTTAATGTATGATTTTCAGTTTTTTACATAGTTTTGGTGTTGCTGGTTTTGCTCTTGCACAATTCTTTTCAGTGGCATTTTGGTGAGAGACAACTCCATGTCCGGTGGGTTTCCAAGTGGCTTAGAGGGATGTTTTCAAAGTTCAGATTAGTTGCAGGTTACAACTCATGACTCCATGCCCAATGGATGCTTCAGGCTACTGATCATTCATCTAGCAGGAAGATGACCCCGCTGAGTCACCAAACTGTTATCCAAAATTTCACCCCCCCAGGGTAATTTTGATAACATGCATCAGAATATTCAAGTCCCAGGCACATTGATTGATTCAGAGCCAAACATCATGTTTCTGAGAGTTCTCTCAGATATTTTTCTAACTCTCCCTGTCTGAGAGGAAAAGAGCAAGCTCTGAGAAAATGTGAAAAAAGGTTGCAGAAGTCAAGTAGGTTGATGCCATGCCATACTCCTAGTACGATTTGAAGACCAAGTAATTGAAGAGTATTTGGAAGGTGAAGTAGAATATTTTCAAGATAAAGTTATCCCCATGTATTTTAATTTCTTGTGGTGCATGAGAGTTAGATGTTGATTCCTATGTTTTAAAGTAGGATGATGACATGAAAAACAATGTAAAGCTAGGAGAATGTGAGAAGTCTTCATGAGTGAACTTTTTGCAATAGTAGGTATGCATGAGAGAGTGAGTGTTTGAGTGTGTCATCCAAGGAGAGATACATGGAAAATATTTATGTGAAAGAGGCCATTGAAGTGTATACATGTAGCAACATGAAATGAAAAAAAGAGAGGTGAATTAGGGGGTGTAAAAGAGAGAGAGGATAGAAGATATCAACAAAAGATCACAATTGTTTGTGTGAGACAATTAGATGAAGGTGATCAAAACATCTGGTAAAGTCTAAGTGGATGCTTTGCATAGTAATGAGTTTTTCCTTCTTTATAAATTATAGCTTGAATAAGGTAAAGTATTAGCTTGGTTAAATTTTTGGGAGTTATAGATTCCATGAAATTACTATCTTGCAAAAGGTCGAGTAGTACCTTGGCTAAATTTTTTATTTGAAGCTTCAAGTTGAGTGGATATTCAATAGATGAAATATATGTAATATTTATAGGACAATTTTTCTACACTAGTGTGTTCATGTGTGCTTGTTTCTTATTTTATTACATGTGAATGTCTTGATCATCTCATGGTAAAGTCTCGTTAGGATTGAATGGTTTAATAAGTTATTGAAAGGTATTCAAACTTTTGAAAAGAACTGATTCACCCCTCCCTTCTCAGTGTTTGTGTTTTTCAACAATTGGTATCAGAGCAAGTCCTATTAGAGAAATCTTAATAGCTTGGAGGAGATCCTCTTGAAACACAAGCATGGCTATGGAGAAAATCTCTAGAAGTAGCTTAAGAGATAATTATCTTAGTGAAGATGAAATTTTAGATAAGGATGATGTTGAAGTAAATATTGAAGCAAAATTGATTAATTCCCTCGAGGAATTAAAACACCAAAGAAGAAATAACCAAAAATTGAAGCTAATGGTGAAATAATATGAAGAGAAAATCAATATTCTTGAGGAAAGGTATAAGAATAAGGATATATAACATGAAGACGAACTCAAATAACTTGAAGCACAAGTTGATTTGATCACATCATCTCTTAAAGCCAAAGGGGAAGAGTACATCCAATTCAATACTAAGATGAAATATCAAGTTGATAAAGTAACAAAATCCCTTAATGAAAAGGAAGATACATGTATGAGACATGAATAAGAATTGATTTACTTAAAATATGACTTAGAAGAAGAAAACAAGAGGTTGAAGATGTATGGAAAGTTGGAGAATCACTCTAAAGCTCTAGATGGAATTCTTGATTTTCAAAGAGCAGCAGGTGATAAGACATGACTAGGATTCAAAGGAGAGACAATGAAGAAGTGTGAATATTAAAAGGCAGGTCCAAGTAGACAAGAAACCATGAAGGAGTCCAAGGTGATAAGATCAAGAAGTTCTAAACCAATTAGACAACTGTTGTCATGCAAATGTGTAATACGAAAATTGTCAATTTTTGAGTATGAAAACCATACCCTACCTGAAATTTTTTCTCAAAGGCTATCTTGAGCCCTCCTTTATATCACCATAATACCTAAGTAAGTGTTCCCATAGGTTATTTAGGGATACCCAATCATTTCAAGTGCTTTCCAAGAAAATTCATCAAGGAAGTCTTTTTGGCAAGCCTTAAAAGGACCTTTTTATGATCTTCTCGGAGCTAGTACACACCCCCCAGAGTAGAAAAAAAAAATCCATCATGGAGGTGTAAATGAGAAATAATTACATTATGCAATCATTTTTGGAAGGTTTTGGGAAGTTTCACAAGTTTTTTAGCAAGTTCAACAAAAGTGGGCATTGGAAGCCTAAGCAGTGCACAGTGCTAAAAAATCTACTGAGCTTCAGGAAGCAATTTTGGGAGCTTTGGAAGGAGTTAGGAGTCAAAAAAATATCATCTTAAAGTTATTTCAAATATATATAGGATGTTAAAATCATATTTTTCACAACATAGGCAAACTATGTCCACATCCAGTTTTTATCATGCATAACCATCTGACCCAAATGAAAATTCCTATATTTTAGGGATAAAAATTTATAATAATGAGATTATACCCCAAGAATTGGATTTATAAGGTAATTTTCAGTTGAATTCATATAAAATTTCACCAAAAAATTCCTCCCAGAGCTCAAGATACGATCCCGACAAGCGACTCCCCAAGGTAAAGGCTCCAATAGTTAGTTAATTTTTGAGTCGAAAATCCAACCAATCAGAATGTGGAACAATATTTTGCACCAAGTGCACCAAAATTTGGTTTATATGGTGACAAAAATGTACCCCATCCCTCTTAAGCCCTTAGTCACACATGTGACCTTGAGAGCTGCTTAAGTGCCTTTTTTCCGCCCCCGCTCTCACCCCATCGGTAAATCACATGGTGACAAGTGGCCCAATGGGGATGGGACACAATGTTTTGCACCAAGTACACTAAAAATTTGGTACAAGTTGTGCACAAATTTTTTTTTCTCCCCAAAACTTTAAAATCATGTAAATTTTCTAATTGTCAGGCTGACACTAGTTGCTTCCATTTTTCTTGCACGCAAGCACATGCTTTCTACAACTTTTGGATTCTTCTTCAATCCTCCATTTTTGTGACTACCATACCTTTTACAGAATCCTATCCATCACTTATCCATCATTCCATGTTGATATAACATAGAAACATATTTTTTTCAATCAAAATCCATGATCAAGAGTTGTTAGAAACCCTAGGGCACAAAACGAAGAAACGATCATATCTCCCAAACTGTGCATATGATCCCTGTAAAATTTTGGGTAGATATCCCTCACCCTAGTTCCTTGGAGAAGAAAAAATAGAAATATCTAATATGGTCTGGGTTTTTTATATCACCCTTTCAAAAAATTCTTCCCTATAACACTTTTTCTCCATTTGCCGCCAAACCGTGAAGCGGATTGAGCCAAAAAATTGAACAAAGCATCTGAAGAAAAAACCAGAAAGAATCCATTGATTTTTTTTCAATTCGATGCCAAAAATTTCAGCTTCTAAAAATATAAAGTTTTGCTAGTTCACAATAACCATTTTTAGGAAGTTTCCAAAAACGTAATACTCCTTTAGAAGAACAAATACTGAAAATCAAACAAATCAAAAACTAGGACACGCGGGTCAAAAAAGAAAAAAAAGTGAAAAATCAAAAATAATTTTTTTTTCCAAAAATGGAAATTTATTCAAATTTACCCCAAGGCATAGTGACAAACCTGGAACATGAAGGAAACACTTCGTTGAAAATAACAATGCTAAAAAATTAAGCTACCTGCAATAGTAGCCCTTGAGGCCTAATTTCAAAAAATAGTAGTTTTCAACTCCAGTTGCAGAAACATATTATCACCTCCATAATGACATATATCTATGCCTTTTTTCACCATGAAGTTAAAATTCACTGTCCCAGAGCCTATTTTGGCCCTTACCTCAAAGTACCTGACTGTGGGTGATTTAATTGAGCTCCTTAAAGCCTCAATTACCTCTGATTTCTTTTCTACCTCAGCCATTACTTTATCCCTCTCTACCCTATTCCCTTTATTCTTATCTTGGAACTCTTTCAGTTCTACTTCAAGCGTGGTGACCAAGGAGCTCGCCACCTTATCTCTATCTACACATGTGTCATATGTGGCTTCTATAGACTGGGTAGTGACCTTAATCTTTGTAAGTACTTGGTTGTACTCAACAATAGTTGTTACTACCTTCAATCGGTCTTCCTCTTTCAACTGCGCAGCCACTTCTTCTATAGATTCCAGTGCCAAGGGTCACCTCTTCATAGTGAGGACACACATTAGGTCTTTTAAGCATTCCAAAGTTGATGCGTACCTCTGAGGGATTGGCATTAGGTTTAGGTGCTTTAATATGATGGCACTCTTGATCGAATCCACCTTTTTATAGACCTCATGCACCTTTAATTTTTCTTCCTTTAACTCACACCTTAACTACATGCATTGATTAATTCCTCTTGTTTTAAAATATTGGCCTTCTCTGCCAGTTCTTCCTCCTTCTTCTCCGAACTTTACCTCCAATGCTCTGATTCTATCATTTCCCATGAACAACCTAGCCTTGGTCTTGACTGAAACTTTGTTCAGAGCATTGTATACTTGCTCGTCTAAAAGATCCTGAGCATTTACTAAGGGGTTGTCTCCCTTAGACTCTGGCAACGATGATGAGTCACTTTCTGGCAGACTTAAAAGTCTGGCTCATCAATGTGTGACTCGAATGCCCAAGAGAGCATCTTCTTGGTCCTGGGGTATGCGCCATCCTTTTCAAAAGACCCCATGGCTAGGATCCTTTCCGTGGGTATGATGCTTTAGAACCATGTGCATAACACCTTCTTTGTGTCATCCACATAGCCCATTACCTGTCTTTGTTATGTATCTAGAGTTATTCTACCCGAGTGTGCACCTTTGGGGAAGCTAACTATCAGATCAAGGCCTCCTAGGGTGTCATGTTCCTTTTTAACACTCTCCTCCTTCCTTTACTTAAGCACTATGTCCACGTTGCGCTCTAACTCTTCATCTACAAGGGACTTCGAGCATATTTTTCACTTCTCACTCTGCTACCTCAGTAATATACTCTTTTGTAAAACTTATGGCTCCCTGCTTCTCCTTGGCATCCTTCTCATCTACCTTCATGTCTTCATGGTGCCTTCCATCATCTTGTGCACCCTTGCGCCGCACAACTACAAACTCTTTCTTCTCCTCTCCATTCTCTTCCTTTGATTCATAGACACTAAACACATGTGGTTCCTTATCCTTTCTCAGGCTCTTCTTCCTCATCATCATCTCCTTCATTCTCATCTTCTCCTTCTCCCAATTATTTCTCCAAGTTGTGGGTCACCTCCAAGTCATCTTGTTCATCTACCCTCTGCTTCTTCCTGAGAGATGGCTTCTGACTAAGGAGATTCGGCCTTCTCTTCTTCCTTTGGCGATTCTTCCATGGTGGTGGGTTACTACGGGAACCTCTACTTCTGGTGTCTTCTCCTTCACTTGGAGACTTATTTATCCATATGTAGGTGCTTGACTTGGTGCATTTGTAGATGACATGCTCACTGTCTAAGTAGTTGGTACACTTGGTGCTCCTTCCTCTCCTCTACCTCTCTTCTTATATGATTGGCTTCTTCTTCCCCAAGGGATCTTCAGGTATGGAGATTTTGTCCTCTAAATACGTGCCCTTTTTGAGCTTTAGCCTTATAAGCATGTACACACATGCGTCGCAGATCCTCCAGTGATGGGAAGCATTATCGAACCTAGTCATTTGGATCTTGTGCAAAATTTACTTCTCCATGTACGCGCGCTTACCACCGAGGGTAATTCAGCTGCTTCCTCATCTCCCTGTGTTCCCGGTCCAACATTCCTAGTTATAGCCTTAGCTTCTTTGATTCTTTAAATTCTGTTTACTCCCGTTTTGGAAGTATTAGGAAGTGAACGCGAAAGGAAGCTTACACCAAGGGATCCATGATTCATCAATAATATTGAATCTTCCTAAGCAGTAGTGCCGGTACACTACATGAACTTATCTTCGCCCTCAGTGGCTGCTGGGAGTTGTTCAGGGATCCTCCACTCTGCCCCAAATTCATTCCTCAAGTGCATGTATACCACTTTTCTAGCCACGACTTTGTGGTGATCTATCATTATATCAGAAGCATACTTCTCGAACCTCTTCACAGGAAAAGGGTTTTCGGCTGGGTACTCCCACACGAACTTTTTTGATGCATCTGAGCACTCCAATTTCTATGCAAACACTATGGTAAGCAAGTCATTGCCAAAGAGGATCCTATCCCCTTCCTTCGTGCACTTAACAGTCTCCTTTGCAATGTATGTGGATAAGTTGTATATTTTCCCCTCTGCAATATTCCTGTAGACATGTAGCCAAGGTTTGTTAACCTGCATCCATCTTTCTTGGCCATTTAGCTTAGTCACCAGATGTGTGGCCATCTTCACAATGAGGTCCTTGATGTCTACAATATCATAGTACCATGACCCTTTCTTGCATAGGCATACTCAGTGACAGTCTCTTGAATAGCATCCTTATGACCAAGGTCATCTTCTAGGCTATCTCCCTCACATATGAGGCCTGTAAATTGTGAAATCAACTAGGGAGTCACGCGCATCTTGCGCCCAACAAAGTGGAAAAGTCTTTGTGAACCCAAGACATCAACCACTGGTACAAGTGATTTGGCTTCCCAAAATAAGGCAACTCATAGAGTTGTAACAGCCCTACCTTCACCAATTTCACCTTAACATCATCTTCATATATGGGCAATCCTTCAGGTGTTAGCTTGTTGGTGGGGCATACCAATTCCAACACCATCTATTTCTCTATGATGTTTGTGCGGTGATTATAGTCACTAACATGTATGCTTCTCAAGTGGGATTCCCATTCCTTTCCCAACATCACCCCATATGGGTATTACATCTCTACATACCACTCTTCATTTGTGTCTACTTTGGGTTCTGGTTGTTTAGCTTTAGCTTTGCCCTTTCCTTTCTTGGGTGTCATGGTCAAGGTATTTTTATTACTCCTACCCTCTCTTTGTTACTATTTCTTTCTTCTCCCAACCTTTGATCTAAGATTTGTGATATAACTCTTCTAAACCCATGCCCTAGTTTTTCAAACCCTAACTTGGATAAACTCTTCACAAGACAACGCCTTTCCAACTCCTTTCATGCATGTGTAATTCCTTCTAGTCAGCAATCTTAAACTGGCTCTTTGCATTTTAATCACATAGATATTCTACTCGATCGAATCTAAAAACCCTAGTTTATAACACTCGCTTATATATCCAACTCTTCGTTTTCACAAAGTAAAAAAAATGAGAGTGCCCCGACCCTTTATTTATATTTTTTCCTTTTTCTGATCATTAAATGCTACTTTACCTACCCCTGTACTTTGTTCATTTAATGTGGATTTTTCAAACAAATTCCATCTTCAGTGCCTTCACTCACGCGCCCTTCCTGCACAAAAAATTCTCCAACCTTCTGGCACATAATCTAACCAACCTGACAGGAGACTCTTGCACGTGCCTAACCTGCACCGAAGGAACTTCTTCTATCTAGATTCTTTCTTTTACCTGCCTCATGTTGCTTTAACTGTGCTTCCTTTTCCTTTGTACATGGGATCTACCAGTAGCTTTATCCTAGCACTAATTATTCTATCTTTTCTCTTCATCTACCTCTTTCAACTGGGCTACATAACAAGGATCTTCAACACAACTTCCTTGGTACTTTAATCACATGCTTCTTCACTTTTATCCACCCCACACTTAAACAATGCACGATGTTCTACACACTCAAAAATTCTCCAAAAATAGCAATAAAGTTACTGTTATCACCGAATCATAGCACCCCTCTATTTATACAAGTGCATATACTTGAACTCATGGTGTGATTGGATAACATGGGTATTATCTCCAAGTTGTGGGACTTGCTACCTGAGATAGACCTCCAGAGAAAGTTGGTTCTTGCTCCTAAACTACTTGCCACAATCTACTCTAATGCAGGGGAAACTAACTCTGCTAATCTAAATTTCTAAGGGACCAGTGAGAGAGAATACATAAAATGAAATCCTACACTAAAGTGGTGATACACCAGAAAAGGAGGGTGTGAGAGTAGTCTTCAAATGCGTGAGATACAGAAGCAAAGTGCACACTAGAAGGGGTGATGACAGTTGTCCACAATCTAGCAAAATGCATTTTACAACAATATTTCAAATGTACATAATGATAATGAATCCCTGCATGAACATAATAATAGACACAATATTCTTATAATCAAGGTTGAAGGGGCAAGAAGAATGCAAGAAAACACAACAGGGGAAGATACATCCACAAACTTATATTTTATTGCTTCATGGTACGCATAGTTCAATCGGTTACAAGAAAAGGGCCTGGATCACCATGCAAGGAGTCCACAACAAGGGCCTACAACACATTAGCTTCACAAAGCAATTTTGGCAGAGATTTTCTATAAAACTACCCCCCCTTTTACAATGAGCCCAACACTCCAATTTATAGAAAAGATGAGAAGAGAGAGAGAGGGAAAAATGAAAATCCTGAAATATGTCCTTCAACTACTTGTAATAGGAATTAAATGGAGTAAAATGATTATATATTACTTGCAAAAGGCTCCCCATACTGTCCTAGGTGCTGCAGCAAAGAAAGAATGATTACCATGCCTCTTAATTGCACTCCCAACCACCAAATACAACACTGTTATGAACCCGACCACGTTTTCTAAAAAATCTCAATGAATCTCTCATCAAATATGGAATTTCTTGATTTTTATGCATTAGTCTTGGAGCCACGATTCCAATGGTACCAATTTTTTGTGGTTCTGTTGAGAAATGCAAAAGTTATGGCCTTCTGAGTGCGGGCAGCCATTTTGGGTCTGGCAGGTGTTTTCTGTCATTTGACGGGAATGAGCATTAACTGACTAGAGCCGAAAATGTTTCTTTTAATTAAATATATATACCCTAATTAAAAATAATAAATCTAGTTTTTTTGGCATAGAGGACGTCGTGCTTGTTCCAGAAAGTCCAATTTTGTGAAAATCGGAGCTTGGAGTCAAAAGTTATGGCCATTTGAAGTTTCACGGGTCAAACGTTGACTTTTCTTCTTTGCCTTCGGCCAATTCAACTTTTCGTGTCCCTCGCGTCTCGCGCGTACCTTTGTCTTGGCTGTCCCAGATGAAAATCTCCTGCTTCGGCCGATTCGGGCTTCCTTGTTCTTGTTTGCGGCTTTTTTAGCTTTTCGCGTCTCACGCGTCCCTCGCATACTTTTGTCCCAACTGTCTCGGACTGCTTGGGACAAATATCTCTGAACTGCCTGAAATGGACTGTATGTCAGAAAATCATCCGATTCACGTCCCACACATACTTTTGTCCCGGCTGTCCCAAAATTGTGTGAAACAAAAGACTTGACGATTTTCCTTGCTTTCGGCCGTTTCGGCTTTTCGCGTCCCAACTGTCCCGTTGACCGCCTGGGACAAAAATGTCTGACTTATCCGATTTTCTTTGTATTTCGGCCTCAAGCTTGGTATGATGAACCTCGGTACGACCCACACTGGTATGACCCGAACCCTTCAGACCCAAAATGCCTTAAGACAATCCTGTAACCTTATTTTTCACATTTTTTCCGTTTTTTCTAACTCGTTGGGATTTCTTCTTGGATGGGAGAGTTAGAGAGAAGCTGAGGGGCCCCCAAAAACATGATTTCGGGCCTTGAATCAATCTACTTCCTTAGGACTGAATAATTTGATGCATGTTATCAAAATTACCTTGAGGGGTGAATTTTGGATAACATTTACCGGTTCCCAAGGTGAAAAACAACAACACGAAAGGGAAACACAAGAAAGGGAAAATGCATAAAGGAAACTTCTAAACTGACTGGAAAAACTACCTTATATAAAAACACCAAGAAGACTTATTTATAGTAGGGCTTCAACCTACTACCATTGAAGTGTCCAGGAAACTTCATCCCATCCAGCGCTTGTAACTGGCACGCGCCCAAATCAAGGATGTAAGAGATTGTGTAGGGACCCAACCAATGGACTTTCAACTTTCCAAGATGGCGCAGAAACTTGGAATCATATAGTAACACCATCTGCCCAACCTCAAACTTCTTTTTTCTAATATGGTGATCATGCCAAGCCTTTTTCTTTTCCTTTTCCATTGTTTGGCTCCATTGGGCAAGTGATCTTCTCTCATCCAGTTTCATTTGCTCATCAATCCTTTCTTCCAACACTTGTTCATCGGCTAAACCTCCTGCATGCGCTATTTGCAGAGAAGGTAATATAAATTCAACCAGAAAAATAGCTTCTACACAAAACACCAATTGAAAAGGTGTGGCTTTATTTATTCTTTTATATGTAGTCATGTAAGCCCATAACACTACTGATACTTTGTCATCCCAATCTTGTCTTCCAACATCACATATTTTGGTCAAGGTATGACTTAGTATTTTGTTGAATGCTTCTGCGGTTCCATTCACTTATGGGTGATAGGGCATAGTCTTGTGATGAGCCACCATGAACTCCAATAAAAGGATCCTCACATTATCATTCAGAAAATGTGTACCCCTATCACTGGTCAAACTCAACGGACATCCATACCTCGTGATAATGTTCTCCCATAAGAACCTCGCCACTGTTGTTGCCGTGTAATCTTTAGTTGGGGCTTCCTTTCCCATCTTGTGAGATAATCCATGCAAGTGATGACATAACATGACCCTGTCCTACGCGATGCTAGTAAAATAGGTCCCACAAAATCTATCACCCATTTTTTGAAAGGCTCCGCGCTAGGGATAGGATGTAAATGAATTTCATCTCTCCTTCCTGGTTTGTCAATATGTTGATAGTGGTCACATGCTTTACAGTAATCTCTATAATCCTTGTATAAGGTTTCCCACCATAATCTTGCCATTACTATCTTGCGTGTGGTGGCATCACCTACGTAATACCCACCTGCACTTCCTCCATGATGGCTAGGTGCTCATGCTCTAACACATACCTACGCAAAACTTCATCACATCCTAGCTTGTATAAGTCTCCACTAATCAACATGTATGGCGTGACACATATGGCCAACTAATTATTTTCTAATGCCTTCATTCCATCCAATGCCACACCTTCTTTTAAAAATACTGCAATATCCTCCAAATCCAAGGGTGCACACTGCAACCTAAATAGTTGGGCATCTGGCATTACTTCCTCAATACTTTGTCCATCCTCTCCTGAATCAATCCTTGACAGATGATCAAGCCCACAGTTTATTTTTGTGGGCTTCACTACAACGGTGAATTATAACTCTTGAAACAACAACACCCATCGACATATGTGCTCTTGAAGAATGGGCTTGTTCACCAAATACTTTAATGAGATGTGGTCGGTGTAGAATATAAAGGGTGTTGCTAGCAGATACTGTCTAAAATTGAAGAGCATGTAGATAATTGACAATTCCTCACACTCACTAGTGGTATAATTCTATGCTACTGGTGTTAACTTCCTACTCGCAAAACAAAGATGATGATCAACAATCCCCTCACCTATTTGCACAAGCACTGCTCCAATGGCAAGGCATCTACATGGACATGGAATGGCTTGTCACAAGAGGGAAAATGTAAAATAGGTTTGGTAATAAGCCTATCTTTTAATGTATCAAATGCCCTCTGTTGCACCTCTCCCCAATGGAAGGCACTTTTGTGTCTAAGCAGATCCTCTAACGGTGTGGAGATCTTGGCATATCCCTTAATGAATTCTTGCAATAGCCCATATGCCCAAGGAATCCACACATTTCACTCTAGCTAGTAGGTTCCCTTAACCCCACAATAACTAAAACCTTAGTGGGATCTACCAGAAAGCACTCCTTACATATGATATGCTCCAATAGAGTCCTAAAGGGAGTAGGAAACACACATTTCTTAATGTTGAGGGATATGCTCAACTGCCTACACCTTTCAAACATTAACCTCAAGTTGTCACAATGGTCCTTAACCAGACCATATACTTTCCAATCATCCAAATAGACCTGAAGAAATTTATGGATGAAGTCCTGGAATGCGTGCCCCACTATACGTGAAAAAATAGAAGGCACATTCTTCAACCCAAAGGGCATGACTGTATATGTAAAACTTCCCCACATGGTGGCAAAATTTTTCTTCTCCAGGTCCTCCTTTGCAATCCGGACTTGGTGGTATCCTAAAAATCCATCTGTAAAGGAATAGATTTCACGCCTAGTGACTCCTTCCAAAATTTCTTTAGTGAAGGGGGTCGAAAATCGATCAATGACACAAACTGCATTCAATTCCATATAGTCCACAAAAATCCTAATCCACCCATCCTTCTTGATGTTGATTACCATTGGACTTATCCAATCTGATTCTTCGACTACCTCAATGATCCCAGAATCTATCATCTCTTCTATCTCTTCCTTAACCTTCATGCTGAAATAGGGATTCATTTGGTAGGGCATTTTTCTAATCGGGCACGCACCATCCTTTAGTTTTATCTTCATCTCCCCTAATGAATGCTGAATGCCTTTGAGCTCATGGTACCCATGCAAGAATAAATCCTCAAATTCATGTAGTAGATAAATGATCTTTGATACTTCCTTCTCTGTCTAGTAATCCCCAATAATAGCTTCCTTAGGTTCTTCTTCTGAACCGATGTTAACTTTCTTCATCTTTAAAGGCTCATGGTAGGCACATGCGTGAGCATTTTCACTGTCCACTACCTCGTGCATTCCTATAGAATGGCTAACATATAATTTTTCTGATTCCTCTCCATCAATGACATATACTAACTTTCCCTTCTCTTTTTCCAAACACGCGTGCTCAAGCTGTAACTCTCATGTTTCCTTAATCTCTTCAAAGCGCGCCTCCAATCCTGGTTCACCTAGTAATTCCAATAGCCTATCTTCTATTCTGGCACTATACCCCATGGTAAGGAACTTGATACCCTATAAGGCCTTATCAACCAATGGCATGGTACTATAATAATCAAAGGTTTCAATAAGATCAGCCGCAAGCTCTTGCCAATTCCTTGTCTGGCGGCGTGTCTCTGAATGAATGTATGATGCACACGCATAACCCTGCAGTGTAGAATACAACTTGTGCACCTAGAGGGATGGTGGTAAAGCTTCTGTGCCTTCTCTCTAGACCCGTTCACACTCCTAGATATGGAAAGAGGTAGGCTCCTTACCATGGTACTCCTTGATGATGGTGGGTACATTACTGCTAGAAAATCTAATAAAGAGAGCAATCCTTACCTTGCGCCACTCTAAAAGGATCTCCTGATGTGTGGCCCACCAATGAGCTACTGTGCCAAGTAAGACATAACTTAACATCTCCTTTTGTTCCTTCTCATTCTTCCATTGAGCTTCTACCTCCTGCAGAAAGATCTTAGGGAAGGATCCTCTTGAATACTTGGGCAGTTCTTTTCCTCCAAGGCGCTTAACAGTGCACGCCTTTGTTGCCTTGGTCACCGACCCTCTCAACTTCCATCCCATTAATTCATAAGTTCCATGCACCCAATTGTCACATGCCAAGTTGGTGGTATCACTTATTGACTGAGCATATTCAAAATGGATAACTCCGTTAGTAGGGTGTACCATCTCAAGGTCTCTGATTGAGCACACATAAATTTTGTCCAGAAATTCTTCTCCCAATGGTTCAATATAGGGTGTCAAATTCCCATCAACTAGGGGTATAATGACCCATTCCTCTTTGTTCTCGAAGCTGATGTACCCTTTGTTGAACTCAAGGTCCGCATTATTTTTATAACACCAAGGGTGCCCAAGTAGTGCTGGGAAATTGTCCACCTCGGTGAGTGCTAAGACTTTGAAGTCCCCAGTAAACTTGGCTCCCTGAATAGTAATAGATACATCCTTCAAGACATCGATGGGCATTTCCTTAGTCTTTTTTGCCATATACAACACAATCGAAGATGGCTGTAATGTAGGTCTCCCAATCTGATGCCATGCATGTAAGGTCAGAACATTAACCTCTACACTAGTGTTAATGAGTCTATTGCTAAGGAGCCATCCATCTACAACTACATTCAACATAATCTCCTTGTCATAGTTGAGGTTGTGAGGGGGAAGGTTTACATGCAAGACCTGTCTCTCACACTCTTCTCTGGTGTGTGGTACCTTCTCTCTCAATCAGGATCCTAGAAAAGGAATGATGTTCTCCTATGTTAGCATCTTACACACCTCCTTGACCTCATCCAGATCATCCTTTTTCACCTCGATTCTCCTTCCTTGTTCCTCCTTTATGGATTTATCCTTTAGACACTATATCTCCCCTTGTAAGATTTGAATAACATCCATGGTGTCTTGATATATCTCCTTTTGATGAACAGGGTCTACATACTTTCCATGAACAACGTCCTCCCTTGTAACCAGGGTATTCTATCTTGATACCTCTCTCATGCATGTGTATTTTTACCTTGTTGTTACTAAGACAGGATCCAAACCTTCATCTTATGTTACTCGAGGCATCCACTGTATGTCTTCCTTCTTTATGCTGACCATTGCAGTGCCTTTGCCCTTCTGGTGCTACTGATTCATATGCTCAAATATTCCGGGCACTACTCATACTTATGCTTCTTTCTGCACCATGAGAATTGCAATAGGTCTAGGAACTCACGCTTATAATGTTTTGTAGATCTACAGTTGAAACATGTTCCATGCGGGAACTCACTTCTTCCTCTGCGGTTACCCCGACCATGGAATCCTCCTCAAAATCCTCATCCACGTGTGCTCCTCATAATGGCGATCATCATTTTTAGAACCACTGGAAATTCTAGTTTGGTGCACCCCATGATCAATGGCCTCATGGATTTGATCAATGAGCCTACAGTCCTTCATATCATGGGTTGTGGAGGTGTAAATATTGCAATAACAAGATACATTCTTCCTGATCACGTGCTGCAGCAAGGGACATCTACTTACATCATGGTTCCCATGACAAGTCTCACAATCTAATATCACATCATGTACCATCCTCCGAGGGAAATTATCCTTAACGTTCCCCTTTATTTCGAAATCCATGCACCGCAAACCACTGCGAGTCTCCTAGACTGAGTTTGCAGACAATTTTTCCAACTATTTTGCCATAACAACAATCTGAGCCTCCAAGAACGGGCTAACGCTAGTATCAATACTACCAATAGCCTCGGCGTGCAAGGCAACTTCCAATGATTCATGTGGATCTGTAAAATTTTAATGAGACAAGGCCCTTCTAAAAGGGCGATCAATCCTCCAACAAACCACTGTGCATACTGAGAAGGATGGATATCATATGATAACTTAGACAAGATATTTTTAAATCATACATCATACTCCCGCACTCTCTTTGCCATTCCTTGCTGAATATCCTTCAAAGTGCAGATGATTTTTTGCTCAAACTCAGGAATGGGGAACTCTGCCAAGAACGCATTATTTAAAGCAGTGTAGTCCACCCACCATTTGATGAGGTTCATACTTTTTATACCAGCTATGTGTGCGCCCTTGCAACGTGGTTATGAATTGACTAGCCTTTCATTTTGGGGTTGTGATACCCTTTACACACCATAGCAGTTCACATTTGTTAACATGTTCCATAACATCCTCAATGCCCCTGTAATCTAGAAAATGTAAAGACATTTCAAAGAATACTTGAGGTGGTGGCTGGGGTCCTTATCCTAAACCAGAGCCTTAGTTCCCTCTGGTGTTTCTTCCACCACCTGATCCACTAGGTCCACCAGGTCCTATACCTCTAGAGCCACCAGAACCACTAGGTCCAATAGGGCCTGTAGGAGCTATGCCGAGTGCTCCTATGATCCCACTGAATTATGCGCTGATGGTCTATGATAGTACCTCACTACCATTTCTTTGTCCCGTGCCACTCCCTGATGTGAGACTGAAAGCTTGTACACTTTCCCTTTGTCTAAAAACTCCTCTGAATACTGGAATATGTGCAGCCATAGAAGAAGGGAATTAAAAATTATATCTCATAGGCATGGATTTGTCTCTTCCACTAGTTTCAACTGGATCTTTACTTCTTACTGGTTCTGGAAAACCAAGCGCCAGGGCTCGGTCACTGGGTGGGTTTAGATATGTGCCAATGAATCTCCTTTCTCCATGTGACAAGCTCTCACCAAAAGCTGAAGGGGTCTCCCTTACAAACTTTCCAAGATGGGGTAGCACAGACTACTTAGGTTCCATGTCCTCCGCATGAACCTCAACTCCTTCCCGTAACGTCTGCCTCTATAAATCCATCACACTAGCAGTCTCGCGTCATCTAGTAATCTCCCTTTCACGCACTTCGCTATACTTGAGCCATATTTCTTCCCTTTCCTTCTCTATCGTATCATCTGCCATCTTCCTCCACTCAAGCTTCCTTACCCAACACTCAGAATGGTTTAGCTGGCCATTGGGAGCACCTCTAAACTCATGGTAACCATCAATATCTTCATAGCTAGAGGAATAACATGTAGAAATGTTCCTCTAGATTCTCACAAAAATTCAAACACAGCAAGCTTCGGGCAAGAATACATAGAAATGGCATATTCCAGAGTGTAGCTAGCTATTATTCCCCTCCACCAATGATCTACAACATGGTTCCATGTCAAATCTACATCCTGCACCTCTGGTAGTCTTCTTCAGTCCATATCCATGATACGTAACACCAATTTGATCTAGATGCATAGGCTGAAATCCATCCATATGACGCTATTGGGAAGTAGCAGAATAATGTCTTGTACATATCATGGTAGAGGTTCTTTTCTACCCATCTACACGTATTAAACTTAGGTCCAATGCTGAATCCTTGAGAAAATTCATCATCCGTGCTCTTGAACCACGATTCAACATTTTCCAATGTTAACCAATCCATCATTACTTGTTACATAGATGATGATGCATGCTTTATCCCACTACAACTTCGAAAAGAGGTCCCAACAACGGAACTGAGATGTAGTCATTTTTACTCCTATCACAAAAGGAATAACCCCATGCACGCTGACCTATCACCTAGCAGAAGCTGAGCGCTCACCCGAGGCATGCGTAGGTTCCGAGTCTCTCTTTTTTGTGAGTCTAGTGGGAAGCATTATCTATGATTATAATATTATTTAGGAAAGGAGTTGAGACATACAAGAACCATAGGGCTCAAAACATCCTCCAGATCCTTGCATTCACTTCAGATTGAGTGCTTTAACAGATTCCAGAACATATACTATAACAGAAAGAAAGATACGACCATTCATTCATATCATGAAAGGAAAGAGAACTCATATGAATGAAATATGCATTGAACCCATTGATATTCATATCTATTTATAACAGGTAACCTTAATATATTCATTGATTTATTACAAAATGTCACAGAGTGCAGACCGCAGTCATTCGCATCACTGGATGTATGTAGCTAAGCTAATAGAAAAGAAAAATACAACTCCATGCTTAGTACATCCTTTCCTAAACTAGATTATCCACTCGCAGCAATTTTGCAGATCTTCACTCACTCTCTAACCCACTATGCCCCATGAATATCTCCCCTATGTGTGTATATATATATCTCTCTATATCTATTCCCGCGGCAAGAACTTGTATTTATCACCTTCCTAGACTGCCAACTTTCCTTGACGCGCCCTCAGATCCATCGCCAAGTATTGAATGTGGTCCTCCAAGAAAACATGTTCCTTTAGGCCTAAGATCTCCATTCCATCTCACGATGATCTTCTAGAAGATTCCATCTAGGCATGCTCTATCCTGGGCCAACCATTTTCTAGGCTGACATCTTATCTGCACACAATTGATCACGCTTTTCACGTGTTTTGCCTTGGGCACTCAAATTGACTAAGTCCTGAACCTCCTTTCACGCGTTGCACATGCTATAGGCCTTTATTTTACATGCTTTTTCCTTGCGTGCCATCCAATAAATGGGATCCCACATGCCCACATGCCTTTATACTTGGTCAATAATCCAGGGGCCCAACAAAGATAAAAAAATTTCTTCCCCTCTCACTGGGTATTTTCATGTGTAAGATTCATCATGATGCCATAAATTTTAAAGCTTCCTTTACACCCATTAGTATGCACTCATATATTTCTAAGGTAGACTATGATCTCAGGGAGAGTCCAAAGTCCTTCCACTTCCCAGACTTATGTCTCATGCCTTAGATCGAAGACTTCTAGGCCAATTGCATCAATGAGTATGAAGTCTGTGAGTGTGAAAATATAAGGATGAATCTAGAATAGATTAATATATTCATGTTCAAAAGGTATGAAGATGGTTTTCTTGAATATGGATCTGAAATGTTTGATCTTTAGTATCCTCTAGCCAAAGCTTCTCCCCTCCAAAAGGGGCAGTGGAATGTGCATGAATCTGGTGATATCAAGGAATGCTAAGAGGTCATCAGTAATAGATCAAAAGAGTGGTTCAAGAAGAAGAGGGCTGGTCACATCACATCAAGAAACTTTCCATCCCTCTAAAGAAAAACATCATAATAATCATCTTCCAAGACCAAGGACTATGCCATGAGCTTAGCCCATTCAAGAGGGAGTTCAAAGAGAGAATCAGAAAAACCTGAGCCCCCTCACTATAGGAGATTACAAAAGAGATACCTTTGGTGGACCTCGAATAGGAAGAAATTGATCTAACTGAACCTTCCACCTCATAGTAGTCTCCAAGTCTTCCATTTACTACTGTTGCACTAGTATCACCTGTACAGAGCCCACATCCTTAGATAGACAAAGAAGTTGTGATCATCCTCACTACTAAGCTAGAGTCCAATGAAATTTTCCCCTAGATGTAAGAAATGATCACAATGGGAACCCACATGGGGTAACAAGTAACCGTAACTGACTTCTTAGCCATCACTTTGATGGTTAGATCAAAGAAAGGAAGGTTAGCTCAGGCAACTTCCAGATGCACCTTGGGAAATCAATACGTGGAGATAGTCAAGCCAAAGGTCATTAAGCGTATTGAAGAGATGAATTTGGTTAACTATGAGATGAGAACCATCTCTTTGGGACTGATGACATATGAGGATGGCATGCACCCATATCAGGAATCTTCCACTTGCCTCGTCATGAGAATTTAGGAATACAAAGAAAATTTGGATCAAGCGGAATATCATATTCACACCCTCACTTCCTATGTCCAAGGGCTCCTAGACCCTAGTGTCACAAATTTTAGCAAAATTGATCTCGAGTCCATCAAGATAACTCAGGCATTCACCATCCAAGGAAGGGTAAATGAAAAATGGTGGACATGATTCTTGAGAATGGAAAAACACTGGTTATGGAGATGATAACCTTTAACAGGTATATGGACGACATGACAATAAATTTTCTCACAACTAAGGAGGTGATCAAGGCATAAAATAACCACTGGGACTATATATACTCATTGGTTATGGAAATGGTCAAGGTCAAGTCATCTCTTCTAGTAACTAAAGGAATCTTCTAATTTATGGAAGAGGATTTGTCTTAAGTTTTAGCCCAAGTGATGTTCACTCGATATGAACTGATCAAGCGTGTCATTGATGAGATGGAATCATATGAAGAGTAGGTCAAGAAGATACAAAAATACGTAGATGCTCAAATTTAGAAGCTTGGGGTGCCAACAGTGAACCCAGAAAATTCTAGAGATGAACTATTGAAAGCATTCAAAGACCAAGTCAAGATAGAGGCCAGAGATCTGTTCTCATTCATAGAATATACCTTGTAATCTCTTTTAGAGATACGTGAAATATTCTACATCACTATGGAGAACTATCCAACTTGGTACTCAGACTGTAGGAGCATTAACTCCCTTACAGAGAATCACATCAAGTCACTAAGTTTTTTCCAGCTCCCTTAGGAAAAAAAAGTGATAGCGGTAGTAGCAAGATTCAACAAGGCATTCAAGGGCATAGAGATTTCATCAATATTGCTTCATGGAATCCCATCAGATGTAGGATCATCTTCATATAGTACTCTCTCCCTTCTTCTTCCTTATCTCACCTTTTTCTTCCCCTCATCTAATTTTTCATTATGTGTAATCATGATATCTCATCTTATTCACTAAAGTGACTTTATGAAGTTGAATTGTAAAAGTCCCTCTTTTTAAAAAAAAGGGAACTTAATTTCCTAAGTCTTATGAAGATGAAAAGTCATGAGATGAATGATGAAATGAAGAGTCATGTGGGAGGATTCAAAAGGTCATTTATAATTCTATATAATGTAATGGCACCCTCATTCTTAAGGGTTGTCAATTTTGTAGACTAAAGAGAGAGTCTTTCTTTGAGCTAAACAAGAGAGATAACAATTCTTCCAATTTCCTTCATTGTTTTCCTCTATTTCCTGAATTTTAAAACTTGATGAAAATATCAATAAAGAAAGGGATTGTTTTATTTCATGATTCATGAATGTGTGCACCTTTGTGTGCATGGTTTCCTCTGATCATTGACATTATAATATTATTGTTTCTCTCTTATAATTATTGAAGGTGAACTGTATAATTGGCTCTGGTGAGAATATGATTTTCTACTCACAGGGTTAATTTTCCTTTTCTGATTTCTCACTCCACTTTCCCCACACTTCAAAAAAATTCTCCCTTACAACTCATTGTAAGAATTTTATACGGGTATAGTGGAGTGTACCTGTTGGATCCTTGGCCTCTTGGCCGATCACATATTTCCCATTTTCTTCATTCATAATAAAGTGGAGTTGCACCACCCAATCATAGGAACCTAGAGTTCTAGAACATTGGCTAGAAGCCCAAAAAAATTTCCGCTGACAAATTTTCTCACCAAAAACAACCTAATGCATCTAGATATGAAATAACCCTTTATGGTTATTTATTTTCTTGTTATAATTTTGGACATAGAGCTAATGAATGTAGGAATCATGTCATAAATGAAAATCCTTGGAGGGATAAAAAATATGAGAAAGCAAGGAATAGAGTATGCTTCAGCTATCAAGAGAAAGGTCAGATTTCTTAGTACTTCCTATATGAATCATCTAATTACTTTTGGAGAGAAGAAGGATCAAGAAGTATGAACAATATTGTAGACAGAAAAATTGGGTCACACTCCCCTTGGTCCCCTTTAGAACAACTAACTTAAAAACTTTTACTTACCCATGACCCTCACATCACACATTAATATTAATTTAATCACTTTAATTAAATTAATACTCATCCTCACTTTATTCATTATTTAATCATCTTAATTAAACCAATTTCCACCTCACCTAGACACCTCATTATAAACCTATTTTTAGTATCTATCTACTCACCATAACTGACTAAGATTGAGTTCAACCCTAAAAATCAATGCCTATAATTCCTCTAACCATATTCCCACTCATTAAAAGATAATGTCCATTTTGATCTGTGATAAATTGATAGACCTAGCGCAAATGATTGTAAGATCTGTCATTTTTAGTAAACCTAGGGAATCCTGCCTTAACTGACGCCGGTCATCCCGAAACCAACGCCAGTCAACCAGAAACCATCGTTGGTTACCATATAACCATTTTGGTAACCTTGTTTGAGAGGTTGGCCACATTATCAAATTTTGGAGGAAAAGGAGACCTGCTGCAAGTAAGAACCATAGCTCTTTCACACATCTAAACAACCAAAGCCAACATCAAGACAGATCTAGAGGTATCACTCTCACGGTAGCATTACGAGAAGCACCACCATGGCACCAAGCTCCATCCCACCGATAAATCATCACCACCACCCAGTCATTAGACCTGTAACATCAGTAAGTGCACTTATCACCTGTGTCATTCCATCCTTTTTCTGTTTTAAAGGTTTTTTCATCTCTGTTATCATTTTCTATTAACATCTCCATTCCCCCACCATTCACTTTCTTGCAAACTCAATCTTTCACCTCCATACCATTTGATCATCTATATGTGACCTTTATACATATCTAAGTGTCCCTAAGATCCCCAAAGACCACACCATTCCCCTTTTTATCTTTTTCTAACCTCTGAATAATTTCCACAATCAAGTCTTATTGATTTCCTATCATCCTGACCGTACCGACACCGGTTACCCATGATCGTCATTGGTTCCCCTTGAACCATCATCAGTTATATCAAACTGATACCAGTCTCTATACTCAGCCATCCTATTAATAACAGAACCTAAGAATCTTCACCCAAACAACGTAAGTGACCCAAAATCTGACCCTGACCAGTACTAGAACTCTGACCAACTACCCCACCTCCAGATCCGATTATGACCTACCCTTCTATATTTTATTTTCTTATTGTATTTGAATAAAATACCTAAATCATATCAACTATAGTAGGACTTTGTTTACTTACATTATTTATAGCATCAAGTTATATTAAACAGTGGATTGATATCCATCTAGGAAGTATCGTACTTCTCATATCTAGCACATGCTAGGTAGTCCACTACCATATATTGTTTAACTCTATTTTTGTGGTCTTATTTTTTATTTCAAGTAGTTCCTCCTAGCCAAAGGAAGCTCTCATAGTCAACATTGGATTGAGAAGTCAAAACATACGCACAACCTTCAAACCAACCATCACAATAGGTATTCCTCCTTAGCCCATAACATTATCTGTTTCGTCACATTCAAAATGTAAAGAAAATGGTGAAACATTTTGGCATGCCCGGTGAGACCCTCTCTTAGGTTCGTTGCATTTTTTTCATATAGGGAAAATGTTTTTGTTTGTTTCTTTCATTTTTAAAATTACGCATTTAATCTTCTCCCTGGTAATATTCCTTTCTTGTAATTGTCTAAACGACAATTGTCATTTGGGGCTTAAAATGAACCACTTCTTCTTTCTTGCATTACATTAGTGAAAAAGTAACCCTCTTCCTGTTCATCATTTTCTACATCGAATATCATGATTTGGGTATTGAAACACTTGCATTGCATTCTAATTTTGTGCATTATAACTCACATTAAAAATGAGGGCAAACTATACGCTATAAGTCATTCATAACTGATGGTTAACATAATTGAACTATAAAAAGAACTTGCTTCTCTCTCTTTCTCTTTCCAAACAACACAAAATTTTTAATATACACACCTGCTTAAATGAAATATTACCTGGGAATGCCTGTTAGCGATCACACAATCAGAGGATTGATAGGTAATCCCTAGTTGGTTATCTCTGTCTAGTACCCCATCAGAGGAAGGACCTCACCCTCTAGATTTCCTTTTTCATAGGACACCTTCCCATCAAAAAAATTTGTTCTAAATTCATGTGTCAGTCAAAAATAGCATAAGCTATAACAAATATAAAAATCACTTTAGGACTGCATGTTTTCATATCTTTGTGGTTCCCTTGTGTTTTGAGGTGAGAGGATACGTTTTCTTCATATTTATTTTTCCTTTCATAGTTTTCCATCATATTCAAAGTATTCTGAATTTCTATGAGTGTGTCAGGGCATCATCCTATCATACCCAGGCTTCTGGGTTAATTATTCATATAATCTAAATTCACAACAACTCATTTTTCTTCATTATTCAGATTTCACAGTAACCGACATCGGTCCCAAGACCTTCATCAGTTTACATCTGACTGGCATCGGTTTACCAAACCAGCGTCGGTTCCTTGTTCTGTTGGATCAGTTTATCCAGAGAACACTCATCTCACCTTCTTTTCTATCTAAAAGTTTTTGTGTGTCACCATACCTTGTATTATGATCATAGTCCTCCAATACAATCTCCCTGTCTAACAATCACCAGTTTCTAATTTATTTTCTGAAACTTCTATTCTTCACAGTAACTGGCATCAGTCATACATTAACTGGAATTGGTTCTTAAAACCGGCATCGGTCACCCTATTCTGATTTTTAATAAAATAACTACCCAATTTTCCCCTCGAAATCAATTTACTCCCATATTTTTTATCCCTTGTGTCATTTACAAAGTACAGTTCACTTGATTTACGTTGATTCATATGGTGTTGACTTGCATCCAAACTAATGCCCTCATGTTTCATGTTATCCATCAGCCACTCCCACCTAGTCCATCACCGCCATCCATTCTGTCACCTATGGATCCGACTCAGCTTATCCCCATCGCCACCAGTGATGAGGAGTTTACATGACTCCTTGACTAGAATCCCATTTCCCTCTAGTACTACCTTTCTCATTCTTCCACTTGAGATTCCTAAGGACAATTAATATATGGCATGCCTATATCTATCCCTCTAGCTCTATCCCCCACTTCTACGTCATATAGCACTAGTTCGACATTATCGTCATCCACTTTATCACATGTGGTGTCTCAACTAAATCCTAAAGCCACTATAACTGTAACACCTGCATCATCAATTGCATCTACAATATTGATTGTCCCTCCGACAACCCCTATGATTCTAGCTCCATTTGTACCCACAACTTCCCATATACCTATTACATCGCAACCACCTCCGGTGTCGGAAACTCACACCCCTTTCAAAAACCTCTTCCTTTCCATCCCACAATACTTACCCCCAATCGCTATTAGATTCGTTACAACTACCCTACCCACTTACACATACTACCAACAACCCCCGACCTCATCTATCACTCACGTTGGCTATGTGCCACCCACATCTATTCCTCAAACATAGTTCTCATATTCAACACCACCATATGCCAACATACCACCTACCTCGTACCTTCTACATCAACCCTCTTTTTCTTTAGGGGAAACATTCATCACAACCTACTAACGACCTCATTAAAATCATGATGGATAAAATGTAGACCTTAGAAGAATTTGTTTCTAGCTCCCGTAATTCTTTAACATATGATGAAATTTGTAATGAGCCTATTCATCCATCTATTCCCATTTTTCCTTACCCAATGCATTGGGAAATGCCTAAATTTAATTGCTTTAATAGTAAAGAAGACCCACAACAACACTTGTGGTTGTTCAAACATGGGTGTTACCTAATCACCCACAATGATTCTTTACTCCTATGAACTTCCCCAGTCTCCCTGATAGGATTAACATTAGATTGGTATAGTGGACTACCTTGACATTCCATTTATTCCTTAAATCAAGTATCCTAAGATTTTCTAGATCATTTTTCAATCAATATTACCAAGAGAGTCACCATGACCGATCTCTATTCAACTCGACAGTATGAAGAAGAATCTATCATAGATTTCGTTTCCCACTGGCAGAGTCTTATTAACCAATTGAAATTCCAACTACCTATTGTTACAGGATAACATCACCCCTGGACACCCATCAGGCTTCTAGGTTGATGTTTCAGGCATCCAGTGTGATTGCACAACATGGAAACCTCTCTCCAAGTTTGGGACTTGTGAAACTGAGAGAGGAATCTCTAGATTAGAGGCTGGTTCCTCAAACTCCTCTGATTTAGATCTATATTTTGCACAACTATAGAGGTTCAGATCCTAATTCTACTCTAAATTGCAAGGAGATAGGGATATAAATGCAAAAATTGAAACTAACTAAAGATGGTGATGCACTAAAAGGAGTGGTGAATATTTTTGTCATGCAAATAGACACAAACCAAAGATTACAACATAAAACATACACATGATGATAAGATATAATTTAGGATCTGAAATGAAGCAAATAATACAAACAAAGGACTGAAACCCATTCACAAAGCTTGCATTATCATCTCCAATGTCAAAACCACTGCATTACAACCTCAAAGAGGTAGAAAACCAGTTACAGTATTTGAAGAGGTCTGATTCTTGCAAAAATCACTTGCTGGAGCTGAAAGAAGAAGATTGCTATGCCAAAAAGTGTTCCACCTTTTTTTGAAAATGAGCCAAATCCGGCTTTTACATTGCATGGGTCGAGCCCAGGAGAGAGAAAATGTACAAAAATGTGGGAGTTCATTCCTCATTGATTACAAATGCATTAAATCAGCATGGATGACCTTACAAACCCATACCCTGCCATTTTTGACCAAATTGGAGGAGAATGCGACCCATTCTGTATTAAATTTGGTCGCTGAAATGTCACTTCTGGCCATGAACACGTGTCAGATCCATTTCTTAACTTTCTCTCTCTAGATTGAACCAAAATTCAAGATTGACCCTAGAATCATGTAGAGAATTTTATAAGCTTTCCAATGATATAAAGAACGTGCAAATCCGAGCTCTGGATCGAAAGATATGGCGATCTGAAGATTTAGGGCACAAAACAGACAAAAATGGGTTTTGAAATTTTTTCCCATGCTCCGCCACCTGGACGACACGTGTCGAGCACTGATTGGATGAGTAATTCTCTCTCCTTCCCTTACCCACGGGTTTTCCTTGAAAGTTTTGACCTTTTGTAATTTTGGAAAATTTCCTATTTTTTCCCCGTGTCCCCGCCACTTGGGACACGTGGCATGATCTGGTTGGAGGACAGGGGCGCAGGGTCATCCTTTACCTTTTAGTTTTTTGGCCAAAACTTTTGCCAAATTCTCTAATTCCTCCCCAAGCTCCACACTCCCCTTCTCCTTAGGACATGTGTCCTCTTTTTATTAGCTTGGGCAAAAGCTTCAAACCTTGCCCTTTGAAATTTTGGATGTTTTCCCTTGTGACATGTGGCGTTTCCTGATTCGTCCGTGGGCCTGCTGGATTTTCACGTCCCTCACGTCTCTTTGGCCCGGTTGTCCCGAACTATTTAGGAAAAATTCCTCCGATTTGGGATTCTCTGTCCCTCTTTGAGGTGAAGACACGTGGCGTGATTTGATTGGCTCTCGGCTCCTTCGGCTTTCCGCGTCCCATGCGTCCCTATGTCCCAAATGTCCTAGTGCGAAAGTTCTTTGTTTCGGACAATCCGGGTGGTTCGCATCCTTGCGGCCCAGATGTCCCAAACTATTCTGCACAGCAGTTAGTCAATTTTTTCTTTACCTTCGGCCAGTTCACCCTTTTGCGTCCCACATGTCCCGACGTCCCAACTATCCCCAGAGCTTCCTGGACTAGGACTTAGCCGATTTTCATGATTTTTTCTTGCACAAGCTTGTTTTTCTGTAACTTTTTCACCCTTTTTTAGAACTTTCTCTTTTCTCCTTGGACAGGAGAGTTAGAAAAAAGCCGAGGGGGCCCCAGAAACATGATTTTTTTCCTTGAATCAATCTATCTTACTTAGGACCGAAGAATTTAATGCATGTTATCAAAATTACCCTTGGGGGTGAATTTTGGATAACAATTTGGTGACTCAGCGGGGTTACCTGCCTGCTAGGTAGAAGATACTAGTTGCCTAAATCATTCCATTGGGCATGGAGTCATCATATATTCTATTTAGAACCCCAACTGACTTAGAATGTGTAAGGAGGAAGATGGAATATCACCTGATGAGAGAAAGGAATGCAAAACATCTCCATGGACAGCAAGCTGTGCCAAAGCACTTAGGGAAAACAAAACTAACCTACAGCAAAACAATGTGCACAAGCACTTGGAGGAATGAAAATCTAATCTAATATTTACAAGGTAGTGAATTTCCCTCTAGAAGAAACGCTTGAGATAGATTCCATTGACTGGAATTTGCAGTTCTCTACCATTCAATGAGGCCAATTGGAAAGCATTGTTGTTCTTGCACTTCGTGACCATGTATGGGCCACTCCAAATGGCATCAAATTTTGAATGCCTTCTCGGTTTTGCTCTATCCACATCCCATTTCAACACTAGATCTCCAACTTGAAAAGATATATCCTTGGCCTTCTTATCAAAGGTCTTCTTGATCAAAGCTTGATCCTTTTCCATTGCTTGGGATGCCTGATTTCTGATCTCTTGTAGCTCTATCAACTTTGCATACCTCACCTCTATGGGCTCAAATTCTAGCAACTCCAGCTGCTTCATGAGTTCCAATGTTGGTAACTCAAGTGACATGGGCAAGATTGCCTCTCTTCCATAGACAAGTTTGAATGGAGAGTTACCTGTGGATCTTTTGGGAGTTATCCTATCAGCCCATAAGGCTGATTTCAGTTTGGTATGCCAAGACCTCTGATTCTTGTCAAGAGTCATCCTAATGATCCTCAACATGTTCTTGTTTGTAGACTCGGCCTGGCCATTACCTTGAGGGTAATATTTTGATGAAGTGCTTAGGTAGATACCGTTCTTGACAGCCCACTCAGTCACCTTAGATCTAATGAATGCCAATGCATTATCAGAGATTAATATAGCAGGTACACCAAATCTGGTTATTATCCCCTCATAAAAGTCTAAGATGCTAGACTCATTTGCCTCTTTGAGTGTTACTGCTTCTGTCCATTTGGTGAAATAGTCTGTGGCTGTCAAAATCCATTTGTGCCCTTGGCTTGAAATGGGATTAATGACTCCAATGAAGTCCAAACCCCATTGCATGAATGGCTGGTCAACTGAGATTGGATGTAATGGAAGGGAAACAAGTCTCTCTTTTCCTGTGAAGAATGCACAATTCTTACACCTCTTGACCCATGCATAGCAATCACTGAAGATTTTAGGCCAATAATAACCAGCCTTCATGATTTTTAGAGCTGTCACTCTTGGTGCAAAATGACCACCAGCTGGTCCACCATGGAACTCTTCCAACATCCTTTGAATCTAATTTGTGCTAATGCATCTCAGCAGTACTCCATTCACATCTTTCTTGAACAAAACTCCATCAACAATGGCATACGGAACAACCTGCAATCTGAAGTGTCTCCTTTGGGTCTTGTTCATCTCCAGAGGGCATAGGCTTATGCCTAGGAAGTGTATAATATCTTGGGTCTAACAAGGAGTGGGGGCAGAATTGTCTTCTTCTTGATTGCCACTTGGCTCATGGCTGTCTTGGACTATCAAAACAGCCTCTTCTTCATTACATACTTCTTTTTGCTTCCCCAAAACTAGCTGCTCACACAATCCTTTCCCTCTTATCAGCTTGGTGATCTTGATCTCAATGTCATACTCCATGACACGGGTGATCCAACCTGCCCTTTTCTCATTCAAATCCTTATTGAGGAGGAATTCCTTAACCCTGGCATGTGAGACCAACAACTGGACCTTGTTGTTTGAGATTAAATGTTTGAATTTCTTCAAGCTTCTGATTACTGTCAGCACATGCTTCTCAATAAAAGAGTACCTCACCTCATAGTCATCTTTGTGGTTTGGCTTGGTGATGCTAGGAATAGGCTGATTTTCTTTGTGTATGCAATAGACTCCCAGCTCAGATTCTTCCACTTCTTGATAAGGATCAAATGCATGTATCTTGTTTTCCCATTCATCAAGAGTTAGATCCGGGATGCTTCCAACCTTGGTGTTAGCTTCATCAGTGCTTGGGTGATCTTCTTGATCAAATGCTGAGCAATTGGCATTAATCTAACTTGGAGTGTAAGGCTCAATGTGAAAGTTTGCAATAGGTTTAGACCTAATTGTAGCCTTAGCTCCATACCTCGTTCTGAAGAGCATGTGTGACCAATCAGTAGACAAATATCCTCCAATCTTGGCTGTGAAGTCCCTTGACAAGCAAAGGGAAAAGAGTGGTAGAAGGTCTATGACTAATACATCTTGTAAAACAACAACATTTAGACATGCATACAAGGTAAGACTCAGGTTTTTAATCACTCCAACTGTTGTTACTGCTGTCCCATCTAGCTGCACTACCCCTTTGGATATGGTTTCATATTGAAGCCCTAGTTGATTAGCTATCTGTTTAGGCATCACCGAGCTACTTGCCCCGGAGTCTATCATGCAATTGTGCACTAGCTGATTTCCAATGATTAATGAAACATAGAAAGGAGGGGGCTTCAACATTTTACTTTGCTGTCCTCCATGATTTCCCTCAGGCTGGGCAGCATTTGTAAGCACTTTGTCTTACATCTGAACCTGCTGATTCAAAGTTTGCCAGTCCTTCATGGCAGCTTGTAGCATATCTCTTTGGCCTGGGATGGATAGGGATTCCCACATTGATATATTGATGTTTGTCTTCTTCATCTGATCAGTGATACTGAATGGTGATGAAGGGTCTCTTTGTTGTTCCTTTGCTTATACATTCACTCCTTGCATGTGGGCAGCAACAACTGGTATTTGAGTTGGCCTAGGGGTTGTTCTCAGCTTCCCTTGTGCATTTACAACCGGGTTTTGTTTGCCAACCACTTGTGGAGCCATAGAAGGTCGTGGATTGGTTGGGGCTAATGGCTGTTCTTCACCCAAATTCCTTCTTTTTGACCTTGTGTTGGCTGCAACACCTTGAGAAACTATCTAGTTCATGCCACAAAAATCCTCTGCTTGCTAATTTACCAATGTGTTGTCATTTGGAGCTGATTGTTGTTGGAATGTTTCTTGTTGTTGGTTGTTTCCTTGACTGCCCTCACCCTCCACACCAGTTGTTGTCACAATCAATGCTTGATTCAAAGCACCATTGAAGCACATGGATTGGTTATGAGGCTCATTGCATGGAAAACACCAGTCATACTCCTGAGCAATGTTGTTTTGTGTTGGCACCAATGCCTTGGAGGTAGATATGGCATTTGGATTATAGGGCTGAAATGGTCTATTGGCAAGAGGCCTTGTTTGATTCATATTTGCAACTGGATTAGGAGGCCTTTGTGTTTGGTATGGATGCCTGTTAGGCTAAGCTTGGGGTTGATAATAAGGTCTAAAACTTTGGGCTTGTTGCCTCTTGAGAGTAACCAGCTCATTGCCTAGGTTTTGCAATTGCTTCATAACTTCTTGAAGCTCATTTGGGGCACTTGGAGATGAAGTGGAAGCTTCATTTGAACTCTGATTTCTAGGAGTGGGAGAAGGAGCCAAATTAGGTGCTTGATTGGTGTTAGGACTCTCTAAACTTGGAAACAATGGCATGGGAGGTCTAGGGGCAAGTTTGCCAGCTTGGATCAAACAATTTTCAGCCCTAATGGCAATGCTATAAGCCATAGGGATAGTTATGCCTCTCATGGACTGAATCAACATAGAAATATCAGAATTTAGAGCTTTGAGATAGTAGAGAAAAGCACCTTCTACTGTTGGCCTAATTGCCACTGGAATTATCTCCCAAGTCTTTTGAAATCTAAAGTTGAAATCAGTCAGCTGCTCATTGGGAGCTCTCTTGATGGTTGTTAGCTGCTCCAAAAGGGACAAGTTGTCTCCCTTTTCTCCAAATTGCTCATGAAGTGCTATACACAGCTGATTCCAGTTTGTGATAGAACCAGCTCCAAGGCTTCTAAACCATTGCAATTATTTACCCTTGAATGAGGATGCCAGTAACTTGACAACCACTTGCATCTCATTGATTTCATGAATTGCACAAAGGTTAGCAATATCTTTAACATGATCACCTGGGGTAGTCTGATTTTCTCCAGTGAAGTAGGGAATGTTCTTCAAGGCTGCAATAGGGATTGGATGTTGTGCATTGAGGGAAAGTGGGCTGCTGCCTGTGAATTTGACATAGGGTTTGTTTTGTGCCATTCTAATTGGTCTTAAGACCCTTGTTGACTAAATGAAAGGCCTACCAGGTGGAGGAGTTGAGAGAGTTCTGTTTGGTGGAGATGGAGACCTTTGAATCCTTCTTCCTCTTTTCCTTCTTCTTGGAGATAATTTCAGGTATTCAAACAGCACTTCTTCTTCTCCAACTCTTGACCTTGTGGTGACTCTTCTCATGAGTTTTTAAGCCTGCACTGCTGAAACCAACTGATTCTTCCCCTTGGAGTCGTCAGATATGCAAATAATAGCTCCTTTCAAGCAAGAAAATTGCAGCAGATGTACATCAACTTTTCTACAATAAAAATGAGACCTCTAGCGTCCCACCCGGCATGCCAAAATTGTTGTTGCAGGATCACAGCACCCCTGGACACACATTAGGCTTCTAGGTTGATGTTTCAGGCATCCAGTGTGATTGCACAACATGGAAACCTCTCTCCAAGTTTGGGACCTGTGAAACTAAGAGAGGAATCTCCAGATTAGAGGCTAGTTCCTCAAACTCCTCTGATTTAGATCTATATTTTACACAACTACAGAGGTTCAGATCCTAATCCTACTCTAAATTTCAAGGAGACAGGGATAGAAATGCAAAAATTGAAACTAACTAAAGATGGTGATGCACCAAAAGGAGTGGTGAATATTTTTGTCATGCAAATAGACACAAACCAAAGATTGCAACATAAAACATACACAGGCTGATAAGATATAATTTAGGATCTGAAATGAAGCAAATAATACAAATAAAGGACTGAAACCCATTCACAAAGCTTGCATTATCATCTCTAATGTCAAAACCACTGCATTATAACCTCAGAGAGGTAGAAAACCTGTTAAAGTCTTTGAAGAGGTCTGATTCTTACAACAATCACTTGTTGGAGGTGAAAGAAGAAGATTGCTATGCCAAAAAGTGTTCCACCTTTTTTTGAAAATGAGCCAAATTTGGCTTTTACATTGTATGGGTCGAGCCCAAGAGAGAGAAAACGTACAAAAATGTGGGAGCCCATTCCTCATTGACTGCAAATGCATTAAATCAACATGGACGACCTTACAAACCCATACCCTACCATTTTTGACCAAATTGGAGGAGAATGTGACCCATTCTGTATTAAATTTGGTCGTTGAAATGTCACTTCTGGCCATGAACACGTGTTAGATCCATTTCTTAACTTTATCTCTCTAGATTGAACCAAAATTCAAGATTGACCCTAGAATCATGTAGAGAATTTTATAAGCTTTCCAATGATATAAAGAACATGCAAATCTGAGCTCTGGATCGAAAGATATGGCAATATGAAGATTTAGGGCACAAAACAGGCAAAAATGGGTTTTGAAATTTTTTCCCGCGCTCCGCCACCTGGACGACACGTGTCGGGCGCTGATTGGATGAGAAATTCTCTCTCCTTCCCTTACCTACGGGTTTTCCTTGAAAGTTTTGACCTTTTGTAATTTTGGAAAATTTCCTATTTTTTCCCCGCGTCCCTGCCACTTGGGACACATGGCATGATTTGGTTGGAGGACAGGGGCGCGGGGTCATCCTTTACCTTTTATTTTTTGGCCAAAAATTTTGCCAAATTCTCTAATTCCTCCCCAAGATCCACACTCCCCTTCTCCTTAGGACACGTGTCCTCTTTTTATTGGCTCAGACTAACGCTTCAAACCTTGCCCTTTGAAATTTTGGACATTTTCCCTTGTGACACGTAGCGTTTCCTGATTCGTCCGCGGGCCTACCGGCTTTTCGCGTCCCTCGCATCCCTTTGGCCTAGTTGTCCCAAACTATTTGGGACAAATTTCTCTAATTCGGGCTTCTCTATCCCTCTTTGAGGTGAAGACACGTGGCGTGATTTGATTGGCTCTTAGCTCCTTCGGCTTTCCGCGTCCCACGCGTCCCTATGTCCCAACTGTCCTAGTGCGAAAGTTCTCTGTTTCGGCTGATCTGGGTGGTTCGTGTCCTTCGCATCCTCGTGGCCCAGATGTCCCAAAATTTTCTGCACAGTAGTTAGTCAATTTTTTCTTTACCTTCGACCGGTTCGCCCTTTTGCATCCCACGCGTCCCGACATCCCAACTGTCCCCAGAGCTGCCTGGACTAGGACTTAGCCGATTTTCATGATTTTTTCTGGCCCAAGCTTGTTTTTTGCAACTTTTTCACCCTTTTTTAGAACTTTCTCTTTTCTCCTTGGATAGGAGAGTTAGAAAAAAGCCGAGGGGGCCCTAGAAACATGATTTTTTTCCTTGAATCAATCTATCTTGGTCGGGACCAAAGAATTTAATGCATGTTATCAAAATTACCCTCGGGGGTGAATTTTGGATAACACTACCTTAGAATAAAATTATTGAGTTGTTAACTAGATCTTGTTCTAGACACATCTTACCAACTCTACAAGTCCAAACCTTCCGAACCTTTGATGAATCATTCACCATGGCCTGAAAAATGGAAATTCATGCCATTGAAGAAAAGAAAATCCAATTACGGAACAAGAACACCCCATTCAAATCCAATGATTCTTCTTCATCTTCAAAACCCAAAAATAACTATTCAAAGCCCAAAGGATTGGCCAACACGGTAGTCCTCAAGGTAAGTCCATCTCATCCTTCTAATCAAGCTCAACCTTCTTCCAATCTTTCTCCTGTTCAGGATTTTAAACTCCGGTGGGAGAAGTAGAAGTACACTTTGATTGAAGAGCCCTATTCTACGGTCTTGGAAAAACTTCTTAAAGATGGAGCCATTACACTTCCTCTCATAAAACCTCATATAGGTTTAAACCCCACTCATCCTATACCCGCATGGTATAAAGAGCATGAATACTGTAATTACCATCATGTTAAAGGACATAGCGATGGTAACCGCATAACTTTTAAAAACATTGTTCAAGAGATGATAGACAATGGAGACCTTGCCATAGACAACCCGAATGCCCTATCATATCAGAATTTTAACATCTTTAAAAATCCATTCCCTAATCATAAACCATTGTCTGATAAAAATATCAAACCTTCATCCAGTGACAACACCATCCATGAGGTTCATGCATTATTTTATATCACGTCAATTGTTCCTCAAAACTGACCTAATTCATCTATTAAGGAAATCTTGGCACGAGCTCCTCCACCCATAGCGGAGCATACCTCTTCTACTCCTCCACCCATAGAGGAGTCCCCCTCTTCTACCCTTGCTCTCACAGAGGAATCCACACTTGTTACTGATGTTTTGTTATCGTCTACTTCCAAACCTTCTGAACCATCAACACTTTTTATTCTCACATCCAAAAGAGAATCATCATTGCCTTCTCCTCCACTGAGAGAGAATTCTACCTCACCTAACCTATTATCTCTCCTACCCAGGGGAGATGCTTTAGACATGTCACTACCTGTCGGGGATAGTTCTCCCCTAGCATCCCAAAACCCTATTGACCTGATCTCAGCTCTTTTACCTACATAATATAAGGTCATCCAGGTCCCTATCTCATAGACATATTTTATAGGGATTGCTACCCAACCCACTCCATCATCTTCTTCATTAATCCCGTTTTCATGGTTGGTCGATTGTTTGGATTACATTAATCATTCCATGCTCTGGGGACGTCTTCGGCTCCCCGTTTTGACCCAAATGCAAATGTTACCTGAAGATACTTCCATGATATACCCAAAGGTATTTTTGGAAAACAAAACTACACTGACCATGCCAATTGAAACGAATTCCTCTTCATCATCCCTACTTTTATCCAAACTTCTACCCATCACTACAACTATTCCCAAACCTAAAAACCTACACATGCTTATCTTCCCACTTGTATCTAGACCCATCACTACTTTGGGTGTTATGTCAACACCAAGCCTTACTCACTCACTTTTTAGATTGGACTTAGCCACATCTTCCAAATTCCACAGTAGCATTATCCTCCTACTTAAAAAGAAAACCTAACCCTCTAGGCCGCATACATCAGTCTCGCATACTACACCCTTGTCACCCTCCCCCCTCCCATCCATCCTAAGGCCTCATCCATCAACCTTGACCAAAAAATATCACACCCAAATCCAGTCAAAAACTAAACAACGTACTATTACATCACGAACCTTTGTTATGTCTTATTCACCCAAAAACCAAGCTCCCTCACCCTCACCCATGTAGTTCTTTCCACGTATACCTCCACCAGTTACTATAACCCCAACCTTTCCTATACAACTTCAACCAATGTTGCCTACCAAACTTATACCAACCACTTCCACCGCAACTTGGTTGCCCCCATGGGTAACCCATCCTCCACTACCATCTACTTTCCCTTCTACATCACATACTCTCATGTAACCTTTACCTAAGAAGGTACAATCAAAAGATAAGAATCGGCTACCCTCCACTAAGGTAGACACACCAACCAAACATTCCATCACCAACACTTCTATCCCACCTTTACCCAAACAGATGCCAATAAAACCTAAGACCACTCCACATACCAAACTAGTAGACCAACCCATTCCCCCTCATGTAAAGCATCTTCCTTCACAATTAGTGACACATGTACCCAAAACCACACTCACCTCCCATTGCGATCCATTAGTAGGGTCCTATGCCAACATCTTAAAAAATATTTTGGATACTTCCATCATCAAATTACCACCGCTTCGACCTTATGATCCTCTAAAACCCAAACCAAAATGGTTTGATGAAACAAATATTTGTGCCTATCATCGTGTGTTAGGACATGATGTTGAAAATTGTAAGGCTCTGAAGACCGTTCTTCTTCAACTTTGTCCTCCCAAAAAAAATTTCAACTATGATGACCTTCTTAATGAGGACCATGCTCCACTTTCACCTGTCACAATACATCATCATTCTTTACCCGTTTAGAAACTAGTATCTCCACCTCCACAACCATTTTTTCCACCTCCGAAATTCAATATCAACATGGTTCGTATTAGAGAATTAGCTGTTAGTGCAAATTCACAGCACCCCCAAATCGACCCTCAGATTTTCTGTAGAAAAATGGTTAATTTGGTGTGAATGCACAATATGGATTTTTCCCTAAGTGTGGGACCTTACAAATTGGGAAAACTCTCCAGATTAAGGTTGGTTCCTACTCCTCTATTTAGGTGTATGCATGTAATTTTACAGAGGTTCTTATTCAAAATTCCTACTCTAAAACTACCAAGGAGACAGGGTTGAGAGAAAAAATGGAAATGGAAACAAAACTAATCAAAAAACAAACGGTGATACACCAAAGGAGTGCTGAACTTCTTTCTTTACAAAGTAGACATAGATCATAAGAATGCAACACAAAGCATGCATAGATTGCCAAAATATAACGAAAGATCAGAGGACAATAATAAACGCATGATAGGATTGGAAAATCAATCACATAACATACATTATCATTCCAAATCTTGAGACAATGCATTATACTGGTAAAGAGGCAAAAAATGTGTTGCAATCCATATGGGAGGTCTGAAACTCCTCAAATCCACCTGCTAAGGGAAACTAAGGGCTTACAAGAGCAAGGACATCCAACAAAACAAAGGATCAAATCCTTTCCATTTATAACTGAAGCAAAGAGAGAGAAAGTAGAAGAGGGAGAAAATCAAATCGTTTAACTCAACCATCCACCATTAATCCTTTTAAAATCAACCTGCAAACCCATCAAATCAATTCCTATGTTTCTGTTTTGCGTGTTGGAAGAAAAATGATGAATTTTAGAAAAATGCGGCTCTCAAAGTGATTTTATCTTGGTTTAAAGATGTGAGAAGACATTTTAGGGTTTTTTCCCATCAAATCAAGTTGATTCTTCATCCTTGGCATGTGGGAGATGGAAACCATGGTGGATTGAGAAAAAAATGACTCATTTGAAGCAATCTAGTTCACATTAAAGGCATGAAAGACGTTTCTACCTTTTTCTTCCTTGAAACTTGCCAAAAAAAATGATGTTTTTATGCCTCTAATGCATAGAGGATATCAAGATCTTTCTAATGAGTCTAATTTTTCCCAAATCTGGTCTCTGGATCGAAAGATATGCCCATCTAAAGATTTAAGGCAAAATTAGGGCATAAATTTGGGCAAAAATTTCAAGGCATGAATTAAGTCAAAAATTGGTGGTGAATTAGATTTAAAAATGGGTTGACAAGCCCAAATTTTACTTTTTGCACTTTTGCAAAAATTTCCCAAAACACCCCGCATCTCCGCACTTCCACTGGTTATGTGGCACCTATTGGTTGATCCACGGCTTCAAAATAATTATTTTTCCCATTTTCATGAAATTGGAAAGTTTTCCAAAAATCCTCCATAGCCCCATAGCTCTGAGACACGTGGCATCATTTGATTGCTTGGTGGGGATGCGCTCTATTTTTCACTTTTCCATTTTTCACCACTTTGGAAAAAATTCCAAAATTCTCCCAATGCCCCAAACGCCATCGATGAATGGACACATGGCACCTTTCTATTGGATGTAGAACCTTGGCCATTTTCCTTCCATTATCATTTGCTAGATCCGCGGGCCAATTCTCAACTTTAACCCTTTTGACCAAAAAGGAAAAGTGGCAAAAGTTTCTCCCTGGCCCCGTGAATGCACTTTTTTCCTCCTTTGGGCCTGTGGGCTAAAATTTGAATTTGAGAATTTTAAACCCAAAAGGGCTAAGTTCCAAATTTCTCTCCGCGCATCTACCAACCTGCCAATTTCCTTGGCAAATTTTCCAACTTAGCTCTACAGGCCTGCCTTGGGAAAAATTCCCCTCAAAACTCCACTGAGCCATAACTCAAAAAATATGAGTTAGGAGGACTTCTTTACCTTTCTGGAAAGGGGAAGAAAAATCCTATCTTATGAAGCCATTTCTAGAATATTTTGAGTGCTTGAAATGTGTGAAAATTGAAGTTGAAGCATAAGTAAATAATGAATGCAAGTTAGCCAAACTAAGCAGGGGCTCATTTTAGATAGTAATTTTGGTTAATAAGAGGGGTCATCTGCCTGTTAGATGAATAATCAATGGCCTTTGTTGCATCCATTGGGCATGGAGTGTAGTGCCCACTTTCCTTGGACACTATTTAGATACTGATCCTAAAACTATTAGTCACATTTAGGATATTATTATGTTTTGATTAGTATGATGGTTAGATGTTAGATCCTGGATTAATATTGATCTGGATTCAAATATTTTGCTTGAGGATCATCGAGACATTTTTATTATTATGTGGATGATGATATACTAGTTGACATGGACAGGTTATTGATGTTAATTTTAGACATGTCACATTGATTATTATGAATAGCTCTAGTATAGAAATCTATTGGATGATGATATAGTTACAAATTGAATTTTAATGATAAATATTGAATCTTGATATATTTGTGATTTGGATTTAATGTTTATATATCATTTGGATGTTTTGATATGGCCATGAGGCCGAAGGAGGTATTTTACATTTTGCAGGTTAAAAATCACAACAATGTCGGGGGACTGGAGACTAACCATATTCGAATTCAGTGTGAAATCAACAAGGTCACCATGGCAACTGTGTTGATTGTGTGTTGTGTGTGTGTATGTTTATTATGTGATCCCTTTTTTATTTATTGTTGTGTGTATTTTATTTTGTAATGTGCTTTTATTGTAAATATTTAAATATGATAGTATTATGTGGGAGTCATATAGTTAAAATTAAATTAAATTAAATGGGATGTGGAATGTGAAATTAAATGGGATGTGGAATGTGAAATTAAATGTTTTTTCCTTGGTTGAAAATGAAATTTGATTTATATATTTTATAACCTTATGGTAATTAAATAAATCTTATGCCAAAAGGTTGTCATAAATAAATGTCATAGAAGTTAATGCATTTTAGAAGACTGTGTAAGTTACCAAGTATGGGTTGTGTAAGAGGTTGTAAGGTTGATTTTGGAAGGTCAAACACTCCTTCCTCTTTGAAATTCGAATTTGGCCTTGAAGGACAAATTTGGACGCTTGTGGGACAAGTTAAACTTGTCTCACACCTCTCCAAAACCTCCACCAACCATGATTATAATTTTAGAGTCAAAAGCAACTTATTTTATTATGTTTTGGCATGATTTTAGGAAAGAAGTGATTGCACTTACCTTAAAAATTTTAAATGCATTTTCCTTTTAGGTATGGGTTGATTTTGTGTATATAAGTAATTTCGTCATTCAAATTCATTGTGATATATTTTCTTTTGATGTGATTTCATTTTGGGATGAGGAAAAATGATGTGGCATCCCACTTGGAATCCACATCATCATCTTCCATCCTCTCCTTTAAAATGGAATTTCTTCCTCATTTGGAGGTTGTTGAAACCTTGCCATTTGCTTCTTGGGGTCAAATTTTTCTCTTGCATTGGGAGCTTGTTCTTGTGGAAGGAGCTTGGACTGATTTGCATGCTTTGCATTTGCTGTTTTTGGACTGATTTGAGCAACAAGAATCTGCCATTTGAAAGCAAATCTTCATTATGGAGAGGTAGACTCTAATTCTTTTAAATTGTTGTTTTCCCCTTCTTGCATGCAAATTATTGAATGGTATTGTGTTTGCATTCTTTGAGGGATGGGTAGAATTCATAGGACATGGTGTAAAAAGAGAAGACTATGGGGTTTCAAATGTGGGGGGCATAAGGAAATTGTCATTGGCATTTGTTCTTTGTGGAGGGAGTGTTGGTCTGGGATCCACCTAGGAAAGGAAATAGCTTGCATTTCCTACTTCTTGGGGGGGGGGTATAAGGAGGGGTTGGGAGATATAAGGTTTATGGGATTTGATTGAGTTTATGGCAGGTTGCTTTTGGTGGATGCCCAATTCCAACATGGGAGGCATAAAGAGACCCCCATAGATCTTTCTCTTGTTGGCTTGCTTGCTTGGAGAAGGAGCCTTACTTTGATTGAAATTTCTTGTTGTAGTTGAGAACTAAACCTCATTGTTTGTGTTTATTTGTAATTATGAAAATATATGCTTGTATGTGAAGAAGCCTTGTTGCCATGTGTTGATGTTCATGTCCCATTCCATATGGTTGGGGCTTGGGGGCCAATGGGAAAAGATGGCTTCTCTTTTCCCATTGGATGTCTTGGCTAGGTGGAGAGCGTTGCCTTTCCCCCTTCCTTATTATGATGAGAAGAATGAAGATGAAGAACTCAGCTTGCTAATGTTTGGAGAAGAAAGATAACAGTTTAACAGTCATCTTTTTTGTAAATTTTAAATGTAATCCTTTCCGCTTTAAGTGGATGCATGTAATTGATTTGAGACGGGAAATTTTTACCATGTAATTTGAAAGTTTTAATTGATTTTGAAATGTAAATGATATCCTAGGTTTTGTATTTGAAAAAAAAAGAGAGTCACTTTCCCTTCCTCTGTTTTAAAAAGATGAATATGATACAGTTTGTAAGTTTCAATTTGGAATGTAAAGAAAGGAGTTCAATTGTAAGATTGTTTAAATTGAATAAAGGAATCAAAGTTCTCTTAATATACCTTTTTGAAATATTGTTGTTGGAGATAGATGAATGAAAAACATTACTTTCCCAATTGCATTGTTATCTTGGAAATCACATGACTGTTAAATTCGCAATTCTGTTTTGGAAAAAAAAAAAAAAAGAATTGGATCTTTGAAATGAGTTGATAAAAGTTAGAAATCAACATTGCACACTATATACATGTCTTTGTTGAATCAATTGGATGCCTTAGAAATGAAATGGATATGTTTTCCTGAATTGAAAATTGCATATTAAATTGTAAATTCGTGGAGAAGAGAACTCTGTTTTAAGTTCATAATTCTGGCATCTTCCTTTATAAATAAAATGAGTAGTTCAAATTTATACTCAAAAATAAATTACAAAACTTGAAATTTACACTTAGGAAGACTTGAGGAATCTAAATTCGCTAAAATAGTCAAGAATAAATCTCCAAAACTCAAAGAATTTCAATTTGGAATTTACATGGTCGTTTTTCCCATCAACTGTCAGAAAATTGCAAACTTGAATAAATTGATCAAATTGGCATACTTAAAAAATTCAAATTCTTCCCTAAATTGATCCCCCATGTCTGATTGGGATGCGGAGTGGAGGAATGGATTCAATTTTATAAAAATTGCAAGTTTGAAACACTGCCAATTTTCAATTTTTATAAACCCTGCAGATCAATTTATTAAAATTAACCCTCTAAACTTCACCAAATTCAAAAATTTATGATTTTTTTGTAAAGAGGACTATGAGAGATTTTTGAAAAGTCCTCGTTTTCCTAAAATGGAGCTTCCTATCAAAATTTATGGCCATTTGAAGTTTTACTTCAAAATGGCCATCCCAAACCAAAAATGAAGTAATTCGACCTTAGAAAAATTTAAATTTTGAACTTTGGAAAAATTTCCTAAAAAGTTTCGTGGTCCTGCTAACCTCTCATCCTATCAAAAGTTTCCACGTGGCACCTTGGAGGGGTGAGCCCTTAATAAAAACTTAACTTTTTGAAAATTTTGCCTTGGGAAAATTTTCACTTGGGAAAATTTTCACTTTTATCCCTGCAACCCCGCGGACCCACACCAATCACGTGCTGACACGTGGCAAGGAGGGTACGTGGATTTGGAAATGAGAACTTAACTTTTTGCCCTTTTGGAAAAATGTCACTTTTTCCTTTGCCGACCCACATCCCCGCAGCCAATAGGATGTTGACACGTGTCCCCATGGGTACATGGGTCCATGCATTTCTTTTAACCTTTTAACCCCATGGGCGAAAAATCCAAAATTTCTCCGCCGGCCCATGAGCAATCACAAAGCACCACGTGGCCATTTGAGCAAGTGCGGAGGCATGGAGGAAAATTTTCCATTGGAAAATTGAGACTTTGGTTTTGGGAAAAATTTCAAATGTTTCCCCATGACCCGCGGACCCGAACGAATCACGTGATGACACGTGGCGTTTGGGAAATTTTTCCCAATTTTCTCCCTATCCCCGCGGACCTCTAAGGGAAAATTTTCCCCTAAAACTCCACCCAGCCATAACTTGAGTTTTACAAGGAGTTAGGAGGACTTCCTTATATGGTTGGAAAGATGAGAAAAAATCCTATCCAATGAGTCTAGTTTAGGAGAGTTTTGATAAATATAAGTGTGTGAAAAATCTAGTTGAAGTTCAGGGCTTGATAGAGAGCATGCCTAGTGATAAATTTCTCCCTGAACCTTAGTAAAACTTGTAACCTCCATATTGGAGCCTTGTAAACTTGTTATAAGATAAAATATGGAAATCTTGTTTTTGGTTAATCAGAATCTATTCTAGAACCTATTTAGTTTCAACTAGTGTCTTGCTACTTGTTGTAGACCCTTCTTACAAAAAAAAATTATTCCATAATTTTCCTAGTTTGTTTTTTTTGTCTGAAGTGGTAGTTGAAGCGGGCATTACACTTGGTATCAAAGCAAAGGTTCAAAAGCTTGGACTATTGGGCACACTCGAAACATTGAGACTTGAAACCTAAAACTAGCAAATTGATAATCTAGAAAACAAAACTAATTGAAAATTGAACATGTTAGTAAAATTAAAAAACTGAAGGAAACTCAAGGTAATGAACTAACTCCCACTTTGGTCTATGCAAGGAGTTCAGAAGGAGCAGGAGGAATTTTCACAGAGGCTCAGATTCACCACCACCACCTCCACCACCACCACCACCACTAAACCAGGGTTTAACAACTATCCTACCATAGATTTTACAGACCCTACAGGATGTTAATGCCGCCTTATGCAGAGGATCAGTAGGAGGGCACTCAGGAAGACAGGACAGAGATACTTCCATTGAGGGACATGCACCTCCTCCACATAGTGAGGAAGATGGAGGAGAGAATTTTCATGGAGAGTCAGCTAGAGGAGAGTCTCCTTTAAGGGGACATGGTGACTATATTTCAGGATAGAGAGAGAGGTCTCGAAGCCCTAGGCTCAGGGACAGGCAGACAGAGAGGCCCAGAGGCCATCAGACCATAGCTTCAGATCACATTAGGGAGATCTTGAAGCTTAGGCCAACACAGTATTTTGGTGACACAGGAGGATTCCAGGTAGAGGCCTGGTTGGTTAGCTTGAGTAGTTGCTTCAAGCTGTGTCCTTGTTCTAGCAACACAAAATCTCGTGTTACAATCCATCTACTGAAGGATGGAACTGGAGTATGGTGTAGGACAGAGGAGTAGAAGCTCCATATAGATTCGGAGATAGTCACTTGGGAGCTATTTGAGGAGAGATTCAGGAGTAGATACTTACCACGGAGATTCATACAACAGAGGATCGATGAGTTCCATGACCTTCGACAGGCTTCCCTTATAGTGGCCGAGTATTAGAGTAGGTTCCTGGACCTACTTCAGTACATTGATTACATGCAGGATGAGCAGGTATGGATCCACAGGTTCATTCAAGGCCTTAATATAGACATTGGAGGTGCAGTTCGGATCCACTACCCACAGACATTAGCAGAGGCCATTGAGAAGGCCTACATTGCAGAGGAGACTCGGGGTAAAACCTAGTAGGCTAGAGACCAGATCAGGAGCCGTATTCAACAGTTGCAGGATCGTAGATCGAGGGGGTCAGCTCCTCCTCCTCGTGGTGGTCAACATTCTTTGTAGTCATCTTTCAAACCACAGAAGCAGTCCTAACCACTGTTTAGGCCTCCTCAGAGAGCTGATGCACAGAGAGGTCGCAATATGGGGCCTCCTCCTAGGGAACCCACCAGGACACAGGGTGGAGCTAGAGCTCAGTCGGTAGGAGCTCGACCATAGAGGCCACAATAGACTATAGCTGGATCATTAGGATCCACAGCACCTACCTCTAGGGCACCTTCTTACAGTGTCGCTCCTTGGAGAGGTTCAGGGGGTTACTTCGGGTGTGGAGTAGCGGGACAGTTTTGGAGAGACTGCCCCTAGAACCCTAATAAGGGTAAGGAACCCATCTCAGAGCCTAGAGTCAGAGACATGGGACGGAGTCATAGGATCTACGCAGCGGTTGAGAACCACCAGGCTGAGCACCAGAGCACGGTCATTGAGACTACAGGTAGCATTGGAGGTATTCCTACTTCTATATTTTTTTATCATGGTTCTTCTGATTCATTTATTGCACCATCCTTGGTAGAGCAATGTAGGCTGGTGGCTGTTAGACAGGGTCATAGTTGGGATGTCAAGATGGCTTCAGGAGCAAAATTCTTTGTAGATTCCTTAGTAAAGGAGTGTGTTTTTAACTTGGGACCTTTCACCACCACTTCAAATCTCCGCATACTTCCTTTGGGCTCGTATGGAGTCATTTTAGGCATGGATTGGCTATCTACACATAGGGCCAGGATGGATTGCTATCACAAGACTATATCTTGTGTAGACGATCTTGGAGTTGAGTTGGTGATTACAGGAGTCAGGAGACCTATTTCTATTCACACCATTTCTGCTATGCAGCTCAAGCAGTGTGTGTGACGGGGTTTTTAGATGTATGTAGTCACAGTCAGTGACTAGATAGAGGATGGATCTAGTGGGCCATTGCTAGATGACCATCCCATTTTGAGAGAGTATGCAGATTTTTTTCCAGAGGAGCTACCGGGGATGCCACCCCCACGTGAGATTGATTTCCATATTGATCTGGTTCCAGGAGCAGAGCCTATCTCACGAGCTCCTTATTGGATGACCACCCTAGAGCTCTGTGAGCTCAAGTTGCAGCTGGAGGGCCTTCTAGAGAAAGGCCTTATCCATCCTAGTGTATCCCCTTGGGGTGCACCGGTTATATTTGTTAAGAAGAAGGATGGATCCTTTCGGTTGTGTATAGACTATCGCCAACTGAATAAGGTAACGATCAAGAATCGTTATCCCCTGCCATGCATTGATGACTTGTTTGATAAAATGAAAGGGACCACAGTGTTCTCTAAGATTTATCTCAAGTCAGGGTACAATCAGTTGAGGATTACGGAGGCAGACATTCATAAGACTACTTTTCATACGAGCTATGGGCACTATGAGTTCACAGTGGTGCCTTTCGGTTTAACGATTATACCTATCGTGTTTATGAGTTTGATGAATGGGGTATTCAGGACCTTTTTAGATCACTTCATGCTCATTTTTCTTGATGACATTCTGATTTACTCACATATGCATGAGGAGCACGAGGGGCACCTTCGTCAGGTTCTTCAGTGTCTTCGTGAGTAGCAGCTTTACGGGAACTTGGATAAGTGTGCTTTCTTTCAGTCAGAGATTCAGTACTTGGGTCATATCATCTTAGGTGAAGGTATTGCAATTGATCCTTCCAAGATTAGAGCCATTATGGATTGGCCAGCACCCACTACAGTGATAGAGGTGTGCAACTTCATGGGGTTAGTAGGTTACTATAGGAGATTTGTTTAGGATTTCTCTACGATAGCACACCCCATCACTTCCCTTCAGCAGAAAGGGAAGAAGTTTGTTTGGTCAGATAGGTGTGAGTAGGCCTTCAAGACATTGAAGGAATATCTCACTTCAGTAAACATTCTTACAGTGCTGGATCCACATGGTGAGTTCTTTGTTTGCACAGATGCTTCTTTAGCAGGACTTGGAGGTGTGTTGATGCAGGATGGCAGGGTTGTAGCTTTTGAGTCTCAAAAACTCAAGGATCACGAGCTTAATTATCCTACCCATGATCTTGAGCTTGCAGTATTTGTGCATGCTTTAGTTTGATGGAGACACTTTCTCCTTGGTCAAAGATTCACACTTAGGACAGATCATTTGAGCCTTCGCCACCTCTTCACGCAGCCCAATCTAAACACTCATCAGAGATGTTGGATGGAGTTTCTCTGTGAGTATGACATGGAGGTAGAGCATGTGAAGGGGAAGGAGAATGTGGTTGCAGATGCTATCAATAGATGGAGACATTTGAGTATGGCTACTTCAGTGAGCACGGATTTGCGGAGTAGGATCCTTCAGCAGCTTCCTCCCGACAATTTCTACATTGCAGCCCGAGTAGAGATTGAGTCCCAGAGGCTCCTTGAGGGGAAATTTGATGGTTTCTCACTATAGGAAAATGGTCTTCTTAGGCACAAAGGTCAGATTTATGTTCCTAGGGACAGAAACTTGAGGCAGGACATCTTGACAGAGGCACATCGTGCACCCTATTCAGCCCATCCTGGGGTAAAGAAGATGCACGCCACCTTGAGACAGTTATATCACTAGAGAGGTCTTCACAGGGACTGGCTCATTTTGTGTCAGGGTGCTTCAAGTGCCAGAAAGTGAAGGTTGAGCATTAGCATCCAGCTGGCCTTCTCTATCCTCATGCTATACTGGAGTGGAAATGGGACACCATTTCTATGGATTTCATTGTTGGGTTACCGATGTCAAGATATCACCACGACGCCATCATGGTCACGGTTGATAAATTGACAAAATTAGCTCACTTTTCTATGATAAATACCACCTATAAAGCTAGTGTGGTGGCACATGTTTACTTGGATGAGATTTTCAGGTTGCACGGGATTCCGCAGAAGATCATTTGTGACCGCGATCCTTTATACACTTCCCATTTTTGGACTACCATGCAGTATGTTCTCGAGACAAAGATTAACTTTAGCACAGCTTATCACCCTGAGATGGATGGACAGACTGAGAGGGTAAATCAGATATTGGAGGATATGCTTAGGATGTACGTGATGGATCAGCAGTCTAAGTGGGAGGAGTATCTGTACCTTGTGGAGTTTGCCTACAATAATAGTTTCCAGAGTTCTATAGGCATGGCTCCTGTTCAGGCCTTATATGGTAGGGAGTGCAGGACACCCCTTAGCTGGTACAGGTTGGAGGATAGAGTATCTCTCGAACCAGCTCTTTTGCAGGACATGGAGCAGTAGGTAGTGTTGATCAGGCAGAGATTGCAGGAGGCACATGATAGGCAGAAGAAGTACACTGATCAGCATAGAACCGAGCATAATTTTGATGTGGGCATGAAGGTTTTCCTTCGTGTTAGGCCACATAAGAGCCTGATCCATTATGGAAAAGGTTCTAAGTTAGCTCCTCAGTTCGTTGGACCTTTTGAGATCTTGGAGCGTATCGGCCCATTGGCTTACCGTCTAACATTGCCACCCAACTTGTCTCGTGTACATGATGTGTTTCATGTTTCTGTTCTTAGGAGATACATCACAGATCCTTCTCATGTACTAGATTGGACATCATTGTAGGTACAGGATCTGGGGTAGGTGATGGTGGATCCCATCTGTATCATTGATCAGGTACGGGTGCAGTGGGATAGATATGATGAGACTGCAGCCACTTAGGAGGATGCTACTACTTTACGAGTACAGTTTCCACATTTGTTCCAGTGACTTCCAGGAGGAAGTCGAGTCTAAGGGGAGGGGGATGTAGTACCCACTTTCCTTGGACACTATTTAGATACTGATCCTGACACTATTAGTCACATTTTGGATATTATTATGTTTTGATTAGTATGATGGTTAGATGTTAGATCCTAGATTAATATTGATCTGGATTCAGATATTTTACTTGAGGATCATTGAGACATTTTTATTATTATGTGGATGATGATATACTAGTTGACATGGATAGGTTATTGATGTTAATTTTAGACATGTGACATTGATTATTATGAATAGCTCTAGTATATAAATCTATTGGATGATGATATAGTTACAAATTGAATTTTAATGATAAATATTGAATCTTGATATATTTGTGATTTGGATTTAATGTTTATATATCATTTAGATGTTTTGATATGGACACGAGGCCGAAGGAGGTATTTTACATTTTGCAGGTTAAAAATCACAACAATGTTGGGGGACAGGAGACTAACCATATTGGAATTCAGTGTGAAATCAACAAGGTCACCATGGCAACTGTGTTGATTGTGTGTTGTGTGTGTGTATGTTTATTATGTGTTCCCTTTTTTATTTATTGTTGTGTGTATTTTATTTTGTAATGTGTTTTTATTGTAAATATTTAAATATGATAGTATTATGTGGGAGTCATATAGTTAAAATTAAATTAAATTAAATGGGATGTGGAATGTGAAATTAAATTTTTTTGCCTTGGTTGAAAATGAAATTTGATTTATATATTTTATAACCTTATGGTAATTAAATAAATCTTATGCCAAAAGGTTGTCATAAATAAATGACATAGAAGTTAATGTATTTTAGAAGAGTGTGTAAGTTACCAAGTATGGGTTGTGTAAGAGGTTGTAAGGTTGATTTTGGAAGGTCAAACACTCCTTCCTCTTTGAAATTCGAATTTGGCCTTGAAGGACAAATTTGGAGGCTTGTGGGACAAGTTAAACTTGTCCCACACCTCTCAAAAACCTCCACCAACCATGATTATAATTTTAGAGTCAAAAGCAACTTATTTTATTATGTTTTGGCATGATTTTATGAAAGAAGTGATTGCACTTACCTTACAAATTTTAAATGCATTTTCCTTTTGGGTATGGGTTGAGTTTGTGTATGTAAGTAATTTTGTCATTCACATTCATTGTGATGTATTTGCTTTTGATGTGATTTAATTTTGGGATGAGGAAAAATGATGTGGCATCCCACTTGGAATCCACATCATCCTCTTCCATCCTCTCCTTTAAAATGGAATTTCTTCCTCATTTGGAGGTTGTTGAAACCTTGCCATTTGCTTCTTGGGGTCAATTTTTTCTCTTGCATTGGGAGCTTGTTCTTGTGGAAGGAGCTTGGACTGATTTGCATGCTTTGCATTTGTTGTTCTGGGACTGATTTAAGCAACAAGAATCTGCTGTTTGAAAGCAAATATCCATTATGGAGAGGTAGGCTCTAGTTCTTTTAAATTGTTGTTTTCCCCTTCTTGCATGAAAATTATTGAATGGTATTGTGTTTGCATTCTTTAAGGGATGGGTAGAATGCCTAGGACATGGTGTAAAAATAGAAGACTATGGGGTTTCAAATGGCGGGGCATAAGGAAATTTTCATTAGCATTTGTTCTTTGTGGAGGGAGTGTTGGTTTGGGATCCAACTAGGAAAGGAAATAGCTTGCATTTCCTACTTCTTGGGGGGGGGGGCATAAGGAGGGGTTGGGAGATATAAGGTTTATGGGATTTGATTGAGTTTATGGCGGGCTGCTTTTGGTGGATGCCCAATTCCAACATGGGAGGCATAAGGAGACCCCCATAGATCTTGCTCTTGTTGGCTTGCTTGCTTGGAGAAGGAGCCTTAGTTTGATTGAAATTGCTTGTTGTAGTTGAGAACTACACCTCATTGTTTGTGTTTCTTTGTAATTATGAAAATATATGCTTGTATGTGAAGAATCCTTGTTGCCATGTGTTGATGTTCATGTTCCATTGCATATGGTTGAGGCTCGGGGGCCAATGGGAAAAGATGGATTCTCTTTTCCCATTGGATGTCTTGGTTGGGTGGAGAGCGTTTCCTTTCCCCCTTCCTTTTTGTGATGAGAAGAATGAAGATGAAGAATTAAGGTTGCTGTTGTTTGGAGAAGAAAGACAACAGTTTGACAGTCATCCTTTTTGTAAATTTTAAATGTAATCCTTTCCACTTCAAGTGGATGCATGTAATTGATTTGAGACAAGAAATGTTTACCATGTAATTTGATAGTTGTAATTGATTGTGAAATGTAAATGATATCCTAGGTTTTTTATTTGAAAAAAAAAAGAGTCACTTTCGCTTCCTCTGTTTTAAAAAGAAGAATATGATACAGTTTGTAAGTTTCAATTTGGATGTAAAGAAAGGAGTTCAATTGTAAGATTGTTTAAATTCAATAAAGGAATCGAAGTTCTCTTAATATACCTTGTTGCAATATTGTTGTTGGAGATAGATGAATGAAATACATTACTTTCCCAATTACATTGTTATCTTGGAAATCACATGACTGTTAAATTTGCAATTCTATTTTGGAAAAAATAAAAAATAAAAATTGGATCTTTGAAATGAGTTGATAAAAGTTAGAAATCAACATTGCATACTGTATACATGTATTTGTTGAATCAATTGGATGTCTTAGAAATTAAATGGATATGTTTTCCTTAATTGAAAATTGCATATTAAATTGTAAATTCGTGGAGAAGAGAACTCTGTTTTAAGTTCATAATTCTGGCATCTTCCTTTTTAAATAAAATGAGCAGTTCGAATTTATACTCAAAAATAAATTATGAAACTTGAAATTTACACTTAGGAAGACTTGAGGAATCTAAATTCACTAAAACAGTCAAGAATAAATCTCCAAAACTCAAAGAATTTCAATTTGGAATTTACATGGTCATTTTTCCCATCAACTGTTAGAAAATTGCAAACTTGAATAAATTGATCAAATTGGCATACTTAAAACATTCGAATTCTTCCCTAAGTTGATCCCCCATGTCTGATTGGCATGCAGAGTGGAGGAAGGGATTCAATTTTATAAAAATTGCAAGTTTGGAAAATTGTTAGTTTTCAATTTTTATAAACCCTGTAGATAGATTTCTTAAAATTAACCCTCTAAACTTCACCAAATTCAAAATTTATGATTTTTTTGCAAAGAGGTCTCCGAGATATTTCCGGAAAGTCTTTGTTTGCCTAAAATGGAGCTTCCTATCAAAAGTTATGGCCATTTGAAGTTTTACTTCAAAATGGCCATCCCAAACCAAAAGTGAAATAAGTCGACCTTAGAAAAATTTAAATTTTGAGTTTTGGAAAAATTTCCTAAAAAGTTCCGCGGCCCCGCCAACCTCTCATCCTATCAAAAGTTGCCACATGGCACCTTGGAGGGGTGGGCCCTTAATAAAAACTTAACTTTTTGAAAAAATTTCCTTGGGAAAATTTTCACTTTTATCCCCACAACCCCGCGGACCCACACCAATCATGTGCTTACACATGGCAGGGAGGGCACGTGGATTTGGAAATGAGAACTTAACTTTTTGCCCTTTTGGAAAAATGTCACTTTTTCCTCCACTGACCCGCATCCCCACAGCCAATAGGATGTTGACACGTGTCCCCATGGGTGCATGAGTCCATGCAGTTCTTTTAACCTTTTAACCCCATGGGTGAAAAATTCAAAGTTTCGCCACCGGCCTGCGACCAATCACAAAGCGCCACGTGGCCATTTGAGCAAGTGCGGAGGCATGGAGGAAAATTTTCCTTTGGAAAATTGAGACTTTGGTTTTGGAAAAAAATTCAAATGTTTCCCCATGACCCACCAGCCAAAACGAATCACATGATGACACGTGGCATTTGGGAAAATTTTCCCAATTTTCTCCCTATCCCCGCGGACCTCTAAGGGAAAATTTTCCCCTAAAACTCCGCTCGGCCATAACTTGAGTTTTACAAGGTTTTAGGAGGACTTCCTTATATGGTTGGAAAGGTGAGAAAATTTCCTATCCAATGAGCCTAGTTTAGGAGAGTTTTGATAAATATAAGTGTGTGAAAAATCCATTTGAAGTTTAGGGCTTGATAGAGAGCATGCCTGGCGATAAATTTCTCCCTGAACCTTAGTAAAACTTGTAACCTCTAGATTGGAGCCTTGTAAACTTGTTATAAGATAAAATATGGAAATCTTGTGTTTGGTTAATCAGAATCTATTCCATAACCTATTTGGTTTCAACTAGTGTCTTGCTACTTGTTGTAGACCCTTCTTACAAAAAAAAATTATTCCATAATTTTCCTAGTTTGTTTTTTTGGTCTCAAGTGGTAGTTGAAGAGGGCATTACATGAAGTCAAGCCTAATAACCAACTCTGATTTGAACTATGAAAATCTGACCTCTGAGCCACTTGGAAATCCACTGGAACTTGGAGTTAATCTTCACCTAAAGCCACTGAATGCACTATGTAAGAGCAACCAAAACAACACCAAACAACTATGAATAAAATTATAAATCATACATACCCCAAGTGGGATATGCACAGTGTGCACAAGCACTTATTTTTCTGAAATCAAACCTACCTACACTACTCTAACCAAGAGCAAAGGGAACTCAAACAAATCCTACAACTAGTAGGGAGAAATAGCTTCCCTTCCTCAAAATGGCATCCATGCAACTGATTTAACACTAAACATGGCTGGTTGGATGAGTGAAAAATCAACAATAAGCTGGTTTTCTACCCAAATTAGCAAGGTGTCAAATGAAAGAAAATTAGATACCTCTTTTAGTTGCTCTACATTTGGATTGAAGAGGTATGGCAGCTGATCCTTGGTTCTTTGCATATCATCCTCATGCTTAGAAGAAAGCATGATTGGTTTTGGCTTCTCCCTTAGCTCCAATGAAGCCAAATACCTAATTGGGAAAGGTCTAATCTATTTGATATGACCATTGCTCTAATTTTCAACTCCAAAAATGGAGTCCTCTTGTAGACCTTCTTGAGTGGATGGTGTGGAAGAGATGATGGAATCCTCATGCTCTTTTCCTTCCTTCATGGCAGTATGGAACTCTTCTATAATATGCAGCTCATCATTATTTATTGCAACATCTAATGAAGTTGATTTTCTATTATTGTAACCTGCTGCAATACATTGTTGGCTCTGGAGTTCCTCCATTGTAGCTTTTGGAAGATCAAATTCTTCCAACTTTGATTCAAAAGGCATGTTGCAAACTACACTTGGTGCTTGCATGTTCTCTTCCATGGAAGCAGGTTCTTGTGGTTGAAGAATGAATGATGAAGAAGGAAAAGTTGCAATTTATACAAGTTCCTTCTCATCAAAACATTCTTCTAAGTCTGATGGAAAATAAAACTCTTTAATGTCCTGCTGCAACAAGGTTTCTCCCATTTGTATGGTGACCTTCAAATCTACATTTTTTTCACCACGTGGAGCTTCATCTTCAAACATGAAGCTTGTCAGCTCAAACTCATCCAAAAATCATATTTTTGGAGAGATGAAGTGGGAGAGAAACATGGAATTTCTTGTGCCTTTTGCTCACAATTTGGACCTATTTTTTTCACCTCCATAATGGCTTCATCAATCAAATCAGCCCCTTCAAATGAAAGAAAAAATTCATCAATAATGCTTCCTTCATTAAATGGTGTAGACACCGAAATCGGGTTGTAATCACCTTGGTCCCTTAGCGTAGCCCTATAATCACTTCTTCATCCTCAAAAACTTATCACCTACCTCCTGCACCCCACACATTTTAATTTAATTACTTTAATTAAATTAATGCCATCTATCTCCATACATATTAATTTAATTATTTTAATTAAGTTAATGACCTTTTACCCACACACATATTAATTTAATTATTTACATTACATTAATTCAGTACCCTCACACACCTTTTTAATATAATTTCCTTTATTAAATGCACCTCACCTACCCACCCCCATCATTTGACCCATTAATCTAAACCCTAAACCAATGCCCAAAACAACCCTAACATTAGACCCATCCCCTCACCTCACATTTAAAGGCCTCCTAAGGTCATTTTTTTCCCCGAGAAAAAGAAAAGACCCTTATAAAATGGCGGAGCAACTTCCCAGGTGATTTTTTAACAACCTGAGATATCTCACCCAAACTGATGTTGGTTCACCCTAAACTCATGCCGGTTATGCCGGAATGGACCAAATGGCCTATTTAGACCCATCTACTTTGTAATACGGGTTGGTGGTTGTTAGAAAAATTTGGATCTTGGGTTTGATCTATTTAGACACGACAAAAAAATGAAGATTGAATTGTGATCATGTTGGTCCGAAAATCTGTCGCGCGGACAGATCTATGGATAGACGAGCCAACAGTGTTGCAGGGCTTAGCCCCTCTTTGAGATAGCAAAGTGAAACTGGTTTATTGCTATTTCTACTAGCAGGAACCTATGCAAGTCTCACAGATTCTGCCTTAGGGGTTGGGATCTCATCCCAGTAGAGTGTTCCAGGCTACGAAAAGAAAGGAATGAAAGAGGGAGAAGAGAAAGAACAGATCCAAAGGGAGAAAAGAAATGAATTCCAAAGCAGAAGGGTCAGAAGATTTATGTTTTTAGTTTGGTAGTACACAGAGCCAAACCTACTTGCATAAATAAACAAAGCAATACTGATAAACAAATGATGGAAAAGTAGATATGAATCCAACAGATTAAACACATACAGATCTAACGTAAGAAAGATCTAATGTATAACACAACTATTGAGCACAAAGTCTGAATAATTGTATTACTGTTCTTTTCTGTTACAAGAAAGCTCAAAGTCTTTCTCTCCTCACTTCTATTTCTATCTGAAAAATGTTCACCTCCCTGAATACTACAAGTATTCTAGTATTTATAGAGGATGAGGGAGAGAGAAGGCAAAATGGAGCCAACCACTTATTTACAAAGATATTTACAAAATATCCAAAAGTCATGTTGACTTTGACAACTTTGATGGATGACATCATCCCATGATGCAACATGGATGATGTCATCATTTGTGCCAACACATTTTTAGACATTTCGAAAAGAAAGTCGGAGAATAGAGAGAAGAAGAAGAAGAAGAAGAAGAAGAAGAAGAAGAACCTACTCATCATCATCATCCTGTGGCCGAAAAGGGGTCGCCTGTTTCTGATGCTGCTCGGGGGATGAGATGTGGAACTGAGCGCGGTATTCCAAGAACTTGCTGATCATTGACCCAAATTGATCCTGTGATGGATCCTTGTGCCGTTCACTGATGGCTTCGCAAGTTTCCCGCTCGTCTATAAGCTTTTCCGGGAGTTTGGAATAATCTTTCTTCGCCTCGATAAGGAACCCGATGAAGTCCCTACAGGCCAGTAGGTTGTTGATAGATTCAGTATCGAACGTGACCTCTGGCCCTGTTCCTTGAGAGGCAATCTCCTTGAAAATCCGGATAGTGTCATCAGCTGATCTCAAGGTAAGGGAAGAAGTGAGCAGCCCTGGAGTCATGGCGAGGACAATTTTCTCCATTTGATGCATTGCATCCAGGGCCTCTTCCTTTACCTTGTCTATCTTTTCTAAAACAAATTCCAGCTGATCTATCCGATAGTCCAAAGTGGACATAGTTTTGTTGAGGGCTCTTGGATGGCCGAAGACTCCGAACTTGACCAGATCTTCGACTGAACAGTCGAACATTTATTGGAAGGTCTCGTGCTGGAGTCTAGCATGCTCTAACTCTTCTGATATTGGACCTGCTAATGCTTGGAGTTCCTTATTCGCCTTCTCGATGTTCAGGTATAAACTGATATACTCAGCGATTACTTTTTCACTATCCTTGAGGATTTGGATCCTTCAAGCAGAAACGGCCATACCTTGCTCGCCAATTTTTGAATACTCATTGATCTTCTACTGACTGAGCAGCTCAGGAGTCTCGGCGGCAGTCGTGGGAGGTGCACTTCCCATCTTTTGTAAGGCCTGAAGCAAGTATTTATTCTGCTCCTTCAGTAGCCTTTTCTCCTCTTTTGTTTCCTGAAGCTTCTTACAGAGTGCATCCACTGCGGAAAGAGCTTCCCCCTGGAGACTTTCTGAGGGTGTCCCCATTGTGACTTGGGTCACGATGAAATCTGTTGGAGACAGATCTTCTTTTTCTTTGAGGGGGTTGGGGTATGCTATTTCCATGACTCTCTCACCTGCAGCGCTTTTCGAGAAGCGTGTAACCGGCTTGTGCTTCTTCACTCCTTTAGCCAGAATGACCGAAAAGTCCATCGGAGCGATGGGGACTTTCCTCTTTTGTTGGCTCAGCTACTGAGAGATCCAAGCTGGTCCTATAGAAGAAGGACCAGAGACAGAGGGGGAAGCAGCAACGGTAGAAGAGGGGAAAAACGTGGAGACACGCGGCGGCGGCATTGAAAGAATAGCCGAAGAAGTGTCCACGGGAGGGAGGGAAACCGCAACTGCAGAAGAGATAGGAAGGGAAGGGAGCTCGGAGATGAGGGAAGAAATAGAGGAAGACAAATCAGTGAGGGAGGAAAAGATAGACGAAGATGCGGGGGAAAGAGTAGAAGAAGGGGCAGAGGACACGACCAAAGGGATGGTCGCTTGAGTCACTCGAGGAGGGGAAGGAAGAGAAGAAGAAGGGATAGAAGGGACCTCTGAAGTTGTAGCGACACCGACATCCTGGGTGGATGGGCGTATAGGACTATCCTCTGTCAATTCCTTCTCTGGCGAATCCAGAGTTATTACTTGTTCAGGCTCTGAAGGAAGAGGACTTTCAGGGGCTTCCTCTTGAATGGTGCTAGGTTCACCTTCGGCACTTTTGCCTTTCAACAGCTTCTTTGACCTTGGAGGTGCGTTGCCCAAAGGGGAAGTTGTGAAATCTACCCCAAGGTAGATCAGTCCGTTCATGCGGCACCAATGCTCTGTTCTCCGCATAGTCTCCTTGACCCTCTCCTCAATTTTTTGAGGAGCTTTGCTTCTGTCGATGTCCGGGAAAGGCCAATCATCCCCTTCCGTGTCATTGTACACCTTGTCAGTTTCGTCTTCCGTAGTTTGGAAGCCTTTGGGGACAATGGCCACTCCGTATTGGATGATTTCCGTTAATGCCAAGCATGAGTGATCCTTTCTTCTGAGTTCCACCTCATGGAGAACGTCAATGTAAATATCCTCAATTTGAGGGACATGGATCGGATCCAGCTTAGCCCTTGGCAGGCAGCTCCTAGGATCGAAGGTAGGCCTGGCTGGGAAGTCATGTTTCAAATTTAGCAACTCCAACTCTGCGAACATTTCCTTCACCTTGTGATAGGAGGAGCATGTGTACCGGCCCACTGTGAGGGGGAAAGGAGTTCCGCCCTTCTTTATTTTGAGGCACTTTTCATGGTATGTGACCAGCTGCCTTGATAACTCCAGTAGAATCAACTTTGGTCCAGCATACCTTGGTAGCCTGGTTGGCTCTCCCAAAAAGTTGACAGCCCTTAGATAGGTGAACGTGGGAAATTGGGTGAACAAGGCTCCCCATTTCTCTGTGACTGCTACTATGTTCTTGGTCGTCCGGCTATGAGTCATGTTGGGCCTCAGCAGGCAGATGACGTGATAGAAGAATGCATCATTGATTTTAGCAAATTGAGGGATGCTATTCTCCAGCCTCAGCTCTGGGTAGTAATCAAATATCTTGTCTTGAAGCCACACTCCACTTTGGTTGAGCCCTGGGTAATCCCTGGCTGATGCTGCAGTGTAGACTACATAGGAGTTCATATGGAATACTCCTGTTGTGGCGAGCTGTTGTAGCTGCTCAGATATAGTGCTGCTTATTATTTCCCCCCAGCAGAAGCGCTGATCGGGCAAATTCTTATTTATTGTCTCCAGGTACCGCAGCATCCACTTATGGAAATAGTGGGCATCTGAAAGCCCGAAGACTCTGCTCAGGAAGGTGATAGTGTCACTGAGTTCCTCTGAGAAATCACTTCGGTGAATAGTCTTAGGCCACCGGGTCACTACCTTCTTATTCTTTAGGTAGACCTCATTCATCAACTGCATGCACTGGTCCTCGTTGTCTACCCAGGCCTTGATGCATTCCTGTTGGCTAACAGCCACGTAATTCCGGTGGTGAGGGATGCCAAGCATTAACTCAAAATGACGGGCAGTGAGGTTTATGATTACCTCACCCTTGCTGTTCTCGACACATCTTGTGTCCTTGTTGAAAGATTGCGCAACTACCATCATGAACTCATTGTTCACAGCGCTGACAGGGATTCCTCCGGCAAAGTGCAGGGCACTGCCTATTAGCTTTTCCATCCATGGACTTCTTGTAACTTTTTGAGTTCTAACCCAGAACTCATCCATGTCGATGTGACCCAACTTTGAGTCTCTGACATCCATACTGCACTCAGCGTGTGATTCGGGCATTCTGACCCTTTGATATTTGTATTTCATCTCTTCTTCTGTCAGTTTAGCCTTTCCTCTTGGTTTGGTGGGTTTCTTGCTTGACGTAGACATGTGTTCTTTCGAACTCAGTTGCTGATCTGCATGAAGAAGAAGTGAGACCCAATCCAAAAAGGTTGAATTAGTCATTTGATCTTCCATTGGAAAGCTAGCAGAAGAAATATTTAGAGATTTAAAGGCTCAGGGCGCGGGAAAAATGCAATTGACAGGCCAAATAGATAAGGCACATGGAAAAGGAATGTTGCAGAGGTTATATTGGCGCCAAAGGCGCATGGCGCATGGATGAAGCAGGTTGCATTTTATAGCAGGGCGCACAGGAAATGCGTGTTACATTGGGGTTTGGTGCGCCCTTTGGCGCATGGAAACATTATGCAACATGGACAAAGGGTGCGCCAAAGGCTTTTTAAGGAGGCGCGGGTTTTAAACTTGTAGCATGCAAAAAGGGTGCGCTTCGAGGGTGCATGGATTCAAGGTGCAGCATGATGGCGGGGTGCGCCGTGGGCGTGGGTCTTGAGCATGTTGCATGGCGGGTAGGTGCGCCATGGGGCGCGTCTATCTTTATTGTTACAAGGCACACCAATGCGCCTTTTGAAATAAGCTCACTCAAACTAACAGCTCAAAAGCTCTCTCTTTCTTTCTTCCACTCCCAAAAGATACTTGGACAAGACAACTCCCTTTTCCAGCAGATCTGGAAAGAGGGAGGAAGGAAGAAGAGAAGAAAAGAAGGAAACAAAACAGGACAGCACAGAGGGGGGAAAAAACTAGCTTAAACACCTTCCATTGCAAACCGACCAGCAAACCAAGACCGACCAAAACATGAAAGCATAAAACAGAGAAGAGGGAGAACCTCTTACCTTAAATATAGCAAACGATTTGGAAAGCGGGTCCACAGGGTGAGGTAGCGACAGAGCAGAACTGACAAATCCAAAGCAATCACGTGCTTGACAAAAGAATGAAAATGACATGGGCGCGCACGGATATTTATAGAAAAACCTGTCATCAATGCGCCAACCACTTTTGAAATGGCGCATGAAAACTGCTGTCGACAAGGGAAAGCGTGCGCCCTTTGGCGCATGGAAGGAATTGACAACAGAAGAATGAGCGCGCCTTTGGCGCACCAAATGCGTTGTCGACATGAAGTTATGTGCGCCTTTTGGCGCACCAAAACTTGGTGTAACATAGAGATTATGTGCGCCCTTTGGCGCACCAAAAACTGACTCAACATCCTTTGGCGCACCGAAAGGAGTGACAACATGGAAAACCATGCACCAAAGGCTTTTAAGGGGGCGCATCAAAACTTGATGTTGCAAGGAAAAACCATGCGCCTAGCCAAGAAAGGCTCAAAAAAGACTAAGTTCAAAAACTAGATTTCCCGGGAAGGGAGTTTACGACGTTTCGAACGCGAGGGATCCCTAACGAGGGATCGAAACAAAAATTTCGGTATGGTTATCGGTAAAATTGCCCTTGTCAATTTTACGGGATAACAGTTGGCTCTTTCTGGGGACTATCCCTGAGAAAACTCGGGGGTAGAGAATCCCAGATCACATGTGCCTATCCATTGGGTACGGAGTCAAAAACAAGGGGGACCGGAGGGAGAACAAAGGAAACACACAACAAACCGAAAACAAACACACGACAAAAGCAAACACACAACTAAAACAAACTGTACAAAGAAGAGAGCAAGCTCTACTTCCTGAAGATCTTGAGATGTTGCCCGCTATAGGGAAGCGGGAGGTCAGCTCCATCCAGATATGAGAGATAGAAACTATTCTCTCCATTGAGTTGCTTGATTTTGAAGGGCCCTCTCCATAGGGAATCAAATTTTCCGTGCATGCCCTTTGGTTCTCTTCGCTTGTCCCAAAGAAGGACGAGATCTCCTACTTGAAAATTCCTCTGCTTGGCTTTCTTATCAAAAAGCCTCTTTACTTGATTCTGATGTTCAGTGATCCTGTCGACCACTCTTACTCTCTTTTCTTCAAGTTCCGCCAGATACATAATTCTCTTTTCTAGAGAATTCTGAAAAGTTTCATCTTCGATTGCTCGTGCCAAGCGTAGAGCAGGAAGTTCCGCAGAAATGGGAAGTTCAGCATCAGTGCCATATAACACTTGAAAAGGTGACATGCCGAGAGATCTCTTGGGGGTAATGCGGTCCACCCACAAAGCATCGTACAAAGACTTGTACCACATCCGCTGATTTTCATCTACTAATTTCCGTATGATGGTCACCAAGTTCTTATTACTGGATTCCGCCTGACCATTTCCCTGAGGGTAATAATCCGAGGCATGCGTTAAAGTTATCCCATATTCATAGCAAAAACTAATAACTTCCCGTGAGGAGAAGTTAGAAGCATTATCAGCAACGATCTTGTTTGGAACACCGAACCTGACAATGATATTCTCTTTGATAAAACTGCAAACCACCTCAGAAGTGGCGTGCTTGACAGGTATGGCTTCCACCCATTTAGTGAAGTAATCCGTTGTTGTGAGGACATAGCCATGTCCGGCACTCGATTGAGGATTGAGTGCTCCAATAAAATCAATTCCCCATTGCCTGAATGGTTCATTGATAATGACCGGCCTAAGGGGAAGGGCAGCCAATTTAGGCTTGCCGATGAATTGCTGACAGGGCTCACACTTTGCCACCCAGATAGCCGCATCTTGAAAGAGCGTTGGCCAATAGTACCTGGCTCGAATGATTTTGTGTGCTATCACGGAAGAAGAAAAATGACCCCCACAGGCTGAATTGTGAAAACTTTCCAACAATCTTACTTGCTGGGGTTTGTCAACACATCGCAGAAAGACACCGTCTATCCCGCGCTTATATAAACCATCATCCCAGATGACATACTTAGCTGCCCTGAGCTTTATAGTACACTTCTCCTTCGCATTTAGGTGCATTGGGCATTTGCCGTAGGTAAGGAAGAAAGCGATATTGGAGTACCACTCATCGCTGGTTGCAACAAATAAAACCAGAGGCAGAGAATCAGGCTCCTTTAGAGGGCTTTGCTCTTCTTTGGTACAGTCCTCTTCTCCTTTTGGATTTTCTGAATTTTCATTTTCAGCCATTAGCTGACACAGGCCCTTGCCCCTCACCAGCTTGGTGGGCTTAATATCCAGGTCATATTCCTGGACCTTTGCGATCCAATTCCCTCTCAAGCTTCCTAACTCCTGCTGAGTTAGAATTGATTTCACCGCCGTGTCAGGGACCAGCACTACTGTATGCGAGTTCAGAATATAATACCTAAAATTCTTCACTGCTTTGACAACGGCAAAGGCATGCTTTTCCAGCTGAGTCATTTTCAGTTCGTGAGGCTTGAGAGGAGAACTCATGAATGCAATTGGAGATTCAATATCCTCCAAGTTCTTTTGCATTAGGATTGAAGACACAGTATGTTCGGAGGCGTAACTATACATAATGAAGTCTTTGGAGAAATCCAGACATACCAGGACCGATGCATGAGCAACAGAAGTTTTTATCTCCTCAAACAATCTTTTCCCTTCTTCACTCCATCTGAAATGGGGTGACCCTTTCATCATGTTCAGTATGTGGCGAGTCTTCTCAGCAAAATTAGGAACAAAACGCCTAAGAAAGTTCACCTTTCCAAAGAAAGAATGAACACCATTCTTGCTTGTAGGCAGAGTAAGGCTTTGGATAGCCTTAACTCTTTCGGCATCAATCTTCGTTCCTTCTTTGCTAACCACATGGCCTAGCAATTTCCCTTCCGTAACCCCAAAAACAGACTTTTTGGGATTTAGGGAAATTCCATGTTCTCGGCACCTGGCCAATACTTGCTCCAAATGATCACAATGATCACTTCGTTGTTTAGAGAACACGGTCAAGTCATCTAGATAAACTACAATGACTTTTCCCATCATGCCTTTAAATGCGAAATCCATGGCCCGCTGAAAAGTGGCACCAGCGTTAGTTAGGCCGAAAGGCATCCTGCTATAGGCAAATGTACCCCAAGGAGTAGTGAATGCTGTTTTGAATTGATCTTCAGGTGAGACTTCAATCTGGTTGTAGCCTGAAAAACCATCAAGCATAGACAGCATTTCTGATCTAGTTACTGCTTGCAGAACTTGATCCATTATGGGAAGAGGGTAATTGTCTTTCAGCGAAGCTTGGTTCAAGTTTCGGAAGTCTACGCATATGCGTATTTCACCGTTTTTCTTGTGCACTGGCACAATATTGGCTACCCAAGTGCTGTGATGGATAGGGAAGATGATTCTTGCGTCCAGCATCTTCTGAATTTCGGCTTGAATGGTGCCCGAAATCTTGGGATTATAGTGCCTCTGCTTCTGACAGAAGGCTTTGACATCGTCTCTTAGCGGTATGTCATGCTGAACGTCCTTTGGCTTGAAGGACTTTAAATCGGCATAGGACCATGCCAATACATCCATATATCTCTTCAGCAACTTGACGAATTTCCGCTTTTCCTCTGGCGTGCAACATTTCCCGATGTTCACAAATTGCGGATGTTCCTCAGAACCTATATTGACTGGTTCTGTCTCTGGGGATGAGCAAGGATCGTCCCGCTTCTTCTTTTTAACAAAACGGTCATGCCTGTCAAATAGGCGCTCCAGAGAAACCAGGCCCTTCGGAATTTTATTTCCTTTGAGCTGACATATACCGTCTTTCTCCTCTGATTCATGGTTTTGACTGTTGATTGATTCATGGCATGCTGAGGTGGATCCTTCAAAATACAACTCATCAAAATTTTCTGATTTTTCTAGAAAGGCAATGAGGTGATTATCATCGTTGAATACCTGCCAATGCTGAGAGTTGTCTGGCACGCTCGGGCGGAAAACCACTTCAACGGTGTATTTGTTCGTTTTCAAACCCAGGTGCGGGAGCATGAGAGATGCTGAAACGGCCAATGAATCGGCCATATCATTTTGAGCTCTTGGAATTGCCCCTATCGAAAAGGCATCAAATTCCTCAATGCTGTCCCATACTGCATTACGGTAGTGTCTGAGCCTTTCATTTTTTACTTGGTAAATCCTTTTGACTTGATTTACAACCAGCTCGACATCACCTTGAACTTTTAGATTTTTAATTCCTCTTTCCTTTGTAGCTTGCATACTGAGTAACAGAGACTCATACTCAGCAGTATTGTTAGTGTTAAAAAACTACAATTTGAAAGAGAGAGAAATAACTTCTTCCTCAGGAGATATCAGCACAACCCCAGCGCCACATCCACTAGTTGCGCAACTGCCATCAAATTGCAAGGTCTAGATCTTATTGAGATCCTTTTCTTAAACAAAAACGTCCTTTGTATCCGCCTTGGTAGACAAAAAGTAGTTCCCCATCCCTGATGACTCAAAAAGGATTTGGGCTTTGGGATCTTCGGAGCTAGTGACCAAGTACTTCTTTTGGGATTCCGGTTCCAAAGTTTGCATTATGCCTTTGACTGGAATTCTAGCTTTAGACCAGTCCATGTGAATTTCTCCACCAACTTCGCTGCAAAAGCTCCTTCCGAGCAGAATTCCATAGGCTGCCGGAATGTTAGCGACAAGGACGGTCATTTTTACTCTTTTATCCGGGAAGGCTGCAAACGCGAATTGCGCGTCTTTGATTTGGCCAATCAATGGCACTTGCTTGGTCTCCAATGAATAGCATCTGCCAAATGGTTTGGTAAGAGTGAGGCCCAAAGCATGGGTGACTTTCACCGGCATGACGTTATCGGATGCTCCGGAATCAATTATACAGTTGCTCAACTTATGGCCGTTGATTAGGAGAGAGAGATAGAAAGGTTCTATCTTGCCTGATGCGGATGTTGAAGCAACATTTATGTGGGATTCAGGGGGAGTGGAAAGGATTCCTTTTGGGGAAGCCTGATTAGATATAACAGCTTGAATTTGGATATACTTAGTCAATCTTACAAGCTGTTCGGGATTTGACTGAAGATACTCAGCTTCAGACATCTGGATCTTGGTCTTTTTCGCATGATCTATTATATCGAATGCGGCCAAGGGTTGCGTTGGTAAAGGAATGAGTCCTTCACTTCGCGATTGCGGAACAGGGTTACTGATCTTGATAGGAATATGAGGGGGCTGATTCGGAGGAGAGATGGGCGGAAAAGACTTCTTTGCAAAATATTTAACAGGGAGTTGAGTAGGAAGAGGATTACCTCTTTTAACAATGGTTGGAGGCGTGTTTGACACGACCTTCTCCTTTTGCGCATGGGCAGCAACTTCTGCTTCTTTTCCTTGCGAACGGGTAAAAACAGCGTAGGATTGTCCGCTTGCATAGCCTTGAGTACTCTCTTCTTCATCAAATTCATCCTCATCAAATTCCATGTACCCGATAGTAGAGTCGCCAGTCGGTTCACCGACATCTTGATCATCTTCGCCCTGAGACGAAGGTTCTTCATAGTACTACTCTTCTTCTTCAATTTCGGCCAAAGCATTGACCGGAGGAGCTTCAAGCGCCAACCGTGGAGCAGTTGTAGGTAAGCGCGGCCTTTGTGAAGCATTGTTAGGAACAAAATTCCTCCGTGGGACATCCCGGTACGAGGAACTGGGAGAGGCCTGGGCCAGCTGCTTTTTTAATGCGAGCAGATCGTTCGCCATCTTTTGGAATGCCGGATCAGATGAAGTAGCAGGCGAGGGATCTGAAGATTTAGACTTTGATGATTCCTTTCTCAACTCGCCAGATATTATCAAATTGTCTTCTACCCGGATGGCAACAGCCTGAGTGAGAGGTAGAGTAGCTACTCGCTCTTGAAGGAGCAAGAAGCTAACTTTTGAGCTCATGGTGTTCACGAAGAAACACTTCTGATTCTCTGGTGTTGGAAGCATGGCAGTAGGGACACGGTTGATTAATTCATTAAACCGGGTGACAAAATCGCGCATAGTCTCATTGGCCTCTTTCTTCAGGTGGGTGATCCGTGATAACAACGCAAATGCATCCTCTGAAGGCTTGTATCTGTCTTCAAAAGCTTCCCGCAAGGTGGCCCAACTGGTGATAGATCCAGCCGGCAAATGTTGAAACCATTCAGCTGCAGGCCCTTGTAGAGTTTCCAGAAAAAGGCGAACCGACACATCTTCGTGCGTCACATCCAAAATACTGCAAGACATGATGAATGCAGATATGTGGGAATCCGTGCTTTGATTTCCGCTCCCGTCGAATTTGGGAAAATTCTTTCGGTTTCTGTGAGGGAGCGCGTGAACTGGATGTGGCAGTGCGAGAGGACCCATAGCATTTCCCCATGGTACCGCCATTTGAAAGGCCGGAAAGAGAACACGGGTTGGAAGGGTGGTTCCACTGAGCAGCAAAGCGCTACAAAGGGACGTGGAGGCTCCTTGTGAAAACCGGCTCTTCTGTGGGGGTGAGGCGCTTCTAGTTGACCGATCAACTGAACTTAGTGATGAAAAGCGCGTCGGTGCTACACTGAAATTGTGCCTTTGAAGCCGATCGAAAGTAGGATCGACTTCCCCACGAGCTCGCCTGGCACGCGTAAATGGCTCACCTGCCAGCGTACCTTCCAGATCTGAGACGCTGTGGTGCAGATTTAAAATTTATTTTTGGGTGTACTTGCTGATTTTCTGGTTTTTCTGTCAAAAACCAGCAGCAGGCACTTTTCTGAATATTTAAAAACTATCCTCTTCGAAAAACCGATTGCAGTTAATGACAAATAATAGCGAGGATAAGATGGCAGGGAAGAATAGTAGGCTGATTTTCAGATCTGGTCTTTACTTTTCTGAGGATTTCAAACTTTTTTAGAAAACAGTCAAAACTCAGATCTACGGAAAAATAATGATTTTGATAAAAACTCAGCGAACTAAAGATCTGTAACTAGGCCCGATCTATGACTCTCAGAAGGAAATTTTTCGATTTAAGCACTTTTGCAAATTTTCGGATTTTTATAAAAAAAATCAGGTTTGCAAACAGGCAGCAATCTTCTGATTTTTCTAATTTTTAATACCTTACCACCAGCACAGATCTGTCAGATCTATCCGTTCCCCAGCGGAGTCGCCAAAAACTGTTGGTCCGAAAATCTGTCGCGCGGACAGATCTATGGATAGACGAGCCAACAGTGTTGCAGGGCTTAGCCCCTCTTTGAGACAGCAAAGCGAAACTGGTTTATTGCTATTTCTACTAGCAGGAACCTATGCAAGTCTCACAGATTCTGCCTTCGGGGTTGGGATCTCATCCCAGTAGAGTGTTCCAGGCTGCGAAAAGAAAGGAATGAAAGAGGGAGAAGAGAAAGAACAGATCCGAAGGGAGAAAAGAAATGAATTCCAAAGCAGAAGGGTCAGAAGATTTATGTTTTTAGTTTGGTAGTAAACAGAGCCAAACCTACTTGCATAAATAAACAAAGCAATACTGATAAACAAATGACGGAAAAGTAGATATGAATCCAACAGATTAAACACATACAGATCTAACGTAAGAAAGATCTAATGTATAACACAGCTATTGAGCACAAAGTCTGAATAATTGTATTACTGTTCTTTTCTATTACAAGAAAGCTCAAAGTCTTTCTCTCCTCACTTCTATTTCTATCTGAAAAATATTCACCTCCCTGAATACTACAAGTATTCTAGTATTTATAGAGGATGAGGGAGAGAGAAGGCAAAATGGAGCCAACCACTTATTTACAAAGATATTTACAAAATATCCAAAAGTCATGTTGACTTTGACAACTTTGATGGATGACATCATCCCATGATGCAACATGGATGATGTCATCATTTGTGCCAACACATTTTTAGACATTTCGGAAAGAAATTCAGAGAATAGAGAGAAGAAGAAGAAGAAGAAGAAGAAGAAGAACCTACTCATCATCATCATCCTGTGGCCGAAAAGGGGTCGCCTGTTTCTGATGCTGCTCGGGGGATGAGATGTGGAACTGAGCGCGGTATTCCAAGAACTTGCTGATCATTGACCCAAATTGATCCTGTGATGGATCCTTGTGCCGTTCACTGATGGCTTCGCAAGTCTCCCGCTCGTCTATAAGCTTTTCCGAGAGTTTGGAATAATCTTTCTTCGCCTCGATAAGGAACCTGATGAAGTCCCTACAGGCCAGTAGGTTGTTGATAGATTCAGTATCGAACGTGACCTCTGGCCCTGTTCCTTGAGAGGCAATCTCCTTGAAAATCTGGATAGTGTCATCAGCTGATCTCAAGGTAAGGGAAGAAGTGAGCAGCCTTGGAGTCATGGCGAGGACAATTTTCTCCATTTGATGCATTGCATCCAGGGCCTCTTCCTTTACCTTGTCTATCTTTTCTAAAACAAATTCCAGCTGATCTATCCGATAGTCCAAAGTGGACATAGTTTTGTTGAGGGCCCTTGGATGGCCGAAGACTCCGAACTTGACCAGATCTTCGACTGAACAGTGGAACATTTGTTGGAAGGTCTCGTGCTGGAGTCTAGCATGCTCTAACTCTTCTAATATCGGACCTGCTAATGCTTGGAGTTCCTTATTCACCTTCTCGATGTTCAGGTATAAACTGATATACTCGGCGATTACTTTTTCACTATCCTTGAGGATTTGGCTCCTCCAAGCAGAAACGGCCATACCTTGCTCGCTGATTTTTGAATACTCATTGATCTTCTCCTGACTGAGCAGCTCAGGAGTCTCGGCGGCAGTCGTGGGAGGTGCACTTCCCATATTTTGTAAGGCCTGAAGCAAGTATTTATTCAGCTCCTTCAGTAGCCTTTTCTCCTCTTTTGTTTCCTGAAGCTTCTTACAGAGTGCATCCACTGCGGAAAGAGCTTCCCCCTGGAGACTTTCTGAGGATGTCCCCATTGTGACTTGGGTCACGGTGAAATCTGTTGGAGACAAATCTTCTTTTTCTTTGAGGGGGTTGGGGTATGCTATTTCCATGACTCTCTCACCTGCAGTGCTTTTCGAGAAGCGTGTAACTGGCTTGTGCTTCTTCACTCCTTTAGCCGGAATGACCGAAAAGTCCATCGGAGCGATGGGGACTTTCCTCTTTTGTTGGCTCAGCTGCTGAGAGATCCAAGCTGGTCCTATAGAAGAAGGACCAGAGACAGAGGGGGAAGCAACAACGGTAGAAGAGGGGAAAAACGTGGAGACACGCGGCGGCGGCATTGAAAGAATAGCCGAAGAAGTGTCCACGGGAGGGAGGGAAACCGCAACTGCAGAAGAGATAGGAAGGGAAGGGAGCTTGGAGATGAGGGAAGAAATAGAGGAAGACAAATCAGCGAGGGAGGAAAAGATAGACGAAGATGCGGGGGAAAGAGTAGAAGAAGGGGCAGAGGACGCGACCAAAGGGATGGTCGCTTGAGTCACTCGAGGAGGGGAAGGAAGAGAAGAAGAAGGGATAGAAGGGACCTCTGAAGTTGTAGCGACACCGACATCCTGGGTGGATGGGCGTATAGGACTATCCTCTGTCAATTCCTTCTCTGGCGAATCCAGAGTTATTACTTGTTCAGGATCTGAAGGAAGAGGACTTTCAGGGGCTTCCTCTTGAATGGTGCTAGGTTCACCTTCGGCACTTTTGCCTTTCAACAGCTTCTTTGACCTTGGAGGTGCGTTGCCCAAAGGGGAAGTTGTGAAATCTACCCCGAGGTAGATCAGTCCGTTCATGCGGCACCAATGCTCTGTTCTCCGCATAGTCTCCTTGACCCTCTCCTCAATTGTTTGAGGAGCTTTGCTTCTGTCGATGTCCGGGAAAGGCCAATCATCCCCTTCCGTGTCATTGTACACCTTGTCAGTTTCATCTTCCGTAGTTTGGAAGCCTTTGGGGACAATGGCCACTCCGTATTGGATGATTTCCGTTAATGCCAAGCGCGAGTGATCCTTTCTTCTGAGTTCCACCTCATGGAGAACGTCAATGTAAATATCCTCAATTTGAGGGACATGGATCGGATCCAGCTTAGCCCTTGGCAGGAAGCTCCTAGGATCGAAGGTAGGCCTGGCTGGGAAGTCATGTTTCAAATTTAGCAACTCCAGCTCTGCGAACATTTCCTTCGCCTTGTGATAGGAGGAGCATGTGTACCGGCCCACTGTGAGGGGGAAAGGAGTTCCGCCCTTCTTTCTTTTGAGGCACTTTTCATGGTATGTGACCAGCTACCTTGATAACTCCAGTAGAATCAACTTTGGTCCAGCATACCTTGGTAGCTTGGTTGGCTCTCCCAAAAAGTTGACAGCCCTTAGATAGGTGAACGTGGGAAATTGGGTGAACAAGGCTCCCCATTTCTCTGTGACTGCTACTATGTTCTTGGTCGTCCGGCTATGAGTCATGTTGGGCCTCAGCAGGCAGATGACGTGATAGAAGAATGCATCATTGATTTTAGCAAATTGAGGGATGCTATTCTCCAGCCTCAGCTCTGGGTAGTAATCAAATATCTTGGCTTGAGGCCACACTCCACTTTGGTTGAGCCCTGGGTAATCCCTTGCCGATGCTGCAGCGTAGACTACATAGGAGTTCATATGGAATACTCCTGTTGTGGCAAGCTGTTGTAGCTACTCAGATATAGTGCTGCTTATTATTTCCCCCCAGCAGAAGCGCTGATCGGGCAAATTCTTATTTATTGTCTCCAGGTACCGCAGCATCCACTTATGGAAATAGTGGGCATCTGAAAGCCCGAAGACTCTGCTCAGGAAGGTGATAGTGTCACTGAGTTCCTCTGAGAAATCACTTCGGTGAATAGTCTGAGGCCACCGGGTCACTACCTTCTTATTCTTTAGGTAGACCTCATTCATCAACTGCATGCACTGGTCCTCGTTGTCTTCCCAGGCCTTGATGCATTCCTGTTGGCTAACAGCCACGTAATTCCGGTGGTGAGGGATGCCAAGCATTAACTCAAAATGATGGGCAGTGAGGTTTATGATTACCTCGCCCTTGCTGTTCTCGACACATCTTGTGTCCTTGTTGAAAGATTGCGCAACTACCATCATGAACTCATTGTTCACAGCGCTGACAGGGATTCCTCCGGCAAAGTGCAGGGCACTGCCTATTAGCTTGTCCATCCATGGACTTCTTGTAACTTTTTGAGTTCTAACCCAGAACTCATCCATGTCGATGTGACCCAACTTTGAGTCTCTGACATCCATACTGCACTCAGCCTGTGATTCGGGCATTCTGACCCTTTGATATTTGTATTTCATCTCTTCTTCTGTCAGTTTAGCCTTTCCTCTTGGTTTGGTGGGTTTCTTGCTTGACGTAGACATGTGTTCTTTCGAACTCAGTTGCTGATCTGCATGAAGAAGAAGTGAGACCCAATCCAAAAAGGTTGAATTAGTCATTTGATCTTCCATTGGAAAGCTAGCAGAAGAAAGAGTTAGAGATTTAAAGGCTCAGGGCGCGGGAAAAATGTAATTGACAGGCCAAATAGATAAGGCGCACGGAAAAGGAATGTTGCAGAGGTTATATTGGCGCCAAAGGCGCATGGCGCATGGATGAAGCAGGTTGCATTTTATAGCAGGGTGCACAGGAAATGCGTGTTACATTGGGGTTTGGTGCTCCCTTTGGCGCATGGAAACATTATGCAACATGGACAAAGGGTGCGCCAAAGGATTTTTAAGGAGGCGCGGGTTTTAAACTTGTAGCATGCAAAAAGGGCACGCTTCGAGGGCGCATGGATTCAAGGTGCAGCATGATGGCGGGGTGCGCCGTGGGTGCGGGTCTTGAGCATGTTGCATGGCGGGTAGGTGCACCGTGGGGCGCATCTGTCTTTATTGTTACAAGGCACGCCAATGCACCTTTTGAAATAAGCTCACTCAAACTAACAGCTCAAAAGCTCTCTCTTTCTTTCTTCCACTCCCAAAAGATACTTGGACAAGACAACTCCCTTTTCCAGTAGATCTGGAAAGAGGGAGGAAGGAAGAAGAGAAGAAAAGAAGGAAACAAAACAAGACAGCATAGAGGGGGGGAAAAACTAGCTTAAACACCTTCCATTGCAAACCGACCAGCAAACCAAGACCGACCAAAACATGAAAGCATAAAACAAAGAAGAGGGAGAACCTCTTACCTTAAATATAGCAAACGATTTGGAAAGTGGGTCCACAGGGCGAGATAGCAACAGAGCAGAGCTGACAAATCCAGAGCAATCACGTGCTTGACAAAAGAATGAAAATGACATGGGCGCGCACGGATATTTATAGAAAAACCTGTCATCAATGCGCCAACCACTTTTGAAATGGCGCATGAAAACTGTTGTCGACAAGGGAAAGCGTGCGCCCTTTGGCGCATGGAAGGAATTGACAACAGAAGAATGAGCGCGCCTTTGGCACACCAAACGCGTTGTCGACATGAAGTTATGTGCGCCTTTTGGCGCACCAAAACTTGGTGTAACATAGAGATTACGTGCGCCCTTTGGCACACCAAAAACTGACTCAACATCCTTTGGCGCACCGAAAGGAGTGACAACATGGAAAACCATGTGCCAAAGGCTTTTAAGGGGGCGCATCAAAACTAGATGTTGCAAGGAAAAACCATGCACCTAGCCAAGAAAGGCTCAAAAAAGACTAAGTTCAAAAACTAGATTTCCCGGGAAGGGAGTTTACGACGTTTCAAACGCGAGGGATCCCTAACAAGGGATCGAAACAAAAATTTCGGTATGGTTATCGGTAAAATTGCCCTTGTCAATTTTACGGGATAACAGATCAACAAAGGCAACCAAATACACTGGCACAACAGTGAAAATTTCTTCCCATCATCCTCCAACGTAGAAACTTCTTCATTATTCTTCAGACCTGTACCTCACAGAAGAGTAAGTATCCTCCTTCCATCTATTTCATTTTCTTATCATCATCTGTAGTATTTTTGGTAAAGGAACCTAGTCTTTTACCCTCTTTCCATTCCCTCTCTCTAGTTGCAACCACCTCCCATACCTAATCATCTTAATACTTGGCCCCAATTTCCTATTGGACCTCCTTAGTAGGCTCAGACCTTCGCAACATATCTACACCCCCGCTATGATCAATCGTTGTTTTCTATCCACTCCACTTTTTCCCCAAAACTCAAAAAACCCAGACCGTGTGATTCCACTAGCCCACAATTTAACCACCGTCAGTTCTCTCTAACTGTCGCTGGTTACAGTAAAACAGTCATCGGTCTCTGGTTGCCTGATCTCTACCAAAATAACAACCTATTTGTGACCCACATCTAACTTAACCTTATTTCTTTCTGACATATACCTACCTGAACACCTATTTTGCCTTCACATATATATATATATATATATAACCTAGCCTATTAGCTCAGATTCACCTATAACCAACCTACTTGACCTCTGGATCTCCTTCTAGCCTTGCATGTTAGATTAGATCTAGCCTATTTCATTTTGTATGAGATTACTAAATCATATTAAACTACAGTAGGACAATATTTACTTTATTTCAGCATTAAATTGTTTTAAACAATGGATTGACAGCCATCTATGAAGTATCACACTTCCAGGATCTAGCATATGTTAGGCAGTCCACTGCATATATTGTTTAACTCTCTTTGGTGGTCTTCCTAGCCACAAAGAAGGTCTCACAATCACTTTGATTCAGAATTCAGATACGCATGCATATAACCTTCAACCATCCCAAATCAGGTATTCCTCTTACCACCTTTACCTTATCTATTTCATCAAGTACTTCTTAGAAAACTAAGAAGTCAGGTGAAACATTTTGGCACGCTCGATGGGACCCATTCGGGGTTTGTTGCATATTTCTTCATTCCTAGGAGAAAAATTATGTGTGTTTGTTTCCCTTCTAGTAGCGTTCACATTCAAAATTTCTCCTAGGTAACATTCTCTTCTTTCTACTTGCTCCGAAAGACACATTTCTTTTGGTGTATTTAAAAAGAACCTTCTTATTCTTGTTTTCTACATTTTAGTGAAAGAGCATCCCTCTTCCTATTCATCTATTTTTGTCATCGAATATCATACTTTTGATTTGGGTTTAAAACAAGTGAACTGCATTCTGATTTAGATCATTAGCTCACATTAATTGAGGGAAACCTATATGCTGGAAGTCATGACTAGCTGATGGTTGACAAATGAATCATAGAAAAGCACTTCTATCCTTTTCTCTTTCTCTGAGTATTACCAAATTACACAAAATTTCAAAATACATACATTCTTAAACAACATCCTACCTGGAAGAAGCTATAGGTGATCACACAATCACGGTACAGTGGGCACCCAGCTCACTGCTCTATCAAGTCATACTTCAAAGCGAAGCCCGCCCCCACGATAACATTCCTGAAACCTCAACCTTTAGAATTATTTCTTCATAGGAATCCTTCCTCACCAAGAAATTCTATTGTTTTGTTCAACATTCAGTCCACACAAATAGCATAAGATGAACAAACGTAATAAAATAGGCACTCTAGGAACGTTCTTTCTTAGTGTTCTACTTGATTTGCGCTTTGAGGTGAGAGCTCTCAATCATTATTTTTGTCTTTCCTTGCACACTCCCAATCATAGTCGGTGTATTCTAAATTCATCTGAGTGTGCTTGGACCACATCTACATCATTCTCAGACTTCTGGGTTTGATTCAACACCAAATTTTTAAATCACAACCATTTTTCTTATTCTCTATTTCAATTTCACAGTAACCGGCTATGGTTATCTTTAATCATCACTGGTTATATTCCAACTAACATTGGTTTAACCCAACTGGTGTTAGTCTGAATTCTTTTTGGATACCTATCCAAAAGACACCTATTTCACTTTTTGAGATATAAAAGGCTCCTATCACCTTTCATATTGTCATTACTTCAATCACCGTCACCTTATGTCTCATCCTATGGAAAAATTGTTAGTCTGGGACCATCATTTAAAAAAATGTTAGTTTTTCATAGTAACTGACACTGATTAAGCCTAACTGGTATCGGTTTAACCAAATCAGCATCGGTCACCCTATTCTATTTTACAGCTCACCAGCCGACCCGATTCACTCACCATTGACTATTTTCCTAGTTCTGTTGTGTTCTATGTCATTCAAACATAATGCAGTCTCGCCAAATCAGTTCCTACCCACATGGTGATGACCCGTAGTCAGGAAAGCACCCTCATATTTCACACTAGTCAACTACCACTCCCACCTAGCCCTTCATCACCTAGTCCTTCACCACCTTCCATCTCATCATCCATGGATCCCAATCAACCTATCACCATTCCTACAGGTGACACGAAGTTTGCACAAATATTGGATCGGAATCCCGCTGCTTTGAACCACTACCTCACCCATGCCTCCACTTGAGATGCCTTAGGTCAATTGATCTATGGCATGCCTGTATCCTTATCTCCATCCCTAATCATCTCTTCCACCTCAGCTCCACCTCCTACCATGGTGACCTCACCCATTTTATCCCTAGTTGTATCACAGCTAGGTCCCATGCCATCTTTGACCATCGCATCTGCCACCTCTATTGCACCCGCAATATCCACCATACCTTCATCCAATACCCAAAACATAGCATCATCTGCACCTGTTATCTCATATATACCAGTTGTAAAACCACCATTCTTGGTTTCAGTAACCTCTACCCCATTTCAAAACATTGTCCTTTCTATTCCCCAATCTCTACTTCCCATCTCTATTAGGGTCACTACGAGTTTCCCACCCTCACATACTTACTACCAGCTACCTCCTATTTAATTGGTCATTCAATCTGGGTATATACCCTCTATGTATGTCTCTCAATTCCCACCTCCTTATTCGACACCACCATACTCTGGAATGTCGTATTCTTCATATGTCCAACAACAAACTCCTTTCACTCCAGGAGGTACCCAATCTTCACAACCTAACAATGAATTTATCAAGTTAATGATGGACAAGATGTAGACATTAGAAGCATCTGTTTCTGGCTCCCAAAATTCTCTCACCTATGAGGAGATTTTTAATGAGCTTATTCATCCATCCATTCCCATTCGCCCATATCCCGTACACTGGGAGATGCCTAAGTTTAACTACTTTAATAGCAAGGAAGACCCATAGCAGCGTTTGCAATATTTTAAACATGGGTGTTACTTAATTGCCCATGATGATGCTTTTCTTTTAAGAACCTTTCCCATGTCCCTAACTCGTCCAGCATTGGACTGGTATAGTGGATTACCTAGACATTCAATCTTCTCATTCAACCAAATAGCCCAAGCCTTCTTGGATCATTTTTCGATTAATATCATCAAAAAGGTTACCATGACCGATCTTTATTCTATGTGTCAATATGATGATGAATCTATCACAATTTTTTTCACTCGTTAGTGTAGCCTAATCAACCAACTCACTTTCCAATTACCACAAAATAAATCCATACAGCTCTTCATGCAAGTCTGTGCTAGACATATCTCACCTACCTTACAGGTGCAAACCTTACAAACATTGGATGAGGCTTTCACCATGGCACATAAGCTCGAAATTCGTGCCATCGAAGAGAAGAAGATACAATTACGAAACAAGAAATCCTTGTTTAAAACACATGATACTTCCTCTTCCTCAAAACCTTATATGAGTTATTCCAAAGCCAAAGGAACTGCCAATGCAATAGTACTTAAGGTTGGCCCTGCCCATCAATCCAATCATGCGAAACCTTCATCCAATCTGTCACCAATCCAAGCCTTCCAATTCAAACAAGAACAAAAAAAATACACCTCAATTGGGGAACCATACTCATCTGTTTTAGAAAATCTTATTTAAGCTAATGCCATCACCCTCCCTCCTATCAAACCACATACTAGTTTTGACCCTTCTCGCCCCATACTAGGTTAGTATAAGGAAAATGACTACTGTAACTATCACTGTGTAAATGGTCACAGTGACAGCAATTGTATCACCTTAAAAAACATTGTTCAGGGAATGCTCGAGAGTGGCGAGTTAGTCCTAGATAACCCTAATGCACCTGCCAATCAAAACCTTCATATATTCAAGAAACCATTCCCCATCTAATGATAAAACTGGTGATGCCTCACACAATGCAAGTAATACATGTGAGGTACATGTTATCTTTATCGACTTGCCACTCATTTCCCAAATATCTCCTATTCCCTCTATCGAGGAAATCCTAGCCCGAAATCCTCTACCTGCACAGGAACCTACTTTATCCATTCCTCTACCCATAGAGGAATGCCATTCACCTCCCCATACAAATGTGGAGGAGTCTCTTGTTAACACTGATATCATTTCCCCTTCAGCTTCTGATGCAGCCTAGAATTGTTAGTTAACACCTAGTTGCGCTGACACATCACTTAGCCTAGGCTGAGCACTCACTCGAAGCACGCAAAGGTACTGGGTCCCTCTTAAGAGTTGCAGTAACAGAATGGTGGTATGATAAAAAAGTAAACATATATTTTAGGAAATAATCCATCCATTCACCATTTATATCCAACTAGATCTATAAGTGCTAAAGGTAAATCTTCATGAAAGTAATAACATGTATTGATAAAACACATCACACACTTTGTTCGGACCAATTTCCTTTATCTATTCATTGAACCAACAATACAGAAGCTTCATACAATACCAGGCATGCACGCATGGGATTTGTTACAATTATCCAGTCACATGTACTCATGTTTTTTCATTCCTCCAAACATATGGTTCCATCCGTATCTCCATAGTATGTCTCTATCTTCTCTAAGTAATTCTTTACATATATATTATATTATATTATATATATATATATATATTTTATATATATATATTATATATATATATATATATATATTTATATATATAGATATAGGGTGGGGAACTAACCCTTCACCACTTAACTCTACCAGAAATAGGTCGCATGCTAATAACAACCACGCACCTTTTTACAATTATAGCCATACATGCAAGTATGCTATCTATAGATTGTTGATACTTAATTGAAGTGATGGATCTATTCTTAACTTATGCCCATGAAAAAGTGAGTTGACATGTCCTTCCAAAATCTCCATGAAGAGTGGCACACAAATCTCAGCATCGCTTTGTGTACTCCGCATGCCAATCTCTAAGAATAGACCTGATCTCCAAAATTGGCTAAGTCCTTGAGAGTCTTACTCTACACCTCCGTGCGTGACACCTTCCTATACCTTCGCGCTTTTGCTCCTGTGCCATTCTTCCGCGCGGACTCTGTGTGTAAGTTCAACTAAGTGTTTTCTCTGATCAATATTACCCCACACTAATCTCATTGTCGCCCTGACAATGGCGATGCTCAAAAACTTATACATAGAATGGATAAATAAAAGAATAGTTGAATAAAGAATTTTGAATAAGAATTTTGAATAAGAATTTTGAAGAAAATATACATAGCTAACAAAACTGTTTAGGCCTCAGGCCTCTCCGTCTCATCCTGAAGTAGCAACTATGGATATTCTTCTTTGATATCTGCTTCCAGGTTCTCCCACACTGTTAGCGCTGCTCCTACTATTTTAGGAATGTCTGCAATGATGGACTGTAGCTCTTCCATGGAGAGTTTCCCTTGCTCATTTTGTATTACAAGAATTACGCTTGACATAGAGGTTTGCACTCCTTCCAATACATCCATCTTCTGAGCAATGAGCTTTCCTAGCTCCTCCAACCTCTCCTTATGCGGTGCCTATGCCGTAGCTAGTGCCTCACACTTTTTCTTTACTAGGACTAAGCGTTCAATGCGGCCTAGGGAAGCATCCTTCATCACCTTGTGGACCTCATTTTATTCCTCCAAGGTTTTCACTGCGATCAACGTATCTGGGGATGTGAATATGGTTAGCGCATGATTAGCCTTCTTCAGTTCGTCGCGGGTGGCTTGCATTAGACCTTCATAAGTAACAATCTTCCTAGCTATTGTAGCATGTGCCTTTTCTATCTTTTCCCTGGAGTCCTTGGGCTGTGAGGATACGCGCGCCTTTTCATCCTCCAACACTAATGTTATCATTGTTTTCACATAGTGCATCCCAGAAGGAAATTCTTTTGGTACCCCGGGATTCCAGATATGGGGCGTACCTTTAGAACATCATCTCCAATGTCCTTTGCCATACTAACAAAAGTGTCATATTTTATTTTGATTAAGTCCTTTTCCTGTACTAGGCACGCTATCTCCACATCCTTGGATTTTAATCTCTCTATCAGCACCTTGATGGTAGAAGATTTATCTATGTTTCTTCTTGCTACTTCGAAGGATATTTTCACTAGAGCATTGCTCACCTGCTCATTTGACATCATTGTTGGTTTGTTGTCATGTGGCGTGTTTCAGGTGCCTTCTTTAACCACCTTGACGCGCATGATTCTTCATCGACATCAAAGTCAAGCTTTTCCATGTGTGTGTGCATAGACCATGAGAGTTGCTTCCTTGTGCACAGAGTCACCTTGTCCTCGTCCATGAGTGCCCATCCAAATAAATCCTTCTGCTCGATGGTACTTTGGAACCGAGCGCGAATGATCAGTTTTGGGTCTTTTGCATACCCCATGGCATGTGCCTTGGTGTCCTCCCCTATTCGACGGGATCAGGGTCCTCTTGGAATGGTTGCATCAAGGTTGGGAATACCATATGTATCCCCACCCTTGTCTGCCTGTAGCCTCTAATTGACCCCCTTCTTCTCCTTCCATCTTCTCCTCCTCATGTTGAGGCTCTTCTCTAGTTGAAGATGAAGGCACCTTCTCCTTAGATTCCTCTGTTTCCTCACTAAACCTGAGTTTTCTATGTTTCTTCTTCTCTGGCTCCTTCACTTACGGGGTTCCTCTTTGCGCCCTTGTGCGCTTAAACACCTTCTTAAATATTTGTGCACCATACTCCTCCCTCGTAGCTCCTTCTCCTTGGGGAGCTGTCGCGCGCTCCCCCTCCTGGCTAGATGGCTTATTCCTCCTTTACACCAGGCTGCCACTATCTTTAGGTTCTTCATCCTCTTCCTCATCATCTTACTTGGGCACAGAGGGCCTAGGTGCCAGAATGTTTCTCCATAGTATACTTTCCCTTCGATGTGACCCTGGAAGCGCGAATTTCGTTCTCCACGTACTTGTTGTTCTCCATTTTAGGCTTCAGTTGGAGTATATTAGCGCGGTCTCGATATCCACAATGGCCACTGTCTCTGGATTAATGCTTAAGATTTTCGAGATGTTATTCTCGTTGTATGCATTCCTCCCTGGATATCCATAAGTCTTTATCAGGGTGTGATACTCATAGTCCACCTTGTCTGCATTAAATACCAACCTTCGTGTGTTGGTGAACCAATGAATTGCAGCTTGGAAGTACTGTGCGGGAAATGCATATGGCAGTTTGCACCAGGGGCTCCACGACCCATCTACCATTAGGAAGTGCGTGCGAATACAGAAATGTTGGGTAGACTGCAAATTATACCTGTTTTCCCAGGACCGAGGGCATATCCTTTGGTATGTGCGTCATTCTTCCCCAAATGCCCGCGCAGAGCCTATCATACCACATCTCAGTGCGCTCCTTAACATCCTCCGTCATCGACCCTTTGCAAAGATATTTGCTGAATCACTCATCTCGAGACTTATGATTCATGGGGTATTCCAATATGTTCTCTTTTGGGCCATCTGGTACCCTGATCTCCATGAAGACTAAACTCAGTAAGATATAGCCAAAACTTATTTTACTCCCTTTGCGCGCTTCCTCAACTATCTACTCTGCAATGAATCCGGCAATGTTATAAGTGGTTCCCTCTGACATGCGTTTGGCCACATGCAACCACATAGAATTAACTTGTGACCAACATTATTAGTCATTAAACTTTGTGGTTATGTGTGCTGCTGCCTGTACTACTGGACAATTTTTCAACTTGTCAATGTCCATCCCGCGTAGTCCCTTTTCTGATAGCCCAACGCCTTCTGTGTCTCCAAAATGGCACTTTTTGTCAGGTAAGTTAGTCTTAATGTCTTTGCACTTGTTGCCCTTAATCCAGTAAACTGTGGCAATGAAGATGGGTGTCAGTCTTACCCTCCATCCTGCGAAGTAGAAGAAGTCCTCATGGACTCGGCTCATCAGCCATCTGTACAAGGGTGCATACTTTCCAAAGTATGGAAGCTCATAAAGCTGGTAGAAACCATTTCCCTTGAGTAGCTTTTCCCTGGCATCATCATATATTGGCATGCCATCCTCAGTGTGCCTGTTCGTTTAAGAGGTGAGCAGGTCGTCTAACTTCTTCTGGTTTTCACTGGTTCGGTGATTGTATTCACTTATCTTTCTTTGTCTTATATTGGTATTCCATTCCTTCCCCACAATAAATTCTTTAGGGTACTGCATTTCAGATAAATTACTCTCTGGGGCCATCTCCTCCTCTTCTTCCACCACCACCTCCTTCTTTTCTTTTATCGGTGTTGCTTTCTTCTTTGGTGCCATTCTCTTTTAGGGTTTTGTTTTATACGTCAGTTGTTGTGTGTTTCGAGTAGTTTGCTTCGAAACGTAACCTGATTATTTCATGCCCTAATTTATAATCACAAACTTGTGCACCCTAACTCTGTTGTATTACTCTGCTTTGTCAAACCCTTTTTCTAGGGGATCCAAGTCCTTATAATAAACAAATCTCTTCCTCGTGCCTGGTTCGCTTGCTTCGTACCTTGAATTAGTTAGCTTTATGCTCTTCATGTATAGGCTCTCTATCAAATTCTCATAGTCGTAAGGGTAAAAATGAAATCACATCCCATCCTTATATATATTTCTACTTTTTACTGCATTAATTACTCCTCCACATACCAAATTCTCCTCATTTATGACCCATTTTTATCATTTTCATGTGGTATATTTTCACGCTAAAGCTATAACCTTCTAGCGTGCCTCTTTACCCTTTGTCATAGACTTCTCTTTAGTGTGCACCTTTGCAACTGAGTACCTCATCACTGCATGATCTCTTGGTAATTACCATGGCCGTCACTTACCTCACGTTATACTTTCCCTTATCCATATACATCCTTTCTTATCTTGAGAAGCAATCTTTTGTCAGTTACCCTTAAAAACCTTCTTTCAACACCCACAACATGACATATTCACAGCATATCCCTGAGAGTCACCAATAATCCACCCCACATGAAAAGGATGTGCAGTCCTCTGCACATCAACATGCTTCATATTGTAGTTAGTTTCATGCACACAAGCGCACTTATTACACAAACAAGAGCTAAAATTGATAAAGCATAATGACAATGAAAGAAATACATTAAGGAAATGCATAAAGGGAAACCTAATGTATCTAGTAATACTGCCTTATTACAAACACCAAGAAGACTTATTTATAGTAGGGCTTCAACTTACTCCCGTTAAAGTAACCGGGAAACCATGTGCCATCAATTGTTTCCAACTGGTAAGCACCTAAATCAAGTATATGAGTGATAACATATGGCCCCAACCAATGCACCTTGAGATTTCCTGGATGGCACAAAAACTTAGAGTCATATAGAAGTACCATTTGTCCCACCGCAAGTTTCTTATCCCTGATGTGTCGATCATGCCATGCCTTTTATCGCGCTTTCTCCTGTTTCTAACTCCAGCATGTGATGACACGGTGCTCATCTAGGTGAACCATCTTTGCAATCTGTTCTTCCAAGGCCATCTCATCAACTAGACATCCAACGCACATAATTCGCAAAGAAGGTAACATAAATTCTAGAGGTAGAATAGCTTCCACGCTAAACACAAATTAAAAAGGTGTGGCTTTGTTCAATCTTTTGTATGTTGTTCTATAAGCCCAAAGAATAGTAGATACTTTATCATCCCAATATTTCATCCCCACATCACAAATCTTGGTTAATGTCTAGCTCAAGATCTTGTTAAAAGCCTCAGCAGTCCCATTTTCCTGAGGGTAATAGTGTGTAGTTTTATGGTGGGCAACCATAAACTCGTCTAACAGAATTTGTATTGTCTCATTTAAAAAATGTGTGCCCTTATCACTTGTTAAACTTAAAGGACAACCATACCTTGTAAGGAAATTCTCCCATAAGAACTGTGCTATTGTATCCGCTGTATAGTCCTTTGTAGGTGCTGCTTCTGCCCATCGAGTAAGATAATCTATACAAGTGATGATATAACATGATCTAGTCCTACACGTGGCTAGGGAGATAGGCCTGAAAAAGTCAATTGCCCATTTCTCAAAGGGTTCTACACTCGTTATTAGTCGTAGGGGCATCTCATCCCTTTTTCCTAGTCGATCGAGACATTTACAATGGTCACATGTCTTACAATACTCTTTACAATCCTTGTACAATGTTTCCCACCACAAGCCAGTAAGTAGGATCTTGCACGCTATTACATCACCTGCATAATGGCCACCTGCAATACCACCATGTGCCTCTTCCATTATGTCCTTTCATTCATGTTCTAAGACACAATGGCATAACACCTCATCACTACCTAGCTTGTACAAATCACCACTAATTAACATGAATAGTTCCACGCGAATAGCAAGTTACTTCTTCTCTGAAGCTTTCACGCCTTTGGGTGACATACCAGTTCTCAGAAAGATAGTAATTTCCTCTAATTCTGATGGCATGTGTTGTAACCTATACAGTTGTGCATTAGGCATGGTCTGTTCTATTGTTTGTGCCTCTTCCCCTAATTGAATTCTAGACAAGTGATCTGGTCCAGAATTACTTTTTCCTGGTTTTACCATAATCGTAAAGTCAAACTCTTGGAATAAGAGTACCCACCGGCATATGCACCCCTGTAAAATGGGCTTGTTCACCAAATATTTTAATGCCATGTGATCTATATAAAACACAAATGGTGTATCCAACAAATACTGATGAAATTTATGCAAGACATAGATCATGGACAAGCCCTCGCGCTCTGTAGTGATATAATTCTATTTTACAGGGGTCAACTTCCTACTAGCGAAGAAAATGGGATGATCAACGATACCTTTTGTAACATCCTCATTTTATACTTTTAGAACAAGTGAATTTTTTTTTTTGATAATTGCATACTGGTTCTAAATACATAATTTAGAACTCACAATTCAATAACCATTCATATAACAGACAACCATATGCAGCTGTAATGACTCGGAGTACCTCCGATCTATTCATTCCATGACTTGGTAATCTACTGATCTATTCATGAGTAATAAGAGTCGGTGTTTTTATTTAGCACATTACTCTTGCGGTTCTCTTCCCTAATCTGGGATTCAGAATGCTCTGTCTAAGGAATCTAACTGAATAATTGTTACTATTATTCATCGGCATCTCATCCCTTAGACTAGGTGAATTAGGACAACACAATCAGCAGCTTGCGATGCTTTGGCCAAAGATTTGAAACATACTGTTCATGTCTCGTATTCCTTAACGGCATACTCGTCAATCTGGAATACATCCTTCACCCCATTCATATGTTATATAGAATGTCTTACACTGACTACTGTCAGTCCTTCCTTTCACAACTGAATCACTCAGAGGCAGATTAACAAGGTGATAATGTTATATGGATGCCCACGAAGATTAGGGATATGATGACATACTGGTTCAACCTTGCAGTTCAACCAGTGTGTCATGATACCCCGAATCTCTTAGGCAGCCTTATAACATGACCATGTTCTTAATCGGTCCCAGGGTAACTTGTGCGAAATCAAGTGTAAATCTTAGCGATCAATGCAAAGGGTGTCGCCATAAGTCATCTGCATTGTTGTAACTTCGAGAAGATCCTAATCTTCTCAGAGGTACAGCCCTGCAGTCGACTTATGTCGTCAACCTTTAAATCCGCCTCGAAAAGATCTACCCAATAACAAGCGTTACGCACTTGAGTTTAAATTACTTTAAAGACCTTTCCCTAAGGTTAGCCTTTTCGATCCCTGGATTCTTCATCTTAAGACGACCCTCCTCTATAAAACCCATTACATGGTAGAGGTATTACGGTCAAGTTCTCATCAAGGAGTCATTAGAATACACCTGATTCTAAAGTAATAGAATCGGACAATATCTCATAACCTTTGCTTGAGATTGCCATCTGAACTCCATTTGATTGTATATCAGTTCTCTTAACTGAATTTCTATCATACTTTTTAGTATAAAGATATAAATGATTAAGAATCCAATTTAATATTGTCCTGTCATGCTTAGGACTAGGGATTAGTAATTTAATCCAGCTTGTTTAGCGTTCTTCTTAGGCTCATTTTTAACCTATCTTCTAGAAAGACAATTATTTAAATCCAATATTGCTTTTGCTAGAACAAATTAGAACTACTAAACACTCATAAGAATTCAATCTCATTTTCTTGCAAGCTTTCATTGTCAATCACAAAAGCATCCATATTATACAATGATAACAATGCCCCTTCGTTACATAAACCGAAGAAGGTCAACTACCAGAAATAGAATACAACACATAAGTATCAAACACTTATTTCCATTCCTTTCAAAACTATATAATTACATTTTATGCAACAACATACTTGATACAATGCTCAACGGAAAAGGAACATCTTTTCACATTTAATACATCTATAAAATCAAGCTGTAATTCATTATAAATCAAATAAACAATCTGATCAGCCTGTCAGATCTGCATTGCTTTTACCTCTTACGGCAACCATCTGTAAAAATAGTCAACATGAGTCAGTTCAAAGAACTGAGCATGATAAGCACTAACTTTTAAAACAATTGCAATCCATTAATTGTTTTCATTAAACACCCTGTTTAAATGAGGTCAATAACCACAGAAGTAAACATATTCAGACTATGCCCTTGTAATACAAATGATTACAATATGTAACTCTATCATTGTTACAAAATAGTCTTAATCATTTTCTAATATTTCATCAAATATTAAAGAAATCAAGGAACGAATGTACACAAACAATCATTGAATCCAAAATCATAATATTGGTCAGATTGTTTCATTCTTCCAAAAAAAGAATATAACATAACAATTCGGGATTCCACCAATATGTTACAAAACAATTTCCCACTGTTAGACAAATATCAACAAATATTAAATAAAGGAAGAGAAAGAACCAATCCATTCATACTTCCTTTCACATAAGTTCATCACTGTACCGTCTTCACATATGAAAACATTCAACCAGTAAATAAATGAACAAGTTAGACAAGCCACAAGCAAGATCGCTGTTCTAAATCAAGAAATAGAAACACAGCAAAAATCCTGTACAGCAACTAACACATCAACTATTCATAAATCAACCTGAAGCCCAATACTAGTTTCTTTTACACAGTAAGGCTTTGACACAAGTTGAAAACAAGAAACTTCAAGCGTATCGCTATAAACAACAACCATATTGCATCAAGCAATTTGAGGTTTCCTAAAGACTATGCTATGATGACCACACAGTATTTCCAAATCATGCTCAGTCAAATCGGACTGAATAAACGGAAAGGAACTTAGCATACTTTGCTTGGTCAAAATCAGACTGAAGTAAACAGAAAGGAATACAACCAATCGATCCTTACCTTGGCACATGCAAATTTTTAGTGTGGTATTCGCGACTCACCCTAACAGGGCCAGAGCACGAAACAGTCATCCAAACTCAAGGATCTCAAACAGGGACAAAGACAGTGCCTAAATGGCCAGTTCAGAAAGAGACAGAAGTACCAGTTACCTTTCCAGAATTTGAATGATTCAAACGGAGGTAACAATTCAAGCAATTGCATATGAATTCATACTGATATTCATCAACGACGCATAATAAGAATCAGACAAACAATTAATCTCTGATTTCAAACCAAGAACCTGACTGAACTCTGTCAATCTTTTTACACAACTTAGTACAGGTTGAAGACGTAAATGTTCACCTAAAGAATCTATACCACAAAATCCATGCAACACAAAAGTATTTCAAGAAAATAACAGAGGTCTTTAGTACATGTTATTCCTTCAAGTCACTGGTTCATCACTCATCATCTATTAAACATATTCAACTTGAACAGCGGCTCAAATGTAAATATAAATCATTCAATCGACTCCTCAGAGTCGATCAGATTACAACAATTGTAAATCTATATATACACACTGTGTTCTGTCAACGATTTTAATACCCATAACCGCTGAACCTAACAACATCGTAGTATGAAATTGGTGATGAATCCTTCTATGCCAGCTATGGCAATCATTCAGAATAAAAACAAGTGTAAGCAATCGAATACCCATTTCAAGCAAGGAAATCAACTGAACCGCTTCGAAATTTTCGAACAGCTTACACAAAAGAAATGCAAATGCATACCCAGGAAATCTATACTCATTATTTATTACAAATAACAGTGGCCAAAAGACCTGTTTTCTCTACAAGACTTCCACGAAATTCAAACAAAAAAACTCAGGGATGAATCCACATTCTCCGCAGTAGATAGCATTATATGATTCAATCAAGGACTCCACTGAGTCATTAAAATAAGGTATAGATGTAACAATATTATACACAGTCAACAAATAATCCCATTACCACAATAACAAGGAAGAACAACTTCCACTGGGTCGTTTAGACTAAGGTAACACAACAGTTACCTGCTCTCAAGCAAAAATTAGAAGACAAATGAAACCCAAAAAGTATCATTAGTCACTGTCAACAAAAACCACGACAGAGCTTCCAAAATTTCCAAAACACTGAACAATCAAACAGGTACACCAGCATCCTTCCCAACTGTCTCACAACAGCAATGACGATCAAAAATCGACAGCCAAAATAGTGGTCTATACCCTACACAGTATATTCGACGGGTTCACGCCAAACAGGCCGAGCATTCATACCTTAAAAAAATATAAATATCTCATATATTTAAACCAGAAAGAATATACAAGGGAATAGAGCCACAATTCGAATTTAACAAACACCCATCTAGAGGAAATTGCGAAATCGAATAAGAAGAGATACAGTACCAAAAATCAAACAAGATCTCCATAGAAAATCATCTATTTTCTAAAAAAATTGAAACAGAGTTGTTCTAATGAAATCACTTGAAAGACAGCAAGATATTTAAAGGTTAGGGCCTAACATGCCTGGATTTTTGATCAAATTTCCAAAGCAGACCACAGGAAGAGCTCAAACTTCCTTTTCTTTTTCCAAGATAAAGCGACCAACAAAATTTTGCTATCTCCATCACATATATATCCTCCAAGACAGAGAAAAGAGCTAGAGCAGATCATACTTGCCATGCAACTCAAAGAGAACTGGTGTGAAAAACCAGTAAACAAGCAGAGTGAAAACCGAAAATTGTGACAAGCCAAACAAACCCTCAAACTTCCCATTTGCATGCCTTCTCGCGAGTTCTGGGCTCGTTTACCGAGAAAATTGAATGCAATTAAACCAACTTTCCTGCTTAAACTCATCTTCCACCGACCGCCAGAATTGGCGACAGTCCAATGAAACCTCATGTTCATTTCCAAATTTAGCGACCTGCCACGTCAGAACAAGTTAGCTGCTGCTAAACCTTCCGCCATGACCTGTCCCTCATCCTTATCCCAAGCATTAATTGCCATAGAAAACTCCGCCCATGGTTCGCACCCCTCCATAGGCCCCTTCACAATCTCCTCATTAGTTAGGTTAGTATCTTAGGTTAGAATTTAGGGTAATACCCATACTAACCAATTTACACATAGATACTAACTTAGGATACTAACACATAGCCTAGGTCTAGGTTAGCTTAACAATAATCTAACCCCTAGGTTAGGTTTTAGTTTTAGGTTACTAACCCTTAATAATTCCAGTTAGGTATAACATTTTTATGCCAAGAAAAGACCTAAAATCATGCATCTCCGCACAGGATTCACTCCTATACAGCCGTTAGGCTACAGGAATATACATGACAGAATTATTACTTGGTCCACGTCCGAGACCTTCCAGATATACTTCGATATCGGGAACCAATTCATTTCACAAGATCAGCCCGAGTCATACTCCTGACCAGCTTAATCAATGCTTCCATACCTTGCAACCTGTTCAAGGTCTGTGATCTAATTCATCACGAACAAATTTAAAGCATTACTTGGATCAATTCCACTGATCCAAGACTAGATACTATAGATGAATAATTCTATAATTCATTCCGAGATCAGATTAATACTCACATACAAAATGAAATAAATAAAAGAGTCTAATCATATTCTGACTCAGTCAAGATCTGCAATCTGTAAGGAAATTACAATACATATCAAGCATGATTTCTAAATCGAGGAACACATCCTTATACAAGAAATCACATATCAACACTTGTATGTCCAGGAGAAAGTAACAATAGTTCAGGGTGTTACACCTTCGCCTAATTGAGCTAAGACAACACCAATGGCTGTGCTAGAAGGATCCACATGAACATGAAAAGGTTTATCCCATGAAGGAAAACACAAGATAGGCGCAGTAGTAATTTTCTACTTCAATATCTCAAACGGGCATTGCTATGACTCCCCTCAGTAGAATGTACCTTTTCCCTAGAGCAACTCTTCCAAGGGCATGGAAAATTTTGCATACCCTTTTATAAACTTATGATAATATCCTGTATGACCCAAAAATTTGTGCACCTCGCACTGACTGGCCGACACTTTCAATCCAATGATGACTGTAACTTTAGCTAGATCAACCAACAACCCTTCCTTACAGATGATATGTCTTAAAAGTGTGCCAAAGGGAGTAGCAAAGATGCACTTCTTGATATTTAATGAGATACTCAACTATTGACATCTTTCAAACATTAAGCACAAATTGTCACAATGATCCTTAATCAACCCATAAATGGTCCAATCATTGAGATAGACCTGTAAAAAGTTATGAATAAAATCCTTGAAGGCTTGTACCACTATCCTTGAAAATACAGTAGGTGTATTCTTCAATCCAAAGGGAATCACATTATAAGCAAAGCTTCCCCATTCAGTAGTGAAGGTGGTCTTCTCTTGATCTTCCGAGGAAATCCTAACCTGATGATACCCTGAAAACCCATCTGATGAATATATTTCATGCCCAGCCACCCCTTCTAATATTTCCTCCATGAATTACGTAGGAAAGGGATCTGTAACACATGCTGCATTCAAATCCCTATAATCAACACAAATTCGAATCCTACCATCCTTTTTAATGATTATCACCATAGGACTGACCCATTATGATTCATCCAGTAGTCAAATGATCCCAGATTTCAGCATCTTTTCAATCTCCTCCTTTACTTTCTCACGTAAATTGGAATTCATCTAATATGGTCACTTCCTAACAGGGTGTGCACCTTCCTTGAGCTTTATCTTCATGTATCCAGGTTATATATGCATGCCTTTAAGTTCATGGTATCCTCTTGGGAATAAGTCCTCATAATCGTGAAGTAACTTTATGATCTTTGCTACCTTTGATTCTGACTAGTAATCCCCAATTATCACCTCCTTAGGTTCAACTTCTATGCCTATATTGACTGTTGTTATCTTCATAGGTTCGTTATATGCACACGCATCGACATCCGCACTAGATAACACTTCACGTGTACCATGTTAATGATCCACATCCAAGTGCTCAACTTCCTCCTCATCAATTATGTATACCATCTTCCCCTCATATTTTTCCAAAGAATCGTGCTCAAGTAATATGATATCATCTTCTTCATCCACAAAGTGTGCCCCTGTCTCTATCTCACCAAATAATTCCTAAACAAGTTCTTCTATTTTCCCTCTGTCTCCCATAGTTAAGCATTACATAAAGCTTAAAGTTGTGTTCACTAGTGGTGTAGATGAAAAGAAGTCAAACATTTGGATCATCCCTATAGTCAAAGTTTGCTAGTTGTCAGTGTTGTGATGTAATTCAGCATAGACATACCAAGCACGTGCATAAAATTTTTGAGTATAATAAAACCGATGCACCCAAAGTGAAGGCGGTAATGCTTCCTGGCCTACTGTCTAGAGTCTCTCACACTACTGGATATGATGTTGAGTAGTTTGATCACATGATAAGGGCTTACATTTGTAGGTGCATTACTTCTTGAAAACCTGGTTGATAAGGTGGTCCCAATCATTTCCCATTCTAGGAGATTATCCCTATGGACTACCCACCAGCGTGCGGCCGTCCCACTCAAAGTATATGAAAGCATAGTGCATTGTTTAAGTTCATCAACCCCATTTGTTTCTATGGCTTGTAAGAACCCAGCCAAATCTTTAGACCTAGTATAGTGGGGCATTACGTGACCTATACATCGAACAGAGTGAAAACCCATCTTTCTAGTAACCACGCACTTAACTTCACGCCCCACCAGTTCATAAGTGCCATGAGCCCAATTATCGTAAGCAATAGTAGTAGTATCGCTGATTTACTGAGAATCTTCCCAATGAAGGATTCCTTCCTTAGATGGATCATTGACCTCTGGGTCCCGAATAATGCGTACATAGATTCTGTTCAAGTCCTCTTTGCTTAAATGTTCCACATATGGCACGGATTTCCCATCTATCAATGGCATTATGACCCTTTCCTCCTTGTTCTTGAAGTTGATATACCCTTTGTTAAACCTCAAATCAGCATTATTTTCATAACACCAAGGGCAACCAAGCAAAGCTAGGAAACTATCTACTTCCGCAAGCGCTAGCACTTCAAAGTCTCCTGTGAACTTGGCCCCTTGTATAGTGATAGATGTATCCTTCAAAAATCCTATGGGAGTAGCTTTTGTTTAGTTTTCCATAAACAATACATTAGATGATGGATGTAATGGGGGTCTCCCCATGTGTTCCCACACATCCAATGTAAGTACATTTACTTCCGCACCTGTGTCAATCAGGGTATTGCTCAGCAGCCACCCGTCCACAACAGCATTCAAATTGATTTCCTTGTAGTCAATTCTATCAGGAGGACTATTCACATGAAGTATTTTTCTCCTAGTCTCAGTTCTTGTGCACGGAGTATTCCCTTTCAACCAATTTCCTAATAAAGGAATAATATTATCCTGGCGTAACATTATACATACCTCTCTAATGTTGTCAATATCCAATGGGGCTTGTTCTATATACTTGTACTCCAATTTCTGAGATTTCTCTTTTAAACCTTGTATCTCACCTTGAAGGCTCCTAAGGAACTCTATTGTGTCCTGATAGACTTATTTTTGATGAGTTGGATCTAGATATCTAGCATGCAAAACCTCCTCCCTACTGATTGTCAGCTTATGTTGCAACACCTCTCTTGTGTGTGCCACCTCAGCTCATGTGGTTATCTTGACTTTTACTGCTTCAGGTTCTAGTGTTAACTTTGGCATCCACTGATTCTCTATCACATGCTGGACTCTAACCATCCCCACGCCCTTGTTTTCTTTCTTGTGCTACTTAATGAGATGCTCATACAAGTCCAAGAACTCTTCATAGCTATGCCCCTTTCCACAAAATGAACAAGAAATATTCTACAGGTATTCACGCCTATAATGGTTAGGTGAGCCACATGTATAGAAAGTTCCTCAAGGGAATTCACTCCTTCCTCCACCTCGGCCTCATCCTCCATATCAGCCTCTATATCCTCGTCCCCTTTCACGAGCCCCTTCAAACCGTCTGTCATTCCTGTCATAGTAGGTTTTATTATAATCCCTATCTTGATGCTCATTCTTCCCTTTAGAATTATCAACCACACTCACCTGTCTGACCCCAATATCAATGGCATCATGGATCTGGCTAATCAATCTATAGTCCTTAGTATCATGGGTCATGGACCTATAAATTTTACAAAAGGAGGATACATTCTTCCTGATCACATGTTTTAGGAGGGGGCAGTGACTAGCATCATGGTTCAAATGGAAAATATCATAGTCTAATAACAATGAACGTCTAGTTCTATGAGGGAAACTATCCTTAGTGTGCCCTTCCACTTCACAATCTATACACTAGATCCCTGAGTGCGTTTCATGAGCTGAGTTTGCTGATAATTTCTCTAACTATTTTTCCATAGCTGCTATCTGAGCTTCTAAAAATGGACGAACTCCTGTGTCAATACTCCTAACTGCTTCAATGCATAAAGCACCTTCCAATGCTTCATGTGGATCGGTATAAGTCTTATGTGATAGTGCTCTTTGAAATGGGGTAATCATTCCCCCAACAAACCATTGTGTATGCTAACTTGCATGAATGTCATAAGAGATTTTAGATAGAAGTGTTTTAAATCGCGCATCATACTCACATACACTTTTAGTAGTGCCTTGCTTTATATCCTTGAGTGTGCTTATATTATTATGCTCAAACTTTGGGATGTGGAACTCTTTTAAGAAAGCATCTTTCAATGTTGCATAGCTAATACAAGTTTGATTGGGGTCAAACTTCCTATACCAGTTGTGCATGCGCGCCTGCAATGTAGTAGCAAATTGACTTGCCTTGCATTCAGGGGCCATAATACCTTTTGTGCGCCAAAATATTTCATACATATGAACATGTTCAACAGCATCCTTGATACCTCTTTATTGTGGGAGACGGAGGGACATCTCCATATAAATGTTCTAGGGTTACTACGGGCCTTGACCACCTAACCCAGAACCTCCTTGGTTTCCTCTTCCTCTAATACCACCCAAACCACCGGAACTAGAACTTCCCATACCACTCGATCCTCCTCTAGAATTTGGAATAGGGTTTGTGGATGCAATCCCCTATGCCCCAACAGTGGTACTATACTGGACCCCTACAGTTTGGGAAGTGGTTCTAGCTCTAGAGGTGATTCTCACACTCGGCGTACTCATATTCTATGCAGATGATGAGCCTAATAACGTACCCCTAAAGAATAACAAAGCTATCTATGCTGCCATTGGTGTACTTGTTGTCTGACCTATTTCTATGCTTTCACTTCCTAAATTAAAACTACTTTTACCTGTTGTACTAGTTACTGGAAAACCAAGCACAAGGGCTAGGTCAACAGGTTAGCTTAGATACATGCCCGCAGCCCAAGTCATATCTACTAGTGTGCTTCCATGTGAGGCCGAAGAGGGTTCTCTAGCATGCTTCCCTAGATGGGGGAGTTCTTGATGCTCTTGGTCTTCTTCCTCCCCATGAGCCTCAAATCCTTCACGAGCCATCTCTCTCCACAACACCATCCATTCTGTAATTTCTTGCCTCTTGCATAATTCCCTCTCGCGTGCCTCATCATACTTCAGCCACCTTTCTTCCCTCTGTCGTGTTGCCGCTAGGTCTGCCATCTTTCACCAATCTTGTTCTTGCCCCCACGCATGGAGATTCTTTAGCTTTCCATGGGTTTAGCTTCCAAGTTCAATGTTACCATTAGTATTTTGATTTCCAGTGGAATACCTTGCAAATATGTCCCTCTAGGATACCATAGAAACTATAACTCTACTACCTCTGGACACGAATAAGTTGAAATTGAATACTCCAAGATATAGCTATTTTGGACACCACAAAAAAGGTATCTACCATGCGAGTCTATCTTAGGTTACTATCATATAGTGTTTTAAATTCCTCCTATGTCCAAACAAGTGTAAAATACCTCCAATTCCACTTAGATGCATACACAGTCAACCATTCATATAATTCTACTGGAAAGATAACAAAGAAGCTTTCATATAAACTGTCATACAGATTCTGCTCTACCCAAGTACGTGTGCTAAATCTAGATCCAATGTCAAGCCTCCATGCGTATTCTTCCTCCATATCATGAATCCATTCTTCAATGCTTTCCAAGGTTAGACGGTATGTCTTCATCACAAACCATTCTGAAACAACTAAAAAAGAGGTTTCGGCAACGGAACCAATGATGCAGCCTAGAATTATTAGTTAACACCTAGTCACGCTAACACATAACTTAGACTAAGCTGAGCGCTCACCCAAAGCACGCAAAGGTACCAGGTCCCTCTTAATAGTTGGAGTAGTAGAATGGTGGTATGATAAAATAGTAAACATATATTTTAGGAACTAATCCTTCCATTCACCATTTATATCCAACCAGATCTATAAGCGCTAAAGGTAAATCATCATGAAAGTAATAACATGCATTGATAAAACACATCACACACTTTGTTCGGCCAATTTCCTTTATCTATTCATTGAACCAACAATATAGTAGCTTCATACAATATCAGGCATGCGCGCACGGATCTGTTACAATTATCCAATCGCATATACTTAGGTTTTTCCATTCCTCCAAACATATGGTTCCATATGTATCTTTATGTATGTCTCTATATTCTCTAATTAATTCTTTACATATATATATATAGGGTGGGGAACTAACCCTTCACCACTTAACTCTACCAGAAATAGGTCGCATGCTAATAACAGCCATGCGCCTTTTTACAATTATAACCATACATGCAAGTATGCTATCTATAGATTGCTGATAGTTAACTGAAGTGATGGATCTATTCTTAACTTATGCCCATACAAGAGTGAGTTGACATGTCCTTCAAAAATCTCCATGAAGAGTGGCACGTAAATCTTGGCATCACTTTGTGTACTCCACACACCAATCTCTAAGAATAGATCTGATCTCCAAAATCAGCTAAGTCCTTGAGAGTCTTACTCTACACCTCCATGCATGATGCCTTCCTATACCTTTGCACTTTTTCTCCTGTGCTATTCTTCCGTGCAGACTATGTGTGCAAGTTCTACTAAGTGTTTTCTCTAATCAATAGCTTCCCTACCCAACGAGCCACTACTAAGTGTACCTCCTCAACCCACAAAGGAGTACCCGTCGTCTTCTCCACCTATTTAGGATCTAATAGATTTGTTGTTACCACTCGGTGACCATTCTCCATTAGCTACACAAGATGTTGCAGACCTCCTTTCAGCTCTCTTACCTACAGAGGCCGAAGCCAGTGAATTCCCTATTTCTCAGACACATTTTATGGGAATCCCCACTCGCCCCACATCTACCTCATTTACCACAGTGTCATCCTCACGTTTAGCCGATCGCCTGGACTATGTTGATAGGTCTTCACTTTAGGAGCGTCTCTTACTCCCGGTCTCAACCCAAATGCAATCATCTTAGACTGACACTTGTACCATTTATCTGAATATTTTTTAACAACCCAAACCACACATGAACATCACTCTTGATACATCTTATATTTCACCATCATCATCTATACCCGCCCCTCTACTTGCTAGCCAACATGTTCCAACACCGTCTCTTGTATCTAAACCCACTGGTGTTCTAGGGGTCACACCCACATCAAATCTTACACATCCTCCTGTCAGGATATACTTGACCACATTTTCCCATATACCTATTGAACCAATCCCTCAACCTAAATGAAAAATCCAACCTTCTAATCCACATGCACCAACCTCACCAACTACACCTTTATCACCTTCACCCTTACCATCCATCTTGGGACCTCACCACTCTACCTTAACAAACGCTACTCTCTCTAGGGGTAAACCTAAAATTCCCTTGACCCCTTCACCATAGCTTGTAGCTATACCTAGGTGAACCTTGCATCCTTCATCACCATCTATAACTTCTTTGCCTCCTATACCACCATTACCTTCTATACCTCCTTCACTACCTATGAAATTTTATTCCACCTCACTTGTGCCTCCCTCTCAACCTCAACCAACACCTACTACTGTACCTCAATTTTCCCCTTGGGTCACTCATCCTCTCCCACCATCTACCTTGCCATCTACATCATGTACCCCCTCTATACCTATACCTAACAAAAAGCACCAAAAATTAAAAAAACCATTAATTTCCAAAGAGGTGGTTAAACTTACCCCTCTTTCTATTGCTGCACCTACACCAAAGAAAGTACAACTCAAATCCAAGACTACATCACCTCAACTACCACCACAACTACCCGATATTCCAACCAACCCTACTTTCACTTTGCATTGTGATCCACTGGTGGGATCATACGCCACCATCTTGGCTAACCTCCTAGAGACCTCTGCTATCACCCTCCCCCCTCTTAGACCTTACGAACCTCTTAAACCTAAACTGCAAGGGTTTGATGATACTAAAATTTTCACTTACCATCATGTGCTAGGACATGAAATTGAGAACTATAAGGGTATTGTTATCCCGTAAAATTGTCAAGGGTAATTTTATGGGTAACCATTCCAAAATTTTGTTCTAGTCCCTCGTCAGGGACCTCTCCGCGTTCGGAATGTTGCAAAATCCCTTCCCGGGAAATATGGTTTGCCGAACTTAGCCATTTCTGGTCTTTTTTGGTCGGGTGCACATAATGTCTATGCAACATAAAGTGTTCATGCACCCCCTTTAAATCCTTTGGCACATGGTTTGACATGCCGACACGCCTTTTGGTGCGCCTTACCATGTTGCGCCTTCCCTACTTGAGCCATGGTGCATGCGCTCTCATGTCAACAATAATTTTGTTGCACCACATTTTGATTCGCCAAGGGCGCAAATATTTCTATGTTGACAACACTTTTGGTGCACCAAGGCACACATATCTTTGTGTTATCAGGTGTTTTGGTGTGCCATAGGGCGCATCCTTTCCATTATCGATAGGTGTTTTGGTGCGCCACTTAAAAAAGTGGTTGGCGCATTTATTACCATCTTACCTGTATATAGGTGCATCTACCCTATCATTTTCAACAGACAAAAACACATGATTATTCTTTTCCCTCTGTACCTGTCAGCGTGCCTTTCATTATCTATCACTTTGTGGACCTGGTTTCACACTTCTCCATTATATAATCTAGGTAAGAGGTCCCTATTGCTCTTGTGTTTTGTATTTTGGTTTTTGGCTGCTTGTTTGTGAGGATTAGATTAAAAGAGTTGTGAAACCATGAACTCCCCCTCCTTGTTGTTCCTTCTATTCTTCCACATGCATTTCCCCCTCTTTCCAGATCTACTGGTAAAGGGGACTCTGTCTTGAAAAGATTGCTTGAAACTCTTTGATTAAGCTTCTTCATCACCCAAAGACATCCTGCAAAAGAAGCTTAGAAGCATGTAAACCCCTCAGAAAAGGAATCGAGGCTTAAAAATTAGATTGTATTGTTTCCTCTTTTGGCACATTCACCACCCCTACAACATGATACACAGTCGCACCAATAGCGCATCTACCTTGCCTGTTGCATAAAAAATAGCTGCACCCTCAAGGCGCACTTCCCTTGCTTGCAACACCCACTTTCCCTGTGCCCCATTGGCACACCAAACTTACGTGCAACATTGCAAAACCTTCCACCATTGGCGCACCCTGCATCTGTGCAACATCAAATTTAGATGCGCCAAGTACTGTTAAAGGCACAGGCACATCCCTTATTACAGTAACACAATGTCATGCAATGATTCCATGCACTGTGCCAAGTTCCCTTTGGCGCACCAAAGTTCCATTTAACATAAAAATTATATGCGCCACTGGCACATCCTGTTCCTATGTAACATGAAGAATATTAGCACCTGTTAAATGCATATATATGGTGCAGGCGTACTCCCGGTTGCAATAAAAAAATGTCATCTGTAGTTTCCATGCGCCATGCGCCCTTTGACACTGATTTATCCCTTGCAGCAACCCTTTTCTGTGCGCCATATTATTTAACCCTGTAGCCTGCAGTATTTATGCGCCCTGCGCCCTGAGACCTTAAAATCACTAACTCTTTCTTCTGTCAATGCTTTAATGGAAGATCAAACAACTAATATGACTTTCTTGCATTTGGTTTCACTTCTTCTTGTAGATCAGCGACTGAGTTCAAAGTTACATATGTCAACATCAAGCAAGAAACCTACCAAATCTAAGGGCAAATCCAAGCTCACAGAAGAAGAAATGAAGTACAAATATCAGAGGGTTAGGATGCCCAAGTCCTAAGTAGAATACGACCTAGATATAAGGGATTCTGATCGCGAACACATTGATATGGAGGATTTCTAGGCCAGAACCTAGAAGGTCACCAGAAGCCCATGGATGGACAAACTGATGGGTAGTGGGTTGCATTTTGCTGGAGGGATCCCAGTTAGTGCCGTGAACAATGAATTCATGATGGTGGTGGCCTGCTACTACAATAAAGACACCAGGTGTGTCGTAAATGAGAAGGGAGAGGTCGTGATCAACCTCACTGCCTGACACTTTGAAATAATTCTCGGCATTCCTCACCACCGGCACTTTGAAATAAATGAGAAGCCAGGAAGATTGCGTTAAGGCTTGGGATGAAAATGAGGATCAGTGTATGCAGTTGATGAATGAAGTATACCTGAAGAACAAGAAAGTGGTGACCAGGTGGCCACAAGTCATTCATCGCAGTGAATTTTTAGAGGAACTGAGTGATACAATCACATTCCTGAGCAGAGTATTTGGGCTTCCTGATGCCCACTACTTTCACAAATGGATGCTGAGATACTTAGAAACAATGAACAAAAATGTGCTAGATCAATGCTTTGAATGGGCAGAGATCATAAGCAGCACCATATCTGAGCAGCTCTAACAACTTACCACAACGAGGAGGTTCTATATGAACTCCTACATAGTTTATGTTGTGGCCTCAGAAAGGGATTATCCAGCTTTAATGTGGTACGGCATTTGGCCTCAAGTTAAAATATATGAATACTATCCAGAGCTGAAGCTGGAGAACAGTATCCCTCAGTTCACAAAAATTAATGATGCCTTCTTTTATGGCATCGTTTTCCTTATGAGGCTGAACATGACTCACAGTCATACGACCAAGAGCATCGTTGCTGCAACAGAGAAATGGGGGGCCTTGTTCACTCAATTCCCCACCTTCACTTATCTAAGGGCAGTCAAATTCTTGGGGGAACCAACCAAATTACCAAGATATGTCAGCCCCAAGTTGATCTTGTTGGAGCTGTCAAGATAGCTCGTAACCTACCACGAAAAGTGTCTCAAGAGAAAGAAGGGTGGAACTACTTTCCCCCTCACAGTGAGCAGATACACTTGTTCTTCTCACCACAAAGCCCATGATATGTTGGCAGAGCTGGAGCTACTAAATCTAAAGCACAACTTTTCAAAAAGGACCACTTTCGATCCAAGGAATTGCCTACCCAGGGCCAAGCTTGATCTGATCCACATCCCTCAGATCGAAGATATCTATATCGACCTATACCATGAGGGCGAACTCAGGAGGAAGGATCATTCCCACTTGGCCTTGGTGGAAATCATCCAGTATGACATAGCCATCGTCCCAAAAGTTTATCAAACTACTGATCAAGAGGTTGATCAGGTATATCTTAACATAGATGGGGACGATTGGTCTTTTACTGTGATTGACAGGAACAAAGCACCTCAGACCATAGAAGAAAGGGTCAAGGAAACTCTGCGGAGAACAGAGCATTGGTGTAGAATGAATGGCCTCATTTACCTCAAAGTTGATTTCACTACATATCCATTGGGTAACGCACCTTCCAGAACTAAACAGCTGCCAAAGAGCAAAGATAAAGGCAAGGAGGGTGAGTCAAGATCTACCCAAGAGGAAGCTCCTGAAAGTCCCCCTGCCGCTACACCCGAGCAAGATATAACTCTGGCTTCACCAGAGAAAGAAGTGGTCGAAGATGTTCCGAGGGGCACATCCACTCAGGATGTTTCCACCACTACTCCTGCTACTTTGTCTGATCTGGAATTTCAAAAGATGGTGAATGACTTACTCGCACTAAAGAATCAGTTAGCCCAAGCTTCCCCCAGTTCCTCATACCGGGATATCCCACGGAGGAATTTCATTTCCAACAATGTCCCACAAAGGTCACGCTTGCCTGCAATTGCTCCACGTTTGGTGCTTGAGGCTCCTCCGGTCAATGCTCTAGTCGAGATTGAAGAAGAGGAGAAAAATTATGAAGAATCTTCGTCTCAAGGTGAAGATGCTCAAGATGTCGGTGAACCGGCTGACGACTCTACTATCGGGTATATGGATTTTGATGAGAAAGAGTCTGATGAAGAAGAGGGTACACAGGGGTATGCAAGCAGACAATCATATGATGTTTTTACCCGCTCACAAGGAAAAGAAGCAGAGGTCACTGCCCATGTACAAAAAGAGAAGGCCGTGTCAAAAACGCCTCCAACCATTGCTAAAAGAGGTAATCCTCTTCCTACTCAACCCCCTGTTAAGTCTTTTACAAAGAAATATTTTCCCCCCCATCTCTCCTCCAAATCAGCCTTCTTCTATTTCCATGAAGACCAGTAATCCTACTCTACCATCGCGAAGTGAGGGACTCATTCCTTAACCAAATCAACCCTTGGCTGCATTTGACATCATAGATCATGCTAAAAAGACCAAGATCCAAATGTCTGAAGCCGAGTATCTTCAATCGAACCCCGAACAGCTTGTAAGGTTGACCAAGTATATTCAAAGTCAAGCTGTCATATCTCCCTAAAAGGAATCCTTTCCACTCCTCCTACATCCCACATAAATGTTGCTTCAACTTCTGCATCAGGCAAGATAGAACCTTTCTATCTCTCCCTCCTAATCAATGGCCACAAGTTAAGTAACTGCATAATTGATTCTGGAGCTTCCGACAACATCATGCTGACAAAATTCACCCATGCTCTGGGCCTCACCCTTACCAAGCCTTTTGGCAGATGTTATTCCTTGGAAACCAAGTAGGTTCCGCTGATTGGTCAGATCAAAGATGCTTAGTTCACATTTGTAGTGTTCCCAGAGAAAAGAGTAAAGATGACCATTCTCGTTGCCGACATTCTAGCAGCCTATGGAATTTTACTGGGAAGAAGTTTTTGCAGTGAAGTTGGTTGTGAGATTCATATGGACTGGTCTAAGGCTAAAATCCCTGTTAAAGGTGTAATGCAAACATTGGAGCCTGAATCACAAAAGAAGTACCTGGTTACTAACTCCGAGGACCCCAAAGCCCAAATTATTTTCGAATCATCAGGAATGGGGAACTATTTCTTGTCTACCGAGTCTGACAAAATGGTTGTCCTCATTCAAGAAGAAGATCTTAACAAGATCTGGACTTTGTATTTTGATGGCAGTTGCGCAACTAGTGGATGTGGTGTCGGAGCCGTGCTAATATCTCCCGAAGGGGAGGTTATTCCTCTCTCTTTCAAGTTGCAGTTCTTCAACACAAATAATACTACTGAGTACAAATCTCTTCTGCTCGGCATGCAAGCCACAAAGGAAAGAGGGATCAAAAATTTGAAAGTACAAGGTGATGCAGAGCTAGTTGTAAATCAAGTTAAAATGATATGTCAAGTGAAGAATGAGAGGCTCAGGCATTACCGCAATGCGGTGTGGGACAACATCAAAGAATTTAATGCTTTTTCAATAGAATCTATTCCAAGAACTCAGAATGACATGGTCGATTCATTGGCTGTTTCAGAATCCCTCATGCTCCCTCACCCAGGTTTGAAAACAGACAAATACACCATTAAGGTGGTTTTCCACCCAAGCGTGTCGGACAATTCTCAGCATTGGCAAGTATTCAACAATGATAATAAACTCATTTCCTTTCTCGAAAAGGTGGAAAATTTTATTGAGCTTCACTTTGAAGGATCCACATCTGCATGCCGCGAATCAGTTACCAATCAAAATGAAGAATCAAAAGGAGGAGACGGCATATGTCAGCTCAAATGAAATAAAATCCCAAAAGGCCTAGTCTCCCTAGAGCGGTTGTTCAACAGGCATGATCGCTTTGTTAAAAAGAAAAGACAAGATGATACTGGCTCCTCCCCAGAAACTGAACTGGTTAATTTAGGATCTGTAGAACATCTGTAGTTTATGAACATTGGAAAATGTTGCACACCTGAAGAGAAGCGGAAGTTTGTCAAACTGCTGAATAAATACATGGATGTATTGGCATGGTCCTACACCGATCTAAAGTATTTTAAGCCAAAGGATGTCCAGCATGACATTCCGTTGAAAGAGGACGTCAAACCCTTTCGCCAGAAGCAGAGGCATTATAACCTTAAGATCTCAGGTACTATCTAGGCTAAAATTCAGAAAATGTTGGATGCGAGAATCATTTTTCCTATCCATCACAGCACTTGGGTAGCAAACATTGTGCCAGTGCGCAAGAAAAATGGTGAAATACGTATATGCGTAGATTTTCAAAACCTGAATCAGGAATCCTTAAAAGACAACTACCCACTTCCTATAATGGATCAAGTTTTACAAGTGGTAACTAGATCAGAAATGTTGTCCGTGCTTGATGGTTTTTCAGGCTACAATCAGATTGAAATCTCACCTAAAGACCAATTTAAAACAGCATCCACTACCTCCTGGGGCACGTTTGCCTATAGCAGGATGCTTTTTGGCTTGACCAATGCTAGCACCACTTTTCAGTGGGCCATGGACCTTGCTTTCAAAGGTATGATGGGGAAGGTCATCGTGGTTTATCTGGATGAATTAACTATGTTCTCTAAACAACGAAATGATCATTGTGATCATTTGGAGCAAGTATTGGCCAGATGCCGAGAACATGGAATTTCCTTGAACCTGAAAAATTCTATTTTTGGAGTCACAGAAGGAAAGTTGTTGTGATATGTTGTTAGAAAACAAGGAACGAAGATAGATACCGAAAGAGTTAAGGCTATTCAGGGCCTTACTTTGCCTACAAGCAAGACCGACGTCCACTCTTTTTTCAGAAAGGTGAATTTTCTCAGGTGTTTTGTTCCCGACTTTGCTGAAAAGACTCGTCATATATTAGACATGATGAAAGGGTCACCAAATTTCTAATGGAGTGAAGAAGGGAAGAGGTCATTCAAAGAAATAAAATCTTCCTTCATTCACGCACCAGTCCTGGTATGTCCCGATTTCTCCAAATATTTTATCATGTATAGTTATGCATCTTAGCATATTGTATCTACCATCTTGATGCAAAAGAATTCTAAGAATGTTGAATTCCCAATTACGTTCATGAGCTCTCCCCTCAAGCCTCACAAATTAAAAATGACCCAGTTGGAGAAACATGCCTTTGCCGTTGTCAAAGCAGTTAAGAACTTCAGGTATTACATTCTAAATTCTCATACAGTAGTGTTGGTCCCTGACACAACAGTTAAGTCAATTTTAACTCAACAGGAGTTAGGAAGTTTGCGAGGAAATTGGATTGCAAAAGTCCAAGAGTATGATCTGGATATAAAACCAACTAAATTGGTAAGAGGCAAGGGCCTCTGTCAACTTATGGCCAAAAACCAAGGGTCATAAGTTTCTGGGGAAGAAAAAGAGTGCGTCAATGGAGCACAAAGCCAGCTGGAGAAAGTCGTGTCTCTACCCATGGTCCTGTTTGTCGCAACTAGTGATGAGTGGTATTCCGATATCACTTTCTTCCTCACCTACGGTGAATGCCTGGATCACCCTACTGCAAAGGAGAAGCACGCTATAAAGCTCAGAGCAGCCAAATATGTCATCTGGGATGACAGTTTATACAAACGCGGGATAGATGGCATCTTCTTGCGATGTGTTGACAAACCACAACAGATAAAGTTACTTCAGAGTTTTCATGATTCAGCCTGTGGTGGTCATTTCTCCTAATCCGTGACGGCACACAAGATCATCTGAGCTAGGTTCTAATGGCCAACACTTTTCAACGATACAGTTACCTGGGTAGCAAACTGTGAGCCTTGCCAGCAGTTCGTTGGCATGCCCAAGTTGGCTGCTTTTCCCCTCAGGCCGGTCATTGTTGACGAACCATTCAAGCAGTGGGGAATTGATTTTATTGGTGCACTCAATCCCCAATCAAGTGTTGGACATAGTTATGTCCTAACAGCAACAGATTACTTCACCAAGTTGGTGGAATCCATACCTGTCAAGCATGCCACTTCTGAGGTTGTTTACAGTTTTATCAAAGAAAATATCATTGTCAGGTTTGGCGTTCCAAACAAGATTGTTGCTGATAATGCTTCAAAATTTTCTTCACGGGAAGTTATTAGTTTTTTCTATGAATACGGAATAACTTTAGCTCACACCTTGCATTATTATCCTCAGGGAAATGGTCAGGCAGAATCCAGTAATAAAAACTTGGTGACCATCATACGAAAGTTAGTGGATGAAAATAAACGAATGTGGCACAAATCCTTATACAACGCTTTGTGGGCATACCGTATTACTCCCAAGATGTCTCTCGGTAACTCACCTTTTCAAGTGTTATATGGCACTGATGCTGAGCTTCCCATTTCTTTGGAACTCCCTGCTCTGCGCTTGGCACGAGAAATCGAAGATGAGACTTTCCAAAATTCTCTTGAAAAGAGGATCATGTATCTAGCCGAGCTCGAAGAAAAGAGAGTGAGAGTGGTTGACAAGATCACCGAACATCAAAATCAGGTCAAAAGATTGTTCGATAAAAAATCTAAGCAGAGAAATTTCTAGGTGGGAGACCTCGTCCTTTTGTGGGACAAGCGAAGATTGCCGAAGGGCATGCATGGAAAATTTTATTCTCTATGGAGAGGGCCTTTTAAGATCAAGCAGCTCAATGGAGAGAATAACTTCTATCTCTCGTATCTGGATGGAACTGAACTCCCGCTTCCCTATAGTAGGCAACATCTGAAAATATTCAGGAAGTAGAGCTTGCTCTCTTCTTTGTATAGTTTACTTTTGTTGTGTGTTTGTTTTTGTTGCATGTTTGCTTTTGTTGTGTGTTTTTTTTGTCGCATGTTTGCTTTTGTTGTGTGTTTGTTTTTATCACATGTTTGCTTTTGTTGGTTGTGTGTTTCCCTTTTCGGTCGCCCTTGTTTTTGACTTTATTACCCAATGGATAGGCACGTGAGATCTGGGATTCTCTACCCCTGATTTCCGTTCAGAGATAGTCCCCAGAAAGAGCTAGCTTTTATACCGTAAAATTTTCAAGGGTAATTTTACGGGTAACCATTCCAAAATTTTGTTCTAGTCCCTCGTCAGGGACCTCTCTGTGTTTGGAACATTGCAAAATCCCTTCCCGGGAAATCTGGTTTTTCGAACTTAGCCATTTCTGGTCTTTTTAGGTTGGGCGCACATAATGTCTATGCAACATAAAGTGTTCATGCGCCCCCTTTAAATCCTTTGGCGCACTATTTGACGTGTCGACACGCCTTTTGGTGCGCCTTACCATGTTATGCCTTCCCTGCATGAGCCATGGCGCATGCGCCCTCATGTCAATAATACTTTTTTTGAGCCGCATTTTGATGCGCCAAGGGCGCACATATTTCTGTGCTGACAACAATTTTGGTGCGCCAAGACACACAAATATTTGTGTTATCAGCTGTTTTGGTGTGCCATAGGGCGCATCCTTTCCATTATCGATAGGCATTTTGGCGCGCCACTTGAAAAAGTGGTAGGTGAATTTATTACCATATTGCCTATATATAGGCGCATCTGCCCTGTCATTTTCATCAGACAAAAACATGTGATTATTCTTTTCCCTCTGTACCTGTCAGCGCGCCTGTCATTATCGATCACTTCGTGGACCCGATTTCACACTTCTCCATTATATAATCCAGGTAAGAGGTCCCTATTGCTCTTGTGTTTTATATTTTGGTTTTTGGCAGATTGTTTGTGAGGATTAGATTAAAAGAGCTATGAAACCATTAACTCCCCCCCATTGTTGTTCCTTCTATTCTTCCACATGCATTTCCCCCTCTTTTTAGATCTTCTGGTAAAGGGGACTCTGTCTTGAAAAGATTGCTTGAAAATATTTGATTAAGCTTCTTCATCACCCAAAGACATCCTACAAAAGAAGCTTAGAAGCATGTAAACCCCTCAGAGAAGGAATCGAGGCTTAAAAATTAGATTGTATTGTTTCCTCTTTTGGCGCATTCGCCACCCCTGCAACATGATATACAGTCGCGCCAATAGCACATCTACCTTTTTTGTTGCATAAAAACATCTGTGCCCTCAAGGCACACTTCCCTTGCTTGCAACACCCGCTTTCCTTACGCCCCATTGGCACACCAAACTTGCGTGCAACATTGCAAAACCTTCGGCCATTGGCGCGCCTTGCATCTATGCAACATAAAATTTAGATGCACCAAGTAGTGTTAAAGGTGCAAGTGCATCCCTTATTACAGCAACACAATGTCATGCAATCCTTCCATGTACTGCGCCAAGTTCCCTTTGGCGCACCAAAGTTCCATGTAACAAAAAAATTATATGCGCCACTGGCACATCCTGTTCCTGTGTAACATGAAGAATATCAACGCCAGTTAAATGCATATATATGGCATAGGCGCACTCCCGCTTGCAACAAAAAAATGTCATCTGTAGTTTCCATGTGCCATGTGCCCTTTGGCGCTACTTTATCCCTTGCAGTAGCCCTTTTCTGTGTGCCATATCATTTAACCCTGTAGCCTGCAGTATTTATGCGCCCTACACCCTGAGACCTTAAAATCACTAACTCTTTCTTCTGTCAATGCTTTAATGGAAGATCAAACAACTAATATGACTTTCTTGCATTGGGTTTCACTTCTTCTTCTTGCAGATCAGCAACTGAGTTTAGACTTACATATGTCAACATCAAGCAAGAAACCTACCAAATCTAAGGGCAAAGTCAAGCTCATAGAAGAAGAAATGAAGTACAAATATCAGAGGGTTAGGATGCCCGAGTCCCAAGTAGAATGCGACCTAGATATAAGGGATTCTAAGCTCGAACACATTGATATGGAGGATTTCTAGGCCAGAACCCGGAAGGTCACCAGAAGCCCATGGATGGACAAACTAAAGGGTAGTGGGTTACATTTTGCTGGAGGGATCCCAATTAGTGCCATGAACAATGAATTCATGATGGTGGTGGCAAACTACTACAATAAAGACACCAGGTGTGTCGTAAATGAGAAGGGAGAGGTCGTGATCAGCCTCACTACCTGACACTTTGAAATAAAGCTCGGCATTCCTCACCACCAGCACTTTTTGGCCGTAAGCCAGGAAGATTACGTCAAGGCTTGGGATGACAATGAGGATCAGTGTATGCAGTTGATGAATGAAGTATAACTGAAGATACTTAGAAACAATGAACAAAAATGTGCCAGATCAACGCTTTGAATGGGCAGAGATCATAAACGATACCATATCTGAGAATCTCCAACAACTTACCACAACAGGGAGGTTCTATATGAACTCCTACGTAGTTTATGTTGCGGCCACAGAAAGGGATTATCCAACTTTAATGTGGTACGGGGTTTGGCCCCAAGTTAAAATATATGAATACTATCTAGAGTTGAAGCTGGAGAACAGTATCCCTCAGTTCACAAAAATTAACGATGCCTTCTTCTATGGCATCGTCTGCCTTATGAGGGCGAACATGACTCACGGTCGTATGACCAAGAGCATCATTGCTGCAATAGAGAAATGGGGGGCCTTGTTCACTCAATTCCCCACCTTCATTTGTCTAAGGGCATTCAACTTCTTGGGGGAACCAACCAAATTGCCCAGATATGTCAGCCCCAAGTTGATCCTGTTGGAGCTGTCAAGACAGCTCGTAACCTACCACGAAAAGTGTCTCAAGAGAAAGAAGGGTGGAACTCCTTTCCCCCTCACAGTGGGCAAATACACTTGTTCTTCTCACCACAAAGCCCAGGAAAGGCCCACTTTCGATCTAAGGAATTTCCTACCTAGGACCAAGCTTGATTTGATCCACATCCCTCAGATCGAAGATATCTATATCAACCTATACCATGAGGGCAAACTCAAGAGGAAGGATCATTCCCACTTGGCCTTGGCGGAAATCATCCAGTACGGCATAGCCATCATCCCAAAAGGTTATCTAATTTCTGATCAAGAGGTTGATCAGGTATATCTTGACACAGATGGGGATGATTGGCCTTTCTTTGTGATTGACAGGAACAAAGAACCTCAGACCATAGAAGAAAGGGTCAGGGAAACTCTGCAGAGAATGGAGCATTGGTGCAGAATGAATGGCCTCATTTACCTTGGAGTTGATTTCACTACATCTCCGTTGGGAAACGCACCTTCAAGACCTAAACAGCTGCCAAAGAGCAAAGATAAAGGCAAGGAGGGTGAGTCAAGCTCTACCCAAGAGGGAGCTCCTAAAATTCCCCCTGTCGCTGCACCTGAGAAAGATATAACTCTAGCTTCTCCAGAGAAATAAGTGGCCGAAGATGTTCCGAGGGGCACATCCACTCAGGATGTTACCACCACTACAACTATTGAGGTCCCTTCTACCTCTTCTCCCTCTCCTCCTTCCCCTCCTCGAGTGACCCAAGCGACCATTCCTTTGGTCGTGTCCTCTCCCCCATCTTCTGTTGTTCCCCTTTCCTCATCATCCATCTTCTCTTCTCTCGCAGAGCTGTCCCCCACCATTTCTTCTCTCATTTCTCAGCACCCTTCCATGTCTGCCTCCCCTGTAGTATCTCTTCCTCCCATGAGCACTTCCTCGGCCTTCTTCTCGATGCTGCCTCCAAGTGTCCCCACGTTCTTTCCCTCTACTACTGCAGCTGCTCCTTTTTCTACTTCCGTCCCTTCTCCCATAAGTCCAATCTGGATCTCCCAGCACCTGAGTCAACAGAAGAGGAAAGCTCCCATTGCACCGATGGACTTCTCTGTCATCCCATCAAAAGGGGCCAAGAAGCAAAAACCTATAACCCACTTCTCACAAAGTGCATCAGGGGAGAGAGTAATGAAGATTGCATACCCCAATCCTTTGAAGGATAAAAAGGATCTATCTTCGACAGATTACATAGTGACTCAAGTCAAACTAGGGACATCTTCAGAACTCTTGCAGGGTGAGGCCTTATTTGTAGTTGACGATCTTTGCAAAAATCTCCAAGAAGCAAAGGAAGAGAAAAGGCTATTAAAGGAGCAAAATAAACATCTTCTCCATGCCTTGCATAAGATGGGTAGTGCACCTCCCACAACTGCTACCGAAACTCCTGAGCCTCTGAACCAGGATAAAATTAATGAATATGCCAAGATCGGTGAGTAGGGTATGCCAGTTTCTGCCTGGAGGAGCCAGATCCTCAAGGACAGTGAAGGAGTAATCACTAAGTTCACCGGGTTATATCAGAATATCAATCAGATGAACAGAGAACTCCAAGCGATAGCAAGACCCATCTCCAAAGAGCTGGATCATGCCAGGATGCAACACGAGACCTTTCAGAAAATGTTTTACTGTTCAGTCAAAGATCTAGTCAAGTTTGGCATCCTTGGGCACCCCAGAGCCCTCAACAGAATCCTCTCTAATCTGGATTATCGAGTTGATCAGCTAGAGTTCGTCCTGGAGAAGATCGACAAAGTAAAGGAGGAAGCCCTGGATGCAATGCATCAAATGGAATAGATTGTCCTAAGAATGTCTCTAGGCTTGCTCACTTCTTCTTTCACCTTAAGAAAGGTTGAATAAACTATTCAGATCTTCAAGGAGATCATTTCACAGGGACTGGGACCAAAGGTCACGTTTGATGCCGAATCCATCAACAACCTGTTGGCATGTCGTGACTTCATTGGGTACCTGATAGAGGAAGAAAATGATTATTCCAAACTCCCAGAAAAGCTCACAGATGAGCGGGAGACTTGTGAAGCTATCAGCGATCGACACAAGGATCCTTCCTAGGATCAACTTTAACCCATGATTAACAAGTTCATGGAGTACCGTGCCCAGTTCCACATCTCATCTCCTGAGAAGAAAAAGCAAGATACCCCCTTCCAACCGCGGGACGACGACAAATAGTTTCTTTCTTCCCAACTTTCTTTTTGTAAATATCTAAAGTATGTTGACACAAATGATGGCATCATCCATGTTACACTATGGGATGATAACATCCATCAAGTTGTCAAAAGCCAACATGACTTTGAGATGTTTTGTAAGATATTTTGTAATTAGGTGGTTGGTTCCTTTTTGCCTTCCTTCTTCTCCTTCTTCTATAAATACTCGAATACTTGTTGTATTGTGGTGAATATCTTTTAGATGAAAAATAGAACTGAGAAGAAAAGGATTTTTACTTTTTGTAACAGAAGAAAATATTAATACAAATATTAAGACTTTGTGCTGAATATGTGTGTTATGGGCATTTGATCTTTCTTATGTCAGATCTATGCATTTATTCTGTTGGATCTATCTCTACTTTTTTGTCATTTATTATTCAGTATTGCTTTATTTGTTTATGCAAGTAGGTTTGGCTTTGTTTACCACCAATCCCAAAACATAAACCCTCTAACCTTTCTGCTATGGGATCCATTTCTTTTCTCCCTTCGGACCTAATCTTTCTTCATCCTCTATTTCATTCCTTTCTTCTCACAGTTGGAAACACCCCTACTAGGATGAGATCCCAAACCCCTGAAGGCAGAATATTGTGAGACTTGCACAGATTCCTACAGGTGGAAAAGTAATAAACCAGTTTCGCTTTACTGACTCAAAGAGGGGCTATGCCCCACACAATGTTGGCTTGTTTATCCATAGATCTGCCCAAGAGACAGATTTTCAAACCAACATTTTTTGGCGACTCCGCTGGGGATCGAATAGATCTATCAGTTATATGATGGTGGTATGATAGAAAATCAGTAAAAATCAAAAAAAATCACTATCTGTTTGCAAACTCTAACTTTTTGTCAAAAATCTAAAATTTTGCAAAAGTGCTCCAAATTGAAAATTTTCTTCTGAGATCCATAGATCTGGCCTAGTTGGAGATCTTTAGTTCGCTAAGTTTTTATAAAAATATGTATTTTTCCATAGATCTGAGTTTTTAACTATTTACCGAAATTTTCAAACTCTTTGAAAAAGTCAACTTCGAAGATTAGAAAAATTAGCTTACTAATCTTCACTGTCATTTTATCCTCGTTGTTCTTTGTCATTGAACCACAATCAGTTTTCAAAAGGGGATAATTTTAAATATTTAGAAAAGTACATGCTGTTGGTTCTTATCAGAAAAACCGGAAAATCAGCAAGTACAACCAAAAAGAAATTTTAAATCTTTGCCACAACATCACAGATTTGGAGGGTACGCTGGCGGGTGAGCCATTTACGTGCAGTAGGTGAGCTCATGGAGAAGTTGATCTTACTTTTGATTTGCTTCAAAGGCACAACTTCAGTATAACACTGGCATGCTTTTCATCACTAAGTTCAGTTGATCGGTCAGCCAGAAGAGCCTCACCCCCAAAGAAGAACCGGTTTTCACAAGGAGCCTCCACATCCCTTTGTAGCGCCTTGCTGCTCAGCAGGAACTGCGTTTCCAGCCCGTGTTCTTTTTCCAGCTGTCCAGATGGCAGTACCATGGGGAAATGCTATGGGGCCCCTGGCTTTACCACATCCAGTTCACGCACTCCCTCAAGGAAACTGAAAGAATTTTCCCAAATTCGACGGGAGCGGAAACCAAAGCATGGATTCACACATATCTGCATTCATCATGTCATGCAGTATCCTCGATGTGACCCACGAAGATGTGTCAGTTTGCCTCTTTTTGGAGACCTTACAAGCGCCCACAGCAGAATTTTTTCTACATTTACCGGCCGGATCTATTACCAGTTGGGCCACCTTGCGGGATGCTTTTGAAGACAGGTACAAGCCTTCGGAAGATGCATTTGCATTGTTATCATAGATCGCTCACCTAAAGAAGGAGGCCAATGAGACCATGTGTGATTTTATCACTAGGTTCAATGCATTAATCAACCGTGTCCCTGTCGCCATGCTTCCAACACCAGAAAATCAAAAATGTTTCTTCATGAATGTTATGAGTTCGAAAGTAAGTTTCTTACTCCTGTAAGAGCAAGTGGCTACCTTGATTCTCACCCAAGCTGCTGCCATCCGAATTGAAGATAATTTGATAATATCTAGTGAATTAAAAAGGGAATCCTCTAAGCCTAAATCTTTGGGCCCTTCACCCACTACTTCGTCTGATCCAGCATTTCAAAAGATGGCGAATGACTTGCTCGCATTAAAGAAGTAGTTAGCCCAAGCTTCCCCCAATTCCTCATACCGGGATATTCCATGAAGGAATTTCGTTTCCAACAATGTTCCACAAAGGTCGCGCTTACCCGCAACTGCTCCACGGTTGGCACTTGAGGCTCCTCCGGTCAATGCCTCTAGCCAAAATTGAAGAAGAGGAGAAAGATTATGAAGAACCTTCATCTCAAGGTGAAGATGATCAAGACGTTGGTGAGCCGACTGGCGACTCTACTATCGGGTTTATGGAATTTGAGGAGGAAGAATCTGACGAAGAGGAAGGTACACAAGCCTATGCAAGTGGACAATCATATGTTGTTTTTACCCGCTCACAAGGAAAAGAAGAAGAGGTCGTTGCCCATGTGTAGAAGGAGAAGGCCGTGTCAAACGCGCCTCCAACTATTGCTAAAAGAGGTAATCCTCTTCCTACTCAACTCCCTGTTAAGTCTTTTACAAGGAAATATTTTCCCCCCGTCTCTCCTCCAAAATAGCCCTCTCATATTCCTATGAAGACCAATAATCCTACTCTACCATCACGAAATGAGGGACTCATTCCTTCACCAACACAACCCTTGGCCGCATTTGACATAATTGATCATGCTAAAAAGACCAAGATCCAAATGTCTGAAGCTGAGTATCTTTAGTCAAACCCCAAACAGCTGATAAGATTGACTAAGTATATTCAAAGTCAAGCTGTCATAACTCCCCAAGTTCCCCCGAAAGGAATCCTTTCCACTCCTCCTGCATCCTGCATAAATGTTACCTCAACATCTGCATTAGGCAAGATAGAGCCCTTCTACCTCTCCCTCCTAATCAATGGTCACAAGTTCAAGTAACTGTTGTCATAATTTCACCCCCTGGGGCTTCTGATAATGTCATGCCGGTAAAAGTTGCATCAATGCTTTGGGCCTCACCCTTACCAAGCCTTTTGGTAGATGTTATTCCTTGGAGACCAAATAGGTTCGCAATTGATTGGTCTAAATCAAAGACGCGCAAGTGTCGCATTTGCGGACATTCCCTGAAAAAAATGGGTGAAAATGACCGGTCCTCGTTGCCGATATTCTAGCAGCCTATGGAATACTGCTAGGAAGGATTTTTTGTAGTGACAGGTTGGAGGATAGAATTCATACACGACTGGTCGTGAAAGGCTAGAATCCAGCTGTTAAAGGTGTAATACAGACTTTGGAGCCAGAATGCACAAGAAGATCGTATTTGGTTACTAAGCTTTGAGGACCCCAAATGCTCGAAATGTCTTTTCGAATCATCAGGGATGCTGAACTATTTCTTCTCTACCAAGGAGCTGACAATCAATTGTTGTTCTCGTCGGGACAAGAAGAAGATCTTAACAAGGTCTAGACCTTGCCGAATTTGATGGCAAGTCAGTGCGAACCAATGGATGTGGAACAACCGGAGCCATGCTAATATCTCTCGAACCGGCCGAATCGGCCGAAATTATTCCTCTCTTTTAAGTTGCAGTTTTTCAACACAAATCAACACTGCTGAGTATGAATCTCTGCTACGGATGGCACGCGAAGTACGCAAAGGAAAGACTCGGCAGGATCAAAAATCATTAATGTACAAGGTGATGCCACGAGCTATTCGTAGGAATCAAGTTAAGATGATATAGTCAAAGTGAAGAATTTGAGAGGCTCAGAGGCACTACCGTAATAGCGATTGTGGGACGTGTCCCATCGAAGAATTTGACGAGGAAAATTGATAGGAAAGCCCATTCCGAAGAGCTCAGGAAAGATGACATGGCTGATTCATTAGCCGTTTCAGCATCGCGCTCATGCTCCCGTCATCCCAGTGTTTGAGAACGGGAAGAAATACACCATTGAAATCTGTTTTCCGCCCAAGTTCCGTGTCCAAACAATTCTTCAGCATTGGAAAGTATTCTTTCGATGACAATCAGAGCTCGGATTTACACTTTCTAGATATCAAGGCGGAAAGCTTGTCAAGGATTCTCTACATGTTTGAAGAATCCATCTTGCTATTATGGTTCCGTTTGAATCAATCACCAATCAAAAGGATGAATCTGGAACGGAACGATAAGTATATGTCATGCTCAACTAGGACAACTAAAATGCAGCTGACAACCCGCCTAGTTTCTGTTAGGCAAACCGCCACTTGTGCCAGATACCCGCCGCTTCTGACCATTTTGTACAAAAGAAATGCAAGGTAGAGATGGTTCGGGCAGTCCTCCCCAGCAATTCGAACTAGTCAATCTTAGGTTCAGTAGAGCATCCACAATTCGTGAACATTGGAAAATGTTGCACGCCTAAAGAGAAGCGGAAGTTTGTCAAACTGCTAAAGAAATGGACATGGATGCTATTGGCATGGTCCTACGCCTATCTGAAATATTCATAAGCCAAGATTTGTGGACGTCTAGCATGACATCCCGTATAGAAAGAAGACATCGTTTCTTGCCTTTCGCCAGAAGTAGAGGCATTATAATCGATCCTAAGATCTCAAGTACTATCCAAGCTGAAATTCAGAAAATGCTAGATGCGAGAATCATTTTTCCTATCCATCACAGTCATTCTTGATCTAGCATTGCATTGTGTGCTATCTGCGCAAGAAAAATGTGTGTGAAATATCGCATATGCGTCTGATGTTTCAAAACTTGAATCAGGCCTCCTTAAAATACATATGTACTTCACTTCCTATAATGGATCAAGTTCTATAATCAGTAACTGGATCAGATTTATTTTGTCCATGCTTGATGGTACCTTGTCTCCTTGGCAAAATTCACCCCCCAGGGTAGATTTTTGATAACATGCATCAGAATATTTCAAGTGCACCAGGCAGATAGATTGATTTAGAGCAAACATCATGTTCTCTGGAGATTCCTTTCATCATTTTTCTAAGTCTCTCACTTGGAGAAAGGATTGAATGAGATGCTATCAGCTCTGAGATATTAATGTGATCAAGGTTGCAGAAAACTGATCAACTATGGGCCAGGAAAAATGCTGTGAAAATTGGCATCAACAGTAACTTGCAACAATAGGGACGTGTGGAGCTTCCGAAAGACGTAGATGCTGCCAAAAGGCACTCAAGGTAGCTCTGGAAGCCGTCACCCTTAGGGACATCTGGGACAGAAGTTACACGGGGGGCGTGAAAAGCCAAGTAGGTTCCGGCCGAAAGAGGAAGATCAAAGATGACTAACTGCTGAGCGGGAGTGTTCCCAGAGAAAAGAGTACGCGAAGGACGCGAACCATTCTCGGTTCGGCCGAAATGAGAATAAGTGGCCCGCTAAGCAATTTTACTGGGAAGAAATTTGGGCCTTGAAGTTGGTGAACCACCCAGATCGGTCGAAATGGAGAACTGGTCTAAGTCTGAAATCAATGTGGGACAAGTGTGGACATGCAAGGATTGCGAACCGGCCAGTTCGGCCGAAATGAGAAGTAGGCTGGCCCGCTAACTCAAATGGGACATTTGGGCCTTGAAGACGTGAATTCCACTCGAATTATCTGAAATGGAGAACTTCAGTCTGAAACTTATGTGGGACCAAGTGGGACAAAAAGGATGTTCTCAACCAAGCCGAAGATCTTAACAAGACCGGAAGAATTTGTCCCATGATGGAAGCTAGGACATCTAGTGGATGAATGGCCACTGCGAACCATGCCGATATCGGGTGAACCGGTAGGTTATTCCTCTGTCTTTCAAGCAGCATAGGGACATCAACGGGACAAATAAGACTACTGAAAGTACGGGAAAGAGCCGGCAGGCCCGCAGACCAATGCAAATCATGACACGTGTCACAAGGGAAAGAGGTCAAAAAGTCAAAGGGCGAGTTTTGAAGGGTCAGCCCGAACCAATGGGATAGATGCCACGTGTCCCGGCTAGGGCCCACAAAGAAATTTCAAAGGATATAGCCCGCGGAAAGGTGGAGGAGATGAGAATTATTCAGCGAATCAGAGCCTGCCACGTGTCGTCCAGGTGGCGAAGAACATTGAAAATATTTCAAAACACGTTTTGGCAATGTAATCTATTGCCCTAAGATCTTCAGAATCGCCATCACTGATTCGATCCAGAGCTCAGATTTAGCATCCGTCATGCTTTATCATCAACGTTTGAAAGCTAGATAAAATTCTCTACATTGATTCTGGTGGTCAATCCACCCAATTTTGCCAGACAATTCTCAGCATTGGCAGAGTATAAAATCAATGATAATCACCTCATTGGCTTTCTGAAATAAGGCAAGCAATTTTAGTGACGCTTCAACAACCAGCTTTAATGTAGCAGATCCCGCCGTTCTACATGCCAGCGAATCCGTTACCGCTTCTACCATAATGAAGATGATTTAAAATGCGACCTAGAAGTGGTATGTGGTAGTTTCAAAGGAAATAAAATCCTCAAAAGGCCTCTCTCTTTCTTCCTATAGCGGTTGTTACAGAGGGGCATGATCGCTTTGTTGAGGGGACATGACAAGTTGTTCATCTATTCGGCTCTGCCCTCCCTTCTTTTCTTCTCTACCGGTTGAAAATAGGATCGTTCGAACCTCCTCAGTTTGCTCTATACATCGGTGTTTTTTGCACTTTTACCTGATTGAGAAGTGGATGTTCTGTGCAAACTTCTGAAGCAACAAAAATGTGTTTTGTGATTGGCATCTGTCCATCCTTTCTAGTTTTTGCTTGTTTTCTTCTTTCCTCTCTTCATTGCCAAAGGTATTTGTGCATGTTTGAACGTTCCATTGAAAGATCTGGAGCTGTGTTCATGGAGTTTTGGAACATTTTCTGTGTGAAATCTATCCTTGAGGCCTGTGATGCACCCTAAGTCCATCCTTCCCATTGCTCACCTCTCTTTGTCCCATGACAGTTTTGATAGATGTTCAACATTCTCCTTCTCTGGTGTATCACCGTTTTAGTGTAGGCTTTTGTTCTTTTCCTTTCTCTCTCTCTCTCTCTGTCTCCTTGGCATTGTTAATTAGGATTAGATTAGCCAGTGCCTACACTAGAATAGCTTGTGGCAAGTAGTTTAGGGAGCATGGAACCAGCCTTCTCTGGAGATTCCTCTCTCAGTTTCACAAGTCCCACGCTTAAAAGAGAGGTTTCCATGTTGTGCAATCACACTGGATGCCTGAGTGATCAACCTAAAAGCGGTAACTGGATCAAAAATGTTGTCCATGCTTGATGGTTTTTCAGGCTACAATCAGATTGAAGTCTCACCTGAAGACCAATTTAAAACAGTATTCACTACCCCCTGGGGCATGTTTTCCTACAGCAGGATGCGTTTTGGCTTGACCAATGCTAGCGCCACTTTTCAGCGGGCCATGGACCTTGCTTTCAAAGGTATGATGGAGAAGATCATCGTGGTTTATCTGGATGACTTAACTGTGTTCTCTAAACAATGAAATGATCATTTTGATCATTTAGAGCAAGTATTGGCCAGATGTCGAGAACATGGAATTTCCCTGAACCTGAAAAAGTCTATTTTTGGAGTCACAGAAGGAAATTTGCTAGGACATGTTGTTAGCAAAGAAGGAACGAAGATAGATACCAAAAGAGTTAAGGCTATTCAGGGCCTTACTTTGCCTACAAGCAAGACAAGCGTCCACTCTTTCTTCGAAAAGGTGAATTTTCTCAGGTGTTTTGTTCCCGAATTTTCTTAAAAGACTCGTCATATATTAGACATGATGAAAGGGTCACCAACTTTCCGATGGAGCGAAGAAGGGAAGAGGTCGTTCGAAGAAATAAAAGCTTCCATCACTCACGCACCAGTCTTGGTATGTCCCGATTTCTCCAAAGATTTTATCATGTATAATTATGCATCTGAGCATATTGTATCTACCATCTTGATGCAAAAGAATTCTGAGAATGTTGAATCCCCAATTGCGTTCTGAGCTCTCCCTTCAATCCTCACGAATTAAAAATGACCCAGTTGGATAAACATGCCTTCGCCATTTTCAAAGCAGTTAAGAACTTCAGGTATTACATTCTAAATTCTCATACAGTAGTGTTAGTCCAAGACACAGCAGTCAAGTCAATTTTAACTCAACAGGAGTTAGGAAGTTTGCTAGGAATATGGATTGCAAAAGTCCAAGAGTATAACCTGGATATAAACACAATTAAATTGGTAAGAGGCAAGGGCCTCTGTCAAATTATGGCCAAAAACCAAGGGTCAGAAGTTTCCGGGGAAGAAAAAGATTGTGTCAATGGAGCACAAATCCAGCTGGAGAAAGCCGTGTCTCTAGCCATGGTCATGTTTGTCGCAACCAGCGATTGATTGGTATTCCAATATTACTTTTTTCCTCACCTATGGCGAATGCCTGGCTCACTTGACTGCAAAGGAGAAGCATGCTATAAAGCTTAGAGCAGCCAAATATGTCATCTGGGATGACAGTTTATACAAACGCGGGATAGATGGCATCTTCTTGCGATGTGTTGACAAACCACAACAGACAAAGTTACTTCAGAGTTTTCATGATTCAGCCTGTGGTGGTGATTTCTCCTCATCCATGACGGCACACAAGATCATCTGGGCCAGGTACTATTGGCCAACACTTTTCAATGATACAACTACCTGGGTAGCAAAGTGTGAGCCTTGCCAGCAATTCGTCGGCAAGCCCAAGTTGGCTACTTTTCCCCTCAGGCCAGTCATTGTTGACATACCATTCAAGTAGTGGGGAATTGATTTTATTAGTGCACCCAATCCCCAATCAAGTGCCAGACATAGTTATGTCCTAACAGCAACAGATTACTTAACCAAGTGGGTGGAAGCCATAGCTGTCAAACATGCCACTTCCGAGGTTGTTTGCAGTTTTATCAAAGAAAATATCATTGTCAGGTTTGGCGTTCCAAACAAGATTGTTGCCGATAATGCTTCAAACTTTTCTTCACGGGAAGTTATTAGTTTTTTCTATGAATATGGAATAACTTTAGCTCACGCCTTAGATTATTATCCTCAGGGAAATGGTCAGGTAGAATCCAGTAATAAAAACTTGGTGACCATCATACGAAAGTTAGTGGATGAAAATCAATGAATATGGCACAAATCCTTATACGACGCTTTGTGGGCAGATCGTATAACTCCCAAGAGGTCTCTTGGCATGTCACATTTTCAAGTGTTATATGGCACTGATGCCGAGCTTCCCATTTCTGCGGAAGTCCCTGCTCTGCGCTTGGCACGAGCAATCGAAGATGAGACTTTCCAGAATTCTCTTGAAAAGAGGATCATGTATCTAGCCGAGCTCGAAGAAAAGAGAGTGAGAGTGGTTGACAAGATCACCGAACATCAGAATCAGGTCAAAAGATTGTTTGATAAAAAAGCTAAGCAGAGAAATTTCCAGGTGGGAGACCTCGTCCTTTTGTGGGACAAGCGAAGAGAGCCGAACAACATGCATGAAAAATTTGATTCTCTATGGAGAGGGCCTTTCAAGATCAAGTGGCTCAATGGAGAGAATAGCTTCTATCTCTCGTATCTGGACGGAACTGAACTTCCGCTTCCCTATAGCGGGTAACATCTGAAAATCTTCAGGAAGTAGAGCTTGCTCTCTTCTTTGTACAGTTTGCTTTTGTTGTGTGTTTGTTTTTGTCGTGTGTTTTCTTTTGTTGGTTGTGTGTTTCCCTTTTCGGTCGCCCTTGTTTTTGAATCTGTTACCCAATGGATAGGCACGTGAGATCTGGGATTCTCTACCCCTGATTTCCATTCAGAGATTGTCCCCAGAAAGAGCCAGCTGTTATCCCGTAAAATTGTCAAGGGTAATTTTATGGGTAACCATTCCAAAAAAAATTTCTGGTCCCTCGTCAGGGACCTCTCCGCGTTCAGAACGTTGCAAAATCCCTTCCTGGGAAATCTGGTTTGCCGAACTTAGCCATTTCTGGTCTTTTTTGTTCAGGCACACATAATGTCTATGCAACATAAAGTGTTCATGCACCCCCTTTAAATCCTTTGGCGCATGGTTTGACGTGTCGACATGCCTTTTGGTGCGCCTTCCCTGCATGCACCATGGTGCATGCGCCCTCATGTCAACAATACTTTAGTTGTGCCACATTTTGATGCGCCAAGGGCACACATATTTATGTTTTGACAACACTTTTGGTACGCCAAGGCTTACATATCTTCGTGTTATCAGGTGTTTTGGTGCGCCATAGGGCACATCCTTTCCATTTTCGATAGGTATTTTGGTGTGCCACTTGAAAAAATGGTTGGCGTATTTATTACCATCTTGCCTATATATAGGCGCATCTGCCCTGTCATTTTCATCAGACAAAAACACATGATTATTCTTTTCCCTTTGTACCTGTCAGCGCGTCTATCATTATCAATCACTTCGTGGACCCGGTTTCACACTTCTCCATTATATAATCCGGGTAAGAGGTCCCTATTGCTCTTGTGTTTTGTATTTTGGTTTTTGGCTGCTTATTTGTGAGGATTAGATTAAAAGAGCTGTGAAACCATGAACTCCCCCCCCCCCTTTTGTTCCTTCTATTCTTCCACATGCATTTCCCCCTCTTTCCAGATCTGCTAGTAAAGGGGACTCTATCTTGAAAAGATTGCTTGAAACTCTTTTTATTAAGCTTCTTCATCACCCAAAGACATCCTGCAAAAGAAGCTTAGAAGCATGTAAACCCCTTAGAGAAGGAATTGCGGCTTAAAAATTAGATTGTATTGTTTCCTCTTTTGGCGCATTTGCCACCCCTGCAACATGATATACAGTCGCACCAATAGCACATCTATCTTTCCTGTTGCATAAAAAATAGCTGCGCCCTCAAGGCGCACTTCCCTTACTTGCAACACCCACTTTTCCTGCACTCCATTGGCACACCAAACTTGCGTGCAACATTGCAAAACCTTCCGCCATTGGCGCACCCTGCATCTGTGCAACATCAAATTTAGATGCACCAAGTACTGTTAAAGGCGCAGGTGCATCCCTTATTACAGCGACACAATGTCATGCAGTCCTTCCATGTGCCGCGCCAAGTTCACTTTGGTGCACCAAAGTTCCATGTAACATAAAAATTATATGCACCACTGGTGCATCCTGTTCCTGTGTAACATGAAGAATATTAACGCCTGTTAAATGCATATATATGGCACAGGTGCACTCCCGCTTGCAACAACAGAATTTCATCTACAGTTTCCATGCGCCATGCACCCTTTGGCACTGATTTATCCCTTATAGCAGCCCTTTTCTGTGTGCCATATTATTTAACCCTATAGCCTATAGTATTTATGCACCCTACACCCTGAGACCTTAAAATCACTAACTCTTTCTTCTTTAAACGCTTTAATGGAAAATCAAACAGCTAATATGACTTTCTTGCGTTGGGTTTCACTTATTCTTCTTGTAGATCAACAACTGAGTTTAGAGTTACATATGTCAACATCAAGCAAGAAACCTACCAAATCTAAGGGCAAAGCCAAGCTCACAGAAGAAGAAATGAAGTACAAATATCAGAGGGTTAGGATGCCCGAGTCCCAAGTAGAATGCGACCTAGATATAAGGGATTCTAAGCTCGGACACATTGATATGGAGGATTTTTGGGCCAGAACCCGGAAGGTCACAAGAAGCCCATGGATGGACAAACTGATGGGCAGTGGGTTGCATTTTTCTGGAGGGATCCTAGTTAGTGCCGTGAACAATGAATTCATGATGGTGGTGGGCCGCTGCTATAATAAAGACACTAGGTGTGTCGTAAATGAGAAGGGAGAGGTTGTCATCAACCTCTATGCCCGACACTTTGAAATAATGCTCGACATTCCTCACCACCGGCACTTTGTGGCCGTAAGCCAAGAATATTACGTCAAGGCTTGGGATGACAATGAGGATCAGTGTATGCAGTTGATGAATGAAGTATACCTAAAGAACAAGAAAGTGGTGACTAGGTGGCCACAAGTCATTCATCGTAGTGAATTTTTAGAGGAACTCAGTGATACAATCACGTTCCTGAGTAGAGTATTTGGGCTTCCTGATGCCCACTACTTTCACAAATGGATGCTGAGATACTTAGAAACAATGAACAAAAATGTGCCAAATCAATGCTTTGAATGGGAAGAGATCATAAGCAATACCATATCTGAGCATCTCCAACAACTTACCACAACAGGGAGGTTCTATATGAACTCCTACATAGTTTATGCTGCAGCCTCAGAAAGGGATTATCCAGCTTTAATGTGGTACGGGGTTTGGCCCCAAGTTAAAATATATGAATACTATCTAGAGTTGAAGCTGAAGAATAGTATCCCTCAGTTCACAAAAATTAATGATGCCTTCTTCTATGGCATTGTCTGCCTTATGAGGCCGAACATGACTCATGGTCGTATGACCAAGAGCATCGTTGCTGTAATAGAGAAATGGGGGGCCTTGTTCACTCAATTCCCCACCTTCACTTATCTGAGGGCAGTCAACTTCTTGGGGGAACCAACCAAACTGCTGAGATATGCCGGCCCCAAGTTGATTCTGTTGGAGCTGTCAAGACAACTCGTAACCTACCACGAAATGTGTCTCAAGAGAAAGAAGGGTGGAACTCCTTTCCCCCTCACAGTGGGCAGATACACTTGTTCTTCTCACCACAAATCCCGGGAGATGTTGGCAGAGTTGGAGCTATTAAATCTAAAGCACAACTTCCTTACAAGGCCCATTTTCGATCCAAGGAATTACCTGCCCAGGGCCAAGCTCAATCCGATCCACCTCCCTCAGATCGAATATATTTATATTGACCTATACCATGAGGGTGAACTCAGGAGGAAGGATCATTCCCGCTTGGCCTTGGCGGAAATCATCCAGTACGGCATAGCCATCGTCCCAAAAGGTTATCAAACTGCTGATCAAGAGGTTGATTAGGTATATCTTGACACAGATGGGGATGATTGGCCTTTCGCTGTGATTGACATGAACAAAGCACCTCAGACCATAGAAGAAAGGGTCAAGGAAACTCTGCGGAGAATGGAGCATTGGTGCAGAATGAATGGCCTCATTTACCTCAGAGTTGATTTCACTGCATCTCCATTGGGAAACACACCTTCCAGACCTAGACAACTACCAAAGAGAAAATATAAAGGAAAGGAGGGTGAGTCAAGCTCTACCCAAGAGGAAGCTCCTGAAACTCCCCCTGCTGCTGCACCCGTGCAAGATATAACTCTGGATTCTCCAGAGAAATAAACAGCCAAAGATGTTCCAAGGGGCACATCCACTCAAGATGTTGCCACCACTACAACTATTGAGGTCCCTTCTGCCTCTTCTCCCTCTCCTCCTTCCCCTCCTCGAGTGACCCAAGCGACCATTCCTTTGGTTGTGTCCTCTGCCCCATCTTCTGTTGTTCCCCTTTCCTCATCGTCCATCTTCTCTTCTCTCGCGGAGCTATCCCCCACCATTTCTTCTCTCATTTCTTAGCTCCCTTCCATGTCTGCCTCCCATGCAATATCTCTTCCTCCCGTGAGCACTTCCTCAGCCTCCTTCTCGATGCCGCCTCCAAGTGTCCCCACGTTCTTTCCCTCTACTACTGTAGCTGCTCCCTTTTTTACTTCTAGCCCTTCTCCCATAAGTCTAATCTGGATCTCCCAGCACCTAAGTCAATAGAAGGGGAAAGTTCCCATTGCACCGATGGACTTCTCTGTCATACCATCAAAAAGGGCCAAGAAGCAAAAACCTATAACTTGCTTCTCACAGAGTGCATCAGGGGAGAGAGTAATGGAGATTACATACCCCAATCCTTTGAAGGATAAAAAGGATCTGTCTTTGATAGATTACATAGTGAATTAAGTCATAATGGGGACATCTTCAGAAAGCCCGTAGGGAGAGGCCCTATCTGCAGTTGACGCTCTTTGCAAAAAGCTCCAAGAATTAAAGGAAGAGAAAAGGCTATTAAAGGAGCAAAATAAACATCTTCTCCACGCCTTACGAAAGATGGGCAGTGCACCTCCCACAACTACCACCGAAACTCCTAAGCCTTTTAGCCAGGATAAAATTAATGAATATGCCAAGATCGGCGAGCAGGGTATGGCAGTTTCCACATGGAGGAGCCAGATCCTCAAGGACAGTGAAGGAGGAATCGCTAAGTTTACCGGGTTATATCAGAATATCAATCAAATGAACAGAGAACTCTAAGTGATAGCAGGACCCATCTCCGAAGAGCTAGATCATGCCTGGATGTAGCATGAGACCTTTCAGAAAATGTTCGACTATTTAGTCAAATATCTGGTCAAGTTTGGTGTCCTCGGGCACCCCAGAGCCCTCAAAAAAATCCTCTGTACTCTGGATTATCAGGTTTATCAGCTGGAGTTCATCCTGGAGAAGATCGACAAAGTAAAGGAGGAAGCCCTAGATGCAATGCATCAAATGGAACAGATTGTCCTAAGAAAAAGTTGAAGAAACTATTCAGATCTTCAAGGAGATCGTTTCACAGGGACTGGGACCAGAGGTCACGTTCGACGCTAAATCCATCAACAACCTGTTGGCATGTCGTGACTTCATTGGGTACCTGATAGAGGCAGAAAATTATTATTCCAAACTCCCAGAAAAGCTCACAGACAAGCGAGAGACTTGCGAAGCTATCAGCGATCGACACAAGGATCCTTCCCAGGATCAACTTCAACCCATGATTAACAAGTTCATGGAGTACTGTGCCCAATTCCACATCTTGTCTCCTGAGTAGCAAAAGTAGGATACCCCTTCCAGCCGCGGGACGACGACGAATAGTTTCTTTCTTCCCAAATTTCTTTTTGTAAATATCTAAAGTATGTTGACACAAATGATGGCATCATGCATGTTGCACCATGGGATGATGTCATCCATCAAGTTGTCAAAATTCAACATGACTTTGAGATGTTTTGTAAGATATTTTTTAATTATGTGGTTGGTTCCTTTTTTCCTTCCTTCTTCTCCTTCTTCTATAAATACTCGAATACTTGTTGTATTTGGTGGTGAATATTTTTTAGATGAAAAATAGAAGTGAGAAGAAAAGGCTTTGTACTTTTTGTAATAGAAGAAAATATTAATACAAATATTAAGACTTTGTGCTGAATATGTGTGTTATGGGCATTTGATCTTTCTTATGTCAGATCTATGCGTTTATTCTGTTGGATCTATCTCTACTTTTTTGTCATTTATTCATCAATATTGCTTTATTTGTTTATGCAAGTAGGTTTGGCTCTGTTTACTACCAATCCCAAAACATAAACCCTCTGACCTTTCTGCTTTGGAATCCATTTCTTTTCTCCCTTCAGACCTGATCTTTCTTCATCCTCTCTTTCATTCCTTTATTTTCACAGTTGGAAACACCCCTACTGGGATGAGATCCCAAACCCCTGAAGGCAAAATATTGTGAGACTTGCACAAATTCCTGCTGGTGGAAAAGCAATAAACTAGTTTCATTTTGCTGACTCAAAGAGGGGCTATGCCCCACACACTGTTGGCTCATTTATCCGTAGATCTGCCTAAGAGACAAATTTTCAAACCAACAGGTCTAAAGGTTGCCCTTATGCAATTATGTCCCTCTGACCCCAATTTTGATAATGATGACCTCCTGGATGATGAACCTATTCCACCCTCACCACCTTCTTCACATCTTCCTCCTACACCTATACCAATACCTCCACCCTCACAGCTTATAGAGTCACCCCCGAAATTTTAAATTAACATGGTTCATGTTAGAGAACTTGCCACACCACCACCTACATGTCGTTGCGCCCAGCTGACCTTATAGGGATTTTATCCTCCAGTAGGTTTTTTACCTTCATGTCGTTATACAACTTACCTTACACCTTCTCCATTTTCCAACTTCCCTCAAATCAACATGATACATGTCACTACACGTGTGCATAAGGGAAAAGAAAAGGTAGCTAACCCACCAACCAATCCTATAACCAACATACCATCTGCACCTATACCTAAGATAACTATCCGCGGCCTTGCATATCCCATTTATAATGGCATCACACATCGCACCATGCTCAAACAACTACACCAATCTCCCCTCAAAATGTCATTATACAACCTCATACAAACCTCGGAATCCCATTGTCAAGCACTTGTAGAGGTTCTTCAATCTATTGAGGTTTTACCCAATGACCCTACATTCGTAGCCTCCATCATCACACCCCATCATGTAGCCTCTCTCACCAAATTACCACCTTCATCCTCACCTCACCTTGTTCACCAAGTGGCCTCCCTTAGCTTCTCAGAGGAAGAAATTATCCCCCACCAAACCGATGACCCAGATCTTGCAGTTTTCATCTCTGTCCATATCAATAATATACGCATCTGATGTGTTATGATCGATGTGGGTGCTAGCTTTAACATCATCTCCTCTCATGCATTCAAAAAAATGTGCATACCCAACAATTGCATGCATAAACATCTAGTCATGTTGTGTTCATTCAATGACGCTATCACCTCTACACTCGGCACTATCATCATCCATGTTTGTGTGGGCCCTCGTACTATTCCCAAGCTATTCTACATTTTGGAAGGGGAGTTTTAAAACAATTTATTGCTCGATAGACCCTGGATTCATGTCATGGGTTGTGTTCCTTATACTTTACACCGATGTGTATAGTTTGAACATAAAGGACGTTCCTATACCATTCCATCTAACCCATCACCTTTCAAAACCTATAACATGCTTTATCGGCCCAACGATGTCCTTGTACCTATTAAGGCATCTACCTCCATGCCTACATCTTCTTCACACATGATTCCATCCACCAGTGTCGTTGTAACCTCACCTTCACCCAAATATTCTATTCCCACCATTATTGTCGCTTCTACGAGTCACACATCAGCTTCCCAACTAACCGACACCTCCGCCGATCTAACTTCTAACACTTCCTCCATTCCAACCACCAATATATCAACCACTAATCCCTTGGAAGGTGTTTTTCAACACCTCAGTATGGGGGAGTATCACCTGTACAATGTTAATACATTCCTTACTCCACAATAGTATGGAAACCTTCACCAACATCCTCACTATGATCACTGCATAGGCAAGCATATCCTTTATGGTCCTCCCTACCTCTGTATCCATATTACCTATGGGGGACTTTATATTTCCACTTACACACCTGAACTGCCATCACAAGCCCAACCTTTTTTTGCTGACCTTTAGTCACTTACCAACCATCGCTTCGTTCGCACTTTCCTCCACTGCTGTGCCTGGAAGGGTTTTGGATTTGGAATTTATGAGCAAGGTTATCACACCATTATTTCATGTACCACACATAAACAAAATGATCATAGTGGAATCATTTTTACCAAACTACCTACCAAAAATCACCGTATTGAACTCATTGAAGACATTGAGCCCTCTCCACCTTCTTCACCTACCCTACCTTCACCAATGGAGTTGATGGATCCTAAATCTATCCCTCCTACCTTTTTTTTTTCATAAATACCATTTCCTTAGGGCCTTTGACCTATTACCGTGATGGCGAGGCTCCTTCCTCTCTTCCTTTCTTGTATCCTAACATGATAGGGGACAATACTCCTATTAATGTTGTTCAATGTCAGGATGATGATTCCATACTCACCTACCTTGGTGCTGAAGACTCTTATATTCACCAGTCATTACCTTCTAAGATGCAAACAATGTTGAATGAATCAACTATCGAAGTCAACATCCACACTCAGGACGACCCCCACATTCTCAAGATTGGCCAATCTCTGGATGCTGCTGAATAGGAAGCCCTCGCTTCTTTTCTTACAAATCATAGCCATGCTTTCACTTGGTCCTATGCTGACATGCCTAGCATCGATCCCACTATCATGGTCCATAATATTGTATCCATTCTTGATGCCAAACCCATAAAACAAAAGTTAAGGAAAATGCACCCTCGCATTTCTCTTCTTGTCAAAGAAGAGCTTCAATGCCTTCTCTCAGTTTCCTTTATCTTACCCATCGATTTCCCCCAATGGATTTCTAACATCATCCCTATAACTAAGGCAATAGGGGGAATTTGCATTTGTACTCATTTATGTGATCTCAACCCTACCTACCCAAAAGATGATTTTCCTCTGCCTGGTATTGACCAGTTGGTTGACCTTACTGCTAGCCATGAGATGCTATCACTTATGGATGGTTTCTCGGGTTATAAAAAATTCTTGCTCGCTCTAGAGGATCAACACAAAACCACATTCATTACTACTAGGGGGACCTTTTACTATCGAGTCATGCCTTTCAGCCTTAAAAAATTTGGTGCCACCTATTAGCGGGCTATGACTTACATCTTCCATGATGTCATGCATCGCATATTGGAAGATTTCGTGGATGATCTCTTGGCCAAATCTAAACATCACGCCGAGCACCTTGCCATCCTTGAAACTATCTTTGACCACCTCATTAAGTATTATGTTTTCCTTCAACCTAAAAAGTGTGTCTTCGTAGTTCTCTCAAGAAAACTCCTATGATTTATTATTTCCCTCTGTGTTATAGAAGTTAACCCTAGTAAAGTCAAGGCCATTTTGGAAATGCCTTCACGCACTACTCTTAAACAACTTCGTAGCCTATAAGGTAAATTGTAGTCCATTCACCATTTCATTTCACAATTATCTGATTGGTGTCAACCATTTCATCATCTTCTTAGGAAGGATGTCTCCTTTAAATAGGATGATGATTGTCACAAAGCTTTTGAGGCCCTAAAACAATACCTTCTCCAACCACCCATGCTCATTCCACCTAAAGACGACCAACCCTTCTACCTATACATCTTTTCTACCGATCACTCTCTTGGGGCTATGCTCGTTCGCATGATGAACAACATAGGGAGCAGGCGGTTTATTACATAAGCCATACCCTTCTAGACTATGAAACTCGATACACTCACCCTGAAAAACTTTGCTTAGCCTTACTTTTTGTTTCCACCAAACTTCACCATTACCTACTCAACCACAAAACCTATTTTGTGACCAACACTAACCCCTTACACTTCATGTATGCTAAACCTTACATAAATTGATGTGCCGCACGTTGGCTCATGCTTCTTGCTGACCTATACCTCGAATTCATCCACCAAAAATCTATCAAGGGCCAGGCCATTGCTGACCAGCTCGCTGATGTGCCTCTTTCTGGGAATCAATCTTCAAACTTTGATTTCCCTAATGAATCCATTGCTAACCTCTCTTTGGATGATGACCCTTACAAAATGACCTTATTCTTTGATGGTTCCAAATGTCTGCATGGGGGTGGTGTAGGTATTATCCTCATTCCTCTTAATGGGTAACCCATGCGTTTATCATTTAAACTCGACTTCGAGTGCACTAAAACTATTTCCGAATACAAAGCACTCGTATTGGGTCTCATGACTACCTATGCCTTAGATGTCAGATCCATTAATATCTTTGGTGACTCTTAGCTAGTAGTAAACCAAGTCAATGTTGTTTATCAGTGTCATAATGAAATACTTCAAGAGTACAAACATTACGTCAGCATCATGTTGACTACCTTTGACCGCTATAAAATTCAAACCATTCCGCGATCCACCAATAAATTGCTAGATACCATGGCCTACCTCGCTTCCCAAATACCCGCTTCGCCTGACGATTTAGAAATCTTTGTTACCGTAAAATGCATACCAAGACCTTATAAATATTGTTGTCTTAACCTTTTTCAAACTGCCCCACTAAACACACAAGACCTTTGGTATAAGCAACTTGCAGACTACCTTTCCCTTTCTATATTGCCTCCTAATCACACACGTAATGGACAACGCACCTTTCTCAAGAAGGCCTCTCATTATGTTGTCATGGGTGGCCTTCTCTATAAACAAGGCTTTGATGATATCCTCTTATGATGCCTTACCAGCTCTGAAATACCCTATACCATTAAAGAAGTTCACGATGGAATATGTGGAGGTCACTTCAGTGGCCTTGCTGTTGCTAAATGCATTATTCGCCTAGGCTATTATTAGCTGACCCTCAATCATGATTGTTGTGACTATGTTAAGCATTGTGTAAAATTCCAACAACATGCCAATCTTCATCACACACCTAGTCACACCTTACAAGTTGCTCGTGACCTTTGGCCCTTCTCTCAGTGGGGTTTGGATCTTATCGGAGAGATCAATCCTCACTCTTCCCTATGACATCAATGGATCATCACCGCTACCGAATATTACACCAAATGTGTTGAAGCCGTACCCCTCATCTCCACTAAAGTGAAAAAATATGTGAGTTCATCAATCATCACATTATTTTTCGCTTCGGTGTTCCACATTGCCTTATCACTGATAATGGAAAAAAATTCAAAAACAAAACTCTACAGAAAATTTGTGACTCCTTCGGTATCTAAATTAGCTTCTCCTCACCATATTACCCACAAACCAATGGCCAAGCTGAATCCACCAAAAAAACCTTGAACAAAATTCTCATGAAAGTGGTTAACAATACTGGAAAGGATTGGCATATGCACATTCCTTTCTCTCTTTGGGCATACCATACTAGTATTCACACTTCCACTGTTGCTACTCCATTTTCTCTGGTCTATGGTACCAAGGCTGTTTTGCCTCTCAAAGTCTAGATCTTGTCTCTTTGTATCTCTCTTGAAGATATGTTTATTGATGATGACTTTCGCCAAGACCATTTAGCATAACTTAAGTTATTAGACGAATGTCGTCTTCATGCTCTTGACCTCCAAGTCTACCAAAAATGCATCAAGTGTGCATATGAAAAATGTGTCCATGAACACACCTTCTAGGTCAGTGATCTTGTCCTCAAGGAAAATTAAAACGTAACCAAAGCAGAAAAAAGCAAACGGGGCAAGTTTGCTCCTAACTGACTTGGACCATACATCGTGACCCATGCCTATAGATCAGGTTCTTATCGCTTTTCTTCACTGGACGGTAATCCAAAACTTGAGCCCCTCAATGCCTTACATATTCAACCATTCTACTATTGACTTCTAGTCCTACATCACTATTTATCTAGTTCATGCTCATCCCTTGAGCACCATTTACCTTTCTCATTTCCACACCTCATCCCCAACGACTAAACAAGAATCATGTGATTACCCGTCACCCTTTTTCCTTCTCTTAAATATGTGCACCACGGCTCTGCACATGGCATGATTCTCATGGATACTTTTCATCTTCTTTTAGATGAGATCTCATGGTTGTTCACCCTTGCCTTCTCAACAAGAACCAAATGCTTCATTATAGTCTAGTCCATGACTTAAAAGCCAAAAAAAATTATTTCCAAAAATAAGGGATTAACGCCTTGAGTCAAACTTCCAATATAAAATATGAATCCCTCAAAAGGACATCTTACGCCTTCAATTGTCACTATAAGTAGACTACTCCCTCGAAGGATAGCTATAAAAAGCTCGCAACTCTTTACATAGTCTTTCCAAAAAAAAGAAAAAAAAGAGGACTATTTTCTCAAAAATCAAAATTCAAAAGCTTTCCGCATTGATCAACGTTGCAAAGACCTCAAGGAGACATCTATTAATCCTTTATAGACTTCCCACATTAATCAGTCTATCTAAAAAAGTCAAAAAGAAAAGAAAAGTCACACTTTTTTTTTCATGGACTTGCCTATTGTGATCTTGGATTCCTTGCCCAAGACATTTTGCTTCATAACATATGACCTGATTACCTTCACCTCCTTACCCATTGTATTTTCACTTCATACCTCAAGGGACCTACTGAACTAAGGAAATTTGGTGATCATGTGACTATTCATCACTCTTATAATTATCAATCATGCAATGTCTTTAGGGTCTTACATTCACTAGCCTATCTGTAGATGTGTTTCATACATTTTGATCCTTGTCAATTAGGTGGCTTTTTTTCCCCTTCTTATCTTTTCTCTTCTTCATTACCTTTTGATCATCCTATATAGGACTAGATCCTCGATGCCTGTTTTTGGGATTTTCTTCTACCACCTTAATTAAGCTAAAATCACCTTTACCTATCTACCTATTCTCAATCCAAACATGAATGACCTCAACCTAATTATACCTATGACCTAGAATCAACACTACCTATCGACCTAAAATCACCTTACCTATCTACCTATTCTCCACCCAACCTGATTGACCTTGACCTAATCATACCTATGACCTTGACTCAAACCCTACCTATCAACCTACCTGCCTCTTCTTTTATCTTCTCATATTCTTCCCTACCCTATGGGATAACTACATCAGTCTGAGGTCCCTTTTCATCGGGACTATGTAGGTAGCACTTCCAGGGTGTGGGGCCCTGGAAGGTTAGCTCAACCACTTTTTTACCCTCACCATTTCCCCCATTTTTTCTTTTCAATTTCCTATTCGTATCAAAACATTGACATCTAAACCATATACCACATAACTTTTACCACTTATATTATTTCACATTTTTATACATAACCAACATTTTCCACATTTTACACCATCTCATGCATTTATATTGCCATTTTTTACCAAAATACCGAAATGAACATCCATGCCTAAACCAACCTGCCTCCATTATGCCTAAATCAACCTAACTTCACCATGCTTAAACCAACCTGACTCAATCCATGCCTAAACCAACCTGACTCCACCATGCCTAAACCAACCTAACTCCACCATGCCTAAACCAACCTGACTCAATCCATGCCTAAACCAACCTGACTCGATCCATGCCTATGACCTAATTCTATCATGCCTAACTTGTCTAGTTTCCATCCATATCATCATAAAGTAAATAAACTACACATCATAACACATAATCAAATAAACCTCATATATCTCCTCCTATACATCTTAATGTCTCAATAATGTACACTCATCTCAAAAATACATGTGTCCCTCATACATTATCAGCTCTCAGGCCGTTATCCAATACAAAAATATCTTCAGCTCGTAGGCTGGTATCATGTACAAAAAAATCATAATAAATACAAAATATCTTCGGCACTGTCGACACTAAAATTTTCCTCCATAATTTCTATTTCATTAATGTATGTATTAGGAATAGGATGTTGTTAAGTGTAATTAGTAGTAGCGTCCAATAGAAGATAACGGCGCCGTCAGTACGGTGCCACCAATAATGTGGAGTACGGTAACAGTCAAAGTACAATAGGAATGTTGTAAAAAGTAAATATTTGTCGTAAGTGGTCCGGTAATTTTAAAATGTCAAAGTTTGGGTAATTAGAGAAGTAGGGTCTACATGATTAGGAATTAGAAATATTATATTGGTAATAAGGACAAGGAGTGAGGTCATAAATATTTTGTGTATTTTATTTGTAAAAAGTCTAAAAATGTGGAACCCATGTAAAATGATAAGGTTTATCTTATCTTAACAGATAAGCTTACATGTACAGATAAGAGTTAAGGTATGGAATATGATTCGTCAGAGTGGATTTCTTATCCTATCTTAGAGATAGGATGGATAATCCTGGAAGTTCTGATAAATAGAGAGGCCACCCCCCTCATTTAGCATAGAAAGAAGTAGTGAGAAATATTGTAGGAAGTGTGCGAAGGAAGCCATCAGTTAAAGGTGTGTTGAAGAAGCCATCAAGAGGTGTAATTGTAAAGTTTCTCCCATAGTCTTGTTGAAGTATCTCATGGGTGAGATTGTAACAGTTTCATGTTAATATTATAATTTGTTTTGATATTTCATATTTGTCGTCATTCTGTTTTATTATAGTCAATGGTATTCTTGTGTTCGGTTGTTGTTTTGCTTCCAGATTACATCCACTAAACTAAAGGCTGTGCATTAGTAAATAATCATAGCACGAGGAGTTCCCCGGTGAAGAATTATCATAGTGTCGGATTGGTGATGACATTTTGGTTCCGTTGCCGGGACCATTCCTCGTTGGTGGATTTTCTGGAGAGATATTCCCACTTAGGCAAAAATTAATTGGAGGGTAACCTTGTTTTTACTATGCATAGTAGTTACCATGGTAAAGCCATTTTTGCCATGAATAGTAGTTACCATGTTAAAGTCATTTTTGCCATGAATAGTAGTTACCCCTTGTAAAGTCCTTTTTGCTGGGAATAGTAAATTACTGCAGTAAAGTCACTTTTTTACCGTGAATAGTATTTACCGCAGTAACTTCACTTTTTACCGTGAATAGTGTTTACCACAGTAAAGTTAGTTTTTACCGTAGTAAGTCAAGTTTAACCATAGTTTACCATGGTCATTTCTATTTTTAATGTAGAAAGGTTGTAAAGTCACTTTCTAGTATAGTGATTCAAATTATTTGTGCACATTAGTCTTCTTAATTGTACTTGTGGGTTGGTATTTCACAGTGGTTACTTTTGAAAATGGGAAAGATTCCTGTTTTTTCAGCTCAATCTAATGAAGATGCTTCTTCTTTCATTCAAGAGTTTAAACGATCTTGTATTTGTAAATGGCCTTATAAGAAGGGAACAATGGACTGAATTTTTTCCTACCTTTTTGGATGGTTCAACACTTAGGTGGTTTGAAACACTAGGTGAAAATGTGAAAAATTCATGGGATTTATTAACTGAAAGTTTTCTTGAAGAATTTGGTGCACAACAAAAATATGCAGATCTCATGATCGAGATCACAAAGCTGTCCCAAGGAGAGAAGGAGAAGATAAGGGATTATCATGCTCGTGTTCTAGAGCTAAGGAGGAAGCTCGATGCCCAGATCCGGTATCATATATAATCCATACAAACATGACTCAGCATGTAAGCCAGTCAATAGCAGGTCAATCATCTCCCCATCTGATGTCAAGGAATGCTCCCTATGACTGTGTCTCTCCTGACCCCTCTGCTACACCTGTCTAGTGCTTGACACCTACCTCACCTCCTGTTGATGGCCCCTCATCTGGGGCTAGCTTCTACACAGTAGTGGCCTCACCATGACCTTGTTCCTGGGATCATTGGCCCTCTGTACTCTCCAAACTATGAGTGCGGGATCTAGTCCTCTCACTGAGGCATGTTGTGCTTTGTACTTGGCATAGGAGGGCACATCTATCCCGACAGATAATAAATGATCCTGATAATATCGTGACTCTACTAGGGCATCTCTGAACCTGGCCATGGGCACTATTTGTGGAGGTGCCATGGGTCTTGATACCTGCGTAGGTATTTGTATAATGGGAACCTATCCCTGAACCTGCACTGAGCCCTGTGCTAGTACTAGAGCCTGAGTCTTCCCTAGAATCTATGTCTGTGCTTGTATCTGGTCTTGAAGGGTAGTAATATGTGCCTATGTTGTTGTTAGTTGGCCTTGTAGACCCATAACCTGCCCCTACACCATGGCCAACTGGACCTGTAAAGCCTACACTTGTGCCTGTAGAGTGGCTATCTCCCCACCATCTCTACCTACCTCCTCTCCATCTCCATCTCCCCCTGCCTCCACCTGCGTAGGTACCTGTCCTTGCCCTTCCTGATCCTGCAATGTCACTATCTGGGCCTGTAAGATGGAAACCTGTGCCTATGAACCTGTGAGTTGCCCCTGCATGATCCCAAGCTACATCACCAAAGTAGCCACCTACCCTTGTAGGGCGTCTCTCTAAACTATGATGGTGGCTAATTCTGGTTGTCCTAACCTGGGTGGTACTACTTATAACTATGTCACCCACCACTACCTATACCCATCTGTAATCCTAACATCATCAATCTGTGTATCTACTGGCTACTCCTCCTGTCCAATCAGCACTATGGGTCATGGTGGAGACATAGGTCTCTCCACGTGATCTCTCCTGTACTATGGGAAGGGTGGTTGTATGTCCTTTACCAATCCAAATTGGCATCTAACCTGCTCTATGGGTAGCCACTCATACTCTCCCACTCTCCTCCCCTCTATCCACAAATGTAGCTATATCCCACCTAGCTATGTGGCCATCTGTCTATATGTGGGGAAGCTCACATATGGCCTCTAAATGATGTCCACCCCAAACAACCCCTTCAATAACCTCCTATAGTAAGCTACATCATGAGTAGCTCTAGCACCTCGGGTCTCTCCACTAGCCGGTACCCACCGCCTATACCCAACTCTCAAAACTCTCCATGGGAATGCATCTACCTGGGGCATCCCCACTAGTCAAACATAAACAAAGTGCTCGTAATCCCAACAATGTAGTACTATGAAGTAGAAAATGTTGAACCTTCGTAACCGCCCATAGGCCCATAACTCTTTATATACCTGTGTCAACAATGCAGGTGCCCATGCAAACTATGTCCAATGTATCATCATGTCATGAAGGACTCCCATCAGTGACCTTAAGAATCTCCCACCCTCTGCATCCAACAATGTGAAGTAGCACACTGTCTCCATCAAGAGTACCACTAACCTCATCTCCTCTAGATGAGCTCTATACATCGCTCCATAGCTCATGTTAGCACTATGGAACATTAGGTCTGCTACACACTCACCAAAATAGGTGCTAGTAGCTCTTCAGATTCCTCTGAAGAGATGGAATAAACCTAGGCCCCCAATATGGGCAACTGTAGGATCCTGTAGATGTACTCCAGGGTGATCATCATCTCACCCGTCGACATATGGAAGGTGTTGGTCACCGAGTCCCATCTATCAATGAGGGCAACCATCAGACTTTTCTCTCGAACAACATGCCGGTAGTGCCTCACCCCTATCAACCCCACCTCTGCAACATGCTACCACTACTCCTGCATCATGCTTGCCCATACTGTTAATAATAAGGATGGTACATGGGCCCTCATCTAAAACTCATCTCAGGCCTGTATCCCACAAAAGCAATGTATTAGTACACCTTCCCAACTTACCCTATTTTACCCCATATCCCAACCTAATATATTTTCCGACCCCCATCCCATTGGCCTTGTTGCTAACCCATCTTACCTACCTATCTACCCTAACCCTCACCCCAACCTACCTAAACCCATCTACCCTACCTATTTACCCTAACCCTTAACCAAACCTACCCAAACCCATATACCCTACCTATCTACCCTAACCCTCACCCACACCTACCAAAACCCATCTACCCTACCTATCTATCCTAACCCTCAACCAAAAATACCCAAACCCATCTACCCTACCTATCTACCCTAACCCTCACCCAAACCTACCTAAACCCATCTACCCTACCTATCTACCCTAACCCTCCCCTAAACCTACCCAAACCCATCTACCCTACGTATTTTCCCTAACCCTCAACCGAACATACCCAAACCCATCTACCCTACCTATCTACCCTAACCCTCACCCAAACCTACCAAAACCCATCTACCCTACCTATCTACCCTAACCCTCAACCAAACCTACCAAAACCCACCTACCCTACCTATCTATCCTAACCCTCAACCGAACCTACCCAAAACCATCTACCCTACCTATCTACGCTAACCCTCACCCAAACCTACCCAAACCTATCTACACTAACCCTCCCCCAAACCTACCCAAACCCATCTACCCTACCTATTTACCCTAACCCTGAACTGAACATACCCAAACCCATCTACCCTACATATCTACCCTAACCCTCACCCAAACCCACCAAAACCCATCTACCCTAACCCATCTACACTACCTATCTACCCTAACCCATCTACACTACCTATCTACCCTAACCCATCTACCCTACCTATCTACCCTAACCCTCACCCAAACCTACCCAAACCCATATACCCTGTAACACTCTGAACTCTTGTTACTTCCTCCTGAGCATTCAAGTGTTGATATATGATTTCTTCTGTAAAAAGGGACGTGCTCCTTTGATTGTGAAGTCATGCTTGATAGGGATTGTATCTTTTTTGCTCTTGAAAATATTTGACTGAGTCGGAATATGATTGGACTCTTTTATTTCTTTCATTTTGCACCTGAGTTTAATCTGATATCGGAATGAATTGTGGATTTATACATCTATAAGACTCAGCCTTGGATCAATGGCATTGATCCAAGAGATGCTTTAAGTTTATTCGGGATGAACAAAAATTATAGACCTTATGAAGGTTGCAAGGTCCGAATGTGTGGAATGAGCAATTCCGGAGTTAACTCAGGCTGATCTTGTTAAATGAATTGGTTCCCGATATCGTAAAATTAGGAAGGTCTTGATCTTGAGCTAGGTAATAAATTCAGATACATTTATTCAACTAGCTTATTAGCAGTGCTAGAATGAATCCTTTTCGTGAATGTATATTTGTTGGTTCTTATACTGAACAATTTTAATTGTTAAGACCTAAGCTGGGTTTATTAAGGTTAATAACCTAAACCTAAACTATAACCTATGGGTTAGATTAGTACTAATCTAACCTAGGCCTAAACTATAAACTAAATGTTCTAAAGTTAGTGACCTAGCGCTAATGAGGTTAGATTAAGTATCATCTTAAATTCTAACCTATGTTTCTAACCTAACTAATGAACATGGAGGAAAGGGACCTATGAAAGGGTGCGAGCCATGGGCGGTAGTTTCGATGGAATTAAATGGGATGGATAAGTATGAAGGACAAGGAATTAGCGGAGGTTTCAAACAGCCATCGAGGCCGACGTGGCAGAGTCACCAAATTTAGAAATGGTCTTTGATTTGCATTTTTCCATCGCCAACTATGGTAGTCGGGTGGCAATGGAGATTGAGCGGGAATTTTGGAGTTAATGCAATTAATGAACTCGGTCTCTGAGCTTGGATTTCTCGGGAAGACATGCAAAATGGAAAACTGGTTGTTTATTTGGTTTTTCATGTGCTTCGGGTTTCCCTCTGTTTGATCACTGGTTCTTCGCACCAGTCTACTTGGTGTTACATGGCAAATATGAGAATAACTAGCTCTTTTCTCTGTCAAGGAAAGTTTATAAGGCATGGAAATAACAAATTATTGTTATTGAATCTAACGTGGAAAAAGACGAGAAGGCTCGAGCTCTTTCAGTGGTCTTCTTCAGCTTTTTAAGCAACATTACCAGGCATGTTAGGCCCTAACTTTTAAAAATCTTGCTTTCTTTCAAATGATTTCATTAGAACAACTCTGTTCAGATGATTTTTGGGTTCAGTTGGTTTTTATGGAAGCTTTTTATGAATTTTTTATTGTATCTTCTTATTGGCTCGATTTTGCAAGTGAACCCTTGAAGGGTGTGCATTGTGTTTCAAACGGTTGTACTATCTTGCTGTGTTTTGCATTTCAATTATATTTTGTAGAAATTCTTGCAAGGGTAATGTTGAAACAGACATTGTTAGAGTCCATGAAAATTTTTCTTGGTAGATTTTGACTTCTGTAGAAGCCTTGTTGTTTATACTTCTTGAAATGATAGTATGTTAAGGCTTCTATAGAAGCTTTGCCGCGAATACTGTATGTTATTGGTTATTGTGGGAATCCTTGAATCGATAGTATTTTTAACTGTTGTAGAAGTTTAATCGAGAATACTATATGGGTTCGATTCCTTTTTGAGTCCTGGAAAGGTAACATACGTTTCTAATTCTATAGGAGTTCAGTCGTGAATACTGTATGTTATTAGCATAGTTGGAATTCTTGAATTCAATATTTATCTTGTATCTTTCTACTTCTGTAGAAGTTTAGTTGTGAATAATGTGCTTATTAACTCAGTTGGAGATCTGGATATGTAACCGTTGTTTCAACTTCTATATAAGCTTGGTTGTGAATACCTATTGATATTGGCTCTGTTAGAGTCCCTAATATGTATCTTGTATTTAGACTTATGTAGAAATTTAGTTGTGAAGACTATTGGTGTTGAATTATTTGAAAACCTTGAATGTTTTGTAGGAATTCGGCTACTGATCTTGTCCACACTATGTTTTCTTTTTAAACTTGACTCTGTATGAGTCCTTGCTATATTCACACTATTCGGCTTGGATGAAACTTTGTTGAAAATAATGATTTGATGATGACCTTATGAAGATCTTGTCGAGGTTATTATTTCCTGAAAGTGACTTCTAATTTACACCCGTGTTGTATAACGTAGGGATTTGTTTCAGTTAAATGAAGCTGTGCAGGTTTGTGTTAGATTCAGTGTGAATGTCACTAGGTATGCATATGGAAACGTCATTTGTTTTAATGCTATCTAGCCTCTTGTTTGACTGTGATAAAGAGGTTATTCATTTGATTTCAGATTTTTATTTAAGTCCTTACTGTGTGTTAGTAGGGATTAGATTGAGCTGTATGTTGATGAGTGTTTCGACTCAGTGGGATTGTTCTTGTGTTTGAGCATGATTACGTCTTTTGTTATCGTGAATATCTAGTCATGTGCTTGACTAAAGTAAAGAGCTATTAATTGTACCTTGACAAGCGATGGCGTTGGATATTTTCTCGTTTGTTGAATATATGGAAAGTTATGTGGGGTCTATTTGATGGATTATTCATCACTGCCTTGTCACAAGAGCTACTGTGTTGTTCAGTAAGTTACAGGCAATTTTTATATTTGTATTTTGATGGACTGTATTTCTTTCTGTGGTCTCGACTGGCCTAGTCGTAGGCGTATAATGTGAATGCATTACTCTTGAAGTGGCATGATTGGAAGGGACATCTGAATGTCTCAGTTTCTTTCTCTTCTGTTGAAAAGTATATGTTGATATATTTATATTTAATTTTTGGAATTGTTAATACATACTGATGGATTCATGAATTGTTAGGATATTCATTTTTGTTGAATGTAATGGTCTGTCAGATGTTTGTTGTCCTTGGGATTCAGATGGATAATTGTTTTGGATACATTTTTTCTTCTTGGTCACTAATATTTATGAAGAAATATATGAAAAGTATCTAGGACTATTTAGTAACTATAATATGAGTTACGCGTTTATAGTCATGTTTGTATTACAAGGGCATAGTCTGAAATATGTTTACATGTTTAGTGAAATGATTTCATTTAAACAGGTTGTTTAATGAAAACAATTGGTGGATTGCAATTGTTTTAAGAATTAGTGCTTATCATACTCAGTTCACTGAACTGACCCATGTTGACAATTTTTGCAGATGATTGCCGTAAGTGGTAAAGGCATGTAGATCTAATAGGATGTTCAAATTGTTTAATTTGGTTTTATGATGAATTACAACTTGATTCTCTAAATGTACTACTTGAAGAAAGATGTTCTTTTTCTGTTGAGTATTGTATCAAATATGTTGAATGCATAAAATGTATTTGATTAGCTTTAAAAGGAATGAAAAGAGGTATTTGTTACTTATGTGTTTGCATTCGTATCTTGATGGTTTGATCTTCTTTGGTTCGAATGATCTTAAGAGCATTGTTATTATTGTATAACTTGGAGACTTTTGTGATTATCTAGGTAAGCTTGCAAGGTTATGTGACTGAATACTAATGATTGTTTAGTAGTTCTATTATGTTCTATCTAAAGTTAAATTGGAATTCTAGATCACTGTCTTTTGGAAAGCTAAGGTTAAAATAAATCTAAGTAGGAGCTAAATGAGCTGAATAAATCGTTACTTCCTAGTCTTGATCTAAGGCAAGACAATGTTTAATTGGATTCTTAATCACTTTATCTCGATACTAATAATTGAGATATAATTACAGTTATGAGAACTGATATAAACCCAAAAAGGGTTTGGTTAGCAATCTCATGTGAAGATTGAGGGTTAGTGTCCAGTTTCGTTGATTTAGAATTATGTATATTCTATGAACTCCTTGATGGGACCTCTAGTCTTAATAACCTCTCTTGTGTAATGGGTTTTATTAAGGAAGGTAATTCTAAGGTGAGGAACCCAGGGATTGGGAAAGACTAACCTTATGGGAGCATCTTATAGTATAATTTTAACTCAACGTATGTATCACTTATTAATAAGTAGATCTTTTTGAGGTGGATTTAAAGGTTGACGGCACAAGTCAACTGCAGGGTTGTACCTTCGAGAAGATTAGGATCTTCTTGAAGATACAACAATGCAGGTGACTTATGACGACACCCTTTGCATTGATCGTTAAGATTTACACCTTAAACTCGAACAAGTTACTCTGGGACTGATTAGGAATGTGGTCACGTTATAAGGCTGCCCTAGGAGACTCGGGGTATCTTGACACATTGGATTAACTAGGGTTGACCCAGTATGTCAGCATATCCCTAGTCCTCGGGAGCATCCCTATAACGTTGTCATCTTACTAATCCGTTCTTGAGTGAATAACTTGGGACAGGAGAGTCAGACAGAAGTCAGTATAAGACATTCTACATAACATAGGAATGGGGTGGAAGACGTATTCCAGATTGATGAGTATGCCGTCAAGGAATACGAGACATAAGCAGTATGTTTCAAATATTTGGCCAAAGTATCGCAAGCTATTGATTGCGTTGTCCTAAGTCACCTAGTCTAAGGGATGAGATGCCGATGAATAATGGTAACAATTATTCAGATAGGTTCCTTAGACAGAGCATTTTTTATCCCAGATTATGGAAGAGAACCGCAAGAGTGATGTGTTAAATAAAAACACCAACTCTTAATACTCATGAATATATCGGTAGATTACCGAGTCATGGAATGAATAGATTGGAGGTACTCTGAGTCATTACAGCTGCATATGGTTATCTGTTATGAGAATGGTTGTTTTGATTTGTGAGTTCTAAATTATGTATTTAGAACCAGGAAGCATTTATCAAAAAAAAAATTTACTTGTTCTAATGTATAAAAATGAGGATGTTACATACCCTACCTATCTACCCTAACCCTCACCAAAACCTACCCAAACCCATCTACCCTACCTATCTACCCTAACCCTCCCCCAAACCTACCCAAACCCATCTACCCTACCTATTTACCCTAACCCTCCCCCAAACCTACCCAAATCCATCTACCCTACCTATCTACCCTAAACTTCACCCAAACCTACCCAAATCCACCCACCCAAAACTATCTACCCACCCTAAATCCTTCCCATCTCCCTTAACCCTTTTCCCTCCCACCTACCCTCCTTTCCCACCCTGCCATTACTCTATTTATTTTTTTCTCCCCACTTACCCTTAGGTTGACTGACCCTAATTATCACTTGTACGACCACAATCTCCCCTTGACCGGCATCGGTCACTGTTCTTGTGACCGATACCGGTCAGTACCCACTGACATCGGCCATAAGTCGACCGACGTCGGTCACTATTGTACCTCCCTCCATGATTTCCCAACCCTAATTTTTCTCCCCCTAATAATTCTACCCACCCAAATCACTCCTCATACCCATAAATATCCCTATATTACCCTCTTTCTCTACCCCCTACCCTTCCCCATTCCCTTTTCCCTCTTTTTCCCATTTTGAAATTCTTTCCCCCCAAACCTCCCATTCTTTAATATTTTCTATATTTTACATCAAATTCACCAAACAATGAATCAAAAGGTTTGAATCCTACCTGATCCCATTTCCGCCATTGTGGTGGAACCTCCAACCTCCACTCCGCTCCTCCCAATCCCCCTCCAGTGTCTGCCATCCAATAAAATCCTCCAACTCTCTCCACCAATAACCTTGCTCAATCCGATCTCATGGACCCAATCTCGCCCATAAAATCTCACTTATGTGGCTTGCCAACCAAGCTCTTTGACGCTCTCTTTTTTCCTCTTCCTCTTTTTTCTCTTCTTGTCCTTTTTTACTTTTCAAAATGCACAAATGAATTTTAAAAATTTAGGTTTTTCACTTTTTATAACCCACCCGACTCAACCGACATTGATTAACCCTTGACCGATGCCAGTCTTCTTCCCTAGCCAACTGCTGTCGGTTCCCCTCCACCGTCATCGGTTCATACTGGTAAATGTCGGTTACCCTGCATTATCATTGCCCTCACATTTACCTCATTTTCCTTACCTCCCCTTTCTTTTTCCTCCCCTACACCTACCTGGACCACTTTACCTTCCCCTCTGGCCCTCCACCTTCTTCAACCTCACCTCATCAACTATTGAAGCCTCATTATTTTACCCCTACCTTGGTCTTACCTGTGCCGCGACCTTTCTCTTTAGACTTGGACCATTGCTAGTGACCTTTGACCTCATGTGTTCACTATACCTTGTGGCATTGTTACCTGTGTTGATTGACCTAATGACCCTACCTAGTCTATAGTCATGACCGTTTATCCTGACCCTACCTTTGGTGTACCAAAACATACCTAAACATTCCTGCACCTAACCTATGTTGTGTTTCCTGACCTTATCCTAACCTAGATACCAGAATCACTTCAACCTTTTTTGGATAAACCTATCAACCTTAGCTGATGTAGAGTTTGCAAGCTCTTCAACTTGGTACCAAGTTGCAATTTATACGTGTACGTGCGTTTAACTGCCCCTACCTTTGGCATTGGCCCGTTTACCTATATGCCTGATTTTCCCTTTACCCCATTCCTCATTTCTCATCATTCTGCTTTGCATCCACTTTTATCAAACCACTCACCAATGTGCTTTGCCACCTCATTAGTTCTTGGTTTGAGGGGGATCACCCTCATTCCCACTTGGGGCAATCACACTCTATTTTTGTTCACGTCACTTACTAATATAAGCTACACAACAAAAAGGGCCAAAATGTAGACACCAAATTGTGTTGTAATCACCTTGGTCCCCTAGTACAACCCTATAATCACTTCTTCATCCTCAACACCTTATCACCTACCTCATGCACCCCACACATTTTAATTTAATTACTTTAATTAAATTAATGCCATCTATCTCCATACATATTAATTGAATTATTTTAATTAAATTAATGACCTTTTACGCACACACATATTAATTAAATTATTTACATTATATTAATTCACTACCCTCACACACCTATTTAATATAATTTCCTTTATATAATGCACCTCACCTAACCACCCCCATCATTTGACCCATTAACCTAAACCCTAAACCAATGCCCAAAATAACCCTAACATTAGACCCATCCCCTCACCTCACATTTAAAGGACTCCTAAGGTTGGTTTTCACCCCAAGAAAAAGAAAAGAACCTTATAAAATGGTGGAGCAACTTCCTAGGTGATTTTTGAACAACCCGAGATATCTCGCCCAAACTAATGTCGGTTCACCATAAACTGATTCTAGTTATTCCGGAATGGACCAAATGGCCTATTTAGACCCATCTACAGCTTTGTAATGCGGGTTGGTGGTTGTTGGAAAACTTTAGATCTCAAGTTTGATCTCTTTAGACACGACATCAGAATGAAGATTGAATTGTGATCAATAAAGGAAACCAAATACATTGGCACAACAGTGAAAATTTCTTCCCAGCATCCTCTAAGGCAACAAATTCTTCATTATTCTTCAAAATTGTACCTCATAGAAGAGTAAGTATCCTCCTTCCATCTATTTCATTTTCTTATCATCATCTGTATTATTTGTGGTAAAGGAACCTAGTCTTTTACCCTCTTTCCATTCCCTCTCTCTAGTTGCAGCCACCTCCCATACCTAATCATCTTAATACTTGACCCCAATTTCCTATTGGACCTCCTTAGTAGGCTCAAAACTTTGCAACATATCTACACCCCCTCTAAGATCAATCCCCATCTTCTATCCACTCCACTTTTTCCCCAAAACTCTAAAAACCCAGACTGTGTGATTCCACTAGCCCCTGGCTTAACCGACATCGGTTCTCTCTAACCATCACCAGTTATAATAAAACCATCATCGGTCTTTAATCACCTGATCTCTTCCAAAATAACAACCTGTTTGTGACCCACATCTAACTTAACCTTATTTCTTTCTGAAATATACCTACCTGAACACCTATTTGGCCTTCACATTTGTATCTAACATAGCCTGTTAGCTCAGATTTACCTATAACCAACCTACTTGACCTCTAGATCTCCTTCTAGCCTAACATGTTACATTAGATCTAGCCTATTGTGTTTTGTATGAGATGCCTAAATCATATTAAACTACAGTAGGACAATATTTACTTTATTTCAGCATTGAATTGTTTTAAACAATGGATTGACAGCCATCTAGGAAGTATCGCACTTCCAAGATTTAGCATATGCTAGGCAGTCCACTGCATATATTGTTTAACTCTCTTTGGTGGTCTTGTTTTGGTTCTTATACAGGTAGTTCCTCCTAGCCAAAAGGAAGGTCTCACAATCACTTTGATTCTGAATTCAGAAACGCGTGCATATAACCTTCAACCATCCCAAATCAGGTATTCCTCTTACCACCTTTACCTTATCTGTTTCATCAAGTACTTCTTAGAAAACTAAGAAATCAGGTGAAACAAATGGCTTTAAACATGATTTAATCTCTTCCATTTGCTCCTCTTCAATGGGGTTTGGAGCTGGTTTTTCTTCCTCAACTGCTGTTAAAAACACCACTTGTTCTCCAACTCCAACTTCCTCTTTTGGCTTCACCATCAAGGGAATTTTTGTAATCCTAAATTTAAGAGCCAAGTTCAACAAACTTTTGTTCTTTTCATCCTTATTTGGCTCTTCTTCTTGCTATTGTTTTCCTTGACTGGCATTCTGATTTTTATCTTCCCAACATGGATTTGGGAATGCAAGAGGAGGGGTGGGTTGTAACTCAATTGATTTTACAATTTTTTGTGGTGGTGGATGAGGTAGAAACTCTTGTTTCTTTGGAGGGAATGGCTGTTTGGAAGGGAAAAGGATAGAAGAATTGATATGAGGTGGAAGACCAAGGGATGGAGAAATGGAATCAAATTTTGGGATAGCAGATGGGAAGCTTGAAACTTGACACTGCTTAAATGATACAGATTGAAAAGGGGGAAAAGAAAGAGTATGAGGTGGTGTGCTTAACCGTTGACAAGGTTACTAAATACACCTCTCATACACCTCTATCCCTTCAGTCCATTTTCCAATTTGGGGCAGCATCTCCACCATGAACTCTAGCTTCTCCTGAGGGTTGAAGTGTCTTGGAAAAGGGCCAACCCATGGACAAGGTGCCCTACAACCAATTCTGAAAGCCTTCATTTGAGTTGTTTCTCTTGATTGCACCATGCCAATCTCCATTTTTTGGATTTTTTCCAACAAACCAGAATCTTGCATTTGATTGTCTTCATTGTATGCATAGCCCTGCTCTTGGAAAGATCCATAGCCAAACTGATTTTGGCATTGCTACTCATATGGGTATGCATATTGATCTTGAATCTGCTCAAAATGTTGATTTGAAGGAGTTGTAAAGCACATTGGAGGTGGAATGTACTGTTGCTACTGTGAATGTGAATTCCATGATGGAAATGAATTCATGGTTTCACAACTTCATGGGATGAAAGAATAATGAAGAGATGGAATGAAAAATGAAAGAAAATGAATGGAAAGAAGGTTTGTAACTTTAGAGATGGGATGTTGATCAGATGGAGTCGCCAAATGTGCTTTCAAGTGCCTCCAAAGGATAAAATCTTCACAAGAACACACCAACCTACAAAAATGAAATGGGAGACCTCTTGGTCCCACCGGGCATGCAAAAAATGTTAGTGTAAATTCACAACACCCCCAAAATGACCTTCAAATCTACTGTAGAAAAATGGTAAAATTTTGTGTGAATGCACAACATGGAGTTTTCCCTAAGTGTGGGACCTTGCGAATTGGGAAAAATCTCCAGATTGAGGTTGGTTCCTACTCCTCTGTTTAGGTGTATGCATACAATTTTTATAAAGGTTATGATTCAAAATTCCTACTCTAAAACTACCAACGAGAAAGGGTTGAGAGAAAACATGGAAATGGAAACAAAACTAAGCAAAAAGAAAATGGTGATACACTAAATGAGTGTTGAAATTCTTGCTTTGCAAAGTAGACACAGATCATAAGAATACAACACAAAGCATGCACAGATTGCCAAAATATAATGAACGATAATAGTACAATAATAAACACATGAGAGGATTGGAAAATCAATCACAGAACATACATTATCATTCCCAAGTTTGATATAATGCATTACACTAGTACAGAGGCAAAAACATGCTACAGTCCATATGGGAGGTCTGAAACTCCTCAAATCCACCTACTAAGGAGAAAAGAAGAGCTTGTAAGAGCAAGGCCATCCAACAAAACAAAGGATCGAATCCTTTCCATTTATAACTGAAGCAAAGAGAGAGAAAGCAGAAGAGGGAGAAAATCATATCGTTTAACTCAACCATCCACCATTAATCCCTTTCAAATCGGCCTGCAAACCCATCAAATTGATTCCTCTATTTCTGTTTTGTGTGTTGGAAGAAAAATGATGAATTTTAGCAAAACACAGCTCTCAAAGAGATCTGATCTTGGTTTAATGGTGTGAGAAGACATTTTAGGGTTTTTTTTTCATCAAATTGAGTTGATTCTTCATCCATGGCGTGTAGGAGAAGGCAACCATGGCTGATTGAGCAAAAAATAATTCATTCAAAGCAATCTGGTTCACATTAAAGGCATGAAACACGTTTCTAAATTTTTATTCCTCGAAACCTACAAAAAATGATGTTTTTATGCCTCCAATGCATAGAGGAGATCAAGATATTTCGAATGAGTCCAATTTTTCCCAAATCTGATCTCTGGATCGAAAGATATGCCCATCTAAAGATTTAGGGAAAAATTAGGTCATAAATTCGGGCACAAATTTCAAGGGATGAATTAGGTCAAAAAATGGTGGCAAATCAGATTTGAAAAAGGGTTGATGGGCCCAAATTTTAATTTTTACAATTTTGTAAAAAAATCCCAAAACACTCCGCATCTACGCACTTTTGTTGGTTATGTGGCACCTATTGGTTGATCCGCAGCTTCAAAACAATCATTTTCCCCTTTTCACAAAATTGGAAAGTTTTCCAAAAATCCTCCATGGCCCCACCACTCTGAGACACATGGCATCATTTGATTGCTTGATGGGGATGTGCTCCATTTTTCACTTTTACATTTTTCACCACTTTAGAAAAAATTCCAAAATCCTCCTGATGCCCTGATCCCCGCCAATGAATTGACATGTGGCACCTTTCTATTAGATGTGGAACCTTGGCCATTTTCCTTTTCCAGATCCATGGGCCAATTCTTGACTTTAACCCTTTTGACCAAAAAGGATAAGTGGCAAAAGTTTCTCCTTGGCCCCGCGAATGTGCTTTGTTCCTCCTTCGGGCCTGCAGGCTAAAATTTGACTTTGAGAATTTTAACCCCAAAAGGGCTAAGTGCTGAATTTCTCTCCGTGCCTCCACCAACCTGCCAATTTCCTTGGAAAATTTTCCAACTTAGCTCCATGGGCCCGCCTTGGGAAAATTTCCCATCCAAACTCTGCCAAGCCATAACTCAAGAAATACAAGGAGTTAGGAGGACTTCATTAACTTTCTGGAAAGGGGAAGAAAAATCCTATCTTATGAAGACATTTCCATAATCTTTTGAGTGCTTGAAATGTGTGCAAATTGAAGTTGAAGCACAAGGAAGGAAAGAATGGAGGCAAGTTAGCCAAAATAAGCAGGGGCTCATTTTGGATAACATTAGCAAAATCACCACCCAAATGTCGTTGTGCCCTGTTATCCTGTAAAATTGACAATGGAAATTTTATAGGTAACCATTCCAAAATTTTGTCTTGGTCCCTCGTTAGTGACCCCTCTTCATTTGGAATGTTACAAAATCCCTTTCCGGGAAATCTAGTTCTCCGAACTTAGTCATTTTGGTCCCTTTTGGTTGGGCACACCTTTTATCCATGTAACACAGACTAAATTTTTGCCCCCTTCATTTCCTTTGGTGCACCCTTTGATGTGTTGACACATCATTTGTTGTTCCTTCCCGTGTTGTGCCTTTCTTGCATGCGCCAAGGTGCATGTGCCTTCATGTTAACAACTAAATTGTTGCAACATGTTTTGGTGCACCAAGGCGCTCAAAATGAAGTGTTGATAGTAGTAAATTTGCACCAAGGGTGCAAATATTTCCGTGTTGACACGCATTTATCCATGCAAAAGGGCACAAAGTTTTACGTGTCGACACATGTTTTGGTGTGCCCCTTGAAAAAGTGGTTGGCACATTTATTGCACCTTTGCCTATATATAGGCGCACCTGCCTTGTCACTTTCACAATTGAAAACATGTGATAAAATTTATTCCTCTACACCTGTCAGCACGCCCATCCTCCTCGTATCGCATTCATGGACCCTACTTCATCTCTCATTTTCTATATATTTCTGGGTAAGTGGTCCTCATCCCTCTTGTGTTTTCTGTTGTTGGTTGTTTGTGAGGTTGAATGCATTCTATCTGAGGCTTCAAACCCCCCTACCATTCTTGCAAATCTCTCTTCCCAAGTTATTTCCATCCTCTTTCTAGATCTGCTAGCCAAGAGGGCTCTGCCTCAAAAAAAATCCAAACCTCTTTACTTTGCCCCCTTTCATTGTCTAAAAAAATGTGGAGTTAAGCCTAAAGGATCACAAATACATCAGAGAGAAATAAAACTTGAAAGGTTGTTTCTGGGATGCTTTTTCACCTTGGTGCAATCGCCACCCTTGCTACAGGAAACACAATCATGCCAAGAAGTCACATCGACCTTGATTACAACACATAAGATCCCTACGCTAGGTATAAACCAAGTAAATCCTAAATGGTGTAGGTGCATCCCCACTTACAACAACAAAATGCCATACAAGCTTCCCCTGCGCCGTGCCAAATTCCCCTTTTGCAAACCTAAAGTTAGTACTACACACAATAAACCTGCACCCTTTTGTGCACCAAACTTCCATGTTGCATGTCAAATACTTGCGCCATAGGTGCACCCTGCCCCCATGCAACACCAAAATTATTTGCGCCAAGTATAAAACTACATAAATGGCACAGGCACATCCACGCTTATAATAACAATAATTTCATATGCAAAATCCTTGCGCCCTACACCCTTTGGCACTGATTTTTTCCTTGTAACACTCTGATTCAGTGAGCCATTCTATTAACACTGCAGCATGCAGTGTTCCTATTCCTGCAGTGTTCGTACGCCTGCACCCTGAGGCCTTAAAATTGCTAAACCCTCATTCTGTAGTGCTTTAATGGAAGATCTGACAACTAACATGGCTCTTTTGCATTGAACTTCGCTCCTTCTCCTTACAGATCAACAACTGAACTCAGATCCATATATGTCTAAATCAAGCAAAAATCCAACCAAGTCAAAGGGTAAAGCTAAGCTTACAGAAGAAGAGATGAAGTATAAATACCAGAGGGTCAAAATGCCTGAGTCCCAGGTAGAATGTGACCTGGAAATAAGATACTCTAAACTCGGTGACATTGACATGGAGGATTTCTAGGCCAGAACCAGGAGAGTCACAGGAATTCCTTGGATGGACAAGCTAGTGGGTAGTGGACTGCATTTTGTTGGAGGGATCCTCGTCAGTGCAGTAAACAATGAATTTATGATGGTGGTGGCCCGTTGTTACAACAAAGACACAAGGTGTGTCGAAAATGAAAAGGGCAAGGTCATAATCAACCTCACTGCCTGGCACTTCGAAATCATACTAGGCATTCCTCACCACTGACACTTTGTGGCTGTAAGCCAAGAGGACTGCACCAAGGTATGGGAGGATAATGAAGACAAGTGCATGTAGCTGATGAATGAAGTGTACTTAAAAAACAAGAAGGTAATAACCAGATGGCCACAGGTTATTCACCGCAGTGACTTCTCCAAGGAATTGAGCAACACCATCACATTCTTAAGTAGAGTTTTTGGGATTTTTGATGCCCATTACTTTCACAAATGGATGCTCAGGTACCTTGAAACTATGAACAAGAATGTGCCAGATCAACACTTTGAGTGGGCGGAGATCATAAGCAGCACCATATCTGAGCAGCTCCAGCAACTCACCACAATGGGGAGGTTCTACATGAACTCCTATGTAGTCTACGCTGCAGCATCAGAGAGGGATTATCCAGCACTGAGCCGATGCAAGGTTTGGCCTCAGGTAAAAATATATGAATACTACCTAGAGATGAAGCTGGAGAACAGTATCCCGTAGTTTACTAAGATCAATGATGCTTTCTTCTATGGCATCGTCTACATTTTGAGGCCAAATATGACTCATGGTCAGATGACCAAGAGCATAGTCATAGCTACTGAGAAGTGGGGGGCACTATTTACCCAATTCCCCATCTTCACCTATGTCAGAGTGGCCAACTTCTTGGGGGAGCCCACCAAATTACCGAGATATGTCGGCCCCAAGTTGATCCTGTTGGAGCTGTCCAGACAGCTCATAACCTACCATGAGAAATGTTTGAAGAGAAAGAAGGGTGGAACTCCTTTCTCCCTTATAGTGGGTAGATACACCTGCATTTCTCACCAAAAAGCCCAGGAAATGTTTGCAGAGCTAGAACTACTCAATCTAAAGCACAACTTCCCAGCGAGGCACAATTTTAATCCAAGAAATTGCCTTCCCAAGGTAAAGATCGATCCAATCCACATTCCACAAATTGAGGACATCTATATCGACCTGTATCATGAGGTTGAACTTAGAAGGAAGGACCACTCCCACTTGGATTTGGCAGAGATTATTCAATATGGCATGGCCATTGTTCCAAAGGGTTATCAAACTGCTGATCAAGAAGTTGATCAGGTGTATCTGGACATAGATGGGGACAACAAGCCATTTACTGCAATAGACAGAAAAAAAGCGCCCCAGACCATTGAAGAAAGGGTCAAGGAGACATTGTGGAGGAAAGAAAACTGGTGTAGAATGAATGGCCTTATCTACCTTGAGGTATATTTCACTACATCCCCATTGGGCAATGCACCTGTCAGGCTGAAGCATCTTCCAAAGGTCAAAGGCAAGGATAAAGAGGGTGAATCAAGTTCTGCTCAAGAAGGAGCTCCTGAAAGTTCTCCTTCTGCTGCATAAGAACAGGTTGTAAGCATGGCACCCCGAGAGAAAAAAGTGGCAGAAGGTATTCTGATGGGCACATCCACTCAAGTGTTGCCACTACTACAACTATTGAGGTCCCTTCTATCCCTTCTCCCTCTCCTCCTCCTCCTCACGTGACCCAACAGACCATTCCTTTGGTCGTATCCTCCCCCCATCTTCTACTGTTCCCCCTTCCTTGTCATCCATCTTCTCTTCTCTCACAGATCTGTTCCCCACCATTTCTTCTCTCATCTCTCAGCTCCCTTCCATTCCCATGTCTACCTCCCCTGCAGTATCCCTTCCTCCCATGAGCACTTTCTCGGCCTCCCTCTCGATGCCACCACCAAGTGTCTCTACCCATTTCCCCTCATCCACTACAGCTGCTCCCTCTTCTACCTCTGGTCCCCTTCCCTTAAGTCTAGCATGGATCTCCCAGCATCTAAGCCAGTAAAAGAGGAAATTCCCAATCGCATTGATGGACTTCTCCGTCATCCCAGCAAAGGGGGCTAAGAAACAAAAGCCTATAACCCGCTTCTCTCAGAGTGCATCGGGAGAAAGAGTAATGAAGATTGCATATCCCAATCCTTCAAATGGTAAAAAGGATCTATCTCCTATAGATTATACAGTGACCCAAGTCATAATGGGAACGTCTTCTGAAAGTCTTCAAGGAGAGGCTCTATCTGCAGTGGATTCCCTTTGTAAGAAACTTTAAGAAACAAAGGAGGAGGAGAGTTTACTGAAAGAACAAAACAAATATCTTCTCCACGCCCTACAGAAAATGGGCAGTGCACTTCCTACAACTGCGACTAAAACTCCTGAGGTCCTAAGCCAGGATAAGATAAAAAAGTATGCCAAAATTGGCAAACAAGGTATGGCAGTCTCTGCCTGGAGAGATCAAATCCTCAAAGACAGCGAGGAGGTAATAGTTAAGTTCACCAACTTGTATCAGAATATCAGTCGGGTGAACAAAGATCTCCAGGTGATCGCAGGACCTCTCTCTGAAGAGTTAGACCATGCAAGGTTCTAACACGAGATGTTCCAGAAAATGTTTGACAGCTCAATTAATGATATGGTGAAATTCGGCATTTTTTGTCACCCCAGGGTACCCAGTAAGATCCTTGCTGCATTGGACTACCGGGTCGACCAGATAGAGTTCATCCTGGAAAAGATTGATAAAGTCAAGGAGGAATCCCTGGATGTAATGCATGAAATGGAGCAAATCGTTTTGAGAATGTCTCCAGGCTTACTTACTCCTTCTTTCGCCTTGAAGAAGGTAGATGAAACTATCCGGATCTTTAAGGAGATCATCTCGCAAGGGTTAGGGCCAGAAGCCACTTTTGACACCAAATGTATCAACAACATTTTGGCTTGCCGTGATTTTGTGGGGTTCCTAATGGAGGTAGGCAACGAATATTTTAAGCTCCCTGAAAAACTTAGAGATGAGCGGGAGACTTGTGAGGTCATCAGCGATCATACAAAGGATCCTGCCCAGGATCAACTTCAGCCAATGATCAGTAAATTCATGGAATATCAGACTCAGTTCCACATCACCTCTCCCAAACAAAAGTAGAAGCAAGATACCCCCTTCTAGCCACGAGATGACGATGAATAGCTTTCTTCCTCTTGGCTCCCTTTTTGTAAATATTTAAGAGTATGTTGGTACAAACGATGACCTCATCCATGTTGCACCATGGGATGTTTTCATCCACCAAGTTGTCAAAAGTCAACATTGACTTTTAGATATTTTGTAGATATTTTGTAATTAGTTGTCGGTTGCTTTTTGCCTTCTTTCTTCTCCTTCTTCTATATATACTTGGACACTTGTTGTATTCAAGGGGTGGATATTTTTTAGATGAAAAATCGAAGTAAGAAGAAAAGACTTTGAGCTTTTTGTAACAGAAGAAAACATTAATATAGATATTAAGACTTTGTGTTGAATATGTGTGTTATGAGCATTTTAATCTTTCTTATGTCAAATTTATGTGTTTATTCTATCGAATCTATCTCTACTTTTTTGTCATTTATTCATCAGTATTTCTTTGTTCATCTATGCAAGTAGGTTTGGCTTTGTTTACTACCAGCCCAAAACATAGACCATCTAACCTTTCTGCTTTGGAATTCATTTCTTTTCCCCCTTCAGATCCATTCTATCTCCCCACCTCATTTCTTTCCCTTCTTTTCACAGTTGGAAATACCTCTATTGGGATGAGATCCTAACCCCTGAAGGTAGAATATTGTGAGACTTGCATAGATTCCTGCTGGTAGAATAGTAATAAACCATTTTCACTTTACTGACTCAAAGAGGGGCTATGCCCTACACAATGTTGGCTCATCTATCCATAGATCTGTCCACCTGACAGATTTTCAGACCAACAATTTTTGGCGACTCTACTGGGGATCGAATAGATCTACAAGATCTTTGGTAGTGGTATGTTGGAACATCAATAAAAAATCAAAAGTCACTACCTATTTGCAAATTTGAACTTTTGTTCAAAATCCAAATTTTTTGCAAAAGTGATCCGAACTAAAAATTTTCTTCAGGGATCCATAGATCGGGCCTAGTTAGAGATCTTTAGTTCACTGAGTTTTTACAAAAACCTATATTTTTCCATAGATCTGATTTTTTGACTGTTTTGCAAAATTTCAAACCCTCGCCAAAAGTCAACTCTAAGATCCAAAAATGAGCCTACTAAGTTGGCCGTTATTTTATCCTCATTAACATTTGTCATTAAACCACAATCCGTTTTCAAAAGAGGGATAAAATTAAATATTTAGAAAAGTACATGCCACTGATTTTTGTCAAAAAAATTCTGAAAATCAGCAAGTACAACCAAAAAGAGTTTTTAAGATTTACTCCAAGTATTGCAGATCCAGATTGTACATTGGTGGGTGAACCATTCACTCGTAGTAGAAGAGCTAGTGGAGTAATCGATCCTACTTTTGATCTACTTCAAAGACACAGCTTCAGTGTTACATCGGCACGCTTCCCATCGCTAAGTTCAGTTAACCGGTCATCCAGAAGTGTCTCACCTCCACGAAGGAAGCATCTCTCACAAGAAATATCCTCATCTCTTTCTAGCGCCTTGTTGCTCAGTGGAATTGTGCTTCCTGCTCGTGTCCTTTATCCAGCCATCTAAATGGTAGTGCCATGGGGAAACGCTATGGGCCCACTCACTTTGCCACACCCCATTCATGCGCTTCCTCATGGAAACTAGAAGAATTTTCCTAAATTTGATGGTAGCGGGAACCAAAACACAAATTCACATATATCCAAGTTCATCATGTCATGCAGTATCCTGGATGTGACCCATGAAAATGTGTCAGTTCACCTTTTTCTAGAAACCTTGCAAGGACCAGCAGCGGAATGGTTTCAGCATTTACTGGCTGGATCTATTACTAGTTAGGCCACCTTGCGAACTGCATTCGAAGAAAGATATAAGCCTTCATAGGACGTGTTCGCGTTACTATCCAAGATCACTCACCTGAAGAAGGAGGTCAATAAAACCATGTGTGATTTCATCACCCGTTTCAATTCACTGATCAATCGGGTTCCACCTACCATGCTGCCAATGCCAGAAAATCAGAAATGTTTCTTCATGAATGCCATGAGCTCAAAAGTAAGTTTCTTACTCTTACAAGAACAGGTCACTACTTTGGTTCTCGCCCAAGCTGCTGCCATACGAATTGAAGATAACTTGCTAATATCTGGCGAATTAAATCGAGAGCCATCCAAGCCAAAAGTTTCAGCTCCTTCTCTCGCCACTTCATCTGATCCCGCATTTCAAAAGATGGCAAATGATTTGCTTGCATTAAAAAAGTAGCTAGCGTAGTCTTCTCCCGGATCTTCGTACCGAGATATCCCAAGGAGGAATTTGACTTCTAACAACATCTCACAAAGGCCACGCCTACCTGCATCTGCTCTATGGTTGGCACTCGAGGCCCCTCCTATCAATGCTTTAGCCAAAATCAAAGAAGAGGAGAAAATTTATGAAGAACCTTCATCACCAGGTGAAGATGACCAAGATGTTGGTGAACCGACTGGCGACTCTACTATCAGGTATATGGAATTTGATGAAGAAGAATCTGACAAAGAAGAGGGTACCCAAGGATATGCAAGCGGGAAGTCATATGCTTTTATTACCCGCTCACAAGGAAAAGAAGCAAAAGTGGCTGCCAAGATGCAGAAAGAGAAGGCCGTGTCACACACGCCTCCAACCATCGCTAAACGAGGTAGTCCCCTTCCTGCTCAACTTGTTATTAAGTCTTTTTCAAAAAGATATTTTTCCCCTATCTCCCCTCTGAATTAGTCCTCTCATATTCCTATCAAGACCGGTAATCCTACCCTACCATCACAAAATGAGGGACTCATTCCTTCATCAACGCAACCCTTGACAGCGTTTGACATAATTGATCATGCTAAAAAGACCAAGATCTAAATATCTGAAGCCAAGTATCTTCAGTCTAATCCTGAGCAACTTATAAGGTTGAACGAATACATCCAAAGCCAAGATTTCATAACTACTCAGGTTTCCCCAAAAGGAATCCTTTCTACTCCTTCTGCATCTCACATAAATGTTGCCTCGACATATGTGTCAGGAAAGATAGAACCTTTCTATCTTTCCCTCCTAATCAATGGCCACAAACTAAGAAACTGCATAATTGATTCTGGGGCTTCCAATAATGTCATGCCAGCAAAATTCACCCATGCCCTAGGCCTCACCCTTACCAAGCCTTTTGGCGGATGTTATTCCTTGGAAACCAAGCAGGTTCTGCTGATCGATCAAATTAAAGACGCGTAATTTGCATTTGCAGTGTTCCCAGAGAAAAAAGTAAAAATGATTGTCGTTGTTCCCAATATTCCGGTAGCATATGGAATTCTATTAGGAAGGAGTTTTTGTAGTAAGGTTGGTGGAGAGATTCATATGGACTGGTCTAAGGCTAGAATCCATGTCAAAGGTATAATGCAAACATTGGAGCCGGAATCGCAAAAGAAGTACTTGGTTACTAACTCCGATGACCCCAAAGCCCAAATTCTCTTCAAATCATCAGGGATGGGAAACTATTTCTTGTTTACTGAGTCTAAAAAAATGGAGGTCCTCATCCAAGCAGAGGATCTTAACAAGATTTGGACATTATAGTTTGATGGCAGTTGTGCAACTAGTGGGTGCGGCACTGGAGCCGTGCTAATATCTCCCGAGGAGGAGATTATCCCTCTCTCTTTCAAGTTGTAGTTTTTCAACACAAATAATACTGCTGAGTATGAATCTTTTCTACTTGGCATGCAAGCCACAAGGGAAAGAGGAATCAAGAATCTGAAAGTACAAGGTGATGTAGAGCTGGTCGTAAATCAAGTTAAAAGGATATACCAAGTGAAGAATGAAAGGCTCAGACATTATCGTAACGCAGTATGGGACAGCATCGAGGAGTTTGACACCTTCTCAATAAAATCCATTCTGAGAGCTCAGAATGACATGGCCGACTCATTATCCATCTTAGCATCCCTCATGCTCCCTCACGCAGGTTTGAAAACAAACACATATACCATTGAGGTGGTTTTCCACCCAAGCGTGCTGGACAATTCTCAGCACTAGCAGGTATTCAATGATGACAATCAACTTATTGCCTTTCTAGAAAAGGCAGAAAATTTTAGTGAGCTTCATTTTGAAGGATCCACTTCTGCATTGCGTGAGTCTGTTACTGATCAGGACGGGGAATCTGAAGGAAGCGATGGCATATATTAGATCAAAAGAAATAAAATTCCAAAAGGTCTGGTTTCTCTAGAGCATTTGTTTGACAGGCACGATTGTTTTGTCAAGAAGAAAAGGCAAGATGATCATAAATCCTCCCCACAAACCAAACCATTCAATTTAGGTTCAGTAGAACATCCGCAGTTTGTGAACATTGGAAAATGTTGCACACCCAAAGAGAAGCAAAAATTTTTCAAATTGCTAAAGAAATACATGGATGTATTGGCATGGTCCTATTCCAATCTAAAGTCTTTCAAGCCAAAGGATGTCCAGCATGACATCCTGTTAAAAGAGGGTGTCAAACCCTTTCACCAGAAATAGAGGCACTACAATCCTAAGATCTCAGGTACTATCCAGGCTGACATTCAAAAAATTTTGGATGCAAGGATCATTTTTCCTATCCATCATAGTACCTCGGTGGCAAAAATTGTGCCAGTATGCAAGAAGAATGGTGAGATACGCATATGTGTGGATTTTCGTAACTTAAATCAAGCCTCCTTGAAGGATAACTAACCCCTTCCCATAATGGATCAGGTTCTGCAAGCAGTAACTAGATCAGAAATGTTGTCCATGCTTGATGGTTTTTCAGGCTACAATCAGATTGAAGTCTCACTCGAAGACCAATTCAAAAAAGTATTCACTACCCCTTGGGGTACATTCGCTTATAGCAGGATGCCTTTTGGTCTGACCAATTCCGGCGCCACTTTTCAGTGGGCCATGGACTTTGCATTCAAAGGTATGATGGGAAAAGTCATTGTAGTCTACTTGGATGACTTAAATGTGTTCTCTAAACAGTGAAATGATCATTGCGATCATTTGGAGCAAGTATTGATTAGATGCTGGGAACATGGGATCTCCCTAAATCTGAAAAAGTCTATTTTTGAAGTCACAGAAGGAAATTTGTTGGGACACATTGTAAGCAAGGAAGGGACAAAGATAGATGTTGAAAGGGTTAAGGCTATTTAGAGCCTTACTTTACCTACAAGAAAGACCAGCGTTCACTCTTTCTTCGGAAAGGTGAACTTTCTCAGGCACTTTGTTCCTGACTTTGCTGAAAAGACTCGCCACATATCAAACATGATGAAAGGATCACCAAATTTCCAGTGGAGCGAAGAAGGAAAGAAGTCGTTCGAAGATATAAAATCCTCCGTCACTCATGCACCAGTCTTGGTATGTCCTGATTTCTCCAAGGATTTTATCGTGTATAGATATGCATCTGAGCATACTATATCAACCATCTTAATGCAAAAGAATTCTGAAGATGTTGAATCCCTGATTACATTCATGAGATCTCCTCTCAAGCCTCACGAATTAAATATGACTTAGTTGGAAAAGCATGCCTTCACCGTTGTCAAAGCAGTCAAGAAATTCAGGTATTACATTCTAAATTCTCACACAATGGTACTGGTCCCTAACACAGTAGTCAAGTCAATCCTAACTCAACAGGAGTTAGGGAGTTTGCGAGGAAATTGGATTGCAAAAGTCTAGGAGTATGATCTAGATATAAAACCAACCAAGCTGGTAAGAGGCAAGGGCCTATGTCAGCTCATGGCTGAAAAATGAGATTCAGAAGACCCTGAGGAAAAGGGTGATTGCACCGAGGGAGTACAAAGCCAGCTGGAGAAAGCCGATTATCTACCCACGGTTCTATTTGTCACCACCAGCGATGAATGGTATTCCAATATTGCTTTTTTTCTCACTTATGGTGAGTTTCCAGCTCATCTAACTTCAAAGGAGAAACATGCTATAAAGCTCAGAGTGGCCAGATATGTCATCTGGGATGACTGTTTATACAAACATGGAATAGATGGCATCTTCTTGCGATGTGTTGACAAGCCACATCAGATAAAGCTACTGGAGATTTTTCATGATTCATCATGTGGTGGTCACTTCTCCTCTTCCATGATGGCACACAAGATCATCCAGGCCATGTACTATTGACTGATGTTGTTCCAAGATATAGCCACCTGGGTAGCAAAGTGTGAGCTCTGCCAACAATTTGTCGGCAAGCCAAAATTGGCTGCTTTCCCCCTCAAGCCGGTTGTTATTGATGAACCATTCAGACAGTGGGGAATTGACTTTATCAGAGCACTCCATCCCCAATTGAGTGTCAGGCATAGTTATGTCCTGACAGCAACAGATTACTTCACCAAATGGGTGGAGGCCATTCCTGTCAAGAACGCCACTTCTGAGGTTGTTTACAATTTCATCAAAGAGAATATCATCATGAGATTTGGCGTTCCACACAAAATTGTTACTGATAATGCTTCCAACTTCTCCTCACAAGAAGTTGTTGGTTTTTGCTATGAACACGGGATAACCTTGGCCCATGCCTCAGATTATTACCCCCAGGGAAATGGTCAGGTGGAATCCAGTAATAAAAACTTAGTGACCATCATACGGAAGCCAGTTGATGAGAGTCAGTGGGCATGGCACAAGTCATTGTACAACGCTTTGTGGGTAGACTGTATTACTCCCAAGAGGTCCCTCAGTATGTCACCTTTTCAAGTGTTATATGAGACCGACACCGATCTTCCCATTTCTGCAGAACTCCCTGCTCTGTGCTTGGAACGAGCAATTGAAGATGAGACTTTCCAAAATTCCCTTGAAAAGAGGATCATGTATCTATCAAAGCTCGAAGAGAAAAGAGTAAGAGTGGTCGACAAGATCACCAAACATTAGAATCATGTTAAGATATTGTTCGATAAAAGGGCTAAGCAAAAATATTTCCAAGTGGGAGATCTCGTCCTTTTGTGGGACAAACGAAGAGAGCTGAAGAGAATGCACAGGAAATTTGATTCTCTATGGAGAGGGCCTTTCAAGATCAAACAACTCAATGGAGATAATAGCTTCTATCTCTCGTACCTGGACGAAACTTTGATCTCCCACTTCACTATAGCGGGAAGCACCTCAAAATATTCAGGAAGTAGATCTTTCTCTCTTCTTTGTACAGTTTGCTTTTATTGTGTGTTTTCTTTCATCATGTGTTTGCTTTCATCCTCGCCCTTGTTTTTTTTACCCTGTTACCCAATGGATAGGCACATGTTGATCTAGGGTTGTCTACCCTTGAGCTTTGCTCAAATATAGTCCCCAGAAAGAGCCAGTTGTTATCCTATAAAATTGACAAGGGTAATTTTACAGGTAACCATTCCAAAATTTTGTCCTAGTCCCTCATCAGGGACCCCTCTGCATTCGAAATGTTACAAAATCCCTTTCCAGGAAATCTAGTTCTCCGAACTTAGTCATTTTGGTCCCTTTTGGCTAGGCACACCTTTTATCTGTGTAACACAGACTAAATTTGCACCCCCTTCATTTCCTTTGGCACACCCTTTGATGTGTTGACACATCAATTGTTGCGCCTTCCCGTGTTGCACCTTTCTTGTGTGCGCCAAGGTGCATGTGCCTTCATGTTAGTAACTAAATTGTTGTGACATATTTTGGTGCACCAAGGCGCTCAAAATGAAGTGTTGACAGTAGTAAATTTGTGCCAAGGGCGCAAATATTTCCGTGTTGACACGCGTTTATCCGTGTCAAAGGGCACAAAGTTTTACGTGTCGACACATGTTTTGGTGTGCCCCTTGAAAAAGTGGTTGGTGCATTTATTGCACCTTTGCATATATATAGACATACCCACCCTGTCATTTTCACAATTGAAAACACATGATAAAATTTATTCCTCTACACTTGTCAGCACGCCCGTCCTCATATCGTGTTCATGGACCCCGCTTTGTCTCTCACTTTCTATATATTTCTGGGTAAGTGGTCCTCATCCCTCTTGTGTTTTCTATTGCTGGTTTTTTGTGACGTTGAATGCATTATATCTGAGGCTTCAAAATCTCCCCTACTGTTCTTGCAAATCTCTCTTCCCAAGTTGTTTCCATCCTCTTTCCAGATCTACTGGCCAAGAGGGCTCTACCTTGAAAACAAATCCAAACCTCTTTACTTTTCCCCCTTTCACCATCTAAATCAATGTGGAGTTAAGCCTAAAGGATCACAAATCCATCAGAGAGAAAGAAAACTTGAAAGATTGTTTCTAGGATGCTTTTTCCCCTTAGCACAATAGCCACCCTTAATACAAGAAACACAGTCACGCCAAGAAGGCGCATTGACCTTGATTGCAACACATAAGCTCCCTGCACCAGGTATAAACCAAGTAAATCCTAAATGGCATAGGCGCATCCCTGCTTACAACAACAAAATTCCATACAATCTTCCCCTGCGCCACACCAAAGTCCCCTTTTGCGCACCTAAAGTTAGTGCTACACGCAATAAACCTACGCCCTTTGGCACACCAAACTTCCATGTTGCATGTCAAATACTTACGCCATAGGCACACCCTACCCCCATGCAACACAAAAATTAGTTGCGCCAAGTATAAAACTGCATAAATGGCGTAGGCACATCCATGCTTACAATAACAATATGCAAAATCCTTGCACCCTGCGCCCTTTGGCGCTGATTTGTTCCTTGTAACACTCTGATTCAGTGCGCCATTCTATTAACTCTACATCCTACAGTGTTCCTATGCCCTGCGCCCTGAGGCCTTAAAATTGCTAACTCCTCATTCTGTAGTGCTTTAATGGAAGATCTGATAGCTAACATGGCTCTTTTGCGTTGGACTTCACTCCTTCTTCTTGCAGATCAGCAACTGAACTCAGATCCATATATGTCTACATCAAGAAAAAATCCAACCAAGTCAAAGGGTAAGGCTAATCTTACAGAAGAAGAGATGAAGTATAAATACCAGAGGGTCAGAATTCCTGAGTCCCAGGCAGAATGTGACCTGGACATAAGAGACTCCGAACTCGGTCACATCGACATGGAGGATTTTTGGGCCAGAACTAGGAGAGTCACAGGAAGTCCTTGGATTGAAAAGTTGGTGGGTAGTGGACTACATTTTGGTAGGGGGATCCCTGTCAGTGAAGTAAACAATGAATTTATGATGGTGATGGCCCATTGTTACAACAAAGACACAAGGTGTGTTGAAAATGAAAAGGGTGAGGTCATAATCAACCTCACCACTCAGCACTTTGAAATCATACTAGGCATTCCTCACCACCGAAACTTTGTGGTTATAAGCCAAGAGGACTGCACCAAGGCATGGGAGGATAATGAAGACAAGTTCATGCAGCTAATGAACGAAGTGTACTTAAAAAACAAGAAGGTAATAACCAGATGGCCACAGGTTATTCACCACAATGACTTCTCCGAGGAATTGAGTGACACCATCACATTCCTAAGTAGAGTTTTTGGGCTTTCTAATGCCCATTACTTTCACCAATGGATTCTCAGGTACCTTGAAACTATGAACAAGAATGTGCCAGATCAATGCTTTGAGTGAGCGGAGATCATAAGCAGCACCATATCCGAGCAGCTCCAGCAACTCACCACAACGGGGAGGTTCTACATGAACTCCTACGTGGTCTACGCTACAGCCTCGGAGAGGGATTGTCCAGCGCTGAGCCAATGCGGGGTTTGGCCTCAGGTAAAAATATATGAATACTACCCGGCGCTGAAGTTGGAGAACAATATCCTGTAGTTTACTAAGATCAATGATGCTTTCTTCTATGGCATCGTCTACCTTTTGAGGCCAAATATGACTCATGGTCGGACAACCAAGAGCATAGTCACAACAACTGAGAAGTGGGGGGCACTATTTACCCAATTCCCCACCTTCACCTATCTCAAAGCGGCCAAATTCTTTGTGGATCCCACCAAATTACTGAGATATGCTAGCCACAAGTTGATCCTCTTAGAGTTGTCCAGACAGCTCATAACCTACCATGAGAAATGTTTGAAGAGAAAGAAGGGTGGAACTCCTTTCCCCCTTACAGTGGGCAGATACACCTGCATTTCTCACCACAAAGCCCGAGAAATGTTTGCAGAGCTAGAACTGCTCAATCTAAAGCACAACTTCCTGGCGAGGCCCACTTTTGATCCAAGGAATTTCCTTCCCAAGGAAAATCTCGATCCAATCCACATTCCACAGATCGAGGACATCTATATCGACCTATATCATGAAGTCGAACTTAGAAGGAAGGACCACTCCCGTTTGGATTTGGCAGAGATTATTCAATACGGCATGGCCATTTTTCCAAAGGGTTGTCAAACTACCGATCAAGAAGTTGATCAGGTGTATTTGGACACAGATGGGGAAAACTGGACATTTGTTGTAATCGACAGAACAAAAGCATCCCAGACCATTGAAGAAAGGGTCAAGGAGACATTGCAAAGGATAGAACACTGGTGCAGAATGAATGGCCTTATCTACCTTGAGGTATATTTCACTACATCCCCATTAGGCAATGCACCTGTCAGGCCGAAGCATCTACCGAAGGTCAAAGGTAAGGATAAAGAGGGTGAATTGAGTTCTACTTAAGAAGGAGCTCCTGAAAGTCCTTCTTCCACTACACAAAAATAGGTTGTAAGCCTGGCATCCCCAGAGAAAGAAGTGGCAGAAGGTATTCCAACGGGCACATCCACTCAGGGTGTCGCCACTACTACAACTACTGAGGTCCCTTCTATCCCTTCTCCCTCTCCTCATCCTCCTTGCGTGACCCAAGCAACCATTCCTTTGGTCATATCCTCCCCCCATCTTCTACTGTTCCCCCTTCTTCGTCATCCATCTTCTCTTCTCTCGCAGATCTGTTCCCCACCATTTCTTCTCTCATCTCTCATCTCTCATCTCCCTTCCATTCCCACGTCTACCTTCCCTACAGTATCCCTTTTTCCCATGAGCACTTTCTCGGCCTCCCTCTTGATTCCACCACCAAGTGTCTCTACCCATTTCCTCTCATCCACTATAGTTTCTCCCTCTTCTACCTCTGGTCCCCTTCCCTTAAGTCTAGCATGGATCTCCCAGCATCTGAGCCAGTAAAAGAGGAAATTCCCAATCACACTAATGGACTTCTCCGTCATCCCAGTAAAGGGGGCTAAGAAATAAAATCCTATAACCGGCTTCTCTCAGAGTGCATCGGGAGAAAGAGTAATGGAGATTGCATATCCCAATCCTTCAAATGGTAAAAGGGATCTATCTCCGATAGATTATACAGTGACCCAAGTCACAATGGGAACGTCTTCTGAAAGTCTTCAAGGATAGGCTCTATCTGCGGTGGATGCCCTTTGCAAGAAACTTCAAGAAGCAAAGGAGGAGAAGAGGTTACTAAAAGAACAAAACAAACATCTTCTCCATGCCCTGCAGAAAATGGGTAGTGCACCTCCTACAACTGCCACTGAAACTCTTGAGGTCCTAAGCCAGGATAATATAAATGAGTACGCCAAAATTGGTGAACAAGGTATGGCAGTCTCTTCCTGGAGAGATCAAATCCTTAAAGACAGCGAGGAGGTAATAGTCAAGTTCACCGAATTGTATTAGAATATCATTCAGGTGAACAAATATCTCCAGGTGATCGTAGGACCTATCTCCGAAGAGTTGTACCATGCAAGGTTGCAACACGAGACATTCCATAAAATGTTCAACTGCTTAGTCGATGATCTAGTGAAATTCAGAATTTTCAGTCAACCCAGGGTACCCAGCAAGATCCTTACTACGTTGGACTACCAGGTCGACCAGATGGAGTTCATCCTGGAAAATATTGATAAAGTCAAGGAGGAGCCCCGGATGCAATGCATCAAATGGAGAAAATCATTCTGAGAATGTCTCTAGGCTTGCTTACTCCTTCTTTCACCTTGAGGAAGGTAGACGAAACTATCTGGATCTTTAAGGAGATCGTCTCGCAAGGGTTAGGGCCAGAAGCCACTTTCGACACTGAATGTATCAACAACCTTCTAGCTTGCCATGATTTTATGGGATTCCTAATGGAGGCAGGAAACGAATATTTCAAGCTCCCTGAAAAACTCAGAGATGAGTGGGAGACTTGTGAGGTCATCGGCGATCATACGAAGGGTCCTGCCTAGGATCAACTTCAGCCAATGATTAGTAAATTCATGGATTATTAGATTCAGTTCCACATCACCTCTCCTGAACAATAGTAGAAGCAAGATACCCCCTTCCAGCCATGAGACGACGATGAATAGATTTCTTCCTCTTGGCTCCCTTTTTGTAAATATCTAAGAGTATGTTGGTACAAATGATGACCTCATCCATGTTGCACCATGGGATGTTGTCATCCACCAAGTTGTCCAAAGCCAACATTGACTTTTAGATATTTTGTAATTAGTTTTCGATTGCTTTTTTCCTTCTTTCTTCTCCTTCTTCTATATATACTTGGACACTTTTTGTATTCAAGGGGTGGATATTTTTTAGATGAAAAATAGAAGTAAGAAGTAAAGACTTTGAGCTTTTTGTAACAGAAGAAAACATTAATACAAATATTAAGAATTTGTGTTGAATATGTGTGTTATGAGCATTTTAATCTTTCTTATGTCATATTTATGTTTTTATCATGTCAAATATATCTCTACTTTTTTGTCATTTATTCATCAATATTGCTTTGTTCGTCTATGCAAGTAGGTTCGGCTCTGTTTACTACCAGCCCAAAACATAGACCCTCTGACCTTTCTACTTTGGAATTCATTTCTTTTCCCCCTTCAGATCCATTATATCTCCCCACCTTGTTTCCTTCCCTTCTTTTCACAGTTGGAAATGCCTCTACTGGGATGAGATCCCAACCCCCGAAGGTATAATATTGTGAGACTTGCATAGATTCCTACTGGTAGAATAGCAATAAACTAGTTTTGCTTTGCTGACTCAAAGAGGGGCTATGCCCTGCACACTGTTGGCTCATCTATCCATAGATCTGTCCACCTAACAAATTTTCAGACCAACATGCCCAGCTTACTTCACAATGATTTTCTCCCCTAGTAGGTTTCTACCCACCATGCCATTACACCACTCATCCTACACCTTCTCCATTTCCTCCCTCCCCTCAGATTAACATGGTTCATGTTGCTACCCACGCTTGGAAATACTAAGGCAAAGAAAAATTAACTAGCCCATCAACTAACCCTCTACCCAATATACCATCTACACTCACCCCCAAAATCACCATCCACAGACCTATATACCCTATCTCTGATGGGGTCACCCATCATGCAATGATAAAAAAATTACATCAGTCTCCTCTAAAGATTTCTTTGTATGATCTCATCTAGAATTATTAATCCCACAGATAAGCCCTTATCGAGGTGTTACAATCCATTGAATTTCTATCTAATGACCCCACACCAGTGTCCTCGATTATCACCCCTCACCATGTGGCCTCGCTAATAAAATCATCTCCTCCTTCTACCCCCATGACCCCTCCTCAAGTTGCCTCTCTCAGCTTCTCTAAAGAGGAAATTGTACCTCTCCAGTCATATGACCATGATCCCTCCCTATTCATTTATGTCTATATTGATAACATACATATACAACGTGTCATGATTCATGGTGGTGCTAGCATTAACATCATCTCCTCCCATACATACAATAAAATGCATATTGCTTCTAATTGTATGTATGATAACCCAATTATGATACACTCCTTTAATGATGCCATCACCTCCACCCTTGGCACTATTATCCTTCATGTTTGCAGAGGCCCTCGTATTGTCCCAGAACTATTCTATGTCTTAGAGGGGGAGTTCCAATATAACCTATTACTCGGTAGACCTTGGATTTGCATCATGGGTTGTGTCCCTTCAACTTTACACCACTATGTAAAATTCAAGCATGAAGGACATAATTACACCATTCCCACTGACCTGTCACCATTCAGGACTTATAACATGTTATATAGACCTATCGATGTTCTTGTACCAGTCAAGGCATCTATCACTACCCCCACTTCACCTTCACCAACAAGCCCATCCACCAAGGTTGTCACCACCTCTCCCACATCTAACCTTACTATTCCTACTGCTACTACAACCTCTACACCTAACTCATCTGCTTCCCAAACATCTAGTGAGTCATCTATCCTCGCTACCCACATATCGACTACTGATCCATTAGAGGGTATTTTTCAATGCCTCACTCTGGGAGAGTACCACCTATACAATATTGACACATTACTCACCCCGCAAGAGTATGGGAACCTGTGTCATCACCCTATTTATGACTATTGCATAGGTGAGGTTTTTCCTTATGGTCCTCCCCACCTTCACACTAATCTAACATATGGGGGACTTGATATTTCCACTTATTCACATGAACCTCCATCCCAAACAAGACTATTTTCATCTCACTTACACTCCCTTACTAATCGCCTACTTTCACTCAACACTTTCATCCATCATTGGGCATGAAAAGGCTCTAGCTTCAGTTTTTATGAACAAGGCCGCCATACGATCATTTCATGTACCACCTCATAAACACAATGATCTGTAATGACATTGGATTTTCCATGAACCACCTTCCAAGAAGGGCTGCATGTAAACCTAATTGAGGAAGATAAATCTTGTCCACCCCATTCACAGACATCACCACCTCCACCCACAGGAGTCCATAGACCCTGAATATATTCCTCGTAACTTTTTTTTTGGTAAACATGATTTCCCTAGGACCCTCTGACTTATCAATGCAATGGCAAGGCTCCCATCTTCTCTTCCCATTCCTATATCCTGACATGATCGACGATGATACATATTTTATTAATATTGTTCAAATGTCAGGATGATGAGTCCATTCATACTCACCTACCTTAGTGCAGAAGATTCTTATATTCACCGGTCACTACCTTCTGAGACATGCAAAACATGTTGAACAAATTGACTATCGAAATCAACATTAACACTCAGGACGACCCGCACATTCTAAAGATAGGCCCATCTTTAGATGTTGTTGAAGCAGGAAGATTTTTACTTCTTTCCTCCAGGACCATAGCAACGCTGATTTTACTTGGTCTTATGTTGATATGCTTGGTATTGACCCAAACATTGTGGTCCACAATATCATTACCATTCCTGATGCCAAACCCATAAAACAAAAAGCTGCATGGAAAATGCATCCTTGCATTGCTCTTCTGGTCAAAGAAGAAATTCAACAACCTTTTCTCAGTTTCCTTCGTCCTACCCATTGACTATCCCCAATGGATTTCTAACATCATTCCTATCATAGAAGGCAATAGGGGGACTTCCACATTTGAATGAGACTTTCATGACCTTAACCTAGCTTGTCCCTAAGGACAATTTTTCCTCTACTAGCCATTGACCAACTAGTTGATGTCACCTATGGCCATGAAATGCTATCATGGATGGACAATTTCTATTGGGTTATAATCAAATATTACTCACTCTAGAATATCAACACAAAACTACCTTCATCACTCCTTGGGGGACCTTATGCTATAGAGTCATTGATTTTGGCCTTAAATAATGTTGGTCCTACGTATCAACGAGCCATGACTTATATCTTCCATAACATCATGCATCACATATTGGAAGACTACGTAGATGACCTTATTTCCAAATCAAAATATTGGGTTGAAACACCTGACCAGTACTTAAGGTCAATCTTTGATTGCACCTCATCATGTATTATGTTCACCTTCAACCTAAGAAGTGTGTCTTCATCGGAAATTTCAGGTAAACTCCTTGGTTTTATCATTTCTTTGCATGGCATAGAAGTCGAGCCTTCTAAAGTAAAGTCTATTCTCGAAATGCCTCCACCTAATAATCTCTGTCAACTTTGGAGTCCTGCAAGGTAAGTTGTAATCTATCCTATCAGTTTAATCTCACAGACTTTCCGATTGCTACCAACCATTTCATCATCTCCTAAAAAAGGAAATGTCTAATTTAAATGGGATCATGAATGCCACAAATCCTTTGACACCTTAAAAACACTATATTCTTCAACCACCAGTGCTCATTCCTCCTAAAGATGATGAAACTTTTTACCTATTTATTTCTGCTACTGACCATTCCTTAGGTGTCATACTTACTCATCACTACGAAAAGCTGCACAAGGAGCAAGCAGTTTATTACATAAGCCATACCCTTTTGGACTACTGAAACTAGGTACACCCATGCTGAAAAACTTTTCTTAGCCTTAGTTTTCATGTCTATGTATTATTTTGCCATGACCCTACTAACAACTTCAAATATGGTCTTCTCTATCTTAGTTTCCTTTAGGGACCCCTTACACTATAAGTACATCAAACCGCTACCTGGAATCTCTCAATCCCCCTTGTGCCTTTGCTCATGTTTCCCATAGGGAATCCACCTATGCATATCCTTGTATTCATTCATTAAAAATATCCATCACACTTTCCTTGACTCATCGCTGACTCCTCTTATTTTTCACACCTCTTTATGGTATTCAAACTTTTCTTGAGATTTCCTTTGATTTCCTTAGATAAATCCATAGTTACCCCTCTCCACACATGAGTTTACAATCCACTTACCATATTTATCTACTCTTCCTTTGTATTGGCTACCAAGTGTCAACTATGGTGGTGGGGCATGTGTCTTTATCCCACACATTCCCTAACTCCTTTCAAGATGAATTCCTCTGCACATGTTGTATTTAAATGTAGCATTCTTCTCATTGTCTATGGAGTATTTCCAAATTTGAAGCACTCATGTTAGGTCTCTAGGTTACCCATTTCTCCCTCTTGACATGTTTCCTCTATGTATTATCTCTTAGTGACTCCTAGTTGGTCCCTCAACTAGGAATCTATGGACTACAAAACATAGTTGTAATGAGTCCTGCACAAGGAGCAAGCAGTTTACATACATATAGCTTTTTGACCACTTTTGGACCATTACAAAACTTCAGGTACCACCCCCACATGCTACCAATAACTTTGTCTGATAGCCTTATGTCCTGCTTTGATTCTCATGATACCCACTTCACCTACTGAACTATAACAATCTTTGTCATAATACAATGGTCTTGCAATCACTATCTTAGTTTACCTCATTAGGGAAACTCCTTTTGGGATCATTGCACGCTAACCCATGTGAAATTTAGTCTAAGAAATTTCCAGACTATCTTTCCCTTTCCATTGTTACCCCATAGCTGAATCTCACTCGTAATGGACATATCCTTGTATCCTTTATTAAAAATATTATCACACTTGTCCTATGACATCATGGGTGGTCTCCTCTTATTTTTCAGCGTGGCTTCGACGGTATTCCTTTTCTTGACGATTTCCTTATGATTTCCTTAAAAATTATGTTATGTTCCATCACATGAAGTTTACAATCTCTTCATATTTATCTGGATTTCTCTTTAGTATTGGTAGCCATTACAAATTGCATGTGTCTTTTCCTTGGACATTATTGAACTAACTCCTTTCAAGATAATTCCTCTCACATGTTTTGACTATGTCAAACATTCTTCTAGAATTTCAAATGGAGTCTTCCTAATTTGTGCATCACATGCCTAGTCACCTCTTACCCATTTCTCCCTCTTGACCATTTTCCTCTATGTATCTCATTGGGGTATTGGATCTTATGCGACAAAGGAGCAATCCCCAGTTCTATTACATAAGCCATACCCTTTTGGACTACAAAACTAGGTACACCCATGCTGAATAAACTTTTCTTAGCCTTATTTTCCTCTATGTATCCATTGTTGTGATATCTATAACAAGATGATCAAATATATGTCTTCATCTATCATTAGTTTCCTTTAGGGAAACTCCTTTTGGGAATTCCAACCGCTCCTAGGAATCTCTCAATCCCCCTATTACCCACAAGTTGTTTCCCATAGCTGAATCCACCTATGCATATCCTTGTATTTTATTACAAAATTATTATCACACTTTCCTTGACGATCACTGTGCTCCTCTTATTTTTCAGTCACCCTTATGTATTCCTTTTGCCTTGTAAGATTATCACTTTGATTTCCTTAAAAATTATGACTACATGTTCCACACATGAGTTTACAATCTCTAGTCTACGGTATTTAGGCTATCTTACCTATTGAATTATTGGTACCATTACTATTTCATGTGTCTTTTCCCACACATGCTCCCTAATACTGAATTTCACCAGGATAATTCCTAGCAATCACATGATTTCATTATGATGAACATTCTTCTCATTTCTATGGAGTCTTTACCATCTTTGTGCATCATGTTAACACCTTTACCCATTTCATCCCTCTTGACAAATGTTTCCTCTATGTATGAATTTTGTACTCCTCGGTGACCTCATCCTAAAGGAATCTACGACACCTCTTTCCATTTATGCTAGATAACAGTCTAGTGGGTGACATCAATTCATTCTCTTTTTTGCTTGAACCTAGGTCATATCATTGACCATATCCTCTCCCTATCAGGTGCTTATCCTCTTATCTTCACCATTGAAGGATGAAACCTAAATCTAAACCTACATTTATTCACTCCATGTGCATGCCCCTTTCGACCATAATCTTATTGTTGACATCCAGTTCCTTACCCTTCACCCACACTCAACCCCTAAGTTCTATCACTTGTTTCTTGATATTTTTATCACACTATCCACTATAATTCTTCATTTGTCAATTATAATTTCATTCCTCCCACACACCTTCATGTGGCTACATGGTCACTTTTCTCCTTCTTTTCTTAGCAAGGGTAGATGAAATTTCTTGAAGGCTCTACTATGTACCTTCATTATGTTGGATATCCTATCATATAGCATTTCTCTATCATATTGTCATTTCCCACAAAAATACACTTCGAATTAATCAAATATAATTTGATTAATTATCCATTTCTAAATCTAAAAATAATCTAATCCTCACAACAGTCATTATTCTCCATGTTTTTCCACTATTGAATTAAAATTCAAATTCAAATCCTCACCCACCATTCGTGGTCCCCACTCACCTAAAATCCTCCACTTATGAATTAAAAATATAATTCAAATCCTCACCCATTCTTCGTGGCCCCCACTCACCTAATATTGCCCACATTTTCAAACCATCCACCTAATCTTGCCCACATTTTCAAACCATCCACCTAATCTTGCCCACATTTTCAAACCACCCACTTAATCTTGCCCACATTTTCAAACCATGATTACTTAAATTAATTTAAGCTAATCACTCCCTCAGGCTATAAATACAACCTACCCCTCCCCTCTAAAGACACGGAGAATAAGCTTTCATGCCATATCTAAGTTCTTGCATCCTTTGAGCAAAGAACATCATTCTGCCTTGTCCTAATGCCAAAATAGCCTCATAATCCTTTTTCCCATCCAGTGTAAAGTAAGAGGATCGTTGTTGCAGGAAGGTCTTACTTCGTCTTGAAGAAAAGCACCTACATATCACAAAATCAGGGCTCAATCCAAGTTTCCTAGCCCATTCTGAGGTTTGCTACGGAACGTGAAGGAGGAGGTATGATTATTGGTATTTTACTTCCTTGTTATTAGTGTATTTTTCATAGCTTAGATTCTGGCACGCCCGGTTTCTTTTGATCTGTTACCATTAATTTTCCAATTAGTGGTTTTATCTGTTCTTTGTTTATTATTATTTATTATTATTTCATTTTCTGTTCCTTTTGGTCTTCTTTTGTTAACCTTCACGCTTTGGGTAGTGTTTTTGTTGTGTGGTGTCTTATGGTGTATCTGCAGGTTATAGCAACAATGAAACTATGCAGCTCATCCTGTCTTTGATCTCCTCGGTGCTTGGTGTTTAGTAGTTCTGATTTAGCTATTTACTCGTAATGTATAGAAATACAAGCACTAATCATTAGTTTATCATCTTAGTGTCATGGGACAACCAATCCGGAAAATATATTTATTTATTTCCTTTTGCTAAAATAACTGCTTTGTAGGAAGTTAATCATTTATTTATTTTTTTCTTTCTTTTATTTTAGTCAATCATTTTATGATCTAACTCTTTCTTTCTTATTATTGTTATTTTTTAACCTTGCTGTCAAAATTTTAGCTTCTCAGGTGAAGTACAAAAGTCACAAAATAAAAAAAACAGCTCCTGGGATGTTTTTCTCACGTTCAAAATTTCCATTCAGAGCGTTCTCGTAGCCCATCTTCCGGAAGCCATAACTTTTGCTCCCGAACTCGGAATGACTTCATTTTTTTTTAACAGAGAAGGTATTGAAAAGATCTATGCAATGCAAAAATAATTTTTAGATTATAGACTTACAGAAAAATTTTGGGTTTCATTTCTTCTAACACCTGTCTTTTTTGCAAAAAAACAACAAAATTCTAATTTTATTTATTTTTATTTTTAATTTTATTTTCACGAAACATCCTCACACGTATGCTCTTTCCTCGCACTTCAAAAGTGATCTTGGAAATCAGAACGTAGGCCACTCAAGCTTTAGAAAATCATTTTTATTTTTAATTTTTTGCCTTACATTTAAATTTCCGCGAAAACACTTCTCGGTAACGTTTTCAACCCTCTTCTTCATCCTTTTTCTTTTTGTGAAACATAATCATTACGCTATTTCACAATCATGATTAATTGCAATAATTATTAATATTTATTTTTTTTAACAAAAACTATTTCAATTGTATCCGCGTATGCTCTTCTTCTGCGCCTTCAAGCGATCTAGAAAATCAGAAACGGTCACAATTTTTTTTTTAGTTTCTTGTTCTAACATTGCAGGATCCTCTAGCTTTGTTTTTCAATTGTCATTCTAATAATTATTTTCCTTTGTCATATTCTTAATATTTGTTTGGTCGTTGGTTGTGTATGCTCTTTCCTGGCCTATTGAGCGATCTGGCAAATCAAAAACAACCACGATCACTTTTCTAACATTTCATTTGCGGCAAGGATAACTACTAATTTGTTTTTCTGTAGAACCGCGTTGCTGGAATATGTCAAAACAAAAAAACAAAAAAACAACAAAAATCCCGCAAAAATACCACCATTTAAAGACAATTGCTGAAACAAAAACAAAAAACAAAAAGTACGCTCAGGTACGCAATTATTTTCTGCTAGTGAATTATTTCAAGTTGGAAAGAACCCTGCGTTTAATCACTTTATCATATTGTTTTTGCACGTAGACAAGGTGGATTCATCACCACCAAAGCTACATCGGTGACGTGGACTGACTACCACGACAACAAGCATTTGCATCTGCATTGCCACTTTGAGACCTAGTCTCTCACAGCGTTCGGTATTACCTCGCCGCTGGGCTCTTCACTTACAGGTAATGCTGTCGTGCAGTGCATGTGACGTCACGCCTAAAAGCTGAACAACGACAGCAATTGGCACGTCCCTGTTTAAATCTTCGGGGAGTTAAGGGACACCATACACATCATCCCTCCATCACTTCCACCTTTTCACAAAACCTGTTCTGACGTGGTGATTCACTCCGAACAGGCAAGTAAGAATTGGTGAGTCTCTCCATGCTCTTAAGGGTTCCCCGTACCATTCTGTCCCCGTAAAGAATTAGGATACAGAGGACTAGGTATATCGAGGATGCATCTTTTGAGTAATAGAGCCTGCATGCCACCATTTCACAGCATACTTGTATGATTGCATGAAAAATGATCATTCCTTGAAGACAGTACCTCATAAGCCAAAACAATCTGAATCCAATGATGCTCTCCTGTTTGAAAACACAATAGTTTAGCAATTATTTTATCATAAAACTTGGCTGATCAATGTGTTCAGGTTGTAAAAGTTCAGACCCTTAGTTGTTTCCACAAAAAATCAATTCGTCGACCAATCATAACCAAGCAGAAAACATCCAAACAATCGCGAACAACATAGGACCAACAACACACACCAAAATTTCATTAGCTCACTTCAGCCAATAATACATCTGTCATAGCTTTGATCCTTCAGCCTATATTCCAATAAGCCATATTAGGACTCTGCGTTCACTCCTATCTCATCAATGTCAGAAACATTCTTTCTAAGCTTGTATTCAAGATATTCAAAATGACATTGATGACTTGTTTGAGTCACTCGATTATCTTTCATAGCTGTCGAGTCTTACAAAAATTCCCATCCGATAAAAATCCCTTCAAAACCATTTTGAGTTCAAACTGTGTGAGTCACTTTTGAGTTACTTCTTCCTATCAAAAATCCAGAGCTTGTTAAAAAAGCCAAAAACAATAAACATATTTCATCATAGCTTGTTGAGCACATTCCCACTTGTATTTGTGACCTGTTGAGTGTACTCCTTACATTTTCTTATTGTTAAGCTTGTTTTAATCAAAAACATCAACATATTCGTCATAGCTTGTGTGTAAGTTATATCCCATTGTATCCGAGTAGCTTGTTTGACTTGACTCCTATAGCCTTGTTAAAACTTGAATTGAGTTGAAAACAAAAGTTCATAAAAAAAAATCATAGGTTGATTTAGTTCATCGCACATTTCTTCTTCTCCCCTCTCTTTCAAACATGAAGAATTCACGAGAAAAAACATCACACAATGGATATTCAGAACAATTAATTAAGATGACAACACACTCTCATATGGCTACCCAAATCAGTGAGCGAACCCAAAAAGTCGATATACAACCTCACGAAAAATCAGTTCACGGTAAAGTCCAACGTCAGTCTACCCCCCTTGGAGAAATCTCTCTGGTTTTCATCAACCAATAATACATCTGTCATAGCTTGTCTTCAGCTATATCCAATAGATATTGAGTGACTTGCGTTCACTCCTTATCTCATCAATTGTCAGAACATTCCTTCTAGCTTGTTTCAAAGCTATATCAAAATGACATTGGTGACTTGTTTGAGTTCACTCATTATTTCATCAGCTGTCGAGTTTTTAACAAAATCCCATCCGACACAAATCCCTTCAAAACTCATTTTGAGTTCACAACTGTGTTGAGTCACTTGTTTGAGTTACTCTTCCTATCAAAAATCTAGAGCTTGTTAAAGTACAACCAATCAACATATTCATCATAGCTTGTTTGAGCTACATCCCACTTGTATTGAGTACCTTGTTTGAGTGTACTCCTTACATTTTCGTCTGCTAAGCTTGTTTAATCCAAACCAATCAACATATTCATCATAGCTTGTTTAAGTTATATCCCACTTGTATCCCGAGTAGCTTTTTAAGCTTACTCCTTATAGCTTACTTGTTAAAACTCGATTGAGCCAAAAAAAGATCACAATCAATAGGTTGATTTCTTCATCGCACAACATTTCTTCGTTTCCTCCCTCTCTTTCAAACATGAAGAATTCACGAAAAAACATCACACAATGAGCTATTAGAACAAATTAATAAGATGACAACACAACTCTCTCATATGGCTACCCAAATCAGTGAGCGATCACCCAAAAAGCCGATCATACAACCTCACGAAGAAATCACTTCATGTAAAGTCCAACATGAGTTTACCCCCTTGGAGAAAGTCTCTCTAGTGTTTTTCATCAACTAAAAGAGGCTAAACTGATAAATATCCAATTACAAAACCCTTTGTCAAAGGGGAAGCTAAGCCATGCTGGTACAAACCTAACACATACTGTGACTTTCATCGCATTGATGGTCATCACATAGATAAATGTGTACGATTTAAGAATTACGTCCAAGACTTAATTGACGACGACGTCATCTCTGTAGAACTTGATGACAATGCTCTTGCAAACCAACGACACATCCAATACCACAACTTTCCATGAAGAGCTGACTACTGTCGAAACTCCTATATATACTGAAATTCCACGAGATCATGACGACAACAGTCAAGACTCTCTAATTCCAAACCAATCCATATCTTCTTCAAATTTCCTTCCATTAGTTCAAACATACATTGAACCTGTTTTGGACAACAACATTCTTCCAACATCTACTGAGCACTTGAACTTATTTCAAGACTCTCTTTCAGCCCAAACATATATTGAACCTGTTTTTGGGTGACAACATTCTTCCAACATCTAACGAGACACTTGACTTCTCATTTCAAGACTCCCTTCCCCTTGTCAAACCTTGATATTACTGTAGACACTACAGACGAGGTTCCATCAACAGGTACCATTAAGTTTGATTCTATTCTTCCAATATTGGCTCTTATGCCTAACATCTCTAGCCTTTTTGTCGAAACACAACCACATCAAGTTTGGACACTTGCAACAATGCAACCTGTCATGTCCATCATACTTTCAACGATCGATCTTGCAGGCATCTCATCACTAATGATTCTCACCTATCAAGACTTCTATGTGCATACATTCTACGAGGTATGTATACCTAGGAATATCTTTATGCCAACCTTTTCCATCTTTAATTTGAATCTATCGTCAAATCAATTAATTAATGGACAAACAGAAGCACAAAAATCAAACACAATGCTTAACCAAACTATCCCACTCTTTGAGGCCACTCCCCTTCTCCCTTGTTTATGGTGGGAAGATATTTTACATGTCAAGGTTGAATTCCCATCCTTAGAATATCCCTCAAAGACGTAATCAATAAAGATTATTATCAACATTCACGCCTTAATGAACTCGAGCTTCTTGATGAAAAATGACTTAATTGCCCTAGATCATCTTCAAGTATATCAAAATCAGCTACGACATAGCTACCATAAAAAATTCAAACCTAGAAAATTTAAGGTCAATCATTTCATTCTCAAAGAAAATCGAAAGAACACACCCAAAGAACGAGACAAACAAGAAAAATTTGAGCCCAACGAAATCATAGATAAATTTGGGTTTGGAGCTTATAAATTGGCCATTGACAGATGGTCAAGTCCTTGAAAAACCCAATGAATGTAGTTCATTAAAGAAATTTTATTCTTGAAGTTCACTATTCCAGGAAACAACGTGTACATTGTTCCTTTTTTGTCTTGCTTATCTCCGAATAATTTAAATTTATTCATTTCCATTGGCAGATATTTTCTTTATCAAAATCACATCTTCATATTTATCATCATGAGACAAGTGCTAATATAAATCCTATTAAGTTTTGTGAGCGTCATACTTCTTCACTTCCATTTTCAGTCGCTTCCTCTATGGTCATACCTAGAAGCTTACTGATGGTAAATATATCCCCCTTCTAATACATTCTCTCTTTCATAACAAAGCTCTAAACTTCGTTTACCCAGTTCGTTTGGTCGTCCATCTCAGTCTTCGGTGTTGAACCCTCGCGTCCTACTAGTCGTGTGGGGCTGAGATTGGGGGCAGACGTTTCTTCCCAAATACAAAGCACTATTGTCAAAAAAAAAAATCCATCAATTCAATAACTTATGAATAATTCATTGTCACATCTTTCGTCCTTCATAGTCTTTGGTGTTGAGCCCACACTTCTTACTAGTAGTGTGAGACTAGGAATGGAGGAAGATGCCCTTACTCATCTACGTCTTGTCTTCGGTGATAAACCCTTGCCTCTTACAAGTGGCATGGGGCAAAGCGTAGAGGGTCATTCTCATACAAGCATAAAAACATTGCAAAATATTCCAAAAAAAAAAAAACAAAAAAAAAACAAAAAAAAAAAAACAAAAAAAAAATTCACTCGCCTATATTTTGCCTTTGGTGATGAGCCCTTGCTTCTCACTAGTAGCATGGGGCAAGGCATAGGGAGTCATTTCAAAAATACAAAATCTTACAGTGCTTACAAATTATAGAATCCCCAAACACGTAATTTAGATGCCTAAGTGAAGAGAGAACTATCCCTTCACCTCATATCTTTATCAATCAGCAGGCCACATAAACTGTCTAAGTCTAGCATGTGACTCATAAAGTGAAAGCTATTTTTGAAACCGGTTCAGTACCATTATGAAGAATGGAGTCACAATTTCCCAAAGGGATTGTTGTTAGCATTTGTCTCTATATTCATTATCTCTACCTCCTACGTCCTTCTTGATTCTTGGTGATGAGAGCCCACACATCTTACTAGTTGTGTGGAGTCAAGAATGGAGTTGGAATTCTTTTCATCATATCATCACCACCATATCATGCCAATGGAAAGTGAATTTATGTTATTTTGAGCATAAGTTACAATGCGGAACACGGTACTGGATAATATCCATGTTTTATCGTCTCTCAAAAATAAGTCTGCACTCTGGTCCATAAATTGTCAATCACAATGTAAAAATCTAAACACATTTGAAAATCGTAAAAAAATCCAAAAAAAATGTAAAAATCTAAAAATCTAAAAACATTTGAAAATCAAAATCAAAAAAATCTAAAAACAGTGTAAAAAATCAAAAATCCAAAAAAAAATCCAAAAATCCCAAAAAACATTTGAAAAATCAAAAATCCAAAAAAACATGTAAAAATTCAAAAATCCAAAAACATTTGAAAAATCATCAAAAATCCAAAAAAACATTTGAAAATCGTCAAAAATCCAAAACATTTGAAAATCGTCAAAAATCAAAAACAAAAATCGTAAAAATCCATTAAAAATCCAAAAAAAAACATTAAAAAAAATCCAAAAAATTCAAAAACATTAGTAAATTTCCAAAAAACAAAAACATTAGAAAAAAATCCAAAATACAAAACATTGTAACTCACTTGGGAGAGTACCACCTATACAATATTGACACATTACTCACCCCGCAAGAGTATGGGAACCTGTGTCATCACCCTATTTATGACTATTGCATAGGTGAGGTTTTTCCTTATGGTCCTCCCCACCTTCACACTAATCTCACATATGGGGGACTTGATATTTCCACTTATTCACATGAACCTCCATCCCAAACAAGACCATTTTCATCTCACTTACACTCCCTTACTAATCGCCGCTTCGCTCACACTTTCCTCAACCGTTGCACATGGAAAGGCTTTGGCTTTATTTTTTACGATCAAGGCCACCATACTATCATCTCCTGTACCACCCGTAAGCACAATGACTGTAGTGGCATTGTATTTGATGAACAACCTCCCAAGAAGGCTCATGTTGACCTCATTGAGGAAGACAACCCTTCTCCACCTCATTCACACACATCACCATATTCACCCACATAATCCATATATTTTGAATCTATTCCTCCTAACTTTTTTTTTCATAAACACAATTTCCCTGGGACCTCTAACCTATCAATGCGATGGCGATGCTCCCTCTTCTCTCCCATTCCTGTATCTTGACATGATTAATGATGATACACCTTCTATTAATGTCATTCAAATTCAGGAAGATGAGTCCATCATCACCTACCTTGGTGATCACCTACCTTGGTGTGGAAGATTCTTATATTCACCAGTCATTACCTTCTAAGATGCAAACCATGTTGAATGAATCGACCATTGAAATCAACATTAACACTTAGGATGACCCACACATTATAAAGATAAACCAATCTTTAAATGCTACTAAGCAAGAAGATTTTTCCTCTTTCCTTTAGGACCATAGCAACACTTTTTCCTTGTCCAATGCCGATATGCCCGATATTGACCCAAAAATCATGGTCCACAATATCGTAACCATTCCTCATGCCAAACCCATCAAACAAAAAATGTGGAAAATGCATCCTCACATTGCTCTTCTGGTCAAAGAAGAGCTTTAACACCTCTCATTTTCCTTCATCCTACCCATTGAATATCCCCAATGTATTTCTAACATTGTTCCTGTCACAAAGGTGACAGGGGACTTTGCATTTACTTAGACTTCCATGACCTCAACCTAGCTTGTCCCAAAGATGATTTTCCCCTACCAGGAATTGACCAACTAGTTGATCTCACCTATGGCCATGAAATGCTATCATTGATGGACAATTTATTGGGTTACAATCAAATATTATTTACTCCAGAAGATTAACACAAGACTACCTTCAACACCCCTTGGGGGAATTTTTTCTATCGATTCATTCCTTTTGGCCTTAAAAACGCAGGTGTTACATACCAACAAGCCATGACTTACATCTTCCATAACATCATGCATCACATATTGGAAGATTGCATAGATTATCTTCTTACCAAATCCAAACATCGAGTCGAACACCTCACCATACTTAAGGTCATCTTTAATTGCATCATCAAGTATTGTGTTCATATTAACCAAAGAAGTGTGTCTTTTCGGTTCTTTTAGAAAAAATCCTTGGTTTCATCATTTCTTTGTGTGGTGTAGAGGTTGATCCTGCTAAAGTAAAGGCTATTCTATAAATGCCTCCACCTACTAATATTTTTCAACTTTGCATCCTACAAGGTAAGTTACAATCCATTTATCATTTCATCTTGTAGATTTCTAACCGCTATTAACCATTTCATCATCTTCTCAAGAAGGACATTTCATTTAAATGGGATGAGGAATGCCATAAAGCCTTTGATGCCATAAAACAATATCTTCTTCAACCACCAGTAATTATTCATCTTAAGGATGACCAACCCTTTTACCTATATATTTCTGCTACTTTTCATTCTTTAGGTGCCATGCTCGCTCATCACTACGAGAACCACAAAGAGCAAGTGGTTTATTACATAATCCATACCCTTCTGGAAACTGAAACTAGATATGCCTATGCTGAAAAACTCTGCTTAGCCTTAGTTTTCATCACCACCAAAATCTGCCATTACCTACTCAACCAAAAAACCTTCATCATTACCAATAATGACCCCTTACACTATATGTACGCCAAACCCTACCAACATCAGTGCATTGTGCATTGGCTCATGCTTCTTGTTGACCTTGACCTCGAATTCATTCATCAAAATTCCATCAAGGGCCAAGCTATCGCTGACTAACTAGCAGACGCACCTCTTTCTGGGAATCAACCCTCTAACTTTGATTTCCTAGATAAATCCATAGCTACCCTCTCCTTAGATGAACCTACTTACCAAATGACACTCTTCTTCGATGGCTCCAAGTGTCAACATGGTGGTGGGGCTGGTTTTATCCACATCCCTCTTGATGGTGAACCTATGCCTTTGTATTTAAAACTAGATTTTGATTGTATAAACAATATTTCCAAATATGAAGCACTCATATTAGGTCTCTAGGTTGCTTATGCCTTAGATGTGTAGTCAATTAATATCTTTAGTGATTCCCAGTTGGTCGTAAACCAAGTCAATGGTATATACCATTGTTGTAATGAGTCCTTCAAAAGTATAAACATCACATAGATATACTTTTGACCACCTTTGACCATTACAAACTTCAAACCACCCCACATTCTAACAATAAATTTGTAGATACCATGTCCTGCTTGGATTCTCAGATACCCACTTCACCTACTGACTCTAAAATCTTTGTCATAATACAAAGGTTGCAATCACCATCTTATTTACCTCATAAGGTCTACTCTGTCGGAACCATTGCACCTAACCCATGTGAAATTTAGTATAAGAAATTTCTAGACTATCTTTCCCTTTCCATTCTACCCGCTGATCTCACTCGTAATGGACAATGTTCCTTTCTTAAAAGTGTCTCTTGTTATGTCATCATGGGTGGTCTCCTTTATAAGCATGGCTTCGACGGTATTCTCTTACAATGGCTTATAAGTTCTGAAATTACTTACACCATCAAGGAAGTTCAGGATGGAATTTCTGGAGGTCACTTTAGTGTTTTAGCTATCACAAAATTCATTCTTTACCTTGGATATTATTGAACAACCCTAAAATGTGAATGTTTTGACTATGTCAAACATTTTGTGAAATACAAATAACATGCTAATTTTCATCACATGCCTAGTCATGTCTTACAGGTCACACGAGACCTTTTCCCTTTCTCTCAATGGGGTTTGGATCTTATCGACAAGATCAATCCCAATTCTTCACAATGCCACCAATGGATTATAACCACTAATAAATATTATACTAAATGGGTAGAATCCATTGTTCTCATATCTACAAAAGATGATAAAAAATATGAATTCATCAACCATCATATCATTTGGCAGTGAGGAATTCCAAGTTAGGTTCTCATCACCTTATTACCCACAAGCCAATGGCCAAGCTGAATTGACCAATAAGACCTTAAACAAAATTCTTATGAAATTAGTTGACGATACTGGCAAGGATTGGCAGTCACACATTCCTTTTGCCTTGTAAGCTTATCACACTAGTATTAAGACTTTGACTACTGCCACACCTTTTTCTCTAGTCTACGGTACTGAGGTTGTCTTACCTCTTGAATTATTGATTCCATCTCTCCACATCTCAGTACAAGACATGCTCAATAATAATGAATTTCACCAGGATCATTTAGCATAACTTGATTTATTAGATGAACATCTTCTTAATGCTCTTTACCATCTCTAAATCTACTAAAAACGTATCAAACATGCCTACGACAAATGTGTCCATGAACGAACCTTTCAGGTTGGTGACCTCATCCTAAAGGAAAATCGAGTAGACACCCCAATTTCACATCTATCCTAAATCAATTAATTTCCCTTCCTCATTTCCCACAAAAATACACTTCGAATTAATCAAATATAATTTGATTAATTATCCATTTCCAAATCTAAAAATAATCTAATCCTCACAACATGTCATTATTCTCCATGTTTTTCCACTATTGAATTAAAAATTCAAATTCAAATCCTCACCCACCATTCGTGGTCCCCACTCACCTAAAATCCTCCACTTATGAATTAAAAATATAATTCAAATCCTCACCCATTCTTCGTGGCCCCCACTCACCTAATATTGCCCACATTTTCAAACCATCCACCTAATCTTGCCCACATTTTCAAACCATCCACCTAATCTTGCCCACATTTTCAAACCACCCACTTAATCTTGCCCACATTTTCAAACCATGATTACTTAAATTAATTTAAGCTAATCACTCCCTCAGGCTATAAATACAACCTTACCCCTCCCCTCTAAACACACGGAGAATAAGCTTTCATGCCATATCTAAGTTCTTGCATCCTTTGAGCAAAGAACATCATTCTGCCTTGTCCTAATGCCAAAATAGCCTCATAATCCTTTTTCCCATCCAGTGCAAAGTAAGAGGATCGTTGTTGCAGGAAGGTCTTGCTCCGTCTTGAAGAAAAGCACCTACATATCACAAAATCAGGGCTCAATCCAAGTTTCCTAGCCCATTCTGAGGTTTGCTACGGAACGCGAAGGAGGAGGTATGATTATTGGTATTTTACTTCCTTGTTAGTAGTGTATTTTTCCTAGCTTACATTCTGGCACGCCCGGTTACTTTCGATCTGTTACCATTACTTTCTCAATTAGTGGTTTTATCTGTTCTTTGTTTATTATTGTTTATTATTATTTCCTTTTCTATTCCTTTTGGTCTTCTTTGGTTAACCTTCACGCTTTGGGTAGTGTTTTTGTTGTGTGGTGTCTTGTGGTGTATCTGCAGGTTATAGCAACAATGAAACTATGCAGCTCATCCTGTCTTTGATCTCCTCGGTGCTTGGATTTTAGTAGTTCTGATTTTTCTATTCACTCGTAATATATAAAAACACAAGCACTAATCATTAGTTTAACATCATAGTGTCATGGGACAACCAATCCAGAAAATATATTTATTTATTTCCTTTTGCTAAAATAACTGTTTTGTAGGAAGTTAATCATTTATTTATTTTTTTTCTTTCTTTTATTTTAGTCAATAATTTTATGATCTAACTCTTTCTTTCTGTTTATTTTTCTTTTTTAACCTTGCTGACAAAATTTTAGCGTCTCAGGTGAAGTATAGAAGTCAGAAAATAAAAAAAACCAGCTCCCGGGACGTTTTTCTCACGTTTAAAATTTTCATTCAGAGCGTTCTCGTAGCCCATCTTCCGGAAGCCATAACTTTTGCTCCCGAACTCGGAATGACTTCATTTTTTTTTTAACAGAAAGGTATTGAAAAGATCTATGCAATGAAAAAAATAATTTTTAGATTTAGACTTACAGAAAAATTTTGGTTTCATTTCTTCTAACACCTGTCTTTTTTGCAAAAAAACAACAAAATTATAATTTTATTTATTTTTATTTTTTAATTTTTATTTCACGAAACATCCTCACACGTATGCTCTTTCCTCGCACTTCAAAAGTGATCTTGGAAATCAGAAACGTGAGGCCACTCAAGCTTTAGAAAACAATTTTTATTTTTAATTTTTTGCCTTACATTTAAATTTTCCGCGAAAACACTTCTCGGTAACGTTTTCACCCTCTTCTTTCATCATTTTTCTTTTTTGTGAACATAATCATTATCGCTATTTCACAATCATGATTAATTGCAATAATTATTAATATTTATTTTTTTAACAAAAACTATTTCAATTGTATCCGCGTATGCTCTTTTCTTGCGCCTTCAAGCGATCTAGAAAATCAGAAACGGTCACAATTTTTTTTAGTTTCTTGTTCTAACATTGCAGGATCCTCTAGCTTTGTTTTTCAACTGTCATTTTAATAATTATTTTCCTTTGTCATATTCTTAATATTTGTTTGGTCGTTGGTTGTGTATGCTCTTTTCCTGCGCCTTTGAGCGATCTGGCAAATCAAAAACAACCACGATCACTTTTCTAACATTTCATTTGCAGGATAACTACTAATTTGTTTTCTGTAGAACCGCGTTGCTGGAATATTGTCAAAAACAAAAAAAAAAAAAAAAAACAACAAAAATCCCGCAAAAATACCACCATTTAAAGACAATTGCTGAAACTAAAAAAACAAAAAGGACGCTCAGGTACGCAATTATTTTCTGCTAGTGATTTATTTCAAGTTGGAAAGAACCCTGCGTTTAATCACTTTATCATATTGTTTTTGCACGTAGACGAGGTGGATTTCATCACCACCAAAGCTACACCGGTGACGTGGACTTGACTACCACGCACCAACAGCATTTGCATTTGCATTGCACTTTGAGACCTAGTCTCATCACAGCGTTCGGTATTTACCTCGCCGCTGCTCTTCACTTACAGGTAATGCTGTCGTGCAGCGCATGCGAGTCACGCCTAAATAGCTGTAACAACGAAGCCTGGGCATCGTCCCTGTAAATCTTCGGGGAGTTATAAGGACACCATACACATTCATCCCTCCATCACCTTCCACCTTTTCACAAAACCTGTTCTGGACGTGGTGATTCACTCCGAAATAGGCAAGTAAGAATTGGTGAGTCTCCTCCAGTGCTCTAAGGGTTCCCCGTACCAATTCTGTCCCCGTACAGAATTAGGTATATCAGGACTAGGGTATATCGGAGGACGCATCTTCTTGGAGTAATAAGAGCCTGCATCCACCATTTCACAGCATACTTGTATGATTGCATGAAACAATGATCATTCCTGAAGAAGTTACCTCATAAGCCAAAACAATTGAATCCACATGACTGCTTGCTGTTTGAAAACACAATAGTTTAGCATTATTTTATCATAAAACTTGGCTGATATCAATGTGTTCATTGTAAAAGTTCAGACCCTAGTTGTGTTCCACAAAAAAAATCAGTTCTCGACCAATTCAATACCAAGCGAAAACATCCAAACAATCCAACAACATAGACCAAAACATCACACCAATTTCATTAGCTCACTTTAGCCAATAATACATCTGTCATAGCTTGTCTTCAGCTATATCCAATAGATATTGAGTGACTTGCGTTCACTCCTTATCTCATCAATTGTCAGAACATTCTTTCTAGCTTGTTTCAAGCTATATCAAAATGACATTGAGTGACTTGTTTGAGTTCACTCATTATTTCATCAGCTGTCGAGTTTAACAAAATCCCATCCGACACAAATCCCTTCAAAACTCATTTTGAGTTCACAACTATGTTGAGTCACTTGTTTGAGTTACTCTTCCTATCAAAAATCCAGAGCTTATTAAAGCCAAACCAATCAACATATTCATCATAGCTTGTTTGAGCTACATCCCACTTGTATTGAGTACCTTGTTTGAGTGTACTCCTTACATTTTCGTCTGCTAAGCTTGTTTAATCCAAAACAATCAAGATATTCATCATAGCTTGTTTGAGTTATATCCCACTTGTATCCCGAGTAGCTTTTTTTAAGCTTCTCCTTATAGCCTTACTTGTTAAAACTCGATTGAGCAAAAATAAAGATCATAATCAATAGGTTGATTTCTTCATCGCACATTTCTTCGTTCTCCCTCTCTTTCAAACATGAAGAATTCACGAAAAACATCACACAATGAGCTATTAGAACAAATTAATAAGATGACAACACAACTCTCTCATATGGCTACCCAAATCAGTGAGCGATCACCCAAAAAGCCGATCATACAACCTCACGAAGAAATCAGTTCACGTAAAGTCCAACGTCAGTTTACCCCCCTTGGAGAAAGTCTCTCTAGTGTTTTTCATCAACTAAAAGAGGCTAAACTGATAAAATATCCAATTACAAAACCCTTTGTCAAAGGGGAAGCTAAGCCATGCTGGTACAAACCTAACACATACTGTGACTTTCATCGCATTGATGGTCATCACATAGATAAATGTGTACGATTTAAGAATTACGTCCAAGACTTAATTGACGACGACGTCATCTCTGTAGAACTTGATGACAATGCTCTTGCAACCAACGACACATCCAATACCACAACTTTCCATGAAGAGCTGACTACTGTCGAAACTCCTATATATACTGAAATTCCACGAGATCATGACGACAATAGTCAAGACTCTCTAATTCCAAACCAATCCATATCTTCTTCAAATTTCCTTCCATTAGTTCAAACATACATTGAACCTGTTTTGGACAACAACATTCTTCCAACATCTACTGAGCACTTGAACTTATTTCAAGACTCTCTTTCAGCCCAAACATATATTGAACCTGTTTTGGGTGACAACATTCTTCCAACATCTAACGAGACCTTGATCTCGTTTCAAGACTCCCTTTCAAACCTTGATATTACTGTAGACACTACAGACGAGGTTCCATCAACAGGTACCATTAAGTTTGATTCTATTCTTCCAATATTGGCTCTTATGCCTAACATCTCTAGCCTTTTTGTCGAAACACAACCACATCAAGTTTGGACACTTGCAACAATGCAACCTGTCATGACCATCATACTTTCAACGATCGATCTTGCAGGCATCTCATCACTAATGATTCTCACCTATCAAGACTTCTATGTGCATATATTCTACGAGGTATGTATACCTAGGAATATCTTTATGCCACCTTTTCCATCTTTAATTTTGAATCTATCGTCAAATCAATTAATTCATGGACAAACAGAAGCAAAAAATCAAACAATGCAAACTGAGGCCACTCCCTTCTCCCTTGTTTATGGTGGGGAAGATATTTTACATGTCAAGGTTGAATTCCCATCCTTTAGAATATCCCTCAAAGACGTAATCAATAAAGATTATTATCAACATTCACGCCTTAATGAACTCGAGCTTCTTGATGAAAAACGACTTAATGCCCTAGATCATCTTCAAGTATATCAAAATCAGCTACGACATAGCTACCATAAAAAATTCAAACCTAGAAAATTTAAGGTCAATCATTTCATTCTCAAAGAAAATCGAAAGAACACACCCAAAGAACGAGACAAACAAGACAAATTTGAGCCCAACGAAATCATAGATAAATTTGGCTCTGGAGCCTATAAATTGGCCACTGCAGATGGTCAAGATCTTGATGAACCAATGAATGCAGTTCATTTAAAGAAATTTTATCCTTGAGATGTTCACTATTCCAGGATACAACATGTACATTGTTCCTTTTGTCTTGCTTATCTCCAAATAATTCAAATTTATTCATTTCCATTGGCAGACATTTTCATTATCAAAATCACATCTTCATATTTATCATCATGAGACAAGTGCTAATATAAATCCTATTAAGTTTGTGAGCATCATACTTCTTCCACTTTCAGTCGCTTTCCTCTATGGTCATACCTAGAAGCTTACTGATGGTAATATATCCCCTTCTAATACATTCTCTCTTTCATAACAAAGCTCTAAACTTCGTTACCCAGTTCGTTTGGTCGTCCATCTCAGTCTTCGGTGTTGAACCCTCGCGTCCTACTAGTCGTGTGGGGCTGAGATTGGGGGCAGATGTTTCTTCCCAAATACAAAGCACTATTGTAAAAAAATCCATCAATTCAATAACTTATGAATAATTCATTGTCACATCTTTCGTCCTTCATAGTCTTTGGTGTTGAGCCCACACTTCTTACTAGTAGTGTGAGACTAGGAATGGAGGAAGGTGCCCTTACTCGTCTACGTCTTGTCTTCGGTGATAAACCCTTGCCTCTTACAAGTGGCATGGGGCAAAGCGTAGAGGGTCATTCTCATACAAGCATAAAAACATTGCAAAATATTCCAAAAAAATAAAATAAAACAAAAAAACAAAAAAAAAAAAAAAAAAAGACAAAAAGGAAATTCACTCGCCTATATTTTGCCTTTGGTGATGAGCCCTTGCTTCTCACTAGTAGCATGGGGCAAGGCATAGGGAGTCATTTCAAAAATACAAAATCTTACAGTGCTTACAAATTATAGAATCCCCAAACACGTAATTTAGATGCCTAAGTGAAGAGAGAACTATCCCTTAACCTCATATCTTATCAATCAGCAGGCCACATAACTGTCTAAGTCTAGCATGTGACTCATAAAGTGAAAGCTATTTTTGAAACCGGTTCAGTACCATTATGAAGAATGGAGTCACAATTTCCCAAAGGGATTGTTGTTAGCATTTGTCTCTATATTCATTATCTACCTCCTACGTCCTTCTTGATTCTTGGTGATGAGCCCACACATCTTACTAGTTGTGTGGAGTCAAGAATGGAGTTGGAATTCTTTTCATCATATCATCACCACCATATCATGCCAATGGAAAGTGAATTTATGTTATTTTGAGCATAAGTTACAATGCGGAACACGGTACATCGTCTCTCAAAAATAAGTCTGCACTCTGGTCCATAAATTGTCAATCACAATGTAAAAATCAAAAAACATTTGAAAATCAGTGTCAAAATCCAAAAATCTAAAAACAATGTAAAAATCTAAAAATCAAAAAAACATTTGAAAATCATCAAAAATCCAAAAATAGTGTAAAAATCCAAAAACAGTGTCAAAATCCAAAAATCCAAAAACAATGTAAAAATCTAAAAATCAAAAAACATTTGAAAATCATCAAAAATCCAAAAACAGTGTAAAAATCCAAAAATCTAAAAACAATGTAAAAATCTAAAAATCTAAAAAATATTTGAAAATCATCAAAAATCCAAAAAAGTGTAAATATCCAAAAAAGTGTCAAAATCCAAAAACAATGTAAAAATCAAAAATCCAAAAACAATGTAAAAATCGTCAAAAATCCAAAAACATTTGAAAATCATCAAAAATCGTCAAAAAATCCAAAAAACAGTGTAAAAATCTCAAAAATCCAAAAAACATTTGAAAATCATCAAAAATCTAAAAACAGTGTAAAAATCATAAAAATCCAAAAACATTTGAAAATCCAAAAATCCAAACACAGTGTAAACATCATCAAAAATTCAAAAACATTAGAAAATCCAAAAACAAAAACATTAGAAAATCTAAAAAAATCCAAAAATCCAAAAACAAAAACATTAGAAAATATCCAAAATACAAAAACATTTGTAAAATTTTCAAAAGACCAAAAACATACACAAAATTGTAAAAACTCAATAAGTAACACAGTTCATCCTTTGAACTATTATCCCAAACGAATGGTCCAACCACCTTATGACTACCAATTTCAAACCACTTCTCCTCGCGTGAATCCTCGCTTGGGGAAAATCCGGCTCTCATTGTTTCCTTGTTTGAGGAGACTGACCCAATCCTTTGTACCTCTGCTTGGGGGCACATCTAATCAATCATCACTGTGGAACACGTTAGGGACATGTTTACTGGTTCTTGTGTTGCATTATTAGTGGCAAAATTATTAATTGCTTTCTTGTATCTTGATATATTACAGGGGGCATCTTGATTTTATATATCCTGGTGTTCTCTGTAATATTCTTATGTTATCTGATTGCATGTCGTACTGGGGCATCATACTTTCTTGATGGCCTCTGTCTATGCTCTCTTCCATTTGCATATCGTACTGGGGCATCAAACCTTTTTGATGGCCCCTGTCTATGCTATCACGCATATTACAGTCTAGTCATCCTGATCTTTTATATCACGATGCATCCTGTTATGTGCTATATTAAAATTAAGATGCTTTTCGTCACGTGAGTATCTTCCTGCATGATCAACATCTTACTTTGCACCCCATCCATTCACCCATACTAATGCATTCTCCAGTTTGCGAATCCTACTTGATCACCGTTGCAGTTTGCGAATCCTACTTGATGATCTTTCTCAAGTAGCATTCACTATCCAGCAGCTCCTTCTCCCCCACCATGATCACCATGTATTTGATCCATTCATTCTCACTTCTCATTTTTACTCCTCCCACTTATACCCATATTACCCTTCTCACCATTCCTGTCCCCTCTCACCCATTAGTATTCTTTCCTTTCACCCGTTTTCTTCCCGCTTGACAATCTTACTTAATAACCCCTTCTATATGGAATCCTCAGTGGAGGTTTACCCTCTCCCTAAGATCTTCCCGCTGTAGAAGCTTCTTCACCACATGCCCTCTCATCAAATAACCATCACCACCAAACACATCTTCCAACTCCACCTCTTCTACTTCCCATTCCCGCATCATTACTCTCACCACGTGGGCATCCCAATTAAGGATTCCCCTCACACTCTCCACCCTCCACTGCATATATTCCTTCATCCATTCATGTTATACTCCTTTGTGTCTTTTCTTTCTTATTATCACCTCATCTCATATCATATACCACTTAGGCATACCTCACTGACTCTTTTCTCATCCTTCCCCAAATCCACCTTATGCCTAGGTCATCCTACTTACACGCTCTCGTAGTATGGCAAATTCACTTGAGGGTTCCCCTTCAGTCCATTTTGTCATACCCTATTCCCACCAACTCTAACATCATCCTTCTTTCTCAGCTTGGCAATCTTACTTAACCACTCACCCGGCATGGCGATCTCACTTAAGAGTCCCTCTTAAGGATGATCTGTCTCCTTGCCTTTCCCCATCACTACCCACCCTTCACCCTTCATTTTTTCTCGGCATTCCCCATTATCACATCCTTTCACCTCCTTTTCGATTCTCGCAAACACCACTTCTCGCTTGACCACTTTGTCATCTCCAGTTTTGCTCACATGGCAATCTTACTTAACCACTTCCGTCACATGACAATCTTATGTTAGGGTCCTCCCTACACTTAACTTGTCATCGTGAACTTCTCCCCCGCCTCATTCTTAGTTCACTTTATTGCTCGTTTCTTCCACCTGGTATCTCCTATTACCCACTTTTTCCTCCTACTATTATCCTTTCTCCACATATCCTCTTACAACATACAACTCATCTCTTCCACCTACAATCACATTATTTTCCCCCATTTTCCCCTCCTTGATCCATCATCCTTCATACCGTTTCTTCCCATTCTTTTCATGTCTTGGTTCTTCATCCTCACCTCGTTCATCCTCATCACCCCCATCCTCTCCTTCGCTTTCACTTTGTCCCAACTCCTCCCTCCCATCTTATTCACTCTTTCCCCTTCATCTTCTCACATTCCCCCTACATTTCTACCCACACACATATTTGTCATTACTGTTAATACTCCTATATCATTCTTTCATCATCATCTTCTCTTCCCGCACTCATAATTGTCAACGGGTTTTCCCTAAAAATTATCAATCCTGCATTCCGCACGACCTCATTCACTCCCTTGGACCTTCTAGAGTTTCCCTTCATTCCTTCCCGCCCCTCTAAGCCCACCACTCATTAGCAACGGGTTTTCCCTAACGTCCCTTTGTTGGCGTTACCCTTTCCAGTCCTCATTTGCTTTCTCTTTTTTTCATTTTTTTTTCTTTCACCCTTCCCCACCACTCATTTTCAAGAGGATTTCCCTAACATCCTTTCATTGGCATTTCCTCTTCTATCCCCCATTCTCTTTTCTCTCCTATTCTTTTCCCTCACTCCCACCCTTTCTTGTCGCTTCTTACCCATCTCTCCATCTCCTCTTTGACCTCTTCACTATCTTTACTGTCTTCATCATACATCTTTTTTCTATTTTCCCATCATCATAGTATCCTCATTTCATGCATCTCCATATCTTTTCCAATCGATGTCATTCTTCCCCTCTTTCTTCTTTCAACATTCCTTCTACCATTTCCTTTCCACTTATTACCCCCTTTCTGTATTCCCTTCCTTCTCCATCATTTTCTTTGTTATCCTCTTCTCTCTCCCACCCCTCGTCTTATTTTACTTCCCCTATATCATCTTCTTCCTCTTTTTCCATCACGTTTCCTCCTTACATCCCCATCGATAACCTGGTTGTTCAGCGTTGTCCTGTCTTTTTTATCATCCCACTCTCCACATGCATCTCCATACGGTCTGTTCCATATTCTTTGCCTTGGTCTTCCTCGCAATGACGTGATTCCTTCAATCTTCTCCTTGTATTCGTTCTCTCTTCCTTTCCTCTCCCCTAATTTTCACGTTTCTTCTGACCACCTCCACTTTTCTCTACCACCCCTACCTTTTTGTTCATTCTGTATATGTTTCTCATCCTTTCTCTCCTCTTTTTCACACTTTCCTCGCCCCTCATAGTTTCTTTTTTTTTTTCACTTCCATGCATCCCTCTTTACTATCTCTGTTGCTTCCTTCATTTTGCACATCTCTCTCTTTTATCCCCTTCACCCTCTACTCTGTCACTTCTTTGTTTTTGCCTTGTTTGTCCTTCATCATTCCCTTCTTCTCCTATCATCCCTCTCTCTTATTTCTTTTCATTCCTTTTGTTCCCCTCCCCTATTTCCCTTACTCTTCTCATAATCAACCCCCAACCCTATCCATTCCCTTTTCTCTTTCCCACACACCCTCACACCTAGCATTCAAGGTCGATTGAATCCTTTCTCCATTTGCGTCGTGCGGTCATTCCAGTCTCTTCCACTTCATTATCGTCCTCTTCTCCACCAAATCCATTTCCCTTATTTTCGAGAGTTCTGTCGTATATTTCATTCTCGTCAATCCTCTCGAGGGGGCATCACCACATCTATCCATAATCACATCTTCTCATGACATTTTTGTCTTGGAGGATACCATGACATCCGTCACTCACCACTTTCTATTCTCCCCAACAAACATTCACTCTACCTTTTAAAAAGTAGATTGAATTCTTCCCCCATACCGTCTACTTTCTTTGAAAGGACACTACTTTCATATTACCCTTCCAAAGAGGGGCAAATGTAGACACCCCAATTTCACATCTATCCTAAATCAATTAATTTCCCTTCCTCATTTCCCACAAAAATACACTTCGAATTAATCAAATATAATTTGATTAATTATCCATTTCCAAATCTAAAAATAATCTAATCCTCACAACATGTCATTATTCTCCATGTTTTTCCACTATTGAATTAAAAATTCAAATTCAAATCCTCACCCACCATTCGTGGTCCCCACTCACCTAAAATCCTCCACTTATGAATTAAAAATATAATTCAAATCCTCACCCATTCTTCGTGGCCCCCACTCACCTAATATTGCCCACATTTTCAAACCATCCACCTAATCTTGCCCACATTTTCAAACCATCCACCTAATCTTGCCCACATTTTCAAACCACCCACTTAATCTTGCCCACATTTTCAAACCATGATTACTTAAATTAATTTAAGCTAATCACTCCCTCAGGCTATAAATACAACCTTACCCCTCCCCTCTAAAGACACGGAGAATAAGCTTTCATGCCATATCTAAGTTCTTGCATCCTTTGAGCAAAGAACATCATTCTGCTTTGTCCTAATGCCAAAATAGCCTCATAATCCTTTTTCCCATCCAGTGCAAAGTAAGAGGATCGTTGTTGCAGGAAGGCCTTCCTCCGTCTTGAAGAAAAGCACCTTACATATCACAAAATCAGGGCTCAATCCAAGTTTCCTAGCCCATTCTAAGGTTTGCTACGGAACGCGAAGGAGGAGGTATGATTATTGGTATTTTACTTCCTTGTTATTAGTGTATTTTTCATAGCTTACACTACTCATAGCATGATTCTCATGGATACTTTTTGTCTTCTTAAAGATGGAATCCCATGGTCATTCATCACTTGAAACCACCTCTTTCATAATTAACCTCTGTGTGTTATGGTCTTGTCTTCTAAAACTAGAACCTAATCTTCCTATATAGTCTTTTCCATGACTTAAATGTCTAAAAACAAAAAAGGGATTCAACTCCTTGAGTCAAACTTCCAGAAAAATATGACTCCCTTAAAAAGGGACATCTCTTCACTTTATTTTTCCGCTATAAATAGACTACTCCCTTGAAGGAAAACTATATAAAGTCATTGCAAAAATACAATTAAAATATCCAGAAGCTTCCTGCATCAATCAACTTAGCAAATACCTCAAGGAGATAATCTAATAATCCCATATAGACTTCCCGCATCAATCAGTCTATTAAAAAAAAATGAAGAAAGTGATGAAATTTTTGTCATGGACTAGCCTAATTTTGATCTTGGGTTTCTTTCTAAGAAAAACATGTTTTTGTACACTAAGTTACACTAAACCACCCACTCTCACTTCATTACTTTTTCATCCTAATTTCCTCTCTACTCAATGGACTTTCCGCAACCATGAAATTTTGTGATCATGTGACTTTCTTCACCCTTACAATAGTCCATTATGTAAAGCATTTAGGGTCTTACATTCATAATTCCATCTGGGGTGTGGCAGACTCATTAGGGTTCTTATCACTTAAGTGGCTCTTTTACCACCTTTTACTATTTTCCCTCCTCATTACTTATTGATTATCCTATACAGGACCAGATCATCGACACCTATATTTCAAACGACTTAACAATTCATGTGACCTACATTCAACCATGCATATAACCTCACCTTAACCATGCCTATAACCTCACCTTAACCATGCCTATGACCTAAACTAAACCATGCCTATGACCTAGATTCAATCTTTCCTAAGATCCACCCATCCCCCTTAATTCATCATATTCTTCCCTAGCTTATGGGAGAACTACATCTGCCTGAGGCCCCTTTTTGCTAGAGCTATATAGGAAACACTTCGAGGGCATGGGGCCCTTGAAGTTTAGCTAGGACACTCTTCACCCTAACCTATTTTCCCCTTTATTTCCCTATTCAAATCCTACCTTAGTTTATTTCCATTTTATATCAACAATTGAAATTAAACCAACAAGAAACAACTGATGAACATTTTTACCCCATCATCACATCGTTCATTTATCATTTTCACATTTCCACTATAGAAAATATTGGGAAGATTAAACCATAACATGCATATACATCATCATTTTATCTCCATCATGCATATGACCTGAATCCACCATGCCTATAACCTGACTCCATCATGCCTATGACTTGAATCCATCATGCCTATGACATGACTCCATCATGCCTATGACCTGACTCCACCATGCCTATAACCTGACTCCATCATGCCTAATTAACCTAACTCATCCATGCCTACATAACCTTGACTCAATCATGCATAATTCACCTAGTTTCCATCATGTACACACATAGTAATGGAAATTAAAACAAGTACACAATCCATACTATAAATATCATCTATATAAATGAGAAATTCTGTGTATACATACATATGTACAAAAATACAAATAAATACAAATTTCTCAAATTTCTCAGATACATCCTCACCATCTTCGACACACACGCCAGTACATGATCAAAAATCTCAAAACTCTCCTATAAAACCTCACTCTCTTCGGCACGCAGGCTGGTATATACCAAAATTACACAAAAAAATAGAATTATGCGTAACCATCATGCATCCCCCTGTTGGATATCCTCCATTCATGTCTCACCTATCTCCTCCTCCTCCGCTCCCATGTGACGTCCTGCTAACATCTCACTGCCCTCTATGGGACTCGGCATGACCTCTATTGGTACCTTACCTAGAGCTGGCCTTTGTGCACTAGTGGCCTTTCCTTGACTCTATCTCAAGGCTTGCCAGCCCCCTATACTCTCCACATTGTGAGTGCAAGAACTGGTCCTCTCACTCGAGCCCTGTTATGCTCTATACTCTGCATAGGTTGGGACATCTATTCCTGCAGCCATCAGGTGATCCTGATAATATCTCACCTCACCTAGGCATCCCTAAACCTAGCCATGGGTACTATCTGCAATGGTTCCATTGGCCTCTGACCTTGTACCTATATTGTGGGACCCTGTCCTACCCTTTCCTGTAAAATGGGACCCTATCCCTGAACATGTGTAGGTGTTTGTGCCTGTACCTAGGCCTAAAGGGCCACAATATGTTCCTATGCAATGGCCAAATGGCCCTGTAAACCTGCTACCTATGCCTATAGGGTGGCCACCTGTACCCCATCTCCAACCCCACCATGTGTGGGCACCTGTCCCTATGCTACCTAGGCTTGTAGGGCTACTACATGTGCATGTAGTGTGGCCACCTGTGCCTCTGACCCTGTTAGCTACCCTTGCACTATTCCCAACTATGTTACCAGGGTAGTCACCTGCCCCTATAGAGTGTCCCTATAAAGTGTAATAGTTACTAATTCAGGCTGCCCAAGCCTCAGCGGTACTTCTCGTAACAGTGTTTCCCACCAATTTTTATACCTATTTATAACCTCAACATCATCAATCCACTGGTCTACAACCTACTCCTCCTGCTCTGTAGGCACCATCGGCTGTGATAAAGGCATAGGCCTCTCCACATCATCCCTCATGTACTGTGGAAATGGTGGAGGTACATCATGCGGAAACCCAAATTTTTTTCTGACCCTATCTACATGTATAATCTCATGCTCCTTGACCCGATGTCCCTCTATCCATCTGAGAAGTTGTATCTCATCCAACTCCACGGCCATCTGCCTATATGATGGTAAGCCCACATATGGCCTCCAAATGATGTCCACACCAGACAACACCTCTAGTGCACACCTATAATATGCTACATCATGTTTAACCCTGGAAGCTCGGCACTCTCTAACAGTAGGTACCCATCACCTGTAGCCCACCCAAACCATTCCTGCCTCGAATGCATCAGGTCGGGGCATACCCACTGGATGCACACACATTATGTGCTCATATGCCCAACAGTGTAGTAGGAACATGTAACATAGGATAAACCATCGTAACCACCCATAGGCCCATAACTCTCTGTATAGATACACCAATAATGTTGGTGCCCATGCAAACCAGGTCATGTCCTCCATCATGTCATGAAGAACTCCCATCAATGCTCGTGGTAATCTCCCACCCTCCACATCTGGTAGTGCAAAGCAACAAAATTCCTCCATCATCAACACCACTAACCTCATCTCCTCTAAATGGGCCTGGTACATATCTTTATAACTCATGCTGGTGCTATGGAACCTCAACTCCACCAGCCCCTCACCGAACACTGTCAACATCAACTCCTCATATGCCTCTAAGGAAATAGAATAAACCTACTATCGGTAACCGCATGATCCTACAAACATCCTCCAAGGTGACAGTCATCTCACCTGTTAGAAAAAGAAATGTGTTGGTCATCGAATCCCATATCTTGATGAGGGTAACCATCAAACTCATCTCCCGAACTATGTGTCGGTAACATCTAATCCCAATCAGGCCAACCTCTGCCACATGATGATAATCCTCATCTATCACACTCCCTCATACCACTAATAAAAGGGGTGGTACCCTATCACACATTTGTAATTGGTCCCTCACCTGCATCCAACAAACCATAACATCATTAGACCTCGACCGTACTCCGCTTCACCCTTGAACCCCAAACTATTCCCTAGATTCCCCTATTCATGACCTATCTCCCCACCCCAACCCTGACAACTACCTTTCCTCCCATTTCAATTTCCCACCCCTCAAATATTTCCTATTTATATCTCTTACCCATGCTTATCTCCCCCACCCACCCTATCTCATCTCCTAGCCTATTTTTCCCTTGTGCTAAATCGTCATCGGTTCCTATTAACTGGTACTAGTCTCCCAAAACTAGAATCAATCACCTCATTCGTGACCGATGTCGGCTCACCCCTGCTAATGTTGGCTAACCCTTTACTGACGTTGGTCATTGTCGTGAAGACAAAATCCACAAAACCCTACCCATTTTCTCTAAAAATTCACCATTTCTCCCTAACTACCCAACCACTCCTACCCAAATCTCCCCTCCACCCATCCCCACCCCCTTAACCTACATCAACATTCTTACCCTTCCTATTTCACCCATTTTCTTCCAAATTTAAATTCCATTTCCCCCCCAAAAACCCATTTTACCCTAACCCAATTTCTACAAACCAATTTACCTACACACATAGAAGGGGATTGAATCCTACATCATCGCGACGCCATCTACGTGGTGGCACATTGGGTTGCTACACCAGTGGTGCACCTGATCCCTCTCCTACCTCTTCCACCACCAAATGACCTCCTCACCTCCACCTAACCCAATCGATCACACCGATCTCATGGACCCACCTATCGAATGACCAATCACCCACTCTGAGGCTATCCAACTCAACTCTCCATCTCACTCCGTTACTTTCCACTTTTCCACCGCTCATTTGTCATTTTATACTATTGGAAAATGAAAAATGATTCCACAAAAAGTAGAATTTTCCTTTTTAATCCCAATCGACTATGATTGACATCATTCATTTTGGTGCCCTAGCCAACCATCGTCGGTCAACATGTAGCTAACGTTTGTCACACTTAAGACTAGTTACCCTTTTCCTACTCCCTATTTCACCTATCTCCACTTATGCTCACCCACTTTTTATCATTCCAGCCACCCATTAAAACATACCTACAAACCCAACCTACCCCTACATTTCCTTTGTTGCATCTTAGGAGTTTTTATTTTTCCTATACCTTGGTCTTACCCGTGCCATGACCTATTTACCTAAACTTGACCTACTTGGTGTGACCATTGACCTTATGTACTCATTAAACCTTGCGATGTTATTACCTATGTTTTTTTATCTTAACAACCATACCTTTCCTATTGTTGTGCAATTTATCCTAACCAAAATTTTGGTGTACCAGAGCATACCTAAACATTCATGCACCTAACCTACATTGTGTTTCTTGATCATATCCTATACCTTGGATACCTGAATCACTTCACCCTTGTTTGGATAAACCTATTAACCTTGGACAATATATATTTTTCAATATCTTCAAATTGGTACCGTGTTACAATCTACATGTGTGTGGGTTTGATTTTCATTACCCATGACCCGATTTTGACCATGACCTACTACCCATTACCCGAGTCAACCATCACATTTTCCCTTAATACTTAAACCTTTCCCCACCTATCTTCCCCACCTACACCTTTATCAAACCACTCATCGATTCCTTCTTCCACCTCATCAATGCCTGGTTTGAGGGGGACCACCTTCACCCACACATGGGGCATTCACTTCCTATTTTTATCAGTGTTACTTACCAATACAAGCTATGAAACAAAAAGGGGTAAAATGTAGATACCAAAATTGGGTCACACTCCCCTTTGTCCCCTTTTAAATAGTTAACTTAAACACTTTTACCTAAAAATGACCCTCACATCACACATTAATATTAATTTAATCACTTTAATTAAATTAATATTCATCCTCACTTTATTCATTATTTAATCATCTTAATTAAACTAAATTTCACCTCACCTTGCCATTTCACCTAGACACCTCATTATAAACCTTTTATTAGTATTTATCTACTCACCATAACTAACTAAGACTTAGTTCAACCCTAAAAATCAATGCCTATAATTCCTCTAACATCATTCCCGCTCATTAAAAGATAATGTCCATTTTGATCCACGATAAATGGATAGACCTTTCCCAAATGATTACAAGATCTATCATTTTTAGTAAACCAAGGGAATCTCACCTTAACCAATGCCACTCATCTTGAAACCAACGCTGGTCAACTAGAAATTGTTGTTGGTTACCATATAACCATTTTGGTAACCTTGTTTGAGAGGTTGGCTACATTCTCAATTTTTGGAGCAAAAGGAGACCTGTATGCAAGTAAGAACCAGATCTCTTTCACACATCCAAATAACCATAACCATCATCAAGACATATCCAGAGGTATTGCTCTCATAGTATCATTCTAGGAAGCACCACTATGGCACCAAGATCCATCCCACCGATCAATCATCACCACCACCCAGCCATTTGACCTGTAACAAATAAGAACACTTATCACCTATGTAATTCCATCCTTGTTTTGTTTTAAAGGTTTTTTTCATCTCTGTTATCATTTTCTATTATTATCTTCATTCCCCCACCATTCACTTTCCTGCAAACTTGACCTTTCACCACCATACCATTTTATCATCTATACGCAACCTTTATACATCTCTGAGTGTCCCTAAGATCCCCACAGACCGCACCATTCCCCTTTTTATCTTTTTCTAACCTCAGACCAATTTCCACAATCAGGTCTTATTGAGTTCCTATCATCTTGACCGTACCGACACTGATTACCCATGACCATCGTCGGTTCCCCCTAAATCATCATTGGTTATATCTGACTGATACCGGTCTCTGTATTTGGCCATCCTATCAATAATAGAACCTAAGAATTTTCACCCAAACAACCTAAGTGACCCTTAATCTAACCCGGACCAGTACCAGAACCCTAACTGTAACACCCTGAACTATTGTTACTTCCTCCTGAGCATACAAGTGTTGATATGTGATTTCTTTGTAAAAAGGATGTGTTCCTTTGATTGAGAAGTCATGCTTGATATGTATTGTATCTTCTTTGCAGATTGTAGATCTTTGACTGAGTCGGAATATGATTGGACTCTTTTATTTCGTTCATTTTACACCTGAGTTTAATCTGACCTCGGAATGAATTATGGAGTTATCCATCTATAAGACCTAGCCTTAGATCAGTGGTATTGATCCAAGTGATGCTTTAAGTTTATTTGTGATGAATTAAAATTATAGATCTTACTCAGGTTGTAAGGTCTGGATGCATTGAATAAGCTAGTCCGGAGTATAACTCAGGCTGATCGTGTTAAATGGATTGGTTCCCGATATCGTAATATATCTGGAAGGTCTTGATCGCGGACCAGGTAATAATTCAGTTACATATAATTCTGTAGCCTAATGGCAGTACAGGAGTGAACCCTGTTCGAGAATGTATGTTGTAGGTTCTTTTTCTGAGCATATGAAATGTTAGACCTAATTGGAATTATTAATGTTAGTAACCTAAAACTAAACTATAACGTAGGGGTTAGATTAGTGTTAATCTAACCTAGACCTAGGCTAAGAGCTAATGTTCTAAGTTAGTATCTATGTGCTATGAGGTTAGACTAGGTGTTATCCTAAATCCTAACCTAAGTTACTAACCTAACTATTGAGCAAGAAAAGGGGACATATGGAAAGGTGCGAACCATGGGCGGCAGTTTCTATGTTATTAAATGCATGGATAAGCATGAGGGACAGGTAATTTGGTGGAGGTTTTTAAAAACGGCTAACTTGAGCCGACGTGGTAGGTCGCCAAAGTTGGAAATGACCTTTGGTGTGCATTTGTCCATCGCCAACTATGGCGGTTGGTGGCAGTGGAGATTGAGTGGGAAATTGGGAGTAAATGCCATTTATGGACTCGGTCTTTGACCTCGGATTTCATGGGGAAGCATGCAAAATGGAAAGTTAATAGTTTATTGGGTTTTGCATGCGCTCCGGTTTTCCTTCTGTCTGTTCACTGGTTCTTCGCACCAGTCTTCTTGGTGTTGCATGGAAAGTATGAGCGTAACTAGCTCTTTCCTCTGGCAAGGAAAATATACAAGTCATGGAAATAGCAAATTTTTGTTGGTGGCTCTAACTTGGAAAAGGAGGAGAAGGTTTGAGCTCTTTCAGTGGTCTGCATCGAAATTTTAAGAAAATATCCAGGCATGTTAGGCCCTAACCTTTAAAAATCTTTCTCTCTTTCAAATGATTTCATTAGAACAAATTTGTTCAGATGATTTTTGGAATTAGATGATTTATATGGTAGCCTTGTGTGATTTTGTCACTGTATCTTCTTGCTAGTTCGATTTTTCAATTTAGACCTTGATGGGTGTATTTTATTTTTCAAACTGTTGCAATATTTCTTGGTGTTTTGTATTCCGGATTTATTTTGTGAAATATATATGCAGGAATGTGTATTGGGCTTGCTCTGTGAGAGCCCATGAATTTTTCTCTTGATGGGTACAGGTTACTGTTGATACTTGTTGTCAATGTTTACTGTCAATACTTGTTGTTAATGCTTACTTTTGCTCTATCTTGTTGGGTTTTACATTTCGGTTAGAATTGAAGAAATGCTTTCAAGGAAAAATACATGAATTCGGCTTGTGGGAGTTCATGAATTGTTTTCTTGTTTGATTCATTCAATACCTTGTTGTTTTCACTTGTTGAGACAGATACTGTTGAAACTCTTGAAGGTGCATGATATACCAACTTCTGTATATTGTATGTCATGGGTATTATACCTTATTGATGTTGTTGAACTTCATTAAACAAAATTACGTCTCGTTTTCTGAGGAAGTACAGTTGCGAATGCATCTTGTTATTGAATACTTGAGTTGATAGTATTTTGACTTCTGAAGGAGTTTCTGATGGAGAATATTACTTGGGTTTGGCTTATTTTAAACCATAGATGCATATGATATGTTTTCCTCTCTATGTAACTTAGAGCGGACATTATTTTTGTGGGCTCAGTTGGAATCCTTGTTACTTAACCAGTATTTTGCTTCTGTATAGGCCTGAACAGTGAATATTATCATTTAAATGCATTCATCTTGTATAGCGGCTTCTGTAGAAGTTTATTTGTAAAATATCACATGGGTAAGACCTCTTTTTTATCCTGGAGGTGTATATTATGATTTCCTTCTGAATTTTCTCAGTTGTGAATACTGTTGTGAAATTCTTGAGTCGTGGTCTCATGAAATCAATTTCAGTATAAACCTGTTTAGAGCATTAGTGGTATGGATACAGTTAGAGAATTGAAATGATGTGAAGTGGCTTGATTTTCGATTTAACCTTCACTATACATGTATAACGTTTAGACACTTATTTTAATTTCTCGTGTTCCTTCTGTCTGTTGTTGGGGAAAGTAAAGGAAGAGTTTTCTTTTCATAACTTACTTGGTTGAGACCTTGTTGAAATTGTTTCCTGGAAAAAGACTCCTTGTTAGTCATGGTTGTGTTATTTTAAATTCTGTTCTAGTTTTTGAAGCTGTGCGTGTTGTGTGGATTCAGTACGAATATCACTACATAGGCATAGGGAAAACATCATTTGTTTTAATGTTGTTGAGCCTCTTGGTTGACTATGATAAAAAGGTTGTTTTGATTACGGCCCTGGAAACTAAGTCCTCGCAGAGTTTTAGTTGGGATGAGATTGAGCTGTACGTTGCTGGGTGGATTTGTAGTCATGCTTGTGCTTAGTTACGTCTTCTAATATTATGAATATCCAGTCTTGAGCTTGACTAAACTAAGAGCCATCGACTACACCTCGACAAGCGATATGGTGAATATCTTCTTGTTTTCCGCTTCATGTGGAAGGTCTTGTGGATTCTGTTGGTAGAGGGTCATCACTGTTTAACATGAGAGCTACTGTACTGCTGGATAACTACAGTAGTTGTTATGTTTGATCTTTAACAAATCTGTGGTGTTTATGGCAGTCTCGTCTGTTATATCTGCATGTGTTTTAAGTGAATGCTTGTCTCTTGGAAAGACGGTACAGTCATGAGTCAGTTCAGAGAGAAATATGTATGATTTGTTCATTTCTCTTATGTTGTAAAGTATATGTTGATATATATTTTTATCTAACTGTTGGAACTGTTTTAACTACTACTGGAAGCATGGGTTGTTATGATATTCATTTTACTATGATGAATGTAATGATCTGTCTGATGTTTACTGTCCTGGGAATTCAGATGGATAGTTGTCTCTGATACTTTCGTTCTTCTTGATCCCTAATATTATGATGAAATATGTTTACTTGTTGGGTAAATTGATCTCATTTAAACAGGGTGTTTAATGAAAACAATTGATGGATTGCAATTGTTTTAAGAGTTAGTGCTTATCATGCTCAGTTCATCGAACTGACCCATGTTGAAAATTTTTGCAGATGGATGCCATAAGTGGTAAAAGCACACAGATCTGATAGGATGATCAGATTGTTTAATTTGATTTTAAGTTGAATTACAGCTTGATTTTCTAAATGTACTATAAGAGGAAAGATGTTCTTCTTCCGTTGAGTATTGTATCAAGTATGTTGAATGCATAAAATGTATTTGATTAGTTTTGAAAGGAATGGAAATTGATATTTGTTACTTATGTGTTGGTATTCTTATCTTTATAGTTTGACCTTCTTCAGTTCAAATATCTTGAGAGCATTGTTATTATTGTTTATATTTGGAGACTTTTGTGATTGTCAATATAAGCTTGCAAGAATATGAGACTGAATTCTTATGATTGTTTAGCAGTTCCTGTATGTTCTATCAGAAGCTAAACTGAAATTTAGATCACTGTCTTTCTGAAAGATAGGGTTAAAATAAACCTAAGCAGAACACTAAACAAGCTGAATTAAATTATTAATCACTAGTCTTGATTAAGTCAGGACAACATTTAATTGGATTCTTAATCATTATGTCTTGATACTTATAAGTACGATATAAATTCAGTAATGAGAACTGAAATAGACCAAAAACGGGGGTTCTGTTGGCAATCTTGTGTGAAGTTTATGATTTATTGCCCAATTTCGTTGGTTTAGATTTATGCATATTCTATGAACTCCTTGATGAGACCTTGGCCTTAATAACTTCTCTGTGTAATGGGTTTTATTGGGAAAGGTCATTCTAAGATGAGGAATCCAGGGATCGGGAAAGGCTAACCTTAGGGGAACATCTTTTAATTTAATTTAACTCAATGCGCGTAACGCTTATTAATAATTAGATCTTTTCGAGGCAAATTTAAAGGTTGACGGCACAAGTCAACGGCAAGGCTGTACCTTCGAGAAGATTAGGATCTTCTCGAAGATACAACAATGTAGGTGACTTATGACGACACCCTTTGCATTGATCGTTAATATTTACACCTTTAACTCGAACAAGTTACTTTGGGACCGATTAGGAATGTGGTCACATTATATGGCTGCCTAGGAGACTCGGGGTATCAGAACACACTGGTTTAACTAGGGTTGACCCAGCATGTCATCTTATCCCTAGTCCTTAAGTGCATCCATATAACGTTGTCACCTTACTAATCCGTTCCCGAGTGATTAACCTGGGGATAGGAGGAACTGACAGAAGTCGGTATAAGACATTCTACATAACATAAGAATGGGGTGAAGGACATATTCCAGATTGATGAGTATGCTGTTAAGGAATACGAGACATAAGCAGTATGTTTCAAATCTTTGGCCAAAGTATCGCAAGTTGTTGATTGCATTGTCCTGAGTCACCTGGTCTAAGGGATGAGATGCCGATGATTAATGGTAATAGTTATTCAGTTAGGTTCCTTGGATAGAGCATTCTGAATCCCAAAATAGGGAAGAGAACCACAAGAGTGATGTGTTAAATAAAAATGCCAACTCTTATTACTCATGAATAGATCGGTGGATTACCGAGTCATGGAATGAATAGATCGGAGGTACTCCGAGTCATTACAACAACATATGGTTATCTGTTATATGAATGGTTATTTGATTTGTGAGTTCTAAATTATTTATTTAGAACCAGGAAGCATTTATCAAAAAAAAAAAATTGACTTGTTCTAATGTATAAAATGAGGATGTTACACTAACCAACTACCCCACCTCTAGATCTGATTATAGCCTAGCTAGTTATATTTGATTTTCTTATTGTATTTGAATGAAATACCTTAATCATATCAACTACAGTAGGAATTTGTTTACTTACATTATTTCTAGCATTAAGTTATATTAAACAGTGGATTGAAAACCATCTAGGAAGTATCGTTCTTCTCAGATTTAGCACACGGTAGGAATTCCACTAGCATATATTGTTCAACTCTCTTTTGTGGTCTTGTTTTCTATTCCAGGTAATTCCTCCTAGCCAAAAGGAAGCTCACACAGTCAGCATTGGATTGAGAAGTCAAAACACATGCAAAACCTTCAAACTAACCATCATAACAAGTATTCCTTCTCAGCCCATAACATTATCAGTTTCATCACATTCAAAACATAAAGAAAATGATGAAACAAAGATAGTATTCTATAATTTCCACAAGGTTGAACATATTGATAGGAAGTCTTATGATCATAAGAATATAAATTATGGTTGGGATATCAACTTACATCAATGCAGAAGCAATAATGGTGTTGTGTGTTTTAATTTTTATGAACAAGAACATTTTACAAAGCAGTGTCATCTAAATGAGCATCATAGATACAACAACAAGCATCATACAGTCAAAAGGAAAGGAAAGAAGGTGTAAAAATTGAAAACCAATCCCAAGAGTGAGTCCAAGTTAGCAAATTCAGAGACATTCATAGGAGATATCAGCTCAAGTAAGATATCAGAAGGTGTTGATAAGGTTGATACAGAAGATGGCAATCCTAGTTCAAGTCATGAAGAACCTCTATTCATAGCCAAGAGAAAGGAAGTGAATGAATTTTATCATGTATGTTTTCCAAGAAATCAATCAGAAGATGAAGAATTTAGAGGTGAAATTATCACATCTAGCAGGACATTCAAGAAGAATGAGAAAGTGTCAAAGGAAAAATAAGAAAGGATAGAGTAATCTTTCTCCTTTGATGGTTATTTGTTGTTCTAAGTGATCTAACAAGCATGGTGTGCCTTCTCTAGGATTCTAGAAGGAATGTATCACTTGAAGGAAGAATTATTTGTCTTTGGAAGTGTCTTTTCACTTGTATCTACTGATCAAAGCCTTCCCCATGTTGAAATTGAGTGATAATTCCAAGGTATGTTTATTGACCACCTCTCATAAGGTTTTTGTTCCTTTTTAATTAGTATAAGTTCTTTCTTGATTATCCAAGTAAAGGAAAGTGTTATAATATCATGTCCTTATATAGTGGTTTCCAATTATCTCATCAAGTTTCTCATAAGTCATAAGGTTTTTCAATCATATTATGTACTGTAAACAATGATGAATTTGTAAATGGGTGTGCGGTCTATCACTTACTTAAGAGCCCTGACTAGTTTGACTAAAATAAGTTATCTTTTGTAGTCTGCATAAAGGTTATGAAAAATTATCAAGAAAGTTTGAGGTTTTGAAAACATTTCTTGAAATCATGCCTTTGTATAGGTTGATCAAGTGTGCCATGTTGGTCTAGGTTATCTGTTTGAGTCCTTAAGTGTTGAATCACAAAATAATTAATTAAGATCAGTCAAGGCTAGTCATGTCAATTTTTCATTGTCTGCAACAAGTTGGACTTGAGTCAATTTTTTGTCCTAGCCATTATGATAATGTGTAATTTTCAATGTACATTAGATGTGGTAGCCTTCAAGAAGGAATGGATATAGAATAAATTGTAAATGTTTCATGTAAAGGGATAAGAACAAGATGCATATGCCCTGACTAAGCTATATACTCTATGAAATGTTGAAGTATAATCCATCAATGAAGGAGAAGATAAATTGTCTTAGGAGGTCAGTGAACAAGGGTGTGTATGCTTAAGGAAGTATCCATGGTCATAAATATATCAAAACATATTAGGTCCTATGAAGATGAAATACATATAGTAACAGATCTATGACAAGTGAAGTGAAGTTCAATAAACAAGTGACTATGTTAAACCTCCATGATGCAAGAATAAAGGGTAATAATTTCATGAAGTCATTCAAGATCCCTAGGTTAATTGGAGTTTTTGCAAGAGAACTCAAGTGACCTTGAGTTATGGTCATGTTATTCAATATATCATATCAAATCATGAATGAGTCAGAGTTTATCCCATCCTTTTTATGGAGAAAACATGATGCTAATACCTTGACAAGATGATTCAAATTTGCAAGTCAGTCAAAGTGTTTATATATGTGAAATATTAGGTGTCCATGATCATTCCTAAAGAGTTGTGAAAGTAAGTTAGTATTTTCCATATGAAAGGATGATGGTTGCATGGAGTATAAGCCTTGTCAAATGTGTTCTTATTCAAAACTAAATGTGTAATAGAAAGGCTCAAATGTGATGATAGTCATGTAAAATTATATTCATAATGTTACTTTGCATGATCATCCATAAAGTCAGTGATCCTCAAGGTATGGAAAAGAAAGGAAAGTAAGCAGGAGCTTACCATCATGTTAAGAATCCATGAAGTAGTTTTCTTTCAAGAAATTGTGATGTAAGAAAACACGTGGAAGCTTAAATTGGTATGGGATAAGACTTATTGTTAAATAAGAACCATGAAGAAGGTGAACACAAACTTGATGAAGAAATTTTAAGTCTTGAAAGTGAGATTACATTAGATTATTGTTGGAAATTCTAGGATCTGAGATGAGAGGTGAATCAATCCTTATTCAAAATTTTATAGACAACCCAATTTTGTTATCCTTATTATGATGAAACCACAAAATCATATACAAGAAATCAACAAATGAGCATACATAGATACACAAGATTTAATGTGGGAAACCCTTTAAGGGAGAAAAACCCACAAAAACAAAAGAACTAACTTGGAAAAATGTCCTCTAAATGTTACAATGATTTCTCTGTTGAGCATCCACTCAACTTGGAGCTACAACTCCAAAATTTAGCCATGTTGCCACTTGACCTTTATTAAGCTTATACTTACATGAAAGCTTCAACTTCAAAAAATTTAACCTAGATTTAGTATGAACTTCTTTAAGTTGCCACTTAGAAGGAAGCTTCAACTCCCTAATTTCTAAGAATCCACTTAGACTTCTTCACATTGTTTTGATGACTTTTCTTGTGTCGTCTCCCAGAAATGATTATGATAATTTATTAATCTCAATTTATTCTCTTATCACTCTCCTTCATCTAGTGCAAGCACTATATCACAAGCCCTCTCTCATAAACACACTTTTATCATGATTCTTTTCTCATATACACCTCCTAATAATATGGTCTTTCATGGTCACAACCTACTGTAATTTCAGTCCTGATACATTATCTTCATACCCCTCAACACACTGTCAAACACACCAATAAACTCTATTTCACAAGTAGTACATGTCATGTACAATAAAGGCTACGTATATAAAGAAACATGTTGTTACCAAAACTTCACCTTCACATCATATTCATGCATAATCATCTTCTCTCTCAACAACAACAACTCACCATTCATTCAGCAACATTTAAAACATAAGGATAAAAAATTTAAAAATAAGGACTCTCATAAATGAATCTTAAAATTTATTTTCCACTCAACTATTCAACTCCCAAGTCTTCAATTAGAATAGGAGGTTGAATAAAATCATATGAGGAGGATACAAAATAATTATTTCATCTGCATATATGACAAGTCCTTTTCTGATCAGTTTATGATAGTTATGACAATTTGAGTTACAACTAATCTGACATGTTTTTCTTCTAGAATTGGTAATTTTCCTTTTCCTTTAACCATTCCAAATAATGTAACTGACTTCATAATGGTTTTTTAAAATTTCAAGGATCCCTATCTTTCTCTTCAACTTCTTTAACTTCTTCATTACACACCAGTTCTCCACTCAACTTCATTGGAATTTCACACACAGTCATGAAGGACAAAACATTTGGAGTCATGGAAGCTCTTCATCAAACTCAATGCATGAAGCTTCAACACACTCTAAGGTATGGATATAATATACTATGATGTGCAGAAAATATTCAGATGCAAATGGTAGCTTCAACAATCTTATTTAAACAAGAACATGTTGATTGAATATGTAACTCGCAAGGATTCAAACACAAAAATTTTGCCTCAGAAAATTGAACTTCATAATGCACTTGATCACTTCTTCAAGACTCCAAAGCATCATTTATGGAGGGTTCCATTTCTTGTCCAACTTATCATTCTCATATATTGCTTCATTTTAGATCAATAATTTTAAACAAGAATGCTTTTCACAGAGCACTCAAACTGTATTTTCAACTTCCTAAAACCAGTATGGCCTATTCTTGCATCAAACACTCTATAATTCATTTTCAGGGAAACACACTGCATGGAAACCTCAATGAAAACTCCTAATTCATGATAAAATACCCTTTTTCATGGATTGAATGAAGAAAAAACAAATGTGAGTGCAAAAACTACAAGATATCTTGACTACCCCAAATAGATAGTTTTGCACCATTAGAGATGGATCATAAAATAACTTCACCTTATCAACTCAAGGGATTGAACATGTCAAATAGGACTTGTACCATATATCCATGATCATATTTAACATTAACACCATAACTGGTGTTAGCTTGTTTAGCCTTCTCAAGTGGTAGGACTGAAAATACACCTATACAATCATAATTTTCCAAAAGGAACAACCCATATGACTTCAAGAACATTAAGAACACACCCCCATATATTTTCATGTGGATCGTGCACTTGTTGAACTACTAAAAGATACCTTGCAACATGGAAACATCCCTAATGTGTGGGACCTTTTCACCTTGGGATTAACCTCTGGAGAAGGCCAAATTCCTTTGAAACCTGGGGGTACCCGATTTCAGATCGATGTGCAGGGATAAAAATATTTTTAAGAATTATAATCTACTCAATTTAAAAGGTTCAAGGTTAGAAATAACAAAATAAAGAAATATGTGGTGATACATCAAGAGTAAGACTAGATGATCAGATGATATTTACGTTAGAAATTGGTAACTTAGAAAGGATAAAATAAAAATCACAATATAATTCACCTAATACCATTTGGACATGGTAAATAACAAACCAAAGTCAAAATAATATGCATCTCCTTATAAGAACCCAAGTATACGTAATAGATAGATCAAATTTTATTGAAAACACAATCAACTAGCATGATGATATAAAGTATGCACATGTCAAACATCTATTTCACTTATGGAAATTAACAATAGTGTAAATTTTATAACAGAAGGAAAATAGTCTCTCCACAATTGATATTAAAAACCATTATATCACTTTCCCACATAATGAAATTAGATATTTTGAAATAAAGGCAAGTCAACCACTTACACTAAGGAATTATGCATCCACAAAGCATACATTAATCAACCATTAACACAATAAATAAGATTCTTCATAGAAAAATATCCCTCTGAATGTAATTGAAAGGTTTTAAAATATTCAAAGCACTCATCCAAGCTTGAAGAGAAACTTCTCAAAAAATGATCTCTCTATATCCTATAGACTTCATGCACTTAACTATTTATAAGTTCCTTAGGCTGAGCCATTACAGCCAGGCCTTAACTAAAAAATTACTAAAAATAGAAATGTCATTAAGTTATAGGGAACATGCTCCCATAAAGATAGAAAAGTTTGTTACATGGGTTTGACTTGGTCAACCCTATAACTTGGACCGATCTAGAACTTGGAAATGTCCTTCCATGGTGCTTATCTTTGGCTTGGCTTTGCAACACCTTCTCCTTCCTTAGTTTTATCTTGATCCTTCTCACAAGCATCCATCTGATGCTTATATTCAATGAAACACTTAATGATTCTATGGATTTCTCCATCCTTTGGCCCACACGCATAGTGATTAACGACATCTACCATTTTGATCTCTCTTGTTACCTTGGTTGGAATAATTACTTACTACCTTCTTCATTCGACTGGTTAAATTTTGACATGAAACCAACCTGTCAATGGGGTCATTGTTAAAATTTCTAGTCACCTCATCATCCATTTTTACCAAATCCTTGAAATTTAGCTTGATCTGATCCTTCGGAAGAGCATCAATGTTCTCATTAAAGAATTTGCAATTAATATTATCAAACTCCTTTTGAGATGTCATTTAGAGCATCCATGATTTCCACACGCTTGTCGTCTAATTTATTAATTAAATCTGACAATACTTGGGACTAGAATTCCATAGCCTTTTGATATTTAAAAAAATTTGAAACATCATCTATGACGTCCTCTTGAAGAAGAAAATCTGGATCCTCTTCTTTGATCTCACTCCACATATTCAAATTAAAGTTCAAGTTATTATTATCTTCGGAGAAGGCTTCATCCATTCAACGAATAAAGGATCTTTCAGTCTGCAAATCATTGTATATTTTAACTGCTTATTTTATCAAAGTATTGGCTTCTTGAAGTATACACTCCATCCATCCATTTACCAATCTTACACTTTTTCCTATATTCTCAATCTCATGATAAGAAATATCATCCAAAGTGGAAGAAATTGTCAAAGCAATGGTAGTTGAAAGATCAGTGGATAGAGTAGGTTGTGTTACATTTATCAAAAATGCAATGAGCTGCTCAACCTTTTTTTAGCTCATCCTTAGAAGCCTTGTCCTTATCATACTTTTCTAAAAAAAATCCAAGAGCAGTCTACACATCTTGTTTACCTCTTTCATGTGTTACTTTTCCTAGTAAAAATATAGAAATTCGGTACGCAGTTGCTGTAATGGTTTCCTTTATTTTTCCCTCAACAGGAGTAGCAAGTTTTATGACCCTCTCTATGGATTGATTCACTGATAAGTTGGATACAATATTTGGATGCTTTTCATGTCTCCTCGGAGTGGGTTTCAACAAACTTAGATCTATAACATCCACCAAAGGTACTTTATTTTTTTGTTTCAGAGTCTGACGAAACAACCATTTTGGTATAGTAGATGCCTAGGGTAGTGGAACAACTAATTCGATACCTGAAGCACTAGACAATACAATATCACTTGTAACATTATTAGGAAATGAAATGGATGTGGTAGTAATGGATGGGGTGGATGTGAGGACAACCATAGGAGTGGATAAAATGGGATTAGAAGATGAGATAGGAGGAAATGAAAGTGTTAGAGGGAGCAAAGTAGAAATTCCCAACCTAATCATCTCCCCTACTGAGAAAATTGGAAGAGATGAGAACACCTAGGCCATAGAAGGAGATGAGAAAGAAGAAATGATTGTAGAAGTGGAATGAAATGATGGAGGAAGTGACAATGGAAGAGAAAGAGGAGATGACATATCTTATGAGACACTTAGAGAATCAGTAACTTCTATTATTTCTGACATTGGTATTGTCGGAGACATAGTCTTGGAAGTAGGAGTCTTGGAGTGAGAAGAGATGCCAAAAACAAATATAATATGCTTAGGGACTATATGGGCCTTTTGGATGGACCTTTTCCCTTTTGTAGGTGTCGGTAGACTCATGGTTGGTTGGGATTCTTTACTTGTAGGTTGATCTAACCCTTTGGATGAGATTCCCAAGGTAACCAACCAATTATAAGTTCTTTGTGGAATGGGACCCACCATCTCCTTAGTATTGCAACATTATTCTATATGTCAATTAATCCATGGCAATGGTTGATTGGAAACATTTCTAATTGTGTATGTTGCATCCATAACTTCTTCCTCATCTTCCATTTCCTTTGGAATATCTACAATACCAAACTACCGAACCTCATCCAGAGTTATCCTTTTATAATCTATTTTTCGGATGATGAATTCATCCCATCAATGAATCCAAATATCTTCCAACTAGGGCACATGAGAACTGGATAGACATGTTTCACCAAAATTTCCCCGGTAGTCAAAACTAGTCCGAGGATGGAAGGTCCGCAAGGTTACTTATGACATCTCTGCATCTACGTTCTTCACCTTATAATTATTTTCACAAGTGTATCTACTTATTGAAATGGGAAATTGAACACCCACCTTGTTTTGTTTATTTTGAATCTTATGATAGTCCTACAATTGCTGAATCAATTCTAGCAAAACCCACTTTTCAGTGGGCCATCTTGGAAACTTACTAGAAGTACCTACAAAACCAGGAATCCGAATGTATGTAAATGTAGGAAACTGTAGGAAAATAGCTCCCCACTCATGTACTTCTTTTAAGGCTTCATTAGAAATCCTTTTATTGTATAAAACTTTATCAAAATGATAAAGAATGAAAACAAAGAAGGCATCATTAATTTTGTAGAAGTGTTTTCTTCCCTAGTCCATTGTAAGCTGAGGATAAAAATCATAGATTTTTGAAGCACTTCGAATACCCTTAGTGTTCAACCCAATGAAATCTCCCATAGCGGCTGCATCATAGACCAAAAACAAGGCCATGTAGAAATTCTTCGAGGAAAAAATCTTGCTTAACTGAAAGTAGATGGAGCTGCTAATATGCTCTCCCCATCTTATGAATTCCTTTTTCTTATTGATAGTAGCAATATACAGGAACATTCATTCTTGAAATTCATTTACAGAGGCAAGGCCCAAAACTCTACTTAGTAACACAATAATGTCATTAACTTCCTGGATAAATTCTGATCGATACATGGTCTTGGACAGTTTGGTAACACTCTTGGCTAGATAGCTCTTCAACATGAATTTTGTACATAACTCATTTTATTTGTCCTAATGCTCCACTGCCAATTCTGGTGAAATTTTTGCTTAGTCTTCGATGTCTAGGAGTTTGAATAAATCTTCAAATAAATCAAGGTGAAAACAAATTACAACCTTTCCATCAGTATCTTTTACTAGCACAGACTCTTAATCAAAGTGAGCTGATGTAGCTAAGACAAACATAGGTAAATGCATGGATGTGGGGAAGCCAAAAGCAAGAACAAGTCCATTATCGTGTATGGCTTGCATCTAGGATTTATTATTGGGGGATTTCACCCTTGCCCAGAAGTCTGGAAAATCAATTTTCCCAAGATCATTGTCTCCTATATTCCCTAAGTCTGAGGTCAGACAAGAGTGATGAGAAACTACAAGGAATGTATACTTCATCTTTTTTTTTCCTCTGGATGTAAAATTTGACATTAATTTTTGGATTTTGGAACCCAAAGGGCCTTTAAAAATATACAAAAAATAGTGGAACAGTCCTGAAATACTGAAATCTGAAAGTCTGAAAAGACTTTAGTTCCCGAAGTCTGAAAAACCAAGAACCCAAAATATCAGATATCCAAAAATCTGAAAATACACAAACTCCAAAACTCCAAAATGAAAAATTTTCCAAATCCTAAAATAGAGAAGAAAACCTTCCAAAAAACAAGAACCTCTGAAAACAAACAATCCCGAAATCTGAAAATTCCAACCTCCGAACTCCGAAAACACAAACTTCCAAACTCCAAAAATGAGAAACTTCTAAAACCACCTACCTCTGAAATTTGAAAAGTGAGAAGTTCTGAAAATACAAAGTTCACCAAGGGCATGGAAAGAAAGTAAAATTCTCGGGAGTCTCTCAAAGATTATGATGAAATCTGTGTTGGATGTCTGTAAAAAATTAGATTTTGTAACCGTTGAGGTAAAAAAAACCTTCAAAGAAAGCATGGTGGGAAATGAGGGTTTCATCTCCAAAATAGACAAGGAAGAAAAAAAATAAAATGGAAATGGAAAAAAAAAACAAAGAGATCTTAAACCAAAAAGAAATAACATAATCTAAACAAAATACCTTGAAAATGATGCTGCAAAAATATAAAATTGAAGTAAAAATCAGATCGTCAGAGAAAAATGTCGAGTGAAAATGACAATTAAAATCGTGATTTTAAATAAAAAACATGAAATTAATGCTTGAAAGTTGACACATACAGATTTTGGTGAGAATTAAATGTAGAAAGAACCTTGAAAGTTTGAAACACCAAAAGTCTGAAGTTTCAAAGTTTTGAAACTTCGGAGTTTTAGACTTTGCACTTTAAGAGATGAAAATCTTGAAAAGGTAATGGAAAACTCTGAAACCCAAAAGTCCAAAGTTTGAAATTTTTGGAACTTTAGAGTTTCGGACTTCGGAAGTCCGAAGGTGAAATATCAAAAAATGGCTGTGAAATTTTTGAAACCTGAAATTCTGAAGTTCCAAAATTTCGAAACTTCAGAGTTTTAGACTTCATAACTTCGAAGAATATTTTTCCAAAAATGATAAGATGGGATTCCAAAACCCAAAAGTCCTAAAATTTTGGTACGTTGGAGTTTCAGACTTTGGAACACCAAGTCATAAAATCGCAAACTAACAAAGGAGATCTCCAAATTTTGAAAGTTTGGAACTCCAAAATTTTGGACTTTCGGGGTTCTGAATTCCAAAATAAAAATTTCCATTCTTTCCATTTAATATCCAAAAAGGAAAATCCCCGAAATGTGAAGCCCAAAATTTTGGATCTTCAAAATTTGGAGAGTTTTAAAAAAAATTAAACACTTCCAAGTCAAAGATTTCAAAGTTTTGTTTTTATTGACTTTAACATCTATTTTTTAAGGTAGATTTAAAAGTTAACATTTTTGGTGACCTCCAGGGAATGCTTGCCTGTTAAGGATTTGGGTCAGTAGCCTTATACAAACCATTGGGAAAAGAAGTCTTGGAATCAAAACTACATTCAGAGAACACACAAAACAAAGAAAAGGAAAAATGAAAACAAAACAATGTGCAAAGCACTTGGATGAAAAGACAAAAAGAGAAATGTACAAGGGTCAAACAATCTCAAAATAAAACTTTGAGATGTATCCCATTCACGTGAATGGTAAATTATTCTCCATTGAGTCTAGATAGATGAAATGAATTCTCCTATTTGCAACTCATGATGATGTATGGTCCACTCCAGAGAGCGTCAAACTTGGCATGTCTACCAAGTTTGGCTCTGTCTACATCCCACTTGAGAACCACATCTCCCTCTTGAAAATGCCTATAAGATGTTTTCCTATCAAAATACCTTTTAACTTGAGCTTGATGTTGTTCTAAGGTCTTCATGGTCATGTTTTGTGATTCTTCTAGTTCCATGAGTTCCAAAATCCTCACTGTCAAGGAGTCATTTTCTATAACTTCAAGTTGATGAGCCAACTCCAAAGAATGTAATTCCAAGGAGAGTGGGAGCTTTGCCTCTCTTCCATATACAAACATGAAAGCATTCTTAAGCTATGTATGCCAGGTCCTTTTGTTAGCCTCCATCATACGTTTGATAATTCTTATGATGTTATTATTACTAGACTCGGCCAACCTGTTCCCTTGTGGATAGTAATTGGAAAAATTCTTGAGGTAGAACCTGTTCTTAACCACCCATTCACTCAAATTTAGACCCAGAAATCCATTGCATTGTCAGAAATAATAGTAAATGGAACATCAAACCTTGTCATTATATTTTCCAAGAAATTGAGGAGTTCCTTCGAGTTTCTTTCCTTTAATGCTACTCCCTTTGTCCATCAAGTAAAGTAGTCCATGGCAGTAAGAACCCATTTATGTCTGTCACTAGATGGAGAATTAATCATCTCGATAAAATATAACCCCCATTGAACAAAATTTTGATCCACTTGAATCAGTGTAGGGGAAGTGCTGCCAACTTCTACTTGTCAGTAAAAAGGGCACACTCTTTATATTTCCTAACCCAGAGATGAGCATCTTTGAACAAATTTGGCCAATAGTAACTAGCCTGCATAATCTTGGTTGCAGTTGTTTGCATAGAGTAATGTCCTCCAAATATGTCATTGTGGAATTCTTCTAATATCTTACTTACCTAATCCGGTTTCATACAGCAAAGAAGAACACATTTAAAATCCTTTCGAAAAAGAACATTATCCACCAGAACATATGGAATAGATTGGAGACATAAGGTACATCTTTTAATTTTATCCATGTTTGAAGGATATACTCCCGAGAGGAGGAAATTTTTCATCTTTGACAGCCAATCAACTTGATCATCACCTTCTTCAGTATTCAAGAGAGTAACAACTTCATTAGTGTTGATCTCTATGTCTGTAGCTAGCTACTGACATAATCCCTTACCTCTAACAAGTTTAGTGACTTTAATGTGTACATCATACTCCATCACCTTCGTGATCCATCTAGCACATTTCTCATTCATCTCTTTGTTAAAAACAAGTCCTAAACACCAAGATGAGAGACCATCAAGTGAATTTTGTAGTTGGACAACATGTGCTTAAATTTCTTTAGATCTCGAATAACTGCAAAGACTTGTTATTCTAAAAATGAATATTTGAGGTCATCGTCTTTGAGGGATTGACTTAAGAAGGTAGTCAGTTGCTCCATCAGATTTTCATTTTTTGGGTGAGGATCCCTGAAATTCTCTCTTGACCTAAAAAATCATAAAGAATAAAATATTTATCGAACCTAGGGTTCACCAGTGTTGGATCTTATGAAATGGTTATTTTAATATCTTCAAATCTCTCCCTCCCTTCCTTTATCCATGAGAATGGAATATTCTTCTTCATCATGGGTTTTAGTGGTTTAGCCAATGTTACGAATTGAGGGATGAATCTCCGCACAAAATTTATGGTTCCTAGGAAACTCTAGAGACCTTTCTTGTGGCTTGGGAGAGATAAGGACATAATCGAATGAATCCTGGCTAGATCAATGGATAATCATTCCACTGAAGAAACATGTCCCAACAACTTTCCTTTGTGCATTGTAAAAATATGTTTCTTGGGGTTAAGTGAAACCCCAAATTCTCTATATATTTGGAAAACCTTCCTTAGATGCTTGATGTAGTCTTATGTATGCTTAGAATATATAGTTATGTCATCAAGGTAAACCAAGATGATATCATTGATTAGTCCCTTAAATTCCATGTCTGTGGCTCTTTGGAAATAGCCCCGGTATCAGACAATCTGAATGGCATTTTTTTGTAGGCATGTGTGCCCCACTTCGTAGTGAAAGCCGTTTTGAATTGATAGGATTCTTGGACCAGAATTTGATTGTAACCCAAATATACATCCATCAAAGAAAATATTTGAGCTCCTACCAACGTTTGAAGGATTTTCTCCATTGATGGAAGAGGATAATCGTCTGTCAATGATGCACAATTCAAATCCCTTAAGTCCACACATAACCGAATCTCTCCATTATTCTTCCTTATAAATACTAGATTGGATACCCAAGAGGAATGTTTGATAGGAAAAATTATACATTCATCGATGAGTTTGGTTAGCTCATTTCTCATTAGTGGCTCAATTTTGGGATTAATTGGCCTCTGTTTCTGACAGACTATCTTAGAATTTGGATCCATCTCAATGGTATGTTGTGCTAGACCTGGATCAAAACCATGCAGGTCTTTATAGATCCATGAAAAAATATTATGATATTCTTGACACAGTTTGATGAAAGATTTCTTCTCTTGAGTAGTACATACTTTACTAATCTTTAAAATTTTCTCGCTTGCCACCTTGACTTCTTCAAAATCCTCTTCCTTAACCACCATGTTTGTGCTTTATCATTTGGCATGGTCATCTAAATTGAAGATGGATTAAAGAGTAACTAATCATTTTAGTAGATTTTTTCCCTTTAACTATATAATTTGATTGTCATATGAGTTTTGCAGTTTATCTTGGTGTTTGGCAGCAAATTCTGCCTCTACCTGCAACAAAAGAACAATTTTTTTTTCACTGTCAAACACTTTCCAGCTACTTTAATTATCTGGAACTATGGTATGGACCACCATTTTGAGTATTTTATTCCCTTCCTTCATAATGTCCACAGGTATTTCATACTGCGAGCCAATTATAACAAGCCTATAAGCATCTTGGTTTTCCTTTCTGGGAACTGCATGAATTCCAAAAGCTGTAAAATATTCTATCAAGTCCCAAAATTGATTCTTATATGATCTTAAGAGATCATTTTTTGATGCACTATGGGTTGTCACTTGATGCACATCCAACTCATTGTCTCCAAAGACAGTGAAATCCTTGATTCCTCTCTTCTCAACTAGCTGAATTCCTTGCATAAGGGCCTCGTATTCAGTAAAAATTTTAGTACAACTGAATTTCAACTGGAAAGATGAGAAGTACTTATCTACCTCTAGATAAATTAACATAACACCATCACCATATACATTCTTACTTCTTGAGCCATCGAAGAAAAATTTCCATAGTCCTTCATAATTTCTTGGTATTTTGACAAGTTGTGGTATGATCGTATCTTCTTCATGAATACAGTAGGTACCTAATCCCATTTCTTCCAACATCAGTTAACTAGCTTCTTCCTCTGCCAACACATCAACATATGGATTGTACTGATGATCTCTACTTACTTCATCCAACACAATATCAGGGACTTATTCAAAAAGAGTGGTTGGTTCATGATTAGCATCTTCTTATTTTGGATCTCTAATGGTATAATTCCCATTTATAGGACTAGCGATGTAGGGTTCTACATGATTATGGTAGATTTGTTACGCCCTTATAGTCACTTTGCTTCTATATTGAGTCCTGAGAATCATATGTGACCAATCAAATGATAGATAATCCCCCATCTTGGTAGTGAAATATCATGATAGTAAGATGGCAAAGAGAGGAGGGAGATCAATTACTGATATGTCTTGGGTGGATGATAAACTCGGGCATGTATGGATGGTAAGTTGAAGTCCTTTCATAACTCCAAAATTTTTAATGGTTGTGTCATCTAGCTAAACAAATCCTCTTACAACTAGCATATATTATATGCCTAGTACATCTATAATTTGTTTGGGCATGAGTGAGCTATTGGCACCATAATCGATCATGCAATTATGCACCAGGTGGTTATCAATGATCAAGGAAATATAAAATGGTAGCGATTTGTTTTCCTTAGGAATTTTTTTCCCTTCTGGTTGACACAAACTTATAGCATTTTATGATCCACTACCCAATGATCTGTCAGTTGTACCAAAACTATTCAAAGCCTCACACAACATGTTCTTTTGAGATGGAATTGAGAGTGTGTCCCACATGGTAATGCTCAAATTAGTCTTCTTCATTTGTTATACTATGCTGAAAGGAATTGGTCCTACTTTTCTGACACTTATTTGGGCATTGGGATCCTCCTTTGGAAATTCTTGTTGGGTGTCATGATGCCTGTAGAAACTTCTTTCCTCATAACTTGGCTAGCAGGTGTTTCTGGCCATTTATTTCCCGCATCTTTATCAATAGCCGCTTGTGGTTGAGGCTGTGAATTGGATGATTGATCAGCTTTAGAAGGTTAAGGTTCCATTGCTCTCTTTTTGGAATGAGTGTTTTCCACCACTGATGAGGAATCTGTATTCTACCCGCAAAAATATTCTGCTTTCTAGTTTAGAAAACTAGTTTCTTCAGGTGCCTGTGGTTGATCTATTGTTTCTTGCATAGATGAATTTTTTGTTAGCTCAGAAGCAAAAAATATGCTTTGAGCCATAAGGGTTTGGCTAAGAAATCCATTGGGGAAAATATTTTGATTGTGGGGTTGAGAATAAGGATAACACCATTTGTAGTCTTGAACTAGATTATTCTGAATAGGTATTATGGCTTTAGATGAGCTAGTAGCAAGAGGGTTCTGAAATTTCAAAGGCCTGACATTTGTAGTTTGATTTTTTGTCTGATTGTTCACTTGAAAAGGAGGATGGTTAGCCTAATACTGGTGATTTTGTGGCTGCTAGGGATGATTATACTAAAAATTTTTCCTCTTGAGTGTAATGAGCTTGCTCCCAAAAGTTTTCAATAGTGATTTGACCTCTGCCAGATCCTTAGAAGGACTAGTTGCAGTCACAGTTGTTTGAATTAAATGTGTTGAAACAGGCACAATGTGACATAGGTGAATAGATTTAACACAATAAAATCCACGGAAGAATAATATTTCATTCAATTCATTCTGGATGTGCATTCACAATATATTAGCCATATATATAGGCTTTTAGATAGGCATAAAAACTCTAACAATGCATACCAATATTCTCTCAACCACTCACTAATTACGTAAATTGTTATAACACTAATAACAAATTACTCAACCACATTATCATATATATAATATGCAAACCCCTATGAGCACTAATAGATTTATTCCTAACATTCACCCCCTTAGTGTGAACATGGTGAAAACATGCCTTTGTACTTTACACCTACTCATGATCTGGTGATTTTCACAGGATGATCACAAACCTCAAGGATGGTTTTTCGAACGGTTGACCAAAAACCAAGAATGGTGGTTTTGCAATTGGTTTACCACAAACCACAAAGCGATGGTTTTGCAAATGGATTGCCAACAACCAAGAATGGTGGTTTTGATATTGGTTTACCACAAACCACAAATGAAGGTTTTCAAGTGGTTTACCTACAACCACATCATGATATGCCAAGTACTATTCTCAGGCCTCATCACATCTCAATGTAGCGAATAATATAGGAAATTCTGATGAAATCTGCTACTCATACATACATAGAAAATGCTTACATAATGGAAATGAAACATTGGATCATGTTCCTCCCCCTCAATGTGAAATTTCCACTTATTGAAAACAGGAACACTGCAAACTGAAGCAAACACACAACTGAAAAAAATGCCACCAAATCATCTGTGCAGCCCCATCGTTGGCGACTAACGAGAGGTCTTTGATTGACCTCCAACCTCTGTTTGCCTCCGTCCTCCAATGTGATGCTACTAACTCAGCTTGATTTGGCTTTGAATCTCTTTATGTATTCACACATTGTTAGGCGTTGACATTTTTGTGGTTGAACTTCCTCAAGTTCACTATCATCCTCAAGATTCTTACGAATCATGTATTCTTGGTACTAAATAGTTCGGATGTCGCATTCTAGCGATAAGGCATCCTTTACAATTTGAAATGTTGGCATTGATAATCAAGAGTTGTAAAAAAAATAGAATGAGGAACTGCCCATTGGGCCAAAAAAGAGGGTATTTTAAAAATTGGTATTTTCTCCCAAAATTATAACGAATGCAACAGGAATGAAAAAATAAGTACTTTTGCAAAAAACAGAGCTCGATTTTGAGTTACCGTGCAAAAGTTATGGAGGTTACAATTTCCTGTAAAATGGTCTAATTTAATTAAAATTGATACTACGATTAATTTTTTTCTAAAAATGGTGAGAAAATTAATCGTGTGACCACTCATTGGAATCGGGAGGAAATAAGGATTCCAAAACTAACAACATTTTGGAGAATTGACACCAAAAAAATAATAATTTTGTAAAAAATTATTAATTGCCATAAAATGCAATTATTAAATAAAAGCTACAGGAAAAATTAATTTTTCAAAACTATAGTCTTCATGAAAAATTAAAATAATTGCCCCATTAGAATTGGATGTGTAGAAAACTCACGTGAATTTGGGAGAGCATAGATCTGTTCATAACTGGGGAACCAGAGCTCCGATTTGTGAACCATTTAATGCGCCAGAAAACTTATTTCGATAGCTTCGCAATGATACTAAATTTGTTTGATTTCATTACATAATCTGAAATCTGTTCTTAACTGAATTTGATGCCCAACTCACCAAAAAATCATGCTTTCTTTTCTTTGACAGCCGTAAGAATTTATATGTCCCTAAATCCTTCTTCTAGAGATCCAGTAAAGACTTCAATACCTCACAACATCACTATGATTTGCAGGAATGATACATGGGAGGTTGAATGGAAATGCACAGGATACAATAATACTATGGCAGGAATACAACGATACACATAGGGTGAGCTCTTGATCTTATATCTTTCATCATAGATATGCTAAGATCAACCACGTTTTGATACCAAATGACATAGGTGAACAGATTTAACACAGTAAAATCCACGAAAGAATAATATTTCATTCAATTCATTCTAGATGTGCATTCACAATATATTAACCATATATATAGGCTTTTAGATGGGCATAACAACGCTAAAAAATTGGGTGGACAAAGAGGTGGAGGCTAAGAAATTTCTTGATGAGGGAGAAAATCTAGAATTTGTGATGGCGGGCATCAAGCTTGCTTCTATTCCCGAGCCTTTTGTTGAGATCGCAAGGATGGTAGTAAGGTATGTTACTCTAGAGGGGAGATTTTTCACTATTCCCCAAAAGCATTTGATCTTTCTTAATCACTTTTGTAGAAACATCACCATCAACTTCCCTCATTACTTGTTGAACTCTCTAGAGAAATCTGTTTTGGAAGTACAAAATCACACTAGGGTTGTTCCCCTTCATCAAGGGTTGATACTTTTTATTCACTACCACTTCTCAGCTTGTCCCCACATAGATTTTTCTCCTCCCCCTGCCCCCCTGCCTTCATTCCTCCCCTAACCGATAGGAAGCTTGACACTGCTTCAACTAGCAAGAAAATGAAGGAGATGAAAACTAAGGTCCCTGCTTCTCAGAGGGTTCTTAGAAGTCATAAAGACCTGGAGCTTGCTGAGAATCTGCTGCACATTAGTAATCCGGTGGAGGATCCTAAGGATGAGGACTTATTGGTCAGAGTGGTAAAGATGGAAAAGGAAATTCAGGAACTAAAGAGTGTTATTAGGGACATGAATAAAGCTAAGGGAAAAAGGAAACTGCAAAATGATGAACAGGATGATATCACTACTGAAATTTTCAAGAAGCTTCAATCTCTAGATGGAAAACTTGCCAATGCAAAGGGACATAATGACCGTATCCTCTCTGCCCTTAAAAGTATCTACAATTTTATCGAACAACATGTTCGTAGTATTTGCAGTCTCAACGGTATTACTGAGGACATTTGGGGCTCCAAGGAGAAAAGAGATATTGTAATTACACAGGCGGATTTGAAAGACCCTTCCCAGGCCACCACCATTGCATTCTTCGTCTCGCTCCAAATGATCAAAGCCAAGATTGACCGGGCTATCAAGTGATGCGGAGCTCTGTTGCTGTTGACTGGCATTTTTGGTGCTATTTTTTGGCTGAGATGACTACTGATGGTTATCTCTTGTTCATTTTTTATCTCTTCTACTTTTGTTCAGATCATTTTCTATCTTAATCTTGTTTTATTACTATATTGTATTATTTTACTGTTGAGCCCTCTTTTTTTGGATGTTTTGCTCTTTTAGGGTTGTTTTTACCTCTTTTGGTATCTGGCTTTTGAGCCTTTTTGTACACGGGGTAGAATCCCTTCAAAACTATTTACCCACAGTAAAAAAACAACTCTAACAATGCATACCAATATTCTCTCAACCACTCACTAATTACATAAATTGTTATAACACTAATAACAATTTACTCAACCACATTATCATATATATAATATGCAAACCTCTATGAGCACTAATAGATTTATTCCTAACACAATGATTGGTTGTTTGCCTACGATTTCAGAAAATAAAGGCATGGGTGGCCTAGGTGTAATCTTTCGAGCTTGAATTAAAGAATGTTTGGCCCTTATAGTGATCTCGTAGACATCAGGAACTATAGTTCCCCCCATAGATTGAATCATGACTGCTATGTCACTGTTTAAGGCCCGTAAATAATACAGGAATGCATTGTTTGGGGATGGCCTTATGAGCATTAGAATTTGGCTCCAAGTTTTTTCAAACCAAAAAATTAAAATCACTCATAAATTATTGAGGGGTTCATTTTATGGTAGTGATTTATTCCATAAGTGATAGGTGATCACTTTTTTCCTCAAACTACTTGTAAAGCTTTGTGCCTAAATCGTTCCAAGTAGTAATGGAACCAATAGTTAAGCTTCAGAACCATTGAAGTGCTTTACCTTTAAATGAAGTAAAGAGAAGTCTAACCACCAAATTATCCTCTGTAATACTATGCACTACACAAATATTAGCCACATCCAAAATGTGCTCCCAAGGAGTAACATTGGTTTCTCCAGTATAGAATGGAAAATTTTTCAAAGAAGCTACAGGTATAAGATATCTTTAGGATAATAGCAAGGGGTTGTTGGCATTGAAAGGAGGACAAGCATTGGCTTCCATGGAGACCAAGGGTCAATTGTTATTTGGTGGAGGAAACATTCGGTCAGGAGGATTTGAATGACCTCTATGAGATAAAGCTGCAATTGGTGATGTTGAAATGCCTCTTCTTATTATCTTTGGAGGAGACAAGGAAAGTTTGATATGCTGATAATTTCCTTTCTTTGAAGAAGCTCTTTCCTAAATTATTTGCATAAGTTAACACACTTAGATTTGGAATCCAGAGATATAGATTTGTCAGGTACTTTAATTTGTGTAAATAAGAAGAGAAGTACCAATTCTTTATCTCACCAGGTGTGCGAAAAAATGTTGTCATGTGGATCGTGCACCCATTAAACTACTGAAAGATCCCATACAACCTGGGAACATCCCCAAGGTGTGGGACCTTTTCACCTTGGGATGAAACTCCAGAGAAGGCATGCTTCCTTTGAAACTTTGGGGGCACCCAATTTAAGATCGATGTGCAAGGCTAAAACACTTTAGAGAATTATAATCTACTCACTTTATGAGGTTCATGGATTAAAAAGAAAAAATAAAGAAATATGAGGTGATACACCAAGAGTAAGACTAGATGATCAGATGATCTTTACGCCAGAAATGGGTAACTTAGAAAGGATAAAATAAACATCACAATCTAATTCACCTAATACCATTTGGACCAGGTAAATAACAAACCAAAGTCAAAATAATACACTTCCCCTTGTAAGACTCCAAGTTTACATAATAGATAAATCAAATTCGATTGAAAACACAATCAACCACGAGGATGATATAAAATATGCATGTCAAACATCTATTTCACTTATGGCAGTTAACGATAGTAAGACTTTTATAATAGAAGGAAAACTATCTCTCCACAACTGATATTCAAAACCATTGTATCACTTTCCCACATAATGAAATAAGGTATTCTGAAATAAAGGCAAGTCAACCACTTACACTAAGGAATTATGCATCCACAAAGCATACATTAATCAACCATTAACACAATAAATCAGATTCTTCACGATAAAATATCACTCTGAATGTAATTGAAAGGTTTTAAAATATTCAAAGCACTCTTCCAAGCTTGAAGAGTAACTTATCGAAAAAATGATCTCTCTTTTTTTATAGACTTCATGCACTTAACTATTTATAAGTTCCTTAGGCTGAGCCATTATTACTGAGCCTTAACCAACAAATTACTAAAAATAGAAATGTCATTAAGTTCTAGGGAACATGCTCCCATAAAAATAGACAAAGTTTGTTGTATGGGTTTGACTTGATCAACCCATTTTGGACTGTCTAGAACTTGGTTATCCTTCCATGGTCCGCTTAGCTTTGGCTTGACTTTGCAACACCTTATCGTTCCTTAGTTTTATCTTGTTCCTTATCCCAAGTAGCCATTCAATGCTTGTATTTGATGAAATGCTTAATAATTCCCTGGAATTCTCCATCCTCTGGCCCACACATAGAGTGATTTACTACATCTGCCATCTCGATCTCTCTTGCTACCTTGGCTGGAATTATTCTAAGTTTACTTACTACCTTCTTCAGTTGACCAGTGAAATTTTGGCATGAAACCAACCTGTCAATGGAGTCATTGTTAAAAGTTTTAGTAACCTCATCATCCCTTTTTATCAAATCCCTGAAATTTAGCTTGATCCGATCCTCCGAAAGAGCATCGATGTTCTCATTGAAGAATTTGTAATTAATATTATCGAAATCCTCTAAGATGTCGTTTAGAGCATCCATGATTTCCACACACTTGTCATCCAATTTCTTAAATAAATCCTACAATACCTGGGACCGAAAAACAACTTTGAAACATCATCTATTACATCCTCTTGAAGAAGCAAATATGGATCCTCTTCTTTGATCTCACTCCACGTAGTCAAATTCAAGTTCAAGTTATTATTATCTTTGGAGAAGGCTTCATCCATTCTATGAATAGAGGCTCTTTCAGTATATAAATCATTGTATATTTCAAATCCTTATTTTATCAAAGGATTGGCTTGTTGAAGTATATGCTCCATCCATCCATTTATCAATCTTCCCTCTTGTCATATATTCTCAATCTCATGATAAGAAATATCATCTAGAGTAGAATAAATCTTCAGAGCAGTGGTAGTTGAAATCTCAGTAGATGGAGTAGGCTGTGTTACCTTTCGCAACAAAGTAGTGAGCTCTTGAGCTCATCCTTAGAAGCCTTGTCCTTGTCATAATTTTCTAATAGATTCCTAAGAGCAGTCTGCACATCCTCTTTGGCTCCTTCATGTGTTACTTTTCCTAGTAAAAATCTAGAAATTTGGTAATCAATTGTTGTAATGGTTTCTTTGGTTTTTCCCCCAATGGGAGTAGCAAATTCTAGGAATCTCTCTCTGGATTGATTCATTGATAAGTTGGAGATAATATTTGGATGCTTGGCCTATCTCCTCGAAGTGGGTTACAACACACTCAGATCTATAAGATCTACCAGGGGCACCTTCTTTTTCTACTTTGGAGTCTGGTGAAACAACCATTCTAGGATAACAGATTCCGATGGGAGTGGAACAACTGATTCAGTACCTGGGACACCTGATAATAACAACACTTGTGACATTAGTAGGTGATGAAATGGATGTGGCAGTGATGGATGGGGTGGATGTGAGGAAATCCATAGGAGTGGATACAATGGGATTAGAAGATGAGATGGGAGGAAATGAAAGTGTTAGAGGGAGTGAAGTAGAAATGGGTGACCCAATCGTCTCCCCTACTGAGAGAACTGGAAGGGATGAGAACACCTGGGCCATAGAAGGAGATGGGAAAGAAGAAATGATTGTAGAAGTGGAAGGAAATGGTGGAGGAAGTGACAATGGAAGAGGGAAAAGAGATGACAGATCTTGTGACACACTTGGAGATTTAGTAACTTTAACTACTTCTGACACTGGTATTGTTGGGGACACAACCTTAGAAGTAGGAGCCTTAGAGAGAGAGGAGCTGCCGAAAATAAATGAAATCTTCTTAGGGACTATATGGGCCCTTTGGATGGACCTTTTCCCTTTTGTAGGTGTTAGTAGAATCATGGTTGGTTAGGCTTCTTTACTTGTAGGTTGATCTAACCCTTTGGGTGAGATTCCCAAGGTAACCAACCAATTATAAGTTCTTTGCAGAATGGGCCCTGCCCTCTCCTTGGTATTGCAACATTCTTCTACATACCAATCAATCCATGGCAATGGTTGATTGATAACATTATTATTTTTGTATGTTGCATCCATAACTTCTTCCTCATCTTCCATTTCCTTTAGAATCTCTGCAATAGCAAACTTGTCAAACCTCATCCATAGAGTTAGCCTCTCATAATCTCTTTATTAGATGATGAATTCATCCCGAAAATGAATCCAAATATCTTCCAACTAGGGAACATGAAAACTGGACAGACCTGTTTTACTAAATTTTCCCGAGTAGTCGAAACTGGTTTGGGGATGGAAGGTCCGCAAGGTTACTTCTGACATCTCCACATCTACATTATTTTTCCTTATGTATATTTGCACAAGTGTATCTGTCAATTGAAATGGGGAATTGGACTCCCGACCTTGTGTCGTTTATTCTGAGTCTTATGATAGTCCAGTAATTGTTAAACCAACTCTAGCAAAAGCCACTTGCCAGTGGGGCATCTTGGCAACTTATTAGGAGCACCTACAAAACCAAGAATCCAAATGTATGTAAACATAGGAAAATGTAGGTAAATAGCTCCCCACTAGCATACTTCTTTGAAGGCTTCACCGAAAATCCTTCAATTTTATAAATCTTTATCAAAATGATAAATAATGACAGCAAAGAAGGCATCATTCTATGGAAGTGTTTGCTTCCCTCATCCAGTGTAAGATGAGGATTAAAATCATAGATTTGTGAAGAACTTTGAATACCCTTAGTGTTCAACCTAGCGAAATCTCCCATAACAGATGCAACATAGACCAAAAATGAGGTCATGAAGAAATTCTTCGAGGAAAAAACCTTGCTTAACTAAAAGAAGATGGAGCTGCTAATATGCTATCCCCATTTTATGAATTCCTTGTTCTTATTAATAGTAGCAATATATAGAAACTTCCATTCCTAAAATTACTTTACAGAGGCAAGGCCCAAAACTCTACTTAGTAACACAATAAGGTCATTGACTTCTTGGATAAAGCATGATCGATACATGGTCTTGGGTAGTTTGGTGACACTCTTGGCTAGATAGATCTTTAACATGACTTTTGTGCATAACTAATTTTCTTTGTCCCAATGCTCCACTACCAATTCTAGTGAAATTTTTGCGTATTCTTTGACATCTGGGAGTTTGAATAAATATTCAAAGAAATTAGGTTCCAAATAAATTACAACCTTGCCATCAACATCTCTTACTGACCTAGACTCTTCATCAAAGTGAGTTGCTGCAGCTAAGCTGAACTCAAGGTAATGCATGGATGCAGGGAAGCCAACAACAAGAAAAATTCCACTATCATGTATGGCTTGCATCCAAGATTTCTTGTTGGGGGATTTCACCCTTGCCCAGAAGTCTGGAAAATAAATTCTCTTGAGATCAGTGTCTCCTATATCCCCCAAGTCTGAGGACATACAAGAGTGAGAAGTAACTCCAAAGAATGTATACTTCATCTTTTCTTTACCTCTGGATGCAGAAGTTGACATTAAGTTTCAGATTTTGGAACCCGAAGGGCCTTCAAAAATGTGTAACAAATAGTGAAACATTCCCAAAATACTGAAATCTAAAATTATGAAAAGACTTTAGTTCTCAAAGTCCAAAAACTAGAAAACTTGAAAGAGTAGATATCTGAAACTCTGAAAAACTACAAACTCTGAAAGTCTGAAATGATAAAAAATTGAAGCCTGAAATAGAGAAGCATAACTTCCAAAAAAAGGAGAATCTCTGAAAATGAACAACCCCAAACTCTGAAAATTCCAACCTCTGAACTCCAAAACCACAAACTTCTGAACTCTGAAAATGAGAAACTTCCAAAACCACCCACCTTCGGACTCTGAAAAGTGAGAAGTTCTGAAAATAAATACTTCACTGAAGGCACAGAAAGAAATTAAAATGCTCAGGAGGCTCTCAAAGATTATGATGAAATCTGCATTGGATGCCTGTAAAAAATTAAATTTTACAACCATTGAGGTCAAAAAACACCTTCAAAGAAAGCATGGTAGGAAATGAGGGTTTCATCTCCAAAACAGACAAGGAAGAACAAAAATAAAATGAACAAGGAAAAAAAACCCAAGAGATCTTAAACCAAAAATAAATAACATAACCTAAACCAAATACCTTGAAAATGACACAGCAAAAATACAAAGTTACAGTAAAAATCAGATCGTCAGAGGAAAATGTCAGGTGAAAATGATAGGTAAAATAGTGATTTTAAATAGAAAAACTTGAAATTAATTCTCAGAAGTTGACATGTATGGAGGTTGGTGAGAATTAAATTGACAAAGAACCCTGAAATTCTGAAACCCCAAAATTCTGAAGTTTTAAAATTTTGTAACTTCAAAGTTTTAGAATTCGGACTTTAAGAGATGAAAATCATGAAAAGGTAATGGAAAACTCTGAAACCCGAAAGTCTAAAGTTCCAAATTTTTGGAATTCGGAAGTCCAAAGGTGAAATATATAAAAATGGCTGGGAAACATTTGAAACCCAAAAGTGTGAAGTTTCGAACATTTGGAACTTCAGAGTTTTGATCTTTGGCAATTTGAAGAATATTTTTCCAAAAAGGTAACATGGGATTCCGAAACCTAGAAGTCCGAAGTCCTAAAATTTTGGAGCTTCGGAGTTTCAGACTTCAAAACTCCAAGTCATAAAATTTCAAACAAACAAAGGAGATCTCCAAATTCTGAAAGTCTGAAACTCTGAAATTTCAGGATTTCAGGCTTTCAAGGTTTAGAATTTTGAAATCAAAATTTCCATTCTTTCCATTTAATCTCTGAAAAAGAAAATCCCCAAAATCCGAAGCCCAAAATTTTGGATCTTCGAAATTCATATATTTTTAACAAATTTTTAAACACTTCCATGTAAAAGATTTTTTAAAAAATTGATCATATTTAACATCTTTTTTTTAAGGTAGATTTAAAAGTTAACATTTTTGGCGACCTCCATTAAATTATTTCCTACTAATATTTTGGGCCAGTAGCCATATACAAACCATTGGGAAAAGGAGTCTTGGAAGAAAATATACATTCAGAGTACACACAAAACAAACAAAAGGAAAAAAAAAAACAAAACAAAGTGTAAAACACTCGGAGGAAAAGATAAAAAGAGCAATGTACAAGGGTGAAACAATGTCAAAATCAAGCTTTGACATGTATCCCATTCACATGAATGGGAAATTAGTCTCCATTGAGTCTGGATAGATGAAATGAATTTTCCTCTTTGCAACTCATGATGATGTATGGTACACTCCAAAGAGCATCAAACTTGGCATGCCTACTAGGTTTGGCTCTATCTTTGTCCCATTTGAGAACCAAATATCCCTCTTGAAAAAAACTATCAAATGCTTTCCTTTCAAAAGACATTTTAACCTGAGCTTGATGTTGTTCCAAGGTCTTCGTGGTCATGTTTCATGCTTCTTCCATCTCCATGAGTTCAGTAAACCTCACCGTCAAGGATTCATTTTCCATAACTTCAAGCTAATGAGCCAAATCCAAAGAAGGTAATTCCAAGGACAGTAGGATTTTTTCCTCTCTTCCACATACAATAATGATAGGTGAATTTCTAATTAATATTTTAGGTGTGATTTGATCTACCCATAAGGTAGCCTTAAGTTATGTATGCCAAGTCCTTTTATTAGACTCCATCATGTGTTTAATAATTCTTATGATGTTCTTATTGCTAGACTCGGCCAACCCGTTCCCTTGTGGATAGTAATTGGACAAAGTCTTGAGGTAGAACCCATTCTTAACTGGCCATTCACTCAACTTTAGACCTAGAAAATCCATTGCATTGTCAAAAATAACAGTAAATGGAACATCAAACCTTGTCATTATATTTTCCAAGAAATTGAGGACTTCCTTCACATTGCTTTCCTTTAATGCTATTACATCTGTCCATCAAGTAAATTAGTTCATGGCAGTAAGAAACCTTTTATGTCTATCACTGGATGAAGGATTAATCATCCTGATAAAATCCAACCCCCATTGAACGAAAGTTTGATCCACTTGAATCGGGTGTAGGGGAAGAGCTACCAACTTCTACTTGCCAGTGAAAAGGGCACACTCTTTACATTTCCTGACCCAAAGATGAGCACCTGTGAAAACATTTGGCCAATAGTAACTGGCCCACATAATCTTGGTTGCAGTTTTTTAGGTAGAGTAATGTCCTCCAGATAGGCCATTTTGGAATTCTTCTAATATCTTACTTACCTAATCCGATTTCATACAACGAAGAAGAACACCATTCAAATCCTTTTGAAAAAGAACATTATCCTCCAGGACATATGGAATAGATTGGAGAAAGAAGGTACGTCTTTGAATTTTATCCATGTTTAAAGGATATACTCCCAAGAGGAGGAAATTTTTTATCTTTGACAACCAATCAACTTGATCATCACCTTTGTAAGTATTCAAGAGAGTAACAACTTTATTATTGTTGATCTTTATGTCTACAGCTAGCTACTAACATAAGCCCTTACCTCTGAAAAGTTTAGTTACTTTAATGTGTACATCATACTCCATCACCTTTGTGATCCATCCAACACGTTTCTCATTCATCTCTTTGTTAAAAAAAGTCCTAAACGCCAGGATGAGAGACCATCAAGTGAATTTTGTAGTTGGACAACATGTGCTTAAATTTCTTCAGAGCCCGAATAAATGTAAAAACTTGTTTCTTGACAAATGAATATTTGAGCTCATAGTATATGAGGAATTAACTGAAGAAGGAATTTGGTTTCTCCATCAAATCATCATTTTGCTGGGTGAGGATCCCTAAAATTCTCTCTTGACCTGGAAAATCATAAAGAATAAAATCTTTATTGAACCTGGGGTTCACCAGCATGGGAGCTTACAAAATGGTTATTTTAAAATCTTTGAATCTATCTCTCCCTTCCTTTTTCCATGAGAATGGAATATTCTTCTTCAACATTATTGTTAAAGGTTTAGCCAATGTTGCGAATTGAGGGATGAATCTCCGCACAAAATTTATGGTTCCCAGGAAACTCTGGAGACCATTTTTGTTGCTCGGGAGAGATAACACATAATCAAATGAATCCTAGTTGGATGGATGGATAGTCCTTCCATTGAAACAACATGTCCCAACAACTTTCCTTCGTGCACTATAAAAATACATTTCTTGGGGTTAAGTGAAACCCCAAATTCTCTACATCTTTAGAAAAACTTTCTTAGATGCGTGATGTGGTATTTTGCATGCTTAGATCATCAAGGTAAAACAAGATCATATCATTGATTAGTCCCTTAAATTTTATGTCCATGGCTCTTTTAAAAGTAGCCCCGACATTGGAAAATCCAAATGGAATTTTGTTGTAGGCATATGTGCCCCACTTGGTAGTGAAAGTTGTTTTGAATTGATTGGATTCTTGGACCAGAATTTGATTGTAACCCAAATATCCATCCAGTAAAGAAAATTTTTGAGCTCCTTCCACCATTTGAAGGATTTTCACCATTGATGGAAGAGGATAATTGTCTTTCAATGACGCATGATTCAAATCCCTTAAGTCCACACATAACCGAATCTCTCTATTCTTCCTCCTTATAGGAACCAGATTGGCTATCCAAGAGGAATGTTTGATAGGAAAAATTATACATGCCTTGATGAGTTTGGTTAGCTCCTTTCTCATTAGTGGCTCGATTTTGGGATTAATTGGCCTATGTTTTTGATGAACTGGCTTAGAATTTGGATCCATCTCAATGGTATGTTTTGCTACACATAGATCAAAACCACGTAGGTCTTTATAGCTCCATGCAAAAATATCATGATATTCTTGACACAGTTTGATGAAATATTTCTTCTCTTGAGAAGTACATACTTTACCAATCTTTACAAGTTTATCACTCGCCACTTCCAATTCTTCAAAATACTCTTCCTTGACAAACATGTTTGTGCTTTTTCATTTTTCCTGGTCATCTAAATTGAAGATGGATTCAAGAGTAACTGGGCCTTTTGGTATATTGTTTCCTTTTAACTGTATAATTTGATCATCATATAAGTTTTGTAGTTTATATTGGTGTTTGGCAGAAAATTCCACCTCTTCCTGCAGGAAAATAAAAATTTATTTGTCACTATCAAATTTCTAAATCTCCTTTCTTTTCTCCTTTACTTGAGCTGCACTCCAACTTGTTTTTTATTTTTTATCCTGTACCTGCAAAATCAGCTAATTCCTAGAATTCATCCTCCTTGGGAAAAATCCTTTTGTGTGCCACTTCACTGGCCTTTACATGCACACACATGCCCCACTTGCACACCCCTTTCCTCTGTGCACTCTGTGTACTTAGTTATTTTTTCACTTCAACATTACCCTACACTAATTTCATTTGTTATCCTCAGCAATGGGGTTTCCCAACTTATCTCTCCAAGTCACAATGAATAAAGATTGAAAAGAATAAGGAATGAATATACAAGAATAAAAAGAATAGAAGGATTTTTCAGGGTGTGTCGGTCTCTTCCTCATTCGATAACAAAATATTAGTGTACTCTTTTTAAATCATGCTCTCTAGCTCATTCCATTCCACTAGCCCCCTTTTCACTGTATTTGGGACTATCCCAGCTATCCCTTCCATCTCCTTTGGATTCATATCTTCCCCTTTGTGATTGAGCTCCCTTGTCACTCCAACCAAACCTGAAATCATTCCCTCCATGAATTCCATCTTTTGCACCACCAACAACCCCAAATACTCTATTCTTACTTCATGTGGCTCCTTTGTTTTCTTAAGTGTGTTGCGATTCTTCACAATCACGGCTATTTTCTCCTCTTCTAAGTGCCTCATCCTTCTTAACCATAAGCACTTCATTTTCTTCTTGGATTGTGTACCCCTTGAGAACATTTTTTGGATCTTAGTAGTTGTTTAGTTCCCAACCTACTTTCTTTAGTTCATCCTTCAATATTTGTAACATGGCATCATAATCCACAATATTTGTAACATGACATCATAATCCACAATCCTACATGTTATAATCTTCTTATTCTTCTCCTTTTCTATCGCAGTGTCTACCTGAGATACCCCTTGCATGATCAGCTTCCCCTGAAGTAGCAGGTGCACTAAATATTGTAGAAAATGCAAGGCCAATGGGTACATCTTGCCAGGGCTGAGATATTAAATTAATATAACAACCAATGTTTATATATACATTATAACCACCTTTATAAACATGAAATAAAGTAAAGAACATCATAACATAGTGACACAAAATTTAACATGGAAAAACCCTAAATGGATAAAAACCACAGAAGAATAATCCACTATAGAGAAACTTTTTACAACACCATTCAAGTAACTCCCTCCACACGTCTACTCCATGTTTTTACATAGAATCTATCAATTCATGTGATTATATCGAATATAACCTATAGCCATATTTAAATAACCCGAAGGGTTATAACCATATTAAGTGACAGGGCACACCTCCCCAATTTAATTTTTTGATTAAATAAATTAACCAACCCCTATTATAAAGTTTATATTGAAATAATATGAATATATTTTATTCTATATTATTTAATTATAAACTATATATTATAATGCACTTAATATTATAGTTCTAACACTCCCCCTTATATATTAGGTGAGATCCATATGCCAACATTACCTATTTGTACAACAGGATTTACAAATCCATAAACCTTAAAGGTTCAGACTAGCACATGTATTTTTGAATGAATTATAACACCTTCATCATGCTCAACTTACCTTTTGGTAAACTTTGGTACAAAAGGATTTGGAATCCATAAATCAGACATATGATTTAGGTTAAGCATGATTTGTGAGACCACATCTCATAGTTTCTCATGAAAATATTATTATAGAGCATCTTTAGGAGCCTTTTATAACACAAGGTTCTCCTTTACAAATAGATACACACTAGACTATATTTTTCCCGTAAACTCTATCAGTTTACTTTAGATCATACAATATCTTTTACAATTATTTTAAACCAGAGTATAAGTATAGAGGGGGAGTCAATCAACCGGCTGACCATTAGGAGGTGACACTGTATGCACACTCCCCCTCAATTGAAACTCTGAAAGGCCAAGAATTTCACACACTTGTAGTATTTTACATCACAGAATGACTCATAAACATATCTGCAATATAATCTTCAGTCTTGTAGAATTGGAGATCTCTATCACGACAGAGAACCTTCTCTCAGATAACATGCTTCATTATTTGATGTTGTATTGGATTCTTCACCAAGAGTAATACAACTCTCACCACCACATAGTAGAGGAATACTTCTTGTAGCTTCCATGTGTATCTCTTCCAACATCTACTTTAGCCATATGGTTTGTTTGTTGCTTCCATTGTACTTATCTACCTCAGTAGATGGATTGGAGACTAGTGGTTACTTTTTTTGTTTCAAGTAATGGTTCCTGCACCAAAAACTTGAACATATATCTAGTATATTTTATATCTAACACAACATCAGCATGGTTAGAGTCACAATATCCATATATACATCATAATAAGAATATAAATATAAATCATTATTGATTTCACTTTTAACCATCTGTAAAATTTAAACACTTGTTTTGTAACAACTAACATAACAATATGCTTAACAACTAACCATGTCAAAAACAAATGTTGAAAAAATTCAACATACTATTCATGTAGAATATATATTAAATGCAATCAGTATTGGACATCTCCAATACAAACACAAAGGCATCCCCAATTTATTTTGATATGCAAATAATAATATTTTAATTTCACATACTAAGAAATGTTTTTTTTTAAAAACATATATATCTTATATTATCTTATTTTAAGCCTTTACAAATAAGATAAGACTTGTTAGATAACATATCTAAATAGATAATCAAATCATTCAAGAATAATCATACTATTCATTGAAAACATAATCCACTAACTGTGGATACTTCTAATAGAGTTTGCTTCAAAAGATGACATGTAAGCACCTTTCATTACATTCCATAAACTTATATATGTCATAAATGATCAATTTTTCATGCAAAAATATGAACACAGTTCTATTTTTGAATAAACTATCAGAAAATGAAGCAAAATTTTAAAATACATATAATCCATTTTGTGTATGTTTTCAGTTGTAGTTCTTTCTAGTTTATTTTTACTAACTCATTTGAGTTAATTATGGAAGAAAGAAAAAAATAACTCATTTTTCCAACAATTTAGAAAATATACTTTTTATTTAGAAATAATTTATAAAGATATTATATTAGTACTATGATTATTCTCATTATCATCATCATTATCTTTATTTTGATCTAATTTATTTCATTTCTGATTTTTGAAATTTGATTTCTTTTTAAATTTACAATCCTCTTTCTTATGTCCAAATTTCCCACAGTTATGACATTTACCATCAAAACTAACTTTTAAGTTTCCTAGTTTCTTATTTTTACTAGGAGCTTTAAAATTTGATTTTTGATTCTTGTTAATCCTAGAAGGTTTACCTTTTGATTTCAAAGTAAAGAGTACCTGTGTGGCATTTTAGTTTGAATCAAAATTAGTCATAACCTATTCTTCCTGAACCAAGAGAGCACTAAGGGTTTTCACCTCTAGAATATCTTGTTCCGCTTGATAATTAGAATTCAAAATTGAAATGAAATTTCTAAATTTATCATGAATATTCAACTGGATAATGAAATAAAACAATTTATCCTGAATCAAATTACTACAACATCCATCTAATTGTGACTTAATATTTTTTATTTTTGCTAAATAATTAATCACTTTTTCATATCCCTTCATGGGAGCTGTCATAAGATCTAAAATTAATTTAATAATTTTTTACAAACGCGTACCTTCGTGCATTGATTCCAATTGATCCCAAGCCTCACTCAAACTTTCTTGCTTTTCGATATGAAGACGAAAATCATCATGTACACTTCACAAAATGATGGACATTGCCTATTGCACTTTATGTTGATACACAATGACATTGTCCATAGTTGCTTGTCTTTCAGTTGGATCCTTCTTAGTTCCATTGACAATTGCCCATAATTTGCGAGCCATGAGTTTTGCATTCATTCGAATCATCCAAATGTTGTAATTATTCCCATTCAACATTTGAGTTTTATAGATTGAGAATTGATTAGACCCCATTTTTACATAAATATAAATAAATAATTAATGAGGATTTGAAGAAGAGTTTTAATAGAAATCTCATTGTCATCGTTTAATCCTCGCAAATAAAGAAAATGATCAATTTACACCAAAAAAGGATGTCTTGTCAATTTTGATAATCTATACATGAATGTGTTAGTATGATATTGAATTTTTTTAGTTTTCTAACAAAATGACAATAACGATGTAGACATCGTGTCATACAAAATATATCATTTTAAACAAATAAAATGATTATATTGTTTTTACAATTTTTTTCAAAATAAATAATTTTCACGATTAATAATTTTTAAAAAAAATGCAACAATAATATATTTTTTGAAAAACAATAATACTTTAAAAATTTATTAAATTTTACAAAGTACTTGATAAGAAAAAACCTTTATTATAAACAAGAGCATGAGGGTTTGACCGCAAAACCTATGGTTTATAAAAAACATTCATTACCATTTACTCTATTAACCTTTACACTTATCTATTTTTAAAAATATATTAGTTTAAGTTTAACAAGAATAAAAAAATACAACAATAACTAAAAACATATTACTAAGTCCAAATAATTCCTAATGAGCAATACACCTGGATGAAGACAAAAAAAGTGAAATATATAAAATGTATAATTTTCCACCTTACCAAAACACAATGTGGCAAACAAAAAATGCACAATATAGTCCTTAGACCGGTCAAACCACCAACCAAGTGTAAGTTTTTTAATTCCACCTTACATATTTATAACATGCCTCACATAATATTCAAGGAATCCATATTAAATATGCTCCATGTACTACATATTATGCACGTTTTAGCCACCGGAGCTCAACATTTGATATAGGGGTTAAGGTTTAAGTGGCCTTTTTTTTAATGTATAGCCAATTTGCTAATTTAAATTTCCAACCAAATTCACTAACATTTAAATCATCATCCAAGCCACTTAATCCCATGCAAAAGGACCAACAAATAAATCACATGCAAAATATCTTAATAAGATAAGTGGTCCTTTACCATAACAATAAATGTGGCCCCCCATAAAAAGGTAAGTTTAATTATTATTATTATTATTTAGATGAAAATATATTATATTATATTAAATACAACATGATATAATAATATTTCAACAAAAAAAGTGGGAGGTATGAGAGCACACTCCAAAGCCACAAGTACAATAGGCCATGCCTAGGAAAGCAACAAAAAAACACTAAATATTAAAATTAAAACCATTCAACAACGAAGGAACATAAGGACTAGGAGAACCAAAGGACACCTAAGAAGCAGGAGCAAAAAAGTGCCACTTCTTCTCCTTATATTTCGTAACAACAGTCCACAGTGCCTGTGGGGGATCCAATGCAAGTGGAGAGACTAGGAAAGGGCTATCCTAACTCAGGTTAGAACCAGAAGATTCAGAAACATGCAACTGCTTGGTACCACTGCCAGTAGGGGAATCTCAACATTCATATTTTTTAGAATTTTTGGGATGAGAGCATTCGTTGACTTCCGACACTAAAAATGGTTGCCAGCATTTAGGGCGTGAGGTAACCCCTTTGTTCTTATTTTATTTATTCTAATGGAGTGACAATAGGAAGGCCTCCTGAAGGTTCTCAATTTGATGGCATTACTGGAATCAAAAGGTTGTGTTCTCATAATTGAGAGTTTGAATCCACTTGAAGCCATCATGGATTAACTCCAGCTTGTCTAGAAGACCTGTGCTAAAATCCATCTCAACTTAGATATGAGCATTAGTGAACAACCCTTTTCCAGACCATGCATCATCCATCTTAATGAATCGATCAAGAGAATCACCAATAGCAGCACAAACCGTAGGGTGCTAGAAGGGGAGAGGAAGATTGGGGAGATGAACCCAGACTGGAATTTTTGAGACTACCTTTGTAGAAGGGTTAAAATTTAGAAACCATGGAGTAAGAAAAAGGATAGACCTACCCCAAAACCAGGGACCTTCATTTAGGGTCCTTTGATAATTATTGGGAGAAGAGAAATGAACAATGAAGAAACCCTTGGCACAAAGTTGGATCTCACAGTCACGAGTCCAAGTAGAATGGATCCATTGATGAAAATATTCAGTTAGAGGCCAGAAGCCATTAATTATACAAATAAAAAGAAAAATCTGTAAGGGAAAATATTGAATCAGTTACTTATGGAAGGGAAAGTGAAACTACAGGAATGGTCGTCACTTTTTCCACAATATATGGTGCATCTGGAGAACCTGTAAATCCTTGTCTTTGTATTCTTGTATCAGACGCTAGGAAAGACTTTTGAGAAAAAGGGTCCATTGAAAATCAAAAGGAGAAGACAAAAATAAGGTTGTGCAGTAGGCAAAATTAGTTAGGAGCCCGCAGGCCTACTTGAAAACCCTAGTTGTCATCCTCCTTGGCTTCATCGATCGTAAGTTTAAATTTTTTAAGTGGTTAGAAAATTTAAAAATAATTATGATGGGGGCATTTAAAATATTAAATAATGCATATATTTCATGCACCATCTCAACCACCAAGTATATGCCAAGTGTATTATGGAAAATTAGTTAGAATATAGGTTTTTAAAAAATTACTCCAAACACATAGTAAGGTCTTAAAGTTTTACAATATAGTAAGTTTAGTTTTGGATTCTAATAAGTGTATAAATGAAAGAATTATGCCACATAGCACATTTAAATAATATTATTATAATCACCCCTTCACCTAATAATATGTATGTGAGATGATAAGATATTATTATATTTAGACATAGGTTTTTAACTTAAACAAATAATCTAGGCCACCATTATAGATTTAGATTTAAGTTTTTTTAAGTTATATTATATAAAATATATAAGATAATTATAAGTTTATTTTAATGAAAAATTAATGGGGCTAAATTAGACATAAGTTTTCACAAACCATTTTTTTAAATAATATAAACCTTTTATTTATATGGGGCATAATATGTAGGGTTTAGGTTATATAAACATAGTTTTATAGGTATGTGTGTGTGTGTGTGTGTGGAAGATTTTATAAAAAAACTATACAAAGATATAGTTTATATAAACTATAGGTGCAAATAATTTACAGTGGTCCATCCAGGACATGGAATAGGGGTTTCCGAAAAACAAATGTAAAAAAAATGTATTACAAGGGATAAGAAATTTACTTGGCCAATGAAAAAAAAAGGCCTATTTTCTCTTACCTTGTCTTCCCCTGTAAACTCGAATTTAACTTGGATTTTTTTACTTCCACTTTTTATTTCATTGACTCCTTGCAAAACTATATAAAGCTATATACAAAATTTTCAAAGATTCAAAAAATTTACCTTAGTTTTAGGGTTTGGTAATTCTTCAAGTAGAATTATTTCCACGCAGTTGAAAATCCACAATACCTTTTCACCTGTGTAATAATCATCCAACCAACTATGCAGAACAAGAAGGGGGGATTAAATAATATTTCAAATATTTCAACTACCTTCCCAACCGTTATGTCCTTAGGTTACATTAGGATTATATTTAATAAAATTAATCTCACTCTGGTACCATGTTAGGGCCAAGATATCAAACTAATATAACAACCAATGTTATATATACATTATAACCAACTTTATAAACATGAAATAAAGCAAAAAACATCATAACACAGTGACACGGAATTTAATGTGGAAAAACCCTAAATGGGTAAAAACCACATAAGAATAATCCACTATAGAGAAAAATTTTACAACATCAGTCCAGAAAACTCTCCTCACTTCTACTCCATGTTTTTACCCAGAGTCTATTGATTCACGTGATTATATCAAATATTACCTATAGCTATATTTAAATAACCTGAAGGGTTATAACCATATTAAGTGATGGGTCACACCTCCCTGATTTAATTAATTGACTAAATAGATTGACCAACCCCTAATATAAAGTGTATATTTAAATAATATGAATATAGTTCATTCTATATTATTTAAACATAAACTATATATTATGATGCACTTAATATTATGGTTCTAACACATCTTCCGTGTCTACTCATCAAATTCTAGACGCGCCTCCAAACCCTCATTTCTAATGGTGGTAGCAAAATCCATAATATCCTTCTTATGCCTCACTGCTCTATTGCGTGCCTCAGTTAGTTGCTCGATTTCCTATTCCTTATGTTTACAATCTTCTAACAACATTTTGAGAGTGACCACCTTATCTAAATTTCTTCAAGCCACTTCTAACACCATATTTTTCAAGGCATTACTTTCCTTCTCATCTATAAACTCTATGGGATTCATCATTATATGAGTTTCTCGAGGTGTCTTCTTCATTTAGCACCTTATACATGCTTCCTCACTGACATCAAATTCAGTTTCATCCATGTGCATCTGCATTTTCTAGCTCATTATTTTCCTTGTGCACATATTCGTGCCCTCGAGGTCCATCAACTCCCACCCATATAATTATTTATGAATGAGTGCACTCTGGAATCTTGTGTGAATAATCTTAGTAGCGTCGTTAACATACCTAAGGTCTAGTGTTTGTAAGGCTTCTTCTCCCCTTTTTCTAGCAATATTCCTACCTATGGGAATATGAGCACCCCATATGGCTTGGCTCACCTACACTCCTCTCCTTTTCTTCATCTCCTCTAGTGGGTCCTTATTCTTCATCCACACTGAGTACTTATTCAATGTGTTGGTCCTCCTCTTCCCTAGGTTCCTCTTCACCTATATTGAAATTATGTGATGGCTCTGTGTTATGCACAACCTGGTATGATAACCCATCTTCCTCGCTATCACTATGAGACATGAACATGCACCTTCTCTTCTTCTTCTTCTCTAGGCTCAGCTTGATTGGAATTTTTCTCGGCAACCTTCACATTTCCTTAGAGGTTCCTGTACCACCACTCTACTCCTTAGTTTTTTCCCTGAGCTTTCTCCAATAACCCTAGTCAACCATGCCACTAGTAGGTGTTTAACTTCAGCCCCCTTTAATTTTATTTGTGTGGTGAAGGAAACAACAATTTATTTTGTTTTACTGGCAACTAAAATAAATGACAGAGAAAAATATTAAAAATCTTATAACTTTTGATCGGTAACTTGGTTTTGAGTTCCATTTTTTGCAAAAGTGCTTATTTTTTCATGTTCTTTCCATTGGAAATATTTATTTTGAGTATTGTACTATAATTATAAATTTCCAAATATGGAGGAGTGTTGTAATCAATTTTAGATGCAATTTCAGGTGAGCTCGACGTCCTAAACTTTTGGGAGTTGCATTTTGTATCTATCATGGATTATGAGAATGATATGCTTTTCTCTGAAGCATATGAGAATCAAGAGGATATTGTAAAATTTGTGGAAGAAAATAGAACACTCAAGAAGAAAAATTCTCTTCTACAATCACTCATTCAGGATAAGGATTCAATAATACACTTCCTACAGAACAAACTTGCTAGCCTATAACATCACCATCATATTGTGGACAACCATATCCATGTTCCTATTCCACTTGCAGCTATTTCTCCTGAACCCGCTGACATTGATCTATCATTCTTTGAGTATGTTCTTGTTCTTGATGCTCATACACCTATGAAGCTTGCTACTACATGCTTTTCCACATATGTTCTTATTACAATACCACATGTTGTGTATCCTACTTCTGCTCAACTGCATGGATTTTTTGAGAAGCATACCACTGCATTCAGCTCTTGCATGCTCTGTTCTATGGGTCTCACTAGCGGAGTCATTGGCAGACATTCACAAGGTATTCTTTCCTCTATTCCACATGATAAGTGGAATTATCATCATGACATTAGTTTTTGAACAGATACTTCATTGGGATCACACATTGAAAAAGCTCCTTGTTTTGTTCACTCAACTCTTTCTGAGGATCATGAGCAACACATGAGTTATGTACCTTCACTCAGGCTTGAGAAACCTGAGATTTCAGTTGTCAGACATGATCAACCTGACACACATTTCAATGTTATTTTGCATGCACCCATTGTGCATTGTACACCATGTCATATGCAGGCATCTTCTTCATCCATCTATGTTGATTTGGGGTGGATATCTGATCACTCATGGTGGCAACATAGGCATTCATTGAGAGGACTTTACAGGTGAGGCTCCTCCACCATTCGGCCTCTTGCTCCACTTTCTATACCTTTTGCATTGTGATGCTTCTTTTTTTGAGTATTTTTCTTTAGCAGGTGTAGTGTATCTCTCTTGTCTATTGAGATATTTTGTATCTATATTTTTGAGACTTTTGGCATGTTGACAGTATCTCTGATGGGATCTATTCTGATGCAGTCCAGTGTTAGTTTTTTAGTGTTTGAGTAGTTGTTCTAACATCTCATATAGATTTGTAGTGTCCCTCCACCCATTCAGTAGTATGGGAGGGTGTGGTGTTGATCATGCTTCTTCAGGTTTTGTGTCCTTGCCTTGTTACCTTGGCTTTTCTTGGATCATGACACTCTTAATTTTTTGTCCTTTCCTTGTTGCTTTGTTTATTGTTCTTAGATCATGAAACACCTATTTGCAGCAGTTGATTGAATTATGTTTGGTGTTTTTTTATACTTTTGACATCACTCCATTGACAGTCTCCTTGTATGGAGCTATTCTGGTGAAACCCAGTGTCAATTATTTTTTAGTTTTGTGATCAAGCAGTGGATTCAGACCATAGTGCACACCAAACTTATTTAGCATTGTACGATTTTTTTGATCTGAGATTTTTGAGATGCCTTGGAGTGGATCTTTACTCTTTTTACTTTGTTGTTACTAGTTTTGGGTACCTTGCGGTGTTCTTTTTTTCCTAGTTATTGTACATGAGTACCTCATCAGGCCTAGTTTTCAAGACTCATACTATGGACATGTCACTTCTATTTTTTCCCCTAGCTTCACTTGAGGGGGTGTTAGAGTAGGTATTTACCTTAGCTCATGTTCACTTAGGTACTTTATTTACCTTTATTGTATTTATCCTCACCCACTTATGTGTGTGGATATTTCTTTTATCTTATTTAGATATTAGGAGATATTATCTAATTGTTAGGTATAGTTATTTCCTTGATCTATGGTATTGACTAGATCCTTGATGTCTAGTTCTCTCCTAAATCTATGGTCTTGACTAGTTCTTTGATAACTAGTTTTTTCCTTGTTTTATGGCTTGATCTACGACCTTGACTGGTTCTTAAATTGTTATCCCTTACCTATTTAAGCAAGGCCTATTCTCAATGTATTGCATTGAGTTCCATAATAATATATGATATTGTTTCTCATTTGTTTGCAAAGGTTTATGTAAATTTATTATGGTGAATCTCTTCCATCTTATTGATCATGATGTTTGATTAGCATTTGTGTTCTTAGATTGGTATGATCTGGTTATCGTTCCTTTTACACGTGTTGGTCTAGTCTTGACTGTTTGTTTTCCTTTAGGTATATCTGGGATTTTTAATTCATCCTCAATGTTATTTTCCATTAACTAATTTAGGATTTAGGTAGATGTATACCATAGCCACATCTATCTTCACAACTTCCAAAGTCATAGAGTTTATGATCATATCATCTAATATCATAGTTTCAATATAAGTAGACTTACTAGGATATACGTAAGTCTTTCATAGCTTGTGGTAGTCTTATTCTACCTTATCCACATCAAACCTCAGATTTCACGCGTCTAAAAATATGTTCACTAAAGCTTAGAAGTAGCGTGTTGTAAATGCATATGGAAACATATACCAAGGGCTCTTATTTTTCATTTTTCATTAAGAATCTCCCAATGCAATAATTCTGGTACACTGCAAATTCCACCTTCCCATCTAGCACTGCATGTAAGCTATTTGGTATGCACCACTCATGCTCAAATTCCTCGTGCATTCTCCTATACCACATCTCCACTCTTAACTTGTAAGCACTTGTGACCCCATCACAAATATAATATGTAAATCTTTCATCCAATGACTTCTTTTTTGGCGGGTATTTCCACATCTTATACTTAGGGCCATCTGGGACCCCAATCTCTACAAACACAATAGATAAGAGGATCACACCCCATGTGATATTGTTTGTTGTGCACGTTTCCTCAATAATTCCTTCTGTGATGAATGCATAAATATTATAGACCATCCCCTCTATCATTTTATTTTCAATGTGGAGCCACTTCTTGTTCACTTGGCCATATCCCTCCTGGTTATTGAACTTGTTCAAAAGATGTATAGAAATTTTAACAACAGGATTAGTTACCTTTTAGATATCCACCATGCACCCTCCTTTCTGGTATGCCATCTCAACTACCATGGCCTCCACGCCTACTTCATCATCTATATGAAAGGAAATTTTTGTACCCAAGCTCCGTAACCCTATAAATCTTCCAATTAATGGCTTGTTGATTCAAAATCACCTTTCTAGAAAGTAAAATAAGTCCTCATGGACTCTTGACATGAGTAATTGGAAAAGAAACTTTGGTTTTCCAAAATATGGAAACTCATTAATTTGTAAAATGTTAACTTTTTCCAAGGTCTTATACCCTTTATCATCATAAATAGGTTTATCATCTTCAATCTGTAGATTGGTCTTCTTTATTAACTCATTTTCTATTTGATCCTTAATCAAACTGGTGTGATGACTATAATCGCTCACCTTGCTTTTTCAAATGTGGAACTCCCAAACATGTCCCATAATCACACCCTTAAGATATTGCATTTCAAAAAATCTTTGTTCGGGTGCTTCTTCCACTTCTAGTTCTAGTTCTTTCTTCTTTTTGCTCCTTATGGCCGTTACAGGTGATTTTTTCATTGCCATGTCCAACTTTCATAACTAACGCTTGTGTTTTTTTTCCTTCCTGTTACCTATGTCTCCCAGAACTTGTGTTCCCTATCTGTAATTTCTTCTTTCTAAACCATATTTCCTCAAACCCTACTCTTTTTGTGCCTTTTACTCACTCTCAAACTTCTCTCGAAGGAGCTCCACTTCGGTCAAGACTAATTTATCACAGGCTTGATTGACTCTCGTTTGCACTCACACTTCACACTCATTTGCACTTCAATTTTCTCTTCAAGGCTCAAACACTCAAACATGCAAGGTAAGAATGAATTCACTTGTACTCCTTTTATAGATTTTTCAAAATTTCCCACATTAATTTCTCCTCACCTACCACTGTACTCATCTTTAATTATGCTTTTTCACTTTTTTTGTGCTTTGCATTGCTTTCTTTCATTCTTTGTTCATAACCTTCTGGTGTGCCCACTACTTCCAAGGCTACAGACCTCCTCCCACACGTCTTTATGCATCATAGTACATAATCCTTTACGCCATATTCCAAGTAGTTCACCATGTTGTTGCATACCTCATGTTACACTACGCAATCATTCTTCTCATGTGGTCTTCAATCCTGAGAAATTTCCCTTATGAGCACCATCACCCTTAGCACCTATAGTAACTTTTTCAAATAGGATCCTTACATCAAACATGTACCTTTGTTATCCACGCCAACCTATATATAAATTCTCAACATCAGTGGATTTTTTTTTAACGCACTTGTAACTAGTTCACCTCATAGTAAAATTATGCACAGTACTCTGCACATGACCTCAATAGATAGTAATCAACTTCATGTGTACAAGCACACTTATTATTAAAAAACAAAGAAACAAAATAAAAAATTATAGAAATGACTAGAAAGAAACACATAAAAGAGAAATCTAATCTAAATGGTAATACTACATTATTACAAACACCAAAAAGACTTATTTATAGTATGGTTTCAACCTACTCCCATTGAATTAACTGAGTAACATGGTTTCATCTGATGCCTATAACTGACATGTGCTTGATTCGAGTATCTTGGATACTACAAAAGTTCCCAACCAATGCACCCTTAATTTCCTTGGGTGGCACGCAAACTTGGAGTCATATAGAAGGACCATCTTGCCAACTGCAAATGTCTTGTTATTAATATGCCTATCATGCCATAATTTTTGTCTCATATTCTCAATATTTTGGATCCAATGCATAATGGCATGCCTCTCATCTAAGTGTATTAGTTTTTCAATACATTCTTCTATAGCTTGTTCATCATCTAGTTCACATGCGCACGTAATATGCAAAGATGGTAACATGAATTCAAATGGTAGTAACATCTTCCTCACCAATCACCAACTAAAAAGGTGTGGCCTTATTCAACCTTTTATAAGTAGCCCTGTATTCCAAAAGTACAGTTGAAACTTTATCATCTCAGTCTTTCTTTCCAACATCACAATTTTTTGGCAATGTTTGTCCCAAAATTTTGTTGAAAGCCTATACAGTTTATTAGCTTGTGGGTGATAAGGATTGGTTTTAGGGATTGCCATCATAAACTCAGCCAATAAAATTCTAATTTTCTCATTCAAGAAATGAGTTACTCTATCACTTCTCAACCTTAATGGGCAGCCATACCTAGTAATAATGTTTTCCCATAAAAATATTATTGTTGTTGTTGCAGTAAAATTCTTTGTAGGTGTTGCCTTTGCCACCTGTTCAGAGAGTTTGTCCAAGTTATAATATAGCGCACACCAGTCCTATGAGTGGGTGGTGAAATAGGTCCTACAAATTCAATATCCCACTTCTCAAAAGGATCCGCCCTTACTATAGGTCACAGCGGCATCTTGTCTCTATGTCCAGGATTTCTAAGGCACTGACAATGATCACATGCTTTCACATACTCCTTGGTATCCTAGTACAAGGTCTCCCACAAATAATATCATCGCCTGTATAATTTGCACCAGTAACATCACCCATAATGCCCTCCTACTATCCACCATGATCTTCTTCCATAATATCCTTGTGCTCATGATCTAGAACACAAATGCACAAAACCTTATCTCTACCCATTTTGTACAAGTCTCCTCCAACCAATTGATAAGGTTTCACGTGAATCATAAGCCACATCTTCTCTAATGTCTTCATTCCTTTTCATGCTTGTCTAGTGCGTACAAATACTACAATATCCTCCAAATCAACGAGTGTTTGGTTCAACCTGAACAATTGTGCATCCAATATAGTATCTTTTATGCTCTCCATGTCCTCGTCATAATTAATTTGTGATAAATTATCAGGCCCTGAATTGATCTTACCTACTTTCACAACAACTGTGAAGTCAAATTATTGAAATAGAAGTATCCATCTATGAATTCGCCCTTGCAAAACAAGATTGTTGACTAGGTACTTGAGCACCATATGATCTATATAAAAAATAAATGGAGTAGCCAATAAGTAATGTCTGAACTTATGTAGCGAATAAATTATGGAAAATTTCTCGCGCTCAGTAGTTGTGTAATTATTCTCTACATGTGCCAACTTCCTCCTTCCAAAACAAATAGGATGATCCACAATTCCTTCTCATGGTTGTGCCAACACTGCATGAATTATCATGCTAGAAGTATCAACATGAACATGAAATAGTTTGTCTCATGAAGGAAAGCATAAAATATGTGTAGTAATTAACCTTTCCTTCAGTGTTTTAAACGCATGTTGTTGCACATCTCCTCAATAAAATTTCCCTTTATCCTTGAGCAACTCTTCCAAGGGTGTGGAAATATTTTCATATCATTTGATGAACTTCATGTAGTACCATCTATGTCCCAAAAATCCATACGCCTCAGTTTTATTAGTAGGTTCTTCCAACCCCAAGATCACAGCTATTTTGGTTGGGTTTACCAACAATCCTTCCTTGTAGATGATGCACCCAAGCAAGGTTCCAAAGGGTGTCGCAAAGATGCACTTCTTAATGTTGAGAGAGATGCTCAACTGTCTACACCTCTTAAACATGAGTCTCAAATTATCACAATGATCCTTGAATAAGCCTTATACTGTCCAATCATCCAGATATACTTGCAATAATTTATGAATAAAATCTTGAAATGCATGTACAACAATGCGCAAGAACATTGTTGGCGCATTTTTCAATCCAAATGGCATAAGTGTATATGCAAAAATTCCTCACTCAATGGTGAAATTTTTCTTCTCCTTATCTTCGTTAACAATGTGCACCTGGTGATAACCTGAAAATATGTCTGTAAAATAATATGTCTCGTGCCTAGGAACTCCTTCAAGGATTTCTTCTATGAAAGGGGTGTGGAAAGGATCTATAACACACGAAGAATTTAGTTCTCTATAATCTACACAAATCCTTATCCTCCCATCCTTCTTAATTCTTATGACCATGGGGTTGACCCATTCAAATTCTTCAATAGGTTCAATAATCCCAGACTTGAGAATTTTATCAGTTTCTTCTTTTACCTTTACGCGCGGATTAGGATTCATACTATAAGCCCTCTTCCTAACTGGGTGCACATCTTCTTTCAACTTTATCTTCATCTCACTCACATAAGGATGCACACCTTTTACTTCATGGTAACCTCAAGGAAAGAGATCCTGAAAGTTGCACAAGAGATCAATGATCTTGGCTACTTCTTGTTTTGAATAGTAATCCCCAATTATTAATTCCTTAGGCCCATCCTCTGTGCCAATGTTCACCTTCTTTGTCTTCATAGGAGCATGGTATGAGCCTTTGTTCTCATCTACAAAACCTCTAAAGTTGGGATGCAATTACTGCAAAAAGCAATTTTTGGAGCTTCTAATGTGTAGATATTGTAATGTAATTTGACAGAGTAAGTGTGTTGTAAATCTAATAGGTTTTAATCTGGAAAGGTGGTTGTACGTGTAATTCAATTGCCCTCACCTTTCTAGGATTCTAGAAGAGTATTTTACTAGGCTTGGTATGTGGATTTGATTGGGAAACTAAGTGGCAATTGACTGAGAAGAGGATGTGGAGTCCAAGTGGAGTCCATGTGGGTCCAAATTGGTTTTTGAATGTTCACACTTCATTAATTAATTTAATTAATAAATGATAATTAACTTAGCATAAAGGGGTACTATGTGTATGAATTAATTAATTTAATCAATTAATCACAAATGGGTGAATAACAAGGTGTATTGGGATAACATTGGGAACATGTGAGTGACTTTAGGGCGTCTACATTTTCCCCTCTTTAAAGTGCTATTGCGAAGTAATAGTGCTTTAAAGATAATAGACGTATGAAAAGTAGTGAGTAGAAAGTGATGAAGTATTAGGATGCCCTAGTATACAATGAAGAATTAGGATGCCTCAGCAAGTAGGATAGTAGAGGAATTACAAAAATTAAAAATCCCTAGTTGCTTACTATCCCTCCCATTTCCCCCCAGCTTGGCCAACTCAGCCGAGTTTTCCATAACCCTAACACCCTCACCCATCATCTCTCCCCAATTCCCTTAGACTCACCCCTCACAGCTCCCTCAACCACCCCCTAACCTTACTCCCGACCCACCCTAGTGAGCTAACTCACTGACCCACATTGACTCACCCCCCAACCTCAATTCTAACCCCCCCGATTTGACCACACCCCTGAGCCCCCTAACTACCCAGGCCTCCCAACCACCCTGAATCTGACCCAAATCAACCCATCCCACCCCAAAAACCTAACCCCCCTGAGTTGTCATCCAATCCCTGACCCAAACCTTACCTCTACCGACTGGTGAACGTAATTTCCCCTCCTAGCGAGCCCTCAACGCCTCATCCCCACATGAGCTATAGACCTTGGTTACTTGACGCTCTCATAGAGATTTCCCTCCTTCATAGCCACTCCACATAGCCCTGTGAACAACACCACGAGCTCACACTCAAGCTCGAACCCTTGGCTCTTCTCGTAACGTTAACATAAATCCACTTTCTCTGGCCACCAAAATGCACTCAAACTACAAAATGCCCTTTGCATATGTTTCAAACACTTTAGGTTTAGATCAAGATTTTCACTATTAGGTTTTCAACAGTTTTAACTTAGGGTTAGTTACTTTTATTATTATTATTACTTATTTTATTATATCTTTAGCTTAAGTTCCAACTTTCGTGTAGTTAATCTTTTTATTTTTTTAGTTAGTCTTTTTATTCTTATTCTTTTTTATATAATTTTTTTTCTTTTTAATTTATTTATTCATTAAACTAGATTGTTTACCTCTTCAATTTTTGCTTTGCACTAAACACAAAACACCAAAAAAATAACTTCTTTAATTAATTATCTCATTTAGTCTGACTCTATTTTGTGGTTTTGTTTCATTAATTACTTAGTCTCACCAATTTTAATTAGGTCTTTTAAAGTAAATTCGGTCTCTTGCATTTAATTTTTTATCCATTTTTCTACCCTATACTAATCATAAAATTTGGTTTTACAGGGTTATTGGCCACTTCAAATCCAATTTAATTCTTGTTTCAAGAATTTTTTGTAATGTTTTTGTTGACGATCATTCTTGGTGGATAGGACCATCAAAATCATGGGAATCCTTAGGTTAGTGGGATGTGCACCCTAAGGAGACCTCTAGATTTTAAAGAAGATGGCTCTTCTCTTGAAGTGTGAGATGAGGGTTAGAAAAATGAAACAAAACATGAATTTAAAAGGGGCGATGCACCAAACCAGCCTTCCAAAAGATCAATCGATACCACAACTATCTAAAAAAGGGAAACAATGAATGATTGAAAAGGGTGGTTGAAATACACCACAAGTCAGAAAAGATTCACATAGAACACTACCTCAAACTACTCAAACACAACTTCAAAGATAGCAACAAAATTGGAAGATGCACAGTTTCTACATGAAAATAAAGGTGATCAGATTCAATAAAGATATACAAATTATGAATAGAAAGCACCACAAAACATATATATTACTCCAATAATTATGCATAGTATTACATTAGAAAAGAGGCAAGATTGTTGTTACAAAACCCAAGAAGAAGGCTAGAGCTTCAGACCCCTGTCTTTAACAAAAGGGGGAATTAGGACAGAGGAGAAAACCATCTGACTCTCAAATCTATGTATATCCTTAATATATCTCTCTTATATAGGAGGAAGAAGAGAAGATAAGAAGCACCCTACACTCCTTTCTAACTACTTTTAATTATGATAAATGGAGTGAAGGGATAGGAATAGATTTTCTTGAGATCTTTCTCACACTTTCCCATTATCTACCCCTTCTAAAGGGTGAGATCCAAGCCTATTTAATTCAACTTTTACTATCCTATAACCAACCCCTTTGAAATGTACTTGCCTTTTGAGAAACATACCTTTGGTTCTTTATTACATAACTAGACATTTTGATCCCTTGTGTATTGGTCCCTGGCCTCATGACTCAAACGATGCATATTTTGTCGCTATATTAAAATGACCCTTTGAATGTAGATGAATAACTTGAGTCTTCGTATGTTGTCACTCTTCTCACAGGGCTACACATTAATTCTCTACTAAAATGGCAAGCTAGATGACCCTTCACCTTTGATCTTTTGAAACATCATGAGCATTTAGATCTTATAGGTGAGTCTCATAATCACTTATACATGATACATGGCTTGCCACCTTTTGTGGCCTACTTCAAAACTGGAGTCCATTTCTTTACAGATCCACGTGGAAAGTCTGCGAGGTTTAGGATTTCACTCCTCCCTCTGTCTTTTTGGAATTGCACCGAGCTAACACATGACACCTTTTTGTGAGCACTCCGCTTTGTTCCTTTGGGAAAGTAAAGGACCTTGTTACACATAACGTCAAAACTCCCTTTCAGGTGGGGCCCTTATAGTTGGCTCCATGTGGAAACCTTGCGGGCTTTCGAGACTTTATGCCTTCCTTTGATCTTGAAGTTGTGACAATCTGACACTTGGCATCATCCATGAGCCTACTCTATTTTACTTGTGTTTTTGGCTAAGTTCCTTTTTCCATTGGAAAATATTCAACTCCGAATGGACTTTGAAAATGCAACAAACCTCCTAGCTATGGAATTTAGATAATAGTTTCCTTGTTTCAGCCCCTTTTACATAAACTCTTTCCATCCCTTTCCGAAAATAGGACTAACAATGAAAGTTGCTAATCTAGTAGTATTGGATGTTCCAGTCTAATTTTTTGTTCTTTTTAGTCATTTTGCACATGTTTAATAATTTTTTTATATTAACTAACACTTTCTAACATGTTTTACATGATTTTCCTTTGTCATTTTTTTTATTTTTGTGAGACTAATCCTTGTGTGATCATGTGTATGCTCTTCCCTCACATTTTCGAAGTGATATTGGGAATAAGAAACACGGTCATTTTATCTTATTTTATTTTTGGGGAATTAATATTTTTCTTTATCAAAGCTTGTTTTCACGTATTCTCATTCCTTTCTCTTTCTAAGCAATCTAGGAAATCAGAAATGTGAACTTTCTCCTATCAGCTTGGCCTCTACCTACCTCAAGTGAACATTCTAATCTTTGATGATATAACCCACCCTCAAAAATTTGGATAAAAATTTGAAAACTACTAACTACATGTTGTCTTTTCTCGCGTGCTTAAAACTACTAATTCTTGTGTGTAAGAAATTATTTTTAAATAAGATAAAACCAAAATCTTAACACATTGTATTTTCAGGTTTGGATAAGGGTAAAAACCCGTTCGCATAACTATGGGAAGTACCTTGGCATAATCCATAAAACTCTTTTGAGTATTACCACCAGAACCTCAAAGTAGTCAACGCATTAAGGGAATTGACTGATGAAACAAGCACATTTTATCCCAAATGACTAGTAAATCCTTGTGAGTTAGAATCATGGATATCCTTAGTGGTGACCCCAGTGCAATTCATTCTGAGAAAAATATTTACTTGGGGTTTCAAAGGGGGTAAAGTAAAGTTATTAGCTAGTAATAGCACCACTCTCACTCAAGTATACTACTGACACCTATTTGAGTGAACCACCTAGGAAGCAAATCCTTGTCCAAGCCAATCTAAGGTAGAGGCCATAACTCTCCCTACATCATTTTTCATTTTTCTCATGTATTACAAACTTATGTTTCACTTTTTTCATTCATGTTTTCCCTCTCATCCACCTTGTCACTTTGTAAACATGTCTAAGTCTCAAGTTACAAACATCCATATCTACACTTGAGTACTTTCATTCTTTCATCCAAGTCTTGGTTTTTTTATACTTGTTTTGTCACGTTCAAGCACCCTCTTGATCATATTGATCTCTCATTGTTGCAAGTCTTAATTTTAATGGTATCTTGTTGAAATCTAATCATTCCTCATTCTTACATCATCGTATTACACATTCACTTTATTGAATTGATGACATTATTCTATCTTGCTTCCATCACTCTTACATGGTCATATTTCACAGTCACTTTGTTGAGTTGACAACATCTTCTCTATATTTCTCCTATCATTTGATGTTATCATACTACACAATCATTTTATTTCATTATCAACCTCCTCATTATTTCTTCACTTCTCGCTTTGAATCATCAACTTTTATTTTATTTGAGATCACTAATCCATCACTTTCCCCTTGTCTCTTATCTCCTTTTTTTTGAGATTCAGATCTTTTCATCGTCATTATTTCACTCCTTATGATGAAATTCGCTTTATCATTCTTTTAGTGATCCCAATTATTTGTTGTGTCTCCTCTTTCAATATAATTTTGTTAATAATAACTATATTTTATCATCTTCTTCAGTCCTCTCTTTTAGGCACACCTTTTTTTATAGAGTGGACAATGTTAATTGTTGTCCTAATTCTCTTCCCTTAGCATCTTTTTGTTAAGAGTTGAGTATCGTCCATCATGTCTTAATTCTCCTCTTGTCAAACTCACTTTTTCATCAGTTGAGCATACTCACTTCTTTCACCTCTTCCCTATTTACATTTGCTTTTGTAAATGGTCAAGAAATCTTTCAAACTTCTTCATATTTCTTAGCACTCATTTTATTAAGAATCATCTAAACTAACATTTTGATCCCTCTTCCACCTTAACATCACTCATTTTGTTAAGTGTTACAAATTCCACCTTCATCATCACTCTTATCACTCATTTTGATTAGATTTGATCACATTCACTTTGTTAAGTCTCTTCCACCTTAGCATCACTTATTTTGTTAAGTTTTGTGGTGTCCCCATTTGCATTCATCTTAACAATAATTTTGTTATGATTTCACCTTTTTCACATCTCTTTTCCACTTATCACTCATTGTATTAAGATTTTATCACTTTCACCTTGTTGAGTCTCTTCTCTCTTAACATCTATTTTTGTTAACAAGTAGACCACACCTAACCTCATCTTAGTCCGTTCTCTCTTAACTCTCATTTTTTAGGAGATGGGCAATCAACTAACGCTTTTTTCCTCCTCCATTTTTAGTACTTATTTTGCTAGGTTCGAGTAACTTTGTTTTCCCCCTCTTCCATCTTTACATTTAGGTTGTATTGAGTAGTCTACCATCATTTCACACTTCATCATATTAACATTCATGTTGTTAAGAGTCAATTCTATAAAATATTTTCAATCTCACTTCCATCTTAGCATTCACATTCTTAAGGTTCGCTTTGTTCAATATTTTCATCCCCTCTTCCATTCTAGCATTCACTTTGCTCGAGGTTGAGTATGTTTCCAAAAAAAAATCCTCTTCCATCTTAGCATTCACTTTGCTAAGGTTCGATCTTTCAAATATTTTCCCCTCTTCCATATTAGCATTTACTTTGTTAAGGGTTGAGTTATTCACCATACCTTTCTTCACTCTCTCTCATTTTCCATTATAGTGGTGGATTTATACAATTTAGCATTTTCTCAAGAATGGCAAATGATGAAAGACACCATTGCAGGTATGTAAAAACAATGCAAATTATTCAATTTTGATGAATTGTGTTTGTACCCATTAGACATGGAAATCTTATGCATGCATTCCCACACTCTTTTGTGCCCAAATTTGACAAATATAAGGTAAAAAATGTACCTAGAGATCATGTCAAGTAATTTTTCATGGCATTCCAAGAGGTGGCTTATAACGACATCTTCCTCTTGTGCATTTTTAATAGAAGTCTAAGAGGACAAGATTTGGATTGGTTTTTATGCCTTCCAAAGGGATATATCACCACCTTCATGGACATCTCGAAGAAGTTCGTCAAAAAAATTTATTTTAACCTCACTCACAATAGTATAAATTCTCACGATGAATCTTGGTATGTTGGCTGCAACCACAATGTCATCACTGTTGATGTCACAAATAATTTCAATGTGCCTAACATACATGACCAATTAATCAAAATTCCAACACTACAACCTAGCGAAGACACCACTCCACGCAAAGTTAAATGTATGTTCGTACCCCTTGGAAAAATTCTCTCTAGTGTATTTCATTAACTAAAAGATGTTGGGATGATAAAATATCCTCTTATAAGACCTTCGGTTGTGTTGGTACCCAAATTTAGTCTTCTTTAAAGGCCAAGCAACATCATGGATTTGAAAAGACACTCAGAGGAAGATAGATGATTATGTATGTCATTTTGTAGTTGGGGAAGCAATCTATCTGACTTTTTAGTACTCAGGATTTGAAGAAGTGGGTAGCACCTTAAAAGGATGTGATCTTATTCTAACTATTTTAGGTTATACTTTTCAACCAAGGTAAGAGAACCTATTTTGTAACCTCTATTATTGAATAACACTAGTAAATCCTTCTTTTGCAAAAATTTTATAGAGAAGACCTTGGGAAAATATGATCAACACACCAAATCTGACTCTCACGATTTGTCACTTCCAAATTATGGAGATATTTTCAATACAAGGCAAAGGTTACTAAAGACATTAAGAAATCCTGGTTGTTTTGCATATTTTTTCAAGTAGATTTTGTTCCTTTGTTGATACACAGGGAAAACAGAGGTAGTTCAAGGTGGATCAATGGTTTTTTACATGATTTTCGTGGGAGATGAAGCAGGATAAAGTTGATTATACTGGATCTTTGGAGGGACTTCACAATAATGAACAAATTCACAACAGAAAGCTTCAGAACAGTTAATATATTCCTTCAACTAGAAGGTGTGCTTCAATGGAAGCCCAGATCAGCACGTTTTCACATAATATTTGAGACTCCAACATGAAGGCTTGAATTGGAAGACTCAATTAAACACTAAAGTTTCTAATTAATCACGCCTAAGGTACACCCGAAGACTTACAGACAATATTTATCAGCAAATGATAATGAATTTATTTTAAATTTGTTTATCTCATCCAAGATGAAGAATCTTCTTGAAATGAAATTGAAAATACCATTAGACTGTCATAGGGACAAGATCCTGTGTGATTTCACAAAAATTTCAGTGTAAGATTGCAATATGAACGAAAGAAACTATTTGCAAACATTCTGAAAATAAAGCAGACACAAAATTGCTAGAGATTAGACACAAATTAATTCCAAAATTTCTTAGATTCATCAGCAGGGGAAAGCTTCCAAAGCAATCTCAGTGCTTGTCAATGGCTATACAGCTGCAACCAACTTGACATGAAAGAAAATCTAACACAAAAGAAAATAACAGGTAATCTCGGCTTTGGTCTCTCGAGAAGACGACTTTCTCAAATTTCTTCTCAAGAATTCAAACTCCAACCATTGCAAGAGTATTCTCATTGCATTTATACATTTCATTCACCCCAAATTTTGTCCCTAAAGAAGAATATTTGAGGGACCTTTTCTTGCTACTAATTTTTTTTAGACAACGACGCTTAACAAATTCAGATCTGAAATCTGCTAGGTGGACCAATTGTAAACTAATCATGTTTCTTGGGCCCTCAACTAATGACTAAGATGCCATGCCACAACTTTTTTGGGAGTCCCTTTCATCATTCTGGTTTTGTCATGTGAGAAATCCCCTTTTTAATCATTTTTCAGAGACTTTGCATAGCTGGACTTGATAGGTCATCCCTTTTTTCTCTCGAGGCAACGCCTTTTTCACCTTTTGTGCCTGCACTTCATCATTTCATCCTTTTCCCTCCTTTTTTACTTTGTAAATTCTAGATCTGGCATTTTGAATTTTTTCACAAGCCCAAGTGAAAATCCACTTCAAAAGTACCTCAGATTTACAAATTGAGATCCCAAATTGATTCAATTGAACTTTGCAGACAAAAATGACACAAATTTGCCAAAAAAATTTGATGAAGAATGATGCAAAAAATGCATCTCCAAATATCCTAGAGTAAAAATGGCAGAAAATAGGTGAAATGCACAACAACCATTGATCTTTCCTTTCAACTTTTAATCTGAGCCTTCCACATGGAAAAATGTGATTGGAAACGGGCATGGGAGCACTTTTTGACATCTTATAACTTTTGGAAAAAAGTAAAATTTTGACATTTTTCTCCGCCCCTCCACCCTTAGAAAATAGGATTGACATGTGTCCCAATGTGGGTCCCAGAGGAACCATGGCTTGATTATGCTATTTTACCTCATTTTTGGAAAAAGGAACATTTTCCAGATTTTCCCCGCAGCTCTGCCCTTCTGCTTTTAGCTTCTGATGTGGGTTCCAGTGGACCTACGCTTAATCTTTTCACTTTATACTTATTTTCCAAAAAGGAAAAAATTCCACATTTTACCCGCCGGCCCACACCTCCATTTTTGACTATTCAACACTGGCATTACTTTCTTGTTGGGGCCGTGCTTCAACAAAAATTTTTATCCCTTTTTATAAAAGGCCAAAAACCTTAAATAACCCAAAGCTTCATTTCTCCATTTCCCTGCCTACTACGTGTCTCAATGGCACATTTTGAGATGGTCCCGAAAAGTAGAGACCCCAAAAAAGCATGGGCTCAACACGTGTCTCAGTTCGGAAGAGTCTATCAAAAATTTAAAGGTTCAGTGGAAGGCGCCATGTGTCTAAGGTCTAAGACATTCTCTTTCGGCCATTGAAAAGTCCAAGCAAAAGGTAGAGTGAGCAGAAGCCTCCAAGTTTCATCCTAGCACTTCTTCAAAATAAAACTCAGGGGCTGGTCCCAAACATGCATGGTCCCTCCACGTGTCCCAGGCCCTTTAGGAAGTTGTTTTAAAAGTCTGAGTACAAAGTGGATCCAACAAAAGCCTCCACCTATCCCTCTATCGCAATTGTTAAGGTGGGACCCTGAGGTAGATCCTCAAATGAGTGTCATCCCACCATGTGTCCATGGCCCGCTAAAAACTATACCAACTACATGAAAAATTTGTCTAAGTTTGGGAAAAGAAGTGGAATCCTCCATGTGTCCCCTCGGTGCAACTCCAAGGCCAAACCAAAAGGTGAATTTTCAAACGAGTTTCATTCCTCCACGTGGAAAAGTTTTGGGTCGAAGTGAGCCATAGAGTTTTTAGAGTGCCTCACTGAGCTGCATCCTACCAAAAAGGGCCACGTTTCCACTGATGTAGAGATGTAATTTTGATGGGGAAAACTCACCCGTCAAACCCCAAAAATGCAGGAAAACCACCATTCAAGCTCGGAGATGAATTTTTCATTAGAGAGAGAATTTGGAAATGTTACAAGGCTCAAATATGATCTTCTGAGATACATCAAATCACGTTTCCACATGTATTTGGGAAAAAAATGACATGGAAAACAATACGTGACTGTGGAAAACGGAAAGAAAGGAGCAACCTGAGTTTTATGCCCAATTTACAGACTCCTTTAGATGGAAAAAGATATGAAAAACAAATTCTGGACCTTTAAGTGATCCTCGACCCAAGAAGGGACTGATCATGGACACCAAATGGAGGACATAGTCTTCAAGTACCAATACGAGGAGATAGAAAAACATGACAGAGGCCACAAACTGAGGAATTTTAATGACAAATGGGGTGAGACTAATTTGAGCACCAACAAGTTGAAGGAAAACCTAATCCATGTTAGTAAAAACCTCATGCATATTGTGATTTTCATTGCATTGATAGCCACTCAACAGATAAATGTGTGCATTTTAAGAACTACGTCCAAGACTTAATCGATGACAGAGAGAACTTTGTAGAGCCTGATGACAAAGATCTCGCAACCAATGACATGTAAATTTCCACTTCAAATGAAGAGTTGATTGTTGTCCCCACTTCTTTACATACTGAAATTCAATGAGATCATGATGAAGGCCAGGTATCTCTCCATTGAAACAAATTTATTTCTTCTCTAAATTTCTTACATTTTCCCAAATAGACATTGAACCTCTTTTGGACAACAAACTTCTAACACCTAACAAGATCTTGAATTTTTTCCAATACTCTCTTTCAACCCTTGACACTACATAAGAGGGTTCCATCATCAAGAAAAAATGATCTTGATTCCATTATTCCAATTCTAGCTCCTATGTCTGAAATTTCTAGTCTTGTTGTCGAAATACAACCACAACAAGCTTGGACACTTACGACAATGCAACCCTCTATGTCCATTATATCTCACATGATCAATCTTACATGCATCTCATCAACAATACTTCCTACCTATCAAGACATATTCATGTATACATTCTCTGAGGTATGTATACCCAGGAATATCCTTAGTCAACCTTTTCAAGATTTATTTACAAATATTTTGTCAAATCAACTAATTCACAACCTAGAAAGAGCAGCATTGATTCACCCAAGTCTAGTACTTTAGGACCCATTGAAGCATTTGATTCACTCCTTTGACTTGGAATCTTTCCACCCAAGTCTTGTATTGCATGACTTATCAAATCTTCATACTTCCACCTTTGACTTGGACTTTGTCTACCCAAGTATTGTATTTCAGGACTTATTAAATCTTTCAATTCCCTCTCTTGACTTGGATTTTTTCTGCACAAGTCTCATATTTCAAAAACCTTCAAATTTAATAAACATGGAATTTTTTCTTAATGATTCCATTTCAAATCTTCATCCACCAAAATTCAGAAAATTAAAAAGCATAAAAAGAGAAAAAAGCTTCATATTAAAGCATTTTTTTCCAATCAGAAACAGAAAAGTGCATACAAATAATGTTAATCATTCCATTTATTGGTAGATATTTTAATCATACCATTATCATATATTCTCCTTTTTCACCTATCATGAAACATGTTAATTTTGTTCCTTTTGGGAATTGTGTGTCTCATCACTGTTATGGTTTTTACCATTTCATATCATTTTACCTATGGTTTTGTCTCAAAGCTTACTGATGGAAACTCCTCCTTTCAAATAATCTCTCTCTTTAACAGAAAGCACTAAACTTCTTTACCCAGTCCTTTTTGACCTCCCATCTCAATCTACAGTGTCGAACCATTATGTCTTACTAGCCGCATGACATTGAGACTTTGGGGAAGAATTTTCTTTCCTAAGTAGAACACTATCAATATGCAAGGCAAATTAAATCAATCTAAAAATATAAAAAAATTATAAAATCATTACACTTTCGTCCTTCACATTATTCGATGATAAGCCCATACTTCTTGTTGGTCGTATGAGACTAGGAATGGAGAAATACCTTACTCACCTACATTTTGTCTTTGGTGTTGAAACCTTGTCTCTTACTAGTGATATAGGGCAACATTTAGGGGGTCCTTCATAAAAATCAATAAATAATTATGCAATAAATCCTTTATGAAATCTAAATCAAAGTGCTTAATCAAAATAGTCCCAAGAAGTAATTTAGCTACTCATGATAATGAGAGACAATAATTCCTTCACCCATATTTTTCCAATCAGTAGGCCATCAATGGATCTAAGTCTTGTCAAAGTCTATAAATTTGAATCATCTTGGAATCAGTCAGATAATCATGACTCGAGATGAGTTGCACTCTTCTTACATGGATCATTGTTACACATTGTGTCACCACATCCATTATATTCACTTTCATATCACTATTCATCTCATTTTCACATCCTTCTTGGCTCTGAGTGATGGGCCCTCACATCTTCCTAGTTGTGCAGAGTCACGAGTGGAGTGAAACACCCTATAATTTTATCATCTACATTTATTCCTATGGAATGGAATGCTTCTAATTATTTGCACTTGCTTTCAAGTAGTGCATCCATTCTACCAAGTTGTAAAATACCAAAAAACATTCAAAAATGTATTACAAATACCAAAAACAATAAAAAATTGTTCAAAAACCCAAAAACAATACAAAATTGTTTTAAAATCCAAAAAACAGTTTAAAATTGTCACAATCAAAACATTCAAATAATGTTTGACTAACTTTTAGCAACGGGATAACACTGTTCAAAAATTTCCTTTTTTGACAGAAATCCTCATGATTGTTCTAGATCATCTTTCTTGCCCCTAGTGTATATCTTTTCTTGAAGTAATTTTTTACCATTTTGCAATATAAATTTTTTTGGAGCACATTTGGATTTTACATTTTAATCCATTACAGATCAAACTTCACTAGGATCCGACAAGAGTATCTAAGTATCACTCTGCTCTTCGACCTGATTTAATACTTTCGCATTCTAAGTTGTCACTTGGGGACATTCAAATATGTCTAGTTATTCAATGTGGATCACATTCGTAGTGTCATTAGATATCATTTTTACATGTTGTGTTGTACTATTTTTGTTTGTTGCCATCGTGATGATGCTTTCGCTTCTTTCAGTTTGTTATTTTGTTGTATTTTTTTTACTTTTTTGTGGACCAATTACATGAAATTTATTTTCATCTTAGTTCACAAATAAATTTGGTGTGGTTCCTTCTTGTTCATATTGGGTTTGTTTGCAAAGCTCATTTTATGTTTTCTTATCGTTTGCATGTGTTGTGTTTTTCCTAGTTTATTTAAGCCATGGAATGTTTTCCTTACTATTGTGTATTCTTGTTTGTTTGAATTTATATTTCAAAACTCACAAAAATCTAAAAGAATCAAATATTTCAAAATCCAAAAAAATCAAATATTTCAAAATCCAAAAAATCAAATATTTCAAAAATAAAAAAAGTGTAAATTTTTTGAACAAACATTCACTTATCACAAAAATCCTATAATTGGAAAACCCTTGAAGTTAATCTTTCAACATTTCAATACAATATTTATAAACATCATACCTTTATCTATTACCCTAGTGATCATTCCAATTTTACAACCATCACTTTCTTACCTTTGTATGATATGCTAACTCTGTTTGGGGTAAGTCACAAATTATTTTTCCTATGCAATATAACTTCACCTGGGGAAATTTGTTTTTGATCATTTACACAATGGATCCAAAAAGAGTTTCATAAGGAGTCACTGTATCACCGCTCTTCTAGTCTAATCTTATTCCCTCTTTGGGAGTATTCGGATCTACTTAATCACCATTATGGCATGCATTAGGGGCATAGCTGATTGTCTTCCTGTTCGAATTTTTGTTGCATTGTTGATGTTTAATTTTTGGACCACTTGCAAGTAGTGTGATTACATGTTAGTTACTTTATAACCCTGATGCCTGCACATACTTCGTATAGTGGGTTTATTTTCTTTTTTAATCTTTTCTTTGTTGTGTGTGTTTTTTTACACGTATTTTGGTTAATAATATTGATTCTTTTATAATCATGGTTACAACTCTATTATACAACAACAAAAATAAGGTTTATCTAATATTATTCTCCAAATGAATATCATGCTACAAGCACAATTCTTTCACATCCTTGTTCAAATCCCTTGCTTTCTTACTGTCAAGCAGTTATCCACTGCCTTGCTACATCATCCACCTACTTGAGGGGGCATTCCTCTAGTATCCTACTTTCTAGGGAATCCTAATGCTTTATTGTTTGTTAGGGCATCCTAATGCTTCATTGCTTTTTACACACTACTTTACATACGTTTACTATCTTTAAAGAACTATTACTTCGCAATAAAAATTTAAAGAGGGGAAAATGTAGACACCCAAAATCACTCACTTGTTCCCAATGCTATACTATACACCCTATTATTCACCCATTTGTGATTAATTGATTAAATTGTTTAATTCATAGACATAGTAACCCTTTGTGTTAATTTAATTATCATTTATTAATTAAATTATTAATTAAGTGTGCACATTCAACAACCACTTTGGACCTACATGGACTCCACTTGGAATCCACATCCTCTTCTCAGTCAAATGCCACTTATATTCCCATTCAACTCTACATACCAAGCCTATTCAACTACACTTCTAGAATCCTAGAAAGGTGGGGGCAATTGAATTTGTACAACCACCTTTCTAGATGCAAATTCTATAATTAATTCATTTACTACCCCTAAATGTCCCAAAACTAATGCAACCTCCTCTGGTTCTTTTTTTAGTATGTCCATTCACCCGCTTGTAACTAACTTCCAACTACTTCTTGCTCTATAAAATACAAGCCTGCTCTCTATCAAACCCTCTTTGATTTACAACACACTTACTATGTCAAATTACATTCCAATATCCACATATTAGAAGCTCCCAAATTGTGTTCGTAGTAATTATATCCCCACTTTAGAGGTCACTCAAAAGCACCCATAGTTCCAAAAGGTTACACAAGTTCTTAAGCTTCACACAACCTACTGAGGTTTACATTGGAAGGTTACAAGGAGGTTTGCAATTTTGTTTATGTATCTTTCATTACTGTGGTTTTTCTTTGCTTATAGCAAAAGTTCATTTAGTAGCTTGGATAAATTTTGGAGTTGTAGCTTTAAGTTGAGTGGATGCTCAACATAAATCTTTGTAATATTTATAGGTCAAGTTGTCCACACTAGTGCTTTGATTTAAGTGGTTTTTTCTCCCTTTAAGGGTTTCTCACATTAAAAAGTGTGTTCATGTGTGCTTGTTTGTGATTTTCTTATAGTTGAATATCTTGATCATATCATGGTAAAGGTTCATTTACTTGTTGAGTTGTGGAGCTTAATCGCTTCACTGGCATGCTTTTACAGACTTGTCTAAATACACGGTAACCAACGTCGATTGACAAACCATCGTTGATCATACATGGACTAGTATCAGTCAAGAAAGGAGGAAATGATGTCGGTTAAGGCTAACTGGAATCGGTTTCCTGTGCGTGACTACTATAATTAAGTTATGGGAATTAGATCTATCTTTAGTTGTAAAGTGAATCTAATGGTTGTAATTGCATAGCTAAAGTGCCCTAAGAATTCAATTGATAATAGAGAGAAGTTTCCTTTTGAGAGAAAAATAGAATTTTATAGAGAATAAAGTACAGGACATTCAATAAGGTGTGGAAGATTGCAAATATTTATTATATTTCTTCTGTGATAATAAATTGGCTATTTCTTGGTGGACGTATCCCACACTGGGTGAACCAAATTAAATATTATGTGTTGTTTCTTCTTGTTTATTTCCATATTGATTTATTTTATGTTTAGATCTGATTAATATATCTTTGTTTGAGGGTTGTGCGTGTTGATATATTTACTGACAGAGGGATTTTTGTTTGAGTGGGAGCACAACAATGGGAGAAGAAGGAAAATTTAGATTAGATAAATTTTATGGTCGTGACTATCTATTATGGAAGATGCAGGTGGAGGATTATCTATATCAGAAATATTTATACTTACCCTTGAATGATAAGGCAAGACCTGTAAAGATGACTGATGAGGAATGGAAAATTCTTGATATAAAGGCTCTAAGATCTATAAGATTGATCCTGGCAGCATTTTTGGCTTTGAATATTACCAAAGTAGGATCTAAAGTACAGTTAATGAAATATTTAGAAAATCTATATGAAAAACCTAGTGCTTCAAATAAATTTTTTTTGATGAATTTTTTTTTATAAAGATGCAAGAAGGTGGATCTGCATCAAGTCATTTGAATAATTTCCAGTCTATTGTAAATCAATTAAAATCAGTTAGTATTCCATTTGAGGATGAAGTGAAAGAAATTTAATTATTATGCTCTTTACCAGATATTTAGGATGACTTGGTAATGGTTGTTAGTAATACAACATCTGCAACTAATGTTTTAAAGTTTGATGATGTGATTAGTATAATCTTGAATGAATAAATACAAAGGAAAAGTATAGGATAATCATCATCTGGGAATGCTTTGAATGTAAAAAGTAGGGGAAGGAAGAAGGATATATCCAAGAGAAATAATAATGGGAATCAAAGTCTAAGAATGGTATATCTAAATCTAGAGGTAGAGGTATAATTTGCTATAATTGTGGAAAGAAAGGTCATGTAAAGAAGGATTGTTGGTTCAAGGAACACAAAGAGAATGTACCAGAGAAAGGTAAAGAGGAAAATGTTGCTACAAAAAAGGTAATGCAATATGCCCTAATTATCTCCTTGGATAATAAAATTTAGTCATGGGTTCTAGATTGAGGAGCTTCTTTCCATGCAACCCCTAATAAGGGTTATTTCAAAAATTATGTCCAGGGTAATTTTGGGCATGTTTATTTAGGATATGATGAACCATGCAATATTACTAGTAAATGTGAAGTTCATCTTAAATTGTAGAATGGAAATACATGGATATTGAAAGATGTGATTCATGTTCCAAGCCTTAAAATAAATCTAATTTATACAGGACAATTGTGTGAAACTGGTTGTATGGTTACACTCACAGCCAAATCTTGGAAAGTTACCAATGGATCTCTTGTTGTAGCATGAGGAAAGAAGGTAGGATCATTGTATTTATCTATCTATATTACTGATTCATTTTTTGTTCTATCTACTTCATATTCAGATACAAGCATATGGCACAATCGGCTAGGCCATTGAGTGAAAAAGGAATGCATATCTTAAAGGAAAAGGGTAAGTTATCAGATCTGAAATGTGTAGATATTGATTTCTATGACCATTGTATTTTTGGAAAGTAAAATAGAGTGAGATTTATCAAAGTTAGGGTAACAAAGAAGAATCATAAATTGGATCTTGTACATTTAGATGTGTCAGGACCAGCCCAAGTCACTTTTCATGGACGATCCCAATACTATGTTACTTTCATTGATGATGCCATAAGAATGGTATGGGTTTATTGTATTGATCATAAATATGATGTTTTTTAAAATTTTACAAGATGGAAAGAACTTATGGAAAATGAATCAAATTCAAAATTTAAATTCCTTAGATCATAAAATGGTGGTGAGTACTACATAAATGCTATCAATGATTATTGTTTAGTAAATGGAATACAAAAAGAAAGGATGGTTACTAGAACACCACAAGAGAATGGTTTTGCAGAGAGAATGAGCATGCAAATCATGGAACATGATAGAAGTATGAGGATACATATTGGATTGCCCTTATAGTTTTAGGTGGAAATAATAGACACAGTGGTTTATTTGATTAACTGTGGACCTTCAAGTGTACTAGATGGTTGAATACCAGAAGAAGCCTGGACTAGAAAAGTGGTAGATATTTATTTTCTTAGAGTATTTAGCTCAGAATATTTTTTGCATCTTGATAAGGAAAATCAAAATAAATTGGATGCAAAATCTAAAATATGTACTTTCATTGGCTATGGATCTGGTGATTTTGGATTGTAGTTTCGGTATTTCGAAGGTTATAAGATAATTAGGAGTCGTGAAATTGATTGGAATGAAAAGATAATGTATATGGATAGAGTTTTGGTACCCAAAGTTAAATCGGTGGAGAATTTTGTAGATTAAAATGAACTCTCAGATTCAAAATTAACACCTACAAGTTTACAATGTAAATAGTATTAGTTTACCCCTGACTGACATCGGTCCCCTCTACCAGTTTCTATTACAGAAGAGTTGGACTAGTGTCACTTAGCCAAAATGGCATTGGCAAAAGGTGACTGGCGTTGGTCACTATCAAAAGTAGATACAAATCTACAAGATGAGTAGATTGAGCTTCTGACACCCCAAATATTAGTTAGAAGGTCATAAAGGTTAAGTAGAACTCCAGAAATATTTTCACCTTCCTTTCCTTATTTATTATTGACTAATAGTGGTGAACAAAAAATCTTTGAAGAAGTAATGCAGTATAAATCCCACAAGCAATGAGAGAATTAAATGAATGAGGAGATGGAATCCTAAGAGTAGAACCAGACATGGAATTTAGTTAAGTTATCAGTAGGTAAAAGAGAATTTCAGAACAAGTGGGTTTATATGATCAAGGACGAAGAGGGTGGATAGAAGAGATACAAGGCCATGCTTGTAGTAAAGGGATTTTCATAGAAAGTAGATATTAAATTTGGTGAAATATTTTCTCCTGAAGTCAAGATGAATTCTATTCATACTGTATTGAGTTTAGTTGCAGTAGAGAATTTTCATTTAGAGAAACTTGATGTCAAGACATCATTTCTTCATGGTGATTTGGGGGAAGAGATTTATATGAATGGGCTGCTTGGGTATGAAGTCAAGGGTAAGGAGAAAATTGTGTGTAGATTGAAAAAGAGCCTATATGGGCTCAAGAAAGATAAAAGGAAATGGTAAATGAGGTTTGATAGTTCATGCAAGAGCATGGTTTTTTGAGATGTGAATCTGACCGTTGTGTTTATTTCAAGATGATTGGAAAAGGGAGCTATATTATTTTGTTAATGTATGTGGATGATATGATTATTATAGGAACTAGTATGGAGGACATTGGTGAGCTTAAAGAAAAGATAGCTCACACATTTACAGTGAAGGATTTGGGAGATACAAAGAGAATCCTTGGCATGCAAATTCATAGAGACAAGAAAAAAAGAAGTTGTATTTGTCTTAGGATCATTATATCAATAAGTTGTTGGAAAGGTTTAATTTATAAAATTAAAAACCTGTAAGTACACTTATGCCTAGAAACTTAAAATTGAGCAAATATCAATGTCCTACATCAAATAAGGAGGTTGAGTACATGGCACGAATTCTGTATGCTTTAGCAGTTGGGAGCTTGATGTATGATATGGTTTGTACCAAACTAGACATTGCATAGAAAGTGGGAGTTATGAGAATATTTATGGCTAATCCAAGTAAAGAGCATTGGAAAGTAGTCCAATGGATTCTTAGGTATTTGAGAGGGACATATGACATGCAGTTATGCTATGGAGGGTTAGATACTTCTTTATGTGGTTATGTGGATTCATACATGTATGGTTATTTGGAAGGTAGGAGGAGCACCACTGGATATGTTTTCATAGTAGATGGCACAATAGCTAGCTATATTTCTAGATTGCATAAGGTTGTGGCCCTATTTACCACAAAGGTTGAGTATGTTACAGCCATAGAAGCTAGCAAGGAGATGATATGGATAAGTAGGTTCATGGAAGAGTGGAAAAGAGAAAGAAGATTACAGATTGTACAATAATAGTCAAAGTGCAATTCATCTAGCAAAGAAATCAATGTTTTATTCTAGAATGAAAAATGTTCAATTGAGATATCTCTGTATATGACATGTATTAGAGGATGGGAAACTGAAGTTGGAGAAAATTAATACAAAGGAGAACCCTGTGGATATGCTAACAAAGCCATTGACAAAGGAGTTGGATCTACACTCCACTTCTGTTGGTATTTAAGTTTGAGACTTGAAGAGAGAGAAACAAGCCAAAGGAAAGGATCATAGGATAGAGTTGTATGGTATAGTGAAGTAATTTATCTCCAAGTGGGATATTGTTGAGTTTTGGAGCTTAATATCTTCACTAACATGATTTTGTAGACTTGATGGAATATAAATTGACCAAGATCAGTTGACAAACTGCTATTAGTCACCCATTGACCAGTATCGGTCAGGAAAGGAGAAACCAACATCAGTTAGGGCTAACAGACATCGGTTAAAGCTAACCGACATCGGTTACCTGTGCGTGACTACTATAATTAAGTTACAGGAATTATATCTATCTTTAGTTGTAAAGTTAATCTAATGGGTGTAATTACGTAGATAAATCTCCCTAAGATTGTATATACACATATAAGCATAAAGCTAGGGTTTATAAGGTATAATTCAATTGAGAATAGAGATAAGTTTCCTTTTGAAAGAAAAAGATAAATTTGTAGAGAAGAAAGCAACAGGATATCCAAGAAGGCGTGGAAGATTACAAATATTCATTGTATTTCCTTTCTGATGATAAATTGGCTATTTATATGTGGACGTATCCCAGACTAGGTAAACCATGTTAAATCTTGTGTATTTTTTCTTCTTTTTTATTTCTGTATTGATTGTTTTTATGCTTAGATTTGATTAATATATTTGTACAACCGGTGTGCTAACCCCAATAGTGTTCTTGTTTCTTATTTTCTTATAGGTGAATATCTTGATCATATCATGGTTAAGGTTCATCTGGATTGAATCGTTTGCTAAGTTATTGAAAGGTTTTCAAATTTTTGAAAAGCACTTATTCACCCCTCCCCTCTTAGTGCTTGTGTTTTCTAACACCCCCCACTAAAATGACCATATATTTCTACGGATCTAAATGTAAGCATGGGGGAGGAGCTAGTTTCATATTAATACCCCTGAGGGGACACCCATGTTTCTTTATTTCAAACTCAAATTTGATTTTACTAAAAACATGGTTGAATATAAGGCTTTAATCATGGGTCTATAAATGTCATCGTCATTAGGGGTTAAAACTCTTACTATATTTGGTGATTCCTAACTCATTATCAGTCAAATCAAAGGAACTTACCAATGTAAGATTGATATCTTACAGAAATACAAAACCATCACTAGTTAATTACTTAGCACCTTTCACCATTAAATTATATAATCATTGCCACGATTAACCAACAAGTTTGCATGCATTATGGCCTCCCTTAATTATCATATCTCGTCTGTATCTCCACAATCTAATCTACTTGTACTTTTCCAAAAAATCAATCCACCTTCCTATACCATTATTTATCTCCCCTCTATCAACAATATTGAAGATATACAATCAAACATATGGTATTCACAAACCTAAAATTTCCTCTCAGAAGGCAAAATTCCTCCAGACATTTCCAAAAATTGTATAAGGTATTTTAAATAATGAGCTTCCCACTATATAATATTAGGTGGTGTTCTCTACAAAAGATACTTTGACAGTTTCCTCCTTCGTCGCCTCTAACCCCCTGAAACAACACATGCCATCAAGAAATTCCATAATGGTATATGCAGAAGACACTTTAATGGCTTAGTTGTCACTAAATGGATCCTACAAATTAGTTACTACTAGCCTAAAATGAACCAAGATTATTGTCAGTATGTTAAAAATTGTCTCAAATGTCAAAAACATTCCAACCTCACTCATGTTCCTAGCCACGCTCTTCAACCTACCCAAGATCATTGGTCATTCTCATAATTAGGGTTAGACCTCATTGGTACAATTAATCCCAACTCTTTTCAACAACATGACTCCATCATAGCCATTGAATATTTCACCAAATGGGTTTAGGCCATTCCCCTCATTTCAACCAAAACATATAAGATAGTCAAATTTATTCACCAATATATTATCTTCCGCTTCGGTATTCCTCATAAAATTATCACAGATAACAAAAAATCCTTCAACAAAAAAAAGATACAAAAACATTTTGACACCTTCAACATCAAACTTATTTTTTATAAACCATATTATCCAAAATCCAATGGACAAGCTGAGGCATCTAACAAAACTCTCAATGAAATCCTTGTTAAAATTATCGATGATTTCAGTAGAGATTGGCATCTTCACATCTAGTTTTCTCTATGGGCTTACTAAACAAGCATTCTAACCCATATAGGTGTCACCCCGTTCTCTCTGGTGTATGTCTCATAAGTCATTCTCCCTCTCAAAGTAAAAATACCCTCCTTATGGATCTCTCTTAAAGATTTCATTTTTGAAGAAGACTATCGACAAGAGCACATCTCACAATCATAACTATTATACAAATGTTGCCTAGAAGCCATCAAACACCTTAATATTTACCAAGAAAGGATTTATAAATCTTGTAACAAACATATTTGAGAATGCGACTTTAACATTGGAGATCTCATCCTCAAAGAAAATCATCATGTCACCAACATATAAAGAAGTAAACGTGGGAATTTTTCTCCGAATTGACTTCATCCCTATATCATAACACATAATTATGGATCTAGGGCATATAATTTATCTTCTCTTGATGAAAATATTGATCACAAACCCCTCAATCCTTTTCACTTATGATCTTTTTATTGTTAAAATTCCTTTTAATGAAACCATGGTTCATTAAAATCTTGTTTTTATCTAAAAAATATACCCCCTTTTCCTTCAATGGTGATATATAATTATGTGTTCATCCATTAGAAAACCTTGACTTGAACTTAAATATGAGCATCATGGCTCTACTCATAACATATTATCCTTGGACAAATTCCCCTACTCATAGTTTGGAACCCCAAATTAGCATCTCTCAATCCCACCCTCCTTACCCATAAGCTTGTTTAAAGACAAAATACATCATCTTGTGACCCAAAATTTCTCCTCTACATAGTAAATTTAATCCACCTCAAAAGCTCATCCACTAAAAAAACAAGGGATGGGCCCTCTTTTCCAATCAAAAATAAAAAAATAGACCAATCCCTTGAAGGATGGCTACCATATATATATATATATATATATATATATATATATATATATATATATATATGATTCTCATCCCCGTGACACTTATCAAATTGATCAATCTTCCCATAGTACATCCACTTCCTGCATCGATCAATTGACACCTTATAATATGTGGACTCAACTTAGAGAAATTGAATTCACTAACATGAGGTCCATTTCACAGCACAAGAGGTACCCTAGTCCTAGATCAACTAAAACAAAGGCAAGAGACCCTTCCCTTCCCTAAAGAATTGAACCTTCCTTGGATAATAATCATCATCTCATATTAACACTAGCCTCTCTCACAAGTGCATCAAATAACCATATCCAACATCATAATATTTTATCCAACCAGTGACAGATAAAATAGCTCATATTTACTCACCAGAAACATGTAAAATTTAAAATGTCACCATTTGTAAAATTACCTAATTTAAACATCTAACATATAAAATCATAATGATACCATATTTACACCATCATAACTTAAACCCATATCATATCATCCACATACATCCAACACAACATCAATACAAATACAGTTGCATTTGCATCACAACCATCCAATCCAAACCATTACATTTTACATCACCATAAAACAAAAACCATAAATATTATCATCTAACACATATCCAACACATCATAATCACACTTGTATCATCTAAAAACATGTCATCAAATCACATAAATGTATTAAAAAACACCATATATATATATATAAATGATCAAGTGCTTTGGCCAATACAAAAACTACATGGTAAACTATACATCATAAATCTCTAAACCGGAATCTCTACCCTCTAGTTCAACCTCTAGTCCCCTGATACTCCATGTACTAAAAGTGGGTCCTCACTGAGATGATTTCCACTGACTTACCACATGCTCATCATATCACAACACCTTAAGGATTCTATATGTCACCACACCCTCATAATATCTAAGCTTGGCTGTCACCACCTAAGAATGAGCCAAACTCACTCTACACGATGGCCCCATCACTCCTCTTGGCACTCTTACTCACAATCCTTTCATTCCTTATACTTCCAATGTGCTCCCCATCACCCCATACCTATCCCTCAATAATCATGTTGCCAACAGTATTGATCCTGGTCTTGCCACACTTGTCCTAATTCCATATCCAGATATCTCACCTGCTCATCTCTCTTGGCTAGCTCATGTCTCAACCTATCTACATGAACCCATGTAACAACTATTGCAGCCTAAAATCCACCCCTACCTTACTCCTCCATCATCTTCACATCCTCTTCTCCCTCCTCCCATTGTTCCCTCACAACTCTCTCCCCTTTAGCTAGCATCTGCTCCCACCACCTTGCCATATATTCCGGAGACAATCCGACATCATCAATATTTTTTGGTGTTACCTCCTCCTCTGCCATTATATGGATATCTCTTGCATGTTCCACTAGCATTTCAGTGTCCCATAACCTATCCTAAGATAATAGGCTTCTCCGTAACATCCTACAAAATCCCAAATTGTCTCCTCACCGGCCCAAATTGAACTACCTCATTCATCTCCACTCAGTGCCCATGCATCCACCTCTCTTGTTGCAACATACGTAGCTCATATGCCTCTTCTAGCCATGCAATAAACCATACATATGACCTCCATATAACATCATTGGCCCTTGACTATCAAGCAATCCCACATAATAATCAATACTTTATGACACCACATCTCGAACAAAGCCACTCATGCACCTTATAAAACCAACACAATACACAGTCTCGTACCACCTAACCCATGGAAGACCTCATGGTCAAATCATGGTAATGTTCTCATAATCCCAAAATTTTAATACAAATTTCACATCCATCCCATACCTCCACCATGTCAACCACTCCCACAACTCCCTATATATTTGTGCCAATAGAACTAGACCCCAAGAAAAAATAGTCTAATGCTCTACCATATATGTTACAACCCTTGACAATAACCACTGAAAATAGCTTCCTCCTAAATCTATCAATTCATAACAACTGATTCCCACCATAATCATATCAATCAAAGTACTCCCAGGAATTGTCTCATCCCAAAGAGGATAAAAATAAAAACCTCCCACAACATAAGATATATCCAACACATCATCTCCATAAAGCCTCACCATATCCGCACCTCGCCCAACATCATCAATAGGGATAATAGCCTCCCCCTTAATAAGATACCAAAAAATGTGGTATATATCCTCTAGAGTGATAGTGATCTCCTCTATTAGAAACCAAACTTTCCTTGTAATCACATCCCACTGATCTAACAATGCCACCATCATCTCTAAATCTTGATGGATTCACCTATAATGATGTAGTCAACCCAACCCAAAATAATCCAAATTAACCCAATAAAAATCACTCATATCCTGATGAAACCTCTCCTACCATAGTGATACCTAATCCCTAATCATAAAACACCTCTTCGCATGTATTCACCAAGCACACAAAAGAAAAGATTAACCATGTAAACATAAAACTCATCCAACATCCAGTCGAAATTGATATATGTAATTGACCTCGATTATTTTGAATCAACATTGATTCCAAATGATCGATGTTGATTATAGTAATTGACATCGATCCCATATCCCCATATAGCAAAAAAATAACCAACAACAAAAAATCACTAACCTCTGTTTCGGATGGTTGTCGCCTCCTTTGTTCACTCCCACTAGCCTTCGTTTCCCACAAATACTCAAATATTTATTTATAACATATAAGATCGTAGCACATAGAAAAAATCCTCACAAACATTCAATTTCTATATATAGAATTTCATCACAATCAACATCGATCCAAAATTGGTGGAAATATTATTATATTGGTATCGATCCTATGAATCAGTATTGAATCTTCTTAAATTTGTACAAATTATCACAATCCAAGCCCTTTGGTCCCCAAGACCCCCACTATATACTTTATATTACACACACATCCCATTCACATTTGGTTAGTGGATTGTAAACCCCCTGATGGTCCCACAATCTACACCATCTGCCTTATACACCACATATTTACCATGAAAACATATGTCCATAGGTTGAACTTCTTTGTGTGGCCCTGATCCCACCACTTGAACTACAGCCCCTGGGTTATGTTTTTAACAATTTTTAATATCTGAATAGAATTTGTAAGTTCTTTATAATCTCATTCAAAATTATAACTAACACTATGCATTTTTGAATGACAACTATTAACAAGGAAATTTGTAAATCCACTTGTGAAACTCATGTTTGTGTTGAAAAGGAAGATTTAATTTTGGAATATTCGAATTATCTTATTATTCATAATGACTAAGGTATTCTCCTTATTTCAAGGGAAATCAAACTACAAAAAGTATTTTTATAGGACTTACCAAACAATGCATACATGTATACTTGTATTTGCATCATGGTTCCATTGTGGGTTGTAAAAATCATATCTACATGACGTGATTTAAAACATACATGTGATTGTACAACCATGCCCAAATTTCAAAATAGGAACTGTTATCACCGAATCACATCACCCTTCTGTTTATACAAGTGCATATACTTGAACTCACGGTGTGATTGGATAACATGGGTACTATCTCCAAGTTGTGGGACTTGCTACTTGAGATAGACCTCCAGAGAAAGCTGGTTCTTGCTCCTAAACTACCTGCCACAATCTACTCTAATGCAGGGGAAACTAACTATTCTAATCTAAATTTCCAAGGGACCAGAGAGAGAGAATGCATAAAATGAAAGCCTACACTAAAGCGGTGATACACCAGAAAAGGAGTGGTGAACACTTCTAGTTCTAAAGATAGACACAGATCATGGAATGTAACATAAACATCATGCACAAACTAATAAGATGTAATTGAAATTCTGGAATGAAGCAAACAACACAACCAAAGGGCTGAAAACTGATCACAGAGCCTGTATTGTCATTTCCACTGTCAAAATCCTTGCATTACAACATCAAAAAGGTAGAAAACCTGTTACAACCATCAAGAGGTCTGATACTTGCAAAAATCACTTGTTGAAGGTGAAAGAAGAAACTTGTTATCCAAAGAAATGTTCTCCTAAAAAAATGAGCCAAATCTGGCTTTTTAAAATGCATGGGTCGAGCCCAGGAGAGAGAAAATGTGTAAAAAACATGGGAGCCATTCCTCATTGAATGAAGATGCATTAAAATAGCATGGGCATCCTTACAGACCCATGCCCTGACATTTTTGGCCATGCTGGAGAAGAATGCGACCCATTTTGCATTAAAACTGGTTGTTGAAACATCATTTCTGGCCATTACCACGTGCCAGAGACGTTTCTTGATTTTCTCTCTCCAAACTGAACCAAAATGCAAAATTGACCTTGGAATCATGTAGATAATTTCACCATCTTTCCATTGATATAAAGAACATGAAAATCTGAGCTCTGGATCGAAAGTTATGGCCATTTGAAGATTTAGGGCAAAAACAGGCCCAAAACGGATCGGCGGGAAAAAAGTTTGAATTTTTTACCCGTTTTGTCTTTGAAAAATTTTCAAATTTTCCCCGCGCTCCACCACTTGGATGACACGTGTCAGGCCTTGATTGGCCGTGAGCTCATCCTTTGAAATTTTTCTTTCGGGCCCTTAAAATTTTTTGCCACTTGGACACGTGGCACTATTTTATTGGCTCGGGCCTGAGGGGTGCAATTTTACCTTGCGTCAAACACTTAGCAATTTTTTCAACTTTATTCCCCTTCTGACACGTGGCACATTTTGATTCGTCTGTGGGCCTCCTTGTCTCTTTCATGGTTTCACGTCCCTTCGTACTTTTGTCCCAGTTGTCCCAAACGAATACCTCTGAAATGCCCGAAATGTACTGTCTTTCAACAAACCGGCCGATTCACGTCCCACGCATACCTTTGTCCCGGCTGTCCTGGGACAAATATCTCCGAACTGTCTGAAATCGGACTGTCTTTCGGTATTTGCAGATTTTTCAGCCGATCCCACGTCCCTCACGTACTTTTGTCCCAACTGTCCTGACTGCCTGGGACAAATATCTCCGAACCGCCCGAAATGGAGTGTCTTTCGGCAAACCGGCTGATTCGCGTCCCACGCATACTTTTGTCCCGGCTGTCCCAAACCGCACGAAACAAGAGACTTAGGCAATTTTTCCTTGCTTTCAGCTATTTCTGCTTTTCGCATCCCTCGCGTCCCGATGTCCCAACTGTCCCGCGGACCGCCTGGGACAAAAATGTCTAACTTAGCCGATTTTCTTGCTTTTTCGGCCCCAAGCTTGGTACGACGAACCTCAGTACGACCCGAACCCTTCAGACCCGAAATGCTTTAAAACAGTCCTGCAACCTTATTTTTTGCATTTTTTCCATTTTTTCCAACTCGTTGGGATTTCTTCTTGGATGGGAGAGTTAGAAAAAGGCCGAGGGGACCCCGAAAAACATGATTTTGGGCCTTGAATCAATCTACTTGCTCAGGACTGAAGAATTTGATGCATGTTATCAAAATTACCTTGAGGGGTGAATTTTGGATAACAATTTTGGTGACTCATAGGGGTCATCTGCCTGCTGGATGAAGTTACTAGTTTCCTGAATCATCCATTGGGCATGGAGTCATGAGTTGTCTGTTCGGAACCCCAACTGACTTAGAATGTTGCAAGGAGGAAGATGGAATATCACCCGATGGAAGCAAGGGCTGCAAAACATCTCCAGGGACAGCAAGCCTATGCCAAAGCACTTAGGGAAAGCAAAACAACCTACAGCAAAATAATGTGCACAAGCACTTGGAGGAATGAAAACCTAAGCTAATATTTACAAGGTGGAGAATTTCCCTTTAGTAGCAATGCTTTAGATAGATTCCATTGACTAGAATTTGCAGTTCTTTGCCATCCAATGAAGACAATTGGAAGGCATTGCTGTCCTTACACTTTGTGACCATGTATGGGCCACTCCAAATGGCATCAAATTTTGAATGCCTTCTCGGTTTTGCTCTATCTGCATCCCATTTTAACACTAGATCTCCAACTTGGAAAGATCTACTCTTGGCCTTCCTATCAAAGGTCTTCTTGATCAAAGCTTGATCCTTCTCCATTGCTTGGGATGCCTGATCTCTGATCTCTTGGAGCTCCATCAACTCTGCATATCTCACCTCCATGGGCCCAAACTCTAGCAACTCTAACTGCTTCATGAGTTCCAATGTTGGCAACTCAAGTGACATGGGCAAGATTGCCTCTCTTCCATAAACAAGCCTGAATGGAGAGTTACCTGTGGATCTCTTGGGAGTTATCCTATCAGCCCATAAGGCTGATTTCAGTTTGGTATGCCAAGACCTCTGATTCTCATCAAGAGTCCTCCTAATGATCCTCAACAAGTTCTTGTTTGTAGATTCAGCTTGGCCATTACCCTGAGGGTAGTAGTTTGATGAAGTACTTAGGTAGATCCCGTTCTTGACAGCCCACTCAGTCACCTTGGATCCAATGAATGCTAATGCATTATCTGATATTATTGTAGCAGGTATGCCAAATCTGGTTACTATCCCCTCATAGAAGTCTAAGATGCTAGACTCATTTGCTTCCTTGAGTGCTACTGCTTCAGTCCATTTGGTGAAGTAGTCTGTGGCTGTCAAAATCCACTTATGCCCTTGGCTTGAATTGGGATTAATGACTCCAATGAAGTCCAAACCCCATTGCATGAATGGCTGGTCAACTGAAATTGGATGCAATGGGAGGGCAGCAAGCCTCTCTTTACCTGTGAAGAATGCACAATTCTTGCACCTTTTGATCCACGCGAAGCAATCACTGAAAATCTTGGGCCAATAATAACCAGCCTTCATGATTTTTAGGGCTGTCACTCTTGGTGTAAAATGACCACCAGCTGGTCCACCATGGAACTCTTCCAACACCCTATGAATCTGATTTGTGTTAATGCATCTCAGCAGCACTCCATTCACATCTTTCTTGAACAAAACACCGTCTACTATGGCATATGGGACAGCCTGCAATCTGAAGTGTCTTCTTTGGGTTTTGTTCATCTCTGGAGGGCATAGGCCCGTGCTTAGGAAGTGCATTATACCTTGGGTCCAGCAAGGAGTGGGGACAACATTATCCTCTTCTTGAGTGCTACCTTGCACATGGCTGTCTTGAACTGTCAAAACAGCCTCTTCTTCATTGCATACTCCCTTTTGCTTGCCCAGAATCAGCTGCTCACACAATCCTTTTCCTCTTACCAGCTTGGTGACCTTGATCTCAATGTCATACTCCATGACACGAGTGATCCAACCTGCCCTTTTCTCATTCAAATCCTTGTTGAGGAGGAAGTCCTTTACTCCCGCATGAGAGACCAACAACTGAACCTTGTTGTTTGAGACTAGATGCTTGAATTTCTTCAAGCTTCTGATTACTGCAAGTACATGCTTCTCAATAAAAGAATATCTCACCTCATAGTCATCTAGGCTTTGGCTGAAGAAAGCAATTGGCTGATTCATCATTGTCCTTGTTCTGCTATACCAAAATGGCAGAAATAGTATCATTACCTCCAAATGCATAGAGGATGAAATCCTTGGAGAAATCCGGGTTGATGAGAGTTGGTGCTTGAGAGATGGCTTCTTTGATTGCTTCAAAACTCTCCTTGCCTTCTGTTGTCCACTTGAAAGCCATGCTTTTCTTTAACATTTTGGTGATAGGTTTGACAAGGGCTGCAAAATTTGGGACAAACCTCCGAACAAAGTTTATTCTCCCCAAGAAACTCTGAAGGGCCTTCTTGTGGCTTGGCAATGGTAGTGCTCTTATGGCTTCAACCCTCTCTGGATCAATTGCTAATCCTTCTTTGGAGACAATATGGCCAAGGAGCTTTCCTTCATGTGCTAGGAAGATACACTTCTTAGGATTCAAAGACACTCCAAATCTCCTGCACCTTTGGAAGACTTGTCTCAAATGAGAGAGGTGGTTTGCTGCATTCTTTGAAAAAATAGTGATATCATCAAGGTATATCAGCACCACATTGTTGATCAAACCTTTGAATGCCATGTCCATTGCTCTTTGGAAGGTAGCTCCAGCGTTGGACAGCCCAAATGGCATTTTCCTGTATGCATAAGTTCCCCATTTGGTTGTGAAGGTTGTCTTGAACTGATCTTCTTCCTTCACCATAATCTGATTGTAGCCCGAGTAGCCATCAAGTAGTGAAAACCTCTCGGAGCCAGCCACAACTTGCAAAATTTTCTCCATAGAAGGGAGTGGGTAATGGTCCTTGAGAGATGCTCTATTCAAGTCTCTGAAGTCAACACACAATCTGATCTCTCCACTCTTCTTTCTGACTGGAACTAAGTTGGCAACCCAACTAGAATGCTTGATTGGGAATATGATTCTTGACTCAATCAACTTGTTCAATTCCTTCCTCATGAGAGGTTCCATGTGTGGATTGACTGGCCTTTGTTTCTGCCTGATGGGCTTAGTATTTGGATCCAACTCAATGGTGTGCTGAGCTAACTTGGGATTGAAACCTTTCAAGTCTTCGTAGCTCCAAGCAAACACATCAGGGAACTCTTGACACAGCTGTATGAACTCATACTTTTCTTGTTCAGTTGTCATCTTTCCAATTTGCAATGGTTTGTTCTCTTCCACCAAGATGGATACTGAATCTTCTCTCTTGACCTGAATGTTTGCTTTCTCTTTCCTAAACTGATCATTGGGATTGAAAATGGACTCCAAAGTGATAAGTCCCTTGGGCAGCTTGTTAGTTCTCAGCTGTACCACTTGGTCACCATACTGCTGTTCCAATTTTTCCTGATTTTTAGCTGAGAACTCAGCTTCTTCTTGCAAGAAATGGATGATTTGCTGGTCATTCTCAAACACTTGCCAACTTACATTGTTATCTGGCACTGAAGGCCTCACAATCACATGGATGTTTGGCTGTACCTTGTCCTTTTGAATGCTTTCCACAATATCAAAGGCTGCCCCAACTGCTGCAAGCCTGTCAGCAGCTTGGTTCTCTTTCCTAGGAACTGATTTGATGCCAAAGCCCTCAAAATCTTCAATGAGGTCCCACACCCTGTTCTTGTAGCACTTGAGTAGATCATTCTTGGCAGCATGCTGCCCTTTGACCTGATTTACAATCAATTCACTGTCACCAAAGACTTGCAAGTTCTTTATTCCTCTCTTTATTGCCCAATGCATCCCTTGCACCAAGGCTTCATATTCAGCAGTGTTATTGGAGCATGCAAACTGAAATCTAAAAGCTGAATAGTACTTTACTCCTTGAGGTGAAACCACATGGCTCCCCCTCCGGCACCTTGTCTACTCCTTGATCCATCAAAAAACAGCTGCCATACCTCATTGTCATCCTTGTGGTCTGGCTTGGTGATGCTAGGAATGGGCTGATCTTCTTCATGTATGCAATAGACTCCTAGCTCAGATTCTTCTACTTCTTGATAAGGATCAAAAGCATGCACCTTGTTTTCCCATTCATCAAGAGTTAGATCTGGGATGCTTCCAACCTTGGTGTCAGCTTCATCAGTGCTTGGGTGATCTTCTTGATCAAATGCCGAACAGTTGGCATTGATCTGACTTGGAGTGTAGGGCTCAATGTGGAAGTTTGCAATAGGTTCAGACCTGATTGTAGCTTTGGTTCCATACCTCGTTCTGAACAGCATGTGTGACCAATCAGCAGACAAATATCCTCCAATCTTGGCTGTGAAATCTCTTGACAAACATAGGGCAAAGAGTGGTGGAAGGTCTATAACTGATACATCTTGTAAAACAACAACATTTGGACATGCATGCAAGGTAAGACTTAAGTTTCTAATCACCCCAACTATTGTTACTGTTGTCCCATCCAACTGCACTACCCCTTTGGATATGGTTTCATATTGAAGTCCTAGCTGATCAGCTATTTTCTTGGGCATCACTGAGCTACTTGCCCCGGAATCAATCATGCAATTGTGCACCAATTGGTTTCCAATGATTAATGAGACATAAAAAGGAGGGGGCTTCAACATTTTACCTTGCTGTCCTCCATGATTCCCTTCAGGCTGGGCAGCATTTGTGAGCACCTTCTCTTGCATTTGGACTTGCTGATTTGAAGTTGGCCAGTCCTTCATGGCAGCTTGTAGCAAATCTCTTTGGCCTGGGATAGATAGGGATTCCCACATTGATATATTTACATTTGTCTTCTTCATCTGATCAATGATGTTGAATGGTGATGAAGGATCCTCTTTGCTGTCCCTTGGTTTGCATTCATCCCTTGCATGTGGGCAGCAACAACTGGCATTTGAGTTGGTTTAGGAGCTGGTTTGGGTGCTCCTTGCATGTTTGGGACTACATTTTGTTTGCCAAAAGCTTGTGGAGTGGTAGAAGGTTGTGGATTACTTGGAGCCAATGGCTGTCCTTCACCCAAATTTCTCCTTTTTGACCTTGTGTTGGCTGCAACACTTTGAGAGGGTATTTGATTCATACCACAGAAATCTTCAGCCTGCCAATTGACAAGAGTAGTTTCATTCAGAGATGTTCCTTGCTGAGGTGCTTCTTGCTGCTGATCCTCTTCGTGGCTGGACTCTTGCGACCCACCAATGGTTTGCACCATAAGAGCCTGATTTAATGCACCGTTAAAGCACATTGATTGGTTATGTGGCTGACTGCACGGGAAACACCAATCATATTCTTGGGCCATGTTATTTTGCACCGGTACCAAAGCTCTGGATGTGGATGCAACATTGGGGTTATCAGGCTGAAATGGTCTGTTGGCAGGAGGCCTTGCTTGATTCTGATTTGCAGCTAGATTGGGTGGTCTTTGAGGCTGATATGGCTGCCTGTTAGGCTGAGCTTGAGGCTGATAAGAAGGTCTAAAACTTTGGGCTTGTTGCCTCTTGAGTGTAACCAGCTCATTGCCTAAACTTTACAGTTGCTTCATGACTTCTTGAAGTTCGTTTGAGGCACTAGAAGATGAAGTAGAAGCTTCACTTGAATTCTGATTTCTAGGAGTGGGAATAGGAGCTAAGACAGGTGCTTGACTAGTACTTGGGCTCTCTAAACTTGGATATAATGGCATTGGAGGCCTAGGAGCTAGCTTTCCAGCTTGAATTAAACAATTTTCAGCTCTAATGGCAATGCTATAAGCAACAGGGATAGTTGTGCCTCCCATGGATTGAATCAACATAGAAATATCAGAATTTAAGGCTTTAAGGTAATATAGAAAAGCACCTTCTGCTGCTGGCCTTACTGCCACTGGAATCCTCTCCCAAGTCCTTTGAAATCTGAAGTTGAAGTCGGTCAGCTGCTCATTGGGAGCTCTCTTGATGGTTGTCAGCTGTTCCAAAAGGGACAAGTTATCTCCCTTCTCTCCAAACTGCTCGTGGAGGGCTATACATAGCTGGTTCCAATTTTGGATAGAACCTGAGGCAAGGCTCCTGAACCATTGTAAAGCTTTCCCCTTGAATGAGGATGCCAACAATTTGACAGCAACTTGCATCTCATTGATTTCATGAATTGCACAAAGGTTGGCAATGTCTTTAACATGATCACCAGGAGTAGTCTGGTTCTCTCCAGTGAAGTATGGAATGTTCTTCAATGCTGCAACTGGGATTGGATGTTGTGCATTGAGAGCAAGTGGGCTGCTGCCAGTGAAATTGACATACGGATTCGGTGGTTGCGCCATTCTGATTGGCCTGAGAACCCTTGTTGATTGGATGAAAGGCCTACCAGGTGGAGGTGTTGACAAGGTTCTATTAGGTGGAGATGGAGATCTTTGAGCTCTTCTTCCCCTTCTTTCTCTTCCTAGAGATAGGTGTAGATGAACAAACAATCCTTCCTCCCTAGTTCTTGACCTGGTCTGTATTCTTCTCATAAATTTTCCAGGCTTGGACTGCTGAAACCAGCGGATTATGCTTCTTTTGGAGTCGCCAGATGTGTGATTTTAAGCTCCTTCAAAGCTGGAACTTACAACAAGTGCACATCGATCTTGTTGCAATAAAAGTGAAGACCTCTAAGGTCCCACTGGGCGTGCCAAAACTATTAGTGCAGAATCACAACACCCCCTGGATGTTGATGTTTCTAGTTTGATCATACTTAAGCATCCAGTGTGATTGCACAACATTGAAACCTCTCTCCAAGTTGTGGGACTTGCTAAATGAGAGAGGAATCTCCAGAGAAAGCTGGTTCTTACTCCTAAACTACCTGCCATCAGATCTATTTCTAATGCAGAGGTTTGAACTAACTAATCCTAATCTAAATTCCAAGGAGACCAGGGATAGAAAGTGCAAAAATGAAAGCCTAAACTAATAGGTGATACACCAGAAAAGGAGTGGTGAACACTTCTAGTTCTGCAGATAGACACAGATCATGGAATGCAACATAAACATCATGCACAAACTGATAAGATGTAATTGAAAGTCTGAAATGAAGCAAACAACACAACCAAAGGATTGAAAACTGATCACAGAGCCTGTATTGTCATTTCCACTGTCAAAATCCTTGCATTACAACATCAAAAAGGTAGAAAACCTGTTACAACCATCAAGAGGTCTGATACTTGCAAAAATCACTTGTTGAAGGTGAAAGAAGAAGCTTGCTATCCAAAGAAATGTTCCCCCTAAAAAATGAGCCAAATCTAGCTTTTACAATGCATGGGTCGAGCCCAGGAGAGAGAAAACGTGTAAAAAATGTGGGAGCCATTCCTCATTGAATGAAGATGCATTAAAATAGCATGGGCATCCTTACAGACCCATGCCCTGACATTTTGGCCATGCTGAAGAAGAATGCGACCCATTTTGCATTAAAACTGGTTGTTGAAACGTCACTTCTGGCCATTACCACGTGCCAGAGACATTTCTTGATTTTCTCTCTCCAAACTAAACCAAAATGCAATATTGACCCTGGAATCATGTAGATAATTTCACCATCTTTCCATTGATATAAAGAACGTGAAAATTGAGCTCTGGATCGAAAGTTATGGCCATTTGAAGATTTAGGGCAAAAACAGGCCCAAAACGGATCGACGGGAAAAAAGTTTGAATTTTTACCCGTTTGGTCTTTGGAAATTTTTTCAAATTTTCCCCGCGCTCCACCACTTGGATGACACGTGGCAAGATTCTGATTCGTCTACGGGTTCATCCTTTGAAAATTTCTTTCAGGCCCTTCCTTAAAATTTTTTGCCACTTGGACACGTGGCACTATTTTATTGGCTCGGGCCTGAGGGGCGCACTTTTCCCTTCGAAACACTTTGGCGTTTTTCACTTTGGAAAAATTTCCCATTTCCCCCCCCATGCTCCGCCACTTGGATGACACGTGTCAAGATTCCATTCAATGGCAGGGGCAGCGGGCCAAAACTTTTACCTTTTTCGCGTCCCACTTCCCTGACTTTTGTCCCGACTGTCCCGGAAAATCTCCGATTCGGGCTTCTGTTCCTGTCCTTCTCTTTTCCCGCACATACTTTTTCCCAACTGTCCCGGATGAAAATCTCCCGCATCGGCCGATTCGGGCTTCCTTGTCCCTATTTGCGGCTTTTTCACCTTTTTGCATCCCACGTGCCCCTCACATACTTTTGTCCCAACTGTCCTGCAGACTGCCTGGGACAAATATCTCTGAACCGCCAAAATGGACTGTCTTTCGAAAAATCGGCCGATTCACGTCCCACGCGTACTTTTGTCCCGGCTGTCCCAAACCACGCGAAACAAAAGACTTAGATGATTTTTCTTGCTTTCGGCCGTTTCGGCTTTTCGTGTCCCTCGCATCCCGACGTCCCAACTGTCCCGCGGACCGCCTGGGACAAAAATGTCTGACTTAGCCGATTTTCTTGCTTTTTCAGCCCCAAGCTTGGTACGACGAACCTCAGTACGACCCGAACCCTTCAGACCCGAAATGCTTTAAAACAGTCCTGCAACCTTATTTTTTGCATTTTTTCCATTTTTCTAACTCGTTGGGATTTCTTCTTGGATGGGAGAGTTAGAAAAAGGCCGAGGGGACCCCGAAAAACATGATTTCGGGCCTTGAATCAATCTACTTGCTCGGGACTGAATAATTTGATGCCCTATCCCTTGGACTTCCCTACTAACCACTTCAACAAACCCAATTCAAAATCTAAATCTACAAATTCCAAAATAACTTACATATTTTCAATTTAAAAATAAGAGCCCCTTTATTAACTTACTATAATGTAAGTTAAGCGAAGTCATAACCATGAGTAGTACAACCAAGAATGTTAAACATGTCTCAAGGTCCCTCAATGATGAATGTTTCCTGTTCATATTTCCATACTCAATCCAAATGAGTTAGTTTCCGATAATCAAAATAGAAAACTGAAATCTGAAGATAGCAATAGTTCATTTACAACACAAAAATATTGATTCCCTCCTACATCCCATACTCTAGAAAATCTTGTAATATAGTGTTTGTCTTAACATTTAGCATACTATTTTCTTCATAGTAATGCTTATTAAACTATTCATAAACCATTTAACTGCATGGTTTCAGTAATGAATAGTGGATCAATCTATTCAACTTCACCTTATAAAAAGTTGGATGATCCATCAAAAGGCATATAAAATGATTCCATTATAAAAAGAACACGGTTCACTTTTAACGTAAACTGGTCAATAGGATCCTAAAAATTGTGTTTACGTTACAATTAAAAATGACTTATACTTCCTGTAAGAATCATGTTATGCACTTGTTAAGAAATTTTTTGTTGTAATATTTGATCTCAAAACAACTGATTGCTGCATAATGCAATACTAATAGTTGTGGAGATACTTAAGCTTATAAACCAACCTTAAGAACAAATTACATCAACTTGTTTTATTAATTCATTAATGCCTTATCAATGTTGACATTTCCATGTCTTTCATGGAGGATGGTATTTTCGCTTACTCAGTTAAAAATTCCAAAAATAATTTATTTCACTGAAAGGAAAGGATACACAACATGATTAAAAATGTTGTGAAAAACACTAATACGATCTGGATCCATTTATTTACCTTATCACCCTGTAGGTAAGTTCATGTGAGAGTGTTTCTGCCCAACTCTCTTAACTTTTTTTTTTTTTTGGAAGGCTTTCCATAATTTACCCTGCAACCAATCATGTACTTCCACACACATGACGATAGTCTAACAATATGGAAAAATATACAGATTCACAAGTTTTCATGATTTAAAACTGAAACTCGTGTTTACCTTCAATGTGCCAGTATGACAACGAGGTTTTTACTTATTCAACCAAGATGGTACACCACTGCAAATGTCTGACATTTGATCTGTATGCATATCCAGAATGAAAAGATTGGCCTCTTTAAAATATCACCTATCATTTTATCTGTTCTTGTTTCCCGTGGGGATTACTTTGCAAGTCTAGTGGTTTTCAAACTCTTGGTTGTTGGAAGCTTGTCTTCCTTCAGCAAATTGCACCGCATTTCCATTTTCCTTTGCATTAGACAACCTGCGTATCCATTAAAAACATAAAAATCAAAGGAACACTCTTATATCAATGAAAATTTTAAACAAAGATTGAACCACTATGACACCAAAATTGATCCCACCACTCAACCTACACCCCTTGGGTCATGTTTTTAACAAGTTTTAATATCTGAATAGGATCTGTAAGTTCTCTATAATCTCATTCAAAATTATAACTAATGCTATGCAATTTTGAATGACAACGATTAAAAAGGAAATTTGTAAATCCATTTGTAAAACTCATGATTGTGCGGAAAATGAAGATTTGATTTCAGAATATTCGACTGATCGTATCCTTCATCATGAATATGGATTATTTGCAGACTATAAAATAAATTATAATGAAATAAATCTGATTCTATACTAGGTTTCAAATTGAATCAAAATTCACTCGAGCTCCATTAAGAAAGTGCATTCAAAATGATTCATCTTATCGATTATAATCCCAATTACATTTCCCATAATTAAAAAATGAGCATAAACTGTATCACTGAAATGAGAAAACTACAAATAAAAAATAAAGAACAAGAGGACAACAATATTTTTATAGGGTTCAGCAACTTGCGTACATCCCCGGGTCATTCTTGACTATTTCCCTATAATAAAGTTGTAAAAATATACATCATATTGATCATTACTACAAAATGGAAGTATTAAACCTGCCAATAAGTCCTTCAAGATGCCAAAAATCCTTTCAATATGGCCTTCATTCAGCCCAAAATGGAGTAGCCCTCACTCCCTTTTTTTTCCATGTACCACAGTCACCTATGAAATCCCCATTTAAATACGAGGTAGCTCCTTTTATATTATTTTTGAATGCCTTGGCCTAGCTGCCAAGGCTTACATTTTATGGGGGTATTTCATAGGGGTATTTGAATGCCTTGGCCTGCATGTGGGATTTATTCCAAAAAATAAACCAATGGGGGTATTTTATGGGATTCGACCCCATCACCTCTACATACCAAAATGTAAGCCTTGGCAGCTAGGCCAAGGCATTTAAAAATAATATAAAAGGAGCTACCTCGTATTTAAATGGGGATTTACATAGGAGGTAAATCCCCATTCAAATAGGAGGTAGCTCCTTCATATTATTTTTGAATGCCTTGGCCTAGCTGCCAAGGCTTACATTTTGGTCTGTAGAGGTGATGGGGTCGAATCCCATAAAATACCCCCATTGGTTTATTTTCTAGGATAAATCCCACATACGTGGGGTGCAGGCAGGTTTGAGCCTTTTAATAGAATGTTTTGACGGTGAAGCCATGTGGCTTAGGCCATGCGTTTAGGATTTTTTAAGCCAATGGTTATCCTCCGTACATTCTCCCAAATTGTGCAGTTATAGAGGAGGTATTACCATGTGTTGTGTATCTTCACAAGAATCTCGGCCCAATCTGGTAGCACCATCTAAATATCTCGATGGGTGTCACGTATTCAAAGTTTTTTTACAAATATATTGGGAAAGCTCGAGTGAATAGGAAGAGATATTAACTAACTCAATATTGAGCTCGGTGACTCATCCAAGTGGCTCGATGACATAAAAGGTAACTCAATAGTAACCCAAGTAACTTGGTTACATAAGTGACTTATCTTGGTAATAATATATAATAAATATAGCTTGATGAGCTAATACAAATAGCTCAATACATATACACGTGGCATAATACCATGATGTGGAAAAACATAATGTTACTTTATCAAAGTGGTCTTATCGTCAATTTCAAGATAAAAGTGAATCAGGTGGTGGTCTTGGGAAAGCTCGAGTGACTAGGAAGAGATATTGACCAACTCAATATTGAGCTCGGTGACTCATCCAAGTGGCTCGATGACATAAAAGGTAACTCAATAGTAACCCAAGTAACTTGGTTACATAAGTGACTTATCTTGGTAATAATATATAATAAATATAGCTTGATGAGCTAATACAAATAGCTCAATACATATACTCGTGGCATAATACCATGATGTGGAAAAACATAATGTGACTTTATCAAAGTGATCTTATTGTCAATTCTAAGATAAAAGTGAATCAGGTGGTGGTACGCCACATGATTGAGGCCCCACCACGTCGGTGACCAATGTATAGATCCTCATGGCGGTAGAGTCAAGTGGTGGTAAGCCACATGGTTGATTGAGGCCCCACCACGTCGGTTACCAATGTATAGGTCCTCATGGCAGTAGAGTCCCCCTCTGTAACAAAATTTGGCTCCATCGGCTACGGTCTCCGTAGCCAGCATTTTATCATCTCAACCATAAAAGACTAGTAGGTGCAAACATACAAACCTATTCTATTTTACAATTTCATCCTACCACATGTCATGATTTCATTCGTCCACTGTTAGGGCCCTGTTGACCTGTGTTTACCATTCCGGTTGACCAAACTTTGATTGGTCGTATCTTGAGCATACGATGTCCGTTTTTTGTGTTTTTGTAGTTTGAAGAAATCTCTCCAAGAGATTCACACAACAGTATTGGCTTAAGGATATTTAGAAAGACTTCATCATCACTTTTTTCAACCGTATCAGGCCCCATATTATCCCAAGTTGGTTTTTCTTGTCACTTGTTTTCCCGATTAAAACCCCATTTTCCACTCCATTACATATATCTATACCCTTCCTCATCCTTTGGTCACCATAGTTTCTCACACATAGACCTTTTCCAGTGTAAATTTTATAAATATACACCCATACATCCACATATTTTCAAACTAATGCTCAACTCATTTTTCATCTTCAATCCCCAATTTGATGGGGAAACACACTTTCACCATAAGGTGGGGGAAATACACACTCATGACTTGCCCTAACAACTATGATTTTTGGTTGCCATAATTCCTACCCATATATATACACCTTATAACATCCCTTCGTAAACTCACACAACCACTTTACCCATCACAATATTTACCAACCCATATTTACATCCATATGCACTAAATTTTACCTCAACACCACCCGTAACCACATAAAACAAACAAATTAATAAAGACAAAAAATCAAAACAACCTCAACCCCCCAAAAAACTCCCCACTGAATTAAAACAACCCCAAAACCATTATAACTCACATCAACAAAAAAAAAGTAGTTTGAACCATATCCAATAAAACTCCTTGAAAAATCCAAGAAAGGTGATAGTTGTGGAACTGTACCGATTCTTGTGAAAATGATCAATTATAAATAAAAACATAGGCCATTTTCCAAGAATCAAACAAATTGTGATGTTGCAAGACCATTTGACTGAACATTTAGAGAGTTAAATTGAAGCTCCTAGTTGGCGTGAAGAAGTAAAAACACCCTATTAAACTAGCCTCCCTTTGGAGAATCTATCTTCATGATTCGACCATCCAAGTCACTTTCATCATAAAGGTATGATCTTTATTTGAGTTTGTAATCCATTTCTTTTAGATTCAATAAAAAAATTGTTTGTTTTCTCCAATCATCCAGTTAGAAAGTTTGAATTGTAAAACATTTGTGGTTTACTGCATAATTTTAATCAGCAATTGACATCGATCACACCGATCCACATTGATCAGAACAATCAACATCGATCAAAAAAATCGGCATCGATCCTGTCAAGAATACTCAACCTTACTTTTTAGTACATTTGATACATTTCCTTCATATTTTAAAGTCACATATGATGTTATTCTATGTGCAAGCGTGAATCTCTATTAGATTACCATAACATGAGGATTTTTTAAACCCACCAGCATTTACAACCTCCCTATTTTTCATCAACCTTTCATGTGGGAGCAATATGATATCAATCATGAACTGAGTATATGTGTCATCTTCCTTACACCCAATCCATATGACATGCCATATCAGTTGGATATTTTTTGGAAGCACAATGGACTAAGAGGGGGGTGAATCATTCCTACAAATCTTTCAATTTATTTACCATTACATACATTCACCATTCAAACCATTCATTTAATCAACCATGAACCATGCGAGCTTATTAAGTTTGTATTTGAAAATTATAAGTGCATGCAGTAAGATAGATAACACAAGACACAAAATGGAAGTGGGAAACCCTCAAGGGGAAGAAAACTCAGTGAAACCTTAGCTTATATTACACAAATCAAAGACTTGCAATAATATTACACATCCTATAATATTTGTTTAGTGAGGCGCCAACCCCACAAGGAGCACCAACCTCTAAACCTTTGTTGATATTACTCACAAGAAAGGAATCTTATGAATATTAATCATCATAATATATTTGATAAAATAATGACCACTAAAATTATGTTGATTTCCTAGCTGATTGTGATCCAATTTCAGATCACAAACACATCAAACTCCCATTCAAACAATCTCTCTCCAAGCTCGCTCAATATCTCTCCTTCAAGGGCTGAATATATCATTTTCTTTATAGATATGGTATTCAATATTCTTCAGGTATTCATGGATCTTCTTATATATTTTATTAACCATTTAACACTCTCCTTCAATCCCCTTTTATTCTCTCATAACCCCATTAGCTCAACTAGTTCTCAATGAACCCCTACGTTAGCTTATATACACATTACTAAATCATAAACTCACTTAGGTCGGCCATGACCAAGTAGGTGTTGAGTATTTTGTCATTGATGTCAAAGGTACAAAATTAGTGTTGATATAAATATTGGGGTTTGAATATTATCTTAATATTCAATTTTACAACATTAGTGTTCGTAAAATATTTATCCATGTCAAAATTAGTGTGATGTCAAAAATTGAATATTTTAATATTCAACATCACAAAGGAATCCTATGACACATGGTGGGATGTGTAATGGATCATTTTTTTAATGAGGTAGATTTAAAATTAAGGTTACTTAATGCATGACAAATATTTGAATTAAAAATGGGATTTACATTTGCATTAGTGATGAGTTATGACATGGAGGAGTTACAAATTGATTCTAAAATTATAGAGGAGTTACAAAATTGAAGTCAAAAAGAGAATATATCCTTATGGGGCAGATTTTCTCATTTATGGAACATTAAGGACGTGTAAGGGAAGTTGGTCATGCGTATTTATTGAAAATTATGAGTTACACTTGACCATGAAAAAGAATATTGCTATTTAGAGAAAATATTCATTATTTTTGTAACCGCTAAGTGATGTGGCTTCCTCATTCCAAATATGGCACATTTTTTAAAGTAAATTTTCCCATGGTATGGGCACCTGGTTTTAGGGAAACCAAAAGTGGTTTTTCCTCTCCTTCTTCCTATATAAACAAGTGTTGTGTGCACATTTTGTGTGTGAAAAAAGATAGAGCATTTTTTTAGAGTGATATGTATGTGAAGTTATTATTGTAAATATTTTAAGTGAGTATATGCGAGAGAGAACATAAAGAAGGAGAAATATTATTGATTTGTATAGCATATTTTCTAAAGTGGGTGCTTCGGATTGGGGATTGGTGTCTCCAGAAGTTGGTGCTTCGAATCAGAGATTGCAAAGTCAATGGTGTTTGCATTCAAGGGCTGAATTGGTGTTTGGCTTGGAGATTGGTGTCTTCTGTGAGTGGGTGCTCATACTTTGTAAACACTATTTTATTTCACCTGGATTTGGACAGTAGATCTAAATAGTCTCCTTTTGGTCGATGTATCCCACACTGGGTGAACCACAGTATATCTGGTGTTATGTGCATTTGATTTCTGTGTGTGCTCTCATTTATTTTCAGATTTGAATATCTTATTAAGTGTAAAAAAAATTATTAAGTTGGAAAAAATTTTAAATTATGGAATAATGATTCACCCCCCTTTTCAGTATTCACATGCTTCTAACAATTGGTATCAGAGCAGGTTCCTTCTATGTAGCTTAACAACTAGAAGGTAGATTAGAAAGCATAATGGCAACTCAGGAAGGATTCTCCACAAACAAAGCTCCGCTATTTGATGATAAAGCTATGCCTTTTGGAGCATAAGGATGCAGACCTACTTGAATTCTCTTGGACATGATATTTGGCAGTCAGTTGAGAATGGCTATACGATACCAACAACTCCACCTAAAGATTAGGCTGGTAAGAGACAATGTGAAAATAATGCTAAAGCTATGAATGCTATTTTTTGTGGTGTAGTAGATTCGGATTTTGTAAATATTATGCTTTGTAAAACTACCAAGGAGATGTGGGATAAGCTCAACAATTTATATGAAGGAGATTTGAAAGTAAAGACGGAAAAGCTTCAGACACACAGAAGAAATTTTGAGAGTCTAAAGATGAAGGAGGAATAGAACATTACAACATATTTACCCCATGTGGATGAGACCGTAAACATGATAAAAGGCTTGGGTGAAGAAATGGAAGACCCAGTAATAGTAAAAAAGGTAGTAAGATCTCTACTTCCTAGATTTGATGCTAAAGTTTCAGCTATTGAAGAACTTAAGGATCTAGATAAAATGAAAATGGATGAGTTATATGGAATACTCATAGCTTATGAGATGAGAACAGAACCAGATAAGAAAAGAAAAAGAGAATCTTCTTTCAAAGCTTCAAAAGGAAAAGAGAAGAAGGTTGAATCAAATGATGAATCCAATGAGGAAGAAGAATCTCTATTTGTGAAAAATATGAAAAGAGGATCCAACAAGTACAAAGGTAAACTTCCTTTTAAATTTTTTAACTATGGTGAGATTGGACATTTTGTAGCTAAGTGTCTGCATGAAAAAAATGAAAGTGATGATGAAGATCCTATCAAAGGAAATAAAGTGAAGCCTTTCTACAAAAATAATTTCAAACAAATAAATTTTGAAAAGAAGAAGAACTGGAACCAAAGCAAGAAGAGTCTATGTACCAAAAAAGATGATAGCTCAGAGGAAGATTGTCTAGAAGGTGACATTGAAGAACTTTTTTTTATGGCCCTTGAAGATGGAAAAGTGGAAGCTGGAGATACAGTTGACAAAGAAGGAGAGGTAAACTTGGAAGAAGAAATCATTTGTGCCTTGGGTGAGATCAAGAGACTCAAAAAGAAGACCCTAAAGTAAAAAATGTAACTTCAAGAGTATGAAGAAGCAAAGAAAAATCTAGATGCTGATAAAGAGTTTGAAGATACTATTGTTGATCTAAAGATTCAAGTTGAAGAGGCAAAGAGAATAGAGGAAGTGATCAGAAAACATTTGAAATCAAAAGAATAAGAAAGCGAGAGATTAGAGTCAGAGATTGTCGCACTTAGACTGGAAACTGAAAAGTTAAACAAAAGACTCAAGTTTGAAAAGAGTTCTGAGGTGTTGAGCAATAGTCTGGATAAATAGAAACCAAAATCATCCAAAGGTGGTATTGGATTCAATGAAACAGAAAAGAAAGAGACCAAAGAACCAAAGAAGAAATCCATCTATGTAGATATCTTAAAAATCTCTAGTAAAGGAGAAAGCGGCAAGAAACAAGAAGATTATCCTCCACAGAACAACAACAAAGAAGACAAAAAATGGAAGAAGGTGTCAATAAGAAGTTTCAGAAACTCATCTTATCAAAGTCAGCCCTACATGACCATGTATTCTTTTCATAGTTATTGTTTTTCATGTCACAATTAAGATCATAAGATGATGAACTATAGATCTAAGGTTCAGAGTTGGAATCAAAACTTTCATGCTAGAAACTACAACTCTTTTGCTACATTTTCAAATTTTAATGAGCATGAGATTAGATGTTATGAATGCAACCAAGTTGGCAACATAACAATATTTTATAGGAGTAAGATTACAAAAAAGCCAAAGCAAGAGAAAGAGGGAAAATAGATCATATAGAAAGCCAACAATAAGAAAGTGTGGCAAAAGAGAAAGGAGGGAGAAAACGAATAGGCTATATTGGTACAAACAGCGCTTCATACACAAGATGAAGAACAACATTGGTACATTGATAGTGAATGTTCCATCCATATGGTGGGTGATAGAAGCAAGTTTCTGAAGCTAAAAAAGGCTAATAGAGGTACAATAAAGTTTGGAGATAACACTACAGCCAAGATCACAAGAAGAGGTAACATAAAATTAAATGATCAAGCTAAAGTTGAATTTTTTTTACTTTTTGAAGTACTGAAACATAATCTTTTGATTGTCATTCAAATGTGTGATCAAGGTTATACACTCATGTTTTATGCTGAGGGTTGTGAAATTAGAAATAAGGATACATGTAAATGGGTTGTAGATGCAAATAGAACAAAGAACAACTTATACATGTTGAGTGATGTTAAGTGAGAAAAATATTGCATGAGTTAGATTGATGAAATTTGGTTATGGCATAAGAGATTGGGTTACATTAATTTTGAAAACATGGTGAAAATAAGCTCCAAACAAGCAGTGAGAGATTTAACCAAGATCACAAAACCGTAAAGTACTATCTATAGACAGTGTCAACATAGGAAGCAGACAAGGGTCAAATTCAGGACAAAGGATTACTCTACAAAAAAGCCATTAGAGCTAATTCATACTGGTCTCTATGGGCCAACAAGAACACAAATCTTACAAGGTGATTCTTATTTTATATTATTAATTAATGACTTTACTAGAATGACATGGGTTGCATTTCTAAAAGAAAAATCAAAATCTTTTGATCAATTCAAAAAATTTAAAGCTTTGATTGAGAATGAGACAAAATCTAAGATCAAGTGCTTGCGATTAGATAGAGAAGGTGAATTTATGTCTAATGAATTTGATGAGTTTTGTGAAGAGAATGAAATCAGAAGACAATTTTCTGTAGCAAGAACACAATATAATGGTGTAGTTGAACAGAAAAATAGAACAGTGCAGGAAATGACAAGGACAATTCTAAATGAGTCTAAGCTACTAGATGCTTTTTTGAGAGAGGCAGTGTACACAGTAGTGTATATTTTTTAATATAACACATATTCAAGTAAATATAGAAAAAGACACCCATACGAGTTATGGAAGGGAAGACCAGCTTCTGTGAAACACTTCAAAGTGTTTGGAAGTAATTGCTACATTAAGAGAGATGATGAATATGAGCTTGGAAAATTTGATTCCAGAGAATATGAGGGCATATTCCTTGGTTATTCATCAAGAAGCAAGTCCTATAGGTGCTATAACAAGAGACTTCAGAAAGTAGTGAAAAGTATAAATGTGAAAGTTGACGACTGGAAACCGAAGAAGAAAACAAGACACTAAGCGGTGCAGAAAGAGGATGAAGAAATAAAATCTAAGAAAAAGGAAGAAGAAGAAGAAGAAGAAGAATATGAATGAGAAAGACACAAAGACACCATCCAGATCTATTCAGAAGACATCATCCAGAAAATCAAATCATTGGAAAAAAAAAGATATTGGAGTGCAAACAAGGAGGAGACTAGCAAGTACAACCATAAGAGGTAAATTTTTCTTTTTCTGTCTAAGGTTTGAACCAAGTAATTTTGATGAAGCTAGTAAGGATAAGTTTTTTGATGAAATCCATGGAAGAGGGAACTTAATCAGATATAAAAGGATGGAACGTGGGAGTTAGTTCTAAGACCAGAAGGACAAGAACATTATTGGTACTAAGTGGGTCTTTAGAAACAAGATGAATGAAGAAGGAGAAGTTGTCAGAAACAAGGCCAGATTAGTGTGCAAAGGATACTCACAAGATGAAGGAATTGATTTTGAGGAGACATTTGCACCTATTGCTCACATGGAGGTGGTAAGAATGTTTTTAGCATTTGCTTGTTTCAAGAATTTTAAAGTTTATCAAATGGATGTAAAATCATCTTTCTTGAATGGAAACTTAGAGGAAGAAGTTTATATAGAGCAACTAAAAGGTTTTGTTCTATCAGAAAATACAGATTTTGTATGCAAGTTAAAAAAGGCTCTTTATGGTTTGAAACAAGCTCCTAGAGCTTGGTACTCTAGACTAGACAAGTACTTGTAGGAACAAGGATTCAAAAAAGGAATTTTGGATAGCAATTTGTACATCAAGACAGAAGGAGAACATCAGGTGATAGTTGTGGTTTATGTGGATGACATTATTTTTGGAAGTGGTTGTAGGAGATTATGCAAAGAATTTGCAGAGGAGATACAAAAGGAGTTTGAGATGTCTATGCTTGGTGAGTTGTCTTACTTTCTTGGTTTGAAAATTCAACAGTCTAGTCAAGGCATTTTTATTTCACAAACCAAGCATATAAAGGAGATGTTGAAAATTTTTAGGATGGAATATTGCAATCTAGTTAGTACACCCATGATTACAGGTTACAAGTTGAGTAAGAATGATGAGTCTCCTGATGTTAATCAAACCTTGTATAGGTCCATGTCAGGAAGCTTGTTATATACCACAACATCTAGACCAGATATTATGCAGGCTGTTGGATTAGTTGCATGGTTTCAGGCTGCACCAAAGGAAACTTATGTAGCAGAAGTGAAAAGAATTTTTAAATATTTGAAAGGTACGTTGGATTTTGGTTTATGGTATCAAAAGAGTGATGATTTCACTCTTATAACATTCATAGATGTAGATTGGGTAGGAAGTGTTGATGATAGGAAAATTACAAGTGGGGGAGCTTTTTATCTTGGTGACAGATTAGTGTCATGGTTCAGTAAGAAACAGGCCTCAGTTTCATTATCTACAGCAGAAGCAGAGTATATTGCAGTAGTGGCATGTTGTACACAGGTGCTTTGGATGAAGCAAACATTGAAGGACATAAAGGTAGAGTATGAGCATCCTATTTCCATTTTTGTGACAATACGAGTGCTATTAACATCTCGAAAAATCCAGTCATGCATTCTAGGACAAAGCACATTCCCATTAAGTATCACTTCTTGAGAGAGAAATTTACAGATTAGTAGGTGAAATTGGAATATGTTGGGACTAAGGATCAGATTTCTGATATATTTACAAAACCCCTACCAAAGGAATATTTTGAGTCACTCAGACAAAAGTTAGGAGTGATTCCTATCACTCTTACTCATTCACTATCTCATGGGGAGTATGGACATAGGGGGAGCTAAACATCACATTATCTTCAGCTCTGAGTATAGGTTCAGGTAATTTTTTTAGTTATCCCTTTGCCATTGATGTAAAAGGGGGAGAATCACAGCAATGGGGAGAGTTGTATAGAACAATTACAGTGCATCGGTACAAAAAGAGCTCAAAGGCATGAAGTTAGATTTCATAGCAAACAGGCTCTCACGAATAATTTTAGTAGAGGTTTGCCATCAATGACAAAGGGGGAGTTTGTTGAGTATTTTTTCATTGATGTCAAAGGTACAACATTAGTGTTGATATAAATATTGAGGTTTGAATATTATCTTAATATTCAATTTAACAACATTAGTTTTCGTAAAATATTTATCCATGTCAAAATTAGTGTGATGTCAAAATTTGAATATTTTAATATTCAACATCACAAAGGAATCTTATGACACATGGTGGGATGTGTAGTGGATATTTTTTTAACGAGGTACATTTAAAATGAAGGTTACTTAATGCATGATACATGTTTGAATTATGAAAATGGGAATTACATTTGCATTAGTGATGAATTAATGACATGGAGGAGTTACACAATTGAAGTAAAAAAGAGAATATATCCTTATGGGGTGGATTTTCTCATTTATGGAACATTAAGGACGTGTAAGGGAATTTGGTCATGTGTATTTGTTGAAAAATATGAGTTACACTTGACCATGAAAAAGAATATTACTATTTAGAGAAAATATTCATTATTTTTGTAACCGCCAAGTGATATGGCTTCCTCATTCCAAATATGGCACATTTGTTTTAAGTAAATTTTCCCATGGTATGGGCACATGGTTTTAGGGAAACCACAAGTGGTTTTTCCTCTCCTTCTTCCTATATAAACAAGTGTTGTGTGCACATTTTCTGAGTGAAAAAGAAAGAGCATTTTTTTGAGAGTGATATGTATGTGAGCGTTATTATTGTAAATATCTTAAGTGAGTATGAGTATGTGAGAGAGAAAATAAAGAAGGAGAAATATTATTGATTTGTATTGCAGATTTTCTGAAGTGGGTGCTTCGGATTGGGGATTGGTGTCTCCAGAAGTTGGTGCTTCGAATCAGAGATTTCAAAGTCAATGGTGTTTGCATTCAAGGGCTGAATTGGTGTTCGGCTTGGAGATTGGTGTCTTTTGTGAGTGGGTGCTCATACTTTGTAAACACTATTTTATTTCGGCTAGATTTGGACAGTAGATCCAAGCAGTCTCATTTTAGTGGATGTAGCCCATACTGGGTGAACCATGGTATATATGGTGTTATGTGCATTTTATTTCTGTGTGTGCTCTCATTTCTTTTCAGATTTTAATATCTTATTAAGTGTAAAAAAAAATTTAAGTTGGAGAAAATTTTAAATTGTGGAATACTGATTCACCCCCCCTCTCAGTATTCCTGTGCTTCTAATAGTAGGTAGTCATTCCAACTCAAATATATAACAACATCATCATATAAATCAACACAAATGACCCAAGAGGTCGGCTTGGGTCAAATCATCACGAACAAGCTCCAAGAACTCAAGTAAGCTCAAAATAAGCTTCTCAAGCACCAACAAATGCTCCAACATCTCCAAACTATTATGAAAAGTTTTTCAAGGATACATCAGCTCCAAAAAATTCATACACAGGTGCTCAACATAAAAAACAGTCTCAAGAAGCACCAAAACATTCATCTTCACCATGAAACTCACCAAGAAGCAAGAAATCCCCACTAGGTCTTCAATGCCCAAACTTTCAGTCTTAGAGAGTGACCAACTAGATATATACAATCTCATCATTACGAATCAAGTCATATACCATTGGAAATATATCTAGGTATAATTTCCAAGATAACTCATGTTTGCATTCAACTCCAAGTGGAAGACCTCAAAACAACTCAAACACTGTAACTACTCCAAACTGGCTTCAAGAATCCAAAACTAGGTATTCTAAACTCAGATGGTTCACATAAAAAATTAAATCATCAAGACACATACAGGTACCATTGGAAAGGTATCTGATTCTAATTTCTAGAAAAACTTACTTTATCTTCCAAACCATAGTGGAAGGCCTTCAACCAAAACAATCTCTACAACTTTTCATTTAGGCTTTAAGGACTCAAGAACCAGTCTTGAGAGAAACATGCACAAATACCTCCAAATCAACTTTTGAGATCAGCCACCACATGAAATACATCAAGGAAAATTATACCAACATGAAAAACACTAAAATCATATCTCACATCGAGAAATCTTACCCAACACACTTTTTTCAATCACCTTCTTGAGCAAACCAATTGGGGCTTTCTAGGCCATTAGGTATTCAACTTAAAAATAAATTCAAACCAATTATTTTAACACATACTATTAGGTGGAAATTAACTTTCCTTGACCATCAGATGCATCAACAATAAGAAAAATGACCAAAATCACTCCAAATCATAATATTAGCATTTTAGCCCTTGGCCAAAATTGGTAGGGTCACTTTGAACACCTGTAACTTCTATTTTATCCATTGTACAAACATAAAACATTTCATTCATCCTGAAGCTTCCATCTAAACCCTAAAATAACAAAAACCCACAAAATTATGATTTTTCTCTCTTTTCTCAAAACAACTGGAACACCAAACCACCACAAAAATGATCTCTAAAACCCTGATGCATCATATTTTCTTTCCAATACATTCTACATACCAAACAAATCAACTTTCCCAAATCTCTTTAGGAGGAGGGTTTTGTTAGGGTTGTAAACCACTTTAACTTGTTAATGATTGTTCATAAAACCTAGATGATCAAATGACCTCTTTTTTTTGCAAGAAAATATTAGATCAATGGAAAAATATCACCCAAAACCTCTGGGTCCCATGCAAATTGTATGAGATAAGGTGAGAAAAATAAGTTGCCAATTCGAGTTAGTTTTTGCCTCTCAAAAACCTGATTTCACCAAAAATGATGTATCTTCTAAAATATTCTTCAAACTGACCTAGAACTTGGCATGAAGAATCATTTCTACCTTATCTAACTATCCCAACTCACTACCATGCTCAAATAATCCTAGAACTCTCCAACCACAGTGGCTTACCTATGCTTTCCTAGCATGTATTCACCTTCTTACTTCCCAATGACCATTAAACATGACTAAACCTATTAGAACTGACCTAAAACACATCATACATTTCATATACACTATCACCATGCTTATACCATACTTCACCATAACTGATCAACTCTAAATATCATACCTCCAACTCATTCTACATGTTCTAGGACTAGCAATAGGCCTAGAATGGCCACTGCACATCATGAAAAACCATGAGCTGACCATGATGAATCAATGTAGACATAAATACACCATTGAAACATCATACCAAAAATTCTATAACTCATGAATACTTATACCACCTTAGGAGAACTCATACTATGACCAAACCTATTAGACCATGCTCTTGAACACCATAGGAAATCACCAAAACATGTCACAACCAACCAACCTTCATGTTTGACACAAAAAGACACCTTACATAGACTCATATGACACCTAAAAACCCTTTTCCATCAATGAGAATACTAAGACATTATGGCCAAAAATCTCTCCCTTTGTCATTGATGACAACCACCTTTAGAAACATTGATAGAAACTAACAAGACCAAACACCTACAAGACCTCTTTTTCATGTTTCTGATGCTTCTCCCCCCCTTTGAAATCTATGACAAAGGATACAATAATGATACAATATGAAAAATGAAAACACAAGACAAGACACAATGGAAATAATGGATAAGACACTCTTACTTTCTCAAATGACTCCCCCTTGGATTGTACTTTCTCTTTCTTGTCTTCAACAACAACTATAAGGATCTATAGACCCAAATATGATCTTTCACATATCTCCCCCTAAAATTCTATCCTCCAAATTTTTCTTTAGACTTATCATACATCTTCTTCTAGGTTTATATCATGTCAAGAAATCACTAACTCTACCTCCCCTACTAGCATGCCAGTAATTAGTACTAGGAGTCATAAAACACATTCTTAGTCCAAAACAACCAATCTTATCACTCTAATAGTACCATACACCGCATGTAAATATCTAACTTATGGCTCCCATTTATCTTATATCAATGAACTCTAACAATTTATACAAATACAAGGACTCATACCTTGACCACATGCTAAGATGATAAAGTGTATTAAATACCTTAGTCCTAAGTCTCTTTTTCATGTTATCTTAGTTGATACGATCACATGATCAACACCTCTTGTAATGTTTCTCTTATACAACCAAAAACTATGTCAAATCATCCTAGATCATTTGTTTGAGGGTCATTACAAGCTCCCCATGCTTCAAAATAATTTCTCAAATCTGTAGCACATCATTGATCATCTTCACAACCTTCAATACCTTATCATCATGCAATCTCAAACAAAAATGCAATACCTAGCTCCATATTCTAAGGATAAAGAGCATTTATTATCTCCCATAACCACATGCATCATAATAAACATCATGATCATCATGTGTATATTGTAATAGTACCTTCATGTCCTTTCATTAATTAATAACCTTTCTTAAGAGAAAAAAAACACTCTAGAAACCCTGGAAGCAATATCAACTTTGTCTTGTCATTCATAATGAAGTCCCTCAAGATCACACCAACATCATGACCATATCTTTAAACTATATTCATACTAATGGAGTTCTTAAGTTCACATACACAACTTCTAGGACAAATTTATAAACCTTGTCTCCTTATATATTAAGTGTTATCTCATAATTATAGGAACATGAATCATAGGGGTGTAACATACCTTAATTTGAAGTTTTAAATAGATGGAGGAAAGAATTATGAGCCTTTTAGTAGCATAAAAACCATTATTTATTTTCCAATCAATGTTTCGAATCCATCTTGATGACTGTCACATCTTCATGGAGCAAATGCAACCCATACTTGTAATAGCTTGGATCACATTTACTAGAGAATCATCCTTTTTTACATAGCTTCTTATGTTTTGTACTCGAGATCACCTTTTGATGATTTAACCAAACCATCAACATGACAATATACCTTTACATGACTGAAAATTGTATAGATAAAACCTTGGCCTTATCAAATTTTGTCATCTTCGTACTGTACCTCAACAAAAATTGGATTTCTTTCTTTGATATATCATAGAATATTTGAACATTTTTCATCTTCCTCTATTATTGAATGATATTATACCATTATAATACACTTTTGAGAATATATTACAACACTAGTCTTGATATTCAAACCAAATTCTTGAGGTTTGCAACTTGAAAACATACATTTAGGGTCCAAAAATACAAATATTACTTTTTCAATATTGAACCCAGAACTTTGAAATATTGCACATACCTTCTTAATCATCAATGACACTTCTAATGATTTCCTCAATCCTTTATGAAATCATGCCAAGCCTTAAGACAATAGCATGACACCATCAATCAGACCTGCATCAATAGGAATAACCTTCATACATTTTATTATTTGTACACAACTATTTGAATACATTTTCATGCTTCCTTTGCTTTCCAATGTTAATTTTCTTCATCTTCTTGGATTAATAATCAACCTATTTTGGAACATTATTGCACCTAATATTTTAATCATTCATGTATTGAGGTACCTTATTATAGCATCAACTCATACTAATGGAATCATAACTTCATGCTCCTCTATATATTGTTATATACCTCTTAAAAATCTTCGTAAGTAATGTAGAGAAATGAATCACAAAACTTTTGAACTCATATTTATTTAATGTTAACTTTATTCTTGTACATGGATCAGATATTTGAACATATTCATGTACTAATATACTTGGACCATAAATAGGGAACACTTATATATTCTTCATTTAATGACATTTTCAAGAACACACAGAGATAATGCACAGTGGAACTAATCATAGACCTTCTTGTATGCATGTAACTGAGTTGGTCCAACAAAATAAAATTTAGATGAGCCTTGAAGGTGAAACTCTGTAGTTTTGGATTCAATCCTCCAGATACTTCTTGTCACCATTTCAATGAAAATATGGTGTAACCTTTAATCTTCATACACATCCCTGACCTGGTTGTGACACTATTGACAATCCTTCATCTCTTCATAAGGCATATAATGATATTACAACAACTATAGATCATTTTTGCAATTATTTTGAAGAACATAAATCAAGTGACAATGCTTTACATAGTATCATAGACTATTGAAACTCAAGATCCAACATTTGGATTATTTCTTGACAAACTCAAACTTCAAATGGTTATTCATATAATATTTTGAGCCTCCTACAACACTTCCAAGATTTGACAGTAATTGTACTAACATGACATCACAGAATTTTTTTAATGATGGATATAGAATAGTGAAATACATAACCATAAAATCTTAACAATAAATTTTAACATTTTGAGACTCAACCATCAGTACTTCTCACACAGGATGTGACAATAAAGACCTGATAACACAAACTTTCTTGGAACCATAAGACTTGTATGAGAGAATTTTTTTTGATGATAGACTTGACTCTACTTATAATAAACAGACCACAATCCACAACAACCTTTGATAATATGATCTTATGAATGATCAAACCAACACAACTTTACTTTAGAGTAGTAGTCACAACATAGACTTTTGACTAAAACAACACATTTTTCAACACAATACTGGATAAACTAAAGACACATACCTTGACAAGACTAAAACAACATCTAGGAGCCCACATTATCAACACCAATGCTTACTTTGTCAAATGAATATCTTCTAGAAGCTTATATAATACATATAAATCTCATTAGGTTACTAAAATAGTAAATAAGCATCAAATGACCTCAAAGATTCCATCTTCACCCTTTCTATCTTTGAGATCTTGATGTTAGTTTAATTAATTATGCGTTATATAATTAATTATTTGGTTTTATTAACCATATATTTTTTATTTAAACATTATGGATGTTGTTATATTGTTTTAACAATATAATTATTGTGCTTCGTCAGCTATAATATTGGAAGCTTATGTAATCTGGAATATGGTTGCACCTATGCAACTTAGTTTCTTGTTTGTATTAAGTTGTAAAATACCTATAATTATTGCAACTCACTCTTGTGTAAATGGTTGATTGAATTTAATAGAATTTATCAAGATTTCACCCTTGTTGCTCATCTACATTTGGTACCAGAGTGAATTGAATCTCCTAGAAAGGTTGTAGAAGGTTTCAGAGGAAGAATAATTCGTAGATAAGAACTTTTCTTTGTTAGAGAGCCAGTGTTGCCTCCAACAGCTTCTCACATCTCCATGTAATCCCACAACCTCCTGTGTCAATTCTAGGTAAACATAAAATAATTTTTTTTTGCTTTGGTGCACTACACCAGGTAAATTTTCTCCCTGGAAGCTAATCATTTTCAATATATTTTTAAAAAATAAAAAATTTACCCCATTATGTGTTTTATCTCTAATATTAGAGAAGCATTTTGGTCTCTCCTAAAATAGCATTCCTTCAAATTTGGAGGACCAAGCTCCCACCAAGTTGCATTGGGCTTGTTTTTGCGGGTTTTCACTGAGTCATATACACTACACCGAGCTATTTTTTGTGGGTTTTACACAGACATAGCCCTACATACACAGACCAAACTCATGGTGCACACTCGAATGATCCCTACAAACCATCAAGTGACCAAGTTGTATGTTTGAAGCTCCTGAGTTGAATGCTTGACCCTGCAACCTACACAAAAATCACAAATTAGTGGCTACAGTAAATAAAAACTCTTTTACACGGCGACCAAGTTAAATGTTATTGTTTTCTGTTGAAGCCAAGTTAACTTTGGTGTGGATCAGTTCTCCTCAATACAACTTTGCTATCCCCTGTGACCCCTGATCCATGAGCTCCACATGTCAAGCTCCTCACTACATCCAAACGCACCTGCAAACAATACAACAACAAATACAAAGCCATCAACACACAACAAAAGTTCAGGTCTCCAATCAACGCACCTGCATTAAAAAACAATGAAGCATCAATAAATATAAAATGAAATAATACAAAGGCGTGAATCTCAACCAAAGGAAAAGAGATAAAAATGAATACATATATGATTTTTTAGAAAAATACAACCCTAAACCACCTACTGCACCATGTGGAGCTTCTGCCAAGTCACATTTTTTCAAAAGGTGAGTTTGAAATTCATCTTCTTTAAATACAAGTTTGTTCTTTTCATATGCCAAGCGTACATAGTGCCGAGTTGGATAAGTGGAAGTGACTTGGGAGTGGGAGGTGCATGGTTCGAATCACACAAAATAACACAATTTTGAAATTTGGAGGAAAATTTAGAAAACCTGCAACATTTGGAGGTGTATTTATCAAAAAAATCATTGCTAAACAACATAGTTACAAATAAATGGGCTACTACATATTAAGTGAGAAAAAACGTAATTTAGGGAAAAAATAATTCTCCTATTAGGCCTGTATTTTCATTTCGAGAAACTTTTTCCAAAGGGGGGATAGCTAAAAATTGCACTTTCAGCTAGTTTTTTGCAATTCTTCGCATTTTGGGTCATATTGGGCTCCAGAGGACACCATGGCCCACAAAACAAAAAATAATTTCAAGCCATTCAATTTTTCCAAATTTTTGAATGCAATTGTAGACACCAAATTCGTGTCTTACGACCCCTTGTGACCCGCATCCCATTTCGCAACCTAACCTCATTACCTAAACCTTACACAATTATTTATTAATTACCTTGTAATTGATAAATCCACATCACCATACCCGCCACCTCACTCTGCCACCTCATCATGACCTAGCCCTAACCCTAAACTAACCTAATTAAGACCCATGACTTGGTCTAGACTCACATCCATAACTAATGCCTCCTTACTCGCACCCAAAGCCGACCTTCTAGCCATTTGACCAAGCCCACAACTGATCTCTTGGGAGAAAAGCAGGGAAGGTGGGCTATTTTACTAAAAATAGCCTACTTTTTCCTTACCGATGCCTGTTCCTACTCGACCGCCGTCGGTTACGCAACCGCCATCGGTTCCCTGTAAATGGGCTCCCCAAACCAAAACAACGGATCAGAATTTCATTTTGGAGATCAGTCGAATGATTTTTGAATCAACAGAGAGCATTGTGAGTGAGGAACAGAGTCCAGATCTTCACTTGACAGAGCAGAGACGAGTAAAGAAACCAGAAGTGTTTACAACCAAGGAGATCAACTTGCATCTTGGTCAAAACCAGTAAGTCACATCTTGCATGTCCTTTGTTATAAGATTTCTTATGCTTCTTGAATCTCAGTGCTCCTAAATCCGTTTCTGAATCCGCTACCCAACGTGCCATTGCATCTAACTATCATTCTTTTGTTTCTAATCATCCCATTTCCTAATACCATCCAAAAACCAGCCATTACAAACACCATAGCTACCAAGAAGATCCCAGAACCCACCGGTATCGGTCATCAGTAACTGCCATCGGTTATCAGTAACCGGCATCGGTTCCTCTAATCAAAACCAGAAAACCAGCATTTCCCCCTACCCAGTTTAATGAAACAATTTAATTGATATTTTGCAAGTCTTTTGTGTTAATTCATATTAGCAGGGGAACTGACCACCTTCGAAAGGAAGTTTTATATTTCCTAGGCCCAAGGCAGTTTCCTCATTTATTGTTTCATCAAAATCTTGTGGTCTTGTGTTCTTATTTGCAGGTAGTCCTTCCAAGACAAAAAGGAGTTCTCCGCAGTCAGCCTGATCTTTCTCTATGGTACGCGCACACCATCTCGACAGTCAACAGGTATTCCTCCTAACCCTAACCTCATCTGTTTCTAAAAGGAATGAAAGGATAGAAGCAACTATATTCCCAGAAGCCGAAACATTCCGAGCGAAACAATGGGAAAGCAAAAGAAAACACACCTGCGGCATCTCTTTCTCCGTCAAACATCCTGATTGCACCACCACCTAAAGTGGTCATTCGCGGACACGCCTATCCCGTCTCTAATGGCATTGCCCACCGAAATATGATTAAACAGCTTCACCAATCACCCGTAAAAATGACACTGTATGATCTCATTCAGAATTCTGAATCTCATCGACAAGCTCTCATTGAGATCCTTCAAGGGATAGAGGTTTTACCTAATGAAACCCTGCCTGTCGCCTCCATTCTAACACCCAATCACGTTGCTTCTCTCACCAAACAACCCACTGCCCCAACCACTTCTGTCTATGTACAACAAGCTGCTGCAGTCAGTTTCTCTGAAGATGAAATTGTCGACTTTGGTACAGAAGACCCTGACCCTGCCCTTTTCATCTCCGCTTACGTCCGGGATATTCGAGTACGTCAGGTTATGATTGACGGGGGCGCTAGCCTAAACATCATCTCTTCAAAAGCCTTCCAACATATGAACATCCCTTCTAGTTGCATGTGTGCCAACCCCATCATGTTGCGGTCATTCAATGACGCTATTACTTCTACCTTAGGCACCGTGATCCTCAACATTCGCGTAGGACCACGTACTTTACCCGAAATCTTCTATGTCCTTGAGGGAGAGTTCCAATATAATATATTGCTGGGTCGTCCTTGGATCCGAGCCATGGGATGCGTTCCCTCAACATTACATAGATGCATAAAATTTGAGTACGAGGGGAAGTCTTACACCGTAAAAGCTGACCCTCCCCCCTTTAAAACCTGCAATATGTTATACCACCCTAACGATGTGCTTATACCAATCAAGACACCCATACATTTAACCCAACCATCCTCCTCAAATGTACCTCAACCATCCACCTCAACCGCGCCTACGCCTTCAATTGATGAAACCACCATCGCAAAAACCACTTCCCTTCCCGCAGCTAACATTCCAACCTCCGACCCCTTAGTAGATGTTTTTCAGCACCTTACGCTGGGGGAATACCACCTATATAACGTTAGTTCTTTCCCTACCCTGCAGGAGTATGGACAATTACATGCACATCCCACCTACGACCGTCGCGTGGGGGAGATAATCTCTTACAGACCACCCCATTGCCGCACTAACCTAACGTATGGGGGTGTTGATGCATCCTCCATTACCCCTGAACCTCCTCTTGGTGTGGTTCCTTTCCAATCCGATTTTCAATACTTGACAAATCGTCGTTTCGCCCTTACCTTCTTGACTCGTTGTGCTTGGAAAGGCTTTGGTTTTGGCCTTTACGAACAAGGCCGACATACACTCATTCCCGTGACTACCCGTAAACACAATGATCGCAGTGGTCTTGGTTTTCCCGAAACACCTACACAGGAGACACCTCCTGTCAGCTGTATCCTGGAAGAAGAAGACGTCGCCCCTACCAAACCATCATCACCCACTTTGCCATCATCACCCGCAGAATCTATAGACCCTAAATCCATCCCTCCTAGCTTTTTTTTTTCATAAATGCTATCTTCATAGGTCCTCTCACTTATCAACGCGATAATGACGACCCATCTTCTTTGCCCCTTATTTATCCAGACATGATCGAAGAGGATTCGCCTTTGATTAATGTTGTTGAATGCCAGGATGACGACTCCATCCTCACTTACCTTGGCGCGGATGATTCTTATATTCAATGAGCCTTACCATCTGAAACCCAAACTATGCTGAACGAATCTACCATAGAAATCAATATCCACACGGAGGAGGATCCCCACATTGTGAAGATTGGACAATCCCTTAACACATCAGAACAAGCCGCCTTTACTACCTTTCTCCATGCTCGCAACCAAGCTTTCGCATGGTCTTACGCTGACATGCCAGGAATTGATCCTACCATCGCCGTCCATAACATCACCCTAAACCCCGATTCCAAACCAGTCAAACAGAAATTGAGAAAAATGCATCCACGCATTGCTCTCTTGGTCAAAGAGGAGCTCCAACGACTCCTTTCTGTTTCCTTCATCTTCCCTATTGACTATCCTCAATGGATTTCTAACATCATACCTGTCACTAAAGCGACAGGGGGACTTCGGATATGCACAGATTTCTGGGATCTTAACCTCGCTTGCCCTAAGGATGACTTCCCCTTACCTAGCATTGACCAACTTGTTGATCTAACTGCAGGTCATGAGATGCTCTCTCTCATGGATGGCTTTTCAGGATACAACCAAATTTTGGTTGCCCCTGCCGATCAACACAAAACTACCTTCATAACTCCTTGGGGAACCTTCTGTTATCGTGTCATGCCATTTGGCCTTAAGAATGCTGGTGCTACCTATCAGCGGGCTATGACCTACATTTTTCATGACATTATGCACACTATCCTTGAAGACTATGTCGACGATCTTCTCGGTAAGTCTAAACATCGTAGTGAACATCTCGATGTTTTAACCATTATTTTTGATCACCTGTTACAATATTCTATCCGCCTTCAACCGAAGAAATGTGTCTTTGGTGTTCTTTCAGGAAAACTTCTTGGCTTTATCGTCTCTTTGCATGGCATTGAGGTCGATCCATCTAAAGTCAAAGCTATCCTAGAAATGCCCCCACCCAAAAATCTCAAACAATTGCGTAGTTTACAAGGTAAGCTCCAATCTATCCGATGTTTCATCTCCCAACTCTCGGATCGGTGTCAACCTTTCCATCACCTCCTTAAAAAGGATATTGCATTCCAATGGAGCGAAGAATGTCACCAAGCCTTCGAAGCTCTCAAATCCTATCTCTTGCAGCCACTCGTGCTTATCCCACCCCAAGACGACCGCCCTTTCTACCTTTACCTTTCCACCACCAACCACGCTGTAGGAGCCATGCTTGCACATCATGACTCTGAGAATCGCGAACAAGCTGTTTATTATATAAGTCGTACTTTGGTGGACTATGAGACTAGGTACACACATGTAGAAAAATTGTGCCTTGCCCTATCATTCGTGGCCACCAAACTCCGACACTACCTTCTAAATCACAAGACTTTCGTCATCACCAATACGGACCCCATCCATTACATGTATGCCAAACCTCATCTGAACCAACGCATTGCTAGATGGTTCATGCTTCTCGCCGACCTCGACCTTGAGTTTGTCCACCAGAAATCAATCAAAGGACAAACCATCGCAGACCAACTTGCGGAAGCTCCTTTACCAGGGGAACAATTTACCGATTTCACATTTCCCGACGAACTCATCGCTACTCTTTCCCTTACGGAGGAGTCATACCCAATGACCCTCTTCTTCGATGGATCTAAATGCCAGCGCAGCGGAGGAGCCGGCGTTGTTCTCATTCCTCTCAACGCTGAACCTATGCCTCTTTCATTCCGACTTGATTTCCCTTGCACTAATAATACAGCGGAATACGAGGCCCTTGTTCTGGGTCTCCAAGTTATGTTACACTTAGGTATCACATCTATCAACATTTTTGGCGACTCTCAATTGGTAGTCAATCAAGTTATGGGCATCTACCAATGCAAAAAACGAGGAACTTCAAAAATACAAACACTACGTGGATTCACTTCTAGCCTTATTTACCCACTATTCTATACAAACCATTCCCCGCTCCACTAACAAATTTGCGGATACTATGGCTTGCTTAGCCTCGCAAATTCCCGCCCGCGCCAACTGAATCTGAATTATTCGTCGTGGTCCAACAACTTTTTACCCCATCCTATTCAACCCCGGTAGTTTGTATGATAAATACTGTGTCTACTAATTCACAGGATACCTGGTACCACCAATTTCACGACTACCTTACAATCTCTGTCCTCCCACCTGACCTTACTAGTAACGGCAAACGTGCTTTTCTTAAAAGTGTTTCACGTTATGTTGTCATGGGGGGACTCCTCTATAAACATGGCTTTGATGGCATCCTCCTTCGCTGTCTAACTGGCGCGGAGGCCACTCATACCATCCAACAGGTCCATGACGGTATTTGTGGTGGACATTTTAGCGGCCTTGTCGTGGCCAAACGAATCCTTCGCCTTGGTTATTATTGGCCTACTCTCAATAACGACTGCTACGAATATGTTAAGCGTTGTGTTATGTGTCAGCAACATGCCAACCTTCAACATACTCCTAGCCACCCGCTCCAGATCGCTCGAGATCTTTGGCCCTTCTCACAATGGGGTTTAGACCTTATTGGTGAGATTCACCCAACCTCTTCACAACGTCACCGTTGGATAATCACAGCGACCGAATATTACACAAAATGGGTGGAGGCTATTCCACTCATTTCAATCAAAAAAGAAAAAATTGTCGAGTTCATTAACCACCACATTATCTGTCATTTTGGTGTTCCTCATCCCCTGATAACAGATAATGGAAAATCTTTCAAAAACAAGTTGTTGCAAGACCTGTGTGACAACTTTGGTATCAAACTTAGTTTCTCATCACCTTACTATCCACAAGCCAATGGGTAAGCCGAGTCCTCTAATAAAACACTAACCAAAATCCTCATGAAAGTTGTCAATGAATCCGGAAGAAATTGGCACGATCACATTCCCTTTGCCCTTTGGGCTTATCATACTAGCATTCGTACCTCTACTAATGCCACACCTTTTCCTTTGGTATACGGTACGGAGGCTGTTTTGCCTCTCGAAATACAAATACCCTCCCTTAGAATATCTCTTCAGGATATTCTCACCAACGATGATTTCTGCCAAGAGCGGTTAACCCAATTGGAGCTTCTTGACGAACGCCGTCTTACAGCTCTTGATCACCTTCAAATCTATCAAAAACGCATTAAACGTGCTTATGATAAGCGACTTCATGAGCGTACCTTTAAGGTTGGTGATCTTGTTCTCAAAGAGAATCAACATGTAACCAAACTAGAAAAGAGCAAACGTGGAAAATTTGCTCCCAATTGGATTGGGCCTTATATAATCACTCATACCTATGGATCTGGTACTTATCGTTTAGCTTCGCTTAATGGTAAACCTGAGCCTGAACCCCTTAATGCCTTGCATCTTCGACCATTCTACTTTTGAAATTAGTGTTATATCACTTCTTATCTACCTGCCGCTCATCCCTTGAGCTCACTTACCACTACATACACTCTGTTTCCTACACCTCATAATAACAATCAAGCTCACATAGTTTGATCCTCACCTCCCCTTGACGAAGCCTTCCCCTTTTTAGTCTAGTCCATGAATTCAAAATATTAAAATAAGCCGTATTCTTATGGGATTTTCTTGATTCAAACTTCCTCCTAAACTAGATGCTTCACGCAAAATGAACATCTAGTCATCTAAATTAAATATAGACTGCTCCCTCAAAGGACAGCTATATGCCGAACTATTGCTGCTATTATATATAGACTGCTCCCCCAAAGGACAACTATGCATTACAATCATATCTGCTACTATAAATAGACTACTCCCTCGAAGGACAGCTATACACAGTCAACCTTTATCAGAAGCTTCTCGCATTGATCAGCTTCGTGAAGACCTCAAGAATAATACAATCAATATCCCTTGTAGACTTCCCGCATCGATCAGTCTACATTCAATAAAAGAAAAGCCTCATTCAAAAGGACTTTTGAGTCATGGACTTGTCTATTTAGGGTAGGTTCTCTTTCGTCAGAACACTCACTTTGTAATAAGTTCTTCGTACCTCAGCTATATCATCCACCTCACCTCACCATTTGTCAAAGCAACAAAACTCAAGGGACGTGACGTATATCCGATATATTGTGATTATACAACTCTTTTCACCTATCGACTTCTCGCCTATGCAAGGTACCTAGGGATTCAAGCTCATCCTATGTTAATATGTGGTTTGTTTAGCTCTTCTCAACTACGGGACACTTTTGCCTCTTTTGCTCGACTCTAGGATTGTGTGTTGAGCTTAATCAGGATACGGTTCCCTACTATTTGGGTAAGCTAACTTTCACTTTACCTATACCTACATCAACATCGCCCATACCTTACCAACACCAACAACATTACCCTATCAACATCAAATTCTTAATCAACCAACAAATTGCCTAACCGTACCCAATTGCCCTGAATTCACCTCTCCCTGATCCTAAGGGAGAACTACATCGGTCTGAGGCCCCTCCTTGCTTTGTGCAATGGGCTATGTAGGCAACACTTCGGAGACATGGGGTCTCCTAAGGTTAGCTCGACCATCCCCCTACCATAACCTATCCTGTGTGGTGAATATAAATATTTTTGTGTATTTCTATTTAATCACAGTCCTCTTTATCCTTTTTCAAAACACCGAAAATCAAAACACAAACAATCTTATTATTATCATAACTCAAATCAACATACATATTCAGTTTTATTTAGATGTTAAACAAATACATCTTCTCTATCATCGACAACGCAGGTCGGTATCCTTATTTATTCTTATACCTTGCTAACATTTACTCAGACCCTCACGCCTCATCCCGAACTAGGTGATGATCGTGATCGTCAACCCCCTCTCGCCGGGCCCTCTCTGTCCTCAAAGGTACCACGGCTATTGGTACCAGCCCCTCTGATCTGCCAATCTCTCCTGTAACATATGAATATGCCCTCTCACATGAAGGACTCCAGCTTCTAGTCTCCCCGCCCGTGACTCCGCAACCACTAACAATCCTCTTGTCTCATTCACCTGCGTTTGGAGCTGCTGAACCAAACGCTACAGATGATCCCTCTCTGCTGTAATCACCGCTATGTCAGGATGCTCACGTACACCTCACAGTTCTGCTACCCACCATAATCTATAGGCCTCTGTCGTTCCCACATCCATTACCCTGCGATCGGCTGCTACCTCTTCAGGCCCTTCTGGAGGTGTTGGCCGGGGAGGTGAGAATGCTGCCTCGGCATCGATCCTCATATATGGTCTATAAGCCAGGGGTATATCCTGCACAAATCCAAATTGTCGCCGCACGCGATCTATAGGAATCCTCTCATACTCACCCGGCCTGTGCCCTGCGATCCACCTCAATCGCTCTACACCCCTCAACTCCTCAGCTATGTTCTCTGTTACCATATAGTTTCCGTATGGCCTCCAACAGATATCTGCAACCATCACTCTCTCCCATACCTACCTGTAATACTCAATATCACCCGTCACGGCCTGGGATCCGGCCTCTTGTTCTGTCTGGACCCATCGTCTGAATCCCAACCTCTGCACTCCGGTCTCTCCTACCTGGAGGGATTGGCCTATTGGTCACACACAAACAATGTGCTCATAGGCCCAACAGTGTAATAAGTATGAACAATCCAGCGTCGTCCTGTGATTTCGCCTACAAGCCCATAAACCCCTGTATAGCTTCGCCAAATATACAGGTGCCCATGCAAAAGTCACGTTCCTTTCTACCATCTCCCAGATAACACACATCAATGCCTTTGGAAATCTTCCTCCTTCCGCCCTCGGTAACGCATAATACCCTACCGCTATCATTAATATCACTGCTAACCTTGTCTCCTCAGGGTGTGCTGCATACATTACCCCATATGTAAAAGATAAACCCCGCTATGTCAAATCTCGTGCGTATGGACCAAATACTGCTGTTATCGCTCCCCGTGCCACGCTAGGTAGTGCTTGATATACTGGTTCTCCTATAATAGGGAGTCTCAAAATCCGAAACACATCTTCCAATGTTACTGTCATCTCCCCTGTTGGCAGATAAAAGGTATTTGTCTCGGGATTCCATCTCTCAATCAATGCCTGCAACATAGCATGATTACGTGTGATTCGTGAATAATAGCGGATTCCACTTAACCCCAAACGATTTATCAATGTCCATTCAGCTGCTGTTACATCCACTCGGATTCATGACAATAGCGCTGGCACACTATCATTCATCCTCAATCCTGCCTCTGCCTGCATACACCAAAACAACAAACAACCATTCAATCCGTCAGGGTTTTTTTCAAACATTCTAGAAATTCCTCCAGTAACCGGTATCGGTTATACATAACCGATATCGGTCCCTTAACTGATATCGGTCATGCAGAATTGACATCGGGTCGCTACCCAACTTTCACCCCATTCTTTGCCCTTATTTACTCCTTGCCTCTTTTTCACCAATATCGCCTCTATCCACCTTTGCTGCACAACATTTGTTCACTTGTCCAGACCTGACCTACGGCCTCAACCTACCATTCGGCTCGACCTAAGGCCTCAACCTACCTATTCGGCCCGACCCAAGGCCTCGCCCTACCTATTTGGCCCGACCCAAGGCCTCGCCCTAACCTATTCGGCCCGACCGAAGGCCTCAAACCTACCTATTCGGCCCCGACCTAAGGCCTCAACCTACCTAATTGGCCCGACCCAAGGCCTCGCCCTAACCTATTTGGCCCGACCTAAGGCCTCGCCCTACCTATTTGGCCCGACCCAAGGCCTCAACCTACCTATTTGGCCCCGACCCAAGGCCTCACCCTAACCTATTCGGCCCAACCCAAGGGCCTCGCCCTAACCATTATCCGGCCTGACCCAAGGCCTCACCCTACCTATTCGGCCCAACCCAAGGCCTCGCCCTAACCATTAGGCCCGACCCAAGGCCTCAACCTACCTATCCGGCCTGGCCTCAACCTACCCATCCGGCCCGACCCAAGGACCCAAGGCCTCAACCTACCCATCTAACCTGACCCAGGGCCACCACCCAACCACTTGGCCTGACCCAAGGCTGTATCACTTCAATACCATACCCACAATCAACATTTTATTTTATCCATCCATCATGTACCTTTTGTTCAATCGAGCTCACATGTTCGTGTTTTAGCATGATTAGGGTCCTTGACTTGATCTGTCGACCAACTTTGCCTAGACCTAGACCGTGACGTTTATCTCAACCAAACCAACCATTTGGTACTGCCGAACATGCCTAAACGTTCCTGTACCTCACCTGTTATATACCCTGGAGCTACTTCCTATGCCTTGGATACCAGGATTATATCACCCTTGTTTGGATAAACTATCGACCTTTGCCTACACATTGCTGGTTTGCTTGTCAAATCATGTACCCTCGTCGTACTATTGCATTTCAACATGTGTCTGCTTCCTTGGACCTACCCCACCACCTTACCATCCTCTCTACAACATATACCCTTTATCAACCCTATCCCTGATTTCCCGTTCACTCAATCTGTGATAGATTTGAGGGGGATTACCTATATCCTTAACATGAGAAACCACTTCATATTATTGTCCGCGCAGCTTTACAGAAAAAGCTACACGACAATAAGGGGCTAATGTAGACACCAAATTCGTGTCTTACGACCCCTTGTGACCCGCATCCCATTTCGCAACCTAACCTCATTACCTAAACTTTACACAATTATTTATTAATTACCTTGTAATTGATAAATCCACATCACCTTACCCGCCACCTCACTTTGCCACCTCATCATGACCTAGCCCTAACCCTAAACTAACCTAATTAAGACCCATGACTTGGTCTAGACTCACATCCATAACTAATGCCTCCTTACTCGCACCCAAAGCCGACCTTCTAGCCACTTGACCAAGCCCGCAACTGATCTCTCGGGAGAAAAGCAGGGAAGGTGGGCTATTTTACTAAAAATAGCCTACTTTTTCCTTACCGATGCCGGTTCCTACTCGACCACCGTCGGTTACGCAACCGCCATCGGTTCCCTGTAAATGGGCTCCCCAAACCAAAACAACGGATCAGAATTTCATTTTGGAGATCAGTCAAAGGATTTCTGGATCAACAGAGAGCATTGCGAGCGAGGAACAGAGTCCAGATCTTCACTTGACAGAGCAGAGACGAGTAAAGAAACCAGAAGTGTTTACAACCAAGGAGATCAACTTGCATCTTGGTCAAAACCAGTAAGTCACATCTTGCATGTCCTTTGTTATAACATTTCTTATGCTTCTTGAATCTCAGTCCTCCTAAATCTGTTTCTGAATCCACTACCCAACGTGCCATTGCATCTAACTGTCATTCTTTTGCTTCTAATCATCCCATTTCCTAATATCATCCATAAACCAGCCTTACAAAACACCATAGCTACCAAGAAGATCCCAAAACCTACCGGTATCAGTTATTAGTAACCGGCATCAGTTATCAGTAACCGGCATCGGTTCCTGTCATCAAAACCAGAAAACCAGCCTTTCCCCCTACCCAGTTTAACGAAACAATTTAATTGATATTTTGCAAGTCTTTTGTGTTAATTCATATTAGCAGGGGAACTGACCACCTTCGAAAGGAAGTTTTATATTTCCTGGGCCCAAGGTAGTTTCCTCATTTATTGTTTAATCAAAATCTTATGGTCTTGTGTTCTTATTTGCAGGTAGTCCTTCCAAGACAAAAAGGAGTTCTCCGCAGTCAGCCTGATCTTTCTCTACGGTACGCGCACACCATCTCGACATTCAACAGGTATTCCTCCTAACCCTAACCTCATCTGTTTCTAAAAGGAATGAAAGGATAGAAGCAACTCTATTCCCAGAAGCCAAAACATTCCGAGCGAAACAGCATGCATAGTTCTTTTGTGCAAAAGACAATACAACATAAGCTTTCAACAGGTTGCCATTGTCATACCGCAAATATTGTAACTACCCAGAAACTGGCAGAAAGTTGTAATAACAAATAGTAAAATAAAATGGTATTAAAACAAGCATGAAATGCACTAGAACTCATTCAAAGTAAAGTTCGGTAATATACAATGCCTCTAGGAAAACACCTAGAGGGAAGCCGTCACAATATACTTTTAACAGTTAGACGCCTAATCATAGCCTGCAACAACATCGTCTGGTCATTGACCCTTCAAATTGATGGGGACCTAATAAGCTCACAGTGGACTCACTATGAGCCTTCTCCATCCTTCTCCACGAATGATTGCATGACATACCAATATGGACTGAGAAATCTATCCTCTATACTAGCTTAGTACATTCCGTGAAATGAGGAAATAAATTTGAAACCGGTGTCAAAAATAGCACATGACCCCTTGCAGTTTACTCTACTAGTCATTGAAAAACCAGAACCTATGTACAAAAGAAAGGAACCCCATGCACACTGACCTATCACCCAGCAGGTGTTAGGCGCTCACCCGATGCATGTGCGGGTGTTAAGTCTCTCTTTTATGTGATTTTAGTGGGAAACATCATCTATGATCCATGTTTAAGAGATTTGAAAGGAAGTAAAACATACAAGCACCATAGAGCTTCAGAACGGCTTCTAGATCCTTGCAGTCATTTCAGACAGAAAGAGCTTAACATATTTTATAACTTTTACCAAAACAGAAATAAGTTGTACAAGCATCCATACTTAATCATAAACATAAATGAAAAAGAAATTTGAGAAAGATGTATGCATCAGAATCATCAATGTTCATATTCATGTAAGTTGGTAACCTCATTACATTCATGGAGCCATTACAGAATGTCACTAAGAAGAAGACCACAGTCATTTATTATAACTAGACTTATGTGGCTAGGCTCTCAAAAGAAGGTTTATACCACCCCCATACCCTTATTACATCCTTCCCTAAGCACAATTACCCAAACTAACAAAGTTCTTGCAGTATTTCTATAGAGCTCCACCCTCTATCTATTTCTCTCTATCTTTACTTCTATAGGCGCTTGTATATATAGGATTTCTGGACTGCCAACTCATCCTCCAGTGGCCTCAGATCCAATGCCAAGTGTCTGAATGTGGTCCTCCATTTGAGCATGCTCCTCCAGGCCTGAGCTTTCCACTTTTTACCATGATGTGCTTCTAGAAGCTTCTACCGCAGGCATGCTCCTTCCTGGGCCAACCTGTCGCCAGGCTGGCACCTTATCTACTCCACATGCGTAGTCGGGTCATGCTTTTCACATGTTCTGCCCAAAATTCCCAATATGGCTAAGTCATGAACCCTTGGTTTTGTCTACGCATGTGCCACAGGTTTCCTTAAAGCCTTCCTTAAACCCTTCCCTACGCGCTTTATCCTTGCGTGCCTTTCTTCAACTAGGCCTTGCATGCCTATGCACCTTTTTGTACTTAGCCAATATTTTAGGGGCCCAACATCACCCCACACTATGCCTATTCTCTGTCTATGGGAACACTTCTCCAGTGAAGAGAAAGAATATAGTAGACTTACGCCTTGGGATAAGAATAAGGGGATGAAAGAATAGGGAAATAAGAAATAATGGGGAAGTGATGAAATCACTTCAATAATCTAGGAAAATCATTTTACAAGTTGGCCTCCAACTTTTTTTAGGCATCGACTTCATTCTGCACTCTCTGACAGAGGTCACCAACCAGGGTGCTCACCTTCTCAAAACTTAGTCCATTTCCTTGTGTGCTTATGGTGTTAGAAATTTTCTCTAACTCTTTGCCTACATCATCCAGTGCATCCATTCTTCATGTAATCTGTGGGTATAGTTCCTTCAACCAATTTTTGATTGAACCCCTTAAGGTTTCAATGGCTTCAGATTTTATTTTGACCTCGGCAAGGATTTTGTCCCTTTCCGCCCTATTTCCCTTATTATTTTCTTGAAACTCCTTGAGTTCTGCTTCATGAGTGGTGACCAAGATGCCTGCCACTTTGTATTTGTCCGTGTAATTGTCGTATGCGGCCTCAACAGTGTGGGAAGCAACTTTTATACCACCAAGAACCTTGCTATACTCAGCTATGAAATGCCATGAATTTCAATTTATCTTCTTTCTCTAAGCGTGTGGCCACTTCTTCTACAGATTCCAAGGCTAACGGCTGCCTCTCCATGGTGAGGACTCTTGTTAAATCCTCTAGGAATCCCAAAGAAAATCCATACTTCTGTGCAGGAGGTGCTAGGTCTGGATGCTTCAACACTATAGCATTATTAATGGACTCCACCTTTTTGTATACTACACATACTTTATCCTTCTCATCTTTTAACTCATGCTGCAACTGGGTGCTGATTAGTTTCTCTTGACTTAGCTCCTTTGCCCTTATAGCTAGCTCTTCCTCTTTCTTCTTCAGGTCCTCCTCCAGATCTTTGATTCTATCATTCCACCCGAAGAGTCTAGCTTCGACCTCAACAAAGACCTTGTTGAGCGCGTTGCATAGTTGTTCATCTGAGAGCTACTGAGCATTCACCACTGGGTTGTCTTCTCTTGGTCCTGGTAATGTTATTATTTCCCCGTGGCTTACTTCAAATTTTCTCTCATCAAGATGGGACTCAATTTCCCATGAGAGCATCTTCCTTGTTCATGGGTATGCAACCTCCTTATCAAAAGATGACATTTCCACGAGCTCCTATGCTTGAATCATGCTTTGGAACCGCATGTGAAATAATTTTTTAGGGTCATCAATATAACCTATCCCTGGCCTCTCCTCCCCTGTGCACCTTCCTCCCATGTGCATGCCCTTAGGAATACTTATAGTTAAAAATGGGGCCTTTAGTGTTGCCATGGTCCCTTTTTGCACTCTCCTCCTTATCCTTGTTCAACATCATCTCAGCAATGCGTTCTAACTTCTCCTCCACCAAGGTCTTAATTTTATTTGTTTCTTCTCTCTCTGCCACCTTGGTTATTTATTCCAGCGTAAGGCTTGGGGCCTTCTATTTCTACGCGCCAATCTCCTCACTTCCCACATCCTAGGTGCCTTACCCTTCCTGGCTATCCTTGCACCCCACGAAAAGGAACCCCTGTTCCTCTTCTCTGCCTTCTTCCTCTAAATCATGCACGTTGAAAATAGGTGGCTCTTGATCTCTTTCAAGTTTGTCTTCCCTACTAACATCTTCTTCACTATCATCTTCTTCACCTATGTATTTCTCTAAACTCCTAGTTTCTTCTGAGGAGGTCTCCTCTTTTATCCTCTTCTTCTTCCTAACCAAGGATTTCAGTGTAGGTGACTCTATTTCTTCTTCTCCCGAGGACTCCTTATTTTATGGCTTTTCTAGCTCTGGAGTCTTTTCTTTGACTATGGGCTTCTTCTTGCATAAATACATACTTGTTCTGGTGCTTGTCCTAGGGGAACCTATTACTTGTGTATCCACCACACTTGGTATTTTCTTCTCTGGCTCTTTTTCCTCCCATTTGGGTGTGGGTCTCTTCCTGCCAGTTGGGTCCTCAGGTATAGGCACCTCATTCTCTAGATACGTGCCCTTTTTAGATTTAGGTCTTATGCAGAGGTATACATGCACCATGGATCCTCCTACAATGGGAAAATTCATGGGCCTTGTCATTTGAACTTCATGTGACATGTACCTCTCCACATACGCGCTTGTTAGGGTAGACCAACCCTTTACACATTTCCCTATGGTCCCTAGTCTAGATTACCAAGGTCTAGTTTCAACTTCTTGGATTCTTTGAACATGTTTACTCCCACCTGGAAGTATTGAGCTATGAAGGAAAAGGGGAGATTACACCATGGGCTCCATGTCTCATCCATTAGTCTGAATCTACCCAGGTAGAAAAGTTGGTACAAAGAAAATTAAGCTTCTCCTTTGGTGGCCGCTAGTAGTTGTTCGGGAATCCTCCATTCCACCCTGAATGGGTTTCTCATGCATGTATACCATTTATCTAGGTGTGCCTTGTGCACGGTTGTCATAGTGTCACAGGCATATTTTTCAAATCTCTGTATGGGTGAAGGGTCCTCAGTAGGGTACTCCCACACAAATTTTTCCAATGCATCAGGTACTCCAATCTCTAAAAACACAATGGTTAGTAGGACATTACTAAAAAGGATCCTATCACCTTCCTTCACGTAGCTGACAATCTCATCCGATGAATGTAGACAAGTTGTAGATGGTGCCCTTTGAAATTTTCTTGCAAACATGCAACCATGGCTTATTGACCTGGGTCCATCTCTCCTAGCCATTTAACTTTGTCACAAGGTACACGGCCATCTTCATTACTGGGTCCTTGATGTCTGTGATATCATAGTACCTTGACCCCTTTTTGTATGCATAGGCGGTGACTGTCTCCTTAATTGCCTCTTTGTCCCTTAGGTCATCCTCCAAACTATCTCCTTCATAGATGAGGCCTGTGAAATGTGAAATGAGCTGAGGGGTAATGTGCATCTTGTGCCCTATGAAGTGGAAGTAGTCTTCATGCACGACATCAACCATTGATATAGGCACTCAGGCTTCCCAAAGTAGGGAAACTCAAAGAGTTGCAATAACCCTGCCTTCTCCAACTTGACCTTCACATCATCGTTATAGATGGGAAAACCCTCTGGTGTCCTTTTATTTGTTGGGCACACTAACTCCAGCACCATCTCCTTCTCGATTGTGCTCGTATGATGATTGTAGTCATTTACAGACATGTTTCTTAGATGGGACTCCCACTCCTTCCCCAGCAACACTCCATCTGGGTACTACATTTCTACATACCACTCTTCATTTGTATGTGCGTCAGTTTCTTGTTGTTTTCTCTTGCCCTTGCCCTTTCCCTTCTTAGGTGTGCTAACTGGTTTCTTGGGTGCCATTGTTTAGGTCCTCTTCTTACTTCAATCACTTCTTGTAACTCTGTTCTTCCACTCTTTCCCACCTTAGATCTCAAATTTGTGAAGAAAACTCCTTAAACCCGTGCCCTAGTTCTTCAAACCCTAGCTGGGATAATCCCTTCACAAGATGGTACCTTCTCACCACTTCTCTTAGGCCCATGAAATCCCTTCCTTCTGGTTCGTAGATCCAAACTAGTTACTCATGCTCAATCTCTTCAAATTTTTCTTCACATGGATCAGTTTTTGGAAGCCCTAGTTTGCAAAGATGCAAAAAGTGCTTCTTTCTCCTTATACACAAAGTGAATAATGAAATGCCTTGAACCCTTTATTTATAGTTTTTCCCTTTTTAAGCATTAAATGCTACTTCACCTACCACCGTACTTTTCACATTTAATGTGGATTTTTCAAACAAAGTCCAACTTTAGTGCTTTAACTCACGCGCCCAACCCTGCACGGATAATCTTCCAACCTTCTGGCATGCAACCAATCCATCTAGATAGGAGACTCTTGGTCACTGGTGCTGAAGGCACTTCTTCTATCCTAATTTTTTCTCTCGCCTACCTCATGTTGCTTATGTGCTTTTTCCTCCTTTGTACGTGGGATCTGAAAGTAGCCTTATCTTGACACCAACCATCCTTTTCCATCTTTTCTTTCCATGCACCTCCTTCAACAGGGCCATTCAACCAGGCTTTTCAACACAAACTTCCTTGGCACTTTACCCATGCTCTCCTTCACATCACTCCACCCCACACTAAAATGATGTGCAGTCCTCTGTGCACTCAAAAATCCTCAAAGTAATAAGGTTACTGGAACCCAAGGCATAAAACAAAACAACAACATGAAAGGGGAACACAAGAAAAGAAATGCATAAAGGAAATTCTAAATTAACTAGAAAAACTACCTTATTTACAAACACCAAGAAGACTTATTTATAGTAGGGCTTCAACCTACTCCCATTGAAGTGTCCAAGAAATTTCGTTCCATCCAGTGCTTGTAATTGGCACATGCGCCTAAATCAAGGATGTATGAGATTTTATAGGGACCTAACCAATGGACCTTCAACTTCCCAAGATGGCACAGAAACTTAGAATCATATAGTAAGACCATCTTCCCAACCTCAAACTTCTTGTTTCTGATGTGGTGATCATGCCATGCTTTTTTATTTTCTTTTTTGTTGTTTGGCTCCACCTAGCAAGTGATCATCTTTCATCCAGCTTCATCAATTCATCAATTCTCTCTTCTAGCACTTGCTCATCAACTAACTCTCCTACGTGTGCTATTTGTAGAGAAGGTAACATGAATTCAACTGGCAGAACCGCTTCCGTGCCAAACACCAATTGAAATGGTGTGGCTTTGTTCAGCCTTTTATAAGTTGTCCTATAAGCCCATAATATGGTTGATACCTTGTCATCCCAATCTTGTCTTCTGACATCACAAATTTTGGTTAGGGTGTGACTCAATATTTTGTTAAATGCTTCCGCGATTCCATTTGCTTGTGGGTGATAAGGGGTAGTCTTGTGATGAGCTACCATGAACTCTGCTAACAAGATCCTCACGGTCTCATTCAAGAAATGTGTACCCCTATCACTAGTTAAACTTAAAGGACATCCATACCTCGTGATAATGTTCTCCCACAAAAATCTTGCCATTGTGGCTATTGTGCAGTCTTTAGTTGGGGCCGCCTCTACCCACCTTGTCAGATAGTTCGTGCCAGTGATTACATAGCGGGATCCAGTCCTACGCGTTGTTAGTGCAATAGGGCTTACAAAGTCTATTGCCTATTTCTCAAAAGGTTCAGTGCTAGGGATTGGGTGCAAAGGCATTTCATCTCTCTTTCCTAGTTTGCCAATGCATTGACAATGGTCACATGCTTTACAATAGTCCTTGCAATCCTTATACAAATTTTCCCACCACAATCCTACCATTAAAATTTTATGCACGGTGGCATCACCTACATAATGTCCACCCGCACTTCCTCTGTGTGCTTCCTCTATGATGGCGAGGTGCTCATGCTCTAGTACACACCTACAAAATTCATCATGCCCTAACTTGTATAAGTCCCCACTGATCAACATGTAGGGCCCGGTGTGTATGGCTAGTTGCTTTCTTTCTAATGCCTTCATCCCTTCCGGTGCCACACCTTCCTTTAGGAATACTACAATCTCCTCCAAATATGAGGGTGCGCGTGTCGTAACCTAAACAGTTGCAGATCTAGAATAGTCTCTTCAATACTCTGTGTGTCCTCCCCTGAATCAATTCTTGATAGATGATCAGGTCCACAATTACTCTTTCCAGGCTTCACAACTACCGTAAACTCAAACTCTTGAAATAATAGCACCCACCGACATATGCACCCTTGTAGAATGGGCTTGTTCACCAAGTACTTTAACACCATGTGGTCGGTGTAAAATACAAAGGGTGTTTCCAGCAGATACTGTCTAAACTTGAAAAGTGCATAGATCATTGAAAATGCTTCGTGCTCAGTCGTAGTGTAATTATTCTCTGCTGGTGTCAACTTCCTGCTTGCAAAACACAGAGGATGATCAATAATTCCTTCACCCAAGTATGTAAGCACTACTCCAATGGTGGTTCCTGAGGCATCTACATGAACATGGAAGGGCTTGTCCCAAGAGGGAAAACGTAATATAGGCACGGTGACAAGCCTATCCTTTAATGTGTCAAACACCTTCTACTGCACCTCTCCCCAATGGAAGGCACTTTTATGTCTGAGCAATTATTCTAGAGGTGCAGTGATCTTGGCATACCCCTTGATGAATTTCCTGTAATAAACCATATGCCCAATAAATCTGCACACTACTGCGCTCTGGCTAGTAGGCTCCCCCAATCCCACAATAACTGCAACCTTGGTAGGATCTACTAGCAAGCCCTCCTTACATATGATATGCCCCAATAAAGTCCCAAAGGGTGTAGCAAAGACACACTTTTTAATGTTGAGGGATATCCTTAACTGTCTGACACCTCTCAAACATCAGCCTCAAATTATCACAATGGTCTTTCACTAGCCCATACACTGTCTAATCATCTAAATAGACCTGAAGAAATTTATGGATGAAGTCCTGGAATGCCTGTACCACTATGCGTGAGAAAATAGCAGGTAAACATTCTTCAACCCAAAGGGCATGACTGTGTATGCAAAAATTCCCCATTCAGTGGTGAAATTTGTCTTCTCCTAGTCTTCCTTTGCAATCCAGACTTGGTGGTACCCCAAAAATCCATCCGTAAAGGAATAGATTTCACACCTAGCGACTCCCTCCAAAATTTCTTCAGTGAAGGGGGTTGGAAAAGGATCGATGACACACACTACATTCAGCTCCCTATAATCCACGCAGATCCTAATCTACCCATCCTTCTTGATGCTTATTACCATTAGAATTATCCATTCTGATTCTTCCACAGCTTCAATTATCCAAGAAGCTATCATTTTGTCTATTTCTTCTCATACCTTTATGCACAAATTGAGATTCATCTAGTAGGGTCTCTTCTTGACCGGATGCGCACTGTCCTTCAGGTTTATCCTCATCTCCCCCAAAGAATGGTGGATGCCTTTGAGCTCATGGTACCCGTGTGGGAATAAATTCTCAAATTTTTTTAAAATATCAATGATCTTAGAGACCTCCTTCTCTGACTAGTAATCTCCAATAATAGCTTCCTTAGGTTCTTCTCCCAAGCCGATGTTAACATTCTTTGTCTTTAAGGGCTCATGGTAGGCATGCACATGAGCATCAACATTATACACTACCTCATGCATCCCTACAGAATGATTAACATCCAAGCTCTCTGCTTCCTCCCCATCAATAACATATATTAATTTCCCTTTCTCCTTTTCCAAGCACGCGTGATCAAGTTGGATCTCTTCAGCTTCTTCAGCCTCTTCTTCAAAGCATGCCTCCAAATCTAGTCCACCTAGTAGTTCCAATCACCTATCTTCTGCCATGGAACTATTCCCCATGATAAGGTGCTTAACAACCTGTAATGCCTTATCAAATGATGTCTTGGTACTTAAGTACTCAAATTTTTGAATGAGGTCAGCTGCTAGCTCTTGCCAATTTCCTATTTGGTGGTGTGTCTCAGAATGTATGTACCATGCATGCACGTAACCCTGTAGTGTAGAATATAGCTTGTGTACCTAGAGGGATGGTGGAAAAGCTTCTACGCCTTCTCTCCAGACCTTCTCACAAGCTTGGATGTGGAAAGAGGTGAGTTCCTTACCATGGTATTCCTTGATGGTGGTGGGCATGTTGCTTCTAGAAAACCTGACAGAGAGAGAAATTCTCACCTCGCACCATTCCAAAAGGCTCTCCTGATGTGTAGCCCACCACCGTGTCACTGTGCCGAGTAGGACATAACTTAACATCCCCCTTTGTTCCTTCTCCTCCTTCCACTGAGCTTCCATCTCTTGTAAAAAGATCTCAGGGAAGGCACCTCCTGAATACTGAGGTATCTCTTTTTCTCCTAGGTGTTGGACTGTACACACCTTTATTACTTTTGTTACCGATCCTCTCAACTATCATCCAATCAATTCATAAGTCCTATGCACCCAATTATCACATGCTAGACTGGTGGTGTCACTTACTAACTGAGCATCCTCAAACTGGATAACTCCATTAGTAGGATGGATTATCTTTGGATCCCTGATTGAGTGCACATATATCCTATCCAGGACCTCTTCCCCCAAAGGTTCAGTATAGGGTGTTGACTTCCCATCAGCCAGGGGTATAATGACCCGTTCCTCCTTATTTTCAAAGTTGATGTACCCCTTGTTGAACCAAAGGTCTGCATTGTTCTTGTAACACCATGGGCACCAAAGTAGTGCTAGGAAATTGTCTTCCTTGGCAAGTGCCAAGACTTCAAAGTACCCAGTAAACTTAGCTCCCTGGATAGTGATAGTTGCATCCTTTAAGACACCAATGGGCATTGCCTTTATCTTGTTTTCCATATACAAAACATTCAAGGATGGATGTAATGCAGGTCTCCCCATCTGATTCCATGCATCCAAAGTAAGAAAATTGACTTTCATTCCTATGTCAATGAGGATATTACTAAGGATCCATCCATCTACGACTGCATCCAATGTGATCTCTTTGTCATAGTCAAGGCTGTGAAGGGGAAGGTTTGCATGCAATAATTTCCTCTTGCACTCTCCTCAGGCACATGGTACCTTCTCCCTCAACCATGCCCCTAGCAAGGGAATAACATTCTCTTGCCTTAGCATTTTACATACTTCCCTGACCTCATCCAAGTCATCTCTTGGTGCCTCGACCTTCCTCCTTTGCTCCTCCCTCCTGGGCCGCTCCTTTATACACTGGATTTCTCCTTGTAAACTCCAAATGACATCCATGGTATCTTGATACACTTCCTTTTGATGCAAAGGGTCTAGGTACTTCCCATGAACTAATTCCTCTCTTGAAACTAGGGTCCTCTACCTTGGTATTTCCTTTACGCATGTGACCTCTACTCTTGTTGTTACTAAAATAGGTTCCAAGCCTACATCATGTGTCACCCGTAGCATCCATTATGTGTCTATCTTCTTAATTATTACCATTGCAGTTCCCTTGTCTTTCTGGTGCTACTGATTCATGTGCTCAAATAACTCAGGGAAATCCTCATACTTGTGTTTCTTCTCACACCATGAGTACTAAAATAGGTCTGGGCACTCTCATTTGTTATGTTCTGTAGACCCACAATTAAAACAAGTTCCATGTGGGAACTCACTTCCTCCTCCTCCATGGTTACCACAACCACAAAAGCCTTCGTAAAATCCCCTTCCACATGCACCTCCACCTGCACACTCTTCATAATGGTGATCATCACCTTTAGAACTACTGGTAATGTTGGTCTAGCGCACCCCATGATCAATGGCCTCATGGATTTGGTCAATGATCCTACAATCCTTAGTATCATGGGTTGTAGAGGCATAGATCTTATAGTAACAAGACACATTCTTCCGAATTATGCATTGTAACAAGGGGTCTACTTACATCATGGTCCCTATGAAAAATTTCATAGTCTACTATCATGGCGCATACTACCCTCCAGGGATAACTATCCTTGACATGCCCCTCTACTTCACAATATGTACACCATAAACCACTGTAAGTCTCATGGGCTGAGTTCACGAAAAAATTCTGTAGATGTTTAGCCATAGCAAAAATTTGAGCCTCTAGGAATGGGATAACACTAGTATCAACACTTCCAATGCCTCGTGTGGGTCTGTAAAATTTTTATGAAATAAGGCCCTTCTAAAAGGTGTGATCAATCCTTCAATAAACCATTGAGCATGATGTGAAGGGTGAATATCATATGATAACTTAGACAAGAGAGTTTTAAAGTGCGCATCATACTCCTGTACATTCTCTACCATCCCCTGCTGAATCTCTTTCAAGGCGCTGATGCTCTTATGCTGAAACTTAGGGTGTGGAATTCTACCAAGAAGGCATTATTTAAAGTAGTATAATCGACCACCGTTTGATGAGGGTCATATTTCCTATACCAGTTATGCACACACCCCTACAACATTGTTAAAAATTGACTAGCCTTCTGCTCTGAGGTTGTGATCCTCTTTGCGCACCATAGTACATCACACTTTTGAACATGTTATATAGCATCTTTAATACCTTTATAATCTAGTAAATGTAAAGACATCTCAAAGAAGACTTGAGGGGGTGGCAAGGGCCCTTGTCCTCCTAAGCCAGAGCCTTGGTTTCCTCTAGTGTTTCCTCCCCCACCGGATCCACCAAGTCCTGTGCCTCCACTAGATCCACTAGAACCACTAGGTCCACTAGGTCCTATCCCTCATAAGCCACTAGATCTACCAGAACCACCAGATCTTGTAGTAGTCATGCCAAGTGTCCCCATGGTTCCACTAAACTTTGCACCGACGGTATATGATAATTCCCCACTACCACTATTGTACCTCGCACCACTCCCAGACATGAGACCGAAGTCTTGTATACTTGATCCTTATCCAAATACTCCTCCAAATACTGGAATGTGTAGCTATAGAAGTGGGAACTGAAAAATTGTACCTCCTAGGTGCAGATCTGTCACTTCCACTGGTAGCAACTGGGTGAATGATACTCCTTTCTTGATCTAGAAAAGCAAGTGTCAGGGTTCAGTCACTAGGTGGGTTTAGATACGTGCCAATGAATCTTCTCTCTCCTGACAAACTCTCATTAGAAGCCAAAGGGGTCTATCTTATGCACTTACCAAGATGGGGTAGCACAGACTGCTTAGGTTCCACGTCCTCCGTGTGGACCTCAACTCCTTCCCACAATGTCTGCCTCCATAAGTCCATCACACTTGTAGCTTTGCATTGTCTAGAAATCTCCCTTTCACGTGCTTCACTATACTTGAGCCGTCTCTCCTCCCTTTCCTTCTTCGTCATAATATATGCCATCTTCCTCCACCCTAACTCCCTCACCCAATGCTTAGAATGGTTTAGCCAGCCATTGGAAATGCCTCTAAACTCAAAGTAACAATCAAATTGTTCATTTCTAGAGGGATAGGACATAGAAATGATCCTCTGGGCTCCCACAAAAATTCAAACTCAGTAACTTCTAGGAAATAATATGTTGAAATAGTGTACTCCATAGTGTAGCTAGCTAACACACCCTCCCACCAATGATCCACCACATGATTCCATGTCAGATCTACATCGTGTAGCCTCTAGTATTCTTCTTGGGTCCACACATGCAATCTAGAATACTAGCTTGATCTAGATGTATATGCTGAGAGCCATTCATATAGTTCTACTAGGAAGCAGCAGAAAAATGTTTCATACAAATCATGGTAGATGTTCTCTTCTACCCATCTACGTGCATCAAACTCAGGTCCAGGGCTGAATCTTTGAGCAAATTCATCCTCTGTGCTCTTGAACCATGATTCAACACTTTCCAAAGTTAAACATTCTGTCATTACTCATTATATAGATCATGATACATTCCATTTCCCACTACAACTTTGAAAAGAGGTCCTAGCAACATAACCAAGATGTATTCAAATTTACCCCTATTGCAAAAGAAAGGAACCCCATGTGCATCGGCCTATCACCCAACGGGTGCTGGGCGCTCATCGAGGCATACCCGGGTGCCGAGTCTCTCTTTTATGTGATTTTAGTGGGAAACATCATCTATGATCCATGTTTAAGAGCTTTGAAAGGCAGTAAAACATATGAGCACCATAGAGCTTCAGAATAGCTTCTAAATCCTTGTAGTCATTTTAGACAAAAAGAGCTTAATAGATGTTATAAATTTATACCAAAATAGAAAGAAGTTGTATAAGCATCCATACTTAATATGTTTCACTCGGAATGAATCGTTCCTATAGAAACAGATAAGAGTTAGGTGCTAGGAGGAATACCTGTAGAATGTCGAGATGGTGTGCGCGTACCATAGAGAAAGATCAGGCTGATTGTGAAGAACTCCTTTTTGTCTTGGAAGGACTACCTGCAAATAAGAACACAAGACCACAAGATTTGATTAAACAATAAATGAGGAAACTACCTTGGGCCCAGGAAATGTAAAACTTCCTTTCGAAGGTGGTCAGTTTCCCTGCTAATATGAATTAACGCAAAAGACTGTAAAGTATCAATTAAATTGTTATGTTGAACTGGGTAGGGGAAAGGCTGGTTTTCTGGTTTTGATTAGAGGAACCGATGGTGGTTACTGATAGTCGATGCCGGTTACTGATAACTAATACCGGTGGGTTCTAGGATCTTCTTAGTAGCTATGGTGTTTTGTAAGGCTGGTTTATGGAGGATATTAGGAAATGGGATGATTAGAAGCAAAAGAATAATAGTTAGATGCAATGACACGTTGGGTAGTAGATTCAGAGACGGATTTAGGAGGACTAAAATTCACAGAGCATAAGAAATGTTATAACAGAGGACATGCAAGATGTGACTTACTGGTTTTGACAAAGATGCAAGTTGATCTCCTTGGTTGTAAACACTTCTGGTATTTCCACTCGTCTCTGCTCTGTCAAGTGAAGGTCTGGACTCTGTTCCTCGCTCGCAATGCTCTCTGTTAATCCAGAAATCCTTTGACTGATCTCCTAAAAATGAAATTCTGATCCGTTGTTTTGGTTTGGGGAGCCCATTTATAGGGAACCGATGGCGGTTACGTAACCGACAGTGGTCGAGTAGGAACCGGCATCGGTAAGGAAAAAGTAGGCTATTTTTAGTAAAATAGCCCACCTTCCCTGCTTTTCTCCCGAGAGATCAGTTGCGGGCTTGGTCAAGTGACTAGAAGGTCGGCTTTGGGTGTGAGAAAGGGGTCATTAGTTATGGGTGTAGGTGTGGACCAAGTTTTAGGTTTTAATTAGGTTAGTTTAGGATCAAGGCTATGTCATGATGAGGTGGCAAAATGAAGGTGGCAGGTGAGGTGATGTGGATTTATCACTTACAAGGTAATTAATAAATAATTGTGCAAGGTTTAGGTAATGAGGTTAGGTTACGAAATGGGATGCGGGTCACAAGGGGTCGTAAGACACGAATTTGGTGTCTACATTAGCCCCTTATTGTCGTGTAGCTTGTTTTGTAAAGCTGCACGGATAATAATATGAAGTGGTTACTCTTGTTAAGGGTATAGGTAATCCCCCTCAAATCTATCACAGATTGAGTGAACAAGAAATCAGGGATAGGGTTGATAACGGGTAAATGGGGTAAAGGAGATGGTAAGATGGTGGGGTAGGTTCAAGGAAGTAGACGCATATTGAAATGCCATAGTACGACTAGGGTACATGATTTGACGAGCAAACCAGCAGTGCAGAGGCAAAGGTCGATAGTTTATCCAAACAAGGGTGATATAATCCTGGTATCCAAGGCATAGGAAGTAGCCCTAGGGTATATAACAGGTAAGGTACAGGAATGTTTAGGCATGTTCGGCAGTACCAAAAGGTTAGTTTGGTTTAGATAAATGTCACGGTCTAGGTCTGGGCAAAGTTGGTCGACAGATCAAGTCAAGGACCCTAATCATGCTAAAACACAAACAGGTGAGCTCGATTGAACAAAAAACTACCGGATGGGTGGATAAAAGTGTATGGTGTTGATTTTGGGTAAGGGATGGAAGTGGTGCGGCCGTGGGTCGGGCCAAGTTGTTGGGTTGCGGCCTTGGGTCGGGCCAGAAGGGTAGAGGGAGGCCTTGGGTCGGGCCAAATAGTGAGGGCGAGGCCTTGGGTCGGGCCAATTGGTAGGTTGAGGCCTTGGGTTGGGCCAAATGGTAGGTTGAGGCCTTGGGTCGGGCCAAATGGTTAGGGCGAGGCCTTGGGTCGGGCCAAATGGGTAGGGCGAGGCCTTGGGTCGGGCCGAATAGGTAGGTTAAGGCCTTAGGTCGGGCCGATTGGTAGGTTGAGGCCTTGGGTCAGGCCAAATTGGTAGGGTGAGGCCTTGGGTCGGGCCAAATGGGTAGGGTGAGGCCTTGGGTCGGGCCGAATAGGTAGGTTGAGGCCGTAGGTCGGGCCGTATAGGTAGGTTGAGGCCTTAGGTCAGGCCGATTGGTAGGTTGAGGCCTTGGGTTAGGCCAAATTGGTAGGGCAAGGCCTTGGGTCAGGCCAAATGGGTAGGGTTAGGCCTTGGGTCGGGCCGAATAGGTAGGTTGAGGCCGTAGGTCGGGCCGGACAAGTGAAAAAATGGTGTGCAGCAAAGGTGGACAGAGGTGATATTGGTGAAAAAGAGGCAAGGAGTAAATAAGGGAAAAGAATGGGGTGAAAGTTGGGTAGAGAACCGATGTCAATTCTGTATGACCAATATTGGTTAAGGGGACCGATACCGGTTCCTTAGGGGCAAAATGAAACCGATATCGGTGAAAGGTGAAAAACCTATAAAAAGAAAAATACGGCTTGTCATTGTCACTTTTGTTATTTGCAAACCAAATCGACTTGTCTGATGTGGAGAGTTGAGATTAGAGGCTTGATTGAGTGAGGTGGAGCTATTGTATTGGCGGAGAGAGTTGATAGTGGGCCCGATTAAGGAGGAGGGCAGCAGTTGATTGGCCGGGGACCCAGCAGATCAGGATTGGAGCCATGGCACAGGCAGGAGGAGCTGGAGGGGCTGGACAAGCTGGACCGCCACCACCCATCCCACCACGACGACATGTCGTCGTTCGGGTAGATGCGAAACTCTTTAATTTGGTGATTTGGTTGTATTATGCGAAATTGGGGGTTTGGGTAGGAATTAACCTTTTTTAGGAAATAATGAGAAAATGGAAATGATTTGAAAAAGGGAGAGGGTAGATAGGATAGATAGGCTAAAGTGGGTAGGTGGGTAAGTTTTTAGGGTATTTGGGTGGGTAGATGGGTAGAAATAGGTAAAAAAATGGGTTGTGGGGGGCCGCGCAGGGGTTCGGCTCCGGGAGAAGACAGTGACCGATGTCAGTCACTAAGCGACCTGCATTGATCGCAAAATTTTAGGGAAAGGGAGTGTTGTTGGTGACCGGCGTCGGTCATGTATCAGCCGGCATCGGTGGGTTGTGTGGGTGGGTTGGTTGTTTTGGGTTTTTGGGTTGGGTTGTGGGTGGGTGTGGGTTTGTGTGGGGGTTGGGTTGGGTTGTGGGTGGGTGTGGGTTGGTTGTGCAGAAGGGTTTGTGTGGGGGTTGGGTTAGGGGTGGAGAAGGGTTTGGTGTAGGGTTGGGTTAGGTTTGAGTTGGAGGTGGGAGAAGGGTTTGGTGTAGGGTTGGGTTTTGGGTTTTTGGGTTGGGTTGTGGGTCGGTGTGGGTGTTGGTTTTGTGTTGGGGTTGGTTTTGTGTTGGGGTTGGGTTGCATGTGTTTTGTTTGGGTTTTGTTTTTGTTGGTGTTGGGTGGGATGGTTTTGGGTTTTTAGGGTGGTAGGTTGCTAGAGGGGGGTGGTAGAGAGTCAGGGTATGGTCGGGGGGATAAAAAAGGGTGTTTAGATGATAAAGTAGATGTTGTAATAAAGAGTAGGTCTAAGGATGTGGGTTGGTTTTGCAGGCACGTCAGCAGTTGACGATGCGGGATAGGATGCCCCCGCTGTTGGTGCGGATGAGGCCACACGTATCTACGGCTCATTGGGCCATCATGCGCGAGGTGGGACTCGGTGGAGTCCAGAGGTACAGAGCGATAGAGAGAGATCACAGCTTGATGGTCGCCCTCATCGAGAGATGGGATCCGGCGACCAATGTGTTCCATCTCTTGACTGGGGAGATGACCGTCACATTGAAGGATGTGTATCGCATCCTTCGGTTACCTATCGAGGGAGAGGCAGTCTTCCAAGTAGATTCAGAGACTGCCATGGACAGCATACTACAGGTTTTTGGGGATGCAGCCGCGCTACTGACCTACCATAGCGCGAGTATCAGGTACGGTGACATGTACCATGCGCATCGACACGAGACACGACTGGCTGTGTTGATGATGGTTGGGATCACCTGCTTTGCCCTCCTGGACTCAGAGGGAGGCCGCTTCCCACGAGCATTGATGGGGGTGCTGCTTGAGATGGTGGAGGAGCACACCTGTTACGCCTGGGCACCAGTATATCTGGTGCAATTATATACGGAGCTATGGGGCTATCGCCGGAGGAGGTGATTCGGTATTTGCTCTAAATTTTTGTTGCATTGTTGGGCATACGAGCACATCGTATGTATCAGGCTAGTAGGGTTACCCCAGCAGCCAGGGCCATAGGTCATATACCGATATGGCTTTCAGAGGTGGTTGGGGGTCGTGGGCCAGCCACGAGCAGTTGTTGCAGGTCGGGATGTGGCATACTATAGACATTTGCTAGAGGGCCTTACAGCAGTAGACATTGTATGGAGACCCTACAGAGGTCACCACCCTGGCAGAGGAGCCCGCTTATAGTTGTGCCTAATCCAGTACACATTTTGGATAGCAAGATGGAGGCCGGGAGAGTACGAGAGGATACCCCTCGAGAGGGTACGCAGGAAGATGGGGCTGCGACAGGATGAGCCACCTCCCTTCCCTCAGTACAGGAGGGAGGATGTAGAGGCCCCACTACCTGCACCACAGCCTTTGGATCCATATTGGGTTGCAGAGAGGCCAGCAGGTGAGGGTGTAGATGATGTTGGGTGCACGGGAGCATACAGGGTGTGGTGGGCTGGGAAGAGAGCAGCCAGGATAGTACCGCCTACACAGCCAGACTTGGCTGCAATTATAGGAGAGAGAGATCAGCTCAGGGGTCAGGTGCAGCTCTTACAGGGGTAGCTAGCTACGGCACAGGTACAGATAGGTGTCTTACAGGGGCAGCTAGCCCAGGCTCAGGCACAGGCACAGGCACCACCACCAGCACCACAGCCACAGGTGCAGGTACAGGCAGCAACACAGGTACCCGGCACCACCGCGGCCACAGGCACCACCAGCAGCACCAACACAGGCTCAGGGAGTATTGTTTGTAGGTGCCAGGGGACCAGCCCCAGCTCCGTCAGTGGCTCGAGAGTGCTATATGGAGGTTAGAGTAGAGGCCTGATATTATCAGGATATTCTTGATGGTACCAGGAGTCGAGTATCAGGCTTATGCAGCGCATAGGACAGAGACCTCTCACAGCTAGAGATCTCAGGGAGGTGCAGCCACAGCTGGCATGTCCGTGACGGGCAGGAGGTGAGAGGCACCACAAGGACCAGCGGGGAGAGGTGCCGAGGGCGGTGGGGAGAGCTGAGAGATCCCAAACATGGTTGTTGTATTTTTAGAGATGGGCACCGGTCTGTGAACTGGGTGTATTGATAGAGGCCTGCGTGTCGATGTATTATTCATGTATTCATTCATTCATTTATTTTATACCGGCCTACGAGCCGAGTAGGGGTTGTATAGTTGGATACCAGTCTGCGAGCTGAGTATATAGCTATTTTTGATACGAGGGACTGGCCTGCGAGCCAAGTCGAGATTTTTTTACAGTTATTGCGGCCTGCGTGCCGGCTTTGTTGTATGATGAGATCACAGAGGCACCGATGTAGGGCACATTGTATTTTTGAAAACTTGTATATATATATATATATATATATATATATATATATAGAGACGATGTTTTGATCCACATGCAGTGTTCAAAATGTGTTTAAATATTTGGTTAATGGCTGGTAATATATAGAATGTGTGATGAGTTTAATTGACATGTTGATAGATGGATGATGCTGATGTTTTTGTTTTTTTGTACGTATATATGAATGTCATGTTATGTGATGAATTGGTGGTTTTGTGACATTGTGATATATGTAACTGATGAGTTGGATCCAAATGATGTATAGATTGATAGTTTCTTGATATCCGTAGTTGATGGTTTGTGTATTTGTATAAAATAAATGATGTTAATGAAATTGTAATGCTATGTGTGGTGGATGAACAAATGTGGTAAATTGTGTTGTTTATGCCGGAAAAGAGGCGGGGCGCGACAAAAATTTAGGTGAGAAATGAAGAAAAGAATGCTGTTGAGAAAATATAGGTGTGTAACCGATATCGGTTAAGGAACGGATATCGGTAGCTGATAGACCGATATCGGTCAAGTAACCGATACCGGTTATTTAGGTATGAGCTTTTCTAAAAATAGAAAAGCTAGGGTGGCAACTTAAGTTTTAATTTTAGAGCCATGCAAGAGGTTAAATACGCGAACGCGACGCTTTTTGACGACTGAGACAGGTATTTGCATGAGAGATTTGAGTGATAAGGAGAAAAGAGACATGAAATTACATGAGAGATTTGGGTGATAAGAAAAGAGACTGGGAAGGTGAATGCGATCTGAGATTCAGAAAGTAGAAAGGTGAATTTGAAAAGAGTGGTGATCATGGTAGAACGAGGAGAAGCATCCAGCAGGCGGGGACGAGAGGGAAGACAAGTGCCACCGCAAGCTCCTGCAACCCAAGAGGTAAACATTTTGATTGTGATCTGATTTTTGCACGTGTTATGAATAAGAGATTAAGTGGGTAGATATGAAAAAGAAAACATGATATCAAGGGTTATAGGTGAGGTAAGTATTACGGGGTAGGTAATCAGGGGTTTCAGGTACGTTTGTATGTATAGAAAGGAATAAACGCTCAAATTATTGTCGTAGGTAGTGGGTTTAGGCAGGCTGTACAAAGGTGACAGTGAGTATTACAGGCAGGTATGGGAGAGAGTGACGGTTGCGGATATCTGTTGGAGGCCTTACGGGAACTATATGGTAACAGAGAACATAGCTAAGGAGTTGAGGGGTGTAGAGCGACTGAGGTGGATCGTGGGGCACAGGCCAGGTGAATATGAGAGGATTCCTATAGATCACGTGCGGCGACAATTTGGATTTGTGTAGGATATACCCCTGGCTTATAGACCATATATGAGGATCGACGCTGAGGCAGCATTCTCACCTCCCCGGCCAACACCTCCAGAAGGGCCTGAAGAGGTAGTAGCCGATCGCAGGGTAATGGATGCAGGAACGACAAAGGCCTATAGATTATGGTGGGTAGCAGAACTGCGAGGTGTACGTGAGTGCCCTGACATAGCGGTGATCACAGCAGAGAGGGATCGTCTGCATCATTTGGTTCAGCAGCTCCAAACGCAGGTGAATGAGACAAGAGGATTGTTAGTGGTTGCGGAGTCACAGGTGGAGAGACTAGAGGCTGGAGTCCTCCATGCGAGAGGGCGTATTCATATGTTATAGGAGAGATTGGCAGATCAGTGGGCGATACCAATAGCCATGGTACCATTGAGGACAGAGAGGCCTGGTGAGGAGGGGTCGACGATCACGATCATCACCTAGTTCGGGATGAGGCGTGAGGGTCTAAATAAATGTTAGCAAGGTTATAAGAATAAATAAGAGTACCGACCTGCGTGTCGATGATAGAGAAGATGTATTTGTTTTAACATCTAAATAAAACGAGATATGTATGTTGATTTGAGTTATAATAATAAGAATGTTTTCGTTTGGACTTTCGGTGTTTTGAAAAAGGATAAAGAGGAATGTGATTAAATAGAAATACACAAAAATATTTATATTTACCACATATGATAGGTTATGGTAGGGGATGGTCGAGCTAACCTTGGGAGACCCCATGTCTCCGAAGTGCTGCCTACATAGCCCTTTACACAAAGCAAGGAGGGGCCTCAGACCGATGTAGTTCTCCTTTAGGACCAGGGAGAAGTGAAATTTAGGCAATGTGGTACGGTTAGGAAATTGGTTGGTTGGCAAAAATATTGATATTAATATTGGTAAGGTAAGGTTGATGGTGTTGGTAACGAATTGGAGATGTTGTAGAAGGTACAAGGGAAGCGAGAGTTAGCCTACCCAGGTGGTAGGGAACCATGTCCTGATGAAGATCAACACACAAGCCTAGATGTGAGGCAAAGAGGAAAGAGTGCTCCGTAGATGAAGAGAGCTAAACAAACCACACACGTAGAACGAGCTTGAAGCCCAAAGTCCTGTGCATAGACGAGAAGTCAATAGGTGAAAAGAGTTGTATGATCACAACCTATCAGGTGTACGTTATGTCCCTTGAGTTGAAACAAATGGTGAGGTGAGGTGGATGATATAGCTGAGGTATGGAGAACTTATTACAAAGTGAGTGTTCTGCTGGAAGAGAACCCTAC